>JAWNLY010000183.1:395000-3130346 GCA_035042045.1 Drosophila melanosoma | reverse complement strand
CGTGGATTAAAGACTGCAGAGCAAGGTTATTTGTTAATATACGTGTTCTTTATTCAATGACGTTCACTTATCTACTTAAACTTTGCTCGTGGCGCGATTACTCTTTATTAAGTGCGCTCACGATATATCGATATTACCAGGGCTACCAGACTTACTAGTAGTTACATTTTGTGTTGCTTAGCATAACTTAATTTTAACACCTCTTCTCAGCACAAATGTTCTTTAATAGAAATTTCATTATAAAGTTATTGACACACAATACTTTTTAGTCCTATCATGCCTAACAATTTTTTGTGTTTTTGCTTATTTAGATTTTTAGTGCAAATATCTGCTATCATATTTGTTGTATCGACATACTTCAGAACAATTTCATTATTTTCTACTAGTTCTCTTACAAAATGATATCTTATATCTATATGTTTACTTCGTGCATGATACATATGATTTTTAGCCAATTGTTGTGCGCTAAGATTATCGCCATTGACACACAATGGTTGATCAGTATTAAAACAACCAATTACTTTTATTAGTCGTCTTAAATACACCGCTTCTTTTGCTGCTGAAGCCAACGCCATATATTCCGCCTCTGTACTGCTTAAGGCCACCGTGTGTTGCTTGTGCGACTCCCATGAAAAAGCCGTTCCAGCCAGAAAAAACATAAATCCTGTGAAAGATCTGCGATCAATTATATTACCGCCCCAATCTGCGTCGGTAAATCCCTCTATTTGTTTGCCAGTTTTCGTGTAGTGCAATTTAAGATCCTTTGTTCCAAATAAGTATCGCAATATGTGTTTAGCGCCAGCATCATTCTCACTCGTCGGGTTTTTATTTTTCTGCGATAACTTACATACTGAATGAAGTATGTCCGGCCGTGTTGATATTGCCAAGTACATCAGGCTGCCAATAAGTGCCTGATATTTCGTTGCATCCACGAGTTTAGAGTCGTCTTTAGATTGAATTTGATATCCTGCATCCAACGGTGTTGCCACTGACCTACAGTTTTGCATGTTGTATTGATGCAGTAATGTATTGATATACTTTGTTTGACACACAAACACATCGCCAGTATCTTCAGATCGCTCTATCTCGAAGCCCAAAAACTCCTTAACTTTACCCATATCGACTGACTTAAACTGTTTACTTATGTATTGCTTGATTGCAAACAAGTCCCTCTTGCTCTTACTTGCTATTAAAATGTCATCGACGTAAACTGCAACAATGTTTATGTTGCCTTCAATATGCAATGTATATAAACATGGCTCGCTACTACATGGAACAAATCCATAATTTCTTAAAGTGTCATCCAACTTCGCGTTCCATTCGCGTCCAGACTGTTTCAAACCGTAAATAGCCTTTTGAAGTTTAGCAACTCGGTTTGGATATTTTCTACTGCGAAATTCCTCAGGTTGCTTCATATATACTTCATCATTTAGTTCACCATTTAAATATGCTGTGCATATGTCCATTTGATGCATGTGTAGTTGGAATTCTGCTACAAGTGCGAATACCATACGTATTGTTGCGTAACGTACAACTGGAGAGTATGTTTCTTCATAGTTAACGCCGTACTGTTGGCTGCATCCCTTCGCAACTAACCTCGCCTTGAATCGATCTATGTTGCCATCAGAGTCCCGTTTCAAACTGTATACCCATTTACATCCGATAGCTTTCTTTCCAGGAGGTAGGTCAACTAATGACCATGTGCTATTAGCAATCAGCGAGTCGTACTCAAGCTGCATCGCCTTCTTCCATTCGCCCCCTTGAGGGCTACATAGAGCCATCTTAACGTTGTCTGGAACATCACCCTCTTCTATTGTCTGCATCACATTAAGTCGATTTTTCTGTTTTGTCGGTCTACCTGGTGCGCCTGTTCGCACGATGCATGGTCGCCCTGGACCATATATTGGGACTGCATCATCTTCACTACTAGTCTGTGTAGAACCAGCGTTTTCGACATCCTCAGGATCCTTGTAGTCGGTCTGAGGCGTATGTGCTTGTACTTGCTCCTCTATTTCAATATTGTTTTGAAAATCATTTTTCTTCCCCATTAACAAGCTTTCTTCGAATCTAACATCACGTGTTGTAACTACCTTATTATCTTCTGGATTATACAGTCTATAACCTTTTGACGCTGTACTATATCCTACAAAAATATATTCCTTGCCTTTGGCTTTAAATTTGCGTTTTTGTGTCTTGTCAAGACCTATGGCTAAACAGCCGAATGTTCTTAAATGTTTCACAACTGGTTTTCTCTTAAACCAAACTTCAAATGGTGTTGTATTCTCTAATGCTCTTGTTGTTGTACGATTCCTAATATATAGCGCACATGAACATGCTTCCGCCCAAAACTTTTCTTCAAGGCCTGCATGTACTAACATACAATGTGCCATTTCTACTAACGTACGATTAAAACGTTCCGCCACCCCGTTCTGTTGCGGTGTGTATGGCACTGTAAGCTGTTGTTTTATTCCTTCACACTGTAGATACTCTTTCAAATCTTTGTTAACATATTCACCGCCATTGTCGCTCCTAAGTATTTTTATTTTATGACCTGTTTGTTTTTCGACATATGATTTGTAGTTTTTAAAATGTTCGAAGACTACACTTTTATTTTTCATAAATATTGCTGTTGCATAGCGTGATTTATCGTCTATAACTGTCGCCGATAGAGTTAACATTAAACGGCCCGCATACATCCGAATGTATGATCTCTAATAGTTTTTTCGCACTAGCCTCTGCAAATGGTTGTGAACAAATTTTGCTTTTCAAACATGGTATACACGCAATGTTTGCTGTGTGCTGTATATTTTCCATACCCTGCACAATTGTACCTGACGATAGTTTATATAAACTTTGTAAATTGATATGGCCAAACCTATTGTGCCATTTAATCACATTATCGACACACGATATATAAATTTATTCAATCAAATTTTGGAATAAGTACAATCCGTTTTCTTTATGAGCAAAAATCACCATTTCGTTATCCACTTTTATTTTAATACTGGCTCCTTTGTTATTAAAGTTTATTTGAAGACCGTTCTCAGCACCTTTGCTGACTGAGAAAAAGTTCGTTTGTAAGTTCGGTACATATAAAACGTCTTTTAATTTAAATACAGAATATTTAGTTTTAACACGCACGATCCCGATTCCAAGTGCTTTTATTGTTTCATTGCCCGCCACTAGCACGCTTTGTTGATTTTCTGTATACTCTATGAAAGCCGTACGATTGTTACACATATGAGATGTGACGCCAATATCGACCATACGTCGCGACGCACATTTTTATCAGACGCGAAGAGAGCACTATTCTGTGACACACACATATACGAATGTTCGTTTTGGGTTTTCTTTTCTTGTTTCGGCGTCTGTTCATCACTTTGCTGATTATAACTGTATTTGCTTTGCCGACATGCAGCTGCAAAGTGACCGCGCTTCCCGCACACATAGTATTTACCGTTATTACTGTTTCGTTTTTGTTCCTTTTTGCCAATCCCTTTTTGTTTTATCATGTATGCTTGCTGTGCTCTGTTTTCGTCATTGGTTTCATTTCTACGTTCTGCCTCTTCTAAAAGTTTATTGCGCATTATGTTGAAATTAGGCAGTTCATCGCGTATTTCCATTGCTATTACGAAATTTTCGTAAGACTTTGGTAAACTTGATAATAATATTATTATTACGATTTCGTCACCGAGCGAAACACTAACTTCTTTTAGTTTATCAACTACACTTTCAAACTCGTTTATATATGTAATAATGTTTTCACCGTCTATAAGTTTTAAATTTAATAACTTTTTATACAAAGACACTTTTCTTGCTGGTCCCCTTGGCTCATGAATTTCTTTTAGATTTTGCCAAGCCTCTGCAGATGTATTATAGTTTTTTATGTAATTTAACTGTGTTGATTTCACTGACAATGTAATTGTCGCTAATGCCTTCTGATCAGCCTTTTCCCAGTTGCCGCTGTCTCTTTCTGGCTTCACTCAACACCACTTGCTATTCTCCATGCATCAGCATGAACAAGCACACTACGCATTTGGACACACCAAATATCATAATTTTTTTCATCCAGCTTGTCTATTGAGTACAAATTATTCGCCATTTTTTCCGCGTAAATTTTTGACACACAAAAATTATTTATTGGACACTCCAATCACTTAACCTCTGGGTCTTTCTTAATCCCTGGGTCTTTCTTATTCTCTGGGCCCATAACCTGTTGAAGTTAATTCCGTGGATTAAAGACTGCAGATTTAGTTATTTGTTAATATACGTGTTCTTTATTCAATGACGTTCACTTATCTCCTCCAATCTGCTCGTGGCGCGATTACTCTTCATTAAGTGCGCTCACGATATATCGATATTACCAGGGCTACCAGACTTACTAGTAGTTACATTTTATGTTGCTTAGCATAACTTAATTTTAACAGATATTGACGTTTTTCGGTTTTTTTTTTTAAATTTTAAATTTAATTTTTTTAAATTTTAAAACTGTTATATCTTCGTTAATAATGGAGATATTTACGTTTTTCGCTTTTTTTTAAATTTTTAAAACCTTCATATCTTCGGTAATAATGGAGATATTGACGGTTTTTTTTATATTTGAGAAATGTACCCCTTAAGTTTTTGTCTTAACTTCAAACTGTCATATCTTCGGTAATAATAAAGATATTGACGTTTTTCGCTTTTTTAAAATTTTTTAACTGTCATATCTTCGGTAATAATGGAGATATTGACGTTATTCGCTTTTTTTTAAACTGTCATATCTTCGGTAATAATGGAGATATTGACGTTTTTCGCATTTTTTTTAAATTTGAGAAATGTACCCTTTAAGTTTTTGTCTCAACTTTAAACTGTCATATCTTCGGTAATAATTTACTTAGGTCCGAATATCTTTCAACAATTTAAAGTTCTTTTTATATATATTAATTCTGCATCAAAAATAGAAAATGCGTTGATTTTCACCAATTGGAGAAACTGGTGATTTAAAGTTTTATGGACATAAATACAAAATTTGGCAAAAATATAAAAAAAGGAAAGAAAAAACAACGAATCCCACGACGATGATGCAGACGATGTTGCCGTTGGCTTCAGGCAGGTAAATAGGCTTGGTTTAACCTTCCACCTCTTCCCTTGTCTCAATCGGGCATTCGCTATTTTTGTGGCTATTATATTACACTCGCTGGAAGTGTTGCCTTTATGGCCCCGTTAAAGAAATTTTCACTGTTGAAATAACTATTAAAAGTACTATTTACTCATAACACTCCTACACTGCTTTTCAAAAATATAATCACAGTATATTTTTTTGCAGATTTTATTTAGTTTTTATTTTTATTATTAAAATAAAGGGTATTTAACTTTCGATATTTTCCTAGATAGCAGCACAATCTTGTTATCTCTTCAGTTGAGAGTTCGCCCTTACATTTCATTTCGCATAGATAGATTGAGAGGATGGCTGACGTATAAATCTCTTTTGTGTGGACGTGAATTTAATTTCCACATGCTCATGAATAATTTTCAAATTTCGAATTCAGTAAAACGTGAAGCGTATTTCCGCCACCGGTCCAATAACAACGACATTCGCAGGCTCAGATTCAGATTTAGATTCAGTTCGAGTTTCAGCTTAAGTCTCAGCCGCATGCACAGCCTCTCAGCAGGAGCGCCGAGGTTTTTTTTTTTATTTCTTTTGCCCTTGTCAGCCAACAGAAATATGGCCCATATTATGGCTACCTGCTCAAAAATACCAGCTCACCTGGGCTACACTGCATTTCCACGGTGCCTTAACTTTCTGTCTCCACACAGATTTCTTTTTATGACTGACTTATTTTCCGGGACGCCATGTGAAATCTAAACATCTGAGCCTTTTAAATTTCATAAAATTTCCTCATCCATAAATTACATACGCATACAGAGCTGCTTAAAAGCCAGTAACCGCAATTGTTAAGAGAAGTAACCTTAAGAACCATATATAAGGAGACTTCTTAGAGTATTATTATTTTTTGTTTAAGTTTTATTATGAACCATATATAATGAGACTTCTTAGAGTATTATTATTTTTTGTTTAAGTTTTATTATGTTTCTGTATTTATTAGTTTCTGAATGGTTAGAAGAAAAACAGCTAAGAACCACATTTAATATTTATTTCTTATTACGTCCACTTAATGAATGCGCTGTGCATTAAAGTGAAATATTTATAAACTTGCCAATACAATTCGATTGATTGACAGCAAACTGCAAAGGAACGGAGGGAGGTAGTGTTTTTGATGGAATGTTTACTTCAATGTTTTTATTTGCAAATATTATTTATAAGCTTGCACTTCAGAGCACGACAGAGTTGCAAACACTTTAATTGTGGACCATTGCTGATGCCATTTGCCGCTGTCGCTGGCCAAAAGCGAATCGAGCACCACGCTATAGCTTATCATGGGATATCCTATTGTCATCGTATTGTCAAAACCGCAATTCCTCTGAAGTGCCCCTGCTACAGTGCAGCTCCCACCACCACCATCAGATAGTTTTGCCACTGGCCGCAAGGGAATTGCCTTGGCATGTCCCTTGTACTGCTGTCGTTGCGGTCGCTTTTCACAATGGAGCCTTGTTGCTGTTGTTGTTGTTGTTGTTGTTATTGGTGTTTTCTTTCGCTTCAGTGGCTTAAGTTCGTACTTGGCACTACTTATCTTTTGCACCGACTTGTTTGTAAAATGACAAAATGAATGTGCGGTCAGCTTCCCTGGCCTCAAACTACCATTTGTATTGCATTGTTGATTCTGTCTTATGTTCTACGTCTGTCGACTGTCGACTGTCGTCTGTCGTCCTTCATGTTCCGGGTCTCGTCTTCATTTTCATTTTTAACTTCATATCAGCTTTTCGTCAAGTTTACTACGCCAACATGCATTGGGACGTCGAGTAGCGGTTTACTTCCAAACACAATGCAATCCCCAAAATTGTCAGCATCATAACTCAGACTCAGACTCAGTCGGCAGTTAGCGGTAACAAATGTTGTTAAATGCATCAACTACATTTGAACGAACATGGTCAATACATTAAGTAATTTTGTTTCAAAATTGAGAATGTTCTTCTGCTTTGAACAGCGTACATTTGTAAGTAATCTTATAAATAGCACATTTAATTTAATATAAGTTAAAGCAAAAACTATAAAAATACCAGAGCAATTTTTATACATTTTTAATAAGCTAAAATCAGTCGAAATGGTTGGCTAGATATTAAAATAAAAAATAAAGCGAAAAAGAAAAATGGAAAGAGAATTGGAGCTGAAGTTGTAAAAGGAACCCAAAGAAGAAAAAAAAACCTATTGATAATAAAAGCGAAAGAGAGCCAAGGAAACAAAAATACACACAGATAAACAAAATATCACTTTTATGCTTATTTAAAGCAAGTACAAATGCTATAGTCAAGTGAGTTTCATTACAAGATAGCCTCAATTGTTAATTTCATGAATTTTAGTTGTATTGCAAAAATAAACTATAAAAAGTAGATAAACAATGAAAGAAGAATTAATAGTGCTATTGATTTTTTAAATTGAAATTTGACAGTACAATTAAAATTCATGTTACTAACAACTGAGCTAATTTAAGACAATTCATGACAGACAATTCATAGGTTATAAGTTCAATTTTATTACAATGTTCACTAAGCAGTTGAAATTATCGACAGACGGAATAACAGAGAAATATGGCTAGATCAACTCGGATGTTGAAAACGTAGGTGTTTCATGCCGCCTGCCTGCGTTTCCAATTAGTCGATAACACAATTATTTTTTTAATTTTATGTTTTTTTGTAACCTGCCGATGACAATTAGCTTGGCTTCTCTGTACTGTTTTGCCTCGTACCCGGATTGCATATTATATTTGCGGCCAGCCGCTTACTTTTAAAACGTGGTCAAATGCAAATTATGCACCATCATGTTGAGTAACGAGAGTCAGCAGCAGCTGGCATCAATCCCCTCGCCCCTTGCACGACCCAATCGGTGTCAGGCAGTAGTGCCCCCCCCTCCCACTGAGCGAGCCCCTTTTGCGCCCTGGCAGGACATGGCCGTGTCGTAATTAGCTGTGCAGAACGTAGCTGGCGATAATTAATGACGTTGGTCACGTTGGTTTCATGTCGATTTCATTTCATGACACGGCCGCAGGCAGTTCCTGTGCGTCGTCCTGTGCCCTGCGTGTTCTTTGCGGTGATTTGTCAAGCGTTTGCATTCAATAAGGCCAAAATGGAACCAAAAAAAAAAAAAAAAGAAGGAGAAAAAAACATGCAACGCTTTTGGCTGCATGTAAATCTACATTAAATTGAATTTCGTTTGCCACGGAAAGTCGAGTGCAAAAAGAGAAAATTTCCCTCTTCTTTTTATATATATATTTTTTTTGTATATTCACAGATGCTCTGATGATTTTCTGTTTCTGCTCCATTTTGCAGTAGCTTCATTAAATGCTGCCCATTTAGAATTCAATTGCAATTTGATCTTTGAGGTTATTCGATGAATTCGAATAAGTGAATAATTCATTGCCTCCACCCAGTGCAGCTTTGAGTCAACTTTATTTCCCATCAGCTTTTCAGTTCGAATTGGATTATTCAATTTATAATACATGCGCACGAATTAAAGAGCCGTGTTTGACTTCAATCGTTTTGGCCATCTTCAGCTCGAATCGCTAATTGTTATTTGAGGGTTATTTTGGAAGCATATTTGCAAATCACTTGATTTAAGCCAATAAGTTTAATAGCAATTTTTGTTTGAGTTGATTAGTGCACAGTTTATAAACTAGTTATCGCAGCCAGTGGCAAATCTAAGGGCCAATCGAAATTTGACCACCCATCGGGCAACAAATTAATTAAATTCGTTTTGTTTGACTTATTCGCTAATAATTCACATCATACATTCAATAATTTACAATGTTTGGCTAAATTCTCCATCAAATGTTTTTGGAATCCACTGCAAATATTTGCATATAAGGCACGCTCATATGTGCTAAGTAATATGTATATACATATGTATAGGTATGTAAGCTGTAAATACTTAATTCACTCGACAAAATTAATTTGGCTTTACTTGCACTTACTTAAGTTACTTATGTTTTGGTTTACTTCAGTTATTTACTATAGTTTCCAAATGCATTCTGTTTAATTAGGCGTATTTTATTTTTGTATTGTTTATATAAAATTCATTTAGCCGATATGACTAACAATTTTCTATATATATAATTTTCTGATATAGCTTTTAGCCAAATATTTTGTAGACACATAATGAGATTGGATAACAAAATAAAAATATATCATAAATAATTTACTTATAAGAATAATTTACTTTCTTAATTTACTACTCTTAAGCAAACGACATCTGTATACAAGAAATTTAATTTTTTAACAAATTTCTGGGCTTACTTTTAGATTCTTAGAACCATCTCCTGTGGAATATGGTTGGTGCCACATTTGTCGTTATTGTTTCTGTATTGCAGAAAGTAAATACAATAGGTTTATATTAGCATGACTCACAAAGAGTCCTTTTTTGTTACCCTCTTTTCGATATATTTTTTGTTTCACTTTTATTTTTTGAAGTTCACTTGTTGGCATCAACCACTGCTACAGCTGGTTGAAGGGGACCAAATACTCGAATAAATAGATCTGACCCGATGTCAACCAGCTACATACAGCGTTGTAAATAAATTCAAATTAACCAGATATGTATATATATTTTTGTTTGTTTGTTTATGTTATTTATTATTTTTGTATATTAATTGAATTGAATTAAATTGCACATTGTTTGGATTTCATTGAGCACGTTTGTGCAACATTTGGTTGCATGACATTGAATCAGTTATGTGGCAGCCGTTCCACTCAGTTATCAATAATTTTGTTATTAATGCCAATGCGGCGTAAATCAATTTGTTTTAATTGCGTGCCATTGTTGCACATATATTCAAACATGGCAAAAACGTTATAAATTTCACTGTATTCATATTAAATCACCAAAATACCACTATGAAATTGTTTAATATTTGTAATTATTTTTGTATACACTTTAAATAAATAATATGAAAAATGTAGCATTATACTTACATTGGATTAAGGGCGTAATCTAAATGGAAGGTTAGCTCCAAATATATAAACTATGATTCACCTAGTTGATAACAAAGTTTCGTCACAGTCTACAATAAAAGAATCAATAAATTTATTTATTCACAATATCTAAAGAATTTAATTGAGCTTAAATTATAATTGAAGCATTATTATGAAGTACAGACTATATTCCTGGTTGGGATAATGTTGCTGGTTATCACGATAAAAGGTTTTATATAATAATAGATAGATTATATGAGGTATTGAAAATGATTTTAAATATGCCTTAAAATAATTGCACCATTGCCTGCATAGAAGAACAAATACTAAAGTGATAGGAAGCAGGATCGAAAATTTATTTAGATAACCATAATTCTAAAATGAAATAATTAGTCTATGAAATGTTAGCTTTTGTGATAATATAAGCATTTAAATTTAAATATAATTTAACTATAAATAATATCATTATTGGGATTACTCAATTTTTTTAACTTGCGCAATTTAGTTTTTAGAATCTTGGAATTTAGTTTGATAAGAAGTAAAATTTGTACTGATTTGAATTTGTTGTGTATATTAAAGTTTGTTATTGCCCTTACACACACACATACACACACACACACAGCCGCTTCTCCCACTTAACTTTTCCTAACACACATGTTGTTGTAGCCTCTGTTGTTTCCATAACCAACATTAGCTTCATTTGTTCTATTGTTTTGATTATGATTTACAATGCCCAAATGCGTGGCTTTTGTCTGCTGTTGTCTGCCTTTCGCTGAATGGGCTTTCGGCTTAGCTATTTGGGTGTGAATGTGTTTTAGTGTGTCTACGTGTGTGTGTGTGTGTGTGTGTGTGTGTGTGTACTAAAGGATAATGCATTTGCGTGTAGAGTGCACAGTTAAACAATAAATTTAATTCAAAATTGTGCGCAAAAGTGTTGGCTCTTGTTTTGTTGTGAGTGGTGGGGTGAGGAAGGGGGGGTGTTGCAATTAACGCTCATTAAGCCTTGGCCTACTCGTATATGCGCCCGCAAGGTAATTAGCAATGAGCTGGCATTCCCTGGCAACTAAAATTTTAATAAAATGTTACCAATGTGAAAATGATTGCATTTAAAAGGCTAAAAATATTAATTCATAAATTTTCTTCTTTTATAAACTCCGATATATGTCGAATTTCATTGGGATTCGTGTAAGGGGAGAGATTAGCAGATTAGAGACTAAAACATTTATAAATTATTATTCAATTTTCATTCAAAAAATAAATAGAGCAGGGCAACTTTGTCATTCGATGACTGTATACCAATCTTTTAATTAAAATTTCAGAAAAAAAAAACAATAAAATTTTGAAGAAAAAACATATGAAATAAACTATATCCTATTTTTTTGTAAATACACATTTTCATATAATTTGGATTGCTGCATCATTTGACGAACGGCGTCTGCGTGCTTGTTCCTGCCTGTTATTCCCTCATCGGGTAAATATTGCCATTCTGTTGAATCTCCCGAATCGCTCTTAATTATATTCTTTTTGATTTGCTGGTGCTCCGCGGGAAAGAAGTGCGCCTCCAGCTGACGAACACCATCCGGCTTGCTCAGATCGTAGGCAAATTTCAGATACTTATCAAAGAAGACTTTTGATTTATGATTTTGATTTATGTCTCGAGTCGAGCGCTGTGCAGCATTGTCTGCTTTGGCCGGTGATTTGCTCTCCTTCAGTTGTTTGCTGGTCATCAGAAATTCATCAGCCTTTATCTTGGACACAGCGCCATCGAGCCTGGGCTTGCGTATCTGCTTGATTTGTTGTGCCATTTCCAAGTGCTTGGATAGAACCCCGTTTTGCTCAATCGATGGGGCTTTGGCTGCTGGTTGCATTGCAACTGATGTGGATGGTAGAGTTGGTGTTGCACGCACGGGTTCAGCAACTTGGGGATGTTTGCTGTACGGTTGTAGATTAACGCTTGGCTTCAGCTTTATTGATTTTAATTTTCTTTCCTTATCTTTGGAGGCATCCTTCGCATTGACGCTGACAATGGTTGGCTGCCGATTGGCGCACAGATCCAACTTCAGGGGCTTGATGCTTGGCTTACGGCTAGACGCAGTACTGGCCATTACAGAAGAAGATAGAATAATATGTTTTAGATATGCTTGACGAAAAAGGAAAAACAAACAGCACAAACAACTGTTCCGGTTTAGAATGAATGACCTGAAAATATTTAAAGATTTAATAAATTGATAGAATAGAGATGTGACACGTTACAATATGAATATATGTTTTAAATTGTTGTATATCTGATTGAGATTTAATGAAATAAATGTATAAAAGTTTTTCACAAAATTTGTACTTTTATTTAAATTCAAAACTGCAATTATTTTGATACCTTTATCGTGTACATTTAAATGTATGTATATGTGTATATATCTTTTTAGGGGCATATCCGATAAATTGCCTGTCATCCACTCAAATTTAATTTGCCTGTCATTTCACTTAGCGATAAAGGGACGCAGGTAGGAGCAGGTGAAGGTGAAGTGGCTAAGCTGACATTTGCCCATTGCCAACTGCCAGCTACCATTTGTTCACAACCAAACTTATCTCCGCAAACCTCCACTTTCATAACCTTTCTCAGTGTGGCCAAGCTGCACACAATTTGTGAAATGTAAGCGAAAAAAATCAACTTTGCTCGGGTTGCCAACATTGAAAGGGTAATAGAGGGGGGAAAGCGGACTGTCGGGTAGAATTTATGCAGACACAGTTTAGACGAAATGAAACTAATTACGCTGGCGACTTTGCACGCAGATAAGACTTAAATCACCTAAATGAAAAACAGCTGTATTTTATTTTTTCTGTTGCCAAAGGGGCTTGAACATGATAAGAAATAAATGCTAAAGCTGACAAATGATTGACCAGCAAATACCCTTTATAATTTAAATTTTAGCTCTAGTTCAATATGAGACAATGTAACCAAACATATATACTAAGATATTGTAAAAATGAAGGATGTATTTTTATCTTTCTACTTACTTTTCATTAAACAAGAACTATAGTAATATATTAAATGTATATTATAATAAAAATTAAGTCTGATTTTTGACCATGCTACCCCACAGTGGTAAGAATGCAAAATGTAATGTAAATAACGTCATTAGGCGGCCGAAAATAAGAGTAAAGTGTGAAAGCCAAAAGATGCGACCACGAAGCGGGTTAATTACGCCACAAACAATAAATTACTTTCACGGAAATATAGAAAAAAAAGCCAAGATGAAATTAGTGCGTATAGCAAAGGAACCCAAAGAGATACATAGAGCCGGAGAGAGAGAGAGAGCGAGAGAGATAGATGGAGAAAGGGAGGAAGTTGGGTAAGTAAGGAGAGGGCTGCTTGCATACGCGACCCTAATCAGCTTAGTGAACGATGATTAAATTTTTGGCCTTTGAGGGAAATTGAAAGCGCCTGCAACACATTGCGAACCATTGAAATCGCATTACGTATACGCCATGTGTTAACTGGCAACGTGCTTCTGCTGCTACTGCTGTTGGTGTGTCCTAAACCTTTCAACATTTCATAGAATTTTCACATTTTATGCGCTTGTCTAAAAGTTTGCTTTTTTGCACATTTTTGTTTCTCTTTCTTATATTCTGCAATTTGTGTGTGCGAGTGTGTTTCTTTCACTGGCCTGTCAGTCTTGTAAGCTGTTCCCTTGTCGTCCTTTTTGTATATTTGCTTTCACTTAATTTCATTTAGCTCTTGCTTGTTTTTGTGCTGACTCAGCTCATCATGCTGAAAGAGGAATTTTTTAATTAGGAAGTGTGTTTATCCGGAATTAATTGTTATTTTTGTGCCCAGCGGCTCTAGAAAACACAACAAGCCAACCGAAAACAAAACAGAAAATTGAAATAATAAAAAAAAATAAAATAAATTATCTTCTTTCTTTACGAACAGCGCATAGTTTCAGCATCTTTAACTCTTGGGACTGAATTTGGAATTAAAAGCAGTCTTTTTTTTTTTGGTAATAATAAAGAATTTTGTGTTTGGTAAATTAAAATAAATTAATTATTATATACTAATGACTGGCACAACTTAAAGTGCAAAGCGTTGTTATGCATCATACATAAAACTTATTTCAGATAATAAAATATATGTGTTTATTTTGAATCTCTTATAAATAACAATGAAAATAGCTGATATTTTTTAAAAGGTTCTTTAAAGTTATCTCGACTCTAGAGTTATGCAGCCAGTGGCCTGTTGAAGTTTCCTCGAGAAATTTCTATTTGAGTGTTTGTGTGCGCTATGAGGAAGCATGCGAGCAAGTGCCTCCACTTCAGTGTCATTGTGAGTGACACTTCTTTGCTTTTGCTGTTGCTGGTGCTCTATCTTCAGAATAGCCTGTTTCCAAGCATCTGTCCAATGTGCATCTGTATACGGTTGCACGCTGCCAGTTGCCAGTTGCCAGTTGCCAGTTGCAATACTGTGCTTTTCAATGCCACCCATCGAGCCCATTATACCAGGCATTAATGTCAACAATTATTGCGCCTGTAAGCAGTGCCACGCCCCATTTCATTTTCTAGCCCAAAAAATACTTGAATCTGGTGAACTTATGGTGAGTGCTCCAGGGATAAATGCAGTTGAAGTTGTAACTCTCGTCTGGCAGTCAATTTAAATTGGTCGACTGCTCCGAAATGTTGTCCGAAAATATAAATTGTAACATAAATTTCAATGCGGGCAATGTGGGGTTAGCCGGGATGGTTAGCTTACATATGTGCTTAAGCGGAAATCATGTAACAAAATACCCTCAAATATGTGTGTACTAACTGAAAATCATCCTAAACTATAGTCCCTGCACACACACACACTCAGACACACACGCACAGACAAACACACATTTTACAAAATGGCTGCCCTCAGCTGCATTGCCGCTATTCGTTGCCGTTAACATTTCCGCTTTATTTGTCTGTCTGCTCTTTGCAATTTATCTATTTCACCCACCCAGTCTCACCGTTCCTGACTATCTCTGTCTGTCTGTCGGTCGGACTGTTCACTCCGTCCGTCTGTCTGTCTGTCTGTCTGTCTGTCGGTCTGTCTGCCTGCCTGTTTTGCTGGTTGTTTGTTGGCTAAATTCAACATCGTTTGCCCCAACTATTTTCCCAGTACTTTTCCATTGTGCAGTTTTAGTTTTTATCTATATGTGTTCGCCGTTTTGTTCTTGTAGTCTAATGTTTTTAAATATATAAACTCAAATAACGTCGAAAATAATACATAAATCACCGCAAATATCTCGCTGAATTTCTTTTCAATCTACAAACGCTTGGATATATTCTTTTCTGTCTCTTATTCCGTAGTAAACAATTCTGTTTGCTGTTCTGATTTTCAGCGATAAATTATAGAAACCCAAAACAGAACTTCGCCTCAAACTTCCCACCAATCCTCCCTCCGCCCTTTGCCCCCCCGCACAGCTCGTGCACAAGTTTTTATCTATTAATTTGATAGCCGCGAGTATTCGCTGCAGCTTTTGGTTGTTCCTCGGAAGTTGTTGCTGTTGTTGCCAGAAATGAAAAGCAAAGCCACAAGAGACATTGATGCGATTTGTTAGAGCTTATGGGAAAAGCTTTGCAGATATGTTCGAGCTGAATTTTATTGTGGAAAAAGTATGTACTAGAAATTTTCTTTGACAAACAAATGCAATTAGGTGCTGAGTGGAGTTGCATTAAGGGCGAATATATTTCGCAGATATAACTTAAACAAGCTACAAATGCAATCAATTCCCAGTTATGGTTACTCAATTTGAACCACTTCTAATTTATGTGCAGCTCAATTTGTTGTTCGAATTTTGAGTGATTGAACTAACTATTATTTCAGGTATTCAATTTCTAGAGTCATTGTCATCGTCACATGTCATATCGATGTAAGGCACGTCTCAAGTCAATCTATCAGTGGAACTATTAAGTACGTGCTTAAAGTGTAGGCCAATTACCTAGGAGAAGCGGTTGCAGTTGCATTTGTTGTTGTTGTTGTTGTTGTTGTTGTGTGTTGCACTGGTCGAGTGACAGTTAAATTTCCCGTTTAGATGCAACAAGCCCAAGCGATCAATCAAGTGGCATGCAATGTGTGCAACGTAGGAATCTCTTTGGCTCCACCTTCTGATGTATGTATGTGCTGTTGTTGGCTCCAACAGCTCTTGCATATTGAAATTTGATTTTCATCATATTTCGCAAAGCAGGACAAGCTGTCCTCTAGTAGTACTACTAGTCTGTTGTCCTCAGCTGAGCACACCTGACCAGAGCAGCCCAGTCAGGTACTCAACCCGTTCGCACGGCACTCGAACCAGTTAATTAAATGATGAAAGCATTGACGTGTCGCCAAATGCAGGAGCGGAACGGAACGGGTGTCCTGCTCAACTTGTGGCAGTCTGGAACAGTTGACGTTGATGTGGCACTCCTGGATGTGGTATACTGTGTCACTTGCTGTTCATGTGGCAAATGTGTGCGATTCAGTGAAATGGACAAGCTGCACCGAAGCTGAATACAAACTAGACTAAAAGTTGCTCAGTTGTCAACCTTCTCCAGTGTCTCATCAACTGCACTAATAAAAAATGTGTTCCACTAGAAATTGCCCTTTCAATAACAATTTTGGCAAATGAATTTAAAAATTTCATGGTATAGATTTTCTGAAAATCATGATTATTATTTTAAAGGTTTCGATTTTTCAAACTTTCAAAGAAAGAGTTTAGATTTTTTTATACATAAATTAAATTGTTTTATATATTTGTAAATATTGTAAATAATGGAAAATTGTGCGTTAAAATGTAATTTTTATTTGAAGTTTATCCGTTTAGAACAATTTAAAAGACATTTTTGTTCTGAGTGCAGGTTGTGCTTAAACCTGTTGTGAGCTTAAATCGGCTGTGTTTAGTTCCTGTCCACCTGGTTGGTGACTTTATAATGCATGACGGGTGGCAGGAGCAGCATTCTGGGCACGCACGCATCAGTTGCATGTCACACGCCGCTTGATTGGTTGCCAGATTCGTTGACTGCTCGGCTGCTTGCCTCACGTGATAATGTCATCGGCGGCGCCACTGGCAATGGCCAAGTAGCAGTGGCTGCTGCTGTTGTGTGGTCTTCCACTTGGCCATGCCACCACCTCCCACCTCCCCTTGCCTGTTTGTGCATTTTAATTTACATTTCATTTTCTTGGCATTGACTTTCCCAATGGCTGTTTGCGTTTGCCTGCCAAGTGACAATTTTGTGCAGACAGTTGGCCATTTGTTGATTTGATTGATGACCAACGCCTCGAGAGTTGCCAACTGTTAACTCTATACAACTGCAACAACAACAACAAAAAACCCAATTGTTTTTTAAACGCAGTTTATTGTTGTCGTTTTTGTTGAACTATTTGAAATATTGTTGTTGTAGCAACTTTACTAATGAACTTACAAATTTGTTGCTATTACCAAGTTTAACATATCACCAACCCTTTACCCTCTCTTTTCCATTTCCCTGACAGCTTGTTTGGACTAATAATTTTATATGTTGCTGATTTGGTATCTTGTGTTAGTAATAACAATCAATTTACCTGAAACATTTTGCTTGTATTTTCATCTTTTCTCCACATGTAGATTTAGTTTCTCTGCAAATATAAAGAAAAAGTTATTTAGTTATTGGTGGCAGACTTTGGTTTAAGTTAGCATATTTATTGCCAAAATATTATTATGCAGTTTCATGGAATTACTATTATCATCATCGAAGTAAAATCGGAGGTCTCGATTTGTAGTAGATTTGGTGTAGACGTTTACTTAACTCATTTATAAGTATTTTTCTGTATTTAACTCATAAGTAAGGATGCTATGAAAGCTTTGTTTTCTTTACATTTTCCAAGCACTACAGAGATAAGTTGATTATTTTATTTTATATTTATCACCCTAAGAAAACCTAGTGCGTTCAATATGTAATCCTCTAACAACACTTGACACAAAACACCTAAATTGGAGTCAGTGGGATGCAAAACAGAGCAGCAAACACTTCACAAAATTGATCCAACAAATCATTTGCTTATCTTGCACTTATCTTTATCAGCTGGTGGGATAAGTGTGTGAGTGTGTGTGTGTGTTGGTGTTGGTGTTGGTGTGTGTTGAGTGCCCCTTAGGCATCCAAACTCTCAAGAACCGAACAAACAGTCGATAATTTTTGCTAACTGAATTGACCAAGTCAAGGCGACGAGCCAAAGAAAACAATTTCGGCCAAAAAGACAAACATGCCAGCAAATAAACTCATTGAACATTTTGTATAGCTATTGATAACAAACACACACACACACAAACACACACACACACACCCACACATCAGTTTATAGATCTATATCAGAGCCATTAGGTTCACTTAAATAACATGGAGAAGAGATAGAAATTCACACAAAAACCGAGTCAAAAGTAGTTGGCTAAACAAACAAGCAGTTAGAAGAGCAAAAACAAACATCAACTTTGCATGTTGCAGCGCTCTATTTTCTCTAGTTTTTTTTTTTTTTTTTTTTTGCCAGTTTCAGTTCATAACAAGAACAAGTTCAAGCGTTGGCTAGGCTGACAGACAAGTGCATTTTTATGCGACTTTCTGGTTGCAAGTTCCACTTAACATTTTTTTTTTTTTGGGCACGGGGGCGAGACAACATAAATCATGAACAGACACCGACAAATGCTGCACACAAACTGCAGGCGAAATGTGTGAAAAACGTTTAATGTCGCCACCGAATGGTGGGTCTTTAGCAACTGGTACAGGAAGAAAGTGCTTGCCACGACGCCCATTGCCACAGTCGCCGCAGAGATGCAGCAGCAGCAGCAGCGACATGACCGAAAATACTCTGCGGTTTTTCCTCTGTTTTCCTATTTTATTTTTTTCTATTCTGTCTTGTTATTCGGTTTTATTTTTTTTTTTCGCTTTCATTTTTTAGTGCGGTAACCGCGCGAGCAAAGCTTCCGGCGTATTTTCACAGTTGCAACTGCAACTGCTGAAGAGCGTGCTAAAATGACTTTAAAAGGCCATCAAATGAAAGCCAAACGGAAAATCTGCTATTGCAGCTGCTGGCAACAACAAATGGCCTATAAAAGCTGAACAACAACAACAGCAACAACAACAAGTGCATGCTTTGAGGCATTTCTAGGCCTGTGGCCAGCTCAGTGCAAAGTGCTGCAAGTTTGGTGTTTGTTGTTTTTGGAGTTGTTGGCGTTGATTTGAAGTAAGTTTTGCAGCAAGTTGCAAGTTTTTGCTGCGGTGTCTGCAGTTTGTCTGCACAAATTGCCAGTCACTCTGTGGACCGATAAGAGCCGATGGCCAAACTAAATTGAAAACTGCTGTGCTGTGTGGCGCCTCAAAGTAGGCAATGCATTTACCACTTACAAACAGGCGCGTCAAGTTGAACTGGATTTTCTCCCAGCTCGCAAATGATTTTCCGTTTTCTGTTTATTTTGTTTCTTTGCAGTTTTCTCCTTATTTTTCGCACATTTCCTGTACTATTTTTATTTTTATTTTTATTTTTATATTTTCGTGTTTGGCTGGCACGCCACAATGTCTGGCTTAATTCAGGTCGCTTGTGGTGTCTGCCTTCCTTACCCTCTCCCTCTCTCTCCCTCCCTCTCTCCTTGACCAAACGATATTAATATTTAAAGCACTGTTAACGCCCGACTGACCATTTAATTTAATTTTCTATAAATTTCTTTC
Source organism: Drosophila melanosoma (assembly GCA_035042045.1). NCBI lineage: Eukaryota > Metazoa > Arthropoda > Insecta > Diptera > Drosophilidae > Drosophila > Drosophila melanosoma. The sequence goes on along the minus strand of JAWNLY010000183.1, from coordinate 3,110,588 downwards.
GAATTTACCGTAGGCGATTAAAGAGTGGAATACAATTTTACTTAAGTCTGATTTAATAGAAAAGTTAATTTTAAATTTAAATGCTTTTATATTTTACAAACTATTTTGTTTTAATAACAATGTTCTAGTGAAATGAAGCAAAATAATTGAAGTCATTCAGATTAAGGTATTGTGCCTTTTGTCGCTTAAATGTTTGTCAACTCTGCGTGATTTGGCTCAGTTTCATTTCGTTAAGTCCCTTAAAAGTCGAATCCCATTTTGAGCATTGTAATTATTTTGGCTCGTTGCGCTTTTTGTGATGTTTCGCTGTGGCAGCGGTCTGCTGCTTGATGTGTGGTGTAGCTTTCAGCAAATGGCTGCTGTTACCCCACCCCTTGTAACCCAACGCCCCCCCCACCAACACGTCCGTTTGTGTTTTTCTCTGTGTGTGTGAGGGCTTTTATTGTGCGCATATTGGCCATGGCGAGGACGTGCCACTAACTTGATTGCCATTTCAATTGACCGCAATTTTAGAATGCTTTTTCCACTGACTCTGTGAAGGGAACCCTCTACTCTACCCTCTACCGTCGTCCTGCGTCCTTGGCCATCATCCATAGTTGGCCACTGTCGCCCGTCGCTTCCTTTTGTATCGTAGCGGCCTTTTGTTAGCTTCCGCATCATTACGGACTTTGCTTTTGGCCATTTTATGCTTTTTTTTGTTGTTGTTTTTTTTTTCTTATTTCGTTAGTCCCGTCTCGTTATGTGACTGGAGGAGCGGCTAATCTGTTCGCTCATTGAATGAGCCAACGAGTCAGCTTTGTCGAGTCCATTGCTCACTTTTTGTGTGGGCAGCGGAAGCAACCACTGTTGCCGGATGCATTGATAACCATTTCCTATAGACACGGCCTTCCATCAATGGAATTCCATTTTTTTTCGTTGCTGCTTTTATTGGTATTTTGTGGAATTTCAATTAGCGCTATGTCCACTTGTGACCCTCATTTTTTTCTCATTTCTTTTTTTGCTTACATTAATTGCTATAATGTCAATGAGCTGGCTAAAGAAATTCCATTTAAGCTGGATATGCGCAAATCTGATCAAATTGGCGTGGGCCAGCCACGCCTACCGTGGCTCCTTGGTAAAAACAATAAAGCAAAATTGCTTGAAAACAAAATGCAATCCTTCCTTGGAATTTTTTCGCGCTCGTCGTCGTTATTTAATGGGTAACGCCCAGTGTCCTTATGCACGCTGCACTTTAAGTACTTTACTGGTTTTGCTTTATTGTTTTTATTTTATTATTATATTGTTTTTTTTTTTGTTTTTGTTTTTGTTTTTTTTTTGCATTTTTAACGCCTTTTGTTCCGTTTCTCACTGTGGCCTTTTGTTTGCCTCTTGCACGTATCACTGCACAAAGGCGCAGCGGCCATTACGTGCCTAGCCAACTGTGCCAGTGTGTGTGTATGTGTATGTGTATGTGTGTGTGTGTGTGTGTGTGTGTGTGTGTGTGTGCATGCAATAATGATTGGAAAGTTTCGCTTTGCAGTTGCGTTCAAAAAATTTAGTGCATGCGGACGACCCAGCCATAAATATTTGGCAAGTACCATTGCCACAAGCAGGCGGCACATTTACATAACAAAACTGCATGTGAAGCGACCATTATATAATTAGAAATATCTGTGTGTGTGTGTGTGTGTGTGTTGGTGTGTTTGTGTGTTTGTGAGTGAGTAAGTGAGCTCGGTAAGAACTTTGTGCAACGCCTTGGCCATTAGAACGCAATCAACTCTCAACATCATCGGCGCCAAGCTGGCAAGCCACAAAAACAGTTAATGTTGAAACACCGCAAAAAAAACAAAAAATACAAAAATACAGAAAATGTAATTGAATGCTAAATGTGAGCATACCCTGTGCTGAATATCTTAAGATATACTTTATATAGAATATAAAATATAGTTATTCAGCTACAAATACTGAAGACATTGAATAATTTTTAAAAATTTCTGCCAATTTAAATAATAATACAATTTTTTAGTTCTTAAATGGTAGGCAAAATTTTTTGTATAATTTAAGTCAATGAAATTAATCACTTTTGGTGTGCTTTAGAATTTAAATGTGAGTTTAAATAAAAATTCTCATATCAAAAAACACATCGAAAGACGCTGTTTCTGTCAGACTTCTTCTTTTGCTTAAACAAGTGAAACTATTTTTGAAAACTTAAAAAGCATTGAAAACTTTATATTTAAATGTGAATTGCTGATTGTGGCACAGTTTCTTTTTTTTTTTTTTTGAGCAGGAAAACTTTTACAGTGCATTGTCGTAAATGAAATGGCCCGCATTGAAGGGGTTAGTTACTGTCATAATTTTTTACAGACTTTGCCCTTTTGTTGTGGCAACTTGCACATTTGCGCATTCGCCTCGCTCTAATTGGCAGCATGTTGATAAATGCAATTGAATTGGCTTTTGGTTGGGGTTATTTTCCTGAGTTTTTTTTTTGGGTCGCCTGGCATTTAATTGCTCTTTAAATAGTTTTTAATGCCTGCGGCAGTGGCCCATTTGACTTGCTTTGATTTTTAAGTACGAGAATAACAACTGGCTAAGTCTCGATGTGCAGCTGGCTTAAAGCTGCAACAAACTTGCGGCGACAACAACAACAACTGTGGAATCCATTCAAGTCACGATGCTACCAGACACCTCCAGGGCTAAATTCGAAGTAGCAACAGCAGCAGGAGAAAAAAAAGGAGAAAAAAAGGAAAAAAAAAACTGTCAACGCCAACCACAAGTCAAATTGACTCTGGCTTTGACACGTTGACATACGATAAAGGTATTTGCGTGTGGCAGTGTGGGCGTGTCACGACACACACGTATTTCTTACAGTGATGTCACAAGGCATTTTCATCACCTCGTCTCCCCGAGATGACAGAAAGCAAACCAGCAGCAGCAACAGCAGCAGCAGCAGCAGGAGCCGATTCCTGTTGTATTCGAGTGCCTCATATCATTATGTATATTGGAATCTGCAGAAGTTTTTTTGTGTGTGTGAATTGAGGGGGCGTTTTTTTTTTTTTTGGGTACTGGCTTCTTTGCTAACGCTGGTTTCACACTGATTACACAAACGTGAGTAAGCTGCTTTCAACATTGCGTTCTACATGCTAAAATCAGTTGGCGAACTTCATTTTCATCTTCCCAGCTCATGCATTTATTCATGCTGCCCTTTGTGTGTGTATGTGTGTGTGTGTGTTCGGGTGTGTGTGCGAGTGCTCATGTACTCATTCATTTACATCATTTGTATGTTGTTAAGTCAGCAAAATTTAACGCACTCCTCTGATTTGCACTTACTCATGCTACTACCCCTCTTCGTCTCCCTCTCTCTTTCGCTCTCTCTTTCTCTCTGACTCAGATCGCCCTCTCTTTCTTTTCATTCTTGTTTGTGCATGGTACTTCCCAAATTGTGATGTGATTTTCTTTGTGTGGCTTTTACTGGATTTTCTTTTCCCACATCATGCTAAAACATCTTTTTTTTCATACCTTATATTTTTGTTCTGAAATATTTTTCAAAGAGAATTTTCAGGTGGAATTGAGAAATTGCGAAAAGTTGTCAAGTAATTGTCGTATGCGTTTGAGCTTAATATTTTTAAATGATTTGCAAAATGTTGCTAAGAGTTTTTAATTGGCTTGCAAATATTGCTGACTTAAAAAGTTTACACTTTCAAATCTTACCAACTTTTGTGCTGGATTAACATTAATTGTGGTTTTTAGTAGATGATTTTATGCTTGAATAACTTTTATGCCGCGTTGCCTTACTTTAAGCAAATATCTCAACAGAAATAAGGAGTCATTGTTTTTGTTAAACTTTCTTAATTCGATTTATGCATATGCCAGTTTTTTTTAAGGTCACAAATAATATTCATATTTAGCAAAGCGCAGCATCATTCTAATAATTTGTAGCCCCTCGTTGAAATCCCTCACCTTAAAAACTTCACTAAGTAGAAACTTGTAATTTATATGTATTTTTGCCAAAGGCAAACATTAGTGAAAGATGACAGGTCCCGAATACTATACCATATAGCTGCCATAGATACTGTCAGTTGAGTTTTGAGTACCGTGTCAATCAGGAAAATATGTTATCTCCAGCATGTCAAATAATATATTATCTGATAGACTGGAGCTAATCTGCTGACTTATCAATTGTTATTCGAAGTTCATAAATTTCAATAACTTATGTATTGCGAAATATTTAGTATTTTTTGTTATCTAATATATTGCAAAACTCGCTTATTGCTGGTTTGAAATGGAAGCAAGAAAACTGCAAATACGCCTTTTGCTCGTTGTTGCCTTTGGGCTGTCTGTCAACATCAGAATTTCGCTTTTATCCGCAGTTTGATGTGCTGCTGCTGCTGCTGCTGCTTGTTTCTCAATCTTTCTCTATGCCTTTTGTGCATGGCTAAACAGCAGTTTCTGCTGCTGCCACGCCCACCCACTGACATGGCTGCCAAGATGTTGTACAAAGTGCTCAACAACTCCCATGTCAATCAGTTGGGCAGAAGTCGCTTTGTATTCTTCAAATGCAGCTGCATTGTCAGCTGGAGGCACTGCTCATCATTGCCACAGCGTGGACAGCAGAGCGCGTATTGAGTAGGCACACACACACACACACAGAGACTGTCATGTAGTTGTGTGTGTGTGTGTGTAGCAGCATTGACATTTACGCAACATGTCCCTGTTGCATGTTTGCAATTTGCATTTGCAAATAGTTGCAAAAACGAACATCAAATGTGGCAAATGTGGCACGACAGGCGCATCGTTGGGTGTTTCTGGGTGTTGCACTATTCGCTTGCCTGAGTTTTGATCAGTTTAGTGAGTTTTTGTCTAGTACCCCTCGACCCCCCCACCACACTCCAAACTCATCACAATACCCCCTCCAAACGCATTGCTGACTTTGCAACCAAAAAGTTTGTATATATGCATGCAAATTTTTGCAGTGCTGGTAATGCTTTCAATTTTGTTGCCTCACAACCAACACACACATACACACCCTCGACTAGCTCGCAGTTTTAGTTACAGTTTCGGTTTCATGTTTACCATGTTGAGGTTACCCCGTTACCCCGCTGCCCACATTGTTGTTTTTGTTTCTTCCTCATGGCGTGCATTTTGATGGGTTGTTTGCATGCAGCCGCAGCTGCACTTGTTGTTGCAGTTGTTGCATAATCAAACTTGCCGTTTCCATAAATACAGCTGCAACATTTAGATACTAGATGTGTGATACCCCAATAACCGAATAATATGGTTTTTTTCTCAGCTGCTCCTGCTCCTGCTCCTGCTGTTATGTTATGAATCAATTGATCATATGTGTTATGACCAACCCAAAGAGTCAGGAGTCAACAACTATTATTCTGACTGCTGTATTTTAATTTTGTGGCCTCTGGCATTTTTCGTTTAGGAATTCCCATTGTCTCAGGTTTTTGTTGTTGTTTTTTTTTTTTTTTTGGCATATTTGCTTAGTGTGTGGCAGCCAGTCTTAATTTGCATGCCCCGCAAAAACGGCAACTGAATTCGATTTTATCCTGAGTATATTTTCCAAATTAGCATATAGAGCGCTGGGAACAAGAGAATCTGCTGTATGCCATGTTTTTATTTTATTCTATTTCTATTTTTTTTTTTTCTTCCATGCATACATTGTTTGCAGTTCAATTAATGCATACATTAAACCCCAACCGCGCCACTCCCCCAGCTATGTGGCAGAAATGCTTCACAAGGCTTGCCAGTGAATTATGAGGTAATTCGGCATTTTTGGCCAGTGTTTTGGCCAGTTGTGTTTGGTAATCTCTGTTTCTAAATGATGTTTTAAGCTGTTTATGTGACGTGCTAATTGCCCCTCAATTAATATTGAAAATAAAGTGCTTAGCTCAAATTAGCAGATCTAACCATAAATCTAACCTGTGGCAATTGGCAGTTTGAATTATCATTTACTTTAATAATAAAAAAAAAATAGGAGCAGTAAAATAAAAATAGCAAACTATCAACTCAACTAGCCGATACTTTCAAACCAGCTATATATATGTAAAAGTAATTAAAATATAGTTTATATATATATTTTAGTCAGTTCATTAATCATTTTGTAAACATTTTTAATTTTATAACAGCATTAAATCATTTTTTATTCGCAGAATATTTTGATGTTGATTATTAAATATGTTTTCTTCTTTACTGATCTAATTTAAGTATTACTCGATTAAAAAACGTTCTTTCTTTTTTTTTTTGACTGTTTGTTCCACAACTACCAAATTAGAAGGTGAATCATATATCGAATGTCAATGCGAAGGATGACCACATCCAAGCTGACTGGCTTCCTTTTTAGCCGCGACGGTTGCCATTGACAAACTGAAAATGCTGAAATTTATGTGCGACAGTTTTTCTCTGTCTTTTGGCTCCGGATCCACATACGTTTTACGAGTATTTACGGCGGATTCCACCCGCATCTTTTTTTTCGCGTGCCAGTTTCTCGCTTTATCAGCACTTTGTAAGTTTATAGGGGTATGTGTGTGTGTGTGTGTGTGTGTGGGTGTATGTGTTAGTGTGATTGTGTGTGCATATCTCCCTGCGTGTGGATTTAATTTGGTTTATGCCGGCCCCAATATTTTATCTCTGCGTTACAAATAAAAAAAAAACGTAATTTTTGTATAAAAATTGAAATATTTGTATATGTGAAATGTTTTTGTATACATTTTTTTTATTATTGTTTCTTGTGCGCATTTCACAGCCTCCATGGCGAGATATCCTTCTCTCTCAGTCTTCCTCTCGTTCGTCTTTGTCGCTGACGCCATTGTCCTTACGTTGTCCTTGCGTCAAGTGTCAAACGTTGCTGAGTGGCCAACGACGACGCCAGTTTTTCTACTCCTCCGCCTCTCGTCAACTCCCCCGGCTGCTCCACTATTTGGGGTTTATTTGCGTTGGCGGCAATGTGTCTCGTCGCTTGGTGTCGCCCCTGCCTTAGCTCCCGCCCCCCCTCCTCCACCCTGTTCCCATGCCACTGTATTGTTTTGTTACGTTTTCCGTTTGTTTTGCATTATTTGCTACTGCTGCGGTTGTTGTTGCCACTGCTGCTTTTGCCTGCCCTGCGGCTGCCGCCTCCTGCTTCTGCTGCTGTTTTCTTACCGCACTTTACATATATACATATTTATATATAGCTATATATATATACATATTTTCAGATATTTTTCAACGCTTATTGTTCCCCTTGTTGTTGTTGTACATATCTTATGAAATTGTTTATATTTCTAGAGTTGCGTTGGGGTGTGTATTTGGCAGTAAAATGTTTTCATGCTGTCCAACTACCCAATTCCTCCTCCACCTACAATACTCCACAACACTTCCGTCTCTGTCCCACTTGCCATCGCTTATGTGGAGTGCATAATGGCTGTTTACTTTTAGCCTTCTTTTTTGGCACCTTTTTTTTTTTGCCTGCCACTTTATTCACTTTGAAGTTGGGTCCCCCCCCCATCCATGTTCTGCTCATGACGGAGGCTAACTAAACTCAATAACTTATTTTTCTTTGTTTTTTTGTTGTTTGTTTTGTTTAAATTTGTTGTATTAAAAAAATGTATTTATATATTCTGAAGGAAGGTTTATTCAGCTTGATGGACCTACATAAATGTCGTTTCTTCAGCCTAATTTGTACCGAGTTCGTAACATTATTATTTAAAGTTTTTTTTTAATCTTTTCTGTTCTGTATCTCGTTACTGACATGAAGGTAACAATTTAAATTGTTTCTGCTTACAAAACGATTTTGGGCTGTGTTGAAAAATAAACCTTCCTTGTACTTAACTCTATCGTCCTTTTTTTTTTGGGGCGGGGGGGGGAAGGATTTTAATGTGCTCGTTTCAAAAGGATGTCAAACAAGCATCAAATAAAAAACATCAGCATTTTGCTTCCTATAATTTGTATGCATGTGTTATGCACTTAATATGAAGGCGTAATCATGTGATGAATTCAACACCTCAAACTTTAGCTTTTGTGTGTGTGTGTGTGTGTGTGTGTGTGTGTGTGTGTGTGTGTGTGTGTGTGTGTGTGTGTGTGTGTGTTGAATAACAGGCATTTGCTGGTAGTTGGTAGTTTGCAGTCTACATTTGCCAGTTTGCAGTTCACTGCAACTGAAAGGATTTGCAAGAGGTTTAAATCTTTAATTTCAATGCCAGCACACAACATTTAAGTGTGTGTATGCGATGTGTGTGTGCGATGTGTGTGTGTGTGTGTAAGTGTGTGTGTGTGTGTGAGCCTGCTTTTAACAAGGAACTGCAAGCGACACTGAGTATGGAGCACTAATTGGTCGTGTCATAGTCACGTAGCCAGTGCCTGTACCTGGAGCATTGGAGTAGAGTGTCAGATTCAGATTCAAATTCAGAGCTGCTTCGTGTAGCTGTCAGCTGGACAACTTGGCTGGAAAATATTAGAATAATCAAATGCCTATGGAGACTACACTGGCTTCCTGGCTGTCTCATCTGGATTGGTTGGCCGCTTGGTTAGTTGGTCTTTTGTTGTTTGCCTGCGGCTTTTGTCTGATTGTCCCGGATGTGGTTTATGTATATTCTGTTACCATATATGCGTTACACACACGCACAAAGACACACACACACACACACACACACACACATATGTGAAATTTATTTTATTTGTCATTTATTTTTCTTTTATCCTCCAGCAAAAGTCAAAAGCTTTATAAGCAAATATGTAAATAAGGCATCTGCCAAAAAATGTAGCACTTTTTGTGTGTTGTGTGTGTGTGTGTGGTGTGTAGTGTGTGTGGGGGTGTATCGAAGACAGTTGTCAGTTTGACCGGCACTCAGAAGGGGCTTATTAGTCTGTTTGTTTTGTGTCTTGTCTTGTCTTGTCTTGTCTTGTCTTGTCTTGCCTTGCCTTATCCCGGCTCGGCTTTTTACCCCAGACTGCAAGGATCTTTGTAGGTAGCTCCAGCTGCCTGCTGACCTCAAGTTCTGACCTGGCCGGCTTACATCTGTCCCATGGCTTGGTTTAATGTGCAACACATATTTATTGTACAATATACATGAGCATGTATATCCCTTGTACCAACGAGACCTGGTTTCATCCTCAGCAATTGCCTTTACGTGTTCTACGGCAAAAATGCTTCAAAAGCTACAAATTTGATAAATCTTTCAGCTTTTTCTGTTTCATCTTTGTTTGGGCTTAGAGCTCCAAAATGCGCACGTGCATAAATAAATTTGCCTTAGCTCTCAATTTTGTTGAGCATTTTAAGGATATCACAAATAAATAAATAACATAAAATGTACATTTTTTATAATTTTTTTTTTTAATTTCAGCCGTATTTACATTTGAATTTCAATGATTAAGACGGATAAAAGGCATTTTCCAAGTATGGCAATTTACATGCGTAACAAATATTGTGATTTTATGACTTATAGTAAATGTTTCATTTATTTGTTTTTGGATTATTCAAGAAACAGGTTACTGCAATTTAAGGCTATAATAATATTTTTGCATTTGTTGTGTTGGTAATTCATTTCAATTGTTGTCCAGGCCTTAACTTGTCTTTCTGCTTGTCTGAACAGTAATACAATTAAGACAAGATATTCTTTTATTTGGAATGTTTCTGGGTAAAACGCTGGATCTTTTGTAGTGACGCTTTTCATTTTGCCAGCTGCAATTTTACCAAAATCTTCTCATGAATAAATGCATTTGTGGACCGTCTTTTTATGTTCAACTCTATGCACACAAGTAGAGGTGTGTTTGTGTATGTGTGTGAGTGTGTGTGTGTGCAAATCCTTGGCAAATATGGTAAAAGTCAAGGATTAGAGTGGAGCATATGCAGCATATGCAAGCTTTCAACTTTTGTTATTATTTAACATTACTCTCAGGATATAACTATATATATATATATATTTATATATATATATATATTATGTGTGTGTAGTTTTCCATGGAAAAGCTCAGCCAAGCAAACATTAATTTAGTTAAGGTTTGGTCAGAGTCGGGTGCAAACTTTATTTCGTGCATAGTTCCAAGAATTGCGGAATCCAGGTATCCGTATTGTCCATAGTTGGAGGGTAGGTTAAATATTTGTACTGCGAAATGACAAATTAATTGTGAACATTTTCTGCTTGGCGCTTTTAAAGCAAAGTGCAAACAAATTTTTCGGTGCAAACAAAATTGCAGAGGCGTGTGTATCATGTCGACCAAGTTGCCATCCAGCCATCCTGCCATCCTGTTTTATGAAGGCGGGTAAATTAAATTCCTTGCCGAGGACAACAACGTTGTCGAAGGGCAGCCGGCTGGGCAGAGTGTGTGGGGGGGGGGGGGGATACATGAGCACCAAGTAAACAAAGATGTACAACAAATGCAATAACAACAGGAACAACAACAACAACCAGTACTGTACTACAACAATAAGTAGTCTTTGCTAGAGGTTGTGGGGCAGTTGCAAACTGTCCAACAGTAACAACATTGATGCGTCAGTCACTTGCCACGTTGAACTCATAAAATCAACTCTAGCTTCATTTGGAAAAGGGGCAAATGTGGCCTCGTGTTGTTCCTAACTGTGCTGCGTGAAGCATATTAGTTTTCTACACCAAACAAGTTAGTTAGAAGTTCAATTAATTAAACAGCTGCACTCAAATTGCCAGTTATATATTCGAAAAAAAAAAATTGTTTTAAAAGTCTAGTCATACATATTATAAATATTTATATATATATTATATTATATATTATATACGAGTTTTTCACATATACACAAAATTTATTATAACAGATATATTTTTTTTTTTTTGTGTTTTTCGCAATTTTAAATTAAATTTGCTAGTTGCTTTTCGTGGGATGAGAATTAGAAGACCGTCGAATCAGAAAATTAAACAATAATAGAAATAGAAAATTTGTGTAAATCGTTTCTAAGCTGTCAATTCAACCAAATTACAAATGATATGAATTTCGTCAGCAGCTGATACTTTTCATTGAATTTCATGTCACATTGAAAAACATTTGGCACTTTAGAATTTGGCAATTAATTTTCTGCTTCGACTGTTTTCATCTTGTTTATTTGTGCGACATGTGCAGGCAAACATGGCCGAAAAATCAGACAGTGAAATATTGAGAGTGAGAGAAAAAGAGGCTGAGAATCGAAGTGAGAGTGAAAGAGAAAGAGATGAATTCGTTTTTAGCAATAAATATGTCTATGAAATGTCGGCTTACTTTGAAGTTGATTTAATTCGATTTTAAATGAATGGAATGGTTGAGATGAGCGATGAGAGAGAAAATTGAAATGCAGCAGAACTTAAAATATTTAATTATAATCTTACGGTTCTTAGGCTTTTTTGTTGACTTACCTATAATCTTTTCATATATTTGCATTTCATAATGACAGTTTTAATTTTCCACTGCACGCTTCGGTCGTCTGTAAATATATATATAAAATGCAGAACAAACAATAATTAAAATCCATTTCAAGTTGTTAAATTTTTTAGCTGATTAAATCAAAATGTCTGAGGTACTTAAGTATTCAAAAACGGTAATACAATTACCATTCAATCTCAAATTATTTAAAGCATATATTGTGTAATATATTTCACAGAAATATATGCTTCTGTCGCACTTTCGATTTGCGTCATCCTTGTTGTTGCTGAAATAATTCTCATTTGGTAAATGCAAAATCAGCAATGCGTAATCAGAGCAAACAAACACAAAAACACAGACACTCAACGCTCATATTGCCCGATTTTCATATTTATAGTTCATTTACAACGGGAGAGGGGAGAATGGGGAATGGGGAATGGGGAATGGAAAATATAGCAGACATCAACTTATACTATTTGTTGTAAAGCCAAAACCCATTGCCATTGCTTTTTGTTATTCGCATATTAAAAATTCAAAGGCTCGACGGGCAAGCAGCTAAAAATATGTGTAGAATAGAAAGTGGAAAAACTCGCTTTGTATAAATATTAATAAAGTAGGCCATAGGAGTGCGATGGCTGCCATTGAGTGGGCCGCACTCGTTGGCTATTGAATGCCGTATTTCTAACAAGAAATCCTGGCCTATTTACAAGTTATAACATTTCTTCCACCCAACCACCCAACCACCCAACCACCAACAAACAGCCAGCCAACTTCCCAGACTCCTTGCTGTGGTTTAACTTGTGTGTTTTGCTGTTATTGGAACTTTGCTCGTGTTTGTGCTTCAACATACAATATTCCAATTGTTGTTGTTTTGGTTGCTGTTGCTGTTGTTGCTGTTGTTGCTGTTGTTTTTGTTACCGCTGTTTATTTGCATAAGAACTCAATAAGCATCGCATAATAAAACCAGAAGCAAGCTCCAATTCTCTCTTTAGAGCTTGTTATTGCTGCCTTTCCTCTCCTGCCCTGCCCTGCCCAGCCCTGCCCAGCCCTACCCTCCTCTGCCCAGCCCAGCTCGTCCAGTTCCACGCATCAGCGCTTCAAACATGACGCAGCAAATGGTGTGTGTACTTAGTTTGTAATTACCAGTTGAGACCAGTTCGGGGAATTGAGTTCATGCCACTGATGCTTGAAATGATAATGTTGCCCTCCCTCATGCGTTGATTATCTAAAATGTAAATTGTGACAAGGACCTTAAATGAATCACAAGTTGTCTATATAATTTATAAGATTTTGTCTGTCAAGATATATATATTATAATTACATCAAATCGCAAACCTTTTAAGAAAATTGTTTTTTTTTTTTTTTTTGCTTTTATGTCTCTTGGAAAATAAATAAATTCGGTCTTTAAAACACGCACACAAATTTTCTATTTTATATGACTAGCACTAAACTCCATAAGAGCTGCAATTGAAAAAGAAATTTACAAAATTCATTTGACAATTTAAGTCTGTTACAGTTCTACTAATTGTAAATGACATTTTGTTTGAAAAGCAAATGGCTGCTAAAGAATTGCAACATGATTGCAAAGTCAAAGCTCATTAAGACGTCGCCCCCCTTTAGATAACAACAGTACAAAATGTCTATATATATTTGTCTGTTGCAAGAGCAGATAAGATAAGGAAGGGAGAAAGATGCTGCTTTCAAGGATTCTTACGCACAAAATGTATAAAAGCAGGCGACACATACAAAAGCCTTGATTAGAGGGACAAGACACACTCCGATGCAATGTTGGAGTCCATTAAAATCCACTCAAGTGCACTTAAATGCTTCCGAGAGCTTTGCGTGATTGCATTGAAAGACTGAAGCCCTAATTCGACTCTGACTCGACTCCTCTATGCAGAGTCCTAATGAAACCTTAGTTATAAAACACGTTGCGTCTTCTCATCCTTTGCATATCCTGTCTTTACAGAAAAGAGATTTATTTGTTTTTCGCATATCAGCTAAGGTTTTGCGTCTCAGCAGCAGCTTTAGGCCAGGTTGTAAAGAAAATAAACTATGTTTTAGTGCAACTACTTCAATTTATTTGCTTGTAAATCATTTGATAAAATCTTCAGCAAAGTTAATAATATATTCTTTTAATCGCTACTTTTCATCACCAGCATTGAAATGCTATAAATGAGTTTGCTAATCTGCAAAGAAATTGCATTAGTTGTGCTGACATTTAGACACTTTCATATACCCTGTAAAACTTGCCTGCAACGCAGTACGCACACTCAGTGGCAAAATACCCAGCATGACCATTGTTGGCATATTTTGAGCCTTCTTCAACATCAGCAGAAACATTCTTCGCTGAGCGCAGTTTAGCTCATTCCAACTAATATTGCCACAAACCTCATACAAATCATCGTACTGCCGAGAGAGAAATTATTTGAATTATCATTTAAAATAATTAAATTTGTTAATTACTAACAGCGTATTCGATCTGGGTGCCCACAATACAGTAGACCATCATTAAGTAGACGCTGGTCAATAGGTACATTGTGGATACCAAATGAAATCCGATGAGATTTACGCAAAAGCAAAACAATATCGAGATGGCCGAGGAGAGCACCTGAGCAGCGATCATCACATCAAAGGTCTCCTCCATAGACTGACAATAGCTGAAAGGATTAAGTTGAATTACGTTGGGCTATCAATAAATACATTTCAACCTACTTGGTGAACAATTGATGCCACTTGAGTAGATCCAAGAGCAGTGCATCTACGTCACCTTCTAAATAAGCTCCCACATCTAATCGATATCTCGACTGCTCCTTACGATGCAGGGCATCATTGAGGGCAACTGATTTTAGCTGAAAAATGTGCGCAAATGGGAGAATCTGCATCAGCGAGAGCAACTTCATCAAATCACCCATATAGAAGAAAATAGCACCAATGATGATCGAAATCAAATGCTGCACATAGGTGAGTGTGAATCCCATGTTGGTATCTATTGAGAGACCGGGTATCTCGTACTGCATTATCGTGACACGTGTGCCATCGTAGAGCCATAATATTCCTGGCACCGAACACAAAACTATAAACGAAACCAGATACACAATCCGAATGAAACGACGTATGTTGAGCATCCGGTCATAGCCCAAATTGAGTGCATCCACATAGTCCGCGCCGCGTTGCTCATACTCTGTATAGATGGTAATTATGTGGTTCAACAATTGCTTAATTTTCGAATGCCTCAGCACGATTGTAGTTAGCTGGCCAATTCCATTGATGCAGCCACCGATCATGACGACCGATTTCATGCCATCCAGCCAATCATTCTTCGTCTCCATAATCGTCCAGCGGACACAAAAAGTCGTATAAGTCACAGGCACCATCGCTGTCATCAAGCTGCGATAGACGATCTTCAGGCGTGGCACCAATATCTCCACTCCCAGCAGTTTGGCGTAGTTGTTAATATCCGCGACGAGATCGCGGATTCGCAATGAGGGCCTCATGTTGACTGTTTGTCTGTCCAGCTCGAGCAGCAGCCTTTTATAGTCCAAATTGTGGCAACGTTTTAATTGTTTTTAATTGTTGTATAATTTATTCATTGGTTTTGTAATTATTGCAAATATGCACAGTTGATATTAGTTCCCATGTTGAAAGGTTTCGCAGCAATGCAATTTAGCTCTATGTGAATATTTTATATTCAATCGTAGTCCTAGTAATTATATAATGTTGACTTTAATTTTATAATGCGATTTACACCAGAATTAAGACTCCAAGTGGCCTTCAAGATACAAGTAAATTTTTTATACGTAAGTCTAATTGTATGAAACTGAGAATAATAATAATAAAAAAAAAAAAAAACATATTAAACGAGAATTCTGACTTGGCTGGCATGTTTATTGCAATTTAATAGCAGTTGAACATTTTTTTAATTGTCTTTAAGGAATTGCTTATGTTGCCTGTAGGAATTATAATGCAACTGCAACAACTTCTTTGTGGCACATTTCCTTTTGCTTTGTTGCCGTAATCAAGTAAAATGCAATATTTTGCCCGTATTTTATGACCGTCTGTGATTTACGCCTTTAAAATGGCTATTAAATGAAAACAACCATTAAACTGCAAGCTGTGCAACTAGTTGCAATAACACGAACACATGCAACAAAGTTGAACTACGGATGCAGGCCAAAACGAGTCGAGTAACTCACCTGAGCAAAAACTTTTTCCTTTTTGCCTCTAATTAAATTTTAAGAACGTGTATAGCTATTAGCCCAAATTGAATTTTGCACTCTCCATTTTTAAACTTTATTTATTCAGTTTTTTGGTTCTTATTCAATATTGTTGTTGTTGTTGCTGTTGTTCGACTGGGCTTAACAAAAGTTTTGGGCTTGAAGAAGCTGTAACGCATTAAATGCTTAAAATGACAGCCAAAACTTGAGAGCATGTTGCTGGCCTCCTTTCAGCTTTGTTGTGGTTGTATTTTTTTTCCAGGACATTCATTTTTATTGCCAAGCTGCCACGTGTGTGTGAGCGTAGATGTATGTGTGTGTGTGTGTGTGTGTTGATTATATCGTGCTCGATGTGCTGTCTCTGAGCGTCAGACGATAAGTCTCAACTAACGAGGCCATCAACAGGATGCGGCAGCACACAAAAGTCGATTGCAGCCAGCTATGCGATTAGAGATAGAAAAGGTGGGGAAAATTGACAATGGGGCAGCGGCTGGGGCGGTGCTGTCTTTAACTGTAATTGCCTCAGCCTTAGCACCCGCTAGGCTAACAGGCCCTACAAATTAGGCTTTAACGTTTTAGACGGCATACAGTCCATCCTTTCATTCTGCTATATCTGTCTCTCTCTCATTCTATCTCTCTCTCTCTCTCTCTCTGCGCTTTTCCTTGCTTAGCCCATAAGCAAGCGGATCTTGGAGCCAGATTGGCTTTAGCACAAAGTTTTCTGACAGCAGCATCGTGTGTAAGCAGCTCAACTCACAGATTAGTTGAAAGAGAGGATTTTCGAATTGGATTTTAGTTTACAGTTGCAGAAATAAAATTGAAGCGGTTTTTTTTCGTTTGGAAGTAAACTTAATTTTTTTTTAGATTGATTACATTTTTATTGGTTTCCATAAGCTCAAATAAGCCAATAACATAAAAGAATATTCATTCGCTTAAATGAACACATTGTTATTTACAGTGTATTTGCATGAAATCTTGTGCGTATTTGGAAATGTTTTTAACCATTTTTTTAAGGATCAAACTTTTGTGAAATTACCAGTGCTGCCATTAGACCGGAGACTTACAAATTCGGGGCACGTTCATAAACAGTTGTTTTATGGCCCATGGACAGCAGCTGTTGCAAACTCATCTTTGGCACCGCAAAAGAAAAAATCCAATCCAACCCAACCCAACCAGGAGAAAAAGTTATTTATGGTTTATTCTGCACTGTAAATCTCTCAAGTTTTTTTTTTTTTTTTACTCCTTACTATTTGTGTTTATTACAAAGTAATTTAAGTTTGTTGCGCGTATAATAATTTTGAGGGCAACATCTAAGCACCCATTATGCATATATATTCCTAATCACTCCCCAATTTTGAAGTTATCTTGTTTAAGGATTTGATTACCATATTTCATGAATTCCATTTGAACAAACCGTCAAAAGATAACTTTTGTTAAGGTTTTAAGCTATTAATTATGCGGATTAGATAAAATAAATAAAGTTTATTGCGAGGTATCTGTTAGTCGAGTTGCATTCTAATTGTTATCTGCTGCTATCTATACCAGAAAGTACAACTATCATTTTTATGCAGATCTGCTATTAGTGACAGGAGGCGGAGTAGGATGAGCAGGTCCAGCAGATCCACTGGACTGTCGCATCCATTGTATATATATTTTTTTTTTTAATTTTTTTGTTTATTTAGAAAGGGGGCGCATAAAGTGAAATTTAATGGCCAGTTTCTTTGGCTTATAGTTGGGGAATTTGTACAAATTTACATGCACATTAAATGACGAGACAGTGGCATGTGGTAAGTAGAGGAGAGAGGTGAGAGGAGAATAAGGAGTCAGCTTCAGCTACTGGATGGCTCGATATGATTTGGCTGCCAAAACGTTCAAGTCGCCTGGGCCGTTGAATTTTAATGGGCAGCTTGAACAGGGGCTTGGGCACTGAAACACTTGGAGTGTCGTTAAGAGCAGCGATAAAACTCAGCTGGGGCATGTGCAGCTAGCCAGCTAGCCAGCTAGCCAGATACCCAGCCACCGGCTTGCCACATTGCCCAATCCACTTGCAGCCAATAAACAGTCGGATGCTGTGCAATGGTTGGACTTTTGGTTACGGTTACGTTAACGTTTACGGTTTTGTCTGCTGCCAAATGACGATGCTGACCATTGGCTGCAATTAAACTCACGACCAACACACACACACACACACACACACACACATATATACACACCCTGGCGCATCTGGTGTGTTAATTGAGGTAAATTACGTCATTTTTTATTGGTGTTTTTTTGTTCGCTTTTTGGTTGGTTTATTCGAAAATTTATTTGTTTAATTGCATTTTTTTTGCCGTTGCCCCAGAAAGTATGCTATAAAAATGTTCACTACCAAGGCACAAACCGTAACTTATTTTGCCAAGCCCTTTTTGGTAGTCGCTGCACTTAATGAATTTTTTAAAATATACGATAATGCAAGTCTGCATTATTTATTACTTTTATATAGGTACGAAAATAATTTGAAATACCCTGCAGTTCTTTTTGACCAGTAAACAAGCATATAGGCGCTATTCATTTCGGCTTACAAATTGGTTATTATAAATATATATGCTTAATATATTGCATATATTTATATTCTACTAAATTAATAATAATATAATATTTATATTAATCATTTATTTAACAATTCTTAATATATTGCAAACACATTCATATTCTATAAAATTAATTATCAGCAGAAGAGGCTATCAGATGAAAAAGCAAACATTTTATGAAGGGAATTTTTTCGTAAGCTGCTTTTATGTTTTTCCCTGCTATTGCCCTTAAATTGTGCACTAAATGCGTTGAAAGGTTTTTATTTCTTTTTTTTTTTTTGTCTTAAAGTCAGAGCCTTAAGTCACAGACACTGCATGTTGTTGTTGAAAAAACTTAAGCGTTTGTCTGCGTTTCTGTTTTGTGTTTCCTTTTTTGTTTGTATTGTTTTGTTTTCAGTTGTGTTGCTGCAGCTGCTTTTCCTTTGTATTTGCTCGACCCTACGTGCGCCTTCTGTTGTGTCAGCTTCCGATTGCGCCAAACTCAAAACCCCTACTCCCCCCCTCCCCCCCCCCAACCCTTTCTGTGTGTTTGTGTGCGAGTGTGTGTGTATATGTGTGAGAGTGTGCAAGTGTTTGCCTTCCTGTTTTGCGCCTGGAGACTCGGAACGCTGGAAGCTTGCTTCATATTTCGTCCGCTTTCGTTTACTTTATAAACTTGTAAAATATTACACAAATAAATAGAAAATTGTGTAGTGTGCGACCCGCAAAGCCAGCTACTTAGACAACTCGCCGCTATGGGGCACATAGAGAGTGTGTGGCGCGGAAAGTTTTCAGCGCCTTTAATTTGTTTGCCCCCAAAGCGCTCGCGCTCGTTGCCACAAGTCAAATTAAAGTCAAAAGATGTGGCAGCAGCGACGTGTTTTTTTTCTCATTTTTTTTTTCGAATTGCAACAAAATTCTTTTTATTGCATTGTAGGTTGATTCTTATTGTTTTGCTCAATGATGTTGCGCTGACGTTCTTGCTTGCAGCATGCAACAATAAAAAAAAGCTGGTAAATTTTTTTTTGGTTTTGAGCGCGTAATTTTTTTTTTTATATTTTTTTGTAGTGCCTGCTGATGACATTTTGTTATGTTGTCGTCTGGGAAAGACCCCCTGACGTATCTATCCATTTTTGTGCCAAACTCTATGCAGCACAGCACGCTAATATCAACACTTTTGTGCTACGTAATTACTTTGAAATTAGTTTGCGTCGCAAACTTTGTACATTATGCGCATCCTTATGGCTGGCCCCAAGCATTGCACACACACACACACACCCACACACACACCCACACACACAAACATTTGGTTGCCTTAAAACATTAAAGTTAGCATTAGTGTTGCTGTTTATCTTGACTTTTCCCCCTTTCTCTCTCTCTCTCTCTCTCTCTCTCTCCCTCATTCTGTCTCTCTCTGTATTCTCTTTCGATCTCTTTCTCGAGTTTTCTCTCTGCTTGTTGGTTTTTGATGTTCTGACATTGTTTTCAGAACTTGTTTGTTATTTCATTAAATTAAATGTTCTGGGATTTTAGCGCTTAGTATGCTCATGTGTAGCTGCTGTGTGTGCATTTCCCATATAAAATAAATATCATTAAATTGCTTTTAAAATACATAGAAAACGCAATGCACGCTAATGTTGAGAAACAAGCACAGCAATTTATTTGCTGGTAGAAGTCAAAGACAAATAGAAAAATCTAAAGTCAGATAGAGAATGCAATTAAAAAATCAATTTTAAGTGAAGTGGAAAAAGGAAACAAAATAAGTTAACTGCTTCTCAAAATGTAGTTGGCCATATTTGAATTGATTTTAACTTTAATTGGAATGGCTGTTAAGCAAACATTAAGAGAGCTATAAAGATATAATAGCAATGAAGATTAAAAAGGTTTACCATTAAGTGTGGATTTTATACATAAAAGAGTGCTATAAAAAACTATATTTCTCATGAAAAATTAAATTAAGCTAAAAGGTAAAGTTTAGCTTATTTGGGGTATATCGAAAACTATGCTTCTACATTAAACATGAATTTTTATTAAATATGAAAGATTGTTTATTGTTTCATTTGCTGGCTGGTCGAATGATTTTTGTATATTCTTAAATAAGTCTCGAATACCGACGGGACTCGTCGTCAAGACGCGATTCAGAAACTCAAGTAAATATTATATATCTATCTGTGTTTTCCACTCCAGCTAAAGCTTAATTACTTCCGGCATAATTCTCATAATATTCTATATTTGTTGTGTGTGCTCTGTGGCAGAAATCAAAACAACGATTGCCACAAAAACAAGTATTGAGCGTGGCATTGCAGCATTGCACATGGCCAAAATAAGGTTCCAAAAAATGATGTGCAACCAACAACAAATAATTAAACAGAGAGCAAAAATAAGCTGACAACAAAATGAGAGCCATGTTTTAGCTAATGGCAAACATAATATGTAAATATATACAGAGATCGGGAGAGAGGTAGAGAGTTAGCATGTTATATATTTGGGGCGTGGCAGATATACGCACAATTTTGTACACGCTGCGTATGCGCAACGTTTAATGCAGTCGCTGCAAATTGTGTTGCGCATACGAAGCGTTGTGTAAACTGCAATTAAACTCATTCAATTTTAATACGCAGCGTCAACACTTGCATAAGCAAATAAGCAGCTGTAACAACAGCACCAACCATAACAACAATAACAACAGTAACAGCAACAACAACAACAGCAACAACAGCAACAGCAACAACAGCAACAGCAACAGCAACAACAACAACAACAACAAAAGCTGCAGCGCCCACAGCTAAGCAAACATTTTAAAATATTTAAACAACGCGATGAGCAAGAAAAAAGTTGTTGTTATTTTTGCAGTTGTTGTAGTCGTTGTCGTTGGGTTAAGTGGCCGCCCTGCATTTTTCCGCTTCATTGTGTTTTATGGGCAGACGTGGTATGGCAAACAGCACACCCACCTTTTGCACCTCCCGGCCACCCATGTGCAATCCGTCCCCCGTCCCCCGTCCCCCGTCTCCCCTTCCATCCATTCAACGAACTGTCAACGCCCACCCACGTCGCCTGCCAGCCGCAGCTCTATAAATACTGTGGCTTGTTCTCGAATGTTCGTGTTGGCACGCCCTTTCTACAGGGGCCACGTAATGCCACCTGCTTCCTGCTTCCCGTATCCCGTATTTTTGCATGCTGCACCTCTTGGCCTTTGGCTTGGTGTTGCTGTTGTTGCCCTTTGCCAACTGTGTGGCAAGGACCTGACAGCCGGATCAAGAGCAGGTGCAGGTGCAGGTGCAGGAGCAGGAGCAGCAGGAGAAGGAGCAGCAGGAGAAGGAGCAGCAGGAGCAGGAGCAGGAGCAGCTGCGAGTTCGTGGGCTCTTCGTGCATTTTTTATGTTGCAACCAGGTTGCTCAAATAATGCAGAAGCCAATGAAGCCAATGCCTCCGACCAACAATATAGGTTGCCAGCCATCTGCCACGACCACACAACATTGCTGTTATTTGTGCAGCAATTTTTAACTTTGTGCGGCATTCTGCGCTGCACTAATGAAAATGCAGCCAAGGCAATACAAACAACAATTATGATTGCAGTGTGGGGCACAAATCATAGATTACACATACACATACACACAGATACAAATACAAATACAAAGTACACTTACAATTTGTGGCACAGAACCCATCGCTTGATGTCTGTTTCAGATGTGTGGGCAGAAATTAATTAAAATTCTTATGAGCCGCTTCAAACCGAAAGTCAATTAACAAAGTACATTCCTGAAATTGACTTAAGAGGAATACTCTTTTTGTCCAGGCTATGTAGCGGAAAAACATTGATTGCAATTCCAACAGTTTAACGCAAAGTGCAACTTTTTAAAGAAATTATTAATAGTATGAGTTAAAATAATTCGAAAACGATTGATTTTAAATAAATATAAATATTTGTTAAGTTTATTCGATTATATTAAAATTAAATTTTTATAGAGTCGAATTTCTTGCTGAACTTTTTGAATTTTTAATATGTAAATTATGCAACTTCAAAAATGAGGTAATTGATAATAAAGTTGCCCCAGCCTCAGCATAATGATAATGACTATAAAGAATTATTAAATGTCTGATTCTGTATATATTCAATATTCTCATTGAACTGAAAATACTCCGCATTCTGTGGTATCTTTAAGCAACTCCATTAATTATAGTCAACAATGTTGAGTAAGGATGAAAATAAGTATAACGAAAATCATTTATTATTTTAATTAATCGGGAAAAATTGTTGCTTGCCAGGTGGAAAATGACAACCGCAGCAAATGAGCAAAATGTCATTTGCCTGTAGCGTTCATCGATGATGAAGGGGGTTGACCAGGGGTGAAGCACTGGGGAAAGAACATGTTGCTGACAATTGTTCAATTTGCGTCAAAAAGTTGTGAGCCTTTTGGCAGTTCCCTTTATGTTGTTGTTATTGCAGTCATAGCCGTCATTTGCACATTAATTAATAATGAAATTCATTTATTGATGATTTCACAAAGTGAGGAATCAGTTCGATTTTTCCCGTTGCTATTGTTGAAGTTGCTGTTTCTTTTGTGAGACACTTTGAGCAAGCCCATTATTATTAATTTGAGTGCATAATTATGTTGATCATATTTATAAGCATGACAAAAATTAATTAGATATTAAAATGTACCTTCTTAATTTATGTGACTTGTTTAATATGTGATATTAAATCAGGAATTTTAATTATTTCTTGGAAAGTTTATACATACATCTTAATTCAAACTAAAGAAGATTATTTTTTCAACTATATAAAATAAATGTTAACATCATTTTTTAGCCGCATAAATAATCATATATAGATTCACGATTATTTCCATCCTGTCATGTCTTCTGAATGCATAGCGTCTGTTCAATTAGTCAAATTAGTATCTTTTTAGAACTGATAACAACTCTTCATCTATCAGCAACTTTTCATATGCCAACTGGCAAACTTGCGCTGACAACTTGACAACCAAGAAAAGGAAAAGAATAAAAAAAAAGAAAATAATAAAATTGAGCTCAAATAATTCTGGCTTACTTTTGGCTCGGTTTGTGGGTTCGCTGTATGCATAACAAATTTGTAGATGCGTGTCGGCATTTCATCAGCCTTATGAGGTAGCCTAACAAGATTAACAGGTCCGCCTTCCAATTCGCCAACCCTGGTTGAACATTCTAATTTTTTTTTTTTTTTTGTGGGTTTGGGGCTGCATTAAACTTCACGTCTGATCAACTTGTATTATGGTTGCTGTTGTTGTGCACTTAACACGCTGCTGCCGTGTTTATTATGTATGAAGCGTAGTCAACGAGACTCGTACACGCACACACACACACACACACACACACGCACACACATACCGATGTGGACACGCAGATTGTACGCTGTCAAACTTGCTGAATAAGTTACATTTTCCTGCTGTGAGCATTGTGCGTTGTTGCTTGCGGCCCATTTAAGTTAGATTAGCCGAGAATAATATTAATCAATCACGCCTCAATTTTTTTTCTTTTTTTTTTTGCTCAGACATGCAGAGCGACGAACGAATCCAGGAATTGTCTGTCTGTGTGTTTGTGTGTGTGTGTGTGTGTGTGTGTAGCCATTTTGTTGCTCCATTTGGTTAAGACAGCTGTGATGAAATTTGCTGCTAGCGCTGCGACTGGCTAAGCTTTTATCTCATCATTGCTGCCAGTGGCTGTTCTGCAAAGTTCTTCGCCCTTCCGTTCCATACCCTCTGCTTCCTGCTGCACTGGATGATGGGCTTCATCATGTGCGTCGCCCTGCTTGGCATCTACTACCGACAGCTGCTGCCGTCTGCCCCAAAAACGTGTCCTGGCTTAGTCAACTTGCTAAAGAAAAATTGGCAAAAGTTGAGGAACAGCCAAAAAAAAATAAAATACACTCGTCTAAATGATTGGCTTTCCGTCTATGTCCTGTGCGTCCCGTGCGTCCCGTGTGTCCCGTGTGTCCTGTGTGTCCTGTGTGTCCTGTGTGTACATTGTGTCCTGCATGCTGTCAACTTTTTTCAGCGCCTCTGTCCATGCTTTGCCTGTTTGTTATAACATCATTTATTTAGCACTGCGGGCACCACACATTTCTTTACGTCTCTTTTTTATTTGAATTTATGCTGATAATGTGAGAGAAAAAAATTCACCTACCAGATGACAATGTCAAATGACAACAGCTGGTACAGCATAGCGGCATTAAGGTGTGCCAGTGTGTGCGAGTGTGTGCGTCCATTTGCCGTTTCCCACCCCATCCCCCCTGCAACTGGTATGATTAATCTGCCGCATGAAGACAACTCTGGCAGCGCACTTTATCATCATGTGCGCTGCACACTGCAAAGGCATATTAAATATTTATGGCCTGCCAGATGCGAAACATGCGAACACACACAAGCACACACACACACACACACACACACACATTTAGGCTGACAAAGTGTGCGTGACGCGATTGGTGCAACAAAAATTGATGGCCAATAAACAGAGTAAATTCAGCGTAGAAAAAATAGGTCGTGTATTACGAAACGGAAACAGGTAACACTTGCCACAGCTTCACTGGGATCACATCAAAGTGTGCTTACAATTTTATACATAAGCATATATATATATATCAAAAATTAAGTACTCTTTATATAGATCAGACAGTGCCATAAAACAACAATTGCCATATATGTCCAATAAATCTACCTGTCAACGAATTTTTTGTTAAAAAATGTTTCTAGACTTTGTGCTGATGTATGAATAGATCAGACTATAATATTAAAAAGCTTTTTTATACACATATATTATATAAATATTAATACTTCCCAGTCAACATTCTTTTTGTAAGAAAATGCCACATATTAAAAATATATCAGAATGCTAATAATATTCAATAAGTTGCAAATATTTTATAGATCGAACTGTGAACAATTATTATTGCATTCATCTTAGATTAGATGTTATTATCTTTATTAATCTACTTTTAAAATGAAATTTAATTTCTCATAAGCATCAGAAACTGTAATGATACTTAATACTCTAGGTATAATTAATCTATACTTATTAAAACGAAATTTCATTTATTATAAGCATCAGAAACTTAATAGATATTTAATAATCGAGGTGCACTTAATCTATACAATTTCAGCACCTTCTCTTAATTAAATACTTTGTACTCAACCCATTAAAAATGTTAGGGTATTAAAAGCTACTTCAGATTTTGATGCGCAGCTGCTTGTTGCATGTCTGCGCTATTTGTTCTCATAACTTTATTGACATGAGCCATCAATAGACGCACCACACAACTGCTACCTTCTGGCAGTTTCCTCAGCTGACTCCTCCCTCCTGCTCTGGTTTCGTATATTGTAGGTGCAAATGTTTCCGTTAGTGTTGATGCTGCTGCTTCTGCGACTCCTGCTGCGTCGTCAACAAGTTTTATGCGCATATTTGTTTTACCGTAAAAGTAGAGTGTAAAAGAAATGAGGAGGAGGAGGCGGAGGCGATGTTGGAGGATGAAGGTGTGGCATCAAGCATAAAACAGATTGCACACAGCTTAATGTCTACTAAAAATCGAATTGCGATCCATCAACTATGCTATATATGGTCATATACGAGCTGCAGGTCGAAGTTCTGACGCCGTCAAGAAAAGTCAGAGTCCGACCTGGTCGCACTGGGAGTGGCTGGTGGCAAAGGTTGCCCGTCGCTTGTCTGATGTGATTTTTGTAGCGCATTTATGTATAATTTTATATTTATGAGCATGGCTGTTAAAAATGGCCAAAATAAGGGCGGGCCAATGAACCAGTTGTCGGAAGATGTGTTTATAGCATTAATGCTGATTTATGGCGACAAGGCGTTAACATTGTGTATAAACTGTATAAAAAAAGAGAAAAGATTGAAATTTTTCCACTGTCTAAACATTAATCAAAGCTTTATGTTTGCCTAAAGACCATTAAAAGGGATATCTCACACTTAAATTCAAATATATATATATATATAAAAAAAAAAAAATGCTTGCCTACTTTTCAGCTCACTTCATTATCAATTCACATAAAACGCAATACTCAGCGAGTTGCTTGCATATTTAAGGCAAAAACTACTTCAACAACAACAACAACAACAACAACAACAACAGCAAGTGCCTTAAATAATAAATGCCTTTTGGGGAAAGTCATTTGGAGAGCGGACGAGGAGGCGATGAAGGGACTGGAAAGTAATAAGCCCCTAAATGCAGCCCCGAAGGCAGAGAAAGGCACAAGGCACAAAGCAAAAATGGCAACATCTTGAAACTTGAGCAGCACTTGATGACTTGCCGCAGGCTATAGCGGAGAGCGGCGCAAAGGGAGGGGAGTAGTAAGGCTATGGGTAAGAACTGCCGGGGGGGGGGGGGGGGGGGGGCATGTGGCTGGGCAACCGCAAGTCCCAATAAGCCACTTAAAAAGTTTATAATTAACAGCAGTCGAAAAAGAAAAACACACAAAAACAAGCAAAAGTGCATTTTTGGCGAGAGTGCTTCGCATAGAAAATACCCTAAAGTGTATTTGTAGTGTATATGTAAATAAGTGCGCTACAAAGAAAATTTGCTTTGCTACTTTGAATATGGAATATTAAAAACGATGAAATCCGCACAAATTTAACAAATCTTAGCATATATAAATATTTATCAGGGGCTTACTTATTGTCAAATAATTTGAAATATTTTTGTTTTTAGTTAAGGCTGCAGCAATTTAAAAAGTTTGTTTTTAGCCAAGTTAATATGCAGCTTTGTTAGCCACTTACAATAATTATCGGGCATTGTGATTAATATGCGTGACTTGTGCTCTTCATATTATTTTTAATCAATTAAGTTTTGGTCAGCTGCTGCTAAGCTCAAACTTAAACTTAAATGATGACCCCCACACGTGACATGTCTACGAAATGTACAAATGTGCTCAACTCCTTTCATAGAGCACTTGCACACACAGAGAGACAAAAAGAGAGATATAGAATAAAGAGAGGGGGAGAGGTAGAGGTAGAGGTAGAGGGAGATAGTCACAATGAGCATCGTTATCTTTGGTCGTTTGGTCGCCTTTATATTTACTTATATGCAGTTAATAATTATGTCACTCCCTCGTCTCATGTGTGGCACCTCACGCCTCTTGTTATGCGAATGCCCCTATTATATGCTCTGCTGCTTCTAATAATGTGCCCGTTACTGTCAGCTCTATGCTAGCCGCCTCCAATAGACAAAGGGCGACGACAACTACTCCTCCAACCCAAATGCTACCAAGGATTCGCAAACAAAAGCGCAGCTGCACACACGTTCTGTGTGTGTATGTGTGTGTGTGTGTGTATGTGTGTGTGAATGTGTGTGACAGCTGTTGTTCTGTTGTCTGGCAAGCGGATGTGCGAGCATTGTGTTGGCACATCCGGTTACATTATGAAACTAACACACACACATATACACACACACACACACACACACACAGCTACACACTTTGGCCTGTTTTGCAGTAAACTTAAATGATGCGCCCATTTTTTTTTTTTTTCTTTTTTTTTTTTGATGTGCTGCCCAGGCTGCCATTTTGCAGACGGCGTTGCTGTTGTGTGCTCTGCATTAAATATACTCGTTTACTCGCATACACCCATATTTATATATATATATATATATATATGTACATATGTGAATATAAATATACACAAACACATGCAGAAATACACACACACACATACACACACACATGGCACATTCGGGGCACTGTTCTTAAGTGTAACTACAGCCAGGGCCACACGTTGCGGCCATAACTCATGGCCCGTTAGTATATATGGGCATTAGGATGCTTTTACCAGGCTAGTTATAGATAACACTACCAAACACAATTTAAGTTTATAAACCAACTGTTTTTTCGGTATTCCCCTATTTGCTTGATTCTACATTTATATATTATCATAATGAGAGTTTTAATAAATAAAATTTAAAATAAATAAACTAAGTTATTTTATTTTATTTATGATGAGATAATTTAAAATAATAATTATTCATTATAATTATTTTTTATTAAATCTAATAATTATTAATTAGAATTGAAATCTTAATCAATTGTGTACAAAAATAAAATAAAAACTAAAGAAAAAATGTTGTCAACTGCTGTTGCACAGTGTAATTTAATGTTAGTTTGAAAGAGTTTGTGTGTGTGTGTGTGTGTGTGTGTGTGTGTGTTGGAGAGTGTGCTTGCTGTTAGGGACAGATACATTAAAGCCATCAGTTTGAGGCAGCTGGCTCAATCGGGCCATTGGCACGCAGTAGATGGCCAACTGAGCGAAGGCCTTCTCGTAATGCAGCCAAAAATATTTCACGTTTCAGTTCAGAGCACTGCCGTAGCAACCCTCGCAACCCCCTCGTTACCAAAAACATATTTTATGGTACTCTTTGGGTAAAGCGGGTAATTACATAAAAATGAATAATAATCTTTAATGATGCACCACCATCTCTGGGGTATTGACAACAACAGCTTATTTATAAAATGTGTTAATGATTCTGCAAATTGAATTCCCTGCAGGTGTCTTTCTCTTTGAGTTCGAGTGTGTGTGTGTGTGTTGTTGTGTGTGTTATGTAGTAGGAAGTGGTCGTTGAAAATCAGCTGCAACCAGCAGCAGGATGGATCTAAATGGCCGGAAGTAGTACTGAGACTGCTGCTCAAGATGAGACTCTGTAATCTCCGCTCTGTGTATGCTCTGTGTGTGTATGCTGTGTGTGTATGCTGTGTGTGTATGCTGTGTGTGTGTGTCTGGCAGAGTCGGAAGTTACGTTTGATAAGGCACGGAAGTGTCTGGTGAAAGGGCCCACAAAGTATACCCAACTAATAACTTGCATTTTGCAGTTGGCGAGGTGGAGAATAATACCCAGCTAAGCCAATAGACAATGAGTTGCAATGGGCTGCGGCAGGATACAAGACACTAAAACAGAGAGAGAGAGAGAAAGACGGAGAGGGAGATTGAGAAAGAGAGAGAAAGTGAAGAAGAGTTAGGGGGACATAATAAGGCAGCGCTATTAGTTGGCGAACCACTAAGACAAATAGCGCATATAAATAAGCCACTCGCTGACATGGCAACGAGTCCGCACATTCAGACAACGACTCAAACCGAGACCCCAAGCTCAGACTCACTCCCAGCCAGTGACCCAATCAGGCAGCAGGACCCTAACAGAGACATGGCCAAGAAGCGAGCGCTTCGGCAGCGGCTTGTAAAGTAAATAGAAATGTAATAATGAGATAAGAACAATAAGCGCCATGTCTGCCACAAAGATGAAGCTGTACAAAGAGCAGAGGCAAGACAAGGTTCTTATTGTTGTTGTTGTTGTTGTTGTTGTTGCAGCTGAGACAGCTTTTTCGCCACTTGTCCACTTTAATGTGGTCTCGTATCTCATATTGATGTGTCGCTTGCCGGAGCGTGATTATGAGCAGCCTAAACGTA
Organism: Drosophila melanosoma; assembly: GCA_035042045.1. NCBI lineage: Eukaryota > Metazoa > Arthropoda > Insecta > Diptera > Drosophilidae > Drosophila > Drosophila melanosoma. Next base: position 3,081,058 of record JAWNLY010000183.1, on the reverse strand, counting down.
TTAGAGACCAAGTTGATTGGCACACACACTCCTCGTCCTCGTCGTGGATTGGAGATGGGTGGGTGGATGGTGGCAAATTGCTGATAAGGCACTAGAAAACTGTTCTATTTGTTTGCTTTGAGGGCTGGCTGGCTGGCTGCGTGATATATTGGCCAGGCATATGGCTAAGACTGAAGCTGAATGAGCCAACAGATGCTGCAATAGGTCGATCCATTGCCTATTGCTGGATTAATCTGTGTCAGGCGATAGGGGGGGGGTCTCCACAAGATAAGCGACAAGACAAGTCCAACTTGAAAACTGAGACAATCATTTCGGTTAGCCTTGGGGAGGATTGATAGAGTAGCTTCTTAAGCTCCATCGAGTGCTGCCAACAATTCTTTTTTTTTACTTGACATCGCTGGCTCCAGATAAACGTATGTTATTTGATTTAGAAATTGGAGGATTATGTTTTGCAATAATTCAGCAAGCTTTGCACATAAGTGAATTATGGTAGGAAATTTAATGAAACCATTGTCATTAATCTTTTAAATTACTTGCAATGGCTAAGAAAATCTCTTCAAGATAAAAATCTGTAGCAAATCACAGAAAATAGTTGAGATTTTATGTTGTAATTTATTTTGAATGCTCGAAGGCTTTTTATTTGAGCAAATGTTAATTAAAGAAGTGTTTTCATAAAATTAAGAGATTTAAATCCTGTGAATTTAGCTGGGAAATGGACTATTTACTAAGACAGCAAATGTGTGCATTTATTTTTTATTAAATTACTCAAACGTTTTCGTCTTTGAAACTAACTTGAACAGTTTTGTCGAGTTGCAAAGAGATTTAGCAAATTTGAAGTTTGAAATAATATTTTATAATTGACCTATTTGCAAATACTTTTGCTCGAAATGGCAAAGAGAGCTCTTAACAAATCGATAGATTTCTTAAAAGCTGCACAATCTTTTTGTGGACATTTCCGAGATGGGTTGTTGATGTTTCATTTGAGCAGCCCAGAAGGTTATCAGACTGATTGAATGTATTCACTGCAACTTATTTGTATTATTACTTAAATAAATCTATATATAAAATTGCAATGAGTTGAGTGGAAACTAAAACAGTATATGGAATAGATTGACGTAAATATTGTGCTGGAATTAAGATTAACATAAATTTAATAAGTAGTCAACAACAATTGATGCCAGCCCAATATAAACCCAGAGTCGGAGTCGGATTCGGATTTGGAGTCTGATACGTATTCCCGAACCGAGTCCTGCTCAAAGGCAGAATACAATGATATCCCAAGGCATGCCACAAGCATCAACTGAATTTTTCGCCACGTTCAGCAAGCTTTCTGCTGCTGGCAGCGCCTCATTTTCAATTGATGTGTTTGCCGCGTTCCTTTTAATGTTGCATTTGCAGCAGGTGGGTTTGGATGTCTACTTTTTAAGCTATGCAATCATCGATGCGGCTGTCTGACTCGATTCTGCCACGCGCAACGCATATCCTGAGTTTGCTATCCGCTTGCCTGCTGTGCACCACACACACACACACACACACACACAAGCACACACAAACACTCGCACACTCACACACTGGCAATACTGACTCGACAAGCGTCGTCATTATAAATTGAAAGACATTCCCAACGCAAGCGTCCAGCCCAAAGGCAATGGAATACATCCTGAGGGGGGAGTGGAGCTGAGAGCTGAAAGCTGAAAGCTGAAAGCTGGGAACTGGAAGCTGGAGTGAAAGCCCCTGCAGATGCCTTTTACCTAAACTGCATCCGGCGCAGTGCCTCTTGACTCGACTGGCAGCTGCTGCTATCGTCGTCGTGGACTCTCCAACATGTGTCGCTTCGAGGAAATTGAATTTTTATTAAAGGAAAACATTTTTATTGCAGATTATTTTCGTTTTATTTTTTGTACGTGGTTTTGCGGGCGGGGTGCACAGGGGTGCGGCGCTAGCTGATTGGAATTTCTAAATTTGCCGGTAACCTGCAAGTGAACTACAACAAAATCAAAAGCAAACTAAGCTTCTGTCGCTCAACTTTGACATTTAACTTTAAGAAAATAAAAATAGTTTGAGTTCGTCTTAATAAATTTAACTTCACAAGAAAAAAAGCTAAGTTGCTGTTGAATTTCTCAAATGTTCTTAAAAGCAGGACTCACAAATTATCCATTCACGTTTTTCGATATTCCACATCATCTTTCTGTGAATTTTCCATCTTTCTTCGGTCTCACATTTTTTACATGTTTACGTGGCTTTTGAGTTGAAAATTCAAGCTTGAATTTTGTACAATTTGGCTTATAGCCACGCCCAAAATCGTTGGCAACCCCTTACCGCCCCTGGCATTTTGTAGCTTTAAAATTATAGTTAGTTAGATTCGAAAGGATGTGGCTGCTTAATATTTCTATTGCTATTGCTGTGGCAGTTGCAGTTGCAGTTGCAGCTTCGAGCTGACTTCAGCTTGGCTGCTCGTAAAAAGGGAAGATGGGTTAAACGTCGACCAACGACAATGGAATGCTTTGAGTCATAAAATTTATAAAAGCATTTGCCATAAGCATTGTCAAAAGTATCCAAATTTCTGCACTTAAATTGTTTGCACACAAAAATACAGAAAATAAAAAATATCCTCTTCCACAGGACGAAGTAAAAAAAAAAAGTGCATCTACTGCATAAAATTTCTGGCTAGTACTTACCAATCTTTTATTGATTTTTAGTTGATGCTTCGATTTTGGCCTTCTTGCCTTTGGCTGCGACTGCTCTGGAATATCTGCAATGATGCAAAATATTTTACCATTAAATTTTGATATTTATTTTTTATGTATTTGCTGTTTCTTTGTCAAGTGACTTTAGGTGCACTCGGTAAATTCAAAATGTAGAAATTTTGTTGGACAATTGTAAGTTAAATAACATTGTTGGTCTTATTGCCAGTTAGGTGATATAAAATGAATAAAATTCGATATTCAGTGTCAAAAATATGAGGTTTAAAAAGAGATTAAAATGCATAGGCACTGTTCAAACCACACATCAACTCAATATATTCGAAAGGTGCTTAAGACCAAAGTAAATAATAATTGAACAATATTTTTAAATCGAAAGCCTGCAGTTATATTTAAGCCAGATTTTCACAATTTTTCAAAATGATTTTTATTGCTCTTTTAAGATTAAAGTGAACTTAAAGTGTCATTTCAACAATTGCCAGGGGAAAAGTTAAGCATTGAAAATAACGATTATAAGAGGAATAAAAAAATGTTGACAGAGTTATGGGCAGGCTGTGGAAAATGGAAAACAAAAGTGAAAAACAAGGAAATGCTCGTACCCATTGAACTGTGTGAAAATTCCCCCTAGGAGGCACGAACCATGGAAACTTTGCACTTTTGTTTGCCGTCACGTGCACTCAATAAACTTTGAACAAATTTGCATTTGCAGCTCCAACACACACACACACACACGCACACATGGAATCTCAGTTGCAAGGACAGCAAAAAAAAAAAAAAAAGGATTCAAACGACACAACCAGGACGCATCGAATTTCAGTTGTCGCCATCGAAGAGCGGAAACAAAGTTAAGCACACAATGTCCACTTCCTGTTTTTGTTTGTTTGTTGCACATCGATTCAGCTCGATTTGCAACGGCTTTCTGCCACAGATTTCAACGGGTTTTGTGTGACGAACAAAAAAGTCTTATGCCTAAAATCGGCACTTGTTCATTTTAAGATCTTAAAGTCGAACAGCTCTTTGAAATGTAAATCGAGGCAGCAATCATTGTTTTGTGAAGCGCAATGAAGACGCTGCCAATTTTCTGTGTTGCTCAGTTAGTTCTGCTCGGGAAATGAGTAAACAACAACAGAATCTGCATCTAACCGCACAAACATGGCACCAGCAGGTTGGCCACCTGGTGGCATGCTGCAGCTGCAGCTGCTGCTGCTGCTCCCTAGACACAAGTGCAACGCATCAGCAATGGCAGCAGCGCATAATCAACAGTGGGCGTTGAATGTTGTTCTACTTGCAAGCGAAAGCGAGAAAATTACTTTTCTTCTTCGCATATATTTTTTTTTTGTGTAGCAATTTTGTTTCTACTTGCAATTTATGCAAAAGTCAAATGTTGATTTGTTGCAAGGACCGCAATTCTCAGCGCTCAACTCCCAACGCCCAATAACCAAGAAGAACGTGTAACAAAAGAAGGGGCAGGACTCAGACGTGGACCAGCAGCAGTTGCAAACATGTATTGATTTAGTACGGTCTGTGCCAAGGTCCAAGTTGCATATTTTATTTGTCATGCATTCTATTCCTGATACCCTGTAGCAAATAATATATTAGGGGGGGTATCACAAATCTCTGAAGAAATCCGCTTGAAATGCATGAGTAAAGCCTAAATGACAAATAATTTCTTAATCGCAAGTCAAAGGTATTTCAAAAAGTCAAATAACAGTGTATTTGCTAATCGGATACAAAACAATTTTTCCTTAATTTTTTTTTAGTTTTGTCTGCTGCTATTTTAAATTTGCTTCTATGTCTGTATTTGAGGATTGAAGTCGAAGTACAAGTAGCATGCAATTTGCATAATAATTGGCTGCCTGAATGTGGGCAAGGGGGTGGGTGCAGAGTGGATCTGGGACGACTTGTGACTGTGGCTGCAGCAAAAGGGGCAAACAATTTGTGCTACAACATTGCTGCTGGTATTGATGGATGTTGATCTAAGGCATCATCAGCTAAGTGCTGAGAGAGTAGTTCACTGCCTGATTGCTTATCTAGCTGAAAGCAATTTCATCTCAGTCCAAAACTTGCACTTTGCATATACGTAATAAGTATTATTATGTTATGTAAATATGAAATGGCAGCTGGCAAATTTATGCTGATAATCTGCCATCTTTCTATTAGCATTTGGCGTCAGCTATTAATAATGTGGTGACGATAAGGGGACGACAAATCTGCTGAAGCTTGAAGTTAACGCCGGTGATATTATATAGCTGGACCCACCCCCCCCCCACACTACACACTCCATCCTTTTGCACACGGCACCTGCACGGGTAAACAACCCTTGAAAGGAAAAAGAATTAAATTGCCACTCTTTGGCAAAATGATGTATTTGCCCTTAGCCCACCAGCCGCACGCCTGCAATTTGAATCCTTAACTCGCAGCTGCCAATCCCAACCAAACACCTTGCTTTCCTTCCCCCCCCAAGCAGGACCCGTACCCGACTCAAGTTGATCGAAAAGTTACTTTTACCTTTGGTTGTTGCCTTTTGCATTTGCCAAGGGTCTCAATTTAATAACAAACACTGTCTGCTGGCAGCTGAGCACAGCAATGGAAACAGTTTTAAATGGATCTGGACACATTTGACTTAACATTTCCATACCCTTTACACAAGGTCGTGGATATGGGTGGATTGAGTATTGATTGAGTAAAATAATAATTGGCTATTACACTATATTATTATATAAAAAAAAAAAACTGAAGAACGACTTAATAAAATTATAATTTAGGCATATTTTTCGACATAAAATTAAGAGTTAAATAAGTACACATAAATAATGGCATTTGGTCTGCACTTTTACTATTTTTTTCTAATTAATATAATAAAATAATAAACATAATAATAAAATATCTTTATTTAATTTTACTTTACGATAGTATTTCATATGTCAGCAATTCACATCTTCATAGAGAAGTTACGTGATATGTGTTCACTCATACATCCAATATTGTACTGCTTCCCCAACACACCCCCCCCCCCCCCCTTGCTTTGAGCCGCACGCCCTTATTATGGCAGGAAATTGTCGGTTGTACGCCATAAATTATGCCACACTTTGCTGCACTTTACTTTCATTACTGTCCCCCTGGTAATGGCATGTGAAATCAGGCGTAATTTATACCTCTTTATAAGCATTTAAACATGCTTATATTTTCTATATAGAGTTGAAGTATTATTTTTTTTTTCATTGCGTTCGCATTTTATTTGCACCTGGCTAATAAATAACCGTAATTATTTCAATGTGCCAAAAATGGCGCAACAATAAACGTGTTTCACATTATTCCAATAGCTGGTTATATTTCATTTTATTGTTCAAAATTTCAATTACCTGGTGTTTTTTGTGCCACAGTTTATTTTGTGGCAATTTAAAATTAATTGAAAATCTCTTTTTATAGGTACTTAATTTATTATAAGGGTCATGTCATATTTTAGCTAATTCTCTTTGTACATTTTCAACCCTTATAATTTTGTTAAGGCAAAAGCCATATTTTCAATTTTTAATTTCAATTTTCTTTCACAATATAATAATTGCGTTCTGAAGACTTGACAAAAGCCGCTTCTAAAATAAATGGCATAATTAAATCCTATTACAATTGAAATAAAATTATATTCAACAGAAATAAAATGAAATTCAATTAAAATAATTAATGCTAATAAATGTAACAATATAACTAACAGCAATAATAGGAATTAATTTACATTAAATTTAGTTCTTGACTTGTGTCAGATATCATTTTGAACATGACGTGCTGTCAATTTAATAACTTGATGAGAAATAATATCCTTTTGATGCTGCTAAATGAAACAATCTGCAGCATTTGCCTGTGGCCAAGTGTCATGTCCGGTATTTACTCAAATATGCTTAAATCAAAACAAAACAAACGTCAGAGGAATGAAATTTCAGTTGGTTTCGGTTCTTGAAAGCAATGCCAGAGGGACTTAACCGTAACATTTTCGTATGTAATATTACCAGTTTAATAGTAGATACAGAGTCAATCTTCGGAGACACTTGGCAATGGGCATTGATTACACTACCGTTGAGAGTTCACAGTTCAGAGTTTATTTAGCAACCTTAGCCAAGTCACATATAGACAAGATTATCTGTAGCTGGCTGGGTATCAGGGGGCTGCACTGAAGCGATTTGCGAGCAAAACTCATCGTTGCCGAAATTTTCTGTGTGCATTGGCAATCAGTGTTAAATAAACGAACAGACAGACAGCACACACACAGAGACACACACAGAGACATCCCCAACAAGCTGAGGCACTGAGCAGTCCGGCGGGAGCCGGCTTGTTGGCCCAGATGACAAGCATATAAAATGCAGCATGAGCCGAGCTACTCGCTCAGCATTTATAAAACTTGCAACAGATTTTGAGCAAAGCTTGGTGATTGATTCATTTTCAAGTGGAATGCCAGACCAAAAAGCAAATGTGGTCTGCGGCTGGTCTTTGCCACAGCAATCCACCAGCATTGTGCACCAAAACATGTTACAAAGTTCTCATTGTCTCTTGCCTGTAATTGTTGACAGAAATATGCAAAAAGACACCTAATTAGTTTTACTGGCCTTAATTACTTTTGTTGCACTACTTGTGTATGTGCGTGTTAGTGCGTGTGTGTGTGTGTGCATGTGTGTGTCTGTTTTGTCTTATCGAAGTTGCACATTCCGAAATTATTAACAGACATTTTGGCATTTTCATTAAATCCTTTAATTGCATTTTTATCTGATTTCCTTAAAAGCCAACTAACACATTATGTGATTATGTTAATTTTCAATATACTCACACACAAATGCACTCAAATGCAATATGCCTTTTCTCTATATACTCACACTTTCTATCCAATTAAAACTTAATATATGTATTGATTTTCTGTACATTAACAAACATTGAACAAATTCAAATTATTATCTATTTAAAATAGCATTTCAATAAGCAGTTATACCTATCTTTAGTATAGCTAGAAAATCATATTCATAATTTTAGCGGGTATCTCAATTTCTCACTTTCACAGTTCTGCAACAATAACAAAGTTTACGGGCTAATCAGTTGTTAAAGTTGTCGAGTGAAGAGTTTTGGCAAAAGTCTGCCAGCAAACTTGACACATTATCAAAACGTTTTGAACTAAGTCTTGAGGTGCCTGTGCCTGTGCCTGTTCCTGGAGAAGTGCTATCTACTTAAGATGATGATATTTTACACGTCAAACAAGGCCAGAAGGTAACAGTTGGCAAGATTGTGGGGAGGGGGGTTGCAAATAGTGCTCTATCAATGACGAGGAAAAAATAATGGAAATTCTTTTTGTGTGCAGTCGTCTCCCACACCTCAACATGGAAAATGATGTGTCGAAAATATAGCGCTGAAGACTAAGCTCAGGCCAAGGTATTGACAGGATGATGCCTCAGCAATATGTATGTGTGTGTGTGTGTGTGTGTGAAAGGTTAACTTGCAACAGACAGCAACAGAAGAAAGAAAAAAATATATGAAACGACAGGAAGTGAGTAAAGCGACGAGCTGATTTATTACAAGCGCTGCAGATGCAGATGCCGATAAGGGCAGACTCGCTGCTTGTGGCAGGAAAGACGCAAAGTGTGGCAAAACTAAAGATAAAAGAGGTTGGGTGAAAAAAGCAGAAGCAGATAAGCTGCCACCAAGCAAATGCAATTGGCAGGCATTATCATGGAACCAGGCGATGAGATCTAACCCAGAGCTTCAGACTGGCGACTTCATCAAGCTGAGTGCCTGCAGTTTTAATATAATTTGCCAGCGACATAAATCAGCGTAGCGAATCACAAAAGCCGGAGATACGAACAAAAAAAAAAAAATTTAAAAAAAATAGTAGTTGAACTTCAAAAAAATATATATATTTACATATTCTAAAAACTGAAAGTCAGCTAAAGGCAGCAAAAAATAAAGGAAAAGTATTACGGCAATGGGGGGAAAAAAAAATCAAGAAAAATTATTTAACGTGTAGTGCACCCGGAGAGAGACTCCATTAATATTGTGCGCTCAGGTGAGCAGATGCTGCTGCTGCTGCAGCTGTTGCCACTGCTGTTGCCGTTGCTGTTGCCACTGCTGTTGCTGTTGCTGTTGCCGTTGCTGCTGCTGCCTCCTAATGGATGCTGTTTCTACCTCAGAGCTGTCTTGGCACCTGCCGCGGCTGCCGCTGGCTCTTGTTGCTGTTGATAAGAAGTAAATGCACTCCCAGTGGCAGCTTTCCACAGCGCTTGTCATTTAGTTGAGCTCTGTTTTTTTTTTTGTTTTCGTTTTTTTTTTTTTGTGAGCCTTGCATATTTCAAGGCATTTCGTTGGCTGTTTAAGTTGACATTCGTATTGGATTGCAGTGTCATGATTTATGAAAAATGCTACTAAAAGCTGTCTGCTAAGAAAATTTGCAAAATTTTCACTCGTTGAAAATATTAAAAAAAAAAAAAACAATTTTACAAATCAGATTACACGAGAATGGAACTTTCTACAAAGTACAAAAATTATAATAAAAAAGCTTGATCTTTTAAGCAGATAAATTAAGATTTCGAAAGCTAAAAGGCTCTCACTTAACAGAATTTAACTTTTGAGCTGGCTTAATTATAGATTAAAAGTCTTTCAATGAATAAAAATCTAACCAGATTAAATTCTTGAATCATTACGATAATGATGTGCCTTTAAAGTATAAAAGCTAAACCTCAAAACTCATTATTTTTTCAAGTTTTTTGTAGCATACGCAGTCGCAACTTTGCCACACAAATGTGTATTTTTTTTTTTTGTCTATTTCATCTAATTACAAAAGTTTCGCGCTTGACAAATGGTAGAAAAAAAAAGCCAACGCGTTGCCTTTTCAATATGCTGCACATGCATAAACTAGTCAGGCCGGGGGCTACTTGCCCCATTAACTAGGCAAGCCGGGGGGGGTGGGCTAGTTTGCCCCGTTTTCTATAATTTGCCGACTGCAACTGACACTTTTGTTTGGAGTTGGTGGTGCCACATGTGGTAGTTACCTATTCGCAGGACAAGCAAGACAGATGGCAATTGTCTGCAGACTGCAGCTGCGCAGTTTTCAAAACTTTTCAAAGTTTATAATTAAATTACAGAAAGCCAACACACACACACACACATATACACACACACATAAGTACAAATACACACATAGGCTGATAGCTGTATGTGTGTCACGCTTTAATAAATATTCCCAGTGAATGCGTTTGAATTGGATTGGTTTTTGCCATGTGCCTTTTTGCCATTTCTTTCATTACGCGCCGTGCGCAGTCAAGTGTGTGTGCATTGGGTATGTGTGTGTGTGCATTTGTGTGTGTGTGTGTGGTGTATGTGTGTCAGTGTGTGTGCGCGTGATTATGCGGCGCCAGCTGCCGTAACAATATATTAAGCCGTTAAGTGAGGCGCATCTCTGGCACAGATTGTAAATGGTATAAATTGCGAATACGTAATATGGCTGAAGCGCTGATGATGCTGCTGCTGCTGCTGCTGTTGCAACAACAACAAGAATGGCAACATCCAGAGTGGGATGACAGACACACGTTGAAGCGTTGACAATATTACAATGAATTAAAGTTATGTCCTTTGTGGGTGGATCACCTAGGGAAATGCGAGTGGGAACATGAAATATGAAGTATGGCTTTGCCTGTATTGTGCCATTGTGTAAGCTATTTGCCACAGCGATTCCACCAAAAACAAATGTAATAATTATAGCAGCAGTTTCAATGCATTTCCTGTCTGTGTGTGTGCGTGTGTCTGTGTCTGTGTGTGTGTGTGTGTGTGTCAATGTGTGTGTGTGTAACAATTATGAATCTTTCGCTGTGTCGCGTCGAGCGCTTGGCAGACAGCTGATGCGTTGCCAGGACGACTGGAAATGGACAGACACATGACAGTTCTCATCCATCAGTCGCCCAGTCAGTCGGAGACACATGAAGACATCAATGTTGGCATTTTACATAAATACTACCGCAGATTGCCATATGCCGAGGTGGAATGTTTTCCGAGCACGTTTTATGCACAAACATCCAGCACTTTTTCTATACATAGAAACAATGCTACGGGAATTACATGCATTTTACAACGGGGAGTCGCCATAATAACGGCACATTGCGTTTTATGGTAAAAAAAAAAAAACTCGTGTTTTAAAGATTCTTAAATTATTGCCTTGCGCATCTGTTAAGCTTCATCGAGCAGAACATTATTTGCAGCCCGCATTCCTAACCCCAAAAAGTATGCTACAAGAATGATTGCAGCAAAATTTTCAATTAACTGCTACCAAAAAAAAAAAAAAAAACAAGAAGAACAACGAATAAAATATGTTTTGGCCAGATGCACGTAAATAAGGTGCCGTTAGAACCATCTATCAAAGTGTGCGCTTATCAAGATTACGGTACAAAGTCCCCCACAATATTTACTTCCGTGTTCAAATCAAATATATATAAACATTTTTTTGTTGGGTGGCACTGCCTAACCTCTGGAATGTAAATATTGGCAAAAACATTTAAAAGGCAATAGCTACAACAACAACAACAACAACGAACAGCAGCAAATTGTGGCAGAAGAGGCAGGGGGTGATAACCAACTGCTGCCCAGTCAGACACGAACAGCGTCGGTGTAAAAGTAGCCTTAAAAGATTATTCGCTGGGTGTCCGTGTCCGGCATATTGAACACACCCTGAAAAACCAAAACCAAAAAAACAAACGAAGAAAAACCTGTACTGAACTCAACTCAACTGCACCAAATTTATAAGCATCAGAAACAAGGCCAGTGGCTAATAATCAAGCAATGGCCCAAAAAAAAAAAAAACCAACAAACCTTCCAAGCCAAAGACAGTTGAAAATGGGCCAGATTACCCGGCCATATACTAGGAATCACCTGGAAAATGGGAGTGGCTACAGTGCCGTTCGAAGTGAAGGGAGGGTAAACCTAATTTTCGTATTTCTCTTTTTATTTGTGTTCTTGCCGCTTTTGTTTTTAACCTTTGGAAAAAATGTCGCTCTAGGCCAAAACTGGCAACGAGTCAGTTGGCAGAAAGCTTAGGGGTCACTTTACCCAGGATTTGTGATTTTGTGGCTGTCTTTGTTGTAGTTGTGGGAGAAACGTGAAGAGTGTGCGGTGTAAGGGGGAGGGGGTTGTATCTAGCTTTCCATAATAAATCACATAAATATGCAACGCGACTCGCTAAACGAAAATGGAAAAATATTGGCCAAGCAGCGAGTGTTGTGGATTTGTGCCATGGATTTCTAGTTGATGCCACAGGCCACAGCCAGGCAACATCAACCAACGAACCCAACTCAGTCCCACTCCAACTCCAAGCACAAACTGAAACCCAAATAGCCAGGAATGGAACGTGTTCAGCTGCTGGCTGCTGGCTCAAATAGGATTAGCTTTTAATGCTTTTCGGTTATGTTATTTACAAATGACTTTTCAAATGATTGCAACAGCACTGCTTCTTGCTCTTTCTCCACCTGCCCCCCTCTCTCTTTCTCTGTATTTCTCTCCTTCTCTGTACAGGTAGCAAACATTTAATATATATGCAAAGTTGTTGCAATTAATCAAAGCTGTTGCATTAGTTTGCTGCCTGTTTGTTGTGTACATAACAATTTATGAATCGAGTTTTCTGGCATTTATGAAACCAAACTCCAAATAACAATAAATAAAAGACACAGCTGCCAACTCGTAATATGATCGTTGACATTTATATTTGGTTATAATCAGTCGAGCTTTGACCCGAACATATTAGTTACATAAATGGACAATTTGATGTTGATTTTATAATAAGTCTGATCAGCATATTTCCAATGCCTTTGCCTTTAATTTATAATTAAAAGTAAAGACTGCTTAGCCATCTTTTAAGACCTTAATTAAAATTAGGTCAGTTGCCTTGGCTTGTCTTGGCGTGTCGCACATTAATTTCAATTAGCAGCTCACTAATTGGTCCATAATCAACTTGTCAGCTGTCAATTAAATGTGAATACAAATAAGAAACAATTTGCTGACTTTTGTTTAAACTATGCAAATCTCACACGCCTCGCCGAGCACAAAATGCTTTTACAGCCCATTTTTGCATATTACCATTTGCGTTGCCAGCTGGCAAAATCTCTGCTTGAAAGCGGCTTAAATGCGACTTAGCCACCTTAAGATGTACACCCTCTCCGGCTCACTTTACCCCGTTTAACGAACCCCTTTTTGGAGTGTGCGCTTTGCTTATCTGGAATATTTTCATTAATTAATTTACTTGCAATTGCTTTGCATTTGAGCTCCAAAGTGTACAAAGTGAATCCTTAGCGAATCCACAATCCAAATCCTAACCACCAACATAAATATTTGACTTGGCAAATGCTGAAACGCCTCCACAGCAACAGCAACAACAACAACAACAACAACAGCAACAACAAAAATAATGGTTTTTGAGAAGTCTTTCAATTTGCAGTCGCAGCAAAATGTAAATTGAATGAGCATAAGTCTGTCAGTCAGTCAGTCAGTCAGTCAGTCAGTCAGTCAGTCAGTCAGTCAGTCTGGCATTCGGTCAGTCAGTGAGTCAGTTGCCGCATCGTAAGTACAATAAGATGAGGCAGCTGCAAGAAATGATTTTGCATCTTATCGCGTTGCAGACGCGACTTGCTGTTTGCTCTTGTGGCATGCAGCAAAAAAAAAAAAAAAAATTATCAGTCAGCCAACAGCGATGATCCTTTGGGTAAGGCAAGCAGCAAGAACGCTCCTTCGCCCGCACCATCTCCGCCAGAACTTTTGAGTAATGAAACCATGGAAGCAAGGCTGTCCGGGACTTGAAAATGATGCGCAAGTTGTGTTTTGTAAATCTTACGGATTAATTATTACAACTTGGCAATGTTTACAATGCATTTCCATTTTCAGTTGTTGCTTACTTTTTGTTTATGCATAAGTATCTTAGCTGAATACTTTGCCTAAGCTTTTCTTTTTCTTTTTCTTTTATGTATCTTTTTCTGGTTTAAGCATTGGTTTTTACAGAAGACTTAAAAGAAGTGTGGCAAAGCTGATCAGCTGCTGTTTGCCTCATTGCGTAGTAAATTGAACGCACAAAACAATTAAAACACTTAAATAAAATAACAGCTATGTGTAGCATGTGGCAAGTGGCAAGTGGCAAGTGGCAGGCAGCCATCAACATACTTGCGCATGTGATGAACATTTTTTAATTAAAAACTAATGTTGCGAAAATATGAGAGCGGGGGCAGTGGCAACCAAAAGTGGTGAGTTGCAACAACAACAACAAACACCCGCAGAGATTGAAGCAGAGACACACGCAAAGTAAATTACGCCTAATTGCGAGTGTTTAATTATGCACTAGTTTAATTTTATGGTCTTGCGGTTAAGCAGGGGACCCAAATGCGTTGCCAGGCTCTCGTTTTGTCGAGTCCTTCTTTTGGCCCGGATTGCCACAAAATATATGGCACAAACACATAGATATATAAAGACATTAGGCGAAAAAGGAAGCGAATGCTTTGGCCAGCTTGCACAGCTCCCACACAGACGCACCCCACACAGACACACCCCACACACACACACCCCACACACACACCACACATACATAACCAGCCAAAACGTGGGAATACGCAAAACGTTTGTATTAACATACGTTACAAGATATATTTGCGCTGTGGAACTGAGGGGTTGACTCTGGAGCCAAAGGGATGGCTGCTTAGCTGTTTGGCTGCAGCTCCACCCCCTGCACTTCTCTCCCTCTCTTCTACTCTTTCTCCCTCTTTATCTATCTGGGCTCCGGCAAGCTTTAATTTACGCAAGCAAAGCAACCGAAAGTAGCAAATAATTGCTGGCTACGTAAGCGTTGATAACATAAAAGGATTTCCAGCCAAAGCACAAACACAAGGCGCCATTTACTACAGTTATTTTGGGTTTTTTGTTCCTCATGCTATTTGTTTTGTAGTGTTTTTCTCCCAATCCGCCATCCGCCATGCTCCTCCATCCCCTTTGGTTGGAGATATTTCAGTTGATGGCCACTCGACAAAGCTGGCAGCTTTTGGTAAACGACTTTACCCGCACTCGCTAAAATTGTTTTCCAAATTGTTTTTGGCATAATAGAAAATGTATTTAGAAGCTGCACAGCACAGCACAGAACTAATAGAGCATTAGAAAAGCAACGGCATCTCGACTTAAATATGCTTACAATTTCTCCTATTATTAGGTTAAATAATAAAGTATCCTTGGCACAACTCTATGTATAAACTTGTATAACTAAAAACAAAATTAGAATGACACGTAATTAAAATAATACAATTTATTTGTTTATTAATGATTTAATATATATATATTAAATATTTATATTATATCTTTATATTTTCTTTTAATTTGTGAATTGTGATATTTTAGAAAGAGTGAAAAATTATCCGAATATAATACCTACATAATTATAGATGTTAAACTTTGAGGTACATAAATAATTTAAATCTTTTAAAATAATTAACAAAAAGAACTGTTTTTATTTTTAACAGTTTTAAAAAAAAGCAGTACCAGGTCAAACAATTGGGATAGTCGAGCCAGTCTTTCATGCCAGTAAAACCGAAGTGAAACTAACCTAAACAAAGAAAAAATTTAAGCAAGTTTTCTCTGGTGTATACCTTTGGGGCATGCCACTTTTCGAAAAATTGGACAAACTTATAATGTGTGCAAATTGGCCCATAAAAAAATCATGTGTGAAAATTTCCTATCAAAGTGAAGTCCTTTGAAATTGGTCCTGTGAGTGTCCTGTGTTGAATTTTCTTGGGCATTCGAGTGACCCTTTGTGGTTTGCATAGGGATTGCTGCCATTAGGGGACCCAAATAGATGGCAAAACCTCATCGCTATCAGCACCTTGTATACGGTCCTTGACAAATTGGATTTTTATTAACAAGGCCAACAAACAGTGCTGGACAAATATATATATATATATATATATATATATAGACAGAGAGAGTGAGAGTGAGAGAGAGACAGAGAGAAAAAGACCAATTGCAACAAAGAGTTTCTCTTTCTTTTTTTTTTTTTTTGGGTGGGTGTAGGTTATTGGGTTTGCTCAACTCTCAGACAATTTAAAATTAATTGGTTTCCATGTCTGGCAGGATGTGCAGGAACTCTCTCTCTCTGTCTTTTGCTCAGAAGGAGCAAGCGAAAGCAGAGGGACAAAAAGGATCCACAAATTGGTCAGCATTACAGTTAGGTCCAAGCTCTTGCATATCCTGTGTGCGGTTTTTCACGCAAAATGAAATCATTTGAAAGTGCTTGCCACCCTCACCACACCCCACACCCCCCACAGAGAATCAACAAAAAAAAAAAAGAGCATCATCACACAGCAAACATAGTAAAGCAAAATTGTTATTTTTTTATATTTCTTATTTTTAACTTCCATTTATTTTTTATTATTATTTTGTGTTTTTTTATGCATTTTGTGAGACGTTTCACAAATTTGCCTAACCATCAAAAGGATGAGTTGGTTTATGTGGTTGTTTTTTGTGTGGAGGCTGCTGGAGCTGAAGCTGTGGGTTCTCAGCAGCTGATGATGCGCTGTCTAATTAAATGAAAATTCACGGCGTATGCCCCCAAAATGAAACTTTGTTTGCCATTGAAATTTGGTTGCTGTTGTTGTTGTTGTGCTCAAGAGTATCTCAGAATTACAACAACACAATGGTGTTTGCGTGTGCATGTGTGTGTGTGTGTGTGTGTGTGTGAGCTAGCAAGGGTGCTTGTGTAACAAAACAAACAAAGTTGTTTTCTTAATACGATACACGGTTTTTCCTGTTGTTGTTGTTGTTGTTGTTGCTGTTGTTGCTGTTGTTGTTGTTGTTGCTGTTGTTGTTGTTGTTGCTGTTGTTGCATGTGTGTTCCTGTTTTTAAAAAGTCATTTCTGTTGCTGTTTGTTGCCAAGCAGCCGCCGCTGCTTTAGCAATTATTTGAGTTGTAGTACAACAACTGGCACAGCAGACATACGATATTAACACACACACACACACACACGCACACATCTCTAACTGGCATGTGCATATAATTACATTGTATACATTTGCATGGCAACACAGACAGAATCAGTGCGAAACATTGTAATGCGTATACGCCACGTATGTGCCACACTAAGCTGAACTCAAAGCGACGCGACGCGCCTCAACTCAACTCGACTCTTCTCCCGGGCAATTTTGGAGTACGCAAACCAAACGTTTGCTGACTGCTGTAATATGCTGCCATGTTATGTGTCGTAAATGTCGCTTTTTATTATTTTTCATACATTCTTGTGCGTGAGTGTGCGTGTGTGCTTGTACATTACCATCAGCTTTCGCTTTTATAAACGTCTCACAGTCTTTGTTTTATTTACATTTCGACAGGAGTTTCGCCAGGACGTTGGCAATGCCTTTGCCATCTAATTTTCTATGTAATGACAACAGGACAGGCACCCACTGAGGCAAGCAGCGACAATGACAAGGACATTCCACAGCTAAGGAATGTGTTACGGTTTGCAGCCTGCCACTTTGCGCAGCATTTAATGGCGTTGATTTTTATAATTAAATTGGAGAAGCAGCAGCAGCAGCAGCAGCAGCAGCAGCAGCAACAACTGGTTAAACAGAGAATGTAACGGGAGATAAGGGGTAAGCCATATGGTTATCAATTTGTATGCATAGCAAGGCATGAGGACTTTCAGCACTTTAGCACATTTGTTACACCTGACGTATGCGTAATGTATTCTAATTTATTTTTCTTTTTGTTTTCCTTTTTTTTGTGCTCCTTTCAGTCTGCTCGGTTTTATTACCTGCCTCCAAGCTGATTTATGCGCAGCATAATTTAATGTGCAACCAAGCGAATCGCTGGCAAAGCCAAAAGCAAACATTTGGCTTAAGGCAAACTAAATGCATTGATAATCGAAATTTGAAAGCTTCGCAAATTATTTTAAACAAACGATTATTAGATTAATTTCGCTTAATTTCAATAATATAAGCTTATTTCATATATTTTAAATTAAGTTCTTGGATTATAATTAAAGTTGTATTTTTTGTATGCATATTTAAAACAGCAGGCTGAAATTTTAGCCAAACACTTTAACATAAAAAAATTTTAAACTAATTTTTAAATGAAATTTATTGAAGAGAGAAAATATTTTAAACAAGAATATTTAAAAAAAAAAATATTTTTTCGAAAAAGCAATCCACTTAAGTTATTGCCAAGATATATGATACATAAGATTTGTTATTCCAAAATAAACATCAGTAGACAATTCTGATTTATAATATCTATAATTTCACTTATAACTTAACTTGTAAAATATTCTGCTTATTCAACACATTTCACATATTTTATACTGCTACTAACTACATTTTTGAATTCTGTTCTGAATATCTATATTTATTATCAGGCTTATCAAGTACTCGCCACCCTTTAAATAATCCCTGCTCTATATAAATTCACACATTTTCTCTGTAATTATTTATAATTTTATTTTCAAAACCGACTCAAATCCACAAAATATAATTATCAGCAGTAAAAATAGCCAAACAAAATTGGTAATGACAACCACATATGAAAACAAAAAGCAAATCAAATTTTCAAATCACTGAACTGAAATTTCACGCGACCAAAATATGAAATTCATTAAATATTAGTTATTGGCTATTTTTGACCAAAGTGCAAACTTAATTAATTAACAACCAAAACTGTTGAAGCTGCAATATTCAATGAATCTGATAGCTATAAACAATATATAAATATTATTTTTGTCAACAAAAAACTTACCGCAATTTTCAATATTTGCCGAGATTAAAAAAAATGGCTTATTTGTGAAGCACACTTGAATATTGTTATTGCCACATTATGAGGATTTTGCTGAGAGTTTGTGCATGTGTGGTAGTTGAATTTATGCTTGGTCCGTGGTGGTCGTTATTTGCTTGAGGCGCATGTTGCACATACACGCTGTGGTGCGTGTGGCACAAAATTAAACACAGTCACGCACGCAACTCACTGAGCTGAGATATTTTAATTGACACACATACTCGGCACTTGACACCTGACGACAGTTGATGATCATTATAATGACGCTGATGCGGACAGGCCAGCAGACAGGAAGGCAGGCAGGCAGAGAGGCAGGCAGGTTTGGGCACTCAGTCAATTCAAGTCCTTGCCTCGGTCTAACGAGGCCAATTGTCGTGTTGCCTTAAATTCAAAACTCAAACTCAAATCTTAAAACGCCAACTTCAAACTCAAACTTCAAAGGATTAACTGAAAATTACGCGTCACTTTCTTGCACTACGCAACGCATTTAAAAGTTGACTGAACGCGTCGCGTCGCGTACATCAATTGAAACAGGAGTTTTGGTAGGTTAGTCGTCGTCATTGTGGAAGATGTGGCAGCATTGGGCAGCGGCGATAGACAGCAGCGGCATCGGCATCAGCAGAGGCATCACATTCAGTTCAGCAGACAGCAAAAGTTTGGGGAGCAGCTGCGTAGACCAGACCAGAGCAGACCAGACCACCTACAACACGCAACGACGACTGAACGAACGATTGCCAAAGGACCAAAAACATCAAGGCAGACGATGGCGATGGCAGCCAAATAGCGCAGTCACCATTCGCAGTCGACGTCGCAGCAGCAGAAGCAGCAGCAAAAGCAGCAGCAGCAGCAGTCGCTGTTGAAACTCGCACGATGAGCAAATCTCGACACGAGAGCGCAACCTGGCCAGTGGGTGAGAGCCGAAGGACGAAGAATGGGCCACGAACCTTTTAACTGAAGCTTGCAATTTGCGTAGCGCATCGGCATTTTGTGCCGAAGTTGTTATTGTTGTTGTTGCTGTACAATTGTTGGCTCAATGCACAAGCACAAGCAACAGCAGCAGCAGCAGCAGCAGTAGCAACAGAGTCCCGTTTATCCGGCTGATGTTGATGTTGATGATGATGATGCGACTGGCAATGGAACGAAGCGTTCACTGCTCCTTGGCTATTCCTGGAGCAACGTTTGGAATTGAAACAATAGTTTTGGGAATCTGTTCAGGAATGTGGCTTAAATCAAAGAAACATCTCTTTTTTTTGGGAAATTAACTAAAATCGTACTCGAAATAGGTCAATCAACTTTTTTTATAGAACTAATAGTGAAATAATTCACAGTAAAATATTGGCATTTAATTGTTTATTTAATTTTATAGTTAATATTAAATATTGTATACAGCACACCAATTAAATTTAACTTAATTTATCGAAGCGTTTCCATTTTAAATAACTCAAATAAATGAAAAAAAATTATTTAGAATGCACAATAATTATCAGCAATTATGTCAGTCTTTTTGACGTGTTTCTATATTTTTTGTGTCATTGTCAAATATTTATATCAATTTATCCTGATTATTTTTTGACTTAAACAAAAACATATTTTTATGCTTTAGATTAGCAGCAGAGTTAACAGAGTCTTAACAGAGTCTTTACAATTACAGTTGCAGAAGTGTAAACGAAATGGAATGGAATAAAATTGCCTTTGCTTAGCTCCGTGGAACTTTCTCTCAGCAAATGAGAGGCGCATGCGTCTCAACAACAACAAATACAAGAACAGCGGACAAAATGCCACGAAATTCCGACACAGACATCGTCGCAACTTCGTCGTGTTTGCGTCGGCAGCAGCAGCAGCAGCAGCTGCGCCAGCGAATGCGGCATCACTGCTAGCGACAGCGACTGCGGCAGAGAAACTTGCAAAGAGCTATACAAAGCGCAACTTGCTCCACATATTCTAGCCCTACTTACACAGCGACATACTCCCACACACACACAAATACCCATGCACACAAACACACACGCGCACACTCACTAGCAAACTGCTGACAGAGATTACAGAGCGGCTGAGCTATTAGCTGCTGCGCTGCTGCTACTGTCTCGGCCGCTGTCGCTGCCACTGCCGCAGTTGGCGTCGCTGCCTTTTGGCCTAGGCCTTTGTAACTGTTATCAGCGAACTTTTTGGCCGCCGTGCAGATTTCCAAACGCTGCTACTGATAACAGCAACAAAGTGCCTGGCAAAAGACATTAAAAGCCAACGAAGACGACCCAATTTTTTTTCCATCCGTGCTACTGCTGCCAAAATCATTGGCCTTACGCACATTCCCCGAGGGACCCGGATGGTTGGGGACTAGCAGTGGGCACGGAGCAGGATGGGCTGTATTTGAAATTCCGACTATAAGGTTAGGTGTCTGCTTGGCATATGAGAGCAGGCAGCGCCTTTAAAAGACTTGGCCAAAATGGGCACCATTTGAATGAAGAGCAAAAATACCTCGGGCTGCCCGCTCTATATTTATTTTCTTGTTATTTCTATTTTTGTGTATTTTTTTAATTCGTTAGTTTAACTTTGAATTTGGTTTGTGACGCCTCGCGCCTCGCCCCTTAACTTAATTAAATGTTGTTTGAAACGCTTTTCATTCAACTGCATAAATTACAAAGCAAAGTACCACTTAGCAGGGGGTCGGCTCCGCCAGCGGTGGCAGTGGCACTGGCAGTGGCACTAGCGGTTGCTGTGGCAGTAAGCCACGCCTGGAGGCACCAAAATGACAGGGGCGGAGTTCTCCACACTTTATGCTAAATCAAATAAGTGTCTCGGCATTCGAACCTTATTTTGTGTATTGTATTTAAATTCACTGAGGTAAATGGCAGAAATTATTCATTCATACTATTTTTTGGGAGGCACATGTTAAGGGTTAATGGAGAGACTTAAATATGCTTAAAGGTTAATTTGAAAGGTTTATAATGATATTTCTTTTTATGTATTCTATAGAATAAATTAAATTGTTATCAAATTTTGTGTCTGGTTCCGTCTTTAATGCAGGCTAGAGCCAGAAAATTTAATCATCTTAATTTAAAAAAAATAATCAATAAATCGTAGTTTTTATTTTCAATAAAATTTGTAACATTTTAGCTATTGAACCATTTTCGTGATGTTTGCATAATTGTACTTTTTTTATACGTCCATAAGCATATTTGTTCTATATTGCAAAGACGAGAAGAAAAGTTTATATTCTAGAAACGTTAAGTAACCCATTTGAGACCTGGCCAAGAGTGCAAATTGGCATTGGACATGTGGACATGTGGACATGTGGTTCATGGTCATTTAAATGACAAACCTCAAAACGACTATACACCAGCAGGGAACTTAATATGCAGAACAAATCGCGCTACAGGACACAGGGCACAAAATGTTGCAAGACCCCATGGCGAGAGTCCAGCAAGCCCATCGTCCCCAGGCTTTGTGGCCGCTCGGCATCATTATTTAGTTGAGGGACATTAGTCTTCAGCAAAATTGTGACCAGCATCAATTTGTTGTGCTAACATTTATTGTAATTTATGATCACTTTTGGAAGCTGACTTGTAATTTATAATTTTACACAAGTTACAAAAAACAAAAAAAAAGGATTGGGCTTCTTTGAAGTGCGACACTGTCGCCAGGACTCTGAGCATTAACCCGCCTGGTAATGTCACACGGCAGCAAAAGTTTTGCGAGTTGTGCAAAGTTTTTTTTTTTTTCTTTGAGATTTTCGAGATTTAATTTTTATTTTTCAGCTGCTTGTTTCAGCTGGCCTGCCTCGCATTTCAAAGTTTCTCTCGATACTTTGGCAAACATTTCGTAAAAAATGGCATACAATCTGTCAGCGAAATGTTGCTTTCCAACTTGAGTGGATTTGACGGGGCGGTGCAGGGGCCGTTGCTAGAAAATCAATTGAAAATTTCCCTGGGCCTCAGGTGTTTCTGGACGGAACGATGCAGAAAACTTTTTTTATTACGATTCCCACAGAAATATCGCCAATGCTGCAAATGTTAATCTATAGCTCTACAATGTAATGCTCCAAAATAAAGTTTGCAATGCTTTTACTCTGTAACCATTGAAATTGGTGTAAAAAAAAAGTCTATAGTCTTTATCAATTTACTTCGCTTTTTCGCATCTAGAAATACACTTTGTAACCATTTTAGATAATAATGTATAAAGTTTAATATATAAATCTTTTGATCGAATTCAATTCAAAAATTACTAATCAATCAGTAAATATTAAAATAACCAATTTTAAACTGATTTTTTAATGTCTGCAGATTATATCCTAGTCGTATAACTCTCCAAAGTTTTAATAAGAAAATAGCCTACTTATTTTTGCTTTATTTTGTTTGTCTTTTTGCAGTTTAAAACTGACATTAAATGGGGCCTTTGTAACGACCTATTTATAAAACCCAAACAAAATGCATATTTCATGTTTCGTTTTTGGTTTACGCACAAGTATATTTTTATCTTTTTTTTCATTGCAGATAAAAACGAATAATAATGTTGGTATACAACTACACAATACTCTGTTGCAGTCTATATTAGATAATTACAAAATTGAAAATCAATTCAGAAGAGTATAAATAATATTATATATAAATGAGGTAACAAATGTTAATTTGTTTAAATAGAATCTGATGGATATTGCCCAAAACGAATATGCCATCTTCTTCATTCACTTATAGAGTATAATTATAAAAGAAAAATGTTCCCTACCTTTTCACGGTTGGGGGCTTGCTTCTGACGTGACTGACAGCTGCTGACCAAAACATGGCTTTGACGAATGCTTCATCGCCTCGCTAGCCAGCAGAGGGTTGGGGGAGGGGATTTCTATATGCAGGATGTATCTCGATTGGGGTCTCATGTTGCGGCAATGTTGTTGCTGTCATTGATGTCGACATTGTTGTTGTTGTTGTTGCCGTCAGTTCACATAAAGTGTCAGGCGCAAATTAGCCAAACGTTTTCTTTCTCAGTTCTGATTTTTTTTTTTTTTCTTTGGTGCTGCGGGTGCGGCGATGAAACTCGTGAATTGTAAAACTTTATTTTGACAGCTTCCGTATTGGACACCTTATGTCTGCCAAATGCCCCCAACAAGTGCCACGAGCAGGCAGGTTGAAGGGGCGTGCAGATTCGCTGTCTGGCCAAAACTTTCACTTATTGCCTTTAAAAACGCTTTAAAAAAAAGTCGACAGAATTTATTATTTCTTTATGAGCTATTTGTGTTCGCTTCTTTGATATTCTGTTAATTTGATAAGCTTTTAAATAACTGCTTTAATGTTATTTGCATAAGAAATTAAGTTTTAGCGAAATTTTAAAAATATGGCTTTTTAAAGAAGGAAAGCGCAAAATTTAACTCAATAACGAAATTCTTAGTAATACTTCTTCACTATCATTTTAGATCCCATTAAAACACTCGTGGCTTGGCTTGTGGTATATGAATCGAAGCTTTGTTGCTGCCCCAATATGTTTTCATTCCCAATAAACTCAATATTTGGCAATTATTTACCTGCATAAAATTACCATAATTAATTATGGTTTGAGAAATGGATCAGAAATTTGCATCTAATCGTCGGGACCACGATATTAGATCTAAAGTGCTCTGTGATTAGTTAGACCAGTGCCATGAAATCAGCACAAAATCACAATTCGAGGAAATTAACTCATTTCCAAATAAATTAGTTCCGAATGCCCCTTGAAGCTGCAAAATATTATGCGTCCATTATGATTAACGATCAGTGGCCTCTATTTTGACTTGGGGGATTGGGCGGACAAGGCTGATGGGGAGGACATAAATAACTCAAACATTGACGATGATTCTGCACAAAACGAGACACGCCTACTTTTGGGGGAGAGTAAGATTTAACGAGAACAGCTAATGTAAAAGAAGTTTTCTATTTAATATAATATTTATCGGTATATCGGAATAGACTTGTGAATAGATTTAACATATTTTTTTAGCTATAATTTTTTAATATTTTTTTTATCAGTTTTAACTTGAGAAAGTCTTTGAGATTTAAGTTGACGCTAGAAACAAAGTATTTCGCAGTCGGTGAAAATTAACATTTTCACTCCTGTTCTTTGCCTATATTCTTTTACCATTTTTTTTTTTCTTAATTTTTTGGCTGAACTGACTAGAAGTATTTATGAGCAGTGCACGCGATGGATGTTGGTGGCCCATTTTTTTGAGGACAAGACAAGAATTTAGTGCAGGACATGGCAATTACGCTGGAATGGAAAAAATATGGCCAAAGTCATTGACGGCCCAAGCAGGAGTTGGAGAATGAAAAAAAACGCAGAATCTGTGTTTTGGACAGACCATGCAAAGGAATATCAATGAATATGAGCTATTTGCACGCACAGCCAAGTTTTTCACTTTACAAACTCATGAAAAATACATTGAAGTCGACTTGTGAGAAATGCCCTGGTTGGCAGTCATTAAAAATAAATTTTGTGGCCAGGCGTAGCTAATGAATAAAGAAATTTCTTTCTAATAAAAATGTGTGTGTATATCTGCTGTGTGTGTGTGTGTGTGTATATATATGGAATATATGAAAGATATGTTGGGGTATTTGCGCTGAGGTCCTTGGCTATCAATCAATTGCCCAATTTCTGCTTCACTTTGGGCAATGAGCAAAGAGCCAGCTTGTTTGTTTATTTGTTTACCTTCGCTTTCTGTGCGTTGAAGGATATTTTCAAGAATCCACATCGCCCCAAACCATCAAAAATATACATTTGACATATTAGTGCAGGCCGATAAAGAAATTGATTTCTGCCATTCAGCACAAAACTCAGCTCAAGTGTCCAAATATGTCCAGACTCGCCACTTAAGATTTCCGAATTGGGATTGTGCTCTGCTTTTTATATAAAATTGAGTTATTGAGTATTGAAAGGTTGAAAAGGTACAATTTTGTTTGTTCTCCCCCTAATATCCACCTCCTCCCCCCCACCAGTTCAGTTCGGTTATTTACTTTTCTTATGGTGAATTTTCGAAATCAGAGCACACAATTGGGACTTAAATTTCAACAATTTTTTTTTATTAAATACATATTTTTCCTTTCAGACATATTTTTTTATACTTTTATCATTTTATACTACAAGTTTTTTTGTCAATTAACGATAAGAAAACTTAAAATAATCGAAAATTAATAAAGATATGTATTTAAAAAATTAATATATTTGTATAACAAAATTTAATATTATTTGGACATATAAATAGCGCTTATTTATTTTAAGTGCAGTATTTACTAATTATATTTTATATTTATTTGATTGATTTATAATTTTTATTAATTTTACCTAATTTTAATTGTATTTACTTTGTAAGTTTATTTTAAATTAAGTTCTTTATTGAATTTGTACTATTTTTAGTAAGAAAAAGAAATAAATTAAAATTTTTAGTCATATGATGCCAAGAAATAGATACAAAATGGGAATACGATGAGAAGCTTAAGTGAGTGTTAGGAAGAAAAAGAGATAAAGAAAGAAAGAGAGAGAGGGATAGATATATAGTTGGATATATATATATATATCCGGAGCACACCCAAATGAGCTAACAATGTGGTCAACGTGGTGTCTGGGAAGCAGCTTACTTGGCTTATGAACATGTCCTCGAACAATGTTGCTTGTGTATTGGCACTCAATGTATAAATCTTGCAACACGCGCAGGTTGCCACACACAACTCATGTATATCAATATATATGTATGAATGTATCGAGATGTGAGCAGCGAGCAGAGGAGCAACTAATGAAAAATCTCATGGGATACCGCCGATTGGACGGTGGCCTGTGATGAGGTCTACACAAACATTTGAGCAGCGCTGTCAACAACATGCCAAGCTGACAAACAGACAGACAGACAGACAGACAGACAGACAGACAGACAGACAGACAGGCAGTATGGCAGGATGGCACAAAACAGAAGCCGCAGGACGCGTAACACAAGACAGACAAGACACATTGGCAGACATTTGACGTATTTTGATCATGGGCCATGCTGCGCACATTGATGACAGTCAAAATCTATCACGGGGGGTGGGGGCGGGGATTGGTGTAGAGGTGTGTTTGTTGAGCAGCACGTGATGTCATTAGCATTGGCACTGAACGTGGGCAGTGGCAGCAGCAGCGGACATTTGTCATAAGTCACAAAATACGCCCGAAAAATTTACGAAGGCGATGCAAATGCAACTGCCGCAACCGCAACGCGTGCAATGCACACACGCCAATCATCGTCAGCGGATATAGCAGGCGGCCAACTGCAGCATCGGTCATCAGAGTGTGGCGTAGAGGGGGTATCGGGTGTTGGGTGTGTGGCAACGCTTGTTCTATGCGAGTGCTGCTGGGAACTTTTATTGAAATTCCTTAATGAGCACTGAGCGCTGACAGGTCAAGTGCAATGCAATTTCCGGCTAGTGGCAGTTGCTGTTGCAGTTGCAACAAGAACAGCAAACGCCGTTGCTGTTGCTGTTAAATTTGCATGGGCAATTTGCGTGCAGTTCAATTAAAACGCGCGAGGCAAGGAAATTGTAATTGTTTGAGTTGTGGGCGACACGCGACAATCTACAAAGTGACAAATTGACTTTTGAGCTGCTTCTTGTTGTTGTTGTTGTTGTTGCCTGTCTGTCTGTCTGCCTGTCTGGCTGTCTGTCTGTCTATCTGGCTGGCTGACTTTGATGGCTGTTGCCAATTACCGCTAATGTCGCACAGTTGCCGCATTCACACATAAAATTAAAGATAAGCTCGCTATAAAAATAAGTTTTACTGCAGCAGCAGACAACGCGTCGTCTCAACTCAACTCAGCTCAATCGAGTTGAAGCAACAGCTGAGCGACTCGACTCGTGCTGCGTTGTGGCATCCGCATCCTGCAGCCAGGCCACATCCTGCCAGCGAAAAAGGTTATGTCACGATAAAATTAAATCCAACAAGCGTGAAGTAGGTGAAGTGCTTGTCTCCCAAGCAAATTGAAAACTTTCTGCTCCGGATTTTTACGACTTTGAGCGCTTCGAGCCATGACTTTAACTAATTGCCGGGCATCTAATTTGTTGCTAAGCTCCTTACGCATTGCCCAAAAGGACCAGTGTCCATCTCACATTCTCTCTCTCTCTCTCTCTTTCGCTCTCTCTTTCGTTCTCACTCCGTTTGTTATCAGTGGGGGCACAGCCACCCAACACATTAGCATATTTTTAACTTTTATACTCTGTGTAGTTGTTTATCTCCTGGAATAAGCTTTGCAAAATGCCTGAATATAAAAGTCTTATATCAATCTTGCTACAACTTGATGTGTCCTTTCCCATTCCACATTCCACATTCCTCTCTCCCCTTTTGTCTTTTCCGTTGTTGTCACTGTTGCTACGACGCATTCGTCGTCTCTGGCAAAAAAAAAAAAAAACCTTGAGCGAACTGGGGAACTGTACAACTTGGCAGGGAGCAGGGAATTGTTTGCAAGTCCGAGTCACCGGGCGACGCACCTTTGCTTTAGTCGACTTTTTATTCCCCATCTTCTTCGTCTTCTTCTTATTCTCGGATTTTATTTTATTTTTTTTTTTTTACCATGAATAAATTGCGCAGAATTTATGTGGAAAGTTTTGTGTGTGCGCCCCAACATCAGCTCCACTGCGAGCATGAAATGAAAGTGGCTAGCGGAGTTCAGATGAATCTGTTTGCCTTAGTCTGATGAGTTATCTGCGCAAATGCAGCAGCGACGCAGCGTCAGGGGGGGTGGGGGGCGGTCTGCCACAGCCAGCTTCTGTGTGAAGTGCCTTCTGGGTGGGCGGTAGGCGGAATTGCAGAATTTATGGTTGAAATGCTAAATGAGCGCTTCGCGGCGAGTAGATCCTAAAGTTGCACTATTTCTGTTTTGCATACCAAAGTTTTATAACAAAAAAAAAACACACTCACACACACACACTTTACAGTTAAAAGTGGTGTGTGCACTTTAAGTTGCATCTCAAAGTTGCAGTCTTGTGGCCAACAATGCATATTCAAAATTTTATTTGTTTGTTGCACAACTCGAATTATAATTTACAAACTATTCGCTAATTGCGACATAATAAATCCATAATACTTGTCTGTCTACCAATTTCTTAGTTTATATATATATATATGCAAACGGACTGAAAGTAAACCAATCAACCGGCGATGCCAGCGTGTTGCCAGGAATGTGAGGATTAAGATTTACGCCGCTCTGTGCCGCAAAGGAAGGAAACCAGGGCGTGGTATGGGGTAAGGGTTAAGGAAATGAAAAGGAATGAGAGTCAGCCGCCTGACACATGGGCGCTTCGTAACCGGCAATCCAAGGAAAAAGCCCACGCCCACAAAATGCTAACCGCAAGCCAAGAGCAAGTCACACGTTGCCAAGGCACTCGACATTGTCGTAGCCATCGTTTCGTGACGCTGACGCTGACAACCACAACGACGACGACGACGACGACGACGGCGACGGCGATGGTGACGGCGACAGAGGCAACGCATTGTGGCTACTACGCTATATTGCCGAACACCGCAAAGAGACGCAACAACGTTGCGTATGTGTAATATTTCAGCATTTGCAACACTCTGGCAACACACAGCGCAACACGCTTTGCTGCCTCAAATGCTGCTGCTGCTGCCTCAAATGCTGCCTCAACTGCCTCAACTGCCCCAACTGCCTCAACTGCTGTTTCTCTTGGTTGGTTGCGTCGTCATTTCGCTGTGGCCCCGGTCTTCCCCTCTGCGTGTGCCGCTGCGTGTGTGGTCTACCATTATCTGTCTGGGAAGCCATTAATTTTTCAAGATTGATCCGGTATGCAAATTACTTACACAGAATGTGCACGAGCGCCGGCAGCGCTTCCTTTGCTACTCTTTCTCTGCCGTCTATTGTGTCTTCTATGCGTGTATCTAGCCTCTCTCTGTGTGTGTGTGTGTGTGTGTGTGTGTGCTTGTGTCTCTGTGTGCGTGTGTGTTGCTATTAGTGCCTATGTGTGTGTGCTTGAGTACCAAATGTGTCTGCTCAAAATTGGCTGCCTCGTTTTTCAGCATTTTCTATTCCTTATTTTTTTTATTTCTATTTATTCTTACGCTTGCTTTTGCAGTAGATAATTATTTGGGCGTGGCCTTAAAGGCGAACCGCAATTCAACAGAAAATTGTTGGAGATTTTGCCAAGCTTCCCATTGAATTAATATCTCATTTGAGTTTCTCTTCTGTGGACGAGGCAGACCCGTTTCACACATTTATTTACTACATTTTCACACTCATCAAGAGCCATCAACATTTTTTTTATAAAGTGCACTCGAGTTTTTTTTTTAACTTGTTTGAAAATATAACAGCGGCTTTTTTATACCAATCAAAATGTCAATTTGGTAAGAGTTTATAAAAAAATACTATTTTTCTTATTATCTTTTTATAAAACACTAAAGTTGTTTTCTGCTGTTTATCTGGTTTTGATTTGTGTTTATTTCATTGAGATTTAAACAAGTTTAGATTTAACGACTTTGCTTTTCAATTGTAGTTTAAGAATTGGGGTTTATCTTAAATTGCTGAAACATTGTCTGGAAGTGGCAGCAGGTACTTGAAAATACGCCCACAACACACTCGTGCTAAGCAGCGTGCGTCAAGTGTGGCTTTGTGTGTGTGCGTATGTGTGTGTGTGTGTGTTGGTCTCTGTGCCACCAAAATGACAAAGATCACTTAACGGTTGCGCAATGTTTAACGAAACTCAGCGACAACATGCTAAATGCAATGTTGATGATGATACCGACGTTGGTGATTATGATGAGGGTACTGTTTGCCTACACGCAATACAAGCATCCAACATACACAACACAACACACACACACACATATATATATATATGTATATATGCAAGCTGACAGCCAAGTAAACACGACGCGAAACTAACAGCCACAGTTCTCGTTAACACATCGTGATAACAATCAAAGCGAAACAAAAGCCAACAAAACAAAACAAACAGGCACAGGAACTGAAACAAGAACATCATCACCGGCAACATGGTCAAAACAATATGGTGGATGGTGGGGGGGGGGGGAGGGGGATTGCCATGGGAGGGTAGTCAGTACCTGTCTAGTGTGTGCCGCTAAAATTGGGGATATATTTTTGGGGGACTCCTATAGGAAGCGGCGAAACGGAAAGCGTTATCTCTGCTCAGCTTTGCATAAACCAACGTGCCACAACAAATTTTTCTAAAACCGAACCCAAGCGTTAAATTGGTATTAGCTTATGTGTGTGTGTTTGTGTGTGTGGTAGACAAATTATCTAAGACGCCCCCTTAACTAAAATACCAGAAAACAAAATGAAATTTAACAACAACATAAAATCAGCGCGGCAACAACAACAACAATAAAAAAAAAACAGCGAAAAATACAAAACTGTAAAGCAAACAAAACACGTCGACGGTCATTTAATTGGTTTACCCACACACACACACACACACACACACACAAACAAGCAATGCCCAAGGGTTCCCAGCTACCAACTGCAACTGTGTGTTTGCGTGAGTGTGTGTGTTTG
This sequence comes from Drosophila melanosoma, assembly GCA_035042045.1. Taxonomy (NCBI): domain Eukaryota; kingdom Metazoa; phylum Arthropoda; class Insecta; order Diptera; family Drosophilidae; genus Drosophila; species Drosophila melanosoma. Next base: position 3,050,046 of record JAWNLY010000183.1, on the reverse strand, counting down.
CGTGAGTGTGTGTGTTTGTGTGTGTGTGTGTGCGTTGCATAAATTACATGAAATTTACAAATAAATTACGCGCATGCAAAAGGCGTTCGCTGCTGCTGAAGGGGGCGTAACTTTTTGCATTTTGTACAACCACACGGGTAAAAACAAGTTAATTTTATAATTGGCCAACGGGTAGCTAAAAATATAACTGCCTGCAAATATGCAGTAGGAAATTAACTCATTTTTCATATAACGCATACGCCAAGTAAATTATATATTCGCTGATTAAATAGTGCTAACATGCATATTGCTGTAATTCTTTAAGCGGCAATAAATAAATAATCAACGCAAATCAACCGACAATAAAAATACAAATTAATTGATTAAATATAATTAAAATTGGCTCGCTTCTTTCTAGAACTCAAGTTACTTCAGCAACATACAACATTAAGAATTTTTTTACATCTAACCGCACAAGTTGAATTCACATAAAATGTTATTTATATATATATATAAATTATATAGAAAATCACTCTGTCATAAATACTTAAGATAATAATAAATGTTGCCGTTGCGTACTCTTGGCAAATGTTTCCCGTCATGGCAGTTAAATCAATTGAATCATCAATCAAGTCACAGGAAATTAACAGAGTTTATACGAATTTAGCCAAAATAAGCAGCAAAAATTCGATACGCACATTTTGGCACAGTTTGTGCTTATGTGCCTATTCCGAGGATTTATGCTTCTATGTCAGGCGGGATTAAATGCTGCTGCTGCTGCTGCTGCTGTATATACGAATGCATTTCATTTTTGTATTCGTACTTAATCATTTTTTCTGTGGCTTTCATTTATATATATATTTTCAGTTGCAAGACAATTGCTCATAATAATGTGGGATAGGCGCGTGCTATGAGTGCCATCATTGAGGACACCAAATGTGAATATCGCTGAATTTTAATTTATGCACATTCACACACACAAACACACACACAAACACACACACACATAGACTTATAAATTTATTTATGTGTGTGTGTGTGTGTGTGTGGTTGTTTGTGTGTGTGTGCTCTCTGGACGAGTGTGTCGCGAGCTTTTCATCGACATTTAATTGAAAGTAACTCATGCGTGCCAGCATCGTACGCGGTTAATGAGCGAGAAACTCGAATGACTGTCACAGTCACCAACTCTGCCCCTCCTCTCTGTTTTTTTTTTTGCCCCCCTCCCCTTCCCCACTTGCTGTTCATCTTGCTTTAACTCACTATATATATATATAGATATACGTATAGCATATGTCTGGCGATTGCAAACTTTTTTGCCAGCACGTGAATGACATCAATGACAGTGAAAAGGCGGTTTTTTTTCTGCACTTAATGAGCACAACGAGGGGCGAACCAAGACTTCCATTCAAAGCGCAACGTCCTTTCCGGCTGAAGTTAAGCAAGTTTCTTCATTTTCGGTTTTTTTCCTTTTTTTTTTTGCTTTATTTTTGCTTCTTTTTTTTTGCTTTTTATCTGTGCTGCCTGCGTGTGACAAGTTTATTTATGTGTCTGAAAGGCAACCGGATGAAAAAAAAAGGAACAAAATGTATATATGCTGAAAGAAAAGCAGCAGCAGTAGATGAAACTTAAAAGACATAAGCGAACAAAAAAATTGTTTTGTGTGTTATTTAGTTCGCTTTCCTGGACGTTTTTTTTTTTTGTTTGTGTGTGTGTTGGGCTACAGCCATAGAAAGTAAAATTAAATGCTTGAAATGTATTAAATCATCAGCCCTAACGAACGAACTGACTGATGAAGTATCCTGGCTTTAATTTTCATACAAAATATGTTGTATCTAAATTGTAATTTTCTATGTTTAGTTAGCAATTGAAAAAAATGTTCCCAGATATATGTCGACGCTTTGAATTTGTTGCCCGACGGCCTATTTATATATATATATATATATAGCAGAGTATATAAAAATGAAGCAAAAACATATTTAATACAAATATTCATTTCAAACAGATGTTTGAGGATTTAAAGCACTTGCCCTGAAGTAGGCAGCATAAAATTAGCAAATATTAATTTGCTTTTGGAATGCAACAAATCAATGTAAACAATTATTTAAATTCTATGCTGGTCAACAATTCACACAACTCATAAACCAAAGATACGCATGGCATGCCCACGAGCAACCACACACACACACACACACCCTCACACATACACACACACACACACACACACATACATTAATATACATTGTACACACTTGTAAAATAAGGGCAATCATGCATCAGCCTTCGCTCACTCGAACTTGAAACAATATTCAACTTCAGTTATTTATATTAAAATTTTGGTTTATTGATGTGGTTTGCTTATATTTGGCTAAGTTTTTTATGTGTTGATTTTTATGAAAGCATCGGTTTAGTTTTAGCCAAGCTGTTGCTCGGCAATATATATATATATATATATATATATATATATATATATATATATATGTATATATATATAGCCAACAACTAATCTGTAAATGTGTATGTGGAGCATATGTGAATTGAAGCCATATGAAGAACCGCATTTCTTTTGCTTACTTGTTTGACCTTTTTTTTGTTGTTGTTGTTGTTGTTGGCTTGTTTTGTACATGTTTGGTAATTTCCTGGCTACGAACGAGTTGACCACAAAAAAGGCAAAAAATCAAAATAAAAGGAAAATAGAAAGCACAACGAGCTGTAAATAAAAACCAACCCAAGCAATCAACAAATACATTTCAACAGCACCTTATAAAAGTATTTGAACCTTATGCTGACCAAATTTTATCGCATTTGACACACACACACACACACACTTGCAGAGACACACACACACACACAAGCACATACACACTTATTGGCATTGATTTTGGCTTTTATTAGCTCGAGCAGCCGCAGCGCAGAAGGTTGCCAAGTCGCACTTGACTTGACTCCAATGTTGCCATCCCCCCCCGCCACCCACCGATCAACGCCCACTTCAGCTTCAATTGCCCTAATCCATTGCAAAGGAGGCGTGGGATCACGTACAACATGCACAGCAGTATATTTTTTTAAAAACATTGTTAAAGTTTTGCTATAGTTGTGCTAACCCCCATAACCCCATCCCCATGCCCCATTTCGCATCCGTATATCCCATTGCCCCATCCCCCATTTTATGGAGCATGTATATACATATATAAATATATATATATATATATTTTTTTTTATTATTGAATTCGAGTTCAATTTGTTTTTATTGATTTGCCATTTTGCACTAGCCCCAGAGATGTGACGGAAATTGTCAATGCTTTACAATAGTTGCAGGCAGCAATCGTTGCCACTAACACTGCCTCACGCCTTGCACCCCGCATCCCGCACCCCGCACCCCACACCCCGCACACTATACAATATCATCATGGCTTTTTGAGTTTTATGTGCACTTGATAAAATTTCAATAGCTACAACCCCATCGCACCCGACATTTGGGTTCTGTTGTTTTTCGCGCCAGTTTGGCTTGGCTGGGCTTGCCTTTAGTTTTATGTGATATTAAAATTGATAGCAAATCGCTGCTGCTGCTGCGGCTGATGCTGCTCCTGCTCCTGCTGCTCCTGCTCCTACTATTCCTACTACTCCAACTACTCCTCTTGGTAGTGCAACGCCATTCAAGTGCGCACTGCTCGTTGAGCTTGGGGTGATTGAGAGTGGGGCTAGATCTGGTTTTTATGGCGCTCAGCAAGCCCGAACGCTTGGCAAATTGAATTTCATACGATTTTCAATAAAGCCAATTCCATATTGGGCATACGCGGTGTAAGTCATGGCATGCATTATGCTTGGCCAACTTTGTTCAAGCACTTAAATAAAAATAAAGACCAAACCAAATAGATAAAGCAAAAGTACAATTTCAAAAATGTGCTGCATACGAAATTGCTGCTAAATGGTAAATTGGCTAAGCAATGTCTAAATAAAAATGAAGAATGACAGCAGCAATTGTCATTGGCATATTGGAGACAAATGTCGATTGAATTCTTACAAATAACACATATTTCGATTTTTGACACCTATTAAATATGGGTAAATGGCAAAGAAAGAAAATATTACCACATACGTACTGCATTAGGGGTATTCAAACATATCAACTTCTACACGAAATAAAACTAAAACTTTAACTGAATTAGGTACTTTTTATTAACATTTAAATTACCTTAAAAAAATTTGTATTTTAAAAAATTATTTTAGTTAAAGTTTTAAACGAATTTTAATATTAACAACTCTTTGAGGTACTTTAACTGACCACTTTTAAAAAAAAATATTTGTCGAAAGTGATGCAGACAGAAACGTTTGTTGCAAGCTCAAAGCAGCGCAGTTTTATATCAATGGTCGACCAACAACAACAACAACAACAACAATAACAACAGAGAAAATACACAAATTCCACAAAGAGTGCAATACAAGTCAGAAAACTAATACGACTAATGCAATAAAACACAGAAAATATGTGAAGTTTAACGTTCGAATTTCAGAATGCATTTGTGCCGCGAGTGAGAGGGAGTAAGGTGAAAACAATGGAAACGCACACACACACACACACACACACACTCACACACACTTATGCACAAAAGCTAAACCCTAACAAACGCAACTCAGTTTGGACGTCGCTGCGTAGGCGTGGCTGTGTGTATAATTTGCGATTTATGAGCAGCAGAACAGTTGACAACAGCGATGGGGCATGTTTGGGGCGAACGGGGCATAAAGTGAGCAACTGTAACACATGCTGTGCAACTTCTAATGCGACTGACAAACACCAACACCTACACCCACACGCACACCCACTCCCACACACACACACACACACCCACACACACTCCCATACACCCACACACCCACACACCTACGCGCAACACTCACACGCAGTTAAGCACAGAGCGGAACTTGAACAATGTGTCAAATGTCATATATGTGTCGCGTTAATAAATTCACTCAACTGCTTCGATGTGCCCGCTGGCATAACAAAAATGTGCCTCAACACACACACACACACACACACACAGACAGCAAATGTATCTGTAGTCCCCAACTATATTGCCATGCCACGTTATTCGTTGCCCGAGAGTCAATTGTCAGTGACAAATACAATCCAATTCGTATAGGATGAGTCTTGAATTACCAACCGATTCAGCTTGAATTTCATTATTCTTGTTGTGTGCCACAAATGAACAGCAGCATCAACAGTTGCATTGACATTTGTTCTCTGGCAAAATTTTTGAATAAGATATTTCATTTTATATATATATATATAAATAAATATATGTAAAATATATAAAAGACAAACTGTGAAATATTTGTATGTGAAAAAGATAAAGTCAAATATCACTTCAATTGGGAAATAAAAAGAGAAGAACAGTTTTTTTTTTATTGCATTTCAAATTGCTATTGCGAATATAAAATAATGAATTTCAGCTAAAGTTGGCTATGCTATAAATAATTTTTTTTTTAAACTAAGTTTACTTACCCCTTTCGAAAGTCTTTGAAATATATATAAGCAAAGACGACAATTGAGCAACATATTAAATGTCCTCTGACTGAGGAAATGATGCCATAAATTTTGTTTAATAATACACAAAAAAAAAAATGGGCCATTATAAAATGTACAAAGGTACAATGCAGCAGCATTTATATGGAGTTCGTTTTTCAAAGTGCTTACAAATAAATTACGGCAAAGAATGGAAACTATTACTAATAATATGTAAAGAAAATACTCTCTTTATATGTATATATATGTATATATATATATATATATACTTCAGAGGCGGGCCAAATGAACTGCAAGTAATGCAGAAGGCGGCATATAAATAGTCGGTCTCAAATGTGTGCTTCTGCCCATTGCAGATGTACATGAATTTGTCATTGAACTCGCCTCGCCTCAACAGAGGACAAGACGCAAGCACTTGTCCCTGCCCCAGGCCCTGATGTTGCCCCTGACCAACCCAACCCGTTGCCTATTTTGAACTCTATTTAATTGCAAAATCACAGCCAAAAATGACCAAAACGTTTTTGTCTGTGTGCGTGTGTGTGAGTGTGAGTGTGAGTGTGTGTGTGTGTGTGTGGTGTGTGTGTATGAGTCTGAGTAATTTTTTTTAAGAATCGTTTGTTGTGGTATGTGTTTGTTTTCCTTTGGCTGATTGCGTTGAGGCACCTTGCCAAGTGGCAAACGCGCGGAAACCTGATCCGGATGAACCAATGGCAATTGCCAAAAACTTGGCCAGCAACATCATCGTCAGTGCCGTCATCAGCAGCAGGAGCACCAGCAGCAGCAGCAGCAGCAGCAGCAACATCAGCAGCAGCAGCAACATCAGCAAACAACGGCAGAGGCAGCTGCAGCAGCCACTGCCCAAAAAGCTTGGCATCGCCTAAGAAAATGCCCATTCTGACAGTTTTAGCTACGTTTGTCGAGCAACAAAACTGAATAAATTTAATGCGGATTTTGGCAAACGATGCGACAACGTCGCTTCACGTGCCAAAGGCCCCAAATGCCAGCGCCAAGTCCTGGCCAGGCCAGCGACGCATCCAGTTCGAGTTTGAGTTCAGCAGACGAACGCCATTTCGGACTCGCCTGAGGAGAGCATATAGCGGATGAGAATGGGGCCGGGGAGGAAAGGAGGTGGTACACGGAAATCTCTATAGGCTCATTCCATGAAATTCTATGCACTTCCGTGTTGGCATTTGTCGCTGCTTCATTGTGGACAGCTAAGCGAGCTGTACTATGCCCCGTGCACAGTGGGACAAGTTTGCAAGAGAATAATTTAATTAATTAAGTCTATCAAATGGATTAATAATATTAATTTCTTTTTCTTTTTAGCTTACCAAGTTACAATTGAATTGTATCAGTTAGATGACTGCATCTACGTCCTGGCTTAAAAGGGGTTAATCCAACTAACTGTTTTCTGTTTAAATAAAGATTGCAGTTTTAAGATTGCAAAAACTTTTCAAGCGTAAAACTATTTAAAATAATTAAAAGTTAGTCAGCTAAAATATTTGTTAAATTTTGAACGCTGTTGCTGAACCACTTCCTGCCAAAGGTTTTACCAGTCAGCGCCTCAGTTGCTCTTTCTCCCTCGCTCCGATTGTGACTGCCCCACGGCTGCCCCGTTAGCCACCCCCCCTCTATGCTACTCGTAGAGTGTATGCATTATAATTTGAGTGGCACGCTGAGAGTAGCTTTTGTTTTGCTTTTAATTAGATTTACATTGGCCACTTTTCAGTTGCGGCTGCCACATTTCCGACACCATGACCCACCCACTCGACACCCTGCGTCCCCTCTCTCCCACTCTCTCTCTCTCTCTCTCTCTCATCCATGCTGCAAGCCTAGCAAACAGTGCGCTTTGTTTATTTTGGCGCCTTGCGCACTCATTGCCCCCGTTGCACATAGACAACAGCAACCATACCTCCCCCCCCCTCCCCATCCCCCTCCGCCAAGCACCCATCAGATTGCCTGTTTTTCTTCTTTTATTTTGTTTTGTTTAATTATTTTCAACAGCTTCACTTTTTGCACTTCCGCTTTGTGTGTCACTAATTGCTTTTGTGTTTCAGTATTTACAATTGTTTTGATTCATTTCTTTTTGATCCCTCCGCTCCTCCTCCCCTGTTTTTTCGTCATCATCAAATTCTCTCTGCAGCTCTGCGTGCTTAATTAAATGCACTTTGAATGTCGACGCCCAATGCCCTCATTGTCCAGACAACCTCTGCTGCTCCTAGGCCTTCTGTGTCAAGTCTCCAAATATCTGACTCTAATCACGTTCTTTAATTAAATTGAATCCAGTTTCTCTGCAGTTTCACGCTGCATTCCTAATTAGCACACATGCCCGAAAATGCAAATTATATCGATTTGTTTTCGCAAATGCAAAATACATTAACTAATAATGCGACGTCAGTTGGCGGATGCTATGGCAGTTATAATATTTGAAAATATTCCTTTGATCAATAAATATGAATAAAAATTAATTAGTACTCAATCATTTTCAAAATAACTATAAAATTCTAAAAATTTATAAAATATTTTTCTGTGCAATTCAAATGAGACTAATAGACGATAATTATTTCAAAAACTACATAATTATTATTAATAAACTACAAAAGCTTCAATTTATTGTTTAGTTTCGTCGATAAGTTAAACCAATGGAAGAAATAAATATAAACTTATTAGCCTTGGAACGTCCCTGGTTGACATCCCTGTCCAAACTAAAATGGAGAAAATAACTCAGAAAAGTTGTGAAAAATAAAATATCTTGTAATTCTGCTGATGATGCTGCTAATTCAAAACCGGAAAAGCTTTTAACCAATTTACATAATTTGCTAAATACCGTCTTGGACGATAGTCGCATCCAAGTCGCTATCAAGTCGCCTCGTCCTGGCTAAAGCCATTTTTCTGAAGCGTCTGTGCGCCTTTGGAGGACAACAACAAGGTTGAGGAGGCGGAATGAGGACGAGAAAAGTCCTCTTTTAAAGAAATTAATTAATGAAATGTTGATTAACTTTTGCCAACCAGTCGAGCTGGTGCCAAGCCTGACCAGCGATGGAGGCTTTTGTCCTCGCGGAATCAGTGGTCCGTCGTCTGAGATTTATGTCGAGGCATTTGTCATGGCAAAGAGTAAACAAGCGATGGGCGTATTGCTCGCGCTGTGGGCGTGGCGACCGCTGGGGCGTGAGCATAATCCACCAAATAATGCGCTCTAAAGTTATTTACAATTCCTGAATACATTTTTCAGGAAAAAGTCTCGCCAACTTACAGTTGGAGCGGAAGTCATCCTTCGTTCGCGCCAAAATCTGGATTGGGATCTGGGTCTCGGCTAATTAGCCTTAATGCTCAAAAAGTGAAATTGCATTTGAAATACAAAACAAAAGCTGAAAAGGGGTCGTTGCTTATTTTACCCTCGCCGATCCAATTAACAGTACATGACAAGGTATCATCCAGATATTTAATTTCTGAAATATTTGTGCAGCCAGCCCTGGCCGAGTCATAGATTAAACAATCAATCGCTGAATTAACGCTTAAGTAACACCTAAGCAATGTGCCAAAATATATTCAATTATTTTCCAGGTGGGTTCTACTAAGACTTTAGCTCCGATGAGCCTAAGGAATAATTGTAGGGAGTACCTCGCAATTGTTACATTAAAATTACAATATATCTAATAAATCCTTCACTAATCCTTCCCTATTCCCTAATATTTTAAGATCAGCTGTGCCCCTTTTGGTCAAGCAAACATTCTTCTCTTCTATTACTCAACTTGTAATTGCGGAAAGGGTATTGAAACGCATTTGGAATTTCGTGCAGTGTCATTAATCATTGCTCGGGTTCGCTTTGTTGTGCACAGTGATTGAGACGGGGAAGGGGGTAGGGTAAAGGGGGAGTGGTGTGTAACATGAAACTCGTCAAGTTGTTTTGTGCTTGATTGATTTATGTATTTGAGCCCATTGTTTGACCCTTAATTAGTTTGACCAGGTGGCCGATTTTGACTGCCACAGAAAGTGCCCAAATGCCTTGCCTGGTGGCGCACAATTTCCTCAAGGCGCTATTAGTCAAATTCTTTGAGATTGCGATAAGTTGGCAGCAGTTCGATTGCATGCACACCTTGGGCGGCGATTTATTGCGCATCTGATTATCAAATTGCATAAAAAATGGTTAGCCAATAAAACATTTTGACATGCAATTCATACCTTACATTTTGTGACTGCATGCGACAACCCCTTTTTCGCGTCCCTTGCCTCTATAAATAACATGACGCAATCTATGAGTGAACAAAAAAAAAAAACAAAAAAAAAACAAAAAAAATACATTATTTGGCAATAAAATGGAAATCGATTCGGCAACGTCGACGACGACGACGACGACGATGACGATGGCAAACGGCGAGCAAAGTTGACAAATTGCAGCCAAGGAACAAATGGAGCGCCGTAAGAAAAATAATATCGACTATCAAGGATTTCCCTGTGCCATTGTCGTTGCCTGCTCCCTCATCCTGGTGGTGGTGGTGACTGCTGTTGCTGTTGATGCTGCGACAAATTTACATGCCCCAATTGCAGACCCGTCCCCGTCCACAGCTTGAAGCATCGTTCAAATTGAAAATTGTTCGTAGACAAACACACACACACACACACCCATACACACACACACACATATATTACACACATTCAGGCAAAGCATCCTTTGTGCGGATGCCGCCGCTGCTGTTGCTCCATCTGCGATTGCTCTACCCCGTTCCGTTGATGCACCCTTTGTACTTGTCATTTATGAAAATTTGTTTATTTTCGTAATGCTCCATTTGCAAATGTAGCCAAAGTAAATATTGGCGCTACATATGGAAGAATGAGATACTGGGCCTGCCCATAGCTCTATGCTCCTCTTTCCCGGGTAAGCCATTCATTTTGTGCAGCCTCTTATATTTTTTATGGTCTCTGCTTGCAGGCATAATTCATGCGCCTTTTTTTTGCACAATTCCAATTTGGCTGTTTTTTTGTTCGGCTTCGTCCTTAAATTGATAAAAGTGCAATTTTTATTGAGTCATCGGTGCGCAAAACAAACACCACTCCAATTTTTAATAATCATTTCAAACAAAATTATTGTTTTACAATTTTTTCAAATAACATTAATTATTTGTAAAATCCTTTTAGCTGGCAATATCAATGGCAGTACATCATAAATAATTGCATATCCAAAACTACAAATATAATTAAAATGACTTAAAAAAAAAGAGTTATAAACGCCAACAAATTAATTGATCATTAATAAAAGTTTGTCTGATTGTTTATTTAGCGCTAAATATTTTTTAATGCCAAATACTTTTAATAATTTATGTCGATTAATTAATATGCACTTTTTTCGTAATACGTTTACTATATATGAGATGACTACAATTTGATATAACGAACAAATTGTGGATGACAAAGATTAAATACTATTTGAATATTACTAAGGATTTATAATTCAAACCATTTCCAAATCAAACTCGAATAAAACTGTTTTTGGCAAACTATAAAAATATCAATATAAAACTTCCGTCGGGCATAGATTTTTTTAATAAAAGTTCAAAGACGCAGAAAGGGCCAAGTCAGCTGACGGGGCAAAACCAATTTTGGTAAATACTTATTGGGCATATTACGTCACAGTTGCTGTCGGATTCCCCCCCATCTCGTTCGAATAGTGAGGAGTGACATCAAATTCCAGCAACCACCTCGAAAGAGCCTGCAATACATAACAAAAAGACCAAATGAACCAAAATCAACAACAACAATTCAAAGGAATGCAAACGATTGTTGTTTCGTGTTGTTGTTGTTGTTGTTGATATTATTATTGTTGTTATTGTTGTTGTGGTTGTTGTTGTTGTTGTTGATATAACTGCTATTGTTGTGTAGAAGCGCGCGAACGAGTCATAAAAATGCGAGGCCAAAACAGTCAAACTTATGTTGTGACAAGAAGAGTCGCAGCTAGTCGAAGCTAGTCGAGAATCCCCCAAACCACCCCCAGCCCCCACCCACAACCCCTTAGCCCTCAGCCACAAGCCAAGCGTGGTAACCATTTCTTTTTGAATCCTGCACGACTGGCGCTTATATTTTATTGCTATTATCCTGTTTACTTCATGTTTATGAACAAGCACACCCACACTCGCACACACACACACACATACTGACACACACGCATGTGTTGTTATGGTGTGTGAATTAGTTGTGGCAGCGAAATGAAAGCGAATGCTTCAACATTTGGCACTTTTCTTCTATTGGTTCAATTGAATTTTTACTGTGGCAGTCGGAAAAATGAAAGAAAAAGTAATGCTTTGACTGGTGTGGCAGGGTCAGGGGGGGTGGGGTGCAGCAGTGTTGCTGATTCTGGTGACATAGCAAAGGGTCGCAATATGTGAATACGAATCATATGCTGCCAGTGCTAAGATGTCAACCGCGACAATTTCATACCCTATAAAATCCAAACAATGCAATGGGTTGTTCCACATCATTCTTAACTGTATTGTACAAAAATGTTAAGCAATGCTAAAATAAATGAATTTTTGATGCAAATTTCCTTATTTCTTTAAAATTAATTAGTAAAATCTTATCTCACAATAATTATTCATAGCTTTCTTGATTCACTTTAAAGGCTTACAGGATATTTTATTGTTCAAGCCATTGCACAATATATTTCACCCCATATTTGATGTTAGCCAAATATGATTCTGTTTCTGATGTTGCCACCCAATATGGCATCAACTCTGGCCATTTTGCTATGAATAGTTGCAGCATCCACTTGATAAGAAAATCTGCTGGCGTTGTACCTTTTGAGGACCTTAGCTACATTTGGCCGAAACTAAATTCATTTCCTTTGTCAGGCTGTATGCTGGATGGGAGAGGGGAAGAGGGGGGGGGGGGAGTTGAACGCATTGAATATATATGCAGAAATTGTCATATTTTCAAATTGAGTGTACAAGTTGGTGTATCCCTCTGCTCCGTTGAGTGTGTGTGTGTGCTATTGTTGGGAGAGTGATGTGTGAGGGGGGACAACATACATTTGTTTAGTCTAATAAACATTTATATGACTTTTGGCCAAAAGTGCTGGTAAGTTCAGGGTACGCACTTCAGCAGCGACAATTGTTAAAGTTGAATGTCGAGTGTCGAGTGTCAAGGCAAATAAATTACATCAGCAGCAACACACAAATCAAATAATACATGCATAAATTTAACAATTTTCACTAGCCAGAAAGTAGCTAAAAACTTCTTCAATGCCCACAGCAAGGAGGGGGAGGGGTGGAGGTGGAGAAGGGCAGTTACGCTCTGGCGTTGACTGCGTCGGTGGCTGCTTTTCCAATGACTCGCTTTGTAATTTATGACTTGGCAGTGGAGCATGGAGCAGCCAGAAGCTGTGGTAAAACCAACCAAGGCTTCAGCGCCTCCTTTCAAATGACAATTTTCGGCACAATTTTCGCCGCGACTTGCATAGAACAGACATGCGATGAAGTTTTTGGATCGGGGGATGCTTGGGATGCTTGGGATGTGTGGAGTGTGGGGTGTGGGTTTGGTAGCATTGGGAAATTGTAAAATTGTTGAAATATAAAACTTTCCGCTGCATAACGAGCTAACGATGCGGAAACCTGAAGAAAGTTATGTTATCAATTTCAGAACGAACAAATAAATTTGAATTTAACACGGCACCACATACAAAGGGCCATCAAGCAAACTTTGAAAATAATGTGTTCTCGCAATTATGGTTCACCATATTCCGAATGGATGCTCAAGATTTCTAGTTTTAAAGTTTACTTCAGCTATGGCCAAACTGAAACCCATAAATCCATAACAACTTTTGATTAAGATTGAAGAAAAATTGATTATATGGGAAACACAATTATTCAATATGTTTTTTATTTGATTTACAAAACGATTTTTCATTCACCCTAATTAATTTGTATATAAATAGTTCTAACTGTAAAGAAAATATATAAATAAATATATATAATAAATTTCTTCCTTCTTTCTTTCTTCATTTACCCCTTAAAATGACAAAGTAATAATTTTTTCTTATTGATGCACAAATCATTCCCAGCCACTTCAAATGGTAAGATTAACAAACTAAATTTGTGGCCATATTTTTGTCGCCGTCTCAGCTTGGTTATGAAATCAATTTCCGTTGAAGAATTCAATTTCCGAGTGCTATAATTATGCCAAGTGTCAATGCAAAAACCACAAAAAAAATACAAAAACGATAAAAAAAAAATATAATAAATTTCAACGAGTCCGATTTTTTTCTCGTCTCTTTTAGTTTGCAGCTTGGCGCACCTTTTGACCCCCCGTTGCATGCAACGTCAATTAATAACTTTTCTTTTCATTGTTGTTGTTGTTGTTGTTGTTTTTTGTGTGTTGGATCTTAGCTGGGCGTAAGGAAAAATCACATAAATCCTCGAGCATTTAATTCGAACAATAAGAAAAATAATTACGAGTGCTGAGCACGTGAGTCAAGAGCACTTGACGACGAATCGTGTGGGGAAAGGGGTTGGGTTGGGGGGGGTGGCAGATGGCCGGAGGCTCTGAAGGGAGGATAAGCCGTGAAAAAATTACAAGTCGAGACGCGCCCCAACAGCGTACTTGGATTGCTACATTCAACTGACAGTCGTCCGGAAACAGCAACAAAGTCTGCAAGTATGTGTGTGTGTGTGTGTGTGTGTGTGCTGGTGCGTGCGAGAGTGTGTGTAGGATGAGGTTACTTGTCAGGCAGTTAATCTAACCCATCAAGCTCAAGCGCCGACTTGCTATCCAGATATTCCATCCCAGGCGGCGTCAGCGGAAAACGCCGTACACAGGTGCAATTAAGAATTTTGCACGGAAGCCAAGTCAACTCAGCTGTGTGTACGTGTGTATGTGTATGTGTGTGTGTGTGTGTGTGTGTGTGAGACAGTGTGCGAGAGAGATAGATATGCATTGCCTTCGCTTTCTTAGCCTCAAACCCTTTTCAGTGTCTAGGCGCCAAATGTGGGGCACGTCTAGGCAGCCAGCCAACAGCAGTCAGTCGTCTTCCTATCTAACGTGCCACCTGCAACCCTCAACTGTTTACCCTTCCCCTTCCCCTCCCCACCCCCACCACCACACCCCTCCGCAATCCTCGCTCGCACCATGAGCTCGTTTACTATTCATTCTAGCGTGCCATTAAGATTTGTTGTTTGAATACATTTACCATTTGTTAGTGCAGCCAGTGCTGACTGAATGTGAACGTGTATAAGGTGTGTGTGTGTGTGTGTGTGTAGGTGTGTGTGTGTGTGCCTCTGTGTGGGTGTATGTCTGCGTCTGTGTCTGTGTGTTTCATTTTGCACTCACAGCAATTATTTACTTGCGCTTAAAGCTAAAAGGCTTTAATTGCGCGATTATTTGTCTTCTTCATTAAGCGAAACACGCAAATCTCAAAGGCAAAAGACTTTGAATGCTGGCAGTCTTAAATGGGGGAGTGTCAGTAAAGGGCGCAACAGGGGGATAGAGAGAGAGAGAGAGAGAGAGAGACACGCCCTAAAGGGGTTCAAGCACTGCTTAAATGCGAAAAACAAACAGTGGGCGCAATAAGTGCAAGTTGACTTGTAATTGTTGTGTGTTTTATAACTCTTTTCTGTAAGGACAAAATATAGAAATAAAGTCATGGTACGAGTGAAAAAGATTGGTTGATTAAATAGAAAAAATCACTAAAAATCTTTTATATTATAAATATTACTTTATTAGACGAAACGTGTATTAAGTTACTTATTCAAATTAATATTTATATATTTTTTTAGCTCGGATAAAAAATGTATATTTAAAATATAATAATAAATATATAAATAAAGAAATAGCGTTTGTTTAACTGTAAAACTTAATTTCTATACATAAAAATACACATGCACATAGAAAGGCTGTTAAATTAAAATTGAGTTGGATTTTGTCCAAAATATAATAATAAATATATAAATAAAAAAAAAGCGTTTGTTTAACGGCAAATTCTGCCTAATTGTAAATCTTAATTTTTATACGTAAAACTGCTGTTAAATAAAAAACTGTGCTTGAGTTGGATTTTCTCCAAATTATAATAATTTATATATAAATAAAAAAAACAGTTGTCTAACGGCAAATTCTGCCTAACTATAAATTCCTAATTTCTATACATAAAAATGCTGTTAAATAAAATGCTTGAGTTGAATTTTCTCTCTCAAGGAGTTTACCGCACAATAAGCAACAAAATCCCAACTGTTATTAAGTATACGCATCGATTTCGGTTCATAAACTTGTAAAGACAAAAAGCCAGGGTTTTGTGTTTATTATTAGTGTGCTGTTGTGC
Source organism: Drosophila melanosoma (assembly GCA_035042045.1). Taxonomy (NCBI): domain Eukaryota; kingdom Metazoa; phylum Arthropoda; class Insecta; order Diptera; family Drosophilidae; genus Drosophila; species Drosophila melanosoma. The sequence goes on along the minus strand of JAWNLY010000183.1, from coordinate 3,034,249 downwards.
ATGAACTTTTGCCGTTAACTGTAAACTGCGCACGCGACGAGGAATCCTTTAGCTATCCTTGCCTGCCTGCTCCACCACTCCACGCTGCTTGCCACAAAAGCAAAAACACACATTCAGCGAAAGTTTCTAAATTATTGCAAAACAACCAGTCAAACAAGAAGCAGCAGCAACAACAACAACAACGACAACAACAACAATAGCAACCATTTGTGCCAGGAGCCGCTCCTCGCTGCAGTTTCGCTGGATCTCGGGCGATTTGTGCTTAATATGAAGACGATGTTGCGGGGCCAACAAGCGACGACTACAATTAAAAGCACACCTTTTACAGGCGCAATGGCGACAGGACACACAGCACAGCACAGCACGACACGCCAGGCAGCAGGTGGAGCAGCCGAGGAGTGGAGGGGCAGAGGGGGGCCAGTGCATTTTCCAGCTGGTTCTTCAATAAGTGACAAGCCCCCAATGAGGTGGCGCTGAGACTGAGTGCTACAAAGTGAAAACATAGCGCGAAAATGTTGCAACGTTTTAGTTTTAATTTGCAAAGGTAAAGAGAGTGAAAGAGACAGAGATAGCGAGAGAGAGAGAGGGAAGAGAGCAGAGAGGTGTCAGCACAAACCCTGCACAGCCGACAAAGTTAAGAAATTTAACCTTAGTGCGCAAGTGTTTTATTATGTGTAGTTTTCAGTAGCTGGAATGTGTTACGGATGACCTCCTCCCCAACTGCATTCCCCACTTACCCTCCCCTCACCCACCACTAAACCATTTCCAAAAACCCTTTGAGCTACGTCGTGCGCGAAATGAAGCCAAAGTTGAAGTTGTTCCATGTGTTTGTGTGTGTGTTTGGGTGTGTGTTTGGGTGTGTGTGTGTGTGTGTGAGGGGTAACGGATGTAAACAGCAAAAGGTAAAATAGAAAAGTTGCTTCCTCTGCTGGCAATCAAACTGCTGAGTCAGTTAGCCAGACATATTGAGCGGGCCCCCAGCCAATTGGCCAACAACTAAGACAATGTTTGGCGGCGACCCTATTAAAGACACCTACGGCTACATTGCGGCTTCGCAAATGAAGGTGGCTGTGGCAACATTGTGTGTGCGTGACAAAATGGTATTTAAAGCAGCCGGAAGCGGCAGCAATTTAAGTTGCAACCAGCGCCTCGTGGATCGCATTCATTAATGCTGACTCAGGTTGCATGGCAGGCGCTGCTGTTGTTGTTGCTCGTCTTCAACTGATTTTTACACTTTAATACAAAGGTATTTTTTTTTAATTTATAAGAAAATTGAACAAAGTTTGGGTTTTATACCAAAAATTATACTAATTAAGTAGGTGTTTTGGATTGATGTATTTTGAATTGAACAAAACGGTTAAAGAATTTTTACTTGAGTCTTTTATCATGGCATGTAACAAATTAACAAAGTGTATTTCAGAGTTAAGAGTTGTTTCTTTGCGCAGTGTTCAGGTTGGATCCGCAACATACAGACAAACCACATCATTAAGTCGAAAAAGCTAGTGGCGTAGTCATTTTATTTGTTCAAGATAAATTCAGTTAAGATGAGCGCGCGAATTAAAACTGCTGGTTAAGAGTTGGGTTCAAGTTCTGCACGAGTTGCGAAAATAACAGCGAAAAACTTTATACCCCCCCACCCCCACCACACCCGACAACGGCTTTTGCAGCAGCATACTATTATTATATGGGAACTTTGATTGGTAACCCAAGGGTGCATATTATATATAGCATATTCTAGCATTTCCACTTTCCACTTTTGTATATTTACACAGGCTGTCGCGTTTTGGAGAAGTTTTTGGGGATCCAGCACAAATCGACATTTGGCAACTTTCAACGCACCCGCATGCATTTCCGCTTGCCTCAAATTGTTGCAAATAAAATTCACCCGCTTTTTGGGTATCAGCCCGCAATTTCTTTAATAGTTGTTCATCATCATCATCATCATCATCCTCGGCGCTGGCGCTGGCTGGGTGGTGCTGCAGATTGGTGTGTGTATGCGCTAAGTGGTTGTTAGCATGTATTTTGCATAGAAGGTTTGGGTGATTGGGTGGTTTACTGGTCGCATGCTTGTGTGTGTTACTGTCTGTGTGTGTGTGTGTGTGTGTGTGTGTGTGTGTGGGTGTGTGTGTGTGTGGTATTGCTAAAATACTTGTGTTCATTTATATGACACACACAGTCTGGTGCATTTTCCACGGCTACCACATCTGCCACGTGTGTGTGTGTGTGGTGTGTGTATTGATGTTACGGCTGAGTGTTGCCACTGCTGCAATTTACACGTTTCGCGTTTGATAGTTAAACGTTGATTTTTCAATTAGGCCACAGCGTTAACACCCACATTAAATGACGGCAAGCGTTCAGCCTAAAAACAGCTAAGAGCAATTTAATGGCCAAGCTTAAACTCGTATCCCATTAGACCAACAACTTTAAATTGGCTAAACGAAAAATTCCCTAAAAATGTAGAAGATATCATTTTATTTTAATAAGTTCTGGTAACTTAAAGTCAATAAACTTTGCGAATAAAATTCAAATTGATTAATTCCTTGCAGTTTCAGATACAAATTTAAATACAATAAAAATAACATGCAATAAATGAATAAAAAAAATAAAATAATTAAAATGAATGCACAAAATTAATACTAAAAACTATTTTTAGCTTTTATAAATATAACTTTCACAATTCAGCACATTATTTCGATAACGAAATTACATCCTATCATTCCGAAATGCAATTTTCACCAAATGCATCGATTTTTCGTCACCAAAGTATTCTTGGTCTGTGCACAAAAAACTAGCAAACTCTCACGCAAAGGCGAATATTTGCAGTTGAGTGAGCACACCCCTCGCACACCCCATTCCCTTACCTTCCGCCCCCATTCACTTAATGGACTGCACCCCACCACACTCTGCAGAGCTGCGGTGGTGTCAGGAACGAGTGTCGCATTCGCTGGGCATCTAATCAACAGAATTTAGCGTCATTAATGTGCCTGCGACATGTAAACTGTGCTGAGGAGTGTGAGGAGGGGGAGCATGGGTGGTTTTGGTGGTGTGGCTGGTTGGTATTGAACGACAGGGGGCAAACGCATTTGTGAGTATCGGTGACAGGCAGCACTAATGCTGCGGGTGTCATCAATTCAAGTTTGTCTGCTGTTATGCAAGCATCAACCACCCAACCAACCACCCACCCAACCACCCACTAAACCGCCACCCCACCCCGCTCATCAACTGTTTTTGGCACTGATTTGGCGCTGATTTTGCAGCAGCCACAAACGGAAAAAAAAATAGCGAGGACGCACATCAAATCCATCAACGGGTTGAAATTGCAGCATTCAACGATGAGCTACAAAAAAAAAAAGATGGGAAAGTGGCGAGCGTAGATAAAAATCAAGTCAAATCGCAGGCGCAGGACAACATGCTGATGTGGATGCTGATGACGCGGCCACCCTGCCACCCTGCCACCCTGCGTCGTTGGGTGAGCTGCTGCGTGACACGAATTCCAGTGTCCTGATCGTAGTCCTGCCAAAGTAGACGCCGCTTAAAAATTTAAATTGTATTTGCGACAGCGGGTGTTGGGTGGTGGCAGCCTCGGCTGGTGCCTCTCCTGCTTGTTGGCCAGGTGGTGCACACTAAATCAAAGCAAGGATAACACCCATCCTTAACGAGCGACAGGCGACTAGCGTCACTTGACGGCTTCACCAGACAAAAAATACAAAATTGCACATAAAAATTGCAAAAGCCGTCAGTGGATGGTGGATGCGATGGTGGTTCTTCTTCTGCTGCTGCGGCTGGCTTGGGTTGTTTAAAATTCAATCGTACATCCACTGAGCACGGTCGGCCATTTGAAGGGTCTAGTGAGGGTGGGGAGGGGGGGGGAATGGATGTGGCTAGAACTGTGGGCACACCTGCTGATGAGTAAATCTTAAGTGCAATAAAGACGGAGACGCAACAAAATCCAAAGTACGTGCAGCTGAACCCCGCCCAGAAACCCTCCCTTCTTCCTTCCTTCCATCCAACCACCTAGCTCTCACTTACTTAGCGGGAGATTCGGTCTCGTGTTTTCCAAAGTTCCAAGTTTGCCATTCTTTTAAGTAGTACATGACCCAGCAATGCACGCTGTCTCTCCATAAGGCTCTTTGTTTTGTTCTAGTTTCACGTTAAATCGTAAATTTTGCAAAAATCCAAGAACAAAAAAAAAAATAGAAAAGAAAAAAAAATGAGAAACTTTTGAAGCGCCTACGTGACGCACTGAAGCAGATTTCTGTAAAATCCACCAAGCACTGCTTGACTCGACATAGGTAAAAAAAAAAACATACAGAAAATATATATATAAAAAAAGGATAAAATAAAATTAAATAGTTTTCAGCCTTTGCCGTGCGCAAAAGTTGCGCTAAACTCAGACGCAAGTGTTAAGTGCGTTTGGGTTAGCCAAGCAGTCAAGTAGAAGCAATGGGCTATGGAAGGTTAGTAGGGGAGGGGTAGGAGGGGTGGGAGGGTGTGGCAAGCCATGTTGAATGTTTGAGGTTAGAGGTTAGGGGTTAGGGGTTGGCATTTGCCAGGCTAGTTAGCAAAGGAGTTTGTGTGTGCCACAGCTGAACTTTGAGCTGCCAAGAAAACTGCAAAGCCATTGTAGCCAAGAACTTGCCATAACAACGTCCCCGAGCACCTTGCTCCTCTCCTCCACTCGGTTGGTTAACATAAAGAAGCGTTTTCCGAGTGCAGCCCAGCTCAGTTTTTAATGGATGAATCTTTTGCTTTAACACAACTCGATCGATTTGCAAACGTCTTCACTTATTGCACTCAAAAAAATGCTCGGTTTGCACAAAACATGAATTTGCTTTTGTTTTGGAATTCATTTATTTATTCCGGGTTTCCCTCCCACCAGTTCAATAAGCAAATATCTTCAAAGTGTAAGCTAACAGAATGTCGGAATTAAAGGTATAAAGTTTAAAGAGGGTGGAAAAAAAGCATATTACGTATACGACACGTGACGCTGTCAAAATGTCAAAGCTCAAACCATAAATGGTTTGAGTACTCCGATTCGAAACAGCTCAAACAAAAGGTACCCTGGAAAGTAGGTATTAAAAAACAAAGCAGAAAAAGTTAAGTAATGGGAAAAAAGTAAATAAATAGGTAATTAAACAAAATATATGAAATTCTATTGCGCTACATAAATTTACATAATCCTAATATACCCGCTCTTACTGCATTTAATGGGTATACAGGGTATACAGACATAAAACAAGGAGAACAAAGCTGCTTATTAATATTTACAGACAAAAGCGTATCATATTTTTATGTGAATTCTTAAATTTTTACATTAAATTGTAATTCATGTAAAGTGAGGAAACTGCCAGGATGGGGCAGGCATGTTATAAAGTGAGGCGTGGGCGTGAACCGGGGGCGGGGGCGGGGTTGCAATAACAGGGGCCAATGCCAATGCTTGTATGAAAGCCTTTTAGCATATTTACTTAAATATCAACCATTTTAACGATTTACTGTGAAAATTTCATGCATTTTATCTGTGTGTAAGTGGATGTGTGTGTGTGTGTCTGTGTGTGTGCATTGTATTAAAACAAACTTGTCACTGTATGTGTTTGCATGCGTGACTGTGTGTGTGTGTGTGTGTGTGTGTATGTAGGCGTGTTTGTGTGTGTGTGCGTGTGTGTGTGTGTGCGTGTGTGTGTGTGTGTGTGCGTAAGCATGAAAGGCCCTTGACCAAGTAACCATAAAGCATGAAGCATGCTGCAAATAAGTAAGGCTAGACATACTTAAGGATGAGCGAACCGGAGAGTGCTGCTGGTGCTGGTTTGCTGGTCAAAACGAGACTCCAACAGTAGCTGATCCATGTGAACCAGTACAGAGTTTCTACAACCCACCCCCCCCTGAAATATTAGACCACCCCACGCCACCTACCATTTAGTCTGTGCCATGTTTAGTCGTGTTTCATGTTTCGTTACGTTTGCGTTTTGAGTGGGCGCTATTGTGTGCGTGGGGTGTGCGGGGTGTGTGTGTGTGTGTGTTGTGGCCGGGTGGCAGCACCGGGTGTTGGCTATCGGTGGTCGGTGGGTTGTGGCTTGTAGCAAGAAACATGAAATTTTAATAATGTTTATAATGCCAAAAGGATTTGTTAGTCGACGCTGCAAACTGAACTCAACTGCGCACATATATTGATGGCCGGTACGAAAAGTTCCTCGAAAACTAGATTTTAATGATGAAAGTGAAATTTATTAAACAGTAAAATGATTAAAGATAAAGATTGCTGACTTTGTTTTTTGCAGTTTTAATGGTGTGTCAAATATGAGAGATAGGAAAGCAAAGTTTCCTAAGATAAGCATTTATAAACTGATTGATGATTTATATGCAAGCCATGTGATACAGTGATATTTTAAGATATTTAATATATTCATTAATATAGATATTGATTAAGCAACCCTCGCCAGCATACAAATGTGTTCTGGGTGTGTATGTGTGTATTTACTTGAACGTACATTGCCATTAAGCGTGGTCGTTGCTGCTGCTGCTGCTGCTGCTCCCATCGCAACCAACCCGCACCCTCTGAGAGCACCCCACTTCCCCTCCTCAGCTCTACGGCAATGACATATTGCGCTGCACAAATCCGCAAACAAACTTTATATGAGTGCCGAAGGAGAAGAACAAACAGCGCTTGGTTCTTGACTGAGCTTCAGGCTCGCAGGCAGCATCATTGACATATATATTCATGCTGAAGGTATATTTTTAGGGTGATGATGAGGGGGGTGGGGTGGGTGGCGAGTGTATGGTTGAAGCTGATGCACACACATGTGCGATGACAAGTCAACGATGACCCGACTGGCAAGAGGCAGCAGTCAGCAGAAAGCAGCATCAACCTGGTCAACAGCAATGAGGCCACTTGTCAAACTACCCGTCACAGCAGCAGCAGCAGCAGCAGTAGCGGTCAGTGCTGAATCAACAAGCAACATGCCGCATGCCGCATGCCGCCTGCCACATGCCCCGTGTGGCATTTTCGTATTTCACTTCCACTTTTGATATTGAAAGCGAAGCGCTCAACATGACCGTTTCCGTGAATTTGGTCAGGCGGTCGTTCAATGAACCGCATGATTTTAATGCTCTCCTCTTTTGGCCAGCCCCAAATATTTTGGCCGTGTTATTAACTTGGCCCGGCTAAAGCCTCGCTGCGATGAGATGCACATCTTCTGGCCATATCAAGTGGAAAATACTTACTGCCCTCTCTCTCTCTCTCTCTCTCTCTCTCTGTCAGCTCCCAATCCCTGCCTCTTGTGGCTAAGGCTGCTGAGTGCTGCTGCTGGTTATGGAAGTGGAGGAGAATCATTATTTTTATATGCCGACTCGTCTGCTTATTGAAATTTCGTTTTACGATATTTGTTATAAAATTTAATTAGGCAATTGGCAAGAAAGCCCACACATGTCCAAGGCTAAAAAGGTCCTTTTGACTTCTTAACTAAACAAGTTTTGGGTTAAGTGTTTTTGATATCTTTATTTATATGCAACACACTAACCAAGAAATCTTTTTGGGCATATTTGCTTCGTTATGCAGCAGAAAACAACAAACTTTAAAGTGGTTAAAATTGAAATTTCGATTTTATTGTATGCTTAATCCCATTGTTAAACTTAAGATGCCATTTATTTTAATTGTCTTTGTGAAGTCTATTCAAATAAACAAGCTGCCTTTTAAATTAATCGCAATCAATTGTTATTCATTTAGGTAAAATTGCGGCTCATTAATTCTCAATACTTTGTTTTCTACCATCACTTTTGTACTTAGAAATCATCATTCTTTGAGAGTATAATTAATTTAAAATTTACCCCTTTCTCGATAGCAAATGTGCCAAGTTAATTATTTTATATATATTTATTGGTCTTTTTTTAACACAGTTAAAATTTAGAGAATTTTCTCGCCGCATTCATAGGAACTGCGCATTCTCGATATATATAAATATTCATATAGATTGTGACCTTTATCTTTTTGCTGGCGGTTGTTATCTTTAAAGTGCTAACTTCCGCCCACATGGCCCGTTCCCCATTTGCCCTTTCGACCCGCTTGTGAGTTGATTGCGAACTCGACGAGCACTTTATGCATACTTTTTGCCAATTTGGTTGCGTGGAAAACAAAGCAATTTCCTATCTATCAGATTAAACTATAAATTTCATAAAGTTGACTGCATATTCACGGCAATGGAAACGTAACGAATTTAAATGGCCAAACAACGCGCCAACAGTTCGTGCCAGCCAGCCAGCCAGTCAGCCAGCCAGCCAGCCAGTCAGCCAGCCAACAAATTCAAATGGCCAAAAGGACCAAAAAAAAAAAAAAAACAGCATCAGGACACAGTGTTGCTGATAGCTGCCGCCAGAGGGTGGCTGCCAAGGGTGGCATGTACTGTTAAAGGGGGGGTGGGGAAATACCCTGTCGCACTGGGTCGCGCAATCGGAATGAAGCTTGAAGCGATTTCAAAAAGTCAATGGATTGCATTTTATGAGATTTTTCGGGGAGCTCGACAATAGTCCGAGTCGAGCCCAAATTTTGGTTATTAGCTTGGCGATGGATGCTAAAAGGATGGCTGCTACACATGCTGTTGTTGTTGCTTTTGCCCCCAAAACACCACCAGACCCAACACCCCCCACCCCATCACTTCTCCACTGCCGCGTTGTACTTGTGGCAAACATTATCAAGTTTTCTGCGTTTTTTGTCACAGGCAAATGCCGCGAGCCTCGCTGTGTGGTGTTGCCTGGGGGGGGGGATGGAAGGGTCTGTAACGGCTTTAAAGAACGCGCCTAATTATCAGGCGAGTTGTGGGGAGGCCAGAAAACTCATTTCCCTTGGTGGCCCAACACAATTTGGTACGCTTCCCCCATTAACGAAACAAAAGTTCAACATTTATTGCTGTTGTTATTATAGCTTTTCCAAAAAATTATTGGCTGCAAAAAAGATTCCTTTTCAAATTTCCGATACAAACATACCATCAACCCTCCCCCAACCCAACCCCCTCTCATTTTGTCCAACTGATTGCTGTTGTTGTTTTTTCATGTTTTCCGTTTAATAAAATCGAAGTTATTCCTGTTTTGATGCTATTTCCTCTTACCAATCCTCCCCCACACACACTTTGATTAGCCAAATTAGCGACAACCCGAGGGAGCTTGTGGAAGGGAGGGGTGTGGCTGGGTTCGAGGGTTTCGCTCTTAGTGAGTTCTTGGCTAACTTGCGCGTTGAGTTAATTAGCAAAATTGTAACTGGGGCTGGTAGCAGCAGCTCGAGGCAACTTTTTAAAGCAATTTACAAGCGTAAATTGTAACTTTTGTGTGACTTTTGTTTTTATGTCTGACTACGTGGGAGTTTATTTTTATGTGTATGTGTGTGTGTGTGTGTGTGTGTGTGTGTGTGTGTGTGTGTGTGTGTGTTTTATTTGCTGAAATCAGCACTCTTGTAATTTATCTCTGATAAGCCATTAAGCTAAGCTCCATATGCGATCCGGTCTCAAAACTAATTTGCAACTAGAACTTGAACACTTTAAAGTAAATATGAAAAACGTTAGTCAAATGACATTGCCTGAAAATGACAGTTAAGCAGTAGATTAATTTTTTTTTTTAATAAGAAAATATGATATTATTTATGTTTTAAGCATAAGTTCAAAATCATTATCAATGGGCAGAAACATACTACAAAAAACATTATTATTCAACATATTTATTTACATTTATTTAAACTTAAAACTAAGAAACATTTTTAGCCGTATTTACTTTATTCAATAAAATGTAACTAATAGGAAAATATAATTTTCTTTTTAAATTCACTCACTAAAAACTTAAGCAAATGCAATTTTTGAAGTGCAAATTGTAGTTGGTGTCATCGTCACTTTAAAATTGAAGTCCTTGCATATATATATATATATATTTGCCACGCCCATCTAATTATTGGGCCAGGAGTTGGAGTTGCACGTTGGCAGCATTGTTGTAAAATATTTCGTTTCCGTTTGCACTGTTTGCCAGCTGCTTGGTATGCAAAATGAGGCGACGGCAGTGTCAGGACTTCACGTCCTGCGTTCGCAATAGTTGCAGCCAGGCAGCAGCCAAGAAACACACAACAAAACACACACACAACACACCAGATAACAACAGCCGACACTTGTGCATGTGATGAAGTTGGTGTTCCCTTAGTTCCTGCAGCAGTTCTTCTTCTTCCTCTTCCTGCCACGCACTTGGCAAAGTCGAAAATTCAATTTCCTGTTTTTCATGTATGTATGTGAGCGGCATTTTTGGTATTATTGTTGCTGTTGCTTTTGCTGTTGCTCTTATTGTTATTATTGCTGTTGTTATCGTTGTTTTTGCTATTGTTGTTGTCGTTGTTGTTGTTTGCTTGTGTTGTTGTTCTTTTTTGGCACTTTTGCGCTTGGCATTGTATTAGATTCACATTTGCATGCCCAGCATGAAGTGAGCCACAGGCAAGCCACGAAGCCAGCCAAGAAGCTGTACCCAGAATCAAGGCTTGGAGGCAGGAATATGTGGTTTAAGGATAGAGCGGGGTAGAGCGGAGTAGAGCGGGGTAGAGTGGATAAGGGCCAGGCGAACCATTTCCGGCTGCGTAACATCTGCATGTGAACTATTTAGATCTTCGCCAAAAGTGATTTTAAATTATATTCAGCTTTATGCAGGCCATTTTATAAAAATTAATGTTCTACATAAAAAAATTAAGAAATAAGTATTCTTGAAAAAAAAAGTTAAAGAAATGGCAGTTTTAAGGCAAAAACAATTGTGAGTTCTCTATTGGATTGAATGACGTTTCTGGAACTCGAATTAGATATTCATTTCGAGCCACCAAAACAACAGCAAAACAACAGCAGCAGCAGCAACGCAACCGTTTGTGGTGCAACAAACCGAAGTTTTGCCATCAGCACGTTTCCTCAATATTTTTCTTTTTTTTTTAGAACCACGCATCTTGCCCCATGCCTCTTCGCGATGTACTTCCGCCCTATTGTCGTTGTTCAGTTGGTTTTACCATTTCTGTCTTGTCGTGCCAGACGCTAAAATGATGCCACGCCTACCGCTTCCTTAACTCGATTTACAATTCTTGTACTGTTCTATTTGTGTCTTTCTGTTTGTGTGTGATTTGGTTTTGAATGCAAATATGTCAACATATTTTTTCCACCAAATCAAAATAAAATACAATTTTTAAGATTTATTTGTCAAAAATATACAATCTTAAAGTCTCTCAATATGTTCCTTATCTAAAACTTAAATTATTTGGATAAATAACAAGACTCGTTCTAGATAGTTTAACAAAAAATGGAGAGTAATTTAGTGTAAGCTTAACTATCTCGAATCTATAAAAAATACAAAAAATAATGATTGGTAGTTTCTTAATTACGCTTTACAGTCGTTGCCAGAATTGTTTAGGTTTTGGCTGTTGTCTTTTAATTAACTGCACCTACATAAAAATCAATTTATTTGCTTAGCTTTTTGTTGATTCATGTTACGTGTGCACTGCTCAAAAATTCCAACTAACATTATTCTCCATATTTTCTAGTCACCATTCGATGCTCGACGTTTTTTTTTTTTTTTGGGATGCCGCTCACATGGACTGAGCGCAGTCGTGCATGAGGCACGAGCGTTTTTAATATCCACATAATACAAATACAAATACGTTGAGCTAATCCAAATGCAGGCAGCAGTAAATGACAGTAAATGATTGAGCTAACCCCAGAGCCATTGTTTGAGACAGTCTCCCAATGTGTGTGTGTGTGTGTGTGTGTGTGTGTGTGTGTGTGTGCCATAGAAAAACTGCTTACGTGACCAGCCGATTTCGATTGCTGTCGCTTCGCATCATTTGAAATTCCATGCAGGTAAAAATTCTTTTGCTCTTCAGCTCCTGTGCTCAAGATTGCAGCCAAAGCCATGAAAAAGCGAGAAACCAATTCGGATAACTGCAGTAGATAAAAATGGACAAGTGAATGCAATGAATCCAGAACCAGAGAGTGTTGCCCAAATATGAAATATAACTGCGGCAAGTTCGGCAGCGGATACAAACTTTGCAAAAGCTGCAACCTTCCCATACCACATCTCCGAGGGGTCGCCCAATTTCTGAGCCAGTCAGTCAGTTTAGGACGTGCCTTGGCCTGGCCCAGTTCGACTACAGCTAGTTTTATTTTTTCTATTTTAAGCTCAAGTATTATTCATCATCATCGACAACTGTTCAGGCATTAGCTCGTTACTGCTCCGTTGCATGCCCCTTCTCCCACTACTACTAAATTGCAATTGTGAAAAATTTACGCTTCACAGACATGAGAACTATAATACTAAACTAAAATAGTTGCCACAGATTTAGTTGCCACGGATTGTTATGTGGACCGCTTACTCGATGAAATATCCATTTAATTACATATCTAAAAGCTGCTGCAATATTTTTGCCACTTTTCACAACTTTTTCTTAACTTTTTAGTTAGTTTTTATTGTTGGAAAAATACGAATTGTTAACAATATATAAATTATAATTTTTGGTCATAAGCATTTTTATCTTAATATATAAATCAAAGTGCAAATTGAGATGCCGTAAATAAAATAAATTTAGGTAATTGGACAGCCGAACCTACAAATTCTAGGCCAGATGGATTCTAGGTATGCTGAGAGTCTGGGATCCATATTAAATACTCATAGGGAAAAACAAAATTGTGCATGCACTGCACAAACAAAACGAATAAATTCCCGAGTACCGAAAGCGATTTAGTAAAGCCGCTAAATTGCCTAAATTCGATGGATGAGAGAAAAACAGCGAAATGGAAAATCGAGCTGAGTGTAAATGCTTGGGGCACGAATGGCAGTGTGTGTGTGTGTGTGTTACACACATGCCAAATAAAAAAAAAAAGGGAAAGAGAAAGAGAAAACATTGGGGGTGAAATATTTTTGCTAACACATTCAGAATTACGCACAAACATAAATAAAAATAAGGGGGTCCGTGGAGGTGGAGGCATACAAATTTCATCGATTTCCGGTTAAACGCAAATATTGTTACCATAAATATGAGCCGACTATAAATATCAGCCGACGGAAGGAGTAGCTGTGGGTGTAGGGGCTGTGGGCGTGGCACTTTCACGCCAATATGGCGATAATGCGATTGCTTTCGGCATTGGCTTTGCGCGCGCGATTACATTTCGATTTGATTTCGATTTGCTTGACATCGGCATCGGCGAACTCTGTCGTTATTTTATTTTCATTTGCTTGGCAGAGACAAAATTTAAATTGTTTTTGCCAACGGCCACAAATTCTAAATCAACGTTTCAAAAACATTCTATCATTTGGATGCGGCTGCAATGAACTTTGAATGTTCTTTACAATGCAAAAAGTAAATAAACAAAATGGAATTTCGAAATCTAAATTTTAAACAAATATTTTGTGGATTAATAAAAATTTGTGCGGATTTTACTGAAGAAAGAAACTTTTCAGAAAACGTATTAAACATTTTGAAATGTGTCGTAAGGACTTTATTTTTATAAATTTATTTTTGTAAACTAAAGTTTCTGCTAAACTTGAACGAATAAACGCAGCCGATTTGCAGTTCATGGTACGCATTTATGTTTACAATTGTTGGCCAAATTCAAAAAGCTGTCATTTTCATTGCTACTATTTGTATACTTTTAAGCAAATTGCAGGCGTAGTCTGCAGTGTTGGTAATCCAGCTAAGTGCCACAGAGTCGAGAGTCGGTTGCCAATTCTCGAATTTATATTTTACTCGTTTGGTAAACAACATTTCACAATTGCCTATACAAATTTAGTGCAAAGCCGACTCTAGGCTGCAAATGACATTTAAATTGCATATAAAAAAAAAAAAACAGCTCTAACTTGTCATCCTGTTTTGGCCATTGTTTGACCTGCGTCTTTGTCATGACTCACACAGAACGAGCTGTCCATGGGAAAAAGAGGCAAACATCTGAATAGAAATATTCATGTCGAGACCCAAAACATCTTTTGTATGCTTTATGCAGTTGGCAATCTACACTTTCACTATTGTTTCCTGACTAGATTATTCTCCCAACACATGCAGGAATGGATTGCTTGATTGGCCAGTTAGCTAATTTAAAAAATAGTTGTGCACAATACAATTGATATTTTTGATCAAATAATTTCGAAATTCTGTGCTTTCACTTTAGTTTTAAATGTTGTCAGAAATGTACAAGAATATAATAAAAAAAAAAAACCAAATAATTATTTTCTACTGCAAACTACAAGGGTCGAATGCGAAATATATAGATTAAAAATTGTATTTGTTGTACATTTTTTGCTACGGCGCAGGTAAACAAATATCATTTGAATTTTTACTGGGAGTGGACAGAAATTTGCTTTAATTTTTGCTTCAACTCGAAGCATTTCTTGTTTTTATTTTGACTGCAACAATACTTGAATATAAATCGGTGAGTAAATGAAATGCGACACCAGTGGAATTTATAATGAAGTATTTCGCAACTTTTTGTGTGAGTCTTTAAAGTTGTCGCAATTATTTAATTGTTGTAATTACATATGTATCATAACTTCTTAATGACTAACATTTAATATGTCAAACACAGACAATCACACACACACACACACACACACACACACACACACACACATAGACGAGGGTGCGCTCATTAACTTATACAGTGACTGCTAAAAAGCAGCGAAGGATTAAAACTGATTAAAATGAATGACGTTAAGCGACGGGCATATTTTAATTATTTAATGCTAATTAATATGTTTTGTGAAACCACAGCACAGCGGGTAGCTTAGAGTATGATGGGGGGGGGGAGTGGTTGGGGGTCAGGGGTTGGCAGCGAGGCAGCAGCTGCTCGCTGTTAACTTTGTCATAATGAGTTTTGCATTTAATTTTGGCGAATAGTCGCTAAGCCCTGTTGACAGGCGTAAATTGTATCTTGTAGATACATGTGGCTACTATTGAGACAGTCTGTAATTAATTTGTCTGTTGACTTCCCAACTGTCTGTAGTTTGTATATATCTTTAAGTAGTATATATATGGGCCTCATTTGCGGGCCTCCCATCAGCTGCTTTGCATATCGCAGACTGCCAGGCTCACTTACAAGCAGTCAAGAAGGAAAGACAGACAGACAGACAGACTGGCAGACTGGCAGACCTACGAAGACAGTGAAAAGTGCTTTGTTTTTGAAAAACGACAAGCACACAAACTGAATCAGGGATACACTTTACGGAAATTAAGATTGAATTTTATGTTGCTGTGTTTCCAAAATCCTTTTCGCGTGTATTTCGACTATGTGGATGATGATGAAGCTGAAGATTAAATGACTATGAGAAGGACAAGCCTTTTAGGACACAGTTTAGCTTTGGCTTTTCCAAAGGAGTAATGTCAATTTATTTAAATTATTATTATCCTTTTTGAGAGTCCAAGACGTCTTAAATTTAAAGAATACGTCTGCTGAGCTCCAGCTACAACCCATTTTATAATCGTCCCCTTTTGTGCTGGTTGTGCTGATTTATGCTGCACATTAATATTTTAATGACTTCATTGCGGGGCCTAAGTAAAAAACAAAAATCATCATCATCCCCAAGCAAAATCGTGTAACCCGCCTGGGACTTTTACGCAATCCATTAAACGTTATCAGCCAGTGACATAGTCACCAGCAGGACCTTTGCCATGGGCATTTTCTCACTGTTGGCACACACATTTGTCTTCCGAGCAGGACAACTGGAAGGACTCTTGCCTCTTGCCTTCAACGCACAATTCAATTACAGCAAATCACATGCAAATAAGTTGAACGGCAAAGTTGAAACGCAAGAAGCTCGAAATGCATTACCATTTCTTCATTTAATCGTAGAAAAAATATCGAATATTTTAGCTTTTTCATTGAAATAAATACTAACTACATTAAATCGCACACCCACCGGCACACACATAACATACACCCACTTACACTCATTACTCATTTGATAATGTGTTATTTTGCACTGGTTGCAAATTCAATTTTCATTTCTAATTTAATTTTTTGTCAGCAATTCGAAATACGAAAATATTTTTGCCAACTTGTGCTGCAGGTTGTTTTTTAATTAGTTCTGAATCTGCAGAGTTCGCCCTGGATGCGTATATAATATATGCACTTAGTTACATACAGATAATGTTCACTATAATACTATATATATATATATATATATATATATATATATGTGTTCATTTTCTATTTTGAATGTGCTTATCTCACATGTAAACGCAGCCGAAATTCTAATTAGTTTTTTGGGTGGAAGTTGACATTCCATTGCGTTTTGTTCAACGCGCGGCTGAATTTCGGCATTAGTTGAAAATGTTATATTAAAATGTAATAATACATATTTTGTTGCTCTAATCGTGATGAAGCTATTGTATTATTTATAGATATAGATAATTATAGATAGTAGATTTTCATGAAAAACTAAACTTTAGCTGGAATGCTTGCGAAAATGCATAAATATTTTACGAATTAAATGTTTGCCCTGAATCAACTTTATGGTAGATAATTTTGAGTATTTTAAATTATATGGCTTAAATTTAAAAATAAATGATATTGCTAAAAATTCAACAAATATTAAAAATAGTAATAAATTGAATTGTTTAAGTTAAGTGTCGGGAATTGTCTCTGATATAAATATCTTTATAAAATGTCTGCTTCATATTTCTTCTTTGAATGAAAAATTCCATTTATGCGAAAATAAAATTTGCTTGCATTAAGCTGTTTGATTCGTACGGCTTTAACAGGCAAAGCGACTGACTGAAGAATTACCCATTGAACTATTTTATATCTGGCACACTCAAACACACTGAAACACACTCACACACACACACACACACACACACACATGAATGAGCAAGCACATCAACACACTGTCAGCGCATTTTTAATCCGCTTTCCAGAACAAAACGACCATTTTTCCCCAATTAAACTCAGCTTACACATTTTTTCTATTTTTTTTGCGAACGCTGCTAGCACATACACGCATACAGATGCACATACATTTACTGGTAGCTACACACATATGGTCAAATTGCCAACCAACTGCACAATTTTTCAATCAACTAAAAATGCTTAGAATTTTCGATACGAGTATTTTCCTCGAATTGAACTGTGGAGCGTAATATGTGCTACAGCCACAGATTGAGTGTGTGCCACTATGTATGTGTATGTGTGTGTGTCTGTGTGTGTGTGAATGCATTCATGACTGCAACTGTGTACGTGTGTGTGGCAACGAAAATGCCATAAAATAAAAATGTCCTCCTCCAAAAAATCCAAAATTTTTTGCCAGTGCTGCGCTAGGGGAAAAATGTTGGCACGTTGCGCCATGAAATTGCCATTTCCAATTAACGCCAATGCGAAAATAGTTAAATGATAGCAACAACAACAACAATAACAACAACAACAATAACAACTACCTGCAGTCAAAAACAACAGCAAGAAAACTAAACAACACCAAGGACAGTGCACACCATAGTTGGCCAACTACTGCTCCTATGGCCAATGGACTCGAACTCGCACTGTCGCACTTCCTCACCGCTACACCTCCCTTCATCTCTTTGTCTCTCTCTTCCTCTCTCTCTCTCTCTTACAATGTCCCATTTCTCCATTTCCCGTGAGTGAGATACTCGCGTTTGTTTTTTGGGGACAACAGCACCGGGCGCAGCTGCATTGGTAGAATGTGTAACTAACTCTATTAACGAACCGGAAACGGAAATACACACGCACAACGCACACAGTTTGTGCTGCATTTGAGACACATGTTGTGGCCATTCGCTTTGTTGAGCACCACCAGGTAGCTAGGAATACGCGGTCTGTGTTTACCCAACAGACATACTAATTGCAAAAAGAAAACTATCGATTTTAACCAGGGATTAGTCTTACATGACAATCTACAAGGAGTTGATAATCGATATCGATTGTTATCGAGCGCGTTAAAAAGAAGGCTTTTGTTTAACGCTTAAACATTTATTCAAACAAAATCAACTCAAATTTTAATTATTCAGACAAAACAATAAAATGAAATTGCGAAAATAGTTTTGCTCATGGCACTCATTCTTTTCCGCAAACTATTTCAAAAAAAGAGTGGTTTCTTGATACTACCTTCCCGCAATGTCCTCCATCTTCCACAAAGGGCTTTTATAGTTAATGAACAAAAAGATAAACACTTGAAGTCGCATTCAGAGATTGTGGGGCATTAAATTGCTGCCTCGGCTCGTTTATTTACTTGTTGTTTATTGTTGCTCGCGCAGTTATCTGCCGCGAGGCACTCGAAAACTGGTTACCCGGAAAACCATTGCGACCCCAAAGGCCCCAAATACGAAAACTCCACAACAACCCCAATGCACTAACGTGCTGATTCCCCTTCCCCTTTTCCCTTTTTTTTTTTGGAAATGCTGCTGGTGGCCATGTTGACCGAATTTTTGTCGCTGTGAGTTGATAACGTTTCGACCATTTTTAAATGTCCCCCATTGCTGGCAGTTGGCTATTGCTGTCTCGCTCGCGCAGGGATTTTGGTGGCAAATTTGCACGTTTCTATTGTGTGTGTGTGTGGGTGTATATATGTGTGTGTGTGTGTGTGTGTTAAAACTGCGTTTAAAAAGCGACTCGATTTTTATCGATTTAATCAAGCGGCGGCTGCTGCTGCTGTGGCAAGTACAATATCCAATGTATATACGTATTTTTTATTTTTTTTTTTTTTGTTCCATCTTTTCGGTGTCTGTGTATTTTTTTGCGCCACAACTTGCGACGATTTCCATACGTAATTGCACTGTAATTGACAATTTATTGTGTCAATCGCAATCGAGGCGGAATTCCGCACTGAACGGTGTGTGCTACGTTTAATTAACAAGGCGACATCGTTGCCACACACACACACACACACATCCACACACACACAGACAAGAGCAAGAGAAAGACAGAGCGAGATGAGTGCGACTGAGATAGATGTGAATAAAAACGTTGCAATGGAAACAACAGAAAAAAATTTAATCTATTTTTCAAACGAGCCATCGAAACACAGAATCCGCTTCCAGCCCGGTTCGTACAGCAATGTGCAAAGGGGCCAATTGAAGTTAACTGTGTTTCTAGCTTACTAATTAGGGATCATGCGAATGGAATAAAGGTATGCACATAATATGCTAATAATAATACAAAATACAAGGATTAAACCAGAAAGTAGACGGTAACAAGCCAAAAAACAACCATTAACAGCTGGTTTAAGTAGCTCTTTTTGCACGAAACAAGTGAAACCCTTAACTAGCTGTGCAGATAAACTATTATGTGGATTCGACAGAAGAAAACAGAAAACAGAATACGAATATTTCTTTTTTCTTAAAACTTAACGAATTATTCATGACTATATGTGAACGTTTCTTGACATATACAATTTAGAAATATCTCAAGAAATAATCATCCAAGACACGAATTTCAATTTAAAATCAAACGTTTCTTAAGCGCCACTTCAAGTACTAAATAATATAAGTGAATTCTAAAGTTTAGCCTAAATAAAAAATATTTAAAAAAAAAATAAGTAAGAGTGTTGTTGTCGACGGAGCTCGATTATGATACTCTCTAAACCCAGCTCTTAAATATATTACGATTTATTAATGAATGCAGCGCATATTTTTATTCCCAAACCCGAACTGATCCTAGCTGGCTGACACTTATCGATAAAAAAAAAGAAAAGCCAACTTTATCTGCGCCTACGAGAACCTATATTCAAAATTTTAAGTCTCTAGCCCTTATATATATATCGACTCTGCTGTTCATCAAGAATGTTTATACTAATGAGTTGATTCATTCTGCCTTTTACCCATTTGTAGGGGGTTAAGGATAATAAGCCATTTCCTGGCTGACTGATTTGTTAGGTAAACTTTATTTCAAAACACTTAGCCAAGTTAATGTTTGGCTCTTCATCTCAAGGCCTAATCAAAGCTAATCAAGAACAGGGCTTACTAAACAACACACTAATAGCAATAACAGCTCTTGGATACTTGCATATACCATTTGTTGGCCTCTCAGGCACAACACATCAGTTAGCCAAGATTGAGGCCGAGGTAGAGGCCTCATCAGTATCCGTCTTCCATCGTAGAGGTGGTGCAGCCATTGGTTCTCTAATTGGGGCAACAAAAGCTTCAGCCTCCAGTGTTGATTAACGTGCCCACCAATTACGCGGCCCATATATAAAAACTGTGTGTGCTGGGCAGTTGTTGGGAAGGGTGTAGTCTGGTGGGGAGGAGGTCGGGGGGATGCTGATGCATATCGACATGGCAAGTGATAAAGTGTGCGTAACAAAAGCTAATAATTGCCCAGCAACGTGCTGGCCACTTTGGAGAGCTGGGCCTTGTTGTTGTTGGCCGGTTGCTTTTTGAGAGGCCAAAAAGTTTGGGCATCATAATTTATAGCTGCGTTAAACAAGCGAGGATAACAAATTAATTTTGTCTGTTCGAAAGGAAAAAAAAACCAAAGAAACCACAAGCAGCTAGCGATGTGCAAGCTGCCCAGGACGATGCCAGGACGATGCCAGGGCGATGCCAGGACTTATGAGCACAGCGTTTACTCTCGAATTTCTTAGTTGGGCCAATTAATTTCTAAAGTCAGCGACGTGCCACGACGCTTCGGTTTCCTGTGCTCTCGTCTATCTCTGTGTGTGTGTGTGTGTGTGTGTGTTACTGCCTCGTAAATCTTAACGAGCCAAAGGCGAAATTCCTACGCACTCACCAGCATCATCAACAACAACAACAACAACAAAAACAAAAGCAGCAGCATTCGCGAGGGCCACTCATAAATATAAGTTGCAATGTGGCAAGTAGCTCGATGGAGCGATGCGATTGGGGAGGTGCTGGACTGCTTGTTATTTCAACGTTTGCGGCCATAATGACCATTGTGTGTGTGTGTGTGTTGTTGCCCATTGAAATACGTCAAAATATTTGGCATTCGATGTTTGCCACGCTTGCCAACGTGGCATGCTTGGCTGATATTTATGCGACGTCTTCTGTAAGCTGCCCCCAACAACAACACCCCCAGCCCCGTCCCCGTCCCCCTGACCCCCATACAGCAGCATACACAGTGAAGCACCGCAACTGTCATCTAATCGCAAGTTTTGTTTTGTTTCATTGTCACACACACAAACACACACATATATACACACGCTCACGCACACTTACACACAATAGGAGGCCAAATCGCAGCCAAGCAAAACACATAAATCTCACTCATGACTTGGTCTCCGACTACGACTACGGCACTGGCTCCGGCTCCGGTTCTGGCTCCGGCTCGGACTTAGCTGCCCCCCAAAACACAGCCCGCATTTTGTTTGCAAAGGTGTTGATAACGTTGTTTTATTGTTCTTGTTTTTGTTTTTGTCATTGTTGTTGTGATTGTTGTTGCTGTTATTGTTGTTGTTGTTGTTGCAAACTTGGTTGCTGTACATCTTAATCGTAATGCAAAACTTGTCAAGCTGATATGTAAACGAAATACGTGCCACAAATATTTGCCGATGCTCTGAATTCTTTTTTCGTGTCGGGTCAACGCAGCATTTTCTAATTTATGATCGTGACTACAGTTGGCAGTTGTGGCACGACAAATATATTTATATATCCTTACAACTAACTAGTAAATGTGCTGTAATTGAGTAAGCTCCACAAGGATATATCCTCAACTCAGCTGTTAAAAATATATACTTAAATTTGATTGGCCAATTTCGAAGCAAAAAGTTTTACATTCAAATGTGAGCAGGACTCAAAGTGCACACATTTCTTATGGTAAGCACAGGCACTGAAGAGTGAAACATTAAAAAAAAAATATATATATATATATATATAAACCAGATAAATAAAATATAGTATTAGTATTATTATTTAAGCACTATATATTCCTAGATACACTAGATATTCGTACTGGTCTAAAATGTCTTTCAAAATAACATAAAATAACATAAAATTTGATGGTATTTTATTTTTTTATTTTTTATTTTTTTACATCCTACATCATGTTATGTAATCATCAAAATTTGGTTTTTCTCAATCGACTGACAATCTGAGTTCAGCTGCTGAAAGTGATCTGCTTATCAATATATTCTTTCTCTTTAATTAAGAAGCCCTGACTTAAATGTCATTTCGGAAATGGTAATTACATAAATTCAGCAAAAGATAAATTGCACAATTTCTCATAACTTTTTGCATGGCTTTGCAGTCAGTAAAAAAAACTGACTAGAAAAGGCTGTCAGTAAGCCAGGAGCAATGGCACACTCAATGACAGCGCCGAGCAATCCACACTTATGACTACACCCACACACACACACACACACACACATCGGGGCACACACATATGTATACACACTTGGGCAACTATTAATCCTACATCCGAGTTATAATTCATGCTGATTGTATGAACATTTCAGCTTTTATGTGAACCGTAAAACTTTACTTCCTGACTTTTCATCAGGCAGCAGCAGCAGCAGCAGCAGCAGAAGCATCCACCAACTCGAACCCAAAGCTCAACCGAATCCTTCTGATTCCTCAAAGCCGGCGAGTCGGTTTACCTGTTCAGCTGCCGCTGTTGGCGTTGTTAGCGTTGTTGCAAGCAGACAAAGTTTTTTGCAACGCTCCGATTTCAGCTGGAAAAACTAGAAAAGTAGAAAATTTTCAATTTTTGTGTGTGTTGCATGAACAATATTTTTGTGTGTGCATAGTTTTCAGTAATTCCAGTTACAGTTTACTGCTCTCCCTCTCTCTCTCTCTCTCTCTCTCTCTATCCTTCACTCTTTTTAGCTCTCTCGTTCTCAGACTATGGTTACAAAAGGTTTATTCAGCAGTCGCACACACCCACACACACACAGACAGTGTGTTGTGTCCGCTGTGGAACCTGATGACCAGGTAGCTGGTAGCTCTGCTTCCGTTTCCGTTTGCAACTTTGTCCTGCCGCTTTAAGCAAGTCCTGGGGGGGGGTGTGGCGGAGGGGCGTAGCGGTACGTTGGGGTGGGTCCAGTACATTCTACTTAAATATGATTATTATTAACCCTGGCAACAGTGTGGCACTTAACATGCTGAAGCCAGGCTTAACTTGAGAGAGTCCAGACGCTGCCAGCCTAAGCATCCACTAACAACCTACCTGAGAGCGAAAGTTAGGCTTCGTTAAGGACCTCGCTGATCTCACACACAACTACACACACACACACACACAAAAGCCACATCCTGCGCCACTTATGATTTGAGTGTCTTTCTCTCCCTCTCTCTCTCTCTCTCTCTCTCTGTCTCTGTCTCTGTCTCTGTTCATACAGTTGTTAAATGCCACGTTTCAGTTGAATAATTGAGAGCGATTAGCCCCAAAAACTTTTGCATTGATTTAGGTTTAAGTTGGCCAAACATTTACCAAACTCCTCTACCACTGCCAACAGGCCACCTTTACATTGCCCGGAGTAGTAGTATTGGTCTCCATGGTCTGGTGTACAACAGCCTTGCTGCTGGGCCCCACCTTTGTCATTTGCTATCAGCAAATGTTTAAATATGCATTATGTGTGTTATTCCAATGTTCAGCAGCACTTGGGGATTACCAAGAGTCTCACCTGGAGTTGCAGCCAGGGCACAACTTGGAGTTCCAGTTGTTGTTGAAGTTGACTCGGGTCGAGTTCATTTTGCCAGCCAGTCTCTGTTTAACTTTAAAAATTCAATGCCCTCGGCACTTGCCAGACACAGATAAGTCAACATTTTTCAAATCATATCTCTGGTGTAATATTTAACATTTGCATAATGCAACAAGCATGATGAAATTTTAATTATCAAAATACAAAAAAAAATACTCTAATTAAAACGTTCATTTTCATTTTGAGGCTTTTTGTGTTTGTGCTTTAAAGGAGCTCGTGCTCAACAAAGTGGGAATAATGTTTGGCAAAATGGCTCTTGATGGACCCAAAATGAATATGCAAACAACAATGCATTGCCTGAACTTGTAATTACACCTCAAATGACACTTATTGGGCAGTCAAAAATATGCCTTTGTCACGAAACGTTGCCGAAACGCCTAAATTGCCAAGTCAAGCACACAAATAGATTCGACTCCAGCTGCAGTCTGACCCAGCGTTATGCAAACTGCATTCATGGCCAGTGTCCTGGCCTGGCCTGGCATGGCCTGGACTGGACTGACTGGAGAATGCAGAAGACAAGTGCTGGGCATCATTATGCGAGACCAAAAACCCATTGCTAAATATGCGACCAGCAAAACATGAAAAGAAGCGGAAGATACCAAAGAGCTGTCGGACGAAGGGGAATGGACGGAGCGATGCGGGGTTAGGAAAATGAGGAGACCAAACAAAGGCACATTATCTCAAGCAGAGAGAAAGACAGGCAAATGTCAAATATTTTTCCTGGGCGCTAACATTTGCATGCAACGCTGAGGCACAGAAAATAGCCTTGTGATAGGCTACGCCCCAAAAGGCAAAAAAAAAAAAAAAAAACGATGTGCTTCGCCCATTTTACAACGAATGCGTTGTGTTTGTTCCTTTTGTGTGCGATTCAAACAAATGCAAAAACACTTTGATTTTCGTTTTTTTTGTATGCCGACCAGAGGATCAACTGGCAACGAGCAGAGTACAAACACACACACACACACACTCACACACACAAACAACCCAAAATGTATGTGTGTATGAGAATTATTTATGTTCTGCGCTAGAAATCTATTTGCACCGCACCACAAATCTCAGCTCAGCGAATGCTGCGCTGCGTCCAAAAGCAAAGCAAAGCAAATGGAAAATGGAAAAAGACATACAAAAAAAAATAAAATTGTGGCCCCAGGATATTCAACAAGGATATTCGAGGAGGCAGCCAAAGGGCAACGCATCGCATTCGCATTAAATCGAAGTCGTTCCCGTGAATGCACATTCTCATCCACGCCATACACCCCCACACACACACACACACACACACACACACACACACACCCTCACACACCCCTACACACTTCCCAACACCCACTTCAACTCTTGCCATTTGGCAGCTGAATTGTTTGCGACCAGTTTTACAGGCCAGAGTTGCACTCGTGATTATTTTCACTTGCTAGAAAAATACTCGAGCCTTTTTCGACTATTAAAGATTCCTATTACCTAATTTGTAATCTTAAGCATTATTTATTATATATACTTAATATAAACTCTTACAGACAATTTCTTTCTCTATCCCTTTAATAATTTATAAAAACTTGTACAAAGATAAATCCTTTCCGAAAAGCTAAAATTTATATTTCCATTAATAAATTGTTAAGTATTTTCAATAATTATTTAGTACTATCTTTGCACAAGAAACTAGAAATACTAAAGAAATTATATTTAAAAAAAAAACTAAATCTTTTTGAATACAACTTTCGCTTTCTAGCAATTTCTTCCAAGTATTCCTTACATATTCCTTACCTGCTAACTTTAAAAATCACTTAGTTATCATACAATTGCCAGGCAATTCTAACTTCCTGATAACTAATCACGAGATCATCTCTAGTACCAGGCTGCAGGGCCTCCAGTTCCATGAGATTTCCGTTTGGGCTGCAAAAATTTTTTTTTTTTATTTTTTTAATTTTTCCTTTTGCAGCTCTTTGCTACTAGTGCTCTTTGTGTCTCGTTGTTATAGGTTGCTGGGTAAGGCGAGGGTTGGCACTAGAAAACACAAACACAAACACGCTACGCACATACACACACACACACATACACACAAACACAGAGACACACATCCATATACACGGGCACTTGCATATCTGTGTAAATTTATGATTGCCCCATTTCCGTTTTTTACAGCCAGCCGATGCTATTGACTGTCTTACTGTCCGCTTGTACCTCAGTTCCTATCCACCCCTACCAATCCCCTCTCCCTACCCCTATCTGGCCTGTGGCTGGTATAGCTTGCTTATCCTGTGAACGGCTTTATTGTGCGACCCCCTTTGGGCGGCGGCGGAGGCTGCTGCTGCACTTTTCTTGCAGTTCCGTCCAATACTTTGGTGGCTCGGTTTCTTTCCTTCCCCCTAGTTGGTTTTTTATTTTCCAAATCCATGCTGCCTGCAGCTGACTTGCCACTGGGTTATGTCCTGGACACACAGCTCTGGCTTCCACCAGTATTGACTCGTCGTGGTCCGCTGCTTCTGCTACTGCTCCGGCGTCGTCCTGCCACTGATGCTCCACAATCTCTGTCCCAGGCATAGTTCTGGCCACGGCTCTGGGTCTCCGTATGGGGTTTTAATTTTGACAGCTGCAGATAAATTGTTAAATGCAGGCTCGTTCAACTCTCTGAGTGCTTTATGTGGGCTTATGCTTGTAGGTGTATCTCCATCTCTCTCTCTCTCTCTCTCTCTCTCTCGCTCCCTATCTCAATCCCACACACACACTGTGTGTGTGTGTGTGTGTTTGTTGTGGTTGCATATAAATTTATCTCGCTCGGTTTTTTGCTCAGTTGTTGAAGCTATACACATTTTTCAGCGTTTTGCTTTTGTTGGTGGCATTGACAGGCGCCCATCAAAAGCAAGTCGCAAGTCCGAGCTCCACTCCCATCCACCCTCATCCTCATCCATATGGACGCGATAGGCAGGCAGGCAGGCAGGCAGGCAGGCAGACAGGCGTCGAATAAATAAAATGCAAACAAACAAAAAAAAAGGGGGGGGGGGGGGGAATAAAATTGGGGCCACTTGCAAATGCATTGTATCTATCAGTTTGTAGTTGCCATGAAATATGCTGGATCGTATTTATGTCATAAATAAAAATGGCGTTAACTATTTCCCAGTTGCTGTTGAAGTTTTGTGCAAACAGCCTTTTATTAAGCGTCAACATTTAACGCAATTTAAAGTTGTTGTTTTCTCTGTCATAATTTATGCATTTATCAACGCATGCATAACAGCAATAACAATTTGCAAAGAATAAATGCATCCATTAAGTAAATAAAATAATGGCTGCATTCCCAAATGAATTATGCTCAATGCTATATCATATATAAAAACATGCGTTTATTTTTGCAAAATGCAATGATTACCAATTTAAATAATCAGAACTAACTTTGTTCGGCATAAACCTAATTGAATTCGGTATTTTTAACTAATTTCATCCTGCATTTTAGTTATGAAAATAATTTGGAAATATATATTTTTTTAATTTAAATTTATTTTAAATCTAAAAATGTATTTTTACAAATATGTGGCTTACCAAAAATTGCAAACTTTCCAATTATAACTCTATAAAAAATATTAACTTTTCAATGTACATAAAAATAAAATAAAAAGCAATCATTTTAAATTCTTAGTATTTTGCTGAAACATTTCTTTGCATAAACATTACTGCAAAGTTCAAATTTAAGTTAATTTAAAGCATAAAATCTTCACTTAGCTAAAATTTAATTTAATTTAAAGCATAAAATCTTAGCTCCAGCTTTGTGCAGATGGCTCAAAAAGCGTCGCTTAGCGGCAAAGAAAAAATATATTTTACCTATTTTTTTTTTTATTTTCGCATTACTTTTGATATGTTAAATGCAGTTAAAGCCAACCACAGCTGCTGCTGCTTATGCCTGATGCGGACAGCGCATATATAAAACGCAACTTTTGTCACTTCCGGCAAGCACACACACAGACACACAAGCACACACACACACACTCCCATGCATAAGACAGGAAGTCGCCGCAAGTTGACGCAATTGCAGCAACAATAAAAACAAGAAGAAGAAGCAGACAGAGATAGAGAGAAAGGGAGTAAGAAACACAGTTAAAGTAAAGTAACTGCAACGGGCTGCCAAAAGCCGCGTTGACATTTTCATTTAAATTATGCACATCACTTGAACTTCCTGGCCGCAAAGAATGTATGTGGAGTGTGGGGAGTGTGGGGAGTATGGGGAGTGGGGAGTGGTGGCAGGAAGACGCAGTAAGGCAGATGAAACCGAAGACAGCGGCAAAGACAAAAGACACAGATGATAGCAGTACGTAAGATAAGACTTATCCTCCCACACAACCGCCTCTCCCTTCTACCATATACAATTTTAAGAAACTTTGTGTCAAGGCGCATTTTACAGTTATAGCCTGGCTATGGGCAACTTTCGCCAGCACTCTGTGGACCCATTGTCTGGGCTTTGGCTGATGATATTCAGTTTCTGAATTCAGATTCCGGTGCTCGCAGCTCCTTGCCGCAGTCGACTAATTAAAACGGAAATCCACAACGGCCCAGGCGCTTCCCCGATCCCTTCCTTCCCCCGTTGTTGGCAACATCCGCTAAAGCAGCAATGCCAAAGTAAAAGAAAATTTCATTTTTATGTCTTTTTTTTTTTGTGTTCAGTTCGAAAGTTTTTTATTATAATTTTGGACAACGCAAAGCGCTTGTAAGCAGCCGCTAAGCCAAAAAAAAAAGGTCAAAAGCAAAAAAAAAAAAAACATTGGCGTAAAATTAATAAAAATTACGAGTGCCATCCCAGAAAAGTTTAACGCATGCCGCGCTGAATAATTGTCATTCTACATTGTACACATTTAGATTCCTAGTGGAGCCCAGAGATCCCTCCCTCCGCACACCACACGCTTCTTGGTACATCGTTGCTTATCGGAAATTTTTAATGTCCGTTGCCAGCCCCTTTTTGCATTGTGTTGTGTTTCGCCGTAATTAGAGGACTCGCGTATTATGGTTATTATCGTTAAGCGTACGTATCTCCTTTATGCTAAACCGGATGCGCCCAGTCGCCCCAGGACCCCAAGGACACACACACACTCATTTGCTCCTTTCTGATATGACTAATGTATGCGCATTACGTTTAGTCAACCAAACTCGTTGCTAACACATCTGCTTGCCCCACCTGCCACCCCGCACACTCCTGTGCTCTGTGCTCTGTGCGGACGTGCAGATAATGACAGTTGCTAAACACTGAGCCTGCGGCATCTGAGCGAAAGCTGCCACCAAAACAATACCCAGCGATGCGGTTTGCTCAAATGGCGCCAACCCATTTCCATACAATTTGTAAAAAATTTCTAAAAACCAAAAAAAAAAATTTGACTAATAATACTAACAAGCTAAATGGCAATTTGCGGTGTGCATGTGATGGCTCCATTAAAAAAGGTACACAACAAAATCATTATGTGTTTAACTATAATAATAAAATTACTATTATTTTGAATATGTTAAAGATAACACAGAAATGACTGCATGAATTAACTGACTTAAAATTACACTTTTTGGGCACATAGTCATCTTTCTTCTTCGCCTTTTGCGAATTTAGCTCTAGATTTTTGCGCAGATTAAATACTTAAATTTCTTGGGCTTTGCATGTTTTGCTAAAATATTTCTAAGGCTACTGAAAATTTATCTCGTTGACACAAAATCGGCAGATAGCATATATAATAAATATATATAAAATTATATATATGTTTCCATAAAAATAAACTAAATTTTTTATCATCAATAAATCAATATTATCAAACCCCATACAAATATTATTATATGATTTATTTTTTTAAATTTATGCTATGGCGCCTTAGCTGAAATAATTTAATTTAGAACACTGTATGTGCTGACTTAATTCAGTAAAAACGAACGAGAAACGAATATGTTGCACAATAAAGGCAATTAGAATATAAATAAAGTCTGCAATAAAAACGAAATTCGATTGCCAAACCATTTTAATTCAACACAATTGGTGTTGATATATTATTTACAGCTGAAAGTCAAATTAATTGGGGCATTGATTAAAATTAAACAAAATTCAAATAAAATGCAAGAAAATTGTACACAAAAATTTCGCAAAGTGAATATTTTATGAATATTGAATTTTCTTAATTATTTGTGCCTGATATGCAATAAGGACTTAAAATTGAGCAGAAAAGGAGCAGCTGAGCCAAAAAATATGCTGAGGTTATTCGACAACACAGCTGCCACATCATGTGTAAAATTGTTCGCTTTCTTGTGCAACGGTCAATAAAAAAAAAATAAATGAACAAAATATGTGGCACAAACTGCTGCTGAGGACCAACAAATAAATTGGCAATTTATTATGGTGCTGACTAAAATCTTTCTAAGCTGCGATAAAACAATTTTGTCTAAAAGGTTGCTACCAAATATGCATTTAATGAAGCCTTTTGTTTGTGTGTGTGTGTATGTGCGTGTGTGTGTGTGTATGGTGCATAGTTAGTTGCACCTGTTGTCGCTACAGTGTTAACAAATAATGCATACGTTGCGTGAGGCAGGGCGCAGGGGAAGAGCCGAGCAGAAGTGAGTGAAAAGCAAACAGCTGTCACAGCACAACACAATAAGGAGGCAAAGCTCGAAAGCTGCATCTTTCGCATCAGGCAGCCATGCAATATGCAACACGCAACACGTAATATGCAGCAAGCAAAAAGCAGTCAAAACTCAACCCATCTAAAGTTAACTTATTGCATAATTCTTTAAAAGTACCAGCGTCTGGCATTGGCATAATGAATGAGGCGTCGTACGGAGCAGCCAGCAGTCAGCAGCTGCCACACCTACAATCTCTCACTCTCGCTCTCTCTCACTCTCTCTCTCCCTCTATTCCACACAAAACTACTTTTAGCTTGGCATACGCATCGTATACGCATTCAAATTGATTCATAGCCGCTGCTGACAGAGCAATTTGGTGCTGCCTTTGAATGAGTAAGTGCAACGTCAAGCGGCAGGCAGCTGCAGCAACAATACCAGACGACTGAGGGGGTAGGGCACAGCACACTAAAAAAAAAAAACAGATAATTTTTCTCTTGACGTCATCGATATGGCAAATTGCCGTTGATATGTATGAATATCTTAAGTTTTTCAGGCAGCACATTTTGTTTCTAGATATGCTTTCATCTCAATTTCGACAAGCAATTAAAGAATGCAATTATTAATTAAATTTTCAAAACTTTTAATGAATATCCGAACAGATTTAATGCGTACAAAATATAATAAATAATTCGATTTATGGACTGTAAAACTGAACTGTGAATCGAATTGATTTAATAAATAATTAGATTTAACCAAAACAATATTTATATGATTTTTCCTAAAAACAATAACTAATACAAATCGATAAATTATATTGCAATAAGCTTAAATTAAACTAATTCTAATGTCAACGTTTGCAAAATGCAGAACATCTCAAATTTTGTGCAAATACTGCAATTTCGTTGTGGGCCATTTTGGCATTTGGCTTTAAAACTAACTGCATTGATGGCAGGCTGTGTGAGATAGGCTCTTCTTTACCTCAGTTGGCAGCTGGAAAATTCTATTAAATCTTTTAACCACATCGGACAGGGTCACGTTTGACAGCTGGCACGTCGACGCTTTTCTGACACTTGCGCTCTGGCAGCGCTGCTGATGCAGCACAAAAATTGCAAATAAAATTGAAAATTCACTATGCTTGCTGCCAAAATCAACATTCGTCTTCCACCATCTAAAAGACAGATGAAGGCCCTCCCCCCCCCAGGCGGCTAAATGGGAATGGGAGAGCGTTTCAGTTTATGCAGCACACGCAGTACCAAATGTCATGTTCTCTATAGATATATATATATATATATATATATATATATATATAAAATTGCGGCTGCCTATTTAATGTCACATTGCCTACAGCCTATTTTCCGGACTGCGCTCCTGTCACATTGCCAGGCAGTTGGGGGCAAAAAAAAAAAAAAGAAAAACTTGTCAAGGTGTCAGTAGTCAAGTTAATTTTAGCAAGCCGCTAGATTTCCCCCCTTCGGCTAGCCCAAAATGTGGTTGTGGGCTGCGTCTAACCGCTCAGCTGTAAAAGAGCCAAAAGCCAACTGTCAGGATAACATGCTGGCTACTGGCTACTGGCGACTGGATACTATATACTGGATACAGGATACTAGATGTTGATTGCTGGACTCGCCCTCGTGTGTCACCGCAAAATGAGTATCATTGGAATTGAATGTGTAGCACTCTACCACTTACAGTCCATGCCCCTGCCACCTCTCCCTTGTTGCTAGCAGGTATAAAAGCAGTTTGGTTTCGGTTTGATGACTCTGCAACCGAGTGGAGATGGGTTTTCGTGTCTGCAAGCGTATGTTTGCACCATAGCTAGATTTGTCCAATTTGGCTTTTAACAGTTTTTGGGTTTTGACGCTTTCCACAAGCGTTTTATATGATGCTTTACACCGACAAAGCACACAGCCAATATTAAAAATAGAGAAAGGAAAATAAGTTTTCACAGCTTGTTAAGCAGGAACTTGATGAATGCGCCTACTCAATTTCCATTTGCCGCAAAAATTCGTAAAATTTAATAAATTAAAAGAAAAAAAAAAATACTTTAAGCGCAAAAAATGCTGAAAGAAAACTTTATGAAAGAATCTGTGGGCGAAGTAAAACTACAAAGGCAAAAAAGAGTACCTAAATGAATGAGTGCCACCTCGTGGAAGTTGCAGATTTAATACCCTTTTTGGTCAAGAATAAATAAGTACTGAAAGCGTTGGTCTATCAGTCTTTCTTCAAGTATTATTAGATTAAATGCTTTTTGAAATAAATGTTCGTTTGCAATACAAATTTTGCTTTGCTGTTTGCAAAACAAACTTCAATAAAGATTCATTTACTTTGAATGCAAAAGATAACAAGTTATTTAAATATATATTTGCTAAATGTACTTTTCACTCAGTTTCAGCTTACAATATTTGCATAGCTTTTATGAAGAGTTTTGATTATTCAAGTCAATACTTTGATTAATTAAAAGTGTAGTCGGATGTTGCATGGCATTATTTGTAATGTTGCAAGTACAAAACGCATTACAACAACAGCTGTCGCTTGATGAAGCTGGAAAGTAGCAACAACAACAACAACAACAACAACAATTACGAAAAAACAGAAACAAGCCGCAGCAGAAGGATGCAGATGCCTTGGGCGGAATCTTGGTCGGTTTCCTTACCAACTGCACGGCCCCCCCCACCTTGCCCCAACTTAATTCCACATTTTATTTTTAGTGCATCAGCAATCACTTTGAGCAGCAGTTGCAGCAGCGATACTCCCCCCAACCCCTACCTCCTACTACGCCCCCCAGTAACCCATTAAGTGGGCGTGACTGTGGTGTTGGCATAACTTTCAAAAACTAATTAAGCCAACTTAAGTGCAACGTTGTCGTCGTCGTCGTCGTCGCCGTCGTCGTTGCCGCCATCGCTTTGGCCTACCAGGCATTTCAATCAAGACGCGCCGCCACAAGAGATGCCCCATACCGCCCCCCCTCCCCGCAAAAAAGTTAAAGGCAACTGCCAAAAAATAGGAATACTGAGCAGGTTGCTGGTTTTGCTGGCAACGAAGATGTGGTAAGACGTCTGCGTTGGTGTTGATTTAGGTTCACTTTAGCGTAAAATGAATGTCCCACTTCAAATAGAAGTCGCACGCTGTAAATCACGCAGCGCCAAGTGCGACACCGTCTCTCTCCCTCTCCCCTCTCTCTCTCTCTCTCTCTCTCTGTCTCACTTATATTCTGCCTCTTTCTATTTGTGTTTGTGACACTTTGCAGGGCACAGCGGAACAGTACTTGAATGCGCCGCATGAAAACCCGCTTGCACTTGAGTGTCAACTCAAGAGAAGCAGTTTGCCGAAGCTGAATCTGTAGCTGAAGCTGAAGCTGACGCCAAAAATGCAGAGTCTCCCCCAAAAATGTCCAACGGCGACGACATTGTTGACGTTGTTGATGACGATGCTGATGCTGCTGCTGCTGCTGGTGCTGCTGGTGTTGGCGCACACCGGAAGTAGCCACACAGCCGAAAGTGTCTCTGCCGTCCAGCAGTTCATAATTTCTTGACAGTGCCGCCTTTTGCTTTTGGTTTTGGGTTTTGCTTTTGCCACTGCTTTTGCCACTGCTTTTGCCACTGCAGCTGCCGCCTTTGGGGTGCCCTATACTAAATGACACTTTATAATTGTGCGCCTCAGTGCAAAAGTTTAACAATAAATTGAAAAGTTTTCACAGCTTTGCTGCTGCTGTTGCTGCTGTTGCTGCTGCTGTTGCTGCTGTTGCTGATGTTGAAGTCAAGGCAAGGCAAAGGCGTTTCTTATTATCCATTTGAGCTGCCAATGCTGCTCCTAAGTTCCTGCTCACTCTCCCTCAATGTGTATGTGTATGTGTGTGTGTGTGTGTCCTCGGGTTTTGTTGAGTTTTAAATGTGCATTTTACAAATGTTACTTGTGGTCTTAACGCTGCCCCGGGGCCAACGGCAACAGCAACGGCAACAGCAACGGCAACTTGAGCTACAAAGTTTTTGTTTTAACTTTCAGTTTTGTGTCACAGTCGTTGTAGTTGATTTTGTTACTCCTTCTGATAGTGAGGATTATGAAAACAGCTTCAAATGTCTTAGGGGCAACGATTGCATGTAGCTAACGAGTTGGAAATTCAAACGAAGGCAACAAAAAATGTTGCCTACACTTCTGGGCAATTTTAGAGAATATTATCCAATATTGATTACATGATAGGTATGCAATTTTCCATCAAAATAATTATTTAAAATAAAATAAATGTAATACTCAATAAAATGTTGCACGTCAATATATAATTTTTAGCATATTCTAATAATTATGTGCATCAATATGTTAAAAATGCAGAGAGACTTTTTCTACTTACAAAAGATTTGGCAATTTCTGTACTTCCTAACTTAAGCTTGTGGGCTAAAACCTAATGGGACAATTGAAATTCGTAGTATCTGACACCAGTTTGACATTATGCAAAGTTCATTTCGATTATTAGACAGAAATTGCAGTGGCAATTACACGCAAAATACGCACCATTGCATAATGCCTCCTCAGGACCCATCGGCATCTGATGTCAGCTAGTTGACATCAAAAGTTGACGTCCTCCCTTCCCTGCCAGGGGCGAATGCAGTACCCGAAAAAGTTGCAGCTGCAACTTAAAGTTGATCTCGCTGTGCACAATGCACAGGCAAGTGGCAAGAACCAAGCGGGGATTATGCAACGCGTAGAAACTATTGGGCGTCGGCCATTTACAGCAAAACAATGGCCCCCAAAAAGTTTTTCGTGCAACGCATGGTCTGCTCGAAAGTGCAGTGTAATATGCGTTAGCTACCACACCCTCCCCCCCCCCCCTCTCCTACTCATCCCTGTTTGCGAAAAGGACAAAGTTGTGTAATAAAAAAATAAGTTTCCGTTGTGACACTCGCCACGTTGCTTTATTTTGTGCTATGTTGCATAGTGTTTGCTATTTTCTGCTTTATGTATTTGCATAAATTGTAATTTTTTTTTTTGTTGTGGCAACTTAATTTTTTGCCATGCAGTTTGCGGTCTTTGCAACTACAACGAGTTGGCAACACAATAACAATAACTCAATAACAACGTAAAAGCAAAGTGCATTGCTGCTTAAATTCTTGTAAAGAATAGTCTAACTGCAGTTCGAGCAGTGTGGGCCAAAAAAAGCACACACATTTGTCTTGGCCTCACAGTTTTGACCACTTGACCACATAATTACGGCATGCACTTGCCCCAGTAAGTTGCATTGCTTTGCGGTTTCTGCCCAAATGCCAATTAAAATCCATGGAATTTTACAAATTAAGCCTCATTACGTAAACACTCACACTATGTACACACTCACACACACACTCACAACACACACTCACACACACAACCACAATCCTGTGCAGCAGACCGCCTGTTGACACATTGCCTCCATCTGCAAATCCATTTTACGGCTTGTGGCAACCCTAATTGGCCATAATTTTCTCCGGTGGCTAAGCTCTGAGAAATTTTCATTGCATGTGTGAGTTAAACTTAAAAGAAATTATCCACTTCCACATGTCTAATTTAATAAGAAACTAATAAATAAATAAAATATCTGAGTGCAACATAAATTCCAAGCAACATTTTCTACTTTGGCATAACTTACTTAATTTAATTTAAATTAAATATATAATTGAGTAATTGAAAAGTACAAATACATATACAAATTTGATTTTAAATAAAGAAAAATATAAAGCTATATATATATATACTATGTATATAACAGCTGGTCTCCTAGCCAGGCTGACTCGACCAATTAGATGTCAATCGTATGGCCTGCCATATTAATACATATATTAAGTTTAAAACTGAAAAGATTATACAAAATAATAGTAAATGGGCAGCAAAATAAGTTGACATCGAAATTTGTGCTATATATAAAAAGTTTTATATTCACAGCAAATTAAGCCAGCTGCCAATTGGTGTGAAGTGTTTATGGCTGCTGTTGTTTGTCGAGTAGCTTTTTGCTGTCTCGTTTCGAACTGTAACGCACTTTGGCTCTAATCGCTTCTAATAACGCACAAAATTGAAAAACTTATGCGATATCATTGGGGACTTAAGCGACACGACAAGTGCAGCTGCTTGGGGAGACTGAACCGAATTAAGCTGGACTCGACAACATGAACAACTGTGACAACTTAAAGCAAACGCAAAGAAAAACACAAAACAGAAAACAGACCAAACAACAACAAAAAATTAATGTATAGAGAACTGGAGAATATATATGTACTTAGAGTGGAGAAACCAGGAAGATGAGGGGAACGGTAGCGGGAGCGGGAGCAACTGTCATGATATGCCGTAAACAAGGCCAGCTGTAGCTGGAGCCGCTGAGCATCTCAGACTGGTTGGAGGATTTTGGACATATATTGAACGCTGGCTAACTGTCTGTAGAAGAAGCAGTCTGTGCTACGCGTGTGGGTGTGCGAAAGTGTGTGTGTGTGTGCAGATGTGTGTTGTTTTCTGTTATGTTTGCCTTTGCACAGTACCACTTTGGAGGAGGCTATACAGAGATTGTAGGGCATTTATACACAGAGTGCGACGTGTGTTTGTTTTAATTTCTCTTATCGGCAGGCAGCTGCCTCTGCTCTCCTCAGCTGATCCCCCCTTTCGTAGCTCACTCCAATCCTGGTTCCAATCCAACCCAGACTAAACTCGGCTCGCTACTTCAGCTCCCCAATGCCATACAATTTTAATTGCACAATGGCAGTTTCCTTTTGTTTTGCAGCTACAATTTTAAAATGAATTCATGGCCTGTGCGCCGGGTGCACTTTTGTTTGACGTCTCTAATTCCGCAAGGAGTTGACTGCAAATAGAACTTGGCCGAGGCACAAGTAGGGTGTCCAAGTACCCGGTTGTCTGGCAACAGGGCCCGAGTTATTTAATTGAAACTTGCTTTGTGACTCCGTTGGGCCAGCCAATAAAATGTTTAACTTTGATTTAGTTAAGGGATTTCAAAATAAATTAACTTTAAACATGTTTAACGAGCAACCAGCAGCCAGCAAATGCATCGCTTGGATATAGATATTTACCAAAGACTTTTGCAATAATGTAGAAGTTCGCTTTTTGCCTCAAAAGATAGATAGTTGAATAAAGTATCGATTTTTGTGTCTTGAGGAACGAAAATCTGTTGACCTGAGGATCTGTGTGATTTCGATTTCGAAGTTTCTCTCAGCTCTCCTTCAAAATGTTAGCCGAATATATATTTGACACTTCGATTCCTAAAACAATCATATAATATTTTAAATGATAGTCATTTGAAATATCAAAATATACTTTGAATTGCGAACCTCAATTGAATATTGTTCAATCTTAGCCATACCTGACTTAATAACTTTTTCCTAAAAAGCTAGAAATTTTCTCTAAATATAATAAAAAAAAAACCCTTAATAATCTTCTTTGGACTTTAGACCTTAAAAATCCTTAAAAATCTTCTTTAGACTAATTTTGGAGTCCCAATCTCAAAGAGAGGGAGACAAAGTTAATAGACCAACTAAGTATTTTCTATCAGCTACTTGATCAGCTTGTTAATGACACATAGGCACTCACAAACTGTTTTTGGCCAGTATCTGGCTTGAGAGTTGTTGTTTAGGCCTGGTCATAAAGTAGCACACATTCCCTCGGCTACTTAATGAGCTTCTCTTAACATCCGGATCTGTAATCCCTGGACAAATCTGCCTGTGCTATGGATGCGTGTCGTAAACATGTTTTCTATCTTCTTTTGGGACTGCTGGTGGCTACAAAAAGCTCCAAACAATATAAACGAACACAAAAATTAAATAGGCGACCGACGACTTGGCCAAAAATGTCCAATAAACACACTTATCTGACTCCCCAAAACATTAAAACCTGCGATGTCGATAACATTTTATAACTCGGCAAAGTGCCATAACCCACTGAAATTGCCAAAAACGCAGCTGAACCCACAGGCCGATTCTGGCCGGAGTCTGGGCCGCAATTCACTCACTTTTACTAATGAATTAAAGCCGCAGATAATAAAACTTAAGCAGACAGACAGTCGAAATGTTAAAGATAGGGAACATTTGCATAGAAACCAAGAAAGTAAACCACAAAATGGCCAGCCATAAAACTAAACATAAAATTATTTTGCATATAAACGCACATATACTTATTTTTTTAGGCACATAAATCATATTCTTAACAACAAAATAAATTAAAAAGAAAAGGATATATATTAAATGCAAAAGTCGTATAATTTTGTATATGGCACCCACGTCAACAAAACAAGAATAAAAATGGCACAAACAAGACAGAAAAATATTTTATGGCATGTCGAAGTTTTAATACTCTTGACTGAACAAATATTTATTTAATTGCTGGTGTATGTTGCCAAACATATATCAAAGTATTTATCAAATAGTTAATGGCCTAAAAATAAACCAAACATCAACAAATAAAAACTAAATAAGTCTTTAAACTGTTTGACTTAGATACAAAAATAATAATATATGGCAATAGGAAAAATAAATAACAATTTAAAAAACTAACAAACATCCAACTATTTTAGTAAATTCCATTTAAAATGTATTTATTGAGCTATTGCATACATTTTATTGTATTTAAATATATGTTTTTCAAACAGTTAAAATTTTTTTTAGACATTAATTTAAATGAATAGATAGATTAGAAATATATTTTTTTTATTAAACATTTTTTTATAAATGCCTTTTATTCCAAAAATGAATCCTTAAATCCTAACAAGTGTTATGCCCTCTGTCAAAGTGTATGAAAACAAAACGACAAACAACAATAAACACAAACAAAAAGCAAAACCGAACCAGAAAGCAAAAAGTGTTAATGAACAAAATAATGAGTTCCAGTGCCCAGTTTTGTGCCACAAAACATATTATGACACTAACAGCTAAACGCCACGGGGATTACTTCAACATCACAGTCAACATAAAGAGAGAGAGAGACAGAGAGAGAGAGAGAGAGAGTGAGGGAGAAAGAGAGAGCAAAAGAGAGAGCAAATCCGCAACGAAGAGTCGCCGCATGCAAGCAATAAATAATCAGTAAAGTTTTCGTTGAATCGAATTATCACCCCCTGAGGTGCAGTTCCGTAATGAATTTGTTTTGGGGTTTCTTCAACGTCATTTGGACTCGATTGCGACTGCGTGGCCGAACTAGTCTGACCCCGTCCACCCACCACCCACAAACTAACTTACTTCCTTCCTGCCGTTCAAACATTAAACCTCCCCTTTAGTGTGGCTAACTCGGTTTTTCGTTCAGTTAGCTCAGTTTGACTATTGTTGTTAGTTTTGTTTATTTGTTTTTGTTTTGCTTCTAGCTTCCTGTCCAGTTCTGTTTGTTTCTGTTCTTTTTTTTTATAGTCACATTTGATGTTACTATATATATACATATATAAATTTGGCCAGTGCATATTCATTCGATTTGATGTGCTCTTGGTCAGTGTGTGTCTGGTTTTTCGAATTGTGGCTTGTTCTGACATTGCCATTGATTTCATTACCCCATCTGCCATTGACAGTTGTGTCAATAGTAACAGCCACGTTTGTTTGGAATTGAATTCATTTTAGGTAGCTATTGGACATGAGTTTATTTGTAGTGAAATAATAGACCCACCCTCAAAGACTAATGAAATCAATATATTCTCATATATAAATATTTATTTGTTTTATTTTATCAATTACTTTCTAAAAATTGCACTAAATTATATATATATACTTCCATTAAGTCCCAGTGTCGACCTTTATGACTCTTTTTGTCGAATTATGTAGAAATGAAACGTGCCATGTTTATTGGTAAAACAAGCGACAAATGGAATTGAGAGCAGAAATAACACTTCAACGCGGGGATCAGCAATGCTGGGAAATTTATCTTCAGTCAGTTCACTGTAACCAGCTGCAATCAAAACTCAACAAAATCAGACATTTATCTAGCCAATAAATTGTTAATCTTAGAACTTACCACGTATCTGAGTGAGCGTCATGGTGTGCTCTGTGGAAGTGCAATTGGCGTTTAATAATACACGTGCCACATTTGTTAATATTCCGGGATGATAGCCACGCACCTTATGAAAATATGTATTTAGCGCCATCAACCTAAATTTGTGGAAAATAGTTGTAGTTTTTCCACGTCTGCACTGAACACTTGTTAAAAGTGAAATGTTGGGTGGTTCAAAGCACTCTCTGATAATCCGGTTTTTACAGAGAGCAGCTGATAAAATTATACACTTTCCACCCCCCTTCTGCTTCCCTCATCTGACAAAAGTAAACTCTCTCTATCTCTCTTTTACTCTCTCTCTCTCTATTTTACTCTCTCTCTCTCTCTCTCTCTCTCTCTCTCTCTCTTGCACTCTATCGCTTTAATTTGCCGAACAAATTGAGGTGGTTGATCGCTTTTATGGTGGCGGATTCGTATAACTTGCGTGTCTTGGCTAAATTTAGTGTGGACTCAAACCACAAACTGTTATACAGCTAAAAAAAAACACGCTGAATATACAAAATTTTCCATACATATGCTTAGCTCAGATTCCCCTCTCACCTGACCGCACGCTATGCGCAGCCATAAAAAACTTTATTTCCATTATTATTCAAGAATATATAAAAATAGAAACGCAAAGAATACGTATATAGAGAGAAGATGTAAGAGAGAAACATGGAAAATGACTTCACACAAAAAGTTGTGTTTATTTTAACACTTGTGGCAAACGAAGACGGAAATTAATTACAAACTCAGGGGCAAACCACAATAAAATATAAACAGAATTAACAACTTTCCAAATACCCTCTCAACCCCACAAATATTTTATAAAAGAATATTTTACACACAGTTTTTGGATAGGTTATTACAAAATTTGTAAAATTCAATTATATATTTTTGCAATCAGATTTAAGACTTTTATAGGGTATTTCAAATATTGTCTTTAAGATATGCGCAACTCTTTATTTATTTTTTTATTTAATGAGTACTCCTAGAAAGAGAAGTGAAGTTTGAAGTAAAGCATAGGGTTGGTCTATGCAGCACCTGAAAGATATGCGAAGTAAGTTGACAAAGTCATTTTAATTTAAGTTGTGCAACATTTCAACACTTTGGTAAATATATTTTCACAGTCTGACTCCAGGCAGTTTCACTTTGTTGGTTGCATTGTTCTCTCCAGTGGCAACGTTGCACGACAACTCACTCAGGTGAAGATGTGTCAATGTGTGTGTGTGTGTTTGTGGGTACCACAAAGAGCAATTTATATGACAATTTGGGTATCGTGCAACGTTCTTAATTTGAATTTTGCCCATTTTTTGGACATAACATTTTGCAATTTCGCACATTTTGTGGCTTTTTTTTGCGCTTTTAATCTTATTTCTTATTTCAACAGCTTCACTTAGAGTCAGACCAAAGCCCCAGAACAATTTTCAATTGTGAGAGATAAGAAGAAATTATAAAGTTAATAAATTAGACATGGATTTTTAAATAAGTTACAAGTATTTCATAAAATATATATAATAAAATTAATCAGAAATTCTCTAGAGGTAATGGCTTATAATTTAATAAAGAGAACTTTGTTTTTTTCGAAAAACAAAAGGATAAAGATTGGGGATTAATAAATTTGTTTGTAAATACGTATCGATAATAACTCAAAAGATCAGGTGGCAATTGCATTTATAAAAAGTAAGATGAATATGAGGATCTTCATGATTATCTGTTTATTTAGCAATTGCGACTATTTTTTATAAGTTAAGCATCCCAAATAGTTCTCGCATAATAATTGGAAGCTCGTTAAAACCCATTCGCGACTAAGTGAATGACAGCAAAAAC
Organism: Drosophila melanosoma; assembly: GCA_035042045.1. Classification (NCBI taxonomy): domain Eukaryota; kingdom Metazoa; phylum Arthropoda; class Insecta; order Diptera; family Drosophilidae; genus Drosophila; species Drosophila melanosoma. Next base: position 2,992,243 of record JAWNLY010000183.1, on the reverse strand, counting down.
AAAACTTATAAAAATTACAGTCCCAAAATGCAAACGATGTCAGTAAAACTACACCACAAACACACCCACTCATATGTTGTAGATACACCCACCCACACACACACACACACACACTCATAAACATCTGCGTATTGTGCATTTTGTGAATAAAATTTTGCAACGAACATAAAATTCGCAACGGAAGTTATTTCACGCTTGAAGCATGCCGCCGCTGCAGCTGCCTCTGCTGCTGCCTCTTCTGATGCCGCTGCAGCCACGTGGCGTTGCGTCAAAACTAACTAACGAAATAACAAGCGCCCCCGAGTGGGTTGCGTATGAAGTGGGGTGGGGAAGGGGGGGCGGTTTGGGTTGCAGAGTGCTGCACTCTGTTGGGGCTAACGAAGTTGGAGAGCTGGAGAAATTAAGCAGCGTAACAAGTTGTCAGTATATGTGTGTATATGTAATTGGTTACAGCACTCACACACCCACACACACACACACACACACACAGTTAGCTGCAGCAGATACGTGCACAACAAGTCGCTGCAACAAGTTTAATTAACATAAAAAATTTAAAAAACAAAAAACATAAACTTGCGTTTAAAATCGAATTACGCAGGGTGTGTGTGTGTGCGTGTGGAGTGGGTATGCGTGTGTGTGTGTGTATTGTATTATAATGCAATTTATTGTGGCATACTTTTCGGGGCGCTTGCCATTGGCAGGAGCCAAGCTTATTCATAATAGGCCGTCATTTTTTATATTCTGCTGCTTTTCCATTTATTTATTTCCATAATTACAACAACAACAACTTCAATGTTGGTCGAGATGGTTGTTCTGGTTGTTGTGTGTGTGTGTGTGTGTTTGTGTGTGTGTATGCTGTGCTGTAGTCACATTTATTAATTCCAATCCATTTGCACAATTGATTTACGTCGCACATAAATTTCGTAATAAATGAAGCTCTTGCAAGCACTTCGAAGCCATAACTACCTCTTGGCCATTTGATGTTGCACAATTACAAGCAAACATACACATACACATAACCAACAACCACACTCACACACACACACACACACACAGCCAGACACACCACTCACGAACGCTTTGCATTAACAACTGCAATGTCCTGCAAATGGAGCATTACATTTGCCACATTTTCTTGGCTTGTACGTTCTGAAAATCATTTTCAGTTCAACTCCCCTAACAGGTCGTTTAACCACAACGCCTGCAGTTGGATAATGATCTGTGTGCCCCTTACCAGCTCAGTTTATAAGATACAATTCACAATTTCGTTCAACATACTCTTCAACTAACCAAATAGTTGAAATTACATTTCAAATGCTTTAAGCTATCTCAATTATTTTGTTGGTTCATTGCCTGATTTTTGGCATGAGCAAACACAAATGACACAAATATTACTGTGAATATTAGTATATATACAATCACATTTTAAGCCAAAATTGATAAATATTCAATTTAGCCAGTGGAAAATCTTAATTAATTTTAAGTTCTGCCAGCTTGGCATAATAACTATAAATATAAATATCTACCTTAGCTGGGATATTCTCAATAGTTTTAAGATGAGACGAAGTAAAACATTTTAATTAAAAATTCAGAAAATCATACTAGTGTTTAATAGTCATGTTTTAAGTTCTGCGTACTAGCATTAATATTTTGGCATACAAATAATATTTAATTATTTAATTTTTCTTTTCAAGCGTTTCTTTTTTTATTGATAAATTCCAATTTCCTCAAAGTAAAGCTACCTGAATTTATATGCCAATCACATCAGTTTTATATCAAAAGATATTATTTTCTTATTGTGAACAGAACTTAAAAAGACATTTTCTACTTAATTGAAACATGCCTGAAGAACGAGAAGTGTTGAACAGATGAACATGCATTGAGAACACGTTTTAAACTAAATTCATCAATTAACCGAATTGTCGTCATCTGCAGAAATGCATTTCGCTAATCTTGCACAATTTCTACAACTGTCAAGGTATCTAATTGCGTGCACACACAGCAAATAAGCACACACACATGGCACACACAACACACTTCAACACCTGAATGCATGGATCCTTTATTTGCCAAGTCTCTTACTGTCCATATATATATATATATATATACATATAGATTATGTATCATTATGTGTATGGCACATATACAGCTATGTTGCATGTCTAACTCAATCGACTGCGACTGTTGTATGCAATCAATTTTAACTAAATACCATCTTCATGCATTATTGCATACCAGTATTATGTGTGTGTGTGCCGTTGTGTGTGTGTGTGTGTGTGTGTGTGTGTGTGTGTGTCGATGTGTGTGTGACTTGGTGTGTGTACTTATTGAGAGTGCTTAATATGGCAATTAAAAGATGATTCCAATTAAGAGTTAACTGTGTGCATTGCACAATGCATCCACATTTGCCACGCCCCTTTTATTGTGCACAAATTGCAATATCATTAGAGAGTAGACATCTTTAATAGCCTTAATAAACAGGATATGTCCAGAAATTAGTTAAATTAAGTACGTAATGCGATGCATACACGCATTTAATTTGAAATATTCCGGTGAATACACCTCGAAACTGGTCACATTAAACTAGAAAACAATCGAATAGATCGTTTCACAGTTACGCTGTAATCTCGATAACATTATGACTTTTATTAGTTTTTTGCTGCATTAAAGTCAAAATGTTGTTGCTATGTAATATAAGCCTAGATATTTGTACAAATTTGAAATCAGTTGCATTTATTATTTAATTAAATTTTTTTATTGCATTTATATTTTTGTAAAATGCATATTATTTATTTTACACCTCTACAGGGTGTACAAATTAAATAAAGCTGCAACCCTAATCTATAATTAAATCGAGTGCGACATTTAGCTTGCTTTCATGCGAATACATTAATATTAATTGCTCATATTTAGCGCCATTAAATAGCTTAATTAAATTTCCACTTAAAATTGTGCGTACTGGTTTTTTTTTTTTTGGCGAACACAGAATTATTATTAATAAAAAAAATGGAAAATAAATTATTAGCAGCCGCAAACAATTAATCAGGCTGAGTGGGGAATTTGAATAAACAAACTATTTTCACGAGTTAAACAAACTAAAAGTGCTGCACACATAATTAGAAACATGATACTCGACCAACATATATATCTATATATATACGTACATATATACCTACAAACAATTCTCAATTGATTTATGCAAATTGCAAAACCACAAAACAAAATGCAAATTTGTTAAACAATCAACAGCAAGCGAATAAATGGCGAGTAAATAAATAAATGCTCTTACATTGTTTTTCTTTCGTAGTATGTATGTAATATGTACATCAGTTGAGATACATGAATTGTTTATTTCATAATGTTTATTTGCTTTTACAACTTATTTGCATGTTGTGTTCATGTCAACTTGTTCTAGATATTTATTTATATTAATGCCCCTTCCTTAGCCAGCTTTGATGTTTGAGGTTTGTTTCTGTTTGCGTTTTGTGCCATATAAAAAAAAGAAGCAAAATCAATAAAATATTCATTATTAAGTTGGTTTTTAATTTTTTTTTTTCTGGAAAACTTTTTTTACTCTATGAATAATTTAATTGGATTTTAATATTTTTTCGTTTGAATTCTATAAGCCAAATGGCGTACCTAAATAATGGCTAGAAGTCAACAATTGTTAAAATTTGTAATTTGCAAAATTAATGATATCATTAATTTTATATTACCAATTATATGTTCTTTGATAAAAAGGTTTACATGAATTTCGAGGGAATATTGTGTTTCTATATTTAAATGTTATTAGAAATGAGTCTTCAAGGAAATAGCTTTTAAGCTCAAGAATATTCTATTCTGACAAGAGGCAAAAGCTTGAATAAATATATAAATTTGCAATCTTGAGAAGACCATCTGAGCACAACTTCAAGGAAAGTTATTTTATTATTTAATTATCATATATTTCTTGGTTTTCACTTGAAATTCAGCACACAATTCTGCCAGCTGTACTTAACCATTGCCGCAAACTGCTTTTAATGTATAAATTTTAAATTTATGCATTGCACATATTTTAAAACTTCAACGTTCTTTTTTGAAGGTTACTTTCGAAAGCACTCGGCCAATATTAATTTCATAAATGCGGCATGCACACTTTAATGAGAAATGGGAACACTCAAAATTAATAACACAAAGCGCACATTTAATGCAAATTGCAGCCAGGAGACTGGAGACTGGACTCTGGACCCTGGCCATGCCCTGCTTACTCGGGCTTTGCTTTTGGGCTTGGGTTTTGTGTTGGCTTTGGGGTTTTGGATTGGGGGGGGGGGGGGATTGGCGGTTGGGTTATGGGGTAATGTGTTGTCAACTCATTGGCCACCGCTGCGCTTGGCCAACGATGTTGCTGTCCAGCACTTTGAGGCGTGTGTGTGCAGTAATTATGAGGGCATTATGTTGAATCCGCAATCGTTATTGCTCGGACATGCTGGAACAGTGTTGACGGCGACAATGACAAGGATGTTGTGCTGCCATGCGGATCTTACTCCTTGCCCCCAACAATTGCGTTATGCATGAACTCAGCTTGGTTGTTAGTTTGCATTAGTGTGTGTGTGTGTGTATGTGTGTGTGTGTGTGTGTGAGGTTGTGCGAAAGGATAGCCCTGGTAGCACAACTCTGGCGTTGTCTGGCGCTGCGTCTAAATAGCGACAACATTATTTAATTGAAACTAATTTGCCATCAAAATATTTAATACCACTTCTGAAGTTTGTAATTGGGGGCGTGGCAGTGGCAGTGGCAGCAGCAGCAGCAGCAGCATCAGCAGCCACAGCTGTTTCATTTCTTTTAGGTCGGCCAGTAAATGTGGGTCAATTTTGTTTTCAAGCAAACATTTGTCGACTTTAAATAATGCCCCAAAAAACATTTCATATGCAGCTATTTAGTTGGCTGCGGTGCAAAACGAAACTATAGAATATCAGAACTCCATCTCCATTTATCCAGCTGTATAGCTTGCCATATTTCTCACCTTGTAGAAATTGCGCACACGTAAAAAAAATTAAGTGCTTTATAGCATGCAACTCGTACAACGAGCAATACGAGTACTATGGATACTGTACTATGGGCACAGCACATGCTCTGTTTACTTTTACGACCTGCCCCTGCAGCAGCTGCAACAAAAACAACAACATATTACGGAATATTATAGAGAAGAACAATGGCAACATCAGCCTTGTTGGCTAGAAAAAGCTACAAAAAAGATTTTGCTGTGGAAAATTATTATTGCTGTGGAAAAATTGATTACCTCACCTGCTCCCCCGTCCCCTCCCTCCACGACAATTTTAACGCAAGCTAATTATGCATTTTTTCGAAAATATTTGAAAAATTATTTTATGATAGACGTAAATTTTAAATATTTATAGCGATAAAATAAGCAATTAATTAAAACCGCTAAAATTCCGTCTAAGGATCTTTTGTTAATATAAGCATATAAATTGCTTTTTAGTGATAGATAAAACTCAAATATTTATAAAACAAATATGCAAAATAACTTAAAAAAAAAACCTAATAATTTCCTATTAATATAGTGCTACAAATTTTAAAACTAAATTGTAAAAAATGTAAATATAAAAAGTATATGCAAAAAAAAAAGTTATTTTAATTAAAATATACTGCATAAAATGTTTATAATACAGCCAAAAGTAATGGGCATAAACAGCTTACTTGGCAGCTCTGTCAGGCAGTCGGACACACACAAAAACACACACACAAGCACACACACACACACACACATAGCCACATGGGGAATGATACCGCCGGCTGCAGGCGTGGCACAAAGTGAGCAAAACGCACGTGACGCTCATCAATTTGGCGCACTTTGCCTTCGCCTCGCTGTTTTTAATGCGCTCCACCGACTACAACGACGACGACGACGACGACGATGATGATGATGATGATGACTCCTACTCCTGCTCCTGCTGCTGTTACTGTTCCTGCTGCTGTTACTCCTACACAATTTCGCTGGATTCGTTACTGTTTCTGCACACGATCCCGAACCTGAAACTGGCTGACTGCATCGTTCCGCACATGCTGTGCACGTCGTTCTGCTCCTTACCATGTGCCTGTTCCGGTGTGTGTTGCCGTGTGTGTGTGTGTGTGTGTGTGTGTGTGTGTGTGTGTGCGTGGGTTTGTGTGTGTTTGTGTGTATGTCACGATTTTGCATATTAATTGCATTAAGTTATAGCCAGCTAGACTCGCTGGATGGCGCCACATGTGGCATATAGCCCCGTGGCTTGCAGCTTCAGTGATAATTTCAGCTTGGTAAATCCACTTTGCTGCACATGTTTGGGGCTTAGTTGTCCAGTGCTTAACTGCAAGTCGCATTGGCTAGCCCGCAAAATCTAAAAGCCCTGCTCTCACACACACACACACACACACACACACACACACACATGCACACACACATGGATACCTATTTATAATCGTTGTACTAACTTGACTAAACACCATTGTTGCCATGCTCCAAATGCTGCCATCCACTTGAATTTATTTATAACAACATTTTCAATAGATACAACGAAATGCGATACGCGTCAGATATAGCTACAGCAATAGCTACATACTTACACATATATATACAGTTATTTATACATACATATATATACATATATATACAACAATTTTAAAATGTTTGCTGCTTGTTTGCTAATTTAAACATGACTCATTCATAAGCAATTATGAGAGCAACAAAATATTTCAAGTATTTTTGAGATATTTAAAGGTTTTATTTTCTTTTTTATTTTATTTTTTTTTTATTTTGAAAGCATACTCATATTTAATTATTTAAAAAGTATATTTGAAATATTTTGCGTTAGAATTATTAAACTTATTATTAGACTTATGATGGCATAAAACTTTTATACCATGAGGTCAAACAAATCACATTGAATAATAGAAAATGTAATTAAAAATTAATGAAAGCTGTAAATAAAATTTTTTATAAATATTTTCACAATGGGCTATTTTAAAGAGCAATGCGTGTTTTGCTACACAATAAAGATTAAAAATGCTTTAAATAGTTTATTGATGAAATTTGATATGAATACTAAATTAGTAAAATCAAATTATTATATCAGATAATTTTATCTTCTTATACTTTTGATTGTAATATTTAACGGGCTATTTATAGCTTTCAATTATTATAATATCATCCCGAACTTTACGATATACTTTAAAATGTTAAATTTAATGCTTTATAGTTAGTTTTCAATTACCATAACATCCAGCTAAGAATTTATCTTGTCGGCACGCACATAATAATATTTTTTATGTTGATATTTTTTTTTTATGATGTTTCGCCAGATTTCGCTCCATACTTCTTTACATTCCATATGCTTGTTTATATACTATTGAATGCAAGGAAGCATGGAACTCTCAAAGGCCAAGTAAACGCTTTAAAAACCATAAAATCCACACTCTTAAATTTAAGGTCGATGACGATATTGTTGCACATCCATTTGCATTTGTTGCCAGCTTGTTTCTCACTTAAATTATGATGATGGTGAATGTAATTGCAACAATAGTTGCAAAAAAAATTTAAACAATACTCGGACTGCGATTTTTGTAGGGCAATTCTTATGCAACTATCTCTCTTTTTTTGGTGTTTTTTGGTATACATTCATTTTATTTCTTTTACAATTTTAGAAACTATATCCTTGGTATATCCTTCTTACGTTCCTTGTGCCCCGGCTGTGGCTTTCAAATTTTCCTGTTTCTCGTTGGCTTCGGTGGTTTTTACTTTTTATTTTAAATGGGGTTTTGTGTGTGTGTGGAGTGGTGTGGGGTGGGGTGGGGTGGGGTGGGGTGGGGTGGGGGGGTGTGGTTTAATACTTTTGCCGTGCGTTTTTATAGTCCAACTGCAATAAAGCAATTTTTAAGCGCACTGAAGTGTGTTTATATGTGACTGGGCGTTGTGGGGCCTGGTCCGGGAATACAATTCTTGTATTCGCGTAGTATCAGCTCTCTTTTTTTCTTTTTTTTTTTTTTTCTTTTTTTGCTTACTTTTTGTTTTTTGCATCTTTCACGCGCCTGCACAAAAAATTCATAAACTTTTTTGCAGCTGTTTTCTGTGTTGTTTTCATTTTTGTTCTTTGTTGGTGATTTTTTGTACGTATGCGTGTGTGTGTGTGTGTGTGTTTGCCTTAGGGGAAGGGGGGCGCCCGCAATAAAATTGCGCCCTTTTTGTTTGGACTTTGTTTTTTATGCGCATATTTTGCGCCACATGGCCAGAGCAGGAGCCCCACCGCCTGCTGAGCTCCCTGTATGGCTTTAGCTTTGCGCTTAAACGATTTTTTTCTTCAAATTTTTGTTCTCTTTATTTTATTTACTCTTGATGGTATTTCGTTTTTTTTTTTTTTATTTTATTGTCACATTCCGCACACGAAATATGCCACACACAAAACAAAATCCGCGTAACTCACAAACGAATGCAGTTTCAATTTAGGAACAGATCCCGAGCCGGGAAGTGTACGGCGTGCCCTGACAACTGTGACTGTCCTCTAATCGCATTGTAAACAGACGCTTATATAGGTGCCTAAAATTGAGACCCAGACAACCCTCGATTCGGGACCCACATGAAGCGTCGCAGTCGATCCGCATTACAGGTCAAGTCCAAGCCCCGACGCATATGTGTGTGTGTGTGTGCGTGTGTATATGTTGTAGTTTTTTTTACCTACTTGAAGTGTAGCAACAACAACAACAGCAACAAGAACAACGTTCTGGCAATACCCACGCGGCGTTGCCGTCAGCGTTGCTGCTCATGTTGCTGCTGCAGGATGTGGCACATGGATGCAATCTGCAGACACTGCAGGCGTTTCCCAGGCACAGCCCTTAGTGTGGCACACCAGACAGAGCCAGGCCATGTGGTGTGCAGTTTGACAACAACTCAACAGCCCGAATGTCAAATGTTAATCATGTGTTACAGACTTCAATCTACATAATCCCGCTGCTAATTTTAAATATTTATCTACAATTAATTTCAATGTTTATAACTCTGTTTAATTTGAATTTGAAAAATAAAGAAGAATCAGCAATTATTTCAATTAAAATGCATTTAAATATTTTTCATGTAATTAATATAAGTTTACCTAAACTTGAACATTTCTTATTAAGTTAAAAAGCTTTGCTCCATTTTTCTAAATATATCGCGTTGACTGCTGACTTTCACTCAAGTCAAAATTTGTTTATAACTTTAAAATATTTGAAAACTAGCTTCTTTTGTCACTGATATCATTTAATGTCTCTACATTGGCCGTCTGATTATGCTTGAGTTATGTATAAGGCCAAGAGGAGTTTTGAGTCAATCATTTTAAAATTGAAATCATTCGAAATAAAAGAGTTCTGCATTCAAAATTTCTGTTCAGCTAAAATGGAAGAAAATATTGATGTGCTGGTTTTTGGTTCTTCAAATATTGACTACATTACGTAAGTGCATCCCTCATAGAAATCTCGAGAATGCAAATTCGACTCTGTTTGTAGATATGTCAATGAGTGGCCCAGACCAGGAGAGACAGTACAGGCGATGCACAGAGAGTGTTGCTTTGGTGGCAAAGGCGCCAATCAATGTGTGGCAGCCTCTAAACTAGGCGCAATTTGTGCACTGATAACAAAATTGGGCACCGATGCATTGGGCGACAGCTACTTGGAGCATTTGAAAACGTTGGAGATCAATGTGGACTTTGTGGAAAGGGTAGAGAACATGTCCACCGGCTTGGCCGAAATTATAGTGTCCGACAATGCTGAGAACACAATTATTATGCTGCCCCGTGCGAATACGATGCTTCGGTCAAAGGATGTCTCTCGCTGCAAAAAATTGTTCAAGAACTCAAAGGTTCTGATCTGCCAATTGGAGACGGAGATGAAAGCCGTACTGTTTGCATTGCGGCAATTTAAGGGGGTATCCATATTGAATGCCTCTCCCATGCCCAAGAACATCAACAAGGAACTGATCACAACACCCACAATTCTGTGCATCAATGAGGTGGAAGCTGCTCAGCTAACTGAACGCGAGGAGGTTAAAACGTTGCAGGATGCTAAAGCAGCAGCCAATGATATAATCGACAAGGGGGCCAAGAGTGTCATCATTACGATGGGAGCACAGGGAGCGGTCTTTTTGTCGAGCACGGAACGAGATGAGTGTATCCACTGCCCGGCTGCACCTGTACGCTTCCTGGCCGACACTTCGGGTGCCGGCGATGCCTTTCTCGGTAGCCTGGCCTACCACATCGCGATCTTTCCCAACCTCCATCGGCAGAGTCACATCAGCGCGGCGAACATTTGTGCTGCCTACGCTGTTGGCCATCGTGGCACTCAGCCAAGTTTTTCGGGACCGGAATACGCTCAGAATGATCTATGCCAATTTGTGCCAACGTGTACTGTAATCCCCGATGAACCCACCAAACCCACTGAGCCAGAGACCACACCAGCTTCAACAAAAGCTGCGCCTGTGGAAACAGAAGCGGAAAGTCACCAACCGGTGGAGCCAGAACCCCAAGCAAGTGCCACAACTGAAGCGACGACGCAAAAGGATACCGAACCACAAACAATATCTGCATAAATCTAATTTGGACTACTTAACAAAAAATGTGAATAAATCTAGGTTTTAATCGGCTTTTAAATATATGAAATCGAAGAGTTGTTAAATTTCGGATTCGCATTGTAAAAAGATAGATGAGTGCATAATTAAAATTACCATTTTGTTGAAATGTTGTCACAATTAACATTTTGCGTTAAGCACACTGAAATTTAATCGAATTACAATGAACATTATCGACAGCAACAAAAAGGGGGAAAAAAAAATGGAAAACGCATTCGTGCATTTTAATTAGCAAATTACTGCGTGGCCGAAATATTAAACCAGCTACAAAAGAGTTTATAATAATTTAAAAAAAGGGACTTTTAAAGCAATGCTGAGAAATTATAAGAGTAAAAGTAAAATAAATGCTGATCTGTGTCTAGTTTTAAAAAAAATAGCAAAATAAATTAAGACAGATATTTTTACAGAGTATCTCATAGTCAGATAGACTCCTCTCACTGGTATTATTGCGCATTTGTAATGCACTGCGCGCAAACTTTATGCACTTTCATTAAATTATAATTTCTGTGTAATCGCAATGACAAGCGGATGACATAATGCAATGATAGAGAGAGAGAGAGAGACAGTGAGAGAGAGATAGAGAGAGTGGGTGCGAAGTTAAGTGGGTAATGTAATGTAATGTATGTGTGCACAGCATAAATTACAGTTATAATAGCATTGAATCACACAGCGGCTTGGGTAACTAATTATTTAAATGTTATTTATGCCATTAAAGTGAATATATTTTAATTGAAATTAATTAAAAAGCTACTTTTGCAAAACGGTTAATGTTAATATGTGAAACATGTTCTTACTGGTTGTTTTTTTTTTTTTTAAGTAATAAAATAGAAAATATTTAAAGAACTGAAAAAATAATTTTTTTTTTAAATTATATATATATGCAAATTTAAGTTTTATCAAGTAGAAAACTGTACAATCTTGTGCATTACATAACTGAAATAACTCACATTTTAAGCAACTCGCAAAAAAAAATTCAGTTGACAACCAAAGAGAATGAAACCAAAAACAGACTTTAATTTATATAACTTGGCACACTAAGTTAAAAAAAAAAAATTCTGATAATTTTTTAACCTCAAAACTATATAAAAGTATTTAAATATTATTATATATATTTAATATATGCGGTTCTATGTATAAGTGTTTTCATTATATATCCGCTATATACGAAAATAGCGATGAGCAAGAAGTGAGCCGCATTATTCACCAATCCCATTAAACAGCCCACAGGCTGAAGCAGTCACACACCTATACTCACACACATCACACACACACAGAGACACAGAGACACACATGCCACATGCACAATTCTCTGGCAATTTTTGTGCTCTTTCTGTGCTGTAGTATTAATAACGATTTGCGGCATTCTCCATAAATAGCCACAGACTGAAGGAAAGTGCACACCAACAATTTGAACTCTTTCAATATTTTAAAATAATTATTCTTTGCTGATTTGAATTTTCTTGCGTTCCACATTTGTAAACGTTCACTTTCGCGTTGAATAGTTTTTAAGTTTTTAATTATTTCTAATAATATTTCCAAGCGATTTTCGAGCACTGCGCTAGAACACTTGAGCAGCGTTCTATTTATTTTATGTTCTGTATAAATTTATTATAAACAAAGCGACGAGGCCCAGCCGGAGTCAGCCGATCTGCACAGCTCGACAACAGAATCGGTAATGCACTAAAGGATGCAAAAAATATTCTCAAATTAATTCTTGGCGCTGGTTGAGGCGGCCCCCAACGCGTTGCTGCTGCCCGTTTTACCCGGCTATAACTGTACCGGCAGCCCGACCGAACAAACGAACGCTATCCCAAAAAGATCCGTGAATCAAGCATCACAGAATCGCCCCTTTACCCCCAACTCCCGCCCTACCCCATCGCTTAAGCGAAGAGCGCCCGAGATGACGAGAACTTTTATTTCGTGTATGAGTATATATTTATTTCGTACATATTTATAGCTTTATCTCCTCTTCTTGACTTGCCATTTATATATGTATACACGAGCATGTATATAAGGCGCATATATATATATATATGTATGTATATGTGTACCTATTGGTATATAGTGTTTGTTATATAGCTAACATCGTTCGCCCAAAAATATACCAAAAGATTTCGTCGGCGCTGTTGTTGTGGTTGTTGTTGCTTTGCTTTTGCTTTTGCTTCCACATTCCGCCTCAAATGATCCACACCACTGATCCTCTTACGCAGGCGCATCCAACACACACACACAAAAACACATACACTGAGCACTGTCTATACTTAGCCGCTTTGGTATAGACGGAAGATCTCGCCAGATAGTTGAACTGTTGGCTGGTTCGAATAGGCCTCGTCTTCGTCGTCGTCGTCAATACAAATATCGTGCTATAAAAATAACACACAAAAACAAAACAACAACAATCGATAGATCTACAGTTATATTGTATATACATCTATGAGTATATATATATATATATATATATATATATACAGATATGTCTAGCTACACGATCTAGCATTACGATTCGATTGTGTTTCGGCTTTTTGGCAGCATCTTTTTGGCCATAGCTAAGAACCCGGCGGAAGGCATCAGTTTGCCATTTCTTTTGCTCTTTTTTTTTGTATTTCGCACAGACTATCGAGTCGCTGGCAGTTTGAGTTGACATATTTTTGGAAATGTCAAAATACGTTCGAATTGCTTAATTACTTTTTATGTACACACAAACACACAAATACACACACACATGCGCGCACACACACACACACAAACGCACACACATACATTTGGCAAGCATCCAAATTGTGATCAGTTTATCCCTATTATTGGTACTTCGCCAATGTTCTCGACAAACAATTACAGTTAAATTATATTTATTTTTATTAGTTATGAAATGTGTTGACCAGAAACACTAACATTTAACGAGCATCTAGTTTGGTAGTATCTAAAAATAGAATTTCAATTTCATCATGTAATGAAATCACTAAGTACCCATTCCTATATTTGATTTCTAATTTATAATAATAATAAAATTTAAAAGTTTTCCAAATGATAAATCCTTTTTGCAATTAGGTTCACAAATTGTATATAAAAAAAAATGTGAAAACCAGGATTTAATAATCGCTAATTTAACATTTGAAAATCAGCATTAAATGCTTTAAATGCGTTTTACAGGATTCGATATAAAATCCTCTTAAGCGCTTAGCAACATTTGCAGTTTGTCGCACTGAGAAAAGCTCAAACACAATTCGCCTTTTAATGTGCAAATGTAAAGCTTAACTAATGCATACACACACACACACACACACACACACACACGCGCATACACAGAAGAAAAAACTTGCAGATGCACACACATAATGGATGCATCCGATAGATGCAGCCAGAAAAAAAGAAGCAAAAGTTGAAGATGCCTCTGCTTACATGCGAGAGAAACACACAAATGCAATTCAATTTTTTTGGTTTCTTTTTTTTTTTTTTTTTTTAGGTTTTTAACGGTTTTTTTTTCTTTTGCTTTCCCCCCTCACCCCTCTTTCCACATCTTTGGTCTGTATGAAATGTATTTTTGGGTGGCAAAAATAGCTCCCAGAGCTGATGCTCATCCTTGTCGTTAGGTTGATGAATTTCTCTCTGGCTGCTTTTCTACCATAAAAACATAGCCACCAACTGTTGTCTACAAATAAATCTCGTTAAGGAGTACACACAAATTGCACACACACTTCCTCACACAAACTTTTACTTCAATCCTGTCTACAAATACCAACTATGCTCATAAGAATTATTTTTATACAAATGAAAATTAAATGTCTCTAAGAAATAATACAAAATAACTGTGCTAAATTGTTAAATACTTAATAAATAGTTGCGAAAATATTTATTGAATATTTCTATAAGCGATAATTTGATTTTATAAAAATATCAAAATAATAAAAATATGTAGTTTTTCAAATATAATAAATATACTCTGAATGGGATTGGGAATCTTTCTGGCACTCCTCTTATCGGTTCTGCCAAACCAAACCAAATATATACAAATAAAAAGTTGAGTGGTTGACAGCTCTGCATTGGTCGCATAATCAAATCTGTTTCCTTGTATTGTGTTTGTATTCGTCAAACATTTTATATGCCACATTTTGTGGCACAATAAAGTTCTAGACATAACGTGCCGAACAGCCGCAAAACAAAAACGAATCCATAGTATTTGGCTATTTCTAGATTTTTTTCTTTTTTTACGATCGCAATTAAATTGCAGAATTTGATTTAATGTATTTTATTGATAATAAAAGTGAAAAAAAAAAGATTCAAAGTGCCATCCCTGAGTTTTTACTCATGGCATTACATAAAATTTGATTTTATTTGCTTTTGCTCTTGCGTTTGCTCCTTGAGGCACCTTCCCTTGTCACTGCCCCCCTGCCCTTGTCATTGCTCCAGCCCCTTGATTTCCATTTTAACTTCAGTATGCAAATGCGGGCATTGCGCGCTTGTCACATTGGAAAATTGAAAATCCTTTTATGTGCAAAACGTGACAAACGACTTTAGATTTTATGCCCCTTGACGATGACATAAATATAGAAACTTTAAATGGAACTTAAAGGGCATTCAGTTGCCGCATAGAAATGCATCAAAAACATTAACAGAGCTACTCGAAAATAGACTAAAATTGAACAGAATATCAAGTGTAATATTTTTATTATTTATATTTTATAGCATATTTTTTAAATTTGTGATCTCATAAATTTCACAATTTAAGCATTATAAAATTGTTGTATTTTATAGTATTGTTTTGATAAAGATAATGATAAATACTTTGATTGTACCACTAAAATATCGTGGTAGATGTACTGGAAATTATATTTTAAAATATAAAGATTATTTTGTTATTTCATTTACATTGAAATGGATTTTTTGTGAAACGAACCAATCTATTTAAATCAATAATTTGACGAAGCTGACCACTCGCCATTAATCGAAACAGTTTACTATTATAATTGGCTACCCCATTCAATTCGATGGTTGGTCCATTTAATGCACAATGCTCCCATTTTGTCATTGTCTTTAACGGCTTACATGTGTAACACAGTCGTCGGAAGGGATCTGGACATGGACAAAGCCCTTATTGGACTACCTACAGCTCTTATCCAGTGCCACATGTGATAAAACTGTTGTGTCTCAGGTCTGTGATGCTGCCTCTGACATTTCCACTGCCACTGACACTGGACCCTTGCAACGTTTGTCTGTTGGTTGTTTCGTAATTACGTGGAAGTCAAGCCCTGCAAGCGGACACATGTAGAACATGCCACATGCCTACACATGTACCAATACCCCTCATCAATTCGTATGCCAGACATGAGTATATATATTTACATATATATATATATATTTTATATATATCTACATATGTATGTATATGTGTGTATATGCTCAAACTCGTATTCGTACTCGCAATCGTACTTGTAGTGTATTATTGCATATGGCTCGGCGTATGAATGAACTCAAGTGGCGGCAATTTCAATGTATTTACGAGCAATTTCATACAACAAAAAAATAATAAAAATAAAGAAACACACAAGAAAATAAATTGGAAGGCAAACAAAGTGAAACTTAAAAAAAAGTGCACATTTAAAGTGAATGTAAATCATTCAAACTAAAGTACGAAACTGCATATATATATATATATAAATAAATTAATACATATCTGATACATAATATTTACAATTTCCCCCCTCTTAATTGACATTTTTGTCTTTGCTTGTAAAATCGATGGTAACAAATAGTACCACATTTCTATACATATATATATATATATATACATATATATATATATAAACATATACATATATACATAACAGAGAAAATAGATATTATTTTACAGTTTTAATTATGTAAATTAAATGTCATAGTGTGCAATATTCAAATTGCATGTGCACAGATGTCATATTAAATATCTGTTTGTTTGTGAACACAATATTTCTACATGGATATGCCCAGAAGCAAATGTCCATTTAAATAAGATTCTAAACATGATTTAAAATGTTTTTGTGTTTATACACATTCCACTCTAAGGCTTTTTTATTAAATAAGCTTTTAATATAAATATAAAATTTATATCTAAAACATAAATTTATTATTCAGATTTAACAGTACAGAAACCATTGACAATGTCGTAATTATAAAAATAGAATCAAAAGTAGATTGCGCTATTATTTATTTTTTCTCTTGCTTTTAATCTGATTACGTTTTTTCTGGGTTCCCCAAATCCCTGCTGATTTTAGATAACCTTTTCTCTTTATACATATATATATATACGTACACATAATTAAATATATCCGTATTTTTCTCACTTCGTGGAGCACAACGCGACAAACTAATTAGAAAAAGACAAACTTTGATCATATTTCGTGCCAGATTTTTGAGTTGCGCAAAAGTTTTGTGCAATATTTTGCAAAAATGGATATGCGAGCAAGATAGAAGGCACACCAAAAAAAAAAAAAAAAAAAAAAAGATAAAAAAAACCAGGCAACCCGCCAAGTATTGCACCAACTAAGAAACCTCCCCCTCAACCCGCGCTTCGCTGTCAGCTATCAGCACAGACTCCTCGTTGAAATGGCAGCACAGCAAAAAGTTTACGCAATGTACCGTAAATTGTGTGTTAATTCAATTATGCCCAAGTTATCGTCTCCCCACAACAGGCGCAATATCACACACAACACCCAAACACACACACATTCGTACACATACATACACACACACACACACGCATAAGGCTGCGTAATTAAAATACCCAATGTTTATTCAGGTAAAATAATTTCCAAGTGCAGGTGGAGCAGAGTTGGTAACCGAAATAACAAAATTGATACCATTTACCAACGCCCATTTTACGTTGTCTTTGCTGTTTGTGTGGCTGTTGCATTTTTTGTTTATGGCCAGGTTAGTAAGACTCACTGACTTTTGGCAAACGCCGCTCCAAAAACAATTTAATGTCAGGCCACACACCAAACAACCAATCCCCCTCCCTCCACCCACCAAGCGCTATCACTTGTCTGGCGGCGCCTTCATTCAAGCGTTGAAATTTCCAGCGTAAAAGTTCTTAACAAAACTTTTCATTAAAGTTTGGCCAAGAGAATAAGAAGACGTGAAGCGCAGAAAACTTTGCCGCTGGCAGCCGATGCTAAACGTCATTTGTGGGCGTGGCCGAGTGCAGCGACAACAGCAATAAAAACAATAACAACAAAATAAAACAAAAAAAATGGCTGACTGCCTTGCAAAAGTATTTATTTTTCCTTACCGTAAGCGCGCAGTGTGTGTGTGTGCCTGTGTGTGTGTGTACGTGTGTATTTTTGTGTGGGGCTAAGGTTTTTCTCAAGTTTTTAGTCGCCATCCGCAAAATGTTTTTCTCGCATTTCAATTCACCACAAAAACGTTTTGAGAAATTATTGCAAAAGTTTTTCATAAAATAAAAGCGCATAAATTTAGTACAAAAAAAAGTGGCTGGCCGCGAATGGTTTTGCTTGTGAGTGTATGCGTGTGTGTGTGTGTGTGTCGCCGGGTGTGGCAGATAGTTGTTGGGCTGGTTAGAGCTAAATATCAAGCGCCAGCAATGCACGCATTCGATATGAGCACACACACACACACACACACGCACAACAAACACATGCACTTTTCGTGCACCTTTCTGTGACACGTTAAGTTGTAAAAACAAAAAAAAAAGAATTTCCCAAAAAGAGCAAACAACTACGAATGTTTGAATAAGAGCACTTGACTAGCAGATATCCTGTAATAAGTTGATTAAGGAAAACACAAACCCAGGCATACAAAATTTAAAGGTTGTCGAGGATATATAGATAATTAAATACATTTAGTTAGTTGTTTTAAAATTGATTTAAATAATTGCAATGCATACAGGTTTTACAGGGTATCAAAAGAACAGAATTCGCCTCAGCAGCAACAAAGGGCAGCAGTGCGAAAAGTTTTCAATGGTAACGCGAAAAATTCTGCAAGCGTTTTGGACAGCAACAACAACAGCAACAATAACAACAAAAATAAATAACGTCAACTGTAATCCAACAAAGTTGTAGCTTAAAGACCCTATAAAAAGTATAAGCAGAAACCTAACTGACAAATATTTTTATTCATATGAATAATATTGGATATAAAAATATTAATTCTTAATATTTTATAAAAATATATCTTATATTTTATAAAAATATTTCTAATACTTTAAAAAATATTTCTAATATTTTATATTAATATATAATAATAAATTATATAAATAATATAAAAAAATGTGAAATGTTGTTAACCTAACGACTCATTTACTCATTTTGTTAAATTTGTTTAACTACAATACAAAATTAGAAATAAATGTGTTCATTTTTGTTAAAGAGATATTCGTTGACAACTTTTAAAATTCATTTAATAATGAATATTTTTGGCAGAAGCCTTAACAAAACAGCATTTAAAGCCTGCCCTCATCAGAAGGGTTTAGGGCATTCCATAGTTGTCTCGCTGGCATTCGCATTTACAATTTTCCACATTTAGTATGATATTCGCTCAAGTTCTATCTCTCTCTGTCTCTCTCTCTCTCTTTCTCTCTCTCTGTCTCTCTCGCTTGCACTCTTTCATTCTATATAAGTGTGTTTGTATTTTTGTCGACTTTTCAACTTGGTCGCGAGTGTGACGCTTTGGTGGTTAGAAGCGTGGAGGTTGGCGGTGTGCATTTGAAATATGGTCGCTGGTGCCACAAATAAATAACGCTTTGAAATCGCTAGCAAGTGGATACAGGCTACATTTGGAGTGTCTGTGTGGGTGGGTTGGGTTGGTCGCTGCATTTGCCTCTGTTTTAGGTTTTAGTTGGTTCTGGTTCGGGTTCGGGTTCTGATGCTGCCCAGGGCTCTTTGCTGCTCTGCTCTGCTCTGCTCTGCTCTGCTGGTTAAGCACTTACATGCACACATACATAAATAGGAATTAAAATATAAAATGCTCTCGACGGCAACAGTCAGCGTCAGCAGTCAGCAGTCAGCAGCATCAGAAACGTGGGCAACTAACGCAGAAACAAATGCATACACAACCATTGAGATAGAAATACTTAGATACAATTGCTCTCCCTCAAAAATTGCTTATAGTGTGTGTGTGTGTGTGTATGTGTGTGTGTGTATGTGTGTGTGTGTGTGTGTGTGTGTATGTATGCGCGGCTGCGTTGGAAACTAATATTTATTTGTATTCCAAATATTACCCATGGGGGCTAGGGCGCAAGGGGGCAAGTGTTGGTTTTTTTTTTTTGTTTTCTCGATGAATCTTCGGAACTTAAAAAGATGCAGAGGCATGAGACAAAATGTTGTTTAGCTAAGCAAAAGTATTAAATTATCTAATGGAAAAAACCTTGAGCAATCGTAAATATCGAAAAATAAATATGAAATGTTTTAAATATTTCAAGAATAGGAAGCTCCTCGCTTACGCATCAAATATTTATTAATATGCAGATATTTAAAGATTTTCGTTAGCAAATTATTTGACTTGAAGTGTTGAGATGTGAAAACACATAATAAGTGTAAATAAAAGTTAATTGAGGATAAAAATAAATAACCTATTTGATCTTTTTACTTTTCTGCAACATTTAATATTTGCACTCCAAATTCAAAGCTTTGTTTAATATTTAACAATCAAATTTAAAAGTTGCTTAAGACTTTTACTAAAAATTTTAATTTAATATTTACATTGTCGATTACTTTTTTTTCTGTCATATCAGTTTCTGTAAAAATTAGGTTTATATTTTACATTCTTACTCTAAAATTAATTTAAATAAAATGTGTATATATATATATAAATATTTTCAAACTTATTTATTTCATTTATAATTTGTCAGTCGGTTTTTTTGATAATAGTTTTAAACCACCCAATATTTATTTGTTTATTTTGTGTACCTCACTTTAAGGTGATGTTTTATTATTCAAAATAATATTTTATTAATATTAATTTTATTGAGACTTAAGCCTTGCATCCACATCAGAATTGTTATATTCTGCTTTGTAACTTTAAGATACGTTGCTCTTAATTGCTCACACAATTTGGTGTGATGTTGTTTTGGCTGATATCTAACAACCTCCAAGGGAGCAGTTCCATTAGATAATGTATGTGCCAGCCTCCCACGTCGACAGACAAGTGCAGTGCGTCAACGCACTTAGGCAACTGACAAATCCAATACAAACAGGGAGACAGGTCCAACAGTTTTGGATTTGTACAGAAGTTGGCACTTATTGAGCAATTAAATGATTTAAATGCTTATTGGGATACACGTGCAGATGTTGGGCCTTTGAACTCGTTGTAAATAAATTTCAAAATCTCTGCCTGGCAACTAGAAAATATTTGTCAACGCGTTGGTAATTGAATGCCCCAGGCTGAGTGCAATAGCCTTTGTCACAGTAGAAAACAAAAAAGACCAACCCCAAGGCGACATCTAATTACAGCTAAACATATAGGGGCTCTAGACTCTAGAGAAGAACAACACGTAACTATAGCTGCAACAACACACACACACACACACACACACACACGCACACACAACCAATTGATGCCGGAAAAATGCAGCGAGCAGAATAAACTTAGTATTTATAGAAACCAACGCGTTGAGCGAGCGAGATGCACATATAAAATGGAAAGAGATAGTTGCACAAGTGAGCGAGAATCGAAGAGAGCATAGAAGATCGCTGAGATTATTTTTATGATATTTTTAAACGATAAAATCGCAGCAGGCGAAGTCAAGTGCACACACACTCCCCATACACACACACACAAATATACACACACACACACAAACACACATACAGTAGCACTCATTGCATTGGCATCAAGTAACCGGGACGGGATGGGACGTGAACTGATTTGGGCTGAGTCGACAGGCGTGTAGCAAATGAAGCCATTAGCTGGCATAGCCAGATTCAGAAGTTGTGGCCTAAATATAGAGCCAGTTCGGGTCTAACACTAGAAATGGAGTTGCTATATTTGGACTGGCCAGCAGACGGCAGCACATGGCGCTCTCGAGTTACAAAATAGACGGCGTCTGGTTTGGGTCGAGTTGGCCGTTTTCTCGATTTGAATTCGATAATGTTTAATGTATTTTTTTTTTTGGGCTAAATTCAATTGGCAAGTCTTAGGCTCCATAGGCCATGTGTCGCTGAAGCTACAAAGATGTTTATTTTCTTCTTTTTTGAAGTTTGTATAAGGATGGCTGGTGTGGGTGTGTGTGTGTTTGTGTGCATGTTTGTGTTAAATCTTATATTCGAGTCACGATTTAGCATTTTTCATCAGCGCTGCGATTTTCATGTCACGTTCACTGACAAAGTTTTCAAGCCCGTAACCTTTACCCACACCAAGGCGCGAACTTTTACATCGCGTCTTTTGCGGCCATATAGGCAAGTATATAACATACACACAAGCACACACACACACACAAATATATATATACGTATGTACCTACTTTGTATCCAAATATTGTATAAGTGTGTCTTTATATATCTTTTGGGTTTGTTTGCTCTTCGACAAAAGTTTGTCAGTTTCGCCTGATGTTTAATTGTTATTTTGTGTGTCTCCTGCCGAGCAACTTAAGTACGTCTGATCTCATTTTGAAGTTGTTGCAAAGTTGTTAGTTTGCTGCCGGCTTACGATGTAACTACAAATTGTCAAGTTGGAAACATTTTGAGTCTTTCTTAAGTTAAAGCTTCGATTTTGGCACATTAGCTAAAGCCGTCGCGCCCTATTCGTAGAGATGTCGCTGCAAGAATCTAAGTTTTTTTTAGTATTCAACACCAATAAAAATCATATTTGCTTTTAGGCACATGTCTTCTTAAGAGCTGCATAAATCTTTAAAGTGAATGAAAAATTCAACAGGGCTTTTTAATTTATTGCTATACTAGTTATATATTTTTTATTTTACAACTTCTTAGCTCGAGCGATATCTTTTTAGTATTATTCAAATTGTCGTACTGTTGGTTCATTAAAAACAGATTTGCAGCAACTTCAATTCACAATTTCTTGGCCATTTTGCGCTTGCGTAAAACTGTAAAAACAAAAAAAAAAGGGAAATACAACTTTGCTGCTGCCACTCAGGCGATGAGAAACTCTTGAAGTAGTTTTGTTTTGTTATGCCACTTTATTAATTTCAAAATAAAATGGCGCAACCATTAACAATGCACCAACATCAAAAGCAACACACAAACACAACTCCAGCCAAGCCGCAATAAACAAGGAAAATAACAACAACAACAACAAAACTCGAAATAAAAATAAAATGCAGCCTGGCAAATAAAAAAAAAAAAAAAAAGAATGCTCACTTAGACAGTGTTGAGTACATGTTCTACATATACAAATGTAAGTAAATAGAATGGGATCGTAAACGCACACTTTTGTAGAACAGTGTAAAAGCACACACACAGAAAGAGAAAGAGAGAGAGAAAGAGAGAAACCGAAATGCAAGCTTCTTCTTATTCTGCTGCTGCTGCTGTTGCTGCTGTTGATGCTTGCTGTTGTTGTTGTTGTAGTTTTTGTTGTTCTTCTTCTTCTTCTTGTTACTTGCACGCTTCGCAGTCATTTGGAGCATATGTTTCGAACATTTTTCATAATCAAAAAGCTTTTAGCGGCGGACAGTAGCAATGATGGCCACGACAACGATACGGCTGTCCCGCCCCCAAAATCCCACTCCCCGCTCCCTTCCCCGCATCCACTTTTCCGCCTTACAAAAGCTACAAGCTGACTAACTTATTGTAGCCAAGTGGAGCTTATAGTCCGTTACATTTTCGAGTGCAGCAACGTGTAAAATCGGAATAATGCACCAGTTTCCGAACGCTGCACAGTGTGTCCAACTGCATTCAATTCGCCCGCAGTGTTTGCAACCGATTTGTGGCATGACAAAAAGAAAGAAAACTTGACAAAACAACTGCAACAGCAACAACAAGAAGTTGCAGCGTCGCAAGTCATTGGTTAACCGAACTTTGAGTTATCCTCTTTGTAAAATGATCATTATTTTTGTTATTGCTTTAAAAAGACTGAAGACAAATTTATGCTTCTCGTATTTATCTTAGATATATTTCTGTATATATATGTTTGATATATAATTTTAGTTTAAATATATTTTATTTTAAAAAAATTCAAAAAACCAAAAATAAATGCAAAAATATTTTTTATCTTTGATGTATTTATTTTTCAGCCTTGAAGTATATTTTTGCAAACTATAAATCAAATTCGTATAGCTAACAAATTTTGTTTTTTTCTCAAATATTTTTTTAGATAAATAAGAATTAGAGCGATAAACATTTTATATGCTTGGTATTTCTATAGGGTATTACAAAAGGCATTTGTAACGACAAACAGCATTTGTCATGCCAATTGATTGCCGACAGCCATGAAAGCTGCTGCAACAGCAACAACAAGAATAACAACAACAACAACAGCAACGACCATAAAGCCCAAAATAACAAATTCAATTTGGCTATCAACACCAAAAACAAGTCAAACAATCGAATTCAATTTTCATACGAATAAACATGTGGCCAAACATTTATAACAAATCGCATATTCAATTCAACGATTGGGTTTTTGGGTTTTGTTGTTAGTTTAGCATGCTAAAGAACACTTATTTGCAATAGTAATTTTAAATTGCTTATAGTTGACAGTTTTGTTGCCTAAATTATTGTGTGTTATTTGCATTAAGCCAAAAGCAACAAAGGCAACAACATTTAATTGTTGTTGGATTTCACAATGCGCATTACGCATTTTATTGCATTTCCGAATGCTTTTAATTGCCTTTCATTAATTTTTACGCAATGCCAGTCATCATATGCAAATAAATTGCGCATACGCATCGTTTGCCAACGGCAGCAACGGCAAACAACGGCAAACAGCTGCAACAAAAAACAACAACAGAGCCAGGCCTACTCACAAACAATAAAGTTAAGTCGTGTCAACAGAAGTTAAAGCCTTATCCGAGCTGAATCTTAAACAAAATTTATTTGCATATATTTCAGGATTGAGTTCTTAACTGAAGCAGCTGAGTTTGGTTCAATTTTAGAGCTGATGACGATTAAAAGCCACATTTAAAAGACACATGCACAATTTATATATCGCAAATAAATACTTAAAAGCGATTATAAATCCAGTTAAAACTAGAATTAGACGCAGATTATTTGATTTTCACTTAGGTATGTTTGGGTTCCAATTACTTGATTTGCAGACTTGGCTGAAAAAGAAAGATACAAATGAATAAAAATAATTTAAATAAATGAATGGAAAAACTCACTTTAGTTATTTAGTTATTAAAACAGCTTAAGGTCCACTGCTTTATCGCTTATATATTGCTTATGGACCTTATTTATAAATTTCGAATATTTTCCTATTTTCCGCATCCATTTTGTAAAAGTAGGCAAAATAGATAATTACTGCACAAATGAGGAGCACTCCAACTATGCTAAAAAGCACCAATAATGTCAGCTTAATGCCCCATTTTAGGCAACTTAAAATGTAATTAGTATTATTTAGTATTCTTATTAAAATGCAGATAATTAGAGACTTACCAGCACATAGCACTGCAAACGCATCCTGCGCACATCTTTGAACAAGTGAAAACAGTATTTTTAAAATAATTTTGAGTAAAAAACTAAGTGTCAACAACGCTTGAGTCTTTGAGGACTTCAATGTGAATATATTTGAGTCATGGAGACAGTTGTGAAAAAAATCAAATGAAATAAAATGCAATGAAATTGTGAAAATTGTACCCCAGCAGCATATTATGGCTATCTGGCAAATGATACTTTATTTTGTTGTGGGAATTTTTTTATTGCAGCGCCGGTAAATTCATAAATTCGATTAGCTTAAGCCACCAGCGCATTCAATTGTTGTTAAGAGCCTGCAAAGTCAACTGTAAAAACGAAATTTAAAAAATAAAAATAAAATAAAACTGAATAAACTGAAACAAAAAAAAACTTCAGCCGCATAATCGAAATGTGTTTTGGACTTTTTATTGCGCCAGCCGAGCCAAGGTAAGGCTTGAATTTCGAGGGTGTATGTGTGTGTGTGGAGGGGAGGACGGGTGTGGCGATAACAACTTCTCAACGCCTTATGGTCCATTTAGGTAAAAGTGCCATTTGCGTCGTGGGCTTAACAAGAAATTATGACCTCTGGGCCCATCCACAAAGCAAGTACATAAAAATGTGGCAGACCACCCAAAAAATACCCACCGATTAGGCCAAAGACAAGAAGCGATGAGGGGCAGGGGCAGGGGCAAGGAAACAGCTTCAGAAGATATGTCTATGGAGCTACTTTTGTATACTCGGTCGTCGTTTGGCAATGTGTGAATTACCAGATATATATTTAACGCTTACAGACACAAAGTTTCCAATTGCAATGCAATAAATATTGTTCGGGTACTCAAAACACCAATATACATTTTCTCGATTAGAACACATTTTGAAAACAAACCATAAATAACACGATTTGTGTGTTTATCTATATCGAAATTTAAATGTATTTTCTTATTCAATCAAGTGCTCCATGCCACTAAAAAATTAAAAGTAAATTAAAATTTGAATTGTTGATTTTTAACATTGAGTGATAAGGAACGCCAGAAATTGAAGAATGGCCAATCTAACACCAAATACAATTATGTTTGCCATGCTGACTCTTTTGATTATTGACAATGTATTCATTCTTGCATTCGAAACTATCAGCAAATCGAATGAGAAAAAGTCTGGTGACGAGAAATGAGATGCAATATCCATCAATAACTGTCCAACTGGAGAATATACATTTTAAAAGACAAGCCATAATTTTGTGACAGTTCAAAAACAAATGTTGCGGCACATATAAATAAATATCCAGATATGTGAAAATATCTAAAAGTCTATGCAGAATATGATTCTTTGTAAGTATCTTTGTATAACACAATTTTATTGCTGCAAAACATTTGAGAATGGAAAGTTTAATTGGACCTGCAATAAGTTTAAACGTGCAATTAGAAAATGGCTTAAAATCAAATATTGAATCAGTAGACAAGACATATTTAGGAACTCATCACGACTATCTGATGCAACTCATAATGAAGATTTTAGTCAGCTTTAATTTTTGCGCCCTTCCACTTGATGCAAACAATGCGCCAAATTTATAATGGGTGCAAAATGTTGAGGGAGTTTTGCAGCCAGCTGTTGAGCAGAAATCTGTGCCTGATGGGTTTCAAGGCTCAATGAATTTCACTGCCACTGCCCCTGCCCCTGCCACGGCCACTGCCACTACCTCGCTATCTGCGCTTACCTCTAACTGTAGCCACTACTTTCGTGGCATAACATTTCAATGAAATTTCCATGAGGAAACCATTTAATAGCTGCCGAAATGCGGTACGAAAGGAAATCTGGGTAAGGGAAAAAAAACCGCAATTTCCAGTGGAGTTTTGCGTTTTGTTCCACGCTGTCGACGCCCGATTGTTGTGTGGGCCAAAACTGATGCTAGTAGTTAACGGTACTTTGTATGCAAAGTGCAAAAAACGGAAGTACCGAAGTGCCACACAGCGTCGAATAGTCAAAGTAACTAGCCCAAACCACGTGAACGAGGATGAAACAAGTGAATGGCAAAGCCGAAAATGAAAATGTAGCCAGTAGAAGAAGCAGAAGCAGAGAAGGCGATAAGTAAGAGAGAGAGAGAGAGAGAGGGGAGGAGTGATGGACGGGGGAAAATGAAGGTTAGCAGGCCGCAAAGCGCTCAGCAGCTTGTGTTTGATTATTTTTAGCGCCGGAGTGGCTGCTTCTAGCTGTTTCTGGTGCACTTTATTTTGCAGATTGTAAGCGTTTATAACCAAAGTAGTAGTAGCAACAGACTTGGAGCACCAAGGATCGTTGGGTTGGGGGAGCACACTGACAGCTGACTGAAATGTCGAAAGGAACTTCAAATCGCTTGGGTGAAGCTTTTGAAATTTTGTTTCACTCCTCTCACGCCCCCCCCGCCCTGCGTATCTATGTATCTGGGTAAATACCTATCTATGGTGTGATTAAGAACGTTTCGTTGTATTTAAGTGTTGGCCCAAAGCTCTTTGTTACTCCTTGCGCTTCATTGAACGTCGATTGGCTGGGCGCTGTCTGATAGTGTGTGGCACTCTGTGGCCAGCTTTGTGGATCGAAGATACTTTTAGCATATCATTACCGCAGCTGCGGCTGACAGCGGTCTCTTTAGAGCCGGCTTTAGATTGCAATTTATCGATAAGCACTTAGTTTGCCAACAAACACTGACCGTAATTTATGCAAATATATTCTACATATTTAGACAATATTCAATTATTGCTGCATTGCACCAAAATCGCAGGCAATTATTTAGTTAAAATCAAAATAATTTTCAACCCCAAATAGAGCAATTGTGTATTATTCGTGGCAATCTTTTTTTATAATTTATTAAAGCTAACAAAAATAAGCTAAAACACATTGAATATTTTTTTTTTTGTAAATAAAGGCAATTTATTTTTATTATTTTTAATTAGACTATGCCCCTATAATTCAAAGAATGATACTAAAAATAAGTCAGTTAATTAGAAATTTAATTTTATTTATTTCCAGAATATGAGCCAGTTCCAAGTCTTTGACTATTCCAGATGACTCCACGCACATATCCAGATCGCTGAGCAAAATGTTGCTGCAAAGGTGGATCTGTTCGCAGTGGTTGGGCTCTGAGGGAAACAGCATAATTTCATTAATGCCTTTTAATATGGTGTGCGTAACGGTTCGATGAATTTCATTTCGTTGGGTTTTTTGGGTTCTCTTATTATTATTTTTTTTTTTTCATTATGTCGATGGCTTCGTCTTCAAGAGTATTACAGTGTCTTTTGTTTTTACTCACTTCCGCTTCTCTCTTTTTTTTTTTGATTGCCTTTTAGTACATTGAACATTTGGTATTTGCTATCTGCATGCTGTGCTGTTGAGTGGGTGTGGGTGTGTGTGGGGTGGTGTGGTGTATATGCCATTACTTCGATTTGTTTCTTATTTAAATTTTGTATACGCTTCAAGCGACACTGAACCAGGGCGCGTTGTTGTCGGGCAGGGCTGCATTAAGTGCTTTTTGCGGGTGCAAAGGCGATTTAATGCGAGCCAAAAAAAAAAAAAAGAGAGCAATTGGGGTAGTGTGCGGGTTGGGAGGGGGAGTAGAAAATCGCTGTGGTTGCCAGCTGTAACGCGTTTAATTTATACGCTCGCCTTGGCAACACAACAAAATAAAGAATGGCAAAAAGAGAAGAAATAAAAATATATATTTATTCTGCAGCTGCTTCTGCACTTAGACGTGTGTGTGTGTGTGTATGTGTGTGTGTATGTATTTGGGGTAATAAAAAGCAGCCAGCGAGTGGCATTCAACACCTTTTTCTATTTTGGCCAAAAAGCTTAATAAACAAACGGCCAAATGGGGTGCGGATGCGAATGCGACTGCGACTGCTGCTGGTGGGTTGGCAATTGGCAGTGACTCTGGGCCCAAGCCAGCGCATAAACATTTAAGTCCACAATTTGCACAGCACGTAAAAGGGGCAGAATGCACACACACACACAAACACACACACACACACACACACATACGCACACATACAAAGTCGCACATACTCAAGTACAAATGGTAGCCAAATGCAATTTTCACGTGCAACCGCAACGCAATTTATGCCACACCAGTAACTACAGCTACAGCTACATCCACAGCAACAACAGCTGCTGCTTGAACTGCTACCATTGCTACTGCTGTTGCTGTTGCTGTTGGTGTTGCTGCCCCGCATCCACACATGCCACTGACAATGGTTGACACCGTCCGCCCGCAGCCGCATCTGCTCCACCTTTCACCAGCATCGCATATGAATCGAAGCCGAAGCGCCGTCGTCGCTGCTTCATGCGTGCCCGGCTGCGATGTGGCAACATAAACATAACCCCAACAACAACGACTGAAATAACAACTACAAG
This sequence comes from Drosophila melanosoma, assembly GCA_035042045.1. Classification (NCBI taxonomy): domain Eukaryota; kingdom Metazoa; phylum Arthropoda; class Insecta; order Diptera; family Drosophilidae; genus Drosophila; species Drosophila melanosoma. The sequence continues at coordinate 2,962,681 of JAWNLY010000183.1, read as the reverse complement.
AAACACCAACATTACAACAGCCTCAAAATGCATAATACCCCATGGACAATTTGAACCGTAAGCGAATCTTTTAACCGGCTCCAACTGCATTTTTCTCCAATGTGCTTTTAAGCCAAACTATTTTTACAGCCAGCTTGGAAAAGCGTAAAATTCGGATTAATTTTTAAAGATATTATATTTTGGTTTATAAATCGATTATTGAAATTAAATTTAATTTTTAATTCAGTACATTTTCAACTAGCTTTCAGCTTAGCTTTTATGAAAAGCTAATGAAAATCTTAAGCTTTCTTTTATATAACCTTTATTTAATATATTTATTAAACTTGAAAAATGTATAAAAATTCATTTCTAAGAATTATTTGCTTATCAATTTCTTTTTTTTTTAATTGCTAACCAGCAAATATGAAATAATAAGGATTATTTATGTCTTAAGATTATTTTAATTATGTTATCAGATAGCTAAAAGTATTATTATGACTCGCAACTATTCACCACAAAGGAAGCAACAAAGGTGTCCACAATATGGCGATCTTAAATTGGCCATTGGTACTGCGATTATATAGTTTCCAGCAGAGGTCATGATTCCTCTTGTTGTACCCTTTTTAGTGGCGTGTGTGTGCATTCGTGTGTGTGTGTTTGTGTGTCTGTGTGAGTGTGTGTGTGGAGCATTGTAATGCAGCGCTATCACCTGGCGCTGCATTTGTTCAGTAGCCAGCTTATTTATTGCAGTTGAATTAAAATGAAAAACGTTTGTGCTGGTCGAAGCTGGGCTCAGTTCATGTTCATTTCTGGAGCGCCACATGATGACTTACCGGTTGCCCGGCATACTCTCCTTTTGCTAACGACAATGGACTGTTGCTGGAGAGTGGCAGAGGAGGAGTAGGAGGAGGAGGAGTAGGGTACATGGTGACCACGGCTGGACGCACAATCAACTCAAGCAGTCATAAGCACGACTCATGCACACTTGCAAGTGAGCTGGGGTTCGGTTTCCGTTTCCGCTGCAATGTGTCGCCGCCATTATGCAAATACTTCCCAGTCCACGCACGCCAATTCTCACACCCCCTCTCCCCTTAACCCCCCCTTCATCCCTTTCTCTTTCACCTACACTCCAGCTGGCTGCCTTCCCCATGTCCATCCCATTCCACAACCGACTGCAATCTGCATTTAAATGACCCAAGCGAGGTGAATCGCGCTCTCTGAGATTTCAACGAGCATCGTCCTCTTGTCGCGTCATTTGCAAAAATATTAAAGAAAATATATAGCCAGCAAGCACCTGACATTATGCATGGAGCACCCCAGGAGGCGCCCTCAATTTGGAGCGTGCCTGGTGTCCTCAAAATGAGTTTTCGTCCCGTAATTGAAATTCATTTTAGTGCTGTGTTGGCTTCAGGTCGGTCCTCGTCCTGGTCCTGGTCCAGACACCAAAGACCAGTCAACCGATGATTTTTTGCCTTTTGATTGATTGCCTTTTTTTGGAAAATTACTTTGCCATTGCAGTGACTAGCAGATAATTCGGTAAAATGGAACGTAAAAATCCATCCACAATGGAATTTGATATTTAAGTCCATTCAACCAACCAAAAGTAAAATTGTAAAATTAAATAAAATAAAATATGCTAAAATAGCTTAATGTAAATCAGAATCTCTTTAAAATAGTTTGTTAGATTTAAGTCAGATTTTAACGAGATTTCACTAAAGGATTTAAATTTAAGCTTTTGCTTATAAATTGTGCTTTAAACTATTATTTTTAAGTGCTTATTTGCAGTTTGAAGAATAAAATTTTTGTTTTCATATATTTATAAATTCATATATCATATTAAAGGCTTAAAGTGTAGTTCGGAGTTGCTGTTGTTCATCTCGTCTAAACTAATTTCATACACAGCCAAAACAAGACAGGCAACTGAAAGGGGGAAATGGCGAGGTGGAAACGAGGCATTCTCCAGTCGTTTTCATAACTTTGACAAGGTAACACACAGAATCTCCTGGTAAAGCTAATAAAGTTACACGTAGTCACACACAAACACACACACAAACACACACACATACACACACTGGTATTCACAAGCATGTACATGAAGCACAAAAATTGTGTGTAACGCGTTTTGTTATGAGCCAACGTAGCATGCCACAACTCTACACACCCGCGCACACACAAACACACACACACACACACACACACACACTCACACACACACACACATACACAGACAGACAGAATCACACTTGCATACCCAAGAGAGTTGTTAACGTTTTTTCATCGCTGTGTTTACTCTTATTCATCTTGGCGCCAGGACTCTAATGACAGGACCCCTGTTGCAGGCAGGCAAGCAGGCTGCCACCAAAGCAGAGTCGCGATAAGCGACAATAAACATAAAAAATGAAAGTCAAGCCGTCCGCTTCCCATTTACTCCTCCCAACCCCCCCACCAATGCTTGGTAGATTTTATGCATTGCTCGACAAAATTTTAACAACCACGCGCGATTTTTGTCGGGCTTTATTGCAGATCTCGTGGATTTTTGGCGGATTTTCAACGCATCAAATTTGCCCTTTTCCTGTTTATTTTTTTCCCCATTTTTTTTTTTCGTCATACACCCGTAAACGTGCAGCGACTCACTGATGAGCCTGCGACCGGGCGCACCCGCTTCCCTCCTCTTGACTGCTCTGTGGGGCACGCAAATTAGTTCGCAGCTCAAATTCATTAATTGAATTATAAGTTACAAGCGAAATTCGCAATTTGCTTGTCGGCGAGTCATAAACAATAAGCTTTTCATATACACTAGTTGCATGCCCCAATCATGGCTTTGTTATGCAACATTTGGTGTTTCAACAAATGGTTTAATAAACTTGCTTTATTCGCGAGTTCAGTTTACATAAGCATTTCATTTTAACCTATTGTCAAATATACTTTTAAGAAGCATTTCACAAAGTTTCAATATTGGTTTAAATCTGACACAATGTAAAATCAGTTTTAATATTGTTTAAAATTATTTCTTATAAATATGTAAAAAATAATAAATGATTTGAAGTACTTTTAAACTGGTAGTTAAGCACTCTCATAGCTAACATACTTGTTTACACACACTTCTCAAATATTTGAATAAATGCTTTTTATTTTCATCAGTCTCGTTTTTAGCGATTTGATTTTTTCGTATTTTGCGTGTTTTATTAAAAACATGAAAAATAACAATCCGCATTTTTGGGAGAAATATTTCTTTTTAATAGCAATTGATTGCTGTTTTAACAAGCATATTGTTTCCAAGTTTTATTTAATTAAAAATATGAGAGCCATAAAAATAAATGGTACAAAATGAATTTTTGGAGCATATATAATAAACAAATTTATTAATTTGAAATATTTGCATTTTTTAATGGACTTGAATAAAAAAAAATATTTATAATCAATGACTTGGAGAAATGGCATTAAAATTTTAATATCCTATTTGGTTTTCAGCCCTTGCAAAAACTATACTCAATCCAATTTAATTTGGTAAATGTTGACATTTTGATTTTATTCTGTACTCAAATTAATATTAAGCTCGTCAAATGTGTTTCGTAGCGTTTGTCAATTTGTCGCATCAGCAAAAGCCAGGCGCCAATGGAAAAAGGACCACAGACAAAAGTATCAGTCTCAGTGCAAAGTCAATACAATTGCAAGATGGAATTGGCAGCACGCATGCCAACCAGCCAGCCAGACGTATGCCAAGAGACAACGTTAACCAAGGATGTGCTGCATGTCCTTAGCCATCCTCCCGCCTCTTGCTGACTCTTGCTGTCTCTCTCTCTCTCTCTTTCTCTCTGGCTGCCCCGACCGGGCCATTCTCATGTCGAACGTCAGCTTAACATGCGATCAGCGACAGTGAACGACAGACGCAAGGACATGCTGAAGTGACATGCTCCTTGTCTCGTATCACACACATCCCTCCTCTCTACTCCTACTGAGACGTCGTTTTCCTATTAGGCAAGCAATACTCGAAGGCGTTGACAGGCAGCAATTTGCAATTTTTGAAAAGTATTTCGCACAAATATGTTTGTCGCCCACTTTTGATGCCTGTTAATTGCCAAATCAATCGAGGCAAACTAAGGCTGTAAAAACTGCAACGTTCTGTTGCTATTAAAAAGCAATTTAATTTACTATAATACACACAAGCACACACACACACACACACACTCGTAGAGAGAGCACAGCAGCTGCAAAGTATGCCACACATTTTGGGAAGGCCACAAACATTTTGCAGCCAAATAAATTGCAATTATTAAAATCAAATTTGCACAAAACGCACACAAAATGCGCTCTTTGCGGTGGGCGTTGGTAATGGCTGGGGCGTGGCACTTCTGAACCAACTGTGCTGCTATTTGGGGTGACAACATGTCGTGCAAATACAATAAATATAACTATAAATGTGAATTAACAACGAAAATATATATTAAACAGATATTTTTTATATTTATTTAGCTTCACAGCAAACCAATCCAACAATTCCACAGTTCTTCACAAATTGCACATTATGCAAGACAAGGGGGAGAAAAGCAATTAAAACAAATACAAAGTTTATTTCAACATTGGCAAATGCAAATATTTTTGCATTGGAACTCAACCGGGAAATGAAGTATGCAAAATGGTTGCACATAAAAATAGCTAAAGATTCGTTAGGGATATTTTCCGATATGGTTTCCAATTAATGTGGCTGTCGTTCAGTGTTGTGTAACGTGCCCATATGCAGCTGTAAAGTGTGTTTGCGAGCAAAAATATATAAAAAAAAATTATCCAACGGATGCAAAAGGACACGCGCTGCTTTCCCCATTTTCCATTTGGCGTAATAAATTTGTAAAATTGCGAATTTTCCGCTTCAATAAATTGTCAAATCTGCAAATCAACAATAACTTAATCTATAGTGCCGCTGCGGCGATGAGTGTGTGTGGGTGGAGGAGTGTGTGTGTAAATGTATGTGGGTGTCTGTGTGTGTATGAGAGAGTGAGATAGCGAGTATGCGCTGGCTGCATGAAATACGTATACGTAATGTGCTGTTAACGGCTCATAAAATTGCACTTTAAAACGCGATTCGCCAGTCGCGACTGGAGCGCAGCAAAGGGCAAAACAAAAACAGGAAGTGTCAACGGCAACATCAGAATCAGCAACAGCAACAACAACAACACCCACAATAGCAACAATGAAACATCTGTGCATACAAACACACACACACACACACACATTTAACGTGAGTAGTTTGGTAAGCTTCTGTGAAAATACGCATCGAAATATTGTGCAAGTGAAGCAAGATAATAGTTGCAAGAGAAATAGTTGCAAGAGAAATAGTTGCAATGGAACATCCAGATTTCAAATAGAACATTAAATATTGAGAATTGGAATACGTAAATACGCTTAAGAATGGACAATGAGTGTGAAACTAAACAATGCAAAATGGAATTATGGTAACTGTAGCAGATCAGAGCAAATTTCAACTAAAATATGGAAACAGAATATGAATTATTCTAGCATAAAATACTTTTTAAATATTGATGGACCGTTAGTTACAATCGAAATAAACTTTGCCAGAAACTTACTAAAATACAGGAAAACGAGTTGCATTTGAGACTGCCTCATAAATATTGAGTTGGCTCTAAGCAGTGCGAGTTTTATATATAAGCGAAAATATAAAAAATAAATTAATTAATTGGCAAAATAATGCTTAAGCAAGAAACAAATAAAAGATGATGAACATATAATATAAATGCATATATTGAAGAGATGCTTAATATAACCAGAAAAAATGTTACGTTTGCTAATTGTAAATATTGGTAAATTTGATGTTGATAAAGATTTCAGAGAGTGCACTTTGTACAAAAAGTGTAAATAACCAATTTTTAATCTTACAACGTGTTGCATAAATATTTTACAAACGGGAGAATATACGTAAAAAAAAAACATGCATATTCACAGGCGCTGTGAAAAATGTTTTTCATCTTTTAACATTGGTGTGCAATTTTTGTGCTGCATAAATATTTTGTAATTTGTCCAAGAATTATTGTAAAAAAAAACACAAACAAAAGATAAAATCATACACACAAAAAAACAACACACACACATGGACAGTTATAAAAACAAGCATTTTGAAAACCAATATAAATAATGCATAAATACAATGACGAACAGCCAAAAGAGACATAAAGATACGATCCATTTAAGCTAAATGTGTGCTCGAAACCTGTTATTATACTCTGGAAATGCTTGCATTGGTTATATTGGTTTTCTGCACTAGTGTGTAACAAGGAAGCAACTATCCATAAAGTATATATATTAGATAATGATCAACAGCCGAGTCGATCTAGCCATGTTTTGTCTGTATTAAAACGAGTTAAGGTCTTTAAGAGAGAATTAAAATTTTGAATATTTATTCTCACATATCCTGCGCAAATCTATATAATTTCATTTTATCGATAATTGTCTGCGCTTATCGAATATGGACAAATTCGATTTATGATGGCAATTAAAGCCAGAACGATGTATATAATATATATAGATATAGATAGATATATATAGATATTAATATCTTATTGATTAACTGTGAAAATGTCCTCAAGAAATATAAGAAATATTATAATCTATAAATAGTAGTATATAGCTTTAAGTATACGTATACGTATACGCCTTGGATTTTTCCAATTATACATGCCAGAATTGGGAACACCTTCAAACCTGCGTACATTTACAAATATTTTAAAAGGAAATTTTCCTTTACACATGTAATAATATATTAAATAGCTGACTACAGAGTATTGTCTAGTCGAGTTCACTTCTTGACTTACTTCTTGTTGTTGCTGTTTGCTGCATTGTATCCATAAATGGGTGAAAGGTGAAAATGACTGGAGATTTTTACTCTTAGCTGTTCTGACATTTCTGTTCACTGGGTTAACTGATTCAAGTTGGTTGGTTTGGCACAATTTAACCAATATTTAATTATCACTTACCTTGTCAGCTGGTTATCTGTTTAATTGGCATAAACGCATCTATTATAAATAATCCCAATGAAGATTCATGTTTAATATTGATTTGTTATTAATAAATTTTAGTTTTGTATTACCTAGGAAAATTATTATACGTTTTTTCGTGTGCTCTTTTTAAAAATTTAATGAGTTGTTCGCTGCTTTGATCTGGCAAATTAATTTCACTTAAAAAAGGAAAAAAGCTTTTCTAATTTGAATCATACAAATGTTTTTCTCAATTTTGAAAAAACTAAACTTTTACTGCCACTTAAATTAAATTAGAAACGAAACTAAACCGTTTATATTGGAGAGATTAAATCTAATCGATTTGGTTTCTATTTAAATTGACTCATTTTGCAAGATAGAAAATACTTTAAACTAATTGAGAACAGGGTATTTGCCAGTCGAGCATATTATACTCAGATGTTGTTGTGGTTGGTTTTGCAGCTTTCGCGGATTGTCATGAAATATGCATGCTCGATATTTACATGAGAGGCATTAATTTTGCAATTTCATTGTTGCTTGTTATTATTATCAACATTTTTTATGCACATTTCTGTTTTTTTATTTTCGGTAAGCTAAACGGTGCAAAATATATATATTTATATAAATACATATGCAACAAATAACATGGTTTTTTCATATTCATATTTGCTCTATTTGAATTGAGCCCCTTTTGTCTGTTGCCAAATGTGCACAGCTTTCATTTGCTTTGTATAATGATTTATAATTTTGGGAGTATTATATTAAAATTACACAAATATAATAAAATACACATAAATCTTCTTTCGCTAGTGCAAAATGATTGCAAGCAATATTATTAATTATATGTAAAAAGCAATTCATTACTAAAGTAAATCTGACACACAAAAAAAAAATAAAAATATATTTTCAATTCATTTTAATATTTTAATTTAGCAACAATCTCTACTGGGAAATATGATAATGGTAAAAATGGTACAATTAAGCAATGACTGGATGAAAGAAGATCTTTAATAATTTTATTTTTTATTCTTGATCATCATTAAGAGTCGAGTCGATTTTAACTTAGATATGTTTAACCAACAGTTATTTTCATATCAATCAAACTACTATCAGCAAACTTCTGCTGGTTTTATATATATTTATATATATAGTGAAAATATAAATAAATTTATATATAAAGTAGATTCAGAATATTTCAAAGTCGAGGATGAATTATTCATTTTATAATCGATGGACAATTCCCAAACCAGTTAATTAATTTACCACTTTAATTTACACAAAGCAACACCAAATATTTCATTACATTTTTCGGTAGTTAAAAATTGTAATTTTATATTTTGCATTGATTTAAATATAATTTATGATAGAACTTACCATTGAATTATATTGAATATAGATGAATAGTTGACAGCCGTAAATATATCAAAATGTTTTCACATTAAACTTGCAAAATTAGATTTATTTGAATTTATTGCATGCAACACAAGCACAAAACTATCTAAATAATATATGTATATATATACATATATATATATACTATATATGTATATACTATATATGTTGTATATACACAATACGCGCTGTTCTATAAAACCCAGCATCCGCCTATGGTTTATTTCAATAGCAGTCACAAAACACAACATAAAAATGCACATAAATTAAGGCAATAAATTTGGAAGGGATCACAGGAACTGGACGCTGGTCACTGGTCACTGGACACTGCGAACCGGGTATCAGTTCTTTCTTTGTATTGTTTAAGGCCCCAATCGCAATTAGTCAAATATATTTTTTTTGAGGCTAATTAGTTGACAGGCCCCGGGGCACAATCATTGCTATTAATTCACTTTTTATATTACATTTCTTCTTTTTCATTTAATAATTTGTATTTAAAAAATAAATACATTGAGCACATTCTGCTGGTGATGATAATAATGATGATTGTACAATGTCGATATTTATATATAATAAAAATGAGATTACTGATTGTCGGCTGCAGTTGACCTAAAATGGTCCACGCATTATTGGCTGACATTTTTGATGCTGCTTTGTTTCCGGTTCCGTTTCCGCTGTGCGGCAGCATGACGCATGCCGCATCTGCATGCGTCTCTTATTGTTATTTGTTATTTTTTGTTTTTGGTTATTTATCACAAAGCAATCCGCTTTTGTGTGTTGTTTTGAATTGAATCAATTCAATTGATGCGTTGATTTTATGTGCACTCAAATCACATATTAATTTCATTAAGTTACCCGGCCAATAAATTGGCCACAACAAGTTTAAGCTGAAGACTGAAAGCCAGCAAAGCTCAGCTCAACTCTCATGCATATTTCGATATATACATATATATATATATAAGAAGTCTGCCCAGACAATAATTATGTATTTATGACGTTGATTCACTTGAGTAGTTACACCTTATAAAGCAGCGTTATCTGCAGTAACATGGGTGTGCACTCGGGCGAAACAATATATGCAAGCTGTGTGACATATCGGATAGATTGAGTAGATATTTATTAGCCAGATGGTTAAGCCTAAATTGTTAAAAATAAAACTGATTTCTGGTGCGCTCTTCAAATTCTTTATGCTAGCGCCATCTGTAGTTCAAGATGTAAGCTAGCTGAGAATGACTAAAAGCTGCTTGCTATTACAATGTAGCACCATCTGTGAAGAGAATTCAGCAATTATTGCTTGCACTTGTCTATGATAGGTGGTGGGAAATGTTAAATAGTTAAAATACCTCAAATTAATGCACATAGCTTAAATGTGATATGATAATATGTAGTATTGCTTTGCTATGCGCTTTCTTATCAATTTAAGCACACCTGCCTACATTTAGCCAACTGTTGTAAAATTATAAAATTTGTACGCTTTCATTCTGCCAACTTAACAGAACTGCTTCTCTTAACGTACTGCTCACTTTGCCCATCTCTAATTGCCATATCAGCTGTTTTGTTGTTTGTGATATTCTTTTTTTTTTTGCTCTAAACTGATAAGAAGCGACGCAATTTGGTTGTGCAAGCAAAACAAAAGAACTCTCCCCAATATTTAGCTCAATATGAGCGGCAACATACACGGAATCAGTTGGTTCCCCAACTTCCCGGACAAGTTCGTCTCCTGGGGCCAGGAGATCAGTCTGTACGAGGTGCGCACCAAGGACGATTCAAGCCAAAAGAGTCGTCTTCCCTACATTCCCGTCAACTATCTGAGCAACGAGACTCGTTATCAATATGCCCGCTGCGTGGCAGCCTCCTATCACAGCGATCAGCCGATCATTGCCGTTGGCCTGGCCGATGGCAAAATTGGCATATGTAATTTCCGGGACACTTACGACAGCAGCTGGGAGTACAGTAAGAAAACCCAATCCTTGCCAGACAAACACACAAATTTCCAATCTGATCCATAAACACTTTTAGCGCCACGGCAGCAACGCATGTGCACGTGCCTTGCGTGGCACGAGTTGGATGCGAACATATTGGCTATCGGGCATGATAAGCATCGTTCCGATTCGTGTATCACCATCTGGGACATTGAGCGTGGCGTGCCCAAGGAGACAGCAAATTTCTTTGGCTTCGCTGAGGCAGCTAATTCACTATGCTGGGATCACAATCATCGCGTGCTCATCGCCGGCATCAGCCAAAAGATGATTAAGCTCTTCGATCTGCGACGTAATTGCTAAACCCACTTTATGCTCCTCTTCTATATAACCGCTCATGTTGTTCCACGTCTTGCAGAGAGCAACGCCACCTGTCAGTCCATCCAGTCGAAGACGGTGCAGGGACTCGCAGTGGCGCCCAATGGCAACTATCTGTGCAGCTATGTGGATTCGATGATTATGTTGTGGGATTTGCGTGCAATTGAGCGACCACTGCGCCAGATTGCATCCTCACGGAATCACATGCAAATAGCCTGGTGTCCAACGAGATCTTCTCTGTTGTCCTCGCTGCAGCGGGACTCGCCGTATATAACGCTCTACGATATACGCAGCGTGGACAACGAGTCCAGCCGCGACGTGTACCATGTGAAGCGACAGATTAGCCCCTTCCCGGCCAAGTACCAGCACAGTGGCAAATTTTCCGCCGTCAATTGGTTGTCCTGGCATCCGCGAGACTTTGAACGTGCCCTGCTCCTGGCCGATGCATTGAATATACTGGATTTTAGGTTGCCAGCAAGTTTGCATACGGCGTACAGCAATCGGAGCAAGTTGCCGCTGCTCATGCAACGTCCACTTTATGCACCAGCAGGGTGCGGAGTCGCTGCCTCGCCCACAGCTGGCAGCAGCCAACAGCCAACGACGACGACAACGTCGAGCAGTTGCAGCACAAACAGCGCTGCCAGCTCGCTGAACGAGTTTAGTGTTGGCTCATCGCTGAGCTTTGATTTCCTCGAGCGAGAGTTGTTTGAGGAGGATTTGCTGGAGGAGACGCGTCAGCGTGCCCAGCAGGATTACGGCATGCGGCCGGACAACAAACGCTTTGCCGAGCAGCATTTGACGCCCTACTTGCGCAATGTGTGGACGACGCTGACGAACGTCCACTGCGATGATCGGCTGACGGGCCTAAAGGCCACGCTGGGCATCAACCTGGGTCACACCTCAGAAGCACTGATGGCTAGTTCGCGTATCGAATCACAACTGCTGCAATGGCCCGATGGCATCAACAATTCCAACAAACTAGTCTGCTATCGGTAAGTCGAATTTCTGCTGAACTAAATCCATTACCCGAGGGAAAAAGGTCACCAACCGATAATTGTTTTGGAGTTTTAATTGGTGGTTGTTTTGGAGTCTTTATTTTCGAACGCTCAAGCTAATTCATGTGAGATTACGCGATTTCAGGCCGTTGCTCACTTTAAACACATTGACTTATAACTAAATCCTTGAACCATTATCTAAGATTTCGTTTCCATTTTGCAGCAGCGAACAGCGGGATTTGGCGCTGAAGCTGTGCGGCTGGCCCATTGAACAGGAGCTGGACCGATTTATCGACGAGCTGTACGCGAGCAAGGAGTTCAGTCGGGCGGCGATGATCTGTGTGGTCCATTTGAAGGTGCTGGCCGCATGCAATATATTGTCTCGGGCAGCGGATAAGATGCGTGATCCGAGCATGTATCGGATTACGGCAATCGCCTTGTCTAGCTTCAATGCCGATCGCTGCAGTTCGACGTGGCGCAATCAGCGCTCCAGTGCCAATATGCAGATTCAGGATCCCCATTTACGTGCCATCTTCTCCTTTCTCACCATGGAGGCGGACAACTTTGAGGCGGTGCTCCGAGAGGAGGGTGTCTCACTCGCGGATCGCGTTGCCTTCGCCTGCAAATATCTGTCGGAGACAAAGCTGACGGATTATGTCAAGCAACGCATTCAGCGCGCCATCGAATGCGGTGATCTCAATGGGCTGCTGCTCACTGGCGAATCGCTGGATGGCATTAACATCCTGCAAGCGTATATGGATGCCAGTTTCGATGTGCAAACGGTGGCACTGGTGGCCATCAATTACTTTCGAAACGAGCATTTTGTGGACAATCGTATCCAGTACTGGATAACCAGCTACCTGGACTATCTCAATAGCTGGGGCCTGTGGGAGAAGCGCGCCGAGCTGGATATTAAAATTGAGAATATACGCGCATCGGCGAGAAGTTCGCGTACTGTGTTCCTTTCCTGCAATTTCTGTGGGAAGTCCGTGTCCAATGCGCTGCTCGATGAGCCGCGAACGCGCAGCACAAGCACCAGCACAAATCGTTTGTCATCCTGCCCCAGCTGTCGGAAGCCATTGCCACGCTGCTCCCTGTGCCTCATGCACATGGGCACCATGGTGACTACCAGTGCCGGCGACACAAATGCATCCTCTTCTACCCCCAACTCAACGGAGCTGCAAGGAGGCTGGCCAATGAAACCGTTCTCCAAGTGGTTCGCCTGGTGTCAGACTTGCCGCCACGGCGGACACACCGAGCATATTATGCAGTGGTTCAAGTGCGTACCAATTATAACTCCATATATAGCATAAATGTGTCAAGCTCAAACTCAATCTCAATCTATTTGCAGGCAAAACTCCGAGTGTCCAGTTTCCTCGTGTAATTGTCGCTGCTTTGATATGGATGGCACCAAGCCAAATACTTTGCGTGAGATTTCCTAGCTGCGACGGCAATACAACTACATTTACTACTATCACACTACATATATACTATATATTTACTATATATATACTATATATTTACTATATATATACTATATATTTACTATATATATACTACGATACGCCCATGCCATATGGTTCGCCTTAAACTGAAAAGTGTTCATTGTACTTATATGTATATATACATATATATATATATATATATATATATATATTCCACGGTTGATGTGCCCGTAGCATAAGTTTATTATGACCTATCAGCTATTAGCTGCTCAATTGCATTTTATACGTACTAAAAAGAAAAACTAATTAAAAATCACAAATAAATGACACAAAGAAAAGTCCAAAGCAATAACCGCTAATTTCAAATTCAATATTTGTCAATTCCAACAGTTTGCAACACTTATTTTACATCGAAGTGATTTCGACTAACCGACGAGTTTTTACGCAATTGGCAATCTTGCTTTATTTCTTAATTATTGCATTTTTAATTAATTTCAGGTTAAAAATAAAAACTGAGCTATTTCGTTATTTTTGTTTGTATTTTGTTTCTGTTTTCAATACGCACCGCTGTTAATAACAGCACATCAAAACATATGATTTTTGTTTGTGTTGCGAGCGAACTGCTTTAATGAACTACAACCACTTATAATTCGGAACATTTGTTCCTTTGAACCAATTCCGAATTCTGACACAATTCTATTCCACACGTTTTTATCATCGCATCCAGTTGTGATGTCAATTCGTTTAATTTACACATTTCCCACATCTTTTACGCATTGTGCTTCCAGCTAAATACGTATATGGCAATAACAAATTAAAGGTATAAAATACTGCAACAAAGTCAAGTAAGTTTTTACCATCGAAGCACGCTTTGGTTTTGCGTCTCTTTTACTATCAGTTCTCGTTTGGCGTTCAATTCGTGTGTGTAGTCAAATATTAACGCCGTGTTTTCTGCTCGCTGTGATAATAAATTTACTCACGGCTAAAGCTTATGGCAAATATTAATAATAGACTGGACAGAAATTCTTTAAATACAGAACACATTGCCGACTTAAAAATGACGTACATATTTCATTCGTTGTTGATTTTTTTTTAATTTAGCAACAGCAAATTTGAAACATTGCCAACAATTTTCACCGCCGGACCCTTGAAATTTCATTGTATTTATGAATTGTTATTTGGATAATACTAACGGAAAATGTTCTAATCAGACTTGTTCTTATCTCAGCTATATATATATATATTACGCACTTACTCAAAAACTAAAATCAATTTTTGATTTTGGCTTTGGCATCCTTTTATTAAGCAGCAAACGCAACTCAAAAAAAAAGTAAGCAGTAAACCAACGGCTTATTATGTCATTAAACTAAATTTAGCTTTTAGCGCACGCAGCTAAAATACTCTGAATTCAAAGCGCTCTTTGACTGTCTGTTTTCCTGAAATGAGTTCTCGCTTTCTAATTATTATCGCACAATATTAATTGCTCCCAATAATCCATTAATTGCTTGCTTTTGTCAATTCATGTTTATGTTAAACCCCCACCCCAAACTTACCCAACTGTTGCCCATAATAAAAGGAGCCCGCGAAAAAAACAATAAAAGAGAGCAAAACTTAAAGAGCGTCAGTGAGAGAGAAATAGAAATAGAGTGGGCAAACAGCTGACGCAGTATTGAAAATACGGCGTCCATTCAAATAATTGCAATAGTTATGTGAGTTGAGCGATGCGAAGCGGTTCGAAGCCGTTATACGCTCTGTTGATTTTATTTTTGTTTGCTCATTATACAAATAAACGAAACGATTTCGAACGATAAAAAAAATCAAAGCAATCAAAGAGAACACTGCATTAAATTTAAGCGATATTGTTGATAAAGTTTACAACGAAACACAATAATCAAAACAAAATCAGTTTTCAAGGTTAGCAGATTGTGAACGTTTTTTATTTTGTATCAAATGTACTATAAGCACATAATTCTCAATTGGTGCTGTTAAAAGAACGCATAAACTTGTTTCATGAAGGACAAGTGGAAGAAAAGCTTAAAATAGAACACTGAGATTTAACATCAGTTACGCTTTAAGTTTAAAGTTTTACGTTAATGTTACGCTGTTCGCGTTACGAGATTCTCAATGAGGCTGCAATTGGATTTTTTCGGCTTTCTCTGACACTGTACTACGTAAATGTTCAATCATGCAAAACTAATCATTTCATATTTTAAGTTGTAATTATAGACGCTGTTGAAAATATATGTAATCATTTTAGTAGAATCTGCGCCTGCAAAGTGCATTTGTCGTAAGTACAAAATAAGTGCAATATTTTGTACCACAGTGTTAAAGCGTTAACGTCACCTGTATAATTGTTTTGCTGCTGTCATTTGCGTGTCGCTGCCAAAAAAGAAAATTAATTATAAATTCCATTGGTTATGCACATTTTCATTAATCTTCTGCTGATAACAAATCTATTAAACAACTGGCAAAACAATCCTTTGTCTAAAGCATGTTTCAATTAATAGAGGAAGAGTAACAAGAACAACAAAAATTGTCGCGTCTTTGTAATTATTGATTATATGTACCGTTATAAAAATGTGTGACATTTGTGCGAGAAATGTGATGTTAATATTTCACACATACTTTGCATAATTCTGATATCTCTCTATCCCATTGCAGTTTAATGCACACTTGAAAGAAAGCAAGCGGAACAGGAGAAGAGTGAAACACAACCATAGACACAAAAGCAAATAAACAAACACACACACACATTAATTATACTATACAAATACAGAATGTTGCGCAATACTCCGTTTGCGGGCACGCCCACCTATAAACTGCTGTTGGGCTTCGGTCTCTGTTCACTGGGCAGCGCCATGCTCTATGCATACTTTAAGACCCACAAAGATGACTCGCCAGAGGAGCAGGGGGACGGACCGAATAACAGCAAACAGCAGAATAAGCAACAACAAAAACACCGGCAAAAGGAAATCTGTCTTAAAATCTTTGTGGAGAATGACCATGTGCCGTTAATAATTGGACGCGGCGGTGCCAACATTAAGCTAATTGAAGAAAAGACCGGAACAAAGATAAGATTACGGTAAATATTAAACACTTAGCTTAGAAGACAAAGAGAATGGAATTTAATGTGTGGACAAGATTACATGATTCAACAGAGATTGGAATTTGATATAATTGAGTAAAATATTTACTTTCTAAGACTAATTGAATATATATAATAAATAAGTATGTAAATATGTACTCTTAAAATGTGTAGAAATCACCAGTCTTAGTCTTTGAGGTTACTCTTCTCTGAATTCACTTTATTAATTGTTTTCCATTTTGTTTTTCAACATTGCTACAAATCAGCGATAAAGACAGTACTCACAAATTCTGTGACATCAACGGGCTGCCCGATGCAGTGAAAGAGGCACGTGTTATGCTCCTCCGGGAAATTGACCGTGCCCCAATTGCCAAGGTGGAGATGCAGGTGACACAGCGACTGGCCAATAAGATCAATGGACGCGGCGGTGAAATAATCCAAGACATCAGTCGGGCATCGCTTGCGAAGATCTGTGTCGATCCGAATGGACGCAATGGCAAAGCCAGGATTAGCATCGTTGGCAACCAGAAGCAGGTGAATATTGCCCGCAAGCTGCTCGAGGATCAGATCGAAGAGGAGGAGGAGCTGCGTCGTGACGTCGACGAGGTAGAGCATCTGCGCGAGCCGCGTCGCTCGCCCAGCTACAGTCTCAACTCGAGCATATACTCCTCGCAGACGTCGCTCAGCTCGCAGCCACCACGGGACAAACTAATGGCAGCCCGCGGCGACGACAAGCCGATGGAGGTGTATGTCTCGGCGGTTGCCTCCCCGACCAAGTTCTGGGTGCAGCTGGTGGGACCGCAGTCCAAGAAACTAGACGACATGGTAAAGGATATGACCAGTTATTATAGCAGCGCCGATAACCGGGCAGCTCATCAGCTGACAGACCCCTATGTGGGTCAGATTGTGGCCGCCATCTTCAAGTTCGATGAGAAATGGTATCGTGCCGAGATTGTCGACATTATGCCCAATCAGTACAATCCCAATGAGCTGGTCATCGATCTGTACTTTGTGGACTACGGCGACAGCGAGTATATTTCGCCAGCAGATATTTGTGAGCTGCGCACCGATTTCCTCACTCTAAGGTGAGGTATATATGGTATATATGACTATCAATATATTAATGTTCTCATTTAGGTTCCAAGCAGTCGAATGCTTCTTGGCGAACGTAAAGTCAACTATTACAGATGAGCCGACGACTTGGACTAAACCATCCATATGCAAATTCGAGGAACTAACAGAGGGTGCGTTTTATTACCATTATTATGTAATATATCCCTAAGTTAATTCCTTGTTTTATTTCCCCCGTTAGTTGCCCATTGGCGCAAGCTGATCGCTCGTGTTCTGACCTACAAGGAGCGTCCAAAAGTCGAGCGAGACGTGGGCGCTTCCACACGAGATGGTACCCCACTGCCCGGTATTGAACTGTTTGATCCGACCGAGGGCGGTGAGGTGAACATTGGTGATCTGCTGATAACACAGGGCTTTGCCCAGCCCCTGGATGCAGCGTATCCGGTGCGTTCCCGTTCCACATCACCATCAACGCAGAGTGACTCAACGATCGAGGAGCTGTGTGCCACAAGTACGCCACGAACACCGCTCACCCCTGTCTCGCCCATGTCGCGTTCAATTACAAATGAGGGGGAAAGTGTAGAGGATGCTCACTTTGCCAACCAGCTCCAACATCTTGGTCATAAGCTCAACAAAGGCAGCGACTTAACTCACATAAACCCCGTCAACCTGACCACAGACAACTTGCAAATGCAGCCGAACAACAACGAGACTCGCTAGAGTTTTACTACTATCATTTCTAACAGTTAGTAGTGTAATCTTAGGTCTCGATTTACGATTTAATTTGTTTGTATCCTTGTTATTCGTCGGACACAAACTGCGCAGGCAGCTCACTTCTTGTCGTGTATATACTATATAAACAAAGGCAAACAGTACATAGTTTATAAGCTAATTTACTTTAAGGTATTGAAGAAATTTGTTTAATTTATCAAATTTAATTTGGCTGTTTAACTAAAAACATATCATGCGAGATACATGAAAAAAAATCAAAGAAAATTCAAGACATTTGTTAAACTAATGCAAAAGCAAAATACTTTCTTTTTATTGTTTATTTACGAGATTTGCCATGTTACTTAAGCTGAAATTAAACTTAAGCCCAGACAACTGGCGAAATAATATTCTAAAAAATTTAACTGGATTTGTCCTCTGATTTGTCGGAGATTTTAACACAGCTTTATTGCTAGTTAAATCGATTAATATACAAAAAAAGAAATACAGAGAGACAACGTATAAATTTACAAAAAGTATGCAGTATTTAAATCTATTGCAGTCTTAAATGTTTGTAATAAATATTATTGTAGACCGAGTCCATGTCAGATGAGTATATCATTGGTAGTGTTGATCGCAATTGGTGGGAGGTAGATGGCACGTATCTGGCTGCGCAAGCGTGCTATTTCCATGTCGTCACGCTCCATTTCGCGTATCAGTTGCGAGAACTGAACGAGCCCCTCGCGATTGCCGGGGAATCCGTGCACCTTGATCACCTCCAGTTGCAGTTGCATTACGAGAGGAAAAACATGCTGCATCATTAGAATCATTTCCTTGCCAGCTGACGCCTTTGCCTCGGATAGCTTTTTTGAATTCTCGGGCTGATTCACAGTGCGTATTATGTCCATAAGTATTAGCTTTGCACTTTCATTATTAAAACTGGCCAAATACGACATTTTCAACAACTTTTATTTATTTTTTTCAAACAGTACACAAACCAATTGTTCCTAACTACTAAGCACACACACAAACATTCTCAACGAAACGCAGCCATTCACCATGAGCTACAGTCATTCACAATGAGACGCAGTAAGAGTGCTGCTAAATACCTAGAGTGGGGGAAACAGCTGTTCTTTAGTAAATACATTGAGTTAAATTCATTTTGTGCAATGTGCAAGTACCTTAAGCAAAATAAATAACTAGCATTTTTGGCTATTTGCAAAAGCTTCGCGTAAGAGTTGATTCAATCGTGACTTATGATTCAGTGGGGAATGGCCGACGTTGTACAACACTAGACAGAAAATGTCACGTCGAAGAAACAGAAAAGACACAAAAACTAAATTATAAAGTCCATTACGCGCAAGTGTTTAAAAATATAAAAACTAATAAAAATATGCAATTGTACAATTAGAATGCGATTTTAATGAATATCGAAAAAAGTGTCAACGTAAATTTTAGAGTTTTAGCAAACGCAAAATAGTCAAACAACGAAGACGACGACGTAGTTCGTGGTGCATCTCTCCAGTGCACAAAAAAAAAAACAAGAAGAGCGAAAAGTGTGACAAAAGTACAAAAAAAGAAACACAACGAATAAGAAGCAGCACTTGCAATACAATATAAACACACAAAGTATATACCGTAAAAGAGAATCACACGCACACACACAGTTAACCAACCATACAGAGGAGGCAGGTGGCAGGCAGCTCAGTCATCAATTGTGTGCCACACATACAAAAAATAAAATAGGCAATAGAAATATAATTATAATTCATTAATAAAAAAAAATCATAATGAATCGCACCGATGGCTTGGTTAGGCGAGCTGTGAAGCCGCGCGAAAATGGAGCCGAGGGCGGTGGCGCTGGTGGCGGTCTGAATGCAAATGAGGGGGATGACAATCAGGACACTCACGACAGCAACAAGGATCAGGAAGATAATATCGATGATGGCGACTCGAAGGAGACGCGACTAACGCTCATGGAGGAGGTGCTGCTGCTCGGTCTCAAGGATAAAGAGGTGTGTGTGTGTGCAATAAGAATTCTGCTACTTTTATCAGCTGTAAATACGTGTACCACTTATCGCTTATCTTTAATTAGCAATGTGTTTATTTATGTGAGTCGAAGAGTGTCCCAGTTTTATCTTTCTCTTTCTCTCTCTATCTCTTTTTTTCTTTTTCTTTTTCTGGGCACTCGAACGACACAAAGCAACAAAGTTTTCATTTTAATAAGCAGCTTCCGACATTCTTCTGCTCGCTCTTCTCTCTCTTTTTGAATCACTTTGAGCTTAACCCTTTCGCTGTTGTCAGGTTACTTTAAAGTACACTGACTTTCCCATTAACATTAACATTAACATTAAAAGCACCTTTTGTTTTATAAAGCCACTATATATCTTAAAATGTGCTGTGCACATGCAGCCATCAGAAGCAAAACGACTAGTTTAAAAATGCTTTTTTATTTGGTCTTTT
Source organism: Drosophila melanosoma (assembly GCA_035042045.1). Classification (NCBI taxonomy): domain Eukaryota; kingdom Metazoa; phylum Arthropoda; class Insecta; order Diptera; family Drosophilidae; genus Drosophila; species Drosophila melanosoma. The sequence continues at coordinate 2,942,260 of JAWNLY010000183.1, read as the reverse complement.
TGGCCTTTGACCTATTCACAGCCGGGCTTAGTCTAAGATTTGATATGCTACTCAGCCGCCCGAAATCATTGAAATAATAACGATCACTAAAGCTAAAGCTCTACGAGCTTATCAGAAAAACTTCTCTTTGATAAATGAATGCTCAAAGTATATTAATAAAAAAAATAAGTTGCCATTAAGATATGTTTACATTAAAACAAGTTTTGGAAGCTTGTTATTTGCTTATTAGCGTTGTCGTCAAAAACGTTCATGTTTGGAGCAACTGGCGATTTCTTGGGTGTTCTTTATATACCCATACGTGACCGTGTAGGGTATCCCAAGTAATACTCAAATTGCTATAAATCATGGCTGTGTTTTGCTTCGTGCTTTATCATCTCCATCCCGCAACACACACCCCTATCCCTTTGAATTTGAACGTGATCGCTCTGAAATTTTGATGGTTTCTGCTCTGTTCAAGTGTTAACATGGCTCGCTTATCAGCATTTTTTCGTCTTTAATTTGGCTAATTTGAGGAAGTGCTTTTTTTTGTTCCCTTCTTTTTTATTATTGTTTCCTTAGGCACTTATCGCTTCTTCCACTGAATAGTAACACATTCTTATCATTTTCATATATAAGAAACTTGGCATAGTTATCTATAATTGAGCGGGAAAACAAAGCAGTAACTAATTTTATGGGCCCCATTGAGTTTCATATAATAAAGTAACCAATCATCTATCTTCGACCTATAAGTAGACTCACTTGTTATATTATTCAATATATATGGTTGAGAGGCATATAGCATATTTATTTGTATTTTATTGATGACATGGCATCTGTTTAAACTTTAAACAGTTGCCAGCAGCCAAAAGCTGAAAGAAAGTTGGAGTTCTTTGGACTACTCTCATGTATACAGTTGAACACACATTAAACAAATTTAAGATCATTTTTGTTTGCTTCCTAATATTGACAATTTTTTTTACAACAATATTCTTAGCTCATATTATCTCAAACTGTAACTTTTTCGATTTTGTAATGGAAAGAACTCGAAAGCTATAATCAAAAAAAGATCTTCATTTAATGTTATTTTGAAGTATATTTTTGAAGTGGGTGTGATTTAAAGATCTATGCGTACTAATCATTAAATTTATATTGCTCTACTTGTATCAAAATTAAGAATTATTTTTCATTTTAATCATTTGAATTCTTTCAGGGTTACACATCGTTCTGGAATGATTGCATATCAAGCGGCTTGCGCGGTTGCATCCTTATTGAGCTGGGCCTGCGCGGACGTGTGATGATCGAGAAATCGGGCATGCGACGACGTGGCTTGTGCACAAGGTATATTTAACTAAGATTCTGATTGAAATTGTGTATAGTCCTTGCTAATCTTTTATTGTTGCAGAAAACTAATATTGAAATCAGATCAACAAACTGGCGATGTTCTGTTGGATGAGGCACTGAAACACATTAAGGAAACAGATCCTCCAGAGACGGTGCAAAGTTGGATCGAATATCTAAGTGGTTCGTGTGTATTGTCTTAAACTAGATATGCAGTTTACTGAATTGTTGCATGTGTTGCAGGCGAGACATGGAACCCATTGAAATTGCGTTACCAGCTGAAAAATGTGCGCGAGCGTCTGGCCAAGAACCTCGTAGAGAAGGGTGTGCTCACAACGGAAAAACAAAACTTTTTACTCTTCGACATGACGACACATCCGCTTAGTGACAATGTGGTCAAGTGCCGTCTGGTCAAGAAGGTCAGTTTGCAAGTTATTTCTAACTAACTTGGCAAATGCTACAGCTGATGCAATTCTTATGTTGCTTTGCAGATTCAGGATTCAGTACTTTCCAAGTGGGTAAACGATCCGCAGCGCATGGACAAGCGAATGCTGGCGCTGATATTTTTGGCGCATGCTAGTGACGTCATCGAGAACGCATTTGCGCCGCTAAACGACGATGATTACGAGGTGGCCATGAAGCGAGTACGCGAACTGCTCGATCTCGACTTTGAAACGGAGGCGGCCAAGCCGAATGCGAATGAAATACTTTGGGCTGTGTTTATGGCGTTTACGAAATAGGGCGATGGCTCAACTCTACACCACTTACTAAATCCAGCTACCGCAACAGTTAGCAGCACATACACACACACACCCAAACGCAATACACACACTCACAGCAAATAAAAAAACATGGGCTGCTTGTTTTTAAACCGAAATGGGCCGCTTGAGTCGCGCCGCCCACCTATCGGATTTCCTTGAGTTAATTTCAAAACGTTAGTGCAACATTGGCACAGAACTTTGAGACATATATATATATATTTAAAAATATTTCATTTCCTATATGCTGACCTAATTGTAAAATCAAAAATCATTCGTTTAATCATTTCGCAATTTATTTAAATAAATGAAATGTTAGCTTATAGTTGAAGTTTAATTACAATTATTATTGCCGTATTATTCCATAAAATGTGTTCGGTTTAATCAACATCAATTTCGGCACACGAATAAAAAACAATAAATCAAAATTTCATCAAGTCGTCGTCTAAACATTATAATAACTAAGTTGTAAACTGCAAAACAAAAATGAAAAAAAGAAAATAAAATTGAAAAGTAAAAAGTATAAATAATAATATGCGCTGCGACAGGTTTTTTATGTAATTATATAATCTTAACGTTAATTGTAAGAGCCAAACAGCAAACTCTGATGCATCCACAAATGTTTATGAATCTGAGAGAAATCTGTTTTATCTACTGTATACTGTCTGATTAGCTATGCTCCACTTCAATTTAAATTAAGATTAATTGTTCATATGTGATTTTGATAAACAATTAAACAACATAAAAAGCATCCACACAGAAAAACTGAAGATATGGGGTATTATAGACAGTGTTTATTTAATTGTTATACATTTCGGGAACATTAAAATCGAAAAACTTTTCTAATGAAACAAAACGAATGAAGAAAAATAAAAGAATCTATAAATTGATGTAAATGTAAAATGTGCACGTCAAATAATAATAATTCTAGATATTTAAAGGCCTAATAAATACAATACAATATACAATACATATACAGAATACTACCCATATCTTGTATTGGAATTATTTTTTTAGTACACTTTTAAAAGCACTTAAAAGGTGAGTATAGTTGGGAAATTACATGTATCAACACAGTTCAGATTGGGTTTTTATTCTTATCGTTAACTGTCAGAATTTATTATTAGTGAATAAATACAAAAGCCACTTATTTTTTTTTTAAAGATTTTTATTTTATTTATTTACTTCTTTTTGGGAGGAACAGGGGAAAGTGGGCCGCATATACCAAGTAAAATTAGAAAACTTCTCACACAACATTTAAGTTTATATAATAATAATAATCTGTTTCACGATACACAAGCTACACTTAAAGCGATTAACGAATTATAAACGCACGAAAAAGTATTGCAAATTAATTGTTTTTTTTTTTCTTTATTATAATGCTGGTTCTAGAAACTTTTCTATATATTTATGTCGTAAATGGGGTTGTGTGCTGATGCAGATAAATATATATTTTTGACACGAATGCTGTGTTCACATTCTTCAGCGCCTCGGGCTTAATGCACGGTTATATTTTAGCTAAGGCCGCATACATTTTTAATTGAATTAAAAATATGCACGGATTTTGAATGGTAAACAACCAAAATAAAGAAAAGAAAATGGAATTGAACAGAAAAAAAATATTTGTCTAATTGCAGTTGCTGGTTTAACAATTGTTTATAGCACAGAAATACATAAAAACACACACAAAATAAACTTAGCGAATACTAAAGATTGACAGCGAAGAGAACATGCAAAAAATGTGGAAAGTTTAATTAAAAAATTATGGAAGATTTAACCGCATCGTAATGATGTCGCAGCGCTAAATATGTATATATATATATATATATATATATATATATGTGTGTGTATAATATATATATATATGTGTTAATTTGATGTGTTTTACTGCGCTTTATGCTATAAATAGATGCTGACACGCTCATTTGAAACGACGACTGCTCAGCGTTAGGCGACGCATCCGTGCCCGATTCTGTGAGTAGCTTCTGGACCAGCGCTCCTCAGTTACATTGCTGATGGCAGTCGGTAGCTTGTACGCGCTGCCTAGGTGCTAACTTAACAGGTCCTTGATCTCCTTGTGCATGTGGCAAAGGAAATCCACATAGCTGGCCGAGCCATCTGTGCCGCGATCCTCAATGAGGAAGTGTCGGAAGACGCTCTCCAGCTTATCGTTTTGTCGCACACAGGTTACCTGCAATCGATATAAGATTAATAACCCATACAAATCATTCCAGCTGGAATTTTATGCATCCTTGAGACTTACCCGCATATAGCGCGTACGCTCCTTCATAATCTGATCGATAATATCCGTAATGCGACGCGCGAGTGGCGTATCAGCGGTGATTGCGAAACGCTCAGCATTCACCTGCTGCGTGCATTGGACACCGAACACCGACTGCACAAAAGTGGGTGAAAGCGATTGGCCCAGCCAAACAAAGAGATGCACTCCGTTCTCCAAAATGTAGGCACCATCCTCAGTGATCTTTTCGTGGGTACAGCGCACTGGCGACGGCAACGACGTCTCATCAGTCTCCACGGTGTGTACGGGAATGAAGCGTGGATACAAATAGTTGACGGACATATTCAGATCCATGGCCAGCACAAATTGGATGACATAGGAACGATCGTCCAGTGTCATATCGGAGCCGCCAGAGACGGCATCGTTCTTCAGCAGACAGGACGAGTACAGTGGCAACAGCTTGAGGCACTCGGGCAATATCAGCTGGCCAGCTGATGTCGGCGATGTGCAGTGCTTGCGATAGCAGGCCAAAATCTGTGCGGCTCGCTGTATGAGATTGTCCTTGACCTGCTTTGGCGAGTGCTCCATCAGCTTGAAGCACGACTGCTTAGCAAAGAACAGCATCATGGCGTCCAGATCGCAACACTTGAACACATCTGCTATGGTCACAGTAACGCGCAGCGCCAGATTCAATATGCGCAATCGTCGCTGACCGCTGCACGAGGTGTAAAGCAGGGCTACCTGTATAAAGATGTTCTCCTCCGGCGCCAGCTTATCATCATGCTTAATCTCAATGCTCACCGATTTGGTGGCATCTGTGGAAACGCATTAAAAACGAGTATTAAGATTGTAATTTTGTATACATGTTCACATTGCTTACCAATGCTGGCCAGTTCCACATCTGTGGTGTTGCTCATGTAGAAGTGTCCAAAGAACTCGGTGGGTCGTATGCCCGCCGAGGTGCGAACCCGCATCACCGCATCGAAGGCAATTGGACGTGATACGTTCTTGATGATGTCCTCGATGAGACGCTTGCCATCGAGCTCCGCCTGGAAGTAAGTATACTTGTAGACCTCGCCGCCAGTCAGACGCGACACTTGGCCAATTGTGGCGATATCAATGTAGGCATTGTTGAACACAAACAGATCGACGGAGCAGCCTTGCTGCACACACTCCTGTCCAAGTGTATTGTAGGCTGTCGTTTGCGGTGTCAGCACCGTCTTCTCCTTATCAGTGCCGAGCAGCTTGCGATCATCGCGATTTTTGAGCTTGCCAGGCGCTTCGGCGATGGGCAACGTTGAGTTGAAGACCAATAGCTTGCCCGAAGCATTGGAAGCTTTGAGTGCCTCCAGGCCAGCCTGTATGGCCGGATAGAGTATAGTCTCCGTCTCCTTGGTGTCGACAAACATGCGAGGAATTTCCTCCATGAGCGCATCGATCACCGATTCCGATTCCTCGGGATGGCAAAGGAAACCATCGAGCAGCGGCATAAACATCTCCTGCACATCGCCCACAACCATCATCTGTGGCTGTGCCAAGTTGCTCTTAATATTATAGAAGTGCACGGTGCTGTTGTAGGTTATGAAGCCGACGCGCACCTTCGACTTGTCCTGGCCCTGATCCACTGGCAGATGCTTGAGTATATGCTTAATCTGCGAGCACAGCAAGTGCACCAGACCCGACTTGATTGTGTTGTACGAGACATCTATGATGAAAATGAACGCTGGCACCTCCGGCGTTGTATTGTTCTATTGTGAAAAATCAAGAAAAAATATATTAAATTGGTTCGAATGGTGACTGTCATTGTGGAACCTACGCGACAGTAATCCTTCGTGGCGAGAAACTCATAAGTGCCCAGCAGCAATTCTGGTCGCTCGTGCTTATCCACCCGCTGCCCGGTGTGATCCAAATGCTGATAGTAGTCAGGATGCACTGTAAATATTTCAACATATTAAATTATATATTAAGAATTGTCTCTGCCGGTTCTCCCTTTCACTCACCTTCCGTTGTGACCTTGCACATGAGACACTGGAATCGCCGGCCAGCATCCACGAACTGCATATTGGGCGACATGTAAGCCTTGCAGCGATTGCAGCGTATGGGACCCATATCGCCGAAATTGACAATTGGCGGCTCCATTTCGCCCTGGCCGATGCGTGCCAGTGGTGAAATGTTGAGCGATAAAGGCAGCGCTGTCGTCTTCAGCAGATCACCCGTGTTGGGTATGCAGTAGAGCGAGGAGCGTATAAAGCGCGGCGATGAGTTGCCCTGATCGTGCACCACAAACTTGGTTGTGACCAGAGGTGGCAGCAGGCCCGCCTGATTGGTCACAAAGGCACCGCCGGCTGATTGCTGATTTTCAATCATTACCTGTATGGGATTTGGCATTTGGTCGGGATCGAGGCGACGCGGCGGTGCCTGCTGATACATGTTGCCAGCACCAGGCATGGGCGGTTGCTAAAAATAAAAAAAAAATATAATATTCAAATCCCCAAATATATATAGAAAATACTAAACGTAAAAGATTAGGACAACTATCTACAATAAAAGTTTTAACTCTACTTACGTTGAAGCCAGGACGACCGGCTCCTGGTTGTCCCGGATAGCTGCCAGGCTGAGGCGGATAGCCGGGCATGGGAGGCTGCTGTCCTGGCTGAGGCGGATAGCCGGGCATAGGCTGCTGCTGTCCCGGCTGTGGCGGATAGCCGGGCATGGGAGGCTGCTGTCCTGGCTGAGGCGGAAAGCCTGGCATGGGCTGCTGCTGCTGTTGTCCAGGCTGTGGTGGATATCCAGGCATGGGAGTCTTCTGTCCAGACTGTGGTGGATAGCCGGGCATCGGTTGCTGCTGCTGCGGCGCTTGTCCAGGCTGTGGTGGAAAGCCGGGCATCGGTTGCTGCTGCTGGGGCGCTTGCCCAGGCTGTGGTGGATAGCCGGGAATCGGTTGTTGCTGCTGCGGCGCTTGTCCAGGCTGTGGTGGAAAGCCGGGCATCGGTTGCTGCTGCTGCGGCGCTTGTCCAGGCTGTGGAGGAAAGCCGGGCAACGGTTGCTGCGGCTGCTGCGGCGCTTGTCCACGCTGTGGTGGAAAGCCGGGCATTGATTGAGTTTGATAACCAGGCTGCGGTGGCTGCGCCTGCTGCTGTCCAAGCTGTGGTGGAAAACCGGTCGTTGGCGGCGGAGCTGCTCCAAATGGTTGAGCCTGCGAAGGCGGCGCGCCGGGAAATCCAGCCGCAGCCGAAGCTTGCTGATTGGCGGCATAGGCACCATATGCACCAGCTGCAGTGGGCTGAGGCGGTATTCCAGGCTGCGCAAATGTGGGCGGAGCAGCTGAGACAACAGGTGGCTGCTGAGCTAATGGCGCCGGCTGGGCTGGTGCTGCTCCTGGCCCAGTTGGTGGCAGCTGTGCAGTGGCTGCGTTGGATGTTGGGGGCAGCGATTGGCCAGGTGTCGCCGATTTTGGAGGTGGCATGTGCGGCAAGCCCGCCAAACTGGCGCTGTTCATTGTCATCTTATTAATCCCACTGGGCACACTCTGCGGCAATGGTCCCGGAGTCGACGTAGCTGGATACAGCGAGGAGGGTGGTGGTAGCGTTGCTGACGGAGCGGACGGCGGAGCCGTTGAGCCATTTGCATAGGCATTGTTGTTGTTGTTGTTAAAGTTGGCGTTGCTATTTGCATTAAATTGATTGTACGACGTCGGTGGAACACCAGCATCGGCAGCTCCAACTCCAGGTGTAGGCATCGCCAGCGGCGGCTGTGCGGGCTTCAAGGGATTGCCACTCACACTCAGGCCGCTCATCGACGTGGCCAGCTGAAGTGAGAGATTGACACAGAGAGTGGGAAAGAAAGAGAGTTGTTCATAAATACATGCTAAATCAATACAATTATGTGTATGTGGAGAATTCTTATCAGGCAGGCAGCATCCATTATGATATGCTGCCTGACCTCTTTAGAATGTAAAAGAAAACGAAAGATTAAAACACACTCTTTTTTCAAGCAATTGATGACACGTTTTTGTTTTTTATAGAGTAAGTTTTAGTTGTTCTTATTTGTTTTCTCCGTTTTACCTGCTGATAGTTGCCATTGACAAAAGGCTGCTGAGCAGACGTTATTGGAGCGCCATATTGTTGTGGTGGCTGCTGCTGCGGTTGTTGTTGCTGCTGCTGCAGCGGTTGTTGTTGCTGCTGCTGCTGCTGCTGCTGCGGGAGTTGTTGTTGCTGCTGCTGTGGCGGCGGCTGTTGTGGCTGTGCTGGCTGCTGTTGTTGTTGTGGCCAACCCGTCGGCGGCCCATTGACAGGGGGAGGCGCTGCATATGGAGGCTGCTGCTGGAATTGCGTTGGCGGTGGGCCATACATATTGGGATTCATTGCTTTATCTGCGTCTCAAACTGAGCACATAAAAAGGTAGCAACCACTTTCACACAACACAGCTCAAAATTGCAGCTCAAAGTTCGCGTTCCCGTTCACGTTCTTACGATTTTAAACGATTCCAGGCGCTGTAGCGACGATAATCGTGGCTTGATTCGTTCTCTGGATTGTTTTGCGAAATAAATTTCTACTTTCCAAGAGGTAACGTAGATCCTAACATAAATTCCAAGCAAAAACGAACTTCCACGTCAGTTCGCTAATTCGATTTTTTTTCTGCTGCTGCTTATTGGTTGCATTTGACAGTTTGCCACGTAAAGTTGTCGCCTGTGCGACATATATCGATAACAATTAGCTGAAGAGCACTTCTGTTGTGCTCGATATGTTTGGCGATATTTTTGAAATCAAATTGTGAAAATAAAAAATAAATTAATATAATAAATAAACTAGAACTAACAAAGAGTTGAATAAGCCGACTAGCCGTGGACCCTCTATATAGCTATCTATCTGTCTATCTAAAAGCCACATTGCCCTCTGAGGCTGAGTTATATATGCCGTTGTTCAAAATAAAAATAATTCGGTAACGATATATCGATAACCGGTCACGAGAATCGAGTTTCTGCAACACTCAGTTGACAGTGTTGCCGTTTTGGCCATTATCTGTCTCTTCATAATAAAAGTTAGCCGAAAAAATTAGTACAATTGTTTATCAATTTCAGTCATCACTGTTATCACACTGTTAACCTATGTGAACTGTGAAAGCAGCTGTTCGAATTGCGCTTGCGATTTTCAAAACAATAACGGTAGGCAATATAATTTCAAATAAATAAAATTTGGTTGAAGTAATTAAAACAAAAATATTAGAAACAGAACAAGTGAATGACATTTTCGTGAGTGCAAATTAGTTTTTCGATCTGAGTACCTAGATTTAACGTTAACAGCACTCTGTTAACATAACATTTTAAATGACAGATAAAATTTAAATGGTGAAATAAATTTTGAAATGATATCATAATCTAAAAATATTAATAATAGTTTAGTTTAGTAAAATACAATGGCCTATATATATTTATGATTAATTTAGGATTGTGAATTTGCAATCAAATACTCGGGAATTGTGCTGAGGTGCTGTAGCCTACTCGGATAACTGTGTATTTTGTTTTTGTGCTTTGCAAATCGCACAACTGACTGAAGGCCGTCAAAGAATCGCAGACCCGTATGCCATTTAATCTCGACAATGTCGCACAGATGATCGGTCAGTTCGGTGCTTCTGCTGACGGTAGTGGGAGGACCGGTATACACATACACGGAGCCGAATTTCTCCGCCATTTCTGTTACGTGTTCTTCCAGTTTGCGCCAGATGCACCGCTGAAAGGCCTTGCAGGTGCGCGTAGCGCAGCAGCTCAGCACATACACATCGTTGTAGCGAAAATGCAGTGCATCGCCATCTACATCGGTGGTCAGCTTCTTGTAGTTGCCCTTCAGATGTTTACAAATCCATTTTGGAGATTTGGTGATGCGGTCATGCGACACCACGTAATCCTTGTGTACATATAAGTTATCCGTGCTGGGCAGACCGTATTTGATCAGATCCAATAAATCCGACGAATTCACCTCGATTCTCTCCAAAAGGCATCCCATTATCGCAAACTTCACTTCATGTATGACATCATATTTACAAGTGGATATAGCTTTTTGCGATGATGGAATAGATAAGGGTTCTTTTTTATCATTCTAAACATCTGACGAATTGAACTCTCCTGTTGGAAGTAGGCGCCAAATATAAATCCTGTTAGACCCACCATCGCATAGAGCGCACATTGGTGTGGTCCCGTGTCTGTGACCGACATTTATAAGTTTCGCAACTGCTAAAAGAATTATCTATATATATTTTAAAGCCTTTTGTTTACTATTAACTTTTAAATTAACTTTCTAAATTTATTAGAATGGTAAAGGTATGAAGATGAAAAGCCTTTGTTACCAAAATTGTTAATTTTTTTTAGACTATGTTATCTCGAACCGATAAGGTAAATGGTAAAGTACTATATCATATTAATCTCCAATAGCTTTCCTCCAATAAAGCGGATAATTTTCCAATGTATTAATTAAATGGAGTAAGTAAGTAAGTCAGTAAGTAAATATTGTTAACCCAAAATCTAATTTACTTATTTTACATTCGTTCTATATAACATTTTTTTTTTTTTAAGAATTCTATTTGCTATGTAATATTGATACTTTAAAGTTAAATCTCTGCCGCTTAAGAATCCAACTTATTTAGCTATATTTTTATATTTTTAATATATAATTCCATAACAATAAATTTAATTAAAATCTCGAAAAACTTGCGATTCACTGGGATAGTTGCTGCCAAAGATTTCACCTCTGCGGATGCCCTGAAAGAAATTGAGTCCCGCATAGTGCTCGATCTCACGTATGTCGCAGAGGAACTGGCGCAACTCCAGTTTCTCCGGTAGTGTTGTATTCGGCAGCACATAGGCCTCCATGTAGGGCTTGCCCAGCGGCAACTTGGACTCCAGCATGATCACTTTGAAGAAATGTGTGGGCACTGCTACCATGTTCGAGCCAATCATTTGGTATTCCACACTCCACTTATCATCGCTTTGTCGTCGCGGCTTGTACAGAGGTCCCGTGACAACATAGACTGATCCGAAGCGCTGGGTTAGATCCCTCACATAGATCTCTAGCTTATTCCACGCACCGCTATTGAAACCCTGCCCGATTTGAGGCGCAATGTTCGTCAGCAAAAAGGTCTCATTGCAGTGTCTTTGTTGTTCGCGATGATTCGCCGCAGCAGCCAGGTGACCCCGATCAAAGCCAGAGTGTCGATAATCGGCTAGCGTCGATCGAAAATTGGAAGGTATTCTCCCATCTGCCCGGTAGTTAGCGCGACCACGTCTAACGCCCCGCAATCCCTGCATATTCGACCTTTGCAAATGTTCGCAGACCCAGTGGGCGACACGATTGCGACGATCATAGGATAGCACAAAGTCACTGTAGATCCTCACATCATCTAATCCAGGGAAGCCGTACTTCATAATACGCTGCACGTGATGCGCCGTTTCCTCCTCGGTGTCAAAGAAGCAAAACTGTCAAACAAAACTCAATTTCAGGCTGAAAATCTACGAGTAATCTTTGCGGACCTACCACTTTGTAGACCTGTGGACTGATATAGTAGGCATATGGATCTTGCTGCACCAGTTTGTGCAGCAGCCGTGTTGCATGCCAATGCTGAAAGTAAACACCAGCCACAAAACAGGCAACTGAGGAAGTCAATCCAAGTGAGACGACCAACAGCAACTGCCAAGAACGGCCCATAAAAATACAAACTGGAAAACTGCCAATTTAGAAATGTTTTTGATTAAATAAATGTGCTTTTAGAACATTTTTAACGTGCCAACTATGTTTTTTTTTTTTTGTTTTCTAAAAACCATTTTCGAATTTGGTGATTTTTTTTATTTAATTAATATTGATATTAGATAATCTGTAGAACCATTATCGATTTCTAATATGTTTAAATAATTAATATTCGCTTATATTTCAATTCAGCTTTTATAGAAACCAAACTGAATAAATAGAATAACTAAAACCGTAAATTTCACTTGTAAAGAAATTGTAGTTATTTGCAGGAATTTAATAATTTATATGCAATCAATTTTAGCTGTAAAATATTATATAAATAAAATGATTTATTAATAACAATTTCAATCTCAAATAGTAAATCATTCAAAATATAGGAAAGTCTTCAAAAAAACACAGACACTTTTATTACACTACACATTTATGACAATTATTCACTAATTGGAGATGTGAAAGTTTCTATATTTTCTATATATACCTGGCCATCGATAAAGTGCCGATCGAGTCCCTCAAAGAAACGCAAGCCCGTCGCATTCTCAATGTCGCGCACATTGCAGAGCAAACTACGCAGCTGGGTATCATCACTCAGGGATGAGGAATTGGGCACCACATAGGCCTCCGCATATGGTGCGCTGTTCACTTGCTTCGGATCGATGATGATGATCTTGAAGAAATGCGTGGATATTGCAACAATCGTGTTGTCCTCCGGCTGAAACTCTAGAAACCAGCTGGTACACCTCATCTGCCACATGGACAGTGCCAAAGCGCTGAGCCATATCATACACATAGTGCAGCAATCGTTCCCAGACGCAGGTATTGAAGCCGCGACTCAGAAATGGCTTAATGTTCGACATAAAGAAGACACACGCCGGCTCCGACTGTTGATAGAAGATGCACGAGCGATGAGTGTTTCGCACGGATACGCACCGATTGCCGCAATCCCGGCTGTTTTATCTCCTTCACTTTAAAGATATCCAGCTGAAATGGATATTAGCCCTTGCTCAGCATACGTCTGTCACACAAACAGGATAATGCGCATCTTACCAGACCGTAGAGTTTGCGTCTTATGAAATTGGCATGCGGATTTCGCTCCTCCAATTTCCTAATGTTACGGATAACGTGCTGGTGCTGAAAGTAGGCGCCCGGGGCAAAGAATGTTCCGGCTGTGGCTGCAACAATCGCCAGTTTACCAGTTAACGGCAACTCCATTTACGCATGTCCAACAGCGACAAAAACTATTAAATTTACAAACAAAACAATTTTTCAATTTCAATTGATTGATTAAACAATTGATGCATCAAAAGTATAAAACGAGACTACTACATCAATGTTAAGTAGGATAAAAATTTAATTAAATTGATTTTTGTAATAAAAGAAGTTTCTTTTGAAAAAAATTGTTTGGTTATTCGTTTCGCCTTTTGCTACATTAATTGAGCAAGTGACTTCTGTCCAAGTGCACAAAACGTTATCCTCTTTGGCCATGTTAAAAGTTTTCGTGTATTATCCCTTGCACGTTTAAAATCTACAAGCAACACTTTGGAGCAGTTGCGAACAGCATTAAGTCAATAGGAAAAGTTGCAGTCTTTGTTGGCACACCCAAACAGAGAAAACACAAACCACCCCCTTTTGATCCCACCTCTCCAACTGACCCAACAAGGACATAATGCAATAAGGACCCAGTGCAACGGTTGACTAAACCAAAAAGCGGCGTTAAGATTTATTCTCAAAATCCCATCGCACTTTGTTATGCTTTAAAATGTTAGTTGGCGATTTAAAGTTTTCGGTTCAAGTCAAAACTTTTGTGTACAGGCCCCACTCCTCATGGGGGGCAGGAGTAGAGCGATGTGGCAAAAGTTCAGCCATTGACAGAAAAAGCCAAAGGATGGACGCCAACAAAAAAAAAAAAAAAAAAATAGAACGTTTGACAGCCTGCAGTGTAATGGAAACGATTTTATTACGAAAAGGATTTAATTTTGCAAAATGCAAATGACTCATAAAAAAAAAAGAATAAATGTTTTCAAATAAAACTGCAAATAAAGTAGTAACTTGGGCATCTACTGAGCATTGATAAGCCGTCAAATCGACTTAAAACTGACTGCATAAATAATCTAATCGATTGGGTACAATTTTCTCAAAGTATAAAAATACTGTGGCAAGTGGTATACTCTGCTCCATTTAGTTTATAGTTATTGGTGAAGTACCGACACTTTTTTAATTTGAAATACATTTTATACTTAGAATCGTTCATGACAAACGACTTTTGGGAGTAAACAAAAACTCAATGCTGGCAAAGTAGCTGCATTAATTGAAAGTTTTGGCCGTTAATTGCAGCTGCGCACTTGTCATGCCAACAAAGGAAGTGGGCAAAAAGTTTTGCCGTACTCAGGCGAACAACAAAGTTATGAGTAAAATGTGCAAAATTCTAGTACCATTTTCATTTTGGGGGACGAAACAAATATTTTTAATTTGCAGAGAGGCTCTACCACTCTTGTGCCTTGTTCTAAAATGAGACTCAATAAGAGCCCATAGCTAAGGTGGCCTGGGGAGCAGGGATTGCTCAAGGCAGCCGTGGGCCAGCCAATTAATTTCTGTAGTCTAATTGGTGGTTTTGCCAATTCATTAGCGAAGGCGTCGTTGGCTTTCCGCTAACCTGCCCCGCACCGCTTCATCATATTGATTGATGCCTGAAGGTTGGATGGGTGCCGAGTTCAGAGGGTAAACGTCCTCAGGCCCCAGTTCTCACTGCTTAAGGGTTTTTTTGCGGATTTTCTAATCAAGGAGCCCCACGAAATTTGCATAATTGAAATGGCGGCTCACGTTCCCCAGGTGAGCCGGGTGTGCCACTTGTGTGTCCGTGACCAAAGTGCTGAAAACTTGCCACGCCCAGTTGCCAGTTGCCATTTACCAGGGCGTTGTGGATGCCTGAGCGATTGACTTGCTAAGTGCCTCAAATTTGTCGCTTTATTTGGTATCTCATAAATGAATTATGTGCTTCAGTCTCCTCCATAATTAAGTGTGCTACAAATCTGATTTGAGCCAAGCAATTAGCCGATAACAGAGTGCCGAGTCGAGTTATGGGCCAATTATTTGCTAACCTCGATTGTACAACTCCTTCTTTTACTTACAACCATCATGTCTTTTTAATGAGCCATCGCCTTATCTTATGCTGAATGTCCAGAATACATTAATGTCTGCTTTTTAAACTGCGTCCTTAAATTATAGCTTTGTTGTACTAAATATTTAGATATCTTTATGTATTTAGCAACTTACTTTTGTTTCATAA
This sequence comes from Drosophila melanosoma, assembly GCA_035042045.1. NCBI lineage: Eukaryota > Metazoa > Arthropoda > Insecta > Diptera > Drosophilidae > Drosophila > Drosophila melanosoma. The sequence continues at coordinate 2,926,924 of JAWNLY010000183.1, read as the reverse complement.
AAAGTTTTATTTTTACATTAAGTATAACATAATTAGAACATATTAATGTGCGTTTTTTTTTTTCAAAGTTCTTCCGTTAATTGCTTGATTTTTTATACCAGATATTTAGATTTATAAGTGTATTTACCGCACAAAAATTCGAATCTATAATGTAATTAATTATAATAATAGCAATAAATTAGCAGATAATGCAATTTTTAGTAAACAAATCTCAAGTTCAAGCGCTCTGTTTTTCTCTCTCTCTAGCTCTGTTACTCCCACTCGTTTCTTAGTGCGCACAAACAGTATAACTATCTGTTTAGGGTATTGTATTGTGACAACTATTTAGCAATTAACGCTTAATAGCCGGCGACCGCTCGCTCTTTGCCGTTATCTCAGAGCATGATGGTGATAGAGTGGGAGAGAGGGAGCAAGAGAGAGCGCACAGACAGAGTGCCGCCAGAGTTGAAGCCGTTCTGTTGAAAGTGTCAATTAACTTTTCGCTCACTCTCAAGCGATCTTTACAGACCGCAGTCACTTGGTCCGTTTGTCTGCGTTAGTTGGGTCAGCATCATTGAGCGGAACGGTTCGCTAAATTTGGTGTTTGCTGCGAGTGAGTGTGAATCAAACAAGGTCTTACGCATTTTTCTCCTCGAGTGATTAGCTTGCCAATTCCAATGCAGATGGCACGGATTACACTAATCGCTGTAGTTGCTCTCAGCGCAGTGATGGGTAATTAAGATAGCAAATCAAATAATATGAGAAATAAAGTAAATATCAACAATTTAGCGGAAACCGCAACTGAAACTTACCAGTCCTCAACGGATATACCCGAGCCGAACCATTGCGATTATCAGCTTGTTAAATCGAACAAGTATTTGGATTATCCATTTTGGAAAAAATTCTTCAAGCATTTGGTTCCCTTTAAAAGTAGCCAACGTGGGAAAATGCAATTCTTTCTATTCAAACGAGACTTTCCCCATTGCGGCAGAGAACTGTTTCCCGATGACGACGAAAATGCCTTGACACGTTCCGGTTTCGATGCACGTCATCCCACTAGGTAAGTGTTTTAGTGGGTTTAGTTCAATTGTCATTGCATTATTTGATTAGAAACAAGCAAATATATATATACATCTGACATTACTGTGGGAATTTTTAATTTACGTGCCAGTTAATTGAAAGTGATATAAGCAGTCTATTTACTGTTATGTTTCATTATTTACCTATATAATTTATTTTTTACTTACCATTTTATGCATCATCTGTAAATTCGTTCGCTGAATAACTTTACTTCTTCACACATAAAAACTGGTTTTCTGTTTTTTTTTTTTGTTATCAGTATTTTATACTCTTTCTGTGAAAAATTTGTATTTTATTTTACTATTTATTTTTTACCGCACAGTTTCTAGTGTTTAAAAGTTGTTGCAGATATTATTTGAGTAGCATTTAACAATATCTACCAATATTTCGGCATTTTGCTCATGTAAATAAATTCTAGTCTTAATACAGGGGATTTTTCAAGCGACTACGTCGTGTTTGTCAGTATTTTTTTTTTCTTTTTTGGCAATGTTTTGTATTTTTACAGTTTACCTGTGAGTCATTCACAGATGGTTTTTTTTTGCACAAAGTTGCTAACAAATATAGAAAGTAAAAAATATTTTGTGATATAAAAAATGTTGAATGAAAATTACTAGATATGAATTATTTAAATATTGACAGAGTGGAGATAACATATTCTGGGTAATATTATAGACAAACACAATTTAATCGAATTTGTATATTACAGAATTATTATACATGGCTGGATGAGTCAAGGTAAGGGTTCACTGAATCGGGATGTGAAGAGCGCCTATTTCAGCCTGACCAATCCCAGACCCAAGCCACAGAGCGATAAGAACAGCACAAATGGTGAAGCCCAGATAGAAAGTCCCCTCTATGAGGATTTCAATATAATTATCTGTGACTGGAGCAAAATATCGTCGAATGTAAATTACTTTGGTGTCGCCGATATGATCGAAGATTTGGGCTTTTTGCTGGCCGAGTTTGTGCGTCATTTGCATATGAATGCGAAACTGAACTTTGATGACGTCTACGTCATTGGTCACTCGCTGGGTGCACAGATTGCCGGAAGTGCTGGCAAACAGATCAGACCCTTTCGCTTCAATACAATTTTTGCACTGGATCCGGCGGGTCCTAAGTTTCGAGATCTGAGCGATGAGTATCGGATCGATGCCAGTGATGCCAACTATGTGGAGTCCATACAAACTAGCACTGGACTTGGTTTCGAAGAACCCGTGGGTCATGCCTCCTTCTATCCAAACTATGGCAAGGATCAGAAAAAGTGCTATGTATATGGGTGTTCACATAAGCGTGCCCATGACTACTTTGCCGAGTCCATTAATAGCACCAAGGGCTTCTGGGGCGTTCGCTGTGAGCGCATGTCCAAAAAGTCATGGGTACTGCTTGAAAACGATGGTGAGTTTCGCATGGGCGGTGAGCCCTCAGATCCCAAGAATGGCACTTTCTACGTGAAGACCTATGACACGAAGCCGTATGCCATGGGAACGAAACAGCTACAGGCGGAAACTCCTATGAAGGAGGAGAGAACCATTGAGGTGTATCACTAAGAGCGAATTATGCTAAACTGTAAATTAATCTTTCTAGTCTAGCTAAAAACTATAAAAACTTGCAACAATTCGTATTAAGTTTAACAAAGTATGTTTTGTGACAAGTTAGAAACAAAAAATTAAAAGACAAATTAAATTTAAAATCTCTAAGAATATTACAAAAAAAAAAAAATGAAATATTTATTGATTTGTCTCTGTTTGCTGAATCTGTTGCTGCTAAGAAAAGGATTTCCCATACCACCTTGGAGTGCCAATTACCTCGATGATGACAAGGATTTTCCGGACATACTATTTGAAGAGGACTATGAGCCGATGTTAAGACGTGCCCAGAAATACAGAATTCATTACTACCCTGAAAATTGATGTCGTTGTATTTAACACGTGGTATTTTGTGAACATTTTAATGAAAACCAACAATATGTGCCAGCATTGTTCGCCCAAATATGTTTTTGTTGAACAGCAAAGTTCTTAATGCATTTTACTCGGCTTAATTAGTTGACATTTTACATTATTCATACGCCACGTGTGCCGCCAAAGCAAAGCCAAAGCAAAGCCCCGCCCACTCATAATTTCCACTTACATAATTAAAGTGGTTGCATTCGTGTTGAGCTTAGAGACTTTGCAGCAGCTGAGTGAGCTACAGGTAGGATCCCAATGTGCCACATTGTAGCATTATGTTCTGGCTTTGCCACATTTCAGAAACTCGGCTAGGAGAGAAACGACACCATTTTTAGTTCATGTTTTGTACTCCTTCCTCAATTTACTTGTTTGCCAAACTATTTAATTGTTGCACAAGAAGCAATTAGAATTTAGCAAGTGTCAGCTAAAATTATGTTTTATTTGCTTTATCCCTTGATTTTGTATATTTTTAAATATGCTGAACACATAATTCAACTTGGCCACTTTATATTTTAAGCAATTTAAATAAAATACATATATTTTAGATTTATGTAAATGTCGGGTTGTCAATAACCTTTTTAAATTTATCGACCATCTTTCATTTATAATATTGATGCATTAAATGGGTTTAAACATTTTATCCGTCAATTGAGAGTTTTCTATATTCGCCTGACAGCATGAAAGGCATTTCAAATGAATGAACGAATAAACGTGTGGTTATTCATTGAAGAATTGGCAAGTGTGCCCAAAATATATGCAAAATTATTTAGCATTTTGTGTTAAGTTTATGTATGGGCCTTGGAGCTGAACTTCGAAATAATCCGGCGACTAGTTTGCAGCCTAATTCGATTATGTAAACGACAAGGCTACGGCCGGAGCACATTTGTTGTGGGCCAATTCGATTGTGTTTCCAAGTTTCCTAGAGTTTTGATTATTTAAATTTCATGTTCATTGCATATAAATAATTTATGAGGCGTGCGTCTTCTGGTAGAGCTGAGCTGGCATTCTAATTAAGACCTGAACATTATTCTGCAAATGTCTCCCTGGCTTGCAGTAGCCGCAAGCAAACTAATGGCCATTATTACAAGACCACTGGACATATGTACATATGTATGCCCAACCCCTACACATTTCGCCCTTATTCACTCGACCCAATGCAATTTACACTTTCAAAACTGCGCACACTTTGGCAACCTTTGGGTTTTAGCTTGAGGACCAATTTGTCGCCCAGAAATGCTTCGTGTGCAAAACCTCGGAGCAGCATAACTCACTCGATGTGCCTGCGTGCGTTTTGAGATTGCTCCCTGCCCAATGTAACCCACTTGAAAAGGGTTCAACAAAGAGAACAAAAATTAAAATAAAATCTGTAACATTGCTAAAAAAAAAGAAAAAAGAAAAGAAGGTGCGTGCAAATGAGAATCCGGATAAAACAACGACAATGGCAATGACGATGACTGGGTAACAGTAACGGTTTGGGAACACTTAAAGTTTTAGGATTGACAATGCGCCCACACACACATAAAAGTTCATGTAAACACGCTCTTGGGTCAGTAGATACTTATGTATCTCTCATTTATCCGCTTGTTTTATATATTGTATCTAAGCTATTTGCACAATTTTATAGCATTTTTATGGCGAACAACTTTTGTATTTTGTATCCTGATTCCTGCATTCCCTTTGTGGACCACAGCTTTAAAATATTTAAATTCGGTATGTTGGCCGGGCAAGTGTTTCCCTTAGAATCGGAGTCGCCTCGCATTTCCTCTTTGGTGTTATGTGATAAATGTGTAAGTTGATTCAGGGCTGTGACATTATTATGATATGATATTTGGTAATTTCTTGTATTGTTAACTTATCTTCGCCCAGGAGCTCTACATTTTAACACTTGGTGATTTACAAAATTGATTTCCTTTGTCCTGCTCGTATGGCTTCCTGATAAATATCGCAAGTAATATACGATGACAAAATGTACGTGACTGTGCAGCCCTGGCTCTAGACAAATTCCCCAATGGCACAGTATAAGTAGAAGTGCACATGTGTAAATGGGTGTGTATGCATGTGTGTATGTGTGTACTTGCTAGTTCTACTTGTTTATTCCTGCTTTGGGTCATGTTTAAGTTTGCGGTGTGATTTTATGTGCAAACTTAAATTATACAATTTGAGGGCCATGAATACATTTTTAAGATCTCATCTCTGTTGTTGGTTTTGTTGCTTTTGTTGTCGTTGCTCCTGCTGTTGCTGCTGCTGCTGCTGCTGCTGCTGAAAGGGACAATGAGTTGCTAAATGCCTTGAATATTCCTTTGGTCATTGCTTTGCTTGCATGCATAATGGAAGGTACTTTTCCAGACAAACACACACACAAACACACGCACATACACACACACACACAGAAAAACTAACACACTTAAAATGATAACAATAGTTTTCATATGTTGACAGCTGTGAGTGAGTCATGTGGTTTTTCTGCAAAAGAATTTTGTATTGCCTACTGGATTGCTGCTGTCATTGGAACTGAGAAATTTGTGTTTAGTTTTTAATGGTTTAGTTTGTCAAAATGTACAGCACTTTATTCCTGCCTTTTTATTGGAATTCTTTATATAGTATATTGTTATCGCTTCAAAATTAAAATTATTTATTTACACATATTCTTTTACAGGATTATTTACTAAATGTATACATTTAAATCCATATTATTTATAAAGCTTAATAAAAATAAAAATAATACAAAAAATAACTAACAATGTTTATATTATATAATTATTTGAATTATTGATACTAAAATTGCTAAACGTATGGACTAACTTTAAGGGAGTTACTTCAATTTCCTGAAGTTAAAGTTGTAGATTTTCTTTATTCTCGCTCTTTATTGCAATCCCCTTGAGAAACACACGCAAAACAAAGCACGCACTTTGTATACATAAAGTCGGCAATAAAGGAATGTCTCTTGCTGGTAATGGCTGATCTAGCGGTTTTTTTTTTCAGCATGTTGCTCTTTTCGTTATTGCCTTCACAATTTTCGTATGTGTTTGACTCTTTTTTTTACGCTCTTACGTACAGTGTACATAAGAAAGTTGATAACAGACGGCAACGCAGAGCAACAAGCAAATAACATTAAGCGAAAAGGCCCAAGTGGGTGTGAGTGAGAGCAAAAGCTTTGCCTTAATTCAATTATGTGTGGTGTACACACTGGCTAGACGTGCAAATGTGAAACCGACAAAAAAACAGCTACAGTCGGGCGGAAACGACTGCGAAATACTCTGATACCATAAATAATACCATTTTATAACAGATGCCGAATTGTTAAAAAAAAAATATGGAAGAGTTTTCTAGGAATCTTTGTGTGTGCGTGCTAAGGTGTTACTAGGTGTTACTTACGACTAACAGATTTATCGATTTCATCTAGAGGAAATCCAAACCCATATCCTATGATACCTTCGATATCAGAGTATAAGAGCGAAACACGAAAAAACCATGCAGACCTCTTGACCGACTATTGCCCAGGCTCAACTATGTTTTTTTTTTCATATTTGTTGGCACTCTTGCATTTTTACAAATTAAAAGCGATAGTAAGTTCAACTCCCGACTTGACGTTGCACAGTGTTGTTCCTCCAGTTATTTCAGTCTGTCGCCCATTATCATAGCCATTGTCGCCGTTGTTGTCTTGTCTGCTTTGTGCCACCGCAAAATGTTGCAAGCATGTTGCGACATGCAGCAGCAGTAGCAGTTGCTTTTATGAAAACTGTTTGCAAATTCAAGCAGCATTAAAAACAAATACAACGAAAGGTGTTCAGGAAAAAGGAGTGCCTCAAGTACAAAATGTTCATGCTTAACGTAACTGAGAGCAAGTGGCGTGCAACGTTGCATGCTTCCCGTTGTATGTGTGTATACATATACATATGTTTTGTATCCATGCTACGTAGGAGGAGGTGAGGATATTGCAAAAATAGCAATCGCAAATTGAAACAAGTTAGAGAACTCCAGTCGCCTGTCTAGGAAATATCCGGTATATGCTGCATACTCACATAATTGAGGCACTTATTAACTTTTTTGATAATGAATGCAATAAATAAATATAATCTTTCATTTATGGCATATATAAATATTTATATGTTGATACTGTACAATATTACTATGATATCCTCAAAGGTTCCATTTGCTTCACTTGTAGTACAATTATTTTAATTTAACGAGATATCTTTTTAATCCACTTTAGGCATTTATACTAATTTTTCTTTGCAGTGTATTAAATTGCAGCTGCTAACATGAAAGCCTTTTATTTTACGTTACCCACCAGCCAGCTTTGCGCATTTCATAAGAGGCGCAAAGAGAATGGCAAATAAAAATCAGATCCTTTCATATCCAAGTCTAAGACCAGCATCGCCTCCAGCGCCAGAGCAATGGGAGTGCCCATGCCGGGGATAGTGTGGCGTGTCGGGGAGTCATGGCAATTGGCCGCTTTCCGTCTGACGTTGTTAACCCTGCAAGTTATGCATTCTTAATTTAATCGCTGGAAATTGACTCTCCAGAGTGCGAAGCTATGCCGGGCTTAGCGCTGCTTCCAGCGTCCTATTTTTAGCACTGCCTTTGCCCAACTCCTTGTCGGGATGTTGAGGCTTGCAAGCAATTTTGAAAAAACTTTGCTGCAGAAATTGGGCATATATCATGCGATTATGAGTATATTGCATAGTTTGCATTGTCCAATGGCTTGGAAATCTTTATTGTCCAAACAGATATTAAGCTCGGCAGATTCTAGAGACTCTCCCACTGACTTGCACCCTTAAGGCCGGCACATAGTTGCCAGACGTTGCAAAAGTTATTTTCGCCAGCCAAAGGCTGCAACTGCAACTGTCTGTCTAAGTTGTGAAAAGGATATTTAGTTGCATAGTAATGGCGAGGCTTGCAAACATGCCAAGAATTTCGATTCAAAGTACCATTTTGAGTTTATGTAATCGATGCAAAATTATTTTAAAATTCAATATACCTTACTTTGAAAAAACTTTTTCTAGTTTTTCTGAATTCATTCTAAGAAATGAAAAAAATGTTATTTTTCAAACGTAGGCTAAATATATATATATATAAATATTAAAATACCAATACAAAGTTAAATTGTTTGTCAAATTTTTGCAAATGTTACGTCGAGAAATACATACCTATAATCTGCACAAATTTAAATATTAGTCGGTTTTTTTAAATACTATTATTATGTTTTGATTAATTCGGGGTCGAAAAGTCTTCTTCGCGATAAAATTAAAATAAGTATTAAATAAAAAGTACACAATTTTTAATGAAGCAGCCATTAATCAATTTAAATTATTTGCTGTATGATTGTGAAATCATTTATGGCATTCTTAAATCCGGAGAATGAATCGGAAACACATAATCTGATATATGCACAATCAAGTAATTTATTGTTGTTTGCATGTTTGACGTCAAGTTGATTTCAATTTCCAGTTTATTCCACTTATTTTTGGGCAATTTTCATCGTCTGCATCTTGCAGTTTCAATTGGACGCAGCTGTTGATTCGTTTCGCTGACGTCTTTTAATTTAAAATGCAATCGTTCGGCCTGTAGCCTTTTGGGACCGTGGCCACATCGGGCATACTCCGCTCAAACTGTCACCACACACACACGCACACACACACGTGCGTGTTTGTATGTAAATTGGATATGGAGGAATATGGCTAAGCACGCGTGTGTGTGTGTGTGTTGTGCTGTGCTGGGTGTTGTGTTTGTTGTGACTTCTGTGGCGCTGTTGTTGTCTTCTGCGCTCTGTTTGCCCTCACGAGATTTACAACGTGACAGCGCACAAGTCGTCGCGCTAGATGTCGCTACAGGTTGACCTAGGGATGCTTTTGGAGCAACTGGCAGCTGGCAGCTGGCAGTTGGCGGCTGACAACTGATATGAGGCACCTGGTTGCGGTACCCTTGCTGGTAACTTGGATTATACCTTGAGAAATGCCATCGATGCCGCACGTTGGCAACACGTGTCAAGGACACTGATTTATATGTTTTCCATTTTGTTTTATGATTAGCGTGTCTCGTATCTTTCATCTTGGCCTTTGGCAACGTGCATTGCATTAATGAGCACCCCAAATGCCATTCCCAATGCGAATCGCACTCAAATTAAAAAAAAAAAAGCTTGAATTATAATGCCACCTGCGACGTGTAGCTTTGTGAGTTTCCAGTTTAAACTCGTCTCCGGTCGCTGACTGGGCAAATTAGAATCGACGTGAAATACATAGTCATAAATTGCGCATTGACGCATTCAAATTGCTCTGCAAGGCTTTAAGTCAGCTCCATTGGAATTTTGCACAACGCCAGCCAGACACAGTGCAATCTCTTGGTTGACAGGGAGCGGTTGGGGGGTGCTCGGTGTGTGGATGCAAATAAATGTGTAGAGCCGTTCATAACCCGGCAGCTGTGGCCATCTCACGGACGGAAGTTGCTGGCATCAGCGCCGGAAATAGCTGCGTATATCCACAGGCAAGCCAATAGTTTGCGGTGCTTTGAATGCATTGCATTTGCGTATAACGAAATGAATGCAATTCTATGAGTTCCTGGAATCGCATATTCCTCCATATTCATGTCGCAAATATTCCGCAAAACGGTTTCAGTCACATTTTGCGTGAATATCTTTAAATCGTGGTGTCAAACCGAAACAAATTCATTTATCGATTCTGATTCTGTTTTTTCAATATGTTTGGCGGTATTTGATTATGGGCACAATAAAAATAGGAAGTAAGAATATACTCTGATACCAGAGTGTAATACTATCTGATTATGAGCAGCAAATAACCTTTTTTCATTGGAAAAATAATCTCAATACCGGATATATATATTTGGTTTCTGTACAGTGTTTGAGGTACACTAATTAAGTCTTTAGTCTTATTTTGAATTCGTTTGAATAGCTTCCACAATCCAGTTGTACTGTGTAGGCACTCTGAAACAGGCCACAATTTTTAGTTTCTAAGCAAACAACTTTATTGACGACTAATGGACCGGAGTCAACATGGCAATAGCCTTTTTTCCTGAAACAGGCGTAAATAATTTATTTAGTTATCGGTTCTTTATGAAAATATCTACACAATGTTTGCTTAATAATTTTAAGTTGAACGCTTTGTAAATGTATTGTTTCTGGCTCTGTGTATGATTTTCACCAACCGGTTACCGTTGCCAAGGTTTTGGCTTTTCAAAACTCACTTAGACTTAATACCGTTAATTAATTTTGGTCTATAAGTGCCACCCACGCTGTGCTGAGAGGAAGCCACGCGTATCTGTAACTCTTCAAGGGTGTTTGTCTTTTCCCAGAACTGTATACGGAACCACCGAAATTGTGCAATCCTAGATACAGCAAGAAGACCTGTCAGGTTGCGTTTTAGCAAAATTAAACACCCGATTAATAAAAAGTAAAGTGATTAAAGTATGCAGTAATACTTCAGATATATTTTTGTGCACTTTGCTTTTATAACAAATTTATTTGCATTTCAATTTGGTTTTATAGGTAAAAAAAAAATGTGCTGGCAGCGAAGCAATACTCATTTATCTTTCTAATATACTTTTAAATTAAATTTAGTTAAAATACTTCAAATATTTTTTAAATACTACTTGAATTAGTAGGTTTTATTTACCAACTGTAAAGTTTAGCATTTCCTTTGGTCATAACCCATAAAAGTAACAAAATTTTTTGTTATAATAAAGTAATGGAAATACTCTCGAAGTAAGCAGAGATTTATATTAAGGGAATGCGAAATTTGATTGAATGAGTTTTACGGAACTGCTACTGTTTCCTGGGTTGTGTATTGCCGTCATAACTCTATGGAGGAGCAACGGCCAATTTTGCTAGCCATCGAACAAAGCCGACACACCGCGGTCCGCTTTTGAATTCAATTTTCTGGTGAAACATCACGCAGCAGTGCTGGATGGTTGCGGAGGGGAGAGATCATTGCCCGGATAGCTCAGACAGACTGCTGAAAGCCAACAGGCAGAAAGACATACAAACGGACATAGACATTCTGGCATTTTGACCAATTTAGTACAACGCAGGCTTAGTTGTTGCTGCTGTTGTTGCAACTGCTGCTGATGCACTGATGCAGCAAATGCTGATGCTGTCGTTATCATTCAATTGGCGCCACGCCCACTTAAGCATTTTGAATGCCAAGTGCATTGAATGATGCTTCGCTGGCTCTTGGCTTGATTTAATTGGGCGCATGCAGCACATCGAGGTGGAAAAGGTGACCGACCAGCACTTGACTTGCCACGGCGTCAGTTTACTAAAGGCGCCTGCCAAATAAGCTTATCTAGCCCCTGACCACAAGTCTTGGCACTGGATAAACGGCCGGCGTGGGAGATCGGGGCCTTGGGCTAAATGCATATTGTCACCAGGAGAACATTCGTGTCGTGGAGTGGAACACGGCTATCAGATTGCATTGTGTGGATTCAAAAACGTTTAAATCGTTGAGCAGGACCTGCACTGCGGTCTACGTGTTTGGAATTTATAACTAACTCCGCAACTCCAACTCCCCGCGGGCATTAGCCACAGGCCCGGGAGAGGATGTGTGCAGGGTAATGGTTGGTGTTCTTCACATGCATACCAAATTGGTTTAATTCAATCAAATCTTCAACAAAGTTGTTTAGTCCTCTGTGTGGGGCAAATGGGGATTAGGGTGTTTGTGGGTCCTGCCAGCCAGTTATGAGTCAGCAGCATTTTCCGTTAACGTTTTAAATTGCTTTTGTGTTGTGCCTCAGTTGATCACAGGGGTGGGTAGGGAACACAGAGCTTGGCAGCTACATCTGCCACCGGCCATTTTCCAGTTTGTTGTTCACAAGTCTGGAAAGTAATTCTATTAAAAACTGTGCTCAGCAACAGCAGCAAACGACAAGAACAATAAGTAATAATAATAATAACAAATGCGATACGGAGTCGATAACCATTTTTAGCCACATAAACAAATTTGTTAGCTACTCCAGACTCGGTCAAAATGATATTCTATTAATTTGATGGATACTCAACGACTTATAACCAAATTTCAAGTGCAGTCACGGAACGTTGCAGTTTTTTTTTCAAGCTAGAAAGCTGGGGGAAATTACTTGATTGAGTCCTCCGTGGATAAGGCAGATGACAGTGAAAAATGGGCACTCCCAATGAGTATTACAATTTATTGAATAAACATATTAAATTTTATACTTAATAAAAACAAACGATTGGTGTATTTTTATATATCAACAGCCACTTTTTTAAAATTTTAAAATGTACATTAATCATGTATTTACCTTTAAAAATGCTTATTATGCTTAAACTCTTTTGTAATACTTAATTCAGAGCTAGTTATAGTTGAATTGCTAAATGATAGTTCTCAAAAAATAAACTTACTTGTTTGAATTGCTCTTTGTTTATCGGTAAAATAATTAATTATTGCCCAATCAAAGATTTTATTGCAACCTTAAATGTGATCAAATTAAGGTAATGGCCCCAAAAGTTGCTGTACTCAGTAATTTATTCAGTTCAAAGTTTTGATTTTTAATTAAATGCAAACAAGTTGCAAAGTAGTCGAAGCAGAATACTTACACGAAATGGGGAATTGGGTTTAAGGGTGCTTGTACATTCGATTCAGTTCTTCGTTACCATTAAAAGGTTGAGGAGCAAACAAATAAAATATTGCACTCACAAAGCGAATCAACACGGAAACATATATGTTTACTTACTCACATCCAAAGGTCCCCTTTCAAAGGAAAACTTACATGGGGCAGCAGCGCTACATTTAATTGCATCCCAATGGGGAACATTCGGCGAAACTGCAACATGACAAGCAACAGATTCTGGTAAAAAAAACGGTAAGGAAATGGTTTTTTTTTACCCGAAACATTTTCTTTTTGCTGCTTATGCAAGTAAAAACAGTTTGTCAAAGAGTTGACGACTCTCCGATTGGTGGGCGTTGGGAGGTGTGTTTCCAAGGGTTTGAGTAAAAGTTAAGAAAAATATAGCTTCTCCATCGGGAAACTATTAGTGCCAAACTTATTATTTACTGTATAAATATTATTCTTTAGCAAATTAGAGAAAAATGTGTTATACTTTTTATATTTAGCTTTTTATGTACAAATTTAATATTAAATTGAGCATTATAGTTAAAATTGATAAAGCAGGTATGACAGTTTATGCATGAAATTGCTCTTTACTCCCCTTCCCCGGCATAATACCAAAGCCGACGACCACACTGGTAATTCATTCGTTTGCCACGCCCCAATGCAGCTGCCACTTTTTTATTATGCTCATCAAAAGTGTATAATTCAATTTTTCCAATCGAACAAATCGCTGCGCAATGTGAGCACAAAATGTATAAAAAAAAGGCAACAAATAAAAAAGAGTAGAAAATTGTGCATACGTTAAATAAATGGCAAGCCATAAGCGTACCCTGACCAAACTCCCAAGTCGCCACATGCCACACCGTGTGTGAAAATCAACTGCAATTCGGAGTAGACATTTAAGGGCGACACAAATACAAACATTATCATATATTACAACTATGGATATAGAAATAAAATATATTTCCTATAATCGGTTGGATTTAAAAAAGAGTTATTCATATTTTCTGATTAGAGTAGAATATCTATATAAATATATATATATCGTGTCACGAGAGAATAATCGACACATGGCCAACACAAGCATGGAGCACATCCATTGTGCTCCGTTATTGGTCGTAAATCATGTCATTGCATTTTGTGGCTCACAAGTTTTTGATGCCAGTTCGGATTGACCGGCCACAAAGAGAGAGTTTTGGCAAGTTTTATTCAGTTTATGCGTTTCACACGCAATGTGTGAATGCCACATGCTGTGGAAGCTGCTGCAACTGTTGTAGCTGCACAGCCATTGAACATTTCTTTAATTGCTGACAATTGCAGACTGTTGACATTTATTAAAACAATAAACAAAATCACACACACACACACCCATTTCCTCATTGTTCATGCAACACAAATTGCCACAAACAACAACAAAGAACGAAATTCGGAGAGTTAGAGAGATAAGTGGCAGGCAACATGATGGCACATAAACATGAGGCGCACGTACAATGCATAAATATTTTAATTCAGCAACAGTTTTTGATAGTTTTATGTTGAGCTGCCTTTCGGGCTCCCCTCTTCCCTTCTTCCCTAGAAGCATAGCCCAAACAACAAAATTTGCCTGTGCTTTTGTCATGCAACTCTGGCTTACTGGCTGAAATGTGGCAATGATAAATGTCCGCCTTGTATTTCAATTTATTTTACAATTTCCTAAGCTGACAACTAAAATGAGAATTCGAGCAATGCATATATCATCAACTTATGAAATATCTGAACTAAATCTAAATGATAAAGTTTATACATATAAATTAAAGAATTAATTTATTTATTTTGTTAATACTGCATCTTGAGTAATTGAGAAATGCATCCTTAAGGCATTATTAAATATTCTCGTTAAGTCAGATATGCAATTTCTCTTTAAAATAAATCTCAGTTTTTATCTTTGTCAAAGCAATTTGCGTTTACATTGTAAATGCATAATCGCATGGAATTTTACCCATTTTCGATGACTATTCAAAAACAGTATGAGTATATTCGAAAACGTTTACGACAGCTAAAAGTTTTAGTTAAAAACTTTTAGGCAAATGCCCAAAAAAAAAAACCAGTTAAGCATGCTTCAATTGCGCGCAACGAACTATTTTATACCCTTAAATGATTGTGAACCCCATTTTATTATATATAGTAGAGTAACAGTATACCAGATCCCCTAATTTTGTTGCTGCTTGTTGTAAACCTATTTAGAATAGAGGATAAATATTCCCAAAAAAAAGACTGTAAATGTATTTTGGAGACGTGTTTTCCATTTGCACAAGCCGGCAAAATATTCGAAACGTTCTTAAATCGAGTGATTTTATGGAGAGGAAATAGGTAAAAACTGGTTAGTCGAAGTGTGCTGACTGTTTAATACTCTGTTTCTACCAACTACCAACTTTGACTTTTTGCCAGCTACTGCAAAACAAGTATATAGAGGCGGATATACACTACTTTATATATTTTATCCAGCTTACAATCTCTAATTCCAACAAAA
The DNA here is from genome assembly GCA_035042045.1 of Drosophila melanosoma. Lineage (NCBI taxonomy): Eukaryota > Metazoa > Arthropoda > Insecta > Diptera > Drosophilidae > Drosophila > Drosophila melanosoma. Next base: position 2,911,831 of record JAWNLY010000183.1, on the reverse strand, counting down.
AAATTTAATTTCCACAAGACCAAATTACTCTTTTTCCATTGGGAACAGTGTGTGTGGAAAAAGAGTGCAACAAATTTGCATGTGCCATGTGCCGCTATTTCCATAGTTGACTTTTTGGCGTGGCAGAGAATATTTTTGGAAATTGCATTTGGGCAATGTGAGTGGAAGAAATGGAGTGGCCTGCTCTTGTGTGTTTTGCCATATTTTAGACCCTTTGGGCAATAGAAGCTAAAACGTTTGACGGCTCAAACGAACGCCAAAAGAAGCGAATACGGCCAAAGTGGATTACAAAAGTTGACAGCAGCAGCAGCAGCAGCAGCAGCAGTAGCCACACCCGTTTTTCTGCCCTCCTCGATTGGCAGTGGCAGAGCTGTTCCAGCTCTCTATTGCTGTTGCCTGGGCCTTTGGCAGGTGACTCAGCGTAGGCGTATCGTGTCCAGAACCGAGTGCTTCTCTCTATGTCGATTCAATTGAGATGGCTAACAAGTGCCGCTAGTTCATGGCTATCAGCTCGACATTCGGCTCAATCGCCAGTCTGCAGATAAGTGGCTGGCCCAGTTTTATTGGCTTTGTGCCTTAATGCAATGAACTTTCATCAAAGTGCGCGTCTCGTCAATTGCTATGCGATATATATTTTTTTCATTTTTTGCTGAAGTGAATGTGTAAAAGTATATCCATGAAGTGCCCATGAATAGGCCCAATCGCATTAAGTATTTTTAATATTAGTAGTATTAGTATTTAAGATGTCGTGTCATGATAAAAAAAAAAACACTGTTTTCCAGTTTTGATCAATTAATTGTAGTCTACAAGTTAAAACCGACATCAAATTATGTTTCTGAATTAATTAGATTAATTTCGAGCGCCAAACATTTTTGTTAAATTAAATTCGGTTTTTTTTATGTCAAACCGCTATATGTTGCCATTTTTAATATTGAATTAGTTTTGATGAGTTGTTGAGTATTTATAGCCTACAAATTAAGCATCCTGATCTAGACAATTATTCAAGTGAACGCGTTAAGTTTGGCCTATTGTGTATAAATTCATGGCATAAAATAAGATAGCCATTAATAAAAAGACTCCGATGTTAATGCTGATAAAAGAAATATTAAAAAAAAAAAAACTTTATCGGGATGTGCATCTTCTTATCCTGCTGAGGGTATAATGACTTTGTCAGTTTAATCATAAATTAATATAAATTATGAAAATTGGCATTGGTGTTTTTAATATATATTTTATTTATTTACAAACAAGTACACTTAAATATGCAGACTTTTTTGTCACTACAAAATTCAAGTTATGCATTAAAAATAAAAAGAATAATGGAAATTTTGTGCAGTTTGCAGTTTACAGTTTTCGCCGCTCAATTACAGTACATGTGCAATCGAGCACATCCGGCAGCAGATGCTGCGGTTGTCATTAAAGCGCAACGCAATAACGATATGTTTTCCGATATATATATAGACACACAAATATATATATATATATATATATATATATATATATATATATACACTTATGTATACTCCACAAATGAGTGTACAAACTCTTTTACCCGTACAATACATAAATAAACGAAACCAAATTTGCGAAATTAATTAAATCGACAGAAAGTAACGTACGCTTTGGTTTTACACTTTGACTGTGGCATTTGTTGCCACAAATGTATTCTGAATTTAAATGTGAATATGGGAATATCAATCACTTTAGCAGCGGCGACATGGCGACGTGGAAAATTAATTGACTTGGTTTAAGCTGTAACGCTTGACAGAGCTAAGCTTTAAGTGGATACCCAATATGGATTATGCGAATAATCAGATCAATGCAATGAATAAAAAAAATACAGATTTATTTAACAATTAAATAGAATATTATTAAAAAACTGATGACACTTTTACTATGCTACTTCAAGGTGACTGCTGATTGAGAACTTACACTTGTCGCCAGTTTATACTCGATATATCTTCTGAAGCATTTGGGAATGACTTCAGTTGACATAATTGGCAATTAGTGTCGCCCAGCTGGGACTGCCGAGCCACACTTGTGTTGAAGTGAAAGGAAGAGAGGGCAGCTCATTTATAACCGTTGCGAGGCAATACTAATGCAAATGTTCATACATCACTCATACGTCATGTGGGTAATTCCAATCATTATATGGCTCTAAGTGACTGATATCGGATTTGAATGCGCAACTGACAGCTCCTCGACACTCGGCGACTGTGAACCATCTAATCTATGGCTAAACGATGAGTACCCTCAGTTTAGCTTGGGCACTGCAATATCAATCAAAGTGTTAATACCGCTACCCTTATTTGGATGAGTGGGATGATTCAAAAGGAGAGTTTTTATTTAAAAGGGTTCTAAAATGATAGCTTTACATATGTTTATTAAGATAAATGAAAGAACTTGTTTCCAAGTCCACTTGGTAATTTAATTGATAGACTTCCATAATTATACTTTTAATAAGTAAATTAGTTTTTAAGGGCACTAAATCCTCATCAAAGAACCAGAGAAAAAAATGTAATTTTAAAGTTGTATAATGCTGGAATTATTCGTCAAGTTTGGTATGCACAAAGTTTTCTACTACTTTTAAAAAGTGATTCTAGGAGTTTATTCTAACCAATGCTCCTTTTGCTCTTGGAAGTTACCTGGCAACTAAATAAAACACTTATTAATGTAAAAAGTTTTTGTTTTTGTATAAAAGCTTATTGAGAGATTGATGGTTAAACTACAACGAGTGAGTAAGTTGCATATTTTATTGAAGTTGATACTAATTCGAGGCATCAACGAAAGATAACCAACACTCGAATATTCTTGTTTGATTTTACTTTGATTATAATGTAAAATGGCGAGAATTTATTGGATATGTGAATAACCTGAGGTGGGTAAACAAATATTAAATTCTGAGACTCGAACTTAATTATACATATTTAAATGCCAGCAGAATACCTGCCACATATCTCACCTCAATCGCATAAGTCATCGCCCGACAATAAATTCATTATTGCAGCCAAATTAATCCACTTTTTAATGAATTTTAATTATATTTAATAAAATGACAATCCACAGACCATGTGAATATATTTAAAATACTTATTGTTTAATTGGACGATAATTAGGCTTTTCCCCATTAAGCTTTGTAATCATGTCTCCAATGATCTATAAAGTTGTATATCAAATAATTATTATTGGGTTAAATGAAATAAATAGGTATCCCAACTTTTTAGTATTTGGGTTAATTTAAAAATTCTTCATAGATTTATTTTCACAGGGAACTCAGCAATCTAAAGTTTTTGTGTCAAATGTAATTTATAAATAATGTAATAAACTATAAAAGTTGGTTAGATTACAAAATTTGTAGTTCGTAATTTCTGGACCTGGGTGCAGCCGAATTTATAAATGGCGAAAAAGCCGCCACCGATACCTAAAACGCAGGAGCGTGCACCCGGACCAGTTGGCCAAGACACCAAAGCCAACAATGAGAAGTTCCTTAACGATGTGTTCATTACCACCAACAAATACAGAAGGATGCACGGCTGTCCTGACCTGAAGATCAACAATGAGCTGAACAAATTTGCCCAGGAATGGGCGAATGTAGGAAACACCGTTTGATCATATGGTTGATATAGTTTGGTAATGTGTCCAACTCTTTCGCAGCATCTGCGGGATAAGAACATAGTGGAGCATCGTCCAAATCCCAAATATGGCGAGAATATCTTCCTATCTGGTGGCATGGATGTAACGGGTGATTTGCCCGTGGACATGTGGTACCGGGAGATTAATGCCTTCAACTTTGATAAGCCCAATTTTTCGCCCACCTCTGGACACTTTTCGCAGCTAATTTGGAAAGCTTGTACCGAAATGGGTTCCGGAGTGGCACGCAAGTGAATTTGATAATCTCTAAAAGGCTAAGTCACTTCAAAAATTTAAGTTTGTGTCCTTCCTTTTAATAGAGCCGATCGTACTTGGGTAGTATGCAATTACAATCCACCTGGAAATGTTATGGGACAATTTGCGGAGAATGTGCCAAAAAAGTTGTAATCATCTTTTTCTGCTGTAATACAGGTTCAGAAATTTAATTAAATTTTAAATTTAAATTTTATGCATCTATAATGCAATTGGAACTAAATAATCTCATTGTCTCATTGCTTGCTTTCACAGTTGCTGGCTATTTCTGATCCCAGTGGGGATGTCGTTCGAGGCGAAATGTGAACGATGCCGGGTTTTGAAGTTTTTTATTGAATTTTATGCTGCGGTAGGGAAATTTAACACTTCGCTGGCTTTTGGCTATGGAGCACGAACCAAAATTTAATTTGGCACATTTTTTTCGTTGACATTTTTCACGTCACACGTCATTAATTTTGCATTTTTGCCATAAGTATTCAGCGAGGCGACATGGGAGAGCAGCAGGTGCTAAGGTTACGGTCGGGTTTGCGGGAGAACTTGACTGACATGGACATGTTTCTCCATAAAGGTGTCACTGCTGGCCAGGCCGTGCCCACAACCATTGCGCCCTGATGACAGTTTGTTTGCGTTTCCCTTTTTTTTGTTTCTCTTTTCTTTTTTTTTTTTTTAAGGCACGTTGAAATTAAAAATGGCAAATTTCATAAAAATTCATAGTCTTCTCTCGGGGCGTAAAATTTGTTGACGTCCACGTTATTATCACATTTCTATCTCCGTCTCTCTCTCTCTCTGTTGTTCTTGTGTCTTTGTTGCCCTTGCATATTGCTATTGCGCCTTTGTTGACTTCCGTTTGTTTTTGTTGTTGCCACCAGCATTTTTGTGGCATGCTGCCAACCAAGTTTGATGCTTTGCCAGTATCCATAGTGTATATGTGCCACTGTGTGTGCGTATGTGTGTGTGTGAGTGTATGTGTTTTAGTGTGTGTGTGTGTTTCGTTCGTATCGTTGTCACTTGTTGGCCGTGTTAAATTGAAGCCAGCAGCAGCAATAGTCATCACCTCCCCCACCTGTTATTGGTAGGTGCCTCACAGCTGTTGCTGCCTCCGAGCTAACCAGAGATAACCATTTCAGAGACACACTTTAATGTACGGGGCAGTGCCAAAATATTATGTGGATAACTGAGACTAAAATATAAAGCTTTAAATTTAAAATCAAATATTTATTAAGCTAAAATATATGTTTGATTTAATGTGCATATTTATTACAAAATATATTCATATTTATCAGTAACCTTTGTTCTGCGTGAGTTAACTTTGTGTTATTTTACACTTTGTTTAAAATTTTCCCTTGTACAATTTGAGCAACGTTAACGAGCATTCCGAGCAGCGCTGGCAAACAGAGCCAATGAAGTTGGACAACGTAATTAATGCGGACGAGGCAGACAATCAGGTCAGGTTCTCAATTGGCAATCCCTCCCCTTAAAACCATGCAGCCTTTTTAGCCTTTGCAACCTGCAACTTTTATTCATGCAATGCAAATGTGAGTAAAGAGTCAACAGACAGTTGGGTGGACATTGTAAAAGGATCCGCTTAAAGAAATATCTGAACTGAACTCAACTCAACTCAACTCAACTCACCTGAATGCCGATGCCGATGCCGATGCTCTTATGCATTGTAATTTGCGCGTAATTTCGCATGGTAAACGTAAAAATGCTCTGCCATTGTTGCAGCAACAACAACAACAACAATGAGCAACAACAATAAGCAGCAAAGCTTACGGCAAAGTCTCATTTATTTTAATGTGTCGACGTGTAAATGGCTGCCAGTTTGGCCAGCGCTTTTCAGCTGCCGAGCTTTGCTGCTTTTCTCCTTTTCTTCTTGGTCTTCATTTTAAAATTGCTCGCAGATGTAACTGAAACTTGTCTGGGTGTCAGTGCGTGCGTCTGTGTGTGTGTGTGTGTGTGTGTGTGTGTTTGTGTGTGCGTGTGCTGTAATTATTAAGCTGACATTGCAGCTGCTTCACCAGATCCCTGCTGTTGCACTTTTCATTCAATTTTTGTGGGTCAACAATAACAACAACTACAACAACAGCAACAACAACAACAACAACAACAATAGCATTGGCCTTAACGGCGCCAATTTTAATGGTCATTACTATAAGACAATAACCATAAAAACAGCACAGCGACACAGACAGCCACAGTGTGAACACCAACAACTATAATGCTCGCCATTTATTGGTCTTATGGGGCGTATTAATAATATTCAACTGTGGCCCTTAACAAAACTACGCCCTTAAGTCGCACCAAGCAAACGAATTAAATTTCAATTGAAACAACAATTTTTAAACCAATGGCTATGTGTATAAAACATGCAACAATTTGCAAATATTTAAAAAAAATGTATTTATTTAAATCGTAAAGTTTTTTTTTTTTGGCACAGTTCAATTTGTTTTTATGACCCGGCATTGTTCTGTCATTTGACGTGAGGCCAATTTTTTGATAAATTAACCTGCGACAATTTCATAAATTTAAAATTTTATCTATTTTTGTGTCAGTTTGTACCATATGTGCAGTGCATTTCAAATGGGCATAAAAATGTATAAATATTAATGTGTTTTTATATTATAAATTTTATATTTATAACATATTTTTATATAGTTAATAAGGTATGTTGATGAAGACATATGGTGGTGCATCAATTTCATAAGATAGTACAAAATATTATCATTATAAAAATGTAAAATGTGTTTAAAAATTTATAAGAAATTTCAAGTTTTTTAAAATACGTAGTTGGTATACTGCTAGTCGGGCACAAATATTGAATAGAATTGGTTTGTATGATTAATAGTCGCAGTTGGTGTGTATTTGTGCTAATTGTTATCTTTCTGCGTTTGCCAAAAGATAAATCTGTTTTATTTGCAAGAGAACAACAATTTTTTAAAATGTAGTTATCTTTGCATGAAATAATAAATTTAAAAAGTTTAAATAGGATAAGCTTATCACTAAGAACGGCATCTACTATTAGCCCATATAAATGTCCGTATTAAAAATATATTTTATAATATAGTTATTTGTTAATGGTCTCAACTCTGCAATGATTACAGTTGGTATTAAACAGCTTTTATAGTTGGCATTGATGGCAGTTCAATTAGCCAGGCTTGCAGGCTCAAAAACGAATAAGCTATAAATATTGTCGACATCCTTACACACACACTCAGGCAAAGGACACAGAAATCCCTAGGAGAGCGTTATTGCATAAATCTCAATATGCAGCGGAATGGAAAGTAAAGCGAAAAACGATGGCTGGGCTAACAAACAATAGAGGAATGAAATCTAAAAGAACTGCCTTTTGCATTAACCCAGAGTTGCCATGGCATTATTTAAAATCACAAACCCTTAAAATTGCATTTTAATAGAATTTATTGCACCAAACGATTCGGAAAGAAATCCCCACAGCGGCATCTGAGCCCAGTCAGATTCCATGACTGTGGATTCGAATAATTGCGAGCAACTGCAACACTTGACTTTCATGTTGTTCAAGAGAAATAAAATGCTATTCTCAACGAGCAGTTAAGGCCGCAGCCAAAGGATGCGATAAGAATGGCTGTTTCTTGGCTTCCTAGTTCCTCCGTGAAGCGATGCGCATCAATTTGGAGCAACAAAAGTACACAAAATACAAAACGAAAAATACAAATCCAAATTCGCCTGGCAGGATGAGCAGTAGCAGCATCAGCAGCAGTAGTCGGTACAACAAATTATTACTTGGCTCTAGTCCAAAATGTTTAAATTACAATTTGCACTAAATATATGTATACAAGAACCAAGCAGTACTCCCAGTAAGTGCTGCGATTCCAACTGCGGGATGCAAGAGCTCACAGGAAGCCATATTAGACACTGCCAACACTGCCGAAGAAGACGCCCATTCCTTGGCGACTGCCATAAAAATCAACAGCCATGGGATAGGCGTGGCCAGCCGGAGGCTTGTTGATAAACTGCTCCGGGAATTACCTGCCATCCGCTGTTGATCTTTCTGTTTGGGCTTATTAATGTTGCGTCTACGCAATATGCATAATTACCATAAGTTTATGTATCTTGCAACTGCGGACAAAATATCCACAATCTTAAGCTGAAGTGCCAACTTTACCCTTTGCTTACACACAAAGGTGTGCAGATGAGTTTTATAAGGTAATACTTATGTAGTTGGCATTAAGCCATAGCACAATAAAAAAAAATATAGTATATATATATATGTATTTAAGTATGTTATTTGTTGGCTCCATATCAAGAATCTCTTTAATTTTTTTTCAAACAGAATAAGCCATTTAAATTCCTAACTTTGCATGCAAAATTTCATTGCTTTCTTTCGCCTTTACTATAATTATTAAATATGATTTTTCTCAACTCCTTTCATTTTAAGTGGTCTCAAATAATACCACATTTTCTGATGTTGCTTTTGTGCCAAATTGTATTGAAAAATGCTCTCTTTTTATTAGATTATATTAGATTGCATAACGACAATAATAATCTGCTTTTAAAAAAAGTTACTCAATTATATTAGTCTTAAATGTGAAAAGTGAATTGCATGAATTGCGGAATAAAGGGTCAAATGAATTTTGTTCGTGTTAAGTGAAAAGAGCCAAAAGGCAAAGATCAACATAGTTGAAATGCCATTAGCACAATGTGCTGTGAATTGTGCTGAGCTTAACACCAGGCGGCAGGCACCCAGGCATAAGGGGATAATCAGCCAAATGGAGCACGGCCTGGGGCTGAGGCTGAGGCTGACCACAATTGTTGGGTCACATGATGACTCTTTGGTTGCCGCTGATTCTGCGGCTGTGGCTCGCGTTTCTTTACCGCTTAGCTCATAATTTCAGCTATGCTTTTCTTCTTGCATAACCCCCCCAAAAAAAAAATGGGGTAAAAAAGTAATGATCTGTGTGGTTGGGTTTTTGGTGACCATGATGAGGGCTGAGTTGCTGGTGTTTTATTTTTACGAATGCAGTTTCCTTTAGTTTGGGACAGAGTGCTGCTGGACAGCAGCATTGTGGATGACAGGCATTTGAAAATGCATTAAGGGCTTTAATTAAATTTCAGTTGAAGCGACTTCCTGAAACTTGGCAAGAATAAAAACAGGAATTGCTTTCATATTCTTTGTGTCAATGCCCTCGTATTCATAATTTACCTAAAAAAAAAATACAGACAAACAAAAAAAAAAACATACACACGACACGAGGAATGCAAAGATACAAACAAAAATGTAATAAAAAGTAAACATATTGCGGCTCATGTCCACGACGACAGCTTCCATATGTGGCTGCTGGATAGCGCCCCTGGCATACATGACTACGTGTCCTTTTAATATCCTGTGTACGCGATGCTTCAAACTTCCGCTAGCAAATAAATAAAATGAAATGTGAAATATGAACACAGAACTCTGCATATAAACTGCATGTAAAACAGCGCACAACAATCCGTGGTATTTTTGCCAGTGCTCAATTAGGAAATAGTATAAACTAACTGTTGGACAATATTTTTCGCAATTATATTTTACAAATATCTGCTTGTTTTGATTAAATATAGAATTTTCAAATGGATTTCCTATTTTTTTTTTTTGTGTGCAATAATAATATTACAAATATATGCAAATAACTTTATTGGCACACTTAAAATTTATTGCATTATCGGTTGCAAATTAAAATCATTTTCATTTGAATTTATTTGACGATTCGATTTAGTATTTATGCAATGCAAATGTTATGACGACATCAATTCAATAATTACATTTTGCATAATTTGACCTATTGCATGCATTGTTTAATGATTTATCCCAACACTCGCCAAATTTAACAACAGCAAAAACAACAACACCTGCACACAATATTCAATTAGGGACATTTTCTGAATTGTGCTAAACATTTGGAGAGTGTGTTTTGGTCCAAAATTAATTTGTTTGTGTAACAGGGCGAACTAACAACCATCCTTACACAACGCATGCCCCCCCCCACCCCCCTTAATTTAGACCCCTCCCCCCACCCAGACCAACACTCGGCGAGTTCTTGGCCGTTGGCTGTTCAAACAAATTGCGTACGTGTATTTGGTGTTTGGGTCCTTTGGTAATTGTAATGCAAGCAAATAAACGAGCAAGTGAAACACGAATATTCATACAGGACAATGGCCAACAATGAGTAAAGGGAGTTTAGAGTTTAGAGTTAGATACAAGAACATGCACAACAACATGCAACTAACGCCAAAATGGCAACATTGGCAACTGAGGGCGGAAAGTTGGCAATTGTTGGTTTGTGGGTGTGATGTGTGTGTGCTCTGCTGTGCTGTGTGTGTGTGCTGTGCTGTGTGTGCTATTACTGGGCTACAAGTGTCGCTCACAAATGTCACAGTCAACAACACTTTTTATTATCAATTCAGTTTTTCTTCTTTTTTTTTTCTAGTTTTTACCAAATTGATATTTATAACCTGCCAACACCTGCAGGAAGTTCTTATTCCCGATTGCCGTTTGAATTAACTTAGCACTGCGAAAACCCACTACAAAATCCACACACAACTATGTTTGACTATGTGTGTGTGTAGAGTGTGTGTAGATTGTGGCACTGGGGGAACCATGTGTTCATAATGGAATTTCAAAACAGTTATTAATAGTTTGTACGAGTAAAACTAGTTTTCCCTTGCTCGAACCTTTGTCACAACTAAACCAATTTTTTTTTGCAAAATGATTTCTTGAAATATCAATTTATTTGCTTACTCTTCTCTTCATCGACTTGAGATGATTTTACGATTTCTCAATCGTAGTTATTAAATATTCATATTTCTCAAAAAAATACTCAATTTGATTCCAAGTGAAATAGTTCGCGTCCTGCAAATGGCAAAGGATACAATTGAAAACTGTTCGCTTTCGCATCGAGTATTGACCAATGCCAATGTAATGCAACATTCTGAGTATTTTTCATTAGTGCAATTTTTGTCGGACTGTTCGATTCAATTGTGGAACATGACGCTCAAATTGAAACACCGCTGCTGTCCGGAAGTCGATCGGCCGAGGAATACGAAAGGGGTAGACTAGATTCTACGCCTTGTCTTGCAACAAATGCTCCGGCTGACAATCGATGCAGCTGTTGTTCGTTTCGCCTTTTGTTTTATTTGAGCCGAAATAGTGACTCGGTCCGCGAACTGACCTATAAATCATCTAATGGCCACAATGCTTGGTATGGGCTTGGGTTTTTTCGCCTGTCTGTCCCCTCAACTATCACACGCGACAGGCGACACGCCCCCTTTCACCGCCCATTGCCTGAAGCAGCACATGTGTCAATATTTGTACGAATTGCGGTCGCAGCCTAACCAACACAAAACACTCTCCATCATTCCTGGCATTGAGTTTGGTTTGGGTTACGCGTTCCAGTTTGGTTTTTGGATTCTGTTGTTTTTCGCTACAGTTTAATTTTGGGAATTTCTGCAGCGCTTGCATTGTCCGTCAGTCCAAATGTGTATGTGTGTGTGTGTGTGTGTGTGTGTGTGTGTTTGGGAGTGAGTGTTCTAAAAGACAAGCTTTTAGTTGTTTAAATTTAAGTTGCATCGTGTGACCCATCGAAATAAAAACAAAATAATATTATTTAACAGAGCGAACATTTCTGCACTGCATTTATTTAGTAAGAGTTTCCCATCTACATTTTGCGACTTGATTTTACTCTTTTTTTTTTTTTTGCTATTTTTCTATTTTTGTTCGATTTTTGTAAATTTCCTATTGGATATTTCAACTATTTCCGCTCGGTAAGAGTTCAACATCGTTGCTTTTGCTTAATTTCCGTTTTATTTTCTATACACTCAGTTGCTTTTGCCCCTTTGAGTCCTGGCACACATTTTGTTTTTTTTTTTTTTATTCTTTTAAGTTTTATACAATTTAGTTTATATGTGATGTACTCACAGATGGACATCTGTTTTGCAGTTGACTATGTTATGGAATTGAATTTTGCTTGCCACTTTTCTTTTCCACTTCTGACGGCACTACGTGGCTTATGTGGAACCTATTTGCCATGTGTCATAGATACGGAAAAATGAAATTAAACGCATCCGAGTGTAAAATTGCCAAGAGCTAGAAAAGAGTTGCTTGCGATATATGAAACATACAAATTCAATGATGATTTATTGCATTAATCAGCTTAGAAGAGGTTCCTATTAGGGGCAACTTGTTAGAGGGAAATTATGATCAACTAAATTCTGAATAAATAAGGTAAACTTTGAACTCAAAAGAAAATGTATGCAGCCAGCACAAGTCAGAATTACATTTGAAATTCATATATATTGTATTTCATCTCCCAAAAGGCAAAGAATTAATAAAATGTTTTTCTGCATTGTTTGTCTGCAAAAAGAAAAGTATTTGTTTAAATTTAGAAAATGCGGGTAGAAAATATCATAGCCCGAGAAACCCACAATGAAGGCCTACAATTTAAGGATGCTGCGACCGGTCCCAAAATAGCCATAAATTTGAGCTCTTTTACAAAGAAACAGACGGCGTGGCGGATGTAAAAAGCAGAGAAAGTGGGAAAAAGAGAGAAAGCTTGAAATGGAGATGCGAAAAGGAAAAAAAGGTTCCAAACAACTTGGCCAAGTAACGCCAGAGGAATTGTAAAGGAATTGTGCTTAATTTACTTTTACTTCCCTTTTTGCAGCTCCATCGTTTCCTCTTATTTTTTTTTTTTTGTAGTTTCCTCCGGCGCCCCTAATGACACTTTAAAAAATTCATTTAATTTGCACATAAATATAGAAATAAACGGGAGCTTAATGTAATTAATTTGCTGAATGAAATGCACGCTGCATTTGCGCGACCTACAACTTAACTCAAAACACAGCATTTCTTTGGGCCAAGCGAATGTCAGCTAAACGTTTAAATATATTGTTTATAATTTTCAGCGTCAAAAAAGGGTTATGGAGTTGCAGCATGCAGCGTGAAAGGGGTCACTGTGTACACCCATCAAAATGATGTTGCTAAAGCGCGAATGGAAAGTGGCAGCATCATCGTCATGTTGTTTTTGGATAGACAAATGCGGAAAGTGGCAAGGGGAGCATACGCAAAGAGGAGCACTCGCTTTGTAGAAAAGCTTCAACTTTTGTATAACAGCTGCATTAAAATTAAAGGATACACTTTGACAATTAGAACTTACGAATACCCTTTAAAAAAAAATATACAATACAAAATACACAATAAAATTTAATTGTAGAAAGCTCAAAGATTGGCTTTAAAGTATCGTTATTAATTCTGATTCGTTTCATTTAATTTAATTTAATATATTTAGAATATAGAGATATACCAATTGAGTTATCTTCGTGGGAACTAACCTTTTGACACAATTATAATGCCACTTTGAAGTGTATGCCAAACGGAATGCAGAGCGAGCTAGCTGGCCATAATCATGGACACGCACGTAGAACAACACAGACTCATCCAAAGCTAAACAGAGTGCTTGGCAGAGAGTTCCTGTTTGCTGTGGAGGCGGACTGTAAGCGTGGGGGCTGGGCCAAATATTATGGCGACGACAGCAGCAGCAACAGTGGCAACAGCAACAGCAACAGCAACAGCAGCAGCAGCAAAAGCAGCAGCAGTAAAGCATTAAGCACGTCGCCAACATAAATATTTTAATTTTGCTAAAAATGTGTGCTGAAAAGTCGCCTTTTTTGCATTAGGAAGTGTGAGGCGAAGCCACATACACACGCACACACACACACACACACACACAAAGCATAAACTAAACAAAATGGCGTCGACGAAAGGATGCGCAACGCAACGCAGCGCAGCGTTCATAATTATTGTTGTGGTTGTTGTTGTTGTTCTTGTTGTTGTTGTTGCTGTTGTTGTTATTGCTGCTGTGTGTTGGTAATGGTGGCTGTCTGCAATGACGATGCTTGTAATGATAAGCGTTGTTTGTGTGTTTACTTTAATAGGTAAAATGATGTGCACCCATACGCAGACACATAGAGACTGGGGCGCACACCCACACAAAAGGCTTTGACTGAAACACGGCTCAAAGGCATAAATTATTGTGGTTAACAGACAACAGAGCCCAGAACATGCCACTAGCTGAAGCAGCAGAAGTTGCACGAACTAATTCTAGCGCCATGGACAGAATGGCCTTTAACAGCGCTCCCCCGAGTTTCAGCCAAATTAAAATAGTGCTGGCCCATGTGGCGACTCCGCTGTTGTTGGCTCCAACTTAATAAGTCAAAGTTACTTGAAGCGGCAATATACATTTGTGAATGTAATTATTTACTTTAAAGTTAGCTTGTGGCATATGCATATAAATATTTGTGTACATTTGGTAAACAATTGAATTAACTAATTATATACTTCTATGTAGTACAATAAACTTATTTAAAAAAATGTAATCCCAACAAATGTTCCCGAAAAGAATAGAATGAAAAGCTTGTCGAATTAAACATTTTCAGCCGTATATTCGTAATTTTTTTCTCTCCGTATTTACTTATTGTTAACAGCTTAAAAATCGAAGTTGCAGACTTTATTAATTTTTGCAAGAGAACATTGTAGTTGCTGATAAAATTTGACAATTTTTTTGTGATGATTCTAATTGTTTATAATGATTTGCGATCATTATTAGAGTTTCTTGCTTGTATTCACTGGAGCGGTGCTCGTCTTTGTGCTGACCATCTAAGAATTCCACATAAGATTCCGATGCTGATAACGAGGATTATAAAACATTTGAATATAGAACCAAGTATTGACGAATCTGGTTCTTGGAGTAGCGAGCAGTAATCTTCTTGCATACCGCAACATTTATTGCCAAAAAATTGATGATAGATCTTTTGCGGTATTTCCAAAAGGAAGCCAATCTTCGAGTGGGTCTGAAAACACTCTGGATATTTTACTCTCATGTGGGCCTCACATGTCTTTCCATGTGGATTCAGCTTGCACTGCAAATCAAGATAACTTTGATATGGATTTAGCCAAAGCATGTTGCTTTTTATATTATAGAAACTTTCTAAATAAGAACTTTTTAAATTTTACTATGTTTGTTCCCCTTTTGCTTAGGAATTATTTGTAATGTCTAACCTTACAAAGATGTGTGATCTAAGTTTTGTTGAAACGTCTAACACAAAACAAAGCAAATACGATTAAAGTAATTTAAAATCATCGATGACTAAAAATGGTATTTATCATTTGCATCACTTTGTAGAGCTGGAAGAACTAATATTTTAAGTATTTTTTTTATTTTCAAGTATTTTCGATAACAAATAAAAATCATTTCAAATTATGGATATATCGCAAATATATCGAAATGATTTTACATTTTTGACAAACACAGTAGGCTTTGCCTATTTCAATTGGAAGCTGATGGATGGCATCAAAAATCATTATTCTATCTCTGCGAATCAAGTAGAAAGCATCAGTTGTGCAAGTTTAATTTAATTTTTGTGTACTTTTGCTGTGAAAAATGCAAACTAGAAACGATTTAGATGATTTGCAAATTGTGCCACAAGCTGTCGAAAATAACAATGCGAATGGAAAGCGCTGTGCAGAGGTCCTTAATAATGCAAATGGTCTCAACACATTGAAGAAACCACGTAATCGGTTCCGCGGAGGCGATTCTCAGCACATGGAAAAAGAGAACGTAAGTCCACAATTACAATGTAGACTACAGAAAGCAAAACTTCCAATATGCCATTGAATTTTAAATAAATTTTATAAATTCTTAATACATATATATATATATGATATATAAGATATAGGTTCTCAATACTAATCTAGATAAACTTATATAAGTTTACTACTATGTTGATTAAATGAGCTTCTCTTTTTCTACATCCTGCTCAGAACCTGCGCTCTAATGGACCTTCATCAATGGATGTTAAATACTCAAATAGAGGCCAAGAGCAAGATGAAGACCGTGGATTCTCATTTCGTGAACGTAATGCCAGCACACCCGTGGGCCAAAATCAAGGGGAGTCACGCGGCAAGTACCGCGGATCACGTGGTGGTGGTGGCGGTTGTGGTGGAGGAGGTTTTGTTGGTGGTGCTGGTAGCGGACGTTTTTACGGCGGCTCCAACAACTACAATAATCATTCGCACCGTTTCGATGAGTTTTCTGTAATTCAAAAGCTACGCAACCTTAGCGGTCCAACTCTTCAGATCGAAACCATAGAGGAGCGAGATGAGCTAAAGTTTGCCGGTCGCAATCGCCTTTATGTGGGAAATTTGACGGATATTAATAATATCGAAGTTTTGCATGAGTTGTTCAAGCCGTATGGTGAGCTGGGCGAGACCTTTTTGAGTCCGGATAGAAAGTATGCGTTTGTCAAAGTAGATTATTATGCAAATGCCGAAAAGGCAAAGCGTGCCTTGGACGGCACCGTGGTAAGTGGACGCCAGCTACGCGTCCGTTTTGCTAACAACGCAACCATTTTGCGGGTTAGCAACTTAACACCCTGCGTATCCAACGAGCTACTCTTCAAGTCCTTTGAAATTTTCGGACCCGTCGAGCGAGCCATCATTACGGTCGACGATCGTGGCAATCATATGGGTGAGGGCACCGTGGAGTTTGCCAAGAAGTTATCGGCAATTAGCTGTGTTCGTATGTGCCAGGAGAGATGCTTCTTTTTAACTGCTTCATTGCGTCCATGTGTGGTGGAACTAAAGGAGTCCGAGAACGTCGACGGTTATCCCGAAAAGGATGTCAACAAGAACAGCCAGTTCAAACAAGAGCGCAGCGTTGGACCTCGTTTCGCTGAGCCCAATTCATTTGAGCACGAATTCGGTACCAAATGGAAGGAGCTATATGAGCGACATCACGCCGAAAAAGCTGCTCTGTGGCGCAACCTACAGCTGGCGGAAGAAGATCTCGAATCCAAGCTGGAGATGGCTCGCTACGAGCGAGAAACTGAGTTTCTGCGCGAAGGTGAGTCTGTACACCAATACACTTAGAATTATTTAAGGATATTTCTGAGATGAACAAAAATAATGCTATAATTCTACAGAGCTAAATAAGCGTGAGCGCGAAAGGGAACGTTTTAAATGTAATTGGGAAATGCACCAGGAACAATCAATGGAGTTTAATCAGATCGGTTCGGACTCTATGCTTTATTCTCAGAACGGATTCAATGGTCGCCAGATGCGTCAGGATGGTCCAATGAGACGTCAGCAACAGGATAGATCCTTATATATGCCAGATATGTCCAAAAATTTTGGCGAAATGGAAAACTCGCCATTTGCGGCTTTCGAAGGTAAATAAACAATTTTCACAATTTCTTTAATATTATTTCATCATTGACGTAACTTTTATCTAGAATACAATAATAATAACGATGAAAATACTGGACCAGTTGCAAACAATCAGGTATTTACTTGGGCTTTATAGACAATTTAAATTACCATTTTATTTTTGTGTATTGGTCTTTGTTATTTACCGAATAGGCTGGATTTGACAATAATTTTAATGGTAACCAAAATAATCCCATTATGAATCAAAACACTGAAGCTGGTGGCGATAATAATAACGGAATGTGGGAACGCCGCAGCCAGTAGTCATGGAATCAAATGGCATTCAATATTCAATAAACAAATTCAAATTTCAAGAACTCTTCAAAAATACTTAACTATACATAATCCACTCAACACATCCATCAATTAACACTGATAACACTTTTAATAAAAAAAAGAGAACTTAAGTAAAATAAAAATCTTTGAGGGTATATTGTAAATGTGTAAATATTTCAGAAGTATATATTTTTCATACATAGCAAATCGCAATTCGCAGCTTGACAATTTCCAGCTGTCGCTTCTGCAGCATTTGATTTAGGTTTATTGACATATTGCGCGCATGTCGCGTTTAATCAATGGCAGACAGCCAAACCCACTTGACAACAGGTAGATTGACAGACATGGATTTTGAGCTGTCGCCAGACATGGATGTGTGTGGCTCAAGTGCAGTCAGTCTGTTCGTGTCCACAGAAATGTTGAGTTTTTCCAATCCACTCGTAACCCACTCCATCAACATTTTGAATTCGCAAAATTGATTTGATTGCCATTTTAGATAACACCATCTATTGAAAATGTTCAAATTCGATTACCATATTTAAGTGTATAATTTTGTGTGCATATTGTTTTGAAATGTTTTGATTATAATTGTGCATAATTTACAAAAAAAAGATTGCCTAGTGGAATAAGTATGGGGCTTGTCAGCTAAAGTGTGTTATATTAATGTTGCTTGAGCAGCTACGGCTTACAGCATCGTTTCCAATATTTGTGCCACATTGCGTATGCTTAATGCGCGGCAAGTGGAAACCTTGAAATGCACTTAAAATTCTTACCGATGGTATTTTGACACCGATTTTTTAATTGTTGCTGCAGACTTGTTTGGCTTGCTTTCCGAGTGTGTGTGTGTGTGTGTGATGTGTGTGGTGTGTGTGAATTGTGAAAATGTGGAAATTGGCACATTTGCTGCATTTGCATTCTGTGCTTTTCTAAATAACTAAATAACTTGGCAACCGCATTTGTTGGGTTTTCCAGAGACTGCCTGGCCATTTCTATGGCTGCCCGCTTTCACTCGCTCCTCTAATCACATGTCCCACTTTTCGGCTCAGAGCTCTGGTTTTTGGTTTTTGTTTTTCGCTTATTGTCACCATATATCAACGTCGACTGCACATTTGTGGCACCAGTTGATTTCTGCTTCGAGCTTAAGTGATGTTCATTAAATTTAGTCTAATTTTAGCAAGATGTTCCTTCATTAAATTTTGTATAATTTTAGCAAGAAATTAAACTGATCTATGAGATTAACCACAATGTTAACAATTAACTAACCATTTATTTTTTCATTTTTATTTAACTTGTGTCTTTTTATTAAGAATACGTAAAGAGGCCAAATTCCAAATAACATTGAAAGGAAACCACTTTACGTCTATTTAAATTTGTGATGTTAAGCTTAACCCTTTCCCAAAAATATAAGAAGAAAAGAAACCAATTTCTTTGAGTTCTAATAATTGAACTGCGTAAATATTTTAACAAATCTATTAGACAAATAGGAGTCCTTGTAAATATTTGCTGTCTGCTGTCGTAGACCCTCAATCAGACCAATTTCTCTTATTGGCTTAAACACACAAACAACATGGTCAAAATGTTTTAAATATGAGATAAACAAAACGGAAAAAAAGGCACAATCTGAAAATCTGATAAATTTCAAAGTGAATGCAAACTTAACCATTTTGCCAAGAGAATAAAATATTTAATAGGGTTTGTAATTTTTTAAGTGAATGACTCTTGCAGTCAATATACTTGAGTCGGGCAATAATGGATAGTACGGATTGAAAATAATGATAATAAGTTGTCAAGCGAAACTTTTAAATGGCATGGAAAAGTGTAGGTAAACTTCAAATGACGACTATGGGATGTTTAAACGGAACTAAACTATTGGGCTAAAAGTGCGCATGGCAACATCGATTATACAAAACAAGAAACGGGAACAAACGCACTATGGTTGTGTGTGTGTGTGTGTGTGATGTACGTTTGTATTCTTAGTGCATGCCTCGTTGCAGGTAATTTCTGGTAGTATTTTTATACCTTGTACTCATTAAAATGAACACCATATTATCGACATCCAGGGAGAATAAATGTAAAAAAGAGTATGGCAAGAAACTATAAATATAAACATTTTGAGAGTAGATTTTTACATTGTGGGATAAAAAAAATATGAAAACGTCAACAAAAATATGATAATATTTCTAGCAACTTAAATTTCACATTTTGCTTACTGTCTGCAAGGGTATTTAATATTCGAAGTGCTCAACTTTGATGTTCTTTATTGTTTTCGTTTTACTTTTAGCTCTTTAAGTGAGCGCACCACAAACTGCATTAAAATGTTGCGCACCTCTGGGGCACCCCAAATTGCTGCAGCGACCAAGGCAATAGCAGCAACCAACAAAATGCAACAACAATGAGTTTTACACAACCTATAAACAAAAGAAAACAAGAAAATAGAGCAGAATGAAATTTCTATGTTTGTGACTGTTGCAGATGGAGGGTTGCCTCTGATGCTGCTTTTAATAATTATAATTTATGCTAGAGTCAACAACAATTGGGCACAGGAGGCGCCACCAAAAGGTGCGTTAGTGTGGGCGTGGCAGGCAAGGCGCTGCCAGGCATATAGAACTAAAGCCAAAGTAAATTAGCATAATAATGTATTTATTTAAATTATTTTTAATTAATGCAAATATAGACAAAGTGTAAGCGAGGCAGAAGGGGCAATTGTGTCTTTAATTACATGCACAGAACATATTCGAATTGTGGGCGTGGCCATGGAGCTGCTTTTGATTAGTCTTGCACATGGTCATTATTAGGCAAGCTTTTCATTGAAATTTATTGGCTCCTAACATTAAATTATCGTGCTTGACAACTGAGATCCTTCAATAAATTTGATAACGAAAACAGCAACGGTATGGGAATTACCACAACACTTGCAACAACTTCTGAGTGCCCACGCCCATTTGATGTCAATTGGGAACCGCAAGCGCCGTTGGACAGAAGCTGCTCAAAATTAATTGACACATGTTGCAGGCACTGCAATCCTGATTTTGCCACCCGACATGACCTCGACATCTGGATTGTGTGCTTGCGGTGTTTACTGATTTTCCCATTATGTGGCTGCCCTCTACACTTGAGACCCATCCAGCCCACCTAACACAATCCCTTCTGCCCATCCCTGGCACTTTGATCAGTCGGTTCGTTTGTCCGTTTGCATTTTAATTAACTTGCATAAGCTTAATGAACTTGCTCAACTGGGCCGCAACCGTACACTTACAGAAAATACTATATACACACATATGTTATCTTGTTCTTTAAATTTAATTCGATTTAAAAACAAACTAACTGAATACAATTCGATTCCCTATATCCAGCTTTGAATATAAGTGGCTGTTGTTCACAAAGACTGTTAAATAAAACTAATTTGATATATGTAAATATATTTATAAATAATATGATATGTGTAATGTTTCTAAGTTAAGTTAAATTGAGAGTAAAAATTTATTAAACTATACACATGCGATATTTAGCTAAACTGGCTGTCGCAACAAGTGAAAACTAAATATTAAAATGTCATTTATTATTCGCATTTTGTTTGTTAGATTTTCAGCTTTGCTTATAATTTGATGGCTTTGCTGGCTGCAAGTTTACAACTTATTTAAATAAGTGCAATAACAAAAATATTTTGTAGTATTTGAATTTCTTTATTAAAGATCGATTGGATTTTATATATAAATTTATAAACTTAATTGGTTGGAAGTTGACTTTTTTAAAATCGATTAATAAATTCTCTATCGAAATTCGCATCAAGTAAAATATTAAAAGCCTTCGTTTCTGAAGCACCCTTTCTATATATACATATATTTTTGTGTACGGCATGAAATTTGAAATATATGTTATTCAACAATTTGTATATTTTTCAATGCGTATTTTCTCTTTTGTAGTTTCTTTTACTGAGACTAGTTTGCAATACCCAATGGGAGGTGTCTGGAATTGAAAGAAAATCCACATTAGTTAAGTTTGTTAAGGTTAATGTTATTTAAAATCTGTTCTATATGCTTGATCTTAGTCTGTGACTCTTAGATAGAGTACACCTGCTTTGGCTTGACTCTTTTCAGGACATGCTATGATTTGGCTTTCTGTACGTGAAACTCTCATTAAAAATCAACGGAAATGCAAAATTACGCAGAGGAAGTCCTTTGAGCCTGTCAAAGTGAGTGAGTCCGCGTACAGACAGGTCAGGAATAGGAAAGCCAATGCCAGATGCACTTGATGCAGCCAAGAATTCTGTTTGCCACGCAAAT
Source organism: Drosophila melanosoma (assembly GCA_035042045.1). NCBI lineage: Eukaryota > Metazoa > Arthropoda > Insecta > Diptera > Drosophilidae > Drosophila > Drosophila melanosoma. Next base: position 2,890,096 of record JAWNLY010000183.1, on the reverse strand, counting down.
GAAGCCCATTTTGCTTTTTTCTTGTTGAAAAGTTGAAAATGGAGACGGAGACGATACCCCGAATACATTTCCTTTATTGTGTATTGTTTCGAGTCGAATGGGTCGCAATAAGTCGTAAAAATTGGTGACAGCATAAAATGAAACCTATAGTAAAGTAAAAATTTAAAAAAAAAAAAAAACGGTTGCGTACAAATGGGTTAAGAGTGCAAGGTTATGGAACTGCAGCTCTGCCTATTTGGTGAATGGCGAATGGAAAGGCATAAAATACGATTAATAGATTAAGAGCACGCCATGCAAATGGATGAACTTAACGTGGTCTCAAAGGTTGAAATGCTTGATATGGCCTATCTGTGTGAACTTTTCACAGAAATAGAAACACAAACTTAAGGAAAGGAAAGCATTTCCTCAATGCCATGTGCGACTAATTGCTTTGGTTTTTCCAACTCCATATTATGTATCGCAAATCCATCGACCTAATTGAGCTGTGTGCAATTCAATCGTTCGGAGCGAATTGCAATATAATAAGTTCGTGATTTTATGGCAGCCAGATTAGCTATTTATTTGCTCACATTCTCATTTGTTGTGCGGTGAATCATTAATCGTCAAATGGATTGGACGCCTCTTAACTCCTCGCCTACTCCTTTTTCCCAGCTTTTATACTTGTTGTTGCCAAATTGATGGTTTTGTTATATGGTTACATCTGCTGCTCTTTGCTGTTTCCATCAGAGTTTTTGGCAAATTTTAGTGGCAGATTAGTGGATTGTGTTTCGAATTTTATGGTTTTTGAGCTTTTGCAGTGCGCAACAAGAAATGAAGTTGTAGTTTTCCAATCGTTAATAATTATTTAAATCTTTATTTAAAAAAATATATATAAGAATTGGCATTCAACATTACACTTTTTTTTAAAAAGATATTAGTATGTAAGTATTCATAGATGGAAATTATTTTTGCAACTCAGTTTTTAAGGGGTCAAAAATTTTGAGCAAAATTTTTTATTAATTTAAATCTGTTTTTTTTTTATTACGTATTTTTGATTTTGTAGAACAGAAGCTGTAGGTAAAATCCACTCAGAAGCATTTGCATAAAACAATGCCGACCAATTAGCCCTGTTATACCAGAGGACCACTAGAATCAACCGGCATGCGACCTCGCCAGGATTACTTGATTTTTTTCTCACCGTTGAGCACTCAGCGCGTGTCACAATGTCAAAATTAACGTTCCTTATACGAGTGGATATCAGCTCTTCAGTGACACCCAAACTGGAAAAGCTGGCAGTGGAATATGGCCAGTAAAATGTCTTGCACGAAGTTACTCAGTCGAAGGGTCGAGATTAACAGCAGGATGGCTATATCATTTCTTAAAAGTATTTCATTATATAGCTTGTCCATTGAGTTGGCAGTCATTTTATTTACTGAGCCACTTAAGTTGGGGTTGGTGGCGACAGCACACTCAGAAAGGTCGTTTCGAATCTTATCGTAGACACAGTGAGCAGCAGTTATAATAAAATTCTTTGTAATGATGACACCACCGCATAAATTGAGGACTTTTATTTCCAGTGATACGTGCCCGATTTATTACAACACCTCCAATGCATCCAAAGCCACTATGGGAATTTTTGAGGAGCAGCAGAAAAAATCCTACAAACATTTCCGCAAGTATTATAAATTGATTTTTCTTCATTGTCGTATGCCAAATATATGTGAACACAACATTCTTGTTAACACAATATAAATTCGTAAATGGGACTTCATTATGAAAATCGATATATATATATATATATATAAACATTCCCAAAATTCCAATTTATCGCCACAAGGAATGGTTTCAGTGTAGTTGCTTTAATTGTTCGAATGGCAATTAAATGATTTAAGGGATAATTAAATCGAGGCCAACCAGGTCATTTGCAAATCAAGCGCAATTCATATTCAACAATATTATTGCGATTGTTGTTATTATCGTGGCTGTGGCTGTGTTTTGGCCAACATGTGGTCTTGCTGTTTGTCGTTTTGTGGCAGACACTAAATTCGGAAACAGAAACGAAACGCCGAAACTGCGTGTGTCCTGCGATTAAATGAATTACAGCCACGCCCCATATGGTGTGGGTATCAGTTGTCTATGTGATTACTGTGCTTCTGTACGGGGCGTGATTAAGATCTTTGTCCTTAACGTGTCTATAAATATATATTATTTTTTAATTTGACCTCTTTACAGAGTATGAAGTGCAGTTCCAGGAATTACGTCGGATGTTTACTTATTGAGTAATTGATGTGAACCACAATAAATTTGAGGTTTGTGTCACTTGGAAATATTCATTGACATTTTTCCTGTGCGGTACAGCTGGAGCTACAAATTATCCATTTTGATATGCATATGTAAATCGTCCTCAATATGCAGGCGGTGCACATATGCTGTAAAACACAAAAAACGAATATATTGAAAAATATTGAAGCACAAATGAGTAGCACAAACAAAATTAAATAACACAATGCATTATAACATACACGGTTGCATTTAGAGCTAGTTAACGAAGATGTTAATCGATAACAACTGGAATTAACATAAGTTTAACATAAGCAGTCATAAGCAGATACATCCAGATACATATTACAAATTTTTATAATTCTAATGCATTAAGCGTTTATAAAGATATTAAATTTCTTTGAAATGAAGCTCATTGAAAGACGTCTTTTTCCTAAATGACAATATGTCATAATTTATTTTAGTTTTCAATATACTTTTCGCTTACCACCTGCCAGCCAAGATAAGATGATGAGCAATGGCATTAGATAGCGAGTCCATTTGCATCGATTCGTTAGTTTAACGGGCAGTTGCTCCAAATTATTAATATGCTCGCTGGACAATTCCCATAGTCTGTTTTGAACATTGTGCTGCAGAAGATTGTCCAGTTCATCCTCCGGTAAGCGTATAGGTTTCGGCCTCAGGTCAATGGGAACGGGTAAGCTATTTATTTCTGAGCGATGTGTTTGCTTGAAAATGCTCAGAATTGATTGGTTGAGAATTTGTTCCACTGGTGGCGATCGAATGCATTTAACAGAGAACTGATGACATTTAGCCTGATCGGTATGGAAATTAAAAGAGTGGAGACTGATATTAATCTCAGCGAAGTCATAGGCCTCAATGCTGCCACAGTTGGGGCTGGCATGAAATTTAGATGTTGCATTCGAACTTATCTTGAAAACAAGTCTTTTAGCAGAGTAATTCATAATAGTGATTAAACGTCTTTGCTTGCGATCGTAGGGCGCATAAAATGTTATCTTTTTTGGGCTAACACTGAACATAAGAGAATTCATTTTAGCTTGATATTAAATTTATGCAAATATATTATTGTTGTTACAAAATATTTTGCTTTATGGAAGTTGATTTAGATTTCTGACTGCAACTTTTATACAAACAAAAGTTGTGAATTGGAATTGTGTCCGAAATATGTCAACTATTGTAACATGTTGACAACATTTCCATATGTTGCTCTAACCCATTGCACAGATGACGGAGAATCATGTGTGGGCTCAAAGTCAAATTGCATCGAAAGGTTTTGCATTAATTTGCATTGCAACAGTTTCTCCTGTCAAAATTCAAGTAGTTAAACCATCGCTAAATGCAACCGATTGCGTGCTGCAACATTATGCAATCAAAATTATTTGCAGAGAATTGCATTCAGTTTAAAACAACTACTATTTTTGACTACAATTATCTTTCATCAGACGATTTTACAATTTTTGACAGTACACACAATGCTCAACAGAAGCGAACTGAATTATTTTGACATTTTGCTCTTGTACTTGTCATCTAAATTGAATGTTATTCGCTACTTCAATGCAGGTTGTCCATTGTATAAAATGGCTAAACAATCATTGTCATCTGATATATATATATATATATATAAATATATATATAAATATAAATATTATTTCAATTGGCCTATAACAAACATAAGGCTTACGTTAAAAGTTCTCGCTGTATGTAATTTATTCTGCAACGTGGTATTTGGTCAGGTGAAAAAATATATTTGGCCCCATTCAGCTGTCGATGATTGCATTCACAAACTCCTCATAATTCACCAAGTTCTGATCATTAACATGATTTTTCAATAGTTCGTCCATCTCCAATTCGGTAAGACACTCACCACAGGTTGTTAGGATACGTCGGAGCCTGACAGCTGATATGTATCCCGTGTTATGCTCATCGAAAAAGCGCAAGCCGGATATAAACAGTTCGTTAATGGAGGCAGTGTCTGCTCCAAACTGATGAGCTGCAGACTGTGACATGATGCTATCATAGATTGGCATAAGTTCGTCAAAGGAAACGCGTTCGCAACCGGATGCATTCAACTGTCGAATGTGCTGACAAATGCTCGCCTCACTAGGATTGGCGCCAAGTACGCGAAGACATTCCCCCAGATCCGAGTGCGAAATTTTGCCATCGCTTCGATGATCAAACTCTAGGAAAATGCGACGCATTTTTCGGAGCTCTTCTGGTGAATGTTTACTGTCCATGATGGTTATTGTATCTTGATTGATGGATTTATGAGGGTGTGGTGGTTTTTGGAGTGGGCGCTCATTGGATACACATCTTCTGCCCAGTTGCAAACAACTACACGGAAGTACTCGAATCCAATTGTTATGTGATGGCAAAAAACGGATGTATAATTAATTTTAACATGTTGACAGCTTAAAACAAATTCGTGTTCAAACTGAAACATTTATTCTGCCTAAAGCATTCCGCTCAAAGGTTACTAGCCAATTATATTGATCTGCGTTCAAATTTTGACTAGATTAAAATACTATTAGAAATTGTTATATTTAGTTGCAGTATAGTTAGTTTAAGTAAATTTCAAAATCAAAACTTTTTGCTCTCTGAATAGTAAAGCACTATTTTTTTGGTATGTGGACTTTAGTTCATGGTATATTACTTCCAGTGGGCACTGTACTTTTCTTGAGGAATGTAAATATTGAGGAAATAATAGTAGGCTCAATTCTATTCGTCATCCATTGCTGATGGTGGGCGTTTTACAGGTAAGTTCTAAATATTATGGTACTTATGCACTTCTCCTTCTAAATTTGGTCTTTGCATGCCTTCAAGATTTTAAAAATATACATGTGGCTTTATCGATTTGCGATTATCGACTTTCAATTCACCCAATGCACGCCGTAATATATTTTCTTTAATATAAAAATAGATATAATGTATAGCTACTGCGTTATATTTATCTAAATATTGATCATCACTATATGAAAATGCAAATGTGTATATTAACATTTCCATTTTTCCATATGTTATTTGTTTTCTTTCAGTCGTTCAAGTAATATTTACCATAGGCTCGTGCAGATATTATTCCACAGTACTTAAATGAAAAAAATCTAAATGGAATGCCAGAAATAAAATGTCTCAGTACTCAATAATGTTACAGTCAAAATATTTTTAAATATATACAAATATTCGTTAAACATTGAATATTTATCAAAAGCAGTTGTCAAGTCTTTCGTAAAATTAACATAACTCAAATTTAACATGTGTATTTGCGAGTCTGCTCAATGTTTGGATGAGATATGCTGTTCGCTAAGAACAAAAGCCATATTTCTTGGTATTTGGACGATTGTACATGGCATTTTATTTGGAGTATTGACCAGTGTTACCACAGAAGTCGAGCTTCCTTCGCTTGTCGCGTTTTTAATAATTTGCTTAGTGCATATCACAGGTGGAATCTTGCTGCTATTGGGAGTTCATAAAGTAGGTACTGAAATGCATGATATATATTCGCATTATATTAATTCAACTATTTCCTAGAGTATGCCAAACATATTTATGGCTGGCATTATAACAAGCTCAATTCTACCTTATTTTATGTTTCAGCTAATTTATCTACCAAGTAAGAAAAATAAAAAATCCTATATACCCCGTGTCCATTATAGATATAGCGGACACAAGTAAAATTCTCTGCCTAAAAGCTTATATGTTTAAACTTGCATAGCAATATCAATCGTTTGCAAAAATAGCTTTTTTTAAATTGTAGACAAAATAATATAGTCCAGTGCTTTTATGCTGCAAAGATGTTACATGGGCACAGGGTATATCTTAGTCAAGTTCTCTCAACTACATTAAAATACTTGTTTATTAATAACTTTTTATTTGCTTTCAGTCGTGCAAATCATCTTTACAATCACCGCTTGCAGATATTATAATAAAGTACTGATCAGTGAAAATGAATTGTAAAATTAAAAATTAGTTATTTAATTAGATGTGAAACAACCAATCTGCGAGGGGATGCAATCATAGGATTGCCGAGGGTAACCTTTATTTTATCACACTTATTAAAAGGGGAAATGAGTATGGCATATTATATTATTTGGTTGTGTTTCGTGTTTATAGATTAAAATGTTTTTTTTTATTTTCTAAAAATACTAAAGTGCATACGAGCCAACTCATTTCTTTGTAAGCACATTCATATATAATGCATTTTACATGTTTATTACTTAATTAAATTAAATATATCTCACCCCCCCCCCCCCCCCCCTTTAAAATATGATTACAAGGACAATGATTTCCAGTCGTTTTTGCTGTTGAGCTACAAAAGTTTATTTGCTTCGTGGCTGCTTCAGTCAGTCTTCATTTATAATAAATAAGTATGGACCGACTGGAGACTGGAGTTGGATTCTGGAGTTGGAAGAGGGGCAGAGTAACTACTTAAATTCTAGTTGTTTTAATGTTAACTCGTTAAAAATACTTTTCATATATTTAATGGGAATAATGAATAATGATTATATAAATTTTGCTTGAATATTCCATCTTGGTTTGAATAATAACAATAAATATATTATTGAAAAATACAACGTTTAGATTTATTCATTTGGACAAAACAATAAAATTAGATTTTAAATAAATGGCTTTTAATCACATGGATTCTGTAAAACGACAATTAGGTAATTATCCTGCGGCATTAGTATTATCTCGAATTGACTTGTGCGCATTCGCATGGATGTAAATTCGTTGGTGGGATCCAAATCTAAGATCGTCTGACGGGCTTTCTCCGAAAGCGTTTGCATGATGCCAGCGTAATGAATTGTTGCTTGGTTGTCCAATGTTGATTTGACGGCTATGCCATCATTATCCACAATAAGGATGCCCACGACATTCTTAACGTTCTGGAATCGTTTCAGCATCTCCTCCACTTCAGCGGACATACTTAAGCCGTGTCCTGATTATTGTAAATTGGAATTGGAATATTCTCTAATATCTCCCAAGACTTTTATATAAGACTAAATAAATTGAAATGAATAATTTTAAAACGCCTGCTAGCTATAAACTAAACTGAGTTTTCGTGATTATTTAAAAACTAAAACACGGTTCGATATTTATAAATATATATATATATATTATTTCCTAAAATTGGTAAACAATTAAGCTCTCTCATTTCCTGCAATTTTCCATTTGGCTGACTGTATATTTTTCGCAAAAATAAGCTTGATAAAAAGAGCCAGATGAACTTTTGGCCGCTTAGCTGATGAAAGCTGAAAAGTTGCCATTTGTGTGTGGAAAATTAATTGAATGTTGTTGATGCCTGTTATACAGCTGCTCAATGAGTACTATTCATTCGAATTGCAGATGAACTGGTCAGCATCAAGTTTAGTGCGGAAATTATGGCATACTTCCGGCCTTCCAGCCAACCAGACGGCCAACCGCCAGACGAGCTGCCAACACACACAGAGTACGAACTCCCTGCAGTCTGGTGTAAAGCTGTGCACTTTTGAAAATTAATTAAAAGTCGTAAAACTCATAATGAAATTACTCACACAGACAGAGAGAATGAGACATGCAACAAAAGCAATGTCAAAAGTTGCCTTAATGCAACACTTTGTGGCTAGAAGGCGGAGAAGGAGGAGTCGGCAAATGAAACTTTGGTCAAGGTGAAGACTTGTCGGAGAATTGAACATTGACATTTAACTCGAAATTTATTGTCTAATTAAATCCAATTTTCCGCTTATAAATCAGTAAAGCATTGTCGGCAACTGAGTGTAAAATGTTTAAAAATTATTAAAAATGGCTTCAAACCATACAAAAAATAAATATCTGCCGTTTGTAAATGTTCATTTTAATGGTCAATTTTCATTTCATTCAATTTGTAGAATATATTGTGCATTTTGACAAATAGTGCCAGTATTTCCCTTTACAGATGTTTCCGCCACAATGCGTAAAATATTTACAAATGGAATTTTTTACAATGTACAAAAATTTCTTTTATTTGTTAAGAGTTATGCCAACAGCAAATTGTATTCTAGATTTTCTATTAAAATTGCATTTAGCTTCAGAATTGACTGCACGTTTCTAACATTGAATTTATTGTTTAGACAAATACAATAATTGAATTGTTTCTCTATATTTGATATATTATATTTGTCTGAGCCACAAATACAAAAGAGGATGTGCACAAAAAGAATCTTAAAAATACTTCATTTTATCTGTTGAATTTATAAATAAAGCTTTACTTTTGTATGGGGAAGAATGTTGACATTTAGACATTTAGACATCAAGAGTTGTTTTAACTTTGTTAGCGATATAAAATGAGTATAATGCTAAAAAGTGAAATTGTTTTTACAAAATAATTTACAAATATTCCTACTTACCGCAGTAGACTTTTAGCAGTACATTGTATGGAATCCTGTTTAATGGTTGTGCACAACTAAATACATTTTTTTTAATTTTAATAGAGGACACTAGAAATTCAAATCACAGCAAATTTAAATAAACATTTGTTGTGAGTCATGAAATGTTCCTCTTAATCTGATTTACCATTTCCAATTAGGGCCAAAATAATCAGGTGTGCATGCATTACCAATTATGAGTACCTTCGTTTATTGTTGTCTGCTGGGTGTGGTGGAAAATTCGAAAATTCCCATAATATAAATTAAGGTAAATTTAAATTATGATTGAGCACGTTGGAGTAACCCGTGCACGGATTTAATTGAATTTTAATTGATACGAACATGTTGCAGGTATTTTTGGCACAAGTTTCATTTTTAAAATCTGTTATAAGATCTTGTGTTTTGTTTGTTAACTCCTTAATGCAATTTTATTTGCCTGATATATAGGTACTTAAATATAATATTTAAATATATCTTTCAGTCGCACTGCTAACAGAAAATATTCTTTTTTTTTTTTGCGTTTGCTATAAGATGTTTTTGAGATTATTCATATGCCGTTCGCTTGAGTCGCTTCGGAATCTTCAGTCATAAGCTAAATGCCCGGGGATACAATTTTAAATTAAATATTATAGCGTTGACATTATGCAAACACTTCCACAAAATGCCTGATAAAAATCCTCCAAGCGTATAATACACACCCACGGGAATAACTGAGTGTGTGTGATTGTGTTGTTGTGTTGTGGGAATATGTCTCTTTTTCTCTTTACTCTTTAATATGATGTTTTGTATATATATATATTTGTTAAATTCAGTTCAATAGTAATTTTTTGTAATGTTTTTAATCCCCTTTTGGTGCAGCATTTTTATTACAATACTTTTTCCTTATTTTTATAGGTTTGCTACAAGTGTTGCACAAATGTTATACCTAAAATAAATAAATTCAGTTCTCTTATTTTAAAAGCAACTCAAATTGAAGTCTACTTTAAAAAATGTAACTCAAATTGTTGGAAATGGCATTGAATAAAAGCAAACTTTCTGCAATAAGATTGCCCGACTTTCAGACACTTTTATTTGAAGGTATTCAATACCATATTAAAAGTATCATTTTTAAAATACAACAATAAGAGCTGAAGTAATACTAGATATGTATATATACCCAAAGTAAAAGTTTTGATGAGTACAGTAAACCTTGGCATCACCTTTTTCAATCAACTAAAGAGCAGCTCCCATGTCCTCCTCCCAACTGTCCTCCACTTAGCCCCATCGCTGACTCAATAAGCTGGCATTTTATTTGCATTTTTTTTCGTCACTTGGTGTCTTTCTGGCTGGATGCCCTATTCCCAGCAGTTTGTGAATCTCCAAAACACACCAACCTCACTTTGACCAAGTCGCTGTGGAGAACATTTTGGCTGTGTTTGTTTTTTTTTTTTTTTTTACTTAGTACACGCGATGTTGACGACAAATTCATCATCGTCTCAGCGCTCGTCTGTCAAGCGCGTTAAGGATACAATAAATGTCTTTCGTGGTCGCTGCGTAAAGCGTGTCCTTTCCCGGGGACCAGCTTCACTGTCGGCTGGGCTTGGCTGACTGCCGGGCTGCCTGACTGCCTGGCTGCGGTTAAGGCACCCGCTGAGTGAAATACTCTGTTGGATTAATATGCAACAACGTTTCGCAATTTTTTGTCGCCATTTTTTGTTTCCCTTTGGTTTATTCATTTGCCCTGGGCCCTTCCTGCTTGTCTTCGACATCCTCCGGCTCAACCAACAGACTAAAGCTAAGGCTCAGGTGCACTCTGCGATAACAAATTAAACAACTTTATGCAGAACAAATACTTTGGAATATATAAATGCGATTTTTTCTGTTCTGCTCTAGTGGAGTGGCAGCTTAAAGCGAGAGAGGATGCAATCAGAATTGGATAAACGAGAATACCACAAGTATCCTTATGGATAAGAGATAAAGTACACGTTGAAGCCCCGCTGCATTCTATGTTCACGTCCTGATAAGAAAGGCAAAGCCTCGATAATTTAATGTGTCCAAATACCATAACAAATATTTACTCAATACTCAATTGAACTTGCAGATATTTTTTAGGAGAATTTTACTGTTTGCATAGATTAATTTATTGAAATGCTTTGGATTCAATCCCAAAGAGGCTAAAAAAACCAAACTGTGTCAAGTGGTGATATTTTATGAAGTGCTTGTAATATAAAAATGGTTATTCCCGCTTCCATAGATTGCCATCCAATCCTCGTTTTGTATGTTTCCAAAAGCGCTTGGCTGCAAAATAACTATAATTTGGTGGTAGATTTAACGGACTTGCAACTTGCAACTCTGAGGATGCAGCCCTCTCCTCACCCACAATACAATTGCCATGGGATTTGTGCTCCGGTTGTGGCAGCGGCTTTGTATCGTTTTTAATGTGAGGCATCTCAAAATCGCCTTTCTAAAATATTTAAATAACCAATCGTTGTGGTTATTTGGCTTATAGATTGATTTGCTTCCTCCGAAATTATTTATTGAATTGTTGCATTAAATTGATTTAAAGATTCTTGGCATCCCGTTCTATTTTCTTTCGAAAAATATTTAGTGTTCATAACGTAACGATAGTAAACTTTTATTAGGGTCAACCTCGTTTCTAATGTTTTTTTTTTTTTTTTTTTGCCTAAATGCTAATGCTGGTCATTTCTAAAATACTCAAAAAAATTGTGCACCTGTTGCAAGAAATTTTTTGATGTTCTGCGTCTATGTTATAAAAAACCTCAAAAAATTTTCTTACTACAATCATGTTATTATAATTGGTATTGTTGCTGTAGGGCACAAGCTGACTTATCCTCAAAATTGCAAGAATCCTATATTATTATTATATTATATTATATTATTATGCATCTGGTCTACCAAGATGCGCCTCATATGCTGGGGAGGTCCACGTAAATCAATGTGTTTATTGCATTTTGTATTTTTTCTACTCGCTTTAATAAAAAAATATTTTTAAATTGTTTTTGCGTTGTATTTAGTTTCGAGACTGTATTCGAAATTATTTCCCTTGATTTACGTTTAACTTTCTAGTAGTATTTGACGGCAAATTGGTCACAGAAATCAGTAACGTTTCTATATATATTTCGATAGTTTTATTACATTTTTCAATGTTTTAAGAAGTCAAAGAAACTAAACTTATTGTTATAATAATTAATTTTGTGTTTATAGTTTAGGTCTGCTTTCGATATTTTCTGTCTAGATATGCATATTTTAAATTTAATTATTGATTTTTTTATTGCATATCCCAAAGTCAACAAATTTGTATTTCTGAAGCTGGCAGATTTTATTTAGACTTTAAGATGGATAAACGGAAACGGGTAGAGCTGCTACTCCATTGGCCCTGATAAACTTGGCAATAATTTATTACAATCAGTCAAGTCAATGGCGATGGAGATGGCGGCGAAGACAAAAAACGAATACGTAACATATAAAATATAAATGGATCTGGATGATACGAGAAGTATGTGCAATATTTTAAAATTGCATCCCAGAGGATAAAAGAAAAAAAAAAACATGGCAATAAAATGTGCCACATCGACACACGTCGCAAACGAATGGGCAAAAAATTGAAATAAATAAGATATAAAATGGAAACAAATACACCAAATGCCCCAACAGAGCTTTCTCCTCCTCCTCCTCCTCCGTTTCTCTCTCTCTATTTCCCTTTCTCTCGTACTCTCTCGCCACCTCACCTCTGCTCAATCCAAAGCTCTTGAGCAGAATTTATGCATGTGAAATATTTTCGAATGTCCTGCAACTCGATAAGCGTATTTATTTGGGCTTGGCGTTGCAATACGAGTATTTACAGTAAAGCAATACTTTTGGCTGAAAATGTATCATACCCACATACGCCGTCGCCATTTGGAATCTCTGAATATATCGTTGGCTAGCTGCGTTTGTCTGGGATTTTGTTTTGTTCGGTATGAGTGCTGGGGCAACGTTGGTTGAGCACAATCTGTAATCCGCTGACTTGGCGACACGACCACGCCTTCTTCTTGCAATTAAAGCAAACAACAGAGTAAACTAATCTCGAGGGTCTCGTAAATTCCGTGGGGCATTCCTGTGGGGCATACCAGACAACACCAGAAGAGACCAGACCAGACCAGACCAGATGCGAGAACCAGACCAGCACAATAATAGTCACCGCCTGTGGCAAGCAATTGAAACTATGCACGAAATCTGCGAACGTTGGCGGAATCACAATCTAGCTGGTTTTCTAATTTCTATCCTCTTCATTCCTGCCAGATGTCCACACCTACCCCCTCCCTCAACAGAGCCCTTCATCAGAGCAGCATTCTCCGCACTTTGTTTATTCATCGCTGCGTTGCCAAAGTGTAAGAGGGTTAAGCGAATGAGAAGATGAATTAAATTTGGCTTATCGTATGTGGAATGCTTGGCCAAGCCAGGTCAGTTCTCCAGCTTAATTTGCATATTAATTGAATGTCAAAAAAGGACCAAGGAGCTTGGACTAATATTTGACTGTTTCACACGAACACGAAAACTTGACTGCAGGTAAAGCTGAATTTATTATACGTATTTCTTACACTTTAATTTAAAATGTGGAAATTGCCTTACTAATTGGTTAAGCTTATAAATAATAAAAATAAAATCTAAAACTAGCAGCTCTTAAAAAAGTTCATTTCCAAACTTCGACTTATATCAAAATACCCTTTAACTATTTTATAGATTAATGTTTTCACAAGTCATTGGAAAATATAAGATAACTTTCTTGATTATGTTTAAGTTAAGATGACTTAAAGATAACTTTCCTGTTTATCTTTATATAAAGTAAATTTATTATTTACAGTTTAATTAACTAGAATTTGTGGCTTGTCTAAAAATGTTTTTCCAATGTGAATGTGATTGACATACGATGAAAATATGGTTAAATGCCTGTCAAAGATGGACGCTGTGATAGACATAGATGTGCCCCATGAAGGCAATAAATTACAATGGTATCATTTTAGTTTTGGTCTTTGGCTTGATGAAAACATAAAGCAACATCATCTCAAACGAGACTCATAAATCTTGAAGTGGCAGCTGCTTTTGTGTTGCTACTCTGCTCCTTTGCTCCGCAGCTCGTCACTGACATCGATGCTCTTTTCTGTGCTCGGGTCATAATATAAATGCCGTTATCCGCTTATAACGCACTTCTAGGCCCAATCTGCTCTTGCAGCAACCGAAACAGCCAAGGAGCTGGCTCTGAAAAATACCATCAGGTATCGCTTTATGATGATATTGGCTGCTATGACAACGTGTGCCTCTGTCTGCAGTAGCTTTCAATGAAAATGGAGTTAAAACTAAATGTTCCAGTTTGCCATCAGATGTCTCTCACTGACCTGCCAACTTATAATTGGCAGTTGCACACAGCAGGGACAATCGCACAATTGCCAACATCCAAGAACCTGCAGTAGGATCAGGAGCGGGGACAGTTGCAGCGGCAGGTGTGCAGTAGGAGCTGCAGCATAACAAGCAAACATATTATCTAAAATTTATATGCAGCTCTTCTCATCTGCCACTTTTACGCTTTGTGGGCACCAGGTGAATGCAGCCATGGTTATAACATACTCAACTGCACTGAACAAAATAATGAGTAAAAAACCTTTTTGAATTACTTTTAGCTGCATATTAAATGCATATGCATATTAATTTATTTATTTTATTTACTATTTTTTATGTGATGCAAAATCTTTTTGCTGTTATTTTTTTTTTTTAAAGGTATGCATATTTTTTTATGTAATTCTCTTATGTATTTCTTTTAGTGTATCCTCTGATTGTGGCCTAACTTTTGCCGCTTGACCGCTTGGGTGGCCAATTACAATTTACAATTTTCGAATTGGCTACTTAGTCGAGATGCAAATATGAGGCTCAAACAAATATTCAGTACAATTGAGTCTGGTCTCCGGTCTCTGGCCAGGGTTCTTTTGTAGGTTCTGGGTTATTAAAGTTGCCCATATAACCTATGCTGCTGTTTCTCCACACTGTTCAAAGAGCATATGCGTTCAACAGTCAAGCCATATTAGGTTGTCAAAAACAGGGTATGTCGTTGCTGTGCATATTGTGATTCTACATGTTAAATGTTATTTGCATAGATTGTTTGAGCTGCATTTTCAACTGTTTTGCCTTTCTGGCCATTCTACCTTCCTTTCGGCCTGTACAGACTTGTTTTAGTTTCTTGTTTGGGTTCTGGCTCTGCTGCCCGGTTTGATTTCGACCTAAACACAATGAAATTTTTACCATTCACCAACTTTTCTCATTTTGCAACTGCACAAATCTAAGTTTCTTTTTGAAAATTTGAAATTCGCACAAACATATTTGTAATGCTGAAATCTGAGCTGTTCCAATTAGTTGTTAAATATTTAGGGTTTAAGCCAATGTGTTGCTTGCCACGTTTGGTGGCAGTAACGCGATTTGCCTTTGGCATCGTCTCTAGACTTGAAACCGCAGTATTGGTAACAAACTGTCGAAAGATTTTGATAAATACATCTATATTCGAATAGTTAGAGGCATTTAGGCAGGTTCAGCACAAGGATGTGGCAAGGATGCGATGACACGGCAACTGCTGAGACGCCAAAGACGAGCTGCAACTAGTCACTTGCATCGTCTGCATCAAAAGATATGCAAATCTTTGTCTGCAAGTGTAGCTTTCTCTCTCTCTCTCTTTCTCTCTCTGTCTCTCTCTGTCTCTCTCTTTCCCTAGCTGCCTCCCTTTTGCCTGCGGTGGCTATGCATGTTGACGAAATGACTTGAAATGTTTGCACAATTTGTTTGCCATAAGTTTTGTGCTTCAGGAAATTAGCACGCAAATTACAACAACCAATCCAAAACGAAACCGGCAACAACTCCGCCAACTAATTTGCTAGAAACGTGTTGAAATGCACATTTAAACCGATTTGATAAGATGTAAAGAAAAGCTATTCAATATTTGGGTTTAACATTATACTTAAGCAAAAATCACTTAAACTTTCAATGTACAAAAAAGAAGATTGAAAAAAGATACAAAACCAAATTTGTATGAACCTCAAATCGAGAGTTGAATTTATAGAAAATATCTTGCACTTGCATGCCAAAGTATTCAAGTAATAAATTTTCATGCTTAAATGTCAAAGTCAAAGCTTTGAGGGAATTTGCCACATGAAAACATTTGACCATCCAGTTTGCCCTTACATCATTTTCTATTCATTCGTTTTAAAACGATTTTTGAAACGCGTTCGAGCGAAAAAAAAGTCAACGATTGTGATTTGAGTGAGCAGCAAATGTGTATTGAGAACATATCGGTGGATATATAAAATGATACGTAAAGTACAACTAAATCGTATAAGCTGAATCAAAAGGATATCACAAAGCTTTCAATATTTTTGCAAACAAACAATCAAAAATAATAGAAAAATTCGTGAACTCAAAGTGTAAATACGCTTTTACACATAAAATAAAAGTGGGCTGTATTTATACATATATATATATATATATATATATATATATATATATGTATATATAGAAAGCAAAAAGAAAATATGACAAATAGTCAGACAATATCTCATCGTTCTGATCAAAAATTTACCTATATAAATACGCCTTCGTTAAGAAAATTATAGTACTATATGCGAGAGTATAACGACAGCAAAGTCAGCAAATTATGGCAATTGGTAACCTCTGTTCAAATTATTGCAAATTCATTAAATAAGCGGCTAACCGGTAACCACACAATACGTAAAAAGACACGCATCTAATTAGCTGTGTTCATTAAAATTAAATGACACGCTTTGAAATTTTGATATTAATTTTTGGTTTTCACCAAATTGCGTCAACAAGAAATAACCGCACACATTCAAAATAGCCAATTATTAACTCAATTACCAACTATAAAATGTGGAAATTTCTATCTGTATACTCTGACATGTATATACTGATATAGTTGATATAGGAGCCATGAGTACAGATGGAGATATTTCATATTTTCATATCATAATAATATAATATAATAAGTTTTCTAACTTGTTTTTAAATCACATATTACAACTTTCCAGGTGCATATTGCCTGCTGCAAAGTTTTCTTTGGTATTAGCCTCACACTTAAATTGGCCAATCAATTTAGTATCTAAGAACCACAAGTTTCCAACTCAATCAAAGTAAATCCCATCGAACGTTCAAGTCTCAAGTCTTGAGATAACTGAGATGATGACACTGTGCAACTATTAAAAAACTTGAATATTTCATGGCAATGATATCGTTTGGAAATCATAAATTAATTTTATAATTGAATTTAAGAAATAGTTAAATAAAATAAACTACGGAGATGGATTAATTGAGCTTACAGATTCCAGATTGCATTTTTACAATTGAATTTTGTTATACCCTATTGTCATGATGTGGATACTGGGTATATGTGTGTGTATATATGTACTTATATGGCTTGTTGGTTTGTTGGCCCATTTAATTTAGCATAAAATAAATGTAGGAAGTTGCTATGAGTCAGCTGCCAAAAACTTAACAATCCTTGCTAAACTTTTCCACATGGAACAGGGGTAGTTGAGCTCTTTTTTTTTGCTCCTGCTTCTGACCAGACTTTGTGGGTGTGGGAAGCAACTTGATGAACTGCAAATGAACTTTATGCTTGAATTCGATTTAATTTTATTGTTGCATTTCGCTTAAAACACATTTCCAAAAGGCTATCCCCAGCTTGAGGTTATGCTGATAGAACTAGCAAGTTCTGGACAAGTCAGATTTGAATTTGTGTGAGTAAGAGTATATTCAATATCCGTTTGCAGGCTGAATTGTAAAATAATGCAAATAAAATAATATATAAATGCAAATGATGCATTTACCACATTGCTGCTGCTTCTAAGAGTCTGTTGTGGTTAGCAATTGCATAAATAAGTTGAACCAAGTTATGCTGAGTCTAACACAACTAAAGTACGCAAAAAATCAAATTTCATTACTTGACTGAGTCACTTGAAAATTTTTTGAAAAGCTTTGTTTTTGGTTCGACTTGTTATATTTTGACTTTGGTCACAAGTTGCTTGTAAATAAATTAAATATATGCCAAATGCTTCCACAATTTGTCACATATTTATCACACATATGCCACACTCGGATTAAAATAATATAGCTCATAATCTGACAGTAACTAAATAAGCTATAACCAAATAATTTTAATGGCTAAACTGATAATAAATACTATAAAATAGAAAATCTAATTGTGATGTTTATTTTAAGGATTATTTATAATAAAATACTCTCTATTTACAAAGCTCATTGATTTTACGATTTTCAAATTAATAATTAGTGTATCAGAGAAACCTTAAATACAAACATTGCTGTCAGCACCAATTATTATAATTAAATGTCCCATAAAATAAATAAACACAATTACCTTTTGTAGAAATAGGTTTTTTTTTTTTTGATTAAAACAGATGACACAGAAATTAATATATCATCAAATTGTGTGTGAAATTTGGTCATGCACAATTGCATAATAATTTTGCTATTTTGAAAATTATATATATAAGCATAGTTCATTTGACCTAATCAAAGATAAATCCGAATCTAAAGAATAATACACTTCACATTGGCTGCAATTGGCAATTGTTTCATCATATTTAAATTATCATAACACGCATCGCAAATGCAAACAAAAGCGTGAATAACATGAGAAATTAAAGAGAAATAGCAATAGCTTACAAATATATTTATATTTCTATAATAGTAATATATATATATATTTAAAATTCTTGAAAATAAGTGGTTTAATTGTTTCATTGCTCATTTTTTTTTTTTATAATTTTAAAGTAATAACCACAATGAAAAAAACACAGCTTTAATGTTGCTTAATCTGAACTCACTTAGGTATTGTGAAAATTCTGAGTCTTTTCAATTTTGTTATGCTCAGAACCCGAATCTGTGGTCATCAATCAAAGTGAGAATGCATTTATCCTTTTCAAGGAGAACATGAGCAGCCACATCCACTTGAATGCATTGAGAAATATGCAGCTACTAAATTAAAAGTGTCAACTCAACGCTGCAACGCACCTCCCTCTGCCCCTCTACCCCTCCCCATCACCACCCCGGCGACCATAATGTGCATAGACGACGATGACGACAAAGCGTTTGACATTAGTTGAGATTTTTCAATGCTTTCTCGGCAAACGTATCGAAAAAGTGGACTGGCTATTGCGGGGATTTGGGATTGGGGCAGCGATATGGGCAGCAGCCATACAAACGTTTGGATGTTCATTCAGAGTGCATTGGTATTGGGGTCTGTGCGGTGTGAGGTACAAAGTTCGCTGCCGGACGCACATATGTGTGTATGTATGTATGTATGTATGTATGTTTGTATGTATGTATGCAGAAGAGTGGGCCAACAACTGAATACAAAATAATTCGCTCGAATGTGCTAAGTGCCGCTCAAGGTCTGTGCTGATTTACCGATTTGCCGATTGCCGATTCCCGATTCTCTGATTTTTGTTCTATTTCAATGGACATGTGCATTATTTAGCACGTTTCTTTTTGGTTGTGGCTATTGTTGTTACGCATCTTATGCTAAACGGGGGCCAATTGAATTGAATAATCACAATTGGCAACAGCATTCTGCCGGAAAAAATTCCATTTTTTTTTTTTTTTGTAGACATGCCTTTGACTCATGTTTCCCGATAAGAGCTCAGGCATTGTTTCAAGCACACCCATTTCCACAGTTAATTATGGCACAACTACGGGTGTGTTCACGACCTTGGTATGTCCATATAATAATTACTGTTTAATTAAGTCAAAGCTCTGACCTATTTTAACATGTGCCATTTGTGAGTCAATTTTGTCTTCCGGTTGGTGTAAACCGTGATTGTGTGATTTGTAAGCTTTAATCTTATCTAAGTAACAACGCTGTTCAAATGTAATAAAAATAATTCTGGAGAAATAAACGCTGGCATTGCGTTTTATTTTCTATTTATTGGAGTTATCAATTTGCAACACAATTTAGATTTACGTACATAGTAAACACTTTTAACAGTTCAATTCAATAAGAACATTATCATTATACCCCAATGCGCAGAACAACAACAACAACAACAACAACAACAAACACACAAAACTTTGTCAACGTTAAAATTCATAAGCAAAACTTTACGCGAGACGACGAAGAAAATTTATTTACTTCTAGATTACGTGTCTTCAAAGTTGGCAACGACATTATACAATTTATATGCACGTATTGCGTGCTACTCAAGATGAAATGTCCCGACTTGGCGAGCAACCCGGATAAGACACCAGGACACCAGGACACCACGAAAGGTGCAGAGGAAATGATGAGTTCGCTGCTCATCAGCGAGAATGTAATTACATTTTCGCCTGATTCATGACAGTTTTGCATAACGAAACCACATCCTGCCTCCTGGATATTGTGATTAATAATGAGCCAGCCACAAAAGCCTGAGCACAATGATGACATTCCGCAAAGCCTTTGCATGGTTTCACACATGTATGTATGAATCCTGATGGACGTCATACTAACAATTTAACCTGATTATGCCAAAATGTAAATGTGTCACATTTATTCCATATTCTCATATATCATTTATCATTTATCACAATTTACGTTTTATTTGTTAAAATAAATAAAATCTATATTTTGGATGACTCAATTGCAAGTCTTATAAGACAAAATTAAGTAAAGAAAATGTACACTCCTCAATAAAAGAAGAGAAATGAAAACAAGTCAAATTATTTATTTAGCATTTAGATTTATCTCCCATTATAGCGAACTCATTTAATTTGAACCAGCATACGCATACGTTCCCAGAAAACAGACCTCAGTTTTTGTGTTGTTGATAAGAAGCTTAGTCAGCCGCCACCGGAGGTTGCACAAGTTAAGTTGCTTTTCCTATCAGCAAAATGAGGAGCTACACATATATAAAGACCACTGCTTAAAGCTACGTTGCTCAGTATTATTTAAACTTTTAAACCGAGAAGTTTCAACCATAAGAATATTTCAATTACAACTCCATAAATATTTTTATCTTAAATAACATTCCAAACTAGTTAATTCGAAATGAGTGTTAAGGAAGTAAGAATAATAAATGGGTTCACTGTAATTTTAATTAAAAATAACTATAAAAAAATGAAGTTCTGTGTAAATAAAAATTAACGAAAAGTTATTCCCCTTAAGTTTAGTTTTAATATTTATATACCAAGCTATATTTGCCAAATACGATCCATTGCAGTTCGAACAGGAGGTGCTTCTAGCCCACAATTTGTACAGATCTCAACACAATGCGCAGCCACTGGAGCTTAATAATGAACTATCCAGTATATCCGCCAACTGGGCAAGGGTACAGTCATCCATTATCCACTATCCACTGGTATATCTCATTATTCCTCAATATCTATGCAGCATCTACTGACCAATGGAACCATGGAGCATCGTCCAAACAATGCATATGGAGAGAATATCTATATGGGTACGGTTGCAAGTGGAACGGATGCAGTAAGAGCCTGGTATAACGAAATCAATCTGTACGATTGGGAAAATCCATCCTTTACTGCAGACACGGGTCACTTTACCCAAGTGGTGTGGAAGGCTTCTACACAGCTGGGCGTAGGATTTGCTCGAGGGTAAGCATGTGAGATGCACAGTTAATCTTACAATGCTATTCGAACGACTTTACCAAAGACATCCTGATTTTCAACAGCTTCAAAATAACCCTTCCTTTTCTAAACTCTTGCAGTGGGGACACAATTTATGTAGTGTGCAATTATGATCCACCTGGCAACTATTCGAACCAGTTTTCGGAAAACGTCAGTCCAAAGGAATAATTCTAAAAACAAGCTTCTGCAACCAAATATAGCTTTAATTACAATTTATAAAATTTAACATTCCATTATAAAGTTATATTAAAATAAAAATTATGTTTGCATTGGGGGAACATAAACCACAATAATTTTTGTAAGTATTTATAACGAAATTCTTCTCATAATATCCAACGATTGGAGTAACAAGCTCAAAAGCCATATTAGATGTTAAGGTTGACAATTACTATTTAGGGTTCAAAAACAATCATTTACAAATTCTTGACAGTATTTATTAAAGAAAATCACTTTTAAAAATCACATAAAATACTTAAATAACTAAACAATCACTATTTTGCCCATTGTAAGACCAAACGTATTAAATGAAATGAAGTAAAACTAATTACAAAGTTTACGCCAAGTTAAAAATAAATACTCTTTAATTAGAAACTAATATTTTTAAATTAATTTACCATTTAATGTAACACAATACTTAACTGTAGGAACATTAAAGTAATTAAATATGTTAACTAAACATATATAGATATATATTTATATATGTGGACTTGTCAATAGCAGTTCGATGATATCAAATCATCTTTAAATGGTATTGTTTAAACTTTTTGCAGCACTTTTATTATCCGGATTTTTAGATAGAAAATAGTTCGAGTGGCAAAAAGCTTTAAAATAGCTAAAAACTCGATCACTCCTCGATGGTGAAAAGCTTTTGACGTACATGAAGGCGTGACCCTAAACCGCCACTCCCAATGCCATTGGAGTGCCCCTTTTCATTGGTCAATCTAGCGTCAGGGCCATCGCAGGCATCCAATTTGAGAGGCCGCTGCTTGGACTGCTGACGATGGACATGGACGCCAGCCAGACGCAGGCGGCGATAGAGAGATATGTATTTGCCGGCGGTCGTTGTTCTGGGCACAATGTACTTCTCACAGAAACTGGTCTTGGTGCGGGCCGCCTCGCTGAGCTGGGCATAGCCCAGAGCCTGCAGAAAGGCCAGAACGAAGGTATAGCAATTGTGGCTGGATTCCTCATAGCAGGCGATAGACCAGCGGTTTGACTGCGCACAAACCTAGACGAGAAGAGTAGCTCAGCGATTTGCATGCAATTTGTATGTCTATGTATATTAAGTGGAAATATACCTGCTGAAGTACCTCATCCCAGTAGTCGTGCCAGGGCTCGGGCACATCGCCCACCAGTAGCGATTGCCACCAGTCGCGTGGATTATCCTCGCGCCGATGGCGCCGCAGTCCGTCCCTATCGAATTCAACAATGTCACCGGCGGATGTGGTCACCGCTATATGCAAATCTGTGGAGTTGCTGTAATCGCTGTGGAAACACACACAAAAACGCATCACACATATTATATTTTGCATATTCAAAACGCCGAAAACAGAAAATAGATGAAAAATTTAAGCCCAAAAATTCCAAACAAAAAAAAAAACATAGATTTGAGATTGCTGGGATTATGCGCAAGTTGGTAACCTGGACACGAAGCCCTTCTAAAACATAGACCAATACATTTTTTTTTTTGGTGTTACGTTTGCAAAGACAACAAACAAAAATGCGTAATCTCAATGGCAACGTGGCTGCAAAGTGCTATATATTTTTTTATTCTTTTTTGACAATTCTATATACCCCCAAAGGCTAATGAACGTATATGCTTGTAAAGCAGTCCCATTTACTCACTTGAGAAAGTCGCCTGTGGAGGGACGCAGGACAATCGCACATGGATGCTGCGTGGCCCGCACAAAGGGATAAGGCAAACGAAACGGGAGCAGCCTGGAAATTGTTATTGTTGTGGTGGTGGTACTGGCGCTGCTGCTACTCGCATCTCGCAATGTGTCTGGAGCAGCATTGGGCTCCACATTCGCATCCGCATCCGCATCCAGTTGCGCATTGCAATGGGGGCAAGTGTGGGGCAAGGCGAAGCAGAAAACTTTTACGTTGCAGTGATGAAAGCACAGAATGCCCGGATCTGAGGTAATTGTGGTTGTAGATGTTCTGTGTGTTGCTGATGTTGTCGCCAACATGACTGCCCGTTTGGTAAGCTGGCCGTTTTGGGATTTTCGCCTTGCACCCGTATTATAATTGATACACTTTGTCTCTATGGTTGGTTACTGTTGTTGATACTCCTCTGGTAAGCCGCCGCCCCGCTTGTGCTGCTGCCTCTTTGGCTCTTGTGGTTACGCAGGCCTGCAATAAAACGAGCATTTCTTGTAAATAAGCCATTCCAGTCGAAATGTGACTAAAGTTATATGCCCGGATTGTCAGCCGGTCGGTCCTTGGACCAACCAACAGCTTTTGCGGTCTTGGCCCTTTCAGAAACTGTGTTACTTCAGTTGTCATTATTATTATCAACACGCATATCTTTGAAGTACGAAAGGTAAATCATTTGAATGAATGAAAATTCATTAAAGAAATTCAATTTAATTATTTAATTCTTTGGTTATAAATAAAAAAAATTTATTGAAAATAATTACCTATATTATAAGTAAATTTAATTAAAATGTTAACAATAAATAATTTACTTAATTTACTTCCGCTAAATAAAATATCTTTTGGAGACACCTTTAAAAAAAATATCAAATCCAATTTTAAAGGAGACTAAAAGCATTAAAGGCTCTTGCCAAAAATATAATAAGCCTTAGCACATGCTTAGCGTTGAAAAACCGGCTAAGGTGGAAAGCGGAAAACGTAAACAAACCGGCAAAATGAAAACAAATCTTACAAGGGAATATAAATTCACCCCAGGCGCAAACTCACCATCATCAAAACAAAGCAACCAGAGAGGAAATGCTAGAAAGAGCGAAAGAGAGAGACAGAGAGCAAGAGAGCGCGCGCAAGCGAGAGCTTCAGAGAGAGCGAGAACAGCCCCAAATTGCATTTCAAATGGTGTGGTTAAAAACGTTAACGTGCAGCTAACGTCAAATATCCCAAAAGTCGCCGCTGCGAGTATCGTGCAACGTGTCAGCCCGAAGCTTCAGGCGGAACCAGTTGACGGCGAGCCGTGCGAGCAGACGGTCGTGTTGTTGTCGCAATTGGCAGCTAGCATAAGTGCCGTGTGGCAAACGTGGAATTGTGGAATCTCACTGTCAAACATCATCATCGGCATCAACGAAACATTAGTATTATCAATATTATCAACAATCTTGAGCAGTGTTTGAGTGCACGCGTGTGTGGTGAACGAACTGCTAGACACAGGATTCGATTACACCGCCTGATTCGATCCTTGGTGCCATTAAGTGTGACAGGCTCTTAGGATATGTCGCATTATCCTGCATAAACACAAACATAAACACAAGTTGCTTGCGCTGCTGTATGCGCTGCGCGGACGTTCGTCGCCGTTCCCGTCGCCAAGTTACGTGCAACATTTTGTTGTCCTGTTCAAGTGTGTGTGCGAATGTTTGTGTCACCACGTTGCGGTCGCTACGAGTCCCTTGTCTGCGCGCGGCCCCCTTCATTACGTTTAGTTTAGTGTGTAGCTTATGCGGTTTTCGCCTCCATCCCTTCGTGTTTTTTGTGTGTGCCGCTGCTGCTGGCAAGTGGCCGCCTTTGTTGCATGGCAACACTTGGCTAATCGATGAGGTGCCGAAAAAAAGGACACAGACATACAACAAGGATAACACAAGGATAATGACCTAAGCCCCTTTTGGTAGGTAAATACACAATTACAAATTTAACACACAACATTTGCTCAACTGTCTGATAAATGCATCTTTAATGGGCCTAGTCAAACAAATTTAAAAGCGTTAACTGATTTTTGACAAACTTTTGTTGGTAGCTTTGCGGTTGTTGTTTGCTATCTGTTGTGGCTGTCAACATTGTCAGAAAAGTTAAATATGGCATTTTTGTTTTTATCGCCAAAAGATATTCAAACTTGGCATCCACAGCACAGCCACAACAAATATTTAAATATAAAAGCCTTGAACAGCAACATAATAAAAGCCACAATCAGTTCAACAAACCAAATGACTGAAAATGTCTAAGAAAGTCCTGAAAAAAAAATAAAAGTTGTCAAAAAATTAGTTTGGACAAGTTTATGGCTTTTGTTTTTATCGCTGTGCCAATTAATGTGCCAAATTGTGCGTGACAATTTGTCCGTAAATTAAATTGTTTTCTTTGCCAAAAATCAGATTTAGCCTTCACCCGCCACGCCCCTATAAAGTGATATTTCAAGCGAATAGTTGTTGATATGGGTTCAGTCGACAGAAAATGTTTGGCAACAAATTTGTTACTTTTCAGACTGAAAGCAAAACATATAATTCAAGTAGAACGGGTGACAAAACATATTTTTTTGCACAGAATTTATGAGTTTAGAATGCAAATAATGCGTAATATAATAACAACGTTTTGTGTAACTTGGTATCAAATAAATTCTTTAGATTTATATTCATTTATTTTTGTAATGACAATGAATAAAATACATAGCATACTTTTAAGATTGCCAATAGCAAAAATGTGATTTATTATTTAATAAAAATATTTTTGAAATACAATTCACTAATCAAACGATATGCTGTTTAGAAAAATTAAGTAAAATTAAAATAAATCTATGTCGCCAATCAGATTTAATCTTAAAAATTTAGGTCAACAAAAACTTTTCATAAAATTTGCAAAATTAACCTAATAAATATTTCCACAGCCGTTTAAAAAAAAAAATGAATTAACAAATAAATTGAATTTATTTTCGCAACAAAATTATAAAAACAAAATATGCAAATTGCTTGTTTGTGAAACTTTTGGGTCAGACAAATTTTTTGTTATGTTTTGTATATTAAATTTGTTTTCAAGCTGAATTTGAAGCTTTCTAACAACTGTTTCATGACAAATGCAAATTGAAAAGTTCAATTTGTTTTGGCCTCTGGCAAAAAAAAAAAAAAAACGTTTGCCACAAGCACTTGTTAAGAAGGTAAAAAGAAAAGTAAACAGCTCAACAGCAAGAGTTTAACTGTAATCCGAAAAAAAATACACGTTTAATTTTAAAGCCTGCTTCCAGACAGTCAAGAAAACAGACAAGAATAAAATACAAACAAGTGCGTCAAACTGACAATGAAATACGCTTACAAAAATGTAATAAACTAAACTATGTGCACAGTATGATTTAGTTATCTGAAGTTAACTTTAAAAATATAAATAGTATTACTTTGCCAGACTTAGCTATACATAATAAACAAAAAACAAAATGAATGAATTCTTAGCGGATAAAGATTCCCTTACATACATGTAAAGCATTGAGGTAATAATAAGACTGTATAATAAAATATCCATATTGATATCAATTGTGTGATCACCAACTTAAAAAGACATCAATCATTGTTAATATACTAAAGTAAGCAGAGGTCTCTCTGAAGAAATGTAATTTACTTTTGACTGCTACGATATGACATATAACGTCAACCCCTTGTAGAGAATATTATAAAAAGAGACAAATCTAATAAAGGAAGTGACAAGGACACTCTTTAGACTCACGTATTTAAAAAGAAAAGAAAAAAATAAACCCCCAATTCCTGCTGGTTGTTGCTGCTGAATTACAGACAACAATCTCAAGAGCAAGCTAAGAAATCCAAACAAACTTTATCTCAATGTTGTTTGCGACATGCGAATCACCAAAACCGTCCAACATACGCACACAAGGAGCTCACACGTTTAAATTTAGTTGCAGGAGACTTCAAAAAGCAGTTGTCAGAAATGAAATTACAACTTGCATTCTTTGGTCGAGGAGGATTGCTCAAAACGAATTGTTTGCCCAGCGAAAACATGAAAAGGGCAGCAGCAGCAAGCAGCAAGAGAAGAGCTAAGAATTTCACGCATTTTAGTGAATTTAATGAGATATTTGCACACGCACAACAGAGACACACACGCCCCACTGCAAAACTTGGCCAAGAAAAAGGGAAAAGTGTGAACAAAATTCTGAAATCAAATATTTATGCACAATGTCAAGCTCAACCTGATGAAACATTTTGCCAAACAGCACTGTCCTATAAAAAATGCAAAGAATGTAACAGAAATATAAGAAGAAAAAAAAGCAACATCAACTGCGAATTTGGCTGAAAAAAAAACCCTTTGACACATGCTGCGACAAACGCCAAAATGTATGTGCCACAAAGCATAACGAATATTGTTTGCTCTTTAGCCGCAGACCAACTTAGAGTTGTCATAGTAAATTTAGTATTTTTACTCTTGCACTCAAATATTGATATTGAAATATAAATATTTATTTGGTTGACTCAGCATGTATCGACGTGATTTTT
The DNA here is from genome assembly GCA_035042045.1 of Drosophila melanosoma. NCBI lineage: Eukaryota > Metazoa > Arthropoda > Insecta > Diptera > Drosophilidae > Drosophila > Drosophila melanosoma. The sequence continues at coordinate 2,862,357 of JAWNLY010000183.1, read as the reverse complement.
GGTGTAGTTCTTATTTTATGTAGGCAAAATAAGACTTGTTTGATCATTTTATTCAAATGTATTTTTGATTTATTAATTTACAACACAGTAACATAATAAAATAAATTAGTAAAAAAAAAAAATGAAGAGAAAATAAATTATTTTATAGACATGGCATATTTCATTGCGTAGTGAAAATAACCAGTTGAGTGCAATAAACTTGATATTTTCGAAAGGGAAAGATTAACAAGAGCAACTGCTGTCAGGACAACCTGCAGAGCGAACAGTAAAAGAGAGCAAGGACTTTAATGATGTCAGGCAAGGCGTGATGTCGCCAGCAGCGAACTTCTAGCAAAAATTGCTCAACATTTTTTTTTTTTTTATCTTTATTCGCATTTTTGTGGATTTTTTATTATTTTTTTTTCCATTTCTCATTTTTATTTTATTATTATTGAGCTGCCATGCGCTGCAGGTGTGCTCAAATAAATAAGAGGAAATAACAACTCAGCAACATGACCGTACTCAAATGAAATAAGCCAAATTAACAGCAAAGTTGCCCGTGGACTGAAATTCGCGAGCAACTCCTCCAGCGGAGGCACGAATGTGAATCACTTCAGAGACACCAACACGCGCTCAGGTGCGTTCCAACGCATGCAACATATGCCCCACAGACCAAACACCTCCTGGCCCCGCCTAAATCAGCGAAACACGCCCCTTAAACAAGCGCACTAACCCTGGACAGCTTCCTACAACAAACGCAAAGTGTTCCTTTGAAGTTTTCATTTCCGCACTGAAGAACGCATTGTTTTCGCTGTTCTTGTTGCTCTTGTTATTTTTCTGCGACACACTCATTTCAAGTTGGTCGCACATCTGCACAACAACAAATAAACACATACACTCCCAAACACGCACACACACGCACACACACACACACACAGTTACACGCAAACATGGGGAAAGGCACTCACATGGCGTCAATTGCTTGAAGATTCTGTTTTTGCTTTTTTATTGCTGTGTCATCATTGTTTTTTTGCTTTTGTTATCGCAACTGTTGTTTAAATCATATAAAATTTCAAATTTAAAGCTCATGTTATGTTGTCACCCTTCTGGGGCTGCTTCTTCTTACTGCCGAAACACCTAATTTAGTTTAGTCTTTGTTCTCATTGAGTTAGCACTTGTGTGTGTGTGTGTGGGTGTGGGTGTGTGTGTGTGTGTGGGTATGTGTGTGTGTTTTCTTGTAGGTGTTTAGGTACTGTATCCCTTAATAGAGCCACGAGTGGCACTTCATGTGTGTGTAGTCATGTGAAAATTTACATTTAAGTGCGTAATGAAGGGCATCGATTTAAACTTTAAGTAATTTCATTTGAGTTGCCTCAATTTGGAGGCACTTTATCTGTGCTACACTCTGTCTAGACTTTTTATTGAAGGTCCCTTTAGGCATAGTAAAATGTCAATCTAGAAAAGTACAGTTAACAATAAAAGTTATTTCCATGAAAAAAGGATAAGACAATGTTTGACTTCAAAATTTCCCAAACTAGAATTATCCAGGACAAAACAACAACAAGCAAAGTATTTCTCAAACGAAAACTTATTAATGTTTCTATGATTAAGGAAATGTTCTTTTAGTTTTATCTCCAAATTTATAATATAAATCCAAGCACATTTTGAGGTTCAACATTTCTGGCTGCTTTATTAGCAAATCATTTCCCTGTCCTAAATTTGACTTCTCCAAGCAGGTAGAAATGCTGTAATTAATTTCGCTGCAAATGAAACAGTCTCAAGATTTCTGGCAGCTGCCATTAAATCTGTGTGTTTGCTTCAACTATTTGGCACACTTGGGTGCACAGATTTGCTTGACGCCTCGTTTGACTTACGGCCGTGCTGCAATGCCCATTTCACAATTGCCACACAATTCCAAAGTTGCCCCCAACATCCATACAACATGCCATGCAACCTCACCTCACAGTGACAAGGGTAAAGCGTAAAACCAACATGGCCAACAGCTGTGCGGGGCTTCTCAGCTCACGCACACACACACACACACACACACACACACACACAAGCACACGCACATACAAACACACGCACACACAAACACACGCACACACAAGCACAACTTACACACACACCGCTGCACACATATACAGTGGGAAGTGTAAGTCTATGTCCCTCGTGTAACTTTTTTCATTTCGCTGGATTCTTAATTAAATTATGAATTATGCACAGTTAGTTAAATAGACTTTCGCTGGCTCGTTCCATGGGTGCTTTTGCTTTTGTAAGATACAAGTAGTCGGCAGCATATTTTTTGTGGCTTTTTGCGGCTTACATTGGAGACGGATTGCCGAGCAACAAAATACAAAAAAAAAATAAAACAAAATGTAAACAAAGCTCGCTTTTTATGCATTTCTTTTTATGCTTGCGTTTGGGGTCGTAAATGGCATTACTAACCCAAATACTTGTTATTGGCAAATGCACAAGCACACATAAGTGTTAGCAGGTGCAAGTGTCACACGAACACACACACACACACACACACATGTATATATATATTTATATATATATATATATATATATATATATGTAAGTCGCTTATTTATTGCAGCGAGTTCAAATGGGCACAGAAGTGAAAGTGTATTAAGTTACCAACTAACTTTGTTGCCCCTTCACTGATACAAAATATATATCTGTATTTGTGTCTCGTATTTGCACATAAAATGTACGTAATAAAATCATATATAAAGTTATCGATATTTATGACCACAGCGTGAGCTCAGCACTATATTAAATGATCGTATGAAATGCCAGTTGTGATTGTGACGTGCAACTTGACAACGGAAATTTTCATTTATTTCGCTGTGAGATATTTATTACAAAATTCGAAATGAATTCCATGTAAATAATTAAGTTCTTTAATGATAACTGGGACGACATATTCACCGAGAATGCATGTGGAGAATAAGCTTCTTTTGTGCTTTTAATTTCATTTCGAACCACATTTATCTAGTTAGATGCCGTCAAAGGAAGCACTGCATGAAAGGATAGGCCTAATTGGCAGCTCACGGAAACTAGTCAGTCGCCAATTGACAACAACAACAACAACGAAAACAACGGCATCAGCTCAGTGCAGAGTAGCCGCAAACCGTTTGCCAACATCATCAAAGTCAAAAGCAGCCGCTGGCAGTGGCAGTGGCATTAGCAACAACAATAACAACAACTGCCACACACTTAAACCACAATTGTCGCCGTGCAACAGTGGTAAAGGACACGCGGTTAACAGTGCCTGTGCGCGTCTCAGTCGACTCGCAGCACCAACTCATGCCCCCTATATCTGCCACTTTTGTCCTGTCACACACACACACACACGCACACTTACACACACACACACACTCAATGGCATTTCGCTTGGTCAGCTTTGCATTTGGTCAGTTGCCGACAGCAGCCAGCAAAAACAACAACAACAACAACAACAACAACTCTCGTTTCGCCGGCGCTGATCATCTGTCCCTTCTGTCGTCTTTGCTCTTAGCCAACTCTTAATTAACTTGCCTCATCGCGTTGCTTGCCAACGAATTCCATGGAGCGCATTTTATTTTTATGCTGCCAGCAACAACAACAACAACAACTACAACAACAACAACAGCAACGACAACAAAGTTAAATGCTTGACTTTTCCAAAATGGGTTTTCATCAGCGTTGCGCACACTTTGTAAGCTAATTTAATTGCAGCTACGTGATTTCGCTTAATAAGCCAAAAAATATTGCAATTAGGGCGTGGCAACGCCCCCAAAATACCCACACTTTTCTTCGGCATCGCAAATTAACATTAATTTTGCTGCTTATTGCAAAATAGTTAGGAATTAAAAATCTTTTCGATCTGCACGAATGATTTAAAATTGCATTATATTTAAGTGAGTTCTCAATCTTCTCAATAATTAATTTTAAATCCAATTTGACAATCAGCATTATGTTGGCAAGAAATTTATCTTAATATTTCGCTTATTATTTGACAAGTCATCGAGTATTAAATTCTATTTTATGCTTTATTTGCAAAGATTTATGGAGTACGAAAAACGCAATTGGAATATTTCATTTCACAGAGACAATGTACAAAATTTCAAATTATCGAACTGCATATAAATTAACTTAATTTACTTTGTCAATTACATATGTCTATTTACATATGTATATTTAAATATCTCTATTTACATATGTAACAACACATGGAAAGATAAACCACATTGTGTCACATAAATATGTGAAAAGGCGTCAACATTAGTTGCACCAATTTTAATTACAAACGTTAACGCACACGACCAACCCACACATAAATATGCCACGCCCATCACACAACTACAACAACAAAAAGTGCAATAATAAACAACGAGAAAATGGGAATGCATTCAAAGCGATAAAAACTTTTATTACCAGTACAAAAAAAAAAACGTTCAAAAACCAACGAAATTTTGTTCAAATTATAGTTGAGATTGTTGTTCCGCAGTGAGCAAAAATTTGAGCATAGTTGCCACAAACTCAGAAAACAGATTTACACACAAAAATGATACTCCAATATTAAAAGAAGTTAAGCAAAGACTTTGGGCAATCGCCGCCCAGTTTTGTGTGCTTTGGCTTGCCTTGTATAATCGATGTATCCATGACGTTACCATATAGCATTGTGCCTATCCCAAATTGCCCAGAAGCGGGACACCACCCCAACCACTATCCCTCCCCCCTGTTCATCATATTGCTTATGTTACATATCGTTTGGCTGTGTTTTGTTGGGTTTGTGGCGAGATTTTGTGGTACGCCTGGAAGCCAATTGGTGCTTCGCACAACAATTTATATAGCATATATATATTTGGGCTGTTTGCCTTGGCATACAAGTATTTTGTGCACTTATTGATTTTTGATAAATAAGCCCACGCACCACGTTAAAGCTATTTGGCCAAGACTCAGCAACAAAAGAAATTCGTGAAATAAGGCTAAAAAAAAAAAACCCCAGAGAAATTCAAGCACCAGCAAAGCATAATAAAACATTGGATAACACCCAGTGAATATTTTTACATAAGTACATAGTTTGATAGTTGCTCAACCAGATTACCGATTCTTTTGAAGGAAAAAAAATAATAAATAAAAATAACCAAACTTTTGCAAAGAAAGTTCCTGTTTTTCATAGATTGTAGTTTGCGATTAAGATATCGAACTGTTTGTGTGGCTCGTAACTATGCAGAAAACCAGTTGTTGTTCAAAACGTATTTTCGTTAATAATAAAATAAATTTTACATGCCTTTGACCGAAAGACCTGCATGACTCAACGAACCATTAAATCAACTGCAATGATACACATTATTCCCGATGGAAAATAGCTTACAGAAAATAAGTTGCTGCTTTAGAAGCTTTTCCTACTAACGACAACAGTTACAAAAAGAAACAGTATAATTTGCAAGACAAATATTTTTTGATATAAATCCAGTGGAACAGATTGCTTTAATAAATATTGTCCAAGCGTAGGATGTAAAAGTGTTTACACAACCAGGACGCGACAGAACAAAAGCGAACAAGAAAACACAGGCACCAAACAGGAACAACAAGCAGTGCAAAGAGCAGCAAAGAAAGAGCAGGGAAAATTCACGGATTTTTTTGAAAAACACTTTTAAAACACATTTATAAAACGGCTGCGAAAAGCATTGAGACAAAAAAAAGTAAAACGAGAAAGAGCAGTGGAAACGTCGAAAGGCAAACGTTGGGTCAACTATTAAGGCAGGTCACCACGCAGGAGGTGGGTGAAGCGGTCCGGGTTGTTGGAACTGTGGGTGCAGAAAGCCACTGGCCGTTATTGGCGCATTAAGTGGGGCCGAGCAAAAGCTCAGGACATGACCAACCGAGCCGCTAGTATGACGAGGCGTATACACAATACTCTTGTCTCATGTATGTGTATATTTGAGAGCATGCACGGGCACTTAATCTTTCAGCTGGCGCAGATGCAGCACAGGATATAAGGCCCATATATCTAATGGCTCGACAACAGCAGCTATCCTTAAGGAATCTCAAATGCCAAGGCACACAAAGCAAGCAGAAGTCCTGTTTGGAGCTGGTCGATCCAGAACAGGTTTCAGTAATCCATTAAAATATTGCCAACAATTATTCAAGGCTTAGCTCGCCAAACGAATGAGAATAATATATTTAAATATTCAACTACATTTGTATAACAATAACAGATTTTTATTTTATTTACCTGACAACACTTTTGACCAACCTGCACTCTTCCCCCCAAGTGTTTGGACATACAAATTGATTTCGACCAGCAGAGTAGATTTGATTTTCGTGATTCTCCAAGCAGGGGCGGGGGGCGGCTTTGGTCCAGCTGTCTAAGTCAAAGCATGAGTTATGAAAATTATGTGCGGCAACTGCGGTCGAGAAATTGCACATAATACGTCAAAGTCAGAAATTGATTTAGGTCAATTAATTCAAACGAACCACAACAAGAGCAGGACACGCCCTCATACTCATTCCTACGCCCACACCCCAAGCGATAGCCATAGGTACGACACGCTTTTGGGAGCTGATATTTTGTGAAGTTAACTTTTTATTTGGGTGGCTTGTACATAATAAGCAATCGGAAGTGGTTGCCAGACACGTATTATGTATTGGAGGAGGAGGGGAGGAGCGAGGGGATAGTGCTTACTTTGGGGTTCAAGCTGAGCACCGTTATAATTGTATTTGAACAGCAAACATGACGTAAGATTGGAGCTGAAAGGAGAGGAGAGAGAAAGAGAGTAAGCGTAAAAGGAGACGGAGACGGAGATGACGGGAGTGTGAGGGAGATAGATAGAGGGTCGTAGGTAATAGGGAGGAACTGTGTTTACTCATATGCCTTGCACAGACATGTTAATTATTTTGCGGTGTGCGTGTTTATTTTTGGTAAACCGATTTTCACGCGATTCAATGTACACCCAGTTGATACACTTACTTTGGATATGATTCTACTTGGAAGCGTTGTTAAACAATAAAACATTACGCCAGCCCTGGCCAGAGCCCTATTTGCTCTAACTGTTTTCTCAAATATTTGAACAATGTTTGTCGGAATTAATTAACAGTATTTTAAAGTGCCTGTGCAAAGTCAAAATGAAGGGTTCACAAAAGGGAAAGGGGAAAGGGGAATGGAATGCAGAAGCAGTAGTCGCTCCAACTGATTTGCATTCTTCGGTCTCAGCATATTTCATGTAGATTTTTTCTTTTTTTTTGGCTTCTTTGTTTACCGGCCGACGCTGTGCATAAGTTCAAAGACACAAAAAGTCAAAACTGGCTTAACAAATATGTACGTATTTATATATAAAACATATATATACAAGGAGAAGGGGTTTTTACCTCGCATACCGAGCATTAAATACCCTGGCACTCACATGGCAGTTGATTCAAATATGTCTATGATCCTAGCCTAGTTTATTTTAGAACAATTGCCTGATATAAATTTGTTAGCTTTTTTCAAGGATAGAAAAATGAATTGAAAGACAAGTTTTAATAACATATATTATATATTCATTATATTAAATATTATTTAATATCACATCAATTGAGAATTTATTACAATCAAGCAACACTGAATATAATTAAGCTCGTAGTAATAATTCAAAATATATTTAACTTATGAGGTAACTAAATATTTGTTGAATATCCTCTGCCAGGGTATTAGAATGAAAATCCGAAAAAACAATGTAATTTTAATTAAAATCGTCTCTACCGTTACAAAACTTCTATTCAGCAGTTAGTTAAAAAAAGGAATAACAAAAAAACAGCACAACAACTCTCTCAAAAACTTGTTGAAAGCATTTTGTTGCACAACAGTTCTGAGAATTGCACTTCTGTTGATGACATTTCAATGGTTTTATTTTTATTTGTCTAATACTAGGAAAGCTTAAGCAAAGCAATTATTTTTATTTATTCAAATTATTATGAATAACAATAATCCAACTGTGCAGCAAATAGATGAAAAATTTTAAGCTAAATATACAAGCAAATTGTGTAAAACATGTTACAAATCATTTCCTTATGAAACCATTTCGAATGCTTTAATCTTTAATTTTACATGAAATTCTTAAAACTTAAAGATTTCACTTGAAATCAAGTGTATTCGGCTTTGATGGCTTTTACTATCCAACGAAATCGTTGTGCAATACATCATTAACAAGAGCTACCCAGCCAAATGCATCCCTCATCTTTTACATTTCTTGCACAGATCCGTCACTCAAAAGTCAAGCACACACACACACACACACACACACACAGAGCGAGAGCTTGAAACCTGCTTATAATTACCCTGTAGATTACACATTTTACATAACAAGGCTCATTCATTAATGTCACCAAAAAGAGCAAAAGCAACAACATTTGTAAATCTGCAACATTTTGTTGACACACCCACCGGACGGCAAAACGGACCACGTTAATGGCACTACACTCAGTGCTCACAGCGTCTCCTCCCCCGGAGCAGCCAACAAAGTTGTATTTGTGCAAATGCTATAACGAAGAAAAGGCGACCAGCAAAAAGAAACAGCAGCTGCAGAGGAACCGGTGCTGGAGCGTGCCCAAGCTGGTGACATATCCTTGTACCATGAGAACGCAACGAATTAAAATGGAACTCACAACTACACACAACACACACAACACACACACACACACACTAAGAGTTACAGTTTCATTTTTGTGATAGTTAAAATTTCCGAAAATTTGCCGCTGCAGGTGCAACCAATTTGATGGCCCTCTTGGAGACTGAAGAGTCAGGTGGTCGCACCATCAGCGCCCAGTCCCCATCCTCAACTTTATCCATTCCATCCTCGCAGAGAGAACAGCAGAGAATGTCACACAAAAAGTTGAATGACGTCAAAAGCAGCAGCAGCAGCAGCAACAGCTGCTTGTCACCGCTGCCACCAAATTCTCCTTCCATACTTTTATTCAAGCGATTTGTTTAAATGCCGAGCTGCATTTTACAGTTGCTTGCAGCGTGTTGTTATCGTTATTTCTAGAGTCCAGAGAGTTATATGGCCAGTTGCCGTTAGGGGGGAACAGCAGCAGCAACAAAGCTGCTATCTACGAAGAGTTAACCTTATCGTGATTTTAATGATCTATTAGAGCACGCTCCAAATTTGTGTTAGCTTTATGATTGCGTTTTTGTCTCTCTCTCGCTCTTTGTCTCTTTTTCTCTTACTCTCTGTCTCAATACCACTCTTGCAGTGCCATTGGCATTATTACCCACTCGTTATAGCATCCATGCTGTTGGTTTTCCAAATGCAACATTCTGTCTACACCCAACACACAAGCCAGTCCCGTGGATGGCTAACTTTTTATTGCCTGGTCGCACCGTTAAGTGGGATTTATGTTGATGCGATACTGTATCCATTCATCTCCTGCCATTCTCACTCTCTCCCCCTCTCTCTCTCTCTCTCCCTGTGTCTCTCTAACTCTTTCTCATTTTGGAATTCACTCTGGGTTTTTGGCCAGTTTATTGGCTGGGGCACATACGCTTTTGACTGCTAACGCCTTAATTGAAGTCCCCAGTTTCAATTTTAAACTTATAATTCGGTCTGTCTAACTGTGCCATTGCCAGTTCAGTTTACACTATCTCCCTCTCTCCGTCTCCCTCTTCCTCACTCTCTTCTGTCTCTTTTTATCGCGCGCGTGTCTTTTGCGTAGCACATAAAAAATATTTACTTCGTGTTCGCAGTTCCAAACAAAAGTTGTTAACTTTTTTTTTTCGCTGCAGCTTAACCAGCACATGTGACTGGGATTTCTCCGTATTCCCCGCTGCTCGCACTTCGTTCATATTTAAGTCCACTTGTCTGTACTCTGTACTCGACTGATCCTGTCTGGTCTGTTCTGGTCTGCTCTAGTCCACTGTGAGCCATTTTGTTTTAATGGCCAAAACTAAGCACCTCGCACACATATGTGAAAATATATATGAAATGTGAACAAGTTGGGGATTTCATTTTGACACTTTATATGACAGGACAGCCAACTACCGCAACGAAATGAAATGTTATGCCACATGCTGAAAGCTGTGTGTATGAACTGTGTATCCAGCAGATATTGTATGGATTATGGCATCAATTGATTAGCAGCGGAGGGTTTACATCGCAGCTTTAGTTAACAATTGATATAATCACACATTGTGGCAAAGTTTATTAATTTAATTTGTTCTTTATGTAATCTCATAATAATTTCCACTTATTTTTTCATGCAAACAGTAAACAGTTTAAGTGGATTACTATAAAAACCAAAAGTATCAAATTGAAATTAAAACATGGATAAAGTATAGCTATAATGTTAAGTAAATCTTTTAAGCAAAGTAATAAATAGTGAAATTTACTTTATCAAATTATTGAGCCAAAACATATTTGGGTAATAAATTCATAACATGTTTAACTTTAGGTTAAAAACATTTTTAGACTATAAAATAAACATATGCAGACATAAATATTAAATATGACTGCATTAAATATGACTTCCATTATATATATAATTAAAAACAAATACATACACCATATTTATTATATTTTTAATTAACAATATTTAAGTGTTTTTTTTTTGTGTAAAATGTTACCAATTTTTTTTTTTGTAATTTTTCACTTGCAGTTTACAAGTTAAAATCATGCGAAACGAAATTACAGAAATAGGAAACCGAAACGGAAACGGCAGCAGTATAAAACAAACTTATAATACATAATAATAATAATAATAATAATAATAATAATAATAATAATAATAGCAATAACAAAAATAAAGATCATTCATCCAGTTGATGGCCAGTGTAACATTGCCAATTGTTGCATCAACAACAATGTAAGACAGCAATAAGAAAAAACAGAAACTAAAAGCTGTCAAGTAGTGGATGGAGAAGTAAACAATTGCAGAGCAAACAATGCGAAATAATATAGCACTTAAGAGGAATCTCATTGCAGACAGCAAGAACAGTAACAATCAAACGCACCACGGGGCGTATGATTAACGGGCGATTATCAGTGAAGATCTTTTATTTATTTATGCTGAGCGCGATGGAGCGCGGGAAATTGAAATGGGAAATGTGTCGAAGACGTGATTTTAATGTTAATAAATGCATGAAATATGCTAAAACAGCAACAACAAGAGCAACAACAACAGCAATTGCAGCAACTACAGCAGCAACTGCAGCAATTGCGGCAACCACAACGCCGCTAACGGCAAATGGAACAACAACCACTGGACGCATTCTGGAAGTGGTGCTTAGCAGCTCAACCACGCAGCCATTAACGGATGTGCAACGAAACCACCTGCTTAAGATGCCAACAACTACAACTACAACTACAACAGCAAAAGGAACTGCAACAACAACAACAACAACGACAGCAACAATAAAAACTATAGAACAAACAACCACACTAAATTGTGCAAATTCAGCAGCGGCAGCAACAATAAAAAGAATTTGCAGGACTTTAAGGACATTGGCAGAGAGCCGGCCACAGTCTGGACTGCTATTGACGCTCTGCCTCGCTCTCAGCCTTGTGGGTAGCAGTCAAGCGGGCTTCGCCTGCCTCAGCAATCCCTGTGTGTTTGGCGTCTGCATCGATGGTCTGAACAGGTGAGTCCTTCACATCCTTCCATCACATATGCTGCCACATGCAGCTGGTGCTGCAGCAACTTAGTTGAATCCTTGCATCCATTGCTTATTATCGCCAAGCCAATAAACTCAGTTCAACACATTTCGAGTGGGCAATAAACTTGCACCACTTGAGCGACAGCCCAGCAGCAGCAGAAGCAGCAGAAGCAGCAGAAGCACCAGCACCAGCAGCAGTTTCTGTTAGCCATCGATAGCCATAGGATTCCATTCGCACACTTACAGAGGGCAAACATGTTGATGCCGCCACTTTGCAGGCAAATGCATTTCCAACACAGTTAATCCGTTTCAACCCACCCGCACTCATTCCACATATCTGCCCGCTGTTTGCCTTTTATGCAAACCGAAGCCCCGTCCACCTCCCCCCTCCAACCATTTTAAAATGAGGCCAAGTTGCGGCTGCATTGAGTGGCAGTTGAGTGGGTCGCTTGCCATAGAGAAGTGGGTTCAATTGCATAAGCTGCGCATTATTAACTTAGAGAGTGTCTAATGCACATCCTCCAGCAACAATAAATTTTGCACGTAATGTAGCGTATCCTATGACCTCTACAGATACTAAACGTTAGGCTTTTCCCTGCAAATGGGGTCTTAAATTATGCGTAAATTTGGTGGATGAATATCACAGAAAACTAATTAAAAGATAGACGAAATAGAAATGAATGATCTATTTTCAGAAGAAAACTTAATTTGATATTAAAATATATTACATAATTTAGCTCAAAATAGTTTGCTGTTTCAAAAATTTCAATCAGTTTAAAATTCACAATTCTGATTAGCAAAAAAAATTACTCAATTCAGCGCTATGCGTTGGTTATTCAGTGTTAGAACAGAATTATTCTTAGTGCAGTTTTTGTATAAAAAATATACATTGTATAAAAAAAGTATTGCTCCAAAAAAGCCGTAGTTGAGACGAACTTTTTTTAAGCTAGTGAAATTCCATTTTCTTGTTCCCGCTTTATATGCGAATGTGGCCGCTAAATGTGGCCATAAGCGGAACCTGCCGCAATTTTAAGCCTTATCAGGCACGGTCGTAGCGGTCCAACCAATCTCACAGTCTGCGAATTTGCTCTATAAAAAGCGTTTACGATATTTTTACGATAGCTTCACGCAAAACTGCAAGTCAAATGCGAGTCCTGGCAGACGGTTGAAATGTTTTTTGGAGCGCGCATTTCTTGACATAGCCAGCAGCTAGGAAGAGGAATCAGAAGAGGGGTTTGGGGGGGTGTCTTTTTGCTTTGTCGGGGTTAGTGGGTTTCAGCACAACTGGCGGTATAGAAGTTTAAATGCAAGCAAGAAAAATTTATAGCTACAATTAAACTTAACACGATTCAATGTGATTTAAACGGATTAACTGAATAGTTTTGCCCCATTCTATCAGTTTGGTAAAGTGAAGACTATCGTCGGCTGAGAGTTATCTGAGTACATTGATATTTTATTGGTTTATCGAGGTTTATGTTTGACTAGTTTACGCTGATATCGGTATTTATGACTCGTTTCAGAGTTGACTAAGTTTTATACAAATCGTAAAACTGGAAATGCGAAATGTTTAGCAAATGGCAAATGGCGATAAGTTCGTTAAAGGGAGCAGAACATAAAATTATATCACTTAAATAAGTTGATGATGTGAAAAAAATTAAAGTTTACGATTTTACAGTTGTTACAGATCCTTCGTCGTTTGTTGAACTAGGCTTAGCAGTGAATTTCTCTGTCAGAATTTATGATCATTTGAAACCTTTCAAATATGTCAATTTATGCTACAATTTTCAGCAAATTAATTGATGGCCTGAGATAAAACATATTTACGGTCGAGCTGACAGAAAATGTTAAAAGAAACATTTTTTTGCTTACAAATTCAAGGATTATTTCACTGATTCCCCTTGGTATTGCTACGATTCTATCAGTTATACATGTAGCAGCTAATGCGATTCCCCATTGCCATTTATCTACTCAGTGCAATTGTTTTTGGCATACCAACAAATCAACAGGCCTCCTGGGTGAACAAGTCCATGTCAAAGGCAACAACAAAAGTATTTTTTCTTTACCCATTCCAAGTGTCTCCAATGTGCCTTGGAGGAACTCTTACCTGTGCTCATCGACAGATAGCAACAAAAAGTGACACCGAGAGAGAGAGAGAGAGCGGGGCAGTGAGAGCTCTACAAATACATCCTAATGTAATCCATAATAAAAGAGTGCACACACCAACCCCGCAACCACTCATCCCTCCCCCTTGATGGCCTGGTATCACACTGCAAAAGTTCTTTAATTAAGCTGTGTAGCTGCAAACTTATCCTAGAGAGCGGGGAGGGGAGAGCGCTAACGGGCAGGCCAAGCCAGGAAATGTCTGCCATGTTGAGCCATTTCGGTGACAGTCCCTCGACACTTTTGCATTTCCGTTACGTTTCTATTACCGTTACTATTGCCGTTACAATGTCTGTTGCTGTTTCTGTTGCTGTTGTTGCCATTGCTGCTGCCTTTGCTGTTTCCGCTTCAATTTCAATTCACTCTTAGTAGTAAAAACTCAATCCCAATTGGCTACCAAATATTTATTTCCACTACTCAACCGTAATTTCTCGAGATTGTTGGCCATGTTTATAGCACCCGCCTGGCCACTGAGAAAACTTCATGTACATTCTACTATTAGATAAAGACACATTTATATGTGCATATGCATCTCTGGCAACTCTGGTGTGGCTCACTTCAATTACCATCCAATGGTGTCAGAACTTTCTCCCTCGACACACTGCCAAAAAAAAAAATAAGGTATGCAGCAACGAAAGCATTAAGAACCGAAAAACATCGAAATATTTATTCAGGTCAAAAATAGAACAAAATTGACCTAAAATGGCCTTAAAGCACATTTCCGACTCAACTGGGACTAAGTAAAATATTCAATAAATACAAATGAGTTTAAATTGATAAACATAAGCTACTCACAATACAGCATTATATTCATCCTCAACCCATATTCAGCAAATTATACATATTTTCTCTCAGCGTATGCGCTACTTTCTACACCATATTGTGATATTTGTAAAACTATTTTTATCTAAAAACGTTTTCTTGTTGTTGCTTTACTTTTTCTATCTTTTCATTTATGGGTTTGCCCACAAAACTTTTTTTTTTTTTTTTTGCTGAACGCTTGATGCATCATTGACACACCGTTGCGCCCATCCCAACCGAATGTGTCACCTCCCGCATGTGTCGTGATAACAACAACAACTACTACTACTACAACAACATCAACAACAACAACAAATGAGTTCAGCTCGTATTCGTGTTACTGCATTGACGGCTACACAGGGATCCAGTGCCAAACGAATTGGGACGAATGCTGGTCGGGCCCTTGTCAAAATGGTGGCACATGTGTGGATGGTGTTGCCTACTACAATTGTACGTGTCCGGAAGGATTTTCTGGTAAGTGTACGCGGTTTATTTTTGCGCTAACCCACCACAGATACGCAGATAGTACAACAAATACGAGTAAGTACTAAAAATTGCATAGCCCACTGAGCTATTTGGGGGTGGCGGCTGGTTTGTAGACGGTTGAGTGTTTGAGTGGATGCGGGGGTGTCGCACACCACGTGCAAAATGTATTTTTATTAAGCCAACAAAAAACGATCCCTGGCCATCCAGAGCAGCCACTCCAGCACGGAGTGCACGCTCAGAGGGAGATACCAGAGCTCTCGGTCAGGCTCCGATAGTTCCGAGCATGCCAAACGTATTTGTAAAAATTGCGGCAAGCCAGAAAAAAAAAACACAGAACAAAACAAATAAAGAAAATAATGTACAATATTTTTTTTTATACTTATCTACAGCTTTCGCTCACATGTGTCTATTACTCTTTTTTAACTCCTGAGCAAGAAAGCGAAAGAACCTAAACCAAAGGGAAATGTATCCATCCGCGACAAAGACGAATTTTAGTTACTCTCGCAATGATTAATGACAAACAGTATTACGACAAAATAAAGTACCTATTTTAAATTTCTTTAAATTTCACAAGTATTAATTTTTTTTATGAAATGAACTGTGATGGTCGCTGATGCAATTTTACTGTGATAAACTTAGAGTACATTTAGAGAGACACAAGTATTCTGACCTAGTCTTCTACGCCCTCGCTAAGAAAATGTGAAACTTCAGTGTGCAAATGGTTTGGGAGGCATCTCGCAGGATATTCAAGAAGTGCGATGAGGGCAAACTAACATTAATGTTGTCTATTGTGGTAGTCAATGTTGGGTGCTTAGCTTGCCACTTGCTAAGTTTAATTTGTAGTGTGGGTAAATGTGGCGAATGTGTGTCCAACAGTATGTGTGTGTCAGTGTGTGTGTGTGTGCGGAAGTCTTAGCATGAATGTATCTAATGTTCATCCTTTGGCTTCGTGTATTTGCCGTCTGTAACATGTACATGCATAAGAACCACATTTATTTTGCTACGTGTGAGAAGCACTTACTGAGGTCTGCCGTGTATTCATATGTGTGTGTGTGTGTGTGTGTGGGGTGTGTGTGTTTAGGGAGTATCTTACAGTTGACTTTATAAAATTTTGTGATATATATAGCCATCGTGTAGGTGCTTTATGCATTACCCATCAACGCCAACTAATACCAATTACAAATTGCTACAATTTTATGGTCTACGAAAGTTGCCAACACCAAAAGCTAATACTTTTTCTTTGGAGTGTGGAAATGGGAGATTAGTAATTGACACACAGTTTGGATTAGTCGTTTACCATGCCTAACTATACAAATTTTCGACCTTAAAATTCTTGGATAGAACAATAACCCTTTAAGCTAAATATGTGGCATGCTTTTGTGTCAAGGATAAAGTTATCACAGAAATCACAATACCACAAACTAACCGAGTGAACAGTATCTGATTTATACCCAAAAAAGAATCCGCCACGAAGCGTTTTAATTTTCGAGAATTAAACAAAGCGCATTTAAATAATTATACAGTAATTATCTTTAAAGTTGTGTACCCTAATACCCATTTTATTTTGTCCTTTTTTAATTTGACCAAACACAACAATTGCATTAAATTAGCATAAATAAAACAGTAGCGAAGCAATTAGAGTGTTCTAGTCGAGACTGGCTAGGATATAGCGACTTGGATATATCCTGTAGGTAAGCTTAAGGGAAGCTTCATTTAGTATTTCTAGGATGTAGACGGATATATGGCGACACGCCTGGAATCGCGTTTCTAATCAGTATTACTAGTTCTTTTGGGATTCAGATATGTTGCATTATGCATTTTATATGTATTTTCAAAACATTATAATACCCATTTAACCGTTAGTAATGGGAAATTTTTAATATAAATTAAATTGCATAAAGCAATGTAAATGAAATCAACACTTAACAAGCAAAAACTACATAATTTAAAATGCATTATTGCAATTCCCTTCCTCGTGGCTAAAAAGTTATTCGAATTTATCAAAATTAAACAAAGTTATAAACTTATTACGTTAGTTAAATAAATTATTTATAATTTCTCTTTAATCTCAAAATTGCATTTCAGTGCAATAAAAATTATAAGACTCTTCTGTGAGGTTTATGGAAATAGATCAAATAATGCAGTTTTAGTTTTGCCGGTGATTTTGAGTGGATTAGTCATACAAAATACGGTAAAACCAGACGGAAAGTAAGCATCCGCTTTGAAAATTGCGCTACATAGAAGATATGGGAAATAAAAGAGCCAAATATGTGAATAAATTCTGCACACAAACGAAATATATAAAAAATAAAATTATGCTTTCAGTATACAAAGCCGCAAAAAACATGTATAAAAAAAATAAATTTTTTTTCTCCAAAAGTGCGAAGTAGCAGGAAATGAAGCAATAAACTATGCAAATTTTATAGTAGGCTAGTTAAAGAGTAACCTACTATGTAACACCCTGTATTATGTATTAAAAATTTATTTTATTTCAATATGGGAACATTAAAAAAGTTAAGTTCTGATTAAGAATATACAAACATAATGAGGTCGCAGATGTGCTCATTTATAATAATTATTTCACCAGCAGAGGGTACAATAAAAGTGCTGCATGCCGGCATTGTGGCAATGCCAGCTGTACAAACATTCTAATTAATATTATAACCGCCTCGCGTTGTTTGTTTTTCTTCATTTTTTTTACCCTTTTGAAGTGCATTTGGCTTTCAGCTGCATTTTGCACTATTTTCCGTTAGGCGTTTGTACCCTTTGAGGTGGTCATCACTGGCAACAACCAACCCCAGATTCAAGAACCCACAACCACCATTCTGCCCCAAAAAGTCGACTATGCTTTTTTTTTGTTTGCGTCCCACTTACCAAATATCCTGGTTTCTATCACAACAAACTATAGCTACAGCTTAACCAAATGCATTGTTTGCTGTGCTCTCCTTTTGATAGGTTTTGGTTTTGGTTTATCTGTTTGCTTTGCTTATGGGTATTCAGGTTAATTATGAGCATCCCTTGAGTGCTTTTGATAGTTGAATAACTAAAAATATACGAAAATATAAAATCAATTATTAAATTGAAGGAAATATTAAAAGGAAAGAATACTTAAACAACTTTACGTTCTGCTAAAATATAAGGAACATAAATTCAATTATTAAATGGAAGAAAATAGTAGAAAGAGCTTAACATGAGATACAGTAAAAACTTTGGGTTCTGCTGGAATATAAATTTAATTATTAAATTAAAGAAAATACTAGAAAAAGCTTAACATGAGATATAGTAAAATACGCAAATAAAATGCTTACTTAACTATATAGAATATTATTCACGCCTTGTTAGTCAAAATGTGACCAACAACAAAACAATGAGCAGCTCATTTCAGAACTCTAATGGCAAACAATCTAACAATGGTGCAATTCTCAGAGGCATAACCTTGCTCCCTTTGCCAGTAACACACACACACACACACACAAAATAACACACACCCACACACACACACACACACAATGCCTTTTATCGTGAGTAAAGGCATTTTCTTGACTGGCTTTATGCAATCATTGCAGTCAAGCCAGCATTTGAGAGAGACCAAAGGGAGCCAAAAAGCTGAGGGCATTCAGCGCGAAAACAATGCAAATTGCAGTTGGGAGCCATTGCCAGGCCTATTCACATTGAAATTCGCATTCAACATTCATGCAAAAAAAAAAAAGAAGAAAAGTGCCACAAATCAACAATAAGGAATACTCTTTACAACAACTGCTCGACGTAGAAATACTCAGTTCACTCTTCTACTTTAAGAAGCAAATAGAGAAGTTGATAGCATTCAAATTACTATAATAGAATCATACTCATAATTTTAAATCTGCTTAAAATTGTTGTTATTGAGAATTGAATTTCTGTTGCCATAAATTGTCAATAGTAGTCAACAGTCTTTGTTTGTGCACTCGGTAGTCGACGGGGTATTAAAATGAAAATACATTCAAATTGCAGAAAGTCAATTTTTATGTACTTTTTTTTGCGTCTGCTTTACTTTTTGCTTAACTTTATTTCAATTGTACGTTTTTTACCATACATTTTTCGGGGCAGCTTTTTCTGTGTTTGCACTTTTATCATCAGGTGAATATGAATATGAAAACATGATTGGAAATGCGAGTGTGTTTCCCTTCACTCTACCTCTCTCTTCTATATTTGATCATATTTCTGATACTCGTATGCATTTTAAACGTATTCACTGCACATTCATTCAATCAAACATGCATTTGGCTCAGCTGCTCGCTCATTCATGCCTTCATTTCGCTTACCCAAAGATATTTGTCTTTCTGGCAAGAATTTTTCTCGTTTTTTTTTTTTTTTTTTGACTCTTTGTGTGCGATTCTTTTGGCGTTGCCATTTTTTCCAATTTTTGGCATACAGGCGACAGATTTAAGCGATTGCTCCATTTTTTACTTTTCATTTTGTCCCCACATTTCCTCTTTATTCATAACCATGAAACGAATAGTATTTGGGACATTTAAATCGCATCGTAACCAGTGCAACATTTAAAGTTGCCAGTGGGTGATTTATCGAGGGATTTGACCAACAAAAAAAAAAAAAACAAATCGAAATTCATTGAATTTCCCGTAGCTCAACGATTTACATAAATTTTTTATTTCATTTGCGTTAGAAATCTGGACCGAGCATGAGAGAAGGATGGTATTATTGGTGTCCAAAATTTAAATACATTTGTGGCCATTCAATTGTTCCCATTTTGAAGCTAATCAATTGCCCCAAAGGGATTTAGTTTTGCTAAAATCGCTGCTGTTGTTATTATTATGCGTGTGTGGCATAATATTAACAATTTAAAATATAGCGTATTGATTTTACAATGAAAACTTTCAGGTTTGGTAAACCTTTGTGTGGCAGTTTTTCACACAATTTACACTTTTATTGCTGGGTGTGTGTGTGGAATATTATTGGTTTTGATATAAGCCATCCAAGCGAAAATGATCACATTTTTGTTGTTGTCTGATGACATTATAAATGCATTTACTCATGCCTTAGTAGGTTAATTGCAAAATATGCATAAATGCACATTACAAGTGTGTGTAATTGATATATTCACGGTGAATTTCCAATTTAAATTTTAACAATTTAATAAATGAAAAGAGAAAAAACTGCAACAAAAATTCCAATGAAGATTATGAATAAAAATTAGAGATTATTTATTAAATACAACGCAAATAACAAATAAATAATTAAAAAAAATATATGCACATTCCAATTGTGTGTGTAATTGATATTTTCACGGTGAATGTTCACTATTTAATGAATAAAAAGTGGAAAAACTGCGGCAAAAATTTCAATAACATATCTATGTCGATGGAGATTATGAATAAATATTAGGGATTATTTATTAAATACTACCAAAACAAGTAACTAAAATAAAGGCGAAACTAAAATTCATTAAATATGTAATTTAAAAGCATTTAATAACAAATATCTGCTAACAAGTCTGCTAAATTACAACTCAGTTGAAATACCCTCAACTTAGATGGATAGAAAAATTGGAAGATTTAGAGAGTGTTAACAATACTAAAATAGAGAACTAAGCAAGGCTTATTCGTCTACTAAAATGTGCTCAAATTTAGCTCATATATTA
Organism: Drosophila melanosoma; assembly: GCA_035042045.1. Taxonomy (NCBI): domain Eukaryota; kingdom Metazoa; phylum Arthropoda; class Insecta; order Diptera; family Drosophilidae; genus Drosophila; species Drosophila melanosoma. The sequence goes on along the minus strand of JAWNLY010000183.1, from coordinate 2,841,670 downwards.
AGCAATCTTTTTTCACATATGTTTCTAAGAAAATTGTGGAGAAAACATCTCAATTCTTTAGAAATCATCAGACAAGAAAAAAAACCAAATCAGAACCACTTCTTAGAAATCTGCTGCCTGTGTCATGTCAGGAAATGAGGCTCCTTGATTAAGTTTAGCGACACTTTTCCTGACACAAATTTCGCAATTTCTAAAAAAGAGAAAAATGCCAAAGTTGAAATGTCGAACTAGTCTCATACTTTAAGGTGGACAATGCGCAGAAACCAATGAACTCTTTCTCGGTTGGTGAACAATGTGTGCTAAAAGGGAAACGAAATCCGAACCAGAGTCTATAGTACTAAATGCAATTAATTAAAAGCTTTTAAGCAGAGGCATATGTAGCTGGCAGCAGCAGATGCTGCGATTGCCGTGAAAATGGGTAGTTCCCCAGGACTCTTTGGCCTCGATTGTCATTGTCCTGGCCACGCTTAGGGACTACCAACTGATGCCTTTCGTTGGCGCTGCGAAAAAGTGCAATTGAAAGCGCAACAATGCGCACCACAACACACTGAAGTGGCGCAGCTGGGTGATCCACCACCGCCACCGCCACCGCTCAGGATTCCCATCTAAAGGATATGCGAGCGAATTGAAATTGCTTGGCTCTGCACGCTGACATAGTGCGACATAGTTGAATTGCTTTAGTAGCAGGATTCGGCATGGCTTGCACTTGGGGTGCAGCTTCGATTTGGTTTTTCATGATTAGTTCCCACGGCATTCACAGATGAGCTAAAGTGCATTTCATTGCTCACTGTCGCATCGAGTATTTGGAACCAAATCCGAGCCATCGCCCAGATTAAGTGCGCATACAAATTGCGTAGGAGTTGTCGAAACCAAGCTGCAATTCTTTCATTTCTGCTATTTGAACTATTTTATTCTTATGCTGATTAAATAAAATTGTATTTTGCATTTAGATTTTACAAAATACAAATTAACAATTAGTTTCATTTCTCAAATGCAGAGCTATAAGTATTTAAAAGAAAAAAACAAAATTTATGTATAGATTTGGAAATTTGAAAACGTAGCCACAAGCCTTGGCAATTGGCATATGAGGAATCATTGCATAGAATTTGTGGTTTCTAAAAAAAAATATTGTTGCCTAGTTGCTAGAATTGAGTTTCATAATTATAACGAAATTTGAATTTTGGTTAGCTACGCTGGCTTTCAAATTATGCAGAGCTGTGCACTCATTCATTTATTTATATGCATTTATTCTTTCGTTTTTTGCACTCACCAATACATACACACAGCGACACACACACACACACACACACAGCAACACACACACATTCAACTCATGAATAAAGAACTTAAAATGCAAACGCAATGTGAATTAAATTCAACTCATGCCATATTTATTTCCTGTACCCATTGAAAATTTCTGAAATGGGTATAGTAAAATCATGCGAATGTTTGAGCCAGACAAAAGGAGTCAACATTTTATTGTACAGATTGAGGAATCAAGTGATATAACAATCATAATACGGCTTTTCTCGATTATCGTATGGTAATATTATTTTTTCAGATCTGTGTATCTCGGAGTCAAAAACATTTTAATTTGTTTGTATTCATATTGCTTTTATTATATTTTTTAACGATGCATATATGAAGCAGAGTCAATCTACCGATTATCCTTTCTTGTTGTGAAAGCTTAAGTAAGAAGCAAAGAAGAATCATCAAATGTGCTTTATAAAATTCAAATTTCAATTTGAGAAGTTTAAAAAGCTGGTGAATGGAAAATGAAAACCGTTTACAGTTAATTCTAATTGCGACATGGTTGCAAACAAATGTTTCTACCTTGTTGAACATATGTTTATAGCTCGTTGGCAACAACAACAACAATTGAAAAGAAAAACAAGTGCAAGTCATGGTGGCAACTGAAACGAGTTAAAACCAGTAGCAAAAGCTGTTGTCAGACTTTCTGCACAACAAGCAAAAAGCGAAATAGGAAATATGAACAGAGAAAGGCTTAAACAAAGATTTGTTTCTTCATTTGGTAATCTATTTAATGAATATTAGAAATTATTGCATACTTTCAAAAAACATTAATAAATCATTTTATGAGCACAAAACCTTAGGTTGAATTTTGAAATATTCCATTTAAGCATTTGGCATTCCAATTTATATTTCTCCTCCTCCTCCTCTGTCAATTTCACAATTCTATCACAATAACTACCAATTTCATGAATTCATTCGTCTCAATTGTTGTCTCGCCTGTCACTTTGCAAATGCCACGCACATTTATCAATATTTTAGCATGTCTGAAATGCTTCGTCATACCAAATTCAATATTGAAGTGCTTTTTGGCCCTATTGGCAAAATCAAATTTTGATTAATGTTACATTTCAAATATTTAGACATTCACCAACAACCAAAAAAAAAAAAAAGATAAAATGGGAAACAAAGGTCGCAAGCAAAAATTTTCGCCAAGAATTGTATTGAAAATTGCGCGTTCAAAACAAAAAGTGGGACAAAAAATACAAACAAAAAAAAATACATAAAACCCTACAACAATCAAGGTACAAGCCGATGTGCTGCGGTTGGTGGGTTGGACATGGCAACCAGTGCCGTCCATTAACCAACAAAAGAATGTGCGTCCAATTCGAAAAATTCATTCATAAAACATGCCGTCGATTGTGGCGCTACGAGTGCTGAGAGTGAACATTTGAACATTTTGGCCACCGACCACCAACCCTCCTCACTACTGCAACATGAACTGACCATTTGACAGAACGAAAAATCAGCCCCTAGACTTTCAGCCCCAAGCCACAACCCTAGCTCCTGTGTTCACGCACATGCAGCAATAAAGTGAAAATCGATTTTCACTTTAACGACTTCACACATAACAAAAAAAAGAAAAAAAAAAAAGAAAGTTAAAAAAGGCCTCGCAGCAGTCGCTGAAACCACAAACAAAGCAAAAAAAAAAACAATAAAAAACCAAAAAAAAAAAAAATGAAATAAAAAAGATAGAAGAACAGCAACGCACAGAAACTGTTGACCATTGACTAGCCTAGGGGGGATGATTGGTGTGTGTTGGCTGTAGCTGCAGTTGGCCAAGTCAACCTCAATACCGCTTAACATCAGCTCCTGCAGCGCCACCCCCCTCACTGTTAACCACAGCAAGTGCGTCGTTGGCCAGCATTAAAAGTGGGCTAAGAATTGTGAACCAACGAATAAGGCAGAGATAGAGAAGGAAAAAAAAAAAGAGAAAGAGAAAGAGAGAGATTTGTCTCCCTCTTTTTGCTTGACCACTTCCTGCATTTGTGCCTGAACTGGAGCGTAATGTGACATTTCATATTATGCCTCCGGTAACCAAGGTATATTTTCCATTTCCATTTCCATTTCCATTTGCCTCGCTGCCACTTTAAGTGGCCCTTTGGCCAACGTGTCGTATGCTTAATGCAAAGTAAATTATTTTCTGAATGCTTGCTTCAAATTATCGCTGCGAGCACAAAGTAAAAGGCAAAAATGCAACAACTATTTTTTATTAAATGTGCAAAAGGGGAATAACAAAGTTGTGCCAAAGATTACAGCTGGCAGAAGGAAACATTGCCATCCAAATAAAGTATAACAAGTTCAACAACAACACGATGAGTCAAACTAGCCATGTCCATGAATCCAGCTCTTAAAAGTAGACTTCAAATTTTTAATATAAGTTCTCTTTTAAACAGCATTTTTGGAATAATAATAAAAGCGGTGTTTTAGTCGATTTAATATAATAAAAAGTTGGCATCATTTTATACTTGCTTAAAATTTGTAAATTGTTGATTAACGCAGACAAAAGGTAGTCGAAATAAACATTATTTTTCGCACATTAGTTAAATAAAAAATTGTACAATTAAAGTATACATTTTTAGAGAAACCTATAAAAAAAATATATATATACAAACACGTATTTTTTAACAGACTACATAAGAAACCCAGCGTTTTGTCTGTGTTGAAGTAGCCATAAAATGAAGCACTTCGTAAGCTGTTTAAATTTAACAACGAGAGTAAATAAAATTGAAATACGAGTATTTTAACAATTTGAAGTAATGCCTCAGCAAATCATAAACCAATGTGCCGACCACATAAACAAATTGAATAGCATTCGTCCCACTCAACGATCCACCCAAGATTTAATGGATGACTCAATGGCAGTAAAAGCTGCGGAATGAAATATGAGGATGGACTTTTACCATTCATTACTTGGAAGAAGACAAATTACGATTACATTTTTGGGTCTCTGTTGGTGTGTGTTCCATTAAAATCGCTATCGTCTCAATGTAGACAACGCTATCCTTGTAACTCAGCTCAGATGTTCGATAATTTCTTAAACTTATACAAATGTATATAAATCGAATAGGAATCAAGGTGAAATGAAATTTCAAGCGAAATGCTAAATAGCCAAAACCCTAAGGAATGAAACTCTATTTTAGCACACATCTTTGGTTGCGTGTGTGTGGGTGTCGAATGGGTTTAATGTCTGTGGTCAACACACACTCACACACATCCACACACACATTACATGAATTTCGCACACATACAGAAAAGCCACGTCAGAATGCCAACAAATGGCACCAGCTGAGAAACAGTGAATTCAGCTTAACTCATCATGTTGACTGTTTGGCACCCTGTAGCCAAAATGTAACAAAAGCATGTTTAATAAACGCCAGAATGATGAAAGCAAAGATGGGGGGGGGGGGGAAACTAGTTGTTTTGTTTAACTTTAATTAAAACTTTAGTATATATTTAACATAGCTTGCGCCATTATAAACTAAATAACAACCTGCGTTGAGTTTAACGAGTGGAATCAGCCTGTTAATATTTAATTAAGCTTGAAGCTTTCATATTTTTTTACACATTGCATACAGTCAAAAGAATAATGGTGCTCAAAATTAAAGATTTTCTTTTCAATCTCATCTTATTACTTTCACAGACTAAAACCATATTAACAAGTAATTGAGTAAGCCAAGTTTTTGTCTAAGTAATCTTATGGTCTATCAGTGCAAGGTGTACATATTTTTTCTTACTGTGTATAGCTGACTCTTGCATGGTTTGTTCATTGTGTTGATTTAGTGCTTATGCAAATTTAATATTCGTTTGTCTGTGCAGCCGCCAGCTCCACCCATTTGCATACACAAACATTACAATTGCATTATAAACAAGGCACAAACATACACAACAAACACACCAGATTTCTCTATATTTCTCTATATTTCATCTCTTTTTTTTTATTTTTTTGTCTGAGCATTTATGAGTGTATAGCAGCTGCATAGATATATGTTTATGCCCATCAGTTTATTTTATGTTATTTATGAGCACAGCTGATAAATTGCTTTTCCCACTGAGCACCTGGAAAAGTGCATGTTAAAAATGTTTTAATTTTGTATTATTTTTCTCTAATTAAATGCAATTCTTATGCATTAAATTAAAAAGTTTTGTAAGCTATAATTTAGACAAAGTGCAAAAGGAGGCTTTTTGACACTTTTGTTTCGGCACTTTGAAGTGCTTTTGTACAAGTTTTTGTACGCCAGACAGACGGGCAGACAGACAGAAATGCACAGACACTTAAGACATAGGCAAGCGTAAGCAAAACTTTGGCATAAGAATAACTTTAGTGCGCACATCTTCTTTTTTGTTAGCCAACTTGTTGCCAAAATGGCAAAAAAAAAAAAAAAAGGCAAAACTATGTCTAAAATCGCGTAGGAAAAGGCTGGAATATCGCCCAGTCAAGACACGCAGGCAAATAAATTTCAAAAAGTTCAGACAAAACCATTCGCTGGCAATAAATTTGCCGCACAAGAGTTGAGAAAAAATCACTCATACTCAATGCTGCAAGTGCCACAAACAACCCAAGAAAACTATAGCATACACAATGGGTCGCTGCGCTGCGCAACTCTGCCAAAGTCTGTTTGCCGTATGCTGCTTTCCTGTTGTGTCTGTCCGTCCTATTTTTCTGTCTGTCTGTCTGTCTGCTTGTCTGTTTGTTTACCCGTTAGTTGATGCTACTGGCAACCACCAACTGAGACTTTCCACCCCCCCTTCACATAGCTCCCTCCTCGTTGGTGCCGTCAACTTGTCGTCGTCATCGTCTTAGTAGTTGTTGAGCAGAAAATTGAAAACTTCTTTTAAGCATTGCTCTTATTGTGTGCAACTCAAGTTGCCTTTCCTGCCATGCAACAAATAACTGTATTCAAGTGTGTAACAACTGTGTCACCATCGAATTCGTCAACTTTATTTTTGAATGCAAACATTTTAATATAAATATTTGATTGGAAACACGCGAACCATCAGCTTAGACACCTGTCCGCAAACATTGACGAGCTGCTCTATTTTAACCTTTTGAATAATTGACCTGAAATTCGTTTGAGTTAGATTGTCTTAAGAACACATCCTTTCAAAGACTTTGTGGCCAATTAGATGCCAAAGGTTATTTACCAAAAACTAATTATGGCGATTGTGCAAAAGGAGCTTAGCAAAGCAAAGGTCTTTATTGATTTATTTTTCTGAAGTAACTTTAATAAATATTAACAAATTGCTTGCATAGTTTGTCAGATTTTGTTTCTATATATTGATTGAAAATGCAGATACTTGAACTAAGTCCTGTAGGGCATTTAAATTTATACTTTATGTGCACACACTTAAGGTCTTATTTCAGTTCTCAGATAAACAGTGTGTGTGTGTGTGTGTTTGTGTGTGTTATGTGTGTACTTTTCTACTGTTTATATTGCAGGCACCAAAATCAGCACTTGAAGGTTTGTTTTGATTGCTATTGATACTCTGATATTGAAGAAGTTGTTCACTTTCCACTTGGTTGTACCATATCAGAGACACATACAATTTTCGATTTGATTATAGTAGAGAGAGACAGCATGATGGATGGAGGAGAAAGAGAGAGATATAATGAAAAGTCATTCAATTGCACTTCAATTGTGTGCACTTGTTCGTTACATGAAGTGAAATGAAGAATGGAAGAAGAGTTACCAAAAAGCCAGAAAGGTTATTGCATTGCAACAGTTTCAATTTTGTCTTGTTTGGTTTGTTATTCGTTTTTTTTTTCTTCCCTTTTTTGTTGGTCTTTTGTCTAAGTAGTTGTAACAGATAGGAAATGAATCGCTTGAAATGGTACAACACAAATGATAAAAGGGATATTTGAATTTTGTTTTGGTTTCACATGTGACTTGGATGTAATAAAAAACAGTAGCTGGATAATAAATAATAAAGAAATGAGTAAGATCAAACACAGATAGAAAAATCGACGCTCTTAGCTATTTGTATAATGAGGTTAATAACAAATATTGACCAGAACTTTGCAGACGAAAACAAAAATAACAAGTTTTATTTATGAGCCATTTACACGCCATGCTGAAAGCGACAACTTCAGGCCAAAACCCATAAATTTTTAATTAAAATGAGAAAGCAGGAAACGGGATTGACTGAACAATACTGAAACTAGATGGCCTGCAACGGAATGGAAGGAAAGGGATTGGAACAGAACAGAAGTCAGAGTCGTGTGGCGCCATCAATTAATGTCACTTTCTTCTCTTATATTGACTGCCACCCCCCCTCTCACTTCTTTCTTTCTCTACCTATTTATCTACATCTTGCTTTCTGGCCACATCACGCGAATGTCAACGCGTCAATCGAGTAGGATCGAATTGTGAGGAAAATGTGGACGAATGCATGTCAAATCCATGTCAAAATGGCGGACTGTGCCGTGACCGCAACAATGGCTATACCTGTACCTGCCAGCCGGGCTATCTGGGGGCTCATTGTGAGGTGGATGTCGCCGTCTGTGACACGGGTAAGTCGAGCTTTTGGCCTGCCTCCGCCTCATTGTAATCCCAAAGTATTGAAATCTTTTTGTGGTTTTGCTGCCTTACCCTTGCAGGTACCGGTGCACGTTGCCAGCATGGCGGAGAGTGTGTTGAGGGTCCCGGACTGGAGTTCACTTGCGAATGTCCGCCCGGTTGGCATGGACGCATCTGTCAGGAGGAGATCAATGAGTGCGCATCCTCGCCCTGTCAAAATGGCGGCGTCTGTGTGGACAAACTGGCTGCGTATGCCTGCGCCTGCTCCATGGGCTATACGGGCGTCAATTGTGAGGAGGAGATACTCATCTGTGCGGACAATCCCTGTCAGAACAATGCACTCTGCCTCATGGAGGAGAACATACCCACATGCTACTGTGTGCCGGACTATCACGGCGAGAAGTGCGAGTTCCAATACGACGAATGCCAACTGGGACCGCGTTGCATGAACGGTGGCGTGTGCATCGATGGCGTCGATACTTTCTCGTGCTCCTGCCCACCGTTACTAACGGGCATGCTGTGCGAGTGCCTCATGGTGGGTGAGGAGTCGCTCGACTGTAACTATACGGCACCAGCGACACCTGCTCCACCACCAAGGGTCTCCGCTACACCACCAACGCTAACCACAACACTAGCACCAGCGACAGTGCGACCGGTTACGCCTCCAGAGACAACCTTAGCCCCACCAGCACCACCAGTGACCATCACACCAACGCTAGAACCATCATCCGCCGGCTCTTCTTCATCAGAGGAGACAATGGTGGTGGTAAAGGTGACGGCAGCACCACCGGATAGTGATAGTCACCGCATAGTTGGCGAACCCACAACACTACGGCCAGAGTCTATTACAGAATCACCGGGGACAGCTGTGCCACCTACTCCTCCAGCAGTTGGTGCTTCTTCTTCCTCGTCCGCATCCTCCGAGGAAAGTCACAGTATCTATACCACTTTGCCACCCATTCCAGCACCTGGTGTCGACACCACCTCCTCCTCGGCAGAAGGTTCTCCAGAGGTCGTCACCTTCGAGGAGTACACAACGGTCAAACATTTCGATGTGAGCGCCAGTGGCAGCAGTGACATTTCCAGCGAGGAAATGACCACCACAATGCGTCCGACTGCAGCACCACCGCCGCCGAGCATAACCATTGCTGTGGATTATGCCTCTACATCGAGCAGTTCCGAATCGGTGGAACAGCCCATACAAGTAACCACACCGGGCAGCATCTTTGTGCATCGCGTAACCACTTTTGAGACCAGCATTTCTGTGGACTACGTCCCAACACCAACACCCTATTTCCCACCCGACACCACCAGGTCATCTCCAGAGGAAACCACGCGTCATGTGTGGACCGAAATGCCGACGACAGCGGCACCTTTCTTCACGGAATATCCAGCCGAGGTACATATAACCACACATCGCACCAGCGCCGGTAGATTTACCACAGTGCAGCCACCAACACAGCAAGAAACGACGACATCTCCACTGGAGTACGAGCCATCCATTGTGGAGCTAACAACGGCACAAACACCGCACATTGTGGTCACCATTCTGGCTGGTAATGCAACATTGCCGACCACAACAGACTTGCCACAAGTGACCACCCATCCAACCAGAGGAACACCACCGATAGAAATTGATCCCTACACAACGATATTGCCAGCGGTGGTAACCGAACCAATGCCTGTGGAGCTAACAACGCCACAGCCAATGACAACGGAGGATTTGCTTGGACCGCCAGTGCCACCACTGATGACCATAGAACCGCCTAGGGAGACAACCACGATGCCACCCAGGCCAGTGGTAACTCTGGCACCCACACTAATGCCCACGGAGCCACCACCAACAAGGCCATCCAGTCTACCCGCAGTCACTGTGCCACCCACACCACCCTCCACACAGTCGGCACAAACGTTGCCACCGCCGACGCCATCGTTGCATGTCTATAGCACATCGGGGCAGCCAGAGTTGCCAACACAAACTAAGCCGCCGGTGACCGAGAGTAGCGAGGAAACTGAGGGTGCCAACACAGTGGCAACCAGTGGTGGTGGTGGTGGTGCTGCGGGTGGGGCAGAGGAAAAATCTGATGATGTCGATTGCATTAAACTTGGCTGCTACAACGGCGGCACCTGTGTGACCACCTCGGAGGGTTCTCGGGTAAGTAGTTACTCCCCTCCTCACCATGCCAATCGATGGGTCTGTTTATTTCATGTGTATAGCCTAAATAAAAGGCCAAATCAAAAAAGTTAAAATCCACAATTTTTAATCCTATTGAGCGACTAATTGGTTACGCAACTCCTGTTCAATTAATCCACTCCTGGTCCTCGCTGTTTACATATTGACAATATGCATTAAGTGGGTGCAAAAGTGTTCAAATTACTCCGTCAATAAGCAAATAAAACTTTAATAATAACGCAAATTGTTCACAGTATTTAACCATTTTTTCCATGGCTACCAATTATAATTAGCAACAGCAAATAATTACGTGACAAATGATCAACTTTGAGACTAAAGAATTACATTTTTGTCGCAAAAACACAAAAAACATGAATTTTGGTATATCAATTCTCATTAGTGAAGAATTAACAAAATTTAAGCACTCATTTGAATGAACAGCAGCGTGTTGTGCCCAGATAGGAACCACAGACAGGTTTACAAGTCGAAATGGTCAACACATACACTTTCACACTTACACACACACACACACACACACAAATACGCTGGCGAAAATCATATGCAGATTGCATGTGCCTGGGCCAATGCATATATAATCATGTAGTTTGCAGGACCGTTAGATGCGACACAAGGGGCAAGCGGCAACAACAACAACAGACAACAATACACAGAGTCTGCAACATTTGTAAGCTGCTTACTTAGGTTGCAGCATCAAGTTAACACATAGCAGGCTTTTGAATGAACACACTGGCCAACAACAACAACAACAACAACAAGAAATAGTTGCATTAACACAAGTCAAGTCAACAATATTAATATTATACGTGTACATAAAGCCGAAACACTTCAATTAAATAAATCAGATTTTAGTACGAAAATGTGCTTAAATTTAAATGGAATGTGTAACGATAATAACAAAACAAGATATTCATTAGGAATGAACCAATAAAATAAATCAAAAACCAATTCAAAGTTATTGTAGTATCAAATTAAAAATTCTATTCTCTTGATTAAACTATTTATTAGATAGTAAAGTTGAGAATAATAATTGAATTGTCAAATATTGATTATGAATTCAAACATGTGCAAATTTCTATATTTAAATATCACAGAGTTCTCATTCGTTTGTAACCACAGCACCAATTATTCAATTATCTTTACAGTTCATTTTTGGTATAATTTCCTGTTCGAAACTTTGCAAATTTTTTAAAAGGGAAGCCGAATTAGCTGTCAATTTCATGTGGAAGCTCTCCGAATAATATTAACTGGGAATTGTTCGTGCAACCGAATACTAAATTACTGAGTAGTTAAAAATCCTCTTGCCAGTTACATTAAAAATTTCAGTTTAAATCTGGCATAATAGCAAAGTTGCGAAATTTGTTTTACAACAAAAAGCCTAAAAGCATTTTCCCCCATTTACTACCCCATGAGATATGCGAATGAGTTGGTGGTCTGGCTGAAAAGTATGTCTATTCAACTATTTATGAAAATACTCGCGATAGTTTTAGCAAAATAAAGTTTTTTAACTGGCATGCGAGTAACAGCCACAATGCCATTTTAAATTTGTGTCTGAAACAGTTGCACAAGAAAATATATAATATATATTTCAAATGACTGCCATTAATTACAGAAATTCCAAGTGATGTTCGTAATTGTTTTCGAAAGTCAACTTAGATTTGACAAATTAATTGTTATTTTTGACTGTTCATAAATGCGATTTAAATGTTAAACATTTATAACAAACATTGTTACGTTTTGACTAAGTTGTTTTTTGTTCTGTATTTTTTCCACATTATAAACAAGTTTAGAGATATTCACTTGTTATTTAGTCTAACATTTTGGATAGAAACAGATAATAAATTTAATCTAAATACCTCTGGTAATAGTTTGAAAACTTTTTAGCACCTTTTTGACATATGATTTTTCTTGCCAACAGTTTGACAAGCTAACTTATTTATAACTCCGTCAGTGAACCACAAGTACAGATCTCTGAAGTGCACCTCTGACACTCTGTCTCCTCATAAAACTACACACACACACACATACACACACAGAAAGATGGAGATACATCTGCTAACAAGAGAAAATTTAATTTTTATAACAAATTTAACACTTGAGTGAGAAATGCAGACAAACCAGAGAGAGAGAGAGAACAAACTGAAGTCGTACTCGAGGAACCTGGCCAAAATGAACGACAGGTGTTAACGCAAATAAGTCAGAGTTTGTGGCCTCAAGTGGAAATTATTTCATATAGCATATGTCACTTTATTGTTACCAAGTTATTTAACTAACTTCACAAGCACACATACACATATAAACGCCAAATTCTTGTGTGTCTGTAGTATTTTTTTATTACTTGCTTTTATATATATTTTTTTTTTCTGTTGCAAATTTTGAGAGTTGCGCTGAATACAATGACAGACTGACATTCATGCATATTTATGTGTGTATATAGACAGAACGATAGGAAGAGACACTCACTCACACGCACACACACACACGCACGCCGCAAGGACGCACAGACACACACACAGACACACACAGACACAGACACTGTCAAACAGTTAGACAGACACTTACATATGTCAGCTGTCATTTCGTTTACCAAAGCGGAGACGGGCAAAGACAACTTATGAAAAAGCATATTTTTAGCTTGTCTAGTCACAGAGTGAGAATTTGTCTGTGTATGCTGTGTGTGTGTGTGTGTGTGTGTGTTTGCTGTCTGTGAGAGAGAAGAAGCAGAGAGCTGCAGCCAAAGTGGCACTCTGCGAAAGTCACTCGCAAAGTGGCATTAAGCACATTTCAAGTGTCAGCCGCCTAGTTTGGGGTTTTCCAAATGTTTTGCTCTGTTTTTGGCTCGTCCAAGTCCATCCCCCCCCAGTTTCAGATTTTACTGTTTCAGTTTCGCCTGCTAGCAAATTCAATGCCAAATGCTGACGCCACTAATGAAAACTATGTTGAGCCCTTTTAAAGGTTCAACACCGCCTCCTGTGTCCCGTGTCTGTCTTACTTTTGCGGCACATGGCATCTCTAAATGTTTCCCCATTTTTGTGCCATAATGCGTTATGTGTGTGGCCCATTGCTGAGAGCATCTGGTTCCCAAAAGTGGCTGCACTTTACTCATTTACACACCCCATCATTTCCATTTTGGCATTTAGAAGCACCTTACAATTAGTTGGAGAGCCCGCAGTGCCCATAAAGCAGTTATCTTATGTGTCTAAGCAAAAACACAAACAGAAATCTGGCGTTTGACATTCATTTATATATTAAATAGCAATAACACCGAAATATACTCCTTGGTTACCAACTTCATTTTAGCCACATTTATATCGACATTGTTTAAAGCAGGCCGCCATAAAGGGAATCATCTAGACTAAAGTTAAACTTTCTGTGCAACATAATGAAGTAACTTACTAAAGTTATGCCTTGAGTTTATTTTTTCTTGGAAAAACATCTGTTATTGCCAAACTTTAAAGCTGAAATAATCTTTAATATTTCCTTGATGAACATGCATTCGCAAAATACAATAATTAAAATTTTTTCTGTAGTCAAAACAGCGTAAAAGTTAGCGAAAGGAAAAAATAATATGAACTAAGTGAAAGCAGCCACAAGTTGCTTTAAAATCTGTAAGATCTACTTTAATCACGATGTGAGGGTCATAAAAAAAACGCAGCATCATTTAGCTTATGCGAAAGTTAAAAAAAAAAAACGGCAAAAATTCCGCAACATTCTCGTTCACTTCAAATAATTGTTATGTGAGGGAACAGGAACTGCAAGTGTTAGGGTCTCTTTTTTATATGCTGGCAACTCTGGCAGACGATGTATGGAAAGTTTTCACATAAAGTGCGCAAAAAAAACAAATAGTACTTGTTGTATGTAGCTACACAGTTTGTTGTCCCCTGGGGCCATGTGGCATACAACCTGACCCTGCAAGCGCAACCTCTTGTTACGCCTCTCAATGCCTTACCATCAGGCGTTGATTTTTGTGTTATGCTTTTTTCTGAGCACAAAATACAAAATGAAAACAACAGGATTTTACGCTGTGCAGTGGAGAGGGGAGGGAAGTGAGGTGGAATTTTGAAAGGTACTCCAGTAACATTATATGTAATCTAATCCTTTGACTGCCTATGATGCAGGCATGCGCATGATTTGCCCCACAGGCCATTATTATTCCAGAGCTAGCTTTGGGGCACAAAACAAAAGGTGTGCTCATTATTTCTGAGGTGGAATTAAAAATTGCGCTTTCTGCTCTTAGAAATATTGAAGAAGCAAACGCCAAAATACATATTAAAGTAGCAGTTTTAGAAAACGTACAATTTTTAGCTACCATATAAAAAATTAGTTAGTGCCATAAAAATAACCATTTGTCGCGACTTCATCGGAGTCTTTAACATCATATAATTACCTAATGAAATAACAGTTTTTGGTGTTATATAAGTTGAGGTAGAAACAATTACAGCCAATTCGCGAAAATATTCGAAATATATTTATTCGCTGAAGCCAAAGCAAATTGCAACAATTTTAATTTATTTTTGCGCAAGCCAAACAAAGTTTTTGCGCCAAAAGACTCCGACAAGACTTGTGCAAGGCAAACGAACGAGTTTGTTCAATAAGCAGTAGAATGGCCAACAGCAACAACAACAACAACAACAACAAGAGCAAAAATACCAATAAATTGAAAAGCAATATAAATTAACTTTTGGCTCGCTGCTCGGCTGCAGCTTTGTCCTGCTTCGTCATTGTCCTGCTTTTCATAATTTATTCCCCACCAAGGGACACTTAAAATGCAACACCACTGCAGCAAAACAAAAAAAAAAAATAGAAGAGCAAAAAAACAAAAAAAAACAAAAAAGACTAACCCAAAACTTTTGTTGTAACTTCTGCCACAAGATCCCCTCCAGCCTAAGGAGGAAGAAAACGAAAAAGAAGAGAATCAAATTGAACAAATGAAGTGCATTGCAACGGGGAATTGTGGACTGTGATGGGGCAAACTATTAACTGACGACAATCTCGGGGACCTACATAAGAGCCAAACAGGGGGAATTGGCAACGCACATAATGGAACTTTGCCATATGTTTAACCAAATATGAAATACTCGTTGCACTCCACACAAAGTCATTCACCCGGTTCTGTGCTCAGTTTCCTGATAGTTGTGCAAAGTTTCGCCTTGTTTCATACTTACCAAGTAAATGCCAATTGATAGTTTCCAACTTGAAAAAAAAAACTAAAAGTGAAGAATTTTCTACTTATGTTTGTGTTATGGTGGCATAATAACTTGAAATTTAATGCAGTTGTGCAAATATTTAACCTTATTCTTTTGATACATAACAGAAAATTCTTAAAAGTGTAAAAAAAAAGTATTTAATTATGCATTTCCGATAACCCCGGGAGTAGTTTCTATATTTATCTTTTACTGTAGCATACTTTTAGATGCTCGCTGAATATTTAATCGGAAGGTTTAAATATTTTTTTTTAACTTGATCTAGTTTAAGAGTTCTTCTTTCTTTAATATATATAAACATATATTTATATATCAATACATTTCGAATCAGCGAAAAGCAAATGTCACAAAGAATTTTCCTAGCAGTTAGCTTAAGTCAGTTTTTTGAATCAACTCTCAAAAAGAACATTTTTCATAATATTTAAATAAATAATTATGTTTTTTGTGTTTTTTCGATTTCTTAGTGCGTTTGCCGCTTTGATCGACAGGGACCGCTTTGTGAGTTGCCGATCATTATACGGAATGCGGCATTCTCCGGCGATTCGTACGTATCGCATCGCATCTACAAGGATATACCGCAGCACGAGGCTCTGGATGCCGTACTGCCAATGCATATACAACTGAAGGTGCGCACTCGGGCCACCAACGGGCTGATCATGCTGGCCGCCGCCCAGGGTACCAAGGGTGGCCACTACATGGCCCTGTTCCTGCAGAAGGGTCTCATGCAGTTCCAGTTCTCCTGTGGCCTGCAAACGATGCTGCTAAGCGAACTGGAAACGCCTGTGAATACCGGTCACGAAATTACCATTCGAGCTGAGTAAGTGTTGCCGCCCCCGTCACGGAATGCAATTATGTGGCTAACAGTGTGGGTTCAAGGGCCGTGGCAGCCACTTCGTTAGAAGTGAGGTCGGCATGTTAATTAACTTTTTTAATTGTGCCTGCCACGGGTTGCATCTACCGCCCGGGTCATCTAGCTTCTAGCCGGGTCAGCATTTGGGTCATTGTCATTGCAAAACGAGTCTGTAAAAAGAGACGAGCGCGAAGCAGCTGGGACGATGGACGATGGCCATTAAAGTTGCCTTATGTCGATTGGCACCACAAATTATAATGCTTCAAGTGTAGAATAAATTTCACTGTTTCCGCGTTGCTTTTTCCTTGCTACACATTAAGCAAACCGCTGTTGCAGCTGCTGCTGCTACTTCTGGCCATACTCGTGCTCTTGCCTCACATCAGCCTGTTCCATGTGCGCCGCACATTGGACGATCCTTGGCTTCGCATTCATGCGTAATTAGTTGGCGTAGTTCGTTTTTGGCTCAAATTTAATTTGCCGCATTTTCTGCGCTCGCAACGGAAACGGAAGTTGAATGGCTTCGCAGGCCTCCAGCTGATGTGGAAACGTTGGTGGCAGAGCAAAAGGCATGCCACGGCAAGAGTAATGTGAGGCTCGTGCGTAATTAATCGTTTAACCAACAGTTCCCAGAATTGCAACACTTTCAAATAGGAAACGTAATGGCGTAAAACACAAGTGCGATAACAAAGCCGCGGAGCTAATGTGTATCCAAAAAAGAAAATGAAAAAAGACGCAAGCTTCGCCAACATTTTGGATTATTTGATGCTGCAGATAAGCTCAAAATAAGTTGGCCAATTATATAAAGGCAGATTCCACTTTCATACAAGTGTTTGCACACACACATACATCCCAAAGAACTTTTAATTTTTCAATTATTTTTTTGCGCTTTATCCTTAAACGTTTAGCGGGCTAAGCAGCTTTGCTACTTTATTGAAGTAAGTCTCGCAAGTGTCACATGTACACACAATTCTTGAAGTTAGTTAAGATCAGATTAAGCACATGCTGCTTAAGATTGACTTAAGGATGTGCTCAACTGTAAATTTAAAGACAAACCAAATTAATATGAAAACACACACACATTCATTGTATTGCTCCTGCTGTGAATACAACCTGAAAAACCACCTTTTGCACAATTCTATGTTAATTGTTTGCAAACTGGCTTTCTCATTAGGCGGTTCCACTTGAATTTGCAACACAATGCAACTGCTTATGCTGACCAGATAAATATACTGAAATCTTAAACACACAAACACACAAAATCACCTAAATGTGTGGCAAGTTTGCAATTCAGTCGAGTGCAATTACTTAGTACTAAGGTCATCTGTTTGTTGATGATGCGCGGGGGGGGGGGGGGGGGGGCAGGGTAGACATATGGAAAATGACCAAGTAATCATTTTATAAAATCAACAATCAAACGAATGAATTCCCTCAACGTAGCAGAAACACCAGCAGCAGCAGCAGCGACGAAAGGCATAAACAGCATATTAAGAAATAAATATATATGAGACAAATAGGCAATGCGACCCCCAAAAAGAGTGGCAAATGAAGAAAGGGGGGAACACACGAGACTGGCCTATATAAATAATTTACGGCTAAAGCGAGATGGCAATTGTAATAGCCATTTGATATCTTTCTCTATCTTGTTTTTATGACTATCGAATCGACCACAAATTTACTTTTTAGCACTTGGTCCCTGCTCAGGGCATGCTCATGTGGCACAAAACTGGGTCTGCCAGTGGATTTACGAGCAACAAATTTATGTTTGTTGCCTATTTTTATTTGCCTTGCGTGCTTAATGGCCATGGCCAACAGAACACTTGACAACCACCAACCAACCGAACAATTTCTACAGCTTTCTCACTCCTTTAGTTCGTCGCCCAGAAGCGATTTAGCGACAATGGCAATGAACGTAGAGACCTTCAATATAGTAGTTCCCGGCCCACAAACAATTATGATTGTCCTGCGGTGAAAGTCCGTTTTCAACTTTTGCTATTTTTGCCGCGTTGCTGCCTTTGGGCGGATTTAGTCAGGACTGTGTCGTGCCTAATGAGCCTAATGCTCCACTCAATTGACATTTTACTTAAGGATTTGGGCAGAAGTCCGTGTAATTAGAAAGCAATAACAATTACCGTTGGGCGCCGCTCACAATTGTGCAGCCCTCGCTTGTAGGCACCATTTTCGCACACACTCCATTTAATTTCGTTTCATTCGCATCCATTTTGTATTATGCAAATCAAATTAACTGCAATAATTGCCGGAATCTTTAAAGTGAGAGCTTTATAAAAAAAAAAAAATTCTATTAACAGCGAATTTAATTGAGTGCATCAACAATGGAAATTTAAATTATTATTAAATCAAGCGCAGCTAATTGAACCAATAACAATAATCCCTTAGGTATGAAAGAGCTTGTCGAATATTGTCGAATTTGAGTAGTTTGCTAATTATGAGTTTGTTGGCATTGACTGCTGCCAAGAGTTAATTGTGGGCGTCTGAGAGGATCAATACAAAAATGAATTGTGTACAGCAAAAGTAAAACTGAATTATGAAATATAAAGTGGAATAAAAAGCATGCTATAAACACACAGAATACCCAGAAGGACGATACTTAGACGCATACGATTGGCTGATTAAAATTACAATTACCCCACTTCCTCTTTTGAGACACGTCCTTGTATAACTCACCACAAGGGCAACAGCAGCTAACTGCACTTTTCACAACTTTTCTTCTCAAGAGCACTTTCTGGCTGCGTTCTTCTTTGTGTCAGACATGTTCAGCTAGCTGCCACAATTTTGACAGAGACTTGGTATCCAAATAAACAAGCATAGAAATAATTATATATATATATATATATATATATATATATATATATATATATATAATGTTTTTTTAAGTGTAATTTCATTGAACGCTTATCCGCCTCAGCGCTTGTCTTAGTTTTCAGTTAAGCTGATTTTTAATAATTCCTTTAAAAAGCAGCTGCATTTTACCAAAAACTGAATCCAATTTGACAAAAAATTCTATATTCATATTTTGTACTTTACACGCGACACATGTATTTTTATATGCTTTTGAAGCCAAAATGTTACGGTTCAAATTAGCTGGAAACAAAATGCAGTTACAATAAAATTTTGTGTCCAATTGCTGTCTCGATTCTCGCATTTAATGTCACCATTCAAATGTAATGGACGAACTGAGAAATGAATTCCACCAATTCTGGATATTGGACAGAATACATAAATGCGAACAAAGAAATAAAATCAGATCCGTTTTTGGCCAAAGTGTTATACAAAAGCCGTTCACATAACGCCCAGGTGACATTGGCGCTACGAAACAAACACAAAAATTCCAGACCCAAAACATCAAACCCCAACAACAAAAAGAAGGCTTTTGATAGGGTTGAAAAAATGTCGAATCGGATTTTGGCTCCCTGACAGGCGAAACAAAAATTTGACAGTCGATTGGCATTGCAGCCAATTGGTAGTTCAGGGCTGCACAGTGGTTCGATGATTATCAAAAATTTATTGTCAGAGCAAAACAAAAAAGATGACAGATTTTTATTGAGAATGAAAAAATGTTGTGTGCTACATTTTAGTGCAAACAAAAAAAATACTCATAAAACCAAAACAATATATTTGGGTTGTTGTGCGTCATATTGGTGAGCGCGCACAGTTGTCCACACTGAATGGCCATCAAGCTAAGTTGGAGGAGCATTAAAAAGGTCAGCTGGGAGTAAAAAACATTCCTGGTGCGGGAGTTTATGAGGCATCTTTGTGCGGGCGTCATAAATATTTCCACGCTTCGGCATGTTGAAAATAACTTTTTCTTCTTTTATTTATACATTTTTCATGTATAAAATTGTATACATTATCCCAAGGTGAAAAAGAGTATATTAGTTTTACTGGCGATCTGTTTGGAGATTTGATTCATGAAATATATCTAGGAAAACAAAGTGTTAAAATGCAAGGCGAAATTGGGTTTACATTATTTTAGAAGCTAGATTGCCGATGAAAGTTTTTAAAGAAGAGCAATTAATTATTGCTTTAAAGGTACAGTTTCAGAACAGAGTAATGTGTAGTCAGTTTTTCTGGTTTTTTTTTTTTTTTTTAATTTTTTTAAGCCGAATACTTCATGCAACAAAAAAGTTTCCGCAGTGTGCGGCATATTAAATATTTTATATGTGCACTACGGACAGGACTTCCAAATGTGTGCTGAGCTTGAGTTTGGGGTTGTGGGGTGATGTGGGAAATGGGAGGTTTTATCGTTGCTCATCCTCGCAAAACGCTTGTGTGCTTTCAGATTGGACTTCAGCCGCAATTATACGCACTGCAATGCCTCGCTGCTCGTCAACGACACGTTGGCCATGTCCGGGGATCAGCCGACATGGCTGAAACTGTTGCCGCCACGTCTGCACACGCCGGAGGTCATACTGAACACTTGGCTGCATTTGGGCGGTGCACCCCAGGCTCCAATTGGCCTTATTATCGAACTGCCGCCGGCCCAAAGCGGCACTGGCTTCACCGGCTGCCTGCATACCCTCCGCATCAATGGACATTCACGCGAAATATTCGGGTAAGTCTTCCCCACATATGGCCAACGGCTATGGCCGTCATTTAGTCAGCCAGTCAGTTAGTCACGAGGCGAAGTTAAGACGCTGCCTCTTAAATGCTTATGCCATTAACACAGTTGCCTCACAGCGCCACAAAGTTGCAAGTTGAGCTGGAGCAAAGCACGGCATATAGATGGAGCCAAATCAAAGCGTGTAGCATTAAATGGACACGGTGTGGGCAACAAAAAATGTTGTAACATGAAAAGATGTGCAGATGAAAAGAATGTAAGCCAACAAAATGCCGCTAAGCAAGTAAAAGGAAGAAAGAAAAACAACAAAAAAAACTGCATCAATCAATGCCATGAATAATTAAAAGTCAAATCCAGGCATTAAACTAAATACCGAAAAGTGGCTAATGAATTAATTACTTTCAGGATTTTAATGCGAAATTAACGATGAACTGAAAGAACAGATTAATTTATAAAGTGGAATCTTAAAGTTAGCACAATACTTAGTATTGATAATACTATCTAAAGTTGTCAATATTTGTTGCTATTTTTAATTATTTGATATAATGATTAACATTGATTGGTTAAATTCTTTGACAACTGAAGACAGCAAGCAAAAAACCAAAAAAAATGACAGCATTTCAAGAGTATTAAGTATTTCTGAAATTTAATTACATTGACAACGATTGAACGATTGAAGAGCCTGCAGATTGAATGAGATTATCTAGCGAGGCGACAAATGCGAAAGCCATTTGTCAGCGCATTAAAACGCGCTCACAAACAGCTGGTCAGATGGACAGTTGGACAGTTGGACACTTGGACAGCCAGACAATCAGGATGGTTGGGTTGCCATCGAAACAACAATGGATAATGGGTTAGGGGGTGTTTGGGCAACTGACAAGCTGACAATTGTACGCTAAATCGAACAGGGGGAGGTGGGGATAAATGGTAAATGGCGCACAAGAGGCCAGGCGATTTGGGGCGGGCCAAACAATTGACATCCATGCGAATTAGGCAAATCATGAAATTTCAACCTTTTTAACCTCTCCCCTTGACCCGCCCCCTTTGATACATTGGAACCATATTAGTGACGCGCTGGATGGCTTTGGGATAACGGAATGCGGCTCATTGGCGTGTTTGTCGAGTCCGTGTCGCAATGGCGCCGCCTGCATCAAGATCGAATCAAATGAGCTGGACGCGAGCGGTGACAAGGCTGAGAAATGGAAATGCAAATGCCCCACAGGATATATGGGGCCGACCTGCGAGATATCCGTTTGCGAGGACAATCCCTGTCAATATGGCGGCACTTGTGTCCAATTTCCGGGCAGCGGCTATCTCTGTCTCTGCCCCCTAGGCAAGCATGGACACTACTGCGAGCACAGTGAGTTTCACATTTTATTTACCCAAACATATCGTTTTTGTAAAATGATAATCTTTGCCAGATCTCGAGGTGGCATTGCCTTCCTTTTCGGGCAGCGTGAATGGTCTCTCTTCGTTTGTGGCATACACGGTGCCCATTCCGCTGGAGTATTCACTGGAGCTGAGCTTCAAGATATTGCCACAGACAATGTCGCAAATCTCGCTGCTTGCCTTCCTTGGCCAGTCCGGTTATCATGATGAGAAGAGCGATCATCTGGCCATTAGTTTCATACAGGGCTACATAATGCTAACGTGGAATCTTGGTGCGGGTCCACGTCGCATTTTCACCCAGAAACCCATCGATTTTCGACTGGACGCTCCGCGTGTGCCCTACGAGATCAAGGTGGGTCGCATCGGTCGCCAGGCCTGGCTATCCGTCGATGGCAAATTCAATATAACGGGCCGCTCACCGGGCAGCGTCAGCCGCATGGATGTGCTGCCCATTTTGTATCTGGGTGGACATGAGATTGCCAATTTCAATACGCTGCCACACGATCTGCCGCTGCATTCGGGCTTCCAGGGATGCATCTACGATGTGCAGCTGAGGGCTGGCCAGGTGACGGTGCCGCTGCAGGAGACGCGCGGCGTGCGTGGTCGCGGTGTGGGACAGTGTGGCACGCGTGAGTGCCACAGACACGCCTGCCAGCACGACGGTGCCTGTCTGCAGCATGGAGCTACATTTACGTGAGTACAACAATTTATTGTTTTTATATTAATTTAGTTAAAGTCTGTCAAACTTGGAAATTTTCCCCATTTTCACTTGGAATGCGATTGAAAACTAAATCTTCGATGGCAAATTTCATTTAACTTTTTTAATATCTACTAATATTATTTTCATATATATCTTTGGCGAATCGCAGAATTGATTGACTTAAAGGCAATTTTCTCAAATCCTAATTTATTTAAATCTTAAGTCCAAATTTCTTGGCTTTATTTCTCAAACAAGCCAAAACTATCGAACAGAAGAGATGGCAGCAAATTATTTCTGATCTAACCCAAGATAACCTCTCATTCTTGATGGAGATGGCGATAAACTTATCTGTTTCTTAACACTCATATTTTGCTTGATTGATTCTATGCCAGTCTTATGAAATAATGGTATTATCCGATTAGATCAACAGCATAAGATGCATTAAGTTTAATCTTAATACAGGGAATCCAGAGTTGATCAAGTCAACAAAATACTTTGTGGAGTCGAAGACATCTTAAATGCATTGCAAATTTAAAAACTAAATTATATACAAGAAAACGAAATTTATATAATATTTTGGCAACACAGCTGCATCTGCCAGGAGGGCTGGTACGGACCACTCTGTGCACAGGCCACAAATCCCTGCGATTCGTTCAACAACAAGTGCTACGAGGAGGCAACATGTGTGCCGCTCGTCAATGGCTACGAATGCGACTGTCCGGTGGGACGCACTGGCAAGAATTGTGAGGAAGGTGAGTTGAGTCTTTAGTCTTCCTTTCAATACATATATGCATGGTCTATAATGGAGCAACTTTACTTGGTGTAGAAATACGTTCACTTAGCGATGTCTCACTGACCGGTCGTCGTTCGTATTTGGCCGTGCGTTGGCCATATTTGTATGATAATAGCGATAAGATGGGCGCCAAGCGATCCCAAATGGTCAGCTATCGTAACTTTACCAAGAAGCTGATGCCACCGAAGCCCATCTCGACGCCCAGCACACATTTTGTGATGAAGCTGCTCAACGAGGTGGAGAAGCAGCGCAGTTTCTCGCCGGTGCCGCTGATGGGCTCCAAGACATTCGAGGAGCATCATCGTGTGCAGTTCTTCTTCATTGAGTTCCAATTGCGTCCGCTCTCCGAGCGTGGACTACTCCTCTATTTCGGCACATTGAACTACAATCAGGACAAGAAGATTGGATTCGTATCGCTGTCGTTGCAGGGCGGCGTCGTTGAGTTCCGCATTTCGGGACCCAGCAATCATGTCACTGTCGTCCGGAGTGTTCGCATGCTGGCGATTGGGGAATGGCACAAGATCAAAATGGCGCAACGTGGACGCTGGCTAACGTTGTGGGTGGAGGGCAGCGCCTCCTCTGCGCTGGCACCCTCCGCCGAGGTGCTGGTCGAGCCCGATTCGCTGCTGTATATTGGCGGCCTCAAGGATGTCTCCAAGTTGCCACACAATGCCATCTCCGGTTTCCCCATACCCTTCCGGGGCTGTGTACGCGGCCTTGTCGTCAGCGGCACCCGCATTGTGCTCAACGAAACGAATATCGTGGGTGAGTCACCGATTTATATGCTATATGCTCCAGGCTCAATATAAATTTAGCTAAACCCGAAATCTAATCACAAACTTTATTCTGTTTGCATCAGAGTCACGCAACATTCGCGACTGCGACGGCACAGCCTGTGGCGGGGATTCGTGCGAATCTGGTGGCCATTGTTGGCTGGATGAGAAGCTGCAGCCGCACTGCATCTGTCCCGAATATGCCAAGGGCGATCGCTGCGAATACTCGGAGACGTGCAAGCTGATTCCGTGCAAGAATAATGGACGCTGTTTGCGCAGCGGTCGCTGCTCCTGTCCCAATGGCTGGGGTGGCTTCTACTGTGAGATTGGTGAGTAATCTAACTCTGGCGGATGAGTAGGGGGGAGAGGGGGTTCATTAACCTTGAAGCGAATGTAATTGAAAGTTTTTTTTTTTTGGAATCGCTATGCGCAACTATTTATTTTATTTTATAATTGCCAACTCGTGTGTCGGTTTGTCGTTTCCTGCGGGGCAGCGGATTTCGCAGCGGGCAATTCGTCATCGAATTAGTCAAGCAACAGATGTTTAGTTAGTGCTTAATGTCCGTGACAACAACAACAACAACAACCACAACAACAACAAACATACCAACAATGATCTTTTTTTTTTTTTGTTTTTAGTATGACTAAAATTTATTAGCAATAAAAAATCATAAATCATTTCACTTGGAAATCTTCAGAAACGAGTTTCACAAAATATCCATAGCAAAGTTGAACTTCAATGTGTCAGCAAAGTAAAAGTTCGTTTTGATTATATACAGTAGCTGCCGCAAAAATTTTAAAAGTCAGATAAGTTGATTTTATTTCAGATAGAAATTGCTTTAATCTGATGTTTTCGGTTCATCATCAAAACAAGTTTTCAATTTCGAGTGCTAAAAGCCAAACAATGCGAATGCGAAAAAAAAGGCAGATCTAAAACAACAATATTATTATAATAATTAGAGGGAAAGAGCCACAAACAAAACCATTAACAGCAACACTAATCTGATGGTTCAGTGCGCAGCGGGGTCAGCAAGTGTCAAAGCAAAGTTAAAACAAATTAACCCACAATATAGTGATCTAGAATTTGTAAATATTAACAACAACAAAAAAAAAAGAAAAATAGTTTGCTTTGTTCATCGTTGAACGTGCTTTAATAATAGACAAAGCATTCGAAATTCGACCTATTTGCAAATGTCGTTAGTTGAATCAAGCGGATGCAGCACAAAAAAATACAAAAAATATGTAGACTAAAAAGCAAACGTGCTAAAATTAATTTAAAAATAACTAACTCTAACAAAAATAAAAATAAAATTCATATTAAGAAGAAACCTATTTTTTTAAATAATATTATTATCTAAACATTATACATGTGTTTTATAAGAAACTCAAGAACCAAATAATTTGCTAAGCTCAACTTACTAATAACTGTTTATAACAACATTTTCGAATTCAACTCCTTCAGAAAAAACCGTATTCTTGAAAAATATATTAATAAGAAATATTATTGATGCCTGAACATAACAAAATATTCTTATACTATCCAATTTGGTTTATTCAACTTATAAAGTATTTCTTGAGGTTTATGATCTCTAGAAAAACTTTTAATTTATGTAGGGTATAATTTTCAATTGGGAATATTATCTGTGCACATGCAAGACAAGTGAGTCCCGGTTATTAAAGGGGTTTGTGATTATTTGTTTTGTGGCCAGGCTGGGTTATTCAATTGCCAGTTGGCACACAATCAGCTGACTGGCAGACTGGCTGACTGGCTGGCAGCCTTTCACTTATTAGCAAAGTGAATTAACATGCCACTAATCACAATAAGCCATAAAAAAAATAGCTGGTGAAAACACGAAACAACAAGTGCAATCAAGTTGGCTGACAGCAAATGAAAGAAAATAAAACGCAAATTCATAACAAGAATCAAAGCTAAAAGCAAAAGCCAAACGAGACGAGACCAGACCAGACCACAGCGAAACCAGATGTAGACAGCAGATTAGACCCAAGAAGAAGTAGTCAAAAGAAGCGGCAAACGAGATCAGGGACTTGAAGATGTTCAACGGCAGATGGTATAATGATCTGGCACAGCTGAGATGACGAAGATGATACTGGCACGAAGTAAATAGTGAAGCTTCGATCTAACGAACTTCAAATGCACTTCAAATTTAATGTGTACAATATAAAATAAAATATTTAACCCGCTGGATTTGTGCAAGTTTTGTGATAAGAAAAAGTTCTACAAATAATTGTTAAAAAATTAATGTTCTAAGTCCTAAAAAAGTTAGTTATATAGTTTTGCTAAAAGTAGACCAAGATTAAATACATACTCTATAATTGTAATGGGGTCTTGTGCGAATGTGTTGCACGATTCGTGCTACCCTCAGCAGTGGCATAATAATAGTGACGACGCTGATTGTGTTGCTGCAACATTGTTTGCCGATGCTGTAATTCAATTATGCACTTGTACATGCAATATGTTTAATGCAATTTTAATTCAATTCCATCCACCTCATACCCCCCCCCCCCCCTTACCCCTCACCGTCGTCTAAACTTGCATCTCTATTGCAGCGCTGAGTAAGCCGACAACGCCAAGCTTCCGGGGCAACAGTTACCTGATCTTGCCGCCCCCTCGCATCCCGATTAAAGACAAGCGTCGAGGGCCATCGCTCTATGTGCGACCGCGCGAAGCCATACAAATCTCACTGAACTTCTCCACCATTGAGCCGGATGGTCTGTTGCTCTGGAGCGAGCACAATCACCAGAAATTCCTCGGCCTTGGCCTGGAGAATGGCCATCTGAAGCTGGCCAGCAATCTGCTGGGCAGCAACAACGACACCGTTCAGGCACCAGCAAGCGGCTTCATAGCCGATGGCGCCTGGCATGGCACCAGCGTCATCCTGGATCGCACTCGGCTCGAGTTGCGACTGGATGGCGAGGTGATATTCACCGAGCGATTGCCCGAACTAAATCGGCGACCAACAACCAAAACAACAACAACAACACCGACTTCGACATCTTTGCAGCGACAGCGAGGAGGTGGCAAGGAGCCAACGATTAGCTACGAGGATATTTTCTTCTTGGGTAAGTTTGTAGACATTTCTTAAAACAGTTGATTGCTTCCCGTCTAACTTGATTTTCTTATTTATAGATATTGTTTTTATCAAGAATATAGAGACTTCTAACGCAGTTTATACTATTAAAAATAATATAAATATTTTTCAATTAAAAGGGGAAAATATCAGCTGCTTTGTGACGTCACAATTATGTTTTAATACTCACAATTATAACATCTGAATTTGATTCATTATTCGCGTGTGCTTTTTCGTCATTAATTAAAATAAGCAATAGTTTGCAGACTTACCTTAAAAACCGTTCGTCTGTTTTTCGGTCATTTAAGCTCAGCTTAATTGATTGCTCAAAACACAAATTGATTGCTGTAAAGCGAATTTTTCGCCGGTCGACGGTGTCGAAACTGTGAGTGTGCAACCGAAATGTGAATACGAACTACTGCAGGCAAGAGCAGGATAGATGCGTATTTTCATCACTGTATGTGAACTATTTAGCAGGGCAGAACGGCGTTGTCTCTGAAGTTTCTTTATTCAAACCATTACGCAATTCTATAGAGTAATACTTGCCAAATTTATTTATATTTGCCAAATGTTTAAAAAAGTCACCAGCGACATTTCATAAAGCACAATGAATAAACAATCGCGATGCAACCGCCTCGTCTACAGTGGTATAAACAATTACTAAGCTGGAGTTAATAGAGATGGAAGACGGCGCAAAATATTGTATCGATTGAAAATATCGCTGTTATACTCAAATGATCTGTTAATGTTAACAGGTGTTTACAAGCCAAACAAAAACTTGCCCACCAAACTTAACCTAAACAGAGCAAATTTGTTGTCAAATTTTTATCAGATCAGAACATATAACTTTAAAGTAAAACTTACCATATTTTGTTGTTTAGTATTTATTTACTTTTTTACTTAAGGAAATGCCATGATCAGCGTGTACAGCATGTTAACGCATAGCTGAGTTCAGCTTGTTTTCATTTGGGCAAAATGTTAATAATATTTGAAATTTCTGCTCAACAGGTGGATTTCCAAATCAAGACTCTGTGAGCAAACGGACACAAGGACGTTACTTTGAGCCATTCAAGGGTTGCCTGCAGGACATACAGTTTGGTGCAGAGCCAAAAGCCGTTATAAGCGATTTTTCGGCATACCAGGGCGAGAATATTGGCTCTTGTGATTTGTACGGCGATGAGCCGATTGTTCTATAAGTCGACAGACGAATCAAGAAAGAAAGCGAAAACAGAACGAAATTGACAGAAATAAATTATGTAACCAATTATTCGTATTTTAATGTGAATGGCAAATAATTGCAATGCAGTCGAACTTTCAAGTCAAATTGAAAAAAAGCAAGTCATACCGAAAACTAGAACTAGGATAAGTATTAAGGGAATTTATATCAGCAGGACAACCCCCTTCAAGTTGATCAAAAGTTCACAGATTGGGGGATGACGCTAAATGGAGCAAACGAAATGGAAAGTAATTTTGTAAATTTTATAGAAATAACTGACAAAAAAAAAAACGGAGAAAAAAAAACGAAATGTTTAGATTAAAAAAAACAAACAATATGAAACAAAAATCATTCAACGGAAATGATATTTAAAATGTGGTTTATCAATAAATCGAAGAATGAAATAAGAAACACTTGAACAAAATTGTAGTTTAGGATCTAAATCTAGAAAGATAACAAAAATACAAGATACTTCTCTTACGTAAGTGATATTTAATGTGGAATAATGATAAACATGAAATGCATATGACAAAAACGAAAAGATCCCTTCACAATTAGTAACTTTTTAAACTGATATATACATGATGTACTATAATGTTTTGTTGAGCCAATTTTTGTTATACAAATGTATAAGCATTTGTGTTCTATTTTTGTGTATATCTATAACTTATGTGTTCTTTACCAAATATTCTATGTACTGCCCCTAAAACAATTTCTGCCATTTTAATTTAATTAATATTTTGGATAAAAAAACTCAAATTTTTTTAGGTTTAACATTGTTTTCATGTTATATTAGCATAATGCTACTCAAATTGAAAGCCATTTAGTTGCCTTGTAGTAAGTTAGTGTATAACTCTCAATATGATTTACTGTTTAAAAGAAGAAAAAAAACTACTCGGAAAACTTTGACTCTTCAAATAAATTATGAAAATTATACAATACATCAAATATTATTCTTATAAAGTGAAAACAAGTAGCGAAAGCATATAAACAAATATATGTGTATCGAAATATATATATATAAATATATATATATATATGTATATATACATATATACAATACTTTATTATACAATTAAATGCAAGAGTATCAAAATAAAAACAAACAAAAAAAATGTAACCGAAACTACATTAAGTATGTAATAATTATTTCGAGTTATAATTTCAAAATAAAAAATAGAATGACTTAAAAAGCCTAACATTTTTCTTACATATGTTTTTTAATTTATTTAAAGGTAAGTTCTTGTATATAAGGAACATTTTATTTTTTTTATTAATAGGTACTGGGAAACCAAATAATTTGTTATTTCGAAAAAAAAAAACAATCTAAGATTAGCAATTTCTGAAGAACGTGTCACATTCCTGTTCGATTTAAATATACAACAAAGGCAAAACGATGCCCCTCCAGAATTAGTAAGTGTCGTGATTTAAAATTGGACTTTTAATTTCCACGACAAGCTCGTGATGTGATCTCCTCGATCTTAGATATCCAACAAAGTAACGTGTATAAAAAGTTCTGGTTGAGCTATGGGTCTCGGAGAGGCTTATCTAAAGTTATATTATATTTTTACATTCTATATGCTTGTCATTTTGAGCACTTCCTTAGCGCATACCAATACCCTGTTCCTGCACAATATATATTATCGACACACCCTTATAATACAAGTGCGATAAACTATGCCACCTGCCCCTAATCCATAATGATTAAATGCAACTTCCACCAGCTTCAAAATTAATATGAACTAGTTATAAAATATTACAGAATTCTCTATTGAGATAGACCCTTGAGATAGACCCTTGACTTAGCCATCGACTCAATAAGGCTGTAGGGTATTATTAGGCACTGGGCAGTTTTACTTTTCGTAGCCCCTTTAATATTATAATATTAATATAAAATATTCAATTTATAACAAAGAATATTCTCATCAGAGGTCTCTTTTAAATAATTATGAAAGCATTTGCCGCCTGACTAATCCTAAATTAATACAATTACCTAGAATTTATTTATATTTATATATTTGCTCACCGCATGAATAAGTTTTGGCTGTTTTTAGAGAACAAAGAACTCTCAGTAAAATACTTTTCTCTTTATAGCTTAGCATGGAAATTTGGGAAATTAGGATTGATTTTAAATTTGAACCAACAAACCGAACCAGCAGCCATAAATGCTTGCTTTTTTATTTTAACAATTTTGAATAACAAATTTTGTTCACCGACCAAGTCCCATAAAATTTTGATTCGATTGTTACATATGTATATATATACGATTTTTATTATAAATGTTAAATTTAAATACATACATACAACATAAAAATTATAAATTGGAAAAATACACACATATCTGTTAGGCGTCGGTTTTTTTTTTGCATTCTCTCACGCTGATTCATTGTTGTTGTAGTTTGTTAATTTATATTGTTTTTGTTGCTTTTGCTTTGTTGATCGCTGGTTTATATATATATATATATATATATATATATATATATATATAGTATATATATATATATATATATGGTATATATATAGTTAGATATATATAAGACATATATATAGTAAGTAGATAAGGAATCAAATACGATTTGCGAATCGAGATAAACAAATGTGAATTTATGGTAAAGTATTTTTCAAGTTTTATTTTTATTCTTATTGATGTTGTTGTTTTTGTTGTTGACTTCACTTTATCGGCTTAAGCTTCTTATTTTGCATAATGTGTTTAGGATAATTGTGTTTTTTTTTTGTTTAAGTTAGGGTTAGCATTAAATCTTTGATTGCTGCTAGAATGTGAAATAAAAAAAAGCTAAACATAAATTGAACCAAAAATTTCTAACTATGAATATTTTTTTTCATTTTTGTTTTGCATTTGTTTTTCATTTGTTTTGTGTTTTTTTTTTCGTTTTTTTGTAATTTCATTTTTTATATGTGTATATGTATATAATTTATATAAATTGCAACTATCACACGTGCCCATCGCAAACTCGACAGCTGGACAGGCACACACATTGCCACAGATCGAGAAGCGAGCGAATCTTCGGCTGCTGATCTGATCTGATCTGATCTGAACTGAACTAAACTGAACTGATCTTCGGTTTTTATTTTGTTTCTTATTTCTTTTTTTCTCTTATCTTTTTGGAACGTTGCTGAGAACAACTGCAACTGGAATTTTCCTGGTTTCGACACCCATTTTGGTAACTCAAACTTACATGAAATGTGTAGCTTTTAGAAACATTTTTAGCTTTTGTTTCTTACGATTTAATGTTTTATACTCTTTTGTTTTTTTGTACAATTCAATTCGAAACACATCTACGACTCGATTTGGAACTCCCGAAAACATTACCCCGCTTTTATTAATTGTATCATTATTATTATCATTATCTGATTGAGATGAAATTGAAGGAGGAGCTCTCTAAGTGGCGGCTATGAACTATGGGGCCATAGATTGAAATAAGTTAGGAGCGCTTTTTGTTCTGTTTTTGATAAATTTGATTTTAACGGGTCTATGTGGTTTTATTTAAACTAACTTTTCGGTTTTACGATTTGTTTGTTGTTTTCTGCATTTCATTTTTTTTTTTTCATTTAATTTAATTTATAATTAATATTATCTTTATGCTCCGATTTTTTTGTTTGTTTGTATTTGTTTTTTGTTATTTTTATCTTCATCATCTTTAATTATGAAAATTAAATTGTTTGCCCTTATGAGCCGGCATTAGTTTTAAATTTTAAATAATTTTTTTATTTATAATTATCAGCATAAACTTTTTAAATCTCCCCATGGAAATTTCATTTTCTGTAATGACAAAAAGCAATCGATTCATAATTAAATTCACTATCCCATTTATTCGTCCGATGGCCAACACACACACACACACCTAAAAAAGGACATCACTTGCAGCAGTTGTTCGGCGTTTGAGTTGTTTCGTTTCCATTTGGCTTTATAACAGTTCCTTGATTGTTGTCGTTCTTGGGTAATTTCTTGGCTACAAATACAATTCACTCATTAATTGAATTTCAAAATTAAATTAAGTTTAGTTTATGCCATACCAATTGCCAAGAAGATATCATTGACATTCATGCCGGTCTTCGCCGACGTTTCCATAAACAACAAGCCATTCTCCTCGGCATATTGCTTCGCCTCGTCGAACTCCACGACGCGAATGTTCGACAAATCGGCCTTATTGCCAGCCAACGCAATGACAATGTTCGGTGAGGCCTGAAAATCAAAATTACAAATTTTTTAGTTTTTCTTTTATAGTATAATATTATATATATATAAACAGAAAGGAGTTTGAAATCTTAGAATGTTTGCAATGGTTAGTTGTTTTGAGCAGATTATTTTAAATTTTAAATCGATCCATTATTAGTTTTATAGAAGAATAACAATTGGACTTTAGTCTTGCCAGTGACCATGAATTGGCTTGCAACGCAACGTAATGAGGCGTTAACCATGACGGATACGATGAATGAGTTCAGTGAACGAGTCAATTCAATAAATACGAATATAAAGCAAGCACTCGCAAAACAATGCAAATTAAGTTGCAAAAAAACAAACAGAACATTGAGCACATTATCCACTTCTGATGACATTAACCTTGAGAGAGATGGACATAAAGCAAACGAGAGAGGGGGAGATCGTTTACTCACTTGTTTATGCAGTTCCTTGACCCAGGTCTTTGCACGCTGAAAACTGTCCTGATTCTGTATGTCATAGACAACAATGGCGGCCTGTGCTCCCCTATAATACATAGGAGCTAAGCTGTGATACCTGCAAAAATAGTTAACAGTTTAGCAAGCGTAACAGTAACAGGAACAGTAATGAGCTTAATGTGCACACATTAACATTAAAATTAGCACATAATAATACCAATTTAGATAAACATAAATATTAATATTAACATATACATGAACATTACTGTTGACATTAGGAAGACAATCTAAAGCGAAAAAGTTGATATATTGATATTCAAATTGATCGCATTGCATTGTGGGTTGACTCTTACCGCTCCTGACCAGCTGTATCCCAGATCTCGAATTTGACAACAGTGTCCTCTATGCAAATGGTCTGTGTTAGAAAGGCCGCACCTATCGTGCTCTCCTGATACTCGTGGAACTGGCCCTTAACAAAGCGCAGCACCAGCGATGATTTACCCACAGCCGATTCGCCAAGCAACACCAACTTGAACTGGCAAGTTTTATTCTGCGATGTGCCATTGGGTCGTTGTGCGGCTCCAGAATTGGAGCCCCCGCTGCGTGGTGTTGTTGCCATCTTATTTTTCTGTTTTTGTTGTTGCTCTTGCTACTGATGCTGTTGTTGTTGTGCTAATTGCACTGAAGTATTACAAAAGTTGTTGATGTGATGAGTGGTTTTAGCGGACGGTCAAAGTATGCTCCTTTTTTACTTCCAATCTTCCAATGGTTCTCTTTCTCTTTCTGTCTGTGTCAGCGCGGCTGTGTGTTTGCAATCTACAAAAGAGAAGAGAGAATTTAATGTAACTGATAAAATAAAATAAAGCATAAAATAAACAAGAGCGTCATTGGCCGCGTGGCGCCTTCATTTGCATCGAAATTAATTGAATATACGCACAACTCATATCGCCAGAGAGAGAGAGAGAGAGAGGCAGACAGCGATAAAAAATAGAGGGGGATTTCAGTAACGCCCTATTAAATGAAGCGAAATTAATAATAATAATAGCGAAACTCGTATTTTGATTTAAGCCAAGAACTTAATTATTTATTTATTTTACATTCAAAAGCTGACGTAAAAAAAGTCTGAAGGGAAAACCAAATGTTTTATCGTGCAATTATTACACGTACGTAAATATATCGAAACGGTAGCACATAGCTATAAATAAATACGTAGTTATGAGTAGTTCACAAAGAGATTAAATCTAACCAAAGCGACAAAGTTCAATGTCAAGAATATGAGGATAATCATTTAACTTGGACACGAACACTTCCACACAAACTCACACACACTCTCAGACATATCTTAACGTAGTTAATTGTAAATTGCACTAATCACAATAGGAAAACAAGAAGCAAAACAACTAAAAATACTTCAAACATGCGCAACAACAACAAAAAAAAAAACCATCCGAAACCTTAGAACTGTTTAGGCACTATTATTATTCTGTGTGTATTTGTAAGTCAGTGTGCTTATTTTTGTGAGTGTGTTTGTCCTCTATTAGCAAAGACGTAAAGGTTTTTAAGGTATATATTTGCTCATCTGGTTAGATTTTTATTTTTATGCAAGCAACGCTCCATAAACATAAAGCGACCACAAAAACACATACAAAAATAATTACACTCAACCAAATGCAAGCTCTTATTGCTTATCTTATCAGCATTACTCACAAGCACACAAACTAATACAAATACAGAAATAATATAAATACAAATTAAATATGTTGCGATAGTATATTTAACGCCCGATTGCGAAAAATACAAACTTTGCGAAATTGTCAAATATTCTATTATAGACAAGTCATAACGATTGTATTCTTGAAAAGTAGATATGTGACGAGAGCTAATTTTGAAATGCTATAAAAAATTAAAAATTCCACATATTGCTAAATACGAATACCTTAAACAACTTTTAGAGAAAATAACCGTCAATGTTATCAAACATGTTTTGTGAATCATTTCTTTTTGCATTGTGCGAACAGTTCGTAGAAGATTACATTTTCAAATGTTAAACGACTTTTACAATTTAAGAGAAATCTGTTGGGAGGCAACAAGAAGAGAGCCTGCTGAAGTACGGATCTTGCTGCAAGGGCGGAAAAGATGTGCGAACAGTCACTGGATTGTGCGACAAGAGAGCGCGATAAAAATCAATGCAAAATTAATTTTTAGCTTGCCAGGCATAACCCAGCACGGGAACTGGGGAGGAAAGACGAGAAGGCTGGAAGAAGCTGTGTGGAGAAAGTTAAATGTCATTATTGTTTGTTGTTTTGCGTTGTGGTTTTTATTAAATTAGGCCTGCAACAAAGACGACAACAACACATCAAATACATATGCAGGCAACGACAACCGTTAAAACTACTTGCTTGCTGCACGGGAATTTTTTTTCGTTTTATATTGTTTGCTTTTGGCGCTTTGGAGCAAAGTGCAAACACACACAAACAAACACAGACGAACCGAGTTGTCAAGCGCGACTTACACACACAAAAGTCAACTGTCTAGTTGGAGAGAGTGTCATATCCGTCTCTCTCTCTCATTTCGTAGTAGAAAATTGTAAACTTCACATGTTATTTATGCACTCTCCATCAATGTGACGTCGTTGTATTTTATTAGATTTTTATTATTCACATTATTTGAGTCGATTTTGAATGTTCACATTGGAATTAATTAAAAAATCACATGATTTTCAAGTCAAGAGAGTAAATAACCACCAATATTGCTAAATTATTAAGCAAATACTAACACATCTAAATATTTATGTAGGGAAATTTAAATTGAATCAACTTTGATCGGAAAAAATCAAACATTAAAGAAAAAACCGACAAACAAAAGCCACACTCGTCGACCCTTTCAGGGAAAATTCAATAAAATATAAAAACAACGGTACGTCGACTAGTCCGCAAACTACCGTAAGTAATACACTTGAACAGCTGACGATGCGTCATTCACACAGAAAACTTAACAGTCGACGAACACATATAATCACGTTCATACAAAGAGAACAAGTGGTCAATGGTAAAAAGAGAAAGAAAGAGAGAGAGAGAGAGAGAGCACACACAATCAAAAGGAGCCATTGACATTAAGTTTCCTGATTCGTTAATCTCTCTTAACCTGTTACCATTCTTCTTGTTATCAAATGCAGATTTTAATGTGGATAAATTTTTTTTTTGATAAGTCACAAAGTCTCGGTGTGCAACTATTTTTATAACCAGCATAGTGAAAGTCAACAAGTGTAGTTAATAAAAAAATTTCCATGCGGAATTGTTTGTAAATGTGACAAATATACCACAATAGAATAAAAAATACAGATCGGTCTCAAAACACGTCGACATATTTCATGGGTACTTAAATATTTGTCGGATACATAAACAAAAAGTATGAATTGAGCCCTTTTGTTTACATTAACTGGCTGAAAATATCAAAATGGAATATCAGAATAAAAGACAAGGGGAATGGAAGGGGCGTTGTAGCTGGCAAGACGATAAGCAACGACGACGATTGTAGATAAATCCGTACACACACACACAAACGCATGCACAGCTTTAGATTTTAAGACGCAAAAAGACTAAACAAAGCATCAAGTATATACACTTAGTCTAAGTGAGGCCAGCCTTAGCTGATTGCTAGACTTAACTCCCTATGCACCTGTAATTGTATTATTCAGTTATATTGCCCCTTTGGTTATCGTGCGAAAACAAACGCACATTTATTGCGCTATTTGTTGCCACTGTGCGCACTGCAATGCATACAACAACACTAATATGGTGAAGACCACATAGTGCTGTCTCGCTCAAGCGCAAGCGTTTGCATGCAACGCACCCAAATTCAGGGCCAGCTATCGCACTCGCTCACTCAACAGTGTGCTTGTGTGTGTTTTGTGGGGCGAATTGATTGATGCTCGCGCTCTCTTTCTCTCTGCTCGGCTCGCCCGCTATCGATGACGATGATTGTCATGGTGGACATGTCATGAAAAATTTTACACAACTTTCTTAATTAATGGCAAAAAACAACAGCGCTTCTTTTATTACAAGCACTCATTGCTACGCACTTTGATTATGGTAAGAAGAAGTTTTGCACACTTTTCTGACAGCAGCCACACACGTACACTCTTTGTTTGTGTTTGTCTCTGATTTACGAATTCTTATTTGCACTTTTCGAGCGCAGCGGAGTCACGGGAATTTTGAAACAAACGCACGCAGACAGAGACAGACAGCGACTGAACCTGAATCTGTCTCTGCGACTCCGCAGCAGTTTGCAGCTCTTGTTTTTGTCAATTTCGAGGCGTTGCATGCAATAGGTTGCGTGACTTGCACTTTATCGGTTGCCGATTTGCTTTGGATTGCCGTTTGCAAATTCTAATGCTTTTACCACTACGTTTATTTGCTGCAATTATTGCCTAAAATTATTGCTGAACTTGAATCCACTTACATTTTTATTTAGTGATGTAAAAAACATCGGAACATGTATGAATCGATTCTTTTCTGAAGCGATGACGATATTTTAGTTACTCGATAGGAATTTTTATATTTTTGCAAAACATTGCCCAAGTGTACCCTTTATGTAACGGCAAAATATATTTCGAATTTAGAAAATAATAACTCACCCCGGATTTAAAAGCCCAAAAATATATATCATTGACTTACAATTCCTAATTTGGCTTGGAAATTAAGTCGCTGATAAATTAAATTTGTATCTATATATAATAAGACAAAAATTTGCTGTGTTTGAGATGATACTACTGAAAGACAATACACTTTGCTCATATTGATTAAATGATTTAAGTATACAAATTGTAAGGCTCTCAATGCAAATATGGGAAATAATTAAGTTAGTTAAAAAAATTGAAAGGTAATTTGTTAGTTCAGTAAATCAAATTGTTGATGCCTTAAATTTTTGACATTTATTTTCTAAAAAAAAATCAGTTATAAAATATATTAAAAATAAATTTAAGCTTTAATGTTATATCGATTCACACCAGGTATTTGTCGAAGGAAGCACCAAGCTTCCTTTTAGAGTAGGGTCAAATAAAGATTCGACGTACGTCAACTTCGACGAACTAAGTTAAGTCACTGTCGCAGACGTTGATATATTCTGGTATTTTCGCTATTTTTGGGATTTTTGCTTGTCTGGGCAAATTGATATTTTAATTTTAAGTATTTTGTGAATGGCAGTAAGTGGTAATAACATTGCGAGACGGGAAGTGAAAACGTCAATCTAAAATCAGAAAAATCCTTGATTTGATTAAATAATTTATGCTAAACAGCAAGTTTTCGGCTTAATAATAGTGCTTACCAAATTTAAGTAATTTGCCGCTCCTTATAAACACAAAAACCGCGTCCAGTTGCGAACACACACACACACACGCATAAATTGACATTTGCGATCTGTGCTGCGCCTCCTTTACTCACACACACACACACACAGTGTCTCCCCGTCGCAATTTCACAGCTGCAACGCAAATTCGAAAAAGGAGTTTGCAAAATTTGCATCCAGTATCCCGCAAAAGCGCAGTTAAGACGCGTTAGAAAAGTGCGTAATTTATTGATTTTGCTTGAGAATATTACGTTTTAATTGTTGTGTGTTATTATCCATTTTTAGTTTTTAGTTAGTTTATTATGCCACAAGCTGTTGCACCATAATTTGTATATGTATAGTTGGTAATACAGTATATTTACCACTAATCCTGGACAAATTTGCACGTGGCAACAGCAGCGAAGATTACCTGGCTGTCTATGCCTGCCTGTCTTTCTAGGCGTGCCCTCTTCACGTTATTTGTATATATCTCTGATTTCAGTATATATAATATATACAAATATGTGTATTCAATGCACAACTATATAGACAGATTAGGTTCTCAGCAAAAATGCAACATGGAAATAATTAATTAAAAATATTGTATAATAGTCTCCATATTTTAATAGTTTCAACTATTTATGGTCAATGGCTAAAAAAAATGTAATTTTAAAACAATAATTTTAATTTTTTCCATCAATTACTTAAACATTATTAGTTATTTCTCTATTTTCTTTTGGTTTTATATTGCAGATGAAACAAAAGCAGCGGCCACATTTGGCTGTCTGGTTGAAAAACTAAGCTACACCACTTGCTGCTGAGCCTCTTGGGGGCGGGACCATGAGGAGCATGTTCCGTCCGATCAAGAAGATATTCACGTACATTCAGAAAAATGCAAGCACTGGAACAATGTTTGGGACAACAGCAAGCAGCATAATAAAGCCGGAGGATGAAAGCAACACAAGCAGCAATCAACTTGAGCAGGCTGAGAAACTGGAGCTGGAGCAGCAGCTGCCACTGGAGCAGGTGCAGGAGGCGAAGGCGGAGCAGCAACAACAAGAACAACTGGATGATGAGGACATTGAGCGTCAAATAAAAACATCGATCATTGATGCGAGCAAGGTACATGCGGCAAAGGCGAAACTTGTGTTGCCCCTCCAACTGCAGCTGGACGATGAACTGGCGGACTTTGCGCACGAACCGCTGGCAATTGCCGGTGTGGATGTCGAGGAG
The DNA here is from genome assembly GCA_035042045.1 of Drosophila melanosoma. Classification (NCBI taxonomy): domain Eukaryota; kingdom Metazoa; phylum Arthropoda; class Insecta; order Diptera; family Drosophilidae; genus Drosophila; species Drosophila melanosoma. The sequence goes on along the minus strand of JAWNLY010000183.1, from coordinate 2,801,864 downwards.
GAGGAGGATGACGACGACGACGGTGTCGTCGATGAAGAGCTGGAAGAACAGTTTCTTGAACTGGACAATTTTCCTAACAATGAGATTATTGTGTTAAGCGATCAAGATCTAAACTCATCGCTTGCCTCCGACAACATATCCGAGGATCCCCTGGCCATAGATGACTACGCCCAAAAGGAGGCCGATGACGACGAGGAGGAGGACGAAGAACAAGCGGACAGCAGCGGCGATCTGCTTTGGCTCAAATTGGACACACCAAATGCTCAGCTAAACATCAGCAGCAGCAGCGCTATTCCCGTAGCAGGCTGCAGTAGCTCATCGTCAGCAGCAGCTGCAACAGCGGGCACAGTTATCAAGCCACCCACCAGGCGTCGAGAGGAGGAGCTACGCAGCGATGCTGGCTCCGATTCGGGTCTGGGCGGTGAAAACGATAGACAAAACACAACAACAACAACGGCAGCCACAATGACAACAGCGACGAGCTTGCAGAAGCCGCTGCGCTCAAATTTGAAGCGTCGTCTGGATGATGATACCATGGAACTAGAACTGCTGCCAATCACGAGCTGCTCGTCGACAACACAGAAGCGCCCCAAGCGTAGCATTAATTTCGATACTGTTAAGATCTACTATTTTCCACGGCAACAGGGCTTTGGCTGCGTGCCAACCGCCGGCGGCTGTACGCTTGGCATGGGCGCTCGGCATATTGCGTTTAAGACGATGACGCTGGCGGAACATGCATCCGAGCTGCGTCGCGCCCATCGCAGCCAGAATCAGGAACATCAGCAACAGCAACAACAGCAGCAGGCGCAGCAGCAACAGCAACTGCAGCAGGCGCGTGGCTCCAGCAGCGATGATAGCGAAGAGTCCGAGGAGGATTATTTGAGCGAGGGCAGCGGCTCCGATGCAGACGATGGCTCCAATGGCTTTCTGCAGCCGGTGACGCCCAAACAGCGACGTGTCCTGCTGAAGGCGGCAGGTGTGCGCAAGATCGATGCCAGCGAGAAGATCGATTGCCGCGACATACGCAATTCGCGCGAGGTCTGTGGTTGCTCGTGTCGCGAATTCTGCGATCCGGAGACGTGTGCCTGCAGCCAGGCGGGCATCAAATGTCAAGTGGATCGCGCTATGTTCCCCTGCGGCTGTTCGCGCGAAGCATGCGGCAATACCATCGGCCGCGTCGAATTCAATCCGACACGTGTGCGCACCCATTACATACACACTGTGATGCGGCTGGACATGGAGCAGCGCCAGAGCCAGGCACACTCCTCAGCGGCGAACAGTGGAAGTGTCAGCAGCAGCAGCAGCGTGGGCAATAGTTTGCTCTATGGCAGCAGCAGCGTCTCCGACAACAGCAGCACGGCGGTGGCAGCCGCTGCTGCAGTTGCTGTTGCTGCTGCCTCTTCGCACTGTTTCTTCATGCAGCCGCAGTCGAACTACAGCTCCGGCTATGCCTCGCCAGCCTACACGCCCGAGCCGAGCGTCAGCTACTATCAGCAGCAACAGCAGCAGACGCCGCAGACCTCGCCTGGTTCCACGACCAATGGCAACGCGACGCAGCAGCAGTCCAGCTATGCGACAATCTATCCACAATTGGACAGTCTCGATTCGGGCCTATTTGCCGCCGGCAGCAATGCCACGCCCTCCTACGGTGAGCTACTAACGCCCACCTTTCATCAGACCCTCAGCTATGGCGGCAACCAGGTGAGTGATGGACACAAAACAAGTGCTTTTGTGTGAACTAATTATATGTGAACAAGTGTACTTATTCTGAAAGGGAAAATCTTTTATGTATATATATTTACATTCATAATTCAGAAGCATAGATTTATCCATTTCACATAATATGTGTCGCTTTTTGAGTATACAGAACTCACGCTTAGATTATATGAATAATCATTTAATAGGTTTTTTTTTTACCTAATGTAAATTTAGTATTTAAGTAGTAGTTTGAGGTAAAAATGAGCCCAATGTATGCTAGAGCAACAAGCTTTCTTTAGGTATCTCTAAGTTCATTGCAAAGCGGATGCTATCAAAGTTCAATGTTCGCATGGACGACTGCCAAAGGTCCCAGCTAAGATGTTAATGAGAACACTCTAGCCAAAAGCCGCAGTGACGATGCTCAGAGAATTCACACGGCCAACAAAAAGTTATTGTTGAAAATGAGCTGAAGTGGGGAAACCCAGTCAAAGGCTTTTATTTGCGTCTGCTCAAGGTGTTAATTAAATCTGGAATAAGTTGCTAAATTCCATGTCATATCCTATCAGCCGAAGGACGACAATGTCGACAGCATTGGATGATGTCATTGTGCAGTGTACAGCAGTGTATAGCAGTGCCCCTCAGCAGACATGTCCACAGCAAAGAATTAGCTAGCCTTCCGCAAGAAGCTCATTTTTCACTTCGCCAGACTTGTTTATGTTTATTTTAATTATAATATAAATAACACACGCACATCCGATACTTTTTTTAAGGCTACTTTACTATATATGTTAAGATTAAGAATCAAGAATGTAATTGAATTGGAATTAATTTTCGCTTTGGCATTTGCAGCTCAACACTTACAACGGTTATCAGCAGACGACGACAAGTACAGGAGGTGGCATTGCAGCGACCATTGGTGGCTATAGTTCGTGTGCTGTGCCATCTGTGCCGCCGTTTGGCAATGCCACAACCACCGCCTCGAATGCGACGCAATATCAGAATGCAAATGCGTTAGGAACGACCGCCGCCACAATGAATAGCATAAGCAACAGCAGCAGCAGCAGCATATCCATAACGGCCAGCAGCTGTGCCACCGGCTTGGCTCGCATCGGTGGTGGTAGTGTTGGCGCTGGTCCCGTGGATTTCGTCAGCCTGAATGGGCCCATTGGCAGCTCGTCGCGTCTGTCGCAGATCAACGATCTGTTGCAGCACAATCGTAATACCACCGTCGCTTTGGTTGCCGTCTCAGAGAGCTATACGGCTGTGCGTAGCAGCAGTGGCACCAGTGGCAGCGCAACTACCATCAACACAAGCACCACCATCGATTCAATCGACACACCGCCCATTGTGGAGGAGTCGCAGCGCAGTTGCATGACCTTCGAGGGTCTACCACCGCCACTAATCAATCCCACGCCAATTGTCGCCGTTCTCGATCATCAGCCGCAGCACAAACAGCTAATGGGTGTGGCAACAACGCCACAGGCACGCCAGCCGCTGGATACCAGCGCCAGTCTAGCCGAGTCCTTACCAAGCAGCACCAACTAAAGCTTGGCAGCAAAGCAGCTGGCATAATTTTTATAGAAATTATATACACAGCAGAAGACTTAATTATGTTTAAGTGGTGGCAGCGTCGGAATCAAAAACAAAAATATTATGCGTGTCTACAAATTATGATTTGTGCCCCACACATATTCCTCGCCTCTGACGTACTCTTCCGTACTCTGTAGCAGCAGCGGGCTACACACAAATGCCTGTTTGCCTTGTATAAATCAGTTTTAATTGTTACAATTTTAATTACTTAGCCTTAAGTATATATTGTAATTTTAGTCACTTCGTTGCTTAGGTTGGCATCTTGAATAATTCGTGATTTTTTTTTTAAAATTGGTTTTGCAAAAAGTAATACAAGAAGCATTGTAATCATCTAATCTATAGAGACGAAATCACCAGCTACTTCCTTATGTCTAGCGTTGTCCCAACGAATTTAATCCAGCTGAGCCTTGAATAATTCATGTATAAAAAAAAATATCGATTTTAGTTTTTACTATTTCACAATTTGTATTTGTAGTTTTTGTTTCTTTTATTATTTCATGCTCTTTAATTATTTAATTTATTTCAAATTGTTGCTTACGCATTTAGTTACCAATTCATAAATTAAACGTTCTTTTAATTGATAAAAGTTTTATATTTGTTAACGTCGCCAACGTTTCTTAAGTATTCAATTAGTTCTTAAGTTTCCGGTTTTGACCCTAGCAATTTGATTAGTATTTGTAAATCACTGGCAGCAGCATTAAAAACACAAACAACAAAAGCAAGAAATATACATTAGACATGAATTAGTAATAAATAGTATATGCAACCACAAAAAAAAATAATATAAATTAAAAGCAGAAGAGAAAAAGCAAAACAAAACATAATTGAACTAAATAAAAAGTAAAAAGTAATTGCAATTATTTAAATAAAATATTGAATACAAAATATAAACATTAACTGAATTCATCTGTCTTGGGAAACTGTAGGTTTTTAGAACACAATTATTAATTATTATTTAATAAAAATTTTTTATTAACAATAACAACTGACAATAAATGCGAAATGTTTTCCAAAAAGATTTTAAATATATCAAAGAAGAATCCAAGAAATAAGCTTAAGCTACAAATTACCCATTCCATATAAGATTTTTTAATTGAATATGTCCAGAAAGTATTTCCTATGTATATATTTAAGGAGCTTCCTGGCTACGCCTCCCTGCCAAGCACATCGTCATAGTTGACGCCAATCTGCTGGCGGATTTGGTCCGTTAGCGAAATCAGTTCCAGACTCTGGGCATGCGTAAATTTGGGACTCTCCAGGAGCCGTTTCTCGATGCATTTGCGCACCTCCTCCGCCTCATAGCGCAGTCCACACGAGTTGGTGTAGTGAAAATCGAACTTTGCACTGGGAAGCGGCCAGGATTCCGGAGGATTGTTGGTGCGTGTCAGCTGTGTGCAGCACCAGTAATTGGAGAGCTGACAATGTGGGGAATAGTCACTGATAATCACTGCGGTTTGCTAGAGGTCAAAACTGTGCGATAAGCCTTACCTTAATCTCGCCTTTGGTGCCGACAATAATCGCATCATTTTCCAGATTCTCCAGACCAGTAATAATTGCCATCAGACGATGATTGTCGCCGTAGTCCAGCAAGAATTCCGTTTGCACATCGACACGATCCGCATTGAGTTGAGTGCCACTCGGAATGATCTTCACCGGCGCCGTGCCAAAGACAAACTGACCCAGCTGAAGCGCATAGATGCCAATGTCCAAGGTAATGGAGCCACCCAGTGCACGGCTGGCGACGCGCTCCACATTGGCCAAACGGAAGCCGTGCTGCAACTTGATTAGCTTCACCTCACCAATGCAATCGCTGAGCAGCAGTTCGCGCAGTCGATCGTAGCTGGGAAAGAAGCGACTCCACATGCCTGCAGAGTGTACAGTGGAGATTCCCTTGTCAAATGTCCAAACACTTACTTACCCTCCATGAGGAAGAGGCTACGTTGCTCAGCCAGAGCATAAAGCTCGCGGGCCTGTGACAGACCCAGGCACATCGGCGTTTCGCAGAGCACATGCTTGCCCCTCGACAGCATGAGCCGGACGACGGCATAGTGAAAGGGATTCAGTGTGCCCACATAGACGACATCCACCTCACGGTCCAAGGAGAGCGCCTCAAAGCCATCGTAGTGACGCATTATCTGATTGCGCTGCGCAAACTCCTGCGCACGCGAACCATCCACATCCGCAACGGCGAGAACAGCATGATGAGCACCCCCAATCGTGCCCAGCGCTGTGACAAAATCCTGGGTAATCCGTCCAGCGGCTGCAATGCCCCAATTAAGTGTTTGATTCTGCATCGTAACAGATTCGATTCGAATTCGATTCCGTGCTGTCAACTTGAAGTCGTTGTCGTAACTGTTTTAAGGCGGATCTGGTGCTCGGATGTTCACCTATCAAACCTTAGCATCTGCATGGAGTGCAACTTGTGTCGATGCATTCTCAACTGATAACACGGTCTGCCAGTTCTCAGCGCTCTTCATGTAATCTTCTTTCTACAAATACGTATAAAATGATAATACATTTTCTATTTCCTCCAAACTGGGAAGTTAATCAAAATGAAAATTAATCAATTTTTAAAATTTGTCAATCGATTAAAATACTTTAGTAAAATTTATATTCATAAATCAGATATAAGATATCAGATTTATTTATATGATATTTTATATATTAAATTATAGCTGTAATCACTCGCCAAATCTTATCGTTTTAGAGACGAGCCCTCTTTTTATGTGAAGTGATTAGTCATTTAATGACATAACTATTGACCAAAGGTTAGTTTTATGTAGATAAATAGTAAAGAAGGGTTCATCATAAATATACATTTATTGAATACTCTATGACTTAGTCAATTATTATATATATATATATATAAAGATGTCCGCATCGAGACACTCTACATTATTTATAGCTTTTATATATACATAAATATTTAGACGTGATTAGATTTCCGATAGTTTGACCTAAGCAAAGTCATTGCTTGTAGTTTCGATTTCTGGTTTTCTACACATATAGGAAATTAACTCACTGAAATAAAACTCTTATTTTTTATATTATATTCCTTAATAGAATTCGCTATATAGAAAATAAAAAACCATTTATTCATCTCTTTTATATTTAATAACATTTTTTATACATTTGAAAGTATTTGTTTTGGTTTATTCTTCATCATATTTGTTGAGCACGCCGATCTGTTTCCTGATCGTATCCTCAATTTCGGCAAAAAGCAAACTATCCGCATAGCTGACGGTCTTGTTCTCCAAATCGCCAGCGAGTATAGATTGACGAACTGCCTCCGCCTCGTAGCGCATGCCCTCCGAGTTGCCATAGTTGGTTGCATGTTTGCCCTTTGGAGGCAGCCACTCCTTCTCCTTGCCATCAATGTCGATCATCTTGTTGGGACACCAGAAGTCAATCAACTGCAAATGGCAATTTATAGAGACAATTTATGAAAAGGTTCAATATACTTAAAGTAAGAAATCAAATTTCGTCTCAAAAACACGTGAACAGTTATCAATGTTTTGACCCTCTTGGGTGGTTTTTGACTTACCGTTACTTCACCTTTGGTTCCCTTGATGATTGCTTTGTTATGGAGCTTTTCCTTGGAGGACATGCGCATGCTTGCAGTGCGACCACCGCTGTAGGTGAGCGTGGAGCTGACATCGTCATCGATTCCCTCGTCATTGGTCTGGCCAGTAGATTCGATTTTCTGTGGTGGCTCCTGGAAGGCCCACTGCGATACCTGAATGGTATAAATGCCCAGATCGTAAACCACACCGCCGCCCAATTCACGTTTTCTGCAAAGGATCAGTTGAATTTAGCTCTTGTCACTAATTGTCTTCAATTGCTGTCTTCCACTTACTGCAGGCGATCGACGGCGGCGAGGGGAAAACCAAATTTGACTTCCACATTTGTAATGTCACCGAGGGCACCAGTTTCGATGAGGTGGCGCACATGCTGATAGGAGGGAAAGAAACGCGACCAGACGGCCTCCATGAAGAAGCGCTTGTTGGCCTTTGCAGCAGCTAGGATACCCTCCACCTGTTTCTTGTTCATGGCCAGCGGTTTCTCGCAGAGCACATGCTTGCCGTGGTTCAGCATCAGCAGGGTGATCTCATAGTGCTGCGGATTAAGCGCGCCAATGTAGACCACATCTGATAAGGAATTTGAGATTAATACCCTAATGGCATCCCTGCAATGATTGAAACTCACCCACATCTTTGCTCTTGGCCAACTCCTCGTAGCTGCCATAGGCATTGGGTATCTCGTGCTTTTTGGCAAACGCGGCAGCACGATCCTGGGCTCGGGCAGCCACGGCAACCACCTGGTGATCGCTGGCTAGCAGTGTGCCCAGCGCGATGACAAAGTCCTCGCTAATCTTGCCAGCGGATGCGATGCCCCAACGGATAAGTTTGCCCGATGACATGTTGAACGTTTCTGATTCGATCTGCGAAAAAGCCTTTATTAAATATTATTGATTAAATCCGGGAGTGCTATCAGCGATGTCTGAGAATGACAGGGAGGGAGAGAGAAACCTTTCCGATAAGGTTTTATTGTCAGCACTTAAATATTAAATATTTATCTGGATGCCCTTCGCAGAGGGTACAATAACGGGCAACAGGACAAATCTTAAAGCCTTATAGAGTATCAAGATTTTATGTATATTAATTTAGTATTGATTTACTTCAGAACAAACTGTGTTTGTATATATTCCATTTGTATTTGTTTTTTACTAGGACTTGCAATTTTCCAGACTTATTATATTTTTTTTATGTTATATATGTTAGCATGAAAATCGTTATCTCTAATTCTTTACTTATTAAATGTTTAATATTGAATAAATTATAAGATTAATATCAATTGAATATAAATACCATATCATTGTGGTAAATTGGATTCGGTTTATACTTAGATTAAAATGTCATAATTGCACACCTTTTATTAAATTATTTTATACTTGTCATCAATTCACATTATTTAGAGGGCGAAACCAACTTAAATTAATCAAGTGTTGCGATATGTACATATCAATATATATATAAGTAAATGCACCCATACACATACAGTTGCGGTCAAAATAATAGAAGTGCACTTAATGGTGATAAATTAAGACCTCTTCAAAATTTGCAACACGAAGAAAATGGGGAATTGTTTTAAAATGTAATTACTCGAACGAAGTATTAATTAACCCCAGGGAAAGCTGCGAAAACTTTGCTTTTATTTTAATTCTTTTATAATGACAAATGTCAATAATTAATTCAATAAAATTATATATACAAAATAAAAGTAATATTTTAAATACTGTATTTTTTTTAAATGCCCAATTTTAACGTTATTTTAGTTCAGAATTAATTGTTTTGTGTTAGAACACAATTTTCATAATTTTTAAAGAATTTTTTTTAACATTTTTTACAACATATGTTTGGCGTACTATTATTTTAACCGCAGCTGTATATACACTTACACATCTATATCTACAAATGTTGATATTCGCAAATCGTACTCATATTCGCGCACATACGCAAACACTTAGAACACCACTACAGATTGTGTGTTGATGGCGTATAAGATTTTATTGAGCTTACAAAACCACTGTTTGCCACAGGTGCATATGGAAACACAATAGAATTATTGCTTATATAGATTTAAACATCTGAGCATGTGAAAATGTGAATGTAAGCATATATATCTTTATTATAAACACAGATCGCATTATCAAATCAAAAGTCACCTTGAGCCGCTAAGTTGCCAGGAAATCGCTTACAAATTGTGCAGCAATCCCCTAGACTACCTGTTAACGTAAAGCGTAATATTGCTTACCTTCACACTTCGAATAAAATGATTACACTATTTTTATAACAAAAACTTTCTGGCATGTTTTGCGATACGGCGACCAGAGTCAAAAATTTCCACTTGTCTTAACAGCGGCCTAACAGTCGACAGGAAAAACCAAACTTTTCAACTTGTGAGAAACAAATAATAAAAACAATTTTTTTTGGTCTTACTAAATATGTTATGCAAATATTATACATAAAATTGAATAGAAGAATAATATTTAGTGCAAGTATGCGGCAAATTAAATAAACCGCTCTTGTTAACATGCCATTCACATGTTCACTTAATGCTAAACTTAACGAGCCTCCACATTTGACGATACGCTCACTTAACCTATTTACTGCAGCCCTGGTGTCGGTGCTGTGCGCGTTGCAAGTAAACTTTTTGACTGCCTTGTTGTTTTTTTAACATTTCGCCCAACGCTGCGCTCAAAAAGAGTATTATTGCACAGTAATTTCCATTGCGCAACAGACGTGTCATTGCCAGCAAGCAGCGCTTTGTGCGAAAACGCGTCTGTCAACATGTCGGAGCGCTCCAAAGGTGACGTGTCGTCGCGCGTCAACAACAATGCTGCCAATCGGATTGTTAAAAATCCACTTCTCAGCGCCTCGGTGACTGGATTGAGCTATGATGATTATCCCAATAAGCCGCTGCTGCTGCCCGCAGCTCCGCCCGTGGTGCATGCAACGCCCCCGCAACCAACCAACGCTCTCATCGCTGGCATTCTCAATCGCGGTAAGTGTGTCAGCAAGCAGAGAGAGCGAGAGAGAAACTGAGAGAGAGAGATAGAGAATTTATAGTAACGAATTTAGGCCGCAGTTCAATTGTCACTTGTTGCTTCCACTTAGTTTATTTGTTTTTTTGATAAGAGTTAACAGTTTTCTGGTACAGTGATCCATAGCAAATTAAAACCTTAATGAACAAAAATCGAACATTTTCTGATAGTAATTTTTTGAAAATATAACCATTGTAGTTATACGAAATTTTAAAACGACAAAATTGCGCTTATGGTTTTTTAAGTTTGCACTTTCGAGGGACTACTCTATGGTTATTGAGCAATGCTTAAATTGCATTGTTGAGGTTGTTGTCATATTTTTGGCACAATATATATTCAAAATGATCTAAAACTATTCCATGCTGCGCGTGGAGTGGGAGCGATATGTGGGTATCTCCAGGGACACCTTGCGTCGCTTGCAACACCACACAATGCTCCACACGAGCAGCACAATTAGCAGCAGCAACAGAATCGATCCAAGACAGATGGCCGCAATCGCTGCCTCAGTTAGGACAACATCCCTCACATCGATATTAATGCTGCGCTGATTGCCCGCAGCATCGAAGGCGGTGATGGCCACTTTTGGTTCACAGCAGGAGGCCATGTAGGTGGCCTTAAGGGGTTCGGTGGTGCCTGCTGTGTAATAGTTGCGATAAAAAAGACCCTCCGGCGGAGTTGTCTGCAAACGCAACATGCCCGACTGCCAATCCTGTGCCGTAACGTCTAAAGTCCAAAAACGATCGCCACATCCCTGGCCATCGTTCGAGATGTAGTTGCATCGATTTCCAAACTCCCAGGACAGATTGGGTCCAGTTGAATCCTTTAAGTGAAAATGTAAATGATAGTTGCTTTTTGTTATTGGTCAAAACTAGAAGACGCACCTGAGCATCAAAGCCAGAGACGACTTTCACGCTAACTGCCAATGTGGCCGTTTCGCTGCCATAGGTGGTAAAACTTATTCTGTCCGTGGTTCCCGGTGATGTGCCCGAAGGCACCAACACAGTCAGACGCACAGTGTTCGTTTCGCGTCCCCGCAAATAGAAACTGCAAATTGGAGAGAGAGGAATATGAATTTGAGCCACAGGTACTCAACTTCTCTGACTCACCTGGTTGGATTGAGCTGGGCGAGGAAGCGTCGCTCGTCTGTTACCTGCACCGTTAGATAGACGCGCTCCGGACGCATATTCGTCACCTCAAAGAGCAGCGTCGATACTTTGCCGGGTGTTGCCAGCAGCTCAGATTGCGTGCTCAGCTCAATTTTGGTACCACAACGTTGAAGCAACATGGCATTCAAGTTGGCACGTTGCCCGGTGGCTGCTCCCAATAGCGTCTGATTGAGACTCGTCACTGGCTGCACCAATTCCGTTTCGGAAAAGGTTTCCACTTCGCTCTTCGGTGAATCCACTTCAATTTCAAGCTTCTCCTTTGTATCAGGAAACTTCAGCTTGGCCAGGCGAGTCTCTGGTGCGACAGGGCGATTAGTGCGTACATGTGAGTTGTAGCTATCAATGCGTCTTATGATATCACCTGCAATTTAGAACAGCAACAGGAATTGTCAATACTTTCTAAATTTTATTGCTAATTATTAAATGTGTTTCATATATTTACAACCATAAATTTGCGTGTCAATTCGTGTCAGAACACACTCAAATTCGAGTTTCACACATTTCTATGTTATTGATAGCTTTTTTAGTGTGAGACGACGGATGAGATGTTTGCTTGCTTCGCTTGCTTGAGTTGTTTGTTGTCGTCAGCAATGATTCTGCTGGAATGACGCTACTTAAGCCGTCTTCAAGGTTGGTACGGTTATCAGTTTCGTAGGCAGGCAGGCATCTTATCACCAAAGCTCAGAGCAACAGTTAGCTCGTCTTGAGCTTTTTTGTTGTTTTGCTGCTGCCACAAGCAGCATCTATGTATTAAAATTTTGTTCCTGTTCAGTTCTATGCGTCAAGCGCGCTCGCCAAGTTCATTTTTACAATTTCTAATTAATCTATTAGGTTAAGAAGAAAAAATAACTTACCCAGAAAAACATCAGCTTTGCGTTCGGCGCGTATAAAAACATTGTATTCAAGATTGGACAATTGTGGAATTAATTGCAACCGGAGAATTGTCGCTTTGCGCAGCTTGTTGAGCGGTACGTAGGCGTCTAGTTCGTCGTTGTTGATATTTTGTGTGTCGTTGGTTGACTTAAACTTGACCAGTTTCTTCAAGTTGATGTCTAAGCGAATATAAAATGCAGACATAAACAATAAATTAACAGGTGCCCCTTTGCCATTCACAACGAAATCGCGCAAACAGCTGCTCGCGTTTAGCGTTGCCAGACTGTTGTGCGTGCACACTGTGTACATAAAATAATAATAAAATTAAATATATTACGCTACGCAAATACGCGGATGCAAATTGTTGCAGTTTGATATGCGGTTAATTCTGCAGGCTACTATCAGTTACTGCAAATTTTAGAAACTAAACATAAACCAATGATTGCGCGTTGACAACTCTCCGAATGTTGTTGGTGTGTGTGTTATGCAGCTGGTAGTGTTATTGCTGCGGTTGTTGTTTTGATTGTTGTGAAAGGTAATCACTTCTGCTAAATACTTAACATAAAAACGATTGTTTCGCATTGTGAAATCAAGCAAATTATTAAACAATTAGATGCTGCCAAAAGTGTTGCGCAAGCCACACTTGCCACCTGTGACATGGACAGATCTGTAATATTGTAAATTTTAACTTACATCCATTTGTGTGCATCATCAAAAGACGCAGTCGATTTTGCTCAGATCACTTTTGAACTTGGCCATGGCAGTGGACAAATAAATGCTTGTTGTGTATGTATAATAGTTTTAAATAAACCTATATATATCTGCCTATTGCTGAAATGTCGATATTTTGGCAACAAAAAAATAACAATTTTGCCATGTGTGTTATTGTGTGTGTGTGTAAAAAGTGTAACTCTTTCACACGTTATATTTTAATCATTTTGCTGATTTGTGCGCTAATCGTTTTACAAAGTGGGGCTTGCAATATTTTTTAAGTTGTGGCAGGCAAAATGCTGGCAACTTCAATTGATTTGTACAAAAAAGTGGTGGCAAATTTGCTTGTGTGTTGTGTTCGTGAGTGTGTGTGTGTAAGTGTGTGTGAGAATGCTTGCTTCCGCAAGCTCTTTTATAACTGTATTTATAAAAGTTCATTTCGAACTTATTTATGATGATGATTAGTAAGCAGTGCAAATATTTGATTAGCAATTTAAATTGATGTTTAACAACCAACAATCAGTGATGCAATTTGAATTATTTAGAAGTTCTTACGAGTGTATTTATTGAAATAGATTATTTTTGACTGTTCTAGAATATTAGAAAATTATGAATGAGCTGGTTTGTTTTCACCTTCAGCAGGCTGAGGCAAGCTTTAATTTTGTTCTTGTGTGTTTTTTACTTTTATTAATTATTAGTCTACGATGTATAAAAAGCTATTGCGATAAGGCGTCGTTCACAATTGAATCTGTGCTGAGACAGACGGTTCGACAATTAAGTCTTGAGTCATAATTGCCTTTATGTCTGGGCTGCAATGTTTATAAAAAAGCTATTAATATATTTATGAACTTTGCTCGCCGACGTGGACATAGACTGGATGATTAACTCAAGAGTTCGGTCACTTAATCAGGGGCTAATTTTATGGCAATTAATTATAAGATATAGATGTGCATAGTGTTAGAAAGCAGTCACAAATTGAAAGCCGAGTTAGTCAAGTGTACAAAATCAAGTGTGCAATCATACAAATAATACAAATACTCGATATACTTACGCGTAGGACAAAACACAGAAAAAAGGTCAACAGGTGCAAGATCGAGTTAAACATGTGCTAAGGATTGCTTTGGGAACTAGAGTTAAAAGTACGCCGTAAAATATTTATTGTGATTAGCTAAAATTGGTTGTGTGTGTGTGTCTTTTAAACGTTGTTTTTTATTTTATACCATTAAAGCTTAACATTTATTACTTTATTTGTGTAAAACATAGACATATACATTTATGTGTGTCTGTCATATATATTTATATATAATTGAAGAAATTCTTTTGTACTACAAGTTAATGTTACGTTTTTAGCATAAAGCTAGCGTTTTGGTTAAGGAAAGCGTTGGAGGAGTTGTTTTAGGGGATGTTGTTGTTTTGTTTGGTTTTTTTTTTTTTTTTTGGATTTTTGGCTGTATATATACATAAAAATATCAGTTGGATGGATAAGGTTGGGTGTCTGGTTAGTTAACGTAGAACTTAAAGCTAAGCACATATAAATAAGTACAGTTGACTCTTGAGACATTTAACAACACTGGCATTAGTTAGAGATAGATTTAGATAGAGCGTGAATGAGTTAAATTAATATATATATATATATATATATATATATTTGTAATGATATAGTTAGCTACAAAACGACTTAAATTGAGGCTAGCCTAGGCGTGACCATACACAAATGTGCCACTAAATTGAAGATCCCATATTGTTGAACCCGTAAACGCTGAACTCTCTCAGTGAAACAAACCAATAATTCTAGTATGAAGAACAAATTGTCTGCTGCTGTCATACTTGGTTAGTACTAAAAGAGTGAAATAGCAATTTTGTGATGTGGGTTAACTGGTTGAACTAACCACCATTGGGCGTTGCCAGTGTGGCACGTCGCATATTGGCATCGATGCGCACATGCAGACTCGATAGCGTCGTATCCACGGGCAGATCCAGCTCCTGGGCACCCTGATACGCATCCGAAACGAGCGTCAGCTGCAATTTAAAGTTAAGTGGTAAGAGAAGAGATGAGATTTAGCGCCATTTAATAGTTGTTGCTTGGTTGCTTGGAATGTCTAGTTTCCTTTCTATAAACCAAAATTGCCCTTCACTTTTCTTTCCATAACCTAGTTTTGCACAAAGATGCAACATCATCAACAACAAAACAACAACAACAATAACAAATTGCTTCGTGCTCTTGAGCACCTGCCCGAAAGGTAATCCAAGCTGCTATTTGCGTCTCACTTGGTTGCTTGGGCAACATTTGTTGCTGAGGCTGCGCAGCTGTTGTTGTTGTTGTTGTTTTTGTTATTGTTTTGGTTAGTTTTTGTCGCCACTTTCAATTTCAACACTGGCTTCAAAACAGCCTTTTAATTATACTAATTATAGTTGTACGATCGTTGTTGCCTCTTTACCGTATTGCCCGCTATATGCTGTCCATGCTCTGTGCTCACAATGTGTATGATTTCGCCGCCCGAGCGAATGGCCACCTCGCCCAAAATGCCTCCCACAGCCTCTTCGGTTTCATTCTCGGTTGCCGAGCGCTCACCGTACCACAGCATAAACAACTGCAAATAAAAAAGAGAAAGATACAAAATGAAAGACAAAACGCACAACCAGTTAACATTTGGATTGTGTGTGTGTGTGTGGGGGGGGGGGGGGAGGGTTACCAAACTATATTGTCTGTTAATCGAGCTTTGAGCTTTAAGTGCTATAATTAGATTCCATACTTTCAATTTGTTTTTTTTTTTACTTACGCGTATTCGCTTCTTTAGTAATGTTATTGCCGCATCCTGGACCAGTTCGGTGTGTGGCGGTGTTGCAGCTGTTGAAATGAATATGGCGCTATCATAGGGCACCAGTTCGGCAGCTTGTAACACACCTACGAACGCATTGCCGCCCTCGTGCTCTTTGGTGCTGTTCAGGCCCGCAATGAATTCCCGCGTGTTGTTGAAACTAAATGCAGATGGGACACCTGAAATATTCAAATTTTTGATTAGCGATAACTCTTCAATCTTAGCTTTCTTCTTTCGTTAGATTTCAAATGTTAAGATTCACATTCATATTCTTAGTTAATGTTTTGCTGTTTACCAGACTCATTCAGCGTGACGAGCACAATTTTGATGTTGATATTCTTGTCCTGCAACGCATCAATGTACAGGCGTTTGGCATGATCCAGTGATGCCGCCGATGGATCGACAATCACCGCCAATGGCATGCGTATGTACGCATCCTTGATGTAGTTGCGCAGTTGATCGGCGGGCAGCATTTCCGGCTTGGCCAGATGAATGTGCTTCGATTGCTTGCGTGGCGACGGCTTTGCTGTCGTCGTCGTTGTTGCTGATGTTGTTGTCGTTATTGCTGCTGTTGTTGTCGTTTCTGAGGTTGTCGACGTTGTTGGTGTTGTAAAGACCACTGGTGGAGCATCAGTTGGCATAGCACTGGGCGCTAAGCCAATGGGCCAACCGCCAAAGCCAGCAAAACCACCGAAACGGGACTGCAGCACGGGCTGTGGTGCCTCGGTGGTTGTTGTTGTTGTCGCCAATATTGTGGTTCGTCTCTCCACACTGTCCACGCTGTCCATCTGATCTTCATAGTAGTCCTCATCTGAGCTGGACTTGAAGGGCTTTGCTCTGTTTTGGTTGGGAAGCTGTTGGACATGCGCCTGTGGCTGTGCCGGCTCATCGTGATAGATCGCATCCACGTCTTGCGGTTTGGATTTGCCAATGCGCTGCGTGTGGTGCTCCGCTGTAATATCCTCATCAGCATAGTCGGCACTATTCACATGGGGATATCTTTCGGCCTTGGCTTTGCGCACATAATCTGGCACTGTGGTTGTGGAGATTAGCTCCTTATGCTGCTCATCCGGTAGCTGCCGTTCATCGTTTTGCTCCTCATCCGCCATCTCATCGTAGTAGTCCTGATGTGAACTCTTAACTATTGGCTTTACGACTTTCGCCTCTTTTTTCTGTGGGGGTGCATCATCCATGACCTCAGCCGCTGTATTCTCATCGTACTCCGAAGTTGGAGCCGGCTCAGCAGCAGCAGTCGTTGGCGGCACAGAAGGCGCCTCTGTGTTAGCCATCACCATTTGGTCTGTGGTCGGTTGATCCAGGGACAGTAAGTCGTTCACAGCCTGAGCATGCAGTGGGCCCTCATCATCATCGATGCTGTTGCGATGATGTTGAGTATCCGCCTCGGCATCGCTCTCCTGTTGCGTTGGCTCGTAGATGTCACCACTGTTGCCTTCACTTGCCATGTCGCTGCCATCGCCGCCATATTCCTCCTCGCTGCCCTCCACTGAAGTCTGCAGTAGCGTCAACCAGAGCAGACCAAGCAGGCAGAGACTTGTTCGCAGTATCATTGAAATGGTATCTGTTTTGGGATGTTTTACTTTTTACTCTTCAGCCGCGACTAAATCGGCATTCAAATCAATCTGCAAGAAAAAAACAAAAATAACAATAAATATCATAAATCAAATATTTTTGAAAGCTACCAAAATAGATTCATGATTGATTGTCGCTTGTTAAATTGACACAATTAAGCGCCACATATTATTATTATTATTTATTTATTTTTGTTAAGTCACCGTTGTTTGCATAGTTTCGATACTTTCGCATTACGAAAAAGTGAAATGTGTTTACAATTATCGTATTATTCTGCAATTAAAGTCATTTTGAATAATTATCGAAAATGGTAAAAAAAAATAAGATATTTAATGTTGCGCAGTTAAATTATTATTTTTGAAATTTAAGCTAATTTTACTAGTTTAAATTGGAGAGAGGGAGAAAGAGATAGAGAGTGTGTGTAAAAATTTTAATCTAATGATAATGGTTAATGGGACATGAACTGGAAATTATGGCAACTCTTTTTGGGAGAAAAAGGCAGCACAAACCATGCAATCACTTTTTTTTTTATTTATATAACATATTGTATTTAATATTAATAATAATCTTTAACCAAATAATTTTATTCACATATCATTTTTCTCTTCAAACTCCAATTCAAACTTAATAAAATACGTGGTATTTAATACCACGCCATAAAGTTGCTATTAAGAGACAGTTATGTGGGGCGCAAAAAAACAATCCGCTTACCACGCACATTTTGTTTAATAAACTCCAAGTCAGATATTTTCCAAAAGTCATGTTCATGAACATGAGTCAATGTGAAACAAAAATACTTTAACAAAGCACAAAAATGTAAACAAACCGAAAGACAACGTTTACAAAATAAATAAGATGATGCGTAAACACAATTTTTAATCTGGAGAAAAGTTTTCTTTGCCAAAATATAATGAAGAAAATTACAAACAAAAAGCACTTTAATAAATTGAGTAGGGCATTAGAAATATACATAAATTGATTGTGTGTGTGTTGGGGGGGGGGGAGGGGGGAACATAAACAAATCACGATATGGTCAAGGCTGTTTTTTATTTAAGCTTTTATCGAAACCTGATCTGCTGCTGCAGCTGAGAAAAACGAAGAGCAATCGCCGCTTGAGACGTTGACATTAGCAAATGATTAAAGTGCGAGACGCATAAATGCAACAACAATAATAACAACAACAACATTGACAGCTATTTTATGAAGACATGTATTTATTAGGCTCTATAGATAAATAAAACAAATTAACCAAATAAAGCTGATGCCTGCGGTCGAATAAACCTGACATTTTGATTGGATTTAATACCTCGTAATCATTGAAATTGTTTAGAGTATTGGGGTATTATGTGGTTATAATTCGAAATGTATTCTTAGAATGGAAAAAGTTGTGAAAAATTAGCTAAAAGCTCTTGCAACATAATATGTAAAGCTTTGATTTTGAATACATTTGATGATATAAATATAAATAAATAACGTGCAGAGTATTTTCTCTTGTGTTGTCAATTTGCCTTGGTAATTCGCAATGCTGTTTCGCTCAATTTGATCAAATTTTAACATTCAATTAACTAAATACAATTAGCACTTGGATTGCGCGTCATGCAAACAACAATTTCAGACATACTCACATATAAGTTGTGTATCTATATACCTTATATTTATTTCTTTTTATTTACTTTTATTATTATTATTTGATGAATGCATTTTGCGTCTTGTTTGAATAACAAATTAGCAACAAATCAATTTGAATGATTGATTTCTTGGCTCTTCAGTTTGCTGTGTGTCTCGTGATGTGTGCAACAACGTGGCCACTTCATCCCAACAGCTGTCATTAATAAACGACATGCAAAAACAAAAAATACACTTAAAATATAAAACAACCAAAAAAATACAATAAAGAAAAAAAAACACTGATAAATTAAATCGTTTATATGCGTTAATAACAACAACAGGTAATAAGGCAGCGAACATATGGAAATAAATTAAGTTAAAATATTCTGCGTTCGTTTTTCAATTTTGGCAGCTGCACACGCATTGTTTTTTTTTTCTTCTCGAATTTGAAAATGTATTTTACATATTTTAGGTGTTGCAAGGTCAATGCGCATTTTGTGAAGCCGGTTCGTTAGAAGAGAGACACAGAACTTGACGCGTGTGTTGCCATGACATCAAATCCCCTATCGTAAATATGAGAACTTGCGATCAGTCAAAATTTCTATAAGCAAAATGCAGTTCCGCTTTTAATTATCGATAACTGCGAGCATGTCAATTGACACGTTCGATTGTCATTTAATCGCTTATCGATTTTTATCCAATATTCAACAATTTCATTAAATAATCCACAGCAAACTGTGCAATGTGGCACGTAGCTCTTGGTTGGATAAAGTAAAGTTAATGAATAATTGGTTGTCAGCAGAAGGTGCTTAACTGATTGCATTGACTTTTATGCTTCTACATTGGTTAAATGCAAGAATCGGGTTTTAATTAAGTCATTTGGTGCTCTGAAGCGTAAAATCAGTTACCCACATTGCTAATTGGCAGTTGTAATCAATGTTATGGGTACTCACTTGATTATCATAATATCCGTTATTACATTGGTAGTGGTGATTTTATGGAACAAGTTTTACAATATAAAAATTATTATCAGATATAGAATTATTTAATTGGTTAGTTTTGCGTAATTTGAGTTTAAAATTTGAAGAACCTTTGAGTACATTTGCGAAATTATAAATAATTAGTTTAGTTGATAAACTTCATAATCTTAAAACTTTATTTTGATTGCAACTTTGAACCTTATCAAAAACATGAATCAGAGAATTAAATAAATACATAAATCACTTAATAAATATAAAACCTTCAAATATATCCATCCATCAAGTGATAAGTGCTAATTTTAATTAAAAACAAAGGCAACAATAAACAAGATCTTAAATCTAACATCAATCAAAAGTGAATTAAATATTTGTCTTTTCGATTGCAGCTGACGGGAGATTGTTAATTCTGCAAATGAGCGCAGCAAATGTGAGATCAGACTGTAATTTGTTTATTATTATTTATAGGCAATTTATTTTTTTTTAATTAAAGAAGGAGAACAGCAAATTGCAAAACTGGCTGTGTCAGCTCATCAATCAGCAGCTGATATTTTTTAAATTCTATATACAAACTAGAAACGCGCAATTATTCGAGTTCCCGGTTTGATCCCGCTAGGTGGGTGGCTTGTGGGGTTAGCGGGGCGGATAATATATTTCACAGAGCGCGTAAGCATTTGAGATATGCGCTATGATTTTTATATCACTTGCCTGCCGTTTTTATAGCTCGACAAATTAATGAGAAATAATTGCAAAAATTATAAATTCAAATTGCGTTTTTATTCACTTTTGTGTTGTGTTTACATACCCTAAGCCTATCGTCAGTTGGAGTTTTGATGAATTTCTTAAATGTTATTATAATATATGAATAATAAACTGACTGTATCTCCAAATAAATAAATCCCCCTAAAACCTCACACTTTCTCAAAAAACGTATTATAAAGTATAAACTTAGTTTATTACACTTAATAAGTTATTTTTATATTTCTTTTTCCTTTACTTAACTTTATTCACTAACAATTACCGTTTCACATATAATAAAAACTGTTCACAGGGTATGTACAAGTTAATCACAATATTAGAATCGATAGAATTTTAGTTTTGTCAGATTGCTTTCTACCAAATTGCGTTTGTTTTTGAAACGCAAACAACACAAATTGGAATGGCAATAATGAAAAACACTCAATTTGTGGCCGTTCTAGTATAGCCGTCGCTGTGGCGACCCTTTAGAGAAACCCACGCGTCGCCTTCTAAAATGGCATTAGCATTCACTGACTTATTGTTGGTTTTTCTTGACATTGAAATGGCAGTAATTTTGTAAATGATTTGTTTTGTTTTGTTTTTCTTATCGTTGACCAATTTCTTTGTGTTATTTTGCCAGTGATTTATAAACATTTTGTTTTATGTATAATTTGACATTTGGCATTTTCGAGCGCAAAATTCTTTTTGTTTGCTTTTGTTTATTCTGAATTTGTTGTACCCCACTTGCCTTTTATGCGACTTCTTGTTGACGTGGCGAGCTGCTGGACGCTTAAAATTGCATATATTAGCAATAAATTGCGAGTGTTATATATATAATTAAGTTTTTGAAAGTATGGATAGTTGGAACTGGGTGCTGGTAAACAAATGACTTAGGCAACGAACTTGTTTAACGGCCGGATTTAAAGTAAATATATAATGTAAATATATATATATATATATATACGTTAAATTTATTTAATATGTATATCGCTTGCAGTTTATTTATGTTTTTAGCGCACTTCTTTGCATTGTGTATGAATTAACTTGATTATGCAAAGCAACAATAATAATAAAAATCAGCCACTTGCACTTTGTGCAGTTTTGATTACAGACAGACCAAAAAATACAAAACACACACAGACACACCGAAACAAAACTCAACTGTTGCTCGTATATTGATTAACCCGTTTAAATGATTTTTTTTTTGTTGTTGTTGTTTGGTTGATGTTGGTTTTTTTTTTGTTGGTTGTATTATGTTCATTAAGTTGAGACACACACGTTGCGTATTGTTGTAGTTGCTGCTGCTGCTGCTGCTGCTGCTGTTGTTCAGCTGTTTTCAACACTTGCGGCCGCGACGATGTCTCAAATGAAACTGAAAGCAGAAACAGAAACGGCGACCAGCGAATAAACCAAACCAACTCAGCACCGCACAGCACCACTCAGTGTTCAGTTTCAGCTCGACTCAACTTAACTCAACTTGGCTCGATCAGCGCTGTCGACGCTGTCGCTTAGAGTTGCAGCCTCAGTTGTAGCGGCAGCCACAGCGCTCAGTCTCATTCGCTCCGTTTAGTTTGAATCTTGAGAGCGAGCTGCTGATAAAGTGGCAACGTGCTGGCCCCCAAACTTGAATAGACGCCATGTGGATTTGGTTTGGTCTATGATGATTATCTATTGCTAATTTCAAACTATAACAATTGAGAATCATCTAAGTGTGGCTGATTTGCTCTCAGATACATATCATACAGTTCTTAAGTACCGTTAAAACTGCCATAAACCATATGCCCGAAATGTTGTTATTAGTTGTGGTCTATCAAGTTTGTTGTTTTTATTTCAAACTTCAACAGTTTTATTTGTTTATATTTTGACAAAGTTGCTTGCACTTCGGCATTCTTATTTGTTTGTGTTATTATCTCGATAAAAAATAAACAATAAAATATAATGGGCATCCTAAAGTAATCAAAATTCCTGCCGATATAAAATGAAATAATGTGCAAGGCAAACTGAGGTCTCTCACTCTCAATAGGAAGTTCGACTACCCAGCGAGGCGACGAAAATGGAGCGTGTGTCGAATTTATTAACTTTGCTCTGTCTACCTCATAAAACACATAAACATACTCGATTTGGAACCGGCTGCGAAAGATTTGATTATCAACAACAACAAAAAAACGTACTAAAACTTAATAAATACATGCGGAACTTTTTGGCATACGTATGCAGCAACATTTTTACCAACGGAAAGCCCAATGTCTACATATTCATTGAAATCATTTGATTAATGATGATCAGTTGATCCGCAGCTATTCCCAAAATAAATCTGAAAGTTAACTTTCTTTGTGGCCAAATTCTATTCAATATTTTATAATATGAAATCGCTTTGCGTCTTGCTTATTGTGTTCAAGGTTCTTTCAATGCTGCTTTTAAAATCGACAATAATATGTCAACACAATGTTTTTTGTTCTATATGAATACGATGTGTTTGCTTGTTTTAATTGAAACATGTTCTTAATCAGTCTTTAACTTCCAGTCTCCCAATTTTGAATGCAATAAATATTTCAGCTTTTCTGCACGTTTTAATTTAAATTAATTCTCTTTTCTTTGATAGTATATATTTATTTCTATATTATTTGCTTCTTTTTCATTGCTTTGAATGAAGTCGTCGCTTAAATATGTGCCAACAACAACAAAATTTGCCTCCATCTCATCATCATTTTTTTTTTTTTGGCAAAATGTTACCCAGTTTTTATTGTTAAAATTGTGTTTTTCATATAAAATCGTGTGCGTTGTGACCTACGTGCGGTGCTTAGAGCTTCTTCAATGTGGCTGACAAGATTGTCGCTACGGCTTTGAATTTGTGGTTCGCTGAATTTTTTATTGCAACATTTAGGTGTGTGTATGTATGCATATGTCGGACATAAGTATGTACACACATTTGGGAATAACTCTAACCGGGGCATGGCAAAAAACCCATATAAATCTTATTTCAGTTGAAGGATCTTTTTTTTTTTTAATTTGAGCAACTGTTCGATATTTTATATCGTTTAAGAAAACTTTTGGTGATAGCTAAACTGGAATAATAAAAGTTTAAATTCGAATTATAAGATTTTGAGCTTGACAAAATAGAAACCAGATTATAACTGGAAGCTCCTCACCCATTCCTTTCCAAGGTTTCGAACTTATATAACGAATTTAATAACAACTTCGTTCACTTCAATATCAAGCTCTATTATTCATTTTTTTTTACTTTACGTTAATTTTAAATTTATATTTGCGGGTTTGCCCACTTTCAATAAAATAATTTATTGCACAATTTGCGTTGAGAATTTATGCGGCTCACGCAATTTTCATGTGTTTCGCGCTTTCGTTATAAATTTGCAATTAATTTGGTTGTTACTGCTAAGCTGTATATTTATTTACACAAGTCTCGTATATTTATTAAAATTACTTTTTTGGTGGTACATGAATAACTCATTCAAGTCATTAAAATTAAGTGTTAAGACATCGAATCGCGGGCACTCACATCTTAATATATATATATGTATGTTTAATTAACGCTTAATGTGCGATGATAAATGTATTTGAAATAAAAAAAACACTTGCTAATCGATTGCAAATTTACCAATTTGTTGCGTTTTGCGGCCCAGTGAACGATTCGCACTTTTCGAACTGGTGCGAGTCTGTGCAAGTCACGATATATTTATGTCTCTCAATATCCTTGCGTAGACGATCACACTTCAAAAACTCGATACACTTCTATACGGGCTTAACAGCGACGCGCTACTAAAACATTGTTCCCTAATTTCTCGCCCTTTTGTAGTCGCAGAAATCATTATGTCGAATTTTAGTTTTTACTTGCTGGCTTTGTGTGCTTATGTGTTGCTCATAAATTGTTTAAATATTGAACAATTGGTTGCAAACGGACATAGACACAATACGTTTCCACGTTGCAAACACGGCGCACCCACTCTGACATACTATTGATAAGATTGTATAGCTCAGGCATAAGAACCTACATTGGAATTACCATGCCTCAAATGCGTCACAAGGCCACCAAAGTGAGACTTCAACTGGGAGTGGATGGGGTGGCCATGCCACATTATGATTATCATTTGCTGGAAATTCCCCGTTGACAAAGTGTCTTGGAACATATTTCACTTGAATTCTCTGCTACCTGAGTTCGTTGTCTAAGTCTTTTGTTTTGAGCCTGCGTCGCGTCAACAACACATTTTTATGATGCTTGCGGGGCAAACAATATGTTATGGAAAAAGCCAGATGAAATTATTTCGGTGTTCTTGTCTGTTATCTACGTATTAAGATGAATCTTGCCAAATTCCAGATGCTGTCTAAAAACAAAAGGTAATTCAGCTTTGACAAATGCCATTTAAAATGACAGAATGATTGTCAGTGGATTTGACTGATACCACTTATTATGTCATTCTAATCAATTCCATAATATTTCATTGGCTTTCAATGAAGTTCTTAAAGTCTCTGCATACATTCGCTTAAGTAACCCAAGTGTAGAAACGTCTCTCGACAGCATCAACCAATAAAATAAAAAAAATATATTGCTCATTTTCTTGCTGGTCGTTTAACCTCCTTCAGTGGCTATAGAAAAATCGTGCATTTTATTTATATCATCGTTTTGCCGCTGGCAGACAGACCGTCTCGAGCATCGGGCTCAACGCATTTTTATTGAGTTTTATTTTGATTTCATTTTGCTCTTGTTTTATTTTTGGCATTTCATAGCCGGAGGGTTCAATGCCAAAAATGCCAAGCTGGTGTTTATTTAGTTTTTTTTTTTCTTTTTCTTAGTGGTTTTTTTTAGTTTTCTTTTCTTTTGTATGTTTTGGGCTCCACATTTTTGGCATGCGACCTGCACGAGCCTTTTGCAAGCGCTTAAGCCCAAATTGTTGGCAATCTTTTCGGGGCATCTTTATTGATTGTTTGCTGTATCCTGCAAATGATTTCATGGGCTCTTGATGTGCTTATGTGGGCCTTAATTGTTTTATTTGAGTGCCATTATGTGCAGGCACTTCGGACAGACGACAGAGGCGGGCTTTTTTTTTTTTGATGTTTGTGTTTGTGTTTGTTGTGTGTTGTGTTGTGTTGTGTTCGTTTTGTGTTGTTGTCTTAAGTGCTTATGCTGCCTCGATTCGTTTATGATCGTTATGATGTCATGCGAAAGCCAAAGCGAATTCCTCTTCATTTCTGTGCGCGGTCTTTATTATTATATATATATATATATTTTTTTTTATATATATTTTATGCTTTATGTGCGGCTCGAGCCATATTTGAAATACGCTGTTCTACTTTTCGTATATATGCCTAGACTTTGCGGTTAGACAATCGCATATTTGCTTTAACAATTTGTCAGAAATGCGTCATTGTCATTGCGGCCTTTTGTAAATATTTAACTAAATACAAAAAAGGCAAATGTAAAATAAAAAAAAAAAAAAATAATGTATATACGTCTCAAGACGAAACTGGAAATTTTCGCAGTTATTTAATGACTTGGTGCCATACACGTCCCCTCTAACAAATCGTTTTTAATACAGAGCCGGTCTATAGTGTGTAACCTAACTTTGTTTCAAGTTGTTTTGCTTTTGTTGCAGTTATTGTTATTTGTTATATTTGTTTGCTTTAGTCGCTTTATGGAGTTACATTAGCCAAACAATTGCTGACTCCTCGAAAAGTGTCAGCACATTGCAAAGACGCCAGCGCTGAAATAAAAACAAACCCCAACAAGTGACAATGTCAAGTGTCTCAGGTATACATATATATATATATATATATATATATGTATATAAGTACATATGGGAATATGCCAAAAATAAATAAAATAAAATAAAAAACGAACACCTCACAATTACCGCGTCACAAAAAATGCTGAAATTAAGATAGCGACCAAAGTATTTATTTGTATATTATATTTGAAATGTTAATATTTTTCTGTCTGTAGAAATGTGCAACGTTTTATTTATGAGCCACATGTGTGTAAAATAAATTATCAACTTTACTTACATCGCTTGACGAATGAGTTGCTGTGTAACTTCTAAATAGATACGGCTTACTCAATATATAAATAAATTAATATTAATATTTTCCTTTTGCAACATTTTATAATTTAGTATTAATTGTTTCCGCTTAATATGCAAATATTGGCTTAGCAAATTTTTCTGTTATGTAAATTTGTTTTAATATTTCTCTTACATTACATGAACTGCAATTACTCTATGCAATCAAGAAATCAATTACAAATGCAAACTACAATTCGTAGTTTTGTTTAACAATAATATTCACATTTACTTACATATTTTTTGTATACAATCATGCGAATAATTTAAAATTTAATGTTTCTAATATGTAAAGCATAAAATATTAATTAATCTTATCGATATGATTCAATGTAAGCGTAGAGCCAGCTATTCGTGACCATTTAGATGAACTGAGAAGTGGCGACTTATAGTTTTAAAGAATACCGGCTTTATCACTTTTCAACTTGAACTTATCGCAGTTATGCAACAGCAACAGAATCACACCTGATAAAATTTTAAGAACTGCAGCGGGGAAAACTTTGAACCAATCTAAGCATTAACCGTGAGATATGAGCTGCTTGCATTTGGTGATCTCACAGCTCTCACATGGCACTTATCGCATGTGCAGCTGTCGAGCGCTCGCAAATATGCCAAAAGCTAGCATAAATATTTACGAGTAAAAATTGCAATGTTTTGAATACTTGAATACACTGGCTACACCGCCGACTTCAGCAACTAGGTGTTAAAGCCCCCAAAGGCCTTCGAAGACACATTTCACAGTCCGAATCACGTTTTATGATCGAGGTGAATTCTTAGGTAGAGCCGCTTACCCAGCCAAATGGCACGTTTGCTAAGCACGGACAGATCCCCCAAAGGCCCCAAGCTCTAAGCCAGTTCCATCGTCTTGCACTGCACTTGCAATGACTTTCTTTCTGGCCCCTAATGAAGACGACTCGTCGATCACCCAGACACTGATGTTATTCATAAACATGATGGCAAAAATCAACAACTGTTTCTTGACTCATTCAAATGTCATGACATTTGAGCTCAGCTAATGCCAATTTTTGGCTTTTTATGATACTCGGACCCAGCCAGCACAAGCACATAAATTGTTGTATTTGTTAATCGAATCCAGTTGTTTATTTGGCAGTTTGGCAACTGCTTAAAATACCTATCATTTTAAAGGAGTAGTATTAAAAAATGGGCGAATAATTTATTACACATCGAGTTTATTCAGATCGTAAGCGTAAAACACGTTAATCAATCTGAGTAATTGCCAAATCAAGTTAAAAAAAAATTTGGTTTATAATCTTTAATGCAACACTTGAATGTTTATTCATAAATTTAGATTCGAAGATTATGCTAAAGCTGGAAATGTAAAATATATTCTTAATAGCTGATTATGATATTGATAGCCAACTTTGAGTTGGCTGAGTTGTGATGTTTTGGCCTGGACTTTGCTCTAGAGCTCATCATCAGTAGATAACAACTAGTTTGAGGTCACGACGAGTTTGATTAGCATATTGTGAAGCACATTTTTTTTTATTTTATTTATAATAAGATTATTTCCGTAAAACTCAAAATTCAACAAATTTCATTTATTATCTTTTGCATACATTGCAGAGCCGAAAACGCTGGTGACAGTTGGACAATCATCGAATATTGACGATAACGAGACGCTTGACGAGATTAATCTGAATGCAAGCGGAAGTGACGATTCAGCGACTGTAAACACATCCGTTAATCCATATCTGAGAGCAGCGGATGCTAACGCAAATCCTTTGCTAGAGCCGGCAACAGGTGCTGATTCGCTGTTTAGCCAGGCGGCATCTTCGTTTGGAGCGTTGCCATCGGTGGCTTCAAACGTTTTTTCTACCTTCTCGAAGCGCATCTACGCTCGAGAAACGGACGAGTCGACGACGCCAACGCAGCCCCAACTGGACATACAGCCTACTTACATACAACAGGCGGGTCAAGTGGCACTGCCACCTGCACCTTTCTACGCCGCACCACCAAGTGTCGTTGGCGAAGCGGCGCCAGAGCCACCAAAGTTATATGCGCCCACAGAGCTGCCTAGCATAGGAGCTGGTTCTCTGCCGTTGCCGCCTGCTGCATCGGCTGGACAAAATACTTATCGCCTCAGCGCAAAAAAGAAACTTTACGCTCCCATACCGGGATTCTCCGAGCAACAACAACAACAACAGCACCAGCAGCCAGTGGCAGCTGCTCCTTTTCAAATACCACCGTATCCGACACAGCCATCGGCTGCATTTGAGCAACTTGCACCACCAGTTCAAGAGGAACGCAAATCGGGTGGTGGCCTCTTCTCGCTCACCAATCTGGTGCCCACTGGCGTGTTACAAAACATCTCGGGACTAGTGCAATCAGCCACTGGCAGAAGCAACGAGCCAGCACCGTCTGCTGTCAACTACAGTGCACCTAACCCAGCTTCTAATCCAGCTGGATACTTTGACATTGGCACTGGTTCACAGCAGCCAACATATCCAGCATCGGGCGCTTCACCCTTTGCTCCTACCTATTTCGTGCCAACTGCAGCACCACCCACAGGCGGAGGTTTCTATAATCCGTCTGTAATTACTTCAGTTCCTGAGGCTGCTCCGCCAGCCTCAATTGGTGGTTACTTCACGCCTTCAACAGCTACACAAACATCGCTTCTGACATCTACTCAGCCACCAGCTGTTTGTTTACCACCTCAAACAACGACAGTCGTCCAGCCACCTTCAGAGGTCCAGCCACCTTCAGTCGTCCAGCGACCGACAGTCGATCTTTCTCCGGCAGTCGCTCATTCTTCGCAGCCGCCAATCAGTCAGCCAACTGCGTTTGTTGGGGGTAGTTCCGCTACTGGACCACCTCCAGCTGCAGCTGTTCCTCCACCCACAGTTGGTGGATTGTCACAAGCATCATATCGCCTACAGAAGGGCACACGACTCTACAAAAGTCCACTGACAGCGCACGAAACTTCAACTACAGCCACACCATTTGGTCATCAAGCGCCCTTTCCGCCCACAACATCTGGAACTGCGTCTATTTTTAATCCATTCGGAGAAGCAGAAATTGCTTTATTTGCAGCTCCTGCACAGGAAGTCCCACTCTTTCCGGCAGGACCATCAACAGCTCCACCACCTTCACTTTTTGCGCCACAGACGAATGTAGCGACGGAGATCTGTTCGTCAGCGACTCCAACAAGCGCTTCCATCTTTGCGCCAGTCTCGTTACCAACAACCACAGTTCAGGAGATTCCTCAATTTCAAAGCTTAGACGCTGAAGTTTCACAAGGACTTCCCTTTTATCCAACAGCAACAGTCAGCAACCAATTTGCTCCGCAGCCCCAGAATCCAGAGCCAAGCAGCATCTTTGCTCCAACCCAGGAAGTTTCCTTGATTGCTCCTCCACCAACCGCTGCAGTTTCATCTGCGCCAACTCAGGAAGTTTCCTTGATTGCTCCACCACCAACTGCGGCAGTTTCATCTGCGGCAATTCAGAAAGTTTCCTTGTTCCAGACATCGCAGGACTTGCCCCTATATCAACCTGGACCAGCAACATCAATTTTAGCTCCACAGCTCATAAAGGAAACTGAATCAATATTTGAACTAATCAAAGAACGTCCCTTGTCGGTTGCAACGTCGACAACAGCGACAAGCTTACCAACTGAAGCATTACAAGGACTGTCTCTTAATCCGTCTGGAGCAGCGACCTCTTTCTTCCCTTCGCAGGAAGTTAAAGAGCCAGAGCCATACCAGACAGATTCCACACCCAAACCAAGCCAGGAAGTTCCAACTCAGGAAATTCCCCTATTCACAAACACACCAATTGAAGCACTACAAGAACTGTCCTTGAATTCGCAAGGACACGCAGCTTCTCTCTTTACCGCAGGAGGTGCACACGAACCAACCGCACCACCAATTCTAGAAGAAACTCGGGAAATTCCACAGCTTGCAGCTGCAATACCAAATTTTGCTGTGCAGGAAGGACTTCCATTGTATCCACCAGCACAAGCTGCTCCTAGCACTGTGTCCTCTGAGCCTGAACAGGAAATTCCATTATTTGTGCCTGTACCTAAAGCAGCAACAGACGGCGAGGCAAATCAAGGAGTGGCTCTTTACCCACCACCACCAACAGACACAGCAGATCTGGTCGTGAGTTCAGAGACTTTAACGAGCTCTTCAGCAACAACAAGCGCTCCACTTGCAACTTTCAGCGCCACTAGCCTATTTGCACCACTTCCAAAAGCCGAAACACCGCAGGAAGCTTCAGGATTAAGCACAAACGACTTGTTTGTGCAGCAACCGCAGCTGGACAGAGTTGCGCTAACCACTCAGACAACAACCACATTTTTCAATCCCTTTGCCCAGACGGTAACAACGCCACTGCCGCAGGATCTATTGCCACCGCCCATAGGATTTGTGGCACCCAGCACTCAGGCAGACGACAACGTTCTCTTCGCGGCACAAACCATTGAGCCCGTTCTCTCAGAGACAGAGGCTATTAAAGCTGTAGAATTACCGCTGCCACCACCACCTAGTAGCAAGCCTGCAGATAGCTCCGCCCCGGCAAATCCATTCCGAAAAAGCCACGAATCAGTTGCAACTTCAGTAGCAGCTGCGCCATCGCCATTGCAGAGTTTCTTTACACCGGCGTCCAACAGCAGCGATTTTAACTTCTTTGGAGCACCACAGGAGGCAACTCATCCAGTGGGCAATAATCAATTCCCAGAGTTGCCACCCCAAATTGACGTCGCACCACCGCCATTGGCAGAGGAGCTGCCTGTCACCGAATCGGCTGCGCCATCTTCCACTCACGCACTTGGCTTTGAACAACTTGTCCAGGATTCACAGCAAGCAACGCCACAAAATCAAAATTCAACTGGAAATACCTGCCAAAATTCTAGTGTAAACTTGTTCTCTGGTTATTTTGGAGGGTCAGCAGAGCAAGCTTTGCCAGTCGCACAACCACACCCACCGCAGCAGGAACAGCTGCAGTCACAGCCACAGACACAACCACAGCTTACTGCCTGCAACTCGGTAAATTTCTTTGATCATTTTGCCGCTGGCGGCCAGGGGCAGGAGGATCAACGTATCCAGAACTTCTTCAATAATCCACCGCTGCAGGATCAGCCAGCCGCACCCGGTGAACTAAAATACGATATTGTGCACAGCGGCCTGCCAAGCAAACTCTTCGAGGAACGCTCACAGACATCCGTCTCGAATCAGGTCGAGCCGCCATCGTCCGCCTGCTCCGAGTTCTCTACAGTTGTGCAGTCAAACGTAAGCCCCATAGCCGCCCAGCAGCCGGAGCGCCAGGCCGAATATCTACAGCAATTGCATCAGGGCGAATTGCCTGAAGAGATCCTTCAACAGCTGAGAATGGCCAACGAAAAGGGTCAGGCCATTGCGCCGCCTGCCGAGGCAATTGTAAGTCCACTAGTTGCATCTGAGTATTCCTTATTTTTATTAAAATTCTTATTTTCAGATTTATACGCCCGTATTGCCACATTGGTTCTACAAGCGCATCGTGGATGCAAAGTATTTGTGGACTCCATTCAGTCACTACGACTCGGCGCTGCTAGAGACTAGCGTGAACAGCGGTAAGAAGTCACAATTTGATCTGATAAGCATATTCTAATTGTCTCCATTCACATATAACATGTAGATGACACCGATTCGACGTGTATTGTTGCCGTTGAAGGCGGTCGTTATGACGTTAACATCAAAGAGCGCACCAAGATACCCGTGTATTGGGAGGGCAAGGCAATTGAGGTGCGTCGCTGTTCCTGGTTCTACAAGGCCGTGGACGGGAAGTATGTGCCGTATGCCGAGGAAACCGCAGCGATCCTAGAGATTGAATATAAACGCGCGACGGAAACAAACGAATGGCACAAGAAGATTATGTTGGCCAATGGTGAGCAGGTCACCATGCATGGTCCCAGCGTCATTGTGCACTTTATGCCGCCGTCAAGTGCCGACACGTGGGGCGGCACCGTGCAGAACTCAACGCGGCCGTTGGTCGTCAAACGAGATTTGAATGATTTTAAAATACAGCAGGGCGAATCTCAGCGCGTGGATCATTTGTTGTTCATGGTGCATGGCATTGGATCTGCCTGTGACCTAAAAATGCGCAATGTTGAGGAAGTTGGTAAGTTTAAAGTTACTTACCCAATCTTATGTGAGGCTCTCTTAATGTTCAATTTACTTTTTAGTGGATGATTTTCGCAATATTGCACTGCAGCTGGTGCAATCTCATTACAAGAACTCCATGGACATGGGACTGGTGGGTCGCGTCGAAGTATTGCCCATTGAGTGGCATGGCCATTTGCATTCAGAGGAGCTGGGCATAGATGAGAAGCTCAAGTCAATCACTTTGGAGTCGATACCAAGGTTGCGGCACTTCACAAACGACACGCTGCTTGATGTACTTTTCTATACCAGTCCCAAGTACTGCCAGAAGATCATGAACACGGTCGCTGATGCATTGAATGAGGTCTATCTGAAATATCGCACGCGGCATCCCGAATTCAATGGCGGCGTCTCACTAGCTGGCCACAGTCTGGGCTCCCTAATACTGTTCGATCTACTGTGCCATCAGGAGTCACTTAAGGAAAGCGAAGAGGAGAATAAGGTGAGATGGCACAAATATTACCCAAATGCCCATACACAAAGTAACATTGTGGTTTTACGTACAACAGGAGAATCCCGATCAATTGCCACGAAAGCAAGGTGCCGATTCCAGGCAGGTGCAACTGCCTAACAATGATGAAATGCTGCCCAAGCAGGTCAGCTATGCTATGGGTTTGGGACCGGCGGGCACTGGGCAGCCCGTGATTAACTACACGCAGCTCATTTTCCATCCCAAGAAGTTCTTTGCCCTGGGCTCGCCGATTGGCATGTTTGTGACTATCCGTGGCATCGATAAGCTGGGTCTCGATTTTCGGCTACCCACGTGTCCAGGCTTTTATAACATATTCCATCCCTTTGATCCGGTTGCGTACCGCATTGAAGCACTTGTCAATCCGGATATGAAAGGAATCCGACCGGTGCTTATACCGCATCATAAGGGTCGCAAGCGCATGCATCTGGAGCTAAAGGAGACAATGGCTCGCGTGGGTGCGGACATTAAGCAAAGATTCATGGATACATTCAAGACCACATTGGATAGCGTTAATTTCCTGGCCACCGTCACCAAGGTCAAGAAAGAGGCCGAAGAGTCGCTCGAAAAAGAAGTGCAGTCTGTAAGTTTAAAGCGATGCAATATCACTAATCAAATGCTAACACTTTGTATAGAGTTCTTCACAGTTATTCCAAAAACAAACAGAAGATCAGGATCAATCATCTGTGGCGACAACTTCGACGAATGCGCGCAATCGCACCGATTCCGAGTCGACGAGTAATTCAGATCCCGAATTCATTGAACTCGACTTTCCACTAGGTAAATTAAACGACTCAAAACGCGTCGACTATGTGCTACAGGAGGCACCTCTGGAATTTATCAACGAGTACATATTCGCCCTAAGCAGCCACGTTTGTTACTGGTGAGTAGTATATATTTAAATGCTTAAGTTTATTTTCTAATATTCAATTTTACAGGGGCTCTGAGGACACTATTCTATTTGTAATGAAAGAAATCTACGCTGGCTTGGGCATTAGCACAGATAGCCAAGTGCCGCAGCAATCCATGACCATTGAAAGGCCAAGCTCCCGAAATAACAGTGTCAGTCAGGCGCTGTTGCCGATGTGAGTTTGAATTTGGACACACTGCATCAGCTCGTCTTCTTTTACAACATACTATTATTACAAATATCTAGAGACAATTTATTTAACTATTTTTTTTGTTAGCAAAATCATGCAAAGAATTTATAAAATGTGCAACTCTAACTTGGTTAATGGTCTTTTAAAATTAAGAAGCTATGCAATGTCAGAAAACAAATGAAAACTATCCGATAATGTACTGTGTTTTTGGTAGCTTTACATTGTTGATTTATACATATATACATACATACTATTTACTCAATATACACTATATGCTTCTGTTCTTTTTGTAATATTGCGTTTCTAATATGACTTTGTAATATGTAATATGTATGCTATATAAAATTATATGTCTATTATTATCAAATAATAAATATGCCATACAGCACAAGCACAAAAGTTATTTGAACTTTTCGAAATGCCGATAAAACCAGTTATTGGCCGCCAAATAATTATCGCAAGCTGTGGGGTTATATGTTAGAAATTATCGAATGCTGGTGGACCAGTGCTGTATAGCGCACTTTAAGCAGCTTATACATATTGTGATCGGACGACCACCACAATTTATCGCTCGACAACCACAAATTCATTCATTACTTTCTATTTGTTGTAAATATTTATAAAAATGCTTTGAGCGAGCAAAAAGCCAAACTAAAATAGTCCAAAATGAGGCATTAAAGTGTAAACCAGGTTTAGTGTATGTTGTTCAACCTATGAAATACAACAATTGCATATTTTGCACCTTCCAAATACACGCACAAGGACGGGCCACTGGCTGCCGTCGACGTCGTCTTTTTCGCTCTAATTTCCCAGTGCCAAAAAAGATAATTACAAACTGCTGCCGCGCGCTTAAAACAACACCTGCTGCAAGAATCATTTAGCAATAAAAGAAAAACGGCCAAGACGATGACGAAGACAAAGAAAATTCACCAGGTGAGCAGCAAAATCAGTATGCAAACAACACCAAAAACAATTTGCGCTTCAGTGAATATCAAACGCCACTTGCTAGTTAGCTGCTCATCTACAAAAAAAACAACATGTGTATATATATATATATATATATATGTACTTGAATGTGTGTGCCAAAGCTTGATGCGTTTGTTATTGTTGGTGTTGCATATGCAATTGTTGAAGCTTATCTGTTTTTGGCGCTTTGGTCGTTTTAAGCTATATATATAATTTTTTTTTCTTTTGTGTTTGTAGCTATAACGGAAACTGGCATCTGGAGAATATTCAAAAATACTCACACACAAAGCAAAAACAAATCAAAAAACACAATAGATAAGCACGCAAAGTACATGCCAAACTTTTCTACTTATCGCAACTTGGTCACAGAACAAGCAAACAATGAGTTGGCTTCGTACGAGTCCATTGCGTCAGAGTCTCACACGCAACAGTGGTGGTAATAGCTCCGGAGGCATTGGCAACTCTGGCAATGCTTCGGCAACGGTACGTCAACGCCCCATAGATGCTGCCACAGATTGTGATCCGCGCGCCTGCTACGATAGCTTCTGCAAGCACTGGCAGCAGGCGTATGAAATCATCCAGCATACGGGTCCGCCCACCCATGACGATGTCCTGGGCGTCGTCTCGCATCTGGATTATATGGTAACGCTGCTGCTGGTGGAGCTTCATCATTGCAACAAGGTGTCGCTGCCAACGGCAGATGCTGCACCGCCGACAGCCCCCTGCCTGGAGTATCTGCTTAGCGAGAATCTGCTGGACAAGCTGTACGAATGGGCTAGCACAACGGGCCGCTATGCGAATGCGGTGCGTCTGGAGCAGCTAAAACTTTACGAGCTGCTCGTGAGTCACTCACGCCATCAGCTGCTGTGTCACGAACCATTTCTGCGTCCGTTACTCAAAATTCTTGCCTCCAGCCAGGGTGAGATCTTTCCGCCCGATCTAGAGAAACGTCTTGTAATCCTGCTAAACCAGCTGTGCGTGGTGCTCATGCAGAATGTCCATCTGCTCGATCTGTTCTTCTTCTCTGCCCAGACACAGGTGCAGGAGCAAATTCAAAATGGCAGCTTGGCCGCCCCCAAAAGTGGCACAACAACCAAGTGAGTTAACTATAATGTCTTTGTTGACATTCAATAACCATATGTTTTATTTTTCGGCTATCTCCAGTTTTATTATCTTCTCGCTGCTCATTCCGTATGTGCATCGAGAGGGCAGTTTGGGTCATCAGGCGCGTGATGCTTTGCTGCTGTGTATGGCTCTATCGCAGAAGAACTCCAATATTGGGCACTACATTGCACAATACTCATCCATTTGCCCGCTGCTGGTCACCGGCCTCGGCGGCCTCTACTCACGTCTGCCCAACAGCATCGAGGTCAGTGCAATTGACTGGCATCGCATAACGCCCGACGATGTCACCGAGATACCGGAGCTAACGTTGTTCATGAACGCCCTGGAGTTCTGCAATGCGGTTGTTCAGGTGGCGCATGAGATGATTAAGCAGCAGCTACTTGATTTTATGTACCAGGGTTTTATTGTGCCGGTGCTCGGCCCGGCCATACTCCAGGTGAGTCTCGGCCTGTTTTTTTTTTCTGTTCTCACGTAAAAACTTGTCTTCGATGCATTTCTTGTGGTGTTGGTTGCAAAATTGTCACTTGTCCCTGGTGCTCTTGTGTCAGTGTGTGTGTGTGTTTGTTTGCTTTTTACTTACCTCTATTGCTACGCTCAAATCAATCAATAAATTAATCAATCAAAAAGGTAATCTAATAAAAATATTCTATCGAAAATTAGGTTAATTCCAACTTTTGTTTTGATTGCGGTATGAGCGTAGTATATAGTGTGTGTGCCTATTTTTTCTGTTTTTGGGCCGACCCCAAGCTAACCAAACACCTCGCCTCGAAATGTCGAAACAACTTTTTGCGCTCCAATTCGCAGACACTGAAGGGCAAACATTTTCAGACGAACATCGACTCACAAATCTCGGCCATGTCCTATCTCGATCTGATACTGCGCTCCATCACTGAGCCTAGCCTGATGCGAGCCTTTGTCAAGTTTCTGCTCGACACGGAGAAGTTTGACGGCGAACGCATTTTGGATGCGCTCGTGGAGCGACTGCACTCGCCAGATGCCAATCTGTGTATGGTGACAATGGCTCTGTTTGATACTCTGCTCGGCTTGCACTGCGAGGATCTGATGCTGGAGCTGTTACTCAAGTATATGCTGCCGGGTAAACATGTGCCCATCTCGCATCGTCACAAAATCAACAAGATCGATCCGTATCTGAATACGACCGAGTTTTTCTTGGAGCTCACGCCAGACGTAATGAAGCGGGCTCGTGATCTGGCGCGCCCCAAAAGCGTGCACGAACTGGTTGATCCAGGAGCAGCGCTATCACCCACATTGCTGCCCAGCCTGCCTTCACCGGTGATGAGCAAAACCATTGGCGCCAACTGGAACTACTACGGTCACTACACAGGCGACAGTTTGTATGCCAACATCCAGGCGTATCTGTTTGAGGCGCATTCACGCATCGCTCAGTGCCAACGCGACTGCGGCAAGTGGGCGAACAACTATCGCTATCAGAAGTGGCCACGGCAGGGCCAGGTCCGAGCTACATCCCATGCCCTGGAGCTGGCCAGGCAGTTTTTTAGCGAATTTGGTACATCAACATCAATGGCAGTTTCGCCAATTGCCAGCAGCGAGATAGGCGAGAAACAGTTGGACAGCCTGCAGTCCATTGGTGAGTCCAGCGGCTATGAGTCGTTCAAATGGCGACCAGAGGATGCCGATGTTAACGATGCGAACACAACAACAGCAACAAGCGATCCAGACGTGGATCTGAACAACAGCAGTAATCACAACAACAGCAGCAGCAACAGCAGTGGTAGGCGCGATTCGTGGCGCATCTCGCAAAGCACACGCAATGAGATCTTGCTCACCGATTTGGATTTTTCGGAGGATTTGTTTGCGCAGGGCACCGTAAACTTGGGTGAGTTAAAGTCAGAACATAAATTGTGAAATTGGTCTATTGATTGATTTTCTAATTTAGGTCCCTTTCTGAATGCCATTTGGAGCAAACTGCAAACCTTTACGAGCAACTCGCTGTATGTTAATCTGCATTTAACTGGGCTGATTACACGACTTGCCTGGTACCCACTGCCGCTTATCCATTCGCTGCTGCTGCGTTCCGATATTGCGATTACCTCGGACACGCCCTCGTTCCACCAGGTGTTGCGCATGCTGAAGCAGCAAATCGATGCAGAGCTGCCAGTGGCGGAGAATTCGCTGGAGATCATCGATGTGGCGCGTACATCGCTGATTGATCGTGAGTTTCGTTTGGTCAATGCGCGTAAGGTTAGCGAAAATTCGCCGCTGCATCAGCAGCAACAGCAGAACCAACATACAACCAATTC
This sequence comes from Drosophila melanosoma, assembly GCA_035042045.1. NCBI lineage: Eukaryota > Metazoa > Arthropoda > Insecta > Diptera > Drosophilidae > Drosophila > Drosophila melanosoma. Next base: position 2,763,322 of record JAWNLY010000183.1, on the reverse strand, counting down.
CACTCATCAGCAACAACAGGCGCAGCAGCGTTCCACGTATGCAACACTGTCGGCGGCGACACCAATGCATGCCTCACCCACCAGCGCCTATGATCCCTTTCGACGCAGTGACAATAAGCGACGCAGCATTAGCGCGTCCATATCGAACATATTCGGCCGGAAATCTGCGTCATCCACAGCGGCCTCAAATGCGAATCCGGGTAGGTGATACTTTCCCAGCGTTCACAACTAACAATATTGCACATTTTCTTTTTTACAACCAAGAAAACAAATTCACAAAAAAAAAAAAAAAAAAACAACGCTGCAGGGGATGTTGGAACAAAGTCGGTTTTGGGATCTTAACCATAAAACTCATACACACACACACAACTACACACATTTTTAAATACTTTATAATACATAAGTTTCCACTGACAAGATACGACTGAGAATGGTTCTGGTCAGTGGAATTTAACTACACATCCATCACATTACATATGTAGATTTTGTACAATGTCTGCAGATGTTGCTTATAATGAATTTGTCTCTCTTTTTTTATTGTTTATTTTTTTTATCAAAACGAACAATTTTCTACTACGAAAATCTTAGCTTCATCTGGCTTATCACAAATTTACGCATTCTTCACCGGTAAATATTTCACGCTTAAGTAAAAGTTCCTTAAATATATAGAATATACCAAATAATACAACCCAACTAAATATCTATATAAATACATTTATACTTGTTAGCTATTTTATCTGTTGAGTAGATTGCCGCCTCCTGTAGCTTTGTACATATATTGCTCCTAACTGTGTCCACCTACCTAATAATTATTTGCTTACAAATTTTGCGTTATTGTTGTGGTTGTTTTCGTTTAACCCAGAAAATGAATTTTTCTTATAAAGCACGACTAAAATATTTTGGAATTTTACAGGTGCCGCTTCCACGCTGGTGGGTGGCATCAACGGGGAGGTTAATTCACGTGGCGTTGCACAAGATAACCTGAGGGGAAATACCTGTGAGACGAGCTTGAGCACCTCACCACGATCCGACGCACAAGCAACATCGACGAGCAGCACCAATAGCTCCATTGGTGGGTCAACGCAAACATTATCAGCAACCCACTCATCGAGCACGCTGCATGGCGTGGAGAGTGCTCCTCAGACGGGCAGCTTTAATTCGGAGCCAGTATCCCTGGACTCGGTGGCCTCGATGGGCATCATAGCAAATACAAGCGGAACGGAACGCTCACGTGATTTGGCATTGTGTGCCGTCCTGCTGGATGAATGGCTTAAGGAGCTGGCGGCAATTGCGCTGGAACAGAGCGTTGTTCTGGTCACAGAGCAATTGCTTTGACAACGGACGTACAGTTATGAAATATGCAGTGGTTATTTGATTTGTTGACGATTATTTATTTAACCAGTTCAATTGTTTCAATTGATACCTATTATTTCCTGTTAAATTATCAATATTGTGTTAGTGTATATGTATTTTAACCAACTTGTTCGAACAAATTCGCACTTTTACAGATTTTCCCTAAAAGCGAAATAACAAAAAAAAACAAACAAAATAAACACTCGTTAATCTATTTAGTCCCTAAGTTTAAAATTGTAAACAAATATCGTTGCTAGCTGACAAACAGAAAAATTTTAAGTGTTCAAATGTAAAAAATTATTCTAATTACAAGCAATAGGCATATTATGTAATATATATATATATACACTGATATATATACACCTTTATACAAAAACAAAAAGATAAAGCATGAGAAAAATTTACAACACAGCATATAGCATATCTATTTTTGCAATATATATTTTATGCTTTTATGTATATACAACATGAAATTAGAGAAATGTTTAAATAACGTAAAAGTATTAAATTGGTCCAATTAATTAAACCTGCACACTCAAAGTTAAAAGTGTTTTCAATTATTGTTGAAATTATATCTGGTTTTAATCATTTTTAAACCATACGCTTTGGCGCTAAACAAAATTTCAAAGTCTGGCAACACTCTATTGCCTACATAACACCGATTATAGAGACAACAGTGTTGCAAAAGACCTACACATTGGCCGCTTCTGATTAGATTGTGAAATAATAAAAGTAGTAAATAAATTGCAGTAAAAGTCAACACAAACGCACGTGCAGTATAAATATGCATAAAATGCTGGGCCGCTTGCAGGCTCATGTGCTACGGCCAAGTGTCAGGCCCCTGGCAATAGTTATGCGACTGGTGTCAACCGATGTGAAACCAGCGGCTACATCAAAAGGTATGAGATAAAGTTACATATGCATATCCATTACATGTCGATTGATCGATTGTTGTCATGCTAGAATTTCGTGATCGCCAGGTGCGTTTCAACATAAAGAATGAACAGACACAGGGTCGACCTTTGTATTTGGATGCACAGGCCACCACACCGATGGATCCGCGCGTGCTGGACGCAATGTTGCCCTATCTGACTAACTACTACGGCAATCCACATTCGCGCACCCACGCCTACGGCTGGGAGACAGAGCATGCAGTGGAGAAGGCACGCGAACAAATCGCGAAACTGATTGGCGCCGATCCCAAAGAGATTATTTTCACATCCGGCGCCACAGAGTCAAATAATGTTGCTGTCAAGGGGGTGGCACGCTTTTATGGCACCAACAAGAAGCATGTGATTACCACACAAACGGAGCACAAGTGTGTGCTGGATTCGTGCCGTGCACTGGAGAACGAAGGCTATCGGGTTACCTACTTGCCGGTTAAGGCCAATGGACTCATTGACATGCAGCAACTCGATAAGGCAATGACACCAGACACATCACTCGTTTCCATCATGACGGTAAACAATGAGATTGGCGTGCATCAACCCATCTCAGAGATTGGCAAATTGTGTCGATCGCGCAAGGTGTTCTTTCACACGGATGCGGCACAGGCAGTGGGTAAAATTCCATTAGATGTCAACGCCATGAATATTGATCTGATGTCTATATCGGGACATAAGATCTATGGCCCTAAGGGCGTGGGCGCTTTATATGTGCGACGCCGGCCACGTGTGCGTCTCGAGCCCATCCAGAGTGGAGGTGGCCAGGAACGAGGCCTTCGCAGTGGAACAGTGCCCGCCCCTTTGGCTGTGGGTTTGGGCGCTGCAGCTGAGCTGTCAATGCAGGAGATGGACTACGATAAGAAGTGGGTAGATTTCCTATCCAGGCGCCTGATGGACAGAATAACAAGCTCTTTGTCGCACGTGATACGTAATGGGGATGCAGTGAGCACATATAATGGTTGCCTAAATCTATCCTTTGCCTACGTCGAGGGCGAATCGCTGTTGATGGCCCTAAAAGATGTCGCGCTCAGCAGTGGATCTGCTTGCACTTCAGCATCACTGGAGCCATCGTATGTGCTCCGTGCCATTGGCACCGATGAGGATTTGGCGCACAGCTCCATACGCTTCGGCATTGGACGTTTCACCACCATCGAGGAGGTCGACTATACGGCCGACAAGTGCATCAAGCATGTGGAGAGACTCCGCGAAATGTCGCCACTGTGGGAAATGGTGCAGGAGGGCATTGATCTGAAGACCATACAATGGTCTCAGCACTAAATGTACTCTCCAATTAATTGTTTATTACTGCGAATTAATCACATAAAATAATGAAAAAAAAGTAAAAAAAAAAAAAAAGCACTTATGCTCCGAGAAAAATTGTCTCAATGATGTAAGGGATTGGGTATAAAAAGGGGAAGGCATGAAGAAATCAAACAAAATCTAAAAATTTGCGGTAACTGTGAACGCCTCAAGGACTAACCGGATGTCAGTCGTTATGCTAATCCTAGTTAAACCAAATTAAAATATACGAAGATCATTTGAACAACTCTGATAACACGATTTTTTTATTATATATTATATATCAAAATATAATAGGTCAAATGACTCTTAAACTTTCTATGAATCGTTAGTAGCATTAATTATTCCTTGAAGTATGCATATTAAAAGGTGATTTATATTCCGACTGTGAAGAAAGTTTTTAACTGTTATTATTATAATAACGAAGTGTAGCCACTAAGCAGAAAACACTTGTATAGCGCAGCTAAAAACATCCATAATATTAACTTTGTAAATGTTTGAGTTTATTTTGTACACAGAACCCACTTAAATATTATCTTAGCTTGGTGTCAAGTAAAGGTTACACAATTGGAAATACACTTAGAGCTACAATGTGCAAAATGCAAAGCGAATCCAATTTGCATTGCTTGGCTTTGTTCGCTTGCTTTGCGCGATTGGGTTCAAAGTTCAGTTGGCTTTCTTTTTGGCGTCGCCACCCAAAATCTTGCGACGCAGCGTGAACATATGCAGGTACAGTTGTGGGAAGATAGGAATGTAGCCCAACATGACCATCCAGAGCAGTGTGTAGTAGGAGAAAGTGGTATTCCATTTGTTTGGCATCTCGATGCTCCAGACACTGTGCTCCTTGGCATAGCGCTGTGCCCACCAGAAGCACAACAGCTCACCGGTGACACCAATAGGATAGAGGGCAATGAATGTGGTGTAGCGCAGAAAGACGACAAACTTTGGTACCACCTTGATAATGTTCAGGGCATAGAAACCATAGCGAATGATTTCGGTAACGGCCCAGGCGAACAAAGCAATTGGCAGGCCGGGTGACACTTTGCCCGTGGGTGTAGCCATGACAACGCCAACGACGACCATCATTCGGCTGAACACTTGGAAGGTGGTTACCACCGGATTCGATTTCACCAGTCCAAATACCGCATTCAGGATCTCCACAAAAGCAGCATTCTGGAAGATGATGACAGCGACGCGTGTGTAATCCCACAGAGTGATCTGGGCACGGAACTGAGGCCCTTGCAGCACATAGTAGTTGACCAGCTGATACAGAATATAGCTCCAGCCACCCACTTGCACGGCATTGTAGGCGAACAGGTAAATTTTTGTCAACGCCGACGGCTCTTTCGAGGGCGCTTTGCTGGGTTTGGCTGTTGTCTTTGCGGACATTTTGAACGGACTATGAACTTTCACCCTTTCGCAAGCTTATTACATACGATTTTCATTAAGTAATCGCGCTCCAACTCAATCGCGCGACAGTATCACCACTTTCACCTGTCGACTCGCTGGATGTTTGCGATATTTCTGACAACACAACCACACGAAGCAACTTAATATATCGATATGTGTATATAATACACAGTATCGATAGACAAGCAATGCAACAGTTTTTGTTGTATATGTATGTTATCTGTCCTCAGAAACCTGCAGGCATCAGCTGTTAAATTTAATATTGAGCATAATATGGCGTTTGTTTTATTTACTTAACTAGACTTTTTTCATAAACAACTTCACTGCAGCAGACTAGTGCTGCTTCAAGCAGCGTTACCAAAATAAATTTTTCAATACTTTGCAAAAGTAAGAAACAAGTCAGCAGCTTTTGTAGCAACCGTTTGCCGAGCACTGTAAAACATTTTAGCACATGTTAAATATACTGAGAGCCACAACAGCTGGTCCCCGGCCAGTTGTTTCTAGTTTGTGCTGTTCGCCTGGTAAAAACCGAACCGAAAACCGAACGTGTCTGAAAAGTCTGGCACGGTCTGTGCACATGGGTCGGACACACACCTGCCAGCACATGTGTTGCAATTCTTTCCCCAACTTTGTTCAATTTTGCCGGCACACCGCTTCTGACTCTGACTCTGACTGGTATGCTGATCAAAGATAAGGCAACGGCAGCAGGCAGCACTCAAAAATTGTCCATGTTTTTTGACTGAGCAAAATGTTGTGCTTACTAATTGGTCGGTTTCAATGGGGGTGGTTAATCGATTTAAAATACTCTGAATGCGGTTAAGCTTTTACATAATATACACAGGCAAAGAAGCATACATTCTATGTACATTTATATGTGTATGTATTTATGTCTATATGTATGAGTTTGTCATGTGCATGTAATTCTGCATTCCGAACTTATGCGCAATGATGGCATATTTTGTAATCAACACGTGCTGTGTGGGCGGAGGCCTAACAACCACGCCTACCGTACAAATTAATTTGCAAGAACTGTTCTCCAGGCCCAAGCGCTGTTATCATCCAGTTAGCCTTATCAACAACTGGCATCGAATGGTCGACCGAGGGTTGCGACGTGGTGACGGCCCATACAATTGGACTAGTTTAGACAGCGCCCACAAAAAGGCCGATTGGACAAAGCAGGAAAAACGAGACCCCGCCAAAAGTGAATTCCCTCTTTTTTACCAAGCGAACAGCAAAAATAGCTAAACGATGTCTCAGCACATTCAACACTGGTGGAGAAGGTGCGGCCAAGTTGTGTGTGCAAGCGAGATGGCAGCTGTTACAGTGGCAGGGGTTTGGTTCAATTGCTATGTGACTGGTCGTCAGTGTATGTGTGTGTGCGCGCGCATCAGTGTGTGTGGCTGTATGTTTGTTTGTGTGTGTACGTGAGTAGAAGTGTTTTTGAATACTGAATGAACGTCGCTTTTGTTTGCTCTTTTGCGGAGTGCTGCGCTAAGTAACAGCCGTTTAAGACGAATATTACTGGCAGACTAGTTAATTGTGTATACAGTGTCAACTCAGTGGCAAAATAGCTGTTGTCATTGTGCAGGCGTGTTTCTTTTTTATTTTTTTTTGCATGGCCACTCGAACAGGTTGTCGCCCTTTGTATCTTATTAATGTGAATTCTGTTTTTGTTTATTTTTATGTATGTATGTATGTATATATTTATGCCTAAATGTATGTTTTATGTATATTTGTAGGTTTATAACTAATTGGGGGTTTGACTAGCGCGACACGGCACGGTATAATTTGCAAGTGACACTAACGCCCCATAGATGGCGCTCTGGCAAATTGCAAGTTTCCCCCGGCTAAGCTCGACAATTACGTTCAACAAACAGGCTGAATACGCCCACAAATGCGCCCGGACATGCCCCCAGAAACTTGCCAAGCGTCACAAAACAAAAACAAAAAATTAAAAAAAAAAAAAAACAACTCCAAAGCGACAACAATGTGGGTAGACAAGCAGCAGCAGCAACAGCGACATGTTTGTTTGAATTTCTAAGGCAAACAATAGAGCTCTTTGCTCCCCCTCTCACTCCTTTGGGCGGACACGCAGACTCACACACATGTTGCAGCAGTCGCACGAACATTTTGCGGAAATTTGAGTAGTCATTTTGTTTGCTCACATCACAGGCCAACAGAAAAGACGCCAACAATTGCGATTTGTGACTACAACTACAACTATGACCGACCAAACGAACGAACGATAAGATGGTTGTTGTATTTGTTGCTGTTGCCGTTGCTGGTGCTGTTGCTGTGCCCGCTTTATATGACTGTGGTGGGGGCTGGCTAACTAGAAATTGAAATTGAAATTGATTGCAATGGCGCCTTATAATCATGGCCCCCGGCAGCGGAAGCGACACTTTGGGGGCCCGGACATTTTGTTTTGTGCCCGTCATTTTGCTTATTGCACAAAACTTAGCTAGGCTCGCAGCAAACCAAAGCAGTGCTCAGGCGGCCAAAACACCATCGTTGCCGCCACCGACACCGCCGCCGGCAACCACAACAACTACAAATAAACTAGCGTTAACTAGCAGCCCGCTCAACGCCCAACAACTAACAACAAACAAACAAAGCGAGAGCTAAAAGAAAAAAAAAACATCTATTATTGTGGGCGTTCAACGTTTTCCCACATGCATATTAACAGGCAAACAGCATGCTCAGTTGGAGATCGTTGCTGCTCTTGCTGTTGCGTGCCCCAACAAAAAAGATTATAAAAAAACAAACAAACTACACACACACACACACAACCGTCTATACATATATAACGTATATATGTTTGCATGTATTCATGTGCGTGATTGTGAAGAAGCTGCCAGAGGCGAGAGAACCAGTTTGTGTGCGTGTTGTTGGAGTTGCTCCAATCCTCTTCTTTGTCAATGGTCAGTGTGTAGTCAGCATTTGATGATTGCCTTGACCATTATTTTTTTTTCAAAAAAGACACCCTACTGCCGCAGCAGAACCAACTACCAGGCGCATAGTACAAATATGTAGGCACATTTGTCGCCAATGGGACACAACTTAAGAATGTAGACAAGTAGCATTAGAAGAGTTCACAAAATGCAGCCTATAAAGTATTTTGAAATATTCATATTGTAATTGACAAACTGGCTTATTAAAATTTCAGTAATAGAAAAGAAACTGATTTATTTGGTTTACTATTGCTGCTAGTAAACATCAATTCATATGATACAGATAACGCTATGTGTGTGCTTAGAGAAGGTTAACATTTCAAAATTATTCTGATTAGCTCAGGGACGAATTAATATACTCAAATATTGTAATCATTATTGATAAGCAGCGTGAACAAATCCCGTTCCGTGTCAGAATAAATGGGAGCTGTTCGTATTTACGATTTACGCTGTTGCCGCCTCAGTTTTGAGTGGCATTGGGGCCGTTGAGCTACTTGTTGCTTGTTTGTGTGCGCCTGTTCACCAAACTGGATTTTGGGGCCTGACTGACCGCATAATTAAAACGGGACGGACATGCATGTTGTACATAGTACACATAATATTACGTATCCGTTGCAGCCGTTGACACTCGAGTGGTGGCAACGTCAAAAACCGCCATCAGTCGCTGTTGTCGCACGTATGTTGAGTGTGGTTAGTTACCGTTAGCGGGGCAATAGCGCCAATTAGTGAGTAACCTTAACCTTAGCTTCCAAAAAAGCTCAAATCACAACCTGTGCTATGAGGCGCCCAAAAATTCGGAGCAAGTGTCTGCGGCTGCCAAAATGCGTTGGCTGCCCCAAAAAATACCCAAAAAAAAACACAAAGCGAGAGTTCATTTGAATTGGTTGGTTGGTGTTGCCACGCATCGAGTGAATCGTATTCGAGTACCCAACCATTCCCACCACAACCACTCCAAACATAACAAAAACTTGTTTCGTGCTGTATTTCAAGGCCACCCGAAAATGATATCAGCTGCTTATGTCATTAACATTTTGTTCTCTGACAATAGCATTCGCGAAAATTTGCTTTGACCCACTGACAGCCGCAAAGTTTGCCAAAATTTCGCAATTCGCAAAATCCTTGAGTTTCAAGGTGCGTCCTTCACTTGGCCATGGGAACGGCCTCAAATTACGGTCAAGGCGAACGAACACACAACTGAGCCAAGCAAGCGAGAACGAAAACGAAAACGAGAACGAATCGTTCGTTGGCCTTGTGTTCTGGCAAATGCGCTACACTAGCTAGACTAAGGCATATCTTTATTGCAAATGCCCAAAGAGCGGATATGAAATAAATAAAACCTGACACAATTTCGAGTGTAGAAGAAGTAATCATATATAACTTATGAATTTAAGCAATTTGACATGTATTTCAACAGAGCTGGCCATATTATTAAAGTAGGTGAGAAGAGTTCAAGAAGAGTTCAGTACAAAAAGTTATGTTTTTTGTGTATATCGTAACAGCACGTTGCTGGGTGGTAGAGCGCACAAGGTTTCACTTGGTTACGGATACACAAAGTAACAACAATAATAACAACAACAACGCAACAATACAACACTACAACAACACATGCCACTACGCAAACACAAACAAATAAGCATATACAATATATAACAACAAAAAAAAAGTTCTTGTTCTCGGCTGGGTCATGTGTACGCTGTTTTCTGGCCGCCTAATGAAAATGTTGCTGTTCTTGTTTTTTGTTGCTGCAGCATACGTTTGTTGTACAAACAACCAACACACAAAAATCCTGTCAGTCGTCAACACTTCGTCGTGAAGGTGGGTCATTGTGAAATGACAGCGCCGAACCAACCAGGCGCACAGCACACAGCCAACAGCGGCTGCAATCGCATGCAACGCGCGAGCGAGACGGCGCTTCTGTGACATCTGTCATGTGCGCGCAGTCCGAATAGTCTTCTCGCTCTGGCGCTCTGGAGCCCCTGCTCGTCGTACTGGGCGCCGGTGCGCATTTTTGCGTTTGAAAGAAACAGGTCGAAGCACGCAAAAGACCCGCGGAAATGGAAATGCTGCTGCTGCTGCCAGCTACGAGGCACTTGTGCTCGTCGTCGCACCAAAATACAGTTGCCAACTTCTGGCCGCTGCGCACCTGTTACTTAGTGTCATATTTCGCACAAAAGTTCGTTCGTATTTTTCTGCTACAATTTACGATTTAGACGAGAGAGCAAGCGAGAGCGAGTGAACCAGCCGCGCTGCCATAGACGTTGGAATTTGAATTTGAATCCCACTGACGACGACGACGTAGAAGAAAAAAAACCATGAATATGTAGTACACTTAATACATACACATGTGTGAGTTATTTGAGCCGTGAAAAAATGTCTTAAGACACGGATAAGCGCATTTAATCCGGGCTAAGTGCGCTGGAAGACACCGCGATAATTTTATAATCACCTTAATTAAATTCCATTGCTTCACCCAAGGAGCACTATAAAATGCCGTTGCCCAGAATGTCAGATGTCAGCCAAAAGGCGAGACGTCAATGGAGAGCATGTGCCTTCACCGAAAGTAGCCGACAACTTAAATAGTTAAAGTGAGAAAATCTTCAACAAAATGTATCTCGGCGGGCAGGACAATTTGGCGGGCCCGCAGCCGTATGCAAGTTTCCTGAATGACAGCGCGGGCGATGCAGGTGGCTCTGTGTTGCCCTTGGGCCAGGATTATCCGGCGGAGTATCAGCATTTGATACTGGCCCATTGGCGTGGATTTCGTTCGCCTCCTATTTACCATCGTGCCGGCATTTACATTGCCTACTTTGTGCTTATGATCAGCAGTATTTTTGGTAATGGTTTAGTCATCTGGATATTCACGACGTAAGTTTTGACCAATTTTTGGTATATCTAAAAATATATATAAATAAAAATAATGCTTATTTTCTTTCTCGCACTCAGTTCGAAATCCCTGCGCACGCCATCAAATTTGTTAATTTTAAATCTGGCTGTTTTTGATATGTTCATGTGTACGAATATGCCGCACTATTTGATAAACGCTTCTGTGGGCTATATAGTTGGTGGCGAGTTGGGCTGTGACATCTATGCGCTGAATGGGGGCATTTCTGGGATGGGTGCATCGATAACAAATGCATTTATTGCATTCGATCGCTACAAGACTATATCGAATCCAATTGATGGCCGCTTGAGTTATGGGCAAATAATTTTATGTATTATATTTACTTGGTTTTGGGCAGCGCCATTTTCGATACTACCATTTTTTCGAATTTGGGGTCAATTTAAGCCAGGTGAGCCATTGAATTTCCCAGTTTTGCTATGCTATAATAATATTATTTACAGAGGGATTCCTGACCACTTGCAGTTTTGATTACCTGACAAACTCCGATGAGATTCGCTTGTTTACGCGCACCATATTTGTGTGGTCATATTTCATACCGATGACAATGGTTCTCGCTTCATATTATAAGCTATTCTCCCATGTCCGCAGCCATGAGAGAATGTTGGCCGATCAGGCCAAGAAAATGAACGTTAAATCTCTCTCGGCCAATACCAGCAACGAATCGATGAGTGTGGAAATGCGGATTGCCAAAGCAGCACTGATTATCTATATGCTCTTTGTGATGGCCTGGACGCCGTACTCTGTCGTCGCATTGATTGGTTGCTTTGGGGAGCAGCAGTTGCTGACGCCTATTGTCACCATGGTGCCAGCAATTACCGCGAAGGCAGTGTCCTGCCTAGATCCCTGGGTGTATGCCACGAGCCATCCAAAGTATCGTCTCGAACTGGAACGTCGACTACCTTGGCTGGGTATACGGGAGAAACAAAATTCGAGCTCTGGCTCCACGGGCGGACAGGAGAGTGTGGCCAGTGTGAGTGGCGAAACGCTGGCCATGAGCGTTCAAAACTAAAGGAATTTACTTGAATATGGATATTAACTATGAATAATATTACGGATATAAATTATATCACACACGCAATGAACTGCAAAGAGTTCCAAAAATAAACAAACCAAAAAAAGATGGCATTTAAAAATCAACTCTTTAATTCTGCACGATTTGAGTAGGATAAACCTAATAATAAAAATACTAATTTAAGAATCAAAATACTTTTTCACACGTGCAATATTTACAATATCCTCACTGTCTTTTTAAAGATGTCCAATCAATGGACAGCGTTTCAACCACCACCACCATTCACTCGCACATCGTTTGACCAGAGGGCAATTCAAATTTTCTCATTTCTCATTCGACAAAAACATCGCGACTGCGCCAGTTGCCAGTTGCCAGTTGCAAACGACAGTTGACTGGGGGCCTCAACAGCAGCAGCAGCAGTAGCAGCAGCACAAGCAACAGCAGTCGCAGCAGCAATGGAAGTTGAAAAAGTTGCGCTTCTTTGTTGCTTGCGCACTTCCAACCAATCCGAGTGGCCAACAGCAGCGTTTCAATTCAGCGAATGTTCCACACGGTAACAGGCGAACAGAGCGCATAGCAGCCGTTTACAACATTTCTACAAAAAAGTTGAAAGCGTGATTGGCTGAGAAAAGGCAGCAGCGAGTGATTGGATTGTGCACCAGTATATGTGTGTATCTGTGTGACGCACACGATAGCGACAGGAGAGTGAGGCGGATGATTGTGTGCAGCATTCACTCGTGCGCCAGCAACATTCAGTTGAGTTCAGTTTTGTTCAGTTCAGTTCAGCCAAATAGACAGCGTCGACGACCAACCACCAACCAACCAAGCGCCAAACCCAACACAACCCAACCCGACCCGACCACACCAAACACGAGACTCGTCGAATTCGACTACTCATCGCACTGGGGCCGGGGCTTCTTCTTGCTCTTTAAGAAACAACAAACATTTTTACTAGGTCTGCATGAGATTTAGCAGCATGCTCGCTCACATAGCACGATTAGATTTTCAATGAAAACTCAATAGAAATTATGTTAGAAACCTAGCAACAGGTGCGAGTGAGATGAATATATACGTGTAGCCAAATGTGAATAGAAGTGATGATTGTGTGTGTGTGTTTGGTATGCCTGTGTGTGAGTGTGGGATTAGAGATGTTTCTGCTGTAGCTGAGGCCTGGGCTGCTGCTGCATTCGTTTGATATGCTCTGTGCTCCCCATTGCCGGATAATCCAATTTGCGTACTCAATTCATTCAAACTGCTTTCATACACAATGTACTCATACTCATACTCAAACAGTGTGTAAGAAACACACGCTAATGGGTTGCGGGCTCTTGTACGATTCGACCGATGCCAGTTCGGTCGTTTCCCTTATTGTGTGTATGGAGGAGAGACTGGCCGACTTGTTGCATGTAATAATAATAATAACGAACGAAACGGTATCTCGTAGCTGTTTAGTGGATGATTAAACTGAATTTAATCGTTTGCGAACAGGCGCACAGCACTCGACAACCGGCGAGTTGCAGTTTATTTTTCGAAATTAAAACGATTTCAAATTGCCGCCTTCCCAGCAATGTTGCCAGCACCCAGCTGTTGTCTCGCTCGCACTGCTGCAATGAGTGCTGAATGACGAAGTTATTGCCAGATGCCAATTTGCAGTGGTGGTTGTTAATGGCGTTGATTCGGCTGCTGCCAAAGGGAGGCATGGTAACACGGTAAACACACACTCACCAAATGCCTTTCCAGTTTGGCAAACTCGTCGAAATTCATTATATCGTAGAAGTTGTACACTTGTTTGCGCATGACCATTTGCAACTGGGCATAAATGTTTATTAGCTTGCAGCTCTCTCGCTTGCACTTAACTTCACTTTCACAGCAATCGGGCGGCTCACTTGCACCCATTTACACTCACTGTTCTCTCTCTCTGTCTCTCTTTTTCTGGTTCTGTTAGTGTGGCCATTAATCGTCTTGCTATTATTTTGGCAATCCTAATATGTAATGCCAATTCATGGGGTGGGCGCCTGTTAACTAGCAGGCAACGAGCGCGCCAAAATTAACATGACGAAAATCAATAGGCAGACATCAAAAATGCTCGCTACGCCCATTGCTGTTGCTCTGTTAGCATTTGAACGTTAAAAATTCGATTTTATAGAATGCAGCAACGCCCACAAACGCCAGCCACACAATAAAGCCGGCCGCCGGCTGCCCCACTTCATCTATAGTCAGACAGACAGAGCAAGAGAGAAAACACCGCCAGTCGTACCCCCTCCCCAACGACCAAGTTGGGGTAATGGTAGGTAACAGCGGCGTTGAGTTCGACTGTCTATGTAGCTAACAGACCAGCAGCTACGCATTCTGCGCGCCTCTTAGTTATTATGTCAGATCTGCAATGCGCGACTATAAAATACGTAGTCGGCCTCTGAGAATTTATTGACTCGCCGCCCCCGGCAGCGGGTGTGAGTTATAAAATTGATGGCATAAACTGTCATGAATTTATAAATATGGGCAGGCCACACTGGCGGGTAGCCGTGCATCGTTTGCCAATAGCTGTGCGCCTGCTTCTAATTTGCGCTTGTATGTTGGTAACATTGTCATTTTGAGTACTGTCTCTCGCCGCAAGTGCGGCGGCAGCTGCTGCTCCTGCTACTCTGGCAACGCCGCTGTTGCCCGTTCATTCGCACCTGCAGGCTGCAGTGCGCATGTTAAGAAATACTGCCGGCTATGTAAATAACAACATACAAACAACAAATTTGTAAATACGTTTTCTTTTTTCGTGGAGCTTGTGTGTGCACTCCAACAAACTGAACAATATGTCTACGGGGGCAACCTCAACCTCAACATTCTTGCGGTCTCGTGGCAGTGTTGTCGGGCTGCCAGATTCGATCGCTGGACGCCACGCCACAACATATTGTCCCTGGTGTGCGCTCTGGCAACCCTGCTGCTGCTATTGCGTTGCCCCCCCTGCCGGCACGCTCTACTCCAAATGCCATAGCATTCCAAGCATAACAATGCCGTCTGCTTTGCGCTGCTAGCCTGTTCGGGCAAGTAAGTGAAATTTCATGCAAAACCATTCTTCGGACATTTCAAATTCCCCGCATACCTTTGTGTCGCGATACGTATTTTATGAGAATGTTTTTTTTTCTCTTTTTTTTATTTACGTTTAAGTTTGATGTGTTTCGAGCTAGCCAATGTGTTTGGTTTGACGCGGTGACTGTGGCAGTGTTGCATGATTGTTGTTGCTCTTTTTTTATTTTAAAAAATGTGTTTATCATCTACTGTCAAATCTAGTGCGTCACACATTAAGAACTTGTACTTGACCTACCTTAACTATTACTTCCCGTTATTATTTATATTTTGACAAACAACTTGTCTTGCCTAAACTTATTTTTGTTGATTTTCTCTTTTTGAAACTAACGTATTTCACGGCGAACCACTTGCAGCATGTTAGCAGACATCTCCATGCAACATGCAACCAAAAGCATAGCTCAAGGCCAACTTTTTTCATTCACTTGGAACAGCTTGCGCTTCCATTCATTGCAAATGTAATTTGTTGTATTTACGCATGGATGCTGGCCAAGACGACTCCTTAAATTCAAGGTGCACCGCTTGAGATGGCACCCAATGCAATTTGGAGCATTTGACAGTAGTTGGGCCAGGGCCAGACGTCGAGCCCGTAGATGCACTGGAAGCACACGCGTTGGGTTTGTCGTTGTGCTCGTTTGGGTGGAGTTGCTCCAACTTGTGAGTTAGACGCACTATTGTCCTCTGTAAATCCTCATTGTAACAAGCGCGCAGAATCATTGTCTTACGCATACGTCGCCCAGACTCTTCTGTTAACTGCATACAGCAACAACAATAAAATCAACGAAAAAAAAAAATCAAAAAAAAGTTCCAATGCAAAAAGTTGCCATAAAAAGAAGCCACGAGAAATGTCGTCGCATCGCTGAAAGTCGCTTTTGCCAGGCGTCGCCCCAAAAATAAATGCAATGTCGTCTCCACATACTTAGTATACGTCCTACACACACACACACACACACACACACACGTGCGCACACACACTCACAGTAGTTGCCTTTGAGATCGCAACTCGTTGATTAACTCAGTGCGCCAAGTTCATTGGCCGAACTCAAGGCGTCGTCGCATCGTGGAACAGGAAATTGAGAAAAAATTTACAAATAAAATAAAAATATCGCAAGCAAAAACAAAAGCAATTCCCAGATTGAGTGTTTCTTTAAAGTTCTGTGCTCCCATAGCATGTTTCAGTTGTGCTCCGCTTTTGGTCACAGCTTCCAGCACACTTCAATAAGGGCATACGGAAGGGAAGCCACATATTATACAAATTATACTACTCATCCTTTATCATTTAAATTGTTTATTTATATGATACAAATATATGGAGTACCTCTACCAAATTATATGGAAACAACATTGCTTAAGTCTAAGACGGCTAATAAACATTTTGGTTTGGAATTCTATTTACGTGTAGACAATTGAAATGCGTCGAGCACTTGTCCTAAACTGATACTCCGAATGAGTATATTAAATAATTTCTTTCGCTGCATTAAACTAATATTTGGTGAGATTGAATATATCAGACCCATATCTGTTCTATATATACGTTAATTAATGTGCAAAAATAAAGCTGTTGCACTTGGCTAGCAGAGCAATGCAATATTTCCACTCTCGTTGCCGGCCAGGATGGCCCGATTGAGGGGCAAGACTGCGAGGGAGGTGAGCACGCCACGAAACGTCTCGGAGCGCAGTTTGGTAACGGTGTCCAGGGCATGTGAGTTGGCCACATCTGCATAGACGCCCACACGATTCCCCGTGGTCGCATAGACCAGTGAGGAGCCAACGCTTTGCAGGAAGTGTGCAGGTTCCGGTGGTGGTCTAAAATACCAAAAAACAGTATACAATTAAATGGACACAGAATTTCAAAGATAACACCCACCTTAGCTGATAGCGGAGGATGCCGTCGAGAGCATGCCAGACGGCCAGACTATGATCCAGGGCCGAGCTGATGAGCAGTTGATCGCTGGGCGCTGTCAACTGCAGCAAATCACATTCCATGGGTCGCCACGAGTTGAGCACAGTGCCGGTGCGTGTGTCCAGCTGCATAATGCCGCCGGAGGAGAGGCCGGCCGCTAGCCAATTGCCCGATGGGGCAACCGCCAGGCAACGGACTGTGGCATTGGGCAAGGCTGCATGGCTTACGCGCCACTCGTTCACATACTGCATGGAGCGGGCATCGATGATTCGCACCGTCGACTCGGCGGTGCCAGCGACGACGAGGGGAGAATGCGAAGGCAAGCATTTGACAACGGTGACTGCACTGTGCCTGGGTGCATCTAATATGCCCAGTGGTCTGCCAATAAATGGATCCCACAGATGCACGCCCGAATCACAGGAGACGACATAGCGCAGCGATTCGAGGAAGCTGAGCGAGTTGATTGACTTCTTGTGTGCTGTATAGGTAAACTGGCAGGCGGTGCTCTTGCGTCCATCGCCCTCGCTGCGCAACGACCACAACTTGACCGTCTTATCCTTGGAGGCGGACACAAAGCTGTTCTCGTTCTCCAGCGCATAAATCGCACGCACCGAGTTTGTGTGACCGACAAAGGATTGAAGACGGATCTGCTTAAGATTCAGCGCCTGGTTATCTTTGTCGCTGCGTGTCGTCTCGTGTCGCCAGTAAGCCAACCAATTGCCCTTGAGATGCCTGGCGCTTGGCATGTGATCCAGCTTATAGGCAACCTTGTCGAGCAGCTCCATGCTGTTACTGAGCACCTGAAGCCGATTGCCTACGATTTGGGTGCCAAAACTATTCGCAGCCGTTTCGCCGCAGGGCGCCGCATCCGGCACATCCACAGACATCGATGCTGTCGACGTCTGTTGATGCTGTACCTTGTCCTGGCCAGCGACGGGCTGCTCGTGCTCGTGGCACAGCGTGAGCACAAACTCCATGTTGCTCAGTGTGCGCTGCATTATGGACTCGCCGAGGAAGCGCAGAAAGGCCAAGTAGGCGGTATGCGCCAGCTCCGGTCCAAATACGTCGCGCAGCTCCTCCAGGGCACGCTGCTGCTGGCCGGGACCGCCGCTCAGCGACAGATTAGCCACGCGACAGCTAAAATCGTTGGGCATACCAAAGGCCTTATTGAAGATCAGGAAGAACGGCGCAAGCAGCGACTGGCATAGATGCTCCCGCGTCATGTCCGAACCCAGGCGCACGCTAAGCGCATAGCAGGCGTCCAGAAATTTGCGTGTCAGGAGCGAGCGTCCCAAATAGCCACTGGGCATCAGCAGATTGGTTGAGCTGAGCAGCCGCAGTATGGGCAGCAGAATGGCATCTAGCAGTGTGTGCTGCAAGTGCTCCATTATTGTGGCATCCATCAAGCAGGGCAGCATGTATTTGATCAACTGCAGCGCACTAATTATGGCTCCTTCCAGACTGCCCGTCATCCGCTTGGAGCACAGTAAAATCAGTTCACTTATGTGAGGTAAATACTGTACCAAAACAAAGTTCTCGCCGTAAAGTGCTGTAAAAAATAGACAGAAAAAATATTTAAGGTCAACTAAAGTAAGTAAAGAACAAAATTTTAATAAATTAAATCTGAAATAAAATGTAAAATTATATATAAAATTAAAAACATTAAATATTAATAAGATTTCTGGGGGTATTTGTAATGAAAAGTAGTTCAATATTTGTTGCGTGAATTGGAAAAAAACTATGAAGAAACAAAGGATTAGTGTGAAATAGATAAAATCCACAAAAAAAGATATTCATGAGAAAAAAAGAAAATTTAGTTCTTAGTAACAGAAATTGAAGACTCTTAATTGATTACATGATATAATCAACGGTTTATGGAAGGAATAATTTGTAGTGCAACGATTATAAGTGGCAAGAAATAAATAGACACAAAAACTTATTTCGCTCATCAACGCAGCTGAATCGATATGACCATTTAGTAAGCTGAACTACAAACATATAAAACCTATAAAAAAAATATTCAGAAAATAAAACTGACAAAATTTAAAGGCTGCACACATTTTTTGCAGAGTATCCGCGTGCTGTTAAATTTAATGAACTTAAATAAATTTCGTCAATTTAAAAAAAAAACAAAATGAAGGGCCAAGATTAAATTAAGTTCCTAAGTTGTAAGCTATTTTTAAGTGATGCATGTTGTGAGTTTCAATGACATGGAAGCCCTCAACCTAACAAAGATGTTGGCATTCGTGCAGGAGTGAAGCTTGATGGAGGAGCTAAAAGCACAGAAGGGGGCACAATGGATCTAATAGGTCGCAGTGCAGAAATCTCCGATTTATAATAATAATAAGCTATTTATAAAGTTGAGGATGAGTTGCCTGCTACATAACTAAAAAAGTGGAGCGTAAATAAAGAAATCTCAGATTTATAATTATAATAAGTTATTTATAAAGTTGAGGATGAGTTGCCTGCTACATAACCAAAAAAAATGGAGCATAACAATGACTAACAAGGTAAATATAAAAGTGGAATCAATGCATGATGTCATCATTCGCTTATTAGACTTACCAGCAATGGACATGAGGCATTCGAGAACTCGAGCAGCGCTGCGGTCACCCACAACTCGGGCATTGGAAATGCTGAAGTAATTGAGATTGGTGGCATCCTGCGATAAGTCGCTGCTGCAGACCGCTTCCATCTCGGGCAGCAGATTCTCTTGGCCCACATAGCAGAGGGAGAGCAGCTTGAGCAGATTGCGCGTAATGTGGCGGGCAGTGAGCACTGGACCCAGACGATGCGATAACCAAACGAGACTCTCGGCGCTCATCTCGCTGATGCGATTGTTTTGCAGCGCTTTGGCCTCCGAAATGCGCGATATGACCGACGCCTGCAATGAGTCATCTGCCTCGGTCTCTGCCTGCAATGGTGCCAACTCCGTTGATTCATTGTTGTTGGCTGCAGCGTTTGTCACTTGGCTAATAAGCTCAAAGCTGTCGACGCTCTTTCGTGACCCGATGTCACAATCGATGGCGCTCAGCTGAAAGCTGCGTCTGATCCCGCTGGCTGGTATCTCAATTGTGGGCGAGCGTGGTCCAATGGCGACTGTCACTGGCAGTGTGGGCGGCGGTGTCTGTCCCTGACTGCGTATGGAGAGCTTATCGGGGGACAGCCTGGCGCCATACATCAGCTCATTGATGGCCAGTTTGTCAGGGGAGCTGCCATCCGATTCACGCGCCTCCTCCGCAACTGCCGTCGCCGAGGGACGCATGTCGAACGAGTCAATCGATTTATTCTCCTGATCCTCCTCGAACGTGAACAGCTCCTCCACATCTGGCTTGGCGACCACCGACTGCAGCAGCGCTGATATCGCCGTCGGCTCCTCAGCGGCATAGCTAAGATTCTTGCTGGTGCGTCGACTGGCGCCACTATGATAATGATAGCCATTACCTTGTTCCGGCTCCTTGTAGCCGCCAACAGCTTCGATCAGTGGCGCAATAAAGTGCTGCAGAAAGCAACGCAATCCAAAGCGCACAATCAGACGCAGCAGGAAGCTGTGGTGATAGAGCTTTACGGATTTGCGCGATTTGAATGAGCTGCTGGAGGAGAAGCGCAGGTGGCCAGCTTTACTGTTACTGCTGCTGCTGCCGCTGCTACCCGAGGCATCATCCGTTGAGGTGCTGCTCTCCACGTCGTACAGCTTGAGCAGCGGTTGCAGCAAATGCTGTTGGGTCTGCGCAATGCCCAAAGCTTGGGCGACGGGATCAAAGAGATTCCATGCCGTTAGAATGGAAGTGCGCTCATCCTGCAACAGATCAATTATATGCGGTAGCAGCAGCTCCACTGGAGCAAACTGTTCATAGGCAAAGGAGAGGGGTTCCAGTAAACGGCGCAGATGGGCACAAGAGGCCATCACCTTGCACTCGGCAATCTTGCGCTCGAAGAGCACCCGCTGTCGATCCAGTTCTGTGTAGCGGGCGCACTCGCTGCCGCCGCTGCAATTGAGATGCGTGTGCAGATCGAGCAGCTCAAAGTTGAGCTGGAAGGCGTGCAAAGAGCGCACAAATGCATAGACAGCAATATAGTGGCTGGGAAACGGAAGCAGCGCATTGCTGAACATTGGTTCCAGCAATTGGGCGGCACTCGTTGGCACGGGCAGGCCCTGGTCTGGCACATCGCTTTCCAGCTGCAGCAGCAGTCGCACCACATGACGCACCGGCTTGGGCAGCTCCTGTGCATGCAGGCGTGCCAACGTGCGGCAGGCAGTCAGCCGGCATTCGAAGCTCGCACTTGGCCCGTTGCTCGTCAGCAGTGGACGCAGACGCTGCATGGCAAACAGTTCGACTTGCAGGCAGCCCAACACCAGCAGCTCCCGCTGCCTACACTCACCCAGCAGCTGCTGCAAACTGTGCTGGCGATGAGCTGGCGGCACCAGTAGATTCTTCGTCTTGGTCTGCACGGCCGTATCGAAGGCGAACAGCTGATTCGTAAATGAATGTTCAGCCGAGTTGTGCTCGAAGAGCAGATCGCTGCTGATCATCTTCTCCTCGGGATTGACTGAGGCGCGCTGCTGTGGAAAGGTGCGCGCATAAAACGTTTCCAGCGTCTCCAATTGCTGCAGCAACAGTGCCGGATTATATTGTTCCGGCAGCTCAATAAAGTTGGTCATCTGATAGAAATTGGCCCTGGGTCCTGTCGATTGCTCATCATTCGAACGCAACGGCATTCGTGGCGAACTGTTATCCAAGCAGCTGTTGTTGCTCTGGCTGGATGCGTTCAGGTTCTCGCTGCTCTTGGCGAGTCGCCTGTTGTCGGTGCTGCTGATACTATTGCCATAAAGCTGCGACAATCTGGGCGCACTTTTATTGAACCACGGCGAGGCATATCGACGCGGCGGATGGGCTTGGGTGAAGAGCTGTACAATACCACGCTGGCTGAGATTAGAATGCTGATCCACCAGGTTGAGGCAGACATTTTTCGACTTTATTGCCGCCTTGCCGCTTAATTTATACCTGTAAAGAAATACGATAAACAATAATAATAATAATAGTGAAATGCTCGTCAAAACGTACCCAAAATTGAGATCAATCCAATGATGCAGTCTCTCACTGACGTACTGCGACTCCAAGGCTTCGCGATGCTTGCATATGAAGTCTTCTGGGCATGTGGCCCAGGCGGGCAGCTCCAGGTCGGGCAGGTCCTCGTGTATACTCTTGAATATCATGGGATCCGAATAGAATTCGGGTATGCATTCATCGGGTGTCCATTCCTGCAGGCGTTGCATGGACACCGGGTATTCGGCGGGCACCCAAATGGGTCGCACATGGGCGCACAAGATGGACTGAGGTGTGCGTCTGGCCATATAAACAAAATACGTGATCTCCGAGAGAACATCGGTCACATGATGCGGCACCTGCAGCTGCTCCGCAGGCGTTACAGCCTCAGCAGGAGAATGCTGCGTGGGATGCGTATACATGAGATCTAGATGGATGTCACCCTTGTTCAGGCGATATTTACTCTTGGTCAGATCGCGCCAGTTGAGACCAGTGCGAGCGGTAAAGTCCGTGACCCAGGGCATAATGTGATGATGGGCGGCATTGGTCACACTCCTGCCGCACGCATTGTTCAGTATGGTGAGATAGTCAAAATTAGACAGCTGCCCGTTGCACCACATTTCGCAATATTCGCGCAGATTAAATTGAGCCGGATCATAGGCCAGCTTGAGATCGATGGTGCTGCTTGAGGGCAGCTGTTCCGGTGATTCCGGAAGCTCTGGGCAGCTCAGCGGCGACATGTCCACTGTTGCCGACTGCTCACACAGCAGGAGATTGCACTGCAGGCGCGGCATAACCTGCAGCCAGAGATTCTCACGCAGCATCACGTGTTGCAGTCGCAGATCGCCAAGAAAAAGGCCCTGTGCCTCCAAGTGTCTCGACACCTGCAACAGCTGATAGATGATGAACAGTGTCTTATTGTAGCCCCGACCCAATAGGGCCGGACTGTAGGTGATGCAGTCATACAGACTGCATTCCAACGCCGGCGGATAATGGTACACGCAGAAGTGTGTGCTCGTCTCAATGGCCACCAGAGCGGGCAGCACATTTGCATGGCAATCGCCAGCCATATCCGAATCGGCGCCAGCAGCGCCATCGCCATTCTGTTGACACTGAAGCACAGGACAATTGTAGATCCGTTGGATAAGTTCGCGTAGCACCATGTCATGTGGCTGAAAGCCACCGCCTCCAGTGTAACTGGTCTGTGGCAGCTGTTTGGATTGCGTTGTGCCCGAACTCGACTTGCACTGTTTGATATGGGCGCCAGCATACTGCTTATAGGCTGATTCCCACAGCTGCTTGAAGTTGAGGTTTGTCACAGTGGAAACGGCCTGGGAGTAACTCAATGGGAATTGCGTATTATCTCCAGCTGAGGCGCGGGCGGGCAGTGGATAGACTTTGCGTTGCGGCTGCTTGCGATATGTTTGCACGAGGAGGCGTGTCCATGGATGCTCCAGTTGTCCAGTGGGATGCGCCCGTCTGTCCAACTGTGGCCAGGGTGTAAAATGAGTCAATTGGCGATGTCGTTCCAGCGACTGCAGCCAGGCCTTGTCGCATATTAGCTTGTGGAGACCATCGTCTGACTCACGCACAACATGTTGTGGATTAATACCTATTTCTAGCCATATCGCATCGTCGATATCACTCATGTCAAAGCTGCTACACCCGCCTCCAACTATATAAGTGGCTACAACACAATAACACAAATAAATGTGCAAATGTAGAGATGGTCACAGTTCGCAATGTTTTATCACGACAAACACTAAGCACGAACCAATACGCTAGTTATTTATAAGTATATTAAAAAAAAAAAAGTTGTTAGAAGTTTTACTAACAATGCTTTATTTTTTCAATATGTTTGCAATACATTGTATGGTTTCTTATTGCCAATGGTTTTTAAACAATTAAAATAACTAATTTAATGCTGCTTGACAAAACGTGACATGCCACGTTCCCATCTCTAGCTCGATTTAGTCGGTGGTTGTTTCTCAACACTATCAGCTGGGCCAAAAAAGTGACCCTCGCCAAAAAATACCATAAAATCAAATCGATTATTTTTGGTTTTTCCACCAAATACTATGCGCTGATTATTTCTTAAGCGGGTATTTAAACGCTAACATTTAAAATTTGTATTTACCTTCAGCTAGTAAGAAATGTCACGTTGCACGTGTAAAAAAGGCGGCACTCATACTTTCACAATTAAACTACAGACTAAAGGTTAAAAAACAGATTATTTATTGGCATTTCGAACACCCCTTGTCGAGAGGTCAACGGCCAAGAAATACGCTATTTAAATTCGTCGAGTGCAAAAGGCCGGCAGCATAGACAATGCTGAAAAAACTTGGCTCCGGCTCGTTGACTGGCGACACATACCAATGCCATGTTTCTATTATTTCAAAGATTAGCAACAGCCAAAAAAATCTATTATTATTTTAAAATATTGAATATATTCTGTTTGTCTGTGGGTAATCTGAGTTCAGTAATTGCTAATGTAAGCGACTGACTTGGGTGTGATTTCACTTTCATTGGGGTTATCAGAAAATTTGAAATTTTGTTGACACTTTAACAAAGCATATACGAAAACGGCAATTAAAATAATTTAAAAGGGACCAAGTCTCTCATTATTTGCACCGCTTATTAGACACAACAAAATATTTGAATAATCTTAAAGCCCATTAAAATGACATTCATAAGACAAATGACTATTTCGAAACCTATTTAATCAATGTGGTTTTTTTTTATCAGTAATATATAAAAATCGTTTATAAATATGCTCATTTTAATAAATTTGCGTAAATGAACATAGTATTTTCTTATGGCTATTATAAATTCAGTTGCACAAACATTAATTTTCCACAACTTTGGTAGCGTTGGTGTTTGCATCACATAAAAAAATGTTCAAAGATTCCTTAGCGGTTTTTCCCAAGTAATCTGAAGTGCTGCAATCTTAGTGTGAGCCTAATCTTATCAATGCGGATTCTAGGCTACTATTTGTTTGTCGGCAAATAAAAGAGCGGACAAACAATAATTACACCTCCCCAGAAAGGTCAAGTTTTTTTTTATCGTTGTATTGGTATTTATTTTACTATTATTGTGTGTAGTTTCTCTATTTGCGTTAGTTTGTTTATATTTGTTATAACCGGTCTGAAATGATAGAAATACTTGGCTGTGGGTATTATGGGAAATCTGTTAAGAGAGTAATTCATCTGCCGAATGGAATAAATAAATACACATTTTCAAGGCATACTCACAATTAAAATAAGCTACATTTCGTCAAGAAAAACAACTTGTCGCTGCCATTTCAAGTTCCGCTTGCTTCCGTTCTTTTAAATTGTAAGCTAAATTTGTTTTTAAATGTTGTGCATCACACATCTGCCTCGGTTTTGCTTTGTTTATAGTCCCCGCCTCCTGCCGTTGGAATCCGGCTGTGTTTATAAAAAAGAGACTCGAGCAAATATTTAAAAATGTCACAATTAAACGCTTAATTCACTTTACAGACAGACAGTTCGTGCAGTATTTGCTTGTTAAAGGTTCTTACAGCTTTTCACACTTTTAATGAGTTTCGAACACGAAATAATTATACGGATTTGCATGCGTTTAATATATTGAACATATATGTATATATATAACTATATAAATGGCATATACACATGTAAACAGGCCTCCGCCTGACCGGCTGCTTGTGGGTTTATTTTTTTAATAATTTCTTTATCATGTTTTATGTATTTATAAAATGATATTGTACCGAACACTCGTATATATAATTAGGGCATTTTAAAAAGAGTTGGGAAACTTTGCCATATACGTATATACGTACATTTTGTATTATAAAAACAAAGGTTTAATAAAGCTATTGAACCATTAATGACCTGCTCGAGTAATTGAGATATTTTGATATTACTAATTTAGTTGGCGCACCTACAAAATGAATTATGGCCACATTTGGATTGGAAGCGTGCGACTTCAATTAAACTGAGTCACATGCTGTCAAGATTTACTATACATATCGCTTATATATATATATATATATATATATACATATATACGTTTAGTATCCTATATAGATCGCCATGTTCCTGATGTTAATACAAGTATGAAATCTTATCTGCACGAACCTTTCTAAGGTAAAATGCTTTTGCCTCCGGTGCAAAGTCGCCCAAAGTTGTTCGCGCTATAAAGATTAAGCCATATTATATTAGTACAATTGTAAATGGTATATTTAAGATAGCAAGTTGCTCCGTTTATGACTTGTATATACGTTTAGATAATGCCAATCAAGGAATATTGCTAAATGCTAAAAGCAGAAATAAAAAACTAGAAAACACAAATAACCCAAATAACCCAACATGCAGGGTAAAGATCAAAACCCATTGGCCGACTCAAGCACTGGCACACTCGCACACACACACACACACACACACTCGCACATACATACTGACATGTCAATTAACTTGATAGCCTTCAATACGTTGGCGCCCCTGGAAATCACTCAACTGAAGTCAATTCTTTAAAGATTGAGTCGCCAGGCACTTGAACCACTCCAGCCAAAAAGTGATACAAGCCTCGTGACGTTGTTTAATGACTGCGACTAATACTAAACCTAATACTAACACACATCGATAGCCACATTTAATGGCCAGTTACCAACTAAAGCCAAGAATCTGCGGTTGCGGTCAGTTTTCCTGGCACGGCGACCCTCAAAGTGTCAAATGCTTTGTGGCAAGTGCTCGGTTCATTTAAAGCAACTATTTTTAATTATATGCCTAACTAACTGGTTTTTTGTCATTTGTTGCCTCAGCTATCGTAAAACGAAAATGTTAACTAGTCTCTTGAATTCAGATCGTTCTGAAAGTAATGAAAAACTCACAATTCTAATGTTTACATAGATTTTGTGCTACTTTATTAATTAAAACAACAAAAAAATACCCGGCTGTGGGATTTTTTTCGCATTTTTAAATTTAATGTTAATATCCAAATATACAATCCATAATATGTGAAGTGGACTGGAAAATCCAACATCCATCGATTATTACCTTCAAATCGGTTAAGCCGTTTGCTAGTCATACAAACCAGATTTAATGCGAATATGAGTGCAACTAAAAATTTCAAAATAGCTAAAATAAACTTTTATATACTCTTTTATACATTTGCTATATATGTTACGCCTCCTCTTGAGCCTATGGCTTTTCAATCAACCCGAATATATTAGATAATATTGAATTATTATTGCACGAATAAAATCCCTTAGACATTTTTCTTAGGAAATTTCTATAATAATCTGCGTATATTAAGTAATAACTCGGGGCTAAGTTACAGAAAGAGCCATATACGAGTATATATATATATATATATATTATAAATAAAATGGATATGGAACTTTTCGTCTTATCATTCCCATATAGATTAGCATATCCTACTCAAGGTCAGGCTCTTTGTTTATTTTTGAACTCTTCTTGAGCTGCATAAAATTGGCCTTGAAAGAGTCACACAGTGAAGAAAAATGAGTCGTTCCTTAATTAATATTATTATTACTCATAAACCGCACAGCAAACACATCAAACGAGAATGTGCTCCAGCTGCGGCTGGTGGGGCAAGTAGAAGTTCCAATGCCACAATATAAATATTTTTGCGTTCTGTTGTTGACACTTTGACATGTGATTGTAAAATGACACTATGCCATTTGGGGTGAAATGAGATATAATTTCCCTTTAAAGCTAATCAAATGCAGAACCGGCAACTCGTCCTGTTGCAGCATATGCAACACAAGTTGCCAGCACAGAGGCGTCTATGCCCCCGCCTAATAGAGTTGTGGCGCTATTGCGAAACGCCTTTGAGTTGGATTTTAATTGATCGGCGCCTATTGGGGAATAATTTATTTCTTCAAGTGTGCGTGTGTGTGTAAGTTCCATCAACTCTGAGGTCACAGTCCGCACTCTACTGATTGACAGAACTCTGGCCGCAACCATCCACAAATAGCATTTTATTTTGTACGCATCAATTAATTTGTACGAATAAATAACACAAAATACTCAAATTGCAAGTTAGATATTGAGGGTATGGATAGTACTCCAATGTTGTTATTGTTATATATGTAAATATATATATATATATAAAGACGCACCAGTTTGAGCCGGAAATGTTTTCGGTCAGGGACACTCGAGTTGCGGTTTGAGCCGGATTTTTGGCTTTACATGTAAATACCCTCTACTTTTAGCATGTTTTTCTTGGTGGGAGGATTACCCATAAATTACTACCCATTAATTACTACGCATTAAAATAAGTTTATGTTTTGGTACTTGGTAAGTTTTCAAGGGTATATCAATTTCGTTAAGCCCTTTGGGAAGCGTTAGTTTCTTATTAATATTTCGAATTATTTTTAATTAATATATGTTGACAAACAATTCAATTTCAATTTCAGACATCCATGGTGTGGAATTGTACAATGATATGTTGCCTGTTTCGCTGACTTGCTGGCCAATTAAAAAGAGAGCCACCAATTTGAAGATCAGAGTATACACAGCTCCCAAATGTGTGATATGATCGTAACATCGGATTATATCAGATGCGTGGGCAATGTGAGATGATGGAATGGGATCAGATGTGAATGGTGTGTACATTAATTTAAGCTGTCGACATTAATTATACATCGGTATGCGGCCAGGGAGTTGTGAGTGCCATTAAGAAAAGTGCTGAGCATTAACAATTAATAAATTTGCTTAATTAACGGCAGTTGTTATTAATTAATATGTATTATGGCCAAAAGCAAATTCATAGGAATTGCGCTTTGGTTGCTTAGTAGCTTAATGAAACCCACAAATGCCATAAACATTGGTGCATGTCGAGTGACAGCTTTGGATTATCAGGCCTCTTGAGTTCAATTTTTATATTTCACTCTGCAGTCCGTCAAAGTGTGCCATTGATAATAAAAATCATATGTAAGAAAATATAACCAAAAACAACAACAAAAAGTTCACTGATAAACCTGGCATGTATATACACACTATATTCTGAGAATATACATTAAATGTTATACTGAACTGTCCCTAAGAACTGGTTAAATCGGATTTAACAAAATGATCGTTTGCTTAGATTCGATTGTCGATTGTCAGCATGAGTAAATGCTTTTATTCACATATATTTGTGGTAATAAATATGTACTATATACATTATATATATTATATACTATGCTTATTTAAGTTTAATGCGCTTTTATCTGTTTTTGCAATACGTATCACGTTTCCTAAATCAATGTTAGCGACTGGCAACGATCATCCATTAAGATAGCTTATTTCGTTTTGGGTTGAAACTCTCAGGTAGTACAACTACTAATTCTACATGTACTGCTAGTATATATATATTTAAATATATATATACATGAGTATTCATTATAGCTCAACCGCGTTAGACCGCAATTGTTAACGCAAATGCAGAATAGTTGTACAATAAACAAAAAAAAATCGCAAAATCAATTGCGGTTAGAATTTTTAGTGTATATAATATACTTGTATAATATATATACGAAAACGAATATAGCGTGCTGAGTCGACTTTAAGTAAATCCATTCACTTTAGCACCCTCCTAGAAGCTGGTCCCCACCTCTTCCTCCCTGTCTCCTCTAGAAACCGACTCAACTTCATTTAATTGCAGTGTACAAAGGCAAAAAAAATACCCCAAATAGCTGCTAACAACTTTTGACTAAGTTTGTAAAACAAAAAAATAATCAGTTATTGTAATAACGATTAGACGTGTTGAATACTCTATTAAAGAGCTAAGAAATTCAGATTATCTAATTGAGAATTTACTATTTCTAATTCTGTCAAACTATAAGCTACATATTATGACTTATTGTATAATCTGAGGGGATACAATAAAGATTAAATATACAGTGCTTTTTTTTTAAGTGCAGTTCTTAAAAAACAACAGTTGATTTTTATAGTTTAATGACTTTATGCTAGAGTTAAGCACACATACACACATATATGTAGTATGAGTTGATACGTACACACTTACTGAGCTGCCTGTTGCGCGTGTACGATTAGCTTATGATTCACGAAAAAAATGCATTTAATACACAGTTTCCAAACGAATTACATTCGCAGTCACATCAAGTGTGAAAATGAACAAAGCTCCTTGGAACAACAAGCTTGCAATTCCTTCTCGCAGCTTATTCGACGATCGGCGCTGACAGCGGCGCCAGCAGCAGCAACAACTCCAGATACAGCAACAGCAGCAGAGCAGCTGAGCAGCTGAGCAGCAGCAGCATTGCTTATCTGTTCGCATATAAACTAAAGTCAGTGGAAATAATTTCTCATTTGAAATTTAACAGCCGACGTGCGCGGTGGGCAGAACAAAAAGCGCGAAGATCGTGTGGTGTAGAAACCGCTTAAGCGAGTAACGAATCAAAAACAGAAAGAGTAAAAGCAGAAGAAACGACCCAAAGACCACAAGAAGTGCGTCATTCCAGTGCGTTTTCATTGCACATTCCAGTCTCGTGCGCGCTCCGCAGTACTATTTAACTTGTCGTTGCGAACGGTTCTTCTCTGCCACTCTGTTTCTGCTTCTCCCTCTCGCTCTTTCTCCGTCTTTGTCTATCTCCCACTTTCGCTGTCAGTCCTGTTGTTGCGCGTGCGTGCCAAAAGTGAAAAGTGTTGAAGAAAGAAAAGTGTAAGCCAGGAAGGACCTGTGTGAGTGTGTGGCGAGTGTAACCGCAGTTGTTCGCTGCACTCCGTTCATCCTTTCTTGTAATCGTGGCGAAGGTACTGACCAACTTATTAACGTTGCAACCCAACACAATAGAGATGACACAACAACCACAATGGGGCATAAATTTATCAAAGTGTAAGTGCAATAAGAATCCCAAAACAAAATGTTGTGTGTGTGTGTGTATTTTTAGAGAGTGTTTGTGGTTTGAATTGTGAATTCAAATTGGAATTGGATTCATTGAACTCCAGCTCAACATTATTGAATTGTTTTAATTATTGTTTAACCGACATTGACCGACAACAATAGCAAAACTTAAGAGCAAACCTTAGTATATAAAGTCTACAAAGCTTATAGCTATGTCTGTATCGTATATGTCGTATAAAAAACAATGACAAACCATTTTTATTTCTCTGCATTTGCACTTCCGATTGTGTTTTTGTGTTATTTATTTTTTTTTTTCGTACATGCTTTGCTTACGGATACTAAACTGTTTGATCTTTTTGTTGTTTTTGTTGTTTTGTCTGTGCCTTTTGTTTAGCTTCATTATGCCAGGCACGCGTCAGCATAATCATCAATAATCTTTCGGTCTATCGATCTTAATTCGGCTATTTCTATGTACAAGTGATGCCTTTCAGAACAACCCAATTAGCATTTGAATAACGATGACGATTATGTTCAAAAGAAGCCAAAAACATAACATAAAATATATACACGTATAAGTATGTATATAGCTTGACTCAAAGACTTATCCATAGCTGTCTACGCATTTTCGTAAGGCATACATATAATTAAGTGTTCATATTTTACTGTATAGAATAAAAGCTGTGTTATCATTAAACAGGCAGGACAGATTTTATCTTTAAAACGTCGACAGACAATTTTTTGAGAGGTATTTTTTAAGATGGATTTATTACCGGGTTGTCAACAGAATATGATATTTTTGTGCATTTTAGCATGACAATGTTATGAAATAGACTTCTCGTCTCTTAGTATATATAAACACCTTGAGATACGAACAATAAACTGCTTTTATATTATTGAGACTTCGTAAAGAATTCTATAATCGAATCTAAAAAACTTTGAAGTGCTGTAACTCTTTTTATCCTCTTTTTTTTTGGGACTAGCGGTAGTTTGACTTCCTTATAGGGTCATCACTCGTTTCCTTTCCATTGTTTTTGGGTAAAATCAATGCAATAAAAGAATTCGCCTTTTGCATTTTTATATCATAATAAATATTTTAATCTTGGGCAAGTAATTATTTTGTAAGAATAAGTATTATATATAAATATCTACGAGAAATAAAAATGTTGTAACGTTTTGAGCCGGAATTTATATATTTGTTTTGTTTATACGTTCGTTTATTTGTCTTATGTAAATGAATTTGTTATTATTTGCACGGTAAATAACGATAAATAACAAAAAAAAAAAACTTACCGCTACAATATAATAACATTTTTAGTTTTGGAAATGTTTTTACAGTTGTTTTTTGTATTTTTATATTTTTTTCTGGAAACGTTATTTGGTTACTTAAGTATTCGTGGAACGAATTGACACTTATTGCTGGCAATCCATCATGTGTCATCCATCATGCTATGGATTTATCATTAGGCTATTGTAGGACGGATTCTTTGATTCTGTTGAGTAGTTACCTATATAACAAGTGCCTTATCGACACTTTCACTAATTCCGTCCCAGGTCCCAGTAAATTTAGCTTGGATACAGCGAACTTGCGAATTGTGTAAACAAAATTTTTCCATGCTTTATCCGAACTCAGATTGGAACCCGAATATACATCTGAAATATATGTACTTTAACCTCGAGCTAAAATTCCACAAGAAGAAATTGTAAAAAAATTATTTCTTATTATCGCATGTAGAACAAGCTGTTGAAAATATATATGTTGATAATATATATATATATATGATATACATGTATGTTTGTCGATAATATGAACCAATAAGCCAACGCTTATCTGTAGACTTCAGTTAATGATGGACAATATCTACCCGGACATGTCTACTCAAAATTCGTCAAGATTCCTTATGATTTCTCAATTAGCTCATGCATTAAGCTACCATACATTCAATTTAGGCGGCTAATCTTGATAAGTCGAATTGATTTCAACCACACTCGAGTTTTACACTCGTTGATACGGTTAGCGTCCCATTGATATATATACTAGGGGCGGATTCCGTATCTGTTATGAAAATTGACATTATCTACGATTTTTTCTTAAGTGGTATTATTCATCAATATAGCTAATATTTTATTTGTATTCGAGTATTATATTGGTTGTAAATTTCTATCAGTTGTCGGCTTTTGGTCAAAACCATTTGTTAAATAAAATGGCAAATATTGAGACATCGTTAAACTCTCAGCTCCACTGCAACTAGGTATATATATTTATGTATGCTAATTATATATATATATACGTATATATATATACTAAATTGAATTGGCAATCAGTGACGTCTTTTCATCTTATTTGTAGGGAAACCGCTATAGTAAACAAACTTATTGTCTTTTTATGCAAACATTAACATGATAATCAACCCAGGTTTGGCCATTATTCATATACCATTCGAATTGTGTATATAGCAACTGGTTCTCGAATCTAGAGTGGTTTATTTGGTATTGCTGATGAGTGAAGCGTGGATAATTACGACTGTGACTATCAGAACATCAAAAATGCTGTTATTTTTTGCTCTAATAATAATGTCATGAATTGGCTTGTGATAAAAAAAAAAAAAAACAACAGATTGTTAGCTCTTCGTGTGCTTTATTAATACTCTGGGTATGATTTCATTATAATAATGTGCTAATGAACTTGTTGTTGAAATCACTTGTCGATGGATTAAGTACGACATGCTGGGTAAATGTTAATCTTAATACAATTTTTGTCTTCGCTTCCTCTTGACGAAAATAAAAGCAATTGTTAACATTAATTTAACCTTCAAATTTGGTCATTTTAATATATAAAAGAAATAAAAAACTTGAGTGTGCATAAAAATGTGTCTAAGTCTAAAAATCAACAGAATTCCATAACAATTTGTTGAAATTTATTGGACTGCTGTTAATGTTAATTGTTGGGACTACTTTAGGGCCTCAAAAAAATATCCGGTACAATTTTAATTGCCTGGTGATTTATGGGCCGTTAAAAGAACACTTGTTAGTGTTGTGTGTATATGTTTATAGGATTTTGAGCACTTCCCCTTATCGCAATTCTTTGGCACTGGAACTTATCTAGACATAGCTTCATTTAACAAATTATGATACTAACTGCCATAATTCCCACAATTCTAAAAGGACCCATAAACCATCAGTCATAATTCAATCAAATTGATAAATAATATTGACTCTTGCATAATTTATTAGCTTCTAAATATTGTTGATTTATTTTGTTTCCCTCACAATTATTCCAGATCCGTTTTCAACTAATTGACATGAGCATTATATATAAATAGATTAAAATATAGACATCATATTGCAATCAAATGCAATTTTCCATTTATCAACGCAAATTGATTTGTCCATTTTAATTGAATAACTTTCAAATAGTTTATTCGCATGCTAAATATATTTTACTTCAATTAAGTTTGTACAAAGACAATAAACAGTTTAAACAAAAAGCAAATAAAGTAATAAACATTCACAAACTCCAATTGACGTCAATACTTTAGTACTTAAGTATTTTTACTATTTTGTTAATTGATTTTGACTAACTTTATACCAAAAATTATGTTGCTTTTTTCGTATACAGATTTTATATTACCACAACGTGTGATATTGGCCATCATGGGTTTTTTGGCCATCCTGAATGCCTACACGATGCGCGTGTGTCTTTCTCAGGCCATCACCGTCCTTGTGGTGAAGAAGAACAACTCGGAAACGGAGGATGGCGGTCATGCGATCTGTGAGGCGGATGATTTGGATGGTGGCAGCTCTGCTAGCAATGGAAATTTCGAATGGTCTGAGGAGTTGCAGGGCCTGATTCTGTCATCCTTTTACATTGGTTACATTGTCACCCATGTTCCCGGCGGTCTCCTTGCCGAGAAGTTTGGTGGCAAATGGACTCTCGGCCTGGGCATACTCTCAACAGCTGTATTTACCATGCTTACACCGCTGGCCATCGAATTGGGTGGCTCCGACTGGCTGATTGTGACCCGTGTGCTAATGGGTCTGGGCGAAGGTACCACATTTCCAGCCTTGAGTGTCCTGCTTGCCGCATGGGTGCCAGCTAACGAGCGAGGCAAACTTGGCGCTTTGGTTCTGGGAGGTGGCCAAGTGGGCACCATTATGGGTAATCTTCTATCGGGCGTCTTCCTCGAGAGCTACGACTGGCCATTTGTGTTCTACTTCTTTGGTGGTCTTGGCGTTATTTGGTTTGTCTTCTTTGTAAGTATAATATTATTTTCCTAGTTTAATCAGGTTTAATCAGGGATATATCTCTTCTTGCAGATCTTCCTGTGCTTCAGCGATCCCGTCTCGCATCCCTTTATCAAGCCCAGCGAACGTGAGTATCTCGTCAAGGAGATCGGCAACATTGGTCGCAATGAGAGTCTGCCACCAACACCCTGGAAGGCGATCCTCACCAATCTACCCATGCTGGCGTTGGTTTCTGCTCAAATCGGTCACGATTGGGGCTTCTATATCATGGTGACGGATCTGCCCAAATATATGTCCGATGTGCTGCAGTTCTCCATCAAGGCAAACGGTCTGTACTCCTCTCTGCCCTACATAATGATGTGGATCGTTTCCGTTGGCAGCGGTTTTGTGGCGGACTGGATGATTCGTCGCGGCATTATGAGTACGACAAATACGCGCAAAATGATGACAGGATTGGCGGCCTTTGGCCCGGCCATATTTATGGTGGGCGCCTCATATGCCGGCTGCGATCGCGTCCTGGTCGTGGTGCTCTTCACCATCTGCATGGGTCTGATGGGCGCCTACTATGCGGGCATGAAGCTAAGTCCGCTGGACATGAGTCCCAACTATGCCGGCACTCTGATGGCCATTACGAATGGCATTGGTGCCATAACGGGAGTGATTACGCCATATCTTGTGGGTGTTATGACACCAAATGCCTCGCTGCTCGAGTGGCGAACGGTCTTCTGGGTGGCCTTTGGTGTACTCTGCGTCACTGCGCTCGTCTACTGCATTTGGGCATCGGGCGAAGTTCAGGCCTTCAACAATCCGCCCATCGAGGCACGCAGCGTTGACTACGAGGCCGAGGAGCGGAAATCCGACCATAAAATGAAGCCCCTGGAGCGCAGCTCCTAGAGTCTGATTGCCCAAAAGTGCCATAACTATCACAGTTGTGCCCTAGTTCATATCATATCTACAATATATGTACTATATCAGTTTTAATGCGTGTTGCACCCATTGAATTTTGAGAATTCGTTTGTGGCTGCCGCCCATGAAGATATTGTTAATGTATGTTTGTATTTATACAACACGGATTTGTACAACTTGCGATCATCTATTGCAATTGCTAGTTTTATAGTATGCCAAAATGTCGGCCCTCTGTGCGCTGTCTATATATATATATATAAATATAAATATAAATGTTAATCTATAAGCGTTCAGCTGCAGTTCCTTAAGCTCTAATTTTTAAACCCAAAACACCTAGGATAGCTCTGCTACCTCCCACACTCCCTATCCCCCTCCCCCGCCTACACCCTTCTGTCATCATTCAAGGTAGTTCACAGCTCCCAGCCCCATTGCAGTTTATTTACTCTCTTAATTATTATTTAGTATTTAAATGAAACGAAATTCAATTTTAGTCTAGTATGTACCTAATTTGTATTGCAAAATGTAAAATGTGTAAAATTCAATTTAAATATTGTATGGCATTATTTTTTTAAATTGTTGATCAATGTGTAATGCATGTGTTTTTTTAACGCTATCGTTGAAGCATATTTGTTTTTATAATGTTAGTCCAAATAAAGTGCATAAACCAATTGAAACAATTATTTTATTGTGAGAAAATTATTTGAAAAAACAACTACTCATTGAAATCGTGTGTTATAAATTAATTGTTGCTTCTAAATCGTATTTTTTTTTTATTAATTTTCTTTTACAATGTTACCAATGATACAATGCAAATTGCGAGATCTATTCAATCGTAAGTAGAAAAAAAAAATTGTGAAATGAGGACCTGGTTGGCCAACTGACAACTATGTGCAACAGATCTGCAGGTGAGGCAGCGGTGGGTTATTTGCATCTTCAGCTTATTGGCCATCATCAATGCCTATGCAATACGCCTGTGCTTGGATTTCACACTCCAGCGTATTGTGCGGGATTCCAACATGATGAATATGGAAACAGAAGTAGAACAAATAAGGCAAAGCGGAGGCGGAAACCCCAAAAAACCAACGCAATTTAAGTTGCCTCAAAATCCGTTTATTACTACGACGAATAGCACTGATATCTGGTCAAAGGAGGTGCAAGCTTTGGTCACCATATCCTTCTATGTGGGCTATATGATTACCCACATTCCCGGCGGCCGTTGGGCGGAACGTTACGGTGGCAAATGGATTCTGGGTGGGTCCATATTGTTGTCAGCAATGCTGACAATGCTCACTCCAGCAATTGTGCGCAATGGTGGCCCCAATGCCCTATTCTGTCTTCGCCTGCTCATTGGCGTCTGCGAGGGGCCAACATTTCCAGCGATTAGCGCTTTGCTGGCCCAATGGGTGCCAGAGAAGGAGCGCTCAATGCTCTGCAGCTGTGTCCTAAGTGGTGGCGAAATTGGCATCACATTCATGCATCTGGTTAGTGGATTCGGGCTCAACGATCAGGATTGGGCTATGGCCTTCTATGTGGTTGGCAGTGGAGCAATTCTGTGGTTTGTTGGTTTCGTAAGTATTTTGTAATTTTATTATCAAACAAAAATATATTTCCTGATCTCTTCCTTGCTGTCTCCTGCAGGTCTTGATCTGCTACAGCAATCCGGATGACTCGCCCTACATCGAAAACGGCGAGCTGGACTACATCAGAAGCCAGGTGAGCGCAACGCAGATGAATGAAGATGTGGTTGCCAATGGGAATGTGCCCTGGAGCAGCATGCTCATGAATGCACCCATTTGGGCACTGGTGGTGGCTAACATGCAGCACGAATGGAATCAACACGAGTTGGCCAAAGATCTAATACAGCTGCTGGATGAAATGGAAAACAAAGGTAAAACTATGTGGATGGAACTGGTGGCCAGCTTGCAGCTAATAGCGCCACATCTGTGCAGTTGGTTGGCCTCGATCACATCCGGATCGTTGAGTGACTATCTAATTGATAGGGGCATATTGAGTCGAACGCAGACGCGTCGCCTCATGTCCTGGCTGGTCTTTGTTAGCATCTCCATGTTTTTGGTGCACAATCAGGAGAACATGGCACATTTATGGAGGATTGTTGCATTCGGTGCATATTATGCGGGCATTAAACTGCTCCCGCTGGACATGAGTCCCAATTTCGCCGGCACCCTAATGGGTATCTCCAACGGCCTGGGCGCCTTGCCCGGCCTGCTGATGCCAATGTTGCAGCAACTGGAATCAGAGTACGCCATCGTTGGCAGCATTCGTACCGCATTATGGCTAGTCTGTGCCGGTTATATATCGGGCGATGTGCAGTTCTATAATGAAATGCCGTTTCGCGTCTGAAATTATCCCAAATTATTAAATAAAAATGCTTATATTGATTAACATAGACTAATATTTAACTATTGGTATAGTCTTGACTTAGACAACATTATAATAGATTTATATATATATATATATAGATAAGTGAATATATATATATATATATATAGGCATAGGTATATATGTTTCATAATACACAATAATATGCTTTCAAACTAGGAGCACAATCACTAAAACAATATTTTATAGTGCGTATTACATAAATGACGGATGTTTCTTGGATTTTGGGATTTAGGCTTGTTTTTCTAAACTTAGTTAGCACGAACGTTTAGGAATCGTCTAAATGCTGTGGATGGTGTTGGCTGCTCCTTCCATCTACTGGCCGAGTAGGCCGCTCTGGGCCATTACCGAAACGGAATTCATATCGATGCCCAGCTTGCGGGACACATTGATTTGGGCTTGTGCCGCATTGCGCAACGAGTAGACATGGACCACTTCTGCCTTGCTCTTTGCGTAGATCAGCGCCTTCTCGAAGAGTTCGACGGCACGTTGCAGCTGGGCGCGCTGCACCTCGACAGTGCCCAGTGTCTCGTAGGCCAGCTCACATTTCGGATCCACGACGATGGCCCGATTGAGGAGGGCCACAGCTGCTTCGATATCGCCGCGCCACTGCAGCATCATGATGGACTGATGGACGAGCAGTGCCGGATTTTTGGGCGCAAGCTTCATGGCCAGCTCATAGAAATTCTGGGCCTGTGCGAACTGCTGTTGATCGGCAAGCACCTGGGCCATCAGGCTGTAGCACTCAACGCAATCAGGAAACTTTTCGATGGCATTCTCAAAGTCCTTCATCACACGCTCCAGGCGTTTTTGATCGGCGGTCATGAGGGCCATACGATAGTCAGCATAGCACTTCTGCACGGTGGCAATCGCATGATGGGGTGCCAAACGCACCGCCTTCTCGAACTCCTGCAGTGCCATGTCGATCTGTTCCAACAGCAGCAGTATCTGTGCCCGCTGGTGATACACATCAGGATTGTTGGGCGTCAATTTCTCGGCTTCGTCAAAGTCGGCCAATCCTGAGTCGCGCTGCTCCGTCTGGATGAAGAGAGCGGCACGCTTGATATAAGCAAAGGAGCGCAGCGTCACATCCGCATCCTCTGTCAAAGGATTACTCAATTAATATTATTTATTAGCCAATCATTTTAGCATTCGCTTACCATTTGCCAAAATGGCATCAAAGTCGAGCTTGCTCTCGGTAAAGGATCCGCTCATTAAATAGAATGAGCCACGCATTAGCAGTGCCTCTACCTTGTATTGTGATTCGGCCTCCGAGGATTCAATTTCCTCTGTGCATGCCTCAATGATGTCATCATATTTCTCCTCGTCGTAGGCACGTTTAGCGCGCAGGAAGCCACGCGGAGGCGTATCTGTGTCTGTTGGGGCCGGCAGTTCCATTGTCTGCAGCGGATGGGCTATAAAGGATCGCATATAGGTGTTGATGAAGCTAGTCGAGGGCACAACAGGAACACGAGTGCGCTGGCCCTTCTCGGCATCTATGCGACCAGTCTCCTTTAGCACACGGTCGGCAAACATGATGGTATTGTTGTTCTGGAACATCTCCAGAATACACGTGGCCGTCACATCTTCCAAACACTCGACCAAGTCCTTGGTCGCCTCATGGGCTCGGGCACGTCTGTAATAGGCCTTGGCATAACGCGGATTGTTCTCCAGCGACAAGGAGCAGTCCTCCTTAACTTTGGTCCACTTCTTCAGCATCTCATAGGAGGCGGCACGGTTCTGATAGAATATCGACATGTCCGTGCGATGCTCCGTGGGACACTTGGCGATTGCCTTATCGTAGAAACTGATTGCCTCATCGTATTTGCCGTTGCGATAGCAATTGTTGCCCTCGTTCTTGTAATTTTCGGCCTCCTTCAGCGGCGACAATTGTTCACCCAATTCGGCGTTCTTCTTCTTGCTCTCCAACTCGACATCTGGCGCGGTACCATCAATGGACAAAGCTTGCGTCTCCATTTTACCTTTCTGGCGTGTAGTGCTCCAATCCTTGTCCGTCTTCGTCTGCTTACCATTCGACGCATCATCGCTGGCACCGGCTCTCCGCCGATTAAACATATACATGCCCAGGCCGATGGCGACGGGCGTGCCAAGAATTAAGGCCACCTGCCATTTGTTCAGCTTTACGGAATTTACGTTGAGGAAAGTTGCCATATTTTACTCCGTGTATGTGTGCTGCAAATAGAGTTGAAATATTGTGTAATATCAATTGGCCTCCTTATCACACACAGAGTTCAGAGCGCAAAAAACCACTACATATTGCTAAATGTCCGGCAAGTTGCAACATTTGTCACCCAATTGTATACTAGTTGTTGCTTCTGCTCTGGCTTATCGATTTTTTTTTTGTGAACGCTATATAAGTGATGTACTGTCGCATTGGAATACTCACATTTGTTTTATAATTTAATACTGCAATGAATTTTGCAAATATACACAGTTATATGATTGATTTTTAGTGAAAAGTAAATACAAATAAATATTTTGTATTACAGCTCGCCTGCTTAGCAAATAGACCACACCGTACGGAACAGTGGCGCAACCGTTGAATTTCTGAACGATTCTAACGCACATGTGACAGCTGGTCTCTTCGTGACAGAAAGCTCGCTGCTAAAATACATATGTAAAATAACAGATCGCGCTCAGTGCGTTAACATTGCGGCCGTTAGCAAAGAAGATACAAAAAATCGCTTATTGATTTATGCATCAAGTCTATGTACTTTTATATAATGATTTAAACCAATTATGGTTTGTAAATGGCAATGTGTTTATGAAGCTAACTTTTTCATAAAAGTCCGACTAGTACCGCTTAAATTTGCAATGTGAAAATGTCAATTATATGTACGAATCTTTACATTTGTACATACTAACATAAATAGGAATTTTGCATCGAAGATTGTTGATTATAGAAAACAAAGGAAAACATGTGGTTGGCGGTCGTCTCAAGGCGTTGAGCTAAGTGCAAATGAGTTCAACTAAAAGGCTATAAATATGCACTCAGCTACAAACGCACAGGCGAAAACAGAGCTAAAGCGGGAGCAAGAGATGCATGCAGTAAGACATTGCAAGAATTATAAAAGCTTTTGTCTCGCTGCGTGTGTGTGTCAGGGAGTTCCACTTTCAATGCGCAAATAGTGTTCTCAACTAAATGTTAATACGATTCAAGTTGGTTTGTTTTTCTTTTTATTTTATAAGTTAGACCTAAAGTAAACTTCATAATTTGAAACGCACTAAGCATAACATTAAAATTATAAGTCCGTAATAGTACGTAAGTTTAGGAAATTATTAGCTATTCAATACGATATTCCAGTGTTGATTTTTTTTTCTTTCTTTTGTAATGTGTTGTGTTTTCCAGCCGACAGCCGACTGCAGTGCCAGCTGCCGCCGCTAAAGCAACTTTTCTTTTCCTCCTTCTCTTCCTTCTTTCAGGCTGCTGCTTGCTTCGATTTTTAATTCTATCTTTACTCTTTTTGTTTCCGTTTTCTTTTATGTTCTTCACTCTCTTCCTACTCAAATATTTATTTGAGTCTCTCTCTGTTGCTGCCTTGGCTTGGCCTCGGACATCAGTTCTTTATAGTCTTCTTGTTGTTGTTGGTGTTCATCAGCTTGGTCAAAATCTTGCGAGAGTGGCCCGACGGGTCAAAGTGGTTGGTGTGTTCGCTGGCCTCCTTCTTGGAGCGCTGCTTACCGCTGTGACCCGAGAAGATGTGTTTGCCATGGTCGAAGTTGTAGTGCTCGTATTCATCGAAGTGTGCTTCAGACATGTTGTGTTTGAGATCTTGTTGCTTATATAAAAGTTTTAATTGAGGGCTTCTTTCTCTTTGTAGATTCTTTTGGCTTTGAGATTTTTCTTTTTTATTTTATTTGGTGTATATGCGACACTTCCACTGGTTGCCCACGTCCTTCTCGCTTCGAATCACGAATGGAAATTGAACTTTTTATCGATGTTGGACACCTGGTTTTATACCCGGCAAGAGCTTTTTCTCTCGCCGTTTTCTTCAGTTGTGAGAGTAGTTGAAAAAGCTGCTCCCGCTCTCACAGACCCTGTGAGCACAATGAGTTTATTTTAAAAATTAAATTATCTGCATATGCATATAATGTTAGATTTCAATTGCTTTGATAAATAAATAATTTTCAGAATTTGTTTTTATTTTAATTTATTTCGAAATTTTTTGTTTTTTTCCTGACTAGCGTTGAAAAAATTTCTGAAGCAAAGTGATGTCTAGCACAGAAAATGTCTAATCAGTTTAATAATATTGTCTTTTAGCATACTGTTTTACAAACAAAATTTCTAATTTTGTTATACAATTTTTAGTACCAGAAATTTTGATGCCATTTACCATTGGCACGACAGTTATTCTGTTCACATGCTCACTCTCGCACAATATGAGAGTGCGAGAACATCTTCAGAGTGAGAACGTGTAAAGCTTTGTACAATTTTTGCTGCGCAATTTAATTTTTTTTTTG
Source organism: Drosophila melanosoma (assembly GCA_035042045.1). Lineage (NCBI taxonomy): Eukaryota > Metazoa > Arthropoda > Insecta > Diptera > Drosophilidae > Drosophila > Drosophila melanosoma. The sequence continues at coordinate 2,720,545 of JAWNLY010000183.1, read as the reverse complement.
TGTTGTGTTTACAAAATGCGCGGTAAACAAAAAAAATATTATAAGGCAATGACAACGTCAAGCAAACATATTTTTTGTCTCGGGTATTTAAATTATTTAAAATGATTTTCATAATACACACGTTTCTTGGATACAAAGAATGCAAACGTTATTATATATGGACACGAAGCCAACCCTTGTAATGCCATTGGCCTGTTGCAGAGAGAATTTCCAGTTGTACTTCGAGTTACACTTCCAGTTGCATCATAGTCAGGTGAACAGTGAGAACACATGTTGCGTTTCCAAGTCACTGGCCGGCTCATTGCCAACAAAATTTTCCGTTACAAATCAAATGTCAACGTAAACTTATTGATTACTTGGCCCCAAGCAGCATGTCAGACGTGATTTGGAGCTCATATATATATATACAGACCTTCATTCTTATATTTTATTTATATTATCAACAAGAGCTCCCCCTGTCCGTCGACCCAGTTTCCCTCTAAATTTCGATAGGTTTATGTTTAGAAAACAAAAGCTTTCAAATTGATTGTTTGTCCATTTGTTTATATACATTTTCACATATATATATATATATATATATATTTTAGTGCATTTGTTTACGTTTCAAACTTGCCGGTGATATGCGTCGTTCTTTGTTATCAGCTGTTGTGTTGTTCAAGGCAGTCAACGACGATCGACGTCTTAGTCACTCAAACAACTAGGGCTTTCTAGCAAATTGTTCCAAATGCTTAATCTCAAAATTCCAGAAACTACGCAACGCAATATTTACGAACTTTTTCAAGATAAGTTAGTCCAAATTGATTTGGCAATGAACAGCGTACCATTTTCAAGTAAATGTAAAAAGCTCGTCAAGCTCGTGATTGTTGAACAAGCTAAGCTTGACTGCTTGGCGGTAGTCTTTACTAACCATGCAAAGAAGCTGAATGTTATAGCAATTTAAGAGCTTGTGGCAAACATTTGAATAGTTTGGAAAAGTTTTCGTTATAAAATTTCTAATACGACTGCAGCACTGCTTTCCTGGTCAGCGCACTGCTTTGACAAGCATCTCTTTGAGTTTATTGGTCAATTTGCCCATCAGTCGTCTCCCGGAATGATGGCCGATTGCTTGACTTCTCGCAACTTTAATTTAATGGATAAATCATAAAATGTCAAGCACGTTGGACACCACGGGTGGTTCATGTGTAATTAAAAAAAAAAAAAACGTAGCTGAGTTAAATGAAAACAAGTGTTTTTCTCTTAAGATTCACAGGTTGATTTGTACTGACTTTTAAAATATGTAAAAGTGCTTAATTTTTCCAATATCAGAAATACTCGTTAAAAAATAATTTACTTAAATAGTTTTCTGGTTTTCAGCGAATTTGAATAATATTTTTTTAGCAATTTAATTTTATATTATTTTACTTAATAAGAAATTAAAAAATGTATGTAAAACGTAACTAAATTCTTGACTAATGTCTGCTGCGTGCCGGGGCTAACATAAGATGCACTCCATCCAATATATGCTGCCCAGCCCAAAGCGTTCAATCTCGCGCCGCATAAAGCTGTAAGCTATCAGAAATCCTTCCTAAGAAACATCAGGTGGCACAGCTCACAATGCATCTGAATAAGCGTTGATATATAAACGGCATCTGCAAGGAGGAGAATTCATAAATGCTTTCAAAAATCTATTCAAATTCTTAAGGAGTTAAGCGTACAAATAGTATTCACCCACATCGGAAGCACGTGCGAGTTCCGCGTTGCTGGGACACACGATACTTGACCATGCAGGAACGGACGCAATGCTGATCCGGCGGCAGCACATTCTGATCCATGGAAAAATCCTCAGCCATAATGCTGACGGGCTTAAATGTCTGCTATGCAATTGCTGGTAAATCCACGGTGCAGCTGTCACCAGAGCTGTGTTGCGAGGGGGAAGGAGTTGACTGGCTATAGCCAAATATGTATAGATGAGAGAGGAAGAGATGAGGAGCGTAAATGTCGCGTAAAACGAATTTCATTCATACAAATCACAGTTGAATGATTTTGTTTTATTTGTATTTTTATACTTTGTTTCTTTTTCCACGAATTGGCGAAATTGCGGGTGTTGCTTTGTATATGTATATGTGTGTTTGGGTTTGTATGTGTGTGTGTGTGTGTGTGTTTATACCCAACTGGTTACTGGCCACTTGGGAAAGAGAGAGGGGTTCGAGGCAGTTGGACTTGCAGTTGGAGTCGCACTCGTAGTCGTCGTCGTCGTCGTCGTCTTAGTCGGAGTGCCCATCTACGTCGAAACGAAGACGACGATCGCATTATGTGGCACTGTTTAGTGCGCGCCAGTCTCAGTTCCTCCATAATTAGTCATATTTGTTTAGCATCAAAACTTGTGAATGACTGTGCCCGCTGCTGTGGATCAGTGCCGCTTGGCTGCCAGAGATGACCACGTGTCCACGCACGATATTTAACGTACTTTATATAATACTAGATTAGATCAGATTAGACCTGGTATTATGTTGTAGCAAGTCTGAGTCTAACTGTGGCAAGGCTGTAAGCGGTTTAAGAAGGCGTTCATTTAATCCAAGTGTCACTTATACATCTAATTACTTTCATAATTAATTAAATAATAAAACACTGAAAATTTAAAGATTTAGTCAGCGTTATTTAAATAGATTATTATTATTAAAATTTAAATTTTAAATGTTCTAAAAGAGTTTTAGCAGACAAGCCTTCTGCTGGTTTCAGCTGTTTCTAACTTATTTTGTGCATGTTCTTAATTCGTTTTAATTGCAGAGATTTTAAATTAATGATTAGATCAGAAACCATTTTTTTTTTTTTTTGTAAATTGTTAAGCTGTTAAGCTCAAAGTCATCGTAATTGCTTGGCATAAAAGAATTGTAATAAATTTTAAGCAGCAGTTAGTTGTGGCAAGTCGTGCGTGTTGCAAGCAGGCAACGGTAGGCACGCGGCCAGCACGATTTGGCTGAGAGACTGAGGCTGGTCCTGGCCAACTAAGGCGCTGCACGTTGACGGCCATTAGGCGGCGCACTTTACGCTTAACGCTTAACACTGCGTTCTGTCAGCGTTGGCTTTTCACTTTCTTTTAGAAACCGACGCACATACGAACAAAGTTTTGTTTGTTTATTTTTTCACTTTTCAATAATTCGAATTTCGAATGCGTGCAACAATGTAGCCAGCTAGGCAGACAGCTAGCCAAAGTCGGACTTTGCTGCCGTAGGCAAGCAAAGAGCACATGAAACCAAAAAAAAAAAAAAAAAAAAAAATTTGTTTATCTAATTAGCCATGCACCGGGCGACAACAACATTTCACCTGCTACACATTTGTGGTACGCTGGTTTCGCCAGCGCAATTAAAATGCATGGCAGGTGGCATCAATGGCACGGCCAACAAATCGAAACTGTCCTAAACCCAATTGCAAGTTTAAACAAATGAAAGTGTTCTACGCACAATTGTTGGCCCGGAAGTTGTGGGTGAAATTACGGCTTTGTTGGCCAGTGAAAGGTTGCCTCAAAAAAAAAAAAAAACAAAAAACCATTATCTACAAATATTTATATATATATATATATAAATATATCTTCTGGTGCGTGCGCCGATGATGACTCTTTCCACGGCGACATGTTCATTAAAGCCGCACCAGGCAGGCACGGCTCATAAAAGAAAAGAAAAGAGACGCAAAACAAATTTGCATGTTGGCAACATAAATCGTTTGGCAAAATATTTAACAAGTCAGCAGCAACAGTTGAAATCAATAAATTTATTGATACAATTTATATGGGCAGCGAGGACGGCAGCATGCAACACACGCAACACACAAGCAACAGACAGATACACACACACACACAGCGCTAATTAGAGCAGCGGGCGCAAAGAGGGACGAATGTGCGTTGTGTGTTGTGCGTTGTGTGTGTAATAAAACTTATAAATGGACCAACTTCACTGCACACATTTGTTGCACAGACAAGGCAAATGCCGACAAAGAAGATTGTGTGTAAATGTGTGTGTGTGTGAATGTGTGTGAATGTGTGTGTGTGTGTGTGTGTGTGTGTGTGTGTGAATGTGTATGTGTCAGTCAGTCAATGTCATATTTACAAGTTTTGCATTCTTTTGTGAAAGTCATGTTTCGTCAAGTTCGTTGCCTAAATCTTTCGTTATGTTTGCAATTTCTTGACAATTCGCTTTAATTAACACATCAAGCTAATGAGCCGCCTCAAAAACAAGGGGGAGTGTGGAGGGGGGTGGGGAGGGGGTGGGTTTGGGCTAACAACAATATTGTATGATTGTTTTAATCCACAAGTCGTGTTTGTTGTTGCTGTTGCTGTAAGCGCTTTTAATGGCTTTGCAAGTTTTATGCATGTCTCAAGTATCGACGTCTATGAAACTCTTCACAAATACGCACACGCCTAAAAAAAAAACAACAACAACAACAGCAACAAGAAATCGACAATAGTAATGGGCTGGGCGACGGCATCATGATTGGACTGTCACTGGCCACTGACTGTCAATTTTGGTTTGCTTGCTTGCCAAAGAAATGTTTATTCAGTCAAATGACGAAGATTGCTTTTTATGCAACACACACAAAACATGCCAATTGTTACTGTACTCCACGCCACGCCAGGCCATGCAACAAAAGCGAAAGCTGATCAGACATTGACCGCCCAGGTAGCAACAGCAGCAGCAACAGCAGCAGCCACAACAACAGTCAACAATTTTGTACATCAACAACAAGAGAACTAACTTCTTGGTAACAGCAACCAGTTGATAACTGCAGGCTAAAACAGTTTAAACTTTAAGTTGCCATACGTGATTTAAAAAACACAATTTTTTTTTATTTCTTTAAAGCTACTTGGCAAAACTTGAGAATACAAATTTTGACTCGCTATGAAAATCGCCAGTTTATTGTTTGTAAATAGGTCTAAGTAGTACTCGAAGTTTAGATAAGATTTATATATGTACATATGGAATATGTATTGTATATGTATATTTTTCATAAGGCATTTGTCTAACTAAGTTGGTTAGTTTTTCAGTTCAAAATTCAGTCAGTTTGGTTATCTGTTATTTTGGGTTTGCATCCAATTTATTAGGAATTTTAGGCGATTACAGATGAACTAGTTTCATTCTTCTAAATTAATTGTGTTATAAACAAATCTATTTTATATATTTTGTATTACAAGTTGCAGTGCAAAAAAACTGCCTCTATATGTACTCGTATATATATTTATATATATAGATATCCAGCTTAACATTTCATTGAATTGATATCTAGCGTAAAATTGTTGTATTTGATAATCCCCAAGCAGACAACTTCATGGTCAGTACTGCCAGTCAGCCATTCAGTTAGTCAGTCATTCAGTTAGTCAGTTAGTCAGTCAGTTAGTCAGCAACATGTTGCAGTGAAAAGTGAGTCTGTTGGCAGGAGCAGAAGAGGCGCGAAAAAGTAGCGACGACAACTAACCAAAAGCAATGCTAAAGCCAAAGCCAAAGCTGAAGCTGAAGCTGAAGCCAAAGACAGCAACAGCAGCAGCAGCAGCAGCAGCAGCAGCGGCAGCAGCAGCAAAAAAAGCGAAAAGACGACAACTTTGGTTGCCGGAAAGCCAACGCAGACGTCGACTGCGACGCACATATATATATTGATTCGCTTTGGTCAGTAGACAACAACAGCAGCAGCGACGTCAATTGTGGCAGCGGCAGTGGCAGTGGCAGTGGCAGTGGCAGCGGCAGCAACAGCGACAGCGACAAGTGCAGCTAGCAAAGTTGCCAAGTAAACGTAGCACAACTTTGTCGTGTAGTGTTTGGCTGTTCGTTGGCGAGGGGAAATCTTATTTTGGGGAGTGGCTTGGTGTCTGGTCTGTCTAGAGTGTTCGTCTGGCCAGTTGTCTGGTTCGTTGTACTGCCGCAGCGACGTTGGCAGCGCGGTGGCGCACACACATTGACGCTTCTTTTGAGCCGTTTCGAATTTGAGTTTTGGCCAACACAACGAAACGCGAAATCAGTTAACAAACGGACGCGTTTTGAAACGGATGCGCAACAGCAGCCACTCGCACACGAGCAACGACAAAGTCCGCGAAATTTCCTGCTCCTCCAATAGCCGCCAAAGTGCGAATGACTCTTCGGTGTTCGGTGGCCCAAAGTGTGACTCGTCTCGGCCAGTCGGGCGTCGTCGTTTAAAAGTGAAATTCACTGAATGAAATGAAATGAAATGTTTGCCAGCCCCATGCAATTGCCATCGGAATTGGGAATGGGATTGGGTTAGCGATAAAGCCCCTCAGTGATTACAATTCACATCTGACAATTGCAGCAGCCGCAATCGCAGCAGCCAAAACAAATGAGTGCAACATAAACACAAAGTGATTATCATAAAAAACAAACAAAAAACAAAAAAAACGAATTAGAAAGAAAAGGATTATACATAAATCTCAATCCAGTTGAGTCAATTGAGTTTCGTCTTTACATCCATCTATCTATCAGTGCCCGCGTTGTATGGTACGTATCAAATGTTGCATGATGTAAGATCACCTCAAAAAGTAGTCAAATAAATCAAATACAAACAAATTAAATTATTCTTTAACTCAAAATGGTTCAATATTGCGATTGTAATTATGTTATTATTTCTTAAGATGTTAAAAAGTGATTGAATAAGACAATTGACTATCCTTTAAAATATATTAAATATATAAATATATAAATTGTAAAATAAATACATAAAATACAATATCCAATTGTCTTATTTTTTCATTACTTCTAATTGATCATTATAAATTTAAAAATAAAAAATACTATCAGCAATTAATTTTTTTTTTAATGTTGATACAGTTTTCATTTATATACAAAAAATGCAACTACGTTAAGTATTTTATGGCTTTCATAATTTTGTTTAATATTTTTTTAATCCGATATTTACGTTTGAGATTTTAGATTTAAAATTTAAAAAGTCGTAGCAAATTTCTGGCTGATTTATTATCGTATTTTGTTTCATCGATTGTTAAAGATGCCATTTTTTACTATGTTCATTAGCCAAGAAATACAACCTATAAAAATGCTAGTAAATTTGTGAATTTTTATAAAAAAAAATAACATATGATATTAAAATAATTATAAGAATCGAAATTAATTCGATTCCCACTGAGTTGTTGATTGAGCTTATACAAAAATATTATTTATTTAAAATTTTTAAGTCTTTTGAAGCAATTCACATTGTAATAAGGATTATTTTTAATAATAACCACAAAAGTTTATTGTTAGTTATCTGTTTTGTTTGTTGTTTTATTTGTTATTTGAGTTAGCTATGAGTTTTCTCAGCGGATGTTGCACTCTCAGCGAAATCGAATGTGCCGCGCTATTTGCACAAAGAATTAAGACGCACTACTCATCAACAAACAGCAGCTGTGTCAAGTTGCAGTAGCAACAACAACAACAACAACAACAACAGCAACAGCAGCGGCAACAACAACAACAATCAAATACACACATCCCTCATACCCAGCGTTGACAGCGCCAAGCGCCAAATGTTCGCATCGAAGTTGAAGGAAAAGGAGACAATGCCAAACACTTGCAACTGTCGATTTTTCCACAACAACAAGTGTGTGTGAGTGTGTGTGTGTGTGTTTACTTGTACGTGTATTTATCTTTCACTTAAAGTGAAGATGACATTCTTTAAATGAAATTAACTGCCGGCAGCAAAAGCAACCACAAATAAAAAACTGCGTTGCAAGTTGCTGTTGCTGCTGCTGCTGCTGCTGTTGCTGCTGCTGCTGGTGTTGCTGATGCTGCTGCTGTTGCTGCTGCAAATGTTGCTGCTGCTTTGGCTGCAATTAGTATTTGTCTTTGCTAATACGCTGCCATGTTGGTATGCATCCCCAGTTTGCTTGCTGCTGTTGTTGTTATTGTTGTTGTTATTGTTGTTATTGTTGTTGACCAGTTGTTGTGGTCGCTTTTTATGTCACGCATAAAAAGTGTCGCACACTTGAATGAATCTTTTGGCTTTGGTTTTGCTTGTCACTTAGTGTGCCAAGTTGTTATTGTTGTTATTGTTGTTATTGTTGCGCTTGTTTGTTTGTTTATTTGTCTGCCTCTTTGTTGCTGCTGTATATATATATATATATAGTTTTTGTTTGTAGTCATGCATTTACAGCCGCCTCATTGGTTTAAGCGTTCACTTAACAGCAGCCGTCACTTTGCACTTTGCATGCATCCAGCGAACTCAATTGCTTTTTGGATTGGTTAAAAAGTTGAAGTTGCAGTTAGTTTGAAAATATTAAAAGTACACTGAAAGCAACTGAACATGTAGCCAACACATATGACAGATAATATATATAACATACACAGTAAATTTCAATTAACTTTTATTATTGCTGCCACAAATAAATTTAACATTTGCACATTTTCTATTCGCCATTAGAAACTTCAATTTAAAATTCGATGACTTTCTTGCAATCATTATATTTATAGTTTTTATTATACTTTAAACATTGATAGATATTGAAGAAATAATATGTTTTAAATTATAGACACATCTATATATTAACTATAACTCATATTATATGGATCACTTCAGTAATTGATGTTTACCATAATATGTTAAATCATCAACAACTACAACAAACAACGACAACAGCAAAAAAAAAAAAAAAACAAAAAAAAAAGAGCTAACAACTTCCTTGCTTGTAAGACAAACTCGTTTCAACGACCAACTCACGGCTCAATCATGTAAACAAAATTAAATCCAATTAAATAACACAAATGTTATGCATAGTTAAATATATTATGCAAATTATATTGTGAATGCAGGTAGCAGGTTAGCAGTTAAAATGGCCATTAAATAACTAACAATTCGAACGTGTGAAAATTGCAACTTATTTTGCATATAATAGGCACAAAACTTGACTTAATTTTGGTATTATATGTCACTTATTATATATCATCCTATTATGAGCTGCATCAAAAAGGCAACTTTTTATAAACAATTTCTAATAATGGTATTCCATTTATTATTTGGTAAAAGGACTTCTTCTAATGAACCATTCGCGACTAGAGCACTTTTGGCTGTTTACTCATTTTATATTGGTTGTAAAAATGTAATTAGCGTCAGATTTGTAAATGCCACAAATATACCCCCATCCACACATCCTAAAACAAATAGCCATTTTTGGTGGCTTCTTTGGGAAGACGTCGGTGAATTTTATTTGATTTTAATTGCCGGACGTACAGAGATGTTTGGCATTTAATGGCTTTATTTATGCGTGTAGTAATCACGTTAATTTTTACGATTGCCGCCAACTGACCGACGTGCAACAGCCGCAACAACAACAATAACAACAACAACAACATTTTGTGGCGCTGAAAAATAAATGCAAATTTCTTGGTTGATGTTCCAATATCGCAGCATTGTGCACAAGTTTCACTTTCGTTGGGAACGCGTCCGATGACAAGGCACATCGCATCGAAAAAAAAACCGTTGAGAGGCGCACGAAACCTTAAAGACATGTCCTAAAAAAAAAAAAAAAAACAAAAAGTGCCGCTCAGCCGCCTCAAAGGGGACCACCCAAAACAGGCACAGGCACAGGCACAGACCCAGTCCAGTCCCAGTCTCCAATGCGATATATTTTTAATAAAGTTGTCAGTTATAAGATGAGTGACCCTCTTTCTTTCCGAGGACAGTTGATGGCATTAATGCATTGCTAAATTTCCCAGCCGAAAACTTGACACAGTTTTAAGCTGAAATTTTGATTTATATTTAAATAAAATCTTTACACAATTTATAATGAAATTGTATATCAATTTTTTTTTTGTCTCAGTCTTTTATTCTAAATGCTCTATTTTAAGGAAAACGTGTCAAATTTTAATAGTAAATTTCATTATTTTTAAAGACATACAAAATTTGTTTCCCAAGTCTTTCTTCTCTAACACTTTTATGATAAAATGTATTTTTTAGCTGATACGGATATTATTTAAGTTAATTGATTATCGTCAAGGAAATATGTCTTGTTTAGTGATTTTTATTCAGAATTGTTGTTTTTCAGGTTGTCAGAAAATATGTTTTTTAAGTGACGAAACCCAGAAACACCAAAGAGCAATTAGTAAATGTTGAAACAATTTCCTTGAAAAAAAAAAGATTGTCGTTTGGCTTGTAATACGACAAATATTGTATAACCGGAAAAGATTAATAAGTACAATTTTAATTTGCATTTCCAGATAACCCGCACCGTTTCACGATGATTAGCGAACGCCACAAAACCCTCAATTTGGTAACAATATTTTGCTGCTGGCTCTGCCTGCAAGCCACCTGCCCCGCCCCCTGTGCGGCTGATCAGGTGTTTGAGGTCTTGCCACAAACAGCGACGACGACGACGACGACGACGGCGACGAAGAGTGGCAGTCATCAGGATGAAGTGAATGGCTTGGTGTTTGTAACGCCCAATGCGACAACAGGTGAGAGAGACAGGGAGGGACAGACAGACAGATAGAGAGAGGGGTGAGTGGGGAGTGGTATGTGTGGCTGATGTGAGCTGCCAATGAACCGCATGAAATGCCGCAAATATGAAAGATTTGCACTTTGATTTTGTTTTAACCGCCAAATGCCGACATAATTGACACGACCACGAGATTGACGGCGAGACGACGAGACGAATAGCCATCACCAGTCGACCAGTCCACCAGTCCAACAGTCCACCTGTTTGCTCCGCTTAAGATGACGAACAGAGGGGCGGGAGCAGCAGTGGCAGGCTATTTTAATGGCCAGCATTAGGGGATCCAAACAATTTTAACGCAATCATGCGCGGTATTTTAATGTGGTGCAGCAAATGAAAGTGAAAACGACTTGGGACTGGCCAGCAAACTGCCAGCAATTATGCAAGGATAAATGGGATACAAAATAAAAAAAAAATCGAAAAAAAAAACGAAGAAAAAAAATAACTAAAACCGCATCGATGCATAGTCCAACTGGCAAACTGGGAGCGTAGGTAGTATGCCGCCCCAGAGGCATTTAATCTTTGGTAATTTATAAAAGCGTTCGCCAAAAACCAATTGGTCTGCACAAATCGAAAATTGCCAGCTGGCAGATCAGAAATGCATCAGTCTCCACATTTCCGCTAAGCCAACTCCCCACAAAAATGCTAAACAAAGTCCAAGTTTGCAGTCCACAATTTGGCGGTCCTCACGTTGATCTACGTCGCATTCAAATGGAAAGCGATTTGTCTGCTTGTAGCTAATAACTTATACGGCTACCACCAATGCTCAGACTCGGAGACTCAGCCTCCAATCCCAGACTCCAAGCTTAGACACAGTTGCCAGTCAGCATCGTCGTCGTCGTCGTCGTCGTTGATCAGTCAATCAAGTCGAACCGAACACTGGTTGTGTGTGTATGTGTTGTGTGTGTGTGTGTGTGTGTGTGTTGTTCGTTGTGTGTTGTTCGTTGTGTGTTGTTCGTTGTTTGTTGTTCGTTGATAGCCTGACTGATGGCCCCCAGTGATCTGGCAGTGATCTACCTGGTGATTGCCATATGGCATTCAGGTGGGCACTGCCTCCCAGTCTACCAGGAGGCATTATGTCTGTCCGCCTTCAGTTCATTACTTGAACTGTGACTTTAGCATTATTGGATGGCGACTCCCACTGCTGTCTCCCGACATTGGCCATGGCCCATGCTTTGTGCAGGCTCTCATCTTTGCTCTGGGATTAAGTTTGCTTTGGCCATAAGCAGTCACGTTAGCTTAAATTATATGCATGGGCTTAAAGCAATCTCGTCAAGACTTTAGTTCATTCAACTAGTAGAAGGATTTAATAAATAATATTAACTCTGAAACGCTAAAATTTAGTAATAAAAAACTTAAAATTTATTTTCATTTTTGTCAGAAAAAATTACCTAAAAATAATATTTAAAAAAATTTGTAAATGTGTTAAATTTGTTATTGATGCAAGTCGCAAAAAAATGTTCACGAATTTGAAAATTTATTTACTTTTGACAAATTTATTTGCATTTGCTGTAAAAGTAGAATTTATGTTCCTAATAACATCGGCTTGGAAACGCATTAAAATTTGAAGTGAAAAGATTTCTTAACTTTAGCAGTTTTTTTTTAGTTAATAGTTTATAATTTTTTTTTTTGGTTTTGCGTATCGTGTTACCTACGCATTTGTCTCTGCCTGGTGGCGCCACAAAAACATTTGTTAACACTTTAACGAGTTATGATTCGGTGATCGTCGTCATTTTGGCCGGCGGCAAGCAATTTAAGTTGCAGACACACGTTCAAGTTAATTGATGCAACGCTCTTCTCTTCTCTTCTCATTCATTGCAGCAGCGGCAGCACGTCTGGACCCGAACAACAACAACGAGTGGCGACCATTGGGCCATGGTGATCCACTGCAAAAGGATCCCACCTACGATTACAGTCCGCCGGCTCTCGATCGAGTGCGCTACTGGGCGGAGAATAATGTGAATGGCACTCAGGATGCCAGACAGAAACTGCCAGCGGAACTGTTGCGCAACAAGACGAAGAGCGAGATTTTGCTCTTGGGTGTGCCGGGTGAAAGGGAGCGCTCCAGAGCGAAGCAGCAGCACCAGCAGCACCAGCAGCACCAGCAGCCAATGTCCTATCAGGGATTTGGTGTGCCGCAACAGCAGCAGCATCAGCTGCATCAGCAGGTGAAATATGCACCAATCCGTCGCAGCTATTATGCGCCACAACAATTGCAGCAGCATCAACAAATGTTGCAACAACAACAACAACAACAACAACAACAACAACTGCAACTAATGCAACACATGCCACACACACATTTAATGCCACCACCCATGATGATGATGAAGGGCATGGGTCATGTGGAGTATCGTCATAGCTCACCCAGCAGCTCCTCCTACATGAGCATGAATATGGGCAATGGCTACACTAGCAAGCCAGTCGTTAGCTCAACGCATTATTATAGCAGTCCCTCCACAGCTAGCAGTGCATCCTGGTTGACCCATTCGCCCAGCATGTCCAGTATGCCCTCTCGCATGAGTTACGCGGATGCCCATCATCTGGAGTCCATGCAGCACTACAGCTTCTCCAGGCCACAGACCTCGGTGAGCTATGCGCCCAACTCGATTCATGCGCATTCCATGGGTCCCAAGCAGGTGCCGCGCAAGCCCTGGCTCCATGAGCTGCTGCAGAAGGAGCTGGTGAAGCCGCCATTGATGCAGCGCATGAAACCAACAATGCCGGCCACCAAATATCTAATGGGCACCACCAAGCCACAGCACATGATGAGTACCTACACCAGCTCCAGCACCCATGCACCCACCTTAAGCTATAGGCCGGTGACCTTTGTGCCCGGTCCACCTACCATAGCCACGCCCACCACAACCAGCACACGCCCAGAAATATATATCACGCCAACAGCACTGACCCCCACCAGCTCGACCAACTTCGGTTTCCAACCCATGTACTTCTCCAGCTCCAGTTTGGCAACAACTAGGACAACGACGACAACGACACCGCTGCCCATCTATGAGCGACCCCAGACTCCGACAACGATGAGCAGCAGCACACGCCTGCTGATCCCGCAGATGAGCAACTTGAAGCAGCGACCGACAGTGGCTCCTGCACCGGAACTAACCACAGATGCTCTATTCTCACACTATAAACAGCCACCGAAGCCGCTGATGGGACCCATGTATCTCATTATCGAGGGTCACTCCAAGGTGAAGACCTATGGTCAGAACGAATTGGATCCGCATAGTCCCAAGATAGTGCCCGTTATCTCGAAGCGGGAGCCGGTGGTGAGGATTGCGGATCCCAGCGAGAAACGCGGCACAGTCGAGACCTTTCAGGTCAAGCATTTGCATACAAAGACAATGCCCATAACGACAACAACTACAACTACAACAACAACAACGACAACAATGAGACCATCAACAACAACAACAACAATACCAACTGAAAAGATTCCAACTGTGATTCCCACTGCGATACCAACTGCGATTTCAACTACCAGCGCAAAGCAGCCGGCCAGCGGTGTTGATGATCTGCTCAGTTTGCTGGACAACATGTTTGCCGAAGCGCATGAAATTGCCAGCACAACAACAAACACTCCATCCACGGCAACAGCAGCAACATCAGCAACAACAACAGCAACAATCTTTTCCACACCGAGCAGCGGGAGCACCCGACTAAAACCGGTGACAATGAAAACGAAACTGCAACCACAGCAACCAGAGCCGCGCATTGGCAGCCAGGCGGGCAGCATTGAGAGCAGCCTGCTGGATGGTGAGTATGGGGTCAGGATGGGTTCAGAGATTGCGACCAGCACCGAACCTGAGCAGCCACCACGTGCCACACGACAGATCTTTGACTATGATCAATTGCCCGAGTCTCGCACCAAGGCCGAGTCTAAAGACGAACCTGACTACGAGCTAGATGATGATGATGATGATGATGATGATGGTACCGATGAAAATGATGATGAGCTGTTGGAAGATGGCGAACCAGACAATCTCGGCGATGTGAGCGAAGATGAAGAAACGTCAGATAGCGAACATAATTTACTCAAACGCATCGATAAATTTGTCGATGATGTGGATGATGGAGACGATGATTTGGATGATTTGATTGAGGGTCTCTCGCCTGGCAATGACGAAAACGATGATAATGATGATGATGATGATGACGGTGACAATGTTGTTGGTAATGTTAATTCTCAGCCGCAGCATCGTCAAAATTAGTTATATATTTTCTTAAAAACTGTGCTCTATACCAAATCTATCAGAACAAACTTTTCTCACACTTAAAATGTTTTACATGTAAATAACTAAGCTTTAAAGATTGGGTCGTTTGATCTAACGTTGTTAGTTGTTAAGTTATATCATCCAAATACCCGATGAGAGGAATCGGTTTTCTTGTATTGTGTCGTTCGTACTGTATTGTAATTTAAATTAAATGATTACAAATTTCTGTTTTTAGTTGTTAAGTGTGCAATAATTGACAATAAATAAATAATGTATGTAATAAATATTTGCAATATGTTAACAAAATGTTTTTGACATTGCTAAAGAGCAAGCAGTCCATAAAGTAACCAGTGGGCAAAGCAGTGGTAGCACATACACAAGCCACACACCAATTACTTTAAGCTGTAACGTTTTTGATTTGTTAACGGTACAATTGTTAATTGTTGCATTTATTAATTTATTAAAAAACATTTGTAGAGCAACAATCAGCAAAATAAGATTATCTAACTGAAGTATTCCATTTAAATTTTTCTAAGTGAATTTCTCTCCGATCAATCATTTGCCAGCAAACTTAGTTAATACAGCAACCTGTTACTCAGCTGACTATCAATAGCGGCTTTTAGCGTTCACTCAAACCACAAACGGATCGCACACATTGCTCATAATTTCGCTCTTCTGAAATACTCTTTACTTATTCAAAGTTTAAATCGACTGGAACTTGTTCTCTTTCGCTTTGCACTGCAATTTTGCTTTGTTTATTTCTGTTTCGGTTTTTCAATAGCAACAGTTAAGCATTTAACGTCAAAGCGGACGGTATTGTGACACGCTTCCATCGTTCTCTGGAAGACTCTGGTGCGCGTCGTGGGTGACAAATCGCAGCAACTACTGAATTAACACGTAGGACAAAGGCTTAAACTAAAGTCTAAATTTAGTATCACTTAATTTAATGGGTTGCCTGGTTTTTACGCTGAATTTGTAAATATATCTATTGTTTTCATTTGCCAATCGAAACTGACCGCTCAAATTGTTATTAATGTTTTATTTTGCTCTCTGATTCGCTTTTGCTTGTGTTTGAAGTGCAAGAGAGAGAGAGAGAGAGACAGAGAGATAGAGCACGAACGGGAGTCTAATAAGAAAGCAAACTTGAAAGAACCACGCAATAAAGTGAGAAAAATTGAAATTGTCTTCGTCTCTCCACAAATGCACAAAACACGTGCAGCACTGTTTTGTGACTCACGATAAGTTATTGATAAAAATAAATAATTCTCCCGCACATTATATACTTTTAATGTGTGAATAAATTTGTTTATGCCATCTTAAATTTTAATCAGACTCTTTACGCATCATTGTACGCATGTCTGTGTACGCATGTTTAAATAACCTTGGTTTGTCAGTTGGCGCAGGAACAACATTAAAAAATTTATTTAATTTTTTGTTATTTCGTCATACTACACACAACAAATCGAAGTCAACCAAACAATCTTCTAAGTTAAAACTGGTTTGCCGATCGAACGTGCAAAATACAAACAGAGAACAGACAGAAAGGGAGAGTAGATCGTGAGTGAGACAAAGAGAGACAAAAAAGCAGACGTTATTCGATGCAGAAAATCTCTTTTTTTTTTGCTACTGGAATATTTTCATTCCAACATGTGTAAAAAGCCAAATACAGTTTTTCGAGAGTTTATCAGCATAATGTCAGACGCCGCTGATAACATTTTGTTGTGAGCACACAGAGCTGCAGCTAGTTGATAAGCCGGCAAACTTTATTCATTTTTTTGTTTGTTGGCGCCGGCTAGCATCCGTTTACAATGTAATCAGCAGAGGAATCCGCTTACTCAGCATTTCTTAAATAGGGTTCAGCAACGAACTGATAAAATAATGCCAAATATGCCGATATTATTGACTGACCTACTTTATGAGTCAAGTTGAACATGTTAACCGGTTTACGGATGTAATTAGCTGACTACAATTAAACCAAATTAAATACATGCACGCCTCATGCGATGCAATGCATTTCAATCAGTTGTCGAACGCATTTTAATCAACAACAATTACATAATATGCACAATAAATACGCATTGTGTCTACACAGAGATATTAGACATAATGGTAAATGTCAATGCCCCTTCTTCAACATAAGTGCATGTGTAAGCAAAAAGTTTTGTGCAATTTAGTGTTAAAACCGCAGCAAGCACCTCAAGTATTCTTTATTCTTTTTATTTACTTTTTGCGTATTCTATATGCACATGCACCTACGTATGCATGTGTGTGTGTGTGTGTGTGCACTTGAGGTCTTCTTCTACTACAGCCATTACAGCTGCTAAAAGAAGACGCCTCACAATGACTCGACTGAAAAAAATATTACAGATGCATGAACATGAACTTAGCTTGAATAACGCGTGAACAAATGTGTTGACTTTGCTGTGAAGTATATAAAGATCAGTTCAATGCACGCATTTACTCCCCCCGAACACACACACACACACCAACACACCCAACACACAGAGCTTAAGTGCATTTATTACAATAACACTTTATCGGTTAAGCAAGCAGTAAAAAAAAGTATTTACAATGCTTGATAAGGTGCGATATTTTTCTCTTTCGTTTTTTCGCTATCATTATTTACGGATCGTAAAATTTAATAAACTCAAATTTGATCAAAATAATTTATTTTCATTACTTTCTTTTTTCGTTGTTTTATTTTGATCTACAAATGACGTAGAATATTGTTACTCGTTTTTGAATACATTTTTTGATAACCCAAACGAACTGTGATGCAATGTTAAATGTTTTTTTTTTTTTTATAAAAATACCAGAATTGGAAATAATATACGTATTTAGATGCATACATATATATAATTTCATTAATTTCTTAAACAATATTCTAATCACTTCTTGTTGTGAGAGACGTCATTACCAATCAACAAGCTACGTGAATAAGATCGCATTTAATATTTGAATTTATATACAATATAGTATATGGTATTTAGTATACAAATTTGGGTCGATTGTGTATGTGTTAATAGAGTATATATTATATAGAATGTGAGTTAATCAAAAATTGTACATACAATAAATGTGCTGAGTATTTTGATTGTGTGTTGGAAATGGTTTAAGTGGTTCAGATGCATTAGATTAATCCAAAAAAATGCGAACAGGCAACACTTTTTCCAAACTTATATACCCCTTGAAAAGAGTTTAAAGTTTTAAAATAACTTTTTTAGAGCTGTTGAAAGCTTTGATAATTTGTACAAACCTGATTAAGCATTACTGCAATCTAGTTCTAAACTATTACCTTATAAACTTTGTACTGAAAAGTTTTATAATCAATAATTATAGTTTCTCGATTCGTTTGATGAACTACTATTTGCAACTGCAAGGGCATTTCTAACAATGAAATCTATTTAATCTACCCGATGGCGCAAGTTAAGCAACTTCATATCACAGTTCAGGTTTAAAACCTGTTAACAGCCGCTATTTACACATCTGTGTGCATATATATATTGTATAATACATATGTATATTATATAGTAATCCATGCAAACATCGGTTTATTTAATAGAGGTTTTTTTTTATTACTATTAAGCAAGTTTAACTTTAGAAGCTTCGTTTAGTTTGTTGATTATGGTGATAATAACCGAAAATAATTTGAGTGCAAATATTGTTACAATGAAATTTTAAAGCGAACCGCAAGTGTTCCCTTATCAATATATATTGCAAATTTTGGTAATAACAAATAAAATAACATTTGCTTGATAAGATTTGAGAAATTCCATTCCTTATTTACTATTTAACCGGGTGAATTTGATTCTAATCAACCGTTTATTAAAAGCGGCCCAGCAAGAACTGACCTCTTAAGAGCCATGACAACAACCACAGATCCCAAGGAGAAGGGACCAGCAACAAAGATAACGGCTCAACCGGCCCAAGCCAATGGAGTAGCCGGTGGTCTTCTGAAGCGTCTGCGACGATCCGCCTCCGCAACCGAGCACAACCTGAGTAGCCTGCGCAATCGCAAGTCCACGCAGCATCTCTTCGATCAGCATGGCAATCCAATAGATTTGCAACAGTACCGCAAGGTGCTCGACAAGGATGAGAATGGCAATGGAACCAGTGAAAAGAAGCTACGCTATAGACGCACCCAAAGTGTCACACGTGCCGAGGAGATCTCCAACAAGGAGGCGAAACAGCGTAAAGCCCAACCAGACAGATCGTACGTGAACAAACTAAATTGATTATTTACCCCAAAATATATCCAAATCTTAAATTTACTTCCAGTATTCATCGACCACGGGATTCGCTCTTCTCGTGGAGCTCTGGCTTTACAAACTTTTCGGGTCTGGTTAACTGGGCCTTTCTGCTGCTCTGCATGGGTGGTCTGCGTCTGGGCCTCGAGAATCTGCTTAAGTAAGTTCATCAGAGTAGATAAATATGCTCCACCTTACACATTGTACCTTTTTGCAGATATGGCATACGCATCAATCCCATCGACTGGTATTTCTTTCTAAGCGGTCGCAACGAGGGCGAAGGCCACAATGCCCTATTTCTAATACTCTGTAAGTGCACAACTCCCATGTCAAATCCTGCTGCCCACATTTAATCTTAAATGTTTGTTTTACAGACTCTTTTGTACACATATCGATTTGCTTGGCTGTTGAGAAGGGACTCGCCCTGGTAAGTAGCCCCCAAATATTTTAAGTTCACATTCGATATTCGATTCCCATTCGATGCACATAATTTGATTTAAAATCGAAAAACAGAAACCGTTTCACACAGCTGATTTGGAGCATGGCTTTATTACAAGTAGCCCAATAATGCGACAAACATAACTTTATAGGGAATTACATAATTACAATCGTTAGACTTATAAATCATTTTTGTATGACAATTTCGTACGTAATAATGGGGTGTGTGTGTGTGCTTATGTGCGAGGTGTATGTAAATTAATCAACGATTTAGGCAATGCGTACTCCCGCCTCATCGCAATATTTCTGAAGCATTTGTTTATACTCGGCCTCGAGCGGTGCAAGCAATGTGGTTAATTCTCCTGGTCGCCTCTGTGACAAGTTGGACAATGCACTGGCCAAATATTTGCGAGCATCTGTTACTTCGGCCAGATGATCCACCTGCTTGGGCTGAGCGAATGTCAGCTGGGAGAAAGCCGCTTGATAGCCAGGCTCGGCATCAACGACAACATTGTTCTCAGCAGCAACCGCATCTATATTCAAGTAGGGTAACTTCTCTGGCAGCCGTTCGAACAGATCGATAAGAGCGTGCAACAAACGTGGCCAATACGCTGCATATTGACCCGACAACAGTTCGGGACATTCTGTAAGCATTTTGCTAACGCCCACTGCAACCATTTTACGCTCCAGTTCCATGGTGACCTTGTTCATGTCCGTGATAAAGACGCGCTCCAACAGCATGCCAAACATGCCCGTCTGAATCTCTTCGATGAGCTGGAGTAGCGAACTGGCATTAATTTTGACCACATAGACACTAAAGAACACAATAATTCCATTTAGATACTTGGCGGTCTTCGATAGCGACAGTCGCTGGAAGAGCAGGCCAAAGATTTGCCGCATGCTCGTCTGTAGCTCATCGGCGTTATAATAAAACAGCAAATTCTGCAACAAATAAAAGCCCTCATGATCGTTTGCCTTTGAGGCGATCATCTTTTGGAAGATGCCGAGAATGCCGTTCTAAAAAGTTGCGTGGATTATTAAGAGATATTTGATTTAAGTATATCCGCCGATTGCTTACCAATTTTCCAAGCGCTTGTATTTGCGCGGAACCTTGTTTAATGAAAATCGAGAGCAGGCGTATTAATGGCGTCACATTGCCCTTGCGATCCCAGAGGGGTGGAGCCAGCAGACACGGAAAGAGTGCCCAGTAGGGTTCAGGTATTGGTCCACTTGTCTCACGCACCTCCAGCAGCACCGATAGCATTTGAAATACATATGGCATAAACTCAGTTATGTCCTGTTGCAGGATGCCTTGGAAAACTGGGAACAATGCCTCCTCAAATGAGCTGACAGCTGTGGCATCTGCTTGGCAGACAATCCTAGAATATTCAATTAAAAAGTTCAATGTTTTTGAACATATTTTAAATGTTTTTTTTTTTTTAAATATTTACTTGATGGACAGCGACAGTGTCTCGAAGAGGTAATGATTAAAGAGTGGTCGCGAGGGATTCTTGGCGACAAACGTGAGAATTTCGGTAAGGCGTGGCAATGCCACAGCCATAAATGGCATCGCGCCCGCCTGCAGCACATGGAAGCTGCGCATTATTGCTGGAGAGGGAGGACAGACAATTGAGTTGACGTAAGATTCTAGTTTGTGACATTGAACTCACCTTTCATTACATACTCGTTCTCCGCCGAACCACTCAGGGCCAACGTGGCAAATAGTCCGCTCACCAACTGATTTGAGTGTGGCGCAAGAACCTGTGGCCCAAACAACAGTCCGTTGCTCGCATCTCGCATGGTCATTATCTTCTCCAGCGAGCAAGCCGCATAGCTGTGCACCACAATGCTTTGGGCGGGCAAATGCCGTATGAGATGCGGCAAACAGCCAGCCAATGTCTGTGGCCCCAACAGACTGCGGAAGACCATCACATATTTGATTGCAGCTGCCTTCAGCACGGGTAGCTCATCAACTGCGGAAAATATGTACACTTGTCAATTCTGTTTGCTATTTTACTCTTCATTTGATCTGCTGATCATTTACCATTGGGTCGCTCCAGTTCGGGCACAATGTGCTCAGCGCAAAACTGCGGCAACGGCACCAGTTCCGAACTCTGTGTAATGCCGTGTTTTTGTGTGCCACCACGGGATGCCCAGGAGGTGACCAAGTAAATGGCTGTATCTTTGGCACGCCAATTGGCCACCGGATCTTGTTTGTACTTGCCCAGCAAGATTTCCAAGTATTGGCCAAATATGCCAAAGATCTTTTGCTCAAAGTTAACGGACAGAGTCTTGACCAGATCACAAGCAGCACGTCGGCGTGTATCAATATCGGAGCCCTCTATATCACGGCGTATATACTCATCTGGACTGTCCTCAAACAGCTCCTCGTCCGACGGTCTAATGTCCAGATTGGGTATGACAACCTTTTCACAGATGCGCGCCAAAATCTCTGGATTCTCAAAGATGCCGTGATAATGCTTACGCTCAGCGACAACCGAAAGGAATTGCAGAGCATTTGAGACAAGCTTAAAATTGCAAAAGTGTTAAAAATAACGGAATTTCTAAACTGAATGATTCTCTTACCGAATCGTATTTTGTGTGCAAACTGGTCTTCACCAGCAACTCCCAGACGGCAGTGACAAACTGCTCCATGTACGGCTTGAACTCCTCATCATATTTGCGTGCATAGAGACAAATGTTCTCGCAGACCTGCGATCGCAGATGCTCCAAGACGCTGGCATCCTCATCGTCGTCGGTGCGCAGAATGGCAACGTCAACGGCCAACTGCTGTATGAATGCGCCCATCCATATGTTCATGTTGTCCTCAAAGAAAGCGGGCAGATCCTGCGAGTTGAGCGAGAAGAACACCTTGCTGACCAGAACCAACGAGCTATAAATGACCTTCAAGGCCTCCGCATTGCTCTCATGCAATGTGCTCAGCTGCATGGTCGCCTGCAGTAGATCTGTCAATGGCTTGGCCATGCGATCGAGCACAAACTTTATCTCCTCCCACAATGTCTGCGATTTGAATTCGTAACGATAGCGCTTGAAAAGCGAATGTGCCGTTTGCAATATACCATTGATAATATTGAAATCGCCAGATCCAAATTTCTCGACCATTTCATCGATGAGTTGCGGCCATTTCTTGGGGAAATCATGTTTACCAATAATGCTGACAGCATCACTCAGTTGCTTCTGCAGCGCCGTCGGCGAGTGCAGCATCAGCGTCACGATAAGCGTCTTAATCGTATTGCGATCGCTTTCGTGTATCCGATCTGGTTCATCGCCATCCTCGTGTGCCGCCCAATTCCGTTTCACATAGTTCTTAAATGCGATTGCGCCCGCTACCCGAATGGTCATGTCCATCGTAGCCTTGTCGATCAGATTGAGCAACAGTACCGGATAATTCTGCTGCAATTCAGTCGACTCCAGCAACTTTTCCGCTGTGAAAATAATTTTAAACATAAAAAGAGAATGAAAAATGCATTTTTCCCATCGACTACCGCCGTTTTCCCGCGCGCGCAGTCCCTTAGTCTCTCTTTCTTTCTCTCTCACACACACAGATGCATGCTCTCACATACTCACCGGGTCTGCGAACATTTGGATCCGCACTGAGCGTCTGTTGCAAATAACCGGCTAGCAATTGCAAATTGGCATCAGTGACTTCCATTTTGTTGCTATCTCTGTTAGATTTTGATTTGTATGTGTAATTATATCACCTTAGTGTGGCGTTTTTGATTTGAACTTGCTTAACTCTATTCTACAACATATAACGAAATTGCGAACACAAAGAAAATACGAACAAGCGTTGTGCAAAACGGTGGAATGACAAATGCGCACATTTGTCAGCGATGGACTCGCTTTCGATTAACGATAACCGTGATACATCGTGAACATCCAGCGATAACAATAGCTCTTTTTTTTGCAGATAATTTTTATCGAATTTAATAATTTTATCCGTTACTTTCTCTGTTGTAGGAAATAATCTCCGAGGGTGTTGGCATGGCTATTCAGATAACAAACATTATTATTTCCGTTTGTTTCCCTGTTGTGATTATTCATCTCAAGGGTTCCACATTTAGCATAAGTAAGTTGGAGTGCTAGAATTTATTATAAGTGCTTTTTTAACCATATTATCGTCTTTAGTGGGTGCCACAACTGTGTCTTCCTATTATGCCATACTGTGCTTGAAACTATGGAGCTACGCCCAGACAAATATGTGGTGCCGAAAGACCTACTATCAGCGACAGCCCCGTGAGCGACGACCAAGTATCTCTTTAGCCGAGCTCAGTAAGTTATTTTCTCATTGGAATAGTGGATACATTATTAAATAATTTGTTTATAACTAAACTTTAGAAAGAAATCGCAATAACGGTGTCGAGGATGATGAAGATGTGGCGAAGCTGGTACAATATCCGGATAACTTGAGCTACAAAGATCTTATGTACTTCTTATTGGCACCTACTCTTTGCTATGAACTTAATTTTCCGCGCACTTCGCGGGTTCGTAAGCGTTTTTTGCTTAAACGTTTGCTGGAAACGTTTGTCGGTGTTAATGTTGTACTGGCCATAGTCCAACAGTGGATTTCACCCTCGGTGCGCAATTCCTTGATACCCTTCTCCAATATGGACATGGGACTGGCTACGGAACGTTTGCTGAAACTCGCTGTAAGTAATCATATCTCAAATCCAAATTTCTTTCACATAGTTTCAAACAAATATCTTATTGTTTAGCTACCGAATCATTTGTGCTGGCTGTGCTTTTTCTACCTGATGTTCCACTCATTTTTGAATGCTATTGGCGAGGTGATGTATTTTGCTGATCGCAATTTCTACTGTGACTGGTGGAATGCAAATAACATTGACACTTTCTGGCGCACTTGGAATATGCCCGTACACAGATGGTGTGTTCGTCATCTGTATATTCCCGTTGTACAGATGGGTTATTCGGCACGCCAAGCATCCACAATGGTGTTTCTGTTCAGCGCCTTTTTCCATGAGTATTTGGTAATATTCAGCTACTTTTTATCTTTCTGCATTCCGAGTCTCATGTTTGGTTATATTGTAGGTTTCTGTACCGTTGCAAACTTACAAAATTTGGGCCTTCCTTGGTATGATGGGTCAGATTCCACTGTCGGTCATATCTCGGTATATAGAACGTCGATTTGGGCCACGAATGGGAAATATTATTGTTTGGGCTTCCATTATCTTGGGTCAACCACTGTGCATAATGTGTTATTATCATGACTACGTCATTACTCATTTCCAGACAACGTTAAATGGAACCAAATTTTAGCATAATTGGACTTTTGGTAACACCACATTTTGGTCAGTACTTGTAGAATAAATAAGCCAAAAATGCAAGTTGATAAAACTTGAATGCCACATACAAATTAATTTTGTAGTTTTTCAAATGCATCGCACTGGGTATTGTTATTCCATGCATTTGTTAATGATTTTAAGCCGTCATGTAAATAAAGAAAATGGATTTTTATTTCGTTTATTGTATACATAGTTTGAAGAGGAATGCTCCGAGAATTACATTTGCCTTGTCTTAATTTGTCATCACTTGCGTGCCGTTCTATCGATGTTTTTATAGCACTATCGATAAGTGCCTGGTTGACTTAGTGGTAACAATTTTTCTCTCCACCGGTACCAAGCCAAAACATTTTTAATTATATCTCAAAACGTAAAGCGAGCAACTTGAAATTAAATGTGCACTATTTGGTGTGCTAGTTAAACGTGTTGGGTGCATTTAAATTCACACAAAATTGAGCTGCACAAATCCATTATATTTTTAAGGTGAGCGCAATAGTAACACAACAGCGAATTGGTCAATAGCTCGTCGGCGTTTTCGCGACGCCCGGCACTCACACATGCACGCACAATCAAATGTTTGAATATTCATGTACATGTGTATATGTGCACACACGCACATAAGAATAGCTTTTCAATGTGTTTGCATGGTTTGTGCTCGTGCTTTGAAAAGAAAATTATTTATCGGCTTGCAAGAGGCGCACACCGTGTGAGTGAGAAGCGAAAGCCCTTTAATAAGACAAAATGTTGTTAATAATTTGCAGAAACGTTTTGCGTTGCCAGCAGCAGCAGCACCAAAGACTGCTTCGACTCGGCAAACAATCCGCGTTCTTTGCCACTGCCAAATCAACGAAAGAATCAGACAATTTTAGCAGCGACCCGGCAGAAAAAACCCCATCAGCAGTTGAAGCAGCTGGCAGTCACGTAAGTTTTGTCACGTTTTGAGGCTCTCGGTTAGCTAATAGCACCAAATCCACATTAATTTTGACAACAGATCATGAGCGGTCGGTATCGCGGAGGCGGTGGCGTAGGAGGAGGAGGCGGTGGGCGTTATGGAGGTGGTGGGGGTGGCGGTGGCGGAGGTTACGGTGGTGGCTACAATGACTTTGATAACTACCGTGGTGGCGGTGGCGGCTGTGGAGGAGGCTACAACGACAATTACGGTCCAGGACCAAATCCCTTCAACAGTAAGTATTTAATTTCATTATGTATGCATAAATTTCAACAGCAATCAACGATGGTGAAGTTTCTTATCATTTCACTATCGATAACTTTATCGCGTTCTACAATAAGATACAGAGGGCGCCAAAGAAATTTTATTTAAAATTTTTAGAAATTGATAAGCTTAAAATCACTTGTGAATATATCTAAAAGCTGATTCCCAATTATATAAATTGATTTCAATATTTTATTTAGAAGAAATATTGCTTGGAATATTCATTTGTGTTTTTTTTTGAAAAGTAGAAAAATTAAATATTGTATTCTTTATACAGTGGGTCCCAATATCTCAGGAAATGATCTGATGCAGCTGATGAGCGCCATGGCCAGCAACTTTAGCATGAACTCGCAGCCACCACAGCCGATGCGTCAGAGCTGTGGTGAACTCCGCAATCATCACTGCGGTATGTTTGTTGAGCTCTCAGGGAGACTGATTAAAAAGCGCGTGAATCGCTTTGCCGAGCTGCGCGATCGCAATGGCGGCGCTTGCCAACTGGTCGTACTGGAGGACAAGCATCCTCGTGTGGCGAGACGCATGAACAACATGCCTGAGAACACAACACTGACAATTGTCGGCCAAGTAATGCGAAGACCGCACAACTCTTGCAACCAAACAATGCCCACCGGCGAAATTGAGGTAGAAGTGCAGGACATCCTCAGCATACACTTCCCAGCAAGTGGGACGAAACGTGCCGGCGATAAGCGCACTTACAGCACCATGGTACAGCAACAAAGCAGCTTGGGCATTACCAGCACCGAGTACAAGATTGCAAGTAAGTCGCGCCACAACATTAAGTGTATTGCTAAAGTCATATTGGATTTTACCTTGCAGAGAATGAGAATATTTTGAAATACTTTGAGAATCGCGATCTTACCTGCAATGACTTGCGACGTGATGATGTTGGCAAAACAGTGACCCTGGTAGGCTGGATACCATCGACCAAGAACAATAAGTTTTTGCAGTTGAAGGATGGCTATGGTCAGACACAGCTGATGATCGAAGATCAATCTGTGAGTAAATATTTAATTGACCTAAGCATTTTCAAAACATTAACAATATTGATTATGATATGAAAACATAAATTTTTTATTTACTTTATAGTTGATGGACACATTCCTGTCCACACCGGAGCAAACTGTGTTGCAAATCGTCGGCAAAGTGCTGTGCAGGCCAAAAGCAAACATAAATTTGGTAAGTGAATGAAACAGCTGAGCATGTAAAAAGTACTGAGATATGTTTTTCTTTATATCTCTGTAGAAATATGACACAGGCGAAGTGGAAGTCAGTGTGACTAATGTCAAGGTCTTAAATCCCGACGATCCCTACGAGGGTCCCATCAAGGTTAAGGAAAAACTGCAAAAGATGTCAATTGATGATCTCGAGGCAGAAGAGGCCGCTGCCGCCGCCGCCGCGGCCTCTGCTAACAACGCTATTAGCGCAAACAATGGTGAAGGCAACATGGATGGCAGCGAATCGGCTGCACCTAGCGCAGTCCAGTCAAATGCCGAACCGTTGCGCATCAAGGTGGCGGACACCAATAAATTTGCAGATCGCACACACAATTGCGGCGAGCTGACTTCCAATGAAATCAACGAGAAGGTTGTCATATGCGGCTGGCTGGAGTTCCAGCGGATGAACAAATTCTTCATATTGCGCGATGCTTACGGCCAGACACAAGTGCTTATCTTAGCCAAAACAAAGGGGCTGGAAGAGTATGTCGAATCGGGAGTACCTATTGAATCTATTGTGCGCGTCGAGGGCACCGTCATACCACGTCCAGCTGCTACCGTAAATCCCAAAATGAATACAGGTCATGTCGAAATCGAGGCCGACAAGGTCGTGATACTCAATGCGGCCAAAAAGAATCTCCCCTTTGAGATACGCAAGTTTAATCGCGCTGGCGAACGCATGCGTCTGACGCATCGTTACTTGGACCTGCGCTTCAATGATATGCAACACAATTTGCGTTTACGGTCGGCGGTCATAATGCGCATGCGTGAATATTTAATAAACTATCTGGGCTTTGTGGAGGTAGAGACGCCAACGCTGTTTCGTCGCACACCCGGCGGTGCGCAGGAGTTTGTGGTGCCCACACGTAAGGCTGGCCACTTTTATTCACTCGTGCAGAGTCCGCAGCAGTTCAAGCAAATGCTGATGTCCGGCAGCATTGATCGTTACTTTCAGGTTGCGCGCTGTTATCGTGACGAAGCCACGCGTCCGGATCGCCAGCCGGAGTTTACACAGCTGGACATTGAATTGTCGTTCACCAGTCGGGATGATATTATGCAATTGATTGAGGAAACGCTACGCTATTCGTGGCCCAAGCATTTGCCCAAGCTGCAGACACCATTCCGGCGCATCACATATGAGGAGGCCATTGAGAAATATGGCAACGATAAGCCGGACTCACGCTTTGGCTTTCTGCTCAACAATGTCTCCGAGATCATCGAGAAGAGCGAGAATTTCAAGGACAAATATGAGAACTTTAGTGCCTATGCGATTGTAGTGCGTGCCAGCGATGCCTTCTGGAATTATTCCGCACGCAAGCACTACGAGAGCTTGGCCAAATCTTTTCCAGGCACCCTATTTGTGCGTAAATTCAATTTCGCCAAGGATGTACAGGAGCGGCTCACTAAACTGCTGGGCACCGAAGTAGCCACTGAGATTATTGAGAAATTCGATCTAGAGGAGAATGACCTGCTTTTCCTTTGCATTGGTCCCAAGGTGGAAGCGGTAAGAATCATTACACAAACTTTGCCATATTCTTGATTATCAATTGAATCATAATTTTGTTCGTCCACACAGCGGAGTTTATTGGGTCGCATTCGCTTGGACTATCACAAGTTTCTCGTGGAAAATGAAAAGATAAAGAAACGCAACGACTATCGCTTCCTTTGGGTTGTCGATTTCCCGCTCTTTGAGCGCAACCCCACCACCAATAAGCTGGAAAGCGTGCATCATCCATTCACGGCGCCGCTTGTCGAGGATTTGGACAAGTTTGCGACCAGTTGCGATAATCTAGAGACCATACGATCCGAGGCATACGATTTGGTTCTTAACGGCCAGGAGGTCGGCGGTGGCTCGATGCGCATCCACGATCGCGATATGCAGCAGTTCATATTGGAGCAAGTGCTCAAAATACCCCACGATCATCTGTCACATTTGCTGGCCGCCCTTGAGTCTGGTTGTCCTCCACATGGCGGCATTGCACTGGGCCTGGATCGCCTCATTGCCATATTGTGTCGGGCGGGCTCCATACGCGATGTGATTGCATTTCCCAAGTCGCTCAACGGACGCGATCCGCTTTCGAATGCACCGGTTCCCATTTCCGAAGAGGATATGAAACTCTATCACCTCACAATACAGGCCGCAGAGCCCGAGGACGACAGCAGTGCATCAATTGATACAACGCATGAAGAGGACGATGATCCAGATGCAGTGCGAGCACCACCATCACCCATGTCCGGCACCAGCGACACGGAGCAAGCCGGCATGGAAGTCGATGTTAAGATCGAACCCGCCGACGATGTGCCAGCGACAGAGACAGTGCCAGAGCCAGAGCCAGAGCCAGAGCCTGAGCATGAGCCCAAGATTGAAACGCAAGCCGACGAGCCGTCATCACCAGAACGAAAGCATGAACCGGTTGCAGCTGCTGCAGTTCCCGCAGCGTCATCAGCGCCAACGCCAGCGACGCCTGTTCGAGTAGCGCCAACGACGCGACCTAAGCGCGGGGCTAATAAGAAAGTGTAGATCACAATTGAGTTGTGGCAGCAACAGCAGCATCGGCGGCGATAAAAATACGACTTAGCATTTTATCCACAAGCTCAAAATAACACCAAACAAAATGACGATTCAGGAAACCGTCAACCAAATCTGTCACCATTTATTATGTCAGTCTCCTGTTTGTTGTCAGTCAATCAAAAGCAGGCCGTTGCCTTGGGGCGACTCCTAGCGCTTATATTATATATAGATATATATATGCCATTGGCACAATTTTCGTGTTCTGGTGGCTTAATTGCCCCCACCTCCCACCCCCAACCATCATCACTCCCATGCGGACGCTATCTGCGCGCACGCCCACCTACATTCGTAAACCCAATTTTAATTATATGGCAATTTATTACAATTTACAAAATATACACGAACTGCTATTGTATTTCGATTTGTTCAAAAATACAATGAATCAATAAGTTATATGCAAATTTACTCATTAATATCAAGTTATTTTTTTTGGGTAGTCACTTTAAGCCTGAATCATAATATCATGTTAAACCAAATACGGTGTTTGCTCGCTAATTAGAGCGAGATGATTGAAATTCGTAAGTAGTTCTCATTTCAAGAAGTGCTCCATTTTGTCAATGATTCTAGTATATATTTAATATTATAATAAATTTTATGATTTCTATAATATAAAAATTGTATAGGCTCTTTGCATAGATTTAAAAGTGCTTAAAACAGAAGAAAATAAACAAAAATGTTCTCAAAAATAAGCATTTTAGATTCTAGATCGTCAAATATATATATATGAGAATGTTACAGAACTTTTATTAAAAATTCGACAGTTTTTCAAAACGCGTACTTAAAAGCGGGTCTTAAATTACTTACTTATCGGAATGTTTTGTGTGGCTTTGGGGCAAGGAAGGGGGATTAGCAAGGACTGGCAGGATTAGTAGCACTAATTCACCTTTGGCGTGCTGAATATATAATTGTCTATGTAGCCAAGTGTGAGATTGCGTCGATAGTCCCACCAGTTCAGTGGCTTCGATAATTGACGATCATCCATGTCGACAAAGTCCTCTGAATCCGAGGTCTGCTCTTCCACAGACTCATCGCTCTCGCTGTCCGCATACTGTGGCGGACTGTAACTCGTCCAGTGCTCATAGGGATCTTGGATTCCGGCAAACGGTGCTGGTGGCAAATTGTTAAAGTTGGTCGTCAACTTGCCGAACTGATCGATGTGTTGCAGCAGCGGATCAACGCTCTGTGGGGGAATCTTCAGTGGATGTGGTGGAATGCGTGAATGCTTCACGCCCAGCGTTGGCAAATCCGTCCACTTGCCCAGCGCATAAGGTGAGGTGTCATTTGTGTCGATCAGGAACATGCCACGCGTACTGGGACGTATGTTCTCGCCAGCCTCGAGTAGATAGTTGGTCGGCGGACACATGCCCAGTAGGTAAGCAATGTAGCTACTGCATGCCCAGCCCCAGAAACCTTTGGATGAGCGTATGGATTCCAGATAGTAAGCCGTTGCCCGCTGATGACTGCACGCAAATGAATCTGCCAAAGGGAATTGCCTGAGTTAATTATGTTCTTCTTTTTCCATTGGACGGCACTTTGAACTTACTCATCCACATTTGTCCAGTGCAGCCAGGCTGTGAAATGCCGCCGTTCATATAGAAATCCGCATGACCGCATCGCTCCAGTTTGCCCTGCACCAGCGCATTGGTGTGAATGATATCGACGAAGTCCGCATCACTGGGATCCAGCTTATCATTCACCCCGGCGGTAATAAACAGTGGCATCGCCGGATCCAGTCCAGTGATGCGCGGCAGCTTAAACGATTTCAAATTGCGCGCTACATAGTTGGGCACCTGAGCCCCCAGCGAGAAGCCGATGATGTGTATATCCGTGTTGCCCACCTCCACCAGACGCTCCACCAGCTGTGCCGTGCAGGCGCCCGCTTGCCGCGTGTTGTGCACAGCGCTTATGTAACAAGGACTCGGCGACAACATGCTCCAGTCCACATATAACACATTGTAATCCGACTTGGCCAGGTATTCTGTAAAAAGAATGTGTAATGATAAAAAGTGGCCTGTTGAGTTACTGATAATCTTCAAAGATCTGGCAAAACATAATCTGATTACAGTTTTTGATTTAATGTTGAACAAAAATCACATTTGATCAGGAAAGTTTTAATTAATTAATTTATTCAACACCTTTAAAAATCATTGTTAATTTTACTCACCATCTCGCATATGTTGCAGAGGATTTAGGAACATATCGGAGTTGTAGCCATGTATGAGTATCTTGGTGGGGTGTCGAGGATTGAAAAATGAATCGGTGAGATTCGACTTCTCCGCTGACTCATCAATGTGAATGGCCTGACGATCCATGACATTGTGACGCGTGTAAATGTAATATTTGACATCTGAATCTGGACAGCGTCGTCCTATGGCCCATTTGCAGGGTCCAACGGTTATATCACGATTCGTACCAGGCTGTGTTGTCGCCGGAGCTGCTGTTGTCGTCGAGTTATTTGATTGTGGGGCGGATTGTGTGACGAAATCCAATATCGAGGCGCCGCCACAGCTGCTGACTAAAGATGGACTCATATATAGAATTTGTTTTTAATGGAGTTACCTGAGACTTACCTAAGAATATATATGGTAAAATCAGAAACTTGTATCTCATTTTGAACTTTAAATTCTTCATTTTTTTATTGGTCGAGTTACCGCGACGCGAGCTGCATTGTCTGGAAATGTCGGAGAAACTGAAGGCCGGCATTCGAGTCGATAACCATATTGGCCAAAAAGTGTATTAAGTAGCCGAGCAACGGGTGTGTGTGTATGTGTGTGTGTATGTGTAATTATAAAGTGAGAGTTGAGGCAGAAAAGTGAAAACGCTGAGAATTTCAAGCGAATCGGAGGATTAGCTAACGGTTAAGAGACCAGCTCGGAGAGTTTACCCTAAAGTACTGTGAGTACTTATACTCATTCACACACACACACACACACACACACACACACACACACACACACACACACACCTGTGGGCTGTGTACGTGTTTGTTGTTTCAATTTTGTGCGCAATGAATGAAAACTTTTTATTCACGGGGCACGTCCCAAAGGGCGAACGATCGTTGAATGTTGGCTTGTCGTCAGCTTTTATATGGAACTTCATATTTGGATCTTCAGCTCTATTGACATAGGCCTTACAAGCCATAAATATCCACATACCAGATAGCTTTATTCTGTCTTATTTCCCGACCCATGCCAACAACAGATCGCATATATCAATTTTGTGTTTGTTTTTGTTTACCTCGTCATAATTAAACAGCACGCGAAATGCTAATTGGAACAATTTTTGTGGGTTTTTAAAGCTCGTGTTTATCGTGTAATTTAAATAAAATGCTCAGATTATTTTGCTTAGCAAATTACTATAATTTAAGTATATATTTAATATATTTATCTATATATATGTTTAGTTAGTTGCTGTCCATTTTTTCAGGGGGAGCATCAATCTTAAAGACATAGAATTTTAAGCAAAATGTGAACCTGAAGACACAAATTAGCCACAAAAATAAGAAACATCTGTCCGACCTCATTTGCCGCTCGCACTTTCGTTCTGTCAGTCTACAAGTGATGGTAAAAAGGGGGGAAAGAGGGTTGAACCCGTGGCTAACCATTCCACATAATCCATTAATTTATTAATAGCTCCGTTCAACAAAGTTGTCAAAGTCATAAAGAGATTTCCAAAATGACACGCGCGGCAAGTTCATCAAATTATAAAATTTTGATATATTTTTTCATTTGCTTAGCTGAAAACCATTTTGGCCACATTAAAACCGTACCTTTGAGAAATAATATTTAAGCACGTAAGGAAATTTAGATAAACATATATATATAAATTTTAAGCGTTTTTAACTTATTGTCTTTTTTGATATTCATTTTTAATCATAAAACTTTAAAAATGCCTATAATTTTTCTGCTTATGTTTTGCTCTGACTGAGTTGCTTAAGACCTTGACCTGAAATAATATTTAGATTAAAGCAAAGACTAAAAATATTTAAATATATCTCTATAGTGTTTTATTATATTACATATTAAAATAACATTAATTGAGTTCAGTAAAATTTTTTTTAATATAATTTAGAGTAATTTAAAAGTTTTTAGTATAAGCATGTTAAGTTAAATAAATATTCATATATCCACTGAATACCGCATATAAAACTTGAATATAAGTCTTAAAATACAATGAGTTTAGTATATATATATATATATATATATATATATATATATAAACATATAATATAAGTAATGCCTATAAATACTTCCGGAAAGAATTAAAAGAAAATTAGGGCTCACAGTGCGGATGCGTAGTATTGAGTAATCTATTAGAAATATTTGCGATGATTTTGCATGAGTGCTACAATTTTAAGGTCAAGGTGGCACAACGGAGAGCAGAGAGAGAGCTGTGAGAGTCACAATCGCAGCCAGAACACAGAGCTCCACACAAGACTCAAGCTTATCAGTGGCGAGCTGCCTCCAGTTTAGAGCTAGAATCGAATAAGTTCAGTTCCCGGTTAGCAAAACAAACGAACAGATGAGCAAAATACGCTGGAAATGGCAGTTGTTAATGCTGCTTATAGCCATTCACCTGGAATACGGAGAAACAACCAAAATAACAACAGCAACAGTGGGAGAGGAGTCCGATCCGGACTCCGAGACTGGTCAGTTCTTTACTCGATTGTATAAGCGGAATCTAAAGCAAATGATGGAATTGAGAAATGCCAGCGCTGATCCCTGTGCTGATTTCTATGCACACGCCTGTGGCAATTTTAGCCAGTTGGCGCAGGCAGATGATGCACTGCCTCCATTTTTGTACAACATGCAGGATCGCATGCAATTCTTTCAGGCACAACACGGAAACTTTGAAACGTTACCCGGTAAATTATTGGCACAGCTGTTTAGTGAGTGTAAAATGAGGAGCAGACCACAGCATGTAGAGAGTCTCCCCCAGACACCAGCGACGCACTGGGAGCGCATGCTACAGCAGCTGCCCTTTTTGGCTGCCCACGCGGAAGTGCTCTCGGCATGGCCCTTTCTGCGTCATCAATGGCAACGCGGACAGTTGGATGAGCAACTCAATTGGATTCAACTGGCGGCACAGTTGGCGGCACACGGACTTCCCACCTTGTTGCACATTTACTTTGCCGAGCAGACCATCTACTTGGCGCCCATGCAGGAACTGCCCTGTCCCAGTTTGCGCGGCTTTAAGTTGAGCATGTCCGATGTGTTAACGGATCGTCATCCGCAGGTGGCTCACATTGTGGCGCACGAGATGCGCGTCTTGTGCCGTGGAATGCGCGGAGAGCTGCCATTGACCAACAGTTTGACCAGACAAGACCAGAGCACACCAGCGCCCGGGCAGGAAAAGTTGCCACTGGATGATAATACAATGGACTACCTGCAGCGCTTCTTTGGGCTGCTGAACTTTACGGAGCGGCAGCTGGCTGAGGCACGTAAGCTGCCACAGAATGTGGAGCGTATAACACAGGCGTGGCAAGTGTTACGCCAAACCGAGCCGCGCATTGTGTACAACTATGTGCTGTGGCAGGCCCGGCAACAGCTAGAATACGAGGATTGCTATCAGCTGGCCACGGAATTTGAGCGTCTGCTCCACGCCGAGTACTGGCAGTGGCATGTGCTGGCACCCCAATTGAGACGCGATGTCGCCTTGGCCATGTATCAGTTGCACACCACACGCTTCCAGCAGCGACGACGCACCACGCTGAATCGCCGAGATTGGTATGGACTGCTATTGCCCGGCTCTGTCGAGCATCCCGAGTTGCAGGTGGCGCGTCTGCTGCAGGCCCATGCCCAGAACTATCTGAACATCACTGAGCTAACCAGGCAGTACAACCAGGTGCAGTTTGTGCCGGACAACTTCTATGGCAACCTGTTGCAGCTGCGCAGTGTGCAACTGCGTCACAGTTTCGAGTCGCCCTATGTGGACGAGGATGATGTGAATCAGTCCGCATATTTCCTACGACATTTTCTGCACTTTGTGCTGCTGTCGGTGCATCGTCCCATGTATCATTATTATGCCACAGAAGGACTGCAACTGTGGCTCGAGTCACGTCTGCTGCAGGACACCGATGGCTATTATACAGCATTGGATTGCTTGGAGCGACAAACTCAGCAGCTCTACGATGCGGAGGAGGCACACATCTATAGGCCACTGAGCAGCCATGAGGTGGTCAATGTGTTCCAATTCTATCGCTCGTTTCAGGCCGCTCTAAGGGATTATAAATTTTGGCTGCACGGCGAGCGTTTCGTCTTTGCCGAGCAGTTTGTGCTACAATACTTTGGATTGGATGAGCACCGTTTGCTCTTCTATGCGGTGGCCCAACAGTTGTGCAATCGCCAGGACGAGATCTTTGCGGCCCAGATCAATCGCGGCTATATGAATCTACCCGAGTTCCAGGCTGCATTTAAGTGTGATCCGAATGCATTTATGAATCCACCAGCAAAGTGCATGCTGAACAAATGCGAATAATATGAGAAAAGATTTGCTATTTTTCGAGTGGCTAATGAGTATTTTAATAGCTTCAAAATGAATATCAAACAAAAAATAATAATATCAAAAAAATATAATAAAATATGCCTTTATTAATTCTTTGGTTTTTCGAATTATTCTTATAATATTTTTGTCAGTTTCTTTTCAATTTGTATCACTGAGAGTGTAGCCAAAATTGTTAAGCTAATTTTAAACACTTTTTTTTGTTGTTTTTTATCCACAAAAACTCCTGTCGATATTTTGGTTTTCCTGTTTATCTTCCAAGCCACTTGGTATTGTTGCATCTGCTATCCATTCAATTGTCATCATGACAAGTTAGAAATTATCAATAATTTTCAGCACATCATTAAGATTGAAGCGTAATATTTTCAAACATTTTTTCTATAATGGTTTTAGTCATTATGCACGGTTTTTCTACGTTGAAAATAAATGTTTGTTTTTTGCGCAGTGCTCAAATGTAGAATCTTGGAACCAAAAAAATGCGACAAGTTGTTTATGAAAACGTGTGCATTATCCTATACCACTTGCCATAGATTATATACTATAGACTGGTTTACGTATTTGTCACTTTTTTATGTTACGATTTTCAAAATCTTTTTGGCTACATTTTAAAATGTATTCGTTAGCTCAATTCGATGAATTTGTTTGGCAGTTGACATCTGCAAACTTAAGAAATGTTAAGTTTCCCTGCAATCAAATTGTATCCATTCATGTTTTCGACAACTTTAGATATGAAACAGAAAGTACGTTTGTACCTAAATATATAAAATATGCTAAAAGAAACTATGTGTAAAAAACACTTTTGAATTATTTTTGAACGCAATGTTTTTTTTTTTGTTTTTTTTTTATATATTAATGGAAAACATTGTTATTGTGCTTTTATTTTGTTAGCGGCTGCGGCTGCTCGCAAACTGTCAAACTGCTGGCGTTAATTTATTTTATTTATTTTCGATGTGATTTTTTAAACTTTTAAGCATGCTCCAAGCAATTCTTACTATAGGCATCTCATTTCAACCCATGCGTTCTTTGGAGACCAGAATTATAGTCCCCAATACATATATGCATATATTTTTCAACTTGTCAGTTGACGGCGCAACAATTTTCTCTTGAGTCCACGGAAAATATCTAACATCTGTCTCTCTGTATGTGTATATTTTGTTCATCTTATAGATACTTTCGCACCAATGTTTGGCTTTTCAAAGAATTTCTTTTTGCTATATTTTGCTCAACCCAATAGCCAAGTGCGTGAATCGATTTTAGTTGGGCCAAAGCCTCGCTGCAGTTAATAGCACAGTCCGCAAAAAAATTCAAAAGAAAAAAAAAACTAAAACCAGGTAAAAATGGAAATTATTTCAAATTTAATTCAATGAGAAGTGAAAGTTTTGCCTTATCTCAATCGAACACAAGTGTGCCGGGCACAGAAATAAATCGAGAAATATTTGGAAAGGTTCCAATCTATAAAGCTGGAAATATTTTGCCACAAATTCTATATATATGTGCTTTTCAACGACTACATATTGCCAGACATTAAGATTGCTATCATCAGCAAAAAGAAAAAAAAAAATTTAAAATAAAATATAATAAAAAATAACGGAAAAAACAACAACCAATGCAATAAAAAACATCAAACCACTATATGTATATAATATTCTTGTCTATATGGAGTCTGTCGTCTAGTTTATATACGAATGACATTTTCATATGACTTTTCATAATTTTCTGATGTGTGCGGTTTTTAGAAAGAAACATGTTGTATAATTTGAAAACAAAATGATATGTTCTTTTGAAATTTTTTTGTGTTAATAGGAAAAAAAAAATCACACGCGCCATCTGAAAATTTTATTCGAAATATTTTTGTTTTCTGATCTTTGTGTGAGCAGATAAAAAAAATATAATACCTTAAGAATTTATAAATTGCTTTGTATTTATATTTTTAGAACTTAATCAAAAATGAGTGAGGCAACAAATCTATTTACCACCTTTGGCATTTTGGCCATATTGCTGTTCTTCTTGTGGATCATCTATGCAGTATTGTAAATCAACATAAAATGGGTAGAGGCATAGAGTTAAGGTAAGTTTTACATAAAAATAATAGACTCAAACTACTAATTTTCAAAATAAAGATTAATCTTTAGAAAATGAAATTAATGTTGCAAAGTTTTGGTTATTAATTGGGTGCAAGAAACTTAAGAACTAAAGCTCTTGCTTTTATGCATTTTTTTTATATATATATTTAAAATAGTTCAACAAGCCCAAAAATTAATTGAAATCAATTTTGTAAAATCGCCCAATTGAAAATATTTGTAAAATCATTTGTTTCTCATGCTTTCCATTTGTGAGGCGCAGAGACTACGTGACTCGATGTAAATTGATTCAAATAATTTGGATATTCAGCACAAAAATATATGGCACAGGCAATTTGAAATGTATTTAGCGGCAAACAAAAACAACGATTTTGAATACAGCTGGCTAGAAAAATAAATATAATAACCACACCTCCACCCTGCTATTCTATCTGCCTTTGGTAAACCCAATAAACCGCTAATAACAACAAATAAATGCATTTTTGAAAACATTTTTCAATATCTGCACAAGTTTCATGGCAATTTGCCACTGGCCAGAATGAATAATGGCCAATTTAAAAAAGAAACATAAAAAAAACCAATTCGGAACAGGTACGAAATCAAGAGAAAGAGACAGAAATTGCTAAGGAGAGTTTGGTAAGGAAAGCTATCAAAAGTTTTTACCTATGACGCGATTACGTCGCCCACACATATTCATGGAATCTAAACGTTCTTGAAAAAATATGGCACATACGTGCCATATGTATGTGTTTGTGTGTGTGTGTGTGCTGGCAATATCCGTATATATAGACACGATCTGTGCCACGTCAAAAAACATGAGAAACAACTGGACATCCATACCATAGCAGCAAACTTTATTTCTCTAGATGTGCACATTAATATATATATATATATATATATATATATAAATCTATACATATATACAAATAAAATGATGTGTATGGCAGATATACTACACACATATAGAACAATAATTCCAATGAGCTGGCTGCTGTCTGATTTTGATTCGTGATAAAAATTTTAGGCCAGTTTGTGGAGAAGAATTTTTTGGTGCGTTTCTCAGTTATTCCGTGCCATTTGCTACGAACGGTTTGGCGATTCCCTAAAACTCATCTCCCAAAGTGTGCGTACCCAAGTAGACAGTTGCATTTAGTGTATAACTGAGTTATTGACAGATCAATTAAAATTGTTCATAACTTAAGATTGATTACCAATTATAATTGACCATTTGTGCTAGTACAATTTAAACACGCAGCTCTATAACAAACTAAATTGTTGCATTTGCACATTTTAATTATTTGATATTTACAAATATTTTTTCTATATAATCACAGAACGCGACAACAACAACAACAACAACTCATACAAAATGAATGAAGCCAAAAGTTTGTTTACCACCTTCTTAATTCTGGCATTTTTGCTGTTCTTGCTCTATGCCTTCTACGAAGCCGCCTTCTAAATTATGATTTGAAAAGTTCAAGGATATACTTACATGTTGAATATTAATTCCATCAATAATATCTAAAAAAAATATGTTTGTTAAAACAACAATCAACAACATTTACGTATGACTAGGATTTGTAGAACGTTACGCGTTTAAGCCGCTAGCATTTAATGGATTTCTATTAGTACCCTAAGTCAGGTAAGTCCAACTCATTATATCAAAATAATATTCTATTCATACTTATATATAAATTGTTCTAATTTATTGCCAATCGCCGCATAGCTATGTTTGGTTTTTTTTTTACTGTCAAATGCTTAAGCAGACATTCGGCACCTGATGAGCATTTCAATGACATTAATTAATAAAATTTGAAACGAAAATCTTTGAAAAATATCTTGGGATAGAATAAATATATATGCAGCCCACAACCAGCTCATCGCCTGTCTTTGCTCGTTTTTTTTTTTTTTGGGGGCAACGCTGCCAACAGTTTCAACATTAGAAAATCATTTTCCAAAAAAAAAGTTTTTCACTTTTTAACGACGACATTTCGACATGGCTCACTAAATGATCCCCACACGCTGTGGGCAACATTAAATCGCTTTTGAAACATTTTTGCAGCGTGTGAAATTAGTCAAATGAATTTCGTGTGATATTTTAAGCATTTATTATTTGCAAATTTATTATGTTTGTTATATTTTTTTTTGTGGATTAGGTTTTTATTATTTCTGAAAGCAGTAAAAAACGAAATTAATGATCAGTTTTTATGTATTTTTTTTCACATACTGTGACTTTAATTTAAATCATAAAGTTAGTCTACAAATGCTTATATAGTTGGTCGAAAAACCTTATTTATATTTCAAGAAAGAAATACATTTGTGCTAAAAATACATAGAAATACTTTTTATTTGTTTTCCCACTTGAAAATTAAAGAAAAAAAAAACAACCATCTGCGCAAATAACTGAAAATGAATTTTTATCTCAACTGCAAAATTGCTTCAAGTAGCGCAATACCATTTAGACACAAAACGCATAATCTTGAGATAAACATGCCGACCAACAATTTAATTTAATTTTACTTAAAGAGCAGACCATTATATATAGACAGCCGTAGTGCATAAATTTTATGCAAATACCTAATCGATTTATATTTCCTGCAGATGACGCCAATGCCACAGGCAGTAAAGAGCTGCCCGATTTGGGGGTTCGACATCAATGGCCTGCAACGGAGCGAGTGTGTGTAGCGGTAAGTTGAATCAATTTCTATATCTGATATATGTATATATATATAAAAATATATCTCTTTTTATTTTTGCAGTGCTACTTTTGAATTAGCGAACGCTTCGGTCCATTTGGGTTGCAACCGCATCTCTCGTCTTTTAAAATGGCCTAAAAGCATTGGCGTCATTTGCTCTAATCATAAATATTAACTGGCAATTTTTGTTTCGCAATGGAATTTATTCAATTTATAATTTCTAGACCATAATGTACAGTATAAGTGTGTATAGCAAACAACATCAACAACAACATCCGCATAATGCACACATAGGAAAATTGTTTATTTCATTGTTTAACACTTTGCACACAAATTATGTAAGATCTTTATTTAATTCTATATGCATTTTCGTAAATAACAACAAGACCAAAAAAAAAAACACACACAAACAAAAATTATTAAAATGCATTAACCATAACAACATAAAAGCAGGAATAAAACAACAAAAAAAGCAAACATTAAAATGTGTTTTACTTTTCTGCAATTTTTCTTACTTGGGATATAAACAGCGTGTAAATTTGATTTTAGTAATCAATCTAATGAATTGAAAATAAATATTGATATACAAATTTCAATCAACACAGATTGATTATTGTGAGTTTACAGTTTAAGCTTCCTGCATCAAGATGAATTTCGATGAAGTTGGATTTTACCTAACATTTTTCGTAATGTCGTTGAAAAATATAAATGAAAACATTTGCCTTGAAAATTACGAAAACTATGAACAAATAACTTACAAGAGCTTTCAAGATGCACAATTCGTTTGAGTTATGGTTGTTAAAAACTAAATAAGCCTAAAAAATTATATGTATATACTTCAAGACAGCTAAAACTTCAGGTAAGCAGAGCCCATTATAGGACAGTCATAATTCCATGGGTCCAAAACATGCATTGTTATGTCAAAATTTTTGGGCAGTTTGCCCGTTGGCTAGAGAGTCTCACAGAT
Source organism: Drosophila melanosoma (assembly GCA_035042045.1). Lineage (NCBI taxonomy): Eukaryota > Metazoa > Arthropoda > Insecta > Diptera > Drosophilidae > Drosophila > Drosophila melanosoma. The sequence continues at coordinate 2,678,592 of JAWNLY010000183.1, read as the reverse complement.
TGTGCATGAGAGGTTCATTTGCATGCATATGATTATGAATGCAATACAAAATTAAGTTTTTTTTTGTAAAAAAAAGACTGAATTTTAAAGTGTGCCAGTGCAATGAAGCGAAGTTTGAGTTGCGTTTTCGGTTTTATTTTGGGCGTCTCTTCAGCTCTTCCGCCTGTTGGTCAGCAGAATCACGAGAGCTGGTTAACCGGTTTTACGGCTTTGTGTATAACGTCAGCAGAAACCCGCTTCCCCAAACTCTCTCTTCCTCTGTCTTTACAAAATGTAACTGCCAAAGAAGTTAAGCAATCGACTCGTAAATTGATTAAAGTTGCATTCACATTTTCTGTGTGGAAAATTTTTACAGTTGTCTTTTTTTTTTTTTTAATAAAACTTAAACTATTTGCGAATATTTACAAAAATCTTAAGATTTACATAAGTAAGTAAATGCAGTAGAACTTATAGTGACTAAGTCCCCTTCTTTTGGCTTAGACCTTCGAGACGAAGACGCCGTGTCAACTGGTGTCCAATGAGCATGCGCAAATGCAGCGGAGCCAGCTTCATGACAAAGTACTGCAAGTGTTGATAATTTAAAGATTAATGAGGTTATTTGATATTATTGCTTTTTTTTGTAAAATGTAATTACTAAAATAATGACTCATTTGTAGTAACGATAACTAAATATGTAATGTAAAAACTATGCACCTAATAAATGCTTAGCTAAATAATTTGTTTTCATATATATAAAAGTAATACAATTTTTCCAAAGGTCAGTTTATGAATAAAAAAATTATTTGATTTTTTAATCAAATTGGTTTTGGTATTGGTTTTTGAAAGTTTTGGCCCAACTCAACATGTTTATTCCTTGAATCGTTTTTGAAGATTTCAAGTAATAAAGATCAAAGTTATGGGAGTATTTAGTATTTATAAAATGATATATTTAGTAATCTTGATTATTGCGTATGACAAAAATATATATTTTCGACTTACCTGAAGTCCGTGCGTCCAGAAACCCGTCGTCATGCTTGTCTTGCCCAGCGTAAAGACCGCCGAGCGGGCAAAACTGCGTGCATTGGGTATGAGAAAACCACCGCGCATAACAGAATTTGAGTATTCATTCATTTTGGTAATTACAAACATGGGCAAGACCAGCTGCACGGTTACATTGTACTCGGCCAGCTCCTGTTCCAGAGCCTGAGTGAAATACGTGACATATTTTTTGGAGGCCGCATAAACGGCCATGTTCGGCAAAGGCTGCAGCTCCGATCCAGAGCCAATGTTAACAATCGCACCCCTCCGCGCTGATTTCATATGAGGCACTATCTTGCGAGTCAGCATTGTGACAGCGCCAATGTTGATGGTCAATATATCCCAGATGATATCTTCCGGCACCAGTTCCAGAGTCTCGGGATAGTCATACATTCGACCCACATTGTTAACTGCAATGAAGAGCGACAATTTCACAGTTAAGGCCATAGATGCTAATCGTTTTAAACCTTGCTCTGGCAAGGTTGCGTGCAAAACGACCACACATAATAATAATAATAATAACAATAAAAAAAAAACTAAATCCAAAACGTAACTGAGAAAAATGTAAATTGCTGAAGCGCGTCAAAGCGTTTATGAGTTTGGCAAATGAAACTTGAAAAGTTCGACACAGAAATTATTTATATATGCTCGTACTTGAAAATGTTTATAATAACTGCCCCACAGTCCGTTGAATGGCCCTACACCAAAGATACATTATAATTGCACGCAATTACGAGTAGTACCTCAACTCAGTTTTTCAATGACATTGACAAAAAAAAAAAAAAAACAAATAGGCTAAACCAACAGATTTAATTGTTGTTGCCAGTGACGAATGTCAGATGAAAATCAGTTGGCCAATATACAGTTGCTGATGATGGGCAGAGATGTTGTTGATGTACTAATAATGAAAAAATAATTTATATATGTAAAACAAAAATAAATACAAAATAAATATATATTTAGATTTTGGTAAATGATAATAAATTCACTGATTTTGTTTATATATTATTTTCTTCTAGTCAACTTATACTTAAAATATTTTGTACTCAGAGAGTTTGTACGGAAATTGGAATGGATTTGATATCTATGCTTTTGAAATTGATAAGAGAAGTTTAAAAGCTATAACAGAATTTTATTTAAACAGCAAAAAAATGGATAAGCCCAAAAAGGGATTGTAACTTATCGAATGCAAGTACTGAGAATTTAATTTAATTTTTCTTTACAGCTTAGTTCTGCCAGCACTTTGTTTTCATCCGTAATATATTGATTCTGATCTGTAAATATTTAATCACTTACCAAGTATACCCACTTCAATGCCCGCCAGTTCCTTCTCGATTTGCTCATATGCCTCGCGTCCATTGGCAAAATCTACGGCTATCCATTTAGTCTTCACCTTGTGCTCACTCTCTGTGAAAGGTTGATGGACAAGTTAGACCTGTAGATGCATCTGTAATTTTCTTAACATACCAATCTCATTGGTTACCGCGATGAGCTTCTCCTTGGTGCGTGAGATCAGCACCAAATTGAGACCTTGACGTGCCAATTCTCTGGCATATTCCTTTCCAATGCCATCAGTTGCGCCAGTTACAACTAAAAAAGTAAAGGAGTATTTTAACTTAAACTGAATATAAGAGACAATTTATGTTGTACTTAAAAAGCCGAAGACTTTCAATTTTTCATACTGAGCTATTTCATTAATAATTAGCACACCCTTGCTAACTGTTTGTAAAGTTAACGTATTTTGTTGGCTTTTGCTAGTTGCTACTGCCAGGCCAAAAACAAATATCAAATCTCAATACAAAGAAAACAAAAAATGGAAAAACTAGAAACTTGGTTAATTTTTTCTTGTTTGTGTTGCGGCCGTTGCTGCTGTGCTGTTGCAATGAGTCAATGCAACAGTTGCCACTGCGGCTGCGCAACTGGCCAACAGGCAGCAATCACTGGCACCGTTCAAAAACATTATTTACTGTTGTTGCTGTTGGCTAGTAGCCACACCGGTTGCCAAATATTTGTGCAGCGTAAACATTGGCAGCAAATGGCAACTGTGTCGAGTTATAAGCTGTTTCCTAACTGCGGGAAATGTACAATGTTATTTTTTTTTTTCATTTTGCATCAGTATTTACAACAAATAATTTTATCGCAAATATTATATAATAATAAGTTGTCAATTGACAAACATTGTTGCTAGTACGCAAGGTCAAATGTGCTTGAAAATAACTAATAAAAATCACAATTTGGAAAAATGTTAAAACATTAACAGTAAATTTGTAAATCCATTGTTTACGTTTTAAATTATTTTATATTTTGTTTTGTTTTCTTTCTATTCAAAAGCGTGCAAAAATGTAAATTGCCAAATCCGGTTTTGGGTTTGGTTTCGGTTTCGTTAGACGAGTTGAATGACTTTATTTGCCCTATTAATAAAATGTAAACAAACTGAAAACTCGAGCACTGAACAGCTGATTGATAAGACGGTATCATAAAAATATTCCGTACATTGGATAATAAATTAATTATTTATAATATATGTTTAAGATTAGCACGTTTTGATAAATATCGACGGTTGCATGTTGAAATGGCTTGTGGTAGTTTATTTAGTACAGGAACATAGAAAACAATTTAGTTAATAACTCGCACAGATTGTCACGATATTTCTCTATTTATATATATATATATATATTTGAAAATTGGGGGCTGGCATGAACAAACGCCTTCAGCATGCAATTTACATAGTTTTGAAGATAATTTTTCCGACATAAATGAATAGATCGCATCTTCGTGTAAAATTCTAAATTATTAACTGAAATTAGTAATTATTTATTAAATACTTATTCAACACACAGTACTCATTATGCAGAGAGCTACAAAATGTTTATTCTTGATAGTTGTATTAATGAATTTAGCTTTTTGACCCCCCTTCCGTAGGAGACCAGCAAAACAATTTAAAAATCTTATTTGCAAATTAAAATAAACGATTTGTTTTTGTTTTTCGAGGATTTCGTTAAAATATAACTAAGAAAATAATGAAGCAAGGTTTTAGGTCTTTCTCTGTGTTTTTTTTTTTTATCGGTCGTATGAATAAGTGTTTTTAATTATGTAAATATTTTATTGTGAGTGTGAGCAAAAGTTTGAATAATATTGGAGAAAAAAAACTCACCTGCCCATTTGCCAAATTTATCCAATAGGCTTTGCGGCAGCTGCGGCTGAAAATACGGTTCCAGCAAGGCACTTATAATGCTTATCAAAGATCTTAAGTTGTCATAGAGATAAGCACCAATGGCCAAAGCGCCAACTAAATAAACGGCCAACGAAACCAGCTGCCAAATGAACGCCATGCGTAGCAGTGTATAAATGTTAAATTCCACAGCCGGCTGCATAATGAAAATAATCTCTTTATGTTATATATATATATATTTCACATGGACAACAACAAATTAACGCGTAACGAATGATAAGAAATAGTTGATAAGGATCGAATCGAATGCATGCGGAACATATAACACTATATAAACGCGTCACTTGTGCACTGTTTTTCTATTTGACATTCAATAAATTTGAATGCATTTCCTATTGAACTTTGTAACAACAAACTGAGTTCGACCGATATTTCACTTCTTGGGCTGTCGACACAAGCGACGGCTTCGAGCGTCAATCACGCACTAAAAACCGAAACCGAAACTGAAACTGAAGCCGAGTTACAGGCTCGCAGGCCAAAGCTTGCGACCACATTAAATCGCTTCGCGCTTGTAAATCTTTTTTCTTTCCAGTTTTATAAGCTGCAATTGTCTTTGAAGTAATGAACAAGAAAAACACTGCAAATACATGGAGAAAATGCCGCTCTTTTTTTTTAGCTTCATTACTTCATAAACATCAACTTTATGTTTGGTTATGTTTTGCTTTTGGTGTGATTACAAAATCAGCCGCCTGGCATCACAAATTATTAGATATTTAATCACCGCTGGCCGCCAGACATTTTCGGCCCTTTCGAGGCGAGTGAAATGTGTTGTTGTCAAATTAGTTGACATTTTGCTTGACGATAATGACTGTCAAGTGCATAATTAGTCTACTCTTACTGGAACTTAATATTTGACACTGCGACTGGCACTGGAGTCAACAAGGTAAAAGATGCAAAAAATATTTAACAACACGCAGCGATTTGAACTTGGCTACTTTGTTAATGATGACAATTTATTTTAAAGTGCTCTGACATGTTCAACATTTTGAATTGATTATTATTACAACTGTTAAGTGTGCGCGTAAAAGCATTTTTAAAAGGATTTTATAATTAAATACTTTTCGGTTTTAAATTAAAAAATAATTCAGGCAAGTCAGCATCTTGCAAGTTGTTGAATATTGGAAAAAATTCAATTATTTACTTAAAAAAACAATAATGTACTTATTAAACTATAATTGGTGATGAACCCTTGAAAACTTCTTTGAACTTCTCAAGTAATTTATCGACTTATCAAGTGAGGTTGATTTCAACTAAAAGTTTGAACTTCTCTAGTAACTAAGTCCCCTCAAGAGTGATATTCTATTTACAACCAATAAGCAATACATTTCTTACACTGCAATTGTTTAACAAACAAAACACTTCAAATTCATGTTGTTTGAACTTTTTGTGTGTATGCGTTGTAAATTGAATGCAAAATCTATTTGAATGAGTATTCAAATCATTAGCAAAAAACAGATAAGGAAATAAAACTTTGGATGACATGCTAAATCTTGACACTTGATGTTTTTTTTATTGTAAAGAACAATTCACAATGTTATAGCATACCTGACAAATGCTGCAAAAGTGTCAGTTCGTGTTAGATGACTAAAATGTACTAGCTTAATATATTTGTGCATTCTAAAAATATTATTGATTTTGACAAGAAGTGTTCGAAAGCTGTGGAAAAAGCGCATATCCCAATAGTCAAGACACCAATTGAGTAATCTAAATTTTTAGCAACGACACCAACCAAGCACAAAAAAGCATTAGCCCGAAACTATGCTATGCTTTTATTTTCTCTTGTTTGCAATTCGTGTAAAGAAAAATTGCAATATATTTAAGCGCAATCGCCATGTAAATATGCACATAAACGCATTTTGTACATGATGCCAGATATAACCCGGGGTTTCATCAGCACCATCCCTTAGCTGGGCAACTGCACTGCGTGCATAAGCCTTAGCGGAGGGTATAAACAGTCCACCTCGCATAATGGCCTTCGAATAGCTGTTAATCTTGGTCACAACAAAATTGGGCGACAGCAGCTGCACATGGATGCCAAACGGAGCTGCCTCCCGCTGCAGTGCCAGTGTGAAACTGCGCGTGTAAGCCTTCGATGCGGCATACAGCGTTGCATATGGCACAGGTTGAAGTTCAGTTCCGGAACTAACGTTCACAATGGCACCCTTGATCTTGGACGCCGACAGCCGATGGAAGAAGTAGCGTGAGAGCTGCGAGACGGCAACAACATTGGTATCAAGCAGATTTTGCGTTTGCTCCTTGCTGAGTTTTCTTAATCCTCCCTGCAGGCCCATGCCCACATTGTTGACTAAAAGAAGCGTTAAGTGATAATGGGTGTGCTTGTTGGAGGTATAACTCAGGACAAAAAAATGCCCCAGAATTTAGCAAGTCGCATTACAGCTTTTCTCCAAGTGAAATTAAAAAATTTCTAGGGCACTTTTTCCGGACTTTGTCGAGTACTTACCTAGTATAGCAATCGGCAGATCGGCCAGTTCGCGCTCAATATGATCGTAAACTTGAGCACCTTGTGTAAAATCAGCAATGACAATCTTTGTCTGCACTTTGCACTCCGAAACTAAAAAAGATATGGTAAAAATGATTTAGATACGCAACTGATAACTGGCACAATAAATTAACATACCGATTTCCTCGGCAACTGCCTTGAGTTTCTCCTCGTTCCTAGCAATTAGAACTACATTGATGCCCTGTCGGGCCAGCTCCTTGGCGTACTCCTTGCCAATGCCATCACTGCTGCCCGTTATTGCTGCCCATGATCCAAATCGCTCCTTCAAACTCAATTTTTGGCTGGGATCGTTGGACAAACGTAACTTGAGCAATCGATAAGGTGTTCTTAGTTGCTCATATAGATAACAAATGAGTGAGTATAACCCTAAAAAGGTTAAAAATGTTGATAAGCAAGTCAACATAATTTTTGTAATAATTCCGATTTGATAAGGGTGCTCCTCTCCGTTCGACGATCGGTAACAGACTGCAAAGGGAACTTTGTTTGGAGGTTGAAAATGTGTCGCTATAATTAATCGATGTATATATTCTGTGCACGTCTTATATTAATATTAACGATTGTCATGAAAGTGAAAACAAACTCAAATTGTACTTTGTCCAATATGGGAGCTATAAGCTACCTTAAATGAGTCAGCGCTAATTTTTGATTGTCTGGCCACCCACCTGATTAGTTTACAAATGGTTCAATTACGAAATGTTCGCAAAAGTAATGAAAAAGCAGTGCGTTGTGCTATTTTATTAGAATTTCTAATTGAAATTTGCATAGCTATATTGGACATATAAATTGAACGGGTCTTGGGTTCAGTCAAGCACTCTTTGTTTGCGAACAACGAAAGTGAAACAAAATAGATTATGTAATTTAAATTAAATTTATTTATTACATGCATCTTATATTTCTTATGCGAAAGACAAATACGGCATTAAATCATATTAATATGTTTATCAACTCTCACTTATCTATGCACAAATAAAAAACCTACATTTTAAGCAAAATCCATGTACTTTTTATGAAATGACATTATGGTTTTTGGCTTTTGACTTTTGGCTTTGGTTTAGCATTGTTCATTCTAAACATATTATTGAGTACCTCACTTTTTTTTAGCAAGGACACCAACCAAGCACAAAAGCAGCAGCCTGAAACTATGCTATGCTTTTATTTTTTCTTGTCTGCAAATCGTGTAAAGAAAAATTGTAATATATTTAAGCGCAATCGCCATGTAAATATGCACATAAACGCATTTTGTACATGATGCCAGATATAACCCGGGGTTTCATCAGCACCGTCCCTTAGCTGGGCAACCGCACTGCGTGCATAAGCCTTAGCTGAGGGTATAAAGAGTCCACCTCGCATAATGACCTTCGAATTGCTGTTAATCTTGGTCACAACAAAATTGGGCGACAGCAGCTGCACATGGATGCCAAACGGAGCTGCCTCCCGCTGCAGTGCCAGTGTGAAACTGCGCGTGTAAGCCTTCGATGCGGCATACAGTGTTACATATGGCACAGGTTGAAGTTCAGTTCCGGAACTAACGTTCACAATGGCACCCTTGATCTTGGACGCCGACAGCCGATGGAAGAAGTAGCGCGACAGCTGCGAAACGGCAACAACATTGGTATCGAGCAGATTTTGCGTTTGCTCCTTGCTGTGTTTTCTTAATCCTCCCGGCGTTGCAATGCCCACATTGTTGACTAGAAGAAGCGTTAAGTGATAATGGTGTGCTTGAATGTTCGAGGTCTAACTCAGGAAAAATGTATGCCCCAGAATTTAAAATATCGCATTACAGCTTTCCTCCAAGTGCAATTAAAAAATTTCTAGGGCACTTTTGTCCGGACTTTGTCGAGTACTTACCTAGTATAGCAATCGGCAGATCGGCCAGTTCGCGCTCAATATGATCGTAAACTTCAGCACCTTGTGTGAAATCAGCAATGACAATCTTTGTCTGCACTTTGCACTCCGAAACTAAAAAAGATATGGTAAAAATGATTTAGATACGCAACTGATAACTGGCATAATAAATTAACTTACCGATTTCCTCAGCAACTGCCTTGAGTTTCTCCTCGTTCCTAGCAATCAGCACCACATTGATGCCCTGTCGGGCCAGCTCCTTGGCGTACTCCTTGCCAATGCCATCACTGCTGCCCGTTATTGCTGCCCATGATCCAAATCGCTCCTTTAAGCTCAATTTTTGGCTGGGATCGTTGGACAAACGCAACTTGAGAAATCGATAAGGTGTTCTTAGGTGCTCATATAGATAACAAATGAGTGAGTATAACCCTAAAAAGGTTAAAAATGTTGATAAGCAAGTCAACATAATTTTTGTAATAATTCCGATTTGATAAGGGTGCTCCACTCCGTTCGACGATCGGTAACAGACTGCAAAGGGAACTTTGTTTGGCGGTTGAAAATGTGTCGCTATAATTAATCGATGTATATAATCTGTGCACGTCTTATATTAATATTAACGATTGTCATGAAAGTGAAAACATACTCAAATTGTACTTCGACCAATATGGGAGCTTTAAGCAACCTGAAATGAGTCAGCGATAACTTTTGATTGTCTGGCCACCCACCAGATTAGTTTACATTACATTAGTTTACATTGGCTCAATTACGAAATGTTCGCAAAAGTAATGAAAAAGCAGTGCGTTGTGCTATTTTATTAGAATTTCTAATTGAAATTTGCATATTGGGCACATAAATTGAACGGATCTTGGGTTCAGTCAAGCACTCTCAGTTTGCAAACAAAGTATTGTTGGTTCCACACGAAAGTGGAACAAAATAGATTATGTAATTTAAATTAAATGCATCTAATTTTTCTTATACGAAAAACAAATTCGGGATATCAACTCTCAATTATCTATGCACAAATAAAAAGCCTAAATTTTAAGCAAAATCCATGTAGTTTTTATAAAATGACATCATGGCTTTTGGCTTTTGGATTTTGGCTTTGGTTTAGCATTGTTCATTCGTCTTTGCCAGCCAAATGCACTTACACATATCACAATTACTGGCATGAGAGCATACTTAGCGCATACATTCATAAATTAGACAGCGCAAATGGTATTTTACAAAACGCTAAGTACACACACATACGCACACACACACACACACACACTGGCCTAAGAAAATCAGGAAACGGAAATGTGCGACGCGGCACTGTGAATTGAACATGAAGTACAGCGAGGACAAGGACAAGACATGGGTTATACATATATCAATATGAGCAACGGTTACCGCATGGGCAGCCCTGTCGACACACCCTGTCGATGGGTGAAAACTGCAAACTGGGGAATTTGAAAAATATGGGCTGACATTTTTCTTTGTCGCCGCAAAAACCGCATTTATTCAAGTGTCAAATAAATTCATAGTTTTTCCACACCCGCCCCCAGTCAGAGGGGGGGGGGGCGTCGACAGTGGCGGCGTCGGCCAACTAATTAAGTCAAATGGTTTGCTGTGTGTGTGCCAAAAAGAAACTGGCAACAAAAAAACCGCTAATACCAAAAATCCATTCAATGCCACTGCCTGTGGCTATGCAATGGCATTTGAAGCGGCGCCTAAGTGCATGCAAAATATTTTGGCAACTTATGCTAATCACATTTAATTGCTTTTTAAGCATACTTCGCTGGCAGTTTCAGCTAATTAATGTGACTCATACGCAACGTGGTACAATGCCATATTAATAACCTTATTAAAGGCATCCGCTCAGCTGCAACTCGACTGCAGCTTAAACAAACATCCGACAGCAAAACTACGGCCGAGCAACGGCGCCAGCCTCCATCTCATATTACACACACGACACAAGGACATGCATATGCCAAGATAAAAGCAGTTTGCCAAGGATCAGTTGCAGAGGCGGCAAAGGGATGGATAAGTGGAACTGGCGCAGTCATTGTCAAAAAAGTCAAACAATTTGAATTATGTTTTGCAATTTGTACATCCGTTTCTGCCATTCCAAATCGCCCACATATAAAAAACACACACACACGCACACCCACACACACACACACACACACACACACACTCTAACACACTTCATATCCTCCTCTGTCCATATTCTTCCCTTATTTTTATATATGAAGGAAATTATTGTTTGCTTTGTTGGCGATGCCGCTGGCAGCCTTTATTACACGATATATTATATATTCGCTATATGCAAGAGCAGATTCATACAACGTTCATTTTTATAACATTTTATTGTGGTTATTATTGCATTTGCTGAAAAAAAACGAGCAAAATGAACTCATTCGGATGTTTTGGCAAAACGTTTTCATCTCTATTTCTGCAAGATGTTTTTTAATGTAGTAATTGTAAAACATATTGTAAGGTATTGTGATTTGGCTTGTTCTATCTATTTTGATTCAAAAACGCTTAAAGAATCTTTTTGCTTTTTTGGCTTTAAAAAGCAGTGGATTTTTGCTCTTCATTTCAGTAAAAACCCAAATGTTTATCTTGCTTTATTTCCCTTACTAGTTGTTCTCATACAAAATAATCTCTTTTTCTCCTTTCATTCCATATACAAAAAAAAAAGTTAATTTTTGTTGAAATCATTGCGAATTAGTATTCGAGAACACATAACTATATGAAATTGCAGCCAAAAATGAGACACTTGTCCGCTTTCCGACATCCTTCCTGCACCCTTCTCTACCTTCCCAAATGATGTGAATTAATTGCTTTGGCATTTCTAGCGTTCTAATCTCTGACATATCGTTAAAGCGCACTTGGCATTGTTGACTGGGTTGCTTAAGGATGTTTATGTCGGGCATGAATTTTAAGTAGTTCAAAGGAGGCTGACAACGTGCCGCATTACAACTTAAAAAAAAAAACAAATATAAACGAAAAGTAAAAAAAAATAAAATAAAAGAGTTGTCAAGTGAATTCGTGATGCGACAGAAAACAAGTTAAAATGCTTATGTTATGAGTGCTCGACAAGCAGATACTCTGTAGATGTAATACATATTCTCAACATTTTTACAATCTTTACTTATTCCTTAAATTAATACTATTTTTTTTAGAAAGATAAACCTCCTCAGCTGATTGTTCGGTGAATCTGTTCCTTAAGCCGAATCCTGGCGTGATTTAAATTTTATCGGAGATTAAAAAATACAACAAAAATATTTCACCAGTTACAGATATATTTAAATTTAAAAAAGAAAGAAATATACATATTCTGTTTCTGCTTGAGGCTTTTTTGCTGCGACTTTAACATTAAATAATTTAATAAATCTTTTCTTCAGCATCGTCGTACCAACTTCCTGGCTGTTATTTATGATACTCCCTCTGCCCAGGTTATAGAGTATAACCGCTTTGGAAGCTGGCAAGTGGGCGACTTATCCTGACGAGATTTCGCCCCTTAAATGGCGCATGAAAATTAGCAAGTTGTCTGTCTGCGGCTACCATTATGCGGCACACTTTGAATGGCAGCCGTGAGTTGATTTTGCATACTTGTTCCATTTTTTTTTGTGGCCTCTCGCTTTGATTGCTGGCTTTGCGATAACATTGGCTAAAGGCTTAAGCGTTTTATGGTAGAGTTAATTAGCAGTTTTGTACGTTATCGCTGTCTATAAATGTCCAGTCCCAAAAAACTTTTTGACCATAAAAACTGCAATCAGTGGTAAGTTATGTGGCCAGAAATCACCGAAACAGGCACACACACACACACACGCCTGCATTTGGTTTTGGCCAGAGCGACACCTGTTAGACCTGCAGGGCAGCAGCACTGGAAAACACATAAAAAATGACTAACAACGCGACAGGGCAGAAACAGCACAGCGATTAGGCCAACAGCAGCAGGCCAGGCAGCAGCAGTCAGATGTGGTGGCAAGAGAGTAGCATCCAAAACTCTTGTCCTGTGCATCGCAAGTGTCGTTTTGAAAAATTCAAATCTCGTTGCCAATAAAAGCCAATAAAACTCGTAAAATAACTCAAACACAAAAAGTGTTTCGTTTTGATGTGGTGGGGGGGGGGGGGGATTGGAAAAGTGCTGCTCGTTCAAGTGTTTTTGTGTCGCAATGTTGCGGCTTGGTCATAACCCCATCGAGCATTGGTAATGGAGCAGTTGAAGAACGTTGACTCCTGATACGAATGAATATCTAAAGTGCAGCTGTATGTGTGTATGTGTGTGTGTGTGTGTGTGTGTGTGTGTGTGCAGCTCTTAAGTTGTCATCTATTTAACTGCTGGCTACAATTCAGTACAATCTGTGTGCTCTCAGCTGCAGAAGTCGCAACTCCTTCGAGTTGTTCTATTTATAGCCAAGTCAGCGTTTCCATTCTGTAAATAGCATAGGTAATGCATATATATGTATATGTATATATATGTGTGCAAATCTGGCGTCTACACCTGTTTAAAATATATCCCCAGAAAGTGTAGTACTGCCAGAACAGAAGATTTAGTCGGTAAGGGCGCAGGTCTTGCTTTTGATGTTGGCACATTCATTTGCAAACAACCAGGAAGTGTTTAGCAAAAAATCGTTTTACTTCAAAATAATGCAACAAACACATAAATAGATTAAAATTTTTAATTTTAACATTTATTCTCCGTGCATATTTCTTACTTTTCAATATATTTTAGATGAGTTTAGTTCCGATCTAGGGATATTTATCGTGAGTGAAGATATCACTAGTTTTTGGAGATCCATCAGAAATGCTCTTAGAAATTATAGCCAAATTCCTAAGTTTCCAATCTCTACTAATACAAAATTACTCTTTTACTATATATTCATAATAATATAATAATAATAAAAAGTCTTTTACACATTACAGTGAAACAACTGTGAACAGGATTTACATAAATCAAGTTGTTTATGTGAGACTATTTACCATTTAGTTGATTTGGTTAGTTAGCTCACAAATCAGCGGATTGGCAACATTGTCAAAGTCGTTGAATCCAACAGTTAAACTTTCACAATTTGCATGTGCAACAAAAGTTTGCCCTGATTTCCAAGCAAGCTGATCAATCAACAACAGCAACAACAACAACGACAACAATTGTTAGGGTGTTGCATTGCATACAAAATGCAAAGTGCATAAAAAACAATAAAAAAAAAAAAATAAATAAATATTGCTGTTTAGTTGTTTCGCCATAAGCAACGCACTCTGCATTCAGATAAAGACACCGACCGACCGACCGACCCACCAGACCCAATCGACTCGACGATCCCAGGCCGGGTCCGAGTCCAAGACAAGTCGAATCAAATTGAATTAATATGCACGCTGCGTGTTCCTTTGCTGGGCTTCTGGTATCAGCATGGGCATTCCTTGACGCATTGGCCGATATTTGAACTGGCGACGCTACCTTCTCAGTTTACTGGCGCTATCGCGATGCCAACTATGCAAAAAAAAAAAAAAAAAAAAAAAAAAAAGAAAATACCAAAAATTTGTTGCCCTTTGACAGGGCCGGCCAAGATGGCGAAATATGTAAGTAACAGCATTCGTGTATCCTTCCTTGCAGGATGCCAAAAACGCGACAAAAACAATTTCATGCATTCAAATGCCACAGCGCACAGCATGACAGCATCTATATGAGTCGCAAGAACTAGTCTCTTAAAAGTAACGACTATTAAATACCCTTTTAATATTTAGAAATTTATTAAATTTAGTTTTCGTAAAAATTCAAGATTTTGCTGTTTCCCAAAACCAATCTACTCTTTAAATAACATTTATTGTTATTATTTTTTAATTAGCGCAAAGTCAAATCATTAAAACAATTTTAAAAAAATGTATAGAAAAGAAAGAACGTGTGAAGAGCAAAAGACGAAGCTGGCTTCAAGAATCGTTACACAGACTATTTATGTTAATATATATAGATATATATATATACTATATACATATACTATACTACTACTATACTATATTACTACTATATGTATATATATTCTTTGTATTAAAAAGAATCTCTTTAAATGCGTTACACATTTTGTTGACTAAGTGTTATACTTTCAGGTAGGGTATACAAAGTGTGTAAGCATTTATTTATTGCTGGCTGGCAGACGCATCCTCCCTTTCCAAATGCCATTCTAGTTGAGACCCTCTCGAAAAAAATGTTGTACAAAATAAAATGTCTCTTTGTTTTGCACTTTGCCCAAGCGAATCCAGCAAAACACATAAATCTAAGCATATGTGCATTAAATTGCTTCACCCTGTCAACCCGCTCTCTACAAATCTGAGAAATATTTTCGAGCATACTATATGAGTATATTCCGAATGTGCTTTAATTGCGCCCAACTACTGAAATTACTACAAGAAATTTCAATTGTTTTTCTATTGCCTTTTTCCTCTACTTTGGGGTTAATTTACACCTTCCTTTTGCCAACCGTCTGACTTGGCCCTCTGTTCATCTGTTTGCCTGGTTTCAGCCAAAAGCTGTCGACAAACTTAATGACCTGAAAACTGTTCGATAATGTGTGGGTGTTCTCCTCTCTGTGTGTGTGTGTGTGTGTGTGTGTGTGTGTGTGTGTGTGTATTGTATTAGTGTGTGCACGCCTGCGGAAATTATCAACTCGCCGCACTTCAACAAAAAAAAAACCCAAAACGAATGAAAGCTAATTTCCAGGAAGGCGATTAGAAAATGTGCAATTCAAGTGTGGCAGCAAAAACCAAAGTTTTGTGCTCGAAAAACGGTTGACAAAAAGGTGGCCAGCAATAAGAACAGACACACAATATTTTTGGATAAGATTAGAGCTGTGAACAATAGCTGAGATTGGTTAAGGAAAATGTATATGGGCATTAAGTCTATGGGGGCATGATAAGTTTAAAGTCTTTAGTGTTAAATATATAGCTTCAGATAATATCTCAAAGTGAAAATCATCCTAAGCCAGAAAATGTGTTTCTCTCTTTCAAGTAAATTTCAGATTCAAAAATTATAAAAACAATTTTTAATGGTCTTCAGCTTTAAACAGTTTTCTTCATAAAATTCCTTAATATTCAGAATTATATTTGCAAGTTTCAAAAATATTATAAAGTCATTTTTTTCCCATATTTTATTACACATTAAATTAGAAATGTATATTATTGTTACATTTTTTTTATATTTCACTTGTCTTCTTTTATACAAATGCACTCAAAATGATTTCTACTTGCAACCCATTGCCGCCCACTGCTGTCCAGCAATTTGGCAAAACCAAGTAAAAGCCACGTGACTAACATAAGCAAATACAGTTATAGCCAAAGCGATGGCCACATCAAGTGCTCGAGAAATGTTTTGTTTGGCAAAAATCAAGATGTGTGTTGAACCAAAAAAATATAAAAAAAAAACCCCTAAAACTGGTTGATGGTTGCTGGTTGCTGGTTTTTGCCGTTGCCCAGTTGAGGGATAGATTGTGAGAGAGAGAGAGCTGTGGCAACAACCATCGTTGTGGCTGTTACTCAAGCCCCAGTTTCGAATCGTATGTTTATCTTTGGCCTGGCCTTTGTCTAGCTGAAGTGGCGCTGGTATGCAATGGGCACATATGTGAGAGAGGGGGTTGCAGGGGGATGCCGGGTGCTGGTGTTTTACATTTTCGATCCTTTGGCGATGTTTGGGCTATAAATAAACGTTTAGTTGGTGCGGAAGCACAGCGACAGCAACAGCAGTCTGTAATACAGGCTAAAAAGTATGCGTTGTGGATGCGAGGGGCAGGTTGAGAGGAAGAAGGAGGCTGGGGTACGCTTGTTTGTCTAGTGGCAGCACGTGCTGTTGCGGGCTGCGGTCAACGTGTGTGGCTCCTCATTGTTGTTACCATTTTTAGCACGCCTGTTAACTGTTAACTAAGTCGCCTCCCCCCAACTTCCCCGCACTAATAGCCACGTAATCGGCGCTCAATTAACACAGTTAACCCTACACACCATTGCCAGCCCTTCAGTTTCAGTTAGTACATTGTGGCTTTTTATTTAACATGCATTTATTAGAAATTTATTAGCGCATTGCAACATTTTTACAGCGCAAATTTTATGCAATTGCATAAAATTTTTACACTGGCGCCACACGATTTCATAACTTAAACAAAGGACTGGCGACCTGGGCAAGTTTTGGGCAATGGATTCAAGGAGCAGGACCTTTCATACTAACACTGATTGGCATTGGAAGCATTGGGAACCTGTTGACCATTTGCATTTCATTAAGTTTTCAACGTTCCCTTGTAAGTTTTTGTCCTAGCACTTTTCTTACTGCCTCATTTAAATTCTAATTTTATGACTGCGTTTATGGTTTTGTTGAAAGGCAAAGAAACACACACACACACACACACACATACACATATTGCTGTATATACTTAAGCTATCTATTTATATATCTGTGCGGACTTTCCGCTATGCATATTCGAGTACATTCATAATTGTCAAAGACACAAGACAACTTAAGATTGTCATTCAGATAGAGCTGCTTTACTTCTCAATTCGATTGTTTGCCAAAAGACGATGTTATCATATCTTAAGTACCTGATCTTACATAGGTAATATTATTTTTAATAGAACTGTATTATACACAATGGACTAAGCGCATTTGGTTTGCAAATAATACAAAATGCAATTATCAAATAATTCAAATGATCATTTTCAGATAGGAATCTTTTTTGTTTAAATGGTTGCAACCAGTTATTTTGTACATTTTAACTATATCATATTGTCAACCCGAATCGTATTATTTTTATTTTACACGGGATCAATTATTTAACGACAATTCTAATGTTTATTTCCAGAAGAAGTAGGAACAATCTGTAAAAATTAAAAAAAAAAATTAATATTTAAAAAATAATAAAATGTTTCCTTATTTTTAACTTAATTGCTGATTAACAGTAAATCTTATTCTGAGAGCTAGCATTATTTTTGGGGTCGAGAAGCAGATCTGACAATTGTTCGCATCAAGAATTATGCCCTTTTCCCCCTGCTCACCTTACCACATGTTGCCATAAATCGTCGATCCCCAGCTAAAACGATTTGCGCGGGTAAAAAGATTCGCCGCACATGTGAAAAACCATATTCTAAAAATTGTGTATTGTTTTTTTTTTTTTTGTTTTCTTGAAATGAGGAAAGTTTTGAAAACAGAGAACGCAGAGAGCGGCAGGCAGAGCATGAGAGCTGTGCCGAGCAGGCAGCAGAGCACGACGTGACAGAGACCGAAGCCAGACGATGGCGATGATGGCAACGACGGCCGAAACGAGCGATGCTTTGTTTAGGTGGGGATTGAAGGGGGAATCGCTTGAAGCGCAGCCAGTTGGAATTGCACGCGACAAAGGCGTTGCACGACTGACGAGGGGGGTAAGGTGTGGGGCTGCAATGGCAGCGGCGGCGGCTACGATGACGACACAAAAAACAGCAGAGACGACAACAACGACAATGACAACGACGACGACGACGACGACGACGACGCCGGCAGCAGCAGCTGTCTGCTGCTACTGCTGCTGCTGCTGCTGCTGCTGATGTTGCTGGCTGAGGGCTTCTGCTTCTGCTGTTGGCTGACTGCGAGCAGTCGTCAGTCAGTTGGCCAAGAAACTGGTAGCGTCGGTGTTGTGAGCCAACAAAAGGCTGGCAACTGGCAAACTGGCAGCTGGCAGCTGGGCAGCTGGCACAGTTACCGGCTACGGCTCTGGCAGCGCCGTGCGAGAAATGTGTGTGTTTGGTCTGTGTGCAAACCACCACAGGGCACGGGGCAGCCGTTGGATTGGCTTTGGCTTTGACTTTTGAGCGACGCGTAGCCAGCCAAGAAAAGTGGCCAACTGTCAGCAAGCCAGCCAGTCAGCCAGCCAAGTCAGCCAAGCCAGCCAGTCAGTGAGCCAACAACATCAATTGCTGGCCAAGTGAGGTGGTGATGGTAAAGGTCCAAGAAGATGATGACGACGCAGCAGCAGCAGCAGCAGCAGCAAACCGTGCCAAACAGTGCAGGATGGTTGTCAAGGAATATATTTTTTTTGGCCGCAGACGCAGTTTGATTGGCCAAGTCAAACAGTGGTTTTGACCCTGGCCAAGATCGCCACAATGGACGCCAATTGACAGCTTCTTCACACACATACACACATACATACACATACATGCATAGACACAGTGGTGCAGTGGTGCAGCAGCAACAATAACAGCGGCATGCCCCGCAGGATGCGTTCGTCTCGATTATACAGCTAACAACAACAACAACAACAACAAAAAACAATAAAAACGTGTCGCGCCGCAACAACAACAACAAACAAAACGCGCTGTGCTCTATATATGTATGTGTGTGTGTGTGAGTGTGTGTGTGTGTGTGTGTGTATGTGCGTGTGACAACCTTTTGAACTGACCAACGTGCGCCGCCAACTTTTGGCCAGTGCCAAAACACGACGTGCGCCAATGGAGCAACTGGCGCAAAGCCCAGAAAAAAAAGCAGCAGCAGCAACAACAACCATTGTTTCAACTGGCCGCTAATCATGTGTTGCACGCCAATGTCAGCGTACAAATTGGCTCAAAGCACACGCGTCCGAAACCTCAAAGGATGCGCATCAGCCATTACGAACCAGGCATCAGCAACCGCAGCAGCAGCAAAAAAACACCAGCAGCAGCAGCAGCAATAAAAAATTTAAAATTAATATACTTAATACTCTAACCAAACTTCAAGTAGTGATTAGTGACTTAAAATACCACACAAAATACTTAAAAAAAAAAATAAAAATTATGTAATAACAAAAATACAAAAAAAAAAAATTATTAAACGTAGTGTTAAAAAACTTCTATGCCAATTATATAAACTATTTAAACAAACTATGATATAACCAACAACAACAATTACCCAATTATATAAACACTAGTGCAATCTATTAATAATTTTGCAATTTACATACAATTGGTAAAAAGTTAATGAATTTAATTGGTAACTGAAGACACTCGTAGACAATTTACAATATAAACTATAAAACTGATTACATAAAATAAAATCAGCGCGATTTTTGTGCATCGTTTCGAAAATATCCACGAGAGGCCAAAATCCGTTAGAGGATGGAATGCGATGCAGCAATCGTTGCAGGAGGACATCTCAGCAGTTATTAGAGTGGACGCATGGTGAGTAGGATTAAGGGAATATAAATGTGGTTTTATTTTTTATTGTTTAAGTTCTGATCTTATTAAGATTCCAAATACCTGTGCATGTTCTTTATTCTGTGCATGTTTAAATTCATTTGCTGCATTTTTGACAAAAATTAAATCTGTTGAAGACAATTTGATTTCATTTTTCAATATGCATATTATGGCCACATTATTTGCACCAGTGAACATTTTATTTTTCATATACATTTAAATATAATCAAGTTGGAACTAATGGAGGGCACTAGAAGTTTATTGCAAACTAAAATTTATTTTAATTTTACTATTCAGATTAATCATATTCCTTGAGTTTGATACTTTGTTTCTATACTAATTCGTATAGGTAAAAAGCTGCAATTACAAAGAAAATATTTTATTTCCTTATTATCTTTATGAACTACTAATTTTTACTAGTATCAGTCACCACAAACTGATCACTTTGAAGTCGCACCCACTTCACGCCAATTGGTTCCACTTCCCTCCAAAACGCGTTGATTTAGACCGAAAAAAAAACCAATCGCCTGGCGCCACATAAATAAAGCAAAATGCTACACAAAATGACAACATGTTAAATGCGACATGCGGCAAGCGGAGCGCAAGGGGGCAGTAGGCGTTACGGCAACAGCTAAGAAATAAAATTTATAGGCACTGCAAAAATTTTAAAAGTGTTCAACCAAGCAGCCAATGCTTCACAATATCTATTTCTGAGAAGTTTCTATCAGTTCACAATTCAAAGATTTCACCCTTGTCCCATTTCACTTATCCAATCTGGTTCTGGATCATTGGCCAATATACATACAAATGTTATAATTTTCCCAGAACCATAGCAAGAATCACAAACCTTAAGTGATAATAATCGTAAACTTGAATATAATTGTTTTATGGTATATTTTAAACAAAGCAAACATCTAAAGAAAATCAAATACCGACCAATTAATTTAAATATACTAGAAAGTCCGCATGTTTTTTCAATTTTTAATGTCTCAATTTATGGGCCGAGACAGCGAATTACGTTCAATTACAATCGTACTTGTACAAGTTTTATTATTTACCCTGTAAACATAAAAATCTATAAAAACACGCACATGCTGCACACACATTTAAAATAGATGTTTTGAAATTTTAACGAACTAAATTATAATTTTTAATTGAATTTTAATGACTCAATCGAGGAGAGGCCAAATTGTTTCATATTTCAGAAATTAGTTTAATATAAAAGTAATATTCAATTGCAGGGTATATAATAGACTTGTGCCCTCGCTTTTTGAACTCTGTCTTGTACATAATATTTTCGAGCCATTAAAGCAATTAACAACAACGGACTGCACTCAGTTAATTGGCTCAAAGGAGATGTTGGGCCCAAAAGTTGCTCAGAACTAACACGGAATTTAATTGTGCGAGCGGTATGCAAAAGGACAGTGACAGGACTCTCAGTTGGGGAGGTTGGAAGAAGGGTCTTTTGACAACTCGTTCCTTAATGTTTGCACATTAATTTTAGAGTTTTTTTTTATTTTGTTTTCGCTCTTTTTAGTGACAGTCGAACATTTTTTGCAGTTGGCATTTGCTGGAAAAGAATTTGTTGACACCAACAATGTTTCGGACATCCTGGCAAATAATTCTTGGCCCCGTCCGCCGTTCTTAGCCGGAAATTGGCAACTAAGCCAAGCAGCAAGCGCATTGTGTCCTTTCCTCTTGACTGCCTGCATATGTTCGCCGTGCAGTCTTCCGCACAAGACAAACAAAAGGTCCTGGTCAGCTCCGGCCAGAGTTCGCACTTCCTTTTTGCCAGTTCTTATCATTCACGCCAAACAAAAAATAGATGGTGGCTAAAACGATAGCCCGTTTTGCATTTGGGCACGTTTCAATGAACGGCCCAAAGATTTATGGCCTGCATTGATTTTATTGATGGTCCCCGGGTGCATTTTTTTTTGTTTTTTAAATAAATCGAAGGCAACGCGCAACGATGTGCAATTAAAACTAATTGAATCGCCCCGAAATTTTCTCTGTGACGCAAAGAACATGCAATGTGACAAATAGTTGCGAAGAAACGATTTAGCGACGATTGACAACACAAATACAACTAAAGTACTTGGCACAGGATTGTGTCTAAAATTCGTCTTCTATTTTATTTTCTAACTAGATAAACATTAAATTAGTTTTGACCAACTAGAATAGTGTTTTCAGATTCCTTTTCGATAATGCAAGTTTCAGTTTTATGTTGCTTATTTCGAGCATAATTAACAAATATAAGTCTTAATAGCAACCCAAAATTAATAAAAAATCGAAAATCAGTCAACATACATACATAAATAATAGCAAATATAATGCGTTATTTGGGGGAGAAATTAACAAAAATATTGCTCTTACTAAAAAATTTAATATTTGAAAAGCATTTTTGATAATTGGTTATCCATCGAAAGCACTAATTTATTTGGAGAATTTGATATTAAAAATTGTCTAAATTTGTGGCAACTTAAATGCAAATTAATTCTTGGTCAATATTTTTCTTCAGATCAATTCCAATTTCTGCAACTACAAGAAAGGCATTAGTGATCCCATAATAAAGTCAACAATTCTTGATCTAATTACTACGTTTTAAAGTTTCGCATTTCTTTTGAATCACATTCAATTGTCATTACACCCTTCTCCCAAGTATTTGCACCCCTGCCACATACAAATCACGCTTCGCATTCGAGTGCCATTCGCATTTGTCGCTTGAAATTATGTTTTTGGGTGCAAAAGTCAGTCGCCATAATTTTCATGGCGTAGACATGGCAAATAAAACAAACAAACAAATAAATCGCCAAATTATTATTTGGTCCTGGCGACTCCTGGCAACTGCCTCCATCCATCCATCCATTCATCCATCTGCTGCTGCTGCAACTAGAAATGCTGCCCACCAATTTTTATGCGGAGCTTCAACAAAACTTTGTCTGCGCCGTTGTCCAGTCATAATGATTTACTCGATTTGCATATTTTTGCACTTATAAAAATGCACAAACGATTTTTCATTTTCTTGAAAACTTATTAGTGCGCCGCAGCGAGCCTTTGATGACCAAAAAGGAAGCCGACTGAACGTTTTTTTTTTTGGTTTTTTTTTTGGATATATATTTTTGCTTTGCTGTTGTCCCATAATGAAGCCTGGTTATTTATTTGTTATGCATGAGGCTTGAACATTTTTTTTTTTGTTGGTGGTGACCCGGCGTATACGTAATTTGTTTGGCCTGCGGCTAGATTGCGTATACGCCCTAGTGTCGCATTCGTCTAGCGTTTGTCTGCTCCGCAATTTGTAGCGCCTACAAGTCTGCTGCAGCAAATTTTCTTGGTAGAGCTCCAAGACATTTGACTTCCTGCTCGCATTTGGCACACATTACCAACATGAACTGGAAGAAAACAAAAACAACAATCCAAATCAACAACAATAACAACAATAACAACAACGAAACATTAACATAAACGCAGCTGAGTCGATGTCTGCGTCTGTCTGCCAACTTGGCACCAGCGACGCATCCTGTGTGTGTTTGTGTGTGTGTGTGTGTGTGTGTGTGTGTGTGTTGGTTTGTGTGGAATGCGAGAGGCTCGTGGCAAGTTGGCTGCTGGCCACTGATGGGTAGGAGGAGCCCCTTGGCACTCTCATTATGATTTTAATTGATGACGCAATTTTTTGACGAGTTGCCCAGTTTGACAACGTCATCAGTTGTTGCTGTTTTGCTGTTTTTGTTGCTCTGTCTGATTGTTTATTGGCCAAAAGCACTTGGCTCTGGCAACAGGTTTCCGCTTCCAATTATCATTATTATGGTTATACGAATTTTCTATGCACACACACACACACACAAACCCAAATACATATTTATGTAATGACGCCTTGATTGGCTCGACCTTGACCAAGAAAGTCGTTGGCCGCATCGTCAACAACTTGTAAAATTTATTGGCCAATATTCAGGCAAATTTTTTGTTCATCATCACACTTTTTGTGTTATTATATATATATATATATTTTTTTTTTGTTCTTGCTCTTGGTTTGTGAATGCTGCCAGTCGGTTTTGGCAGCAGTTAATATTCAAGTTTTTGTGCCAATTTCCTCAGATCTATATTTGATTGTTGTTGTTCGCAATTTGTTTATTTGTTTTGATTGACGTTTCGTTGCTCAGTTCTTGACGCGTCGCCGTCGGTGAAAGTTGCCGCTTCGCAATTCTCACTATTCTCATAACTAGAGCTTGCAGCTTATCAATTGGAAAGCTGACACACTTGCAACCGTTCAACCTGTTACAACAACATTATTATTTTTAAGCACTTCTACTACACATTAATTACATTTGCATCTTCTGCTTCTTCTTCTGCCTCTTAATCGGATGTGTGAAAAATTTTCGCAAATTTTAAGTAATTATTTATGTGCTGTACTTGATTTTTTTCTTGTGTGTGCTTATTAGCAACAATCCCGAAATAAAATGCAATTAGTTTGATTTATGAGCGGTTTGCTCGAAAACTAATAACAAAATTCTGTTATACATTGATCCCATTAAAATTGTGTAAAGAGAATATAATGGTTTTGTACCAATGTATATAACAGGCAAAAGGGAGCATCTCTGTCCCCAAAAATATATATGTTCTATCTGTATGAACATACTTATTTCAGATACTATAAGAACTAGCAAATTATAATTTGTAATATAGGTTCTCGCATATGTCGCACAATCGGATTCATTTTATCTTCTGTTTGGTTTCAGGAATATTAAAATATATCGATTTTAGATAGAATTAGTAACAAGAATTAAAATAAACATAAATAAGGCAGATCCTTCCATTTTATAAATAATATATCCTAAATTTGTGTATATCCCTACTACTTATGAGATAGAGCTAATGTTTTCAATGTGTTTTTTTTTTAATGTTTTAACCAGTTCACATTTACCCGAATCCATTATTATTATATTTCATTTATTTGCTTTACTAAATCTGGCATACCTTAAAACAAAATCGATGCTTTTACGTATTTAGTGAACAACTCTCGTGTACCAAAATGACAGCATCTGTCTTACTACATCGCATTGGCATCTTCAAGGTATACTTGCAATATAAGAAAAATTCTAATTAAAACTGGTGAAACTAGCACTAATTACAATTTGTGCCGCCGCCCTAAAGACACTGCACACAAATCCCCGAGATAAAAACAATTTCGATGAGAAACCAAAAAACAAAAACAAGAAAGACAAAAAAAAAAAACAAACGAATAACTAACAAAATGATGAAGCACTGAAATAGATTAGGCAAGATATACAAAAACAGACGCCTGCATTTGCTCTAACTGTGCAAGATATATCTACATACACATATAGATATAGATACATCTCAATATGTCTAAGGCTGATTTTCTATGTGCTCCACAAAAATAGACGAGACGGCGACGAGAGTCGCGCGTTTTCAACGCGTCTTTGCCCGCGTCAATTGCGCGTCATCGCCTCGGTTCAGCTCGCAGATCGGCGGATAGTATATAGAATATCGCATCAGCAGAAGTCGAAATACTATTTATATGTATACGATATATTGGGTATATGCATGTGAGCATGTACCACTTATGTGGTATATAAGGGCCTTCTGGCGACAGTTCTGCGCAATTTTTTGGTCTGTGCCTTTCGCCTGTCGATCTTCGGTCCCGTCAAGTGTGTCCGAAAATAGCAAGGTAAATAAAAGATCTACAAGCAAACGAGAAAATCGAAAAATTAACCAAAAACAAAAAAAAATTAGAGAAGAATATTGGGGGAATAAAAAAAAAACCAACTTTTAGCTGCCTAGCAAAATAAATAAAAACAACATTTCCCCGATTCACAAACAGCGACGAAAACAACCAAAATATACAAAACCGAAATTTGGTTAAGGCGTCAAAGGCTTTTGCGTTGTCCGTGAATCGTTCTATATAGCACAGACCCCAAGAATGCGATATAAAAATATAATTATATATACATAATTATATACATAAACTTATAATATATATATATATATATATATATATATATATATATATATATATATATATATATATATATATTTATATGCGCAATGTGTGCAAAATTAGTCATAAATTATTAATGTCTAGTCTTTATTATTCATATTAAATGTTAGACACAGAAATTTTCACGAATTTTATTATGCGGGTTTGGGGGTTTTATTTGATTATATAATTTACAGTAAACAATCATTAGAAAGGTCAATGAAAAACTAGCTAACCAGATGTCTTAAATGACAAGTAATATTTTTTTTAAATAGGTAAGGGCGAAAATAAAACTTAGCAAGTAGTGCAACTTATCTATTTACTTAAAAGGTTTTATATTTAAAAAAAAAAAACATGTAAGAATAAAGATACAAATTAAATTTTTTTTAAAAATAACAAGTAGAAACTAAATAAATAATGTAAAAATAATCTGTACTGAAATATTAAATTGTCCATTTATTGCATGGATTGGGGAAGTTAAAAAAATTATCTTATGTAGAAAAACCTCACTCAGTACTATTTTACGCTTAATCAAAAACAAAAGATTAACAAGAAAAAGAAGACTACTTGGTCAAGACGTTTAGAAAATAAGATACTAAAGTTGATTTTGTTTTATTTTAGTTGAATCTACTTTTAGGTATTGCAAACATCTGTTCATTCTCGCTGTCGAAATACTTAGAGAGTGAACATTTGCCACGACTTGCATAATGCAAAAAAACATCTTGTCCTATTTGACACTTTACTATTTTTAGCCAAGCACTTTAACGTAGCCTTCTAGATTATACAATATTCTTCTATATCCTCTGACTAAAGTCATAAATTGTGTGCTCAACAGCTGTTCAATTGGCAATTAATAGCAATTGTTGCCCTTTTCGAGAGGAGTGCATAAATCACATCATAATTAACACGTGCAGTCTTTATGAAGATGTAGTCGTTGTTCTGAGGGGACTGGGGACACCCCAAGAAGGGGCTGAGGAATTGCCTGAAATGGATAGATAACTTGTGGCCACAATTGGCAGCTGTTCAATAGCACAATTTCGGTGTGTGCCAATGGCATCAGCAGCCCTGACCTCAGTTAACTAACTCAGCAGCAAGATGAAGTCATTAATAGTGTATGTGAGTGTGAGTGTGTATGTGTGTGTGTGGGGGCAAGATCGTCAGCAAAATATTTGAGTATATCCGTGCAGACAGTTTGTCTGCTCATCCAGAAACTTATTGGCAAAACTCCATGATCATAAATTATGCAGTCCAAATTTGTTTACGCGGCAGGTGGCGCTTTAATTACACTGTAGAGGCATTTTGTGTATGCGAGTTTGTGTGTGTGTATGTGTGAGTGTGTGGGGAAATCCCAGGACGGCTGCCAAGATTCCTCAGCACGCAGCAGCATTACGCAACAACAGAACTTGAGAGCGAGAAAAGTTCATTGCCATTGAGATTCTTTGGAAGCGAGCGTGAGAAAATCTCTCGAAATTTTGGCAACCTACCATCTTGGCAAGCGCCCATTCCCATTCCCATTCCCATCAGTGCGTAGTGGTCCGAGAAAATTCAACCCGCTCTCCTCACCCAAAACCAACATGAGGGCTGGGCCGTCCAAAAGCCATGACGTATTTGCTGCACCAAAAGTTCTCATAGAGCATTTCTTAAAACAGAAACTAGAATTGACAGAATCCCATTTCTTTCCATGCCTAACAGTCATTATTTTGAACTACATAAATTATTATTCTAAATGTATTTGTCGTCCAACAAAAGCAAAGTTAACATTTTTGTAAATAATAATGAATAGCACTCAATAAAATTCCTTTTATTTTGTAGAAAATTACATTCCGTTTTAATGCTTATATTTACGACCAATTTATGTAACAATATAAATTGCTTGACTTACATTATTTAAAATTAGAGCTTGCCTAAATGTGGCCAAAGTTTGGCAACATTTTCCACTCTGATAAACCACCAACTTACTCACTCGCACTCGTTCCTTTTTTTCTAAGTTACTCTCTCTCTATCTCTTTCTATCGTTCTCTCTCTCTATCTCCAACTCTCTTTGCAGCGATGCGTTAAAGGAGCCTCGTTGGCCAATTGGCGGCCACGGCCGTTGCAGCTAGTCCTGAGTCTGACCAACCAATGGCAGCGCAGCAGCGGCTGAACTTCAACTCGGCAGCAGCGTAATGCACTTGGCAAACGTACAAAGCACACACACAACTACACACACACACATGCGATTACATGCACAAGTAACATATATATATATATGTACATATATATACAACTCACACATACACAAACAATTTGATTGCTGCGCTCACACGCGCATGAAAAAAAAAAGTTGATAAATAAATCACGCATACGCCTGTTGGCACAGCAAAATATATACGTTTGTCGGTGTGTGTTCGCATATCTATATACATATATATATATGTGTGTGTGTGTGTATGTTAACGGGCTGTTTGCCAACTGCAGTGCGCTGCGCTCGTTTTAGCCCGGCTCGAACGACAATTGCACGAACGAAGCCTCCTTTGCAGGCAGCGCATTGGCCTCCCCACCCTAAGCAAGGCGACAAGGACGACCAATCAGAGCGACGCTCGTGCGCACCATCCATGGCCAAACAGAAACGATGCTAGACCAATCAAGCTGATTACATTTTGTATATATCATTTTTTTTTAATGTTTGACTTTAGTTCAGTTTTTAAGTCTTAATAATTATATTATTCTAAGTCTTGCCCAAAGCCCAAGGCATCCACAAACAACAACAACAACAGCAGAAGTGGATGTGAATTACTTAATATTATATATGATATATATACTTCTCTATATATATAGAGATTAACACTTGAGAGATTGAAAAAGGATGATTTCAAAATGCGTAAGAAAATGAATAAAAACTGTAAAGCTTCCGAGCGGCACGCAAAAAAGAAAACAAGTGTTTTGTATTTGAAAATATCATAATTTAAAGTAATCCTATATAATATATAACAAAATGATGGCACTTTATATATATTTATATATATTTATATGTATATACATATAATCCCTTTGGTTTAAAGAAAAAATATTATAAAATGCCTGTCTACCAGTCGTCACCTAAGGCAAATGGGAATTGAGAATGGTGATAAATCGCATTTTTGGAATTCTCGCTACGCCATTTCAGATGTTTTGCAATTAGAAATCCCTGTGTTATGAAAACAACAAAATTTACGGCCAACAGGCTGTAGTTTTTAGGAATGATAACAACGGAGTAACGCGACCAAATTAAACCAGTTGTGGCCAGGACCCCCGACTGATTTAGAGACACATTTTGAGGAGGTCGTTTGACGAGGTCACCAATGCCAGCCAAAACCAGCAGCTGAATTGAATATCATTTATGTATATCAGAAAAAAAAAATATTAATATGCTGTGGACAGAACTTACCCATTTACCTACTGGTCCCCAAAAGAAAACAGTTTTCGGACCTAATATGCAAAGAATATCTCCAATTTAAAATGTTTAACATATTTAAATAAATTCACGCACCTGCAGGTGATTCCCAAAGTGGACGCACAGCTTGTGGTACTACATTGTCAACGGAATTGATTACGACATTGTACAGCCTAGAGAGAGGTCCTCTTCCCTTCGACATGATCGCAGAATTTGGAATTTCTTTTTTGGTTTTTTTTCTGAATTTATGCAGTATTTTACTCTGTCAAATCAAAATCATATAGAAAGTAAAGCATATTAAACACATGTTTTAAATATTTCTATGTAAAAAAAATGCTTACTTCGATTGCAGGTACGTAGAATTTTATAATTTTCAAATTCGAAAATTAAGTATTTTTGCGGCAAATTAATTCAAATTCAAATTTGAAACGCATATCTGCGTAGAGCAAAACGCTCAATTGAGCACGAGCGAACCAAATAAATGAGCGCTGAAGAACTTGTTGCATTTATTGGTCACACTGATTAGAAAACAGCTGCTTGTGCACGCAAACTGTGAATGTCTAGAAGCTATTGCAGATTGTTAATTGTAAGTAAATTGTGTTTGCTTTGCAAATATTACCATTTTTAAAGTTTTCGCCAACTAAATTAATTACTTTTTCTACATAGGACAACTGTCAAATACTAGTGCAACTTTTGATTGGTTTTTATAAGATTTGAGCAAACAAAATGCAACCAAACAATAAAAAACTAAAAACTTTGCCAATCAATTTGCGTCGCAAAGAAATTAGAGAAGCGCGCAATGCAGCGGGATTGCATCAGGCCAAAAGCGCTGTTAAGCCAAAAACGAGATCACGGCACAAACAAAACGACTTTGAGCGGGCCGAGCACAATGCAATGCTAGCTGCAACCACGCATGAGCTGCAAAAGATTCTGGAGGATTGCGAGGAGTTGGCAGATTTACCCTATGATGCTTCGCCGGCTGAGCTGTTGGGTGAGGTAGGTAGGCATGGGAGCAAGGCATAAAACACTCTCTATTTGGTATGGATGTGACGTCACAGATCATTGAACTTAATGCTTTCGTTGCTTTCGTCACACCGCTTGTTTGGCTGACCCACTGAGGCAGAAGCTGCTAATTGACAACTGTTATGACAGATTTTATGGCTGTGTTACTGCTAATTGTTACTGTGATCTGGATAATGTGCTTTCTCAATACAAACACACACATATATGTCATATTTACAGATTGCCCTAGCGGAGGGACATTCCACCACCATCTACGTGCAGCGCGACGGGCTCAGCACACTCAAAATTGTGGTGAGAAGTATTCAATTGACTGAACCCAAACATTCAGTCTGCATGCGCAGCTGTTTGCACTTGATCGCCATTCAATCAATGTATTCCATGTCTGCATGTGTGTGTGTGTGTGTGCGTAGCAATCTATCAGTTCGATTAATTTGACGGTGAAATTTCCGCTGTCAATGTAAACACTTTATTTATGGCAATGCAAAAAAGGTAGCCACAATGACGTCACGCTCAATTAAAATTGAATATATCCTTGATTTTTTAAATGTTTAATTTTAATAGCTTGATATTGAATCATATAGTTCGATATCGATATTGAGTTATTTAAGAGCGTTGACAGTATAAATGAAATATTTATTCTATTCAATTTGAATTCTAATTTATATTTACATATATACATTTTTTTTATCTAATTCCCATTGGTTGGTCTAAATAGGAATATGAAAATCAATAGGAAAGTATATAATTTTCCAATATAATACACAATAATATAATATAATAATTTTAATAAAAAATAACCTTACTTAAACCGACTTTAGAATCAATTTTAAATTGCTGCGTTGAATTTAATTCTTAGGAGTTGTAGTTCATAATTTGAAATTACCAGATATTTATGCTAATGCTTCAACAGATTTCATGGTCAAGTGGTCCTTATTTATGCTAAAAATGCTATAGTCTTTTTTTTTTTTATATATATCTCAATGCGATACCATCATAAAACTAATATGCAAAAGAAGAAAAACACTTGTTCTTCATGCATTTATCAGACTCTGCACTCTCATCAAATTTCAGCTCCATCAGCGCTCTCCGACGATTGCCCAACTGAAAAAAACGATCGCCTCAATTTCGATCGCTCAGCAGAAACGAAGGCAGCGCAAGCAACGTCGTGCGGCGCACGAAGACACCGCTGGCCGAGCTGACGAAGACGAACGACAACTGGTTGTGGCGGGTCTATCTGGAGATGGAGCAGCGATGGTGTGCTCCAGTGGCGAGTTAGTTAACTCTGCACTGCGAAACGGGCACGAACATCGCACGCTTGTCTCTTGGCGGTTTCTATGGCGCTGTTTTGCATTGTTCAACGTGGATACAAATCAGCCGATCGATGACCACGCTGTCAACGGACGCGCAACTCTAACGGCGCTGGGTATTGAGAACGGCACCATTCTCAAGTTTGTGCATCGCGTCAAATATTTTGGTCGCCGGCGACAGAGCTAAAACTAAAGCAGTAAAAGTTTTCAAATCATCAAATGAACAGTAGCCTGCATGGAAATGATTCATAATGTGCAACTATTTGGCATGTTGCTGCTCTGCGCCTGGATGCGTCTCTTGGCCGCTGCTGCCTTTGAGGATGGCAACAATAACAATGTGAAGATCACGCAACATAGCCTGCAACTCACTCAAACAATCAACATGCAGCGCCAGGAATTTATGCAGCGACAATGTGATCTTTTGGGCGCCAACATGGAAACTGTCGAGGATCTAACAGAACTGCAAATGGATCACATGATTGTCGACAAGGAGCACAAGCTGCTCTATTGCTATGTGCCCAAGGTACCCCTTTAAAAATTACTTTATTGACAATACGAAATTTTTTTAACGCGTCAGCTTTTTCAACATTTAGTATTTTGTTTTGATGTTCTATTCTGACTTGTGTTCGCCATGTGTGGCTTTAGCTCCCTTCCGGCTGTTGAGCGTGTGACGTATTTCAACTGACCCTTAGTCAACTGCCTCTTAGCTGTACATAAAAAAGCAGAAGCATAAACAGAATCAAAAAAAAAAACTAGTTTTTTTTGGTTGCTCCAAGTTTTCTCTTTTACTGGCCTGCTGACATTTAATGCTCTCCTCCTATCAACTTGGACCGGCCCCCTAACGCCGCAGTTTGGCTGTTTGTTGTTTATTCTTGCCACATGTGGCATGATTATTGACCAATTGAATTGTTGTTTACTCGAAACGCTTTCACCAGACGAGTTTGACAAGACAACTGATCAATTTAGTACAAGCTGATTGCTAATCTTGAGGCTTGCAACACTGATTTGCTAGTTTTATCAATGGTTAGATTGATTACGATTTACCCTCATGTCTGTTATAACGGTCAGTAATTATATAGTGACTGCATAACCTTCAATAAACCCCTATTTACTGCAAGCAATTATCAATTATACTGACTTGCTTCAGTAATATTCATATATATACCCTGTACAGTAATAACGACGAAGAGTTTCACTATTTGTGTCGCAAATATGTCTGCTAAAAATTTCCTTGGTCAATCTCTAATGGCTTGCATGGATTTGATTCTACATAAATCCTAAAATATAATTATAATCTAGTCTTTGGCTCTACTGTCTTGTTAATTATACCCTCAGTTTAAATATGGAAATTTAAGTAGTTTTAGTACAGCGTCTAACAATTAAATGTTATTATTCTCAGGTTGCTGTGGCTTGTTGTTGAGCTGTCGAGTGAGTTTTGAGCAACGCAATAAGCTAAGATTAATAAATATCTGAATACACTTATCAAAAATTGTGTCAATTAATTGACTCCCATTTGGGGGGTTATCTTTGTCTTTGTGACTCTTATGCTAATTGGGTCCTTTTTCGATAAGAATCACAATTATAACTTAACAGCTCATTTAAAACAAATTTATAAAAACCCAGAGCATTTCGATTGTGCATTTCGCCGAAACGTCGCTGCTATCAAAGTTACCCAAACTTATTTCGCACAGAATTATACTCAGCATTTGATTAGATTAATTAGTGCACACCTCAAAAGCTCACCTGTTGAAGGTGCGTTCTAATAATATATATAAATAGCCAACTGTTTCATGTGTCCGTCGCACTTTGAACCATCGCACAACATAATGAGCTAACGACTCACTTGTGTTTTCTGACTCGAATTGCGGTTGACTTAAGTTGAATAATAATATCAATTGGCCCTGTCAATTCCGAATGCCCCTTGCCAGTGACGCCTCAAATTTACAGATTACTTTTTACTTTAATCAATTTTTTTTATAATAGTTTTTTGTTTTTGTTTTGGTTGATCAAAATAGAAATCTTGGTTTGACTAGATGAAAAAAACGTAGAAAGTAAATTAAGATTCTATTAATTAAATTTTTCAAACTAAATTATATCTTTGAAACTTCTTTTAATACATTGTAAAACAATTTTATTTTATTTTATTTTGGTTTTCATTTTAAAAATTAATTGAATTTTTAGTTTTTATTTTCATTTTTCATTTGGAAAGCGAAATTGCTTAATTTTTTTTTTTAATTAAATACCCTAGATTACAGAAAAAAAACAATGTTTTTTAGATCACTTCCAAATCAGCTAATTGCCGAATGCCCCGATTAGTTATCAATTGGGAATTTTTTAAAGAATACCTCATACTTCAATATCATTAATAAATTCCGATCGATTCGTTTGCCGGGCTAAATGGGCGTATCTGGAAATATGCGATGCGTTCGTGTACGTTCCGCTTATCAGCTGTTATCAGCAGGTGGCGACCGGAGGTGTCAAACTTAGCTTCGAGAGAAGTGAGCAGAGCGTGAAGAGTGAATAGGTTCAGCTTAGAGATACACATATACATTTTTATATTTGTTTGCTAGCCTTCTTCCATTAAGTCGTAATTGTGTGGCTTACCTTCCATGCCGCACACTTTTCACTATGTTTTTTAATGCGTCTACCAAGTGTTGAGCTTAATGTGAGTTTTATAGTCGAAAGAAATTGTTAAACTTTGTATTTTATGATCTTGCTTACGTATTGCAAATAATGTTTAATTATATGTGTGTACGCAGTGTGTGCGAATAACGTTGAACCTGAACCTTTGCCATGATTTACTTGCCGACGTGCACAGTGGAACAAAGTCAACTGATAAGCGCAATGATCATTATAAAACATAATGTTTACAGTGTGATGCAAAGTGGAAAAAAATGTAAAAAGTTTCACTTTCATCTGACAACTTGACAACGCGTATTCTTCGGCTGACTGATTGACTGATTTTGGTACCACTGTGCGCAACTACCACTTGGCATACACCGAGTTTTTCCTGTTTTTGAGAAATTGTTTATTTTTGTGATTTGAAATGTTTTTGTAGCGTTTAATTACACTCGACATTGTCGGCCTGGCTGCCTAAGCGAATTGCCCATATATACTTAGTCGATTTGCTGCGATTCTTGTTGTTGTCTGTAAATTGTAAATCTTAGCGTAAACTAATAGTTAATGTAATTAAAATTGGCAATTAAGTGAATTCCATTTAAAGCAAAGTATCTCATTCAACAAGGACGCTCATTGGCAAATTTACTTTATATAATTGTAAAATTATAGCATTATTTTCTCTAACCATTTATCATATTTTGATTATTTATTTTCTGTAATTTAAACACAGCTCGGATTGCCAGATCGTTTTCCTTTTTAAATAATTAGTAACCATATCTACGTATCTCAACTGAAGTATGTGACAAATTGCATGTACTCATATGACAAAAACCACACAAATTAAATAAAACTAGTTTTTTTATGTGTTGACTACGTTGAATAGATTCCAGCTCAGAATTCTTACTAACAACTGTTGACTCAATGCTTACTTTCAACTAAAAAAGATATCTTTTGGTTTCAGTCACAATTTACAATTTATCAAAAATTGATAATAGTCAAGACCCCACTTTGTGTCAGAAGTTGGAATCCCTGGACGTATGCCTATCACTAATTAGATTTTCGTTGAATCGCAATCGAATAGAAACCAAAATTGTGAATCACAGCCAGTCAGTATTTAGTCTTACGTCTTCTACTTTTTCAAGGGTAAACATATTTCAAAAAAAAACCTCAAATCACATTTTATGGCCTCATTACAATTCAAGTCAAAATCATTGTTTATTTAGTTTAAATGGAATTTCGTTTAGAATACAAATGATTTTATATTCTCCCATGTAGGTGGCGTGCACGAACTGGAAACGGGTGCTGATGCTGTTAACGGGCAAGTGGGAGAATGGCACGGATCCGCTACAGATACCTGGATCGCTGGCGCACTCGGTGGGCATGTTCAGCAAGTTGTACGATCTCAGTGAGGAGGAACGCGCCCAGGTGCTTGGCGAGGATTACACACGCTTTATACTGGTGCGGCATCCATTCGAGCGACTGCTCTCCGCGTATCGCAACAAGCTGGAGGGTGGTACACCGAGTGCGCTATACTTTCAGTCGCGTGTGGGCCGGCAGATTGTGCGAGAACTGCGTCCGGGCGCCAGTAACGAGTCCCTCGACCACGGGAACGATGTACAGTTTGGCGAGTTTGTGCAGTATCTGCTGACGCCGGAGCTGAGTCGCACCAATCGCACGGACTACAATGAGCACTGGGAGGTCATAGCCAAGCTGTGCAATCCCTGTGTCATGAAGTACAACGTTGTGGGTAAGTCCACATGACTGCGGTTTCTTTCCATTCCCATTGAGACTCTAATCTGTAATCACTTGCAGGCAAATACGACACTTTACTGGATGACTCCGCATTGGCGCTGTATCGGGCGGGTGCCAAAAACTTGACATTCCCCACGGGCCACAAGCCGTCAAGCACGCGTGCCAATCTGCGTAATTACTTTGATCCGCTGCCCATTGGCGCCATACGGCGTCTGTATGAGATCTACGAGGAGGACTTTCGCCTATTTGACTATGGCATGGATGATGTTTTAGGTTTTGAATTCGGCTAATTACACATTCAATCTTATAATATGTAAATGCTCAGATACTTTCAAATTATTTGCACTGTGACCATGACGCTTTCCACTGGAAAACTTTGTGATTTTAAATTAAGTTTATTTGTAGTCGTCTTTAGTTAATATTATGCATTAATTCAGCGCTATGCGAATATTAGTTACTTTTTAATTTATTTTTATTATTTTTTGTTCACAATATATCTACATACTTAACTTACATTGTAAAATTATCTTATTCTTAGGGGAGTTGATTTATGAAATCCGTCTTCCCCAGGCACCGTACAATCCAACATGTCCCCAAGTTTCGTTTTATCCCTTCGGAAAACTTACAATTTCTGTAATATTTACTGTAATATTCTATTCATACAAATGCATCTCCTATCTTGGGATATCTTGATCATCTTTAAAATCTCTGTGTGAGTTTAAGGAGCCATCACTTAATGTTACCATTTGAAAGACCCATTTTTAATCCAGGGGTCTTAGAACTCTTTCCTATAAGAACCGGCCTAAAATAAAAGTTATGCTTTTGAGTGCCTATCGATAGGAAGATATCGCCTAACGCCCCAAAAGGTTAACAAGATCACAGCGTAGGTTACCACCGTTTGCGCAAATTGGCTTTAAAAAAAAATAAGGGGAAATTTACTTATGTATAAGAATATATTTAGTGAGGCAGGTCACTTTGGCGGGCGTTAAAATTTTTTTGTGTGGTACAAGTAAATAATTTATATATATATATATATATATATGAAAGTGTATGAACCATTTGCCAAGCTGTACGTAAAATCCAGGAATCACACCCGCTCGCACAGAATACCTTTTTTGAGCTCCAATAAGGTAGGATAGGGTTGAGGTTCATAAAATATTATTATTATTATATTATTATAAATTTTTCGTTCGTTTGATTTTATTGACTTGACTGCCACCTAGCGGCAAGTTTTGTTATTCATTATCTATTATAAGCAATACAGGTTAATTAAATTATAAATAATTAATTAAGAATATCTCAAAAAATTATCATACTGCTTACAAATGTGCACAGCTTTCCTTTTCTGCTTATAAAAAATTATTTCAATTTAAAAAAGTAAACATTTTTATTTTAAACTTATAGAATTTCTTTTTTTTTTTCAATTTGTCATTTCTTAAACGTATGTATTTATTCGTTTTACGGACTGTTGTGATTTTAATCCAAAATAACAGTTTGCAAGTAATTGTGTAGGTTTTGTGTCGCAGTCGATGACACCTTGCGGTGCGATATTTTACCCTGTTTGAATGCAAACGCAATATAACTCGTATTTTTTTACTTGGCATCAATGAACCCTCCTTCTTATCGGACCCGGCTTCGGCTTACGTACATAAATGACGTTCCACATAGTCTATTTATATTCTACGATCATTGACAGATACGATTACAGAAAGTTTTGCGTTAGATTTTTAAGACAACTAAACTGAAATACCCTTGCTGTCATTTATTAACTATCTCACTAAAACCTCTACTTAATTAATAAATGCAAACACAATGACAAAGTGCGCATCATTGCGAAAAGGGTATAAGAAAAATGTATTCGCTGTCAACGGCGTCTGAATTGTTTATCACCAATACAAAGCAAAGCAGGCAGCAAGCACTTGCATATATATGCGCGTTTGTGTGCATGTGAGTGGACAGATGATCAACGTTCAACTGAATTTAAATACGCAATTTTGTGAAAAACAGAGATAGATCAGGCGCCGTCGTTAAACGCATTTTGCCCGACCATCACCCGTGGCAATAATTGGCAAACGTATTCAACATTTATTATCGGCTGTGATATCTCTTCATAAGCAACAACAAAAATAACGGCACATGTCGAGCCTCCGCAAAGCATTCCAAGGTCAAAACACAATTTAAAGAAGCAAAAAAAGTCGGTTATTTTTGGCTTGGTTAATCAATGACTGTTGACTCTTTATTCAACAATAACTTAAAGTTAAGCATTGACAAGACATTCGAATTGAACAAAATTGTTATTGCGTGCTGTTTTGCTGTGGGTGTCTGTGTGCATACATTTGGCTTTTTTGTTTTGGTTTTATTTTTCGAACAGTATATAAAATAAAACAAAAGCTTTGAATGTATCTATCATATTCTCTTTCTGATTCAGTCCTTCAATTTTATTTCCGTTTTAGTCGTTGTAACTGTATCGCTGCTTCACGCTTCGATACTTTTTGAGCGAGTACAAAGCTTCCACCTCCTTAGCCAAGTATCGTCCCTGCGCCAGGAGGGCGACGATCTTTTTAGGATCCTGCTCATCTTTGTTCTTTATGAACGCATCGTGGATT
Organism: Drosophila melanosoma; assembly: GCA_035042045.1. Lineage (NCBI taxonomy): Eukaryota > Metazoa > Arthropoda > Insecta > Diptera > Drosophilidae > Drosophila > Drosophila melanosoma. Next base: position 2,640,097 of record JAWNLY010000183.1, on the reverse strand, counting down.
TGTTTCCGAAACTTTTGCGGCCCATTAAGGCCGGGATAGTCGCGGCCCAGAAATTGTAACTGCAATGGGAGAATTTACGCAACATTAGATTTACAATTCACTTGTCCCCCTTCCCAATCTTTCGGTTGCAGTGCATTTGCACGTGGTCAAATGCAACTGACAATTTACTTACGTGCTTATAGAGTGTGATAACTTTGGAGCGCAGCTCTGACATCACCAGTAATCAAGGTTATTTTTTTGACAGTTAAATGCAAGATATAAACTAGATCTGTATTTTGTTTTATACCACTCGCAGCTCAGATGACCAATGCCGATGGTTGACGAGGTGTGACCGCTTATAAAAGGTAGATTGCACCGAGCACTTTTTTGCTATCGATAGTTTTTGCGGTGTTTTATATGGTCACCCTACAGGCAGCAAGTACCCAAGCTCAAAATATAGTAATGTCGAATTTTCTTAGAATATGTGCTTAGAGCACTAAATAATAAATAAATAATATATGCAGTTATTTATATTTTTCGCTACTAAGTCTATTTATGTTAAGCAAATGAAAGAAAATTCAATACTATCGACATTTATATCGCATTCAAGCGATAGTTTGTTAATTTTTCCTTGTAAATTAAAGACAGTTGGCAGCACTCGTATCAATGTTCGTGTCTGCCGGCCGGAATTTATCAAGTGCATTTCGGTAAGTGTGCATAAAATTTTCCAATTGCCTTATATACCATATTTAACTGCGCATTTCTTGCATTTTCAAGTTATCGCAGCTTAGCAACTACCTGCGTAAGAATGGCAAGCGAGGTGGATAAGGCGCAGAGCGCCGCGGCTTCTGAAGATACTATTTTTGGAAAGATTTTGCGCAAGGAGATTCCATGCAAATTTATCTACGAAGACGACAAAGTTGGTACAAAGGGCATTTTACTCTATTTATATTATATAATTATATATATATCATTGAGTTATCTTTTAATTTATAGTGTGTGGCATTTAATGATGTTGCGCCACAGGCACCAACTCATTTTCTGGTTATACCACGCAAGCCAATTGCGCAGCTTTCGCTGGCCGAGGACGGAGACGCCGAGCTTTTGGGTCATTTGATGTTGGTGGGTCGCAAGGTGGCCAAGGAAGTGGGCCTGGAAAAGGGCTATCGTGTGGTGATCAATAATGGGCAGCATGGTGCCCAGTCCGTTTACCATTTGCATTTGCACTTTCTCGGTGGTCGACAGATGCAGTGGCCACCTGGCTAATATATATATATAATATAAAAGTAAATAACATTTTACCCAAATTAAAGTAAAATGTAAAAAAATATACAAAATAAAATATTAGTATGTTCCTGGAAAATATTGCTGGAAATCGATGGCATTGTTCAGAAAATGACGCAGTTTTCGCGCATTACGTGTTTTCTCTGCCAAACTTTCGGTGTCCATGCAGTTCAGAAAGATCTCATCGGCGCCTAGCTGGTCGGCAATGCCCCCCGAGTGGCACAGTCGACGCGTCTGTAACATATCCAATTTGGTGCCTACCACCAGGATAGGAACATGACGCCCCTTCAAAAAAGATCGCCTTCGATGGTGGCGATGTTGACTGATCAGATCCAATGGCCGATACAGTAAATCGTGCAATTTGTCCTGTGTTCTCATATCTAGCAGATCATACACTAATATAATGCCGTCGATGATGCCATATAGGCGATCACTATATGTATTACATCTCCTTCGCAGCGTACTTTTTGAATCGTAAAATTCCACAAAATATGGAATCATCTCGCACCCGACCCACTTCCCGCGTGGGAACAGTTCATAGGAGGCCAAGCGCTCCGAGCTGTTCCGCGAGGAGCCGGGCGAAGAGGACGATGTCCATTCTGGTGTCGGGGGCAGTCTCTTATTGTTGGGATACTCGTGCAGACGCACCTGCACATTCCACCAAGCGCCTTCGACGCTCCTCATCGGTGGAGTGGGCGTGTCCACGCTTTGCGCAAGCAGATCCGTAAGCCTTGACTTACCAACGCCTGCACAAAAAAAAAGAGCGGAAAACGGGGTTTTTTTTTAATTTGAATTAATTTTGAGGGAAACCCACCTGCATCGCCAAGCACCAAAATGCGAATTGTGGAAACGTCTTTAATTGTTTTTGGCTCCATTTTTGAAATAAAATTGTATCCTATGTCAAATATATCTGAGAACCGTAAGCAGTCGAATGTATGCTGTTTTTATCAAATTTCAAAAGCTGAAGTTTCCTTGACAGTTTTCAATTATCGATAATTGGTAGTTTCGATAGCATGATCAATCAATTGTTTCAACTTTACTGTAAGCGATTTGGTGAACCTTGGCGTTGCACAGCTCAGATAATTGAAAATTGTCCGGTAAATATTATTCGGAAAATATAAAACGAAATAAAAAATAATTGTAATAGTTTTAAACATTTGTTTATTCTTTATAAACGTTTTCAATGTCATGTCGTTTTATTTGAGTGTTCACATCAGTGTGTTTTTCATGTGGTTTAATTTATCTACAGACGCCATTGTTGAAGGATTGCGACTGGAAATTCGCATACATCTGTTGTTGTTTTTAAATTCTTTGCGCTTTATTTGTTGTTTTTCTTTTTTTTTTGGTTTGAAATAAAAGTATATACTTATTGTTTGCAAATATAGTTGCCACATTTATATATATATATATATGTATATATATATATATATAATGAATAATGCGGTTTATTTATTAACATATAATCATTTTCGTTTTCCAGTTTATTCATTTTGCAAGTAAGAACTTTTTAAAACATATACTCGTTTGTATTATGTATACTAATATATACGTTTTGTTTGTTTTTTTTTTGCTTGTTGATTTTTTTTTTGTATTTTTGTATAGTAAATATAATTAATTTAAAATTCAAAAACAGCTATAAACAGTATATTATAAACAACAAAACTCCGGAAAGAGCTTAATGATGTGGTGAGTCTCGTTTGGAGAGAGTGTGGTGAGAATGTGTGTCGTCATGTGTCATGCTACATACATCAATGAAATAATGGTAAATAGTTGGAGTGTCTAAACTAATGCTGATAACACACCACACTCGAAGGGAGAGTGGGAGTGACGCATTGAACAGCGACCTATGTAGGCTTATTTATAAATATATATATATATATCGTATGGCTAAACTTCATACTATGCGGTGCTGTTGTGATTATGTACGTATGTATGTAAATCTTTGTTTTACTGTTATTTTCCGTTATTTTGTTTATATAAAATGATTTTGAATTTGTTGCATTTGTATGTATATGTAGTTATGTAAATATGTATGTATGTATATGTTATGCATATTCCTTATGTATATGTGTATGTACTTGCATATAATGCTCACGCTATGTGGCCTTTTTAACTCATATTTCAACATCAAACATTGCCCTATATTTTGGTTTACCTATTTGTTTACATATATAATTCTTGCTGTTATATTTGTCATTATTACATTTTTCTTTTGCCCAACACACTCATACACGGACATACATATATGTATATATATATATAAGTGCAATACTCTCTGCCAGATCCAACTGTCCAACTGTGTGATCTCAGGTGCGCTCTATATAGTATCGTTTTTTTAGTTTGTTTTTATATCGTTTTCGTAAGGTGTTGCTAAATGCATTTATGCCTGATCTATCGAATATAAATTACATACACAAATATCTAAAAATAAAAATACATGGACATCTACCGTTTTGTTTGTTAGATTTGGTAATTTCTATTTGTATTTTTTTGTTATTACTCATTTTTAACTATTATTATTAATACTTGTTTTGTTTTCGTTTTCGTATTTTCGTTTTTTAACTACTGATTTGTGCTTTTGTGATGGCTTCTGCTTTGCGCTTTGACTGCTGCTCGCATTTAAAATGTTTATAAATAATACAGATACCACATACGCTACGTATGCCTAATGATAATCATATTTTACATCCATGTATAGATATAATACATTTTGAAGAGTTCGACTTTTGCTTTGGTCAGTTCATAAGGGGGCTTTCTGTGTGTGTGTGTGTGTGAGAGTGTGTGTGTGTGTTTACTGTTTCTGTAAGTATGTACATTTAGTTGGGGTAATTGCTATGTTCTTTAAAATTATTTTGTCAGCGCAATTTGTGTCACAATTAATATACCAAACTGAAGAAAAACGCAAATCAATTAATTTGTTTCTTTTGTTAATATTTATATATGTTAATGCATATATATATAAATATATATATATATATATATGCATATATATGTATATATATGTATATATATATATACATATGTATATATATAATTTACTTTTATTCATTCATCAGTTTAAATCAATAATCAACATCATTTTATATAATTCCATATAATTTGTTTAATATGCAAGTATTTTATGTATATATAGTTTATTCTTGTGGTTGTTGCTGTTGTTTTTGTGGTTTGTGTCATTGTTTAGTTTTGATAATTTACAGTAATTATTTGGAAAAGCAAAGTACTTAATTTTTTTTTTGTTATTGAACAATACTCGTAATTTATTAAAGAATTTGTTTGCCTGTTTTTTTTTTTTTATAATTTAGTTGAATTATATTACATAAATATTCTGTTGTTAGTATATTCAGTTTGCAATTTGTGTGTGTGTGTGTTTCTATATTATATTAGTTGTAGCCTTGGTGAACATAACTACAAATTGTGTTAGGGACTTTTTAGGTCCCTGGCTACGCATTATCATTATTACATATAATTATTATAATTTTTTGTTATCCATTTTTAAATATATTTTTTACAGGACAAAAACATCTAATTTAATAGTTAATTTTACTTGCAATATGAAAAGAATCAATAATTATTACGGTCAGCTCTCATTTTATAATGCTTTCAATTAAGCATTTTAAAGACTGCCGTTTTAATATATATTTTTTTTGTTGTTCTTTTTGCTAGTTCATTGAAAATACCAATTTAGTAGGTTTGTGCATAGTCCGCACCACGTCGTAGAAGTATATATGTATATATATATATATATATTTATTTATATGTATATATAAATGTATATTGTTTAGAGGTCATGTATATATATGTTTATATATACTTGAATATAATGTAAATAGTAATAACTATTATTGTTCTTAATATTTCTTGTTTTAACATTGTTTTTTTTTCTTCTTTTTTATTGTTTTATTTTTGCCATAATCGTAATCATTTAGTTAGTATTTATGTATATTTTCATTATGACCTAATATGCTTTTCCAAATCATTAAATATGACTAACGAATACAAAAAAGATAAGAGTTTTTAGAAACCTTAGAAGTTCGACATAGATCAGATAGAAACTTAGAGAAAATCAGTTAACTAAATATAATTTCATAAACTAAAAAGTAATGTTAAGTATTATTGCGATAGATAAATCATAAAGAATAATACAAGCCTATAATGTGGAATGTTCGATATAGGTTAACAGTATTTTAAGGTTTAAACAGATGATATATTCCATTGAAATCACGCTTTAAAGTTAAACTTTTGTTATTTGCTTTTATGTTTTTTTTTTTAATGTTCTTCTTTGTGTTTGTTCTACTTAAACATCTGATTCTGTTTAGCTTGTTACACCGATTGACCAAACCACAGCGTTGTGTATACGTAACATTAGTCAATGCAACGGTTATACATATTTTGTTAATATATATATATATATATATATATATATATATATAGATGTATATATATATAGATGTATATATATTTACTCGTTATATAATATATTTATTCATGGATTTGGTTTTTTTTATTTTTCTCATCATTGGTTGTGGTTTCGCTTTCTTTCATTCATATGTCTGTCATGTACTCTCATATATGTTGATGTCTATGTACTTACACAGTTACAATAATACATAATGTTCAATAATTTAATATAATAAATAATTTTCATAACAATTTATGTTCATCTTTGTTGTTATTAGTTTTCATTATCTCTAATATTTCTCATTGATTTAATAATAAACTTTCAACAGTTTTCTTTTTTTCTATTAATCAAAATGAAAACGGTTAATAAATTTCGTTTTTTTTTATACTTGACTTATTACAAATGAATAGAACTTAACTTTTTTAAATGATGATATAACTTTTTTTTAGCGTTAAATAAATGTATGCATATATGTATTGAGTATATAGACTTTTTGAATAAATTTTTTTTAACATACTCGTAGATTTTTATTTATGTTCAATAAACTTTAGTTTCTCGTTTTTTAAATTGGTGACAATAATATTTGTAGTCTTAGACTTGAAAACGAATATAAGTCTGCATTTATTTAAAACAAATTTGGTTAATCCGAAAAGTTGTTAAGTATTAAAATGTGTGATAACTAAAATTTCAAGATCTCATTTGAAAGGATTTTTTTCTCATTGGGTGTTCTTCACCTTTTTATCGTTGATTAACTTCATGGAATGAACAATTTTCAATAACTACGATATTTGATTTGATTGTTGTTGTTGTTGTAGGTTGTTGAGGTTGTTGTAGATCAATAGAATTGCTGATAATGCATACGATTATAATGTTGACGGTTCGCTTGAGTTCTCTTTGGTTTCCTTGTTTCATATATATACGCTGATGCTTGCTATAATTCTAAAGGGCAAACCATATTATTAGTCGAATGATAATGGGATAATTAGCTGGAACACACCTGCATTTGTTAGCCATTTAGCGTTTACTTCATATTCTTAAGTATTTCGTCAGTTTCCTCGGGATCCTTCAGAGTATGCCATTGTGCTATGGGTCGACGTGGCGAGGCCAACATGTCGGACCAATGGCGCAGCTCAGTGCCAGTTCCCATGCAGCCGAGTATACAGCGTCCAATGGGCTCAGAGGTGCCAATACGATCGTAATCCACAACGGTAACAACGAGACAGATTTTCTATACATTTCCCAAATTGGTTGCAATTGCAAAAAAATTCAATATATTGCATTAATTAGTGCTTGGATATATCATTAATTATCTTAACGGCCGATCTGTATTTATATTAGGGACTGCTATGCGTTGAGCATAGAACATTTGAGTAGAAGAAATTTTTTTTTTTTTTCAATATTTTGATATTATTTGAGATACACGTGTTTTGATTGTGGGTTATTACGGGGAGGAAAGTTACTGGTTACAGGCAGACACTACAAATTCTGTATTGGAAAGCATGTAACATAGGCATTGAGGTTGCTAAATGCTGAACTACTATTTTTATTTGTTATTTGTTTGTTTTTTTTTTTGGTTTTGAGTGCTCTTTTAGAACAAGGTGCATTTGGGTTTAGAAGAGTTTTTGCCTGGGAAAGCGGTATGCCTATATAGCTTCAACAGATTTTATTGTTTTTTGCATTGCTGTCGAAAGTGGAGAATTAACTTTTAGAGAATCCCATCAAAGTTAAATACAAGCTTTTAGGAATTTATCTAAAGGTGGGCGACATATTTTTAAGCATTACAAAAAGCGCCATTAAATACAATTCTAAAGTGGATGGAATTAAGATGTGTCCATGTTTTGGATGGGGTGTTTATTTTTTATTTTAACAAGCATTGCATGCATTTGTCTAAGCTTTAAATCAAAAATAAATTGTATAATGATAAGTAAAATAAAAAGTTTAGTTAGATTGCTGAAGTGATATTAAGCGTATGATGTTCTTTTAGTGAGTGTTTTTAGTTGTTATTTTGCTTGCTTTTGGTGGTATGCGCAATGAGCTAATATAGAAATGTATAAATATATATCTCTTCTCTTAACTTGGGGCTAATGAACAAATTACTTTTTATAATTTTTATATATAGGCATATATATAATGCTTTGGTTTTTGTCAACATTTAAGCTGAAGCAAAAAGAAAAATGTTCATTAAATACGTGTAAACGAAAATGTATAATATTCAATCCCATTTGTCGTTCATATTTTTTTCTTTTCTTTTTTGTTTTTTTTTTTGGTCAGATACTACATGTTTTTATTTTTCCATTTTCGGGGGGACAGGTCTCGGACTAGCGCACGTAACCAGAGTTCATTTGTAATGGTATTTTGTTGATTTTTTTTTTTGATGTACTATATGTATGTTGTCATAAGTATTCATGTTGATACGCTATACTTCTCTGTGGTGACTTGGCTTGTGTTCTTTTTTTTTATTATATTATTTTGAAACTTGTACTGTATTGCTTGTATTGTAGTACTGTAGTTTTGGTGGTTTAGTGGTGCGATTGGTTTATTCGATATTCAAATCAGAAGACAGTGTCAAAATAATGTACCCATATTGTGGTGCATTATTGACGCCGCTGACGATAGTTTGCGATAGTTTGTATTATGGAAAGAGTAGTAGGTAGTTTTTAAAGTTTTGTAGTTTTGTAGTTAAGAGTGAGTGTGTATTTTGTTTTCATCAATTCATCGTTTTTCAGCTCTCTATAATCTTCGACTCGTGCACTGCATTGCGAGTGTATTGAAGAGAGACAGCGGCACTACTGCTGCCTCTCTTTTATTAACTACGAGTAGACTGTGTGGGTGTTTTTTTTTTTTTTTTTAATTTTTTTTTAATATATTTTTTTGTTGTTGTTGAGTATCTCAATTTTGTTTTCTTGGAGCGTCTGTAGTTGTTACACCGAATCGGAACAGACCTAACCTACAATAGTTGTCATGTTGTCTGTGTCAAAATCAGCATCAAACATACAAATATTTTAAAAACCAAATCAGCTGAGCTAAGCACAAACTAAAAAAAAAAATTGTATTGTATTTTTTAATTTGATCACAAAAGTTTATCAATCAACTACACAAAGTAAAAGCAAATCAGGATTTTGACTTTCTTTGGCAACAACGCACTGCGCTCAGCATATTTTTTTTTTATTATTTACAGCTGGCATGTGGGCGTGGCAGTCGTTGAGCAAAGTAAAAGTAAAAGTAAACAAAGTAAAGCAACATTTTTTTTTTTTGATTTTAAATTATTAAGTTAAAATACAACATTGAACATTGAGTACGATTCGGATAAGTTTGTTTAAGGAGCACACATATAACAATTAAATTAATTGATTAATTGAGTTGTTTTGGAGGAGTTTTGGAGGTATGCGGGCAATACGAAAGTTTTTTTTTGGCTATCCGTTTGCTTGTTTTGTGTTTGTAGTGTTTTTTTATTTATAGTTTTTGAGTAAGAATACGAGTATTCAACACATGTAATATACAATATGTATGTATATATTTATATATATATATATATATATTAATATATATAGATAGTTATATTAATAACAACAATTGCACGAAAAAGACTAGAGTGTGTTAGATTTTTTTTGTAAATTTTGGGAGGCGGGTTCGTTACTCAAACTTGTTTAGAACATGGTTGTTTTTGGTTGATAGTTCAGAAGGGACAGCTTTAGTTACAGTTAACAGTAGGTAGTATAGTAGTAGTAGTAGTAGTTGTAGTAGTAGTAGTAGTAGTAGTAGTAGTTAGTAGTAGTAGTAGTAGTAGTGGTTTTATAGGATAGTATAATACATTCTCGCATACTTGTATTTGTTCAAATGGTACTTCAAATGAGAACGACTCATTATAGTAAGGGTTGAGGGTGCATTTTTTGATACTTGTCTTCTTCTTTTTCAAACGTTTGCCATTTTGCATGATTGCAATTTTCACATATGGATCTATAAAATAGAAAAAATTGAAAGAAAGAAAAAGAAAATACTTTTTTTATAATACTAAAGTAAAAACTTTGAAGTTGATGAGCAGATTTTTGGGTTTTCTTTTCTTTTTTTTTTAGTAGTTTTTGGCTTGTGTTACACACATATATAAAGAAAAACGGTACATAAAACGTTGATTAAATATAGATTTAATATTGGTTATAAGATAGTTAACAAATAGTACTTTAATAAACAAAAACAACGATTAAAACATATCAACAAACGAAAGCTGAAACTTGGTTAAAAACAAGGCCAAACCCATATTTGGAGGAAATGGCGTAAAAAATAAAATGTTTCAAATAAAGTCTTATATGCTGATAAGTTAGCATTTAAGGTTTCATCGTAAAGAAACGGTATCAACATATGGAAAATCGCAAGATTTACAAAGAGCTCGTCAACATTAGATCGATAGGATCCGTTCGGTTATCGATAATTACTGAAAAAGTTTGTTTCTGCTTTCGTTTGCCTGCTGTTGAAAAGAATTGTTGAAAATATGTTAAATCAAATATATATTTAGATATTTAGTTAACGAGTACTTTGGAACACAGTAACTCTTGAAACTCAAGGCACACAACATAAAAATTATAAGATACGAAAAAATAGTTACAGTTGAAATAGTCTCATCATCAGAATTTTAGATCGAATTTCATTAGAGCATGGAATAATGTCAATTGCTTTTTTTTAAAACATACTTGAAAATGTTCTTTTGTTTGTAAAAGCCTAGAAGAACTCGAATACCCTTTGGGGTATTTTCTTTATTTCGTTTTTGGATATATTCGGCGGCAACGCTTTTATTTTTGGCTCTCCACTTGGGTGAGCCGGAAAACTTGAATGCGTGTGTTTGAATTATGTAATTAGTAGAATTAGATTACATGCAAAAGTGAAGCTAGAAGCAAGCGAATTTTAATGTACCGCTAATTTGAGCAAGAGCCGTTATAATTTTCTTATTTTTGATTTTGCCAGGCATAAGTTAAAAAACTGTGCACAATTTAGTGATGTTAACGTTGCCAGACGAGAATATATCCATGTATTATTGGTATTGAATGATATCATTTGGATTTTTAGCGTACGCGATATTACATAAGAGAGAATAGTAGTATTATAAAATATGCAAGTCGAATGCTTAGTTGCGCTAAGGTAGTTGAATAATCGAAAATTGCGAATTGACAAAAGTAATTGGGAATAAAAATTGAATACTTTGCTCTCTGCAAACGTTGCCTTGGCGTTTGCATTCCTTCATTGATCTTAACAGTAACACAAAAGTTACTCAACTCAATAATCAAATTATAAACGAAGCAATACGAAAATCAAATACATCTGGTTAATCGAGTATGCACACATATAAAAATAGAGACTGAAGCGTTGCCAAAAACTGCAATAATACTCCGATTCGATGTCGAGAGTAATTTTTTTAGCATTTTGGCAACGCTTTGGTAGCACGCCATATTACCAGACAATCCGCCCACGTCCATCTTCTTCAAGTTCTTGGCCTCGAGAATGACAACCGTTAGTTTTCCGGCAGTCGGCACATAACGCAGCGAGAAGCAAATGTCACCAAGCTTTTCCTGTTGTTAGTTTACGAAAAAAAATTTGAGAAAACATTTCATTGAATTAGTATAAATATTTATATATAATTAAGTATTACAACATCGAACACTTCACATACATTCTAAACAGATACATTTACGATTTATATACTAGTAATATTAACTAATCGAGATGGGTTTCAATCGGTCCAGAAAGACTTAAGCTTTTCAGCTCTTACAATTCATAAATGATTGTATTGAACACCAAAATTATTTTCAGACGTTGATTTAGAATTTATTTAGTAAATGAAATTGATTTGAAATCAAAATTCAGTTAGTGAGAAATCTCCTGATATTATATGAACGATATTTGAAATCACAGAATGAAGAACAAAAAGGCTTTAGTTAAAGCCTTTTCGATATTAATATTTATAGTCTTAGTGAATAAACAAGTTACTCGATAAATTCAATACTAGGGGAAGATATTCTCTTAAAGAATTTTTGAAGAGTTAGTAAAATTCAGCTTTATATCATCAGGCATGAAACTGATAGGTAAGACTTTGATTTTATAATAAAACTCAATTGAGTTACCATACGATATATATAACAATAAGCAATAGGACAACAAACAAATATAGTAAGAAATTTTCACTTAATACACACGAAAATAATTGGAACTTAAATAGATATATATCGTATATACGTAAAATAAGTTGGGCTTACGGGGTGATAAGTGAGTATACTTAAGTACGTTGTACGGGGTATACAGTTATTGTATTATTTAACAATGGTTACATTTACTTTATTTATAATTTAATATTGACACAAAACAAAAACGCCACAAATAGATACATGGAAACACATTTACTGCACGTCTTAGAGCTTCGATTTGATTAAGTGAGTGTTCATACATAAATATTAATAGATATATTAATATATATATATAAATATGTATATATATATATATATATATATATGTGTGTGTGAGTAGAACTGAAAATTGATTAAGAACCAAACCTAAACAAACAAAACAAACTTATTGACTTTTGTTTGCGTGTTGTTTGTTTTGTTGTAGTTTCTCGGGTATTTATTTTATAATTATATATATATTGACTTGCACTAGATGTAAGTTGTTTTATTTGCTGTTCATTGACTTACTGTTATTTAATGGGTAAAGATAACAGTGTGTATAGACGAATTGTTTGCGAGTTCTTATGTTGTATAACCCAGCTCAAAACCAACGGCACAAAAAGCAAAACGGATATTTTTCTTCCTTTTGTATTTGTTTTTTTTTTCTTTTTCTTTTTTGTTTGTAATCAAATAAATATTTTAATTGAGATAAATAGAGAGTTTTGAGATTAAAGGAAAGATTGGCCGATTCGTAATATATACAGCTGGGCTAAATTCCTTGGATAACTATGTGGGCCGTGGCCTCAAAAATTACTTAGTAGTTAGGAAATCAAAAAAATATAGAGAGAGTGAGAGAGAGAGAGAGAGACAGAGAGGAGAACGAGCGAAAGTATTGGATATTATTTATTTATATGTACATGAAATGCAAAATGGAGTAATTAGATATATATTACAATTGAAAAAAGTTGCACATGTATTTAATAGAATTATCTAACGACTATACTTTTATAATACGAGCATATATAAACCCTTGGTTGGTTGGAACCACTTGCATTTCTTTGGGTTCAAGTTTAAGTTTAAGTTTCAGTTTTCGATTTTCGATTTTGATTTGGTTTTTATTTACGATTTCGCCATATTCTAATATACACTAATCGGAATGCCAATTGCTTAAAAAGCCTGCTCCAAAGCCAGCAATTTGTACAAACTAACCCGGGATTTTGTTTGAGTTGTTTTAAACTAAGTATTTACTACATAAAAGTGTGTTCTTTGAGTGGTTATTAAAATAAATTATTTTATATAGAGAGCGAGCGTTATATAGAAACAGAGTGAGAGAGAGGAACAGAGAAATAGAGAGAGAGAGAGAGAGTTTTTGCGTAGTCACTTACCGCTACTTTGGTTTGAGTTTGAATTTGAGTTATTTAATTGAAAGATTTGGCTTTGCATGGGCTTTCAAAATGTCTCAAGACTAATATGTCGAATGTTTGGTGAATCATGTTTATGCTGACCAAAATAGAAAATTCAATTCAAATAAATAATCAAAACTAAAAACAAAACACAAAAGTTAATCAAATCAAAACTTACGAAATTATAGCAAATTAAAATTTGTTGATCATTTGTTATATTTTTGTTTCTGACTGTCATCGAAGCTCTGCTTAAACATTACAGCACACAAACAAGTTGCAAATCATAAATATATATGTATAGATATATAATTGCATTATATAAATATCGGGCGAGACAGCGATATAGATAAAATGAACATAAGAATTTGCTGGTACTCAAAACATGAAGAAGCATTATTACAGTTTTTTTTTTTTATTAAAACACAAAATTTATTGATGTTTGTGCAATCACATATTTTAATTGAAATCTTTATTTTTTTTTTTATGAATTTTAAGGTTTTGTTTTTGTTTTTTTTGTATTTTTATTTGTAAACATAACTGAACACAAACACAACGAAAATAACTTGAACACATTTATGAGGACAACAACCAAAGCAAATAACGATAATTATGAATTTTCTCCCACGGAGAGTATCGATACTTACATGTTTCCAGGTAATTCAATATTGTTCCAGATGTCGGTATCGAAATGAGTCAAATTGGTTCGAGTAGAGTAGAGTTTTTGATATTGATTTTTTTGTTTGGTTTCATTTTGGTGAATTTTGAGGCGATTGTATAGATTTTTTATTGATTGTTATTGGTTTGTTTTAGCGATACGTTAAAAAGTAATTAAAGAGAAAAATGAAGAGCATATTAAAGATTTTTCAATTGCAGTTCCGTTAGAATTTCAATAAGTTGGCAAATTTGAAAAAAGAAAAAGGTTTTGCTTTAACAAATTTTATTGTGTACAAGTGGTTTTTTTTTTAGTGTCTCTGTGTGTCTGAGGGTGTGTGTAGTTTTGGGTGTAGTCAGGTGTAAGTGTTCAGTACTAATACTTAGTGGTATATAGAGTATATAGTCGGAAGAGTATAGTTTGTAAGCAAAAACATGCAGTTGTTATATTCTTGGAATGTCTTTATATATTTACGAGTATGTTTCAGTTGCTAAACTAATTGCTTATTATGATAATTATATGAAAAGCTTATAATACATTTTCTTGTATACCATTGCAGATAAATTTGTTTTCTTTAAAAAGGATACATATCAAATAATTTTTGTACAAAATATTTTCTGGATTACCTTGAAGCATACATTAAAATTGTATTTCACTTTTCTATTTATTATAAAAACTAAATCTTTATATTTTTATTCTGCAAGTGTATAACATATTCGGCATACCGAAAGGAAATTTTCTCTGTTTTTACTTCCTTTGGTAATTTGTTCAAATTTTACATTCGCTGACGAAATTAGGGTCATCTTTAATTGTGTGCTTTTTGTGTAAGTATTTGTGTGTGTGTTGTGTTATTGCTTTCTTTAGAATTGCATTCATTAAATTATATTCATGAATTTTCAACTTTTTATTTTAAATGTGAGTTTTAATTAAGTGCACGGGTTTATGGCTACTTTAAGAATTATAGGCAAAATGGTTGGTTGGGTTTAGTTTTTGGGCTTTAGACAGTTCCAATCAAAGTGCAAGGGGAAAGGAAAATGTGTGTTTTGTAGCAAAGTGTGGAAGTGTGCGGTTTTAAGTAGGAAATTTGTGTCTAAAGTTTGGGCATTTTTAGTTTCGCTTATCAGCATGTCTACAGAATTTTTGAAAAATTGCTTTAAGGACTCTTTTACAATTTTTAGGCCAAGCATATTTTTTACATTTACAAATATAGTTGAGACCATGCTGATTGAATTATTCTTATCATATTATTATGCCACAAATTCTCTTCACAAAATAATATTGCAGTGTGATTATTTGCATTTCGGAATGCTAATTAAGTTCTAAATTTTGTATAAGTATATGTATAAAAAATTGAATAGAGTAATACAAAAATTCAACTACAATATTAATGATGCCAGAAAAGATGCAGACATAACAAGAGAAAGTTGAAAAACAATGCGTAAAACTCTTAAATTCTTATTGAATATTGAGTTAGATTGATTATCTTTTATATATATTACAATAGATTGGGTTAGCAGGTAAACAGTGTTGTTTTGTGTAGTTCGATGCATAGAAACTGTTATTTTGTTATAATTATGTAAGTAGTATATTTATATATATATTGAAATGTTGGAGTGTATACAAGAGCGACAGACCAAAGAGACAGAGCAAGTATATAGGAAAAAGAAAACAAATTAAACAAATAAAGAATGCAAAAGTGTTTTTGTATTGTCTTTTAAAAACTGTAAGAATTTTTTTTCATTGTATTTACCTTCTACAAAAGTTCAAGAAAACAAGAGTTTTTTTTTATATATTTATATTTTTGTATGTATTGAAAACAATTTGTTGAGGGGGGGAATTGGAGAAAGAGAAATTGAAGAGTATTTATTTCAGTTGTAGTTTTGTTGTACTCTGTGTTTGGTTAAAATTTTTAAGAAAATCATAATTTAAACAGTAGTAGATAGAAGAATGTGCAAAGAAATCAAATTCAGTTGTGCCAATCTTTCATCAACTTTGCCAAAGAAGGTTGATCAAATATTGCCTGAGCTTGTTTCCATGTTGTCTTTGTAATTGTTGTTGGTTTTGTTATTGGGTTTAATGGAGCTTTAAAACTGTTATATTTGGTATATATACAGAATATTTTTTATTTTAAAGTTTGGTTTTTTTTTTTTTTTTTTTTTTTGGTTTTTATATTATTTAAATTTGCATTTTGAACTGGGTGTGTAAAAAGTTGAACAAAAGTTTTGCACTTTGCTGTCTGTTATTTGTTTGTTTCTTGTTTACGATATATTCTTGTACTTTGTTATTTGTTGTTGTCTTTTTTGTAAGTTGTTTCTGTTGTACAGAGTGAGTTTTTTTTTGGGAAAAATATTTTACTGGAGCCGACACACATTATTCAAATGACAATTGAATTACTTAAAAAACAAACATCAAGTTGATCTGCGTTAGTAATGGAAACGCGAATTACATACATACACACACATAACACACAATTTCGTATAAGATTTCAGGTGTATACTTTTTCAGAAAAATACTTTGTAAGCATTTCTACATTACATAAGTAATCAAATTCACGCGATTTGAGTATGCTGTTTTTTTTGTAGTTTGTGGCTTGTTTTATGGGACAACTTAAAGAAACCCAAAAAAATGATAAGCAACAGTTGTTATTGTTCTTGTTTTTGTCATAATTCGTATAGGTACACTGAGTAATTGAAAATTATAATCTAAAGTCAATCAGAATGAAATAAATGACACTTAGAGGCACATTTAATTTAGTTGAGTAAATATACATAAAGAGTGGAAAACACCATCGAGGAATAAACCGTCCATTTACCCCCAGATAAAAAAAAAATAATATATATGTATATCGTTTTTAAAATATACTATGATTGCTGTCATGGGCCAATCTCTACATACCTGTCCGCCTTCACCCTCAACGCTGATTAGATCACGCCACTCCTCAATGGTCTGCGCCAAGTCGATGGTGCAGAGCGGCACCTTCACCTCGCCGATTTGGTCATGTTTCGAGAATCGATCAAAGTCAAAGATGGCAAATACAAGCGTTTTATTCATGGCATCAGCATACGGTAAACTCTGCAGATCAAAATGGTCATTCTCTATTTCAACTCGAAAGACAAAAAAAAAAAAAAACTACATACCTTAAAAGTGAATGTTTCATTGAAGACGGGACTCAACGTTTTGCGATGCACCTTTGTCTCGAACTTCTTTTTCTTGTCGGGCAGCAGATAGACTTTCACGTAGGGATCTGAGGTGCCGCCCATGTCCAGGGCGGGCAGTTCCTCTGCCTGTATAACAGTAACTGCCAAACTATTCGAATTGAAATCGTATTCAAGCTGCAATATACACATTATAGAATAATAGCCACAAATTGAGGCATTCGTTCCCATAACGAAGAGAGAAATAAAACAAAACAATATTAGAAGAAAGTTTACACAGAATTTTAGCTGTAAATGTATTATGGACTTTGTGTACTACAATTCTAATTAGGTGAGTTTTATCAATAGATTTTTAAGAATATTATTTTATTATGAAACAGTCTTAAGTTCAATAACATTTGTGCTGAAAACTGCATTTTAACAATTGATCAATAAATTTCTAATAACTCTTATTTACTTTTAACTTAAGGGCCTGAATTTAAAGCTAAGAAAATTTAAATTATAATTTTAAAAATTTAACAGTTCTATAAAAGTTATTATCATAAAGTTAAAGTTCAACTTTCAGCTAATGTCATTGGGCTATAGGCGCATAAAAAAATGTATTTGAAATATATTTCTTATTCGAAATAGCCTCTAAATGAGTTTGTTTTAATGTTTGTATTGGTCAATATCATAAATGTTGTGAGCAAGTGATAAAGTTAAGATATGCAAAGTAATTGAAAATTGCGCTTTTTAGCATTTTTCGCATTTTTGACCCGAAATGCGTTTACTTAACAGGTGTTTCCTTTATTCAAAAATTAGTGCATTGACAGTTACTGTATTTAGTATTGGGTTAGTTGGGTTAGTTAAGAGCGTGTTGTTGGCCATTTGCAAGTAGAGTTCTGGGTCTTTGAATATGATGTAGATCGAAGCTTACCTTGAAGTTGAGTCGCCCCAGCTTTTGTTCGCTCTGTTTGTCCTCTTCGTCGCCCTCTTCGGCATTTTCGGTTAGTTCCTCCATATCAGGCTGAACCTATGGCATACCAGAACCCAATAACTACTAAGATTTGATGGCATCGCAGATACTTACTTTCTCTTTGTATGCGGATCCCAATAACTGTACCGATTTCATATCGACACCCTTCTTACCCTTACCATCTTTGGTTCTTCGCTTCTTAAGGAATCTGCGCACACAGAAAAATATGATACCAAAGACGACGAGGAATACGAGTATTATAATCGCCACAACGCCCCATGTGGGCAGGCCGGTGCGTTCAGCAATTGCCTCGGTTACCACTTCGCCAGCATGCTCAATCTTTTTGATTACCGGCACGGAGGTGGTAGCAGCTTCTTCTTATTCATGGAATAATACAAATATATTTACCAACTGATCTTTTGGCAATGCGATTTGTGGCTTACCCTCGGCCTCTGTTGTTGTTTTTGGTGCTATTGTTGTTTCCACTTGTGCAATTCTTTGACTCTCGGCAGCCTGGTGCTCGTGCTGATCTAGTTCCCGAAACTTGGAGTGATGTGTCGTTTCCTCGATCTTCTGATTGGCCGTCTCCAATTCTGCGGCAGGCTCAGCATCTGCCACAGGCGCCGGCTCTGACTCCGTTTCCGATTTTGCATTTGGCGGCATTTTGCACTGTGTTTATTACTAAAAACAAAAAACATTTTTCAAATATATTAGAATTGATTTTTCAGAAACCTATTTAAATTTAAAACTTAATAGATTTAACTAAATCAGCTCTGAAAAAGGCAGTGCATATTTAATTAATATATTAACTGTCCTTGCTTGGATAAGTTTTTCCAAAATATCTCATATTTCACCTATTTCAATTTCATAACATATTTAAATTTTTGCATTTTGTGTAGTACTTTCAAAAAAGTTGCATTCAAATCGAATTCCTTCTTCCAGTTTTAAGTCTTCTATGAGAAGAACTTCTGATGGACTTTCGTTGGTCTTAATTATAATTGTTGAAGTATCTTACGATTAAAGCTGTTTCTGTTGCTAATTGCTTTGTACTCTTGCTTATTTTTTTTTAACCAAAAGCATGCAAAAATAGCTACAGCATATTTCATAAAAGGAAATCCCACAAAAGTCGTTGGCAGTTTAGCTCTAGCTGGGCATATCCTTGGAAACATTAGAAGTGCACCGGGGGTGTCGGCAATTACTTGGTACACCAAGTAAAAGTACTTTTGAATAGCATGCCAAGGACACGTACACACACTTAAGCGACCTCACACACACACAGACACACAATCAGAAAATTTTATAGCCCACCCTTTGCTCTGCTTATTTCTTAACTTTCTTTTTATAAAAATGGGTTAACATTTTTTCAAATGAAGTTGTGTATAAAAAAATGCGAGCATCTCAAAGTTAGTCAGCTCGCATAAATTATGGATGCCACCTACAAAGTTGGTAATTTAATTTAAATTATATTCTATTGATTTCTCATTGCTTGCCATTCAATTTGTTTACATTAATTGCGCTTAACCTTTGACCTGTTAGGTCATAAGCTTTATGGTGGCAATTTTCAGGCTACTAATGAAACAGAAAAGTCGAGTCTTAATAATTTCTCTCTAAATAGTACGATTACCTTACTAAAGGGGCGCCAAGAGATATGAAGATATTATTATTATATTATGTTACATTATACTACTATAAATATTATATTGCCAACAATAAACCCTTAATATTAAATCCAAGCACTTTTAATTCTTTTGAAAACTCTAGTTTATTACGTCAATAAAGTAATATAAAAATGTTTCTAGTTGACTGCTTTAAAATAAAGTATGTATTTGCGTAGGTTTATTATTCGAAAGTCCTTTATTCTATCAACGTATCTATGCAAATTAGCGGTTTCAATTCACTTGGCTGGAAATTGGCATTGGCAACATGTCGTATGCGCATTTTGTAGTCAATATGATGACCAATTGCTTCTTACTGCGCTGTTATTGCTGTTGCTTGCACACCAAATGACGTCAAAGGTGACGGGACACACACTCACACACAAATAAATAGGAACAGAAACCCACATACAAACACACACACGCACACACACACAAACAAGGAGACGCAGCTTCAAGCGATATGCGACAGGAAATGTGGAAACAATTTAAATAAAAATGTCTCGCTTTTGCTATGGGGAACGTGCTCAGAGTGCGGGCATTGGGTGTGGCATTTGATGTATTTATAATATATATATATATATATATATATATATATATATATAAAAGGTCGTTATGGGTTGTGCTTGTTTGCTTTCTACCGAAAATTCTTTTGCACAAGCCACTTGAAAAGCTTCAAAAGGCACTCAACTTGGGTCCTTTTAAGCAGCAGCGTTATGTGTGGCGCCACTTAAGTGCCACTGAGCACAAACAGTGGCAACATTTTTGTTGTGTCCCGAAATCAATATATTTAAATGCTAAGCCCAAAGTCATTTTTCAGCTTCACTTACAAGCAGCTGACCCAAAAGCAAAAGAACAATGAAATAAAATTCATTTACGTTAAGTGCCCTTCCACTCAAAATTCAGTTTGTGTAATGAATCGAGTGAGCGAAAAATTGTGACTTCTCAATTGGATTATGTATTGGATTCTTGTTGTCTGAAAGAAGCACTTTCCAACAAAAAATTCAACAGCTTAGCATCATTGTCACACACACACACAACTTGATCCATCTGTTGAGTCTTTTCTTTAATATTTGCTAAGTTTATATTTTTTGCACGAAGATTTTCAGTTGTCTAAATGACAGAATGTTTGATCTTCAAGTTATAAAGCTGTCGGGTTTTCAGTTATATATACTTTACTCTGCCTCCGTATTTGAGCAGACATTAAATATAAATGCGACAGCAGAGCAGCAACAATAAAAACAACCATTGAAACTGTCAAAAAGTGAATACCCAGTTCGGAGATGGTACGTGATATTTTATTAATGCTGCAAATTACCAGCTGAATAAGATTTTCATAAAAACAGGACAAGTGGTCGGGAATTTTATATGGCCATTGTTAAAATAATGTCAGACATATGCGATGCGAACTGCAGGAAGCTAGCATAAAAGCACTGCCACAAAAGAGACGGAACAGGGATTTATAGTAGGACAGTGGGCAGTGCAACTTCTTTTACTGCATAAGAATCACACACACTCACACACACATACAAGGCTACACACACGCTGGCATTTTATTGTAGCATATATTTAGAGCAAAGGAAAAAATGTTTTTTTTGTCATTTTGCCAACGCTGCTTTTGTGCTTTTCCTTGCTTTCTCTCTGTCGCACAACACGCAGGCCAGCTAGGTGTTCTCTATCGTTAGTGTGTGTTTGTGTGTGTTTTTATGGTGTGCCTGGTGCCCACTTGTCTGGCATATTCGTGTAAAAAACTACGCAGTTTCAGCTTTTGCCCTTTCGACTAGCAGGTCGTTTGGCAGTTTTCAAGGTGTTTTGTTATGATATACCATAAAATGTTTTTTTTTATTATATTACGTTATTATTATTACGTTATTATTATATTAATCACTTGTATTATTTTCATATGACCAAACTAAAAAAAAAAACGAATTTTACATAAAATGTATAAGAAAAGTTGTGAAACTATCAGTCTTTGATGTATGTAATTAAAACTGAATTTGCATTTCTCATATTCATAAGGAATTTTACTTTGATGTGAAGAGCATTCCAGGCATATTTGGAATTTCATAAAACTTCCCTTTTGAGCCAATTCATAGCTCGTTTGCCTTGTGTATTTCTGATGACCTTTGCTAGAATTTTACTATAAATATACTGGCTGATTTGCGTGGGCTCCGATTCAATTACAAGTTGGCAAGGCAATCAAAAGCTAAGCTGTGTTGCACCTGTGAGAAAGGAGCTCAACCAAAAATAGCAACAATTGGTTGTCGTACAGATTGGGGACGAGTTCATTTAGCGATAAGATAAATTGACTTCATAAAACATGCAGCAGCGATAAGTGAGTGAGGCAACAAAAGTTATTGTTGTGGTTGTTGTTTTTAGCCAGTGACAGACACTCAAATTGCAGGCCCACGTCAAGAGCTGACAATCAGGCTGTCAAAACAAATTAGGCTCCATCCCAGACACACACAGAGCACAGCGCACAGAGCACAGCGCACAGAGCACATTCAAATATTTTTACCTGCTGCTGCGGTATCAACAGCGAAAAAACAAACATGTTGTTTGCGTCTAATAGATATGGAATTAAGTGTTATTTTGTGGCGGGTGGGTGGACTGAAAAAAAAGGAGGGCGGGGGGGTGGTAAAGGAAAACAGGAAAGCAGGAAGGCGACCCTCGTTGAAGCTCAGCCAATAGTTGTTAAGCTTCTTCATTCGCCTGATAGTCGCTGAGCAGGAAACGGTTAAACTTTTTGTAGAGCGCGCGCACACGAGAGATTAAGTTGAATGTGTTTTGCCAGCCCGCTTGCTCATGCTCTCTGGTCTTCTCTCTCTCTCTCTCTTCCTCGCTCTCGCTCTGTCTGTGTGTTCTGCGCACATAACCCAGAGAAAGCAACAAAATATGTTAAATGCTGTGGATGGAGTAACGCGAAAAAGAATCGAATAACGCCAGACGAAAGTCTAACCAAGTTAAGATTGCTGCTCTGGCGACACTTTCCCCAAGGCGAAAATGATAAAAAAGGCCAATGATGACGATGATGATGCTGACCAGAAAACTAATTTTCCACATCATTAAGCTTTTCGCTTTCAATGCTTAATATTTCATAATTTGCTATCATTACACAGTTACATTGCTGCTATCTATTACAGTTGCAGTCACCTATACAAATCTGTACACATTCATTCACTCACACACACACACACACATGCACAAGTCCATACAAATTCTACGTTTATTTTATCAGAATTCGTTTAAGCAAAGATATTTCGGCAAAAGTCTAAGGGGTCAAAAGTACGCACACATCAATCTGTGTGTGTGTGTGTGTGTAGAAGTCTTACACTCTGTAAGTCAATATTCTTGCATGTGTGTGTGTTTGCCTTTGTCCGTTTGCTTACTTGATTATTGGCAATTATGTGCGGTTTTTATATGTTCTTCCATGGACCAACTCCACACATAATTTGTGCTAATAAAACAAGCGCTTATCTCACACAACTTTGTGCTCGCTAAATATACTCTCAAAAACACCAAAGACATCTTCATTCCCATGGAACTCATTATAATACATATAAATATATCCATTTTATATTTTTCCATTTTATTGCCATATATTTAGAAGCGAAAAATAAAAAAAAAACGTACAGGATATCTTTAAGTGGGCCACTCTTGACTTAAGTCCTCTTCTTCGAAGTATGTTAATTTTCGAGCTCACAGCTTAACAAGAGCCAAGCCAACAAAGAGATGCTTAATTAAGTTAAGATGACCCTCATTAAGATTTGGACGACTTTGGCTCTCAGATAAGTAGATTAACTTAAGATGAGATAGAAGCATAAGATATTTGTAATTCTATTTCCTTAATTTATACAAAGTGTGTAAAACGAAGAAATAAAACAAAAAACTTTTCAAATTTAAAAAATTACGGAAAAAAAAATTTAACTAAAATTGTGCTAGTAATTTTATTGGGTAATTGAACAAAGGTATTAATATCTTATGCTAATGTTAACTCAAAAAATTATTTTTTCGAATTTTTCCATTTGTTGCCCCAAAAAGTAGGCAACTTAATTTTAGTTGAACTTTTATATTTACCTATTTCTTTAGACAATGCTGCTAATTTTTGTCGTAGCCGCAAAGCCAAATTTGTTTAATGTTTATTGCAGTCAATGCTGTTTTCCGTTTACGTTGTTGTTGTTGATGTTGCTTGTATCTGTTGAGCTTGGAGCAACGTGAAACGAAGCGTAATCGTTGATACGTTGATCCGGCTGGAGGGCGGAAGGATCAAGACGGTCGCAGGCTCTGAGGGCTGCTGGCAGACGAATTATGTGAATGATGTGAGGGGACTGAATGTGTGTTGTGCTGCTTGGCTAGTGAGGCCTTTGCTTAGCGCTGCTAGTCTCACATGTATTTTGAACACTTTTTTATTATCGATTTTCGATTGAAAATTAACGATTAACCATCGATTTGCATGTCAACAGCGAATTTAGTTTAATGTTTTGTTGTTTGACGCGTTAAATTTATTTTCGTGTATATTTTGCCAGACGAGTGGCGCAATGCAAGCAGTGTGAGCGATAAACGATACAAGAGAGAGAGAGAGAGAGAGGGAGAGAAAGAGAAAGAGTAAGCGTGAGCGTGAGCGGTTAAAGAATTAGAGAGAGAGAGGGAGAGGGAGAGAAAGAGAGAGCAGACCAGAACAGAACGTATACGTAATATTAAAAATACAATGGTATGCGTAAATATTGATAGAGCGAATCTCGCTGCTAGTTGAGTGCCCACGTGTATGTGTGTGTAAGTGTGTGCATGTGTGTGTGAGTTTTTCTATGTGTGTGTGTGTGTGTGTATATGGTTCAGGGGAAGAGCAAATTCGCTTTTGCTGCTCTGCTGCTGCTGCTGCTGCTGTTCACGAAGACGTTGTTCAAAGCAAATTCAGGATAGAGATTTTCTTATAACCGTTTTCCTTTTTCTGAGCTTTTCTCTTGTCACTCACACACACACACACAATGTCATATCGCACTATTAGGCATGTTTAATTATTGTTAAATTGTTTAAAATATTTTTCACTGTTTTTTGTGCACAATTTGTAACTGCAGAAAATATTTTTAATCTTGATAACAGCAGCAGAATTTTCTCAGTGGGTCACGACGCGTAAAATCATGTGGAAAAATCAATATTTAAGCCATGCACATCACACGCGTTTTCACTTTTCATTACATTTTAGGTTTAAGCCACCGCTAACAATTCGTTTTGATGCGATTATCTCATTTCACAATTAAATATTGGAAATTGTTCAGCTTGCGCAAATGATTTTGCTTAGGCAACGCTAAAATTCTGATACACAAAAAATGTTCTGCTTCTTAGCACAGCGCGTGCCATGACACTCAGTCACCCCCCATCCTAGAAACACACACACACACACACACAAAGACACGCACACGCACAGCACTTTTCGGGGCATTCGTTTTGATTTCGCTTTATGTAATAACTCAATTGTCAAATAATGCAAATACTTTTAGTATTTCAATTGTTTTTTCGACACTCTTGCAAATTATTTTCTGTGTATATCGATGGTTTATTTGTCGTTTAACTCTGCAGAAACCTATTATTCTGGTTGAATTTTTTCTATTCACCTTCAGTGCTGCGTGTTGTACTTGCAGTCAACTTCCACGGTCGATGTTCATTCGCGTTTTGGGCAGTACAGCCAAGGAGCTGCGAGGAAAAAGCCCTCAGACATCGTTCAGTTGTCACCAAGAGAGCGAAACGGGTCGGGCATCGATTTTGCGTTGTTGGTCAGCGGGTGGGTGGAGCGGTTGTGTAGACCAGAGCAGAGCTTTTGACGAGAGTGTAGACTTTTGCAGGCATTGGGCGAAACATGTGCTTAAAATCCTTTACTTAAATATATTTAATATATATTTCGCTTCAATCGAATATAGCTTTTAATACATTCTTTTCATACTTCTAATATATTAATATGTATTACAGGTATTGAAATAAAGTTACATTTCTTCAAATTCAGAACATTTTATTAAACCATGATTATAAATTAGGAAGTGATTTGTAGATTAAAATCTACGAAAGCCAGTGAAAAATATGCAAAAGCTCTCACATTCGTTCTATCTCTCCCTCTCTCTTTCTGTGTGTCCCTCTCTTTCTGTCTATTTTGCAAAACATCTGATATGCAGACACATGTTTGGGCTATAAAGAGCCCTTAACTGAAAAGTTTCGGTGCATGCGTACTACAACGGAACTTCCTAAATGACAATGGCAATAGCTACTCGAAATGTACGGGCTTTGGTGTGAGAACTCTTGCCTTTAACCCGGCAAGGACATTTTCCTATGTGGGTGTTCTAAGCTAACGCATTAAAAGCTAACAACGCAGAAAGCACGCAAACTTTTTAAAAGCTTCAATGTGTAAGCTTCTGGTTAGATTTTGTGTTTATGGTTTTAAGTGATAGATGGCGCCAGTGTGCATTTGGTTGACACGCACTTAGAATTTGGGCAAAACTAAACAATTAACAATTAAAAGGCTACAAAATGAATAGGTCAAAATGCGTAGACATCATCATTAATGGGGCAGCTGCCACTTCCGATGTGCAATTACGGATGTCAAACACAAATCAGAATGTAAATTCAAATGTGATATGAAAATCATGTCCTGGCAACAGCCTGGGTAAAACGCACGTGATCCACAGAATGGATGAGCCGCAATTCAATGAGCTCTACATAATCAAATAGATTCTGACATATAATTCTAATTATTTATAAAGTCAAACAGTCATTTGCTATTCACATTTTTGCCATAACACTAACTAAGCGGGTAGCTTTGCTGTGGGGGAGGGATGGGGCGAGGGGTTGGGGGCACACTGGCTATGCAGGACACATGCATATTTACAATTCGTGCTTAGGACATTGGCGCTCCGTCAACAAATGCTCAAAGCAAATAATCTATAAATGTGCCGAGGTCTTTGGCAAGGAGGAGGCACTGAAAAGGATCAAGTGCTCGGCCAGCCAGGGCCTGACTTGAACTGTGCCCAAGAATTGTGCTGCTGTTGATTGTTGTTGTAGGAGTTCGTGCTGAAATCATTATCCTGTTACTTGTCATTAATTCAGCATATCAATTGTTGGTACTGTGCTGTGCTGTGTTATTGTTGTTGTCCTTATTACCACCCAGTGCGCCCAACCGTTAAATTAGCAGCTTATAAATTATAAATTTGAATTTAATTGGCCGACTATGAGCTCCCGGGCGTTATTCTGATGCCTTCATTTATAGCTTTAACAATATGTAGCTCTACTGGTTTATATTTAATATTGTGCCCAAAACTTAATTTATTGAGTATATTATTTGCATTGGCAATCTATGTATAAATTATATATGAACTAAACTAACGATAAATTTCAGATATGACAAGTTTACAGCAGTGAAATATCCGATTTTCTTCTTTAAAACATTTAAGTTTTTGATTATGATTAAAAATGCTCTGCTTCTGATAATCAGTTGTGCTCTGACCAGTGAAATTTTCGATCTTCTGTTTAAATTTAACTGTGATTTTCGAACGCAAATCATGTACTCTGATTTTAATCTAGTATTATTTTAGTGACCAAAACACGATGGAAAAATGATTGTTTCGTAGGGTAATTTACATAAAATAATAAGATTTATATGTAAATTACTCAACGAAACAATAATTTTGCATTGTCAGTTTTATCAATCTTTTTGATGCCCATGCACTCAATATTCAAATACTTCACATTTTTCCCATATACTTGCCTTTTTAATTACGCTATTGTTGTTTATGTGCACAGTCGTCGGGATGTGGGGATTCTATGACTGGAAGTGGCTTATTATTTTTGATTTTTAGCTGCTTTATTATTGCAGTTTTGCTGTGGACAAGTACACCAGATTATTCGGCTGTGAGGTATCTTGTGATTTCTATTAATTAACTGCATTAATGAAGTAATTAAAAATCAAATGCAAAAATTCCTATAATAGAATCCAAGCATCCCTACTACTATCCACAATTTACACTTTATTTATAGCTCAGTTTGATTAAATTCTAATCACATGAGAGCTGTTTAAATGTGGATAATCAAATTGGTTTCTGTGGTGGTTACCAACA
This sequence comes from Drosophila melanosoma, assembly GCA_035042045.1. NCBI lineage: Eukaryota > Metazoa > Arthropoda > Insecta > Diptera > Drosophilidae > Drosophila > Drosophila melanosoma. The sequence continues at coordinate 2,612,364 of JAWNLY010000183.1, read as the reverse complement.
AATTCTGGATGGTTGGTCAATTATTATAGGCGTCAACAAAATGCCAACAGTAAATCTAGTTATCAGCTTGAAAACCAGCAAAATGGGTAAATTCGAACCGAAATACTGATGCCTTAAATGTTTTATTATGGCTGAGTAAAAATACATAAAAATCGCTAAGCGGAAATACAAGTCTAATTGAACTATAACCAATAACGGACAACTGATTTACGGCGCATTGGTTGCGGCTCGTTTCGCGCTTTTATGGCCAACACTTTAAAGAAAGCAAATGTGGCCATTGAATAACCCCAAAAACGTCACTTGATATCAGCTACATTTCAGCATCAGAATCAGCATCAGAATCAGCATCAGAATGGGTATCATCACCGGAATGCAATGCAAATGACCACAGAAATGCATAAACCGCTTCAATTGTAATTAAACCATTTCATATATTGCCCCCAATGAGAAATTACAAATGTATCCACTGACAACAACAACAACAACAACATCAGATCCAATTGTAATAATCATAAAAGCTGGCAGAGCTGATCGGTCAGGATGCAATAATAACAATAACAGCAACTATTAAATTAATGTTGAAAACGGAAAACAATTTATTTTGTAGAAAATTACATACACTGCAATAAATACAATATATACATATATACATATATATATATATATATATGTCTGTGTGCCGCATTGTATTTAATGAATACATCCGACAGCTGCTAGCCAAATAATCAAATCAAACAAATTTCAATTTCAGCCACTGCAAAAAGCTACAAAATAATTCAAATTAATTAATATGAAGAGTTTAAATATTTTATTTATTATTTTTCTTTAACCTGTTTAAATATGCAAAAAAAAATTATTATAATTAAAATACATAAATAAATCACAGCCCTAAGATATAGCGAAAATTAAATGAATTTTTCTTGTCTGCCACAAAAATTTTGTATGTATTTAATCAGGAAAGCCTAAAAGCTAAGAGATTAGTTCGTGCTGATGAAGAATATATATATATTTATTTAAATATGTAATAATATATATATATATATATATATTTTTTTTTTATTTTGAGCAATTGACTTCACAGAACTGGTTCACTCTGATGAACAGATTTTGGCAAATTCTTTGGGAAGTCAACAGTTTAATCAATCACTTGTTGTTAGCATCAATAAAATGGCAGAAGACACAAAATTTGCTGTTACCAAAGATGCGATGCGTATATTGATAAGTCCTTAAATCCTGTTACACATTCGCTCACACAAACACACACACACACACACACACACACACACACACAGAGAGACACAACAAAAAGCTTAGTGGGAGCGTGTTACACGAATAAGTCAACTTTCGATTTTGGCGAAATAAATCCATTTTACAGATTGAGGCACAAGGACAGGCAGCCAGTGCCATGGGGGAATTTCAATTCGTGCTAAGCACAACGACAATAAACTCATTGAACGACAGCAAAGACAAACACGTGGCCTTCCCACACCCCACCCGCCCGCCCCTTGCACACATATATGTAGGGGGAAATGGCGATAGGCTGGCGGAAAGAGATGGCAAACATATCGTGCTCGAATAATTGAATTCATCAAAGTTAACTCGCACAATTCTCAAATGGTTTGCTGGTTTGGGTTTCTGCCTCCATTCGACTGCCTACAGCTGCCACTGCTGCCACTGCTGCTCCTGTGTCTCAACATTTGTCGAGTTAGTTTTGTAAAGTTGCTGCCTTTGATGATGGCGGCGACGGCAACAGCAGCAGCAACAGCAGCAGCAGCAGTAGAATTTGCCCCGAAAAAAAAAGAATGGCATATAAAAAGATTTACGAATTGACAAAGTGCAAGTGGGTTTTAGGGCACGGCACGAACCAACTGAGCAACGCATCAAGGTGCGGGGAGCAGTGTCGTCCGAGGTGGCTGGCTAAGGATAAGCCTAAGCAGCAGCAGCACAAGGCAAGTCGTGTCGCAACATTGAGGACATCCGCAGGCAATGACACACACACACACACACGACAAACAACTTGAAAATCCATGTCAGTGTCACGTAGCAGAGTGCCTACAACAACAACAACTACAACAACAACAACAACAATAAGATGTAAACGAAGGCATCTCAAATAACAACAATGGAACATTTTCAACATTCAATATATCGAAGCTAAAATACACTTGCAAAGTAATTGAGACGCTTACAAAGATACGAAATATTTAAAAAAGCAACTCAATAAAATTGATACTTTTGCCATAATCCTAATATTTCTATATTCGATATATAAGCTAAGCTTACGAATAGAATTCAAGCTATTCTAATAAATTTCATAGATAAAATGTTTTAAATGGACTTGAAACTGTTTCCATAATCTAATTAATAATTCTATTAAAATAGCAACAGTTTTTTTTGTTGTTGGTTTTTTGGTATTTTTGTATATAATTTAATTTTCATTTAGCACCATTTTTGAATTGATTTTACTGACTTTCTCTGATTATTTTTACCTTTTTAGTTTAGTTTTAATCGATGTTAAAAATATAGAAATATTTATCCATCAAACTCTTTAGAAACATTTAAATATCATTGCTCAAATAGATTAGATATATATAAGTTAATTACAAATAAGAACATTTTGGGATATATTCCAAAAAATAACTATCTGAGCTTGTCAGTAATTTATATATAAGCAGAATCGGGTACTTAATCCAACTTGGTTAATTTCCAATCTTCTCAAGCTGTCTGATATAGTATTGTGACCCGCTTGTTTAGATTGAGACTTGGCATATCTGCTACATCTATAAAGATTCTACTGTTTTCTTCACTTTGTATTTGTTTTTTTTTTTGTTACTAGTTCTATTTTTGGTGCTGCTGATTGGTGTCGTTGTTTTTCTTTCAGCTTCATTTGGTGTTTGTTGTTTTATGTGTTTTGTTGTTGTTATTCATTCCATCATTTCCATCATCATCTGGCTCATCTGGATTGGGTGTAGCCTTCATTGGCATCTCGCTGACGAGGTTGTCTCATTGCGTATACGCCACGTGGCACGCACTTGATTAAGTCATTCGATTTCAATGTTTAATCAATTATGCGATGTTTGCAAATTTGCCTGGTGAGCTGGCATATTTCTTCTACAGAAATTTGAGTTATTCACGCTAATCATTAAAGCTGGCTGGGGATTCACTTGATTTTGGCTTTCGCATGCAAACCCAGCTCAAAAACTCCAAGTGAATTTGTAGCTGTCCATTTTGAACAACTGCTCCGACACGCAGCAGGTCATTTTTCATTCGAATGAAAATATTGATTTTGCCCCCCAGTTACCACTTGGCCTGGCCTGGCCGCTCTGTGTCTGTGTGTGTGTATGTGTGCCGATGATGTTGATGTCTGTTTGTCAATTGGCGATTGCTTGCTGCGGTCACTCATCCGCCCAGGTAGAGTCCACATCAAATAACTTTCGTCTGGCCAGCCAAGGAGATTTATGAGCTATGCGGCTCAAATGAAATGACGCCCACAATGATGTACGGTAGCCAAAAAAAAAAAAAACATAATATTTGCTCAGCCTTCGATTGTGCGCTCAAGCAAATCAGTGGCAAAATCCGTTTCGTGGCGGCGTTCAACCTGCAGCTGGTTGTTGTTTAAATATTAAAACCACTGACACCACTGGTCGGCCCGTCGGAAGGTCGGACGGTCAGCCGGGCGGTGGCTGTGGGTGGCAAGTTAAGCGTAATAAGGTCATCAACAGCCAAACGGACAGCATTCAATGTGGTTAGTTGGCTTATTTATGAAGCTATGCACGTGCTTTGCGTGTGCAAGGGAGAGAGAGAGAGAGAGATGGATGAGGGAAAGAGATGGAATGATAGGTAACTCAATTGGGGACAAAAAGCATACGCCATGTGGTACTGTGCATGCCCCCACCTTTGGGTCAGTCTCAGGCTGAGCTTTGTGCCATCCATTTGGTTCTTTAGCTGCTGCTCTTTCGCCACTCGCCCAAGCGATTTATAAACGTTACAAGCATAAATAAACAAGCAGCTGTTGAAAAATTCAGAAAACGAGAGAGATACACTGTACAGAGGGGCAGAGTGGGGGGAGAGAGAGAGAGAGAGAGGAAGAGAGAGAGAGAGAGCGAGCGAGCGAGCGGGGGGATGTCTGGCAACATATGCTGTGTCCGCCATTGTATATTTATTTACTTTTGCTCTCTTTTATAAAATATTTTTTTAATATAGCCCACAGAGTGTTGCCAATTTGTGCAGATTTATAGAGGCAGTGCAGCGAGCGATGGGCAAAAAACTGCGCTGTTGACAATCGCCACAGGAACTGCCCGGCCAAAAGGGAAAACTCTGTTGCAAAGACTGTGTTATTGTTGTTGCTGTTGTTGTTGTTGTTGGTGTTGCTGTTGCTGCTACTCTTGTTGTTGAGGTCATAACTGATTGCTGCATACACTTACGGGCTGTGCGAGAAACCGTAGAAAGTAGTCTTTGTAGCTCCATGCGTTGTGGTTGCCCTCGATGCAGCTGGAAGGGGTATACATGAATATTCTTTACGCCAAAACATGTTGGTGCATGCAACAGACTGATATTGTAAGATGCGTCTCACTAACAAGATTAACTTTAAGCCCTTAATTCAATTCTGATATAGTTTTGACACTGATTTTGTTTCTCAGAACAAAACAACTAATCGCTTTTTATTATTAGCATTTGCACTTATTATATACTATATTATAATATATTATTATATACTATATTATATACTGCTTTAAATTTTATTTTATTTAATTTAATTATATTTGTTCGGCAGCGAGTATCCCCAATAGTGGCCAAAATGTGAGGACATGTCATGGTTAGCAAATAAAGAATCTAGTTTTGTCAATTTGACAGTATAATAGATTTAGTATGTTTACAAGTTTGTGGCTGATTCGGTTTACAGTTTTTGTTTTGTGGCACAGCAGTTGTTGTTGTTGTTGTTGTTGTTGTTGTTGTCATTATGGGTCCGTCGAGACTGGAATTGCTGAATTGAATTGCTTTCGCTCGCAGACAGGATGTGGTGGAATTGGAACTGTTGCAGCTCCTGTTTTGCTGTTACCATTGCTGTTGCAAATTGGGCGGAACCGTCTGCCAAATATGAGCACCGGAAATTAGCAGAAACCATCAACACGCTTACCCCCTTAAGAAGGGGGGTGGGGTGGTGGTCCAAAATTGAATGCACAACCAGCGCTACAACCAATCCATGTAATTACTTTCGTCTCAGTACAGAAATTTCGGGGCGTATTTTGCTTTTAGGGGCGGCAGAGGTCAAAATGTTTCCGGTCAGTAGTCAAAAGTCGCCGGTCTAAATTAACAAAAGGCCGCCAATTAAAGGCTAATCAGGCACTTGGCCATTTGGTCTGACCACACCACACACACTCTGCTGAGATTAGAATGCTGCAAATGGATTTATGATGCAATCACCAACAGCATACGGGGAATACTTGAAACTTCTCATACGTTTCTGGCCTCAATGCAACCTACAAGTGAAAATCAGGCAAATGCCACTTCAAACTCAGCACTGATTCACTTTTTATGCATGAATCTCGTCGAGTTGCTTTGGGCATTTTGACTATGTGAAATGCTTGACAAGTTCTCATTCTAGGTTTTATTTCACAAAACAAAAATTTGTAAAAAAAAAAATGGAAACAGTTTTATGAATAGTTACAAGAAATAAATAAAAGAATGCCTTTTTTTTTTAGAGACCGGCTATCGTTTTAGTTGTTAGCAATAAAATAATAAATAATGGAGCAATAAAAATTTATTTTGTTTGTTTAGTTATTTTTTTTTTTTTTTATCTATATATATATTTTTATGTGTTTTTAGCTAACAACTTCTGTGACATTCTTTTTATGGCAATAAAATGTACAAAATATATACAATATCTCTTCCATTTAATGGATCGAAATAACACGAGTGTTATGCAATAATTGATTTTCAAATTTATTTTATATCAAATTTTAAAATAGAAATGTTGATCAGCATGTAAACTTTATACATATATGAATATTGTCAATCGTTAAAAAATTTGCTTTTTATATTGAAATTCAATAAAAATGATTAAATTTAAAATGGAGCCTTTTGGCTATTAGTTAATTGATTTATAATTGGCTATAAAAAAAATACATCGATATAGAAGAATATCTTGTGATAAAATCAACATATTAATATGATTGTTGACATTTTGGAAAAATTGTTTACAGATAAAATATGATGCCAAAGAGCTTACAAATTTCGATATGGAAAAAAGTAGTTGCTGCAAGCTTTGTTTTGCAAAGGTGGATGCAACAACAAAAAAAGAAAAAAAAAGCAAAAAAAATGTTTATGGTTGCACAAAGTTTTGCACAAGCTTTGCACAAATCGAGCGAGTGAAGCGCAAAACCAAAAGAGTGAAAAGTGGGCAAAATGCTGGCAATGCGGGGAACTTGGTTTGCTTTTGTGTTGCAAACTTCGTTTGCGCCCATTTGAAATTCATAAACGTGTGCGTGTGTGTGTGTGGCATATATTAGCATTACTTGTGGTGCATACATTTAGGCGCAGGCAGGCAGCCAGCCAGCCAGCCAGACAGCAAAAAGCAAATGCGCACAATGGAAATTCAAATAGGAACTAATGAGTCGCCACTCCAAAGCCAAACAAACCCCTAACAGGCCAACTATGTATTTACTAATTTTAAAGTTGGCCAGAACTAAACTATCATGTTAGCCAAGATAAACTCTTCAGTCTCGGCTGCTGGCTAAGGCCTAGTCAATCAGTCAACAAGTCGAGCCACAGAACAAGCCATTAAAATGCTGTTTAAAGTGGGCGGTGGGGCTGTGCGGGAGGGGAGGGGGTGTAATAAACAACGATGCGGCAGACAGCAAAAAAATAACAAAAACAGACAAAAAACGACAAAGCAACGAAAAAAAAAAATAAACTTTACAAAACTGCCAAACAAGTTTGTGTAAAGGTGTTGATGGGGAGGGGGAGGGGGAAGGGAAGGGGAGGGGAGGAGTAACTGAAAGTATAAAAACCTGACAGCGAAATTGAAGGCAAATGTTTGGTGCAAGTTGGGCAGAGTTTAACAACAAAAAAAAAGTGTCCCCGGGGCGCATTTGAGTGAATGAGGGTGGAGGGAGGATTGGGGTGGGAGGAGCAGTAGGCGTGGCCTTGCGCCAATCTTTAATGCGACCCTCGCACCTGTAAGGCATCACGTGTAAAATGCTGCCAACGGCAGTTTGACCCTCTCCGCTCCACCCTCTCTCTCTCTCTCTCTCCAACTGTGTTGCTGTACATCCTTTTGTGCTCGCATGTAAATTGAAATGGGGCCAAAATGCCATTAAGAGTGTCGAGCAAAGCCAGCGAACGGGCTCCCAGTTTATGTACATTAAATTAAAAATTAACTGTCACCGGGGATGTATTGAGTCGTGCAACAGGCAATAATAGTGACGTCAACTAACTTTCACCAGATGCGTCATTCTCATATTTAAGAGCCAATTTAAACTAAACATAATTCTTTTACATTTATCCAATATTTTAACTCTGTAATTTAAATTGAAATTCCATTATTAGCAATTTAAGTGAAATGACAGCTGGACAAGAGTAAATTGTTCGAGATTTTGGTATCTTCTTATGCTGTTGACAGCAGACTTAAAATGTGTAAACAGACATTTATTGAGCTTGAAGTCATTTTTCAGTCTGTTGTGTAATCGAATCCAATGCTGCAAGTTTCATTTACATTTGATTTGTTGTTAATTGATCAGTGCCACATGTGCCAACACTTTTGCCCAAGCAGCAAAGTAAATAAATTTAATACTTATTTTTGGGGCTTGAGGTCCTGGGACTAAAAGTTGCAGCATGTGCTGGGCAGGCAGCCTTGAGTACGGTCGTTGCATGCCCCATACCTGATTTGTGCCGTTAGCCGTTGGCTGTTGCTGGCTTTGTTGTTTTCATCGCAATGTTGCCGTGTTGCAATAACAAACTCATGCTAATTGCTTTGCTAACAACTGGCAACGACAACTTGGGTTTTGCCCTAAGACCAATGCCAAAGCGCAGCAGCAAACTATAAATATTGCCCGAATGTGGCAACAACAAGTTGCAACTGCAGCCAGGAGCACGCGCTCAACTACTGTCCTGGCTGGGTCCGGAGCAGCCTTTAATTACGATAGTAGGATACCGCAATGGCCAACTAGTTGCACACACACATACACACTCACACACACACACATTTACACTTATATAACTTGTGAAGTTGACCAGAGGATGCACGACGATTGACCTTTGTAGCTTAGGATATGGCTTGCTGCTGTTGCTGTTGCTGTTGCTGTTGCACAGACTGTTACTGCGAGACAGGTGCAAGGATACTGTCCTGTAGCATATAAATTTGCACACGAACTGGCGATAATTGCTGGGAAATTAAATAAAAATGCAATTAAAGACGACAACGTCGCGTCGTTCGAGACTCTGGCAAAAGTCCTCGTTGAAATGAGCATTCAATTAAAAGCCAAGCTGAGTGCAGGATACTTGCCCAGGTCCTGGCCCAGGCCCAGACCCAGGAGTCGCCTGTCAGGTGGTGGGGGGGGGGGGGGGGGGCATACACTTGATGGCAGCGTCGCCAATGCCATCGTCGGCATTTATAAAATGATTTTTATCTTTATCAAATTAGAAAACGACAACAGGAATAGCAGATATCCAGCACTCTCTACTACTACTACCCCCCCCCCCCCCAAACCATCCCCCCTGCACCATGTGCAACTCTCCTAAATTATCCAGTGCGACCAATTTCCAGCTCCAGTCAGCCGTATCTGCAGTGTCACAGCAATTAAAACTGTGCTGTGGCATACTGCAGATTACATCGCAGAGTGGCCAGAGAGAGAGAGGGGTGGAGAGTGGCATGGGGGGGAGTAGGTCTCGTGGGCCATTGATGGTCAGTGAACAACTGTTAAATGCTTTGAAGTTTATTTTTAGATTCGCAAGACTTCTCAGTGAATATATGCATGAAAATTGGATCTAAATTGTAAGTGCTGCTTAAAGCCGGAGCGGAGTTCAGGCAGAGAGTGGCTCTGTTGGGCTTTAGGCTAAATGATATTGGCCTAAAGTGTTAATTAAGGCTAATTTCAATTTGTGCTAAAAATGTTATTAAAAATTATTTAGTTTTCTTAACTGCAGCTATAAAATTGCTTTTAGCAAATGGATTTAAGTTAAACTAAAAATCATGCTCAAATTATGCAGAGTTATATTTATCGAAAGTTTTGTATATATTTAAATATATATTTTCTTTCTATATAAAATCTCTCATGTAGCATACCTTAAAATCTTTAGCAACTCGACATCGTTGGTTATTCAAATTGCGCTCACTCCAAGTTATCAGTTGGATTCCAATAAGACTTGGCAGTCTTTTAAGCCTCTTTGCTTGCCCTTTAATTCCAACTCGAACTCCAACTCCAACTCACAACTATATCCCAAAACTGTCTTACCCCCTCATCCTATCTGTACTGAAAAGCTCATTTATTGCATTTGATTCACTCAGCAGGGGTTTCGATCTGATATATATATATATATAGATATATATATATATATGTATTATTTTTTTTTTTTGTACTTTTGCGCAACATTTTCTTGTGTGCAGTTTGCCAGTGTCTACATTGGTTGGATTTTGTGGTGTCTGGTGGTTACTGGTTGCTCCACTCGCAACGACAAGGATTATGCAAAAAGTTTTTCATTAATGTTGGATTTAGATATTTTTTCACGCTTTGCAGCACTGGCCCTTGCCGCCGTTGCCCGGTTTTTCGCCCGGTTGGCTTTACTTTCGCGTTTGGCTTGTTGACAACGCAACTTTTGGGTCCCAGGATACGTTAACTTTTGTGCAGTGCAACGAAAGCTGCCACAAGCAACAAACAGCAACGACAACCAGCGATACACCGACAAACATTCAGCAGCAGCAAAAAACCGAGAAGCTGCAACAAAAAAGGTTTTTGTAGTTGCAATTTTGAGAGCAATAGAAATGAGTCTATTGGAATTAATACGATTTGGGATTGAAATCTCGACTAACTCTCAAATTTTTGTCTGTGTAATTTTTAATTATGATGTTTATTTACATAAGTTCCACAAAAGTATAAAAAATATTTCTCAAAATGTTAATAAAAATACAGTTATATATTATCCTATTCTGTATACTCTTTATATATCGTTTGTTTTATAATTATGTCATTTTCAACAGCTTAGTAAAAAATTGTGTTTTAAAAAATATATTTATGCGAAGTATTTTAGGGGTTTTCCCTCTTTTCAGAACTTTCTTAGTGTATTCTTTTATATTAATGTTTTTTTTTTTTATCGGAGCTGGAATACTTTTGGTGGTTGATTCTTTTGCGACACTTTTGCTGCTTTGTAGTGCAAATTGTTTGGTTTGTCTCCACTTTTCGCTTTGGTTTTTTTGTTGTTTTTTTTTTGCTATTTTTTTGGGGTTTGTTTCCTTTTGTGGCGTTTTCGATTTGTCTTTCTACATCCGCTAGACTGGCGACCTCTCCAAATCCCATCCCCATTTTCGGTCCCCTATTGCACATGCTTCACGCTTGCATTTATTTGAGTGTGTAAAGTTTTCTTACTTGATTTTTTTTTTATATATTTTTTTTTTCATTCTTTTCTTTCTTTATTTGGTTGAGGAGATTTGGCTGTGGCAATTTCACAGTTTTTACTCTTCCTGTTCCCGTTTTATGCCAACTTTGATAGTTTTGTCAAAAGTTTTTATTGCGATTTGTTGCAGTCGTGTAAAAGTAATGCCACCCAAAGAAAAAACTCAAATCCCCAATTGATATTATGGTGTGTAATGAAAATATGCTGGAGTTAACTATAAGGACGACGCCTTTAATCGTGCTTTAAGATTTATTGGGTACTGTCTTTTTTTCATTATCTATCTGTTATTGTTATCACAATGCTCGATGACCACCACATCGCCATAATTGGGCGGAGGCGTCTCCGGGCGTACAGTTCCTGTCTCCAAAACGTCCGTGTAGAATCGAGTAGTTGCCGCTGGCGGAGTTTCTGGACTACTTGGCTCCCGATCACGATTGCTGAACAGATTACTGCGGCTCAAACGTCGGATTAGCGTTGCGGTATTCTGGTTAATGGCGCGATAGTACTGATGCCTTGCGGGTCGCCCAAATAGACGCGATACAAAATTATCCTCGGGCCCATAAGGCTGGCGCACCAGAGCCCGCGACGGAACGTTCCGGGAACGCGGATTGGAGCGACGTGGATTGCGAGTGCGCGGAGGCGACCAGGTGTGAATCGTGGGCAGTTGCTGTTGTGATGAGTCTAGTGTGGCTGAGAAAAAAAATAAATGTTAAAATTATATTGAACAATTATTATTATAGTGAAATAAACTGATCATTTTTCAAACATAGAAAAATGTAAAAATAATAAATTTTGCTAATTTAAAATCAGCTTTTTAAATTTGTAAAATAAAATAAGCGCGTTGTACTAATTTGGTGTGTCCAATTAATTTAAATACAACTCTTTTCCATCTAAGAAATTAGTATTGTCTTTTCACTCTAATCAGCTGTTTTTTTTTTAAATTATTAATTAACTATTTACGCTTTTGTTTTTTTTATGTACTTTTGCAACTTACATGTTTCGCTCTGCTCATTTTGTTGGCGTTTCTTTCGCAGCTCGCAGCCACTTTTCACACAGAGTGCAAAGCTGATTATGAAAATGACCATGCAGATGCCAGTGGCGCCACCCACCGCAAATGCCAGCTTGACATCGTCCTCGTCAAAGATGCGCGTGCTCTGCACCTGGTCCGGTGGCTGACCAGCTCCGCCAGCGAGCAGCTCGTGACTGACTCGCTCCAGGCAATTGCGATAGCGCAGACAAAGCTGTTCGTGATTACCTTCACAAACGTCGATAAGCGTTGACAGCTCCTCCTTCACCTGGTCTGCATTCTGCTGTTGCTTCTCCTCCTCCAATTGCTGCTCGTCTGAATCATCGGGTAGCTCCCGCCACACAGTCGAGACAGATTTTGGAGCATCATTGCTGCTGCTGCTGCCGCTGCCACTCGCATCTAAGTGCTTCATGCGCTCCAGCTTAAGTGGCTCATCAGCTGTGTCCCCAACCTCGACATCGAGTGGATGCGATTTCAGGTTCTCCTCCAGGCAGTCGCTCATCCTAATAGCAATGCCTCGCAAGCTAAGCCGAGTGGCGACATTAATTAATGGTCGATCGCAATTAAGTGGATTCTCCTCCAGATTAAGAGAGGCCAAATAGCGTGGAGCATGAAACACATTGCTACTAAGTGTGATCAGCATATTCTGTGCCAGATCCAGTTGTCGCAACTGTGGCAGAGCACTAAGCGAATTTGCGCCCAACTGATTAATTTGTGCATTGCGCAAATTGAGGGTTCGCAGAGATTTGCTGCGTAGCAGTGGAGAATTTTGCAGAGTGGCCAGCTTGTTGCCCTCCAGATTGAGATGCATCAGCTGTGAGTTAGATTCAAGGAAATGCTCATCCACCTGCTGCAGCCGATTGTAGGACAGATCCAAAGAACGCAATCGTCGCAGCTCAGCAAATGCATTCACGTGCAACGTGTGGATGGCATTGTGGGCCAGTGTGAGATTGATAAGGTGCACTGTGACCTGGTTTATGGGTGTATATTGATTTGGTTAATCACTCATTACTCACAACTGCAATTGTTATACTCACCTCAAAAGAATCCACGTCAATGTTGGTGATATCATTGTAGCTCAAGTCCAATAGCTCCACTGTTTTGGGCATTTCAATGCTCGCGCTTATCAAGCGTTTAGCGCTAATTAAATAAATTAAATTAAAAATAAAAGTGAAAATAAATTGTACCTTCTCTTCTCTTACCTACAAATGGCTCGATTTCGCTGTGCATGGAGATCACACTCACAAACGCTGGGACAATTGAGCTGCAGTTGGGTCTTGCTGCGACAGACCTGGAGAACAACGCAGAGCAGCAGACCCACATAAAGTAGAATCTGTTTAAGGCCTAGCCACATCTTTGGCTGGATCACGCATTGCAGTGCCATAGATATTTGTATCCACTTCAATTGATGGGCATTTTGTAATGCCCTCGTTAATTTTTGACTTTTTTCTTATATTTATTTTTATAAAAAAAATACTTTTGACGACTTTGTCGACTAACAACTGAATGAAGAACTAGCTTCGCCCTCTCTCAACCATGACTAATTGTCGCGCTGCTTCCAATGGTCGAGCCTATCAGTTCCCTACGATATTATTTCTGTTTATTCACATAATTCGTGTAAATCACAGTTATGCTCGCTTAGTAACTGTAGCGCAGTTTTCCAGTGCGATAAGATAAGAAGCGAAGTGAAGATATTCGATGCCGTTGTTTGTGGAAGTGCAGGCATTTGCTCTAAAGCGGAGGGGACAGGGGTTTCTAGTTTGCCTTAGACTGAGTGAGTGGAATTGCCAGCTGTTTGTTCGTTTTGTCAAAAAAATAATAAGAAACAAATATAGATTAAAATTTGATCGTCACTGTTGTTTATATAATCTTGGAAATAGTTCTAAGCTTGTATGTATTTTTTGAGCACTCGAACTTGGGGGCTCAACCGATATCAGAAAAAATGGAGAAAAAATGGTTGAATTCACCGAGCGTAATAGACTGCGAAATACTTTGATACCAGGTTGAAGGAAATAGGGTGGTTCTAGGCAAGATATACTGCCCAAGTTTGATGTTCAAATTTCGGTAGATATAAGCGAGTAACCTTTCTTCGTAGTTTGGTAACTGTAGCTCTTAAATTACGGGAGTTTGTGATTATATTAGATTATATTATTAGTTTCTTAGTAATCTTCTTTTTAGTAATATTCCTTGTAAGTTTGCATTGCTAAGCTGTGGGAGATATAGGCATATATAGATTTTGGTCGCTGGACTGGGCGTGGTTAAACATTGCTCCGAATTTTTTATAACAGCATTTTTTAGTAATATTCCTTTTTAAATTTGCTAACTCCTGGTTTCAAATTGTGTGAGATATATGGTCTACATGGACAGTCAGCATGACCGAAGCCATCGGTTTCAAACTAAAAAAATACAACGACGATAACAACGGCAAAACGATGATAAGAACAAATTAGAACTGCTCATAATGCTTATAAGAAAAAATTACTCATTGATGATTAACGACACTTTTTATAATTTTTTGGAGTGCGTAATTAGCGTAATTAACTTGAATAGTAAAGATTTACACTTGTATTGGACACTTGTACATAGTATTGAGACGCTTCACATCAGCAGATGTAAGCGCGATCCTTTGTCCCATTTCGGATTTACCATCCGGATGCAGTGCGATAATTGTTGCTTGACCATTTTTTGAGAAGGCCATCGAACTGTAGTGCAATATGCTACCGTAGTCATAGGTCACATCAAAGTCTCCCACCACATCATAATCGTATTTACGGAAATTTTTTTCTTTTCCCGCCGTAATATTTTCCTCGACAATTTTGACAAAATCATCGCGATCCGGCGAGCTTTGTTGATGATGGAAGCCCAACGTGTGGAGCAGTTCGTGTTGTATGGAGCCCAATTTGAAGCAACCAGTGTCCAAAGGATTTACGGCCAATCTGAGGTTCTGTTCACCGCCTATAAACCCAACGTTGGAACTGCAGCCAGATGAGGAAACGAATATATACACATAGTTTACGGTTTCATTACTGGCTGGCACAAATCGTATGCAGGAATTAAGTTCAATTATTTTCATGGCAATTTCAATATAAGCCACATAAGCTGCATCTAAAAAAGAAAATGTCGCATTAGATCCAATAATTATAATAGAATCTTCAAAAGACTACCGAAATTCGTGTCAATCTTGTAGTAGACTGTGGCATTGGGCCAGTGTTGAGTCGTGGATAGTATTCCATTCCGTGTGACCATCACATCCATGTCACCTTCGAAGTAACCAGCAGTTAGCTCTGGATCAGTTTCAGTTTCCGCCTCATGTCTCACGACGGGTCCTGCAAAGGCGACCAAGCACAGACAACCCACGAGCAAAAAACCAAACCGAATCCAAATTGCGATCATTTTGCACTAATTCTTTTTAAATTCGCATTTAGCTAATTGAGTTAAATTATTTATTATCAGCCAGATAATGTTTGATAAGAAATTTAAATGCTTTAATCGACAGACCCTTAAAATAAATAATAAATAATCAAGCCAAATGTTAAACTAAAATATTTCGTTGTTGCCAAAGCTATAGTGGCACAAATAGAGAGAGAGAGAAAGGGAGAGAGAGAGAGAGAGAGAGAGAGGAGGGACGTTTTATATGCTATCTAAATGAAACACTTCTATCCGCTGCATCTGCATCCAGCGACAGCGTCTGCAGGCCAAAAAAAAAATATCCACAAAAAAAAAAAACAGAACTAGAAAAATAATAGATGAAGGAAAACTTGGAGTCCGGCCTGAGGCCAGTTGGAACGAGTTGATCGTTAGCTGGGATGATGGCGACGCTGGCTGGGAGCTACTTAACAGCACAGCTTGCGCTTCCGCACAGCTGCAACTTCCACAACGATGTGGCTGAAGATGTAATGGCCGCAAATCCACTTGTCTACGCTGCACCACCCCGCACGATGGCTTCCCCCTTTTTGGCTGTGCTTGTCCGTTTGCGACTTGCTTCCGCACTCCGTTTGTTGCCTTTAATTTATGACTATGGCCAGGCGCGCCTTAGTCGCAGAGACGCTGCTGTTCCTGCCGCAGTCGGCGGCGGCGGCTGCGCCTCTCTTCAGTCTGTTGGTATAGTATGGGGCAGTGGTTGCAACATCCGCTGTTTGTTCGAGCCATGTTATTTCCCACCCGAGCAGCAGCAGTGATCGGCACAATGAATGCAACAAGACGAAGTAGAGTAACAAAAAAAATTCGCAAACTTTTCACACACATTCAGTTTTCGCAGTTTTGGTTGCAGCAGCGTCGGAAATAGTTAACTTTTATATGCATTTCAAATCAGAAACTTTTGCATTCAAACTTTATTAAAATTACGTTTGATGTTCGTCCAATTGCGTGCCCCACTGCCTCTTTGCTGCACCGCTTTGCGGGTTGATTTTTGCAATTTCTATTTGGAGTATTGTTGGCCAAAATGTTGGTCGCCATCGTCCTAGTTCGTTTAGTAGCCCTTTGTTAGTTTGCTTTTGTCAAAGGGTTCCCATATGGGGCATACTAACTTGGCCATCACTTGACATTTTTTATTTAAATTCAAATTAATTAATTAATTTCTTTTTGTGCTATTCCTCATCTTTGAACTCGTCTCCTTTAATACATGTTTTGTTACAAACAATTTAGTATTTAAAAATGTAAAAAATTAAAAAATAAATATTTAAAAATCCATGTTTAGACAATAATTTGGCTAGCAATGCGAGCATTTTGGATGAAAAGCGTATTTTAAGTTCGTGGCAAGGGAAATAGTTTTGTCCTTTGGCTTGCTTGAATTGCACATTTCCATTATTGTTTTGACTGCTGGCGCTTTTTTGTGGCATCTTCTCTGACTGGCACTTGCAGCAGTTGTGGCTTCCCTCTTCGACTGACTCCTCCTCCGCTGCCCGCCACTAATGACCGACATTGCTTCCTAATTACAAAAGTTTTGCATGCACTCGTTGCACTCATCGGGGGGATGGTCGGGCAGGCTGGGCGGCTGGGTCTGTTGGCCGAAAAAACTTTGGAGTTTATTTGATTTCCTTTATTTAATATTCGAATGCTTAAAGTTCAGCATTTCATTTAGTTTTTGGAAGGACACCAACTACAATTAACTAGAGGCTCCATTGACTAGACCATGCAGCACGAGGCCTGAACCGCGCTACACATGTTTGGCCAGTTCAACAAAAAAGAGAAGACACAACGCACAGTGCCACATATGTCATGTGACACATGTGGCACAGAGTCAGCAGAGGTATGAGGCCCAAAAAAGAGACGGACAAGCGGAGGGATGGACGAACGGACGAACGGACGAACCGACGGGCACACTTAATGATAAACAATGCTTGCGGTCAGTTTAACATGCCGAGCTATTACCCCAAACACTAACACCCCCCATCCACAGCTGCCTCGCACACCCACATAACGAGTGGACAATTTACACACATGCTGGAACTGGTCAACAGAGGGCGCTGCTGCTGTTGCTACTGCTGCTCTATGCAAAAAATGAAACAAGAAATTATAGTTTTATTCAATACCACGAAAATTAAATACTCTAGCAGACTCCAAAAAAAAAAAAAAAAATTATTTTGTATTTTTAAATAAAATAAAAGTGATTCTAAATTAATTAAATGAGGTAATTCATTTTATTTCGTGCTGCAATTTTATTTTTAACTTTACAAACTATTTCTTTCTCAGCTCTACAAATACGATTTTATGGTAAATTAAACAAAGTACCTCAACCATTTTTTTATATTAATTATTAATTAATTATATTAATTAATTAAGCTGTACTTTATTTAAAATGTTGCACAGTTTACGATAAAGTTGAAAGAGCCGATTGGTTGAAAGGATATTAAACAAGTGGACAACCAAAGCAAGGAGAGAGCGACAAAAACAACATGCTTAAAAGAGCAGTAAATGAGAATTTATCCACTTGCTGACCAACTCACATACACTTCAGCTAACACACACACACACACACACAGAGCTTGGACGAGTGGAATACAAACGCACATCGTAAAGTTTTAATCGGATGTTGTCCAGCTTTACATGACGCCATCTACTGGCTTAGAGTGCAATATCCTGTGGCACGCGATAACATCGCATACAATGAGAACAGGCGCTGCCACACACACACTCACACACATGTGTGTGTGTGTGTGTGTTGCTTATGCCACCGTTTTGGGATGCCTGGACAAACGGTTTTGGCCCTTTGTCGTTTGATGGCATTCGGCAACGCAACACGAGCTCAAACTACGCACTGCCACAATGCTACCCCTGCTAACACATGGCAGAAAAAAACAAAGCGCACAAACACACACATAGACAGACAGTCAGACAGACAGACAGACAGACAGACAGTCAGACAGATGGACAGACACACAGCAAGGCTAGACACAGTTACAGCCTCATCTGACCACTGCCCCGCACTCCCCTTATAACTATCCATGCAGTATACAAAACGCAAAGGCTATGAAAGAGCCGCCACAAAGGCTTAAAAAGTGCTCGCAAAAAAAAGAAGAGTGGATGGGGAGTACGGTGGATGGGGGTAGAGGGGAGATCGTTGTCGTTACACGCACACTTGTCCTGACCAGTTGTCCAGGAGTGGGGCATTCAATGTGCCGGGGCTCTGAGCAGCGGCCAACTTCGTTGTCATTGTCGTGACAGGAAATTAAGATGAATGTGGCGAGCAAACTGCAGATCCAAACCTGACTTTGGACACTGGACACAATGGGTGGGAGGGGGCTACAGTCGGAACTAAGTGTGTGTGGTTGGGGAATTTCGACTTGGTTTTTGTCTCCTGTTCTAACTGTTTGCGTTGTTTGTCTCTTTGGCTTGACGACCTCTTAAAATATTCATAACACAAACTGTTGCCACTATCTGCTGCTGCCAAGCCACAAAATGCGGTAATGTTACCAGCTGCACCAAGGGGGAAGCGTTACTACTGTTGCAAAAGGATGGATAACGAATGAGACTGTTGGGTGCAAGAGTTTAATTTAAGTTAATTGATTTTTATAAATTAGAGTTTAATTTAAGTTAATTGATTAATTAATTTATAAATTAACTAAGCGACTTTTTTATAAAACAACAAATAATAAAAAATTAAAGAGTAAGCTAAGAATACAAAAAAATAGTAAGAGGGATTAAAAAATTATTAAGAAAAATATTAAATATTTATATTTTATTCAAAACCAAATTTGATTAGCAAATAAAATAATATATATTATATATAAATCATAGTTTCTGATGTACATTCGAATAATTGGTAATAAGTTCTCATCTCAGCTATTTAGTTAAATTATGTTTATAACTTCTGTTTTGGATTCCCAGCAAAGTTTCAAAATTGAAACAATTATATGAGGACAAAAGCGATTACATGGTAAATGGGCCAAAATTGCTGTTCAACTTTCAACTGTTTCCGTTTGCTCTGTTTTTTGGGCTAATAACTTAATTGAGCCATTGCACGCATGGGAGAGCTAATTAAAAAGTTGCTAACTGTCTCTCGTAAAGTCCTTCGGACAGGATTGGCTGCCATTGTTAGTGTAAAGTTAAATGATTTGCTTGGTATAAAAGCCAAAGTCTACTTAGAAGTCACTTATAGTCTCGATTATGGTTCGTTACGTGCCCCGCCTGGCTGATGGCCAACGGGTGAAGCTCCCCTGGCCTCTGGCACTGTTTCGTCTCAATAACATCTTTTGGCCACTGGACGCGAGCACTTCAGCCAATGGGCGTCGCTTTGATTATGTGCTGGCGTTCATCGGATTCCTAATCTACTTGCAACTGACTGATGCGGAACTGCGCTATTTGCGCTTTCAGAGGGGCAACATAGATGCCTTTCTGACTGGGGTGCCCACCTACCTGATACTTGCGGAGTCGCAAATTCGCTCTGGGCATGTCCTGTGGCACAGAGCACAATTGCATCGGTTGCTCCGCACATACTTCAGTTGCATCTATGTGGATCGTCATTCGGAACCGATACTCTTTCGACAAATTGAGCAGAAGCTATTGCCAAATCGCCTGGTCTCCTCACTTTACTTAATGGTCGTCTCTGGCTATGTGATGGCGCCCATTATAATGCTGATCAACAGGAAACAAGAATATATTTTTTCCATGATACCCGCCTTTGATACCCGACCACTCTACATATTCGTGCCACTTACGCTAAGCTGTGTCTGGGTGGGACTCTTTATTGCTAGTATCGTTATTGGGGAGACTGCCCTGCTCTGTGAACTGCTCTCCCATCTCAAGGGACGCTATATGCTGTTGCAGCGCGATATGGATGCCTCAATAGATGAGATACTGACTGCCCGTCAGAGTGAGCATATTGCACGCCAATTGCGTGAGCTGCTTGTCCAGACTCTCCGCAAGAATGTGGCCCTTAAACGATTCGGAGTGCAGCTGGAGGAGCATTTCACGGTTCGCATATTCATCATGTTCGCCTTCTGCGCCGGCTTGCTGTGCGCCTTGAGCTTTAAGACAATTGTGGTCTGTTTTAGATTTTTTATAAGTGTAATCATACTCGAGAATGAATTTATTGATATTTTCCTCTTTTTTTTGCAGAGTCCAACGGGCACCTATATGTATCCCATTTGGTTTGCTGCCAAAACTATGGAACTACTTTCATTGGGAGTTATTGGCTCCGATCTGGCACATATGGTAATTAACAGAGAGCAAGATTTCATTTAAAATTCCAATTCATATTCCATATATTTTTATGGAAATCATAAAATGCTTAAAATAGTATATTAATATAATATATAATGCTTAATACTTAATAATTGTATTAAGCCCTTAGACACTAAAAGTAATTTTTAGTAGTAAGTATTTTAATTACTTGTTTTTAATTATTATATATTTATTTATTTATTTATTATTTATTTCATCTAACTTCCCAAAATTCACTTTAATGCATTTTTGGTTTATAGACAGACTCCCTAAGCACGATGTTCTATCTAACGAGGTGGGAGCAGGCAATCTATTACTCCACCAATCAACGTGAGAATCTACGGCTGATGAAGGTCGTCGCAGTGGCAATTCAACTCAACCATAAACCCTACCATATGACGGGCCTGAAGTACTTTTCACTCAGTCTCCAAGCAGTTTTAAAGGTGCTGTCTTCTAAGGCTATTAATTTTTCAGGCATTCACTAATTGTTGACAAACTCGTTTTTTTTTTTTTAGATTCTACAGGGTGCATTCTCGTACTTCACGTTTCTTACCTCGATACGATGAGTTGCTCTTCATTGGCAGCTGCTCGTTGCATCTGCATCTGCTCAATTTAATAAATCGTAATTATTTAATTATAAATAATTGAGAGTATCAGAATTGAACAGTGAGCTCTCAAACGAATGATTGCATATTAAGAGTCAATTAATGGTGAATTCTTTTTAATTTAATTAAATTGATAAAATGTGTCGTTCACACATCGCTGCCTGCTGCTGTCGACGCCAATGGATATTAATGTATGCGCATCGGTGTGTGTGTGTGTTTGGGTGTGTGTGTGTTTGGGGGTGTGTGTGTTTGGGTGTATGTTTGAGTGTGTGTTTTTGGGTGTGTGTTTTTGGGTGTCAGTGCATGTGTATTTCAGTGTTAATGTGCGTCTGCATTACCCCAAAAGTAGGCAATAAAATATTCATTATTCCTGCTATGGGCAACGAGTGCAGAAACTTACCAAAAAGTTAATAAAACTTTGGCCTTTTGGCATTTTCCACTGAAATTAGAAACGCTCAAAAACAGCTGATCAGCAGCAATGCCATAAATCTTTAGTTTTTTTGTCTCGCATTTCGGCTTCTTCTGGCTTCGTTTATCACTTTTGCTGTGCTTCCATTTCAATTTCCTGCTGCACGAACATTTTTGGTAAATTAATCCATTAAAGTTTTGCCCATGAAATGAGCAAAAGTTTTCACATAAAAATCTGTGCATCCATCTCTGTCTCCCTTTCGCTCTATATACTTTTATTCTCCCACTCCTACTCTCTCTTTCTTTCTCTCTCTCTCTGATTGTCTTACTCACTCTGTTAACCGTCTCGCTGTCGCACATAATTCTTTGGTACATGCGTCAGCCTCATTGATAATTAGAAGCAGAGTCGAATCGTCCCGCCCCATTACCCAATTTGCACTTCATTAGCGACGCGTTGTTCATACCAGTTGCCGAGCAGTAGGAGTCGAGTGGATATCGGTGGCACAAATTGAGTTATTCTGCTGACATTCGCGGTGTAGTTGAAGTTGCCCCAATTGCAGTGGCACGCAACTCACCTAATGAGTTTTTGTTGGCCATGATGCGTGCGAAAGACACAGTTTGCTACCTAGTTGACATGGATTTTTGTTGAAGCTGGTATCAGTCACATATTTTGAATAGAAGTTCCTTGAAATGTTTTAATAATGATGTAAATTTAAATGTTTATATATTCCCCTAATCTCTAATGAAATTTAGTAATAAACCCAATTCCTGGAAAAGCTGACAAATATTTTTAAACAGCTGTAATCCGTAAATACTCAGACTCTGGTGCACATATTATTCATTATTTTTTTTTTATAAATATATATTTATTTTGCCCAAATGTATATGAGTACTTTTTAAAAATTCTCAAAACTTTTTCGCACTCCACTGAAAAATTTTATATTTATGCTTTGGTGTTGCCAACTGAAGTTGAAAAACAAACAAATACATAAACACATATAAAAAGTGTGTATGAATTCTGTGTGTGTGTGTGTATGTGTGTGTGTGTGCTGTGGTGTGGAATGAGGGTGAAGGGGAGGCCAATGTTCTAAAAGTTTTAGCTTGTAATTATCATTAGCGATATTGTGTCTAAAGTTTTTGAAGCCGCGTATTAAGCGCCCTGCGACCCACAGACATTTGGCAATGGATGGAAGTTGGTTGTGTGCTTGTGTTTGAGTGTTTCTGTCTATGTGAGTGTGCGTGTGTGGGTGTGTGTGGGTGTGTGTGGATGTGGGTGTTGGCGTGGCTGGTTGAATCATACAGTTATGCTTCAAACAGGCGCATACACATTGAAACTTTTGGCTTCATTTAACTTGGCCTTTTGATTTGATTGCACAGCTACCAAGATATATATGCGATGAGAGTGAGAGAGAGATAGATAGAGAGAGAGAGAGGGGGGGACATGAAGCGAAAGCGAGACAGAGGAGCGCATTAAATCAAATTAAGCGCGCCATATAAGCGACGAGTTGGGCAAACAAAACTTTTAATTACCAGCGCATTTTCTTCTATATTTTTACAATTTTATTATAAATTTTAATTTTGTTTTCTCGTTTTGCTGCATAACTTGACCAAATGGTTGGCCTTGCATTAAATTACGTGTCAAGCATGTCATTTTTGTCTACCCTTGTTAAGTGAATTACCGTTTTATGATGCACTTAAAAGAATTATTATTATTATTTTTCATATGTCAACTTTACAAAATTAATATATAAGACACATTTAAATGATTCATATTTATTTATCTCTGAATGGAAATGAGTTTTTTTTTATTCTTTAATTTTGATCGAAATCATTTTAATATATTAGACAGTCAGTGTTTTCCTCGAAGTTTCTCGCATGCTTTGTCTAATTGCCTTGGCAACACTTAATTTGCTTCATTAATTTAAAATGCATTTAATAGTTGCGTTGCACAAAGTTGACAAATTAATTTCATTAAATGATCAACTCAGACAGTCAGGCAACAACTGCGACTATTCTGAGAACCCTTTAAAACTGGCAGTAAAAATAACTTTCACTTGTTCCACATACCAGAAAGAAGAAATAATTCGCAAAAAGGTGGAAATCAAATATGCAACCCGCCTGCAGCCAGCCTTATTCATGTGTGACTCTGGATGTGATTTTGCTTGCGAGTGTGTGTGTGTGTGTGTGTGTGTGTATATCTGAGCTGTGTGTAATTATGTCTGAGATTATACCCACAGTTATACTGTGTGTTCGCCTTTAATGCACACACCATTTTACCGCCCCGCATCTGTCCTTGTAGATGTTCCCAACGTCAACGTCAAAAGTTTTGTGCGGTTTTCTCGGGTGCAAATCTCTGAGAGCATCTCGCTCTCGCCGTGGTAATGTGCTGACGCCTTGCAGTGAGTTTTGGTCTCAGAGGCAATGACATTTACCAAGCAGGATTTTCAGCTGCTTAACAAAAATCTTGCTTGTACCAGCTTAAGTGTAATTATTAAGGATTTAAACTTTCTCCTGAGTGCAGCTCTGTTTAAAAAAAGTAGCATTTTAAGTAGTATTTTCGAAAAAAATTAATTTATATACTTCTTATAGATAAGTTAATTAATACTTCAAATTTCAATAAGTTAAACTGAAATTTCTGTTTTTAGTGTTTTCAAAATTTGTAATGTTAATACTAAAATGATAAAGTCCATGGAAAGCCATAAAGTGCAATTTTATATAGAACTTCAAGCATATTTCAATATTATTCCATTAGTAGAATAGAGTAGAAGTCTTAGCCGATGTCATTGAGACGTTTTGTTTTGTCTGAGTGCTTTAAGTGTGGTTTTTAAGATATTTTACTCATATGCGTTGCTGCTTTCTGACTTAAGTATTCGCATTTCCCTGTTGCTGATGTTGCTGTTGTTGCTGTTGTTGTTATTGTTAATGTTGTTGCTGTTGCTTGTGTTGTGTTGGCAGTGCTGTTGGGTTTTGGCTTTTGCTTGGCTCGTAAAGTCGCAGGAAGTTATTATCCTAAAAACTTTACCCCTGAGGGCAATACAAACAAAGGCGTAGCACAGCAACAAAGCGCAGCATTCATGTCTGACTATGAAATGGCTCTGCCTGCACTCTCCCACACACACACACATACATAATATGTACACTTGTATATATATATAAATGTGTATATCTGTGGTTTGCCTATGCATGAAAACAGAATGTCATAAAATTAGAACGATCATAAGCAGAATAGCAGGCAACGCATCGTCTCGAGTCGAGTAAAACTCAACACACAAAAACTTGGCCAACGCGTTGACTTTTTACAGCTCTCGGCAAATAGTTGATAGCGACGCGTTCTACTAGCCGGCTTAGCACATTAAATTCTTTCTATTTTATCTATTCTAGCAATAAATTTAAAAGGCAAGCATTCCAAAGGACCACAGTCCCATTTCTTAGTTTACTTTAGTAGTTGCAGTGCGCAAGTAGCATAATTTAAATTTAAATTGCATTTGGTGGTTATGAAAAACCTAAAGTTATTTTGGCTTTTTTTGCTCGCAGAAAACCGAATTGACCCACCATAGCACATCCTAAAAACCATCGATCGAAGCATGTACATACCATACCTATCTTGATCTAGAATAATCGGTTATCTTAGAATAAGCGAAGATTACCTAATAATTATGGTCTGGAGTTAATCAGCAGACATCTAAATTTTCACGAGAAAACTTATGATTTTATATATCATTAATCTTAGGATGAGGTTCAATAAAAATAAAAGTTTGGTAACTCTAGCTCTAAACTAGCAATTTTTGAACGCTGAATTGAGTGTGGTCCAATAAGGTTCTTGAAGGTTTTTGCTAGTTAAATGCATTTCAAATTTTATAAGTCTAGTCTTGAATTTTTCGGAGATATATTGATGCATCGAATAACGTTATCAGGTATATTAGTTTCGGTTTCGATTCTTCCTATGGAAAGCAAATGTAGTCGTTAATTTATATATGGATCTTAATGAAAATAATCATAACAAGAACATTTAATAAAACCCTCTTTGAATGTGAGCATCGCTCCAAGAGAGCGTATTAAATTCTTTAAAAGCTTAGAAAAATTATCGGAGAAGTAACTTGCAACGCTTGCCTCGTTACCCGTTTTGGTGTATGACTTTACAGATCTCTCCTCTTAGCCATCCTTTTGGTCATCTTCAGTTGTAACTAAAAACGCAAATGCATTTCCTGCATAAATTAAATGTTTACGGCTTCCGTTTCCTGTGTAGGTGTGTGTATGTGTGTGTGTGTGAGAGTGTGTATGCTGCAGAAAGAGGTTGCAGGTAGCCCAGACTGTTGGAGGTTGGCATTATAAAGCCAAAAATATACACGAGGTGCGCACAACACCCAACAGAATACGCACAGACTCACACACAGACACACTCACAGACACACACACACTTACACAGATAACGGGCTAGAAGCTGGCATTATAGACATTACCATGGCTCTTGGCTCTGAGCAGCGACATTGTTGTTGGTGCGCTAATTTTTAATTACGACCACTAAATATTCAATTTTTAGTGTCGTGCAGAGGCAACTGCAAACACTTCCTCTACCAGTTTGGGCGGTGCTTTTTGTTTTGTGGATTAACCACAGCCAACAAGTAAGAACAACAAAAGAGAGAAAGCGACAGAGAGAGAGAGAGAGAAAGAGACAGATAGCGCGAAACGATGTGCAAAAGAGACAGTTGATTCCTGTCACTTGGAATTGCAAATGCTGTGATTATTCTAGGACCACAACAATAAAATGTTACTTATTTAGTCCAGGTGGGTCTTCTTGATTTTATCCAGTAAGTTTAGTTCTGCAGATTGTGGAACTAGTTGTTGACGAATTTTTACGCTTATCTAAAAGTTTTGCATCTGATAAAATCTATGTTTTACTGTTTAGTTTATTATGCAAATATTTTGTATCATAAAAAAATCTAATAACGAGAAAGTTCCAAAGGTCATTCGAATAAACACTCTCAATATTTAAGACTAAGCTGTTTGTACTGGGTTATGCAATATAAAAAATCGCTAAATTCCACAACTAAAGTGATTCTGAAATTGCAATCGAAATAGCTCAAGCAGTAATTCCACATTGGATTTACAAGGTGTCCAGATATACAAGCGTTCCATGGAGCCAAGATCATTGTCACATTCTGAATAAGTAAAAGTTGTGGGTATTCCCTTATATCATATGTTACCATTGAAAATGGGTATAATGGTTCTGGGCTAATGTATGTAACAGACAGAAGCAAGTATCGTCGGCCCCATTAAGGAAATCTATTCTTGATCAGGATCAAAACACCTGTCAATATATATGAATATCTGCATCCGTTTGCAAATAACGATACTTATTATATTCTGTAGAACTTGTACGTATATATGTACGTATGTATGTACGTATGTATGCACGTATGTATGTACGTAATTATATACTTATTTATGTACGTATTTATGTACTGTTATTTTTGTTGCAAATCGGCGATTTCAATTCGGGCTGGTGAATATATGGAAATATAAATTTAAAAATATTTGCTGTACCATTGTTTTTTACTCTTTAGTGTCTGTTAGAAATGGGAGCAATTCCACGCAAAAACCGTAAAAATTTTAAAGGAAATTTTGGCAATATAACTAAAATATATTTATATAGTCATCGAGACACGTGCGATTGAATTTATCAAGGCAATAATCATTTATAATATTAATTTTACTCAAAGTGTATTTATTTCGTACATATCATATTTGATGTTGATTTTTCCATTGCTTATTGATTACTAAATTATATTTATAGTCTATATAAATGTATATCGCACGTAGAATATTTATTTCATGTGTCAAGGTCATAATATAAATGTATATGTAACATTTTAATTAACTTGGAAATGTAATGTTTTCATTGAAGATTAGTTGAAGTTGACACCATTAGCAATACATACGCCTGAGCTTAAGCACATCTTTCATGCTAATTCCATTGCGCTGACCAATTCGGGGACCACTGTGCAATTGAACAATTGTGGGTCTTCCGTTTTTTGAGAAGTCATTGGGTCCATAATGCATGACACTATTATAATCATAGCCGACACCAAAGTCACTTACATCCCTTGCGCTATATTTGCCAAAATTGACTTCCATGCCAGGAGCAATGTTTTTATATTCGATCCTTACGAACTGGTCCCTCTTAGGATCACTCTGCATGTGCACCATGCCGAGGGCATGAAGTAGCTCATGCTGTACGACACCGATTTTCATGCAATAACTTCCCAAATTGAGAACTTGCGGTCTGTCTTGAAAGCCAACTACGCTCCAACAACCAGAGTCTTTTCTTCGAATTACGAGATGAGGCTTATTCGAACTAGTCGTACGTCGAAATCGCACACAGGTCCAGTCTGAAATTCCTTTCATGGCCTTCTGGATAGTATGTTCGTCACTGGAATCTGTGGGGTAGAAACAACTATAATACCCACTGTGCTGGACGCCTGGCTACCTACTTAAGCCCACGATATTGTAGACGAGTTCTCTTCTAGGCCAGTAATAGCGCCTCCAAGACATCACATTTCGGCTAATTTCGTTTCCCGAAAGATGATTAAATTGCGCTGGCGTGAGACGCATGTCGTCTTCCACAATCAGGTCCTGTTCATCCTGCTCGACAGCCAAGACCTGTCTTAGGCCCAAGGCGTTAATTATGAAAGTCCAAAATAGGTATTTGCTGTAGTTCATTTTCAAAATGAATTCACAAACTATTTTTATGTGTTTAGTTTTATGTGAAAATTTTCGAATAATTTTTTATAATAAGCAATGTTAGTTTCTCAACTTGGACCTTATTTAAGTATTAGTATTTGACATATGTATAAATGATAAGTGCTTTCGGTCGTAATGACTATCATAACATTTACTTCAGATTTCAGTGTCCTTCAGTTTGAGCTATTAAATTGATTATTATATGCATTATTTTTAAACAGTTTATTTTTGTATTGTAATTGTAATTCGATGCTTTTCGTAGCTGTAATGCATAACTTTCACGATTTTAATTTTTTTTTTAACAATTAATTCACTTTTGTCTATTTATATAAATTGCTAAAATACAATGTTTAAACCTAATATGTACATTATGCACTAAACAGACTACCAAATAATGGCGACAAATCGACAAAAAAATTGTTAGCGTGAAAAATCTGATTGATTTGTTTCGCTCAGCTGCAAATCGCTTGCTGAGAACTGTGACCCGAAAATTTTGGAGACTTATCGAACAGCAAATGCAGTTCTGTTTTTATATTGCCTTCGCTTTGACATGTTCAAGAGAAAAACAGTGACGCAATTCCTCTATGGGTAAGAGTAAATGGATGCGACCAGGTCCCAAGTTGATGTACTAGGGGTCCTAAGGAGTTTTACATTTGTAGAAAATAAAAGAAAAACTCTACACATTATTTACTTTTTTGGGCATGCGAATATTAAATTTCTTAATAACACAGATTTTAGAAATTTATGAAAAGAAATCTAAGTTAAAATTGGTTAACCAACTATGTTTTCTAAAGACATTGAACTGGTCCAATTGAGACCTATCTTTGTATGTTGCATGAATCGAGACACAATAAATTGCCTATTTTGCGACAATAATACCACATCTAGATTTATATGCAGTAAGCTTTTGATTTTCTGAGTAATTTAATGACCAACTATAAGGCTCATTTATAAATATCTAAAAGGGCCCTTAAGTCAGCATGACTCGGCTTATATCTTTTATGATATTCATATACAAAATATTTCCCAAAGGAAAAGAAAGCTAATTTCACAGTTGCGCTTTTCTTTCGCAACTTAATGATGATAAATTCCAATTCCTTATTGTCATTTACTTAGCTGCCTTTGTACTTTCTTTTCAGCCTTCGTTCGCATCAGTCGCCCACATTTAATCAGTTTATTATGTTGACAAATGTAATTAGGTAAACGCTGTGCCGCTGTCATTTGTGTTCAGATTCATTTTGACAACTTTCTTTCCCGCTTCCATAATCGCCTTGCTACGTAAGGGATTGGAATTGAGATTTGGATTTGGACAGTGACAGTGACAAGGCAGCAGACACAAAGGTGTCCTAAAAGATAACGAAGGAAAACATTAACGAAAAAGTACCATGTAATAATTGACAAATAAGGTGATTTAACTAAAAATTCATTCGTATTATTGAATTTCAAACAGCAGCTAAAAGTATGCTATGAATAGAAAATAAGTGGTAATTTATTAGAGATACGAGTTAATCTAAGAAATACCAGGTAAATATAGTAAACTATACATATAAAGTAGAGTATAGATTGTTCTTAGGCAAGGAAAGTTAATCTACAATATTTAGTATTTCACATTAAAATACCTGTAGCTTAATACTTTCCGATCTCAATAAAAAAGCTTAACATAATTTGATAAAATATACTTTATAATTGATTAACATTTTTTTTATTGTTCTACTATTAAATTAAATTCTTACAACTTGGTAGACGAAAATACGTTTTCAACATGGTGTATATACATATATATATATATATATATATACGATCCGATTAGATAAGATCGGAAGCTTTGTATTGTTGTAGTTTCCCAAACGCTAAGAACCAGCTATAAATTTAAAACAAGTAATGCTATAGTCGAGTGAGCTCGACTGCAAGATACCCAGAAGCCAGCTCTTAAAAACATTGTTTTAGTTTTGCCATTTTGAAAAATTGGCAATTTTAGATTTAATTTATTAATTATTGTTCTTTTGTTAAACACACAGATGGACAGCCAGTCCGTACGGGCAGTCGGACATGGCTATATTGACTTGTCTGTTGATTCTGAATAAGAATAAACATATACCTTCTGTAGTCGGAGAATCTCCCTCTGTTTGTTACTTACGTTAAAAGATCTTCAATATACCCATTTTAATCGTTTATATTAGTTTCAGGGTATTAATGATTTTCAATAAACTGACTGGCCACATTCTTAACTTACTTTATAGTATTTGGCGAACTTACTGGCAGTCGTTTAAAACCAATCCGGTGGTCAACATGAAAGGCTTATCCATATTTCTGCTTATCCTAGTATGCAGCAAGAGCTGCCTTTCAGCTCCAGCAATACGGGAAGAGACCGATCCCGAACTGACTGCTGGCTATACACAAGGTGATATGATATTGGAGAATTCGAACAGAAATGGAATGATCAACGAAATCTATCGTTGGCCAAATCGCATTGTCTATTACTTCATCAATAGGAACATAGGTAAGTTGCTACAAAAACCTTATGTAATAATCATCATAAATAACTGTGTTCTTTAGATCAAGCACATAGGGATCATATTCTTCGCGGCATACACACGCTGGAGGCGAACTCGTGTCTTCATTTCAAAGAAGCAACCAGCGATCAGCCCTACTATATAAATATTACATCCGAGCAAGGCGGCTGCTTCTCGTATGTGGGCAACAGAAACCGAGTCCAACAGCTCAATCTGCAAAATTACGATTTGGACGTAGGCTGCTTCCGTCTGGGGACGATCATGCACGAGATTCTGCACGCCTTGGGCTTCTACCATCAGCAGAGCACATGGAACCGTGACGACTACGTTCACATTGCGACGGAGAATATTCAAGAGGGGACGGAGGGCAACTTCGCCAAGTACGACAAGGAGACTGTGGACAATTACGGACATGATTATGACTATGGAAGTGTAATGCACTACTCCTCCACATCATTCTCCAAAAATGGAAAAATGACAATTGTGCCTGTACAAGAAGGTGCCGAAAAGATTATGGGACAGCGACTGAAGTTGAGTGATGCAGATATTGACAAGTTAAATACAATGTACAAGTGTCCAAGACATGTTTGACACATTGTATAATTACATGGGCAGAAATGGCCAAGATGATATTGTTTTCTTCTTACGCAATGTCATCAAATAAACGATAAGATATCAACTGCCCCAATTGATGGTCTATTGACTCTATTGTAAAAAATGTGTTATAAATAAAGCTTTAAAGATTAAGTTAAATGCTATTAAATTTCAACGCAATCTTTGAACGTCGTCAACGAGTTCGATTAGGCACATACCAAACCATTCTCCATTTGTTTATTCAATTATATGTTTTATTTATGATTGACTTAATCTTTGTGCTTCTGCAGAATATTCTGGGAGCACCAGTAGCTAAGTTTCTCTGTACCTATTATGTACCTATTCCCATTACTGGACTCCTGAACTTCAAAGAAGCAGTCAGTAGTTAATTCTACAATGTGAATATCGCCTCCAAGTCTGTCGATTGCTTCACGTATGTCCAACATCTCAATCTGTACTACGATTATTTGGATACGGGCTGCTTCCGTCTGGGAACCATTGCGCAGCAGTTTCCGCAAGTCTTGGACTTCAAGCAGAGCCCATCAAGCCGTGCAGACTATGTGTACATTCTACCAGTACGCTATATTCGATAAAATTCAGGATTATGATTATGGCGGTGAAAAGAAATGCATCAAACGATAAGATAAGAATAATACCCATCGATTTATTGTCAATTAATAAATTAATAAAAAAAAACTTTAGTCGTCGTAAACCAGCGACACACTCGACCATTCTGCATTTGTACATTAAATTGGGAACATGGACTGGTTATTCATAGTCACCTTAAGCTTAGTGCTCTTTAAAAATATTCTGGGAGCACCAGCAGCACGTACAGAGTTGGATCCCGAACTACTTTCAGGATACACTGAAGGTGACATGGTGCTTAGCATGGAGCAACGGAATGGATTGCGAGAGGGATCCTATCGCTGGCCCGATCGGATTGTCTATTACTACATTAATAGGAACATTGGTACGTAAATTTGAGTTACTTGATTCGAATCTCATCTATACTTTTATAAACAGATGCAGCTCATCGCAATCACATTCTAACCGGTATTCGTATTATTGAGCTGAACTCCTGCCTCATCTTTAAAGAGGCTCTACAAGATGATAAATACTATGTAAATATTACCTCCGAGCCGGGCGGCTGTTTTACTGCTGTCGGCTTTCAAAACAAAGTCCAACAAATGAATCTGCAAAACTATGATCTCGATACGGGTTGCTACCGCATGGGCACCATAATGCACGAGATGCTACATGCTTTGGGCTTCTATCATCAGCAGAGCTCTTCGGATCGTGACGATTATATCCGAATTGTTTCAG
This sequence comes from Drosophila melanosoma, assembly GCA_035042045.1. Taxonomy (NCBI): domain Eukaryota; kingdom Metazoa; phylum Arthropoda; class Insecta; order Diptera; family Drosophilidae; genus Drosophila; species Drosophila melanosoma. The sequence goes on along the minus strand of JAWNLY010000183.1, from coordinate 2,579,884 downwards.
AGAATATTGTGGAGGGCAAAGAGCACAACTTCGAGAAGTATGATGAGGGCATAATTGATAACTTTGACCAACCATATGACTATGGAAGCGTCTTGCACTACACTCCCTATGGCTTCTCCAAGAATGGTGAAAAGACCATTGAAGCACTCCTAAGTGGAGGTGATCAATTGATGGGACAGCGATTGCAAATGAGCAAAACGGATATCAACCGATTAAATGTCATGTACAAGTGTCCAAGGCATGTTTAGAAATATATTTATATTATTATATTATTATTCAATATAGTACAGTAAAAAGAATTGTATATTTTTAAGAAGAGAATTCAATAATACCTGCATTATTTAGCAAATAAATCAAGTCTTTTAACACTTGCCATCTTTTGAATATTTAAGGAAGAAGTGAATTAAAATGAAATTCCTAATTCTAGTAAATCAATTAATAAATGGAATATGTTAATGCTAAAATCGTGTTAGATTTTTACAAATAATATCACACCTAAAAGATTGCTACTTTTTTTTTTAGTTGCTTGGGTCTTATCTCTTATCGTTGTTGTAATCGTTATCAAATTACCACCTAAAATAGTATTAATTGGGTTTATTATCAATAGTGATTTGCACATAATTGCGAGTGTAAATTAAATCCATATCTTTTATTATTGTCGCACGAAAGTATATAGCTGTAAAAATCATAATCCAGTTTGGAATCTAAGGAAATTCCATATTCGGTTTTTTTTTTGTCAACTGATAAGTCGTGAACCAAAATAGAACTTTTAACCGCTTATCTAGCTTGGACTGTGCCATAGAAGATGCGGTCATTTCTTACAATGTCGCCTCCAAACGACAATCTAGTCGTATCCAGGTGATAAGCGCCATTTAAGCCTGAAGGCAAATGTTTATATATGGACAGTACAACGATTACCTATGTTTTCATATCTGTAACTCATTCAGTTTACAATTAGTCATGTTTGGCAATGTGCTGCAGGTTTTATTTAATGTAGGTATTGCTCGTTGAGCACTTGAAAATTCAATCGCATTGTTGATAATAATGATAATATTTCAATTAAGTGGTAAGCAATGATTCGAACACTTACTATATGACGTCGGAAGAATGGGGGAAAATGAGGGAGCTCAATCAGAGTATCTCTCATTTGTTAGATGTATGGATTGTATTGGTCAAATGACAAATGACTAAATGCCAAAACTGGCAATTCAAATGGTAAACTCAGGAATTGGTTAGTGGTGCCAATAGTGCCTATAGACTCCAAATGCACTACAATGATTTTAGCAGAAGCTACAGAAACGAAGAGGAGCTAGAATCTCTGGTACTCTTTCACTGCTTCTGCCCTGCACTGTCGAGTAAAAGATTCTAGGAAGACACTTTCTATCAAGCTAATAAAATTAAAGCAACTGGATAGTTTACCCCCTAATTTATGCTCACATAATTGCCATAAAAATATAGTGAAATCCACACATAACAATAAATTCTGAATTAATACTTTATGTATTCAATCATCTGCGATTTCCAAAGAACCACAAAAATTTAACTTTTAGAAAAGAGTTAATTTATTTTTGATGTGGCGACAGCGCATTAGTTTAAGTTATAACCAAAGTACCACAAATCTTTATTGTGATAAATGCAAACTAATATATTTTATAGGCGAATGTTCTTTTAAATAAATATTTACTGAAAGTTGATGATTTGCGTATTCGGTGATATCCTCAGCTTAAGTTTTATAGGCATATTTCTTATTCTGTTAATTGTATTATTTAATATTACCTTCGTAGATTTTTATGAGTCATTCTTTTTAAATAAACTAATAAATGGTGAAATTGTAGTCCGCCTAACTAACTTTTTTAGGAGGTTAAAGTACAATAAATTTTCTACATCTTTCTCTTTAAATTTGTAGATGTATAAGGTGTTCCCTATTAATAATATTAAATGTGCTATTTCTATTTCTAATTCTAATTTAAAATGACAGTGATATTATTTGTGTATCAATTTGCGACATCTCGAGATAAGTGACGCGCCACACCTGAATCCGATCGTTAGCAAGTTCTTTATTAGAATCATGGGGCCACTTAAATGAACAATTAATAAAAAAAAAGAAAGAATAATAATAATAACAAACTGTACACAATCCAATTGTCTTGCTTAGCGGAAGTCGTTCACAAGAAAAGGTTTCTTGTTAATTCTTAGGATTTGAGGTATACTATAGAAGAGCACGAACCATTTTCAATTGACTCTTATGTATTGTATTGTAGAAGAAGAAGAATCATTTGCTTTATATTTTATAATATTGTCTTTAGATAATCAGTGACATGCATTCGCTCAAATTTATTTCACGTTTGCCAAAAAGACTTCCAGCTGAATTTTTTTTGGAGCGCAATCAATTGCTTATATCTAATCATCGGTATCAATTACCAATAGCTTTATATATATTTTTAGTACCGACGACTCGGTTGCGTCAGTAATACTTGAGCAGCGTCGCGAGCAATATGCAATCCTGGCAAACTGTGCTTCTTTTAGTGCTGTCCATCCTACTAATGCAGGGTGAAACAGCACCGCTGCCTGCAAGCAGAGCGGATCCCGAGGAAACAGCTGGATTTGTGGAGGGTGACATGCAGCTGACAGCAGTACAACAACTGGCTTTGGAGGAGGGACCAATGGGACGCAATGGTTTAATAGATACAACCAAACGATGGCCTCAAAATACGCTCGTTTATAAAATATCGGCAGACTTTGATGATACGCATCGGCGGGCAATTCTACAGGGTATTCAGACGCTGGAGGAGAAGACATGCCTGCGGTTCAGGGAGGCCAACGACCAGGATGTTGGCTATGTGAGCATCACAGCCAAGCCAGGTGGCTGTTACACAGCCGTTGGCTATTTGGGCAGGCCGCAAGATATGAACCTAGAGATATATCCGATTGGTGAAGGATGCTTCAGACCCGGCACCATTCTCCACGAGTTCATGCATGCGCTCGGTTTCTACCATCAACAGAGTTCGGCGATACGCGACGATTACATCGATGTGATCGAGGAGAACATTGTGCCTGGGAAGGAGTTTAATTTTAAGAAATACGCAGCGAGTGTTGTCACCGATTTCAATTTGGGCTACGACTATAATAGTTGCCTGCACTATCGGCCTGGTGCCTTCTCCGTGAATGGCAAGGATACGATTGTGCCGCTAGATGAAACAGCTCAGATCGGACAGCGCACCGGTCTCAGCAGGATGGATATTGACAAGATTAATATCATGTATAAGTGCCCCTTATTGATTTGAGCATCCGCAAGTGCCAATAAACTTTATATTACTGCCTAAGTATTAGTTAAATGTGATATTAAACACCTTCCCCCCGCCAAACCCTACTCCATAATGTACATATTTACATCGCATTGCGTAAATTAAAGTTCATGTTTTATGATAGACAATTTCAATTTTGTTCTTTGGGTTCTGTTTTTTTTTCACCCATTTTTGCGAATGTGGCGATAAGGAGTCCGACTCTTATCTCAAGTGGCGAAACAATCGCAGTTAAATGAGGCTTGGTCAATGCTTGCTTGTAGCTGTGTCAGGGCCAAAAATCTGTGCCATCAATTTATTTGCTGCTATTGCTGCCAATTTCACACATACTCCCTCCCTCACAAGCCGTAACCTTCAATTAAACGGGGAGTCTCAGTGCACAGATGGCAAAATTCTCCGTCTTTCCGGAATCAGACACACCACGTTGCCATGTTCGGTTCTCTGTAATTGCGTGCTCCTAATGCGATTTATATGCGAGTTGCAAATGTCGAGGAGCAGCAGCTGCTGGAGCTGTGCATATTTTTGGTTGACTATTGCTGCTTTTTGGGCTCCTTGTTGAAACGAATCGTTGATTTTGCTTTGGCTGTGGCACTCAATTCTCGCATTTTGACAGCGCTTTCTAAGACCATAAATTTCATTTTCGTTTCGACGAATTGTCGCCTCAGCGTTGCCAATGTTGCCTCTTTCACATTGTTTCATTTGAAATTAAGAACCAAACCCACATTTCAGTGTTTCCGTGTGTGTGTGTGTGTGTGTCTGCGTGCTTGTTCTCCCAAAATTAACATAGGCAAATTATAGAATAGGAAAAGTACAGCATATTTGACGCTTACCAAAAGTTGATACATGAATTACTTAACATCATCATCAACCAAGAAAACATCTTACAGAGTTTGTTATTAACAAATACTCAAATTTTAAAGAAATTTATGTTTATAACTGACACCATAAAAGAATAAATTTCTGAAATTTTATTTACCGCCGGAAAGCAGTTTTGTGAATTATATATTAGTCATTCTACTATCTAAATAACAGTTAAGAAATCCCCCATTAATTCCCAGAAATGTTGTGTTTTTTCCATTTAAACTGTAAATGTTTATTGTCAAAAAGTACAAATTCCAATATTATTGTGAAATAATTTATGTTTAATTTTAAGTTTTATAATATGTTTTATTTAATATATATTAAAATATTGGCAACACAAGTGAAAAGTTATTTTTGCGCTGTTATTTTTATGTGTCGCAATCTAATTTAATCAAAAAGCGATACGAATAACATTTTTAAAATTATTTACAATTAGTATGAATTTTATTGAAAGTATTTGCGGTGTTTAGTTTTTATTGACGCTTTTTACTTAATACAATGGTTTTCACTAGAAATGTTAGTTAATAAAAGTTTCACATTGTTGCCAATATCCACAAAAATATTTATGACTTCAGTTGAAATGGGCCTTCATGTGTCTCAGACTATGAAGCTTTTTAAATTGGCGTTCAATGTACGAACTTTGAACAGTTATTGTTCTGCCCATATATATTTAAGTAAACATAAGTTGGTGTTATAAAATTATGAATTGTTTAATTTAACTTGAAATGGTGTCAGAACTCGATCGACTTTGGTTAAAAGTATTTATGTACTTTATTTCTTAAATAACATTAATTACAGGGAATAAATTAGAATCTTTTCGAATAGCATATTCGGCATATATCTCAATAATTTGCAAATTGAAATTATTACGGATTACTCTTAAAAGTATACAGGAATTTAAAGTTTGTCTAAACTAATTTGTTCGTGCTCAAAAGTATGCAATTCGACTGGGATAACTATTGAAGTGCTGCTCAAACTATAAATAAAACTATGTCCGAATCCATTTTATATGCAAATATGGCAATGCTTATGTGATTTGGTTTTGGCCATTCCAATTGCGCAGGTTGCCAATATAAATTTCGCCGACCAAGAACAAGTGGCACGAGGTGTTGAGAAAAAAAAACCGCGTACTGCTGAATTTTCTCACAAAGCGTGTGGCAGCAACTTAAACAGCGGCAACAGCCATATAAAATATGAAACAAATTGTAGCAATTTCCGAAAGGCCGCACTCTGGCAAATGCGACCAGCCAGAATCCTTGGCTCCTTGGTTCCTTGGCTGCTGGTTCTGCTGCTGGTTCTGCTGCTGCTGCTGCTGCTTTTGCTGAGATTTATTGCTGACGAATGCGTATTCAATTTTAAAGCATGGCATATATGATTTATACATTTGATTTTATTTTTCACGCCAGCCCAGCATTTTTTTTTCCTCCTCTCAGCTTAGTGCAAATGGGAAATCACTTGGTGGAGCATCCGGTCTCCGACTTTGGATTGGCTTCCTGGCGATTCAATGTTGAGCACAATTTTGCATCGTTCATATTTATTACTATGACATCGTAAAAAATTATGCTTTAATTTGATTATGATGCTGAGCTGTTGGCCTTGTTGAGCACACTCACACTCTCACACACGCACGCACACACACACATGCGGAATCGTTGTGCTCATGCATTGCGTATACGCATCGTGTCTCCTTAAAAATTCGTTAAAAAGTTATTGAGAAGCTCTTCGCGAGGCGAATGATGCGTGGCAAGAACTGCGCTGACTTCCCGTCTGACACTTCAGCGATAAGCCCACAAATCCTGACTTGCACTTAAAGTTGCAGGATAAGCAACGTGGGCACATATAATTTATCATACATTTCAGTTATCTCCCACACTTGACTGCTTTAATAATAACCAAAAATGTGCAACAAAATGCCTGTTTTGGAAACAGCTTTTTTATATACAACATTTGCTCTGAGGAATTTCAGTTACATGATGATATCGTTAACGCTTTTAAGCACTCATTGCTGAATATATCATATCATCAGAAAGCATACAACTGTTAGAAACTACCTCTTCCACATATTATAATCATATATTTTTTTTATTATTGTTTAACAAGTAAGAAAGCTGTAGTCGAGTGATTTCGACTATGATATACCCTGAACCCAGTTGTTAAAAATATTCGAATATTATTATTTATAATATATATTCTCGACTTTAAATTGGGTGTTTCTTATCTGATCTTGGTAAAATTTTGGCAGTTGGTCAATATTACACATATGCATATTATGTGATAATAACGTGCCTTTTATTGCTATCGGGAAATGAATTTAGTAATAATCAAGAAATGGAGGCAGTTATCGATCAAAATAAAGCAAATTATGTTTGTGCCGTATATATGAGAATCTATATTCCAAGCTAGCTAGCTTCTAGCTCCTAAAGTCTCTGAAATCCGCATCTTCATACAGACCTACTGTGGGACATGGGTATATCGACTTGGCTGTAAATCCTAATCAGGAATATATAAACTTAATATGAATTGCTTCCTTCTGCCGTGTTACATGTATTTTAACAAACCAATATACCCTATTTTACCCATTTCCAATGGGTTCAGGGTATAAAAAAAAAGGTTAAGCTTCTTAGTGCTAGTCACAAAGCCAACTAATTAATTTGCAATTTCATTATTATATTGCAACTCCCTCTACTCCCCCCACGAACCATCTCATCGAGCAGTCTCAGCTGCGCTTCCCTTTTGTATGCGCATTAAAATCTTAATTTGAATATGTAACTGCTTGTATATGCGACTATAATCATTATAGTCTCCATTTGGCGCGATATGTGTGGCTTTTCTGCAAGTGTGTGTTGCGTGTGCAAAACGTGCATTTTAGAAAGCATCATGTTAATTTTAAAAGGTAATTTCGTCGCTCAGCTTATTATACTCATTAAGTCATCAGCAACAGCATCGCTGGGGGAAAAAAAAAAAAAAAATTAAAATGGGACAGTAGCAATGGCCAGCACCCCTGCCCAGGATCAGTTCATATACCAAGCACACCATTATAATGAGCACAGCAGCCAACCGCAAACGAGTGCATTTGTTAGCCGTAGTTGCTTAGCCTTAGTTGCAGCAGTTGTTGTTGTTGCAGCAGTTGTTGTTGTTGCAGCAGTTGTTGTTGTTGTTTTTGTGGTTGTCGCTGCTGCACGTACCTCTTCACTTCATTTTCTGCCTTTTGCCGGTTAAATAAGCAATATGATATCATAAAGATACACAAATATGTATCATAAAATATTTTTTGGGTTATTATAGAGAATAGCATTTTTACTGCCAAAAGATTGGTAACAAGACTGTATTTATTTTCCACCCTAGCTAAGGTTACTTGAGAGGCGCATAGAGAGCATTTTCTAGCCGGATAGATTAACAAGATTTTTCGTTTTTACAGTCAGAAACAACATCAACGACTGGTCCTGTACATCGAGCGTGAATTAATTTTTAATGATGTTGCGAACTCTCCTGTGCAGCGAAAACAACTCCCATTTTGTCTACCTCTTACCAACTGCTTAATGTGTGTGTGGGTGTGTGTGTGTGTGTGTGCGTTAGTATCCGGTGGACAGTGCCGGATGTAGGTCATTTCAAAAATTGTTTGCCTTAAATTTCCACAGAGCCACATGAGCCACAAGTGTTTTACCGTGCACCACGCACCACGCACTACGCAACCAAGCAAAAACCATGTCATCAAATGAGATGAGCGGCTACAAAAAGAATGCGTTGGAAGGGGGTTGGTTGGGGGGTACATGAGCTGTGCCTGCTTAGCCATTAGTCAAGGATTGCTGCAAATATGCGACGAGTAGGTCAACTGCCTAATTAAAAATTATATTCAGTCGGAATTTTGTGAAGAAACATTACATATTTTTTTTATAAATAATCCAGCAAACACTTCATTTTCTTTATGCATAACGAACTCATTTAAAGATGCATAAATCATGCCAATGAAATCTTCTGGACAAACCCATTTCATGTGTGTCTCACGCCTTTTCCATGCCCACCTGTCCTTGGTTAAGCAATTATCCGATTAATTTGCATACTCCGTCAACTCCTGTACTCTCTCGTCCCACACTTTACCTCTCTCTCTCTCTCTCTCTCTCTCTTTTAGCCCATATGTATGACAAGCGAATATAAATCAAAAGGAATTTTTATTGAGGACGCCGCTGGCGATTGCAAACAGTTCGTCGGTAATTTTATTGCCAGAGCCTTCGATATTATTTTATTCGTATTTTTCCTTAACTACTTTGCAACTTGGTGTTGATTCAATTGCACTATCGCACACAGACACACACACACGCACACTCAGTCACACACTGACACACTCAAAATCCTGTAAAACGGTTTATGCAAATGCAATAAATTATATTTTATTATGAAAAATTTAAGCGCTTGCCGCCCCAAAGTTGAACGTGGACAGCTGAACAAAAAAAAAAAGACGAAGAGGCCATAAAAATCCAATTAATTGTTATTTTATTTGTTTATTGTTTTCTGATTACGAAATAACAATGACAACAATAACAGCAACAATGGCGCGAATTTGCGCTGTGCAGCATTTTGATTTATTACAGCAATTTTATTTATAATTTAATTAATAATATATTTAAAGCAAACAATGGAAATGATAAAAGTTAAATGATACAGGTTGCTGCCAATGATAATATAAGAAAATGAATGTTTAAAAATTATACACATTTTTAAATAGGATTGATTAAAAATAAAAACTTAAATGATTGATGGAAAAATTTAATTAATTCTTTGTGCATTTTCATTGCATTACTGCCAAGTGTTTAATGATATAATACTTCACAAGAGACTCCATTTCATCATTTCGGGAAACAATACATTTCATTTGTTTTTCTGCTGGATGGCACTTTGCTCTTCAAGGATCTCTTAAAGCATTTCTCATTTGGTGTTTTTACGGGCTTACCAAACTTAGCCAGTTAATTGCCAGTTCTATACAAATGATGTAACTTTCCCTCCTTTCCTTGTTTCATTCGCTCTGTTGTTGTCACTGTCTCGTTGGGTTTTACCTATTACCAACTCTTGAGTACCTTCATTTGGGTTGTCAGCCAGTGCCGAGTTCATTTATCACCGCCAATGGGACGCTTTGAGCTTGGCTGTGCCCTCCGAGCGTATGTGATGCCCAAAGCTCCCCTCGCCAATCGTTGCAGCTGCCCCTGTTGAGCAGTTTGCAGTTGCTGGAGAGGCACAGGTGACAAGCGAGCGAGTAAGATAAATTATTATTTTAATTGCATTTAAATTACATGTTGAACGTGGCGTATACGCAACAATTTAAAAAGCCTGCTTTCAAACCTTATGAGTGAAGCAGATGGTCGGTGGTTGGTGGGTGGTGGGTGATGGGCGGGACACTGTCAAAGCACACCTGCTGTTAGATTAGGGGCCACCCGTGACGGCAGCTGACCAGTATTTGGGCCAGAAGTCAGGTCTATGAAATCATTCGTGAAAGTTTCCTATTCATCTTATTGTTATTATTATACACATATTTCATATATATATATTTTTTTTTTTTTTTGAAGCAGTAACCGTTGGGAGTCTTATGCCAGGTCGGGATATGACTTGGTCCTGTGTGGATTTACCTGGCAACGGTCTGTTTTTAGACACTGCCTTATAATTGCCAGCCACCCGCAGCGTTTGCCCCCAACAACAGTTGCTGTTGGGCCAAGTCAGCAGCAATTTATATTCATGAGTTGTTGTTATGTATTGTAAGCTGTTGTTGTTACTGTTGTTGTTGCTGCTGTTACCAACTCCCTTAAGCATGCTTATTGTTATCCGTGAATGAAGTTCTCTTATCGCGGCTTGCCACCCCATCCTTAGAAAAGTGCCTCTGAGGCGTCTATGCAGATGTTTTGTGCTTTGATTTCAAGTCTTGACTTGTAGTAGTATTGTTGTTGTTGTTGTTGTTGTTGTTGTTTTTCATGTATTTTGTTCACATTGTTGTTGGTGCACAATGCATATCAAAGTTGTTATGGACGCACGCCGAATGACTTTAATTGTCATGCTGATAATTCAACGTTGATGACAAAGCTAAATAACACAACAAAAGCGAGAACGAGAAACGAGAAACGAACGGGAAACGACAACGATCTGAGCCGCAAATCTTTTGTGGCTTTAAATTTGCCGAGTTTCGGGAGGCGTCGGAAATAATTGCCAAAATATAAACTAGTTATAAATTATTAGCATGCACATGGATGAAATGGCAACCAAACGGAGCTGAAAGTCTAAATGATAAAGGCATAGCCATAGTCAAACATCCTTACAAGCTCAGATATGTAATGGATAAACACACACACACACACACACACACACACACACACACACCCACACACACACGCACACACTTCAAGACTGGCATATTTTATAAGTCTGCGCTGTGCGGTTGAAAATTTAAACAAAGCCAAGCCGCAAAATCACACAAGAAGCGTTCCTTGCCTCACTTTGGATATCCTTGAGCAACAGCCAGAGGCATAGGCAGAGCAGCAGGCTCAGACTGACAATCAGTTGATGCTTTTGGAAACATATTCAAATTTGTATACGCTAACTTTTATTTAATTTATTCAGTTCATGATATAAACATTAAGTTTGTTGATTGAATTACAGGGCATTTTTCGCATAACTTAAATATTATGCGGTACATTTTTTGTAATTTATACAGGTTTTTTTTTTATGGCTAAATTGCAGAAAAGTTCTATTCTTGCAGAAAATGTGTAAATTCAACTATACACTTTTGAAGGGTATCAACAACAATCAACAATGGCAGCGAGGAAAGGGCAACATGTTGGCAACAAAGGCGGCGTCAGCAACACATTAAAGCAGCTTCATTGTCCTTGGCTGTCGTTGTGTAGTGTGAGTGTGAGTGTGCGTGTGTACGTGTGTACGTGTGTGTGTGTGTGTGTATAAAGTGTATGAGTAAAGTTTGTAAGTAGATAAAGTCATTTGCTTTGATATCTTTTACTAATTATTGCCAAAGCGGCGTCTAAGCCAGTTTTCTACACAACAACAACAACAACAGCAACGTGCACCGCAGCAACATCGCCAGCGAAAGCGGCAGCAGCAACAACAAGCATAATAAATGACAGCAATTCAAGCTAAATGCGGCTGCTTCAATCCTTTGGCTTTTTTTTTCTTCTTCTATTTTTTAAGGCAAATACACACACGCACACACCGGCAACGAAACCACATCCTTGCTACACATAGACAGAGAAAGAGAATGAGAGTTGAAGCGGAAGAGGAAGGGAGACAGCGTGTGTGTGTGAGAGAGAGAGGGGGAGATAGAGATAGAGATAGAGAATGAGACAAACCATTAACAGCATATTATCCCTGGCATGGCATACAAACAAAATTCAACGAAGCGTTGCGCCGAAAATGCTTCAGCAAAGCCAAAAAGTGGGCGGGCCAAGTTTCTAGCTATTAAGCTATATATATATATATATATATACTGCCATTGTTGTTGTTTTAAGAAGCCAACAACAAAGTGAAAAATATGATGAAATTAATTTTTGTGTTTACATTTAAGCGCTTCTCTTGCTGTAACCACTGTTGCCTGTTGTTGTTCCGTTTGAGCGAAAAGGTTGAAAACTGAAATGTTTTAGATTAAATTAAAGCTGCTGAAATGTTGCCATTTATAATTTGCACAATTGCCGCTAATCAAATTTTCGACGCACTGTCAAAGTGATGGGCGGCAGAAAGCGCTCACGTCCTTGCCCCAGTGGCAAGCATAAATATTTAGATACTTATTTGGTTGGCGCCTTGCATGCTTTCGGTTTTTAATATGCCATAAAATGGCAATGGAACTTCATAGTGGCAGTGGTGCTCGGGGGCTGGACGGATTTGGTAGAGAGCTGTCTGGCGTTCGGCATAAGGCGATAAAATAGACAAACCAAAGGAGCGTTTGGTGTGTGGCTGACTGCAACTGACAAGGGGGCGGTGTGGGATAAACCGTTGCAGGACACCAACCAACCAGGCAGCCTTGTAACGAATCTATTAAGTGGAAATTTATTAAAGCAACAACAACAACAACAACAACAACAGCAGCAGCAAAGTCAAGTTAAGCTATAAAATGTAGCTTGTTTGTGTCTTTGCCCCCCTCCCTCAGTAGTAGATAAAAATATTAAAAAATATAAATAGAGACAGACAGACAGACAGCCAGCCAGCCAGCCAGCCAGCCAATAATAAAGGGACGGAGGAGGATAAAGAGAAGGACTCCCTGACTGTGTATCCATTTGCTCTGCCGTTGATATTTTTATTGTGGCGACGGCGGCTTAGGACGACAGCATTTGGTAAAGCAAATTCTTTACTTTTCCCAAAGGAACACACAGGAAAATTTGCACAGCATTTGCTGAAGCATGTGGATTCTGGGATTCTGTTGATAGAGGGTATTTTTTTTTTTCTTCTATTTGTTGGGGAAAAGCATTTCGATGCGCATATATTAAGGATTTACCAACTGAGCTGGCCAACTCTGGCGTATGCGTAATTTTGCCGTTTATTGTTAATAGATTTGTGCATATTTTGTGTATATCGTTTGCCTAAGACCTACCATGTGGGCAAAAGTGAAAGTAACTTCCTTTGCCTGTGATTTGTACTGTGCAAAAGCATTCCAAACGGATTGCTACATAAATATGCTTAACAATTGAGATTTTCATTGCAACAATATGTAAAGTTTTAGGAATCCAAGAAAATCTTGAAATTAAAGAGAAATGTTGGTTTGATTGTTTGATCTATATATAGAATTATTTACATATATATTTTTTTTTAAAGTAATGCATTGAATGAAAATTTGTATTTTGTTTTTTTTTTTTATTATTTAATAATTAAACATTTGCTTATTAAAGTTGTAAAAACTGTTCGAGCGTTTATTCAATGAGTACATATTTCTGTATTTAATTATGCATACTTGTAAAATAAGCAATATTTTCACTTTATTTACTATACCGAAAATAACAATTATTTTTATATACAATTCTCTTTGATTACATTTTTAGCTTCGTAATATCGTTTGGTCTTTAATTATTTATCAATACATTGAGTTCAACTAGTCCATGAATCACGTCAACTGTCAATGCCAATGATAGTTATAATCTCATTTGACACATTCCTTCAATTCCCAGCTCTTAATTCCTCAAATGATTAAGCTCCAAAAGAAAAGTTGCTAACTTTGGTTTTTATACTCTGAAACAAAAGTTAAAAAATTATATTAGTTCCATTAATATTAAATCAGAATAAGTTTGATTTTCTGACATATATATATATATATATATATAATAATAATACATATAATGAATATAAAAATAAAAATAATAACTATGATTAGTATAAAAAATAAAAATTTGTCTTGTGCCCATTAGATAAAGTGATATAATTTTAATAAAAATTAATAGAAACCAATTATTTACATAAAATTTTAAAGATGGAGTTAAAAAATTTTGTTATATTATTGCCGAAGAGCTTTAAAGATCGTCATATATCTTTTTCATATATCTTTTTAAATTAAGAATTTTAAACGTATTTTACTAGCAACATACCAAATATCGGATACTACTATATTTCCCTTAAGGTAAGTGTCACCAGATTCAAAAGAAATATTACAAATTATTCATTGGTCGAGGCCCGACTACCCAAACTTTATCCTTTCTTTAAAGAAGGTTCTTTGACAGCTTTGATTTGCTGTTATCTGAGAATTCCGCAGCCGGTTTCGCTGACTGCAATGTCCTCACTGGATTCATTTATTTTATACATTTTACTTTTCATAAGCTTTAAGTCGACTCTTCATATCCATTGGGCCAAGCTGTGGAGGTAATTGGCCAGAGTACAGCAACAGAGAAAGACAGTGGATGCTCATGCCAGCGGGGAAAGGGGATGGAAGGGAGATTGTCTGCCTGGGTATATCCGAGTTGTCTGCGGTATAAGTGAGAAAGAGACAATTAAAAATCCATTAATTTGAGTAGCGGCAACCCATGTAAGGCTACTTATACTTATATCACCGAGCCACGCCCACTTGCACACCCAACCCCACAACCACACAAGCTGTGCGTGTGTGTGTGTGCGTCGTGTGTGTGTGCGTCGCTGTGAATGGAATTTTACATTACATTATACTGGCATTTAAATAATTTTTTGCAAAATTAAAACGTAATGCATAAGGGAGAAAAACACACACACACACACACATACATATAGATGGCTGTGGATGGGTGAGTGTGAATATGAGTGTGAGTGTTAGTGAGTGTGTATGGGTGCTGATGCATTGGTCCGAGTCCTGTGTACATCGTAGTACAAAATTATTTATGTGTCGCACATTTAACTTGCACATGGCAAAATATATTTTGCATTTACAGAATGCACTTCCATCATTATCCAACAGACAGGGGAGGAGAGAGAGAGAGAGAGAGAGAGAGGAGAAAATCAAGTTCTGGCCAGGCAGCTGGCCGGATGTAGGGATACAGTACAAAGGGCTTGGCATTGTTTTTGTCCCAAAGTGTGTGGCCAGACTGAACGCTGCGTCCGTGCGGATTAAAATGCATGGGTTCATGAAGTGGTCATCTGTCATCTTTGCGGTAGGAAGAACTTCGCATGTTGACATTGTCGCAACAGTTTATACTTACATACAATGGATGCAACAGCAGCAACAACAACAACACCAGCAACAACAACAACCCAAACACCCACTCAGTGGCAGCTTGTTATGGTGTTTTTTTATAACTGCACCCAATACAGTAACTCCGTTGAGTTTTCTGGTGCGCACTTCCCCTTTGAAGCCGGATTAAATATGGCTTAAAAGTCAGTTGACACGAGTTGGCCATTTCTCAATGCCTTCAGCCAAAATTGTGCACTGGTGTGAGATAATAAAACATTTATGCAGATAGCGAGGCCAACAACATCATTGAAATTAAGTAAAACACGTATACGCAATGCAGGCCAAAGAATGACCAAGATACAGAGAGAGAAAGAGAGAGGGAGAGAGAGAGAGAGAGAGAGAGAGAGAGAGAGAGAGAGCACAGTGGCACCTCATTCTCTGGCGGTGTGTGATGCGTGCGGAGCGGGTGGAAAATTTCCTTTAGATGTCATTTAAATTAATTGCAATTACCCAGACTGACAGACAACCAGTTAAGGATTTAAAATGACTGCCTGATATTGGATTCAGTGTGTTAAACAGAAATCTCAATTTGTAAACAATTTTTATTCATCAAAAATGTACAATTCAAGATTTAAAGTCTTTTGAATATTTGCAACTTATAACAGATGACAATCAAAAATTATTTAAATTGTCAGATTGAGAAATCTATTAATCAAATAAATAAAATTAAAGCCTGTAAGAAATATTAATAAATTGTCGAATTTTTTGTCAATTGAACAATGTATCTAAAGATAAATGATAATTTAGCTATATATCACGACAACTAATCCAATTTGAAACAATATAGATAATTATGTAGTAAAAATGCATATTACCAACTTAAAAACCAGAAAAGTTCTTTGCATTTTAAGCATAATTTTTTAATGTTATTTTTATTTAATTTGCATATAACATTGATCTATTTTGTCAATTACTCAAGCTAAATATTGTAGTTATTAACAAAGACTGCAGCAAGAATGATGCATTAAAGATATGCTGTCCACTCCTCACTTTCCCAGTGACATTGGGCTCTACTCCGCTTCTCCATCTCCATCCAGGCATATATTGCACAAATGTTGTATTACGTCCTGACGTGCAACATGAATATTCACTTTGCACTTTAGGGGCATTTCCAGTACGGATTTGGTATACAGGTGTTTTGATAGTGCAGTTGTCCTACGTCTGTTCCCCTTCCAGTTGCTGTTGTTGGGGCCTTACCTGAAATTTGCATCTTAATCTCTGCCGTCAGCGCCACTGTTGACATGCAGCAGCAGCAGCAGCAGCAGGAGCAGCAGCAGGAGCAGTTGGAGCAGCAGAGTAACCGCAGCTTCAGAGGCAGTAACAAATCATCTGCTTACGCATAAGCTTGCAGGATATGCAGATCCAGATCCAGTCACCGACAGGACTCTGACCAGGTAGAGTTGTGGCTGATTGTTGTTTAGTTTTGCAATTTAAATCAAATTTTCAGGTGAAATGCTTGAAGAAAGGACCACGTTAACATATGTAGCAGAACTCTAAGCGAGTGCTGGGTGGATGTCCTGTGCTATTAGCAGGATAACACATAATTGGGCAGCCTTAAAGTCGACTCGTCGACATTGTCAAACTTGTGCATTTTCGGCCAGAATATATACTTATCGGCTGGCCCAGGGGACATCACTCGAGCGATAGAAAATTGCGGGCTGAGCCGCCCAACAAAATGCCCACGACGGGCGCCCATTTAGGCCAAGTAGCTGTTGCCTTGTTGGTTTTCCCTTTTTTTTTGGTTTTTTACGCATGTGTATTTTTGTTGTCCAAAAACAAATGAAATGAAATGTAGACAGAGACACACATATCCTTTGCCTAACCTTATGTTTGTGCGTGTGTGCAAATGTAAATTGTATAAATGTGCGCATAAATTTTCGTTGGCAAAATTTGAAATTCCGATTTTCGACCAGATTGGTAAACAATTTATGTAAACAACAAAAACAACAACAACAATAAGAACAGTAGCAACATTGAAATCTGTTTCAGATATCTCGCAGCTGCCGCTTCGAGAGTCCTTTGGCTGCTGCTTTTGTGTGCTCTCTCTCTCTCTCTATCTCTCTTTCTCTCTCTGTCTCTGTCTTTGTCCCACTCAGTGTGCAAGTCTGCCTGTTGGCAACATGTAATTGCGTAACCCTTTAGTTAATAGCACCCTTGAGTACTCGAACATTGTGTATTGTTCGTCCTTGTTGTCCCTCAGCTGCTTATGGCCATGATCAAACCAAATAGCAAAACTGCCCGAGACCACTTGGCCATCACTTTTGCTTATCTTAAGTATTTTACGTATGTCCTGATGCTGTCTGTCTATCGCCAATGAATTCTCTGGAGACTTTTCTCCATTTTCAATGTTTGCATTTATTCACATTTCACATTTTCCATGCTATTCACAAGCCGAGTACAAAGTGCGTATGTGTTTCTATAAATGATAACGATGTCATTTCACCATTTGGCTTACGCACCTAAGTGTTTTTCCTATCTCTGCTCTGCTTTTGACTATACATAAAACCATTATGGAGGCCACTGTGATTTGGCCAACAAGCAAAACTGTTAATATTTCCACCCTTTTAAACCGATTTTTCATGCATTTCACTTTTGAAATTTTCAACAACTTGCATTACTATAAATCTGATTTTTATTTCATTTTTTGTGTCTGCAACAAAAAGTATATAATAAGCTCGCCTGTGAAATTGTGTAGAATATACTTTTGGTCGCACACACACACACACACACATTGAGCATGTTGTGCTAAGTGCTTTAGTTAGTTTGTTTGTGTTTCTATAATCTGTTCACAAACATAAAGTCGTCAAGTAGCGTATAATACATGGGAATAGAGTATATGGTAATCATTCCGATTGCACTGCAAAATACCAACTAGCTGTTTTTTTTTTTAGCCATTCTGTAGGTTTGGCTAGTAGGTTGCTCAGCTTGTTTATGTTGTTTGAATGGCTTTATGTGCTCGACAATTTGCGATTAATTGAATATAGATTTGTTGCCCAGATTGCATTGGCGATGGCAAATTGATTTCCGTTCAAATTAATTATATCCAGCTCCAGCTCCAGCTCTCAGTTCACAGACAGCTTATAACCTGGGAAGCTAGTAAATCAATCTGATTCGATTTTATGTAGAACCAGGAATTTAATTTTCATTTTCCTAAATGTGTTAAATTCTGCATTAAATTCTGATCTCACAAAAAAAAAAACAGCAAAAATGCAAAAATTAAAAAAAAAACAAAAAAGGTAAATAGCTATAATAGTTGCGTCTACGGAAACGGATATGCCAGCTGCGGAAGTGCGAAGCAGCTAGTAACCGTTAGTTGGTTGACATCATTTGCGTGACATGTTAATTGAGCAGAAATATGTTCACACGTGTTGAGTTGCGTATCCTGAGCTGAGCAGAGCAGAGCAGACATTATGTTTGCTCTGTCCATCTGACCATATGTTTGACACTATGCAATTTGCGAGTTCACTAATATTTACACATAATTAATTTCAACAATTAACTATTTTTATGGTCGCCAGTCGTAATCCATTTAATGACAATATTATGAACAATAAATAAATATTTATTTTGTGATTTAAAGTTATTTAAAAAAAAAACACTAATTTTCACACGAAATTATTTGTTTATACGCAGCATATTAAAACTGAAACCTTTATTAATCATTTTCAAATATTAATTATCTAATTTAAGCTTAACTACAAAATTTGCGTATAGAGACTTAGAATTCGAAATTTAGAGAAGTATATATAAAATAAGCATTGCAACAAATTAGCTTGAATTTTTAGTGTTATGCAAATAGAATTATCATTGGCAGAGCTCGCACATTTGACTGTGTGGTATAGAGGAGCAGACAGCCTGATGAATTATCTGATGGATGGATGGATGGATGGACACATTGATTTGTTAGCCAACGCCAAGTTGACCACACAAGCCCGAGGCCAAAATGCTTAACCCGAAAATTAAATTGTTTGTTTGACTGCTGTTTCTATTTGTGCATTTGTGTGTGTGTGTGTGTATGTGTATGTGTGTTTGTGTCTGTGTGTGTGCCTATGTTGTTTGTGCATTTGTGTGCGATTTTAATTAAAAATTGATTTAGCAAAATTTGCATAAATTATAGATAACTCTACGGTAAGCAAGCGGACAGTGCAAGAGGCCATTCCGCATTTTTGCCACTGTCAATAAATTAAAAAAGATTTATTGAAAAACATTTAATATGAAATAATTTAGGCGACACTAAAATACCCAGCATCACAGCGTCTCTGTGACTCTACAAATTGTTACAGTTAAGAGGTATAATTTTATTAATGGTTGATATTGTGTTATAAAGTCATGAAACCCCAATTGCAAATAGCATATCATACTTAATTTGCAATTGCTTTAATTCAATATTTATCTTTATTTTTAATTGCATTTGCCAAAATGCATTAAAACTGCCGCCCAATTAATTGCTATCTGGAATTTAGTTTTAACTTTTTTTTTAAATATGCCATATGCCATTGCATAATTAAATATCATTTAAGTTAGCCATTGCAGTTTCATTCGCTTCCGCAGCGCTGATTGTGATCAAAAATATTCTAAAATTATGCAAAAGTTGCTTACAAAAATGGATAAGGGATGGTGGACAGGCTCGGCAGAGAACATGAGAATAGGGGGTTGTCAGCGCTGTCTGGCTAAGGGTAAAAATACTGAGAGGCAGCAATTTATTGTGGTACCGTGAAATATGTTAAAAGTTTTCAAATGAAGTCAGTCTGGGACCACAAACCCAACAGCATAAACAAATGAATGAGTAAGTGAATGAATGAATGAATGACTGAGTGAGTGAGTGAGTGAGCGAGCGAGTGCATAAGTTAACAATTTAATTCTGTTGTCAGACTGACGAAGTTTTTATACACTTGTTAATTTCGCTACAATTGAGATATGCACTGTGATATTGAATTTACAAAAAAAAAACTCTTTGTTAAATAATATTTATGAACTTTGGCAATTGCTTGAATTGTGTGAATACTAATGAATAACTGCCTATTAAATGAAAATCATTATTGAGCTGTGAATATTTATAAATATATAAAAAAAATTGTTGTATAAACTGATAAAAAAAAACTTAAAGTGAAGCTGAAAGATTCGCTTTATTTTAAATTGTTTTAAAATATAGTATTATAATTTATTATAATACTATATTTATATATTATATTATATATTATAATTTATTATAAATATAGACATAAAATAAAATAATTTATTATATTAATGTCGTTATAAAATATTTAATAAAAATTGGCAATAGTTAAAAAAGAAATCAGCTTCATTTCATAAATATTTTCTGTGGATTTCATTTCATATTGTTCGTTATTAATTTTTTCTAGTCGATGCTGCTCCTTTTTGCAAGTTCCCTGATAAAGTTATATAACTTATGCTAATGTTGTAATGAGCAACCCGCAATTTGTGCGACGTTTGAATTGGGTTTGGGTTCTTCGAGATTTGGCTGTGTGTTGATTTAATTTGCTCCCCTTTGACGCCTCGCAATTAAGCCATTTGGCTGGACAAAGAGTCCATATAGCTTCTACTGTGCTCGTCTGTTGCCATTTCCATTGGTTCCCTTTTGCCATTTGCATTTCATTAAAACAGAATTTTGCCTCTTTTTTTACACTTCGTTTCATATGATTTTTCTTTGCCTTTTTTCGCAATTTCATTTGCCCCGCACAAATATTTATCGACACTTTTGCATGTTGCTTATACGAGTGCATTTCGCCTTTTTTTCCACTCTTGCATTTTTTAGTGTATGAATACAAAATTCATACGATTTTGCTAGCAAAGAGTTTTGCACTTAAAGATACTCTTTAAATAGCGAATGTTTCAACCTTTGAATACTAATAAATATATAGTCTGTGTAAAATATATTTTGCATACTTTCTTATACACTTTTTACAAATTTTGAGGCATTACAGGGTATTAAGAAAACGCCACATTTGGCTATTTGCGTGGCAAACATTGCGAAACTCATATCTCGCGTCTTGGCCTTTAGTCGTTTTGCTGTTATAGGAAAATGGACTTTGTTAGTTTCATCCAAACAAACTTTATGCTCATCGATGCCAAAACCAATTTAAAATCAAATTTTCTCATATAGAGCAGCCTGGAGGACTGCACAGGGCAGAGAAAAGGTGGCATCGTCCTCACTTGAATATTTGTGCAAATTAAATAAAATCACTAAAATGGCGAGAAGAAAAATGTTTTACATGGACTCAACGGCTCTGCAGAACCTTTGCTAGCCCATCCCCCCCCTCCCACTGCTTGCCCCATAGTTCAATGTGATGTTGTTATTATTGTTATAGTTGGTGTTGTTGTTGTTGTTGTTGTTGGCTGGTGCTGATTGTCTGTGATTGATTTAAATCGCCTCAAGTGATTTCACTAAACGATTCAAGTTTCAAATTGGTTACTTTACATAGTGTGTGAGAGTGTGTGTGTGTGTGTGTGAGAGAGATGAATGGCGAAATAGAGATGGTGTTTGCATTGGTGTGTGTGTGCAAATTTTGTTTTACATTTGATATTGACTGTTGTGCTTCCTGTACACTTGCCAATAAATACTGCATATATTGGAAATTATTCTTCGCAAAACAATTGATTACAAACACTTCAGAGGCTAAGGAAAAGGATTTGATATATTTTGTTCCCAATGGGATAACTGATGGAAAAGGACATTTACGTAAAATAACTTCAAGAAACCTTAGCTCAGTCGATATTGTAATAAAATCTTTAATATTAAATTCCAACTTTGTTATGCTATAAATAAATTGTGGTTATTCATATATTTCTCACAAGCATCAATAGCCGTGTCTAGTTTCCTTTCGGCATAAAGTTATCAGTATGTATAAACCAGGTACGGATTGGATATACAAGTCACATAGATGCCATAGGAGCACTTGGTTAAATGATTAGCACTTGCTTACCAATTTATAAGTACTAAGCCAACCAGCTATGTTTTTCATATGACTGCTAATATTCAACTAAATAACTATTTAAATTTCTGTAGTGAAATTCCAACTAGAAGTTAAATTGGTAATGCTATATAAGATTTTAAGTAGAGTTAGTAAGCTGCAAACTGATTAGTTTGTAATCACTAAGCCACATTTTGGCAGTCACTCAACTTGTGATGCACACAAAGCAAGTAGATGAAGCTAATGCTGCAGCTGCCGAGTGATGCCAATTTTTCAGTGCATGGCAATAACAAAGGCCAAAATGTTAAGCGCCAACTGTCAAGTCAGGTGAGAGCAAAGAGCTAAAGTGAGAGAGAAACCTGCAAGAGCATGGGGAAGTATATCCGGGAATGCAGGAGTGGAAGTTTGCCACTTTAATGAAAAGTTTTTTGCTGGGGGCCGCTTAGCGGTTTTGGCAACTTCAACGGCTTGTGCCACTTGCAACAGAGTAGCGGCGACATGAACAACAACAACAACAACAGCAGCGGGTAATCAGCCGTGTTATGGCAGTTTTGGCAGCTCCGCTGCTCTCTCTCTCTCTCTCTCTCTGTGTGTGACTCAATCTGCGGACTGCACCGCCTTTCGTGGCCCTGTAAAGCGGTTACGGTTACGGCTCTGGGGATTACGGCCTTGTGGCGCACTTGAAATTGTAGTTGCTGTTGCAGCTCTTGTTATTGCTGTTGTTGCTGTTGCTGTTACTGTTTGACAGCAACAGGATAATCTGCTTGGTGTGCATCCGCATTCTCATCAGCATCAGCATCGTCCTGTTTGCCCCATCTGTGTGTGTCTGTTTGTGTGTGTTTGCTTGTGTGTGTTTGCATTGGTTTCATCGCCTTCCTTCTGTTTGAGTTTTAGTTTTCATTTTCATTTATTTTCTTTGTTTTTCTGGGCTTACCGTCCCCAACACACAAAAAAAAAGAGTCAAACTTTGTGCAAGGTTTTTCTCGGTTGCATTTTTCTGGCGTGCAAATGCAGCTTTTGTTGTGTTGTTTTTGCTTTAGTAGTTTAGCTTAATATTTTTGTTTTTGTTTTTGTTATTGTTATTGTTGTTATGTTGTGTGTTGCATTGCATTTTGTGTTTTGGCGGCCGTTGTGTGAGGCAGCTTTTAGTGGCTTCATTTGTTTAGCATTTGGTCTTTGTGCTGGCATATTAAATCGGGTTTCATTGGCCAGATAAAGCGATTCCAACAAACTAAACATATTTGCTAACGACTTAGCCATTGGAGCACTGGCAGCACCTTTGAGTGAATTTATCTATAAGCTTATAAAAGTTGTGGGGATATAAATATTTAGAGCTGTTCATGGCATACAAGATGTTTAAGTATAATTCTCAATGAGGTCTTTTATTTTATGCAGTGGATACTTTAAAATATTATTAAAATTTAATCCTAAATGAATAAAAAATCATAGAAATAAATAAATGCACAAGCATAAATATTTAATCAATTAATATAAAAAATTGTGATTTTAAAATAGTATAACAAATTATGATACGGCCACTTGACATAGTCACAAGTCAAAAACATTTGGACTTCAACATATTTCCGGCTGTGCAGTTTATCCTTGACACTTTCAGCCGCCATTTGCATTTTGTTTTTCAATTCGCACTCATTTTAAATATATATATTTTTTTTTGCTTTCCCCTTTGGCGGTTTTGTGCACCAAATAATCAGTGAGCTCCTTAACCACGCTGCGGGAATCGGTGAGAGATTGACCCAAACCCCAAACCCCAAACCCAACCGCCCATTTTGGTAGCGTGTTACAGACACTGAGCAGCTGCTCCTGCCTGAAAATGATTTGACATTGATGCTTTGACACGCCAGCAGCAGAGCTTGCCGAGCTCTGACCTTTGCTCGGATTGAATGTTTACGCTCACTGGCTAAAAATCGAGATAAATATTTAAGTGCGCGCAACAAATTGCGTACTTTGATAATCAATAAAGGCATTTGCCACCACACGAAACTATTTTTCAATTTCGCGTAAGCAAAAGTTTTGTTTCTACCAGTTGGTGCCGCGTGTGAAAAACTCGCTCGGTGTTGCCGGTTTGCTCGAGTAATGCAACATCCATTTGAGCATTCAACATTCACATTGAGGGAACGCAACATTAAGCGGAATGCTCGCAGAGGCACTAACTCAAACAGAGGCAGGCAGACGGCGATTGCTTTGCACGCAGCTATTAGCCATATATTGATTGCCAATATTGGCAGTGAGCAGGCAACGCTGGTGGGTGGGTGGGTGAGAGGTGTGCGGTGTTCGGTGTTGCTAAATGGCAGCACGTTGGCTAAAAATAAACTGTGGTAAAGGGCAGAGTTGAAACTGTAACTGCGACTATAGCTGTAACTGAAACAGGTAGCAGCTGCCTCCTATCGCTTAAGTGCCAACTTATGCCACACAAAAATGCTTGAGTATAATGGACATACCCGTACAGCAGTGTGGCACTGTGGCACTGTGGCATGGTGCGGGTGGGTTATGGGAGTGCCGTGCTCCGGCGTGCAATTGTACGACCACAAAAGACCGTACCGAAAGGCGAAGACGAAATGCAAAAGTGGAACACAGAGCGTTCGGCGTTGGCATTAAGTGGCATGTGGCAGCAGCAGCAGCAACAGCAACAGCGGTTACAAGGACACTGATAATGATGAAAAAATTCCCAAGCACTCACACACACACTCACACACACACACACACACCGATGTGTACACAATTTATCTGCTGCCTCGCTTGGCACACACTGACGAGAATAAAAATTGCACTGGCAGCCCAAAGACAGTGACAAAAAGCCACTTGCAGGCAAAATTTACGTATTTGTGTGTGTGTGTGTGTGTGTACACCCTTTGGCCATGTGCTGGCATGTTGCACAACGTGCATAGCTGCCACCTGGATGGAGAAAGCGGCTGTGGCAACCCAGCAATCGACCTTGACTGACAGCTTGACATGAACTCGACTGCTCTCAACGTTGCAGCTGCCCCTCACTTACAGCAGCTAACACACACACACACACACTCTCTCTCTCTCTCTTCCTCTCTCCCTCTCTCTGTCTCGTAAATACGCTTCCACGCATCCACTTTAGTCCTCAACATTGGGCTCATTATTTTCGCCATTGCCGGTCAGCAGGAGCAGCAACATGAAGCCCAGTGAGAAATGGGACAGGTTATGGTAAGGTAAGTATGCATAAATAAACGTGTATATGTGTGTGTGTGTGTGTGTGTGTGTGTGTGCACCTTAATTCCGCCAAACCGCAAAGAGCTTGGCGAACTTGTGGTTTACATTTGAAACTGCTCTTAGGCATATATTATTTTATTTTCTGCTCTAATTATAGTTGGTGGGTTTAAATGTTTTATTGCGTGTTTAAGTTTCATGAAACGAGCAATTTTACCAGTTCTAAATATACATTTACTAAATAAAATATAATTACACAAGCATTTCAAGCAAAACATAAACATTTCAAATAAGAATGACTCATTCATTGAATAAGTCTGATTTTAGACATTTCAATTGAAATATTTTTGCTTGTAATGCTTGAATGCTAAATATCTGCATCATATATCATTCTACATAATCACAATTTTATAATTATATATGTATCTATAGATTGTAGACATATTTACGTATTGTTGCCATATATTCGTTAAAAATACCAATCCCCTTCAACCGTTTATGAATTAGTTTTAAATCAAACTTTTTCGATTTTCGATTTGAGTATGCATCAGCGAATATTTGATTAAATCAAAGTCAATTGATTAGAATTAGAATTGTGTGTTTTTTTTTCGAAGTTTGCTTTGGAGATTACAAACATTATTTTTGATTTGCATCAGCTTTGCTGCTGTTTCGCAGACTTAATTCATAATCGATTCCAGAAAGTAGACAACATATCTTATTCAAATGCCTGCAGCCATTCACTGTGTGTGATTGTGTGTGTGGGGCGAGGTGTGTATAGGTTATCCGGGTATGAGATGTAGATGTAGATGTAGATATAGATGTAGATGTAGATGGAGAGCGTAGAGAGCAACCCGCATGTGAAAGCTGTCATGTCATCGCCGTTGTCGTTGTCGTTGCCGTTGTCGTTGTGGGCGTTGAGTGGGTTTGAGTCCGTGTCAAAGGTTCATAAATTCCATTTAATCCTGCTTTATGGCGACATCACATCGAACATGAACCCAAGCGCGACGACGACGACGTTAAAGACGCGATTTCATTTGCATTTTACAACTTCATTTGTGCGGCGAAATGCGCGGCGAAATAAAAGAAATGTTTTGCAATTTTTACACAAACCCAATTGGCGCAATTTGTGTGAAGTTGCGAGTGTGTGTGTGTGTGTGTGTCTTTGTGTGTGTGTGTATGTGTGACAGTGATATAAAATTATTGCTTAATCTGGTCGAGCGACCAGGGCGTGTCAGCCAAACACGCCCAACACCCCGCAATCAAACGGTAGATTGACAGAGGGGGCACAGCAAATGTCGCGCGACAAGCGACAATTATTTTGAATGGCCATGCCCCTCCCCCCCCCTCTACTGATTGGTGGCACAAACCGGATGCGAACATTTACACCGATGTTGATTGAGCCAGTCATTGACCCAACTCCTGCAAAAAAAAATAAAAAAAGCAAAACAAAACAAATCGAAAACAACAGAAATCATTAAAATTCGATTTGGTTTCCATTTTGTGTATTTGTTTCAATTCTCAACTAATGTATTTGTATTCATTTTTTGTTTTTGTCTTTGAGTTTTTTTTTTAGTTTAGTGACACCTTAAAATAAATTGTTCTTTTTTGTTTTTTTTACTGTTAATTACAAGTTTTTCGTTTGAATTGAGTTGGCGTTATTTGTTTTATTTTTTAACTTATTCCGTAATTCCAACTTTGATTCGATTTGATTTCTTGCACTCTTGCATAACTTAAACCTCTAATAAAATGTCTAACAATCAAACAATATATCAATCAAACTATCAACCAATGCCAGCAGTCTGTGCCAACTCAATTCCACTTAGAATATACATATATATATATATATATATATATATATATATATATATTATTTAATTTAATTTTAGTATAATTATTATAAATTGAGATCGCTTAAAGTACAAAAACACTTTTAGTTAGACTAACACGAGAGCTTTGGGACATGTTTTTTTTTTCATTCTGGGTAGGAATTGAAATAGTTTTCATTTTTTTTTTTCTTAAGGGGGGGAAGGAAGGGATCTGTCTATACACTTACAATGTGACTTTTTTTTAATATGCGTAGCGAGTAGAAAGAGTGGAAAATTGTGTTTCTATAATACAACAGAGGGGCTGGCATTGGAACCAGTTGAAAACCCCCAGCTACCTAATACTTACTATATAAAATTTCAATTTTATGCACATTATCTTGCAGACAGTTGATTTGATATGAGTTAAGACAAAATATTATTATATTTATCATGCACAGTTAAGAAATACCTAATTTCGATATCAACATAAATTATCGATTAATTTTTTTGGAATTGGAAAATCAGTTTTACTACAATTTGTTATTTTAGATAGATTCAAAAAAGGTTCGTACAAAAAAATTAATGTATTATTTTTTCCTGTATTTATTAGGAACCATCGGACCACAAATATTGATATGGTGTGCAGCTACTACTCCTGCAAGATAATGTAATCTTCGGTGCTCCGAAGTGCTTTCCTGGTTTCTGGCTTATTCGTCGGCTGTACACAAGATCGATTAGCTCTTGAAGATATCATGGCCGGGCTGTGGAGAGGCGGCTCCACTGGCCCCATTGCCAGTGCCATTGGCATCGGCATTCAGACGCTTCAGCATTGCATTCCGATGCAGCCAATAGGGCGGCGGATCGGGAGGTTGGCCCGGCAGTAAAGTTTTCGCTTTCAGCGTCGATGCTGGCGGCTTTGGACTGTGGGAAGCAGTCGCCGCACTATACATGACAGGATCGGCCAGCTGGGCAGCGGAATGGCCGCTAATGGCAACCCGAAGTGGCGTCTCCTTTTTGCGTATGGTGTCGCAGGTCTCCTTCATCTTGCACAGCTGATCCTGCAGATTGCGATACTCCTCTAGGAATCGCTCCAGCTGCGCCGCATGATAATCATAGGCAGCCACCGAGGAGTTGGCCGCTCCGGCTGCCCGTGTCGCCAGCGCCGAGAAGTCCAGCAACGGGGTCGCAGCGCTGCTCAGCGAGCGCTGATGTTGCACTGGCGACGAGGGCAGGCTGGGCTTTTGGCCCAGGTGTTGGGCATGGATTCCACTCTTGTGGGCGCCACTCTGCACCAGATTCAAGAAGCTGTTGGCTCGCTGGCCGCCGCCCGTGTAGGTTGTGGTGCTGGCATAGTTCGCATAGCTCGACTCGGCCGAGTAGCGCCGGCCCAATCCCATGGCCTCATTCAGAAAGCTTCCGTCCCCTAACGTGCTGCTGCCGTACTTGCTCGAGTTGTCCGCCAGCAGTGGAGATTGGCTATCCGATGAATTGCGGAAATACTTGCCACTGTGCTTCAGCTTTCGTGGCAAGGTGCACAGGCCTCCGTTGGCGGCAGCCGTGCCAGTGGGCGGATAGGCGTGGCCACTTTGCGCCGCCTGTGCCACAGCATACTTGGCAATATCCAGCAGATCCGGATAGTTGCTGTCGAACAGATCATGCTCCTGGCCATCTCCATTGCTGCTGCAGAACACCGAGGTGGCCATCTCATCCGCCGTATGATTCCCATAGTGGCTATATGGCGTGCTTGTCGCTTGGGTTGACTGATTGACGGGCAAGCTGTGCGGCGATGTAATCTTTGTGGTTGCAATGGGTGTCGTCTTCCAACTAGCGGCGTGTCCCGCGTAGCCAGCAAGACGAGCAGCTGCATCCACCTGACTGGATATCGAACTTGAGGCCGAGTCAGTTCTGCAAAGCGATTATGAAAAGAAAAACAGAAAAAAGTATTATAAGTTTGCGAAGATAATGTAATATTTTCGGATTGAAATACCTAATAACTAGTATAATAATTGGGAGAGCAGAAATATCGTGGGAAAGTGTAAGTTAATATAAAAAAGCAAATATTAATCGAAAAATTATAATATGATTCCATAAGACTTAAAAATAAATATAACTTAAATAATTTCTATCATTTTCTTATTAATGTTATTTGACTATTCTTCTGGGAATTTAATTAGGCGAATATGCATCGCATAATTATAATTTGATAGCATAAGATATTTTATAAAATTTTAAAAAAATTAAATTCTTTTTCCTATATATGTTATCTGTCTATCCTTTTGGGATATTATAATTATAATTTGACTCTAAAAAGACTTTTTATAAAACTTTAAAAATTTAATTTTCTTATAAATATTATCAATCTATACATTGAATAATTATAATTTGATTCGATAAGACTTTTTATAAAACTTTAATAATTTATCTTATTTTCCTATGTATGTTATATATCTATCCTTCTGCGGTGTTATGGAAAGCAAATATGCATTGATTAATTATAATAAGATTCCAAAGGACTTTAATAATTTACCTCATTTCCTTATAAATGCTATCAATCTATCCTTCAGGGATATTATGGGAAGAAAATATACATCGAATAAATATAATTTGACTTCACAAGGCTTTTTATAAAATTTAAATAATTTATCTCATTTTCCTATGTATTTTACCTGTCTATATTTATAATTATTATATATATAATTTGACTCCACAAATTTTTTTTATAAAATTTAAGTAATTTAGGTTTATAAATTATATATACATACTATATAAAACTTAAATGATTTATCTAATTTTCTTATAAATGTTATCTATCTATCCTTTTGTTATGGAAAGCAAATATGCATCGATTAATTATAATAAGATTCCAAAGGACTTAAATAATTAAAAATAATAAATAAATATCTAATTTTCTTATAAATGTTATCTGTCTATTCTTCTGGGACATTATATTTATAAGCTTAAATAATTTCACTAATTTTCTTATAAATGTTACTTTCATTAATTTAACTTTTGTTCAAAATTCAGTTTCTTTAAATAATCGAAATTTGTTTGAACTCTATTTCTGCTCGCCCTTTTCCCAAAATTTCTTTCCAAACGAGCTTTATCTGCGTTTTTCATCGATTAATTAACACAACCCTTTTTCTTTGAAATCATATCTCTATTTTTGGAATTGGCCTTTGAGGCATCCCTTCATCTGGATTGTGGCATGCATACTGTGCATATATATTCATTATTTTGCACATGAGTAGCACTTGGAGCACACATGGCTCATAGTCGGATCATCATGACACGAGAGGCGCCAGTCAGTGAGGGGTGCCCAAAAATAAAACACTCGTACCCAGTGTGTGTGTGTATGTGTGTGTGAGTGTGTGTGTGTGTGTGGCAGGCAATGCATACTTCGCGCGTCATTAGCAAACGCCTTCAAATGAAGGGATGTGTGTGTGGTGAAACCGGATTGGCGCAGCACTCGAGCGGAAAGTGTCAAGTGTTGCCCATAATATGAACGGATCCTTCGGCGCACTTGAGCATGACAGCTCTTTGACGGGGCAACTGCAGCAGAGGACACAATTGCCACTCGAAGTAACGAACCACAAGGAACAAAAGCAACCACGTCTGAGCGTGCATATGTGGATGGATGTGTGTGATGAATGTGGGATTCAGGAAGGAAATATAGCTGCTGGGTCAACTTACCCGCCGATGTCAATCAGGCGTGGTATGTGCAGATCCGTTTCCTCAACGGTTGTCACAGCATTATTCCCAACGGTTGCTGGAATGGCGTTTGAGCCCTTTCTTGGCGCCAACTGCTGCTGCTGCTGCTGCTGTTGCTGAAGCTGCTGTTGCTGGGAATGCTGTGATAGCTGCGATTCCACATCATCGTCGTCGCAGTGCGTGGACACATGCAGGTAGTCGCCGTTCGTGCGACGCGTGCCATTGCCAGCGCTGGGATTCACAGTGGCTGCCTGGCCCACTGCATCGTGGTCGTTGTTGAGTGGGGTATGGGCGGCCCGCAGATAGTTTTGCTCCTCGGTATCCTGAAAGAGTGCTGCTCCGGTGGCGCTGCCACCGCCACAACTGGCGCCGCCACCCAAATCTGGTCGCACTCGAGCCGTCATCTCGATCTTCTCGTAGCTCTCGCTGCGTCGAACCGGCGGCACTGAGTTCCAAAGTCGCAGCTTGCGTCGCCGTCGCAGCGAGCAGAAGCAGATGGCCGCAAAGGATGAGCCAACCACAAAGAACAGCGCAGCCAGGACGCCCAGCAGAATGATGCGCACACCCAGCGAAGCCTCCGGGGGGCGACGGGAGACGGCAAGCGTTACGCTGGCCTCCACCTTGCCGGCCTTGTTCTCGGCGGCGCAGGTATAGATGCCCGCATCCTGCATGTCCGCCGTGAGTATTGTCAGATTGGAGGCATTCCGCAGCATGTTGACCACATAGGTTTTGCGACCCTGCGTCGCAGCAGCTGTTCGCGGCTCCTCCGCATCCTCGCCCGCACGGGCAGCACTCAGATTGGCAATCAGGCGATTCTTGAGCAGCCATCGCACTGCCGGCTGGGGCACACCCTCCACATAGCAGCTCATTGTGACATTGCGTCCCTCCACGCCATGAGCGGTGGTGTCAGTGGCAACAATTTGTGGCACACACGCAAAATCATCCACATCCAGTTTGTCCCAGGCTCGGCCAGCCAAACGGGACGGCGACTCACATGTGGGCGGAATTCCACTGGGTATATTCTGCTGGAGCATCCACGCCCGCAACGGTCGCAGCGAGCAGCTACAGTTCCAGGCATTGCTGGCCAGCTCCAATCCGTGCAGCGAGGACAGCGATGTAATTGTGCCCGATCTGACCTCGCTGAGCCGATTGCCATCCAACTTGAGCCACTCCAGACTACTCTCCAAGCCGGCAAAGGCACGCACTGCCACGCTGGACAGGCGGCAGTCGCTCAGCTCAAGGCGCACCAGCTGGGGCACATGACTGAAGGCGTCATCCGGCACACGGGTGATGGGATTCCCAGTGAGACGTAGCTCGCGCAGCTCGGAGACATGATAGAATGCTAGCGAGGGTATCGCTGCCAGCTGATTGTGACTCAGATCCAGCTCCACCAGATTGATGAGCTTGCGGAACGCATGGCGCTCAATAAATCGCAGATGGCACCTGGCCAGATAAACCTTCTGCAGGTTGAGCAACTGGGCGGCGGCAAAGATGTCATCGGGTATGGTTTGAATATCGTTGCCGCTTAGGTCCAGCAGCTGGGTGCCCGCATCTAGCGGCTCGGGGATATGTGTGAGGTTGGCGTTAAGGCACAAGACGGACTCCTTGCCGCTCTTCCACTTGCACTCGCACACCGACGGGCACTCGGCATGGAGCTGGCTGAGGCAGCACAGCAGCCACAGCAACTGGCCAATTGGTATGGGCGGATGCAGTCGCCGCAGTGGTCGCCTCTCCCGTCCTTTTCGCCGCACCTTAGTTGCCAGCGTGAGCTGCTGGGCGCTATGATCGCTGGCTATATCGCGGGGACGCGGCTCACAATCCTCCTCCAGCGTCGCTGTCGCTGCTGCCATCGCATACTAGGATTGTGAACGTGGCACGAGCAAAATCGCTCAGCTGATGTTGCCTGCAAAATAAAAACAATAAAATAAAAAAAAATTGTGAGAATTGGCTGTGTTTTAATTAGGGAATATTTAAAATAAAGTAAAAATGTTCAATTTTAATAGTATTTAATACAGTCTCAGTACCAAAATCCTATTTTAATAAATAACAGTCAAAACTTAATTATATTTCTTTCAGAGAAACATCGTCTCACTTTATAGCAGTGTTATCGATTAATATCGATATTATATGTCAAACAAAGTTAAATGTTATGTTCTTCGTACTATAAAAGCGGCTTGCTACAAATATTATATCTTCTTTTTAATTATATTTCAGTCAAACAACAGGCACTCAAAACTCATTGCTACCAATTACCCAAGCAAGGTACACTGAGACAAATTTCTGCTGTCACATAAACTGAACTTTTTCAATTAGTTTCCTTTGAAAAATAATAATATTCAATTTGCAAAGACTTTAATTTAACAACACCTCCAAAGAACACGATACACAACAGATTTGAGTTTACACTGTGAGCGATCACCATTTATTTAAATATAAAACAAAATATATTAAAAATAAATTTTTATATAAATTAAATTCATTGAAAAATTTCATGCTTTCGTAAGCAGAAATACTTAATAATATTAATTATTTTATATACCTCATTATTCAACCATTTTCTCAAATGTAAAATAAAAATAAATGGCTTTAAATCTGCTTCCATAACACTTATTTTTAAAATTTGTTTATTATGCTTATTCAAAGATCATAGCAATATGTTTCTACACAAATTGATGTTTCTATATTGTGTATATCAGCCCCCTTTTGTTGCCGCCCATGGTTGGAGCTATGTAATGCAGCTGCCATAAACATTGCATTTGTGACATTTTAATAAGCCCTTCGTTCTCGGTGTACTTCCATCATAAATGTCACTTGGTGCAGCGACATTAAGTCATAACAACACCAGCCCAACGAGCTCAGCTCAGCCTAGACGAAGTATTCCCCTTCAATTTGTAACTCTGCTGTCCGCTGTCCCCTCGCTCAACCAGCAGTAAGTTGACTTAAGTTTTTATCGTGTGGCCCGCGGCTTTTATTTGACTAGTCTGGCAACTCAAACCCCCCCGCCATCACTTTGCCTTTTCATCTTACTCTCTACCTCCCTCTCTCTCTCTATCTCACTCTCTCTCTCTGACACTCTTGTGAGTCGCGGTTTGTGTTTGCGGCTCTTTGCAATTATGGAGGAGCAGCATGCAAGCAAAGTAAGCAAAGCAAAGCAAAGCAAAGCAAAGCAAAGCAAAGCAAGCCAAAGCAGAGCAGAGCAGAGCAGAGCAGAGCAGAGCAGCGCAGCGCAGAGCAGAGCAGAGCACATTGAGGCACTGAGCCTCGCTGCTGGTTAATATATAAATTTTGCATGTGGCCAACGGGTCGTATGCACAACATTTTAGCAATTCCCCTTTAATATATGCAGCCAAGCGTTGTGTAAATAGCTTTGAAACCTTCTGTGAACATGCTGGTATTCCTACATCATGATGATATATTTTGTGAATAGAGCTATAAATTATTTTACTTTTTTTTTCAAAGACTAACAATTAAACATGATTAAGTTTTACAGGCGCTTAAGCAAGGCGAATATGTATTAAGATGGAACCACTTATCATTGAATTGATAAAAGAGAAGTAAAACACTTAGAGAAGAGTCTATAAATATCTGTCTGAGATATACTCATAGAGAAACACCGAGTGTACGAAGACATTTTAAGTGAAGCAGATCTTTTTTCATTTACATAAGCAGTTTAATTTCAACTCTATTAATTTAAATGCGTCTCATTGGAGAACACTTCGATAATTTTGATGTATGCAAAGCTGGCGGCACTTTAATCATCTTACTCCTCATTTGCATATTGAACAAGCGACATGCTTCGATACTTGCTGCTACTTAATTATGATGATGCAAGATACTTAATGCCGCACATGCTTTTATTTAAGCACTGGCAGTCTGCGAAGCACAGATCATTTTCATGTAAATGCGAAATGCTTGCAACATTTTGACAGCAACGCAAGCCGCACAAATGCTGGCAACCCTGTGCGGCATAAATGGCAACAGTTGTAGCGCTCTCTCAACTGGCAAAAGGGTGGCAAAAAAAAGAAGAAAAAAAACAAAAAATATTTTTAAAGCGGTTATGCAGTTATCCGTAAAACGGATTCGAAACAAAACCGGAAGCCGCAAAGCAAACAGACGCTTTGCAAAAACCGCGACAAGTCAACGGGCGGACAGCTAAACAGAGACACACAGACAGAGAGAGCGAGAGAGAGAGAGAGAGTGAGGGAGAGGAGGAGTTGCGGCTGTGTTGGG
The DNA here is from genome assembly GCA_035042045.1 of Drosophila melanosoma. Classification (NCBI taxonomy): domain Eukaryota; kingdom Metazoa; phylum Arthropoda; class Insecta; order Diptera; family Drosophilidae; genus Drosophila; species Drosophila melanosoma. Next base: position 2,545,182 of record JAWNLY010000183.1, on the reverse strand, counting down.
CTTGGGGCACGTGACTGAACCATGTGTGTGAGGCGTTTGAGGGTCAATACACTGGACGGCGACGTCGCCGGCGCATGAAATAAAGTTTATGCATGTTTTTACTAAAATACTCAGCCGCATTTTTTTGCACCACACACACAGAAGGCACAGTGACAGACAAACAGACAAACAGACAGTCGGAGAGAGAGAGGAAAAATGGAAGTGTGTAGTTTTTGGGAGACAGTGGAGCAATGTACAAAACGGGGCACATGTGTGCGGCATTGTCGCTGCTGCCAGCCCGTTTATCATATGAGCATGACGACACCGTGAAGTATGCAACATGCAAAATGCAACATGCAAATGTTGCTCCCCATTCTTTGTGCTTTTCTTGCGGTTTTTGTTTTTGCTATTGTTGTCATTGTTGTTGTTGTTGCTGTCGTTGTTGTTGTTGTTGTTGCTGTTGTGCATTTACTGCAGACACTAATCCTATTTATGTTGCATTGCAGCGAGGTTAATAATTTTATTTGCCAACTGGCAGTGGCACGTCCCATGCAGTTGCAGTTGCAGTCACAGTTTCAGTTGCCAACTTTCAGTTGCCGTTACTCCTTAAGCTGCTTCTGCTTATGACACACGATACGTGCCGTGGGTTCGAGAAACTTTTTGTGCCGCAACCAAAGATTTCTTGCAGCCAATGGCCTCCAGTGGTTGAGTGCCCGAAGTGCCCGGTTCGGGTTGACAGTTGTCAGACCATAATTAATTTAATATTATTACTTGTTTATATAGAACACACTCTTTGTTGTGAACATAAATCAAACATTTTTCACTTAGTGCATTTTTTTTTATGGACCACAAAACACGCATTGATTTTAATAGATTGCATGCAATATGAAATATTTATTTTTGTTTTTTTGGTCTGTTGTCTTGATGTCAAATACAGATATTATTTATCACAATTTGCCATTTAAGTGTAATTGATTTTATTAAAGAGCAATTCAAGGAATTGCCAGCAATCGTCCATTCGATTGTTCACTTAATACAGCCTCTCGAAATGAATATGCCTTGTGTATAACACACAGTGTTTTATAGGGCATTAAATGTATTAGGTGACAGCTGCCAAATCTTTGCTGATGTCGGTTTGGCAGCCCAAGTACTCATGGCACATTTACACAAACAAACGTACAGGAAACATTCTTCGGTCTCGTTTCGGTTCACTTGCTCCAAAGCATTTTTTCTCGCCCAGCTATAATGTAAAAATAATGTCGCTTCAGGCCGCATTGATTGCAAATAAATTACACACATTTGCCAGTGGATGCTGAGATGCTGGAGTTCGCAGGCGGATGGATGTTAAAGTGACTCAGAGTGAAACTGAGGCGGTAACTGAGCTGCTAGAATCGACTCAGATTAAGTGTCCAAAGAGCCGTCGGTGACTTAATAAAGCAGAACATAACAAACAAAAAAAAAAAAGAAAAGAAAACCAAAAATAAAGAGAAAATCGAAGAAAGCGCAGAAAGCAACAACAGCTTGCAAAATACGACCAAAAAGGAACAACAACAACAAAATGATGGCTAAAATGCTAACGCCATTAATTTCACTTTGGCGCCGACCCCGCTAAAACTTTAATTAGAAAACCTTGGCCGAGATTTTGTATAATTTTCTTTTGATGCCGATGCTGCTGATGCTGCTCCTGATGCTGCTCCTGCTGCTGCTCGCCTACTGATAATGAAGTTCCTTTTCTTGTATTTTCTTGTTATTGCGTTCACACTTCCGCCTTCATTATGCGCAAATTATTTTAACTGCACTTTTGGTTTACCCAATTCCTCAACCCATTACGCCCCTCCCCATCATACTCTACGTTAAGGCTAAGAAAATATTTTCACTGAATGCAGCCGTAGCTGAGACTTTGGTAGCGAATTCGCTTGCCCAAGTCCTTAGCGAAAATTAATCTACCCATGGCTCCAGCCCACAAAACCCCCAACCAACACCCCCCCCCCCCTCCCCACCCCTCACACCCTTATCATCACAAGCCGCCGTTCGCCATTCGCCATTCGCCGTTCACTGTCATTATTCATTTTTCTGTGTATTTCTTTTATGCTCTGTAACCTTTGCCGCATTGTTTCTAGCCGCTGCCGCAGCTGTAAAGCAATTTTCGTAAGCATAATAGACTTTCCCAGGGTCCTGGCCAGCAAAAAAAACAGCAACAAAACAGCAACAAAAAAAAAAAACTAGAGATGAAAATAAAAGAAAGCAAACAAAATGCCATAAAAATGACGGGGTGGTAAGAGGCGAGTGGCGAGTGGCGACAAGTCAAAAATTAAAAAAAAAAAAAAAACTAGAAGAACAGCAGCTAAGCATTATTTCTCAAGGGTCGCAAAAGCCTGAGTATTATGTCGAGGGCTTAGCTGACTTCTCGCTATCCTTCTCGGCCCTGCCACCCTGACCCCCAACTTGTGGTCAGTGGCCGCTGCAGTTGCAATTTTTGCCTATGGGCTCAGTTCCACGGCTGCTGCATATTGTTTGTCCTGCATCCTGCAGCGTTCACTTTTAGCCAACCCTCGCTCACATTTGAAAGTGCGCACTTCAGTTCTTGTTTTGTGGTTATTGTTTGCTTTGTCAACAATTCTATTACCATTTGTTGTTATTGTTGATTTAAACTGCTTGAACAAAAGTAGGGGGTCCATAAGCACAATTCACTTAAGGCATTTAATTCAAAGTGCAAAGTGGCGTATACGCAATCTGTGTGCAGCCTTAAAGCATGCCACAAATATGTATTGCCAAACCAGCGTTTCTGCAAACGTTTTGCGGTATTTGCCAATGCAATATAAATTATGCATATTTAAATACACCAAAGAGTTCAAACATATTATAATAATATATTTTTTTTAAAATAGTTGCGGTATGATGGATTATATTTTAATATATGTATTTAATTATAATAAAATGTAATTTCGATATTTTTATATACATAAATTGGTCTCAAGCTAAAATAAAAATTAGGTCAATTTAACTTCTAAATAAATATTGCATATTAAACACAATATTACAAATCAACTTGCTTAAATATGACTCAAAAAATTATTTTAGAAACTTAAATTGTCATCAGAAACTTATGATGTGGCTTTTAAAGAAACGCTTATCTTTAATTCTTATTCGAAAGAGAAACATAATCAATTCTTAAGTGCTATTCAATATGCAGCTCCATTGGCAGATAAATTAAACATCCCTCGGCTACGAATATATGCGTTTTATTGAGCCATAAATGTAGATATAAAAGTTAAATTATATAATCGGCAATAGACTACCTTTTGGCTAAATGCTCAGCTCTACTTAGCTCTGAGCTGCTCCCCTCTCCCTCTCTCTCTCTCTCTCTTGGCTACTTCTGTTTGGATATGTTTTGGCCATTGATGCCGTTGGAGTGAATGTATCCCCGCAATAACCAATAATACCAAAGCTAATAAAAGTAAACAACCCAACAAAACAAAGGCAAGTAGACCACATACACAAAATGCTTTGGGGGCCCGCATAAAGCGATACACACACACACACACACACACAGTCACAAAACACACTTACACACATGTATTCGCATACGTTTACAATTTCTAAGCACAAATATCAAAATACTGTGGGTGCTTCAATTTTACGACAAGGACGACAAGGACGCTGAGAACGCTGAGAACCTGCCGCCTTTTTGACTCCTGCAGAGCGACTGACAAACGTGTTCAATTGCGGCAATAAAACTTCTTGATAATATGTGAAAATCATACAAAGCACAATATTAAATTAGCTCAAAAGATGTGAATGGCAGCTGTATGTGTCTGTTCGTGTGTGTGTGTGTGTGTATATATATCTGATGGCTATGGCAATAAAATATCAGCTCACGAATAAAATAAAATAAAAAACATGTTCATATGCAAGAAAAAAAAAAAGGAAAAGCCATTGGAGGCGTAACCTCCACCGCCCACAATCGAATAGATAAGCGAATGCCTCTAGGTATGAACCAAAAATATCGATATAATGTAATGTTTTTACTGTTACAAAACAGAATCTCTTTAAAATGCAAAAAGGTTTGTTTAGCTTAATTTTTGATTTAATTCGCAAACGAATAGATAGATTATGCACTTATTCAGAGCCAACTATCGAGCGAATTAAGTATGTATCAATTTTGACAGCAAAAATATTCTGTGAGCAACGTAAAGATTTTTACTTATTTTATATATATAGAAATTTACCAAAATCAATAAATACATATCTGTTAAGCTGTGGCTTATTTTGTATATGTAGAAAATTGTTTTTAAGTAGAAGAGACGTCAAATAAAATATTCATATTAATTATTCAGAGTATTCATTCTATCACTTATTCTTGTACGGCTGCCCATCATCTCCAATTCATGTACGATCCTAAGTCAATGTTCATCAACAAATTTGGCATTCAGTGTTAGTCGAAGTTGCTCTAAGTTTAATTGAATATTCATTCAAATATTGAGTTACATTCGATTGATGCATACACAATACCATTTCACTTTCTCTGGCAATTCAATCGAAATGAATTGCAAACGCCAATCAAAACAAATGCAAACAACGCATCAGTTTATTTGTCGAATGTTTTGGACACAAAAGTTTCAGGGGCAAAAACTTTTGTTTAACAAACGAGAGAGATAGAAAGAAATAAATAGTGAGCGAGAGAGAGAGGGAAAGAATGAGCAGCACATTGATTGTGTGACAGTTATTGATTATTTACCAAAAGTTTGCAAGATGTCCCTGTTAAGCTGCTGGGGAAATCAGCGAAATTGGAGCGTCAGCTTCTAATTGTCCAGGTGCCCATGGTAACGTGGGAAAACCTGGACAATCTGACAGCTAACTCTGCCCCTGCAACTTTAATGGCCATGCCTGCCACTTATTAAGATTTGAGATGAGCTGCCAAAGTGGCTAAACTGTGCTTTAGGGCAGGCGGAAATTTGATTTACTTAGGCTACCTTCCAGCGATGCAATCTGCAGCAATTTTAGCTATAAAAATCCATTTAACGTTCACATTTTAGTACTTCAACTGATGTCTTGGGTGGGTAGATGGGGATGTGCAACATGGGGGCAAGCGAGGTCTTGCTATGCACTTGCTAAATGCATTTCGCTGTACGCTAAGGATTCCAAAGATTCGATGCTTTCAGCGCTCTCGCATAAAAGCTCAATAATAATATATAATAGATTTTCGTCTCGCGATTCCTTGGCGCATTTCAAGCGACGTTGACTCGATTTGCACTTGAATCGCTAAAGGGTTCGTCGAGGCATATGGCAAATACTGTATAGTCAGTGATTCGTTCTTTTTACGACTTATTGGCTCATCGGCTCCAAATTCCAGTGACACTTTTTTTTTTTCCTATTTGCAGTGCAAATATTTGTAAAGTTTCACAAACTATTTGCAAAAGCTGAACTTTTTCAATGTAAGTATTGACAGTATGCCGATAATATGTATACAAAATAAAATATAATATGTATGTAAATATTAAATAAATACATATTCTATGTATACATGTATTATATTCTTTAAAATATGTCATAAAGAGCTTTAATTGAATTCTTTAATCTCTAAGCCAATAATAATGTTTTTTTTTTAACATTTTGTGTGGTAAAATACTATTTATTTATAATATATTTTCCTATTAAAATGTAAAATGAATGAAATTGTTAATTAACAGCAAACAGTCTCTAAATGCAAACCGTATTTTTGCTAACACCTATCAAAATTGAAAAAAATTTCTTTTCGGAAGAAAAAATCATCTCAAGCCAAAAAGAGGAGGGAATGAGATAATAGCAGAGACAAGGATAGCTGCCTGATTGCATTTCCTTTTCCCACCTGGCTGCTGTTTTCAATTTCCCTTTTGCCATGGCATCTTTAAGGAGACAATATTGCCGCTGGCATTGAAAGCAGCCGCTGACTTTTCCAATTGCAACACAGCTTGCAGAGCCATCACCAAAGCTGACGATGCTCAGGACCGACTGTCTTGGTTGATTGCTTCGAGAAACTTTGAAACAAAGTCATCGAGTAGCAGCACCTAAGCTAACAGATGGATGGATGGATGGAAGGATGGATGGATGGAAGGATGGATGTCAACGTTAGCGGGTGGCAGGTTTTGGTTGCCTGAAAAAAACTTGTTTCCCATTTACACTTCTCGCTCGCTGAAGAGTTTTCAGTTCAATGGCAATAATCAGCCAAGTGAATACATTTGATTATTAGCACTCCGCTGATTTAAGATACCAGAATTGATTGAAAACTCGCCATCTGATGAAAATACCCAGAACAACAATAATATTTTTTTGTATTTTGAGAAACCCACTTTTAATTACTCAAATTTTATTGACTTATTAGATAACATTTATTTAGAGAATATCTCATAAACTCATTCAATTTTATTATGTTTAATATTTAAATTATTTGATTTTATTTCATAATGTTTTATATAATTTAATTTATGTATATTTTGTTTTATTGAATTAAAAACAAGCCATCATAAATATTATTGGAGTAATCGTAAAATTAAATGTAAATATGCGCTTGTGACCATCATAATTAAAATTATTGTGGATCAAAGAATGCAAATGGATACAATTGCTCTCCCCAGATACATTTGAATTGATTGCAATAACCTAAGGGGATTGCACACGAATTGTTATTATACACATATATATATATAGATAAATATATTTATATAGATATAGATATATGAATATGTGCATATAACTCATTTTACATGTTGTTTTATTTATTTTTGTTATTGTGGAAGCTGCGATGACCTACATCATATTTTATAGTTGTTAGTTGCAGTCAATTAAATGCAGCGGATTATAACAAAATGGTTGCTATTTTTAATAAATACGCAAACATTTGCATAGAACACACACACACACACACACACACAGATGAACTCACAAATTTGCATAAAAAAACGAGCATGGAAAATGTTTTTTTTATTATTTCTATTGGCCGCAAGCAATTTATAATAACTGGCTATTTTATGGATTTTATGGCGACAATCGACAGGATAAAGCCAAAACATTTCACGACAAGAACTAAGCCCGCATCAGCAACACAGCAAATGGGCCAACAAGGCAGAACAAGGGGAACAGGGGCTGGCCAATACATTATGTGGCATTAGCTTGGCATAAATTTCAAGGCATTTTTAGCACTTACCCCCCTGACAACTTGGCAGCTTATTTATGCAGGATAACAAAGTGTATGGATCATTTAAAAATGTATGCAACAATACAGTAAAGCTTAAATATATTTCATTTGGAAAGTGATTTAGCAAAATCTACGTACAAAAAAAAAATACATTATTCATTTGCTGTTGTGGGCTGACTTTGCTTGCAACTTACCAATCAATAAAAGGTTTTGAAATAATATATTAATAATTTTAATTAGGCAAGCTGCACTGTAATTCTCTTGTTGCAACATACACATATAGTAAAAATGGAGAATTCAATACATTGTTATTTTTTTTAGTTGCCGCTCACTCTGCCCCAAATTTAGGTGGCCCCTTGCAGTAACAAAATCAATTCTTTTCTTGCACTTTCGTGTTTGTTGCCTGTTGCCTTTTGTGCAACGTGGCTGTTGCCTTGTTGTTATTGAAAAGCAATTGGTCATCAAATATGTATATAGCCATAATGACTATATATATATATATATATACAGATATACATATCGAGCGGTCGTCGTGCATTGAGGTCAGTGGATCAAAAATTGCAAAAAGACAACTCGAAAAAGTGCAAAATATTTGGTTCTAAGACTTAAAATCAGATTGCTGGGCCTGATGCCAGGACATGGCCAGTGGATGTGGTCACAGATGCCGTTCGTGTGCTCCACTTTCGCTTTTTTGTGTTTGCTTGCAGCTGTCAAAGGTCAGGCGAACGACTCTATCAGCTCTGGCTGCTCTTAACTTGGTTCGAACCAAGCAGCAGTTGCCCCCAACACACCTAAGGATTTGCGTAAGCCACATTAAACGGCTTTAAATTTTGGGCAAACGATAAATGCCAGCAGCAATGCTTAAAAAGCCAAAGCAATCTTTTAGCTTGCATTGCCAATGCCACAATACCATTGCCAATTCCCAAACACATACCCAATTCCAATTCCAATTCCATTCCCAATCCCATCACCATCACCATCAGCATCTGCTCAGCATCAACATCTATTCTGCCACATTAGGACCACAAATGAAATGCATTTGTATGCATTTTGTGCCTCACCAACCAAACAGCGGCTCAGCACCCACATTAAGGCGAATGTGTTTTGTATATATATATACATGTGTGTGTGTGTGTGTGTGTGTGTTTGCGTGTGTGTTGCAGGCAACAGAAGGGTGGTGTTGTATATATGCCAATATGCAGCCTAAGCGGGCGTTAAGTGCTTTTTCTTTTGCATTGATTGTACATTATGTGGAAAGTGTATGACTGGGTTTTGGCCACGTCTGCTGCCACAGTGTTGACTGCTCAGCAAACAGCTGTGTCTACTTTTGCCGTTGAGGCCATCTTTTTGCAGCGGCTCATTGAATGAGCTGCTCCTAATCAATGCACATAAATGGTGTACAATTTGAAATTTGCATAATACTTTCTTTTCAATTGGCATACCACAAAAAATACATAATCTGATGTTTTGAAAATATAAAAATACCAAATTTGACATATTCAAAAATGGAAAAAAAAATGTTTAAGCCGTTTTAAATGCGTTCTGTGATTACCAATTTTGCGTGAAATTGATATCAAATAAAATTTGAATATATCAAATGAATACATTCATTTACGGAAATTTCAAAGAGTAAATTGAATATCATGTTTATTTATGCTTGTGGCCAGGTAGCTTAAATAGCGATTTAGGAAACGATGTGATCAAATTTAATTCAATACCAAAGCAACTATAAACAAAAGTGCATTTGCAGTGCAGATGTATGCAAAAAAAGAGAATTGAAAGATTTGTTGTGTGGCATAATAAAAGCCACTAAAAAGTGTAAACAATTTGCGCGCATTAAAGCCGAAGAGTAAACAAAGCTGAGCCCGAAGAGCCAGAGAACCAGTGGAACGAACCAGTGGAACCAGAACCAGAACCAGAACAATGCAAATTAAACAAAAGCAACCGCTTGCCTCTCGCAACAAATGCAAACACAGTCAAAGCCGCATACACGCATACACATCCAAACAAAAACGAACACAAACACTCACACACGCACACACATACACACTCTAGCCAGGTACACTTTGTGTTGTTGGTGTGTGTGTGAGTGTGGCGGAGTTAGTTGCTTTAATTCTTAAATGGCCACCATGCGACGTGGGCAAATCTAACAACTTTTAATTATGATTATGGCCAAACAAACACAAAGAACCACAAACACACAGACACACACACACACACACACACACACAAGCACACACTCACACATGTTTTAATTTATAGTGCATATTTACAAAAGTAGGCGACAGAAAAGAAAAAAAATAGCGAAACCTGACAAATTTGTTCAATTTGTTTTTCATATGCAACAACTGCAATAAGCAAATAGATAAATAATAGTAAGAGTAACAGTTAACAGGTAAACCTTTAAACCAACACCCCCCCCCGTATCATTGCCATGCCCCAATTCCCCACAATATCAATGGCAGCAAACCCACTCTGCTGACAGTTATGTTCGTGCGTGCTATTTTTAATTGTCTGAATCAATCCGCGCTCGAAATTTTAATTAAATATTTAAATTAAATGTGCGAACAAACAAAGTACAGAAAAGCACACACACTCACACACACACACACACACACCCTAGAGCAACGCGCGCACACACATGTAATCGCAGCAATATACCTATGTCCCTGGATGCTCATATCTGTGTGTGTGTGTGTTTGTGTGTGTTTGTGTGTGTGTGATGAAATTTAATTTAATTTTTTTTGCGCATAATAAATATTTTTAGTAGTTACCGCTTGTTGTTTTTGCCTTTAGCTGTGTAGCTGCCATTCATTTGCATTCATTAGGACTTTTCTCTTTTGTGTGTGTACGTGTGTGTGTGTGTATGTATGTGTGTGTGTTAGTCAGCAATTAAACAAACTCGTAAGGGATGAAGCTGAGGGGTGAGGCACGTACACAAAGTCAAGGACACTTTTCGCATTACACGGGCCTCGCACACACAAACCGCCCGACAGCAACAGGAGCTAAACCAAAATCAGGACAATCAAATGGTGCCATTTACTGTGTGTGTGTGGCTGGGTGTGTGGGTGTGTGTGGGTGTGGGTGTACGTGAGCCTGCATCTCTCTCTATGTGTTGGTGTGTGTGTGCGCCTGTCATTTTGAATATGCATAACACTGCACATAACAGTGAAATGCAATTCAAACGAGCTACAAAAACTGTCAATACTCTGAAACAGTTGAAATCGAAAAAAAATATTATGAAAAATAAAAGAAATCTTTCAATCAGTTTAACAGAAAAATACTTAAACTTAATTAAGTAATTAAAAACAATCAAGCCAATTTTGAATTATGACATAATTAAATAAGCCAATATTATAAATAAGTGCGTTTCTTCGTAATCCAATTAAACTACATAATTATTGTAAATAAAAACTGTCAATTTAGAGCATCCAATTTTCATTGTGTGTTGTTTCTGCTGCTTATTATAATTTTAAATTAAAATCTGTGGCCTTTTCATTTTTGCCATTAAGGACGCAGACATCAAAAATGTATGACAATAATTTCATTTTTATACTTTTTACTTTTATAATTTCATTGAGTGAACTTTGACTTTTGGGCAGCTGATGCTAGCCAAGCAGATTTACAATTATGATGCAATGTTTCTGGTTGTGCAACCTACTTGGCAACCATGCAAAAACTTTCTAAATTTAGAGAGCCAGTTGAGCTGGGCCAAAGGTCAAATCAAACTCCAGGTTGTCACGCTCAAGCAACTCAGCACACACTCACCATTCCCATGGCATATGCTGGCCTAATTTCACTCAAGCAGCCAAGGCAGCTGGCAGCTGGCAGCTGCCGTGTTCCACCTTTGACCTTAACCATTATATCTAAATGTTCAAAATCTACCCGGCTACCCCCATGATGCAGCACTTTAATAAACGCCATCAGCTGACCACCACCTAACCTACCAACCACTCAACCCGTCTCCCTGCTCCTGCTGCTCCTCCGCATGACTTTCGGTCCCGTCCACAGCTTATGTCGCAGGCGTCGTTAAAGAGGAACCTGCAGACCGGATGGCAACTTTTGATTAATGTTTGTTAGTTCGCCTCGCCGGCAAATTCATTTGTTCTAAACAAAATGCAGCACACAAGGCAGATAGAGCGACACAGACAAAGAACGAAGGTGCAGGGATGTGCTCGACGAACGGGAAGGGGCTGGAGTTAAAAGTGTAGAGTTTCATCGCACTTTAGTTTTTGTTAGCAGGTTGAGCACACTAAAACAATACATTTTTTTTTGTATTTGATACTGACATGTATATAATTCTTACAGTTAAATTTCTTGTATAGATTCTCAATTATAAGTGAAGAATCAGACGAATATTTTGCTAGATTTTAATACTCTCACAATTAAAAATTTGAAGTTTGTGGTTATTAAAGGGTATTTTTAAGACAACCATTTAAAACTAGTCAAAATGCGAAATGTGCTTTAACTGTTCATTTGTGCTTGTTTGCTAGTTGCTTTTGTTTTGGCCATTGAGTTGGTTCTGTTTGCCCTGTGTCTTTCGGCCAACTCTCCTTTTATCATGTAGCCCTTATTTTCTCTTTCATTCATATACACAAAAATTCTGTGCTTATTCATCCTTGCATTCAGCAAAACCTCCAAATTTTTTTTTTTTTTTTGATATATTGACTAGCAAAATATTTTGGCTTTACACGTGTCTAAACACACGCACACACAGAAAAAAACACACACACATGGAAACATTGATGAATGTATAAGTTTTTATACACTGTGTCAGTTTCTGATTTTTTTTGTTTTTGCTTTTGCTTTTTTCACACTGTTTATATTTTATATGTCTATGGAGCTCTATGAAAAATCAAACGACCCTAACACACACTCACACACACACACACACACACACACTATGAGAGTGTATATGTGGGTAGTGCGTTACGTATTCAAGCGTAAAGCAAAAGATTAGATTTTCAAGCAATTTTGTTGCCATTTTTTTGGGGAATTTGGTTACTCGTTATTGTTGTGGTTGTTGTTGCTGTTGCTGTTGTTGTTGTTGTTGTTGTTCGCTAGTCCAATTTGTACAACTAAGCAGCTGCCAAGATGAGCAGCAAAAGCTAGAGTGTGAAGAATGAAGAATAATGGCAAATCCCAATGAAACAGCAGGAAATTAAATTATTTTTTTTGGTTACTTTCTGCAAGTATTTAAAACACCATTATCAATGTGCTTTAGGATCAGCGGAGTAGGGAAGAGATGCGATGCTATCTGGTAGTTAGCATATTTAATATACAAAACGGAGCACAAAGGATTTAAACATGTGCCAGGAATAATGGATAAATGGATAATGGCAAGATCCGAACGGCCTTTAGCCCTCAGGAGAGGGCTAATGAATGCGCGTTGAGCCTTGGGCGTTGGGCACTTAACCCATTGTTGACCCCCCCCCCCGCTTGGTGGGTTATGTGCCATTATGTGTTTATGTCGGAGTAAGGGATTTATATTTTAAATTACAAAATATGCCAGAATAAGCGAGATATAAGCAAAATAAAACTTGCGTTGTCTAAATTTTGTTTTCTTTCATTTGTGCGTTTTTATGTGATGTCTTTCACTCTTTTTGGGAGCAGCTTTAATATGTGAGTGAATCACTGGTCCCGGGTTGTCTGACAAACCGCTGACAAAAACTAGCTAACGGAGCGTTTAGGGTGTCAATCGAAAATTGAATTGCATGCAAAAATGCGAAATTCAAACGAAACACGCGAAAATGTCAAGTTCAACCAGTGTGTCAAGCAAAATGATGCCACTGATCTGACAGAGAAGTGGGGTTGGACTGACATGGGGATGCAGGGATGCAGGGAGGGATTGCCGAATTGAATGTAGCCATTCTGAATGACTAATCAGACGCAACGTTGTCGCTCGTTGCCATGTAAAACGATATTTCAGCTGTCAGTTTATGCTCCAACTATTTCAAATCAAATCAATGCCAAAGGATCTAACTTTGTGTGCATGTGTTAGTGTGTGTTTTCGGGAGCGGGGGCGAGGAGTACGTGCGGTACGCAATGGCAATGATTTATGCTAAAGGGCTTACACACACCTACGCCTTATGGCGGGGCCATGAAAATGAATGCGTAGAGTTGCGCCAACAATAAAAAAGGACAAAAAACAGCAACAACTACAACCAGAAAGAGTATTTTATTGAAACTGGTTGCCCCAAAAAAGTCGCTCATTTCAAAATGTTCAAGTCCCGTAAAAATAATGCCATCTGTAACTGACATATATATTCCGTGGTGTTTTCACAATTTTATATAAATAAAAGCCGCATGCCAAATACTTACTTCAAATTCGATTTCCTTAACGTCAATAACAAATGCATTTCAAAGAGTATACAAATGGGGAATTTTGTGTCATTGTCTTTCTTCCCTTACCTCCGTCGCTCTTATCGCAAAGGCCTTGTCCTTCGTACACGTTGTGTGAGTTTTTCCACCATAAATTCACAAAAATGAATCTACATTGCAAATGCAAGCAAGTTGAGTGTGTGAGTGTGTGTGTGTGTGTGTGTGTGTGTGCGAGTGTGTAAATGAAAAATGAAAAAAGAAAATCATAAATGTAGCTGAACGCATTTTGCTGCACACGGACGGCTCAAAAGAGAAACGAGACGAGCGGGGAGACAAAAGGAAACTGGCAACTGGCAACTGGTAACTGGCAACTGGCAACTGGCAACTGGCAACTGGAACTGGGAACACAGCGAAACAAAAGCTAACGAAGCGTAAAGTTTGCCAAGCGGCTGCCATTTGGAATGGTGAGCGGCCAAGCGGGCAAAGCTTTACACAATCCGGAGTCGTTCTTCATTCTTCCCGCTCTTCTCCTGCTTGCAGAGATAATTCATCCACAATTCCCTTTTCAGCCTCGCAGTGTTTGCCTTGTGGTATTTTTTATTAAATATTCCTAATAAATTATGCAAAAATTCTTGTATTGCATGCAGAGACAACGACGTGGGCGGGGCAGACCAACAGCAGAGAGAGAGAGAGAGGGAGAGAGGGAGAGACACAGGGATGTAGATGGAGGGCGAGAAAAAGAGATAGATAAAGACAGTAAACGAGAATTTCGGTCAAATCAAAATGTTTGCCCAAGAGCCTGGCTACTGGTGGGTGGGGAGGGGTGTGGGCGCCAAGGGGAAGGTTTTCCGTTTGGGCGTGCCATAACTATCAATAACTTTTTTCGGCTTAAAAGTTAGCAGCAGCATCAATGGTCTTGGTATCCCTTGGCAGCAACCATGAATGCTGGCCCCGGCGCTTGTCGGGATTTTTGGGTAGCCTTTAATACAATGCAAAAAAAAAAAAAGGCAAAGGATGCGCCCATATATGTATCCTTTAGATACAACATCTCTCGATGTCGGTGTGCGAGCATCGTTTATTGCGATAATAAAATAAAATTGAAATATGGTTGGCAATTGACTGAGCGCAATGAGTGGAAATTGTTGAATCGCTTGCATTATGACAGCGTGACGCCACCGGACGGGTTGCGACGATTGAGGACGAAGGGGGGACGGATGGCTATGGGTGGCATGTTGGGTTTGTTGTGTTGTGGGAAGCGTTTGGCTGTTGTGCAGCATGTTGAATTATCTCACGTGACGAATGCCCCAATAAGTAGGCAATAGTTTTTTTGTTTTATGATGAGGCACCAGATGCTGAGCAGAAAGCCAAGAGTGGACAAAAGAAAGTACATCGAACATGATCAAGAATTGAAGTTGTTGATGTTAAGTCAAATAAGTTATTATTGTTATATCTTTTGCTTCCAATAAATAGCTTCTGATGTCAGACTTTATGCTATTTGGAATACATGAGAGATCCAAATTGCTTATTATAATTATTTAAGGGGAGACATAAAAAGGAATGCACGTGACTCTTTAACATTAAATTTTAAATACTTTTGAAACCGAATTTTGTAAACATATGTTTACCTAATAAATCAGTTAGCTCCATAAATAATAAATAAAAATATAATATATAAATATAAATCGAATCAATCAATTGAACCGCATACCTTTGGAAATTGGGCACTGAATCGATTGGGTGCATTCAAAGACAAGATTTTTGTTTGATTTTGTGCACATCAACGCGTTCGAAAATATGCAAGTGGTGGAGTTGTGGGGGCAGAGGATCTGAGGCGGCAGTTGTGGCCGCAATCGAATTTCGATATTAAAGCGGATTTTGGAATTGTTTTCATCTTATTTATTTGTTTGGCGCATTAGGGCATTGCTGATGTTCAAAAACTTGTTCAACAACGAAACGCGCTTATGAATAAATAAACAAACGTTTCACACAAACACACACACACACACATACACAGACACTGGCACAGTAGCACGCAAACACGCACACATACACAGATTTATTATGTGAAACAAATCACTCATACGCCACGTTGGACCCCAGCGTATATATCGTGTGCTCGCTCGCTGGCTGAACGTGAAACATGAAACGTGAAGTGACTGTCAGGGATTTTTACAAGAACTCTGTTTATTTTTAGACGGGCAGAAGCAGCACCAGCACCAGCAATAACAACAATAACAACAACATCAACAACAACAACAACAACAATACGTTAACAACATCACAAGAACAACAACAACAGCAAATGTCTTGTTTATTTGAGCTTCAGTTTTCTGACTGTTGGGCAAAAAAGAAACAGCAAAGCAACAAAAACAAAAAAATAAAGTAACAAAAAAGAAATTAAGTTGCTGCCTGCAGCTTAATAACACCAGTAAATGCCACGCAACCAACCCAAAAAAAACGAGAGAAATAAAGAGCAAAAAAACACGCTCACTTCATCAACAGCAACAAGAATATTTATCTGATTTAAACGTTGGCAACAGACGCTCCTCCTCTCCCTACTGCGACCCACCCTCGGGGCAACATTTCTCCTTTCGTTTCAAGGCATGCGTGTTTGGTAAACTTATGCTGCCCGTCGCCGTGTCCCGCTTAATTTTCACTCTGTGGCAACTTTAATATTAATCATACAACCCGCATACGAGACACAGCTCGACCTTGTTGCGGTAGGTTTTGCTGTTGAGGAACCTGTGCCTGTTTCCCCTTTTTTCTATTGACTGCCTATGAGGTGGTCCGCTCTCTGTTTTGGTGGTGATTCCTGATGCGGGCACAAGCTGGGAGTAAACACAGTCGCAACCGCAGCGCCAAACGCCAAAAGTTCTTAGTTAAACTCATCGTTCGCCAAAACTTTCCTCAAGTGGCTCATTGTGGTTGGCAGTAAAATGTTGACCCACAGACAGACAGTGAGTTGGAGAGAGATGGGTATATTGTTAACCAAGGCGACACTTGCTTCGTTGTTGGAAGGACACGCACAAGGCACAAACAGCTACAGTATCACATGCTCTGTGCAGTTCTTGGCTGCAAAAAGTTGGCAATGCCCAAAAACCACCAAAAATGTTGTTGCTGCTGCAACCAACCAACAACAACAACAAGAACAACAACAACAACAAATAAAACAGCAACCACAACAGAAACAACAAATGGTGAAAATCGTTGGCATGCAAAAACTTTTGGGATGCGGTAAAGAAGACGCAAATGATTAAGTGCGTCGTGGCATAATTCACCAAGACAGCATTCAAGATGACACACAGCGGGCAGCGGGCAGCGGGCAGAGCGCCGAGGATGCTGTCAGTGACAGCGACTCTTGGAGGGAGCTAAGCTGAGTTTCAATTGAAATGACTTTTGCAATACTTTAAGCAAATCTCAACTGACAGTCAGACGGGTAGACAGGCACGTGATAACTTTTGACCAAATGTCAACGCAGGTGCTTATTTTGCCAGCTTTAATTTTTAGCTTGAAAAGCTATTAGCCAAGTCAAGCTTCAAGCCAAGCAGCACAATTAGAGAAAGAGTTTAGCTGCATTTAAAACGAGGATGAGTAGTATTTTATTAATATTTGATGTTTAAGTTGACATTCTAAAACATACTCAAATATTACTCAAATATTACTCTATTTACTCCTTTTAAAATCTTATTATTTGTATATAAATTCAAATGTTTGCTTAAGTTATTATTAAGTTATTATGAAGTTAATGTACTTCAGCATAATTCATTACGTATCTCAGAGAATAATTGCACTAATTATAAGCTGTCTTTTTTCAGTGTATTATATACTCAATTCCCCTTTAACGACGCCACTGAGCCTTGATTCTGTGCTCTTGGAAACTGATTCTGAGACATCTCTCGCCGCTCTGTCCCATTGCGCTTGTTAGCTTAGTTCTTTGGTTTTGGTTGGGGTCTGGTTGTGTTGGTTTGGTTTACTTTGGTTGTCTGCTGTTTGGCCCTGTTGCCATGTTCCTTGCGGACTTCAGGGCTATGCCATTTGTTACTCACTACAACAAAACACAAGAAAAACAAGAAAAACAAGAAAAAACAACCAAGAATAGTCACAACTAGAACTTTTGCTGTTTAGCATTTCAACACGCAAAAACGCTGCTGTTTCTCCTATTATTGTTGTTGTTGTTGTTGTTGTTTGTTGTTGTTGTTTTTGTTGTTGTTGTTTGTTTTGTTCTTATCGTACTTTCGGAGCCTTGGCATAACAGCAATTAATATGTATCTTCTCCATGGCACACTTTATCTTTGCTTCACCACCCTCTTGCAAAAAGAAAACAAGAAAATTTTAAAATATTTTTTTTTGTTTTCGCAATTTTATCCAGCATTTTGCACGTTTGCTCTGACACAGTTACACATTATGGCCACGCTTCCTGCCCCTGCCACTGCCCCCCTGTCAGTGCTGCTTAGCCAGAGAGCCAGCTCAAGTGATCTGTGACAAAACGCTGGTTGCAGCGGGGGGGCAGGAAAATAAGGGGGAGGGGGGACTAGTTGCATTGCGTATATTCTGGATACTCTGTGGCAGGTACAACGAATGCGCCTTCTAAATCAAAAGAGACTTGAGAAAATGACAAACCAGCAAACATCAGAAATTAGAGCAAATACTGTCAGAGCTAAAAAGAGAGAGGGAGAGAGAGACAGATAGAGTGTGTGTGTAAGAGAGAGAGAGAGAATGCTTGTGCTAAAAATTTAATTAAAATGCTCATTTGTCCTTGACAGCTTTTATACTTTTGCTTAATTGGAAGGATGCAGTTGCAACGGCAGAAGCAACAGCAACAGCAGCCGGCAATGCGACCAGAAAAACACACACACACATTTACAAAAACACACTCACACACACACATAGTCAAAATGTGGTTAGTTATTACAAGTGGAAAAAACGCGACACAACTGCTCCAAATATAGAGTCAGAGCCAAAAGCAAGCAAAACCCCCCTCAAACCCCCCGCCTAAGTTATGCGATCGACACGCATTTGCCTGCAACATGGCTATATCTAATTTCAAATAAATGAAGAAGTGGCAAGGGAATAAGCAACCGACAAAATTTAAAGTAAATAACGTTGCAAGTTGAAGTCGGAGGAAACTTCATCATTGCAAATCAGTGGAAATCTGTGCAAAGCGCTAATTGAACTGTGTTGTGTAAATATTCAAATAGTTTACCTCATTGCATTTGTAGAGTTTTGTTGGAAAATTTTCTTCTTAGAAATCAACAATTTTGTTTCAGTGCTAATTGAGCTGTCGCTTGCAATTAATTAGATTAGATTAGATAAGATTTACAGCTCATCTAATCAGGAAGTGCTAAACAAACTTTAGAATCAACAACTTTACATAGACAACTGTCGATTGACATTTAATTATTTTTAGCAGCAACTTTAAGTAAGCAACGAGAATTGCATCTAAACTGATTAATCTTAGTTTAGGCCAATTAGTTTAGGCTTGATAGCAAAAAATATGCTGCTCAAAAAGATAAATTTTATGCTGTATAAGTTGAAACAATCAGTCGATCTTCTACTATAAATAATAAGAGTACTTAATGCAAAAAATTTATATTCATGTTAAAATTTATTTATGTGTATTTTTTTTTTATTAGGGGTCACTGTTTAGCTGTCAGGTTTAAAAAGGTTTAAAGTTATGAATGGGCTTGAGTAAACAGCTCTGACTGGAAAGATGAAGTGCCTCTGCTGAGCTGTAAGACAACTGATATTCATTTGTCTGTCCTCTGTTGGCCAAAACAAAACACATTAATGCGGAAACGTATTTCGTCTACTTGAATTTGCATATGAGCTTATGCCAGCCAGCACAAACTACACCTAAGGCCAGACAGGGACAGACTGAGAGGTGACAGAGGAGTAGGGTGAGAGGGTAGATGTGAAGCATGTTGTCCTTTTTATGATTGCACATACAGAAATTTGTGCCAAAGAACTTTTACTTACAAACGAGCGAGCATGCAAAAAGTGCAGAAGAATTGCATTGTTTTTCACACTGAGCCACACACAGAGAGCAGCATTCAGGCAGCAGGACACATAAGCCAGCCAGGACACAGACAAACACGCATTCGTGCTGGGATATGAATGTGTGTCTTGGCTAGGATTTGTGTTGCTCCTGCCTACCTCCCACTCACCCACACTTCCTCCCTCTGTCCCAAGACCTGCATCCCTTTTAACCACTTACTTCACATTCGCCGCCTCTCCCAGCAGGCAGATGATGAGCCTCAGATTATATGCACTCACTGGCGTTGCCTTGTCTACTGATTCGTCTTTGCAACGACAGGTTTTGTCAGTCTGTTGCCTGACTGTATCTGACTTTCTGACTGTCGGGCTGGCTGAACCCAGCCATTTGTAGCGACTCGTCCTGTCCCCTTTGTGTGGTGCCAACAGGACATGCATAAGTGGCCTGTCTCTTCGTCCTGGCTCAACAACGTTTGCTGGATTCTTATTTATATTTACTCTTGATTGTTGCAGTCACTTTTTATTCTCTTGTTGTTCTTGTTGTTGTTGTTGTTCTTGTTGTTATTATTTCTCTAGTTGTTTTCACTGTTGTTTCTTCCACTACTGCTATTACAGACAAGAGGAGTCTATACGCAAAAAAAAAAAAATGAATCTGACAGACACTTTTTGCTCTCAGACAATGTAATGGAACAAAAGTTTTCACACCACGTTTTCATCTTGTTTTCTCGCTTATTTCAAAATTTACAACATTTTTTTTTTGTTCTGTTTTCAAAGTGCCAACTGCCAAATTTATTTGGCCTTTCATTTCATTTTTATTTTTTTTTATTTGCTTATAAAATTTTTAATGCAGTTCTCATTTTTCGTTTTTTGATGCGATGTCATCAGCCACTGAAAAATTAACTGTCACATTGGGAAATGGTTGGGTTGGTTCGAGTCTGTCACTGTCTGAATGACATTTTAATGGGCTTTCCATATGCCCGTGTGGCAAATGTGAGCGTGGACAGAAATAAAGAAAGGAATATGCAGATTACTGGAAAGTGGCAAATATATGAAAATTTAAATTAAGGTTTTAATATTGTCTGTGACGAATTTGATCAGGGGTTGAACGCACACAAACACAATAATTTGTTTAGCTGCCTGATTCTGGCATTTGCCTATTATTTAATGTCAGCTAAAAAAAAAAAATAACATTTTGTGTCTATTTTAGTTTAATTTTCCGCTAAAAACGGTTCCCCAAACAGAACCCAAGTCGATGCCCAAAAACCACTCCACCCACAATACTTGAAGCTCCAGCGGTGGAGCGCAAGCAGCTGCCGATTCTTGTGGAGTCCCTTCTGCTGTTGCGGTTGATGCTGCCACTGCGTGTGGCAGCCAACTGCAAAAATGGCAACTTAAAACAAAAATTATTGGTTTACACTGCACCCAAGTTATAAAAATAGCAAAAAGAACCACAAATTGAGTTGAACAATTTTTCAAATGAACTTTTCTTTTTTTTTTTTATTTTGGTTTGTTCTTATTTTTAGTCGGTTTACGGGGCTTGAATATTGTGTGGGGTGTCTCCAAAAACGCCCAATAGTTTTTGGCATACTATATTTTTTGGTTGCTATCGATTTCAATCGTGTTACATCTCTCTCTCTCTATATATATATATATATATCTGTCTCTCTCACTCACTGTGAGTGTCTCTTTGCGATATTTCATTTGCTCCGCAACAACTTCAAAGCGCGCAATAAAATTGACACCCGCAGCGCAACCAACGCTCCAAATTGAAACTATGGGCGAGATAATAAATATGTAGCCAAAATGGAAGCTACACAGCACAATCCGCAACCCTAACTGCCGTTGCCACCACTGAAACCCAACAAGCACCCCTGCGTAGAGGGCAGCCCCACAATGGTGCAATGAAAGAGTTTTAATGAGATTTAATCTTTAAATTTCGCGCTTTATTTACGTGAGTGGCAGCACCAGAGCCAGCAGCAGAGTAATGCAGCCGAAAAGACTATTCATGCCACATCGTGATAGTTGCACATTAAAAAAAATTAATTTATACAAAAGGAGTTAACTTCATTACGTTACTCAAGGGAAATTTTAATTAAAAGCGTGCGAAAGATTTAATTGATTATACCCAGTGCCACAGTGCGTTGCAAGGGACTCTCATTATTTGGGGTGGCGGCTAATCGAGTAAATGAGTAAAAACTATTTTTATTATGAACTTCCATTTCCCTCAAGCATGCTCAATTTATGAGACTGTTAGTCTAACCAAATGCATCTATCTTATAGGGTAAGTCATACTCTATCAGCAGTAAAGTCCTTTAATATTATTGTGCATACGCCGCGTTGCACCGCGTGCTAGATAACTTAAACTGACCGCTGGTCATTGAGGGCTACTCCAGCCTCCAGCAACTTGGCAAATATTTTAACAAGTTTGTTAAAACATTTTATGAAAATTGCACCCCAAAAATGATCGAGAGGGGAGAGCGAACTGGCTGCAAAATAAAAGTTTACACAGTTAATAATAAAACCATTTACTTTGCAAATATTTTGTCAGTCCAAGAGGGGAAAAGAAGGAGGGGTTCGCAGGTTGGGTGGCAACCATAGAACGGACTGATGGCATTTGACCTAATCTCAAGTCAATTTTCACGCTTAGCATATGAGGCTTTGAATTTGGGAATGTGAGAGAAGCCTCGAGACGAGACGATAGTCAGAAGAGGCCAAATGTCGGTGCACCCTCCCCAAAAAAAAAAAAAAAAAAAAAAAACCACAAGTGGGATCGAGTCGAGATGAGATGAGATGAGTTGTGTTGAGTTGAGTTGAGTGCTTGCAAATGTGTTTGCAATGGGTTAAATATGCTCTGCAGTACCCCATAGCTATATGCATATGCATTGTGTGTGCCTGGGTGTGTCTGGGTGTGTCTGTCCTGCCGCCTCCGCATCCATCTTCTCCGTTGGATTTTTGTTTCCGCTGGCTTTGAGTAAATGAAGTGCAGTTGGGGTAGCGGGTAGACAGCAGAATGGCAGCCATGAAAAATTAAAAAGGGATTTTGGAGCGCCAGCTGCTGAAAAGCGTTTGAATAGTAACTTGAACAAATTTTTTTTCTTTCTAGTATTTTTTTGTTTTCTTTTTTTTTCAGGGAAAGTACGGACGGTTGTCAGCATTTTTTTTTTTTTGAAAGTGCCTCACTGCCACATAAGTTGAAAGATGATATAAGCCAGCACATTGGACATGTGCTTGCCGGTCCAAAGCATCAGTAAAGTGGCCAAACTTGTTTGCCGTTTGCCGTATCAAGTGGGTTAAGAGTTATTTTCGAGTCCAAAGTTCGCTTAATTATGTGGTCAAACGTTTGTGGCTTAGGATGTGTAAGGGGAGGGTGCCGACTCATTTAATTTAGTAGGTTGCACAAAATTAAGATATACTCTGTATAAGGTAAAAACTGCTTTACTTCACAATACGAATAATGATTTGGATTGGACAACTATGTGATGGGAGAAGACAAGTAGTAATTGGCAATTGGTTGTTTAGACTGCATAATAAGACAATTATATGACTTGAAGCCCTTAATTATCACATATAATTCTCAGACAAGATTGAACAATTTTTAAATGAATCTTTTAGTCAGGTTAAATACTTAATTACTATAATAATATATAATTATATCCAAGCAATGTTTTTGAAAAGGGGCAATTCATTTCATTAATTATGAAAATGGCCAGAAAATGATTTACTTAGATTATGTTTTCGATGTGTATATACCAAGGGGTCTCTTTGCATACATATTGAAAATAGTTTTTATTATACTTTATCGGCTGAACAAACTGAAAACCAATTCTTCAATGAAAATTTCACCACATTGTGTACAAAATGAATGTGAATTAAGTTTTTGAACACACACACTAGATATTAAATAAAATCATATGGGCAAACAGAATCCCTCTGTTTCCGAACTGTGAACTGTACTCAACACAGAACATGATTTACAAGTTTTTCTTTACACTTGTAGCTATCAATAACCTAATTGGATTTGTGCAATGGAAGTGGTCAAAAATTTAAGACCCAAAAAACTGGCATCTGATGGAAAATGACAAAAGCACCTGTAAAATTGTCAAAGTGAGCAACAAAGAAAATGAGAACGAATGAAAATAAAAAAATAAAAAAAAAAATGGAAAGAAAAGCTTACCTCTTGCAATAATGAAAATTCGTTGTAAAAAGTAGTTGGCAACTCGGAAAATTGTTGCCAATAGCTGCAAACGCTTTTGTTGCTCTTGACGTGGCACTCTCTCTCTCTCTCTCTCCCTCTCTCTCTTTCTGTTTTTCTGTCTCCCTCTCTCTCTCTCTCTCGCTTTCTTGGTCTTTTTTGTCAACTTTTATTATTACAGCTTCTGTAGATTTCGATGTTGTTGTTTTGGTATTAGCCAGTTAAACAGTGTTGTTGTTGATGTTGTGTTCGGGTTTACAGTAGTTACCGTCGATGATGGTGAAGAGGGCCAGGCGGGATCTGCTGTTGGTATTGCCGATTGTCGGCATTGCTATTGTTGTTATTTTTGGCCGAGAATTTGGCCAACGTTTTATTGTGTTTATTGTTTTAGTCACTTGGCAGCGCGTGAGTTTTTGAATTCGCTTTAACCCTTTGCGCAATTTCAACAATTCGAAAAATGGCAAAATACTGCGGGATAAATTGTCTATAGGCTTTGTCAAGTTTATTGTTTATTATTTGTTTAACTCAAAATGTCGAGCGCATAAAAAGAAACAAACAATAATAAAAAAAAAAAAAATCAATTTAATACGTATTTTTTCAGCTCGTTGAATGAGTTTTTCTGCAGCTTAAACCACCCAAAAGCCACCACTCCCCGCTTCCACATATCGTTAACGCAATGGCAACGCATATGTCAAAAGATTTATGACCATACAAAATGGCAGACTGTTTTTTCACTCCTACCCTTTCAAGTAATGAATGAAATTTGTTTCATTTTTACCCAGCAAAAATATTCATAACACTCACACCGCCCACTTGCTGGGCAATTAAATTCTGTGAGATTAAAGCGTCAACATTTTTGTTGTTAACATCATAAATTCAAGAAAAATAATTGTTTAATTTTTCAAAATGCATTACTCGATGCTCGATGCTCGATGCTGTATTAAGTGTGAAAATGCTTGCCCCATCACTGCACTGTCAGGCCGATGTTGAAATTTCCACTTGGGCACACGCTTTAAAAAATAATATAAGTGAACCACATGAAAAAGTGGTTCGTTCAGGATGGGGGAAATGGGTGCAACTCATTTCGGCTTTTTGCCACGCTTCTTCTGCATTTTTATCTTGCGCTCGCTCGGCACTCATTTGTGCCTCGAGGTCGCCAAAGCAACCCACTCAACCCCACCCGCACCCTGCTTCCATAACAGTGGCATCCTGGCAGCCTTCTGGGGCGCGGCTGCTTCCTGGGCGCCGAATATCGTGGGGCCAAACACAGACGCTTGAAGGACTTCCCTTCCAGTTGGTGGTGCTGCTCTCTGACTGTGGATGTGGCTTCTGGCTTTGTCTCATAATCTACTAGTCTCATAACCTCGTCCCCCTTGCCAACGCTTATTTTCACTTATTAGTCTGCGTTTTGCAAATATGTTTTTGCATACGAGGCACGTCTCCGTAATTTTTCTTCAACTTGTTCTTTATTTATTTTTCTCTACGTTTTCCTTCATTTTATTATTATTATTTTGCTTGTCGTTCTCGCCACAGTTTTGAGTTTTTGGGGACAGCCTTCAGAAGTGTAAATGCGAGATTTGTTTACACCACATTAAATAGACGACAGAAAATGACAAAATAAAAAAAGGGCCAGGGACTTAAATTATGAAAAATCGTTAGGCTTATGCGATTTGAAATTTTCAACATTTTTCAGCAGGCTTTTTTTTATTTAATATTCAGATGTCAATTTAAATTGCACCTTGAAGATTAAGATTAAAGATTAATTGAAATTTATGATCAATTCAAATTTTTGTAACTAAATTGTAGATTTAATGAACAAGGTATTTAAATTTATTTATTTATTTTTAATTAAATTATTTTTAACAATAAATCAGAAAAGTTCGAATTATACTATGTTTTATCCTTTTTTTTTGTAAAATTTCCTAATGTCGTAAAATGGATTTTGATATATTAATGATAACTAAAGTAAATTAGAATTAAGCCAATTTTGTGCCTAATACTTTTCAAGGAAATCATTTCGAAACACTTCCAATTATCCGTTCAATTGGTGATTTACTTGACGACCCAATTTATTTGGCAGGCTTTGCCCTTTTCAAGCTGCCTTCTGAAGGCGGCCCCATCAAGTT
Organism: Drosophila melanosoma; assembly: GCA_035042045.1. Lineage (NCBI taxonomy): Eukaryota > Metazoa > Arthropoda > Insecta > Diptera > Drosophilidae > Drosophila > Drosophila melanosoma. The sequence goes on along the minus strand of JAWNLY010000183.1, from coordinate 2,519,399 downwards.
GTAATTTGTAAATGAAATTGCTTTTTTCAGGCATCGCTTTTTGCGGTTCTCTCGTTTTTTTCTTTTTCTGCCCCCAAAAAAATGCAAATTTATCAAATTGATTTAAGAGATGGATGTTGATGGCGGCCAATTTAAATGCCAAAAATTAATTACATGCCACATGTGCACACACACACGCACACACACACACACGCACACACATACCAACGCACAAAAAAGTACGCACACACAGACACATACACAGTATCAGCATCACATGTTTTTTTTTGTTGTTGTTTCTTTTGTTGGTAGTTGTTGTAGTTTACACCTTTAAATTGATTACACTCTCTCACACACACACACACACACACACACACATGTATACTTATGTATGCACACCTCTTCAAATTGTGTTGTTTGATTTTGGCTTATTTAATATTTCGTTGACACTTTGGCCACTTTTAGCACTCGGTGCGAAAAAGACGTCAACACGGCACACGAAACGCACACTGCGTTGTCATTTGGCGTTTAACGTTTGGTTTTTGGCTATTGCCAATTGTTGGTGGCCAGGCTAAAAGAGCCGCAACGAAATCGCCGCAAAACGAACATGGCCACGTTTCCGAGTTGACTGATTTGAGTTTAGCTTGCTGGCCAAGAAACGAGCCGCCGCAAAGAACGAGCCACGGTCAAAACCGAACCGTTAACTCTTATCACAGACGATGCCGTTAGTCGTGCCACTGTGTTGAGTTTCTGCTTCGGCTCAAAGAGAGCAACGCAGACGCTTCTCAGAACCGACACACACACACACACACACACCCACACACACAGAGAGAGAGAGCGACAAAGAACGAATGCTGTTGCCGGCATTTGTTGGTGTGTGGTGAGTTTTGTGTGTGTGTGTAGTACGCATTGGTGTAAGCTTGTTGAATGTTGCATGCACCCAAATTACGAGCCAGCCACTCTTATCAGTAGTGCGTTGTGGGCGACATTTTATCGGTCAACTGTGCAACTGTCCAATTGTCCGACTGTCAAATCGTCTGACTCTGACGAAAGTACAAGCGGCAGCAGCAATCATCCCGATATATGTCCACATCTCCAACCCGGTTTACTACTGCTGTCCAAACATTTCACTTGGCTCAGTGTTCTGACAAATGGCTTGAGGTTTATGCCAACATAAAGCAAATACGATTGGCGTTAACATGTTGAAAATGGCACTTTTAGTATTGGATTAATCGAAGTAAGGTATTAAACTATAAACTGTCAACTTCTCGTTTAGATTTGTCGAATTTTAAGTGACAATTCAGCTTCACATTTTTAAAACTATTGATTAGTTTTTCAAATTAAATACTATTAAATTTATTTAAGGAGTCCAAGTCGCTTGATCAGCTCAATTAGCATCGATTTTGGCATAGTTAAATTAATTTGCATTTTATTAAATGTATCTTTTAATTTTCTGCTTATTTTGCCACGATTCCAAACGCTTGGTGTCACTTTGATGTTGCTGGAAGCCTTCCGGTGTCAGGTTTCAGTGCGAGATTGAAAACTTAGCAAGTTGCTGTTTCCTAATTGATATATTGCCGCCTGCCCTCGTGCAACATGTCCATGTCCCGTTTGTCAACCACAATGGCGACTTCCGCTTCGGCATCGTTGTGCTGCTGCTGCGTCTGCTCCCGTTCAGGCTGCCCCTTTCTCGCTTGTCCTTTTCAGACTCCGACGACGCCTCTGTTCCTGTCACTTTGGAACATTCATTTTGACTTTCATGCGCTTGTCAACTGAGGACTAGAAGTGTTTTGTTTGCGGCCACTTCATCGTCCTCGCTCGTCCTCGCTCGTCCTCGTCATCGTTATCATCTGGTTAAGGGACTAAGTAGCGTCAGTGCTTGGTTGTTGTTGTTGTTGTTGTTGTTGTTTTAATGGACTTGTTATTGTAACCAAAGAAATTTGATGCAGTTACTTGGCATATCAATGCGCCTGGTTGCCTTGCATTGGCCGCTAAACAGGCCAAACTAATTACCGTGCATAATAAATCAGCGCTGTCATAGTTTGCCATTAGTTTGACACCACCCTCGCAGTGCAGATCCTTAGATCCTTGCTGCTTATTGATACCATTTATGCAAATTGTCCTCAATAGCACAAAGTAACTGGCAGCCAAGAGCCAAGAGCCACGAGCCACGAGCCAAAGTATCGAAGTATTGCTTCTGGACTTTGCTCGATGGATGCATGCGGACTGCCTTTTGCATTATTAATTGCAATTTGTTGGCTTTTTCCAAGAACTAGCTATATGGCTATAACCTAATAAGCCACTCCCCTTTGTTACATACATTTCCTATATACACATGTATGTGATTATATGTTGTTAGTCAACTGGTTCATGCTGACAATTCAGTTTCTTAATGCAATATTAATTGATTTCCATTGAAAACGAAAGAGCTGACATATTTCACTTAAAGTGATGGCAAGTGAGGGGGTGGCGAAGGGGAAGCTATTACTGCGAGAAAGTGGGAATAGAGATGGAAATTTTTATTGTAACTTGAATGATGATTAAGCTAAATTGCAACAAATTGTGTGGCAATTAGTTAGTGCAGAGGCAGGCAACATGCCAACAGAATTCTTAAAACTTTTCGGCTTCAACAACAATTTTTTTTATTTTACAACATTTTTGTTTACATTTAACAAATTTTGATATATTCAATAAAGCAAAAATGATTGATTTCTGTAATTAATTTGAATAACATAAATTAAAGTTTAAAATTCCAGGAATAAATAAAATCTCACCTCAATTGCCTGAAAAAATTAACTTTTTTGCGAGCCTCGGGCACATGGTGCATGTGATCATCGAGGAACTTGTACAAGGTGCCCGTTTGTGGGTCAAAATCGTTCTTGGGCAACCGATTGAACATAAAGTCAGTCGTTTCGGCTTTCGATTCCAGTGGATTGCAGCTGGAGGGGAAGGGCTGTGTATACTCACGCATATAGTGGGATCTTAAAGGTGGTTCCACTTGCTCCTCGTAGGGCATATGACCATAGCGTGAACTACAATGGGATTGAAAGTGAGCTACAATTGTGAGCTGAAGTCCTGGCCAAACTTACTCATCCATGTCGAAGGACTGAAAATTGACGAGTTTGTGATCGTTGGTGCAAAGGGTGCGCTGTGGCTGTGAGCCCTGCTCAAGCATGATTTGAGTGGTTGTCTTCATGAGTGAACTATCAATATTCGACTCCCACAGCTTGGTCTTCCTCTTGCAAGACATGACCACATCAAACAGGAAATTATGATATATATATACAAATATTTGTTGAAATTCAGAATTGTATGTGCAAAGACAATAAATATAAATTTAATAATAAACAATCTAATTTGACAACGAAGCAAAGGTGAACTAAATAAAAGCAACTCAAATGGAAAGAACTTTGAATAAATGTAGTAATTTTTATGCATGATATAAAATAAATTTAAAATATATTTAAAAATTAAATTAGATCATTTAGAAGTAAAGTGTGGATTAATGATAAGCCAAATGGTCTGAATAGGCCAACAAGTGAAATGGATATTGAATAGTCCTTGAGTGGGTCAGTGGGCAGATCATGTACAGGCCAGTGCCTGCTGGACGTGAGGGGAATGAATTAATTGCAGTTGCAACAATTGGCCAGAACAATAGTGCTGGTTTTTGCAGTTCTCATTATGAGTTTTGCCAACTTATTTGCTTGAATCGACATTAATACGGGCTAATTAAACAAATATTTGATGTTCGTGTGTGCATTGATGTGTGGTGTGTGTGTGTGTGTGTGTATAAGTGTGCGTGTGTGTGTGTGTTTGCGAGTGTGCTCGTGTGGGTGCGTATATTTGCGGGTGTGGTATGTTTATGCATATCATACGGCCTGCATCAACAATCGGCATCGATGACACCAGAAAGCAATGTTAAACAACATAATGCGATAGAATTGCTGCCACACTGCCAACACTTGCAACATGGGCAACGGACGAACGAGCGAACGGTATTCATCTAGATGCGTGCGTGGGAGATATTGCCTAATGGTTGGGATGTGGCAGGGAGCAATATTTGCCATGTGCGCGGCATAAATTATGGACCACAATTTTGCATACGTTGCATTTTGCAGCGCATAATTTGCATTTTTAAGCATTTTCACAGTGCATTGGGCATAATTAAAAGCGACCGCGACTGCGGCAAGGAAAATGTGTTTTTATTTTTTTCTTCTTTTATTTTTGCATTTAACTGAAAGCATTTAAACACGAAATAAAAGAAGAAGAAAACTGGCTCAGCTGGCTTTTATGGAGGGAAAGTAATACTGTTAAACTACTCAAGTTGCTCACCTTAAAGATTGCACACTTGACTGGGTAGAGGGTGGTTTGCCAGTGGATGCGTGGGTCGGTGGTGGGTGGTGGGTGGTTGGTGGCATGCGGCATGCGGCAGGCAGCCGTGGCGCACTTAACAAATTAATGTCAAGCCACAATAAAAGTCAACAGCTGGTTTGGCTTGCGGGGAAGGGCAGCCAGAGGCGATGTTGCTTCTGCTCCAAAGGTGAAAGCAAAGTTGAGTGCAATGTCAGGCAGAGACTTAGTAAGAGTAAAGGGCTAAGAGGGGCAAATGAGTGAAGGGGGCAGGGATAGCGCGTGCAGCCAAGAATGGAGAACGGAAGCTGCCACTCACACAGCAACATATACAAAAGTGCAGAGCAAGAGAAGGAGAGATAGGGAGAGAAAGAGAGAGAGAGAGAAAGAGAGAGAGAGGGATATACTCGCATGTTTAAGCGCTGTATGCCCGAGATTTTGCGCTTGACATATAATTTTTATGTCACAACTCGCCATGCTTAGTATATATGTGTGTGTGTGTGCGTGTATACGTGTTTTTGTGTGTGTGTGCGAGTGTGCTTATCTGTGTGCGTCAGTGCATCCTTGTGCATCCTGCGCAAATGGCAAAAGTTTTGCCAGCACGCAGCACTTGCTCAACTCTTGATGACTGGGGTGTGAAATTTAAGAGTTGCGAATCGCGAGTCCAAAAAGGCATATAATTATTTAGCACAGACACGCACAACACATCCACACACACACACACACACACAAAGCACACAGCATTTATGCCTAAGCAGGCAAACGTGAAACTTTAAATTGTTTAGCTTTAGAAATGCCTTTAAATGTACACATCAAATTATTCAGAAACACAAAAACGCTCAACACAATTAAGCTAAAAGCAGATAAAACTTTAAGAAAACTTTCGTGTCTCAGAGTCCATAACTTTTAGTTGATTAATAATGTTTAAATAAATTAAATTAAAAAAAATGTACGCTGTCTATAATATTAAAAATAAAATTGCTTAAGCCAAGCAACGCAAAATGAGCGAGTTTTAGAATTCTTAAACAACAATTCTTAATATATTATTTATTTGCTGATGAAGAAATGTATTTTATTTTTACGAACTGCAAGTAATCGGTCAAGTCCAAGAAGTTTACTTTTATTATATACATATATATATGTATACAATAACTAATTAACTTTTTTATATATACTTTTATAGAGCCTACAATCAAGTGACTCTCTCTACTCAGGCTGTTAGTAACATTTACATAAATACATACACAAAAACAATTGGCAGTTACAAAAAAAAACACACAACAAAAAAAAAAGATGAAGAAAAGTTAAATAAAGTATGTTGAGTGGAATTCCATGAGCTTGGACGCTTTTGCCAACATCCATTTCATATGCTGCTGCTGCTGCGGCTGCTGCTGCTCTAAATGAACTTCCTGGCAAAAACAACTTCACGGCACTTGGAGCCAACCACAATGGCAATAACAGCGATAGAGGGTGGAGGGTGGAAGGGAGAAAAATGCAGTTAAATGAGCGGAAATGCAAAATTAACCCGCCGCGAAAACATAGAACAAACAAAGAAATGGTTGTACAAAAAAAAAAAAAAAAAAACACAAACTAAAAGCAAAATAAAGAGAATATGGAGAATGAGAAGAAAAAGAATCGTATACGGGGAATGGCTGGGGCAAAAAGGGAATAAACGTTGCCACTTGGCAAAATTTAATGTAAATATTTGGGCAACCATGAAAGGCCTTGTAGAAACAGAATTGAGCGTCTGCAAGAAAGCTGTCTACAATTGGGTTAAATACGTAAAAAGCAACGCTACAAAAACTTTAAAGCAACAATCAGTTTGTGGACAGTCTATTTTAAAGTAATTTAAACAATTTATTACCACATTTTCTGATTACATTCTAGCAAGTGAATCGGAATCCTTATTGTGATTCACACATAAACAGCAGCGAATTGTGCACGCCTAGCACCCTCTGGCAAAAGCCAAGTTCCCTCCTTTAAGCCATGTTCCCTCAAGGTTACTGCTTTTCCTATTTATGTACATATTTGCCAAGGTAACAACCAGCTTTTGCCAGACAACACACACACACACACACACATACAGAGCTACAAGCAGCGCCCCTCCGCAGCAATCGCTTAAATCGCTTTGCCCCACTCCGCTCAGATGGGATTTTAGCTCATGCTAAAAGGGTCTTTGAGAATATCCTCAAATGCTGAGCTTGATAAATAGAAAATGAAAATTGCAAATGATTTATCTGCAGCGCGTGTCTGTATTTGTTGTTGTTATTGTTGTTGTTGACGCACTTTTGAGTATTTGAACTGGACGAAAATTGTATTTAATTGTTGTGCTGGCAGTTGGCCGTTGGTAATTGCAATACAGATACTGTCAAGACAGAAAAGCACTGAGAGAAAGAGAGAAAGATAATGAAAGAGAGAGAGAGAGAGAGAGAGAGCAAAAAAGCAAGCTGAAGCTGGAAAGTCACTCGTAAATTAAACAAACATTTTCACAGCGCGCAATGAAAATGACAATAAAAATAGCTTAAAATTTATGGCATACCAAACGAAACGAAATGGAACGAAACGAGAGCAGCAGCAGCATCAACAGCAGCAGCCTCTTGGCCCTTTTATTACTGTGCACTTGGGCCACACACACACACACACACCCACACCGATACAATTACACCCATGCACACCCAACCCATTTGTAGTTGGCACGGAGAATGGCATCTGCCACTTGGCACTGACTTTTGCCTGAGGCAGACAGCGATCCACAAGACGATGAGAGAGAGAGAGAGAGAGAGAGAGACATCCAGCTGCCAGGGGCGACACATTCAGTCGCACTGACTTTTGCACAATTAATGGCGGCCAGCCTGACCCCAAAACCCCCTCCCCTACACCCTGCCCAACCACACCAGACTTGCGCAATTATTGCGCCATTGTGTGAGAACCTTTGCCAAGTGTCTGTGTCACCGCTAAATTTAACATAATCCTGGAACGCCGACGAGCCTCGAAGTCGTCGTCGCTGTTATTCCTTTTTGGCAGCAACCTCAAAAACCTCCCAAAACCCTCCCCTCTCCCCAACCAACCGTGAACGCATCCCATTTTGGCGCTCCTTGCATGTGATGTCTTTGTCCTCCGGTAAGCCTTTCTTTTGCCGCGCATAATTAATTTCACGTTCCTGCCAAAAATATGCGCCAGAATCGCGTCGGCTCTGCTCCACTTTGATTTGCTCTTTATGTGGTTGTTGCTGTTGTTGTTGTTGTTGTTGTTGTTGTTGTTGTTGTTATTACAGACCGTTGTGAAGCTATGCTATTTATTTTGTTTTTGGCAAACGCTTTCGTGCCGCAAGTAGCCAACTTGCCAATTGGCATTATTCAATTGGCCCACAAGCACCAGAAATGTCCGCAAACTCAAGTCTGAAATCCGAGACAATTCGACTAGCAGAATTAGCGAAAATTCCATAGTTACAAAAAAACCAATATAAAATTTAAACTTAAACGCTAAAAATTTATTCTGTAAGAATTTTAAACTTTATATTGCAAATATTTCCCAAGTTGCAGTTCTTGATAATTCATCCTACACAAATATTTATTTGCTTTTCGCATGCAACATTCAATCACACACGATTCAATTCGCTGGCTTCATTCATAATTGTTTCACAGCTGCAACCGATAACAATTTAAATCCATTGTTGTCAATAAACAATTATTGCGAATTCCAGCAAACATTCTCTCCCCTCACCAACTCTGCACCCACCCCCCACATACCGTACACGCGTTTTGGGCTGTCAGCCCCATTAGCCACAGGCGGCAGTGGACCATAAGTGGACCAGAGCCAATGCCATTGCCGTTTACCCAATCGCTGATATTTTTATCTTCAAAAGCAAAAAAAGAAACGCCGCCAGAGAAAGCGACAGACAGACAGACAGACGGACACTGTCCCAAACGAAATTCATTGCAAAATGCTAAAAAATGGCACAAGATAAAAAAATTAACAAAACAAAAATAAACGAAAATAAAAAACGAACTTCTTAGGCACGTCGAATATTGCACACACTTGCAGGCTAAAAATAAATGTCAAAAAATTAAGGTTTAATTTTAATAAGCAAACCGATCGAGAAAGCTTATCAAAAATATATATATAATTTTGGAACGATTCCTTTGGTGCATTACAAACTTCACGACAAATTCAAATAGGATCTGCAAGGGTATAAGATAGAGAGTGGCGGCAAAAATTGAATGGAAATGTAGGAGAGGTTTGGGGAGCAGTGCATTGGCGGCCAACGGACCATGTTATAGACAGCGCTAAGAGAAAGGGTAGTACTAAATAAAGTTGCAGTAAAAACTATTAGAGGCGAAGGCAGCAAAACAAAAAATATCACTAGAAATGCCGAAAGCATAAAAATAGAAAAAATATGTTTGCTTCACTGAAGTTGGCACGACCCGGAGATATCCTGGATATGTGTTCTCATTTTTAGCTGAGCAGTCTTTATTCACCTTAACATGCGTACTTAAAGTATGTAAATCGATAATTATCGATACTTTATCGAAATATTGCTTAAGCCTATCAGAAATTCATTTACTTTTATTTTTGCTCATTCTGTCATATTGATACCCACTTTTAATTGAAACAGTGCATGCAAAAACAGACTAAACATTTTGGCCATATTTGCAATTGAGAGAAAAGCTATATAGGCGGGTAGTTGGGGGTGGGGTGTGGTGTTTTGGGTTTATACTGGCGGAGACCGATAAAAGAGCAGACATCAGCCGAAAGCATTCGGAGAAAATGCAACCGAAACAGGAAATTACAATCGAATCGTACGTTTGCATGTGTGTGTGTGTGTGTGTGTGTGTGTGTGTATTCTGTGTGTGTGTATTCTGTGTGTGTTTGTGGGCGTGCGTGTGTAGGTGTGTATTTTTCAGATGTCTGGCATTGGAAGACACTTCTGAGGCGGCCAAATCACAAAGTGTTTAATTCAATATGAGACCAGGGACATTGGGCAAAATGGAACGGACTGTGGCATGCAGCAAATGGTGGCTTGTTGGCAGTCAAAACTTTGCCCTCTTGCATTGACTCTTAAATTTATGTGCAAACTTTTAGTGTGCCTATGTACGAATGCCCAGCTGTGTGTAAATCTGTGTGTGTGTGTGTGTGTGTGTTTGGAAATTATGCAATTTAAACGCATAAATTTCACGACTCGACCCGAGGCTAAGGCACAGCCGCATCGTCTAGCTAGCCCATAACTTAACCGTCTTAACGACTGTCTAATTAAAGCCAGTTCAGCGGACGCAGCCCCTTTCCTGTCCCCCGGCAATACAAATGCCTTCCGCACACCTTATCGAGGGGTCGTAGAAGGGGGTAGATTGGATTCATAAGCAATTTGATTAACTATTGCAACGAATCCTTTACTTATAGTAAGAACTTGAATCTCAAAAAACAATTTAGCACTGCATTTCTTAACTTAAATATTTTTGATAAAAAATACAAGTAAACATTTTAAAATTTTAATTATTGAAAATATAAACTTTTACCAATCTGTAAGCGTCTTAAACTTAAATATTTTGATAAAAATACATATATCATATTCATAGTATATTTACAGTTCGTTGAGCTGGCACATTGTGAATTTTGAAGCTGCTATGGACCGCTCGTAAAAAATAAAAGTTGGCAACACTCCCCGGAGACAAATCAGTTTGGTTTTGATTGCACCTTTTTATGCCTTTGCCACCTTATAACTTTTTCCACCTTAAGCGACCTTGTCTAACGCGGTCCTCCCCTCCAGCTGCTCAGCTTTGGTTGCTTTTGGCCATGTTGATATCTTTCATCTGTCTGCCAGCTGTTTTAATTCTCCTAACGTAGTTGTTATGGTTGCTGACGGTTGTTGCTTCTTGGTTGTTGCTTCTTGGTTGTTGGTTGTTTGTTGTTGGTTATTTGTTGTTTGTTATGTGTTGTTGCCGGCCCCAAACTGCAGTCAACGTTATTGGCACGTGTTTTTGTATGTTTTTCATCATGTTTGTCGTTGTCTTTTATTTCTTGGGATAAGCTCGTAAAACTTTTGGCAACAAAAAAAAAAGAAGTAAAGCAAAACGCTTCAAAAACTTGACGTGTACTTCGTGTCGCAAACCACCAAAAGAAAAAAATGGTGAAAAGCACAAGCCGAACCACTTGGCCAGGCCAAAGTCTTTAACATTTCGTCTTAACAATTTAATGATCCACCAGGGGGAGGGGTGGCTGTTAAAACAAACAGCGTGACAACACAGACATGAAATATTTTCACCAGTATGCGGAAAACGCCCACAATATTATTTCGACTTGACGATACTCTAAGTTAATTCAATATATTTTTATGATACACTCTCACGAATAAGTTGAGAATCTGAACAGATTTACATAGGTGACACAAATGTTCGTTTCAGACTGGTTCAAACTTTAGCAGTGTATCGTTTATTAAGTTAGAGTATTGAAAATGTACATAAGAAAATCGGACAGTCCATTTTCACTGGAAACTCATCACTGTTTTCGAACTGTTGCTCCTGCTGTTTTAGCTGTGTCAAAAAGAAACAACAAAAAAAAAAACGCTTTGCAATTGAAATGTCAATAATGTTTTATGGCATTGTAGCGTAAGGCTTCAAAAACTCGTACTTTTGTCCATACACTGAACGAAACATCGAGCACTCGTTAAAAATATTTTATATATAGATATAATGAATGGAGCAGGCAGAATAAGCCCATTTCGCTGGGCTTAAAATGAAATATTCCTTAATTTAATTAAATTCTGTCAGCAATAAATGAAACCGTAACGGATCGTATCGTGTAATCGGATTATTATTACTTTTATTCACAAAAATTACTGTCCATGGGAGAAAGGGGGTTTTGTTTTTAACAGTGTAGCAGGAACAGAATATTTTCATTTGGTTCGCAAAATCTTTGACATGCAACAGCAATCAAAAGCGATGGGCAGTAAAAAAAAACGAGAACTGAGGAAATGGGGCAGTGTTTCCCGGGGGTGTTGGTGGACGGTGTTGTGGGCGGGGGGGGAGGGAGGTGCCATTGTGTGGCTTGTCTTGCGTTGTCGCCTGAAATTGGCCGGCAAACAAGGCAACAAGCACTGATAGGCCAAAAGTGGAATACAAAGAGCGTAGGAGACAGAAAGGCACACAAAAAACAAATGTCGAAATCCAATTCAAAATGCCATCAGACATTCTAATTTCATTCATTTCTTGATACAATCAACCGATCTGCCGGCTGGTGAGGTTTGCAGCAAAACCTAGTCCGAAACTCAGTTCCTTATGTCACATAGAAACTGATTGCGATAACCAACAAATACAACGCAATTGCTACAAACGAATATTTTGCTCCCTCCTTCGGCATAAATTTGCGAAAGAAAATTGAATTTTAATCTGTGATTTGTAAATACTGCACATGACCAAGCAACTGCCATTTACAATATTTTATATCAACCATTGACGGTTGCCGAGAATTGGAAAATTATGGTTTAAAAGTAAACTTGAAATTTCTATAGTTGAAGTCTTTTTGCGACTTTTTGCATTTTGCACATTTTCTAACTGGGCAGTTTCCATTATTTTCTTCTAAGCGCTAAATTGTTGTTGATTTCTTCTTTTGTGCATTTTTCTTCTTGAAGTATTCCACTTTTCTAAACATTTTATGGTTTCGAAACTGTGTCAAACAAATGCCACAGAACCACTTGGAAAACTGGCAAAGCGAAAGCAAAATGCCAGAAAAAGAGTCATTTGGGACATTTTCTGTTGCAGCTGGACTCATTTTAAGTGTTTTCACTGCGACGCCTGCTGCTGTCGTGGCTCATTTTTGTGCAAACTGTGTGTAAATTGAATAAAATAAATATGAATTGGCCAACGTCAAGAACTTTGTAGAAATACAGCAATGCACATGGGATCAATTTATAGTTTGTCTAACGCTTTAAGTGATTTGCACATTGGCTTTAATAGCGAAATTGAGTGGTCACACAAAATATAGATAATTGGCATCATAAAGCAAAAGTTGCTAAACATAATTTTATTTAAGATGCAATGCCAACAGCAACCACAATAATAATCCATATTGATTTGAACATGAGAAAGGGACGCGTTTAAAATGCAATCAGATATTAATTGTGACAATAATTGACTTATATATAAATCCGACTAGCGAAATAGCCAAATGTATACGGCCATAATGTAAAATCATACCAATGAAACGGCAGTTAAGTTAATTAGCCTGACAAGCTGGCAAGTTGATTTAGGGCCTCAGCCAACGGCGCGTATGATTAATAAATATCAGTGTGAGGAGAGTGCAACAGGAATGTTGGAGAGGCATAGAGTGAGAGAGGTAGAAAATGTTGCAAATTGCCTCGAGGAGTTATTTTCGATTTGCATAATACAATAATTGATTTGCATTGTTGCCATCCCCGTCAGTTGAGCAGCTCCACTTTAAGCCATTCCCAGCCAACGTAAACTGCAAATGGTTTAAAAGCTCAACAAATATGAGCTGCACTTGTTACGTACACAATGACTCACCTACAGAGATCAATAGGAGCGGCCAATAAACGCGTCTGAGCCAACTTCGTTGTCTTACCGTTTGTTGGAGACGTTTCTGGTTGCAACTCCAGCACAAGGGCTGATACGGGTTCTTTGTGGTTCTGACAATGCTTTTAGCATTGCGATCCAAGCCAATCATGGACAGCAATTCCTTGTCAGTCTCTACTAAGTGCTGCCACGAGATGTTTACCTGTATTTTTTGCGCATGTGTCCAATCCCCGTGCTCCGTTTGATAATGTGTGTGAAATTTGACCATATAGTTGACTGTTAATCCGCAGTTCGGCTGATCTGCCGGAGTTGGCTGGATACAAATGATCAGTTCGGTGGTGTCGTAATCAGGCAACTGACCACACCTGGGAAACACTTGAATAAGTTCCTCATTGCTGCTGTCAATACTAAAGTTAATGGGATTGTTGCCCAGATTGAGCAGGTTCAGTTGACGCTTCTGCTTGAGCGCAAATGGAGCGTAAAATTTCATATTTGCTGGCGTTACAATCAGTACATCTTTTCCAGCCATTTTCTGAAAGTAAATTAAGAGCTTTGATTTTTTACATATTTTTCGAATTTTTTAGCTTGACGTTAAATTCCTGAGTTTTAAGGAAAAAACATCATTTAGTGATTTTTTTTTAATTGAAAAGAGTTAATTTACAGACTTCTACCAAATTAGAGACAGCTAAATAAAGTTGTGAAATTTTTGGGATGGGAAATATGTCCCATCCATAATACCAATAAGAAAGATTGAGTCGTTATGTAAATTACTCCTTGTATGCGATGTACTCGAATTTGTCACATCGACAACTTTATTAGCAACCAAAGTTCCATAAACGCTTTAGGAGCCCTTCAAACTACCGCAATTCCGCCAGCTTGGCCAATTTGGGGCTACCCTCGTCTAATATTTTTTTTTTCCTTTTTTTTTTTGTATTAAATGGCTAGCTTGAAGTGTGTCCTAGGGGTCTGTCCGGTGGCCGTTTGTCCGCTGTCAACAACATTTGTACAACGTTATTTTTTTTTTCATCTTTCGCTTAGCAGATTTATGAAAACGAAGGAAAAAGAACGTAAAGGAGGAAGGGGAAGCAAAAGGGAAGCATTGTTGTGGCAGTAGCCAGCCAGGACACTCGTTGACAGCAGGAAAAGCTTTGGGGAAAAAAAACGCTGCGTAGTTCGACGCAGCTGCTTCAAAAATATAATAAATAAATAAACATAATTTATAAGTAGCAGATTTCTTCCGTCTGTGAATCAACACACACACACACACACACCCTAGTAATCACACACGCACACACACACACACACACAATTTTTTTTTATTTTTTCCGTCTCTTCATTTCTGTCTGTCTGAATGGTTGGAGATGAATGCGATGCCATCTTTGAGGGTATTTACCACAGCAAAGCTCTGAGACAAAAGACCGATAACAATGAATGCTTTGCGGACAGCTGAATAATACGTAAACGTGATGTTGGGGCTCACGTTACGTTGAAAAGACCATGATGTGCAGAAAACTCAGCAGCTCGAAGTAAACTTTTAGTAAAAAACGCAACAAGTTTAATTTTTGCAGTTACGCTTTAAAAAGGTGGAAAGAAATGTTGGTTAAAGCAAAGCTCAGCTGCAAAATAATTTCACGATTTTGTTAGCACTTTGATCAATGTTTACAAATAGTGCACTTCGATTTGTCACAACCACACTTTAGGCACGCCCACTTTCGAAAAACACCCACCTCTTTGTAGTAGTCCCCATAAAAGAAGTCGAAAGCGAAAACAAAGACATTTTTCCATCCGGAAGTCAAGAACACAAACGAACTAAAAGCCGCACTCTCTCTGCAACAGCGAGGCAAATACACTTGTACAAATGTGAATGTATATATATATATATATGTGTGTACATCTATATATTTGTATATATATATCCACACATTTGGGGTGCCACACCCACATGCTCAGGCTGGAGAGGCGTGGGACTACTAAAGAGGGCCGCCACAATCAAATGGTTCCATATTTCTTGACAATTTAGGACACCATTAGCGAGAAATTATTACTGTGCGACGTAAGCGTCGCAGTGCTGCTTCTAGAGTGAAGAGAGGGGGAGAGTGGCGAGTGGAGTGCTGTTTCTGTGGAGCGTTGGCGTTTAGGGTTGGCTACGGCAAAGGCCGTTCTCCGATTTTGGCGGGCAAAACGACAACACTGTGACACCCACCAACGCCTCTAAAATGTGCTGAAAAAAATAAAATAAAAAGAAAAAAAATATAAAAAAGTTAAAGTCGGGCGAATGTTAAGAATTTTCCTATTTTTTGCATACACTTGACAAAGGCATTTTAATTTTAAAACTGCTTAAAATGGGCATGGCTAATGGAGTGCCACATATAGTTGCTCAGCTTAGAAACTAAAATCAGTTTGTTCATTATATAAAAAAAATAAAAATAGTCTGGGAAAAAAAAAGATATAAAGGAATTTGATCTTTTTACAATCGTTAATATTATAATTCAATTAAAGAATAATAAGCATCTATTATAAAATTACTTCAAATTACAAAATTGAAAAATTGCTAAGGGCAATAATGAATTTTGCTTCTTCTGTATTCTAATTTTATCAAGTAAAATACAGGGTATTCCATTTTCGAATGGTCCAATGGGTGTAGTTATTATGTGTCGTGGGTGTGTGGTTTTTTTTCTTTTTTTTTTTTTGTGTCGCTCTGCTTTTGAGGAGCGCGCGGGTAACTTATGTGGGTGCTTAAGTGAACCATTAGCGCCGCGCGTCATTAAGTTGTTTCCGCTTCGCTCATTTCTTCTACTGTTTCCCCGTCGGCTGGGATGTGGCACTGGGATGGCATGGGTAGGCCTAACACCGCGACGACTGCTTCCCAATTGAGAATGTTATGCAAGGGGAAACCGCGCCAGTGGCATTGAAGCACGTACTCGTGCGCATATCGTGGGCTTGTGGCCCAAGTCATTAATGGTTATAGACTGTGTCCCACGCAGACACAGACGGACCAGACTTTGGCCATGGCCACATCTCATCCCGCTTTCGGTTTGTATCCTTTTTTTCTTTCCTCATCTTATTGCCTACCCAATTGCGGTTCATTGACCAGACTCCAAGAGCAGGCGTCTTGATTTATGTGCTGCTGAGTTGTCTGCCCGTTTTGTGGCAGTTCGTAATCATTTTAAGTTGGCGCAACATTTTTGTTTGATTTGCTGCTCTTTATATTTCGACACAATTAAATGAGTTCAGCAAATTGATGGGCGAGAAGTGGGAGAGTTAGACACAGCTATAGTTTCAGCAAACAGGTCAAATTGCAGCTGTGTCTAACACAAAATTCAATTAATCGCAAATCAGTGCAGTAAGCAGATGAAATAACCTCCTACATGAACTGGCCCAAAAGCCCAACTCTCCCTACCGTCCTCCCACCACAGTGGTGCACAGCAAGCAGCTGGCAGCTGGCAGCAAACAACAACAAAAACAGGAGCTGGCTATTATCGTCCTGGCTCGATCTGGTTACCTTTGGCTGGGCTAAAAGGCACTTAAACGCCACAGCAGACAAGTGAGGCACACACACGCATAGAGTGCAACAAACGGGTATGCAACGGTGCAACGGTGCAACGCGTCGTATGCGTGTTTTGATGCCAGGTGATGGCAAATAAAATCAATTGGGTGGTGGTCTCATCCAATGCAGCAACAGTCATTACCAGTTTAAGTGGATTTGATGAGCGTTTATGTGTGCACATGTGTGGTGGGGTATTCTGCACTCAGTTCGACCATGAGCAAGGGATATGTCCGGCTGGACGAGGTCAAATATCTCGTTTATGGAAATGCTTAACATTTGTTCATTTAATTGAATGTACTTTAGAAGCAAACTACATTTTGTTCATTATAAATATTGAATTATAAATATTATTTTTAATATTGCAAAACAAATCTCTAAATTTTCCGCCATAATTGAACACAATTGGTAGTTGCCTGTTGCGTTCCAGGTTGAACATTGAGTCTGGTCAATTCAGTTGTTGTTTTGGAATATGTTAAGGATCGCTGCTGGTGCTGTGGCTATCGACACAAATTGGCTTAACGCACATTCTAATGGTGTATGCCACGCCCATTTCATTTGCATGTTTATTGTGAGGTAACTTTATGGATGCCAAAGTCATAATTAAGGCTTATTTACAAGCTCAAAATCCACCCAACGAGCAAAATCAGGTAATACGAACAACATCAACAACAACAGCAACAACAATGCCGACAACAATTAGAGCGGTTACAACAACGGCAACAAGCAAAAACGACAACAGCAGCAGCAGGAGCAACATGAGCAACATGAGCAGCATCTCGGCTGTCCGGCAACACATTGGTAAACATTGCAAAGGACACAGGTACAGAAGGCACCAACGATCCTTGTGTGGATGGCAGCTTATATTAGTAATTATTTGCATATAGGTGCAGAGGAGCACAATAAACGATTGACTGGGCAAACAAGACTTGTCGGACGGAAGGAGAGCTGGTGTTGCTATTAAGGTGTTAGCCAATCTGTCAAATGCTTTGATTAGCTACACACACTATATACACTCTGCCAATAGGGCTCCAAGAGGAGGATGAGCACTGAGTGAGCTGCATTCCAATGCAATACAGCTGAATGAATTGAAGTAAAATGCGTTTGCTCTTAGCTGCAAATGAAATAGAATGCTCCTCATGAACTCTGTCTGTGTGTGTGCGTGTGTGTGTGTGTGGATTGTGGATTGGACTAGAGCAATTTGGCGTATATCTTTTATGGAGCAACACAAACAATTTGCACGTAAAGGCAATAAAGTGTGCACATGATTTGGTCCTTTTGTAAAGGTAAATGCAGAACAGCGGCAAAATAAAATAGAGCCACTTGACGGCAACAGCTACGGCTGGCTGGGGCATGCCACGTGTCTGCCAGAAAAGCCAGAAAAGGCCAATCCAAAGGCCAGACGATAACGAGATGCAGACAGAGACGTGTGTAATTCAGATGGGGGGGGAGGTATGTGGCATGAGTGCGATATCATTTCAAATTGTTTTTCATCAAATGTGACTTGCATCTGTAATTTGTATGCAAACGAGTAGCAACGTCGCCGTAGTTATTGGTATATTGACTGATTTGTGATTGACAGCACTCAGGGCACTCAGGGCACTCAGGGCACAGAGGCACTGACAACCTAAACGAAACAAAATGCCGTAGAAAAACGCTGATGCAAGAACCAAAAAAAAATAATAATAATAATAAGAAAATAAATAAACAGAGACGTAGACGTAGTCGAAGTCTTACCTTAAATGTCAAAGCCTTTGGTTACTGGCATTTGTTGATTCGATTTTGATCAGCTCTTGGGCTTGTAATGACACAAAAGTGTTTGCCATAAAAAAATGGATTTCAGTTTGCTTTGCTTGCATTTCAGATATCAGACACACAAAGAGCTTAATTCATAGTTTCTCTTCATCGAAGAAGAATTTTAAATAGAAGATAAATGAAGTTAAATGGACGTAAATGTTACGAAACCAATATCTTCAATGCCCTCAAATTTGGCTTGAAAGGTGTACAGAAAACAATGGTAAATAGGTCAATTGTAGTGCCTCCCAGAAACTAACCTAGAAAGCAGATAAAGAAAACGCAAAACAGGTATTGTTATTTGCAGAGTTGAAAAACATACTTCGCCATACAAAAATCGAAATGTACATTTTTCCCAAAAAAAAAAACATAACGCATTTATAAAAAACAGTGTGAATAAAGTTTCCACGAGTTCATAAACTGAATTTATTATCACATTTGAGTAGCCAGCCTCTGACTTGTGCATTCAATTATATTAATTAAATTATAATGAACTTGTTAATTATTCAATGAAGCAAGTTGTTGAAACTCTTGCAGCAATGCATGTGTCAGTTGCACTGTGGCATCAGTCAATTGTGCTATTGACAGACTCAAAGGAATCCGCATTGTCAATCATTTAATTTTGCGCCAATTCACGCAGTCAAAATGAGCGGTCAACGAAATTGAGTTTACAACTGTTTAAATGGCTCTGTATTTTTTCAGCACACATAACAATTAAAATCAATAAAAATATTGAGAAAGCTCGACTGGTAGCGAAAATAAAAATTAATTTTCTATAAAGATCGGGCTATATGACCTATATATATACATACATCTTCTCATACATCACACACAAAGAAAGTTACTTTCTACCTTGAAAACAAACAAAATGAAAATGAAGTTGTCATGAATTAAAAATATAACAAGACAAAAGGGAGGAGAAAACTAAAAGAATGGCAAAACAATATATTTTCCTTAAAAAAACAGCAGCCTGCAAACAGTTTGATTTTTCCTTATGGCAACTAAGGGTCCGACAACCCAGACCAGAAATTAACACCACAAAATTCATACTCTATGTGAATTTACTCTAGATTTTATAGGCAATTCAAGATGTATATTACTTCTTTTTTTTATTAAGTATTTTGACAGACAATTTTGAAAATAAATGTATACATCCTCTAAGCATATGCTATATATTAGATAAGGAATAATTCAGGCAAAGTAATAATAAAAAAAAGGAAGAAAATTGCTTTTACCGCCTGCTGTGCTACAATTTCGAAATATCTCTTTGGGATTATAAAAATCCAAAAGCGTGCGTAAAATTGCATTTATGTTATTACCAACAAAGGAAAAGAAAAGGGAAAAACAGGGACATTTTGCATTGAGGTCTTAATATCAGCTACCAGTTAAGGTCCTGCGGCTTCATCCAATTTTTGTTCTTCCTGCGGTTGAAAGTGCGGGCAAGTGAATTGTACTTAAAAGCAAATATTAAAATGGTCCTTTCACTTTTGCCCTTGTATTCCAAAGAGACCCAAAAATCAAATTGCTCATCTTACCAACGGGAAGTTTTTTTTTTATGGAAAAAAGGCGGCTGATGGCTAGAAAATTAAGTGAGCAAAGCGGCGATAACAGGGCAGTTAGCTGTCCTTACTCAATTTTAACTCTTTAGAATGTTGGGTTGGTGTCCTGCCAAAAAAATAAATATGGCATACATAATTCAAGGACTCAGAAGCAGACTAACGTAAATACAGATAACTGTTTATCAGTGCCAACTTCACGTGCTGCTGCTGCTACTGCTGCTTGCCACACTCTACTTGCAGCCTTGCCTTAGCACTCCAGCACTCCTGTGCCGCTCTCCATTAACATTACCAGCTTTGGATTACATATGTATTCACACATGAAGGGAACAAATACGTGAAAAGGAAAGAGCAAATGGGACAAGAGTCGAAATCTACTCGCACTTTTGTTGATTTAGTTTGCCACTTGTTGCCGGCTAACAAATTGTTATCCTTTATTTATGGTGGATTTTTGTCGTCTTGTTCCTGCCTGCCCGCCGTGCGTTCTACCCCCCCTCCTTCTCGCCAACCCCTTTTTCTTGTAAAGCTTTGGCCAAAATGTCGCAACAAAAGCGCTAAGCGCATTAGTCGACTCCACTCGAGTGTAGACCGAGTGTGCTCCGGGATAATTTATTGAAAGTGTACCGTGTGCGGTGACAATGCGCTAATGTGCTGCAAAAGGCACATAAATTTAACTCCTTACTGCATTGACCAACTTCAGGCAGTGTATTTTTAAGGACATGCCACATGGAGGCATGTGGCTGACTCCACTGCATTCCCACTTATGCTAATAACACAGGCTGAAATTCAAGTGGCCATATCAGATACCTCAGTAGAAAATCAGATATCATAATCTAATCTATAATATAATATTTTATTCAATTTAATTCTCTTTGAAAAAACACTACTCGAAAAAATAATACTAATAATCTGAATTGTGTTCAGTCAATGAACTTAAACCCGCTAAAAGCTCTTAAAACTATTTCAATTTATTTATAATATATTTATTTATTTTTTCAGTTGGTTCATTGGCACTTAACCTAATCGATAACAATTACAAATTGTGTTATACTTTGGAATTGTAAACCTGCCCCCGCATTTTTGCAACTGTTCGTTCGCTGAACATATTGCAAATGTCGCACGCACATCTAACATTTGTGTGCAAACATGCAACTATAACTTAGTATAATTTTATGGCAATTGCATTGCAACGTGGTGCACGAAACCAAAATACAAATGAACAACGTGGCGTATACGCATTTAGATTAAATGAAGCGATGTCGACGTTTGGCTTCTGTGAATGCCAGGAATTCCGTTGACTTGTCGACGTGATGGGGACAAAAACACAGATAGTGCCAGAAACAGAGAAAGCAACAGAAAGAGGGAGAGAGAGAGAGAGAGAGAGAGAAAGAAAGACTGTAATGGTTAGAGCAAGAAAGAGAGTAGAAAAAGTGAGCAGAGCTGTACGTGCCACAACTGACACAAAGGTGCAACAGACAAATGCAGATGAAGTTGCAAAAGAAGCAGACAAATGCGCATTAATTTCAGCTGCAATAAAAGCAAAACTGTGAAATCTGTCTGCGGAATATTTCAAATCAAATCAAAACCCACAAGTGATGTGGATACTAAGATTTCTGCTTTGAATGCACTTCATAAATATTTGTCTCAGCATCTTGTAAATATTTGCACATACTTCATTGAGTATAAAATTCGACAAATGTGAATTATAATTTGGATAATTACGTTTAGCGTGCTGATAAACTATATCTTGCTAAATCCCATATTAATATAGTATGGAATTTTCGATAGTAGTTCGTAAAATTCTTATCTTGTTCTATATGAACCTCATCTATTCGATTTACACAGCCTCACTAAAATAGTTATGATAATGGGAAAATGTCAAATCCCGCAGTTTGTTCAAATTAAAATACCCTCGTGGCTAGCTATAAATAAATAAGCATATAGCGAAAAACATTTGTAGTAAAGCGCAATTAATAAATACTACAAATGTTTCACACGAAAGTCACAAAAATTAATTAATTGCCGTGCCAACATTATTATAATTTCCATTAATTCGGAATCAGGTTGGTTAAATTTCATTTTAACCATTTTTATAGCATTGTTTTGATTGTGTTAAAAATAAGTCTTCCGTAAAGATTTGTAGTTGTTATATATTTGAATCATTTTATATTTGCTGCACCCATCACATCCATCAACTGTCAAGCGACAAATCCATTTCGCGTTTGTTAGTTTCGGATTATGCCAAAAAAAAAAAAAGGAGAAACAACAACAACAACAACAACATAAACAAAAACAGCAATTGAGAATTCTGCAGTTAGTTTGATGCAGTTGCCTGTTTGCTAAATTGCTGTGCAAATAAATGAATTGAATTGTTATTTGCCGTTCGTGTTATATGAAAATTGCATTGTATGTCATTTTGGAGACACAATCCATTCGCATGACACTATAAACATGGATATGCAATGGCATTTATATCTAAGGTTTGGCACGAAATGAGCTTTTCATAAAATTAGCAGAAATACAGAGTACAAACAGAATTTAAGTGAATTCCTAACAGACAGTAGATATTTAAGCCATTTCCCATTCTAAAGTAAGGCAATTAATTCTACTATTTGACGTCCCATTTAATTCAAGTTAATCAAGACAATTAACAAAGATTTCAATATCAATTAAATAGTTGTCTTGACAAAATTGTTTCGAGGCTGTCAAGTGATTATTTTGCTTATTTTTTTTACCTTCTTTTAGTTAAATCAAATATTCAATCGTCAAGCGGAAAAATGTGAATTTTGTCGTGTGTGTAAGACATGTATCGCAATTACATATTTAAAAGTGGACTCATATTTTTGTGCCAATTTCAATTTGCCCACATTTTGAGTCTTGTAGTATTTGTATTCTATTTTGCCTATTTGTTGTGTCTGCTGCGGCTGTGAATCAAATTGAGGCTACCAACTGTCAGTAATTTGCATAGTTAAGCAGAAAATTGCTACCCACACAGATATATATATATATATATATATATATATATATTTATATATATAGACGGAAAGATGGCGAGCAACTCTATCAAATGCTGGCTGAATGATTGAAGGCGACTTGTTAAAGGGGAGTATAGAATATAGGGTATAGAGATATGGTCTGGGGTACTGTTTTGCCAATTTATAGAACTCAAAATTGATTTATTATGCGGTAATTGTTTTGGCCCAGTTTGAGCCCTGCATACACAATGAAGGCGAGCTGCCGCATAAATGATACGCCTAATGACTGCACCGTTTAGGGCGCCATGCTCTGCCAAGCCACTGTGGGTTGGGGGCGTGGTTATCCCAACAAATTTAGGTTAATAATAAAATATTCAAATGGCGAACATTATATAAACTGGAAGGTGTAGTTTAAAATTGAGAGCAAATCTAAATGCGTAGAGCTTCAAATTAGAGTGACATGAAAGTGAAATCGAAGTACAGGGTATCTACCAGTCAGGTACTTCCGATTTGTTGCTAAATGGCCAACAATTATGAGCAGACAACGAAAAATTTCAATGACTTCATTGTGTTGAAATTTATGTCACAGTGCGGCAAAAATGGGGGAGCACAAAGGTCAAAGGTTCACTCGCAAGTTGGGGAACGCAAGAGAAAAGCTGCAGAACTCTGGCTAAAAATAAACATGGAAATAAAGTTTTATATTTATAATGTTGATTGCTGCAAATGAAATTCGTTTTTGGAGCTTCTCTTGGATTCGCGCGCTGGCATTAAAGTCCACATTAAATTTACAATGCGTGGGTTTCAAATGAAATGTTCAATGGGTTTTGGGCAGCGAAAAGCGAAAAGCGTTCGCTCATTCAATTTGCATTTTTCATTTCGCTTTTATGGACAGTTTAAGCAGAAAGTGCAACCAGAACAGTACAGTACAGAACAGAACAGGAAACAAAAAGCAAAGCAACTTTTTAGCCACACACCCCAAAAACCCAAAACCCAAAAACCCAACCCAACCCAACCCAACGCGTTGTAATTTAATCCGAGATCAATTGCTGTAAAAATGACAAAATTATGCTGGACAACAAAAAAAAAAAAAAAAATTGGTGGAGTGATGTGAAGTGAAGTGGTCAAAAACAGAGTGGAGGGTCAAATGAAATTTGTAACAGTTTACAGCTTTGCTCGGTTTCAATTTGGCTTAATCTGTTTAAATGACCAACGGACAGCCAAAACAACGCAAAATAAAGAACAGTAAAAGCAAAGCAAAATAAAAACAACAACAACAAAAAAAAAAAAGCTTCAATTTGACAGATTCAATTTGCAGCGCGTGCGAACTGAGTAGAAATGGAATTTGCCAATGAAAACAATCAGAAAGAGTGTTGAACATGCCACGCTTAATGTGTGGCAACTTGACGCCAACCTGCAAGTTCAACATAATCACAATTTGTAATTTAATCTAACAGGAGTTGCAGTGGAATGTTTACTTAATTTGAAGAAAATGTCTAAATGAAAATGCTCACTGCTGCTCACTCTTGGCCAAAATGAAAACAAAAAGTGTAAAACAACGAAATACTTGAAAATACTGCTGGTTGTATTCAACAGCTGTTGAAAGCATTTTGGAGGCAGCCTTAAAAGCCCGGATCCATAATTTGCCGCTGCACATCAGAGTCAAGACATTAGCTTAGTTTATATTACACTGGCGCCAACAACTAAGTGCCAAAAGATGCAGCAACTCAAGTTTTTCTCACTCTCTCTAACTCTCTGTCTCTCTCTCTCTCTCTTGCTCTCTTGCTCTCTCATGCTCGTGTTAGAGCCGCTCTTAAAGCAAAAACTTTGTTGGCCTTAATGGCTTCATAACATGCAACATTACTGAGCTGTAAGCACTGTATTTGTGGGCGTGGCTGCTGCTGTTGCCTGCTCCTGTTGCCTGCTAATATGCAACTATATATTAAGCGAATGTTTCTATTTCTTTCTCTTTCTCTGTCTCTGTCTCTTTCTCTCTCTTTCACGCACTCTCAAGCGTTCTGTGAGCCTTTGTTGGCTTTGGCGGCACCTGGCAACATGACGACAACAGCAGCAAGAACTCGCTGCTCCCCACTATCAGCCATTAATAAATGTTATAGTTGTAATTATAATAAAACTTGACTTTAAGCGTTCACCCACACACACACATAAACACACACACACACAGCATAACTTACAGACAGCTGCCAGCTAACGATCTTAGAGCTCGTTGCTAGCGGCCATTGACAAGGATTCAGCTGGCACTGTTTCACATCCACATCCACAGAGTGGAGGATATGTTGTTAACTGGCAGACGCCTTTGAGTCACTTCCCATTCCCCCATCCGAAGGGGGCCCCTCTGTGTGCACTCTTAATACACCAACCAACAGAGAGCATAAGTTGGAAACGCTTTGCGATTTATATATCAATATATTCATATTTGGGCACTCAAGGCAACAAGTTACAGAAGAATCAGACCAACAACATAACCAGTATAAATGGCATGTAATAATTTGAGTAGCAACAGGAATTTAATGAGAGTCAAAGCAAGAGAATGAAATATATATATATATATATCGGGGCTGTATACATATTAGAATAGACCACGCTCAAATTGGGTTTAGTTTACAGAGCACATATGTACTTTCATATTTGTATAATTAATGCGTAGAAGTTGTAAGGTTATTTATTTAGGTATATTCCCAAGTTGCCTCTTAATGCAAGAGCCAGTGTATCGTATGTGGCTTTTAGCCAACTGTTTGCAACGTGTCCTGTCGGTCTCCACACACACATATATATATATATATATGTATATATATTGCATTCGCTTCCGCTATTCCTCTTTGGCCGCTCTTGGCCATCTTAGATTGAATATGTCTTTCTGTGTGCTTAAGCTTTAGTGTGTGTATGTGTGTGTGTGTGTTTGTATGTGTGTGTGTGTGTGTGTGTTGAGTGTGTGTGTCGTTTCTATTTGTGGTATGCGGGAAACGTTTGGAGCTGCTTGAGCACAGGACAGACGCACTTGAGTTGCAATTGCCGTGCTTCAAGCATCTGCACAACCAGTCTAGCTCAATCTCTCTCACTTCCTCTTTCTCTCCCTCCCTCTCTCTCTCTCTCTCTTTCTCGCTCGCTCACGCACTTGACTCTGTATGTGCGGCACTCATTCCCGCATCTTTCCATTTGTGTGTAATTGTCTAGCGTTTTAATTAAAATTGTTCTAAATAGTCACAGTACACACACACACACACACACACACACACACACACACACACACACACAAAAGAATAAAAGTTATGCGCGAGTGCAGCGCGTGCTGAAAACTTGGCCAAAAGAGTACCCCGAAATGCCAACCGGCAATTTATAGCCGTACAAAAATCTGTGCAAAAACTCTCTAAGCTACCATGAAGGAAACTTTCCGCTTTGCTGCGATGCTATGTATTTACATCAATGGGTGCCATGTGACTCCGCCTTCATTTCATTCTCCGCCTCCGCCTCCGCCGCCGCCGCCGCCTTCGCCTTCAACTTGTGTACAAACTGGGCTAATGAATATTTTCGACGTACTCGTGGACTGTAACGCAGTGGAGCTGCGGTTGTTGCTTTGTCTCATCTTTCAAACTCTCCCACTCTCACTCACCCCTCCCTCCCTCTTTGCCCCTTGTTACCCTTCCAGTCAATGTCTTCTGCTCGATTGGTTGCTTTACGCCCGCGCCATTAATGCCAAATGCCGAACGCGATTGCAAAGGCGTCGAAGCATCGGCTAAAATGCGCCTGGGACATTTTGGTCCAAGCCACACCGCAACAGCAGTCGCAGCAGTAATCCCATGTGAAGGAGAGGGGCGAAAGAGTGTCGGATGAGTTGCAATTGATGGCATCGATGGCCGCGTCCTCGACCATCGACCATCGACCATCCGCAGCCATGTCCTTGTCTATGTCGATGTCAACTGCTGGCTGCTGTTGCTGCTCAGATTTGAATTGCAATGGCGCCAGCGAGCGCAAAACCAAATTGGAGTTTGTACATTGCTACTACGGATTCTTCTACGTCAAATCCGCCAGCTGCTCCTCCCGCACATCCCGCTCCTTTGGCGTCTTTTTTTTTTGTTTTGCATTTTCTTTTTGCTATTATTTTTTGCAACTGTGTCTTCTCGCGCGTTTTTTAACGCTCATTGGCTTTGGCTGCCCTTGGCTCATCCTTTGCCGCTTGCCGCTTGCCGCTTGCTGCTTGCTGCTTGCCGCTTGTTGTGGCAATGCTGCCTTTTGCCTTTTCACCAGCTACCACCACATGCCCCTGCAGTGATGACCGCTTATGTCCATTGGCCTTGCACATTTTTTTTTAAGCGACTTTCTCTTCCGTTTTGGGCACACACCATGTCACTACACGCTCCGCTCCTTAGTCGAGCTTCGTCCACTGCCTCGGTTTGACATTTAACCGCCAGCCTCAAAGTTTAATTGGGGGTTTCACGTACATGGCCGCGGCTAACTGCCGTCTACTCTTAACTGTTGCGGTTTTCTGACTCTTTGTAGGTTTTTAACCGGTCTCCAAACAAAGTTCGCGTTAACCAGCCAAACTTAACAAGCTCTCAAAGTAATTACAGTTTCACAATCAGAATTCTAAACAGCAGTAAACGATCAGTCTAAATTTTCGTTTTGTATACTCCAAAGGTATGAAGAGTTAATACCACAAAAGACCTGATGGTGTCTCTTCAAGGTATGCTCAGGCCAAAAACTTAGTCCCTGCACATATGCAGGGTTACTACAGCCCTGATTCTGCAGTGGCTATTTGGGGGCTGCAGATCTGCTGACCGCTGGCAAAGTTTTTGGTTCGCGAATCTGACATTAAAAAGGCCGTAAAAAAGGCTGCTAAAAAGGCTGCTAAAAAAGGCTGCTGCGCACGGGAGCTCATAAAGTTTGGTGTTTTTTCTCTAAACTTTTTCAATTCGCCGCAGCAGCACCTACAAAAAAAAAAAACGAAAAAAAAAACAACATTCTTGGTCGTAAGAAAGTTTTTGGTACCAGCCAGTCGTCAGTCAATGGCTGTTGTTGTTGCTGGTTTTTTTTTTTTTTTACTTCTTGTGACTTGGGCAAGAAGTCGGTTTTATGGCCACAGAGGAATCTCAGAGAAAGAGGTAAGTCTGAGATCGGAGTGCGGAGTGGGGCGCTGCAAGTCTCGTAAATAATTTTTAAGTGCAGCATATTTTTTCATCTACTTTCTTTATTTATTTTTATTTTTTTTTCTCCAAGTTTGTCTTTTATTTTTGTATTTTCGCCGTTGCTTTTAGACGCTTTGTTTTGCTAAATGAAATTGTTTCGCCGCCGTCGCCGGCAACGCCGAAAACTTGTTCAAGCTACGAAAATTTAATTCGTTTTTATATAAATATTGTGAAAGCGAATTTTAATCGCACTGCTTGACTTTTTCTCCTTTACACAAAATTCTTTGAAATTGAAAACAATTTCCTTGCCACTTTATCCGAGCTTGCAACGATTGCTACTGCGCTATTTTTGTTGCTGTTGCTGTTGCTGTTGCTGTTGCTGTTGCTGTTTTTGTTGTCGATCCCAAATGCCAGCAATGGGTTATTAGTTTTCCATGTTTGTGCGTCTTGAAGAACGGAAATTGGTTTTTAAAAATCCATTACACTCAACGGATATGCCATCGCCTGTGGCACATCCTGTCATCTGATTTCTTACGTAGAAATACCTACAGATTGCAGATTGGGATTGTCTAAAGCTAACGGTAATTAAACCAATACTTGAGTATTCGGCTTGGCCAAATAGTCTACCAATTAGTAGCTGGTTTCAACTGCAATCCCAAATCATGAAAATCAACATAATTGATTCGAGGTTCTTACCAAAAACATTTAACCGCAATTCACTTTGAAATTCAAGCTGCGCGCAGAAATTTCATTTGGTGGAATTTTAAATACATGTATTTTTCACATGAAAAACGGGTATATTAAGTTTGTGTGAAAACGGGAATAAAATACACTTTCATCAAATTCACAAACTGAACATTTACTAGATATAAGCAAACTTATTTTAAAGATTGGAATGCATTTTCATACACTGGCAACAGATAATCTTGCAGTCGTTGGATTCCGGCAGCAACATTTTTACTCTTGTTTTTTTTTTTATTTTTACTGCCGCTGTTATTATTGTTGTTGTTGTTGTTGTTGTTGTTGCTTGGCAATTGCATTTTTGCCTCATTGCGTTTGGCTGCGGATTTCCGGATCGTCTCTTACATCTGCAATTGCCTCCTCGTAGTTTCCCCTTGGTTTCTCCCTCAGATGAGGGTTGCAACGGTTGTCGGTTGTTGCCGCTTGCTGCTTGCCACACTGCACACTACTGACTGCCGACTGCAATCGATATCAAGATACACTTACAAAATTAACTATCGTCAACATACGTGCTTGGTAAATGCAATTACTTGGCGATTGACGAGGCCAACGCGTTGGATGAGTGCGATAGTCGAAGCAGATGGTAAAAGCCAAGACGCAACCCACAAGACACAACGAACATGCGGTGGGGGGGGGGGGGGGGGGGGTGCATGAGACGGTAAATGTCGAAGGATGCACTCACGTCGTCTGTGGCAAGACAAGGTCGTGGGTCGTGGGTCGTGGGTGGTGGGTCTTGAGCTCTGGCATCCGCAGAGTGCATGGCAATTGCATTAAGTCCTGAATGGATGTCTAATGAATGGAACAACAAGCTTCATAGCATAGGACAACTGTTGCACTTAGAACAAAATAATTCGCTAAAGAATTCAATTTGCATATTCTATTAACAAAATGAGAGCGATACAATTGTAACCTTGAATGCGGATCCCAGATGTGGCATCCATAGGTATGCAAGTGGGATACTCCTTGTAGATAGATATTTTAAATTGAATTAACTACTTAAAAGATTATTAATCAACATCTGTCAAACTGCCCATGTACGATATAATCGAGTATTAAGTTGATTAAATCGTTTTACTTTCGTTTTAGTTATCAAAAAAAAAAGCACTAATGCCCATATTCATATGAAGATTGTTTTGTGCATGTTAATGGATTGCTTTGGCCACTCCTGCCGCACCACCACTCCGCTCAGCTTTTCCCCCTAAGCCCCAATAAAATAAATGAGAAACAAACACGAAATATGTTCGACTCCAACGCTTTGACATAAGTTCGCATCCAGTTGACGAAGGTCGCCCAAGGTAAACCAAACCCAACCAACCAAAAGTGAGAAATCATTTTAGAGCACACACAAAACTTGGCATAATGTGCTTTGCTTGGTCATGCCAGATATATTGTCAAATAATAAATTACATAGACTTTGTGTCCAACTTTGCGGGCAACCCCAGAGATTAAAACTTGGCTCGCTTCCTTCCTTTCAAACTCAGCCCACTCAGTTTTGTCATGCCACAAATGTGAAGCATTTGAAAATTATTTGCAAACAAAAGGAAAACGATCTTAGTTGATGTTTTAAACATATTGCATTATGCACAATGTGCAGCCAAGTGGGCGTGTCAGCACTTAGGATCCACTTCAAGAGGTAACTGAGCGCCGTGCTTGTGCATAAGAAAATTAAGTTTTGAATACAAACATGGCAGAGGAGAGAGTCCACGAGCCACGTGTGACAGCTGCACACACACAGAATCTGAATCGTTAGCTAAAAATATCAAGTGTGTGTATTTCTGCTATGTATATAGAATAAAGTTGCTTCAGCTACTAATTAATTATGAAAGTGAGAAAGCCAACATTCTAACATACACACACACCCACACACACTCTTTTGCTTTATGGAGCGTATAAAAAATAAAAAATAAAAAAAAAACTGTATATAACACCGAGCTAAACTCACAACACTTTCTGGCCAAAAACGCTCTTAGTCGGTATTCTCAGGCGCAGCATACAAAGCAAATTTCTGTAGTCAATTTAATTAAATTTGTTTGTTTGCAGCTGAACGAGCCTCGATAACAGGCTGGGCTGGGCTGGGCTGGCTGGCTGCAGGCAACAACCAGACAGCTGCCACAGCTTCCAACGAAATTCCCAAGCTCAAACCCAATCCACAATCCACAATCCCCAATCGCAAATCCAATGTTAGCCCAAAGCGACTAAAATGCCCGCGCATCGATACAAAAGGATGCGTTTATCACAATTCTATTAACGCACCAAGTCAGTCAGATAGAGCCCAGAGCCGCAGTTCAGTTCAGTTCAGTTTGTGTGTGTGTGTGGGTGTGTGTGTGCTGGAGTGGACGGGGAGAGTGTGTATGGGGGGAGGTGTCGACATCAGATGGATTCTATTGCTTCTCTGTGTGTGCAGCTCAAGGGCGTTTTTCCAACCGCTTTTCATGTTTACAGAGGAAATTTGCCAGTAGTATAAGCAAGAACAAGAACAACAACAACAACAACTACAAATAACAACTTGTACTTGTCAGCATGTGTGTAAATACAAAATAGGAGCTTGAGATTATATATATATATCCTGCACAAGTCGCAGATAAAATACCTTCTATGATGGCTATCTGTCAAAATTTATCTGCATTAAAATATGTCAACGAGTTGTTGGCTTAACAAACAAGTTTTATGTCTGAATTATTGACGATTTAGCAGCAAAGTCAAAGCAATATAAAAAAGAGTTGCGATTTTTTGAAAGGATTACCTAAAGAAAGAGAAAGATGGGAAATATTAGAGACAGATAAGCTAATCGACTCTGACTTTCCTGCCAGGAAATTATAATACTCTGCCAACGAGTAGCACTGAAGTGCTGAGGAAATATACATACATATGTATACATATGTACACATGCAGATAGAGAATTGTAGCGAAACACAGAGAGAGAGAGAGTGAGAGAGAGAGAGAGAGGGGGAGAGAGGAAATGGAAGCTGCTTTTCGCCAGTCGAGTGTAATTAAATTTCTTGTCAGCAATGAAACGACTCAGTTCGAAGGATCCTTGAGTTGCTCGTCATGCATTTGAATGGAATTACAATTAGAAGTAGACGCATTCAAAATCAAATAAAATTTTGTTTAAGTGTGTCAAACAATGGCATAAAGACTGACAGAGATGAGGGGTAAAGTGATTCTTTTGATGCTTAACATGTATTTATTTAAATAATTCAGTTGCTGATGTTTTTAACATTTTTTTTTTTTAATAGGCTAGTTTACATTCGGTTATGTAACATTCATGGAAATCCCCTAGATTATTTAATATGCCGTCGGCACGAACAGAAACCATAAATGTGAAAGCGCAATCCGAAAATCGAGCCACAATTAAAACGAGCTCAACAGCTTTGTCCGTGGTCGAATAACTGAATTTACAGCTAATCCTGGGAGCAGCCTAATTACATCCTGATCCTTTTTGTTACTGACATGTCCTGACTCTGATTAAATCATTCATATCAATATGAATGGATATGTTGTTGTTGTTGTTCTCGTTGTTGTTGGTGTTGTTGGTGTGTGGTTAGAGGCGGGTTCGGAAATGGTCGCATAAATAATTGCAATTGGCATAGGGCATAGTTATTTGTTTAAATGACAAATAAAATGCAGAAATTATTTTTAAAAACATTTTGTTGCTTCTGCAATGTTTTTTTATTGTTATTGGTATTTTGCTGTTGCCCTGTTGGCCTTGTCTGGTTGCCTCTGGCAAATACGCGTCGTATGCGCAATTTATTTACAAGCATTTCTGTTTGCCTGGTTTTTATGCATGGTTAGGACTGGCAGCAGTTGCTTAAACATTTATGCAGCGTGTGGATTTTTATTTGCTTAGCCCATCCAATTGATGAGTGTAGAAAAAGGCTGAATCGTTCCAACGACACCCCCCCTCCCCCCAACCCAGTGGTGGTAGTCAATCCGAGGATACATTTTTAATGATATTTGCATTGCTGATGGTGTTTTCATGTTTTACAACCAAACAAAGGTTGCAATTGAAACAAGGACGTTTTCAAATCTATAAAAGCTCGTTGAAAAATATGTAATTTAATTCCAAAACAATATTATTTTTTCTGCGTATGCAAGAAGAGCAGCTTGTAAACTTTGCTTCCATCTGTCCACTCTATACAAACTATTGATTCCCCCTTATTTTCCGACAGGCAAAGCATTATAAAAACAGTTAACAATATTTACTGAAAACATAACTTGAATCAAGTGCCCTCCAAGTTGCAGAATCTTCAAGTGTTGTTGCCGAGACGATGACCCACTTCTGTGGCCATTTCTTCTGGGCAACCGCAAATAGCAATGTTTATTAGCCATAATGATGCTCCGTTAACAAAAGGCAACAGAGATGGTCAAGGAAAGTATGTTGATGTTTTGCCACCGCAACCAAATGAGGTTGCAATCTTTGAATAAACTATAAGTTTTGTGTGGCACCCGAAGCAAATAGAATGCAAAAAAAAAATATATATATATTTTTAGGGGGGGGGGAAACAACATAAAAGACGAGCAGAACACAAGGAGCAAGCAGACAGGCCAAGGTATCCGTTCCGTCGCCAGTTTTGTTCCCGTGCAATCTTCCTCTTTCTCTCGCCCTTCCTCTCTCTCCCTCCCTCTCCCCCCCTCTCTCTCTCTCTCTGTCTATCTCTGTCTATCTCTGATGACGAGGCGACAATTTTACTTGGCTATTTATAACTGTCGAGCCTTTTGTTGCTTCCTACTGCCCCTTCGTATTCCAGCTGTCTCCACGATCTCCCTTTTGGTGCTGCATGCTGCGGCTCGTAAACATCTTCATTCAGTTGTTTGGGTGTGTGTATGTGTGTGTGTGTGTGTGTGTGTGTCATAGGTACACAACGTTAACAGCTGTTCGTCCTACTGCACGTCCTTGTCAGCCGACCAGGCGACCACCAATCACTCGACGCTCTCGCAAATTGCGGTAATTTCTTGTTGTCGCATTCAGGCAGCGGCAACCAGTCGCTAAATTATAACCAAAGTGGCTAATTTGTCACACTGAGCGCCAAGAGAGAACCGGTGACAGACGTGACAGGCCGAGGGGGAAAAAATAGAGAAAAGATATGAGAAAGTGGGTTGGGCTAACCGATTATAAGTCAGACAAAGCCTCAAGGGTCTGTCTGCATAATTCGATCATCCGTTCAATTGCTTATGATGATATTTCTCTGCTCGGCTGTTGTACAACATTCAACCAAGATGATTTCCTTGATATCCTGTGCATATATTGTTGCCTTGAACCAACACACACACACACACACACACACACATACACACAGCAGCAACGTCCAACATCGATTTGGCTCTTTATTGCTATTTTATGGAGCAAATACAACTTTCGAGCATGCAAAATTTGTGCTCAGTGCACAATGGACAATTGTGTCCTTCGGAGCTGAGCAGACCATCGCCTGCAAATGGGCTGCTTAAAGAAATTTTCGAGCTGAGCAAAGCAAAGAAAATACGATACCATTCAATGGTCCTATGGGGGCAACCAAAAGTTGTTGCTCATTTTTGGATTTTGGCTTTGGTCCAGCTATTGCTGCAGCTGCTTCTGCTGCTCCTTGTATCTGTCGTTGTGTATGCAAATGCCACTCTGGCTATTCGATTTGAGTATTCGGATAAACATTTCAATTGGCCATACGCTTCATTACCTCCAACCCGATATCGAATGCCGTCGCATCCACTGTTCGTCCAACTTTTTCAATCTGGCTACGGGTATATCTCAATTGGCATGGGAAAATCAAAACGAAACGCATCGAAAACTATTGAAAATTAATTTTGAAAGAAATTCACAAAATGCAACCAACAATTGTTGCACATTCCTCTTGTAATTTGGGATGTTTTTTTGTATCATTTGCTTTTAGTTACTGTTGTTATTGCTGGCCTGTAATGCAATTTCAACGCAGATCTGACAACAGTTACTAAATTATGCAAATTAAAATATGTACACATAATTACAAATGTAAATCGCATTAATTGTACAGCTCGAATAGCTCTCACACAATGTCAATGATGCAAATTTGTGGTTAAAATGTCACAAAACACTTTTTCCCAGTTCTTTTTTTTAACAACTCGATTATTTTTTATTGACTTTTGTATAGGTTTTTGTGAGTTCTAATTAAACATAGTTTTAGCATCTGATTATGACTGTGAAATTGTTTCATAATGTTTTAATACTATAGTCAATAATACCACAGGTTAGAAATTCCTTAAAATGTATAATTTTAAAGTCAATTAGATTATATTAAATTGATCTAAGTTTAATAGAGTATGTGCCAGTCTACTTTCTAATGATTAATGCGATTTAAATACAAAATGACCACAAATGATTTTTAAAGCCGAGTTAATTGAGGTTTACAGCGCGGTTTTCATTTGATTAAGCTCAATAATTACAGCTGCGAGCAATTCACAAATATTTTCACAACTTTCCGATTTACTTAATTCAGTCAGCTTAAACACAACAACAAGTCAAATAAATATAAAAAATATATGTAAAATGGATAACTTTGTTACTATTTACTTTATAGTAGTTGGTCAGCCATGATGATAATTGCCAAACTAAAAAAAAAAACAGCTTACATAGCTACACCTTAAAATTATAAAATAAATAAATAATTATAATAAATATACAGTTTCCATTACACCTTAAAATAAAATCAATTCTGCTGATGCCCGACATTATAGGTCTCTACTTGTATAATAAATCAAATAATGTATAATTAACAAAAATCATTTATAGTAGTTTTGTAAGGCTACAGAGCAAACGGAGCAGGCTTGTTAGTAAAAAAAAAATACTTCCTTCCATCAATAAAATCATAAATGGCGGTATCTTTCATATATAATAAATAAAATGAAAACCAGACAGAATAGGTGAATTTTAATTAGAAATCAGAAAACATATTAAACTATTGCTATGGGGCAGCTTTTCTAAGGATACACAGCCAGTGTAGGATTATAAGTAAGATTTTCCTTTCGATCAATAAAATAATATAAGTGGATCTTAGAAATTTATTTACAAAAACCTACAAAAATACCGAAAGGGATTGTCGGCTGATGATTGATTTATTTGTTGCTCATCATCAGGGAAAACTCCTCGTAGTTCAGATATCCGTCACCATCTGCATCGTAGGGAATTATCATTTCTTCACACTCCTCAATGGTTAAGTGCTGATTAAGCTCCATCATGACGATGCGAATCTGAGCAGGTCCTATTAAGCCGGTGTTCTTCTTGTCAAAAATGCGAAATGTTTCACGCAGTTCATCCTCGTCCGGAGCATTGCTCATTCTGAAGATCAGTAATCGCACAAACTCGTGAAATCCAATGCACCCATTGCCATCATAATCCACTTCGCTGATAATCAATTGTAGCTCCTTCTCCGTCGGCTGTCTGCCCAAGGCACGCAATACATGCTCAAGATCTTTGAAGGTGACACATGCATCACTTTCATGAACCAATATCTTGAAGGCGGTCTTAAAATGTTCAAGATCAATGCCAGAGATTTCCATTATCACGTACTAAGATTTTATCACGTTTAAAATTTTAAATAAAAAAGGAAATTACGAACATGAAAAAATAACACCGAGCTTTCGGTTTGAGTGTTAAAAATATAAAGTTTAGATAGATGTGTTCCCCAAACATATGTTCATCATTCCAACTCAGAATTTCGCCTGCTGTGATTTGTTATTGGAGTATATTATACGATATACGAATACTTAAGACACCCCACATAGAAAGTGACATACGATGTCAGTGTGCTCGCTGGGTCATGATTAATTGCATGTGCAGCACTCCACGTACATACATACATACATACATACAGACCATATGTACATATATATATTTTATTCTGCCTGTCTCCGACTCGATATTTGTTTTTTTTTTTTTTGCTCTGATATATTAGTTACAGTTGCTGCCCTCTGATTTTTTTTTATGTTTTTTGATATTTATACGCGAAATGCAACGTATCTGAAAGCATCCAACAGAGCAACAGCAACAACAAAAACAACAACGACAACACCAACAACATTAAGTTTCGCCGCATGCTGCGGTCAGCCGCACACATCAACAGCCAGGCCCATGAGCCATGAGCCAACAGCCATTTGCCACTGCTACAGCAATAGCAACTACAACAACGACAACAACAATAACAACAACAACAACTACAACAAAAGCAACAACAATAACAATGGTTGACCAGGCGAAAGTTATTTACTGCAAATCGGTCGAGTGAAGACCAGATCGCAGCTGACGACGCACAGCGGTCTCAACTGATCGATTTCCTTGCACAAATCGGAAAAAATCAGTCATAAATATCATTATATTTATTATCTTTATCTTTATCAGATTTCATCGAAATAAACTAACAAAAGGAAAGGAGATAAAAATCGGTTTGGATTTGATAAAGTTTCGACCCATGTCCAAATCTTATAGCATTTTGCAGAGTTTATTAAGTCAGTCGTGCAATTTGCCAAAATTTATATATAGATGACTTTCAACTCTCGAATCGTAATTGGCGTAAACATACCAGTTATACCGACTGATATAAAAAATGATATAAACAGCCAAGCGTAAATCATGTTTTCCAGTTTCGATTGCCATATTTATATAGCTGTTCATATTTGCAATATATTACGCCCATAGTGAGACGGCTCAAAATACTGACAAAAAATGGACGAATGGCAAACGGCAAACGGCAACTGGTAACATTTGAAAAAAAAAAAGAAACTGCAGGCTTTAAATATGCTCCAAACAGTCGAATGTTCAATTAAAATCTCGAAATTAATTTAAGAGCTAACGGCGATGGCAGCCAGGTAAACTTTTCGTTGGCCACTTGAACCGAATTGGGGGCACGTTGCAAGCAGCAAGGCATTTTTCAGGCGCCATATTTGAAAATTTGATTTTGATTTCGATTTCAAAGCTACACTTTTGCGCCGAGCAGCAGGCAAACTTTTTCCCAATGCTTTAAATTATAATTGAAACAATAGAAAAAACAAAACAAAACAACAAACAAAAATTTAGTGAAACTAAATGCGATGCGGAAAAGTTAATTGGCAAAGCGAGAAGTTCTGATTGTTTTCGTTTAGCAATTTAATACAATTATATAGAAAACCATCTAAAGTAGCAACATGTATTTTAATAAATTGAATTAAAAGAATAAGGATCCAATTGAGATACACTGAGTTTAATAATTTAATTTAATAATTTGTATACGATTAAAAATAGCTTAAAAGGCTTTCGCATAATACACTTAATGCAATTTTATCATATTATACTTATTATCCAAACTACGTAGAGTTAAGTAAGGATCCATTGAAGTTAAGAAATTGTTGTTTTTTTTTATCGTTATAACATCTGCTAACTGGACAATTGAATCGATTTCACGAAATATTTTTTGCTGCGCTTATCTGACTCGCATTAACCGCTTCAATTGCCGGAATGATTCAATGGGGCAACTCTTAACCTCTTTACAAGTGAATTACTCGACTCGACTCGACTCGACTCGGTTATGTTGACGACAGTTGTTCACTTGCAGCTCGTTAGATACTCGTATTGCGAGGGTAAATCGAATGTCTTTCATATTGAATGGCTGCCAGGGGCAATGCAGGATGGCTGCAATCCTTTTCAGGTCCACCTTCATTCATTCATTGTGTTAAATGTTCCGGGTCTTATGCTCACATATATTTGTGGGCAATTATAAAGCATACCTTGTGCCATATCTAGCACCTTATCTCTTTGCCACTCACCTCGGGGCAAATGGGCTACGTGCTGGGGCAGCTGCCAGCTGCAGTCGACGCGACGACGCTGCTAAGGAGGCAACAATAAATTATTTCACTGCTGACCACAAACAGTTGAATCTTGTGGGTCGTTGTTGTTGAGATGGTTATTGTGTTTGTTGCCGTGTGCACGTCTGCTATTAAACTCGGCGTAAAAATAGCTTGAAATATGTAATTTTCCGGTTCAATTACAACGCCACAGCAGCAGCAGCAGCAGCGCGGATTGGAGTGGACTGAGCAGTGGGGCACGGAAATCGGCTGTGTCAGGAATCCACATCCACATCCGCATTCGCATCCGCAACATCGCGGCCAACAGGCCAAGATCCATGTACGCTGATAGCGACTGGCGACCACCAACGCGCTTGTGCGATATGCGGCTCGGATAGCACTCAGTAATTTGTAGTAAATCTCTGGGGCACGTGAAGCAAGACTGCCCAAGCAGGCTGAGTTAGAGCCAGAGCCAGAGCAGCGGCAGGGGCAGGAGCTGGCGATGCGGTTGGAGAACTCTGAGTGACCCGCTGCTGTTAGATATATTCGGCGGACGCGTGCCGCATTTTAAAAAGTCGAAATTTGAGTTAAAACGTAGTCGCATTTCCTGTCTTAATATTTACATTTAGTGAAACTTATCTTAATGACCTTCCACCAGAGATTAATCTACTAAGTAAATAACAATGCTTAAATTGAGGCGAATATAATAAAATTAAATTCATTTAAATATTGTTCAATTTATCATCATAATTAAAGTCGATGTGCAAAACGATACAGCAAAATAATAAAAAAAATCCATTTGCATGAACATTGCTAAAATGAGTTTTGACTTGGTAACATTTTTTAGGATTAAAAGTATAGTTTAGATATATAATATCAATCAATTATTATACGAAGCTTTCACTGATAAATTTGGCAAATGGAATCATTTCGTTGATATGTCAACTTTCTTCGATTTCTAAAAAAACGCATACGTCAAAATAGATCTTTCTATTGTTTATACAGCGCTGGTTAAGAAAAGATTCCTTATCTGTTTAGGAAAACTCAAAGTTGATTTAAATAAAAAGAAATAAACAACAGCCTAGGAATGCGACTCGTTAAAAAGATTACAAATGCTGAGTAGTAAAAAAAATCGATGCATTTGATGGGAAAATAAATGGTTGGTCTGGATAGAGAGGGGGGTTGGTGGTGGAGAGGTATAGTATGGTGCTAAGCAACTTGACTGCAAAATTCCAAGCAAGTAAATTTTAAACATCGCACGTGGCTATAAAAACCATGCCAGGCGAACGAATGTGCCAGCAGCAGTCAGGACTATTCAGCAGCCAGGACGAGGAGGCGAGGAGGTGAGGAGGATGTAAGAGCGTTTTGGAATAAGGAGGAATGAGAATGGGTTCGTTAAAAGGAAGCTACGTGTGGGCAACTGCATTTTAGCGCCATATTTTATACACACTTAAAGTCACACACAGAGAAAACTGCTAGGAAATGGAAATAGGAGTGAGCGGGGTCTGGCGAGGGGGGCAACGAGGGGGGGGCTACTGCAGTCGCCGCAGTGTCAAAGCAAGAAAGGCGAACGGCAATGCGGGCAAAGATAAACGCGGTGAGTGCAGAGGGAATAGCATCAGCAACAACAACAAATGGTCAAAAAGTTTTCCATTCCGTGCAAAAACAAAAACAACAACAACAACAACAGAAAAATGTGTGAAAAAAGCAAGTGAAAATGGGTTAAACAAATGCCAAGAGCACAACAAAAGAGGCCGCAAATAAAATGCAGGCCAACGCCACGCCCACTTACAGGCCCCCCAAAACACAATTTAGTAAAGTCTGTTCAAGGTACGGAAAAATGCTGCGTACAACGATGCGTATAATGAATATTAATAAATGTGCCAGTAAATTAATTAATGAAACGCCGCATTTTCAATTAGCAACAAGCAGCAAGCAACAAGCATATTTCGACAGCGAACAAGACATTTCACAAGGCCACCAACTGATTTGGCCATGGACCTGGCTAATTAAAATTTAATTAATTAACAATGAGACGGCAAATTGCCAAAAGCTGGCAATAGAAAAGTGTCGAAATTACGACAAAACAGTCGCCATCTGGCCACAAGATTTTTTGAAGTAGTCGAATATTAAGATGAGTTTTCATTTCAATGGACCATGTGGCACATGGCGCGTGCCACATTGGCTAAGCAACACATGGCCACAAACTGTATTGATTCCAACGTTCTCAATGATGTTGCTGTGGCTGTTGCTGTTGCTCTTCTAGTAATTGTTGCTCCAATATGCCACATCATTTTCGGCTCATTAATCATGGAAAGCATTTTCATTAGCATTTTCTTCGCTTTAATTACCAGACGGGCCCAATGCACCCAGGATAAGCCATAAACGACAAAACACAAAATCAGCTATTGAATTTAGACCACAACAAAAGGCCATAAATTCGGATATTAAATTGCCTTCAAATGAAACCAACCAAATAAATTCGTTGTTTTCTTTGCGCTAAAAATTGTTCAGATGAAAATAATGTAAAATCAATATTATTATAGAAAAACAAATTGAAATGCATGAATAAGGAACTTTTTTTTTAAA
Organism: Drosophila melanosoma; assembly: GCA_035042045.1. Lineage (NCBI taxonomy): Eukaryota > Metazoa > Arthropoda > Insecta > Diptera > Drosophilidae > Drosophila > Drosophila melanosoma. Next base: position 2,478,425 of record JAWNLY010000183.1, on the reverse strand, counting down.
TAAAAACTGAAAATATTATTATATTTTATATAATATTCATCCATGCATAGTCAAGTCTTACCACTTTCCGTAAAATGCCATTCTCTGTTGGTTTTCCCATTTCATTTGATGTGACCATCTAAAGAATACCTATTTTTATCAAAAAATGAAAATACTGGCTTATATTCATTTTATAAGGAAAATCGTTTTGGCTTTTTGTTTCAGTAGAATTTGCCAAAATATTTTATAAATTTTCAAATTTTCCTCCTTTAAATCTGGGGCTTCAAGTGCTGACTTGACCAGAAGTAAAGTAATTTCAATAAATTTACGTCTATTGCACGATTATTTGCGAATTGGCTTACAAAGTGATGGTTACAAAATAAGCTGGCATTGGAATGGATTTTGTATGGCCAACTAAATTGCAGTCAAAGCCATCTCAGTATTTGGCAACAATTTGTCGTAGGGGCGACAGCGTTGCAGCAGATTGCTTGTCAAACTGGCGGAGAAGATGTGTGTGTGTGTGTGTGTAAGTGTGTGTGTGATGGCAAGAGGAAGTGTGGGAAGGGAGGGCAGGGCATGCATCCATGACCAGCACGTTCGGCACGTTGCTGGCCATTTTGCACATTTGACGACAGTGACAATTATCGATCAGAGGCACGCACAACGGGACGCTTAAATGGGACAACGACGCATCCTTGGGCTCATTTGCATAAATGGCGTGCACCAATCTGCCGCAACACCCGCCCTCCGCCCCTCGCATAGCCTTTCAAAGGGGCACAAAAAGTTCGGCACACACACATATAATGTTTCGTGAATGTGCGCATTTTTTTTTTTACGCATGCTGCTGAGTTGGAGGCGCGTCCTCGTCATTTGTTGCAACTATTGTTGCAATAATAGCCCTGAAACATTTACGGCCAGGGGCATTCAAGCAAACGAATTTTGTTGCATATTCCCGTCGCCGCTTTAAGCTGAGATGCTACGATGGAAACGCCTAAATCAAAGCTGCTAAATGAAATGTCTTCATTAAATTAAACTGGCGACGAAAATTAAAATGACGAAAGACGAACGAAATGCTTACTGGCATATTTTATAGGCCGTGGCAAAAGAAATATGCGGCGATAAAGTCTGCCACATCGGCAAGGGGGGGAAAGGACAAATACAGGCCGCACCAGCAACAGCAACAACTGCACAGTAAAGCCTTGCTCCGTCCCGGTCCGGCCCGCCACGCCACGCCCCTCCCTATACTCGCCTTTGGGCCAGTAATTGCCGAGTGTTTTATTGCCAAATTTTAGAGCTCGAAGTCTACGTCTAACGTCGAACATTTGTCAGGCCACAGGCGCCAACAGAGACGTCTCCCGCGCTCCCTCTCTCTCTCTCCCTCTCTCTCTCTCCCTCTCTCTCTCTCTCTATCTATATCTCTCTCTATCTCGCTCTTCCTTTGTATATCTGTCTCTTACTGAAGCACTTTGTCCTGTGTCGTTTTTGGTCATAAATTTTGGCACTTGACTTTTCGCGTGGAATTCATTAGTTTTGCCCCAACTGAAGTCAGTGCTGACGCCAAATTAAATTACATTTAATTGCTTGGCTCATAACTTGGGCGCACAGCTTCCAAGACTGCAGTTCGCAGTTGGCCAATACGCAATGTCTGCCACTGATAATGCCAACCCATATGCTCCTCAAGTGCACTGAAAATAAATAAAAAAAAAATAAAAAACTATTTAAATTTTGCTAGTATTGCTAAATTATCCGTTCATTCCACGATTATTGAATTGGTGTTTTATAAATTTTCTAACCCATTTTTCTATACATTTTAGCTGTTTCAATTCGAATTGAATATTGACCAAAACAAAAGTATATATTTTCAAGTGTAGCTCTTGTAGCCTGTCCGCGTGTCCATTCAACTTATTTGTCATCATTAGACAAATGTCCAGCCACAAATTGTTAGTGTCTGCAACCGAATTTAGTTGCAGGCTGCTGGCCAACAGTCGGCAACATGACTCAAGTTGCAGCGTCTTGCCTCTGACAACTCAAATAGATATATATATAATTCTGTTGATTTTCAAGTGAACTCAAGAGCGGCTGCTGACATCGGTTCACTCAAGCTGCCCAAGATAGGAGTGCAAACCCTGCAAGCGATAGCTAATATAAATGCATGTAATACATTTCGGACAGGACCCAACACTCAACTCGCACAAACAGTCGGTGTTCAAGTGGTAAGAATTTGTTGCTCTTCTTCTTGAATCTCTGCAAACTGCAGTTCAAACTTGGCTTAACTTAGTTTTTGTCCTTCACTGAACTATATTTACTCGACAGCCGTCCAATTCGAGCTTATCCACTTGAGTGTTGATGAATGTGGATGCGTTATTTGGTGTGCATCCTAAAAGGTTAAGGCATTTCTGCTATACCCAATTGAAAGCTCCAAGATCACATTTGTGATCCGCTGCAAGAAAGCTTAATTTAATATAACTTTAATTGTCTAAATAATAAACCTTTAGATGTGATCATTATTTATTTGTGCAATGAAGAAATACATTTCTTTCTTAGTAGTACTTTTAAATAAAGATGCTCAATAAGTGATAGTTTCAAATATATTTGCATTCTCTGGTTATGCTCTTATTATATGCTAAGAATGCAAAAATATTGTAAACATAATAATAACAATGGAAAACCCATTGGAATTCTGGGTTCTGTTGGCGCACCTAAGCAATTCGTTTGGTGTCTTGCAATCCTCAGTTGCCGAGCTGCCAATTTGTTTGCTTCACTCAGCACAAATATTGAATCTCTCTCTCTCTCTCATCCCGAGCAGAGCCATTTAAATGCAATTCCCAGAAGCAGCCGTAAACTTTATTATCATCATGGCAATTGCTACTCAAGTCGAGTGCGGAATGTTCTTCAGCGCTGTTCGTTCTTCACAAATACTTGCCAAAAAATGAGCTTGCTGCGTTGAATTTCATGAAATTCATAAAAATTAATTAAGAACTAGATGTTGAAGAAGTTGCTTCTGCTGCTTCTGCTGCTGCTGTCAAACACTTGACCACGCGCCAAGTGAGACAACACAGCTTGAGACAAGTTGGGAGACACCAGACGCCAACCTCACCAAACCCACCCACTCACCCACCCACCCACCCACCCACCCACCCACCCACTCACCCACTCGACTGCTACAAGTTATTGCCAGTGTTATTGTCTTCTTGTTATTTCAGGCTATTGACCAGTTCACACTCAAGTTGTTTGCCTTGTTGCCTTCCCCCTGGTGGCAATGCTGCCCCTCCCCCCCCCCTTCCACCACTCGAGTGTTGTGTCTCCAACTGCAGCTGTCTGACTGCTGTCTTCAACGACTTGTACATTATTTCATCTACATTTTTGTAGCCAGTGCCTTTAGTTTGCTTAAGCTGTTATTTCATTTTTCACTTGCACATTTGCCACGTTCGCTCTGTGTCCAGATAAGGCAGCTGATGTTTAACCGCACTCTGGTCTCCAGTTTCTAGTCTCCGGGTAAGTTGCGGTTTCCTTAGGTTCCGGCAACTGGCAACGTTGCGGTGATAAACTCTCTACATTTGCAACAGTGAAATGCTGCTCTTACTCTTGCTGCTGCTGCTTCTGCTGCTTCTGCTGCTGATGCTGTGGCAAGTTTGCTGCATAAATCGCCGTCAAATGTATTTAGATTCGGATTTGGACAGTTTTTAATTGAGTTCCGGGGCACCAAAAGCATACAACACTAATTATAAAATGGGGACCAGAGAACACAATTTGAGCATGTTTGATTAAACAGCACTTACAGCTCCGAGTACTCACGTACAAACCACTATATGGCTCTACAGTTTAAATTACTCAATACGACTAAGAGGCAAAGAGGACTCGACTCGACCCATCCCCACACACATAGATCAAGGGGGAGATGCGCCTGCATTGGGGGTTAAAGCACCAAAAGTCGCGATTCGAGTTAAGAGTTTTTGCTGCTAATGAAATAAAGATGCCCCCAGTATCAATGTGTGTGTGTGTGTGTGTGTATGTGTGTAAGAGAAAATGATAAATATAGAGAAAGGGCTGTGAGGCACTCGCAGTGGATTCATTTCAAAAGTTTGCTAATGGTTTTAAGCGTAATGAAGCCGGAAATTAGTAAACATTTTGCACATTGGCACAAGTGACGTTCTAAATGGATTAGTTAAGCCAACAGAAGATGAGAAGATGTGTTTGACTAATGACAGCTCTCGACTATAACATAATTGTGCAAGTCAAAACTTTGTAGAACTAAATAAAAAGTCTACTTGTACATTTATTTCATACTATTGCTTTAATCAGCGCAAATTGTTTTAACTGCAATTAAACACATTTAATAGTTAAACATCAAAATTTTGACTGCATCCCTAATTTAATTAGAGTTTAGAAAACTCCTTCAAAGATCGTATTTTCTCTATCCTAATTAAATACAAAAATACTCAATAATAATAATAATAAAAACATTGTGTGAAATACAAAAAAATTAAGTGCTTTTCACTAAGCGTACTCTGCATTTTATTTATCCATCAATCATTATTTGCTTTGGGTAATCAATTCTTCAATTTTTTTACACCACTGTATTTTGTCTCGTTTTTCATTTACTTCTGCTCCAGTTTTTCCCTCCCATCTGACCCATCCACTGATTGCTTGCTACAAGAGCTCTTCAAGCTAATGTTAAAGTTGTTGTTATTGTTGTTGTTTGTTGTTGTTGTTGTTGTTGCTGCTGGTGCTTTGCTATTAAGAGGCCAAGTTATCATCAAGCATCGTGTAGGAGCCTGTTTCAGTTACCAGCCAGCATTTAGGATACTTTGCTTTTTGGTGGCTCCTGTAGTCTCTGGTGCTCATTGTCTAGGCAAAGCTTTTGTTAGTTAATTTATTTGAAGTTTGCAACTAAAAGTTTTAATGTTGCCGCTTTGAATTTGGCTTAAATGGATAATTATTTTAACAAATTGTGCAAAATGCTTAACAAAAACTTTCGCAAAACTCAGGCCCAAAATGTTGCCACCTCCATTTGGCTGTGGCTGCGGTTATCTAAGCAAATGCTTCAACACTGCGTCGAGCCAGTTGCGCCAGGTGTTGAGTAGGCTTTTACCAAGGTGACAGCGGGCTGTTGTGGTGTGTGTGTGTGGGGGGTTGGGGGGTCAGGCTATAAGTTCAACAGTTGAACGCTAGACAACACACAGTGGCAACAGCCACGATTCATAACTCAAAACTTAACACACCGCAAAAACTTTGAAGATGGCGCTGCTGCTGCCGTCGCTTTGTCACGCCTTGCCACGCCTTCTCTTGGCCAAAATTTTAATTAGTGGCATTTGTTGCACAGCATCCAATTTAATGCACTTGAAATCATTTCGCCAAAAGTTTCCGACAAGTGTTGGAAAAAGATGAAGGGCTGGCGGGATACCAAAAACCAACTCAACGCAAATGAAATAATTGCTAAACGTTTTAAGCATGCATAGCGACAACATTTCCAAAGAGTTAAATGTTCATGTTCCGGCAAACCAAATCACCTAAAATTCGCCACGTAGCAAAAATCACTGAATAACAAAAGCAGAAAACAGAAATTAAGCCTTAAATTGCAGCAGTATTTTGAACTTAAGACGCGTCATAAACAGGACTTTTACAAAAGCAACTTGGCCCGCAAAATTAAACATGGTGAAATGAGGCAGAAAGTATATTCAATTACGCAGACATTCACAAAGTTCCTAATACTTATGAATGGGGATGAGGATGGGTGCTGGGTGTCGGGCGGTGGTTGGTGGGTGATCTGGGTGGCAAGGCACTTTGTGAAATCAGCGACAAGGACTGGCGTCAGTTGTTACTATTGCTACGTGCATCGCATGGCGATTGTCGCAAATTGCCGGCAATGGGCACAACTTTTAACACAATTTATAAACGCAACGATATTTATAGAATTTTTGAATTAAATACAAAATATTTTACCACACGCGCCTGCATAAAAGTTGAACGCCACAAGTACCCACTACCTCCCCCCCACCTTTCTGCCACACAGACCAGACACACACACGCACAAACACCCACACAAACTCTTGTCCCACCTCCCCTCCCCAAAAACCACCCACGAAACAAGAGAAACACGAAAATAAACAGCAGCCGCTTGTGGAAATTACAACAGCAAAAGGCCACTACAAAAGTTGCCCCAAACTCGGAGTTCGTTGCGAATTTATGAGTCAAGTCTAAGCCAGGAACATTTTAAGCATTTAAAATATTTATCAACATTGATGTATGAAACATTTTTTTTTTTAGTTTGTTTAATGCCTCGAGTGCCTAGAATGAAACTGGAAATATGTGAAATTGCATTTACATAATTGAAACTTTGTCATTATATTTAAACCGATATCAATTTACATTCAAATTACATTCACACTCATTCAAAATGGGTACCATGATATTTTTAAAATGTTTTATGAATAATTTTAATTTTAAATACTTTGAATCTTTTTTTTAGTTTTAGTTCTTATAGTGTTGATAAAACAAATCACTCTAAATTATACTCGTAATTTGTACGATTAAATTATAATAATTATTTGAATACAATTTATTAAATTTGTAGGGTATTGAAACTTTGACTAATCAATCGAAAATTTCCCATCTAATTATTAATGATAATTTGTTGCACTTGCAGTCGAATTAGTATTTTTTGCACAAGGGTATTATATGAGTACAAAATATAAATTACATTCAAATGATAAAAATAATTGTAAATTATTCGGTCCATAATTATATCAGTTACGGTTGCCCAGGAAATGTAATTGATTTTTCGAATTCGATGCATTTTCACAATAATTTGATTTAATTTTGTAAAATTAAAATGAAACTCTGCACGCATTAAACTTTACTCTTTTGAATAAAAGTTCGTTTTATTCTCAAATATATTTAAAAAATAATGTGATTCATGAATCCATTTGGCAAGAACAAAATGTTACCATTTGTTGATTTTCATTTTTGCCAGCTCGAGATTAATTTTTTTTCTTGTTGCCTGTTAAACAAAATTTTACTTGTCGCTTTGGGCCACACAGCACCTTTGAGCACTTTTTGTGGCTTTTGCATATTTATGCAATTAAATTTGCAAATATGCTGTGATGCCGCAGCAGCCCTCATACCCCCCTCGCCACACGATACTTTTTTTCTGTCAAATACTGCACACAAAGAAAATATGTTTAAAATTTCACATTTTTTTAATGATTGTCATTCTCATTGTTAATCCTGAAAGCAACTGGCTCGCTGATGCAAAAATGTGGCTACTATTTAAAAACTGACAATTGCGCTGTTAATTGCCAATAACGCATTTTATATTATGAACAATTTAGTTGAAAATATAATATATCTAAATAGCATATATAAAAATAGCAAATTGGTTAAATTCTTATTTTTAATCCAAAAATCTGCTAGTATTGAATAATTATTTTTATGAATAATATGAATAATTATTTTTATATACTTATTATTTTATATAAATATTATATTTTCATTCTGTTAAACCTCAATATATTGGTATATATAATATTTATTTATATTAATCCTGATACTGATATATACGAAAATTCTTTATAAAAATACAAAATAAATATACGATATATAATAAATAATAAAATATCTTCAAATTGAGCTCTGAATGGAAAAAAAAAAGAATTCAGCGAAAGAGACAATTCCAAATGGGATTCGAGCTATTTCTCAAATGGCTCAATTTTGTTGTTGCAACAGATTGAATGCCATTCCAAGTGTCAATAAATGAGACGCTGTAATGTCAATTGCAAATGCATTGGAGCAACGTGCAAGGGGAAGAGAGTGAGGGGGAGGGACTAAAGAGTGGAAAAGAGGGAGTTAAAAGGATTTTGAAATTGTTGTGCAGCTTCTGGTTTGTTTTGATAGGTCGGGGCATAAATTTACAATAAATTGTATACACAATGAAGACATTACGTATACGCCACGCTGTGCCTGCAGCCGCACGGAACGTGCCACAGGCACGCAAAATGTATTAGAATCGGAAACAGCTGAAGGCAAACACCTGAACAGCGAAATACGATTACGATAAAGGGGAAGCAAGCCCAAATCGAGCTAAGGTGCAAGCGGCAAGGGTCACCGGGTAGCGGGTAACGGGTAACGGGAGAGGTGTGAGGGTGCCACAACAATTTGTTGAGTGCGGACCGCGCAACAAGTGACAGAAAGCCAAGCGCAAAAGGCACAACTATCGAAACTAGGCAACAACATCTGCAACATAGCCAACATGGCAAAGGGTAAAGAAGAAATGCACAAAGTATGAAACCCGTCTAGAAACATTGCTTGCAGACGGCGAGCCGCATAAAAATTTATGATTATGTTAAAATGTAAAATGTAAAAGTGCCAACGGGGCAGAACGCGGCAGAACGTGGCAGTGGCAGACGGCAGCGCAGCAGGTGAGCGAATTTGTGTTAATGTTCCCACTGCAAACAGCAGGCAGCAAGCAGCGAGCAGAAAGCAGCAAGTGGCAAGTGGCAAGCAGAAAGCAGCAAGTAGCAAGCAGCGAGTAGCAAGCACCAAAGGCGTTGCAGAGGCAAGCAAGCTAGCCAAGTGGGTCGCCTCGTGGCATATAAAATATATGATTTCTCTGCTCAGCGTAAATGCAACAAAACTGATGACGACAACGTCGCTAGTATTATGGCAAATAATGACACAACAACAGCAACAAACAAAAAAAAAAAAAACCAAAAATAAAATAAAATAAAATAAAAGGAGATAAAACAGCTAAACAACAGTTTGCTGCAATTTGTTATTTAGTTGTTGCCACTTTCTGTGCTGCCAAATACCCAGCAACTCGCGAATAATACAAATTTTATTAACTTATTCATTTATTAAGATTATATTTATAATAATAAAAATAATCTATTCGATTGTCAGCTTTGTTGTGGATTGTACTTGAAGATAAACTTGTAAGGTATTTCTTAGTCGCGCAGCTAAGAAAAATGCGTTATTTGTTGTCTCACGTGACTGTCATCTTAAGGAGCTGGACAAAGAGCGAGAGGGATGTCAAGGGGAGAGGGGGCCATGGCAAGACATTGCAGTTTTGTTTAACTTTTAACTTGGCTGGATTTGTGACAGTTTATGTTGCCGGTCTGTTTGGGTTTGGGGGAGAGGGGTCGCATGGTTGTTTGACTGCGGGTTGCACAAAGTTTTGGCAAATGACGCTGCGAAACAGATGTGGCACGGCTAGTCTAGACAAGTTTGAGTCTGATTTGTATAGGTTGTAAATTACATATTTGCTTGCATTATCTATGACAAATTGTTGGCTAAAGTGATAACACCAAAAAAAAAGAATAGAAAACACACAAAATGACAGATTACAGTTGAGTTGAGAGTGGCATAAATAAACAGTGCCTGCAGAATATGTTAGTAAAGAAAAGTTAATAAACATATTTATTTAATTACAAAATATGTAAAAAGTTTTAAAACTTTTTTTGTCAAAGCAATAAGTTTTTTTTGCCACCAGTAAGAAAATTTGCCGAAACATTGCTTCGGTAAATATTTAATTTAGACTTCTTATATATTTTTCATTTTGGTCTTTTGAGCGATGCAAACTAAAAATTCCGTTTATATTATGACTTCTACATGAACACGTTTGCCAAGAGATCTCTGTTATCGTCTATATATATATATATATATATATATTGCAATGCGACTCTGCGAAATGACTTCCTGCTGAGCGTTGGATCTGCATCCGTATCCGTATCCTCATGTGCAATCCGCTGGCTGCCCCTCTTGGGGCATGTGCTGCAGTGGCAGCATCAAATCGATTATGTTGCTATTACTTCCGGCAGTTGTCGCTACCAGATGCGCACACATATATCTTAAACACATATACCCCCCCCCCCTCTCCCACTCTTCTACCATACCCCCTCCCAACCTAACACCATCTTCACATTTCTTATTCCTTCATCCAACACACACACACACACAAAAACCAGTCGTAAGCGAAGGCAGCAGTCTTAAAATAAATTTCCATGCTTATTCTATGATTTAGATTTTTTTTTTGCCTAGTTGCGTGTCATTTCGGGATTTGCCGGGCTAAGGGGAACAGCTGTCGGGGGGGCACGCAGCAGGCTGCAGGGTGCATGTGTCGCCCTTTGGGAGCAAATTGCGCCCAATTGTCGGTTTGGCACACTTGGCCCCAACAATGCTTTTAACAACCATCAACATTATCATCAGCGATGCTGTTCGGCCTTTTGTTGGCCATTTTATGTGCGGAGGCCTGGCCTGGCAGGTGGCAGCTGCATAAGTGAGCCTCTGCAACGCATGTTGCCCCATTGGTGCCAGTTGCATGGATGTTTCCAAAACAGGTCAAAGGGTGTTGGGTGTTGGGTGTTGAGTATTGAGGATTGCCCGCTGGGGTTAATTTGCCAACTCAATTGACGCTGGCCGCAGAACTGCACTCGATGTTAGTTGCTGTTTTTGTTGTTGATGTTGCTGTTGCTGTTGCTGTTGCATGCCACGTTAGCCAGCAGCTAATTAGCAGGCAATGCGCTAAGCGCTTGCACATAATTGGACCAATAAGCTGGCCAACACAGCGGGACCGCCATCCTTTGATTGATAACAAATTTAAGCCTAACTATGCCAAACGATGTATTCAACGCCTGGAGGCGTGGCCACGCAAACGGAGCGTGCGAGGCGTGTGGGGCGTGTGCGCCTAATGAGGCAACTTAATTAGGTAGCATTTGAGTTGTCGAGTCAAGCATCGACTCTCCAGTCTCGAGTCTCGAGTCTCGAGTCTCGTGCGTGCCATCTTACACTCAATTGATTTAATAGACTTGGGTCACGGCTCATTGTCCTGGCCGGGATGGGGCTGGGAGGAGACCGGGCACAGCCAGAGCCGTTCGCCTGTCCCCAAATTGTGATTGTCCCTATTTTATGCGTGTCACATAATAAATCTTATTTGATTTGTTTACCTCCGTTGACCAGCCGACCCAATCCCCACTTTAACCATTGTCCTTCTCATTAGACAAGCATCATTGTTTTGCTCCCTCTCTCTCCCCTCTCTCGCTCTCTCTGTGTGTGTGTGTGAGAGTGTGTGTGTTTGTTTCTGTGTGTGTGTGTATATTGGCATCCCTCTTGTATTGTTGCCAGTTAATTCGATTAAGTATTGGCCCCATTTAAGTGACGAGGTTCAACGCACGCCGGATGCTCATTAAATTAATAATCAAATTACGTATTCGCCACGTGACATGCGCCAGTGTCATCAATAGACCAAAGACTATTTAATTCATTGCCATATATACATATATATATATATATATATATATATATATATATATATTCATATATATTTATGTGTATTTATTATATGCAGCTCACAAATCTATTTAATTAAATTTCGGTCACATATGTGCGAGATTTGCGTTAGATATTCAATTAGCTCAGATTATTCCTAAGTTCATTTTTCAATTTGATGTCAGTAAATTTGCCATCGATTTTTTTTTCTGCAATTTATGTGAATGCAGTTGGCACTGTTGAAATTTGTAGCTAAGTGACTTTTAGCCATTTGTTGTTGCTGTCAACGGCTTTATTTGACATTGAAGCTTTTTCTCGCTTTTTTTTTGGTTTGCTCTGGAATTAAATTCCTAAAAATAGCAATGAGAAGATTTTAGGGCAGATATTAAATTCAACAGAGTTTAAAGAGAGCTTAGAGCCTGTAGGCTTTTATACGCTATAAGATTGATTTTTAAAAAGTCTATTTTTATCTTTATATAAAAAGATTCCCCTTTTTAGTATATCAACAACAAGTAAGAATCTAATTCACACTCGGAAAAACTATTAAATAAATTATGCCCAAAATGAAACATACATTAATGGTCAATTCGAGAAAATCTATCAGAAAGTAATTCAGTTCATCTTTAATCTCTGGTTAATTTCGTATTCTGATTAATGCATTGCGACTCCAAAATCAATCAGAAAGTTTTATAGTTATACTGAGAGTTCTGATGAGGTAAGTGTGTGATGATGGTTTCCTATGTATGGATGAGGGGGTGATTGCAGCACTCTGGCATCAAATTAATCTTCACCCTTTCATGGCACATTGGCAATCTGTTACATGACACGCGGCGTCAAGTCAAACACTTCACTTGGATGCTATTACTTAAGCACATGTTTTATAATAAGATTCGAGGGCAACGGAAACAATTTTTCATGTGCCTGCTCGAACGTGTCGCTTGGCAAAAATCTTTCACTCTCTCTCTCTCACTCTCTCTCTCTTTCTCTGTTACTCGCTCTCTCTCTATGTGGCTGCTAGCTTGCATTTATGGATGGTTATCCGGCTCAAAGTTGGGCTTTAGCATCCAGCTCGATGGGACAATCAGTCATTCCTCGTTTCATGGCTTGCTAGCAAAATGTGTCCAAAGCTTGTCCGTGTGTTTGACTTTTGTTGTGTATGATGAGTGTGTGTGTGTGTGTAATACGTTGTGCATATAAGGTGTGTAACGCATGTGTGTGTGCTTTACACTTTCATCAATCCATCAAAGTCGATGCCCCGTCGTCTTTGAGCCAAGGTGAATTTAATCAAGGCCTGTCGTGATTTCATTTCCAGTATATACATTTAAAAGTGAGGTTTTGATGCGACTTCTGAGGCCTGGCAAAATAACCGCAAATTAAATTTACTGCCAAATACTTCATTGAGAAAAGGCAAACCACAGTTTTCTAATTAATGCCACAGACAGAAGCACCAGTGTGAAATGCCTACGCAAAAGGGACCTACGACATGCGACACCTTAACACCTGTCACACACACACACACACACACTAAAACACACACACACAAACACACACACACACACAGACAGAGGCTAATACGCACTAATGTCCTGTCTATGCAACTGGGCCTTTTGTTTGGCATCATTAAGTTTTGTGGTTGTCTTGTTAGCATTTATGATTATTGTTTCCTGGGCGTAGTCAAAGCTAATTTCTCTCTCAAATATATCTAAAATATGTATGCAATTATTTCAGCTCCCCCACATGTGAAACTGATGTATTTAATTAGTTTCTGTTGCTGTGTTTTTGTTGCTGCCATTTGCTGCTGCCTGGTTGCAACATTATCCCAACTAGCTGGCCACACTGACTGCCAAAAATATGCACATAATCCACAAGCTGACGCGCTTTTGCATGCTTCAAATGTTTACAAATCGGATTTACTCTCTCTCTCTCTCTCTCTCCCCCCTACAATCTCTCTCTTCCTGTCTGTGCCTCGCTGGTATTTAATATTGTTAAGGTAACGGAAGAGAAAAAAAAATAACGAAAAAAAAACTACAAAATTTTATCAGATTATGAAACACAAAATGCAACTTCCTCTGGTTATGTATTTTTTTTTTTTTGTTTTTTTTTTCTTTGCAGGCATAAACGAAATCCGTGGCAGGTTTTTCTGTAGCCAATACTTCGAATGTGTGTGGCAGCAAGAAGCAAAAGTTGCACAACTAGCAGAAAACTCATGCATACATATTTTCTAGCAAGTAAACGGAAACATTAAATTTGTATTTGCTGAGCTTTTGCCGCAACGTTGCATCCCAAAATAACAACAACAACAGCAACAACAAACACAGCAGAATCAGCAGAAAAAGCCAAAAGCTGCCGCAGCAATCGAGTATCAAAAGAAGTCAAACAAGTCGAAGCCAAGTTTCCAATGCAAAAGCAAAGTGGGCCTGGATAATTTTTGTGTTTATTATTTGAATGCATTGGCCTTTTTTAAATTCTGCATATATTCGCTATTTTAAGAAAATGCTTATAACATAAATTGTTTTCAAAACATTATATTATCGAAACTTAAAAATATTTTTTGTTTTAGTTTGTTATGTGAATACAAAAACTATTTGAGTTGTTTGTAAGAAAGATTATACTCAATATACATGAGAGATTTTCTATTAATAATCTTGACAAATGTGCAAGAGAGAAGCGAATAGAAAAATTAAGTTAAGCCAAAATAAATAAATATCTAGTTCAACATATTTCATATAAAGTAAAACGTGTAAAACGATAGAATTTAAAATTCTAATCGGAAATATTTTATGTCTATTTAATAGTACTTTTTTTTACCAATTATTATTTATTGGTGACTTAAGCAATAAGTTTAAGCTTAAAATTAAGTTAGCCCAAAATAAATAAATATCTAGTTTTTTTCAATTCTAATCGGCAATTTTTTATGTCTATTTAATAGTAACATAATTTACTTTATTTTTATATAAATTATTATTTATTGGTCGCTTAACAATAAACTTATTAGTTATGGCACTAATTAATAAATGTTTAATTGATTTCTATTAAATATTGAATGATTTTTTATAGATTGAGCGCACTTAAACTATTTTATTTGCATTGTTGTCATTCAAATTTAAAGACAATTTTGTATTCTGCTGAATAATATAACTTTAATCTCCATGAGAAATTTGAGCGACTTTTCGAGTAACTTAAACAGTCACGTATCTATTCGCAGCTCGTAATCCTGGCTCCTGGTTCCTGGCTCCGGGCTCCGGGCTCCTGGCTCTTTATCAATCTCTATTAAACAGCACTTCTGCGTGATCACGAATTGTAGCAGTTTTGTTTGTGGCTAGGCCCGAACTACTTCCGGCTCAGCAAAAAGCCATGACAAATGACCAACATAGTGCATATTTATGATAGCACACACACACACACAAAAGAACACATACAATCACACACACACACACACACACACACACACACCAACACTCACGCATGCACTCAAGGCCAGTTGCACTCGCTGGGCACTCAGTGCTCGATAAAATACCAGCACAAAGTTTATACACACGTAGTCAATTACTCACACCAGAAAAGGATGCAGCCACGCCCATCAGCCCATATTGCATGCACACACACACACACACACACACACACACACACACACACACAAATACACAAAAACACACGAATATGCAGTAGGTAGATTTTCCATTTTGAATATAGCCCATCTGCACACACATGCAACATGCAACAGAGAATGCCTTATAATCGATTTTTTAAGCACAAAACTTTAACGAATATTTCCGGATTATATCTTTGTCACATCGCCTCACCACCCCCCCCCCCCCCCTTGTCCACTCCGCGTCCATGTTCAACAATGAATGTCATTGATATTTCGGCAAGTGTTTTGCCCGCATCTGAATTGCAGATTCTGCACACAGGCAAAAACTCTGTAAATATTGAATGTGCTATAAAATTGAAAGTAATTCCCTTGCAACAACACACTCGCAACATTTTCGCCCCATTAGGAATCTTCAAATCTATGACAATTACAACTGAAATTTATCTGATATTATGCTCAAATGGCAGTCGTTTTAAAGTTACTGTTAATTAGAAAATTGTCAGGACTTCCTCCTATCTCCCATCCAAATTCAATCGATTGCAGTAAAATGTCAAATATTTTCAAATGCCAGATTCAGTTTGTGGTGATGCAAAAAAAAATGCATTTCTAAGCCAAAAGATTATAAATAACATACATATACATAACATGAGCAAAAAAATATTGTTAAAGAAAAGCAATTTATTAAATATTTCATATTTGGCATATTGTTCGCGTGCATAAAAATAATAATAATACTTTGAATTTTTATGTTATTTATTTATTTATAAAATCAGCTTTACATATATTTTAAATAAACGGAATTTTACAGTAGCACTGCTTGCCCCTGTTGCATTTCTTTTGAACTGCTTGAAAGTAGTGCTTTGGACAATACTTTTGCACGTTAATCTTTAAAAAATTTCTCCAATTTCTATTCGTAATTGATATTCAATAATATATAGAATAATTCTAGTTTATTTCTAAGATGAATCATCACTGTCTGAAGTAATGATCAAGTACAAGAATGACAATACCACCAGTATGGAATAACTCTTGACAACTATTGCAATAAGTAAAAAAAGTAAATATAAAAATGTATTTTCATCGCAACTCACTTGTTAAGCACACAAAAAGACCAAAGAATATTGATGGAGATGAAAATGAAAATGACGACCGTATCAAGGTTAACAGGAAGAAGAAAGTCAAAAAAAAGGTTGTGAATATACTCCACATTAGATAGCTCAAAATAATGGCCGGTGATTCCTAGAATTTACATATTAGATTAAATGGAAGATTGTTTGATGGAAACTCACATGGTCTTGCAGCGTGGAGATCAACATCAGAAAACTTAGCAGACAGGAGGTGAACAGGGTAATTATTGTTATCGATTCTAGCAGCTCGCTGAAACCTGCAACGAGGACAAACAAGTATTTAAACAATTTGGAAAAAGTCAACAATTTTCTGTTACCATATGTTAGAAGCAGATAAGAGATTCCATATCCATAAAAGGCAACCTCAGCGCATGCAGTAAGCCGACAGCCAAAGCGCAAGCTAAAAATAAATAAAAAATTGCGCAGATAAAACATATTTAGGATGTGAAATTTTATGATAAGGCAACTGTGTTTGTAATAATAACATTTACAATGTTCAATATTCCCTCAAAATATTTCTATAAATACAGGGTATGGAAATGTGACCCCACTGAGAACTGCTTGACATATCTGCTTAACGTCAACTGGGAACAGTCTTCTTAAACTGCTTGTAACCCACTGCTTTGGCAACTGCTTTGTTCACTCCTCATTACCAAGGGGATTTACAGTGAAAACTAACTTAATAAAATATTTATTCAAATTTCTATGTATATTCATTTAATATATCCACATACTTATTTAGAAAACTGTATAGTGCTAATACTGCGAATCATCGCTATCGAGATTAAGAATCCAATGCAGGAGTGAATATGCCACGAGCAGTGCATAACACGATAAAAAAGATAAGTATTTTTAATGGTGTCAGCTCGAGCCAAGAACTGGCATCAAACACAGAGAATACAACATAGAACAGAGGGCTGAAACTGCCCCAAATCAGATAGGAGCTTATAATGCCCGATTATTCTTATATATATATATATTTATTTAATGAGTCACAAATTAGAGTTACAGGTAGGTTAACATAAAAACTGATACAACCAAGGAAACAAATGGATTTCAGTAGTTCCCTCAAGCCAAAAACGAATCGCGATCAAAAGATAACTTAAATAATTACATTTATGCAACTTTACCATCTTCTGCTAAAAAATAATAAAGTCCGTAACCGTAAAGAATAATCTCAGTGATAACGATTACCCGGCAACCAAATCGCAAATTGAATATACAAAGGAATTTAGTCAGATGATACATGTCGATATATAGAACTATAATGCTGAGCCAACTGTATTATGTAAGACGTCTATAAATATTTGGTATATTTACAAAACAATTGATTAATTGTCATTTAGCAGTTTATTTTGTTTGACATTTTTATTTAGCAAGTTTATTTTATTCTTGATTTGTTTATTTGGAAAGCGGAGTGCAAGTTATTTGAACTATAAATTTGCTTGCTTTTAGACAAGGAACAAACATTTAAAAGTTGTTCGATCTGCCTAGCTTAGAGTTAAGTTGATTTTATAATCGAAAAACATGACGATCATAATACATTTTCCATTTCATTGTACTTTAAACCAAATAGTATGAATAAGTCAGCTGAAGACTTTGGAAATATTACAATTTACAACATAGCAACTACGAAGAAGAATTAAATGCTAAATACAAAATAGCTATCAATAGTATTATTATAATAATTTTTGTTTTTATATGATAAAGCTATGCAGCATGTTACAGTCCCGCTTTGCTTCCATTTTCTGTTGAAATTCGGGCCGAGTCCCTTGGGGATTAGTCGAATGATGAGCGCAACAACACAACATGGTCAATTTATCATGATTAACCTTTCTCTTTTTCCACTAGTTGGCGACTCAAAGCTCAGTTTTGTGCTGGGCTGCTCCTAACAGCTGAGGTAAACTTTATACTTAAAGTTTTAAATGTGTGTGTTTGTGTGTGTGTGTGTGTGTGGTTTTGTGTGTGCTTAGAGTCTAATACTCTATGGGATTGGGATCGCGAGGCTTGCGCGAATACTTTAGGCCCAGGTTCTCGCTCACATCGTCGATGACGTCCAGTGCATAGTCCAGCTGATCCTTGGTGTGCGCTGCTGACAAGCAGAAACGGATGCGACCCTCCATGATGGGCGTGGCCGGGAAACCAGCGCCCACAACAGCAATATGACGCGTGGTCAAAGTTCGAATAACGGCACTAAAATCGATCAATAAATTAATTTAGAAATTTGCTACTATGTCTGCCATTTAGCTTACCCAATTTTGGAGAAGAGATAGACGAGCATGGGCACCACAGGCGAGTCCTCGTGGCCATAGGTAATGACGCCCATCTGGGCCAAACGCCTGCGGAAATAGCGTGTATTCCTGGCCAGCTGCTGTACCTTGTTGCGTCCCGTGTCGGTGCCATCCTCGCCCATTATAATGCTCATCGATGTGTATATCTGTTGCAGGACGGGCGGCGACATGGCGCTGGCATAGCAATGGGCGTGGCTATTCGTGCGCAAGAAGTCAATCAGTTTCTGTAAATCAAAATCAATATTAATCTTTGGAATTGTTGTACTTCGTCTAGGGAATAATTACCTTAGGGCCCGCAATATAGCCACCGGCGCTGCCGAAACTTTTGGTAAAGGTGCCCATTAGAATATCAACATCCTTGGGATCGACACCAAAGTACTCGACAACGCCACGACCCGTGGGACCCATGGAGCCAATGCTGTGAGCCTCATCCAGATAGATATACGCCTTGTATTTCTTCTTCAAAGCAATTATTTCGGGCAGGCGAACAATGGAGCCCTCCATGCTGAAGATGCCCTCGACGAGGATCATGATCTTACTCCAAGGCTTGCCACCGTTCTTCGGATTGCCATAGCAGACGCCAGTGCGCAGCACACGTTCCAAATCCCGCATGTTGTTGTGCTTGAACACTCGGGTTGTGGCGCCCGACAGACGCAGGCCGAGAATGATGGAGGCGTGATTCTTCTCATCGCTGACAACCAGGCAATTGCGGTCCAGCAGAGAGGGTAGATTGAGAGCGTTCGTCGCGAAGCCCATGCCAAAGACAATGGCATCCTCGACGCCACAGTAGCGGGCCGTAAGCGTCTCCAGGTCGTGGTGCATTTGGCTGTTGCCCAATTCACAGCGTGAGCTGCAATAGGCCAGACCATTCTTTCGAGCAGTCTGCTCCGAGTCGTCGGCACAGGCGCCAGTGGCGGCAGCAAAGCCCAGGTAATTGTACGAGCCCAGATTGAGGCAGCGCGTCTCGGTGCCGGTGAACCTAAAGCTCCAGCCATAGTCATCGGTAACGCGATCCTTGAGGACCAGTTCGTCGCCGGGCACGCTGCATATGGGACGATTCCAGCAGTCGCGCACCCGCCGATAAACGTAGCGTGAGTAGAAGCTCTCGAAGGCATCGTAGAGGGTCACGTATCCGTCGCGAGCCTTTTCTTTGGACACTTTGGGCGCACAGAACAGCTGGTTGATGAAGCCGAGTATCATCAGCAGATAGAAGCCCAGATAGGTGAGGCAGGCCGTGTGCAGGGGCACATCCTCGAAGGATGTCTTCTGATAGTGCTCCAGTTCCGCCGAGAGGACACGCTCCGCCTGACTTGGCTTGAACTTTTCGTCTTCACACGTCTGCTTGTCCGCACTTGTGGCATGCCCCTCGTTGGCCGCCGGATGGTAGCTGCCCTCGCTGGCTCTCTGCAAATAGTGACAGATACAGAGAGATTAGACTGGATCTGTGCTTGATTGATTACCCAAGCAATTTGTGTCAGTAATGTTAACTTGCTGGAATGCCGCTTATCAAATTGGACAATTGTTCGTTATCACAATGGCCAAAACTAATCTAACACGCCCTCACAGCACAACAGCACAACAGGTGTTCTGAAGAGCTTACATCAAATATTCGCATTTATTATATAAGCAATTCAAATTATAATTAAATTTTGCGACGTACACACAAAAATGATTAGAAATTTATTTTGAATGTTTTCAAGTTTACTGCAAGAAGCATTTTGAAGTGTTAATTAATAAGCAAATAACTATCTCTCCATTAGAAATTATATACATATCTGTTTATATTTATTATCTAATAAAGTATTCATATTTTTATGTATTAACATATATTTATTACTTAATACCTAGACAAATATTCTTTAGGCATTAATTCTGAACTTTAACTTTATCATTTAACTTGATAAGCAAAATATGTCGCAAGTTGTCTAATTAAATTAAATTTTATGATAATATATCAGAGCATTTAAAAGGTGCCTGTTTATTGCAAAAGTCATTAGTTAAAAGAAAAAAAGAATTTTAAGTAATCAACACATGACCTGCATTTAACAAACATGATTTCGGAGTATCAGTTGCTCATTTGAAGAGGTCTTCCAACTCTGCCAGAAACATTTGTCTGTCTGCCTCTGTAGCTGACTTGGACTGGAACTGTGATTGTTGTTGATGTTGCTGTTGTTGTATTGTCAATCAGCCAATTAACATTTAACTACCAGAATACAAAAAAAAAAAAAACTGCGTTCAATTTTCAGTCTCTCATTGTGCACTGAAGTCATTCAAAAATGTTGTGTCGCCACTAGTTGGATATTTAAGTTGGTTGCTTTTGGCATGGAAGCCATAGAAATACTCTCTAGATATATACGAATATATACATATATATATATAGACAGTATATTTATATAAGGCATTAACCAATTTCATAGTGCGTGTAGGTATTTATTTATTCATTATACAGAAGCTAAACACGATCCGATCTGATATCTCACATTGGAAAGCTGGTCATTAAACCAGTCGTTGATCTGTTTACTTTATGTTTGCTACTATTATTATTATTATTATTTTTAATGTTTTTATTACTATGCATGTTTGTGTGGCTAAATCATATAACAATATACCAAGGGCGATAATAATATGTCATGTATATTATTATTTTGTTTTGCTTACGAAACTCATTTTACATGCAACTGCAGTTTTGTACTGTTCCAAGCGTGATTCCCATTATATACGGAAAGTTCTCATAGTGGAGTGCATATGTACTTCAAGTTAAGTGATGTATATATAATATATTCTTATCAAATAAGATAGTTCATGATTGAATTCCTTATCTATATTTATAAGAATTGTAGATGACGCATTCTGCAGGCATTTTCATTGAACTTACATATTTTATGTATTTCTTGACTAATTCGTAAATAACAAAAGGAACTCCAAGCAAACACCTCAATTTTTCGATTATTTTAGCATAGAAATATTTTATCTTAACTTTTTTAACAGGTTTCTTTTGCATACTCATGTATTCTATATAAAATATCTTATCGATCCTCTTAAAACAAAACTATATTACGCTCTATTAATTTTAGTTGAGCACTAATGTTAACGTAATGGTCTAGACTTTATCAGAACACTCCACATCTTTACTTTATGAGAACACTCCAGTTCTTAACATTTACAGAGGGTTCAAAGTCAAAGCATTATCTATAAATATTGATTCGTTTTACTTAGGATATTCCGCAGTTTATTATTGAAGTAGTTCCTTTTTCACTTTGCAACTGTGCCTCTCTCTTTGACTGTCTTTTTGACTGAAAATAGCCTATATTGGAACGAATTTGGCCAACAATACAAATGAAAATAAAAAACCGTCAAACATAAAAATTAGTCATTTAACGGCGAAGTTCTATTCTCAATGTTTACCGACCTCGTTTTCCTAAAGCTTTGCGTAAAATCCATGCTATCTTCTGATAAGAAAGTGGCATGACGCGTGCTGAATAAGCGAAAAAAATCGGTTGCAATTGTTGCCATCAACAAAAAATGTGTCAAAGACAGTTGCAAAATTTCACATTGTTGCCTGGGCAACCCAAACAAAATCAAAGAGCTCACCAAAACAAACAAAAGACAACAAGAGAAAATGAGACAGAGAGAGAAATGGCAAATATTGCACTTAAAACTGTGTACTGGGGGTGTGGGGGAATGCAGTACAAACAGCTGGCAGGCTGACCTAGAAAATGCGGTAATGCAAGTGGCGCCAAATACATTCCAAATAAACCCCCGCCCGATAGCGAACAGCAGCAGCTGACGCACTCTCTCGTTTATGGCTCTCTCTTCTTGCACACGCCCGCTTATTCGTTTACTCTTCGCACGCACACATACACACACACGCACAAACGCACACAAAATCAATGACGCGCCGGCACGAGGGAAACAGAACAAGAAGCAGAAGCAAAAGCAAAAACATCATCGAATTCGTTTAGCCCGCTGCTTGTTGTAGTTTCTTTTTAATTTCTTTTTCGCTTCACTAACCTTGAAATGGAGGCCTCCAGAACGCGTTCGAATTTCGGTGTACGCTGGCGCTGAAAACTTGAGCTGTTTGCTCAGTAGCAGCTGCTGCTGGTCATCCACCTCCATCCTGTCTTGATGCTCCTCTTCTTCCTCATCATTCAGCTCTTTTTCCTGCTTTTGCTTTGCCATTTCTCGCGGCAAAAAGTGTTGATTGGGAATGTGTCCGTTACTAATTGGAGTTGATGCTTTATTGTTGACGGCGCTGCTCTCGTAGCTCTGTGCGAAGGTGGCACTGTCGTCGTCTAAGTTGCCCATTACGATGGCGACTAATTGGCAAGTTCCCCTGGCAATTGTATTTACACGCAGCGACGCAACGAATTGCAACTAATTTCAACTAAACCGTTCGCCAGCCCGTTCGAACAGAAAGTGGATTCTTGTGATGAGAGCTAGGCAGCGCACTACACACCCTGTAGCTGATAAGTGAGGGTGTCTGTTAAGTTTCGCCACAGCTGATATCGAATTGTGGGTACACCCTGTGCGCTTGCTCACATAAATGTTCAAGGAAACGCATCTTTTAGGGCGCATATTAACAAATGCAAAATATGTATTTGAAATGCATATATAAACTAAATTATTTATATATCTTACATTTATTTTGACTGATTAATCTGAAATGTTCGAATTTCGAATGTTAATCTACTGTTAATAGTGGGCAAGCTCTGGAACCGAACTGAAACTATGCAGTTGGAGTGGTTGGCAACACTTGCCGCAAAACCAATAAGCAGTGTAGTAAAAAAACAAGCAGTATACAAGCGCTCATGTCAAGCAGTCAAAATTAGTTTTCAATTTTTGATAAGAATTAATTTTCTAATACAAATATTTTATTCTTATGAAAAAGTAATTTAAAAGATGTTTTTTTTAATGGAAAATATAAAACTATTAATGTTATGTTTAAAATATTTGGCTGAAATATAGTTAATTTCATAATTTAACATAAGATCAAACTAAAATGTTATGTGACTTGTTTCAATTTTGTGGGTTTTTCGCGATCCACAAAATAATGAAAAGAAAAAAAAACCAAAAAAAAAAAGTGCGTAAAGCGGCAATTGTAGTAAAATTCATGAGATTTGTGATTGCCGCAAAGTGCGTTGACTTATGGAATAGGCCTATTATTCCAATTGAAATTATTCCAATTGTCAGACGCGTCTGACAAATTCAGAAAACGAAAATTTTTTTTTTTTCTTTTTCTTTTGGGTTTTTTTGTGTTTTATGTTTGTCTATTTTTGCGGAAGAATTTGAGCAATTTGTAAATGAGGCTGGAAGATGGAAGATATATGAGAAATAAGAGTCTCTGGCAGAGACTATTGACTCACTTCAAGGATTTTTCGAAAAAAAAAAAATACATTTGAAAAACAACATAAAAACATTGAACTCAACATTTAGCGATTGCCACGAATTATGCGTCGAATTTGTTAAAGTAAACAACACAAAACAACAACAACAACAACAATGAAGACGTCATCGATTGTTGAGGCAAAAGCAAAAGCGATTCCAAATTGTAATTAAATTAAAATTGTTTCTTTGCCTTCGCCAATAAATTCAAATCAAATATAAAACTTAAATCACAGCTTATTATTTTGGCAGCAGCAGAAGCAGCAGCAGCAACAGCATATGCAAAATGCCAACAAGCTGCCTGCAATTTCCTCCTCCCCTTCCCAGATCGACCCCTTCGATCAGCGATCAGCAATTGTTGCATCGATATGCAAATTATTGCCAAATTGTCGTCGTCGCCATCGCTGTTGCTGCTGCTGTTGTTGCTGCTGTTGTTGTTGTTGCAGTTGTTGTTGTTGCTGCTGTTGTTGCTGTTGTCGCTGCTGCTGTTGCTACTGTCAGCCCTAACCCTTTGCTACGTTTTTGTTGTTTTTTTTCTTGATTATTTCTCGGGCCCAGAAAGCGGGTCACGTAGAGAAGCTTGTAGAGTGTGCAACAAATAGCGGCGCGACGGCGGCACCCTAAAAAAGATAAAAACAAACGTTTTTTTTTTCTCAGACGTGTTAATACTCTAAACGAATAGCCGACTTGGAGCTACACTGTATATGAGAGCAAAAACACGCATTACAGTTTGATTGAGAACTAAAACTAAAAATTTTTTATATAGCATTAAAAGTTAATCTTAATTGCAATATAATTAAAGAAAAATTAGTCAATATTTAAAAAAAATCATATGTTTATATAAATATATTTTTAAAATATGTATTTCGTTTTCTTTTCTTAATTTCACTATAGATTTCTCTCAAATTGAAGAAAAGATGCAACTAATTTCCAGGCTTCATTTTTATTTAAGATTTTTACTTTTTGAAATATATAATATAATTAAATTGTTTTTGTAAATTAGAAAATAAATTGCAAATTTTAGGTATTTTTTTTAAATATGAAAAATAAGTAATATGGAATTTTGGATGGCAAAACGCTGCCAGAAACCTTTAAGGTTTTACTCTTAAAAAAGCTGCAAAAAACAGAGTTTTTTTTAATCTCTTAATGAAAAATAATAACAGAATCTATTGCTGCAAAAAATCAGAGGTTTTTTAATCTCTTTATGAAAAATAATAACAGAAAGTATTTTAAATTTTTTAATGTAATTCACTCACTCAACACATTTAATTTTATTTGAATTTTGTGCCACAGTACAAAGTGCACAACAAACATGAAATACTCGGTTTTGTGAAGTATATTTTGAGCTGAGTTTGCCGATAGTTGGCCAATTGCTGGCATAGATTGAGAATCTGGCTTATCGCAGACACCAAAACGACAAAATCGGCGACTTATTGCGACTTATTGTCATCGAATTGAATGCCAAAATGTGTGTTGTTGTCGCTGCTTGATTTTTGCACTTTCAGCGATATCAATTACAGCGATTTGGTCTCAGTTCAAGTACATTTGTCGATTTCTTGTTTGTGAACTGTTCTCTTTTTGTGTAGTGTGCCTTAGTTTTGTGGCAATTAAATTTCGAAAATTGTGTAAGCAAAAAAAACAATAGCAACAAAAGTAACAACAGCAGCAGCAACAACAACAGCAGCAACTCATCAGTTAGCAGCAGCAACAACAACAACAACAACTATTGTTAACCCATAAACTCTTGTCACTTTGCATAATTACGAGTTTGTGCGCTTAATAAATAAGAAAAGCGCAGATTTGCAGACTTACCACCTCCCCGCCTCCATCTTCCATATTCCCCTCACCAGGTCCCATGTCGAGATCTGTCCCATAGGCATCCCCACCCAATCGCAAACCGACGCGGGCGTTGCTCTAACAAGCATAAAAACGCGCTGAAATCAGCCTCGTCTAACGGCAACAACAGCTACAATAACAGCAACAATAACAGCTACAATAACAGCAACAATAGCAGCAACAACAACAATAATAACAACTGCAGCAGCAGCAGCAGCAACATTATTTGCATATGTGTGTTTTTGCGAGTGTGGGTGTTTTCTGCAGCCATTGTTGTTGTTGTTCCTGTTGTTGCTATTGTTGCTGCTGCTGTTGTTGTTGTTGCTGTTGTCGCCGATGAATCACGCGTGATATTTGCGTTACAGTTGCAGCAGCGACGCACTGAACTTTTGTCTCTTTTATCTATCTATACACTTACTCTGGTCACATTACATATTTTCACACAGCTGGTAACACCTGAAAGCTTACTCATGCCAAGCGTGAGAAACTTGGAAAAATCTGTTTATTTATTTATTTTTTTCTGATATACTATAATAAGTCGATTTAAAATATTATAATAAAATTCTATTAAAAATATAACAAGAAAATATGTATAAAATTTGTGAAAGCGAGAATGAATTGCAAAAAATTTGTTCGACATTTATTGACTGTGGAATAAAAAAAAAATTGAAATAAGAAAATTATAAATAAAATAGAAAATAGTTTGTTTGAATAAGTTAAGTTGCCCAAACAAAAATGCAAAAATGTTATTCACAAGACAAGGATATTAAAAGTCAGTTCCTTATAATAGTAAAATGTGACTATAAAAATATTTATGAATATAAATAATCATTATAGAGAACTTGAAAAATGACTGTACAAAATAAATTGATAACGGATAAGTTTTAAAGGAACAGAAAACTTAAATGGAATCTTTAACTAATCAATATAAACTTAAATCGGATTTATATTAATTATTTAACTAACATTCAAGCCTATCCCGAAAATTATTGAAAAGTGGCATAAAATTGTGGAGAGTAGAGCTAATAGTATAAGGAACACTCTTAGGTCCGACTTAACTCAGACTCAGATCTATTTGCAGTTCTTAAACTTAAGTCCGAAATATAAGTTTCTCATTTAATAAAGTATTTGCTTTACTTATTTATCGACAGCTATTCTTTTGATTGTGAGTACACTCAAAAGCGATTCAAAAAATTTTAAAGTATTCATTTATTAAAATGAAATGAATTATTTATGGTATATCATTTAACAAAGTTCCCTTTAAATTACTATTTTTTAGCGCAATTGTCAAAAATTATTCTAAGTTATTTCTAATAAATGAAACATAAGCGCTTATAGGGTATTTATTAGTCGGTGATCGACTGCAAGTAAATCTTATTTATTTGCCTGCCTGATTCGCCTGACTCGCCTGTTTGTGTGTTTCTGTTTAAGTGGACTTTGTGCCAGGCAGGCAGTGGGCAGGGGGCAGGCGGCAGGCAGCGGAGTAGTTGACATTTTCATTATGCGACTTGTGGCTGGGGGCCAAGTGTCGGTCGCCATTGCCACCGGCGGCGACAACAACAACAATGGCAACAACAACAACTATAGTTGGGGCGTGGCCTGGCACTCAGTCAACTGAGTTTCAAATGCGTTGACAGTTTTGCTTGTCAATCGTTTTGTGTATCTGAAGTCAGCTTCACTGTAGGTGTTGCAACTGCTCCACAACATGTGATTAAGCTGTGAACTGGAATGGGAATGGGAATGAGAATGAGATGCAGCCAGCAGCCACCGAGTGCATAAACCACTGTCAATCACTCCGATCAGCTCAGCTTAGCTCAGCTCAGTCTATCCTAATAAATCGCCAGCTAACTGTATATCTATGCTAATCTGCCAAATCTGTAGGATTTCCCAACTTTGATATATTTTTGCAGAAATAATCACTTTGGTTTTACTTAAATACTTTTTGCATATGGGTCATAAATATCTATTTTTTTTTTATATGCATTTTGTAAAGAGTAGAATTTGCTTGTAAGTTTTTTTAATGGCTTTGTTTATTGCATAATTCGTTGCCTAACTTACTCTGAAGTCGTTAAAAAAAATCACAAATTACAAACAACACACACACTCAAACACACACACACACACACACACACCGAAATAACATCAAATTTCAATTATCGAAGTGGCAAAAGGAAGCAAACTGAGCAAAAGGTGACGACCCAAACAAAAAAAGCAACAATGACACAAAAAACTTTAACAAGTGTCTCAGCAAACACGAGACGGAGAAAATGCAAATGTGGACACACAACAAGCAACAGTTAGCAACAAAAGTAACAACAACAACAAGAAGAAGAAAAACAACCAGCTGCTGCCTGAAAAGTTGTTGAACTATTCGAAAGTGATTTTCACAAGGGCAATTAATGTTTCAATAAACGATATTCTAGCTGAAAGCACAACAACAGCAACAACAACAACAACAGCAACAACAGCAGCGGCAAACAACAGCAAATCGGAAGGCATCAACAAATTTGCGAGCAACATATTGCTGCTGTTGCCGCCTCATGTTGCAAGTTGGGCAAATGTTATTGAAATTGGCTTTTTATGTTTATGAAAACGGCCGCTGAACTGCGAATCTGTACAAAGCCGACAGACAAACATCAGCAGGGTGCGTTTGTGGGGTGGTTTGGGGAAACGGGGGTGTGCAACGTGTATTTCTGTCTATAGATCGGTTTCGATTTCGGGATCGGATTCGCGCTCGGACGCCGCGTTAATTGCCACCATTTGCAATCGTATTTATGGCTCACGCCTCGCTCACGTTTTGGCCATCAACATCAACAACAAGAACAAACACAGAAATAACAACAACAGCAGCAACATCAACAGCAGCAGCAGCAGCAGCAACAGCAGCAGCAGCAGCAGCAGCAGCAACATCAACAGCAGCAGCAGCAACAGTCTCAACAACAACGCATTTGCAGTGCGTACAAATGTTTAGCTAAATAATTGCCAATTTTATTGGCCAGCTAATTTGTGGGCGGCAGCCATCTGAAAGTCAAGAGTCGAGTCGAGTCGAGCAAAGTCGAGTCGACTCCACTCAGCCCAGTCGTCGTCCTCGTCGTCGTTGCGTCTGTGAAAATATGTTGTGCCACCAAATGTGTTCTTTTTCTATGCCTATGCATGCCCCCCCCCCCCACCAAAATGGGGCAGCTGATCTTTGTTTCCCTGAAATTGTAAAACGAGCGATTTCCATGAATGGATTCGCATTTCAAACCAAAAAAAAAAATCAAACTTCGCACATTGAACTAACAATTTTCTTTGTAATGAAAATTAAATGTTTCTAATTATATATTTAATAAATTAATCTAAATTTGCATAAATATTTTAAATTTAGTCTCTATAAAATATGATTTTAAATATTAATTGAATTTATTTTATCTACCTAAAAAATAATTAAATACTTTCCAAATTTCAATTGACTTGAGAAAAGCGAGATTTAAAGAGACATTTTCTATGGCTGCAACAAATTAAAATCAATGGAATAAATCACATTCCACATGCTACTTGCTACATGCTACATACTTATTGCGGTGCCGCAGAAGGTCAATTAAGTTGTCTGTGCGGCACTGATTGGGGGCGAGCTGGTGTTGCAGGCTATGTGGACCAGATTGACCTATGTGGAAGCTGCTGCTGCCAAGCCAAGGCTGCACAGCAGCAGCCAAAAATGTAAAGTGCAAAGTGAGGCACCAACTGGATATCTATGACTGGATTTATGTGGCATCGGCCAGCCCTCTAGTTAGTTGTTGGTTCTCTCTATAATTTGGCAGCAAACCAAAGGAGAAGAAGAAGAGAAAAAAAACATGCCACATGCAAATCTTAAACCCTTTTATACAGTTTTGGACAGCCAACACTTTGTTTTGCCTATGGGTAGGGGGGAGTGGGAATGGGAGTGGGAGGCAGGCTGAGCGACTTGGTGTTTGGTAATCGCAAAAAAAAAAAAAATGCTGCTGCAACTAGCACTTAACTTGGCTTTGATTTGAAGTTCGTGTCCCTATGCGAAATTTGCAGCGGTCGCATACCTGCAACACCTTGCCAAGATGGCACAGCAAGAGAGAGAGAGAGAGAGAGAGAGCGAGATAGCAATACAGATAGAGAGTGAGAGGGCGACAGTGTTGGATGTTTGAGTGAGTGATTAGCGTTGCTGCCGCTGTTGCTGCTGCTGCTGTGGGGCTCAAGTGGAAGTCGGTCGCAACAGGTTACCCATGGGAAAAACCTGCCCAGGCCAACCAATTACCCAGGTTTGCCAGGCATTGCCAGCATTTGCCAGATTTTGAAATTTGAACTTGAGGCTAAAGGTAAAAATTGTTTGCCAAGTAATTGGCCGCAAAACGAGGCTGCGAATTGTGTATTGGCTTAAGTGTGCTCCAACTACTGCAACAAAAAAAAAAGTGGGCAACACAAAAAAAAAAAAAAAGAAAATAAATAAATTTAAGTGGTAACATGGCATTGTGTGTTGGCCAAGTGCGTTAGTTAGAACGTCGAACGCCAACGCCCAAGCAACAGTTACAGTAACAGCAACAGCAACAGCAACAGCAACTGCAACAGCAACAGCAACATCAGCTTCAATTGCAGCTCACACAAAAAGTCGTGCAAATGCCAGCAACAACAACAACAATAACTGAAATAGCAACAACAACAGCAACAAATCAAGCGTCAGGTGCATTTCCATCAGCGATAATTCCCTGTTGCTGTTGTTGCATCGATTGCAGAAAGCTTTGCTTGCAACAGCCGCGCGGTGCCTGTGTAGCTATCACAGCTAACTGATCAGGCAGCATTCAACATTGCTGTTGTTGTTGCTGTTGCTGTTGCTGCAGCCAACAATTGTCTTTTTGGCTGCAACTGCAACTGCAAACTGAGGCATATTATTTGCACTTTATTATCACGTTAGTAAAATGAGCAAAACGTGCAGCAATCGTCTGGAGCGAGTCGACTGGAGTCGACCAGTCCAATGCGCCCACCCACCCAACAACAACAACAACAACAAACGATTTGTTGGCCACATGTTGCGGCCGGCTGCTTGGCCAGTGGCTGGCTCGCTGCACCTTTGACCTTTGCCTTTGGATTTGCAATTGCAATTGCCAAAACTTAACGTCTAATTTCATATTTCTAATGGAATGTTATCAATGAGTCAATGAATGTTGGCCCAAACCAGGACAGACACACAGCGCTGCAAAGGGGGAGGGGGTTTAAACATTTTTATATATATATTTAATGCTGGCTTTTATTATTTTTTTTATTTGGTTTTTGGGGCTTGCGTTCAACTGTAAATGTAATTTAAGTTGATATTCAACTACGCAATTTGACGCATAAATTGCAATTATTCTGGTTATTTTATGGTTCTCAAGGAGTGTTTTTTTTTTCTGTGTGAGGCATTATTTTTGTTGGTCAGCTGGTGTTTTTTTCATGTTCAAAAGAATTGCCAAACTTGAAATGATAAATCTAACCACTTTAATGAAACTCGTCAGTTTTGATTGCCATTTTAGCGAATTTCAAATGCTCAAAATGATTAATCGAACACCTTTGAACAAAACTTGTAATTGTGTTGTTCAAAATTGTAATTTAACAGGTTAGACAAATTTAGAAATTTCATTTATTTAACTAGGCGCATTCATAGATGAATTGTGACTAATTAAACTGATGTTTTTTGTTAATTATTTTACTCTGCTTAATGAAATAATACATCTATGTAAGATTCCAGGATATGTATAACTCCTTTTAAGGCAGCAACAGACCATTGTGTGGCAATATAAAGAATAATTTAGTTCTATTATAGTAAAGTATATGTATATATATATATATCACAAAGCATCGGATAGCTTAATAATTCCATAAAAAATTAAATATTGCGTTGAAAAACATTACCAAACTCAGCAGAAAAGTTATTTCTTAGCTTTAACTATAACTAAATTAATTATTTTATGCTATTGGATTTTATAATTAATTGCTAGAATTTCCATTAATATAATAAATTTTATAATATTGACAAAAATATTCTAACTTATGCATATTGACAATAAAAAATTTAGAAAATCTTTTAACAGTATCTCAAAAATCCACAATATTTTCTTCCTGAAAATCTCCCTTTCCCACTCTCTGTGCCCTGCTCCAAGTCAGCTGTTGCATTCCACAAACGTCCTTATTCTATATGCCCCCTTCTCTCCCTCTTTCACTCTCACTCGCTCTCTCCCTCTCTCTCTCTCTGTCTCTGTCTCTCTCACTCTCTGTTGTTCTATGTGTGCTGCTTAGATTTTTTGGCATAGCAACCGCTTCTATCAATCATTATATTTGTCCCTGAAATCAAACGCAAAAAGCATCCTGTTGCACAGGCGAGCAGCAAAGTGTGGCAAGTGCCACTTCCGGTGCCACATTCCAGAGCGTGCCAACAAAAAATAAATTTGCAACTGAGAAAAAACAAAAACACACAAGATACACCCACACACACACACACACACCAAGCGAAAGAGATAGCAATAGTGTGGAAGAGAGAAAGTGCAACTGGGAAACAAGGTCAGGATACATATATATATATATATATATTTACATACATACATATATCTATATATATACACATTTGCGCCAGTTACAAAATTGGAACGACCAGCAGCTGCTTAGTCCTTGAGCCATAAACGTAACAAGGACACGAGCCTGCCAACAGTGAGCGAGACTGAGAGAGATTGAGGAAGAGACTGAGAGAGAGAGATAGAGAGAGAGAGAGCGTGCGACTGAGAGAGTGAGAGTAAATGCTGCTGCTGCTGCTGCTACAGCTCCTGTCATGGCAATGCCGCAGCAGCAGCAACATTTTTGTTGAATGCCGCTTGTTGCTTTTCCTGTTCGCCTGGTCGACGAAGGCGCCAAAATTCAACATTTTTCGCTGTGTGCGTGCAACGCGGCGTCGCCGTCAGCGCGAGAGAAGCGGCAACAAAATGCCTGACGCACGCTCTGCCGCGGGCACACCCCAACCCCTGCTTCCATCGAGTGGTGGATTTTTAGGAGTTGGGCTCACTTGAGCCAGGCCACATTCTGCTCCTGCTCCTGCTGCTCCTGCTGCTGCTGCTGCTTGACGGAGCTACTTTTTGTGCGAATGGATAATCCCATTTGCCCATTGCATATTGTTGTTGCTGCCTCAAAGCAAGTTGTAGGGATTTAAAATATATATATATATATAGAAATACATATATTTAATATACACATGCACACACATTGTGTGTACAAATTGAGAGAGATTGGCTCAAGTGCGCGACACGGCGTAGATTTTACTTCTCAAATGTATTGGGCGCTCAGCGACCAACAATAGCCTGCCTCCTCTCAATGAGTGTGCGTGTGTGTGTGTGATGCTTGTTGGGGATGTTAGTCATAGTTAGAGCAGAGCACACACACACACACTTGCACAGATTCAGCACACATTATCACAGCGACACGCATTTTAGTTGAACAGGCAACCAAAAACAATGCGCAGCGTCATCCATACTAAGCTGACTACTGAGACAGACAGAGAGAGAGAGAGAGAGAGGCAGAGAGAGAAAGAGAGTCTGTGAGATTGGGTGGTTGGTTTGTGGTGCAGCAGCATCCACATTCTGGCGCCGCACATACGCCTACAACATGACACGCACACAGAGGAGCGACAAACCTGCGGTTCGCGTTGAGAGCCAAACAGAGGCGCAGAGATTCGCGCAGGCAGGCGGCTTCCTGAATTTTGAACACATCATTTACATCCACTACAGTCCTTGCTCGCATCCAATCTCTGCTACACTCGCTCTCTCTTTGTTGTGCACTATTATTTTTGGGGGTACCTACACATCAAATTCGAAGCACAACTGTTGCGTCTGCTGCGGAATGTTCCAGCTTTTCAATCCGTGAGCTGTGACGTCAGAGCATCAGTTTAGAGGAGCACGATTTTTTTTGTGTTTCCACTGGCATCGATTTTCACACGCCTCTCTTGGGAAATGATAAGAATGCCAAAAGTTTCAGGCAAACATAAAGCGGGTGTAGCTGGATGCCTGCGTATCCCAAATGAGTTGCGTACGCACACGCACACACAGCCACACACACACACACACGCACACACACACACAATCTCATTCACTCCCGCATCCCAGTTATAGTAAGTGGTAGGGGGTGGTGCGGTCGAACGGAGGTGCCACCCGCTCTGAAGGGCAAACGCCAAAGTCGATCGATAGAAATTTCTTTATACATTTTTGATAAGAACTGACGAAACCCAATGGTAACTTGTGAGTGTGTGTGTGTGGTGTGTGTGTGTGTTTGTGTGTATGTGTGTGTGTGTTTGTGTGTGTGTGTGTGCATAGCAGTTTAAATATTTACAGTTGAGTCAACTGCTGGGCTTCCATTCAGAGTAGGTGCCCACTTGAGATTAGTCAAGGGTCATTCAATTGTTTTGATTTGTTAAATATAAATTAAATAATATATTTATTTTGTAACTGTTGATAAGAGAACATTTTGACCTTGCCTAAATAAATATATAAATTCCATTATAACTGTTGGTCATATACCATATAGCTTTATCTACATTCAGTTTATATTATTTATGTATTACTTAAATAAATTGGAGATATATATATATACAAATTATTCTCACTTATTTAACTGTTGTTTATATAAAGATTTCTGTTTATATATATATATCAGATTGATTGGCAACAACTGTTAAATGTACTTACCACAATTTGCCGCCCATTATTATTTTTCTTAAGCACTTGAAAAATGGTTGCAAATGCAGCTGCTTCTTGGTTTTAGTCGTTTTTTTTTTGGCCGAATTTTTCATGTGGCAAGGGCTGGAAGCGTTTTGATTTGCGCTTTTCAAAGTCATTAAGCCGAATTAAACGGAAAGTTTAACGCAAAAAACGAACTAAAATGGCAAATTATTCACTGTCGGAGCAGCAAAACGCAAAACGCAAATGCAAATGCAATTTCCAAAGCGCACAGGCCAAAACAATTGCAGCACAACAAAATATTATTGCCCAACTCCTCTACTCCCCCCCCTTTACCCACCCACCAGCATTAACCACTGCCAAATCGATGGGGTCGCTGATAAGACGATGGCGGGCTGCTGGCAGCCAGGCCAAAAGTGGACCCATTGCATGGCAATACAAATAATAATAAGAGAAGCCCAATTGGACAGACGGACAGACGGGAGCGGGCAGAGCACAGTTGAGTCTAGGTTTTTGGTTGGCTTTTGAGTCTGCTCAGTTGGCGGTATTCAAGGCGAGTAGCTTCAGGTCCTAACTGCCGTCAATTGTTGACTTTAATTTGTTTTATTGGCGCAGACTCTGAGCGATGCAGATAACGCTAACTAAGCGGGTCAGGGCCCGACGCCTGACTGCCTAACTGTCAGTCGGACTGCCTCTCTGGGCACAGATCAGCAGCAGCACTACCTATTGTCTATTGGGGAAGTAGATGGGGGGTTGGGGGTAGCTGTCAAGAGCTCACACGTGTTATGCGCACACACGTCGTATACGCAACCTGAGCCAAAACACTGAATTTGCATAACAATTGAAACAGCAAACAAGTAGCTAAATATTCAAGTTGTATATATGATGCCCTAGCTACTATTTTAATATTTTTAATACCTTTAGGAAGTCAGAGCAGCAGTTTCACAAAACGAGAAAGAAAAAGAAAAAAAAGAAAAAAAAAAACTATCACAGACTGACAGAGGGACAGATACAAAAGCACCCAAAAGTCACAAAGTGTATTTACAATAACAAAAGGCGCATTTCGTGGCGAGGTTTTCCACAATAGGAGATAGGCAGGTCTCAACTGGCTAATCAGAATTGTAAGTAGTGAGTGCTCCGACTCTTCGTACCTCTTCGCATTCCACTTATCTTTTATGTAAATTACCTGCCATAACAATTTCAACTGACTCTTCGACTTTGTCTCTCTGTCTCTGGCCCCTACTTTTGCCACTGTCTACGGTTACAATTCGGGAAGTCAGCGCATAA
Source organism: Drosophila melanosoma (assembly GCA_035042045.1). Lineage (NCBI taxonomy): Eukaryota > Metazoa > Arthropoda > Insecta > Diptera > Drosophilidae > Drosophila > Drosophila melanosoma. The sequence goes on along the minus strand of JAWNLY010000183.1, from coordinate 2,442,970 downwards.
AATGCGAATAAAAAATAAAACACAACAACAATACGATGAAAAAGAAAGAAAGAAAAAAAAACTAAGTTTAAGTGTGCATATAAATACGAGCACAAAGCAAATTATTGTCGAAATGTTTAATGACAAACTGTTGATGCCATGTCACGAACTTTTCTCCATCTCCGCCCGGTGCAGGATCTGCGTCTGCGTCTGCCTCTGCGTCTGCGTTTGCGTCTGCCTCTGCATCGTGTGGCAGCCAAGAGTTCACGAGTTTGTAACGGATTTGCGCTCACCGTCTTACAGTCAATAGTATCCAATATCTCAGTATCAGGTTCATGGGTAGACTTGACTTGACTGTAGATTGTGGAATCTATTGTGACTGGAGACAAAGTGTGCATGATGAGCAATGGGGAAGGCATCAACGGATTGTCTTCAAGAAATGCATTTAGGAAAGTTCAACTTGCATGATGAATGGCGACTTTCAAATTTGATTAACTTCGGTCATTCAACTTTGTCTTTCAAACAGTACTCAAAGCCTATAAAAAATATTTGGATTAGTTGACCTAGTCGAAAATTGTCAGCGGACTAAAATAAAGTATTGATTACAGATTTATTTCTTAGTGATTTTTATATTTGATAAAGATTTGCCAAATGCCTTAGTAAAGCAAATTTTGACTTTTAACATAATGTGCTTAAGTGCAAAATCTGCATCTTATCAGACATTTATTTATTTCCATTTTATTGATATCGATGGAAAATAATGTTATATTGATGAGTTCTAAAGAATAATCGCAGCAAATGTTGGCTCTAAATATTGGGCTAAGGTCACGCTATGATAGCAATACAGAAGATTTCATCAGCTTCAATAAAGAAGAAGAAAAAAAGGGGGGGAAAAAAAACGCAAATAACATTTAGATCGCAAATTGCATGCGAATGAAGTGCGGCAGTCAAAAATTGAGCAACGATTATCGATGCGAAATGCGGTATGCAAATGTCAAATTGTCACGCGGAGGAGTATTTTGTCACAAAAAGTCATTGCGCCGCAAAACTATTGCAATAGCAACCAGCCAAAAGATATCTCACTCTCGGATAGGGTGCATTGCACCAGGCGCTATTTCAGGGCCGTGTTCAGGTTCGTAGTAGTTACTCCACTAGCCAAATATATCAGCTCATATCAGACGGGCACACCTTGAACTTCGCCTGACCGAATGTCTATTTTTTTATTGGTTTTTTTGGGTATAAGTCAGTTAATTTATGCGCTAAGCATCTAAAATATTCTAAGATCACAAAATACAAAATAATCAATGCATTTCGCTTACAGAGCTCCCACAGATCTTAGAACTGAGATCGATTTGAAATGTGTGTCATATATGCATGAGATATTTGTCGCCGATATTCGCATAGCATACGAAATGCGATCGAAATGCAAACACAATTCTAATGCAAGTCACATCGAAAGGTGCCATCAAGTCGGCAAAATTCCTTTAATGCGCATCGGTTCAATGTTTGACATTGACATGTGCCAAGGCTTGCTTCACAAGTTCCTCCTTCTTCGATGTGCTGCAATCCGTTGGCACAAAAAATATATATTTTTGTGTTTTGTGGTAAAAACAACTAAAACAATTTCCAATCTTTGGCTCACATTTAGCGCCATGCGGACACAGCATGCAAAAAATCATTTACACATTTCACAGTGTCGCCATGCCAAACCCATTCTCAGTCCCTGTGTCCCATCATTTTCAATGTGTTATTTTGTGAGAGCTGATTTGTTAACTGGCCTAAAAACATATGCGCAGCATATGTGTCCTGTCTGTCAGTTTGAGCCTGCTCAAACAGGCGTTGGCGTAGGTGTGAGATGCCCAAGCGGTGCCGAGCACTGTGCAACACTGATAAACCTGGTAAAGTTTTGAGAACCCATGTGAATATACGTATATGTGTTTATAAGAAAAGACTTAAAGGGGTTAAGATCTTAGAGTCTATAATGTACATTCTAGAAAGTCGGGTAAATCTAATCGATATCAATAGGCAATATTTCAATTTAAGTTAATTAAAATTAAAATTTAAATTTAAAAATAATAATAGATTTTCGTTTTGTTGCTTATTATTTGATGACCTACTTTTTATAATTAAAATATGTCTATATCTGTGTATTCAGATAAAAAAAAGAATTGATCTGGGACCAGTAAAACAAATATGTAATTTCTATTTTTAATAATTTATTTAATTTTTGTAAATTTTATTTTTATTAATTTTTACACTGGTAGATACAAAAAATGATTAATATTATTAATTTTTTAACTGTCAAACAGCCGAAGAACCTAATAACTAAACCTTTTCATGCCATTAATTTTTTTAATATTTGCAAAATATGTTTTCAAGCTAAAAAACAAATTTAAAAAAAAATATTTTAAATTCCCAATAACTACAAAATTGAATAAACAAACACGAGAAGTATATGCAAAATATTTACATAGGGTTTACTAAAGGTAAATATCTTATATGTTGTATATATGTAATAAATTTGTGTACCCTTGCTCCGGCCTTGCTCACCTTCGACTTCTCAGGCTGGTTGGTTCCCATGGCTGATGCATGCCAAAAACCAAGTTTCCAATAAAAACAGAAACTCCAGCAGAGCCTCACTAAACAAATTTTAGCGCCTCTACCTTTTTGGCAACGTATGCTGAGATAATTTGAAATTGGGAAAACAAATGGGACGCGGCAGGGCGTAGGGCATGTGCTGGGAATGCAACATGGACACATGTGAGAATCCAAGTTGAGAAACTAGTCAAAGCACGTACCACAGGCGTAGGTGCGAATTGTTGGTGTTGTTGCAGTTGCAGTTGCAGTTGCTGTTGCTGTTGCTCTGCCACATGATGATGTGAATTCCTACGGTAAATTTGTTTTGTGTGCTTTTCCCGTAGCGCCGGCCGTGTCCAGGCGTGTACCATCCACATCCGAGGGATTTCACAAGGAACAAATTTCACACATTACGCGAGCAGCGGCGCCTGCAATGGAAAAGAAAAGAATCGAAAGAAGAAAAAAAAAACACACAAGTCACAGTTGCATATGTTGGTCCCGTTTGGGCGCACATTGGTTCGTGCTATATAGGATCTTCCCACTGGCGGGCACCAAGCTGTCTAGACCATTATTCAAAAAATTCCATATGGTATTTCCTCTGTCGATATATTGCCAAAAATTATCATAAATAGCGTTTATTTTATAACTGGGTTGGCACAAAAACGACTTTTTCCCACCGTTTGCCCATGTGTGAGGGAAATCCTTGCTATTGGTTTTTTGCACAGCCCCTGGGAAAACTGTGACTCGAAGTGTACCTGAGACGGCGACGGCGACGGAGACAGACAGAGACCAACACGTGGCCAGTAGCTGTGTTGGTGTGATCATTATTATTAGACTCGCTGCTCAGCGCACACACATCTTTTCCAACTGTGGTCATCTCGAGTGCACAGGTTGTAAAGGACTTGCCACACCCCCGACTAGCGGGCCAATGAGCGGCACTTGACTCTATGCGCCGGCGCAGACACAGACGCAGACGCAGTGTCTCCTCCAAAACAGGTAAACACGACGACAGCAACAGGTAAACATTTGCCAATATAACATTCATCTGGTGGTTGCCTTTGACGCGTGTCAAGTGTATTCTGGGTGTGCGTGTGTGTGTGTATATCCAAATCACAACTACCTGTCAAATTAGGCCTTAAAGATTATAATTATTACAAATAATTGCAGAACTGCAGCACCAAAATTAGACACAATTAATTATTATTTTCTACAAGACTTTTACATAATTGTTAAACATTGTCAACTGACAGAAATTTTGTGCAGTTTGCAGATGTTTCTAAACCGATTAAAATATTTGGTAAAACTTGACCATCCTCAAATCAGTTTATAAACAAATTGAATTTATTAATTAACATTTGGAGTTCCTGAACCAAAACCAAATCGCTTAGATGACTCCGAATCCATGATATCATCATTTGCCTCAAGGATGGGTGACGGATTGCGAAAGTGCTCCGCAGAGAATCGGGTCACGAGTATGCCAACGCCCTCAATCAAGGTTAGCAATATGCCACCAACAATTGCACTTCCCACCATGGAGGCTACGCCGCTGCGTGCAGCCAAAATGCCACTGGTAGCGGCTCCACTGATTATCGAGTTCCATGGATCCTCCTTCTGCCTGAAGTGCACCAGGGTGCAATCAATGGTGCTGAACAAACCACCCCAGGCCGCAAAGTTGCCGGCAATCAGAGGTGAGCGTGTCTTCGCAGCTGTCATGCTCCCAATGAGGCGGCGACTCAATCCCTGTGGTGCATTCCGGAAACCCTTCATTGCCTGAAAAATGCCGCCACCAATGGCGCCCATGGCAAAGGCACCACCAACGTCATCCATAATGCGATACGGGCACGGCTCACGGGAATATTCTTCCATAATCGAATTGCCAAAATTTTATTTATATTTGTTAAGTCGAAAGCCAAAGTAAAACTAATTTTATGCAAATTTACTATTGTTTTGTGTACAGATTTTCAACCAGAAAAATACATATATAATGAAAATAAAATGGATAATAAATCACAGCCTGCCTAGCAGAAAAAAAAAAAATATATAAAATCTTGAAATTTATTTATTTAAATGTAAAGTGATTTTCAAAAAATTCAAATACTTCAAAACTTGACTTAAATAAGCCAATACTTGATGGGTTTCTCTTAACTTTGGCATGAATCTCAATATTATAATAAGCTTTACCCTGTTTACCACCTGGTTTGGTTACTCAGTTATTATCGGAACACACTTGGAAATGCACAGAATCATAATTTAAAAAAAAAAAAAAAAAAAACAGGGTTAGTTGTCCCGAGGCAAACAAAAACCCGCACGTGGAGTAATCGCTGATCGGGATTGCGAGAGGGGTTGGGGCAATCTGTTCGGTGGGTTTCGTTTAGAGCTTCGATAAGAGTTGCACAAAAGGTTAAATAGCACAAATGTTGAGTGTAGTTAACCATAAAATTTAGTGCCAGCCACACGGTCTGCTACGCAGCTGGATGGCTGTCTCGGATTTTGATCCGGTGTTCGATTGGTGGGGCAGGGCCTGGAGAGAGGGGGGGCTGGGCAGGCATACAGGCATATTTCTAAAGACGCAATTCACAACTGTGAATGGTGGGAAACGGAAACAATGAGTCCGATTGTCATCGCTCGATAGTAGACGCAGTCGAGAAGCTTGCGATGATAAGTTGCCATGCATAATTATCACGCGAGCATAATCAAATTTTTTTTGGATGAGCCACCGAAGAAGGGTCTGAGGTGGAGAGGGAGGACACACACACATAAAAAAAAAAACTTGCAAAGCCGACACAACTGTGTTTACACAACACATGAGACACTGTTGTCGAGAGTACGGAGGGTACGGAGGGTTCGGTCCTTAGATGGCTATCTCAACTTGCAATGACTGTGCGACAAGGTGTCAAATGCTACTAACAAATGAAAGTGAAACTCGTAAGGGCACCTGGACACACACACACACACACAAACACACACTCGATACAGTCTCGATATGTCCAGTATATATATAGATTTATAGCGCCAGTCTCCAATCCCTGATCCATTGTCTCAGCTCAGCTTGGCTCTGTCGTCTGTCAAGTTGACATGTAAATCGTTAGAACGTGCTGGATTGGATTGATTGTTCTCACTTTAGCACGTTTATTGATTGTCCAAGGGTAAGGGCATTCGGGGGCGGGGCGTTTGTATTCAATTTGACACTCACTGATCATTTGTCAAGCTCGATAAACTTGTGTAATTTGTAATTGTAAATACGCGACTTTGTCAACTGGGCTCATTGTTATATTGTTTGTATAAAGCAGCGCATTTCTCATGAAATCTTCATTTTTCCTTGTTTTTTTTTTTTTAATGTTTCCAATTTTTGGTTTCGTTAATGTGGGCACATTATGGTAACTATTCAAAGGATTGGCAATTTCTACGAAGGATTTGTTTTGGGTTTGTGGTCAACGCTGCCGGTTTTCCCACGAATTCATTTGGCTATTTCATGGGAATGTTTTTTTTTTATAAACTGTTTGGATCTGTAGAAATTGATCATTATTGATGTCGTACATAATTTGATTGGAATAATAGTAGATTTGGTTTCCTCAATGCATTGGGAAATGTGTAAGGAAATTCTATATTCTCTGAATATTTTAGACTATTTAAAACATTCAATAAGAAATTGGGAAAATTGTTTACAAATATTAATTAATTTTTTCCATACAAAGAGCAACAAAGAAAGAAAGAAAATGATCACCTGCAAAGAGTATTTGAATATTTTCACAGTCTAAAGATGATGTTGGGGCAGCTGCTGTTATGTAATTTGTGTTCCATCTTATGGAATGCATCTGCATAATGTGAACCAGAGCAGATTGGAACAAAACTCATTTACCTAACAAATGAATTGAATTGCTGTGCACATGCCAAAATGCGAGTAAACAAAACGGAGCACAACAATTGCGGTTGCATTATTCTGGCGGGGAATATGAAAATCAACAAATGCAAAATCAAAAGGCAGCAAAGCATCAACAAAGGACATGCCTCAGGTAACGACGGCGGCGGCGGTGGCATGCCGCCAAAACTGGCAAGGAAGCGCAGGCGCTGGCGAGTCTTGGTACTGATGATGGTGCTGATGGTGGTGGTGCACTATTGTTTGTCACATGCCCGTAGCAGAGGCGAATGCTCCCCTCCTTCTGAGCTCAGCTCCTGGTCTGACTGTGATTATTTTGATGACGATCGAAATGTTTTGTTCGTTTTTGCTTGAATTATTCTCGGTGTGCCCATTGTGCGCCCGCAGATGCAAGTCAACGTCCGAGTCCTCAAACATGCCCTGTCCCTCTCTCTCTCTCTCACTGACTTTCTACCTCTCCATTTGTGTGTGTGTGTGTGTGTGAGTGCAAACAGATGCACGTCTTGCCAAAAAAAAATCCCTGGCCAAGACTGCTGACGAGACGCGCCAAAGGAGCAGCTGTCAATGCGAAGCCACCAACGCGCAAGCCAACACCCTCAACAGCATTAGCCAAGCATCGGCATCCTAGTAACCATCTCCCGGTTGACAGAAACTGATTTGTGCTGCCTGCCTTGAGCGACGCAGATGCAATCCTTGTGCCGTTTCCTTGGTTTCCCGTTTGCATTGTTGGGCCAGTCCCGACCGGTGTAATGAGTTTTTTTTTTCCGTCAACTTACTTTTGTTTTGGGTATTTTTGTTATTTTTTTTTGCTTTGCCGGCTGCCAACATTTTTTTTGATTTTGGTCTAAGATCCTGCTGCTGGGCTCTGGCTGCCCAAAAGGTGTTAAAAATGCTGTTAATATGGGCGTAATGCTCGGTTTTGACTAGATTTTTGATTGCATCAGCTGCGCAAGTTTTAAATGGAAATTTTTCCTGATTATTGGCTTGGCAAACTAAAGTTCATCTTTATTGATAATTGTTTTTCTATAATTTTAGGTTTTACTAAAATTATTATTATTATTATTAGGCCTCTTATTAAACCTCTTAATTTCTACTACTTACTGGAGATATGTTCGACTATTTTTAATGGAAGCAACCTTAGTCAGAATCTTAAATACAATTAATTTTTTCTTCTTATTCCAAACCTATTTCAAGTTCAGCTTAGCAGTTCATTTAAAAAAAAAAAACCCTCTTCAATTTAAATAATTAAACAATTTTAATTTCCTTCTCCTTTTATGCCATGAACTGTGCTCACCTAAGTAAAATTTATACAATCCTAAAAAAGTGCTTGTTAGCAGCACATTATTTTTATAGCTTCCGTTTCCTGAGGACCACGTGAACCTTAATCGGCGCAAAAGAATTATAAAATATTTACACACTTCATTTAGGAGACACATTTAATAGGCTAAACAGCACGCTTAGTGTACATCAAAATCAGCTTACTAAAAAACAGAGTGTACAGATTGGAGGATGAGTAGCAGGACTATGGCAATGGGTATAAGGATAGCGATGACAAACGCGCTGACATACAATGGGCATAATGGCGACGCATTGACAGGATAACGAAGCATGAATAGGCACGAAACCTGCGCGAATGTAACCTGGAGTCGGGATTGAAGGCAGATGGCAAGTGGCAATGGAAGGGAAGCTTCCTTGGGGGTTGGCGTCGACTTGCGGGGTCATTCACAATTTGGCGAGAACAATGGGCCACAGGTAGCAGCGCTAAGGATTAAACGGCACCCGCACATAATCGTGGACAGACAGACAAACTCGATACGGCCAGGTGATCCAACTTTTTGATTTCTTCTGGCTAAGGACATTGATACGCCGATGCGGCGGCTGTGGATTCCGAGAAGCAATTCCTTTCGTTGGCTTTTCAAAACATTTACTCCAATGTGTCTGTTCAGTCGGTCGATCTCTCCCTCTATGTCTCTGGCTTTGTCTCTTATTGTGTCATAAGGTCCTGGTCCTCATTGATTGTGCAATGCACCCGGTCCAGGGCCCGTGGCAGTGATTTTCTTGCTTCCCTCTTTTCTTATTCTTCTGGCTTCGATTTCGATTTATGGATTGGAAGTTCTTTTGTCTGTGCAAAAAAAAAGAGAAACAACAACAACAACAACCAGAGACGTCAGGTCTGCAGTTGTTCCAAGGATCTGGTCTGGAAGTAGTAATCAACAATTCATTGTCAACGACATCACACATCGTATATCTTGGGCCATAGTTTGTTTTCTTTGGTGGTATTTTTTCAGTTCTCCTTCGTTTTTCCATGTTTATAGATTTTATTTATTTTCTTTTTTTTGGCAAAAGGTGCGCCAGTGCACCGGGCCATGTCGCAGTTCAGGGAGAGGGAGAGAGAGAGAGAATTTTTAATTATTATTTTCATTATTACAAGGAGACATAAATATTGATATTTAAATTTAAGAAAATTTGAAAAACAAGCTAATGTTAAGTGAAAAGTTTTAAAGAACTCAGAGTTGAATATTGTAGAAAGAAGTCGATAAAAAACATGCAAATTCTCTGCTAGAAAGAGATGCATAAGAAAAGATTTTTATTTATATTTTTTCTAAAGAGAAAAACAAGTTTTATACTCCAAACATATGTAGAAATGCGAAATCTAATTTCTATACTCCTTATGTGCTCCATTTCGTCTGCTCAGCTGCTGACCCAGTCTGCTCTTTCCTAACAATACAGATCCTGGGCTATTGTGCGCTGCAACAAATGCTGGGAAGACAAGGTGCAAAAATGGGACGGGCCCATTGTCTGCAAAAAAAAAAAAAACTACAACAAAATCTGGAAACCCAGAGAGACGCACCTGCAAATATCCTAACGGAATCAGGTATAGGTACTAATGGTATGGGAAGAAGGGGTTTCCCCGCGGCGTTACCTGATGAATGAAGTGTGGCCAGTGGAAATATCGCGATACCATAATCTGTACCTAATGCTAATGAGCGGACTAACCACGGCTCACATCCCAGCAGGTACTTGACAATTGCGGGACGACAAGTGCTAAGTGGTTTTTGGATTGGGTGACTGGGTTTCTCCGCCTGATGAATGAAACTCGCGGGTTATTTCGCGATGTCCTGCGGGCAATTCCGCGTCGATATTAGCATAGAAGATGCCGAGAGATGTTAATTGTGCGGAATAACACACGTAATAACCGAAATGGCCGGAATCCGTCAGCCGCCAGGTATGAGGAGGCTGGGTGAAATTCCCGGCGTCTTGTCGTGGATTGGCCAATCGTTGCTTGTTTTGCTTGAATTTCGCTGACTGCGTAATTGGATAAGCTGGGAAATTACTTTAAATCCAATGCTGATCCACATCCGGACATTTTCCGTTGTGCAGCGAGTGATGTGAAAAGGGAAATCCGCCGTAGGGAAAATACAAAATGAGAAATGTGGGTTGCTTACATTTGCCGCATTTGCCATCACACCCATGTCCAGGCACGGACATCGGAGTGCTGCGATTGGTCAACCCGAGGAACGTGATCGCGATAGGAATTGGAATTTTAGCATTTGGAATTTTGCACTTTTTGTCAACGTTTGGGTTTATCAAAACTGTTGGGTTTGCTACATTTACTTTGGTTTTTTTTTTGTTCTTCACACATTGGCCTGGGAAACGGACGCAGGAATGGGGAATCTGCGTGTTATTTGGTTTTTTTGATGGCTGGGAAATCAAATTTTAACTGTTGTGTGTGAACTTGGCTATGCGGGCTGAAATGTTTTCCCAGCCAGGACATGGGCAATCACAAATCTTGCGCCTCTCAAACGTATGTGGGATGGTTGTTTACGAGCCAAGCTCGAGTCAAAGGTGGAAGATGGTGGGAAAGCTTCCCAATAAGAGGGATTGGGATTGGGATTGGAATAGAGAGTAATCTAAGAGTGAACTAGAACTTTGGCTATAATAATTCAGTGTAAAGTGTACCCAAGAGCTATCAGTTGCGTTGCCATGATGCATAGCATCTATTTATAAAACTCCATTTCATTCCTAGGTGCAATGTCAATTGTAATGCCAGCATAGCTCAGGTTCAATTTGCCTCCCCCCGTTTGAGGCACCAGCGCTGTGGCAGATGTCTGTCTGTGTCTGTGTGTGTGTTTTGGGAAAAACTACCCCCAATGGCAAGTTCGGGAATTCAATTTGACTCGTGAAAAATGCCTGCGCTTGCTATAAAAATAGAAACTGAATGGTTGGAGAAGAGCTGGCGAAACGAGGCGATTGAAAGCGAAACTCAAATTCCATGGATGCTGACACAATACCTGCAATAGTTTGACGAGAACGCACCAAGTGCTGGAGGGGAGCATTGGTAGATTACTTTGACGAGTTATTACAGCACGGATGTGCGGGGAAACTGGAGAAGCTTGTGAACGCTGAGGTCGACGGAGAGCAGAGCTGCAGGCGCGAAACTGTCATAAGTTATCGCAAGAGGCGATCGTAGCGCCTGTGCCACAGGCCAGGCCAGGCGAGGCCAGGGAGCTTGCCTCAATACCTGAGCCATAGACCATAGCTGAGGGTGCGCCTGCGTTGGATGCTCGGTTGGTTACGAGAGGGATTCTCTCTCAAAGTGTGAGTATTTTCCTGAGAGAGAGGGGGAGAGAGAGTGCGCTGTCAGGTAACTGCTGCGCCAGTTCAGTGCGAGCGAGAGAGAGAGGAGAGCACAACAAATGGGAAACACGCAATAAGGGTATGGGAAAAGTGTGCGTGTGTGTTGTGTGTTGCATTGTTGTTGTTGTTGTTATTGTTGTTGTTGTTGTTGCTACCTAGCTGTGTACACGTGCGCCCTGCCCTGCGTGAGTGTGTGCGTGCGTGTGTGTGTGTGTGTGTGTGTGTGTGCATGCGAGTGTGTGAACTGAAGAAGAACCACCACCAAATGGACAGGCAGCAGCCCCGAGAGAGAGAGCTGTGCCCGTGGCATATAAAAGAGCTCGCTCTGCCCTCGACCTGTCACAGCAACCTCAGCGCTCGTTGAGTAAGCAACACTCTCAAACTCTCAAATTCGATCTCGAACTCTCAGAAATCATCAGTGCTACGGAATTACGCGCTACCAAAAAAAAACACCAACCGATCTTCATCAAAAACAATCATCACATTTCAAACTTTAAACATGGCCACCAACTACAAAAGCTGTCCGCTCAAGAAGCGCCCTTTTGTCTTCGTGGAGGAGCTGCCGCAAACGGAGGCCTTGGCTTTGACCAAGAGCTCACAGTTTGTCACAGCTGCCGTGCAGCCATTGGAGGAGCAGCCACAGGATCTGTCGCTCAAGCGTAAAGCCAGCGATATTGATTTTGAGGATTATGAGCTGCCCGCCAAGCGTGAATACGTCCTTAATCTTTCGAAGACACCACGTCGTGCGCAGTCACCGCTCAGCTCGGCGCTGCTCTCGCCTCCGGCGGAGTCTAGCTGCCAGGATTACCAACCCACTGATATACACATGCGCGGTTTGACAGCTGCCACCGCCGGCTACACCACGAATCCGTATCAATCAGCTTTCGTGCTCGCCGCTGGCTGCAATCCGATCTCCGCTTTGTGGAGCAGCTATCAGCCACATTTGAATAGCGCTGCTGCGTTCCCATCGCCAGCCAGTTCAATGGCCTCGCCGCACTCGGTGTACAGCTATCAGCAGATGACGCCACCATCGAGTCCCGGATCGGATGCCAGCTCCGAACCAGAGGATCTCTCCGTGCGCAATGACATTCCGCTGCCGGCACTGTTCCATCTCTTCGATGAGACACGCAGCAGCAGCCACAGCATCAGCTCCAGCTCCAGCAACAGCAACATCGCCCCATTCTCATACGCCGCCGCCTCCAACATCTCTACCTCAAGCAGCAGCAACGCCGTCAACGCCTCCGCCAAGAACTATCGGTACAAATGCGACAACTGCCAGAAGATGTACTCCACCTCGATGGGCCTGTCCAAGCATCGCCAGTTCCACTGTCCCGCCGCCGAGTGCAACCAGGAGAAGAAGCCGCATTCCTGCGAAGAATGTGGCAAGCTCTACACCACAATCGGAGCACTCAAGATGCACATCCGCACCCACACGCTGCCCTGCAAGTGCCCCATCTGCGGCAAGGCCTTCTCTCGTCCCTGGCTGCTCCAGGGTCACATTCGCACCCACACCGGCGAGAAGCCCTTCCAGTGCCCCGACTGCCCGCGCTCCTTTGCCGATCGTTCCAATCTGCGAGCCCACCAGCAGACCCACGTGGACGTGAAGAAGTACGCCTGCCAGGTGTGCCACAAATCCTTCTCGCGCATGTCCCTGCTGAACAAGCACACCAGCTCCAATTGTACCATTACAATTGTCTAAACTGGCGCTGCTCCAAAACTGAACCAAGGACGAGGCCACGTTGACTGTGCGCCACAGAGAGACGCAGTTGAACCAAAGCAGACACATTCCGCTGGCGAGGATCACAGCTTACCAAATAGACAATAATCTAGCCACAACTCATTAAGACTCATTAAGATCCCTTCGGTTACGGTGCTACTATTATAATAAGTCCTTAGTTTATTATCATATTTATTTGAGTTCTTAACAGTTTTTTTAGCTCTTAGTTAAATGTACATTTGCCAATCCAATTTATCAGACAGCATTTGACCAAATCCAAAACATTTAGCAAATAGTTTTTTATTAAAACTTAACTCATTTTTAATTATGTTTAGCAAATGTTTATGTTAAGATATTTGATAGTTTTTAAGGCATTATATATAATTTTATACAACTAAATAAATTAAAAAAATCAATTACAAAAGAAATTCATAATTGTGATTATTATTTTAAAAAGTACTTTTTACTTCTTGCAGCATTTTTTCCAAAAAAGAAATTCTCTAAATTTGTCGCACTGCTCAAATTTCATTTGTTTTGCTTGAATTTCAATCTTTGTTGCATTTGTCATTTGTGTCCATAATTTAATACTCTCTTCCTTCCATTTGACAATAACAATATCACATTCTGCATGAACAGAATACACCTTTCCGGGGGACAAACAATGTGTGTGTCGAGGCACTTCCTCTTAACCCGCCCCTTGAAAATTTCATCAAATCGTATCAGAGACATTTTTGCACCTTTGGCGAAAGCAAATATTTAATTAGCTGCCACAGGACATTATCGGGGAAATGCTCGCAATGCACACGTTTCCTGCGCATTGTTCAGCACCTTTTTTTGTACATTGATTGGCAGCAGCAATCCTTTGGCCCAATTGTTTACTCAAAGGATCTCGGCGCATGCGTCCTGTCGCAGGTGATAGACGTAGCAATAAAGGACGACGACGGCTGCTTATCGAACACTATTTGAACTGGCTGATTGACATGACAGACGGTAGACCTTACAGTGTACACTCAACAAACCAGACTCTCAAATCCAGACGGTAGTTTAGTGTCCATTTAGGCCATAACCATGACAACAAATGGCGCTTTGGGCTCTTATCAAGCGCACATTTAAAACATTTTGTTGAATGTTTGATAATGCAAATGGCTCTAAATCGATTATTATTATTACCTGTGTGTATGTGAGTGTGTGTGTGTGTGTGTGTGTTAGTGTGTGTGTGTGTACATGTTGATAAGAAAAGAAACAGGTTTCAGTCACGTCCTTTCTGAGATTAGCAGCAACTGCCAGGCGGCAATTTACAAGTAATACGTATTTTGTATAGTCACCAAGATATTAGTGACATTTTGCAGCAATGGCAACACCTTTCGGCCATAAATAACACACAATAAAAACGCATTCCCAGAACTACACCTTGGCACACAACTCACCCAAAACAAAGGACAATCATTTATTGTACTATTTTTTCTCTTCTCTCTTTTCGCGCTAATCAAAGCACATCGCTTGTGCAATTGCAAAAAAAAAAGAAACAGAAAAGGAAAAAGGATGTTTTATGGGACAACGAGAGTACCGCTATGGGAAAACACCTTGCTAACCCATAGAGCAAGGACAATGTACATAAGTCAGTTTCAGTTTCAAGCCGAGCAGGGTTACACTTAAAGAAATGTCAACTGTTAAATTTAAAAAATTACCAAAATAAATCTCTATAAACCAATAAAATATTCGACCAGATAATTTCGACCAAACAGCAAATACTACAAATGATTAAAATAAATAATTAATTGAATAGTTTTTGCTATATTTTTATTTGTCAAAATAGTAGAAATTTCTTTAAGTGTATTATACCTGTCGCCCAGTTGTCTGGCTTGTTGCCGCTTCACCTACTGACCCACAACTGAATTTTGAATTCTTTTGGCTTCCATCCGTGTGATCTGTGCCGCCTTTGTTTGCTTATTGTTGCGGCATCCTTTTGGCTGGCTTCTGCTTGCCATTGTCCTGCCGCCGCAAATCTCGTAGCTAATCATTGCAGAGCCATCAGAGGCACTCATCTTTGCAGAAAGTCAGGCGCTACACTGCAAATCCTTTGATTGAATGACCAACATACACAAATAACAATAGCAACAACAACAACAACAACAAGAAAGGCCATCTACAACTACAACTGGGATGACAGTGGATCCACTTAGATGTGAGCTGCCTCCACAAGCATGGAGCAGATAACAAATTGCAATTGACAAAGCAACCCGAGTCGACTCAATCGGGTACAAGATGCGATCGAATTTGCAAACAACATACGAGTCGTTGCCATACAAATCGATGGCTGGCCATGATACAAGTCGCGGCATTTGTAATTGCCATCATGAAGGAGATCGGAGGAAGGCATAGAGGCATCGGCATCGGGCATCGGGCATCGGGATCGAGACAAAGTCGGGCAATCAGTGAGCGGCGGCGCATGTCACACAGCACAAAATCAAGAAACACAACCAGTTGGAGCGATCTAGATGAAAGTTCTCGACGAGCAAATACCCTGTTCCCATCACCTGTATCATAAATTCATTGCATATAATCTGATTTTAATTTATTCCAAAATAGCAGCTAAATATCCAATTGAAATTTCAATTTCTGGCTATTAAAATGCCATTTAAATATGCTAAGAAATATAAAATATTAACTTACATTTATTAACTTAAATATTCTTAAAACATATGAATAATTTTGCGTGTCATACATACAAATCTGATAGATCAGCCATAAACGTAATACCAACTACAACCATCGATACCCATTTAACACATTGTTAATGGCTACAGGGTAAACACAGAAAGAAAGAAAAAAAAATTCGACAAAAAAGCTCATGGAAAACAAACATTAGGAAATGCAATACGAATACGAGTCAGAGCAACAGCAGCCACTTAGGCAGTCACTCAGAGCCAGCCAGGTTAGAGCTGGTGCTTGAGCTGGTGCTGGTACTGGTGCTGGTGCTGGTGCTGGTGCTGGGAGTCGTAGTTGTCGTCGTTTAGGACGTCTGAGATTACGACGATTACGTTTTACTCCAAATTTGTATGCTGCCAGAGTTGTAATTGAAAAAGCATCAACATTAATCTTGGTAACTCTCTAGCGTAAGTCAGCGCAGCGATTCGCGTTCGATTTCGATTTGGATTCAGATTTCGTAACCCCCGCCAGTGGAGAGATCGCCAGATAAGACCAGACCAGCAAAGGAAACGGGTGTCTTATGTGGGGGCTGCTGCTGCCGATGCTGTTGGCAGTGCCAAACTCTTTAACATTACCAAAAAAAAAAATACATATTGCTTAATCGCTGCGCAAATGTGGAGCAATAGATATTAGGATCTGGGAGTTGGACAAGTGAGCGATGATGATCGTCACTCGATCGCAGCGCATAAATCAAATGTCTGCATGGAGAAATTATAGCTGACAGAGCAGCCACGACGCGACGCTTGACATCGTGGACAACTTTTTCGATGCGATTTCCACTCACCTCATCAGTTCCACCAACCATGTCAACCAGTATGCATATGCCACATGCTTGTGGCTTGCACCGTCCGACACTCATTTGGCCCGTACCGTTTCTCTCGTTGCTGTTGCCAACCTGTCAGCGATCGAAGCCAGTGCCAGTCAGTCAGTCAGTCAGTCAGTCAGTTAGTCACTCAGTCAGTTAGTCAGTTAGTCAGCCAGCCTGCTAGTCATCCTAGTCAGTGTGAGCGACCTTAACTGTAAAGATACAGCCGCAGACCGCATAAGGTTCTAGGCCCAGCGCCTCGAGTTACATGACCCAACAACAAACTTGGCGTTAGTTGTCGCTAAGTGCAAGTCGTTCAGTCAGCTCCAGTCCCAGTCCCAGTTGCGGTCCCAGTTGCGGTCCCTGTTCCAGTCTGATCTTCAGCATGCCCATCAACTTGTTGCCAGATATCTGCGCCCAGCGATGACAGCGTGTCGTGCTAAAGCTGGGAAAAGGGCTTGAAAAATGTTAGTAATCGATCAAAATTAATAATATATCTATATATATATAAATATATGTCTATTGGTATATTGAGAAGAATAATTAAATATATTTATTTTTTAAGGTAGACTAGATTAGAATAGAAATATCAAAAAATATAAAAGAAGTAAAACTATTTTTATTTATAAATATATTAATGTATTTATATATTGATAAGCAGATAGGCAAATTAAATTGAACTTTAGCTTTTCTAAAATATAAATTAATATTAATTGTTTAGTTGGCCCTAAAGAAAGTTCCTCAAGTTTGCTCATCTCTGTTTCTTGGCTGCTCAGTTAAAGATGTGCTTCGTGTCTTTTGCCTTTTGCTGTAGATCGCCAAGCGTTGATAAATGTTGTTACTTGTCGTTACTAGTTGCTGTTGTTGTTGTTGTTGTTGCTGTTGTTGTTGTTGTTGTTGCTGTTGCAGTTGTAATTGTTGTTGTTGTTGCTGTTGTCGCTACAGTCATTGCAAAACGTCGTCGATCGATGGGTGGTTATAGTTGACATGTCGTTTTGTGTTTCCTTTGCTCATCATCGTCAGGGACGCGCTGGCGACATGATCAATGAGTCCAGAAGACATCGGCGACAACAACAGTTGCTGCTGGCAGAGGCGATCGTGGTTTTGACTTTGCCACACTGATTGCCCGTGACAAGTTGGTATTTCTTCAACGGTTAATTGTGGCTATGATTTTTGCCAGCGATCTACGCCATCAGTTTAACTCAATTTTTAGCCGCCTTACGTTGCCCACCCAACAGCAATTACTTCCTGCTTTAAAGGGCGTGCGCATCTGCTTTGGCTCAATTTGAATTTCAGAAAAAGTCAAAAAGAAGTAAAAATAAATATTGCATAAACTATAGTCAAAAAAAAAAAAAAAATGGTAGAAAGTAGCGCCCGCAGCGATCTCACAGCATATCCGAATCGTTAATTTGCAGGCAAATCGATTCCATTGCTGCTCCGAGCGATTGCATCTACTTGACACACATCGCACGCAAATCGATGCGGTAGCATTTACAAAAAAAAAAAAAACAAAAAAAAGTATCGTATATGGAAGTGTGCCCTCTCACAAACCGATAAAGATGCGATCCGACGTTGTCATCCAAAAATAACTAGCAATCGTGATGATTGACAGCGCCAGCAATCGCTGAGACACCCAAAGAAAAAAAAAAAGCCTACGCCCCAAAAGAAAAACAGAACCAGAAGAATTATTTATGTATGGAACTTTCTTTGCATAATTGTTGGGGAGGGCCTACCCATCGGTAGCTTTATTTGGATATAGAGAATATAAAGTTTAAAGAAAATCCCAATGATGAAAATCCAGCTGTGTTCAGTAAACACTTGCAAAAGCTTGGCTTGAGTTGCGTTTCTTAAAATAGGAAAAATACCGTCCACCTCGCAGAGTTGTTTTCAAATTGGACTACCAAATTGGATTGGACACAATTTTGTACAAGTGTTTTGCAATTTGTTTACAATTTCACGGAATTTTCACTTTAATCCAAACGAAAGAAAGTGCATAGAACGGTAGTTTATACCATGCAATTCAATAAATTGCTATGAAAATATATGCTAAAAACTGTTGCAAGACATTCACGTGTTAAACGCGACACATGTGTTTGCAACAGCAACAGCAACAGGCAAAAAGAAAGCAAAAAGAAAGCACAACATCCACAAAAACTGATTAGTATGCAAAACAGAAGTTGGACTCATGATATTTCCATGGGCTCCAATCCAACTGGATGACGCGCATAGTTGTGCTCCAACTATTGAAATATGCATGAGTTTGCTTGCTATTTTGTATGGGCTAACTGAATGAAAGAATTTCTTCCGTTTCCGTAGTAACTATTTGCACAGTCCCCTTCCAGTTCCTACCCCCTCCTACAGCAACTCACTAAAATGCATTTTACGAGCCACACACACACACACACAGAAGTGTGTGTGCGCCACACATCGTAAACTAACAGTTTGTAAAATTTTAAGATGTGTCCATTTTGGCCAATTAATTTTATCTACACGATGCACAACTGTTTGTCCGGCTGTTGGCCGGGTCCAACTACCTGTTCTGATTTCAGAGCTGAAAGTGAAACCGTAAATTGTGTGGGCAGATCGCCCTTTGGCTATCAAATCAAACATCAGGTGTCGGCATCTTCAGTTCAACAATTATTTCATTCTGGCCAGGCTTAGAGCATTCCCGGCTGTCGGCAGCCTCATCAAATTTTGGTCAGTTCGTAATTAATTTCAGTGCAGCCAAAATAGATACATCTTCTTTGCAGAGGACAACAGCAACAACAACAGCAACAGCAGCACCACACTGTGCACCATATGGCGCTAGTTTAGATCCTGACTTCAAGTCCTGCCCCACGCCTACCAAACAATGCACTGCGCGATAAGGCTCTCTCTCTCTCTCTCTCCCCTACTCTCTTTCTCCTGCTCTCTCTCTCTTTTTATGTGTTCCTCTTTCATTCGCTTAGTTAGTGGCAATTAACACGACACGCTTCGGTCCTGTGCCGTTCGTGCGTCGAGTTCGAGTCCAAGTTGGTAGTTGGCAGTGGAGTGGGGGTGCATTACGAGTTGTGGGCCCATTGGCCATAGCTCACTTTTCATCAATTTGGAAATAAACAACAGTTGGCCAAATGCTGTGGCCCGTAGTTTTCCCTAATGAATTCATTCGTTTCACTTTTCGGTTGTAAACTGGGGTTCATTATCCCCGCGATACACATTTCCATCCATGTGGGCAGTTGTTAGCCCCTGTCCAGTTGTTCTTCTTGTTCCCTGGAATTGGTAAAAGGATTGTGCATTCTTCAGAATTTATTGGGTGTGTCCGACATATATTAGTGGCGACTCAACTCAACTCTGTAACTCTGTTTGTATGTTTCCATGTTCTTCTCTTTTTGGCTATGGATGCATATATTTTGATAGTGTTTTGATAAGCGGTCGAATGTTGTTGGGTTCTCTGCCCTGCATAACGATTAATTAAAGGGTTTACATAAAAAAAAACAAAAGATAAATGAACAGAACAGAAAAATAATATTTAAAAAAAAACAGAGACGGTAAAAGGACGTGTGCATTTCAAATAATCTTTAAAAATTTGTTGGACAAATAAATATTTCTTAATAATTTTAAATATATATTTCTAACATATTTTTGGGTACTTTTAAGTGGATTGATTTAATTTAGAGTTTTTCTAAACACAAAACATTTGTTTATCTTTAAGTATGCTTAGAGGAATCTACTATTTTTTATATATATAGTTTAAATATGAATCTGAAATTTATAGTTTAGTAATATATTATATATATCAATAATAATATAGTTAACATATATATAAATTATAAATAAATGGTGGGTTCTGCACTGCGACATATTAGATTTATTGTGCCCCTTTTCTGAACTTATAGGTCCTCCATCCACAACAGTTCCTGCACGAATACCAGAATCTTTGTTGGATTAAGGGCTTCAATGTCATTGACACTCATAACATGCATCCCTAGGATGTGGCATCTTTTCCCGGATAAGACGACACATTCTGTTAGGCTGTGAGTTGAGGACTCCTCTTCACATTCACAAAACATACACTGATTGTTACTATAAATAAAATAATATAATATAATAATATAAATAAATAATAAATAAATAAAAACCCATAAATAAAATAATATAAATATATAATATAATAATATAAATAAATAAAAACCCATAAATATATAATATAATAATATAAATAAATAATAAATAAATAAATACCCATAAATAAAATAATATAAATATATAATATAATAATGTAAATAAATAATAAATAAATAAATAATATAAATATATAATATAATAATATAAATAAATAATAAATAAATAAATACCCATAAATAAAAGATTATAAATATATAATATAATAAAAAAATAAATAATAAATAAATAAATACCCATAATAAAATAATATAAATATATAATATAATAATATAAATAAATAATAAATAAATAAATACCCATAAATAAAATAATATAAATATATAATATAATAATGTAAATAAATAATAAATAAATAAATAATATAAATATATAATATAATAATATAAATAAATAATAAATAAATAAATACCCAGTAACACTTAATATAGAATGCAATACTTTCAACAAGTCAAAAATCATAGGCTTATATCTCTAGAAAATCTGAACTCAATAAAGTAAATAAACAATGTTTTTTATGACATTTTTCTTGTATGTGCTGTGTTTAATTATGATTTGTATTTCTTGAGATTTGCATATCAAAGGTGAATGCAATTAATTATCAAATGCTTGTTTGCAAAATAACAAATTTACATTTCTGCAAATGGAATGAAACGCAAATTAACACCTTAAATGTGGCTGTAACCTGTGCTGCAAAACGACGGCAAAGCGGAACTGGTAATCGAATCGAGGCATATATATCGAAGTTTATATCGCAGCTATATATCCAATTGCACCCACATGCCACTGCAGCACGCCACAAAATGCTGGCGCCAGATTCCAAGGCGCGTTATTGTTGTTGTTGTTGTTGTTGTTGTTGTTGTTGTTGTTGCATGTATTCGACAGACTTTTCAATTAAAATTCAAATTGATGCAAACAAGTGGCCAAGCCCCATTCCAGTCACCGTCCCCAGTCGCCTTCGTGTTGTTGTTGTTGTTGTTGCTGTTGTTGTTGTTTTTGTTGTAGTGGCAGTTGCAGGCCAAGTCCACCAAGTCCACAAGTCCAGGTTCAAGCCCCGCATTAACAAATTGAAATCTACTCACTTCGCTTTGACAATGCAAACGCCCCCAAGCCAAAGCTCACAGCCTGAATTGCCTGATTTCTTTATTTCAATAATTTTGCATAGATTGCCCGTTCCGCCATAAGCATTATGCGAATGAGTCCCAAATCCCCCCCCTAGCCCCTCACCAATCTAAGAACCGACAAACTGTCATTTGATGGCGTCGCCAACGACGCCTGATAATATCGCCAATATAATTGGAGTTGCCTTTTGGCAACTATCGACTAGACTCTTGAATTTTAGTTGAGTGTCTGCAAGCAAGAAAAAAATATATAGTTCAAAGTCAAAGTTTTTCATATCTCTGCCGTTAATCTGCTGTTAGTTTTTGATTAATTGTCCAGGGAATGTGATTTGGCCTGCAGTTAAATGGGAGGGCCCACAATCTGACAGCTCTAAATAAAGTTGATAAAATAGTTTCGAGTTTTACAGAATTGCAGTTTTTGTTTTGAAGATTTGACTAACAGACTCAATTACTCAGAAAATAATTCTACACTTTTTTAACAAGTTGTATTTTACCGATCTAAATTTCGATAACTTCCGCTTTATAATCGTGTATCGGTCGCAACACGCAGTTGGCTTTATTTATCCAACTGTTTTCCATGTTGGCACACATTTCTCGCCACCCCGTCCCGCAATCTTTTTTCACCCCCTTCGCAGTGATGTAGACAATGACATTTCCTAGTTTTGCGGTCGGTCAAAAGTCTTCCTGGGGTAGAGTTACGGCAAGTGCAGAGGCCCCAACTCTCACTCTGTGTGCAACAACAGCAGCAGCAGCGGCAGCAACAACAGCCAGCCAGCCAGCCAGCTTGCAACTCGCGAGCATAATGCAACATGACATGCGCCGCATGTGCAACACAACAGCCGACCGAATGTTGCAAATATGAGTTCATTATTTAAACGTTGACCAAAAACAAATTGACAAGTAAATGCGGCACATGGCTGAGTTTTGGTGCCCAGCTGAAGCCGTAGCTGATGCTGATGCTGATGCTGAAGGCGTCCCAGTTTGCTTGGAGTCTCTGATCATAGTGGTTCCTAGGTGGGTTCGCATTTCTGCTCCAATAGATGCCGTTGATGTTGTCCACATGCGACGCTCTTGTTATTATACTCTGTCATCAAAAAGTATTCCAGTTTTGTCATAGATTAAACTCTTGATCAGTCCTTGACTACAGCTGCATTTTCGCATTTTTATCTGAAAATAAAAATTAGATTTTTGATTCATATTAATAACAATAATCCAGTACCTAAGCAAATATGTAGATGCTAGAATAGAATCCTCAACATATAATTTTCATAGTTTCAAATAGCGCAGATAACTTAGACAGAAGTCATTTTTTTGATGATAATTTATAATTTCACTCAAATATTATTCTTTCGCATTTATAAATAAATTTTTAAATAGTCGATTTTTGGCTTAAAAGAGTATGCAATCTGCGCTGTTCGTGGAACCAACTTGTTGTGCGCACAGAGACAAAAACATAGGCGCTTTTTGGCGTCATCAACGCGCACACATTGTGCTCTTAAAACGGAGGACGCCCCGCACCGCACCGCACCGCGTGCCACTTCAAAAGACTAAAAACCGACAGAGCGCCAGAGCACCACGCACCACCAGGCCGCACCACACAAAGATAGAGGCAGGCAGGCAGGCAGGCGCCTTCTTTGGTGGCTTGATCTTTGGCCGGCACGAGGCCAATGCCCAGCTTAGCCAGTCTTAGCCAGAGTCGCGCGGACGCACTTCCCACTTGTTTGCCCGCTCATTCGTTTTGCAGTTATGAGTTTGCAACAACAACAACAACAACAAGAGTAACAACAACAAGAGTAACAACAACGTTTGTCGACGTGCAACGTCATAGGCTCAACTTGTTAACGCTTTGGCCTACAGTGTAAAATTGCGCCTCATCCTCAAAACAAGCTAACCTGCGGCCTGCTGTTGTTGTTGTTGTTTCTGTTGTTGTTGTTGTTGTCGTTGTTAATGATGCCTTATAATGCCAGCGCGCCTGATTTGCCACAATTTATTATGAAAATCGTAATAATCTCGGAGATTTCTGAACCCACAAGACGCATTTGTCTTTGACGTCGGCGTCGCCGCTTATCTTTCTGGCTGAGCAGCAACGACGACTTTGACTTTGACTATGGAGACCTGGTCTAGTGGCGTCCTGGTTTGGCCCCATCCGTCAGCGTCGGCGCGTCGATAGCTGGTTAATGCTTTTGCCAGCCGCTTTTGCCGCTTTGGTAACACGATACGCAGTGCTTAAACCCGCATTCACTACACCGACCCACCCCTCCCCCCACCGCAGCAAGCACACCACCCGCTAGAGGAGCTCTTGCTGCGCGTGTCATATTGGCATTTCCTCTTTTGGCGGGCAACGCCTACGTGACGCTCAGATAACCAGGTCCAGGACGTTGCCTCGTCTCTAAAGACGAGCCTCGTCTTAAATCGTTTTCAAATTGATTTTTGCCGTCAAATTTGCACAGCCGGAGCTGATCTGTGCTGAGCTGTGCTGAGCTGAGTTGAGCTCCACAGTATTCGCAGATGCCTCTTTGTGGATGTGGATCATTTCATGTTGCGCTTGTTGTCGTCGCAAAATGTTACTAATAGTTGAAAATTACAAGCCAATAGTCGTTAGTTTATGCAGCTCGTTTTCCATTTACTCCAATGACTTGGAGCACGAGTTGGAATACGAGTAGGTGGCTCCACAACTGCCTCGAACTCTGTTGATAAATGATGAAAAGACTTCAGCTTTCCTAGCCAAAAGTGCATGCAACACATATATATATTTGCTATGACAACCTATTACTAATCCAAATCATATGAAAGATCTTATATTATAAATGCTTTAAATATTTATTAAATTAAATTGTATTCAATTTCATTAAAGTTCAACTGGAATCGATATGTGACTAATATCTCTATGCATATCTCTGTGCACAGTTTTGGTCGGCAGCTATTAAATAACCCATAAACAATGCAGCCAAAAAGACAATTTAATCGATTCGAGACAAATTGAAATGCCAAACAAAAGCAAAAGACGATAATCAAATACAGAGAAAAAATTCGAGCAATTGATAGATAACTGGAAAACGCAGCTAAAAGCGCGCTGAAAAATGTTTATCTCTTTTCAAATGCAACAAAGGTGTTTGCACATGTCCAAGCAAATAAAAAACAAAAAAAAAAAAACAAAAAAAAAAAAAACAGGCAGTCAGCGGAGACCTGACTTTGGGAACGTGCCCCGCAGACCGATGCCGCGTTTTTATACAGGATAATGCAAATAAATTCAGCGGCCGAAAAAAAACGTTGGGCAAACAAATTGCCGGTCAGACAAGTCTGCACACACACACACACAGTCGAGTCGCACACACACACACACAACACACACACACACACACACACACACACACAACACACACACAGAGAGCACTGGAAAAATCAAGATAAACGCTCTAATTGAGATTAAATTCATAATTACGATCGCACCGGCGACACTTTTATGGTGTTCTTTAATTAAAGTATTTTTTCGCCATACCGCACAGTGTCAGAGTTGTAGCTGGAGTTGGAGCTGAAGCTGAGGCTGTAGCTGGTGCTGGTGTTGGAGTCGTTGGGGCAGGAAATCTGAAACGCTTAGACGGCAAAACAACCTATCGGGGTTTGGGGGGTCCATTCGCATAACGTTGACTTTTCGCAGCTCTCTTGGTGAGCTGGTCGAGAAGGTGTTGAGTAATTTTCAGAAAAGCCTTCCTCCCCCCCCCCCCACCGTTTGACGCCCTGTTGCGTTACTTAAGCGCTGATTGAAATCACAGACGCTGATCACATAAATTGCCAGATTTTCGGTATACATGACAGAGACCCAGCCGCAGACTCGCTCCACCAGCTCCAGCTACAATCTGCAGCTCCATGGTTCAGGTTCAGCTCTATGTCGCCGCTGCTCATACCTCCCCCCCCCCACCGCCGCAAAAAAAAACGCATAATTGCATTGTATGTTGTGTGTAATTGAAATTAATACGAGTGTATTACACCGAGCGAAATGACTTATTTCATATGGGTTAATTTGACGCCCCTGCATGTCCGATAATTAAGCAATTTAAGCGGCTTGCATATTGATTTATGATATAGCAATAACCACAACGATAACTGGTAGCTTACTATGGGCCACAAACAGCACTGAAATGACCAAAAAAAAAAAGATACGCAATTTGCGCATTTGAGTCTTGGACTTGTACTTGGACTAGATTTAACTATTTATAGTATTGATAGGTAATATATTAAGCCTAATCTTTCATTATATTATTTATACATTACACATTTGTAAATTTTAATAGGTATTTCGATTAGTGTAAAACACACTTTTATAATTTAATTAACTTTTTTAAGGAGTGTACTTAACTTTAGCAAATTAGTAAGTAAATTCCACTCACTCTTTCCACACCTACAGATTAGTTTTTAATGTGTTTGTTTTTTTTTTTTTTGAAGTACGTGGTGAAATTCTGAACTGGTTAGTCATGTTTGCATTAAACACATCATTTTTATATCATTTACGATATTATCGCGATAATATTTATGACTTGGACAAATAGTTTGGATCATCAACATCAGCAGTTTTGCTGTATTAGTTCCGCTTCTCACATTAGCATTAAGATTTAAATGTTGCGCTTATCAACTCAGCTGTGTGGCATCAAATGGGGTACCCACAGAGACGTCTAGATAAATCTGTGCTATTGTCAAATGGTTTCCCATACAGAGACACGAAAACAGAGGCAATACTCCCGCCACTGCGACTGTCTCACACGCGCTGGACCGAACCCACCAAGAGATGCCCATCGATGATGTCGCATTAATCGAATGCGTAAATTCGTAAAGATCGTTGATAAGGAGGATGGCTGTGTGGGTAGCCCCAAAGGTGACCTGCGATTCTATCGGAAAGCTCATTGAAACAATTAAACGGGGCACGCGGCTGCTTCTAGTGAGTTGTGTCGGGCCTAATGATGATGAGGCCACCTCCCAATTCAAGCGAGAAGGAGGAGGAGGAGGAGAAGGAGGTGGAGGAGGCAGTGGCAACCCGGCTCCACAGATAAGGCATTAAAAAGCAATTATGACGACAAATCTGTAAACATACGGCAATCGTTTTAATGGCGGACTTAACGCAACATTTAGAAGGTAATAAAAACAAGGCGGGCGGCGCCACAGACCGCCTCAATGTTGCATTAACATAAAAATGTCATAAGGTTTATGGGAGATGCGCTTAGCCAGATCGATCTGCCAGATACATATAACATATATATATATATATATATATAAATTAAGCGGACAGCACAGCTGCCACACACTATCGAGATCAGTTTGCAATTGTAAGTGTGTGTGGATAGGTGGAGGGGGGGAGAGAGGGAATATACACATTGTGAGAAGTTAAGGCCCTCAAATTGGTGTGCCCTGTGATAATTGCGTAGGTATTTCAGAAGACGACGCTTTCAATCTGTAACATAAATTATGAGAAACGATCGTAAATCTTTGACATGGATCATGGATCATGGATCATTGCTGTGTTGCTGTGGCAAATGAAACATGCCTGGCTTAAAATAGAAGTTTTGTATATAAAGCAAATGGTTTATGTGGGACTAAAATTTAAATTTAAATAAATGTAGAAATAATTATTGTTGTTCAAAAATTAACATCCCAAACTTAATGATATATCACTGTGACTTATAATTCTGAATAATTTTCACCTGATTCAATCGAAGGACTGGCAATAAAGTGAATAATTTAAAACAAAATATATCCCATACCTGTGACTGTGACTCTTTTAACCCATTAGGAGGCACCGGAAACCGCTGGCAACATTAATTATGTCTCTGATTCGTGCATATAAAGTTAGCAAACCCCTCTCAGCCGGACCAACAGACAACACACAGAACAAGACACATGCTACACACACATGAAAAGTGACCCAGAGACAAACCCAGAGAATGCGAACGACCCGCCGCATCGCGATGATTCAAGGCGCTGGTCAGAACCAGAACATAAAAGGCAGAACCTACAAAAGTAGCTCTGGCTATAGGAGAGCAGAGCTGGAGTGTGGTAGGGAGAGGAAGAGGGGTACACATAAGAAGAGCAGTAAGAAGCAGGCAAACAGATCGCTCATTGAGCGTAACAAAGGTGCACCTTCAATGAAGCCTAACCAAATAAGGCAGGCCACGCAGAATTGTGGATGACGACGTCGTCGACGTCGACGACGGACCATACGCAAAAAAAAAAAAAATGCTGGCACTTTTGGGGTGTGCTCCATACGAAATGAAACGGTGCAGTGGAGCGACGGGGCAGTCAGTGTCTGTCTGTCTGTCTGTCTGTCTGTCTGTCTGTCTGTAGGAGCACCCATTTTACCTGCAACGCGTTCTTTGGGTGACTAAACACTTGTTTCGCTTCAATAACGCACCGGCAAAGTCGACGCCGACGACGGTCCAAGTTTGCCGCTGCTGTCATCTTCTGTGCGCGAGAAGGGGCTCGTTGGAAAGGCGTGCTTGGGGGGGTGGGTGGGGGGTGTGCAGTAGACGTACGATCATCGAAAACATATTTTAACAAGTACGCAATACACCGCATACAAAACGCTGACAGCGTCTCTTATTTTTTTTTTTTTTTAAGGCGCTGTCCGTTCAATTCGTTGACTTAAGGTGAGGATCGCAGATCTGGCTATGGGTACGACGGGGTTAGAGGGGGTTAAGCAGTCTCTATAACGGGCAGGCGACGGCAATGAGGCATAACGGTGCTGCTTGCTCGTGTTTTGTGCCCGTGCCCGTGCCCGTGCCAGACCCGAGACCTAAGACACAACTCCCGGAAGCGTCATCGTCCGGTTCTTATGGGCTGGGTCTTTGGAGAGCAGAGCAGTGCCCAAGACAAGTCGCAGGTTAGTGTCGATTGCTTATGCCTTTCAACATAATCATCGATGTGTGTGATTTGTTTTTGTTGCACCAATATATATATATATATATATATATATATATATGTAAATATATACATGCGTTTCGCTCTCAAAATTATGGGAAATAAAAAAATAAATATTTAAAAAAAAATTTTAAAATGTTTTATTTATGAGAAGCAGACAGCAATTCAAGTAAATCGCATTCTGAGGTGTGGTTTTTGGGTGCACAGCGTAACAGATATAGAAATTATGATTGTGCTTTATGGGCTTTTAATGCATTCACTACTATCGTTGTGAGGGGGGGGGGGGGTGGAGAGGGGGACGGGTTAGTTGAGGGGAAGCGTGCACTTTCAGCCGCAATCAAATGCAACACAGTTTGAGATAACTTGTAATTCTATTCCTATTTTCATATATATACACATATTAAATACACAAATCCACTCAATCAAATTCAAATTCAAATTCAAAAGCACTTTTCAACCGCCAACGCATCCCCCCCACCTCCCCATCCTCATCTCTTTATTCATTTAGTGTGTTGTGCTTGTGTAAAAACAACTTTCCAACATTAATGATAATTTGTATCGTAATTGAAATCGAAATGCCGTGAATAAATGCCGCTTTGCACTAAGCCCCGAGACTTTCAGAGAATGAGCGTGCCAAGGAGCGGTAGCTGTTGGAAGGTGTACAAAGGGGTGGCGGCGGTTGCACCAACAAGGAACACCTTTTAATACCAGAACCAGTTGAGGCAGTTAAAGCGGCACAGCACAGGTGCCAAACCAAGTCAGGCCAATGGATTTAACAGCATCTCCCCGCCCCAAAAGCGGAGTGAAGTGGAGCGATGTGGAGTGGAGTGGAGCCAAGTGGAGTGGGCCTGAGCGAAAGCGCAGGCAGCAGCTTTTCAATGTGTAATCCATTTTAATGCCAACACCATTACGAACAGTAGCCTCAGTGTCACATTTAGCAAGAGCAATGCAACAAAAAAAGCAACAAAAAAAAAAAGAAAAAATGCAAAGCTGCCATCTGCTTCAATGGACACCACTTGGATACACCACTTGGATACTTACACTGATGAGCAGATCATGGAGAAACGGTTTGAATTGTTCAGATTCCGCGACCTTTTACAGTTACACATACATATTGTAATTAATTATATGGTGTCAGCTCTTATGATCATTTTACCTCGAAGAAGGATTTGATACACTTTAAGAATTTCACATGTACAAAAGTGAGAAAGCTCCATAACTGAACTTCAAATCTTTCAAAGAATATATCAACTATAATTAAATTTATGTTTTGTATAGTATTTTTAGTATATAAACTATAATTAAAGTTATGTTTAGTATTAACTATAATTAAATTTATGTTAAAAATAGTTGATTTTGAGGCGAAAGCTATCTGGTTGGCAGTAAAACGAGTTAAGCTTGTCAACTTACTATAAAATGTGACATTTTTATGTGGTAACTGACACTTTTGAAAAATAATTTTACTTCAGATTTAACTGTAAACAGTTTGTTCAATTCAATTCAATAACGAATTGTAATATTTAGCATAACATTGAAAGTTATAATTCGCGTAATTATTGACAAACTTTTTAAGTTTTTATTTATAATTGCTTCAAGAAGTAGTAGAATAAGAATGTCTGAAGATATTCGAAGGCCTGTAAAATCGAATACTGGAAGTACCATCAATTGGATCTTATGGAAAACAAGCTTGATATTATTTGGTTTTGTTTTGAGCCTTTTAATAGTGTCTACTAAATGCGTCAAGAATGACTCCATTGATTTGGATTATAATAACCTATTTGAGCGGCTTGGCGAGAAAAACACTTCCAGTACTTGGATTAATACCAAATTAGATGTTAAGCTTGGTGACTTACCCAATACAGAGTTTAGCGCCTTTCAATCCCAAGCTGTCTACACCAAGGAATCCAATTATTCCATGTTCGCGATGGGTCCTGTCTACAAATTTGTGCACTTTTTTTTCGATCAACTTGAGCCAATATTGCCTGGTAAGTGATTGAAATTGAACAGCTCAACTTATTAGCTATGTGGATATAGGCTATGTTGTGGTTAACGTCGGGAATATCCTCTCCCTGGGGCCGAAGGTGGCATCTAACGATTGGAACAGCCTATTCTCGCAGTATTGGGGTGTGTGTCTGTGGGTGATTTTCCTGCTCATTCTCATCGTAATCGCACCTTTCATCGCGTAAGTGTACTAAAATTAGACAATAATAACCCTTATCATATTTGTTTTGTTTACAGTGTATGTTATTGTTGCATCTGGTGTCGGCGTTGCACAAAAGGATGTCCACCATGTGAGCAGCAAAAGGATGCACTCAAATTTTACTGCTGGAGTTCCATTCTCGTCTTGCTTATGCTTGGAATTTTGTAAGGCCAATGCAAGTCATCTAAAAATTTCGAATGGTCTTAATACTATTGCAGGTTAGGACTTATAATTGCCTATGCGAACCATTCTTTGCTAGATATTGGACTACACCAGTCAAATATTCTCAAGCGTCGTCGCACCGAGGACACTTGCACCATCCTTAAGGATGCTGACCGGCACATTGAGCATCTCTTTAGAACAAATTATGATGAGTTGAGTGAACATCTAAATAAAATGTTAAATGGTGAGTCCATAAATACAATTGTTTAATTTTTAGTTGCTAATATTCAATTTTTTGACAGGGGCAGGCCATCACGTCTACTCTGAACTGATGGAAATTTCTGAGTGCGTTGCGGCGATCGAATTTGTGCGAATTGTGATGAACATGGAAAAGGCGCACTCTTTGATTAAAAGATTGCAAAGAGTACAAACGGATCTACGGTTTTACAGCAGTCAATTAGTAGACGGTAAATAAATTGTTTAAACTTTATTAATACTAAATTATATAATTTACTAGGCTTGCGCGATATAAAGCGTGGCTTAAGCTACGTTGCCATTTCGATGTGTGGAAATAGCGATTGCGTTCACTTTTTAGAAAGATCGAAAGTTCAATTCATCGATACCTCACCGTGTCTTCACTTTGACAAGGTAACAATTAGATTAAGTGAAGATTGTTTAATTATGCCTATGATCACACAGCTACCCAATATCGAAGGTTATATGAAAGGCATTGAATCAATAATAAAAGCAAGGAATTTCACTGGAATCAGGTTCTACGGGTTAGAAAGATTGGTTAGGGCACGTGTAAATCCTATCGTTCCACCCCTGCTCAAAGATATTAAAGCGGGCCAGGAATATTTTCGTGGTGAATCAACAGCCCTACGTAAAATTATCGATGATGTGATCTCTGAAATTTATTCAAAAACTGTGATATCGAGCCGATCCTTTCAAGACCTAATTGAAAAATTTGGCTCAGCCCGAAAAATTTTTCATAATATGATTTTTGTGGTTATCTTAATGGTAAATTCGTTAATCGAAGTTTTTGATTTTAAAATATGCATTCCAACAGTCATAAAAAGATTTATCGTTAATTTATTGTAATTAAAAGTAGATTCCTTTCCATTTTCGGTTGCAGAGAAAAATAACAAACAATTTAATTTTTTCATTTCAGATTCTGATTTTCCTGACAATAGCGATTTTACTTGGATGTTGTGACCGTAAAAATAGCAATAAGATCTGCAAGAAAAGCACTGGAGCAACTTTCCTGTTAATGTAAGTTTGTAAAGAAATTTTGTATTTCTCTATTTCAGTTATCTTTTTTTTTGCAGTGCCATAATGCTGATATTCAGCGTGTTCTCAATTGTAGTTTTAGTTGGACTATTTTACTATGTTATGGGTTTGATTACCTACCAGGGAGCATGTGCACCGTTCAAAGATCCTCAAACTAAATCGATTTTAAGTCGCAAGGATTCAGGTATTGATCTGAATTGGGATACGAGAAAAGACCAATCGAAACGTCTGTCACTGCGTATGTCAACTGAAATTGGAGAGTGTTTTCCCAATGAGACGATCTTTAGTATACTTCTGGGCTCAAATTTGTATGATCTCGAAAACAAATTGCGTGTTAAGCTTCTACATTCCCCTACGCCGGAGCTAATATTTTTTCCGTTTAATTTGACCCATTTCAATATAGACCTAAAAGTATCAAAGCTGATTAACAATAACTTTAAGGATTATCACAGTAAAAAGTTTACAGAGTTTTTGTGCGACGATGTAACTCCAGTTGAATTGACAGAAATAATCAGGGAAATATTTCGATTACACCCAAAACTATGGACTCAGTGGGGTATATATGATTGGGCAAGAATCGCTCTTCAGAATGAAGCTGTCAACATTCAAAAATTATACGACGAAGTTGTGTCCAGAGTTTTATCCCATATAAATGAAATGAGGAAAATAGTGCTCGAAATTGATGGGCTCGTCTTGTATAATAACACTCAATTTGACGAATCCCTGAATAAATTGCAGGAAATGGCAACACGAGCCACCAGTTTCATGAAAGAAAAGGGCGAAAAAACCGCATCAGAATTACGACGAAATGTCTCAGTTTATGTTGACGAACAAATTAATAATTATATCGAAATGGTTATCGGGGAATGCCAAAATAATGTCGGGAAATGCGCTCCACTTTCGTATATTTATTATCGTACTGTGGACATGGTCTGTGAGCGCCTGATCAATCCTATGGTAAGTTCCACAAACATTATATAATTATCCTTATTTATTATATATTATTCTTATTTTAATGTCATTCTTTAGAACGGTTTATGGGTGGGTCTTCTTCTTTGCGGTCTATTTTTTGTGCCTATCCTTTTTTTGGCCCACCACTTGCAGTGCTTGTACAGGAAGATGTATCAATATAGACCTTATGATTTGCATGAAATCGAAGACGGGTAAGATTTCTACGTTATTCCTATCATCACAAATTAGTCATGGCTGATCCGGACTGTCCAGTCCAACTGTCCACAGTTGCCCACGCTGCATGACGTACGGGGCACCTTTCCGTACTGGGTTTTTTGCTGATCTGCCACACTTCTGTGGCAATGAGATCACAATGGCTAGTATTGTGCCTGAGTCCGCAACGGTTGCAGCATCGGTGGCAGGAAGCGAAGAGATTGCCAGCAGCATCCTGAAGCGAAAACAGGAATAAAACAAATTTCATTTTATTTTATATTCAATTACTTAAATTTATATATCGTTTGCGTTTGATAGTTTTAGAATTTCTTTGAAATAAACCAAAGGAAACTTGTTAATTATTAAGCATAATTATAATTAACGATTTAATTAGTTTTAACTGGATAACTTTATTAACAAAAGCTTGTAAAATTTACGAACATTCAATTTAATTTTAATATAGTCCTCGATTTTGTTTTTTGGGTTGATCAGGGATGTCTCCGACAAACTTACACAAATATATTCTAACCGCAGAGTTTCCTAACGTGTGTTTAAGGCAGGATTCAGCGACCTCAATCCGTCGAGAGATTAGGGCGTGCAAGTGGTTAATGAGATAAGAGCTTGGTTCATAAGAGTGTGTCCAGTGTGTCCAGGTCATTTTGTGTATCAGGCGCCAAGTGCTGGGAAACAGGTTACTCGCAAGTAAATGGGGAGCGAGAGTGGGAAGGTGATTCTGATGAACCATCGTGGTTCTGGCCGGTGTATTAATCACGTCGATTGTCCGATATTGCAGGGATATCTTTGTGGGCAAGCGGAGTTTGCTGCACTTTGCTGTGCCTCGATAGCATAATTTATCAAATGCCACAGTCAGAGCCAGAGTCAGAGCCAGAGCCAGAGCCAGAGCCTTGCCTGAACAGAGAACGGAGAACAGAGAACAAAGAACAGAATCAGAATCAAAGTGAAGTGAAGTGAACTGAGTCAGTGCCTCGGCATGCCATAATGAACCTTAGCCTACTTACTAAGGCCGCTGGTTGTTTCCCACAATTATGTAAAGCAGGAGAAAAATTGTGGAAAATGTGCACAGTGAGCGGTGGCCAAAGAAACAAACATGCCTCGCAACTAGCAACTTTGGATAAGGTGCATCTCTCGACGGGGCCAATTGGTTGGCCAAATTATAATGCATTACTTCATAACTCCCCGCCAGCAACTTGTTTGAACTGAGCCAAAAAGATTCCCTGGGCCAGTGGGCAGTGGGCAGCAGCAGCAGCAGCAGCAGCAGCGGCAATCAAATCACTTGTTGCCCCAAAGCTAGCTACAAGATTGTTAGACAATATGCAACGGCAACAACAACAACAATTGTTGCTGTGGCCTACATAGTCCTGACTTTAGCCTGCCACCCCCCCTACTCCGCGGAGCAGCTCCTGTCCCCTCTGGTGCTCTTCTCTGTGGCAGTTAATTTGATTATGTTTGGCTGCATTGATTAACTGCCGCCTGACATGACGGCTCAATTCCCAATTCCAATCCCAACTCGCACCCCCTCCAGCGTCCATGATTATCGATTGCGCAATGTCCCCGTCTCGTCTTTGACTAAGTCTCTTTCTTGTCTTTGGCAAACAACGAATTGGCCCTTTAGCTAGTTGCCAGCCTGGGCAACGTTGAACTGACAACGATCGCGTAATCGCCCTTAATCCATCAATAAAACGGGGCCATCACGATATCGTTGCTCCCCAATTGTTGGCAGTTGCCACCGTTGCCCAAAAACCAAAAACCAAAAAAAAAATACACAAAAAAAAAAAAAAAAACTGGCGGCGACTGTTGTCGACAACATCAACAACATTCAAATTTGCCAATTGGAACTTAGAAGCAACTGCAGAGCGCAATGCAACTCCAAACACCATCAGTCAACACAATCAATCTTTAGGACCCCCCCCCTTCCCCAACAGCGGAGTGTAGTGGAGCAAAGCAGAGATTCAGGATTGGGATATCGAGTAGTTTGCCGAGTTTGTTGTGAAAATATTTGAACTGTTTTTATTCATTAAGTGCATTATTGGAGCTTAACGAGCAGCTCGATCGATCAAGTGCCCTTAAACCTTTCACTAATGATTTGATTACGTAGCAAAACAAAAGTATTTCCTCTTCACCCCCCCTCCCCATTGTTTTTATCTATGCCACAGAGTCGACAGCATGTGGAGCCTGGCCCCAGCTAGTTGAAGTTGCACAAATTTGCTGGAAAATTATTGTTGGCAGTTACAAAGCTGTCTTAAATTAGTATTAATTGAAAGCTTTTGTTGGTTTTACATAACTTAAAATAGTTAATTTTCAATAAATTGGCTACTATTAAATAACTACATAATCCTGGAGTCTTCCGCTTCCAATATTACTTTAACAACACATTTTAAGCCAGAAACATTTACATTTCGTCAGTTAACAGAAATCAGTTTAAAAACCCCGAATATAATCTGAATATTTTGTGCTTGCTATTACAATAACCCTCATCAAGAAAATACCCTGTGTATTGCCACATATACCACATACCACGGCATCTGCTATCTGCCTTGGCTTTGCCACTTCTCACCTGAAATTCAGGGAATGATTCAAAGTGGATAACAAATGTCCTACAGACCCAAAACAAACGATGCGCATTCACTTTTATTCCTTGGCATATGCAACAAAGAAACAAATTAACTGATGATCAGTGTCAATGGAATGCAACCATGTAAATTATACACACATACACACACAGACACAGACACACACAAGGCGGACACTCTACACCACACCAACACAACACAACACAACGTAAAAACAACAACAACAACAACTTGGCCATAATTTAAATACAAGCCCGGCCAACAACAACGAACCAAAGACAGAGATATTGGTAACGGTGACTGGCTGAATCGTGTCGTGATTACAGGTTGTTTGGAGGATTGGCCACAACGCCAGAACTATGCGAATGTTGTCGCTTTTTAAGCGATGAATTAAGCGATATTTGCAATTAATAACTGTCATGCTGGAAATCTGTTCGAATATAAAATTTGTTTAACTCAAATCAAAGCGCAGCGACTGAACAACAACAACAACAACAACTACAGCAGACATCTGGCTCGACTCCCACTCCTCCATCCCCTGTCCCCCCCTCCCCCATCACCACGCTGCTATTCCTTGTTCTTCCTTGACGATGGCCCAGAGATTTCGCAAGCGACTTTCGTGTTAATGGTATGCAGGCAATGCCATTGATTTCACTTCGATTATGGGGCACATAAAGAAACGCTTATGGAGCCCGGGACCGGGCCCATAGTCGGGGCCCGAGTCGAGGTCGCCGCAGTCCGCCGCCACGTGCGACCAGAAGGCGGCAAAAGTTATTGACTGATTATGAGATTTGGCACGCCATGAGCAGCTAGTCGGCGGGATGGCTGTTTGGCTGGCAGGAGAGACAAACACACACACACACACACACACACACACAGAGAGCTCCAAGTGAATGCACAAGCAACTCTTGCAGTCATTTTCGAGGCGTCGCGACGCGTCGGCAGATTATATGTTTTGAAAGTGCAAAGCCAGCGAGTGATTTCTTTATGAATTCATTAAACTTTAAATTGGTTTTAAATTGGCCACAGTTGTATGCTGTTTGCATGTATCTGTGTGTGTGTGTGTGTTGGGGTGTGTGCGAGGAATTTGGCACGACCTGCTTGCCAAAAAATTATCTGGCAGCATACATCTACATACAACGCCTGCCTGCCTGTGCCTGTGCCTGTGCCAGTGCCTGCCTGTATTGCCACACTCGTGTGTGGCCATAAGGAAGCAGCAGCAGCAGCAGCAGCCTTTGGGCCAGGCCAATAATATTAATAACACGCACTTTGCCTGGGTGCTGCTGTTGTTGCTGTTGCTGTTGCTGTTGGACAGCTGCCCCATTGGGCAACGCCATCGCATCTTTTGTTTGTTTTCATTAAGAAAATATTGCAGCGTCAACTTGAAATCAATACCGAGGCCAAGGTCCATGCCCGCACCGGCACCCGCAGCATCAACATATCCAGCATCAGTTGCACCTACAACAACAACAACAACAACAGCTCGATGCATAACGCACAGCAACAACAACAACAACAACAACAACAACACATGCAGACCACGCCTTTTGTTTCACGGCTGCCTTTCTGATGGGGGTGACTGATTGCGATTGTGCAGCAGGCAGCCAAACAGTCCGTCAGTCAGTCCGTCAGTCAGTCAGTCAGTTGGTGCAACAGTCTGCCCAGTTTCAGTTCCAGTTGCAGTTGCAGTTGTTGCAGGACATGTGCAATGTGCCGTTTGTCAGTGGCGCAGAAAAGAAAGGAGTTTTACTTTGTGTTTATCATGACTGGTGGCTGCTGCTGCTGCTGCTGCTGGTGATGCTGCTGCTGGTGCTGCCTGGTGGTGCCTAGTGGTGCCTGGTGTGTTGATGGTAGTGGTGGTGGTGGTGGCGCAGCCTTCTACAGAAATCTGATACTTTCTGCTCTGCTCGTAATTGTGCAGATGCATTTGCTAAAGGTGTCACTTGAGTTGTTGTTCTTCTTCATGTTGCTGTCGTGTCGCCCAGCTATTTTTGACTAACGACAACGGCACAAGTTGGCCACGCGTTTGAGATTTGAGCCGGGGGTTGAGCATAATAGGGAAATGTGTGTGTGTGTGTATTCACAGACTCCATACAAGTCACACCTGTTTTTGGTGTGTGTAGGAAGTGTTTGTGCTACTTAAGCGCCGCTTAAGAAATGACATAGGAAGTGCGTCTTGGAAAGGGTTGCTCCAGCTGCAGAGGTTCTTTCTATATATACATACATATATTGTGGATGATTTCCCTAGGAAAGTGAAGATCAATATAAATTTAGAGTCTGTAAAAATTTAGAAAAAAAGAAGATATAAATTTATCCTTAATGCATTTATTTTTTAATGTATTAATTAAAGAAGTTTTGATCGTAATTACTTATTAACTGAGGAACAATTTACTTGAATTTGTCATTTTCAAAATACTTGATTTAATCACTTTTAAGCATTATTAAATTGTATTAAATTCGTTTCAGATACAGATTGACTTTCAGTTAATTCGCAAATTTCGTTTCTCACGTTGGCCAAGGCAAAGAAGGCAATTAAAATGATCAAATAATCAATAAACGATTGCATTTAGTAGCAGGCACAAAACGTGCATTTAATTGAGGCTAGCAGCAACAGCAGCAGTCGGCAGTCGGCAGTCGGCAGTTGGCAATGGGTAACAGGCCCACTTCATGATTACATAAAATTATAATTTAAATCAAATAGCGCAAAAAACTAAATAACAAATAATAAATAAGAAAACCAGCCAAAAAATCAAGCTAAATGCTTTAAGCAGCCACCCACTCGCTGCGAAGGACGCGACGGCTGCAACTGCGGCGCCTCAGGCCAAATTATAACGATCTCTTTGGAGTCTCTTTGCCAGTTGCCAGTTGCCAGTTCCGTTCAGACAGTTGGCCAAAACAATGCCCGCTATGATCGCGAGCCGATCAAAAACGGCAACCAGCCGTTGCCAGCCTCGCTGCGACAACCGACAATCGACAATCGATAGTCGACAGTCGACAGTCGACAGACGACAGACGACAGTCGACACAACCCGCAGGCGCCTCAAACTTAAATGAAATTGAAATGGCCACACAATTATAAGCAAGAACAAGAAGGAATCGCTTCAAGTCGAGTGCCGAAAATTAAATACACTTGTGAATTTTTAAAACGACTTCATTTCGAAGTGAACATTAATGTAATCGGTTTTTAGCCAAAAGATTTACTAAGCCATATTTCTTAGCACAATTTATGAAACTTTTAAAATATATTCTGTGATATGTTGAACTAAATTTTGCTGAAATTTTAATTACGACAACAAAAAAGTAGATAATACAAAAACTGAATCTTTTTTATGACAGCTTATTAACTTTGTGATCTGTCTAGGCAAAAGACAACTTTAAGTTGAAGTAAAATATATCATATCTAAATATATAAATAGAAAAAAATAATATGATCATTAAGCAATACTTTTTTTTGATTCTCATCGATTATAAATTCTGAATTTATATACTACATTTCACAATCTTCCACTTCAAGACTCCTTTCAGATATTTTTTATCAACTAGGAACAGAGTATTGCATAGTTGAGAGATATTTACAGCTTTTTTTTTAACATGTTTATTGTTTTTGATATTATTTGATTAGCCATTTCAAATGTTGTCTCTAAGAATTTCCTCAAACTCATTGACTTGATTTTGATTTGTTGTCCCATTGAGCCCAATTGTTGAGGTTATGCAACTGCAATGCGGAGTACAATGGAGCTTTGGAGCTTGGAGCACGTGCAGACCTTGCCAAGCTGTTTGGGAGAAGACAAAAAGACTGGAAAAAAAATAATCTTTCGTTGGATGCAACTGAACGTTTGGCAACTCTTGGCAACGCTTCTCGTATCTCGTTTGCATCATCTGCATAATGTTTTTTGTTTTTGTTTTTGTTTTGCGATTATTATTATTATTATTAGTTTTATGCATTTGCAGTTTTTTGCCGTTTTAGCCAAACTCCAAAGTTTGGAGTTGCTGTTTTAATAGTCGTGGTCAGACATTGAGACTGGCGGTGGTGTCAGAGTTCAATCAAATGAATGGCACCCACAACATTTAATGTCTTTGATGGTTTTATTAGTCGAATGCCGACAGACACAGGCCAGCAGATACTTATCCAACTATTCGAATATTCGAATATTCAAGTGTGTATTCGTAATCTGTAGTCCACTGACTCATTAGCCATTGTTGTGCTGATGAAGTTGTTTGCAGTTTTTGTTTTTTTTTTTTTTTTTTTGTCTATTTTTGTTGTTGATGTTTTTCTCGTTTTTTTCGAGCAGCTGGTTTGTGATTTCTGTAGCTGATTACTAATATTTGCAGCTAGGCTTTAATTTTTTTTTAGTATTTCTTTTATATTTATTGGTATGCAATTTGCAAGTTTAAGAAGAAAAAAAAGTTCAAGGTTCCAAAATTAAAAAGTAGCGCAGCCAACGAAACTGCTCAATTGTGATAATGCCGGTGCTGATGCAGATGCTGATGATGATGATGATGATGATGATGATGATGTTGATGATAATGGCACAGAGCTTTGGTCAAGGTTAGAAAACATCCTGAGGCCCATACAAAATTTGTTGGGCGGAGTTCAAATTGCAATATGCCAACAAAGCCAAAGCTAAAAAGTTATAATTTGGAATCTTTTTAACTTTACCGAAGCACATTTTATAATAAAGAAATAAATGTTGTTTATAGTGAATAAATGTTTTATACTGATTTTAAATAAATAATATAAAAGAAAAGAATAAAATGTCATAAGCAGATTTTTATAGAATCTAGAAAGGTAATATTTTTATTGATGTTTTTAGATATCTACCATTCAATATAAAGAAGAGTTGAAATTTTGGAATTACCTATGAATGCCGATTGTGGACTAGTCAAAAACTATAGAATTGTCGCCTTTTCTTCAAATTTGATGATTTCTCACCGTTCGCATATGTTCTATCTGCACTCTGAAACACTGACAGGCTCATTTGTTGCTAGTGAGCCGAGTCGTCTGACTCCCCACTAAACTCGCTCCCAGCATAGCCCAGCCAGCCCTAAATTGGAGTTCTCCGATTCTCCCCACTCGCTTGCTCTCTATATATATATATATACATGGATCATTAGCTTGGCCCTGGCAATGATTGCTGGCAACAAGTGTTACGCCCAGCCAGATGACAATAGCTTTCAAATGTTTCTAATTAAAAAACGACGAAATGGGAAAGATCGAGAAAAAAAAACAACAGACGATGGGAAGCAAGGTATGCAATGCATGCAACAAGCTAAAGCCTCAGCTATATATAGATGCATATACACACACATGGATAAATACTCGCTACAGCTGCCTCTTAACTCTGCTGTGGAAGTGTAATGTGACCGACAACAAAAGCAGCAACAACAGCAACAACAACAACAACAACAACAGCAGAGCCCGCATAAAGTGAGCGTGTCGAGCCTATGGGACGCTAATCATAAGCATTTGGCGATGATTTAGTGTCGTCAGCCTGTAACACGTGTGTGTCTGTGTGTGTGTGTGTTTGTTGCAAGAAGTGGGGGCAATGTCGCAAACTGCAATCAGGCTGCCTCATCGTGGCGTGTCGGCATCCTTTCAAGCTGATTTTTCACACGCCGCACATTGTTTGTGCCACGTGAAATATTCCAATGGGCCGCACACAACTCACAAACCGATTACCCATTTACAAAAGCACCCAACTCCCCACCAATCTCCCCCCACCACTGCTCCACATGTGTTTTGTGGGGGTTTTTTGTCAACCGTTTTTTTTATTTAGGGCTGGCAGTCAACAGGCGCGTCATTAATTAACGTCCTGTTTGCCCTAAACCGTGTTGAGCATTTAATGCTATTTGCTTTAGACGGCGCCGCCGCATAACTGCTGCACTGCACCCACCCAATCAGACTGGCAGACAGACCACCCCTTTATCAGGCAAGTATATAAATACAACTCTGATCCCTCCCCTACCCCCTTCCCGCTTTCTCTTGCTATTTTCATTTTCATTTTCAATTTCAATTTTCGCGCTCACTTGCCACACTTTGTCGCGATGTGCTGGTAATTGCTGCTGCACTTCCATTTTACACTGTTTAATTGCGCCATCCCGTGCACCCCCTGCTTAACCCTACCCCTATGCGCATGGCTACTATTTATTGCTTCCATTTGGCTGCAAGCGGGTTTATTAGTACTCCACATCCCCGCGCTACTCGTCCACCATTTGGTGCTGTTGCTGTTGATTTTGGCATCTTCATTGACGTTTAACACGTCCAAAAGGGGTTGACAGCCCTTCACTTTTACTAGTTACATAAATGAGTTAACAACAGATGTTTACATAATTATTTTTATGATGTTTATCAATGTGCTGAGCTCAGTTAAAAAAAAAAACAATATTAACACAATACTTAATAAATTTTAATTGAAATAAATATTTAACACAGAAACTGAGTATTTGTAGACTTAAAGGATAATTTTTGTATTGTCAGAAACATTTGAATAACAAAATTATTTATCAAATATCATTTCTCTATCTGAAGTCTTATTTCGTCATATAATTTGATGATTATCCAAATCTCATCTACCATTTGAAACGTAATCAGCTAAATCTCTCAAACATCA
The DNA here is from genome assembly GCA_035042045.1 of Drosophila melanosoma. Lineage (NCBI taxonomy): Eukaryota > Metazoa > Arthropoda > Insecta > Diptera > Drosophilidae > Drosophila > Drosophila melanosoma. The sequence goes on along the minus strand of JAWNLY010000183.1, from coordinate 2,400,462 downwards.
AAATCACTACAAGGAAAATATTTGAGATTTCATATGATCAGTAAGAAAAATCGATCTCGAATGGATGCGCTTAGTCCATCTCAATATAAATGTCATGTTTGACGTGGAATATGACCAAATTGAATTCCCATACACGTTTCGTCTTAGCCCTCTTGTATTGTAATGTCTTTTCTGATGTTTTGTTGGCTGCAAACACACCGATGATGTACCGTAATCGCTGAAATTGGCTTAGTTTACACATAAAAACTTTTCCCTGCTCCCTGGCTGAATATCTCTACGGCTTCCCAGTCGGTGCAAATACATAATAAAACAATAAAAACAACTTTTACGATAGCAGCCGAATTCTTTGGGTATCGCTCCAAATACGCATTCAAGTGCAACAAAATGTTGCACGGGACAGTTCGTCAATGGCAAACAGTAAACGTTTCACTCGCTATCCCAACGGCGCCCCCTCTCTCTCTCTCACTCCCGTGCAGCAACCCCCCCCCCCACCCCCTCTTGGAGCGTCGTGGAAGGTGACAAAGCCCCAAAGATGAGACGCATATAAAAATCAAAGTCAGACGTCGGCAATTTGATGGCATTTTGAAGGAATCAATTTAAGCGCATTTAATGCCAAGCGATAATGCCAATGCCTTCTGCATCAGATTAGTTCAGTTCAGTTCAGTTCAGTTCAGCTCAGTATTGAGATCTCTCCAGCTTGTCTTTTCAGCGTTGATATAAAAATTTCAATAATTTTCTATGGCCAGACCAAAAATACTCTTGCAATGTGTGTCAAAGTGGGGAGCGAGTTAAGTGCGACGCAAGGGAATTTATTTAACATTATTCTAGCTTCTGTTCTTGTTGTTCTTGTTGTTCTTGTTGTTGTTGCTGTTGTAGTTATTGTCAATGGGGCGACACCTTGTTCAGCAGCAGCAACATGATGGTTAAGGGAAGGTGGGGGTAGACACAACATTCGTATCTTTACCCCATTCGATGGCAGATATTCACTAATTAGTTGTTGCCTCCAAGATATTTATGCGTCGTTGGTGTCACTTGGCACATAAAACTCGGCATCAAAGGGGGGAGTCTTGGGGAGCTGCTGCTGCTGCAGCTGCGTGCGATAAAAAGGCCCAAAATTAGGTAAAAGGCGTGTAAAGTGCACAGTGGAACGATTAACGGTCTGCATTAGCTGGGAGCCCTGATTAATACAGGGAATTAAATGACATTCTTTTCACGCTAGAGATAGCTTCGTGAGTTTATTGAGCATTCTGTGAGTGGTTATGGTATGCAAAAGCAAATAATAAAGCAATAAATAAATATGGGTATACCACAATGCTTATAAGAAAATAAAGAAACTTATAGGCTTTATTTTGTTAATTTTAAAAACTTTCACAATCTGATTTATAGGCTTTATTTTGTTATTTTTAAAATTCGCACAGATCTCGAATTCTTTTATTTGCAATGAGATATTTAATATATAATAAGGATATATAATATTAATACATATTATTAAATTAATCATCATTGTAGTATTATCTAGATAAAGTGTCCAACTTTCCATGATTGCTGTTTGTTTATCAACGTTTATTTTGTATACAAAAAAAAAAAAGGAATACAAAAATCAGTCTCACGCCCATCTCTAGTTTAGATCGCTAGCTTTGCTGTATGCACTGCTAATATGAAAATTTTGCTCCGCTGGCGACGGAACTGGAGAAAAATGCTGCTAATGCAAAAGAAGAAAAAAAGAGAAGAAAAAAAATAGTAACGAAGACGTGAACGCGACGTTTGCGTCGTAGCCTCGCCTGATCGCCCCAATGTATCACGATGGATTTATAGTTTAGTATGCACGATCAATCAAAAATCGTGAAGAGAAAGAAATAGAGAGAGAGAGAGAGAGAGAGAGAGAGAGAGAGAGAGAGCGCGAAAGAGAACTCTCTAACAACAACAGCGTTTGGAGTGGCAGTAGGAACGTCGAAAAGGCTTCCACTTGGAGCTGAAGTTTGAAGCGTTGCCAATAAGAATTATTACACCTGATTTGAATCTGCAGCCGTCGCAACAGAAATGAACTTGACCACAGCAACAACATCAACATCAACGGGTGAAAAGCACAAAACAACGCCCACGTACTTGTGGGTGGGTCACCGACGTCCAAAAAAAAAAATATCCAGAATGCAGAATTCAGAACCGAGTGAGCCCCGCGAGAGCAGCCAGCTGCTGCCAAACAATTTAAGCCCGGCTGCATTTATTAACATTTTGACTTTGCAACCAGTGGAACAGTGAGGAGCTCGGTGCAAGAGCAGCGCTTTTTGGCCTGGTAGGCGTAGTTAATCGATCGCTTGTTGATAGGCAAATTGGCAAAATGCAAAAAGCGCTAAAAAAGTAAACCTGTTTACAGTTTTCGGTGTGGGGCTTTTTCCAGCGAACTACTACTCCCAACTCCCTCAGCTGATGCTGGAAAATTCGTGATGAGCAACAGCAAAGCCAAAAAAAAAAAAAAAACATTCATTTGGCTCAACTTTGGTTTAGTTCTTGTGGTCCTCGTAGTCCACCACTGTGTGATCTTTATCGGAGCCAAGAAACTTTTAGGGCACCATCCAACGTCCCGCTAGTCATTTACATTTGTCTCAAATGGGAATTTAGAGTTCGAAGTTGGATGTTGAGTGCTTTTTGGGGATTTTGGCGACCGCCGTCGACGCCGTCGTCGTCGTCGTCTGACAGTTGGAGCATTACAAAGTGATCGTTAAATCACGAATATTTAATTGTCTTCATCACCTGAGGGTGGTTGAAATTAGTTTGGACTTGGCTTTAAACATTTCTTCTTGTTGCTGCCTGTCTGCTAGCTGCTCCATTTGTGCTGTTGCTGGCCCATTGTTACTTTGTTTCGTACCTGGACTCTCCCCCTAATGGCTTGTAATGGCTTCAACTTTCCGATGTGGCCATTTAACTATGCCTGTGCCCTCCACATCAGTGGTTAGGGTTAAAGGTATTTTTTGCTTAGATTTTTTTCTTTTCAGCTCAGCCACAAATTGCATGCATAGATTTGGCCTCTAATGAGCGCTCTCAAACCAGCGACATTAAGAGCTAATTTTATAGCCATGGTTTGCAAATCAAACTAAGGTCAAGGGATGCACCATGACAACACCAAAGTCAATGACAAAGCGCTGGCAATTCCAATGTGAGATTGATGATGGTTTACTATTTCCATACATATCTGACATATCATTAATAAATTAATCCTACAATTAATAAAAAATATAAAACTATTTTAATAAAACTATGCGAACTTTTATTGGAAATTCTCAATAAATTGACTTCCTCTATATTTATTGATTTGTTAAATTTCCCATGTTTTGATCACACCTTAAGGTTTTCATCCATAACAATTATTGCTCATAAAGTGTTATGGAAGAACAGTTAAATCAACTTCCCACGCTGCCGGATAAAATGATTTGTTCTAGCCGCTGTGCATCACCCGTAAAAACACTTCACTTACAAACTGATCAAATAGATGCAGTCAGAACAATTAAGGGAACCGAGTGTCATTAGTGTTGACCCTTCGATGGTTTTGGAAAAATCAGACAGTGACTAAACAGTTATCAATTATTACGAGTCGTCGATGATGTATGTCAACAATTGAGAAATGTTTTTGGGTCGCAAGTTGACTGCCAAATGCAAACAATGGGATAGAAGAGATAGTTCTTCTAATGGGTTCCCACACGAGGAGGCAACAGGAAGCGGGCCACGGATCATTGCACATGTTTCACATGCCCTGCGGGGAGCGGGGAGCGGGGAGTTGGGCGGAGGGTGGGTGCTCAGTGACATTTACCATATTGTATTGTAACAAAGGCAACAAAGATTCCCACAATTGTCAAATCACAATGCTGAGGGCTGGCGGGCGGGCGGTCGATGCAGTTTTGCCAAAGAAACTTTGCTGATTGGAAGATACCCAAATTGCTACCAGCGAAAATTAAATTAGGCCAAATTAAATAGCAACGTGTCGAGGGGTTGCTGGCCTGCCCCACCCGAGTTCCAAGACTGAACGCCGATCCATTAATGAGCGACAAACGCTGATGATATTATTTACTCCCATACAACGAATACTTGTCGACGTTGCAGTCACAATGTAATTTGATGGCTGGCCACACTGGTCGAAAGTCAACGAGGAGAGGGTTGCAACTTGTCTGCGTCACGGGTGCCTGCCCACCCTCGCCCTCGCGACACCAGACCAGACCAGGCCAGACCCTTGCACCACATACAAACACACTTTTGACATACGTTTTGAGCGCTCTTTCAATTCTTAATATGTGACACGTGACCCACACTTTGCACGTTCAGCACATCGCCACTGCCACTGTGCCACTGCCACTGCGCCACCTTCCTGCCAGTGCACCCGGTTGCGATGCAGGTCCTTCCCCGCAGCGAACTCAACTCGTCTGCTTTCCGGTTTGACTTGTTGTTCTCTGACACGCGCAATGGATGGGGGCAACTTTCCATATCGCATGGCTGCCATCTCCAAGTTTTGTATTCCTCTTCCATTGTGGGCTGACCAGCGCCACGCGACATTCGACATTCTGACGTGGGTGTAAGTGGTGTGGGGTGTGTGCCTGTTAAGGGTGTGCCACGCTCTCTGTGTGTGTGTGTGCCTGTGCCGACATGTGGCCAACTGGTGGTGCAATGCTGATCTTTGATCGGAACTTTTCACGGTTTGCCGTTACTGTACCATAAAGCGACATTCTCATTCAAGTTTCCAATAATCCTGAATTGAAAACCTTTTATCGCATTGGACAGACAAGACTTTGGCCTCAGAAGAGCTTTTTAAATTTAATGAATTTTGAATAGATTTAAGTACGGAAAGGATTTGATTGCTTATTATTATAAATTGCGGGTTTTTGCAGTGCAACTTTTTAGATCTAATGTGCCTTCTTCTGAGCTTATAGCTTCTCCATTAACCCCAGCTCCTGCACGAATGCCAGAATCTTTGTTGGGTTGAGGGCTTATATGTTCCTAAATATCATTACATGCATCCCTAGGATGTTGCATCTGTTTCTGGTTAAGCCGACACATTCTGATAGGATGGGAGTTAAGGAATCCTCCTCATTTCCACAAATTCTACATTGGTCTCTACTATAAATACTTAAAACTATTTAAATGTTTCTTAGTATAAATATTTTATATATGATTGATACTTATTCAGTTAACCTTGAAGTGAGCCATATAATGCATACAAACTTAGTTAGTATTACTAATTAAAATAAAACTAGAACAGGTTACAGACCAGTTTAGCTTACTTTAAGAGACATAAGTAGAAGTTGGGCACTGGACATTTGTGGTTTGGAATATATGTTTGCACCTCTCTACATGATTCTCATAAATCTCTCGCTGTGCTCGCAGCAATTGCAGCACTTTATTGACCTGATTGACCCAAAGCACGATGCACTCATCCCCCCAGGCAGGTAACGAAATTATCGGAGCAACAACAACAACTAGCAAGCGGGTTAAGGATAATGTTGCCACATTATTTGGCTAAATTTGGCCCCTGCAAAGACCAAGTTGAAGAAGGCGTCGTGAGCGCATTTCTGTTTTTCCTTTCCAACAATTTTCTACACGTTTCTTGTGTATTCGTTTTTTTTTTTTTTTTGCCCAGCTCTCGCAGAGATCTGGCGAAAATTGCCAAACAAATTAAGTGATTTGCTATTGACATTTCCGCGAGCCTTGAACAGAGCACGCGCGTGAATAATGAAGTGCCAAGATCGCTTACAATCGACAGAGTCAGAGAGAGAGAGAGAGACAGAGAGAGAGAGATGGAGAGACGGGGGGAGAGGGAAATAGATAGTGGGAGTCGTCAAGTCGTGGAATTGATCTTCTAGCATTGCGGTCATTTTCACACAATTCACATTGACCCCGCGCACTGCAACTGACCCTGGTTAAGGCTGGGTCTTTTGGACTGTTGTTGCTGCTGCAGCCAGCAGAGCTCAGGTTCACAGTTATGGCCACAAAGTAGTCGTTGTTGTTGTTGTTGTTGTTGCTGTTGTTTGGAGCCGACAATCCATTTTAATTTGTTTAACTTGTGCATCAATTTCTGTGCTTGTTTGTGCAGTTTCCTCTGCTGCTTCCCCCCTTCAACACAACCCTTTACCCTAAAAAAATGTTGGCTCTCTTTGTGCATAAATTACTGACACTTGTCTCCATTAAAAATGAAGGTGATTCAACTGTCATTCGCAGCATCAGACCGGGCCCTGACTGTGTCTTCGACTACGACTTGGACAATTGTTGTTGTTGTTGTCGATGCTGTTGCTGGCAGTCACGGCTCGCTTTTCAGTTGGAATTGGACATGGATGTGGATGTGGATGTGGTTGCGAACTGGAATGATGACGGCCTATTGCGAATCCAATGAACATGAATCGATGGCAATTTTCTTGTAATTGTGCTATGCTGTTCATTCATTCATTCATTCATTCGCTCATTGTTGTTGCTATTGAGGAGCATTGACAAGCCTGATCTGCCCGTTTTGTGACTACATTTTAATGGCCATCTGCCTCAACGTGAATCATGTTAAGATTATATATAAAAAAAAAAAACAAAAAAACACATTCATACAACTGCAGGCAATTCAATTTTAAATTGCAAATAATAATTATAAATAAATAAGAATTTCAACATGCATACCAAAATGCAGAATATAATTCATTTAGAATCAATAAAATATATCGAATTAGATAGTGTAAAAATCATAGATTTAGTACTCGTAAATCCACAAATATGATTTGTTGATAACTTTAAGCCAGATCAACTTTCGCTTTAGCCATTTGCCAAGTTGGCTCTACGCACACAGTTAGCCAGCCAGCAATGCGCGGTGGTCCAATTTTGGCCAATTCGCTTTAAGTGTGTCCTATAAATTAGCTTTGACGCATTTTCAAATATTTTAGCACTTTTTTGTTATCGCAGCGACAAAATCTATTACTTAATTTTTTATTTGCGCCCCACTCGCACATGTTTTGCAAATAACACTTGAAATGAAATATGAAATGCAACTGGCCACAGATTCAGCTTCAGTCTCAGTCTCAGTCTTCGTCTCAGCTTCAGTCTCCGTCTCAGCTTCAGTCTCAGCTCCAAGTCGAGAGGTCTCCAGCATTTAACTGGCCATTTATGTGCGTGATTATTACGTGATATCGCGCATATTGGGCTCATAAATAATATTAAGCCAGTTTCCATGCACAGGACGGACCCCAGTCCAATCCCAGCTAGCAGTCAGAGTCGTTGTTGTTGTTGGAGCTGGAGTTCCATATTTTTTCCATATATTGGTGGTGGTACCCAATTGCCTACACCCTCTCCACAGACAGACGTGGCACATAAATGGCTTGCTGCGGATTTGGATTTTGGTGCTTTCAATTGATTTCTGTTTGTGTTGGCGCATTGGCAAGCTTTTAAATCATTTAATATACCAATTATAACAACTCGAGTAGTTAACATAAATCTGCAATCGACTCAAAGCAAACTTAAGTGATTTCTTGCACTTTACGCACCCTCTAGTGAAATATACAAAGGGGTTTACACTACAAATGTATACAATATGGAACAGGAAATTACTTGTTAGATAACATAAATAAATACTTAAGATTCTTTGTACCATTTTATGACTTTTATTAATTAAAGAAAGTAATTTCTGTATCAACTTAATTTACACTTATTTTATTTCCACTAACAAGTTACCAATATTTAGCAGATCATTAATTTTTAGCCATGCTATTTTTAACAACATTTTAAAAAAATTAAACTTTGTTTTATATCTATTAAAAATCATTCTACAGCTCACTTTCTGTGCATACAGGGTATCTGCTAGTCAGTCGCAAGTAACTCGTCTTTTCTATTTCGATATTTTTCCTTAGCCTTTTTTTTTGTTTTTTTTTTGGTTGACATTTTGACGTCGCTAAGAAATCAAAACTCATGCATTATGAATGCCAAAATTTTCTGACGTAGTCAATTTCAATTTTTATTTATTTTATTGCCTTTAATGCATTGCGCGAGGCACTTGCAAATAAATAAATATTGAAACGGGCAAACAACAACAAATGCAACAACAATTGCAACAACAACAATTGCAACAAACAAACAGCATCAACAAATGCATGACATTTTGCCAGTCCCCGCATAAGGAACCCACATATGTATATGTATCTGTATCTGTATCCGTATCTGCATATGAGTTTTGCCGGCAAAATCGAAGTCTTTTCATATCTTGGGCTGACAGGTAGGTTAGTTGCCTCATTCGACCGGTAGGTGGCGTCTCGGCGGTGGCTGCTGTCATTGGTAATGCAGTAATAACCAACAAACTCCTGGACCTCTATGTCTGGTCTGGTCACTCATACATACATACGAGTGTCTCTATGGATATATATTTTTTTATTTTGCTTTTTTTTTTTTGACTATTTTTACACTGAATCATGATCCCCACACATAAGCACCCGCAACCCGCCCGCTTCAATGTTGGCATTACCCATTTGACTGTCTGCCCCACTGTCTCATATTTTATCACAGCAGCCGCCGTCGCTGACGTCGACGTCGACGGCGTCGGCGTCGGCGTCTCGAGTGGCCAAGTGTCTCTTTGGCCAAGAGGTTTGGGCCTGGTCTTTGGCACATGCTGCAGCCGCTTTTGTTGTTAAGGAGCCGGTCGAATATTGCTCGGCTCCGCTTGGTTGCTGGCCGGCTAAGTTTTTTTTTTGGCACAGATTTACGACTCTTAATGCTGTTTTGATTTGTTTTGCATAAGGGTGTTCACGTGGCCAAAACCAAAAAAAAAATAGAAAACAAAAACAAAAGCAAAAGTAAGCGTCAGACAATGTCTCAGCAGCAACTGTTTTGGCCGTTTGTCTTGTTGGCCGCAGTAATTGGGCTTTCAGAATATGACGGAAAGAGTGTTGCTAATCAGCAAATCAAACTCTGGCGTTGAGTAGACGAATTACAGCGCACTTTTTTTTTTATTATATAGTTGTGTGTGTTTGAATGTGTGTGTGTGTGAACAGAAATCTGTTGCATTTGTAATATAATTGCAGCTTGGATACATATGTAGCCAATGAAATTCCAACTACTGCATCTGCACTCAGTTATATGGCTAATAAACCTCAATTTTATGCAATCCTCTAAAGCTTTTAGTTGCACTTGGCGCTCCTCTTATTTATTGTGCAGCCAAAAAACAACTAAACGCATTTTGCCATATTTTCATATCTTCATATAACAGCTCAAATTACTCGAAGTAAATTCAACTGGCTAATCAGCTAAAAGGCAGAATAAAATATACATTTACCAACATTTGTTAAACAATTTTAATTTTAAAATTAACAAGTAATGAAGCAATCAAATAATTGCACACCTCGATAAAATGCACAATTCGATTACATTTGCTATGCAATTTTATTTAGAAATTAGTTACTAATACTACTCATTATAATCAGGGTAATAATTTTATTCGATTTTAGTAACATTAAATAAATTTATCAAATTGCTGCTATACGAAAAATAAATTATTTTTATAAAATGCTTTTCGGCATTGTTATGCCATTTACCTTAATTAAATAGGTAAATATTTAACAAAAGCAACGCTTAAAAAGAATTAAAAATTTTAAAAATGTCTCAAAATTGTGGAAGCAACGCATTTTCACTTAAAATGCAGCGCAGGCTACAAATCTAGGACTGGAACTGAGGCTGGTACTAAGTGTATGCAGGGCAGGGCAGGGCAGGGCAGGCAGCTGTCTGGGCAGGGGCAGTTAGCTGGTGAGCTGGCTGGCTGCCAAGTCGTAAGTTGGGCAGTTGGCCAGGTGCGGGTGCCACAAACTGGTTGGTCAGCGATGGCCAAACGTTGTGATCGGTCTGTCCGCCCGTCCAACGGTCCGACCAGGCTGTGCAGTCTGGCGGCTGCCTAGTCTGTTGGGTCTGGGTCTGGCCAGGCTGCGTGGTACACACCCGCATCGCAGCAGCGGTCGCTGGTCGCAGTTTAAAACCAGATTAGCGCCCAAGACGATGGCTAATTTTTGTGGTCGTTGGGTCGGTCGGTTGGTGGTGTTCGGTGGGGCGTTGGGTTTTTTTTTTTTTTAGCAAATTTGAATTTGAATTTTAGCGGGTGATAGTCGTTTGAACATACACATATCTACTATTACTACTACAACTACTATTAGTTGTTGTTGTTGTTGTTGGATCGGCCACTTGGTCAGTTGGCGAATGTGTTTTTGTTTTTGTTTTTTTTTTTTTCTCGGCCGTTGTTCCACAATCGTTTGCGCCCGAGAGTTGACAGTGCCATTCGCCTGGCTGCCTGGCTGCCTAGCTGCCGGGGCTGCCTTGTCCGAGTGCCTGGCCCAGCCTCAAAGTCTCCATCGCCGGCTCAGTTTTAACTGCCTTTTGGTGTCTTGGTGAAATATAGGATGACATGGAGCCATGCTTATGGTTACGTCGTGTGCACACACAAAAAAGCAGCCACCAAAGCTGATTACGAAATTGTGACCTTTTTGCCAGTTGCCTCTTGGCCACTTGTCAGCGTCTTTTGGCGGCATTTTTGGCGAAAGGTTTATGTCAACAGAAGAAAACCCCCAACAAGCCAAGATACTCGTAATTGCACTCAAAGTTACTTCCATTTTAATTTGCCCATAACTTTGCCCCAACTTTGCCTAATGCCTAATCCCCGCCCGCCTCCTGATTGGCTGGCCAGCTGAAAGCCTAATTGTTTCCAATGAAAGCATTTGTAAATAGTCACAGCACAGTCATCGATGACGCAATCAAAAAGTGGAGTATTACGCTTCAAAATACATAATCAAAAAAATCCCCAATTAAATAGGTAAATTATTTGCTTAATAGTTTTTTTTTTAGATAAGAAGAAAAAAAATAAAAACTTGAATTTCATTTTAAATAAAAAAAGGCTTTATTTTGTTAGATGTAAGAAATTATTAGCCATATTAAAGGTTATTTAAAATATAGTTTTGAGATAGTTAATATTTATATATTTATTTATATTAATATATTTATATATTTAATTATATTTATATATTTATTTATATATATATATTTATTTTTATTTATATCTTATACATTTATTTATATATATATATATATTTATATTTATATTTTTATTTATATTTATAATAAAATATTTATATTTATAATATATTTATGATTGAATTTTAATTTTGCTGTTCTTCTAGTTATTTTATTAAGCTTACATTAGTTATTTTAATCAGCTTCTGATATACTAGTAAATCTCTTATGCTTAATTCCACGTTTATATTTGTTTGACATTTGATTCCTCACTGATTTCAAAATTTGTATATTGTTTAAAATCAAAATACTGTTTTTTAGTGGCTTCTGTTGGCTTTTGGATTTTCACACGCTCGTCAATAGTTACACAATTCTATGAGTCAGATCCGATCAAAGCATAACTGCTCCCATAATTATTCAATATTTGAAGTTAAACATTATAAACACTTGTAGATTGGCATCTGGGCAACTGAATTTTTTTTTTTTTTTTGGGGTGCAACATTTGATAAGCAATGTGGATTGGAAATCTTTACACAGCTTATCTAATGTTGAGCATGTGAAAATGTTTCTCTGCCATCGCACCTTGCATACAAGTTGCAAGCCTTAAGCAGCAATTTTGGGCAGACGGCAAACAACTCCACCCAAATCGAATGGGGCAAACCAAGCAAAATAGTAACCAAAAACACCAAGTCGATTGTTGTTGAATCTCGTTTGCCAGCAGCTGGTTTAATGGCGCATACCTGCGCACAGCTTTGAGCTATTAAATTGGGTGGTGGAAATGTGGAATCGGAGCTGCAATCATCACCTGGCCGCGGAGGCATTGGTGAGAAAGTTTACAACCCTCCCCGGGCCAAATCAGACAAAAGCACCAGCAACCGGCAACAACCTGGTAAACGCTGAACTGGTGAATACCGATGACGAGTGACTGGAAACTGGTTGCTAACTGGTGTGTCGGGTGTCGGGTGCCGTTTGCCGGGTGCGATTTTCAAGGGCGCAACCAAATCCCCACCCCAAAACTGCAAAAAAACAACAACAACAACAACAAGAAAGTGGACAACAGCCAGTTGCTGGCTTTGATTGTTGGTTGAGCATGTGTGGAGAGAAGCAGCTTCTCTGGCTTTGTGTTTATCCTGCAGCTGCGCAGTAAATCGCCTGATTTTGGGGTGGCTTTTTTTTTTTTTTTTTGTTTTGGTGGGAAAATATTATTTGGCTGTGTTTCACTTCCATTTCATAACACAGCGCAGAATACTGTAATTTTGCTGATTAATTGCTCAATTTTGGGAGTGGGAACTGTACCAGAGATTTTGTGTGCACTGGAATTTTCTGGTCACGTCTTGGCCTGGGCCTCATGTTGCTCTTTTCAATTTGTGCCATCCTAATAGTTGTGGGAATGCGGCGCATTTAATATTCGACTTTGTGATTTATTTGATGATTTTGGTTTTTTTTTTTGGCTTTTGTTTGCTGCTCATTTGAAGTGCAATCAACTAAACGAATTTGATTTGCAATCAGTCGAATTTTGATACATATTTTAATGGTTTCGAATTACTGAGAAATCGCTGGAGAATAAAGTTGGAACACCTACGGCTAAGATTTGCATTATTGTCAAGTCGACTGCAAGTCTGGGAACTGGGAACTGACCAGCCAAGCGACTTTTCCATGGGAACTAACAAATATAAAGAAATCTTATTAAATAATATTTACGCTGACTGAAATACTGGTTAGAAGGAAGAAATTATTTCACTCGGCTTATTCATTCTCGTTAGTAACAGCTTCGAGCTACAGCAATTATTTTTGTATACCCCAAAAATATATTTAATATCGAATCTTTGCACTTTTTGGAAGCAATCTTTCATTAGTCTAACTCGTGTGTCTTGGCACATGTTGCGGATTTTCACAACTTTCCTTTTTCAATGGATCGCCAGGAATGGCTCTGCTCGCCGGCAGCACTTCTCGCTGACAAATTGCGGCGCATGTGCGCCACATCAATAAAACCAACAGCATTAGTCACTCAGCCAATTGGCCAGGCTTTAAGATGGCCTACGGGCCAGGACAGTGCAGGTCTAGATTAGCTCTGACCAGCTCTAACCAGCGAAATGCAGGTGGCACAGTCCAAGCAAAACTGCCTCCTTCCTGCTTGGTGGGCGTAACGATGCTGTTTGATTTGGCCAAAATGCACTGACAAATATGGACTCATTTATTTTGGGGGAACTGTGAGTTTTCTACGCTGCCAGCCATATGCAAATTAAGATATATCTCAGCCCCCAACCCCCTCTCCACCCGCCATGAACAGTTGCAGTTGCAGTTGCAGTTGCGATTGCATTTGTACATTTTTTAATAAGAGTACAAAAAATCACTGAAATTTTTACTGTTAGCTGCTGATTGCTGAATTGGAGCGGGGAGCAGGTATTGGTCTCCCCGGGCGGGACATATGTAAGTGTCGACAAGTGAAACTTGACTTGAGGCGACTATCGCTGCATCCTCTGAACCAGCGAACACGACGAATTCTGACTATCGCATTTGCACTTCAAGCTGTCCGTGTAATGGATGACGCCATAGGTGCCCGATACCATCCAGGTGGGATCGGCCTTCAGCAAACGATCGGCGGTGCCTTGGGGCAGGCCACAGATCACCTCACATTTCACATTGCGTATGGCACACATGTTGGCCGGCCGGAAGCCACGCAGGCACGTAATGAACTCCTCCGAGGAGTCCCACATGAAGTCGCCGAGCAGCTTGCGATAGTTCAGATCACCCTTGAAGATGATCAGCTCTGCCTGTGCCAGCACTCTGTACAGCTCGATATTGGAATCGAACATGACAAAGAAGGACTGTGGACCGGTCCAGAAATACGATGGGGGTGCAATAATGATGCACTGCTCCTTCATTAGGCGTTCCAGCTTCTTGCCCAGCGCCGAGACGTGCTCATTCTTGTAGTTCTTCAGGTAATCGACAGTCCATTCAATGTCGTGCTGCATCGCATCGGAGATGTACCAGGGAATGGCCTTCACGTGCATCCGCACCTGGGTGACCAGATTGTGGTCAATCAAATACTCTATGAACAGCAAGTCTGTAAACAGTTCAAAGCCGGCATTATCACAGACGTAGTCGACAATGATGCTCTTCTCTCCATTGGCCTTCATCAGGCAATCCCACACCATGTGGCTATCATCCACTAACAGGCGCTTGTCCAGATCTGCCACCCGAGCCAGCACATCGATCTTATTCTTATCATTTGGCGTGTCAAAGACAAAAGCATTCAACTGAATCTCAAAGCGATTGCTCCACATGTTGATGTGCATCAGCTGGCTAAATGATAAGAAATTCTTGCCCAGATCCCGTGTGGCTTCGGTGAGGCATACAATCGCCCGGTCGCTGATCTTCAAATCCTCCTGTTTCAGGTCAGCGAAGTAATCAAAGTTTTTCAAATGTTTGCTATTCTGAAAGAAAGAGTTTATGCGCCTGTACAGGTAACACTCGGAGTGCAGCCAACTGCCGCGAAAATACGAGCGTTTCGGTTGTGGCAACTCCACGATAAATGCATTCCACTCGGCCTTATCCGGTTCATTGCCACGGAACTGCTGGAACTGGCGATCGCGTTGCAGTTCCCTCTTCAAGCGCTCAATGTACTCGATGATGATGCGCACATCTTTAGAAACCTCCGGGCCATGTAGGACCTTCAGCTGGTCTTCATTGCTCCGCAGTGCATTGATAACCTGCTGCATGACACCCGGCATACGGGAATGGAGCGATATATAAGCGAAACTCTGCTTAAATCTAGCCGAGAGCAGTGCATGCCGTGGAGTCAGCACATTGAGCAAATCCGACCTGCCCTCGTAGGTCATCTTGCGGTTTGTGACTTTGTTGCCTATAATATTCGAATAATTTTGATCCAATTATGAATATACTTGTAAATTTTTTAACATTAATTTTTGATGTTCTAAAGAAGCAGCAAAATCAAGTTCGTAATTGCCATTAGTCTAGTATTCCTCATCAGGTGAGCTGTTAAATTCTCCCCCTATCCCAATCCATATTTTTTATATACCATATTTAATTTAGGGTTGCTACAATTTTTCAAATTATTCTCACTTAAATTTTGTTCACTTCAAATTTCGTTTTCGTAATTGATTTTAGAATCGTCGCCTTCCATTTGCATCTCATTTAGTGCTCATCTTATGCATTTTCTGGACTTTAAATAGATGCGATGAAGATCAATAGTTATTAGTCCGCGAGATATTATATTCATTAGTCTTGACAACTGTGGGAAAGACGATCTTGTTTCAAGGGATTCACTTCCTTCCGTTGCCCAGGTGTTCCGACACGTCCGACTCTACTTTACACTCTCAATGTCAATGGCAATTTGCATAATTCTCGAATAGTTGGGATAACACTTGCGTGTCAGTTTGGCATCCGGTTGGGAAAATCATAACATGCCAAAAGGGTTCACAAAAGGGGCAGGGGTAGGGGCAGGGGCAGAGATAAGGAAGTGGATCGCATTGCATTCGCTCTCGTTTACTATTTGATGATGTTCCGATAGTCATTTGCATTCGTTTACCATAATTGTCACATGTTAATAAACAAGTTCACAATACAGCGATGGGAAGCAACTAGCAATACGTAGTTTTTAGGTGCCACAAAGGGTGCCCAGGTTAATGCTATGCTAATGTGGCAAGGTGTGCACTTCCTTTAGCAACCCCTACTTCATTCGGAGCGCTGAGCACTCTTCAAATTGAATTTTTACAATCATGAAATGCCGATGACGCAAGTGTTCTTTGTGGATTTAGCAAAAAAGAAACTCAACCAAAGTGAAACTCAGCAAGCGGAGTTGTTGTTTACCCATGACACACATGGATTTACTCAGTCCCTGCCAGAGCTCCCATTGGCTTATGCCAGACAGAGTTGCGTCAAAACAGAAAACTGAAAACAGAAAGTTCCGCCATTTGCTGAGCTCATTAGCCGTGCACCTTAGACGCAACTGCGTCCAGGTGTTCCATAGAAATTGAAAACTTCCCCCCCCCGGTGACATACTGGTTGTGCCTCAACTATGTTGCCTTGCCTGGTGGTGACTTGATTACTACTGCCCCATCTTATTCTTCCCTTCCAAGGTGTTGCAGTTGCTTCACTTCACCTTTGAAACGTTACTTTTCGGCAACTGAAGTGGGCTGTTTGCCACTCTGTGTGCGTCATCTTGTCGATTGCCTTGCCTTGTGAAATAGAACAGCAGCTGCGCAATATTTGTGGCAAGTTTGGCATGTGCTAACACGATACGCAATAGCCAACGACTCGCGGGTTGGGGGGGGAACTGTTCTCGGAATACTCACAGCCCTGGCAGGTCGTCACTTTCATAGACCAGCAAAATAGACTCAGCTTTCCGTTTAAATATTTCGATTGTATTTTAATGTAATTTTTTAGTTGTTGCACCTAAGGAAAGGCTAATTATTTAATTAATATAATTTCACCAGATATCCAGATATTCTTTTCTATAATTATAATAATAATAACAATAATTATTTCCTATTATTATAAGAATTATTATAAAACTTCTTTTCTTTTTCACTTATTTTCGCCTAAGACCAAAGTTTTCTTACAGATCAAATATACGAATAACCCAAGTGTAAATTTTGGATCCCATAAACCTTAATCCTTATATAGTTTAATAGGTTTTAAAATGGTTTCAAGCAAAGCTATATCAGCATCGCCTCTGAACTATCCCCAGCATATCTCTCAGTGCAACTACAGAGTTATGGCCATCCATAAAAACGCCTCAACTTTCACCCAATGCAAAGCAAGAAAAAAGAAAAAAAAAATAAGAAATGTGACAAAATATGGCTCACTCGGTAATTGCTCCCGCCAGATCAGCGGATATATTTATGTTATTGCAGTTTTCCCCCGGCACGATCTGCCCCTTGTCTCACTTTCCAACTAAAAAATTGCATTATCAAAGCCATAAACAAATTAGGGGGAGACCTTAAAAAATCCAAAAAAAAAAAGGCAGCTGCACATGTACATTTCTACAAATATATATATATATATATATATATGTGTATATATACTGCAGATTCAGCGGGGCAACACATCGTGGAATCGTGGCTCAATTGGCGGTCCCATTAGTTGACACAGGGACGAGTGCATACAATATTTTAGAAACAATGTACGCCCCAAACTAAGCTCGACAAGATTAATAACTCGATGGCGCACGTACAATTAATCTTTCGTTAGGTAGATGCCCTGTCCAAAACTTGCTGCTTCCCCAATATTTCCATTGCAGCAGAAGCAGTAGCAGAAGCTGCAACAGCAGCAGCAGCAGCAGCATTGACAACTTAACGGCACGTCTTCTGCCTCGTGTACCTGCCGCATCGTCAGTGTCAACTGTGACAGGGCCCTGCCAGACGACAGATTCTCGCCTGTCGCCTCCCCCGGCACAACAAAAACAAACAAACAGACACGTTCTCCACATAGAACAGAGAACAGAGACAAGAGAAAGAGAGAGAGAGATAGAGATAGATAGATAAAAAGAGAGAGAGAGGATGTGGGACTACTGGAGGAATATGCCCATGCCCATGAACGTGACAAAAGTGAAGAACACGAAACTTTACAGCTCACATCTCTCACTAAATTAGTTGTTTTAGTTGTTCCACTCGATTCTAAATTTAGTCAACCCAACAATCCATTGGCCATAAATCAATTATATTGGTTTCCGATGCCAACCAATACACACACACAATTTCCAGCAGCTATATTAATCTAGGGGACTTGCTTCAGGTGCATTTCTAACAGTACTTTAAAGCTTTTTAATACCCTGCATCCAAATAAAGATTACAAATAATATTGAATAGTTTTGCAAGTGCTAGAAACTATATATCATTTATTATTCAATTTAAATTTCAAATTTTTAATTTTAATATTCCTCTAGATTTATATAGATTGCGTACTTCAATAATCCTTAATAAATGTGTTGAAAAGTAATATTTATTCAAAATCTCAGTCAACATTTGACAAAAGCTGAGTTGAGTTGATAAATCTCTTCTACAAAAATCACGACAAATATTACAGGGTATTCCCTATGGGGCATTCTTGACTTACACATTCTTTACTCAAAATATTTAGTCAAAAAAAGGCATTTTTATAGCTAAAAATCCAAAGCTGACAAACCAAATTAACATAAAATATAAATATGAAATAATTTGTAATAATTAACGTGACATTTGCTGCTATTTTAACGGCATTTTGCAGCCAAAAAAAAAGGCGTCTATAAATTGGCTCAGTGCTGTGGCGAAAGGGGGGGGGGGGACTCTTTTGGGCTCTTGAGCCAGTTGCTTAATTTGTTTAATTGCAAATCCCCAGAGCATGGATATACAAATGCTTTCCGTGACTTTATTAATGCCAACAGGCAGAAAGCTGTCACTGAAATTGATGCACCCTCAAAGCAAAAGGCGTAAGTTAAAGTTGAAAGTGAGAGAACAAAGCAAATGTTTTGTAATGAGGCTGAAGTTGCACCACCAGAACTTGCTGCACGGCACCAGGCACCAGGCACCAGCTCAGCTTACCACAATACAAACAGTAAAAAACAATAACAACAACAACAACAACAACAACAACAACAACAAAGGGCAACTTCGAAACTTCGAATTTTATTTGAATTAGCAACGCGCAATCAAAAACATTCAAACACGCATAAATTGAATCCCGTGGGATGATTTCTGTTCATCGTTCCCAGCAACCCCCCTTGGGTTACCTCTGGCCGCAGTCAGCAGGCAGCCATCAACTTGTCACGTGATTCAAATAACAAATAATGCATCAAGGATCATCCCTTAGCTCCTGCACTGCACTGCCCTGCCCTGCCCCCCTCCCCACCGGTGTAATACGAGAGTCCATTGAAATCCGCGCCCGCATTCGACTTTGCCAGCGTGGGTACTTTTTATTTATTGGTCAAAAAGGAATCCTTCTGCCGATGCTGTGACCAGGCCTTCGACAATTCGCTTACCAACCAACCGACCGACCAACCCTCCCACTCTTCCCACCCAAGCCCCTTTGCCTTTCTCACGCACTTGGCTCTGCTGCTCCTGCTGCTGGTCGTCGTCTGCAAGTGTAAATTTGTCTGGTCATGGGAATATTTGCACTCAATTGAACTGTTCCATCAAGCGCTCAATTGATGGCTTTTAATTGGTAATTGAATTGAATATTTTGGGTGTGGCTACTCTCAAGGAGTGCTGCTATTAGTATCCGTTGTAATTTGGCTCGAATTAATTACAATATGTTACTCAAACCAGGGGTTGCATGTGTCTTAGACAAGATCCACATATTATCGATTGTAGAAACTGGTGGAGTGTGGGACACTCAGAACATATGCTGATTCTCAGGATAACTTTTCATATTTTTAAGATAATGTTATTTTCAACCAGAATGTTTCTTAGGCAAGATTAACATATTATCAATCATAAATACTGGGTGAGAGTGGGACTCTTAGAACAGAAGCTGATTTTTATGATAACTTTTCCTATTTTGAAGACTGTTTTACTTCCAACTAGAATGTTTCTTAGACAAGTTCAACTTATTATCGATCGTAAATACTGGTTGAGAGTGGGACACTCAGAACAGATGCTGTTTCGCAGGATAGTTTTTCCTACTTTTAAAACTGTTTTACAACTAGAATATTTCTTGGAGAACTTCTAAATACTATCAATCAATAAGTTTGTGGCACACTCAGAACATATGCTGATTCTCAGGATAACTTTTCATATTTTTAAGATAATGTTATTTTCAACCAGAATAGTTCTTAGGTAAGTTTAACATATTCTCAATCCTAAATACTGGGTGAGAGTGGGACTCTTAGAACAGAAGCTGATTTTTAGGATAACTTTTTGAAGACTGTTTTACTTCTAACTAGAATGTTTCTTAGACAAGTTCAACTTATTATCGATCGTAAATACTGGTTGAGTGTGGGACACTCAGAACATATGCTGATTCTCAGGATAACTTTTCATATTTTTAAGATAATGTTATTTTCAACCAGAATGTTTCTTAGGCAAGATTAACATATTATCAATCATAAATACTGGGTGAGAGTGGGACTCTTAGAACAGAAGCTGATTTTTATGATAACTTTTCCTATTTTGAAGACTGTTTTACTTCCAACTAGAATGTTTCTTAGACAAGTTCAACTTATTATCGATCGTAAATACTGGTTGAGTGTGGGACACTCAGAACATATGCTGATTCTCAGGATAACTTTTCATATTTTTAAGATAATGTTATTTTCAACCAGAATTTTTCTTAGGCAAATTTAACATATTATCAATCCTAAATACTGGGTGAGAGTGGGACTCTTAGAACAGAAGCTGATTTTAACGATAACTTTTTGAAGACTGTTTTACTTCTAACTAGAATGTTTCTTAGACAAGTTCAACTTATTATCGATCGTAAATACTGGTTGAGAGTGGGACACTCAGAACAGATGCTGTTTCGCAGGATAAATTTTCCCTATTTTTAAGACTATTTTACTTTCAACTAGAATGTTTTTTGAAGAACTTCAAAATACTATCGATCGTAAATAATAATGGAGTGTGGGACACTCAGAACATATGCTGATTCTCAGGATAACTTTTCATATTTTTAAGATAATGTTATTTTCAACCAGAATGTTTCTTAGGCAAGTTTAACATATTATCATTCCTAAATACTGGGTGAGAGTGGGACTTAAAACAGAAGCTGATTTTTAGGATAACTTTTCCTATTTTGAAGACTGTTTTACTTAGACAAATTTCTTAGACAAGTTCAACTTATTATCGATCGTAAATACTGGTTGAGAGTGGCACACTTAGAACAGATGCTGATTCTTAGGATATCTTTCTTTACTATTCAACCAGAATTAATTCATATACTTAAATATTTCTTAGTTCCGTTTAAGACATTCAAATCCTCATTAAATTATCTCTTTCGGGCTGTCTTGAAATAATCCCCCTATACAAAAAATTCACCGAACTTGAACTTCAGAGCGCCCTTCAATTTGTGGTATGCAAACAGAGGAATCAAGCTGATTGCCAAAGGATGTTTGCCATTGATAAGCAAATTAAAGACGTGTCAAGTACAATAACCCGATTTTTTGTAAAAATTTTGGAAAAAGACGAGATAAATTCGCATATTTGCAAGTGAATCAGCGGCGAAAATACGCTTAAACTGGCAATAAATATATCTTTTTTTTTTTTGTTGGATCTTTATGATATTTCAACAGGCATTAACATAAATGTTGATGTTAATCTTTTTTTCCCATGAAGCTGACCGCAGCATAAACAATTCATTATCATGATTCATTTATGAAAAAATTAAATAAAAAAATCATCAGCTGGAAATTATAACTCGTATTAGTCAAGATGAGCGCTACCGATGGATGTCCAACGTTTGAACTGAACCTAGCTGAGCGGGTGGTCTGCCTCCAACTCCGTCTCCGTCCCCCTATCTCTCTCTGCGAAAGCGCCCTCTGACAGTAAGCTTCCCAAGCAGATTAATATCTCAAGAGTCGAGAGACGAAAACCAAGATTCGAAACTGTAGAAGCGTATTTTAATTAGTTAGTTGACCAACAAAATTTAATTTATTGTCACTTGAGCAGCTCCCCTAATGAAACACGTCCAAGTCTCAGTTGCCTTCTCATCGCGTGTGTGTGTTGGCCCGAATCGCTTTTTAGACCTGGCTCAGTTCATAATTGACCAATTTGTGTGTGCTTTTCTCTGTGTGTGTGTGTGTTGGCCTTATCGATGACTATGCGTATGGAAGGCGCACACGCTGTCAATAAAACAAATTAGTTTGAATTATAGCCGTAGCTTCTAACTTGGCTAATATATGCGGCGTCGGAAGCGGCAAACATAGCTACCCAATCCCTCCTCCTCCTCCACCACCACCACTGGGCTGCTGCTGTGTGTTCTTAACGTTTACAACAATTCTGATGTTGTTGTTGTTGTTGTTGTTGTTGTTGTTGTTGTGCTTTTATTTGTTTATAATTACCGTTAGCTTTGATAACAATATCAGATTTCAATAGGCTGCTGACCACCGCGGCGGCATTTATGTTCACTGACCTGGACATTCTGTCCATTCCGTCTCCAGCTGCAACAACTCCAACTTGGTTTCAGTCTCTCTGCCTCTGTTGCCTCCTGCTCTTGGTTTTGTCTGTTTGTCTGCAGATCAGGCGCCAATAGTTCTAAGATCTTGTTTTGATTACCCAGTCTAGTCCGTGCTTGCCGCCGCCGCCATGGTCGGCGCATTCTTTTGCTTAGTGGCTTGAGAAATCAGTAACTCGTGACATTGTGCGGCGGCGTGTGGCATGCAGTCAGTACTCTCCCCCAACACGTTGCAACCATTCCAGTGGGTATTGAGTTTGCATTTGTGCATAGTTTTCTTACACTTTTCCTATCCATCCGGCGACTTTCTTTTGTTTGCCAGATCGCTGGCCGCAGCTGCAACGGCAAATTAATGACATTTTGCACTTCATTATGCGACTTTGGCGGCTCTTTGACACTTTGAAGTGAGGCACTCAACTGTGGCCGAGCTCAGTTTAAGCCAGCATCTGAATCTGTTTGTCGTTTTGCAGTTTTGCAGTTTGCAGTTTTGCAGTTTGCATTTTGCAGTTGAGCATTTTGTAAGTTTCCCGTTTGCGGTTTGGTTTGTCTGCCAGGTGAAGTGGTGCTTTTGGTATCTGATGCGGCAACTGGAGCTTCACTTGGTCAAAGATGACAGCGAAATGTTATTAATGCCTCCAATAGCAATTTCAAATATTTATAGAAAGAGCTTTTCACTCAATCTCAAGTGTCAAATGATTATTGAGTTATTTTAGCTAAAATTTAGTTAGGTTGAAAATTTAAGTATTTGGTTGATAAAAAATAAAATCAATTTTTGTGATTATAGTTTGTAACTTGGGAATTTATTTAAATTATTTTTTTTAGTGATTTCAATTTAAAATAATATTAGCTAATCAATTCATTTTTAATTATATATATTTTATATATATTTATATATATATTTTATTTATATGTTAATTATATATATTTTAAAACTGAATTAATAATTTATAAAATTGTATTTGTTGAGTATGTAAATAGTTTGTGTGGAGTGTTTATATATATTTATTTTATATTATATTTATAATCATTTCTTAATAAACAAAAACTTTTACCTCGTAGCTAACTTATTATGTATATTTGAAGTATAGACTGATTCTCATATATTTTTTTCTGTTCTTCCAAAATAACTGGGCGGTCCATAAATTTACTTTGGCTCAATTCAATGCACATCAAAATTCAAAGCATCATTTAAAGAAAGAGAAATTGTTGCTGGCTAACAATGAGTTTTTAGTGTCTTTTATCTGCAGCATTGTTGTTGTGACAGAGATCACGTATCCTGGCCAGGACACACCGGTTCGTTACAGGACTTTGGCGCCAAATTTCCTTAAAGAAATCAAGTAATGAAATCAGTTGCATGGTACGTGACAAGGAGGCAGCTGTTGTGCATGAGGTAACGAGGGGCACGGGACAACTCTCTGCCCTGCTGAGATTTCTGTCAAGATCAAGAAAAAGACGCGCTGGCTGCTCTCAGCTAAGGGTTGCACCGAAAGTAACGTACGAAATGCAGTTTCATTGCCATCACCACCACCACCATCACCATCACCGTCACAAGCAGCACCACCACCACAACAACGACAACTGCAACAACCAGACGGCGGCAGGCTGGTGAGATGCTGTGCGTTCCATTTGGGGTGGGTAGATCGCCAGATCGGCAGGCGGCACGAGCAGCAGCAGCAGCCGCAGGAGCAGGAGCAGGAGCAGAAGCATGTTGAATGTGCCAGGTAGTTTTGCACATACCTTTTTTTTTTGGCGCATTCCAAGGCACTTCTCGAGCCAGGTAAAATGCGGCGGCGCAACCACCCCATAAATTGTACTTATGGAACATGCCAAAGTGGAGGTTTCTCAAAACTGGCAGCTGCTGGCAAATTTCTCCATAACAATTTACAAAATTTCATGGCCGTTAGAAATGTACTTTTTGGACGCGGCTGTTAAAATGCACCGCTGTAAATGGAGGAGCATCAAACGAGACTTTATACAATGGTTATTGATTTAGTTTATAGCCTTGGGTATTTGGGTATTTTTTTTTAAGATTATTAGTAATACAATTGGACAACCAAACATGTCCAAGCAGCTGTCTGCTTAAGTATAAAGCATATTTGTAGACTTTGAGAAAAGGATCAGCTTTATTTTTGCGTAAAGTGTAAATGAGCAAAAAAGTTTATCAATGCAGATTTGATGATCTCAGCAGCGCCAGCAGCTCAGCGCGTGTGACTTAAGCTGCTTAAAGCCAACAAGAGCACTAAGTCTATGTCATCAGATCACCACAATAAATGTCTCATTTTGTGCTCTTAGTGCGCTACGAATGAAATGTGAAACAAGAGCGCCAAAGAGCGCCAAAAAACCGTACAGCAGAGCGCCAATGGGCTGCACGCAACAGCTTAAAGCTACTCTTAACAGCAAACAAAGAGCAAGCTGCAACCTGCTCGCAGAGAGACCAAAACTTCGTTTCTGTGTGTGTGTGTGTGTGTGTCTGCAGTGCCGTCATCGTGTATATAATGGCAATGGGCAATGACGAACGAAAAGAGACAGCAAGAGTTTATTTTTAAACTTGCACTTCAAGTTGTATATAAGCTTGCCAGCTGCCGCTGCTCACGCTCACAAATACACAGACAGATAGAGTAGGGGAAATTTGAGCGTACAAAATTTCAATCTCAGAGGCAGCTGGTGGCGATCGTTGTGTGTGCTGAGTGCTGGTGTGTGTGCAAGAGGGAGAGAACGTTGCGCCGGTAACCGGTGTGTGTGTGTGTGTGTGAGTGTGAGTGTGAGTATGTGTGCTGTGTATGGCACGTGCTCGCTTTTTTGAACTGAGATTTGTTGGCGGTGCCTCGATCTGCAGCTGGAGCGGCGTTCAATGAACAGAGGCAGAGCACAGCTGTTGCGGCGGCAGGCGACAGACAATCAGAGTGAGAGAGGTTGTTCAGAGGGGGGGTGAGTGGAAGTGCAGAAGAGAGATCATTGAATGCTGATGTGTGTGTGGCTCGTGGTGGTTGATTTCCGTACAGAATCCGCCCGTGGCACAATATCGGAAGTAGGTAGCAGCCGATCCCTTTTATTGCCACACACTCAAGGGGGTTGCTTTGCCTGCCGATTCTCAGTTTTAACCTGGGGGTTGATCGATCCTGCGCCGATGTGGAAGTCTATATAAAATTAAAGTGATCCTCGGCGGTTGCATCATTCGTATACCAAACAGCCAGCGAGCGAGACGCGTGCGAGAGCAGCCGTAAATGATCAGTGCCAGTGATTCAAAGCTTAGAAAGAACATTTAACAGATCCTACAGCGATCCTCAGTGCGAAAAGTGATTCGGTGATTCCCTAAACTAAAATGGATAAACTCAACTACAGCAAATGTCCGCTGAAAAAGCGACCCATACTCGTCGAGGAGACGCCATATGAGGATCAGCTGAGTCATGGTAAGTTTACTGTTCCTCACGAACTCAAATATTCCACAAGCATCTTTAGAAGCTCTTTTAATAAACTTGTTATTCTACTTTGCAGATGAAGGACCCGTTGATCTTAGCGTTGCTTCAGCTGCTGTACCTCTAGAGCCTTCACATTGGTCCACCAAAACGGTGCCGGAACCACAGCCAGTGACACAGGAGCTGCGTCGTCGCTTCGATGCAGCCATGACACAGACCAAGGATCAACTGGCCCGTCGCATTTGGGAGGAGACACGAGAGATTGCTCGCGCCTTTCCGGATGTGTTTACGCGCGAGGAGATTGCCAAAAGTCTGACACGTCTTGGCTATGGGGATTTTGATCTGCCACCCGAGGATGAGGTCATGGAGCCGGAGCAGCAGCGGGACATGGAAATGACTGCCAGCTATGCACGCATTTCGCCACCTTTGGTGCCCGCCTCCATGATCAAAGTGGAGCATTCGGAGGAGCCTTTTGGTCTGCGCAATTACAACAACAATTTGCTGAAGAGCATTGCGGATTATGAGGATTGCATGAAGATGCCAATGGCGCCGCCACCACCACCACCGCCAGCAGAGCCACAGGATTTGAGTGTGCCGCCACAGCAGCGTCGTGGCTTGAGTGAGAATGCCAATCTGCACAATGTGGCACGAGCACTGCTCAGCATGCAACACATGCCGCCACAGCAGCATCAGCAGTTGCCCGAGCAGAGCTTTAAGTCTGCGCCAGTCCATCAGGTCGAGCAGGATGAGGATGACTTGGAGAACCAGGAGAACAGCGAGAATCAGCTGAATCTGAAGATCAAGAGCAGCAACGATCTGTACTATCAGTGCCAGCAGTGCAACAAATGCTATGCCACCTACGCGGGTCTCGTCAAGCACCAGCAGAGTCATGCCTACGAGAGCACCGAGTACAAGATCATACGCAGCAATCCCAGTGGGCCCATTGTCGATCAAACTGAGTTCTGCACAGATCAGGCATCGGCACTCATCCAAGCGGCAAATGTTGCCTCAGCGCAATCCATGCAGAAGCCGGTGGGTGTGCCCCGGTATCATTGCAAGGATTGCGGCAAGTCCTATTCCACCTACTCTGGCCTGAGCAAGCATCAGCAGTTCCACTGTCCCTCCGCCGAGGGCAACCAGGTGAAGAAGGTCTTCAGTTGCAAGAATTGTGAGAAGACCTACGTTTCGCTGGGAGCCCTCAAGATGCACATACGCACCCACACACTGCCCTGCAAGTGCCCCATCTGTGGCAAGGCCTTCTCCCGCCCCTGGCTGCTCCAGGGTCACATACGCACCCACACCGGCGAGAAGCCCTTCAGCTGCCAGCATTGCAATCGCGCCTTTGCGGATCGCTCCAATCTGAGGGCGCACATGCAAACGCACTCGGATGTGAAGAAGTACTCCTGCCCCAGCTGCACCAAGTCCTTCTCCCGAATGTCGCTGCTGGCCAAACACTTGCAGACTGGCTGCCAGACGGAGCAGGGTGGCTCATCAGCAGCAGCAGTGGCAGCAGCAGCAGCAGCAGCAGCAGCCGGCTTCAATCAGCAGCAGCTGCAGCAGCACATGCAGGACTATGATGAGATGGCGCCACATCCTCTCTACTATGCGGGCAGCGTGGGCAGCAGCGGCGGTGAGGAGGAGGAGGGACACGAATTTCAAATGCCCACACAGGTCAGACGGGGCATTTACTAAGTACACTCAAGAATCAGGGATTAAATCTATTTAAGCCACATATTTTAGCCATAAGATTCAGTCAGTTTCACAATTTAGCCAAATCATCAGGAAATCAGTGCCAAAAATTAGTTAGAGCAATTTTATTGCTTATTAGGATCGTTTCTAATGCAGGTTACCTCACATATACAGTTAGAATTTATATTTATCTAAACTATATTTAATTATTTATTTCAAATAGGATTAGTTAAGCCAAATCTGGTTAACAGAATTTGGCGGTTAGCCATTTGTTGTTAACTAATGTTTTGTTTATATATATATTTCTTGTTAATATCTCGTTGTGTACAAATCAAAATGGTGCCAGCTTAATTTAAGTTATTTATATTTAATCATAGTTAAGATTATCTTAATTTATTTCCCACTTTAGTTGTGTAAATACACGCAAAAAATATTCTATTTATTTCAGTCTTATTTCATATATTTATTTTGTATTAAATTAAAAGTAATCAATAAACTTAAAAAAACAACAAAAAATGTTTGGAATGAAAGTTTGGAAAGTTTACCTCGAGATGTGAAAAAGGTGAATATAAATGCTAAATGTTTATATAGAAAAAAAAAAACAAAAAATAAAATAAGAAAAAACTCGATTATTTTAAATAATTTATGAAGTGCACAAATTAAGTTGTTGTTAAAAAAAAGTGAGAAGGGTATAATAATTCCCAGGAACAATGCCCTAAAATGAACAAAAAAAAAGGTCACTTTATCATCCAACCAAAAATCAAAGATCTACCATTTGTAAGCCAAATCAATGATTTTATTGCCCAAGTTCGAATTGACAAGGCCCATTTGAGGTTAGTCAATGTGTGGCAGGCAGCAGTGCAAACAGTATTGGTTGCAATTGGTTGCATGCGGATGCTCATTTGCTGACAAGTCGCAAGTCGATGCCATTGATGGTTGTGGCAACAATATAGGTGTCTCTTAATTTATCTATCGCATTAAAAAGTTGCAGCTGATTCGCAAATTTAGCGAATCTCAAAGCGCCGGCATTAAACTGATTGCAGCAATTGCTGGTAGCAGCGGGTGGTGGTGCTGAGCATTGGTGGGTGGCTGGCTGGCTGGCTGGCTGAATGGATGCTTGGTTAGTTGACTGGCTGGCTGTTTGGCTGGTTTGCGGATAGAGCGGAATATCAAATCGCTGCTTAAATCAAAATTAATTGCCAGAATAATAATTGTTTTGAACGTAAAGCGCCAAACGGCAAACGAAGGAGAATTGGCGCAGCTGCAACTGAAATTGCAACTGCGTCACCAGCAACAGTAACTGCAACAGCAACAGCAGCAGCAACAGCAGGCGGCAAGCGCCAACAACAATAACAACAACTGTGAAGTACGACAAACGTCTAGCAATTTTGGAGCATTGGAGTCTTGCGACGGGGCGGCGAAAACCACTCAAAACAACAAACAACCCGATGAATCATCGATTTTGGGTTTACCACGGCAGCAACAGCAACAGCAAAAGCAAAAGCTACAGCAACAGCAACAGCAACAAGTTAACAACAACAACAACAACAACAGCAGCCAACAGCCAACAGCAACAAGTTTTGCCAAGCCGGCTTAGTGCAGCCGCACGCAGCTAGATGGCGCTAGTGGGCAGTCATCGGGCTTTGGTTCAATTAAACGCGTTTTCCAGTTCATTTTCGTTGCCGCTGTTCTTTGCGGTTGTTATTATTATTATTGTTGTTGTTGTTGTCATTGCAGCGATTTTTGAGTTTTCCGCACTGCCGCAGCCGCACCTTACTTTTTTTTTTGTTGTTGTTGTTGCAGAAAGTCAACTTGGTGCTTGCCCCAGTCGCATTATTATAAATGCCGTCCACGCAGTTTCTTACGCTCTACAACTTCCAGTTTCGTTTTTCGGCTTTGCCTTTGCTTTAGGCCTAAACCGAGAACTGTAGTACCCAAAATCAACCTAATGGGCATATCCATTATGTTGTGCATATATGTTAAATAGGCTGAATTTAGTTGAGTTAGAGTTGTCTTTAATGAAGCGGCGAATGAAATCGAATTCGGTTTTACCACATGTTTAAAAATATTTAAAAAACATGTTCAAAGAATTTTTAAAAATTCTCTGTAAATTGTAAAGTCTAAAATTTTAATTATGCTTACATTTAATATGTTCAGGTATATATTTTTGTAGCTGCTCTGGCAGAGTATTTCATTTTCGTTCTTTTTATATTTAATTATCTTTTCGTCACGAATTGTAACTTGTCAGGCGGTAGCTTTGGTCTATTAGGAAACACACCACAGGCCACCGAAAACTTGGCTGCGAAAATCATATTACATTTGCCAAGAACCCAGGACAATGTGTGATGCCACCCCCCACCCCCTTGGCAACACTAGCACCTCCCTCTCAAGCTGCTACTTTGCTGTACATTTTGTAAGCGATTTTGACTTTGACTTGCTGCGCGTGCTGCTGTTGCTGCTGTTGCTGCTGTAGTTGCCACGCCCCGAAAAAAAAGACCGAACTTGGAAACGCACATGTGGCACAGTCAATTTTTGTGCAGCGGCTTTTGGTCAAAGGTTAAATTAGACGGCCGTCCCCTTCCACCAAGCTGGCTGACTGGTGACAAGTGCCACGCCGCGATTACAGTTCGAAAATCGTTTAGTGCCTTAATTTATGGCCAACAAATAAAATAGAATATAAAAAATATATATATATATATATTGCAACGTTGCAGCTACTCGAATTTCATTTATTTGCGGCAGCGTGCAATGCTCGCTTAATTGGCATTTTGTAGCTGCCACTAAACACGCCTTTATTCTATGGTCTACTTAGTTTTTGGCCAAACCCGATGTGGCCAAAATCTGAGTTGAGTATATGCTTGCTTCCTTGCTGGCAGTTTAATTAATCTTTTATCGCCAAACGCTATTTGAAATGCATTTTTAATTTTGAGAAATTAATTTTTATATATGTTCAATGTTTAAATTAAAAATTCATGGCACGTTTTTTCGCTCGTTGTAATTAATATTTAATAATTTTAAATGCGCATGAAACAACATGAAAGAATGTGTGCAGTGGAGATTGATGTGCACAAAGGTACCCTGTAATTGGATGATATTAATTTTACTTATATGTTATTATTGTATTAGGGTTACTCTAAGGTTTTGGTTATATCAACTAATAATAGGAATCAAAAGGGTATATTATATATTTACTCGATATAGTTTAGTTTCATCTACCTTGCATGTACATTTTTATTATTACAGGGTATCAACGATTATGGAAGTTTTTAAATATGTCAGGCGCCGTCGTCGTCGTCGTCGTCGTCGTCGTCGTCGCCTTTGTCGCAGCTGTTGATTGACTCGAGACCTGATGCAGATACCAATTGTTGTAGTCAGTGCCTTTTGTTGTGTTTGTTGTTGTTGTTGTTGTTGTTGTTAGCCGTACGTGCTGTTTGTTTAACGCTCTGGGTGTAAATTAATATTTAATAATGGTTGTTTTGCAGCAGTTTCAGATCTAATCGAACTTTAATATAGGCTATATAATATCAAGTTAAAACAATAGTTGAGCAAGAGATTTCTTGTAAATGAACTCTTATGAAATCGAAAGTTGCACAGTTTTTTAAGCAGAGTTTGCAAGTTGGAAAATTGCTTCACCTTGAGCTGTGACAAGCTGTCAACAATGTTCTCCACTCTAATCAGTGATAGCCAGATCGTGTCATTGGTGGCATTAGACTATCACACACTCCACTCCGACCATAATTCATGCCACTCAAGAGCAATCTTAAGACGCCATAAATAAACTGCCATGCACTCGCTGACGTCAAATTAATCAAAAAAAAAAAAAAGCGAACAGCTAAATGCAGCGCAGTCAAAATAGGAAAAAATAATACAAAATGTATTATGAAATTAGTGAACATAGAAACTGAGAAACTGAGAAACTTCTAAGCTCAAGTCGCAAATGAGAACAAAAATCTTTTTTTCCCACACTGGCGATCAAAGCGTACCGAAAAAGAACTCGAGAGCACCTTTTGTACAAATCACAGAGGCAACGCCCCTGAATGAAATCGATATAATTATTTGCATTATTAATAATTATCATTGTCTCGGTTTTGATTCGGATTTAGAATCGTATACTAAAACGCGATTCGAATGCGTTGGCGTTTTGGGGCCACACAGAGACATCGAGTTTCATACTTTTTGTTTGTATTTTTTTATTTTTTTTTTTGAAATCTTTTAATATGCAAAAGAACGAAATGTAGTTCGTTGGTGCAGGCTAATTAATTCAAACCGCAAAGCAAACTGAGACTTCAATACGGAAATAAGCTTAACGACCGCAACAAAAAACCAATTTCAAAATTTAATACGCAGTCCAGTTGTTTGCTGAGTTTGGGGGGGGGGGGGGGGAGGGCGTGAAACGGAGGGGGAGAACTGTGAATCGAACTGAGTTAACTGAGGCGCCGGCGGCCCAACAATTGCACCAGGTACATGTCCAAAGTCTCTGACTTGACGCTGAGTCCACACACACACACACACACACACACACATACACACAGAGTGTGTAGTATTGTACATGTGTGGGCCACCCACACCAGAGACTTGGCCATGGCGTAAAACCAAAGCGGTGCCCGTCGACAAGCGAGAGACGCAAGCTTCAAATGGGCGACAGCTCATATCAAAACTGAAATGTGTCTGCAACAACAACATCCACAAGAAAAACACCAACAACAACAACAAGAGCAATAATAAGGGGTACCCAGTCGGTTTTGCAAGAGGTCCAAGTCCGTTTATATATCTTATGAGCCACCTGACTGACGGGCCACGCAAAGCTTCAACTTGTCAGCACGCTAAGTGCTTGAAAAATAACGAGAAGAAAAAAAAACAAAACAAAAAAAAAAAAAAATATAAGAGAGAAGAAAAAAAAGATTTTTAAATATTATTATAAATATAATATGGCAAACATTGGGCATTGTTCTCTAGCGCCTTTTCAGTTGGGCGTTCAACCCGCACACCACAAAGGTGTTGTGCAGACCACAGTTGGAGCAGCAACCTGTTCACAGCTCGAACGGATTTATCTTATTATTACACAACACACAACAAATGGTCCACACAAAAGGCGACAGCCAAAAGATTTAATTATGCCCGTGCCGCGTATTAGTAACAAAAACCAAGAAATCATATTGCAAAATTGCTATAACGAAACTGGAATACGCTTTAAGCATGACTCAAGCAAATTGTAATCTTAAATATATTTTACTTAGTATTTAAATAAAGTGTGTGTGTGTTGTTGTTGTAGTTTTCAATTAGTTTTAATTTAACCTGTAATTTATAATGCTGATCTGTCGACTTAAACGATTTCGTGATATATTAATTATTTGCTTAATCTTAAATGCAAAGCTGCCTCAAAATAAACTTAAATCATAAAGGGACCATTTGCAGAAGAGTTCAATGATAAATCCACATCATATAAATCCAATGTATTTTTTTGCATATTGATGCCGCTGCGCCGATCAAATGGGAGTTAATAGATTGCATCATACAAATCAGATAACTGTTAACTATTTTTAACTTCAACTATGACCAATTTCAGCAGAAGCTTTATGCATCACTGCACGGCGAATGGGTAAGTGTATTTGGGGGAGGCGTGTCTTGTTGTGGGGGCGCTGATGCTGCAAACGGAGGGCGTCAAAAGACAACAGCAATCCCGTCACAAAATTGACATTTTGCTTTCAGCAGCAGTTACCACCACAAAGCCACAAGGAAAAACGACAAAAATACAAAAAAAAAAAAAATCATAATTTGCACGTTTTTTGTGTTGAGCCAAACAAAAGACTTAAGCAACGAACTTGCTGCAAAGGGCCTACATGCAAAGTGTCAAGTTGCGCAACTTGTCAGCAGCAGCTTAACCCAGAGCAGAGAATCTGACTCTGACTCTGAGTCTGAGCTTCACTTCCCTCCAATGTCTCAGTACACTGTTAATTTTGCTTTTGTGGCCTGGCAAAAGTTTTTAATTAAACAGCGACCAACGACGACAGCCACTAAACATGCCCCATTATCATGTCCCCCATGTCATATTTATATATATATATATATGTGTATATATATATATATATCTATGCTGGACTATCTGCATATGCTCATGTGACTATCTGCTTCTGCCCCTGCCCCTGATCTGCTGCTGTGGTGCTTTGGGTGCTGCCGCTGACATAAACGCTGACATTAATTGAGTAATTTATAACGATGGCAAATGCGACGGCAGCGGCGGCAGCGGTGGAGGCGTCGGCGTCGGCATCAGTGCTGCCAGGCAGTTAGCCAGCCAGCCAGTCAGCCAGCGAGCGAGACGGACATAAGCGGCAGATACGACAAACGGACACATGGACGGGAGGACAGGGTGAGCAGTTTGGGCCAACACCAACAACAACAACAACAACAACATCAAAAGCTCGCAGCGCACGTCGTCGTCGTCGTTGTCGTTGTCTTGAGGCACTTCAGCGCTCCAGCATAACATGATATTGTTATTATTATTATGATTACCAGAGACATGAATTCAATTAACACTTGTCAGCGTTGTCAGCGACGGCAGTGCGACGGCGGCAACGCTTCAATCTATGCCAAAAAAAACTTTGCCAAAAAGTACAACAACAAAAAAACACAAATAAAAGCGATGCAGTCGAAAGTAGCAGACTAACAGATACCCTGTACTTAAGGTGTCCTCAAAAATTGCACTTCTTCAAAACGCTTTTGAATAAAACATAAAATTAATAAATGGCATCCTTAATAATCTAATATATAGTATTGCAAGTGCAGATCCCCTTTCACCTTGGCAACTATACCTACTCGATAAAGGATTCTGAGGGGTGCTTCATGTTGCCTGTCACATACGTGTACACCACATAATGGTACCCCTTTTCGGAGATTTGTACGTGTACAGTGTATGGAAACAAGCTCACGATTCGAGCACAGAGATAAGGTTGTGAATTTATGTTTGCGTACAAGATTTGGCATGTTTAAATCAGTTTAAGCTAGATCTTGGCCACAGTTTCAAAATAGCCTGGAGACAATGTAGTTGTAGTTGTTTGGTTGTTATTGCTCCTGCTGCTGCTGCTGCTCCCTTCGTGGTGCTAACGATAATTGCGAGACGGGGCAAATTAGCCAGTCGACGAGTCACAAGCCAAAACAAAAAAGACCGCTAATGAGGCAAACAACCCAGCAAATGGAAACCTTCTGCATTTAGTCCTAATAACTGCCAATGTCGCCAATAAGAGAGAAACACAACAAAAATAGCTGCCAGAGCCAGCAGCCCAAAAAGGCGCACAAGTCAAAGCAAATTAAAACAAGAATCACGACAGGTTACCATGCGAGCCCAATCCCAGCCAAGAGCCACAAGAAAAAAAAAAACACACGATTCGCCGCCAGCAGCAGCAGCAGACACAAAAAAAAAAAATAAAGGTACAAATCCGCGGCCTTTCCATAAATGCGACATCGCCGCTGGCCAAGAAATTTACAAGTGTTAAATGTCGAATTGGGGGAAATGCGTGCAGCGGCTTTGACACAAACAAACACGGAAATGGCCAAACAGAAAGTGGACAAATGAACCCACAAGCATCGATTGCAAACCCGAGTGGCACAAACCTTCCCCTCTATCCGCTCCCCTCCCTCACAACTGCTCGCCTGCATTACCCGACAAATGGCGTACGTGTTAATGGTATTTGAATTTGGCCAAATATGGCCGAGTTGCCGTTGTCACTTTGCATGTTTCGCTGCTTGGTGCACCACAAATGGTGGAGTCGCAGCAAGTGAAGGCAGAGCATGTGCGCTAAGCTCCTCAGCTGGACAATGGCCGCGCCAAGTAAAGTGAAGTCGTGTCGCTTGGACGCGACCGCGTATCAGCTGCAGAAGCTCAAGCCAAACCAACAGACACGCATCCAGCAAAACAACTACAAATGGACAATCAAACAACTCACAGCGCTGGGCCACACAAAAACGATCCACCAAAATCCACCAATCCACCGATCCACCGATCCACCGATCAGTGGATCAATGGGCGCCCGCATTAGCAGAAGTGGATAAGTTCACATTATTTTGGGCATTATTTGTTGTTTGTTTTTTTTTTTTGGGAACACTGCTTTCTAATGAGGCGTGACTTACTGCTGGGCATATGGATGAGCCGGCTGATAGCCAGTTCAACACACACACAATTGACACACATCCAATGGCATTAAATTGGTTAAATGCCAATGGCCAAGCAGCACTCAAAATTCACTAAAATTATCTGGTTGCGTAACTGTTTATATATTTTATTTAATTATTTCTAAAATTACATTTAAATTATTTTTCATTATAAATGAAATTAACCTTTCAGTATTTCATTTTCAACAGCAATTCAAAGATTGAGTTGGGTTATTGATCTGAGTGGATTATTTGCACTAAATACATTATGAAATGGCTAATCAACTCAGAGCATCTGACAGGCCCTAAAGCAATTTCCTGATTAGATTTATACATGGGTAACATCACTTGCCAACGGCTCTATTGGCCATTCAGCCCACACTTGGCTGGCTCACAGCCAGTTCAATTGAAGTTAGTTCAATAAACCAGACCGAGACAGCCAAAGAGAGACAGAGAAAGACAGACAGAGAGTGAGAGAGAGAGAGAGAGAATGTAGCGTTGGTGAAAGAGATGCAAAGATGGAGACAGCGATGTGTACTGTATGTGTACAGTGAACACATCAAATGACAGGCAACAACAAACAAGTTTAATTATAGCTCATGTAAATAATTTCTCAATTGTAAGCTGTTATCAACGAAAACTTCAATCAATCATTGGCAAACGCATGAACCTGAGCCAATGAGCCAATGAGCCAAAAGCCCAGACAATAGTCAAGCCACAAGCAGCGATCTTGGCCTCAGGCGTGGGACGTACAGTTTGAACTAGCCAAATCTAAGCTAATTAATCAAAATAATAATCAAGCAATCAGTGGATCATACGCCACAGAGTCAGACACCAGCACACAAAGCCGTGGCAGTAAAGTGGTTGGAGCAGCGTGAGGAGTAGGGAGGAGGAGGCACTGGCTTTTAGGTGAGCCACGACGCACGCCAAAAACCAAATGGAATGGAAGCAAAGTGTAACCCAAGATCGCTCAAGCACTCAGATCAAACAAAAAATATATCTAAAAAAAAAAACACAAAATGAAACGGAGAGCACGAAGAGTAGATTCCCTAACTTAGATAGATATATAAAGTAACCCGATGTTGATAATAGTTAAAAACACGCATAACTAAAGGAATTAGTTATAACAATTAATAGAAAGATTTATAGGATCTATATGATAACGAAATCTGATCCAGCCAGCTTCGACTTATGTATAAATATTTATTTCAAGTTCCATCAATATATTTTCAGGTCTGATAGATGGCAATTTTGACTCAAGTAGTGCTGCTGCTGAGTAGACCTATCCTGTGTTGTGTGACAAACCTAATGATGAAATTATAATACCCTCGGCATGGGCACATTTTAAATGGAAAAACATGACTTCAACTGCTGTCATTGCGCACGAGGTTTGTTGTTTTGTTTTGTTTTGTTTTGTCGTCGTGTTGGGTTATGTTTTGTTTTGAATTTCAGGTGCTTGTATCATTCAGTCATTTGGCCAACAATTCAACTGTTCAACTGTTCAACTATTCAGCTATTCATTCATGGGCCATGCAACGTGTTTTGTTCTCCTTCTCACTTGGGCACAAATATCTCCATATATGGCCACTCACACATCTTAGTTTTTGACATCACGAATATCCGAGTCACAGTCGGAGTCGGAGTCGGCGTCGAAGTTGGAGTCTCATTTGGATTCAGTGTTAAGTAACGTCTATGCGCTTGGAACAATTAATCACCTGTCGTCGTCGTCGTCGTCATCATCGTCATCGTCATCGTCATCGTCAATTGGAGTTTTTGTTTTTGGATACTGAGCGACATGAACAGTTATGCGGTTTAGTGGCCTTTTTTGGCATGTGGCCCATAAGCTTTGTAGGAGGGGAGTGCCACAAGGTGGGTGTGTGTGGGGTATTGCACTTGTCTGCTGCATGATCTGTTATGGTTTTGTGGACTGATTACCTTATGCCGGTAATAAATCATTCGGCTTCTACTGAATCGTGTTGAACTTCATCGACAAAGTGACTCGTTTGTTGTATTAAAAACATATATTCGAAAAAATGTGGAGAGATTTATGTGGAAAGTCTGATTAGCTTTTCTTTACAATTTCTCAACTAGAGCAATATGAAATATATATAACTCAAAAATCTGTTTGCTTTCCTTTCAATAGAAATGCAGTTTTGCATACATATAAAATGTGACTTTTTTCTTTCCTAAAGATCTATGCAATTTTCTACTAAATCGCTTGTTAAACAATTTGGGAGAATTTTCTCACATTTGGCAATCTATCGGGATATCTTTGACATTTGATCACAATCGCTTTGCTCTCGAAGCGATTTCTCTTCTAAAAGTTGCACCTTCCCAAAGGCCAGACAAGTGAAAAGCACATAAATCGACGCCCAACACCTCACACCAAGACCAAGACCAAAACCAAGACCAAAACCAAGACACAGACTTTGCCTTGACATGCAAGTGAAATTTAACAAGCCACTCCTAAGATCACCCAACAACAACAACAGCAACAACAACAACAGCAACAATAGCAACAATGAGAGTAACTCAAACAACAACAACAATGAGAAAAAGTGATCACACACAATAATATATTGTGTGTATAAAAGTTGAAAGCGGTGATTTTTCAAGCGCACACCGTACCCAAAATACGTCACATTCAGGAGGTGGAAATATTGTGGCAGCAAAAAGTGGGCACAGCCTCAACAGACACGCCCCCCGCAGACGTTGCAAAGAGTTGGTTGCACTGCCCGCGCATATAATTAAATCAAATTAAAAGAACTAACAAAATATACAAAAGCAACGCGCATCCTGCAGCAGGCAGATGCAACAACTGCAAACTGCGACTGCTAAGGTGAAAGATGAAGAATGAAAAAAAAAAAAAAGTTCCACTTGTCTCAATCGACGCCTCCTCAAAAGATCTGCGTGAAGTCGTTGTTGGGACCGCACCCGCAGCTTGAGCTCGCCCTCAGCGCCAACGCAAATTCGACGAACGTTTTTTTCAGTTTGTGTTGCCCCAAACATTAACCCAAACCCCGCCTCCTTCTCCTTCTCCCCTTGCACCTTCCCGTTACCAACACCGCTTCCGCTGCAGCTTCCCTGCTGCATTCGAATATGGGCGCAAAAACCAAGTCACTGTCTCTAATTGAATTCGTCGGTTTAAATAATTCAGCTGTAGGGCATCAAAATAAATTTCGACCCTCGGCTTTGGCTTGAATCTAGTTGTAAGCCAGATTGTCTAAGCGTTCACTTGTAGCGCTCTGTGAGTTCGTCTTGGCCAGAAACTCATTGGCACTACACTTCACACAAAAATACAAACTAAATTTGATATGCTTAAAGGCTAATTTCTTAAAT
The DNA here is from genome assembly GCA_035042045.1 of Drosophila melanosoma. Lineage (NCBI taxonomy): Eukaryota > Metazoa > Arthropoda > Insecta > Diptera > Drosophilidae > Drosophila > Drosophila melanosoma. The sequence goes on along the minus strand of JAWNLY010000183.1, from coordinate 2,361,766 downwards.
ACTTTAATCACTAAGCACCTTAATAAATTTCGCATAAAAACTCTCTTTAATTTTTCTGCTTCTCTGACTAAGTACTCAGAATTAAGTACAATTAAGTATTTTTTTTTGAGTGTATATTTCCAGCCTGTCTGATGGTTGATGCTCACAGTAAATGCCTTCTTCTTTTTTTTATTTTTTGTTTTTTTTTTTTTTGTTAGCCTCACAATTGATTTCTGCGTCTCTGGCAAGTGTTTGGAACTTGGCGTATCTTCGGGGTATCTGCGGGCGCAGCAAATCAATCTGTAAACATGCCGCCGCCAAGTGCCGACTTACCAGACTCCAAGTGAGACTAAGATTAAGACTGGGACTGCGACTGCAACTGCGACTGAGACAGAGAGACGAAGACAGAGTCTCTTGCAATCCTGGGCTGCAGATTTTGTATGTGGGCTGCTGCGGTCGACGCATCAGTTTCGAGCTGTTGTTGCATTTTGGTGCCGTAATAAATACATTTGGTGAATTTTAATGTCCTCCTCCCATTTTTCAGGCAATTTGAGCACAGCCGCCAGCTTCTTGGGCCCTCTTGTAGTCTTTTGGAGTCTGGGCGCAACACTTGGGCTTTTGCCGCTTTTGCCCTTTTTTGGGGCCATTCGCAAGTTGCAGTTGCTTGGGATTTGTGAGCGGTTTGGCAATAAATATTTTGAATCAGAAAACATATAAATTTAGTGATTTGCCAGTGAAGTCGTCTTGGCTTGTCTTGTCTTGTCTTGGACCTGCACTCGGCATGAGCTTATGGATGGAAGCCCATGAGCACATGAGGAGCTGCTGGAACTGTTTTTGCCACAGGAGGATTCAACGCCGAACCGCAGCAGTCCAACATAAATTGGTAAATTGTTTTTGGCGGCTGTGGCGGCACATATTTTGTATATTGCATTTTTTAATTCATCTTCAACTGCAGTCTGCAGTGGTTTGGACTTCCTTCTCCACATCTCTCTCTCTCTCTCTCTCTCTCTCTCTCTCTTGTTGTTCTCACTCCTCTGGCCACGCGTCCCGATGCTGCTGTATGTAGGTCAGACCAAGTCGCGACTCATGCAGTAGCCAACATTCAAAGTAGGTGATGAAGTTCCAATGTTGCCTGATTTGTGATAAGCTTCATATTTTTAGGGTTTAATTCAATGAAAGTTGGTGGATGCGTGCCTCCGACAATGACGTTGATGTTAGCCATGGCAACGACAATGCCCATATATATGTATGCTTCTTCTTCTTCTTCCTTTTTCTTCTTCTTGTTTTTTTTTTTTTTGGTTGTTTGGTAGGTGAAATTATGCAGTACCAATGCAGTGGCCAACTAAATTGGCAGTGGCAGTGGCAGCGGCGTGAAAATTTTTGCTCGGGCCAGAGTTCAGAAGGCCGTGCAGAGAAGTTCCCCCCTCGCACTCTTTCCCCACTCTTTGTCTGGGCTCCTTTCTTGGCAAAGTCATAAAATTGATTTTATACGATGGGTAACAGTGAAAGCGGCCACAATTGAATGAGCAGCAGAACGAAGGAAAAAAGTATTGGAATTATAGTTGCTGATAAGGGATTGCAATATATATAAAATGAACACTGTTAGACTAGGAAGACAAGTATGAGTAGTAGTGCCAGATCTGGTTTATTTGTGCATTTATATAAACATTTACAATAAATTGTGTTTGAGCACATCTTTATTGTATATTTCCTGTTAGTTAAGCAATCGAAATGAGGAGGAGTCAAATCAATTTACCATTCAATTGTTAGCAATTCTCGAATTGCGAATGTGGGCGTTAGTTTAGCAAAAACTTGGATTGCGCAATTTACGCCATTTTGCCAAAATCAAACTATCAACTTTGACACTCATTAGCGTCAAATTACAGCGCGTGCATGCGACAGGCAGATGTGTCAATTGGATGAGGAGATTGAGGCGGGGAGGGGCGGAGAAAATGATGCCACAACAGAGCGTAGAGAAACCTCGTAAATCCATAAAAGCAATCGTAAATTTTTATTGTCATGCCACTTGCCAGGCATCCAACAGCAGCCAGTTGGCATTGCTGTTACTGTTGCCCACAATGAGGAAAAATGCCGGCTGAGCTGAGAACTTTTCTCGAGGGAAAACTGAACGACGACGACGACAAAGACGACGCCAGTTTTCCAGTTGGTTAGTTGGCTGGCTGGCTGGCTGGCTGGCTGACTGGCTGACTGGCCTGGCCTGGCCTAGCCTGGGAGCTGGATGGCATATTAAACCAGCGCGCACATATTTCATAACAAAATTTATGAAGGGCCGTTAACTTTAAGAATCTTTTGCGCAATTTACTCGTAAGCGGCATGTACAGCACAGAGGGACGTTGGCCAAAAGTTGGCAAGTCTCAAGTTGGCGCAAACGTCGCGCCAAAGTAGCGCCAATTTTTAGTCTAACAATTGCCGACGACGACCTAATGCCCCGTTTGGCAATCGAACTGCAACATTTCGAGTCGCCATCCAGCGTTTAATTCAATGGCAGTTACACTACTACTCCCCCCCCCCAATTTAGCCTCCTGTCCCACTGTCCCACTGTCCCCCTGTCCACACTGAAGTGGGCACAAGTTGCGGGCCACAATAAGCTCATGAAGTTCACATGAATGCCATGAAACAATAAATTATGTTATTAATAAATAATAAATGTAATGGGAGACTGCAATTGCCGGAAAGATGCAGCTACCTGTTTTTTTTCCTTCTATAGCTCACTGCAGTGGACGCTGGATGGTGGACGGTAGACGGGGATTGGTGCACGAAGTGCTCCATTATTATTATGTGCCTGGTTAACTACTGTGTCAAAAAGCAGCTTGGCAAATAAACTAAGCCAGTAACTAGCTTAATGTAGGCAGTGCAACTGGAACAACGAATTCACAATACTCTGTAAAGAATTTTAAGAAAGTAAATATTAATTGATCCTTTGTGAACCTTTAAAAAAGATAGAACTTTTCTTCAAGAGAAGTTACAAAACAGCATTGCCAATAAATCCATGTATAAATACATTATAATATTTATTAGCAATTAAATATCTGTGTAACTGCAAAGCCAGATAAACTTCCCATAAATAAACAGTTGACCTGATAATTTATTTTTAAATAAAATATATTTTAATATAAATTAGACTGCATTTTCGTTAAATAAACTTAATTGTAAATTAGAGAGTTACGCTTTTTTTTTAGGGTAACTAATGCAACAACACGCGATGCACCAGGAAGATGTTGCATAGAGAAATGAGCTGCTTTACCTGGCTATTTATCATCCAGGGTGTTAGGCGACGACAATCTCTGGGCGAACTGTTGATTGCGCGTGATGTTCGAATAATTGAAATTTAAAATTACGGTACACGAAATTGTCCAAAACGCTGGGCAATTACAGATCCTGCCCAATAATTTCAACAGTCTGTTCGCCCCTAGGCGCCCATATGACAGGTAATCGAATACATGCATTGACTGGATGTATATTAGCCGCAAGTACAGTTCACTTGGGCTCATCTACATTTGAGCTACTTTTTCAAATCACACGCGGACGTACAGTAGCCAAGACTTCGAATGGCAAAATACTCATCGACACCCCCCAAAGGCGACCTGGGCAACAGGCTGAAGCTACTGCAGCAGCAGCAGGCAGCGCTGAGGGGGCACTTGGGGGGGCAAACTGGCAAACTGGCAACTGGCAATGGAGCAATCGAGGAGCAGCTGCCCGCACGCGCATATATTTAAATAAAACGTGACTCCAGAATGGGCTCATATCTCTGTCGTTTCTGGACACTTGTGTGTGCTACCGCTACCTGATGCGAGGCAACGGAGAAGAGCGAGACAGAGAGAGAGGCGGAGACTGTAGAGACTCCTCATGCAGTCAGTGCGATATGACTGGCATCCTGCTGCGAGAACTTTTGCTGGCCTCGCCGCAGTGGCAGATCGCTGGCTCAATTCATATAGACAATATAAATATTTCATCTAATGTTGGCAATCTGCACTTGCCACTTGGCAGACAAAAAGGCAGCCCTGGGCCAGGCCAACTAAGGCAAGTTTAGGCCACACTAGGCCAGGGCAAAGCCTGCCAGATACACTCTGTCAAAAATTCTATTTAAAAAAATTGAAGTTTGGAATAAATAAATAAATATAATATCAAAACTCTAAATATAAACTTAGGAATTATTTTAAATTTATCAGTAACCAAAAATTGTGCATGTTTTTAACAGTTCAACTTTCATCGACTTAAGGACAATTCATAGTTTATAAAATTTCTCTAAGTGCATGAGGACTAAGTCATATATATATATATATATATATGCGAATTCTCGATAGCGATTGCCAGGCGACGATAGACTCTTCATCATCATCGAGTGGGCTGGCGGCTGGTCGACGTTGGCGTATCGCGCTTTTGATTTAATTTTGGTGGCTTATTTTTGTTTTGGGAGCACACCCAGCGAAACAGAGATGTCGATGTGGATGTGCTTGAGGATGTGGTCCGATGCGATCTCATGTAAATTAGCACACGTTTCGTGGCTTAAACGTACAGCTTGCAGTTTATTTGTGCCAAGTTCTTAAACTGCTAAATGAACTCATATGCAAATGCGACCCAAGTGGGCTGCCCGTCGAGACACAGCCAACTACTTGGGGGCCGTGGGTAGCCTCGGGCCAAGAAAAAGACTTACTTTACATTGTGTGCCACATAGCGCAAAACGGCAACTTTCTGCTTTACATCCTGACTGACTGACTAATCACTTCTACGAAGCAAATGTTTAAATTTAAAAAAAAAAAACAAAAGCCAAAAACAACACACAAAAACATGGCGCATACGTAATGTGTGATTTGTTGTGACTCACTGCAACAACATCTTCGGTTGGCCATTGTCACTGGCCAGTTAATCCAGTCAAAGCTCAACCGCATCGAAATGCGCCTCAACACAATGCTCCACAATGTGCGGCAAATAAATAAATTAAGCCGTTCATTAAACTCTCAGCTGCTGCGACTGGGCTCTGGGCCAATACAATCAGCTTTGGATCTTTTTAATAGTTTCAAACAAAAAGCTCAGCGACTCAATGCCAATGGTCATCGTAAAGCATCGCTCAATCAGCTTGAGGATTGACCAGAGATTTTCAATGGCTGGCTGACTGGCTAGCTGGCTGGCTGGCTGCCTGTCTCTCTTTTCATTCACTCAATGGCGGCTTTTATCTAACAGCCGCACTGGCAATTAAAATAAATTAAGTAAATTAATAATGTCACTCCCTCAGCAAGATGTTCTGATATTTTAAATAGCTGCAACGCTCTCACAAAAAAATATCAGTGTGGCAATAGAGACTTTCATATAAAGCATGCAACAGCGGCAAGCTGGCAAACTGAAATCGCTTTATTGCGATATGAATTCAATTAACCCGAAGAGGGTAAATGAAACCGTTAAACTTTCCTGATTTCTAAATATTAAAAATTGATAATAATATTTCCAACCTAAAATCACATCCTGAAGCCACTTTTGAAGAGTATTCATTGGTCTGTTATACTCCACAAGCGCATCTCAGTTGCTTTTATTTTGACGCTTCATTCGGATATTGCGTTGTTTAATATTTTGTTTCGTCGATCTTAATCAATAATTTAAATTTTTTATTTGAATTTTTATGATAGCATTTTATTTCGTTGTATTGTGGCTGCCGTTGAGCGCTCCACTGTTATAGTTATTTATAACATATTTTTTTTTTATTTTTATTTGATTATTTTGTTTGCCTAACACGTTTTGTTATTTTAATTTTATGTTTCAGCTTTTGTTTCCAGCGGTTAAGTCCCATTGGTCGTTACTTTGTAGCGTTTTGTAAAGCGATAAGAAAATATTTCGATTTTAACGGCTTTAAAAACGCCTTTATTAGCCGCCATATTTCTATAGATTTTGGGTTACCTTAGTAATACCAAAACTTCCCATTACATTTATAATGATTTGCCAAAAAAACAAAAAAAAAAAAGTGTGAGAACAAAAAGCAATCTCAACAACTTCAGACAACCGAAATGCAAATCCAGTACAAAGAAATGTATTTCCCACGCTGAGAGTTCGAAATGCATTTCTGGGTTACACATTGGAACTGATCGGATCTAATGCAAGAGGCAACTTTCTCTCGTGTTGTAGGTGTTGGCAAACACTTGTTGCCTTGCGCCAAACCAGACACTTGGGTAAAAGTTAGATGGCTTGTATAATTTGTATGCCTACCAGGCAGGCACACATACAACAACAGGGCAACACAAGTGGCAAATGCTTATTAACATATCACAAAAGACCCACAAACTCCCAACTCATGCACATTAACTTGTTGGACTAACGAGCCGCTCCATTTAGGTTTGTAACAATTCGTTATGGGTCTCAACATTTCGGAGGCCCTGGCCCAGAGGCGAGTGCAAACGTAAACAGTCCCGAAACTCATCAGGCAGCCAGGCGTATACCATCTTTGGGTAGCCCCATCAGCATCAGCATACAAGCCATCCAGCATCAGCATCGGCATCATCATCATCATCATCAAAATTCGTCGTCTTCGTGGTCTTGACGTGCTCACAGTTATCGCTTATCACAATCAGTGATAATTTTAACAGTAATCAACCTGTCCAGGCCGAATGCGTCGTCTTCTTGGTCCCAGACGGACATACAACTGACTGACTGACTGACTGGCTGGCTGGCTGGCTGGCTGTGGAGCCGAGTGGAGTGGACTCTCAGCGGAGCAGTGACTGACAGGCTTTGGGTCATGTCTGCAATCTTTGGACAGGTTGTCGGAGCTTCATTCAGGTTCATTGCTGCCCTCAGCATCAGCTTCTTCATTGTGTATAATTTTCAGTGAAATTGTTTAAATTTGGTTTTAATTTAATGATGCCGCCAACGGGGGCGAGCGCCAGTTGCGCAAAATAAAAAAGCGGTAAGAAATAACTTCAACTAAAATAAACAATATGAAAAATGTTGCGTTTCGGCAAAACGCAGAACGCAAGGCAAAAAAAAAATTATCAAAAGCTGCCGCTAAAATGTCAGCGTTTGATCTTTGGGCCAAGTGTAGAGATGATACTTTGATATTGTTGTTGGCAGTTTTTTGTTACCTGCTGCTGCTGCTGCTGTTGGTGAACTTGTTAACAAGCAGCCAAAGCCAACGCGGTTTCCATGTTTCGCTACTCTTCTTTGCTGTTTTTATTTACTTTATTTATGGTCTTAGATTTGGGTCTTTAACCGGCAATGCGACTCTTGTGGTTGTTGTTGTTGTTGTCGACAGGCGTTTTCTGTATATTAATTTTATTGTCTTTACCGATAATATTGACAATGTTTGCAACAATGTGGGAACTTTTTTTTTATCAACTTCGATTTCCAACAAGTTCGTTGCCTAAGTCTTTTGATTTCACTGGTTGCTTTTGTTTCTGTTCCAAATCTAGAAATCTAAACTAATCGCTACCGAACTGGACACACCCACAATTTGGTACCTGCTTTGCCCTTTTAATTACCACACGCCGCGTCAGCTAAATTATATTTCCTGCTCTTTAAAACTCAGAGCCTTTTCAGAAAACCCGAAAAAAAAATACATTTTTTTTATTTGATTTAAGCCGGCACAGTAACAGCAACTGCCACGCCCGCTATGCCACAAAATTTTGAGGTAGCTCAGTCTCTGAATTTCAGCGTAAAATGTAGCAACTTTATTGGTTCCAACAGGCGTGCATATTAAATTAATAAACTATCAAAAGCTGAAGCGAACTCCAAATCCAACTAATCCCACTGTCGAAAGAGTGTGAATTACTTGCGAATGGATAACCTGATATGTTTTGGAGTCGAATTCGAATCCATTTCAATAGAAGTTGCAAGTTACTAAAACTATTATATATTTTATATATATATATATATAAAGTTGTCTATTGAAATTGTTTATATATTTAGCAATTGATTTTTACTATTTACATATTTTTTTTTATAGTTTTTGTCTGCTTTATTTATTATTTAAGTTCTTCACACAAGATTATTTCAAAATCAGAATATTAGTCACTTAATTTTCTACATTTTCGCATACATAAAATCGCCAGCTGATAAAATAAACCCTAAAAAGCAACGCCACAAAATTGTATTCCTGGAAAAAAAATGTAGGCAAATTAGTTGTGCATGTGTTGTGTGACTTTGTGCCTTGTGTTGCGTTGTGGTTTGGCTCGATTGGTGGCCCATTTCTGGAGCCGAGTTCAAATTTGCACAGAGGAATATTGTTTTGTCAGCTTTTTATTGGCCAACATGGGTCATAAAGCTACTCAAGTAGTATTTTTGCGATAAAATACAACAGAACACTGTCGAACAGTAGAGCAGAGATGGGGAACTGAGCAGAGCTGAGCAGGGCACAGAACATACAACAACAGACGATAGTGGACGCATTGGATAAAAAAAAAAGAAGCCTGGGACAAGCTCGGGCACTGCCAGATAGCCAAGAGCAGGCGACAAAGCAACAACAACAAAAATAACAACAAGAAGAAGAAGAAGAAGAAGAAGAACAGGCAGCTAGCAACAACTGGCAACAAGAAGAAACAAACAACAACCAAGTGAAGCACTTTAGCTGATGTTGTTGACTGGACTGGCAAGTTAAAGTAACTTGTAAAGCTTGGGATCTCGGGATCGGCATCGGCATCGTCGGCATCGTCGGCATCGTCGGCATCGGCATCGTCGGCTTCGGTTGCGGGGGCAGCTGCTGCATCTTGTACGGATAATTGGCGGCCATGCAGCTGCCGTTGTGTCTGCCAGTGGAGCCAGTGCAATGCCATTTGACCATAAGCGAGCTGAAATTTGTTAAACTGCAGCAGCCACAGCGGCAGCCACATCGTCAAGTGCAGGGAAACATTTGGATAATGTATACGTGGCCGCCAAGTGGCAGGCAGCGGTCAAGGGCCAAACTGTGTGAAAAGCTTTTCTAATGCTCAGCATTTGCTATCATTATTTATTGGACAATCAACAAGGACGCTCCCAAAAAAACGATGGCAAACGGGCAAGTGCCAGTGCCAGTGCCAGTGCCAGAGCCGGCGACCTGGAGGCGACCCATCAGGCATCAGGAGCTGTTCCACTGCCAAAAGCCGAGCAGCGATAAAGTTACGATTTATTAGCGAGGCAGCGCTTAAAATCAATTATGCCGGAATGTGGAACGATCGAACACCCAAGCAGGGTCTACAAAAAAAAAAATAAAAATAGCGACAACCGCCGAACCGAACCAGCTAGAATAGTAGCAGCCAAGGGGATGGGGCAGTGGCAGAGGCAGTCGTGTCAAGGAAGCGCGAGATTATGCAATGCGAAACACTTTGCCCGGCACAAGAGTCCAGAGCACAAGGAGGATAACACACACACACACACGCACACACACAAAAAATGGTAGCCTAACCCAGGCATAACCTCTACTTAGCCCCCAAGTCCGAATGGTCGTCGCTGTTGCCTTTTGCTGTTGCTGTTTGCTGTTGTTGTTGGCTGTTTGCTGTTGCTGTTTGCTGTTGTCTATGGATGATAAATTAAAAGCCTAACTTGACAATCACTTAAGCATAGTTTGTAAGGCGTCCTCATAGATTTAAGCCGTGGCTGCTGCCATGCGCTAAACTTACTCCCTGTCGTTCCTGTTGCACTTAATGTTGTTGTTCTCGTTGTTGTTCTTGTTGTTGTTGTTGTTGTTGCTATTGTCGTTGTCTTACCAAGGAGCTACCAGCCAAAACAACAACAATAACAACAACGACGACGACGTGAACACGTTCCTATTAGTGGCGAAAGATCAGCGAAAAATAGAACGGCGGTTCATTAAAATGAGAATCAACTGAGGCTTAAGTCTAGAGGAGGTGCCTTCCAGCCTGCCTGCCTGCCTTGCCTGCCAGCCTGCCTTGCCTGCCAGCCTCGAGCTAAACCCAAGGAGTCGCCGACGCCGCCGACGCCGCCGACGCCACAAAGTTTAAGAATAATGATAGCGGTATTCTTGAGCTATTGTAAGCCAACCAGCCAACCGGCAGCAGCAACAGCAGCAGCAGCAGCAGCTAACCAGCTAACATGCACTAGCCAGAACACCACCCCTCCTCACCCACCGGACCAGCAGTGCCCGGATCAGTGTTCACTTTCGCGCCTGCTCTTTTAAACTGTGAACATACAAATTCACTCAGCGTTGATATCAGAACCAGCCTCAACAACAACTGCAAAACTGGCCAGCACTTCACATAGCTCTTGCTCCAATACCCTCACACTTTAAAAAAAAAAATATAACAAAATATTATTGCATAATTAATCATGTTTTATGCTAGAAAGAAAAATTGAAATATTTATTTTCTAGGCACTTGATGTTTAATAAAATTCAGGTTGCAAGCGGGGTGTACTTAATTTGGTCAACTTAAATGTATTTTAAATATTTTAAATAAAATATATATATTGAAATTTTACATGTGGTTAAAATGTGTTAAATTCATTCTACTAACCAAAATTTAATGTATATTAAAGGCATCTAAAAAAATGAGCGAAAGCTTAAAATTTTGAATAATGAATGGCGATAACAGATTCTTCATAGGAAGCTCTTCAATAAACAATAATTTAAAGATAAATAATCATATTACATATTTGAGATTGAAGCAAACCAAGTTAGTAACAAATTTAAGACATCCGCTAAGAGAGAAAGAGAGAGTAAAATGGATGCTGCCAGAGCCTGCGCTGAGTTGGGGGCGTTGCAGCTGTTTTTGGGGCGGGCAACGCAAAACAAGTTGGCCGCATATTTTGTTCGAGTTCAAAGTTCAGGCAACGATCAGCCAGTTGGGCATTTCAACAAGTTCAGTTGAACAGAGTACAGCCTCAGTTTTAGTTCTGTTTAGTGGCAACTTCTTGGCCACTTGTCGTTACAATTGCTACGTTCCAAATCACCAGTTGCAAGTTGGCAGTCTCTCTCTCTCTCTCTCTCTCTCTCTCACACTCACTCACTCTCAGCTTGTCATTGTCACCGCCTGCGACGAAGTAGTCGTCGTCTGACATTTACCTATAAACAACATAGCGAATGCTCGCAGAGTCAGCATATAGAAAATGCATTTGCTGGCCAAAAGCCGCCTCTTACTCGTTGTATTGTTGCCACATATTTCAAGTGTCAAACGAGCAAATTGCATACCATGTTCCTGTTTCGATACCGAAAGTCTATTTACATGTTCTTGTAGGCGTACTTAAGATTGTTGAAATGCCAACGGCAAGCGAACAATTGGCCCCAAGCTAGCCCACTGCCTGGATGCTACTCCTTCTGCCAATTTGCCTACCGATCCGGCCTAAAAGTATTGGCAGTCGCCAGGAATTTGTGGAAATTGTCGCCATGATTTAAAATTCTACAGCTTTAATGCCCAGCTGCTGCCTGGTTTTTCCCCCATTTGGGATGTACCTGCTGCTGCTGTTTCGGCCAAGCTGGTCTCCCGTATTAGCCATTAGCTATTAGCCATTAACCTTTAACCATAACGAAATCAAGTAGAACTATGCGGCGCTCCAAGAGAAATTTTTATTACTTTACGCATATTAAAGTGAGTGTTTGAATGAAATGAGAGAAATTGTAAACAATCCAACAGATGAACTCGATTAATCATAAGAAAAGCGGAAAACGAAGCCAGGAACCAAAAACCAAGTCCTTCAAAGCGCACCGAACAGCCCCGCATTCTCTTTGGCCATATGACACCCGTTGGAGTTGAGGAGTTCTCTTCTATTTTTTTTTTTAATTTCCTACTTGTTTTGCCTAATTTTATGCAGCCTCAAGGATTGCAGCCCAGTCCACTGGAAGAGCCATATGCTGTTTGAATATTCCATGAGCTGCACAAATTAAAAACAGAACCGCCCTTCCACCCAGGTCAGACAGGACAGCAGATATAGCTACTATATAATACAAGCCACTTGATTAATTTAGCCCGCACAATGATTAAGTACTTTTGCGCATCTATCGAAGACAGGCAGGGGCAGGATGGCAGTCAGGCAGACAGGCAGACAGTCAGACAGTCAGAGAAGCGGGCCAACTGAACCAACGACCCTCTCACTGAGTCAGCTGTGGAGTGCATTGAAAATTGCATTGGAACAACAATTTAAACAAGGAAACAGTACAAATAGTTAAAGTTTTTTTTTTAGTTTTCATTACCATTTCGAATTACAAGCACATTTTTTAAAGGCATTTTATGCTGGATCAGCTTTTTATGGCTGTCACAATTTACATAGAACTGAGAACACACCCCGTTTAGGCCAACCCTTTGTGTTACGTTTACACGTGGCACATATTAATTTATAACATGGGGTAAGTTCAAAACCAATACAACAATAGATAAATAAAATATTATATTTCGTGCCACTTAATTTAATATGCAATTACAAAATTGTTCAATGTTCATTCATAAAAAAAAAATATACTTAAAATATAAAAAACAAAATTTTATTCAATTATTTATTAATTAAAAATGTGTGATTTATAATAAATTGTAAATAAAAGGTTAATGAAGCAATATCTGTTCAGAATTTGAAATATATAATTTCATTAGTTACAAATTTATATCACGTTTAGTCGTTGAACGTGTAAACTTAGTTTAACCTTTGCTCCTTTTGGCCTACCTGTTGGCTGGCTGGCAGCCCACTCGACATGAAAATTATAATTAATGAGCCACGAGCCGAGAATGCGCGTCAGAAGGTGAAAAGTTTGCCTCTGACTCGTTTCAATTAGGCGTAAAAAGTTGCAGCCCTAGGCCAGGACGAAGGGCATAGACAGCCGGCTGGCTGGTTGGTTGTTTGGCTGACACATTGCACATCGATGAGGGTTGGGATTACGACGCGTGCTCGACGTGGGCTTTTGTTGGGTTACCTGCCGTCTAAACCGATGGGCTGCGCCCATCCGGCCACATCCTTTGCCCAACACCACAAAAATAATAATAACAACAACAACAACAACATTTCAAATAAAAACAGCAGCAGGACGACTTGCTTTCCCATTTATGTGTGTGTTTATGTGGGTGTGTTTTTTTTTCCTTCTGTGACTCACGTGACGCATTCGCGTTTGCCACGGATTTTTTTTGTCTAGTTGGTTGCATTAACAGTTGCGCACTGCACGCGTCCAATGGGCTGGTCCGTCGTCCATCCATGTCACGCAACATGCAAAGAGTGGCTACCACCATTCCCTCCTCATCCGAACCATTCCAATTCCCCACCCAGTTTAGCGCATGCAGCGTCTGACGTCTGCTGCCATACATTAAAATTAATAATAAACGATTTTTGTGTAATAACAATAATTTTACCAAAAATTTAGTGCCCGCTCGAAGTTTGGCTGCGCTTTACTTCGGTTGCTTCAATGTTTAATTTGTTGTTGCTCTCCATCCCCCTCTCTCTCTCTCTCTTTCTCTCTTTCTCCAGTGAGGAGATGAAGCTGCCGCTGGATTTGGGAGCTGGCATTAGGCGTGGGTGCGAATGGCAAACCGTCGAACACGCAATGGGGAAAAACGGCAGGTAAAACTGCCTCAGAGTTTATGACGTAGGCGTTCCAATTAAATTGGTGACCGGAGGGCGGCAGGCGGAGCTGGGAGTAGGGAGAGAAAGAGCCTTTCGCAGAGTGGAAACAGCAGGAAGCTCTGACATTTGCTGAGGGGAGGGAGGAAAGTAAATTGATGTAGAAGTTTGTTTTGAATTCGAATGTCAGTTTGGATTTTTGGCTTAAGCAAACTAAATTGATTTAGACTCAAGCCGAAAACTTGACATTTTACAGACAAAAGTGTCGGTTATAAAGGGGGAAATAAATAAAAGCTTAAATTATTAATAATTTGCATTTATTTTAACAAACTATAAACTAGATTTAAATTTAATTTTAAGCCGGAAGCCACAAGATTATATTGTAGTTCATATCTCTCAATTTATCTCAATTCCCAAAACACTACAACTAATGTTCATCGCCATATCTAAATATATTCTGTGTTATGTAACATGAATGTAATTTTATATTCTTTAAAAGAAAGATATCCCATTCAAAAAATCAGAAAACTTGATATAGATTAACAAGATACATTTTATTACAAATTAAATCGACATCAATTTTTCCTCGGTTGCCTTTATATTAAAAATAATTTTCCACACCAAATCTAAATTGCTGATCAAGCAATCTTTCCCGGCAGCTACAAACAAGATCTTTACAACGGATCATCCCGTGACAAAACTGAATATCTAGATCAATACACGAAACTATCTGATAATTACGCCGCCTGTTAGCCATATCCCATAAAAATCATCAAATTACGTTACACATTCGCAGTGGAGCTTCATTAAAAAACAATCAACAGAGATCAAACGATGAGACAGAAATATTAAATAGAAAATTAAAATACAAATGCGAGTGAAACAAATCAAAGAGACAAAGGCCGCTTGCCAGAGTCTTTCAATTTTCAATGTAAACTCCAACTAAACACACATGAATGTCACTTTATGAAATCGTAAAAATTATACAAATTTTATGACAAACCAATGACAAAACTGATTGGGAAAACAAGTTGATCGCCGGCTGCTGCTGCTGCTGCTGCTGCTGAATAACTTAGTCAAATTAGACGCCATTTAACCAGCACGACCATGAAACAACATGTGACAAGAATCTAAGTTGAGACTCCATTGTGGAAACACCCAACACCTGATTCGTTGTCAATGGCCAAAAGGGCGGGCTGGCCACTGGCTCCGATCCGCATCATTTGTATCTTTTCAGCATTTTAGCTACGCGATGGCGACAAGTGTGGAGCTTTGGAGATTTTTATAATCTCGATTTCGAGACAACTAATTAAAAATGAGAGTCCACACAAACGATAGTCGTTTGCGGCATTTGACATGTTTATAGCCACTTTTTATGAGCCTCAAAATGCGTCGACTTGGCAACGGCTTGCCGCGACTTTGTTGTCGAAAAAAAAAGCAACTTTTAAAATGATTTTGTCAAATGTTTAAATGTGCACAGGATGCTTGAATCGCGGTCTGAAGCGCGTGTTCATTAAATGCCAACTTAACGCAAATATTGACCCTCGAAAAAATGTGAGAACAAAAAAATGAGAAAATATAAATAAAAATATAAATAAACTTTTAGAATTTATGGCACTTTGAGCCGAAGCGTCGCAGCTGGCTTTTATTTATTTGATGAGCCCTCAAAAAACACACAAAATTTGCATGCTGGCATTTTGTTGAGAAACACGAAATTGTCATTAGGCGCCCCAAAAATGAAAATCAGGCAGCAACCAAAAATGTCGATATGATTATTTGATGATATTTCGCCATTGACAATTTAAGATTCGTTGAACCAACAGGTTTGCCAACAACTCTCGCCTGAACTCGTTTAGAATTTATACAATTATCGACACAACTGCGGCTAATTTGTGTAAAAATCTAAATTTACAAGGCCTGCACACAAAATGGCCGCTTGCTGTTTTTTCGCTCTCTCTCTTTATGAGTCCCTCACATGCCAATTGTGCACCTCAAATGGGGGCAATACTCACGCAATGGGAGTGAACTGAGCCGAGCCGAGCTGAGGCAATCTGGAGTTCAGCATGGTGGGTGCAGACCGCTTTTAATGAGTTGGTAAATGTGGATGCTGCCGGACACTGTAACGCAATCAATGGTAACCGTACACCTGACTAACATTTAACCCATTGTAGATTAAAAATCTATTTTTTATTGCACTCACTTTATTAAAAAATTATATTTAATTTTTGTACTTATAATTCCTATTTATATATTTACATTATTTGCCAGACAAATTAAATAAATTTCCTTCTTTCCAAACTTTTATAGCAGAATTCTTTTCTTTGTTGAACATCAATGGGTTAAGTCTCTGCACTTGGCAGAGCGGAGGAAGTACAGAACTGGGTCTCAGTTACAGACATGCAAAGTGGTCTGCGATTCTCTGTGTACCTGTGGTGGCTGGCTCGTGGCCAATGGTCAGTTAGTTAGGTGTCTGGTGGCAGCTTCTTCTCGTTTTTTGCCTGATAAAGTTATTGTCGCACCGTGGAGACATTTAATAAATGGCGCAGGCATTAGACCGACGACCGGCTGAATGTTGCATGTTGCATGCGGCTGCAGCGACAGCGAGCGGGATGATGGAGCGGGAGCGGGAGCGATATGATACGAGTGCGAGTCCATGTTGCTGGCATAATGAGTGAGTAGCAGCCATTGCAATGAGACGCTACGGACAGTTGTCAACATAATTTAGGCGCATGCAAAATGCTTGGAGAGAAGAGATTGTGGCGCACACCATGTGTAAATGCGGCATGTGGATTCGCGAGGTGGATAGAGAGAGAGAGAGGTGGGCTGTGGGCTGTGCTCTGCCACACTCTAGTTGTATGTAAATCTGAGTAACATAAGTGCGAAGCAAACTTTATTGTCACACAAATGCCATATTTTCTCATTACGATCGGACATGATGCATGTGGAATGCCGGCAGGCAGCCAAACACGCAACATGGTGCAGCAAGAGGCAAATATCGAAATAATTAAATCCGTCAAGTGTTGGCAACCTGTCACACACACCACACCACACCACACCTCGCAACAGTGTTCTAGGCGGACAACAAACAACGACCAAAAAAAAAAAACAACAATAAACGAAATGAGAAGTACAAAAAAAAGAAAAAGAAAAAAAAACAGAGTAAAAAGAATTTGAGTATCGCACGTTTGTAACTGGCCTGATCTTGTTTATGGGGCCATGTTGCACATAAAGCAGGCAAGAGATGCGAGAGTTGCAAGTTGCAAGTTGCAATGCTGAATGCAAAATACTCGTACCGATACCGTGGACACTCAACACGTTTCTGCCACAGTTCGCATTCGGTGTATGAGAAGTTTATTTGGCACCTGAAGATGATAATCGGTTACAAATTAATTGCAACTATGTTGACATTGTCTGGCAAAGAGAAGTGAAGTGAAGTGAAGAGAAGAGAAGTCTGCAAAGAGAACCGCGTGAGATGCTCTGCTCTGCTCTGCTGTGCTGTGCTGTGCTGTGCTGGGGCAACTCAATTTATATAGACAGTTGCCAACTGTAAATAAATAAAATTGTCAACGAACTGCACTTGAGTCTCTCCACACTCGCAGAGCAGAGCAGAGCAGAGCAGAGAGAGAGAGGCGGCTCCTCCTCATCGGTTGGCCACAGTTGTGGGGGCTAAGTGAAAAACTGAAGCCGCAGATTGCTTAACGCTGATTGCGTTGCTCTTAAATTGTGCTGCCAACTTTTGAAAAATCTGTAAATTTACACAGAAATCTTTTTTTTCGGCACCGCGACTCGGTGCATCGGCATCGGGGTGCCCTGTGGCCAGGCCAAGCCAAGCCAAGCCAGGAAGAAGGAGTCGCAACATCGTCCAGTACGCATTACGTTACCCTTGACAGCTTTGGCGGGGGCAACACAAACCCTAAGAAGAATTCTGGAGCAAGTGGACGATGTAGATGATGCTGGCGTTGTGGCATGCGTAAATTGGATTAATGCATTTGATTCGCCCAGATTCTGAGAGACGCCACAAGGTTCGAAGTTGCAAGTCTCAGTCTTAGTCTCAGTCTCAGTCACCCCGTCTGGAATCTGAATGTTGACAATTGTCTGGAGGTGCGGTCGCATTGTTCCAATTTGGCACGCATATAGAGAGGCGATTGTCTTCCATGTTGTTGCCGGGCATTATGCCATGTTGTTGCAACTTGTTGTTGGTGCCGGTCTGCGCACAGGTGATATATCAGACAAGTGACGACGGGCGGTACACGCACCCCCCCTACACCCCCTTCAACATGTCGTTTCCCTCCCACCCCGCTCGCTCACTGCTGCAGTTGCCGATGACGAGCGGCGATAATGCAACTCTGACTGAGAGAGCAGAAGGAATGTTGATGGCTCGGCTCGGACAGCTCAACTGGAGGCTTGTGGGTGTAGTAGATATAGCTGCTTGTAGGTGTCTTGTCTGGGCGTTTGTTATTTCTGTTGTCTCTGTTGTCTTGATGGCGCAATGAGACGTCCGACAGAGGTCAAGGATGTGCGCAAAAATGTTGCTGCCTCGCTCAAGTGATGACCATTGAGAAAGTTGAAGATCGCCGGCATTGGCATTTGTTGGGAAGGGGGGGGCGACGAGGTAAATATTGCCATGAAATGTTGAGGTATCAAAATACACACAATTTGTGGGCACCGCTCAGCGTTGCCAGCTTATTAAAATTATTATTTGTATGGTTAAAGTTTTTACATTTGCTTTAGTATGTAGTAAAAGATTGATAATTAAGATTGATTGATAAGATTCAGATTTTATCACATCTTTAATATTGTTTAATGTGTGGTTTTTCTTGAACAGATTTGTTTGTAGACTGGATTAATCCTTCTAATTGACTATATATACATATATACGAACTGTGCGTCCAAAATGGCTGAAACTTGAAATTCACTTGCTTTTATGTACGAGTGGTTCCATCTTCAGGTTGAGGTCGGAAACTTGTCAGACCACCCTCGTTTATTCTACTATATATTCTACAATAACATCGCCTACTAAACTTCAGCAACAATTTATGATTCCATACAAATTTCTTATTTTCTTGAATTTCTTCGTCATTTGTCACTTGTTTTCAGTTTCTCTAAACTTTTTTTTTTTGCAACCATTTCTCTCGTTAAGAACTGGTTTTTTTAATGAAGCCCACCCTCGTCCGCCCCCCTGTGTTCCGCTGAATTTTATAAATTAAATTATATTCACCAGTCATGTATTCATACCAACGAATTATACCCAATTAAAGGCGGTTGCTTCATGCATTTTGTCACAATGAAAAAAAAAAAACCATTTCTCTTTATAAATTAATTTAAGGATCTCCCCATACACCGCTAACCTACTTTTACAAGTCCCACAGCTTGCCAGCTCTTTCGGTTAAGAAATTCATTAACCACCTGCTCATTAAGCAAAAATTCACGTCATATTTGCCACAATTTCCACACTGTGGCCAAATATGCTGTGTGTGTGAAATCCCTGCGGACAACAATAATATGACGAATGCTATGAGGATGAGGATCGGTTGCATGACGAGAGGAGCAACGAGATGGAATCGCCATCATATTTTACACAGTTATGTGCGCCTTATTAGCACATCATTTAAGCGAGTTACTCGACACTTCTCCCAACGACTGACAATCGACGACCGGGCGAGCACCACGAGTCCCAGTGTCCACTTGTAAGCACTTGGCCTCTTCCTGCTCATTAAATTTGAAAATATAGCCGCCGTTGTCATATAAATCTTGTTTCCATCAATATTGACCTGTCAATGTCGCCACAACTTCGTCGTCGTCCCCGTCGTCGCCGTCGTCCCCATCGTCGCCGTCGTCGTGGTCGTCTTTGTTGCCACCGTTCCGAGCCCTTTTGGCCAGCGCGTATCAAAAATTCAATATAATCACACCATACGCATCTCTCAAGCCGTCGCCCAGAGTTGGCAATTATTTTTGATTTTTTGCGATTTTTGCGCCCGACTCGACCAACTCAAGAGACGCACTTGGCCATTGTACACTTGCCCTGGCACTTGGCCACCAGTCGTCTGCCACATCCACCTTCCTTGTGCGTGCCAGCTAGAGAAGGTCGCGTGTCGTGATTTATCGGCAGTCGGATAATATTATATATTATATATTGTCTAACTTATTATATATATATATATATATATATATATATATTACTTATATTCCTTATATAGTATCGGAAAAACATAATTCATTATTTTCGGCTCAAAGCTTAAAAAATGGCTGCAAACTTAGATATCTGACTTTTGCTCGAGATTATTATTATATATATTTTTATATATCTATATAAAATTGCTTGTGTAGTTGGTCTTACTCAAGTAGTGTTTATGCCCATCTCTAGTTAAGAGCTGTCAATAACCAAACACAACTGCAGACTGCCTGCAGTCCTTGCCTGGTTACGCTCGTGCCTATTAGTCCAGAGAGACAGACACAGCTAGTGAGAGATAAAGAGAAACACAGAGTGAGAGAGAGAGAGAGAGGGAGAGAGAGAAGGGGTGATTCGCAGGCAGTGTCCATTGGTCCATTTGGTGTGTGTGTCCACGCATTGATGTGTCAGCGCATATGTTCTTTTATGTCATCATTTCACAGCTAAGTGGCAGCAACCGGCGCGAGTCGACTCCGGCAAGTGTAAATTCAAATACTAAGTTGGCTGGCTGACTTCTGGTTTTCGTTTGCAGCTAAATCCAGCTACTTGGCTGCTGATACAATTCAATTTGATTCGCCGAAAACAAATGCCAGCCAATTAGATTTTTCACGCTCTACCGCAAAATACAAAAAAATAAAAATAAGAAAACACAAAAAACACAAAAAAAAAAAACAGGAAAAACAACAACAAAATCTGCGCCTAATTGACATTTTCAGCGCAAGAATTTATTGTGCCCAGAGCGTACATAAGTTATTCCCTTTGGAAATGAATACATACGATGCTGACATGGACACGAGAGTCACCGTCGAGTTATGGAAACTCGCCTGGACTGGACTGGAGTGGAGTGGAGTGGAGTGGATTCGTACTTGGACTGGGACGGGGACTGGCTGCTGCTGCCTCATGCGTGGCCATAAAGTACACACACAACACACACACCACAAATGCACATACACTCACTCGCACTCAAACTCGCACACACACACACACGAGGTGAGACTGGCAAACAGATCCAGGCGCATAGCCACACATCTCACCCCCACGCAGCGCCAGAGGAGTCCATGGCCAAGACGCAAGTGTTCCATTGTGTGTATATGGTTTTTGTGTTTTTTTTTTTTGCTTCTTTTTTGTAGTAGGAGTTTGCACTCTCCAACAAATGCAACAATAATAACACAGCAAACAGCAAACAGCAAACAGCAACAGCAACAAATGTCAACAGTAGTTTATTGTTGTTGTTAGTGTCATTTGACTTGGAGCTGCCTTTTGGGCCAACAGTCGACAGTTGCAGTTGGCAGCGCGCTAATTTGTAAGCCACGGCTGCATTTGGCCAACCTGATAACACCCATAGATTTCACAGAAAGCACAAGAGCGAGATGGAGAGAGAGAAAGAGAGTGTGATAGAGAGAGAGAGAGAGAGAGAGAGAGACTGAGAGGAGGCTAGGCTTAAGATCTATGCTCTCTCCATATTGGTGGAGAAACTTTCAACTTGTTGGCCATTGGGCGTTTGACGTTTTCCGTTTGATGTTTGGCGCGACAGGCAACGCGGGCGCATCACGAAACCCATCAAATGTCAGTCAACTAAATGTGGGAGAAAACTGTTTTGCTACAGGGCCAACAAATGCAGCAAAAGCAGCAGCAGCAGCAACGGGATTAACTTATTTCCAAGCGCTACTCCAAAAGGAAGTTTTCCTTTATTTATGTATATTTTGATTGCTGCCTAGTCCCTAAAATTGACCAAAGTAACTAAAGTTGTAGCAAAAAGTTAAATAACAAAAGCAGTTAAAAATGTTATGCACTATTTTTTTTTTTTATTGTATATTGAAAACTAAGTCAAGGTAGATTTTTTTAATGGTTGCTCATTTTTTTTTTTTAATTTAGCTAACGAGCACAGAAAATGAAGCACTTACAAGAAATCTGTTGACGAGAGATGGCAATGTATAAATTACCCACAGACACAACTACACACACACACCAACACACACACACACACAGAGACACACACACACATATGCACACACATACATGCAGACGACTTAATTACGCCAAATTCAACGAGCAATTGCCATCAATAACATGGGCTATTAATATTCTTGCAGCAGGCTTGTTTATTACCACTTAAAGCCACAATTAAACAGTGGGTCCCAAAAAGCAACAAACACCGAAAACACACCACAACACAACAACGACGACGACAGCTGACGATGGCCAAATGCAACAACAGCAACAACAAATGTGCGATGCAAATAAAAATTTGTAGTAATAGCAAAACTATGTAAATAATCAAAAAAACAAAAAAAAAAAAACGAAAAAATTGCCTCCTCGCTGCGTTGTGCGTGTGTGATTCATGTTGTGGCCAGGAGTGGGCCAGGCCAACTGCCAGATTCAGCATTACAAACACAAACACACACACACACACACACATACACATACACATAGAGAGTTAGACGAGGCACGAGCCGACGCTTCGGCCAAGTGGGCAACACTTGCAGCCGCTGTTCTTGTTGTTGTTGTTGTTGTTGTTGTTGTTGTTGTTGTTATCTGTGGAAAATCGCACTAGTTTTTCCAGCTTTTTAAGTTCGAGTTGTAATGCGAAACCAGCGCCGAGCGGAAATGCAAATGAAATTAATGTGCTGACAATTCGTGCGCGCAAGCGCGTTGACACCTTTGGCCAAAAAGACAGAAAGTGACTGAGACAATAAGACAATAAGAGCGAGAGAGAGAGAGATAGAGCGACAGATAGAGAGAGATAAAAATATAGTCAGAGTGAGATGGCATAGTCATAGCAATTCCAGTGCCGATGCCCATGTCTGGCCCAGTGAAATTACAATTACACATGGCAGCGTGTGCCATATTTACCCCAGCTCCGTTGTTGACTGTGGGCCGTCGTCGGCATTGTTGTTGTTGTTGTTGTTGTTGTTGTTGTCAACGTTGTCGCTGATGTTGTTTCCGTCTGGTTAAACAGGTACTCTGACTACCAGCAACACTTGTTAACATGGCTATTTCACATCCCGAAAGTGGCCCTACAACAGGACATATTGCTCAAATGGGGCATTGGCAGTAAATCAAAAACAGAAGAAATATTGTTGGCAAAACAACAACAAGACAAAAAAAAAAACAAATTAATGTAAGTAATTAAAAACAACCAATAAAATCCTAAAGATATCAATGTTTGGATCTACAACCTCAATGACATCGATAAGTTATTAATAAAAATCATATTTATAAATACTTGAAGGAAAAACAATAAAAAATTCTTATAGAATTTTAAAGAAAACCAAAGCAATTTTTGCAAAACTAACAATGAAAAATAAGCCTGCAATTATTATATTTTTTGCTTCAAAATAACACATTTTCTATAACAATAAAAGATGATGAAT
Source organism: Drosophila melanosoma (assembly GCA_035042045.1). Classification (NCBI taxonomy): domain Eukaryota; kingdom Metazoa; phylum Arthropoda; class Insecta; order Diptera; family Drosophilidae; genus Drosophila; species Drosophila melanosoma. Next base: position 2,338,777 of record JAWNLY010000183.1, on the reverse strand, counting down.
CACTTGTTTAACATAGATTGCAACAGCTAATAACTTCATTTTAATAAACAGTCAACCGGACAAGTTGCAACTTCAACAGCAGGCAGGCAGACAGCAGGGAGAAGCTGCCACAAGTGGAATAAGGAATCGCGAATAGCGCCTAAACGTCTGCAAATTAAACACTTTAAACGTAATAATCATTAAGTTATTTATCTTTATTAATAAGGAGAAAATTGGCACGCACAAGAAGTCAGCGGATGACAACAAAGTGCAAACGAAGCAAACGATGAAGATTGGGAATGATGTGGATGGGAATGAGAACGGGAATGAGCAGCAGATATGTTGTTGTTGTTGTTGGTTGCTGCTGATGATGTTAATGTTGTTGTTGGTTAATGCTGTTGCTGTTGCTGCTGTTGCTGCTGCCTTTGCCTAGAATGCGCACAATTTGAGCTACGTAAATGGACACATAAAATGTGCTCTGGCAAGCGACACGGGTGACAAAGGGGCAGATGGTGGTGGCGGCATGTTCATGGGTGGAATCTTCAGTTCGGTTGATGAGCAAGACGTTCAACTTGTTACTCTGGCAATATGAAAGGCAGCAGCAGCAGCAGGCAAAGCAACTTTTGCCACGCTCTTGATAAAATCAGCTTTACTCGTAGAGCACAAGGCACAGCCTGGAAGGAACTGTGACTGTGACTGGCTGCTTGTGGCCGGTGGCCAGTGGCCGGTGGCTAGTGGCGACACTTGATACGCCAATAAATCAAGCAATCTGCTTAATTAATGTGCAACTTAGAACATTTAGATGCAATTTATTTTAATGCGATAATTTATTAATTTATTGACTTTTAATAAACGAAAGCCGAACAACGCTACTAGTTGGGCGTTGTCCAGTTCACCACTTCTCAGCTTCGTGTGACATCATTAAAATGAGACAACTATGAGGGAACGGTCGAAAAAGAGAGAGAGGGGGGGGGGGAGAGAGGGAGAGGGAGCGAACTCTACTGAGATTTACGAGCTGACAGGCGTAGAAACTGTTAAAGTCAGTTGACAAAAGTTGCGGAGCCACTGTATGCTGCTCCTGCTTCTGCATCTGCCTCTCCCCCCTTCGGCTTGTGTCCACCTCTTACCCACCTGCTGATTCACCTGTCTGGCATACCTTGGCGTATCTTAATTGACGTGCACATTTCGCTATCGCGTAATGTGAAAATGCTGCTGGTTGTCGCTGCTAGTTTTGCTTGGTTGGTGTTGCTGTTGTTGCTGTTGTTGTTGTTGTTGTTGTTGCTGTTGTTGCTGTTGTTGTTGTTGTACTCCTTGTCCAAGTCCAAGTTTCAAGCAGCACAACAACTTGCTGATTCACATGATTTACGACTCATAGTTGCTCATCTTGTTCCTGCTGCTTCTGAAGTTGCTGTTGTTTCTGCTACTATTGCTGCTGCTGTTCCTGCTGCTGCTGTTGCTGCTGCTGTTGCTGCTGCTGTTGCACTTAGCTAATTTCTTAACACAATTTTAATGTTATCATTAAGAGGCATTGCGTCAACAAGCTGCGCCAAGTTTATGGCCAGCTCGCACCATTTATGGGTGAAAGTCGCTCTTCGTTTGGTAGTCGCCATTTGGGCGCATTGTTTGAAGTTTGATTTATGCCTTCTAAACACAGGCTGAGAAATAAGAACCACAGCAGGATATGACTATAACTGGCTACTACTTGGTGTTGATTGGTAGCTGTCAGCACTCCTTGTTACTTTTGAACAAATGCATACCAAACTTATTTATGAACCCTCTTTTGATTATATATTGCCAAAGATTTATCCAATTTGTATCTCTGAAATGCATATAAATTGCGCAGATTAATTGCACAGATCATGTTTATATATAATTATATATCAGAATAGGAATATCACAGTTTTACTGGCAAGACTAAGACATCCTCTTTCATACCTGTCTTCCCCTCTCTCTCTCCCTCTCAGCATTCCCTAAAGTTCAATACTCCTCTTTCTATGACACTTGACCCCAAGATTTATTGAATAGCCTTTTGGGTACATCCCTTTCCATATCCTTGAAATGGGCCGATCGCACGCTCTGATCACATTTGAGACTTTTGAGACTTCCCGCTTGAGACTGTCAATGGACGCACTAAAAACGATTATTTAACAACTGTTTAAACTGAAATTTATGTTTATTAATAATATCAACAGCGAACTTCAAGTACTTCAAGTCTGTCCGCCTCTGTCCCAACTTAACGTTTAATCAACGCGCTCTGGCGAAAAATATACAAATGTATATATACAAAAAAAATATATATATATATGTTTTTTGGACTGCGCCTATGAATCAGCCAGGCGCGAATCAAGATCAAGTCGAGTGGGGTCCAAGTAGAGGGCGAGGGCGAGGGCGTCTCGAGCGCCAACTGTAGAACAATTTTCTGTGTATTTATCTCTTTTATTTTACTGTGTTTGTTTGCTTCTCTCTCTTATACACACATATATATATATATTTTTGCGATGTAACAAGTTTTATTTCGCCGTATGTCACTACGGCGGCAGCGGAGGAGTCAACCAACAAGCAACAACCAACAACCGACAACAACAATAAACTGAAAAAAAAAAAAATAAAGCGCTACAATTCTCGTTTCAAGTTGACTGTAAAAAAAATTCAAGGTTAGCCGACGCGGCACGCTTGAGACTGTTGGACAGGTCTGCCACGCACCTCAGGCCGAGCCCAGACTCCGACTTGGACTAAGTTTCAGGCCCTTTGATGGGTGGACCAATGGATGGGGGGGGGGAGCGGGGTTTGCGGATTGAACAAATGAATTTCATTATATTGAACGCATTCGTGCATTTTACCGCACACGTTGGCCTGGGCTCTGGAGGTGCGGTGCTGCCCAAAAGGGACTTGTAATCAGTTGGCAATGCGAACGCATAAAGTAATTGCTAACCATTTGCGTTGGCACCGCCGACGAGCACTTCCTGCGGCAGAAACCCGCAACCCCCAACCACCTCAACATCCCCCCCCAAAATCCGACCGAGCATTTTCTGCGCGGGCGTTCATTAACAGCAACCTGTTAAGCCATCGTCATCGGGGCGACAAACGTTGCCTTTTATGGCCAGCAGCAGCCAGCAAAAAGAGCCACAAAAAAGCAAAAAAAAAAAGAACCAAGAATGAGTAGTTTTCTTAGGCACACCGAAGATAATATACACTTACCAAGAACCGCCTAAAATTTAACATGACTTGCCAATTCTTTCTTTTAGATCCAGGTGATGGAATGTTAAATAGCTTTGGTAACAACATATGCCTCTGGCCAATCTCAATAATAGTTTCCTTAAGTTGCTGTTAAAAATTTAAGTACCCTCTGCAAGGGTATAGGAAAATAAAAAAAAGCTATAGAATTAATAGCCCAGACTGGGATGGGCTGGGCACGAGCTGAAGCTGAAGCTGAAGCTGTAGCTGTAGCTGCATCTTGAGCTGGAGATGTGTCTCGGAGCTAAAGCTAAAGCAGCGGGAGCGATCGCATTAATCAAGCCCAAAACAAGTGGCAAAGGCAAACTGGCAATGGCAATGGCAATGGAGCACAGAACGAGAAATCGAAAGTCCAATGCACTTGTCTTGGAGCAGCGGTTCCAGTTTTTGGTGCGTTCCATAATTGGCCAAATTGACGTTTATGTGCGACTGGGGACTCTGGCCGATCTGTGGATAGTGGATCGGTCGACTTTGACGGCTTTTTGGTCAGGATTATGCCATTCACAGTGTGTCTGGTGCCTGGGGTTTGCCGAAAGTTCATGAGCGAACAGGAAACAGCATCGGCCCAAAAGGCATTAACTCGGCTAATTTACGTGGCTAAAACTTGTATTTTTGGACTCAGCACATAACAAAAGAAATAAAATCATATTATTTTCTTATTCCTTTTTTAGGCACTTTTAATTAAAATGCTATAAATTCGTGAAGAGGAAATTATCATTAAAATACCAAGCTGCAAAAAAAAAAAACAATTTTAATTTCTTCCTTATGGCCAACTTCAGTTCAGGTTAGAGTTCTCGGCCAGGCAAGGTTGTTCCCGTACGAGGATGCAGATAAGCCGAAGGTTGAAAGATATATATTCAGCTATATTCATTATGCAGATGTTATTCGAAACAATTTAAATACAGAAATCAAAATTAACGGCAAGTTGAGTTTATCTGATCAAGGATTTGGGGAAAAATAAAAAAATAAATTGAGTTAAAGTGAATAGTTGGAATTTGGTATTATTTAATATTGAGTTTTGGACATCATTTATGTAATGAAATAATTTGCAATTTTTTAAACATTCAATTTTTAAGTGATATAATTACAATTTCGCTGGAGAATAATAATATGTATGGGAATTATTATTATTATTTGCTGAACTCTAGAAAGTATTGGCTTGTTAAGAGATTCTTCAATAATTGTCTTTTATGCTAGATTATTAAGATTTCTAAAAAAAAAAATGCCAGCTTAAAGGCATTCTCACAATGCTGTTGGTTGTTTCTCTGGATAACCTAGTCGAACAGGTTGCATTTAGCTGACTTCTTTTCGATCACCTTTTGCGATGAACCCATAAAGATTGCATTGCATTATGAAATACTCGATACTACGAGATGGTATGAGATGGCCATGCCATGCCATGCCATGCCGTAGAATGTTTTGGTATGGTGTATGTTGTATGGCTTGGAATGGTATGGCCACTTGGGCCACGTACTGCCGCAGGTAGCTGTATGCGGGCGCAACACGAATTACATACATCAAGCACTAACTACCGAACCGGAGCCAATGCCAGAGACAGACTTAAAGAATGGAAATGGATGAGGACCAGTGCTTCTACGTAATCTGCAGCAAGAGCCCTGAACCACGTACGCATATCCAACAACAGTTGACCGATAACAGTGAAGAAGAGGTGCGCGACCAGGAGAGTGCAGCATGCTCAATAATGTTGCCACTTTTGTTTTGTAACCTGTCCAAGGTGTTGAAGATGATGATCATGTCTCTGCCCTCCTCCTCCTCGCTCACCCCAAACAATGAATTGCATAAAAGTACGGGCAGGCAACATTTCGGACAACAACAACAACAACAACAATTGAGCCGCCTTACGACCGCTGGCCAAATACAATTGCCACCATAAAGCCTCAACCCAACAAGAGCCCATCGATCCATCGATCGCACTTGCTTGAGTTCCCCCCCGCTTTCCGCTCCTACCTCCCCCCCTCCCTTCTCTACACTCATTTCTCCTGTGCCTCCTTAAGTTTTTGGTCGTCGGTTTTTCATCTGTTCTATCGATTGCGAACACGTTTCCCCCCCAACCCCCACCACACCACCAGTGCCGGGACTCACACTTCCACTTCATTCTACGATTGCCGCGATCGATGATCGCGCCTGACTCTCCAATTCTCCGTCTCGGCTCTGGGTTTGTTTCACTGTCTCTGTCTCTGTCTCTGTCTCTGTCTCTGTCTCTGGCCATGCCACTTATACACTTGTTGCTGCTGGTTTGCGGTTGCCACTCGCTCGCATTTCGGTTAATTTTTCTTTTGGACTCTGGGGGCACCCACTTCAGCGGCCCCAACCGCAGCCGTAGCAGCAGCAGCAGCAGCAGCGGCAGCCGCATCTCGTCTACGCATTCATTTGCGGGCTCATTGTGAATGCCCCCTTGCCCCCGTTGCCCCGTTACCCCCTTTTTTTTCGTCTCTGACATCACCCTCACGCTCATTGTTGCTGTGTGAGTTGCTTTTGTTCTTTTGCTTCTTTCAACATTTTCAGCTTCAACATTTATTTATTATTTTTATTTATTTTCATCTCATTGCTGCTGCTGAGGGGCTGGCTCTCCTACACAGTTTTCGATTTTGTTCAACTCGTTAAAACGCGCCCGGGTCGAGGCATTCTTTTATAATTCCATTTCGCGAGAATTGCCCATGCGCCCTTGGAGCCACTGACCAGACTCAGACTCAGTCTCAGACTCAGACTCAGTCCCCAGCTCAGACTCTCAATCCAGCTAAAAACACAGACGCTGGCCCTGACTCCGAGTCAAAGTCGGGGCACGATGTTGTTGTTTAGGTTCCATAGAAACGCTGGACGCGACCGCAGTCGCAGCCGCAGCCGCAGCCGCAGTCGAAGCCGCTTGTATTGTGTTCTGTGCGTGGATTATTGGTTCGTTCTCGCATCCATGGCCTAGAGGCGACTGCAAGTACCTGTTGTCGTGGCATTTGTTGTGGTCTGCTGCCTGCCGCCTGTTGCAGGTTCACATTGAGGTCTCCGCTCATCGGCGAACGTGCACTGCGCGAACGGCTCTGATCTGCTTGTTGATTTCATCGACCCCTTTTTTTTTGTATTTTGTTTTGCCCCTACCCCCTCCCTTGGTACAACTTTGTTAAGACCCGTCCACAAACCTGCCTTAATGTTGGTAATAATATTATTCGTATACGACGTAAGTATATGCAGCCTGCAGCAGGTACATTATTTTATGCTGGTACAGGTGAACTTCATGCAACAGCACTTTCAACATATTCTAAGCGACGTTTTAGTATATATATTTAAAGTTTTTACAGACTATTCAAATTTTGTCATGAATTCTGTAAATTGTTCTAAAGACGATTTTCAATATAGATGTTTATATATCCACATGAAAATATCTTATAATAAACATATTCAACTCAAGTTTATAGAAATTGCATTAATACGTTTTCGAATACAATTTCATGAAAACCGGTCACAAATTCAATTTGTAACAGCAATTTTAGATTGGATTGCTTTGAGTTCACATATCTCATATCAAACACGTCAGAAATATTAATAAATATGTATTTTCAACACATATAATTTAAGAGCATTGGAGATTTGGCTTTTATAATTTTTTATACCCATTCATATACATATGAGATCGGAGAATGCTTTGTAAACAAATTGGAACCCTTTCAAGCGTCACTTGACACTTTGACGTTCCAATTACGAAATGCAAACACTTCAAATAATACAAACAAAATATGTACTTAGAAAACGGCCCACACATGAAAACTGATTTGTTATTGCTGCCTCTTCCGTTCTTTTTGGCTGACAATTAAAAAAAAAGTGCCCAAATATCAAACTGCTGACATATTGTATACGACAACGAATGCCAGGCAAAATAAACAAAAGGCCTAAAGAGCACAGACATTAGAATATGTTGACTGTAGAGAGGTTCCCTGCCGTCGCCCACACTGCTCCACAGTGCTCCACAATGCTCCACATTCCTACACCCTATGAAATAACACAAGAATTCAGCGGGCAAGAAGTTGAAAATAAACAAATGGCAATCGAAATTCAAATATTTAGATCAACAATGCGAACAAGTGACCATGAAATGATTCCCCAAATGAGACCTCAATTTAATTTAAAAATTAGGGACTACATAAATTCAGAAAACTCATTTGATTCATTAAGGAAATAAACACTTGCAGGGTGGTCGTTTTTTTTTTTATCGGTTCACAGCTGATAAGCTGATACAATTTAATTTTTTTGAACTGGTTAATGGATTCGTGTAGCGTCCGGTTTCAGAACACAAAAACCAGTAAATAAATCACAACACAACAGCTTAATGATTCAATCTTCAGTTCCAGTCTGAGTACATTGAAATGAATGTGTACAAAAGTTGAGATAACAAATTCTATAAACCTAATCCGGGCCTAAAAGTATTTGGACATTGTTAACAAATTCTTGCTCAGAGACTGTTTAAATTATTATTATTATAACTTTACTTTACTTAAATAAATTTCGCTTAATTTTTCAATTGCTTTGATAAGCACAAACCAATAACAAAGCACTTTCTGAGATATTCAGATTCCGGGTTGGCTATCATTCAATTGAGGCTAACAATAACTGCAATTGTCGGCAATTGCAAGTCCACACAATATATGACTTGGGGCCAATTGTGAATATCTGTGAGTATTCATTACCATTAGCTAAATTCGTATGAGTACTAGAATCTCCTTTACCTTCCAGCTGTCACTCAAACCACAACTTTCATTTGCCAAAGTGCATTTCAGAGCGAGAATCGTGTCTGCCAGTGGCCAAGAGAGACAGAGAAAAAGAGAGGAATTGGCTGGCAAACAGCAAACTGTGAGCAACTGTGACAGGACCATGACTATTATTAGTCATGCAGCGATACCTCATCAACATTTGCCGCATTTGCCACATTTTGTTGCTGTGTTGGCAGTTGCTCAGAGGCGTCTAAGCTAATGAAGCCATTTCACACCTGCCTGCTAAATTATGCGCAAAGCCAACAGCTATTAACCTGTTACAGATTACTTATAATTAAATTATAATCAACATCAAGGCGCATCACAGCACAGACTGAAAGACCTGACTGCTCTATATATATATAAAGATATATATATATATATATAATGGTTTATTCGTTGCCCGTTGCCACAGACCTGATGTTTAGCATCTTTCCCCTGTGCGGCAACTTGACATGAATCTAACAAGCCTTCAACTATCTAATCAACGTACAAGTCAAAACATCAACACCTCAAGTAATCAAAATCACTTTAGAATTTCAAATCAGTTAGTTGATGGCCTGCGGCGTCTCCGCTCGAGGCAGGCACGCAAGGCGGCCCAGCCATGTCCAGTTTCTGCCGTAGATTCAGCTCCGCACCATGCGACAGTTGCAAGCAAGCAAAAAAAAATGGGAAAATGAAGAGAAAAAAAAACTCTAAGATTATTCAAATTTAATGGACGCAACGCGCGTGGAGACTCCACAAGTGAGGCAACAACGGTTACAGTCATGTTGGAAAGCAGCTACCTGAACTGCACCCCAACCTGGACATGGACGCGGTCTGCTCTCGTCTGGCTTGGCCCGGCCTGGTCTTGCCTGTCATCATGATTGATACGTTTGATGGATTGATTCGAGTGGCTGTGTGGCGTCCAGTTCAAGTTTGCTGATTGATCGCGGCGCGTTGATTACAATCGATGGCGCAGGCACAGGCGCAGGCACAGGCGCAGTCTCAGTCGCAGACTCAACGCACGCTGCTGGGAATTCAATCAAAAGTGTCAGCGCCGGTACAACATCTCTAACTGCGAACTGCATCAGCACTAACTGGCCAACTACAGTAATAACTGAGAAAGAGCAATGCCAACAGAAAGTGTAAAGCAAATCTTGACGAAAATACATATTAAGTAAAAAAAAAAATTATGTATAATTCTATAATAAATTTGGTATACCAAATTTTAATATGCAATCATATCTAGAATCAAATTCATTATTTTCATAGATAACAAATTCAATGAGTATAATTCAAAATTTTGATTTGCTTGTAGGCAGCATCTACTGTACTTAGCTCAGCGCTCCATGCCACCATGCGAAACAGGTACTTTAGGCAGCTAGAGCAAGCGGCAAGTGTCTGTGTGTCTTTAGTGCCATGTTATATGCCACCTTAATGATCTTGTCTTGCCAAGCGCAGTCAGCAGCAACGGTTGGCGGCAGCAGCAGCGTCAGCAGCAGCAGTGGCGTTGGCTGCAGCAAACGTAACTTCCAAGTCTTTTGTCGAGCAGTGGCACACAGTCCTCAGTTGGCAACATTTTGAGCTGACCACCAACGGCGCCTTTATTGACTTCACAGTCGAGTCCAAGCCAAGCCAGACTGGGTGGCCAGCATAGTAACAGCAACAGCAACAGCGACGACAACAACAACAACAACAACAACAGCAACAACAACAACAACAAGAACAGCAAGAGGCACAGTTAAAGCCGGGCCTATTAAGTCATAGCGTTCGCTCATTTCTGATCATTTCACGGCTGGGCCTTCTCCTGCTTATGAATAATGGGGCGCCCAGCTTTATATGCCTCATTTAGATTATGTTGTAAATGGCAGCAGCAACAACAACAACAACCACAACAACAACAACAAACGATCGAGCAGCTACCACATTTACATGAAAAATTGCCAATCGCTATGCAACAAATGAAAATAAATCGAAACTTTTGGTAAATTCATCAACATTTTTTTTTTGTTTTTTTTTTTTTTGCTTTCTTTGTTGTAACATTTAAACAGATTTTTTAATTAGTTTCGAACAGCAGTGGGCCGTCTGTCAATAATTTGTCAATATCTCAAACAACAACTATTTCAATTTCTCTCTGACTCTCTCGGCGAGTTCAACAACATTACGAGCTGTGCACAACAAGTGTGTTGTACTTGTCGGTGCGAGTGTTTGAAGTGTTGTCCGCTTCGGTAATATTGAAATTAGTTCGAAATGCGATCGGCGACTTTCTTGTAATGCCGCCACCAGACGCTTCTTCTTCCTTCCTTCATTTTTTCAGCCCAGATTAATGATGTTTTAATGGAGCGTGAGAAGAAAAAAAAACAGCTAATACATTTTGTTCAACTCGTTTTTTTTTTTTATTTTTTTTTGGCAATTCTGCCGCACCTTGCGTACATTTTGCTCTGTATTACGTTTGCCGAGCGATATGATTAATAGAAAATAACAAATATTGTTCAGGTTGCTGTAAGCATTTGGAATGTGTGTATGTAAATTGGAATTGCCCAAAAAACACATACATGAAAATGTAAAATCTATGTGTGATCTTTGTGCTTATATATATAAATTGTGCACAGCAGGTGACTCTTTTTGCAAACATCATTATTTAAAATTATTACTATTTACTAACCGGACGATGATGATGATGATGATATATAAGAGAAATAGATTTCATTTCTCAAAGAGACTTATTATAGCTATGATTATGTTTGAAGCACTAAAAATATATAATAACCCAAAACTTAAAAGGTGTTTTTGTACTCCAGTTATAAATAAAATTCTCCGCTATCAAAAAAAAAATAGTTTTATTTTAGCCAACAATAGCCAACTTTATAGTAGGCATTTTTGGTTGCCACCCAGTGGAAAAAAAAAAGCTGGAGGACAAATCAACATAACAAATTCTTTAATTTCGACTTACAACCTGTTGCAAACACAGAACATAACAGAAAAACGGCAATGCGACAAGAGCCGAACAAGGCGCAAAACGAAAGACTTAAGACACGAACTTGTCGTACACAAACCAAACAGCAAGCGATACAAAACAGCTTGCAGAACAAACAGTTACGGGAGGGGAGATTGGGGGGGGGGGGGAACCTTGAGGCGGACGCCCGAAAAACTTTACGTAATTAAGCAAAGAACGTTGCGCTAATGTCGCACATAAGTCACACGGGCAACAGGCCACAAATGCAGACAAGGCAAAAGGAAAAAAAAAAAAACAAAATGCAAAAAACAAAACGGTTAATGTTTTTTGGAAATTTGGTTGGCAAGTACGAGTGTAAATACCAGCAGCGAATGCTCGAATGCTGTTGGCTCATTCACGCGAATTTGCTTGGCAATTGAACTTGGCTCTTGGAACTTAACGTTTTGCCATCGATTTTTGGGGCCAACCGGCGGAGGCAGCATCGACATCGGCGTCGGCGTTTGGCGTTTGGCGTTTAGCGTCGTCGTCGTCGTCGTCGTCGTCGCAACGCGTTTTTGATTAGCTTTCCGCATTTTAGCGGCATTTGTTAACCAATGCAGAGAGTTTCGGACCACAGCGGCCAACAAATGATGCTTATCAGGAATCACGAATATTTGTTTGCTGCCGTTGCAACAAACAAACTCAAGAAGTGCTGTACAAATGCTTTTCCTCGTATTCTGCTAAAAAGTCGATAGAGTGGAAGCCGCCGAAAGTTGCAGCAGCAGCATCAGCCACAGCGCCAGCAGCGCCAACAAAACGATGCAACCAGAAATCCTAAACTTGACTCACGACGCATTTTCTATATACACCCGTATATATTTAATTTCAACAAACGGCGGCAAGTGTATCGAATGGCCACAAAAACAGCAGTAGCAATGAGAATGCAAATCAAGCAATTTAATGACGACTCGAATATACACTTCAAATAAATAGAAATAAGACAGATTTTAAGATTTAATGGAATATGAAATATTTTATTTCTTGTTGGAGAATATTCTATTAGAGAGTTATCTAGCTATGAACTAAGAATGGGAACAACAGATGGAAATGGTATGAAAATTAAACTGGGAAAAGTAAGACTTTTCAGAAATATGATTATTTCATGAGTTCATATTAAATACTCTTATAGTTTCCAACCAGATAAAGCATCAATTTCCTCGAGAGGATACCTGTCAAAAGTAAACAATTTTCACTTCCGCTCTGCGTGTCACATACGTGATAAGAAAATAATGATACAGTTTTGGAGACACAGAGTATGTAAACAGTTGCATAAAAAGATTACAGATTTTGGATTTTCGCGCCTGGGCAGCAGCAGCTAGCTAGCTACCCACGCGATGCGGGGCACACTCAGCAGCGTTGTGAACGGCGTTGCCACATCGCCACAATCGCAGCGTGGCGTGGGCGTCAGTGGAGTTACAAATGATTTTGCCAAAATATTCAACGTATGCATATTTTTTATAATTTTCACAAATTGATAAACCAAATTGCAAGTGATTTTTCATAGTTGTTGCACATTGTGCCATTCGTTCGACCCGTGTGAGTCACACACAGCCGCACAGTGCAACACACACAGTGGATAATTATGATGCCAGATAATGCGATACTAAATAATTTAGCCTGGCCAAAGGCTCATTTTATTTTATTTGCCACTCGACGCGACGCGTCGCAACGCCGACGGTGGCAATCTCTGACAGCTGCATGTGGACACTTGGCCCATGCCAACAACAACAGCAATATCAACAACAACAACAATAACAACAACAACAATAAGATCAACAACCACTTGGCGCCCCCCTTTTTGTCAATTGTTGGTCTTTCTACTTTTGTCGCGCTGATTTGCAATTGCAATTGCAATCGGTCTAACCCCCACTCAGATCTCCCTCGTGCTGTTGCCAGTTGTCCACCATCTGCCCCTGGTGGGTATGTGTCCATGTGGGTCTATATACTCCAAAATATACTCGTAAGTGCATAATGTGGTCCATTGTCTGGTTCGGGTTCACTTTTTATGAGCGGCTTTGTTTGCGCTTTGAGAATTATTATGTCATAAATTAATGGGCGCAATTTTTACTACCTGCCCGAAATCCCGCTCCCCAGCCAGTGGACGAAGAGGGATGTAGAGCTGCAAGTCTGGTGGTGGACCCACACAAAAGGGACACTTGGGGCAGTGAAAAATGTGATGCTGGCACTGCATTTGCCTAATGGATGCTGATTTTATACGAGAATGGGTGTTAGATCTGCCAGATATCCGCGAATAAATGTAGGAATTTGGCTCAGTTTGCAGCTATGCACAGGGGTACCCGGGTGATATATAAAAGCCAAGTTTATCAATCTGTACACTTTATTGAATAAGTTAATTGAAACATGTTTATTTCATCTAAAATTCTTAGCTAATACAATAAAAGTGCTAAAGAACGGTCATCCGTCAATTTCCATCAGGAGATTGAAATACTATTTAAATTTTTTTTATTTTATAAATATTATCTATTTTTAGGCTGACATATGTTAAACTGAATTTCTCAAAGATGTTTTATATGGTTTCGCTTTAATGTGAACCTTATTTGTCACAATGAATTCAACCTTATATAATTCCAACTTTACTTTCCTATTATAAAAAACACTCTACAGAATGGCGTGGATGATATTCTCCCTATTAATATAATCTATATAATCTTTTTTTAAGTATTCAATAATTTACGTGCCAAAGTAGACATTACAAATGTTTCCACATAATTGTATTTAAGATCTATTTTCAATCAGTACAAAAGAAATAACAAAAAATCACTTACACAAAATTTTAATTTTACAAGTCAGGTGCTGAAGAAATTCATAATAATTTCATAATAATTATAATAATTTTATAGAAATATTTACTTATGCAATTTTTTGTTATTGAAACCTAACATCTTTATCAAACTTTCCATCAATATAAGTTGCATAGCTTCAGTACTCCGTTTATATTATAATACAATATCATTTGAATCTATTTGTTGCTCTCCGCCGACACTTTGCATGTTATGTTTTGGTGTAGCGAGTATTTGCCTTAAAGCGCGCATGTTTGTTGGAAATGTTGCACATTTTATATTTTTGCATAGAGTCGAAAACACGCCCCGTAGCACCAGACAGATCACATGCACCCCGCACCTGCCTCCACCTACCCCCCCCCCCCTTCAACTTGCTTCGCCTTTGGCAAACTGGGGCGCTTAGTCTGCACAGCTGTCTGGGCCAAGAGTTTTAGCCATAGAGTGTCTGCCTGATGCCGGGTGACTCATTGGGGTCTCTGCAACTATGAGTTGCATATATGATTTTATTAGTCGGATTTGAATTTTTTTGGTATTGATTCTTGTGTTGCAAGCGTGTTGTTGTTGGCTTATTTGCTTGGACTACAACTACAGAAAAACGCCGCTGGTTGTTGGCCAGTCTGTCGCCGTCAGTGTGTGTTTTGTCAATTAAGCAGCAAATTGCCGAACAAATTCAAAAATCGCGTTTTACAAATTTCTATTGCAAATGAAATCAAAATGTGTGCTTGGCATTGCATCTGTGCATTGGTCATGTGGCATTCGCAACACTTAACTAAAAGCTGACTTTCCGTCTTATCAAGACCACGCCATCGTCAATGCGGCAAGAATATCAACTTAAATGACCATTATTAGCGGTAAATAAACTCACCTGGTAGCAACAAACCGTTCCCAGCCGAACAACAATAAAACCCAAAACCAAACGTTCCAAGTAGTAGCTGTAATAAAAGATCATGTTAACACACTGCAATAACAACAACAACAACAACAACAGCAACAGCAAACAGCAACAATAATAATAATAATAATAAAAGAGAAGCCCAACTGTTGCAGAAAAATGGCAAAATAATCGGCACTTTTATACGAAACTTAAATACTCTATAAAAAGTACTTAAGATGAGTTGGCTTCATTTTAGCAGCACTCCTGTGAGCGTAAAAAAATGCAATTAAATAAATAAAAAAAAATTAATATTGTTATAAAATGAATCCCAGAATTGTCATAACTAACCCAATCCAGAGTATTAAATAACAATGGTTATTGTGAACTCAGAGCTAAAACGGCCATGAAACTTACATCTGATAAATGATATAGAAGCTCGCATTGCCAGCAAAACAAACGAAGAGAAAAATATTGTCAAAGTATAAAAAGAAATATAGAAAAAAAAAATAGAGAGAGAGAAAGGGAGAGATGGGCAGGGGGAGAAAGAAAAATTCGTAGGGGGGGGCTGGCGAGTATGAGACTGGCTTAAACCTGCCAAAGAGTCGCACACTAGGAGCTATTCTATTGTTCTGGCCCGTTAGAAGGATCCAGCTCTAGCTGTTGGCTGGCTTATCGCTGGGGTTTTTAGTCCAGCAGCCAATTAGGCGACATTTCTGGCACCATCTGCCTGGGCAATTATGAAAATGGCAATTTTTATTGCAACCAAAACGCGCCAGGAATCTAAAGCTGTGCGCTGCTTTTTTGTGTGTATGGTTGTTGGTCGTCGAAATGGGATCCTTAATATTAACGCTAATTGGCAGCCAGGTGCATAGTTGAGAGATTCAATGTACTATAGGAAATTAATTTCGCATGCCGCTGCACGTTCCAGACTCGGGCCAAAATCTATTAATGGTCATGTATCAGAGCGTGATTCACTTTGACCTCCAAGAAGTCGCAGTAGCAGTAGCAGCAGCAGCAGCCACATCCACATCCACATTCACAGAGGCACAGGAGCTGCTGGTCTCTTTGTCCCGTGCCTGTGTGGTGTGTGTCATGCTCTAAATTTACATAAATCTGTAACCGAATTTTGCCAGCGAAACGAATATGGAAGCAATCCATGTCCAGGTGAGGAGTTCGCCAACTTTCTGCTTCAGCGGCAACAGCAACAACAACAGCAACAGCAACAACAACAACAACAGCTACAGCCACAACAACAACAACAACATCAGCTTTGTTAAAATACTTTGCCTGTGTGCCAATTGTACAAGTAATGCGGAAGAATTCATGTGCATGGGAGTTTGCTTTTGGATTTATTAAAATGAATTAATTTGAAAATTTTAGCAAAACATTCCGGCTTGGCCAATGTGCGGCATTTTAATGAGGTCGCCAAACTTCATGGGCATAAATTGCATTTGCATTTGTTTAACCTTTTGGCTCTTGGCAAGAATAGTTTGGCCAAATCAGCCAGCATATTTATCAAGCTGCACACAGCCCGGAAAAGGTTCTTAAATAGGGAAGAATAATTTATACGATTAGAAATGATTAAAAAAAAAAAAGTAGGAAGCAGTAGTTTGCAAAAATTTGTTGAACCAGAAATTTTGAATAAATGAAGAACATATGTGGCTTAAGTATTTAATAATCAGCTAAGTTCAATTAGACGAATTTGATTTGATAAACATTTCGAGCGTTGCATCATTTGGGCGATATTTGGGTATTTGTTACCACAACCAACTAACAGCCTTCTAATCTCAGACACAAGACGTTAACGTGGCCAATCATTGGGCCACACCTACTAGCTAATCAACACACACACAAATCATAATCTCCCCCCCCCCCCCTACAAACCCCTTAGTTTTTTTCGAACACCTGATGTAATTTGCAATTGCAATGGTCCAGAAAAACACCCGAAAAAACACATTCGACAGACCAACAATCACAATTGCTTTGCAATTTCACACTTTCAATCGATACAACAACAACAACAACAACAACTACAACCGGCGGGCAATCGATTTTGAGCTGTTTTTTGTCCAATCCACAGTGGTGGTGGCATTTGGTGGATTGGTGGTGCACTACCCACTGTGCAATTAACACCTCAGCGTCTCAGTGGAGTGCGACTAAAATTATATACATGACTTTTAAACGAGCTGTGGAACGATGCTGGTTTTTCTAATTAATAAATATAAAAACTCAGTCACTTCGCATGCAAAAATTCGAATATAAAATTTTATTGGCCATACACGGCAATGCACTTTGAATTTGTTGGTCCACTCATAAATACCAATAAAATTGTACATATCTCTATACTAATACATACATACATACATACATACATACATACTTACTATGTGCTGGCACATATTTCTATTTCACCTGCAGCCAAATCAGTTTATGAGTTCAATTTGTTATACCCTGTAGCCAAAAAAAAAAACAGGTTTAAAGGGGTGTTTCACAAGGATCACATAATGTATAAAGAACATGCTTAAACTGCGATTATTCAATAAAGAACTATAACTAATCACGACTTACAGTTGTAACTTTCAGCATTAAAGTTTATTTTTTAAAAATAATTTTTAGCTTTTAAATTTGCATATCTAATAAATAATAAAATATTTAAAAATTGTACAGAGTATCGGCAAGTCGAATGCTTGAATATGTGTTTTGTCGACTCTTTGGCGCATTATTAATAATCACATTTTAGCAATAAATGTCGCCATGGATTGGTGGCCAATTGCCAGCCATTTGCCAATTGGCAGTTGACAATAATTCAATAATTCAATGTATGCGTTTAATGGCATTTCATTGCGCCTGTTGGCGACGGCAACTTGTGGCTAATTGATTTTCAATTACTTTATGCCCGATTGGCACTCGTGACACCTTTGTTTAGTGTCGCACAATTAAAAATGCAGCTTGCCAATAATTTTGAAGTGATTTATAGTAGCCGATCATAAATTATATGAATATGCATTTGATAAAGAAAGAAAATATTAAGTAACTTTTTTTTTAAATGTCGAAAATTCAATACTCTTCCAATTATATGATTAACGTAAATTTATTTAGCCTAATGTGAATTAAAGTCTGTTCAAGAATAAAATGTAATAATACAAAGTAGTCAAAGTCAAAGATATATATTTCAATTTGACTATAAAATAGTTCAAGCTAAATTATTCTTCAAATCCAAGCAAACAAATAATTAAGAGAAACTATTAAAATTCAAGCAAAGAAATATGAAATGTTTTTTGTTTATAATATAACTTAAACTGAATTAAAGTCTGTTTAAGAATAAAATGTAATAATACAAAGTAGTCAAAGTAGATCTATATTTAAATTTGACTATAATATAATTCAAATCAAATAATTCTGTATATTCCTTTCATAGTTTAATTCACATCCAAGCAAATAAATAATTAATAGAAAATATTAAAGTTCAAGCAAATACATATGAAATGTTATTTGTTTATAATCTAACTTAAACTTAATTAAAGTTTGTTTAAAATTAAATTTTATAATACAAAGTAATCGAAGCATCTATATATTAAAATTTAACTATAATATAGTTCGAGCACAATAATTCGATATATTACTTTGATAGTTTACTTCAAGCCCAAAAAATCTTAAAGAGATCTTAAGTTCATCTCAATGAATATGAAATGTTATTTGTTTAGTTTTCTTCAAATCTACGCAGCTAATAGAAATCTTGTGAGAAATCTATAATACCCTTTAAAAGAGAGTATTAAAAGTCAAGCATATCGATACAGAATTCACTCCAGCATCAATGCGGCACAGAGTTCGCTTGTGGCATTAGGTAATCGTGCATAGTTTTGTGTCCATTGTGTGTATCCTTTCGCATATTTGAGTGTTTTCAGCTCTTTTTTTTTCTTTTTCTAGCCTGCCCCGTGGCGCTGTCTTCAGAATCATGAGGCCATTGTCAGAGGCTGTTGCACCACTCACTTTGGCATATTAGTTTCAATTCATTTTAGTGTCCGATTGGTGGCTTTGTTTGCGCGTTGTATTTTTGTGTTGTTGTTGTTGTTGTTGTTGTTGATATTTTTCTTATTTTCCTTTTGCTCTGCCCGAAGTGTTGCAGTCAATTGACAGTCGAACTGACAGAGCCGCCTGCAGGCCGCCGGTCCAGGACTTTTATGGTCGTCTGGTCGTCTGAGTGGGGCACAGTCTTATAAATTATAACTGCCTGCAACTCTCTGCCACCAGACGGACGACAGCCAGCAGCAGCAGCGGCAGCAGCAGCAGCGTCTGGCAACTTGGCGTCTGTGGCGCACTTGCCGTTGCCATTTGAAAATGAAAAGTGAGTTGCACTTGGAGTCTGGTGCTGCATAAAAAATGGTTTTTCTATATATGCATTTATGTATGGGCAGCTTATTACCTAATTTCATTGGCCAACAATATGCTTGAGCATTTGGCTCTTGCATTTTAAGTGTTTGCGCTTTTGACATTTGAAAGCGTTGGGGTTAGAGGATCTTGTACCTTTTAGTGTTGCACTCAGAGAAAGTTATATGAATATGAGCAGTCTATTAAAATGTTTCGATCTTTGACGTTTAGTAATATAAATCAAATATTGAAGTTAACTACAGTAAAAAATCTTGACGTTCAATGGTGGGAGCAAAAGAGTTTAAAAATGTAAGTGACTTATTAAGGAAACTTGCAACTGCTTTTTAGTTTCACTTAATTAGAGAATCTACTAAATCTCAAGTATTACAGGAAATATATTATTCTCATACTATTCAAATTTATCAGTTTCTTATCAGTCTCTATTAAAATGATATATCCAGCTTTATCGACATACCAAGTATTAACTTCCCTCAATCGCAACCGATTGGAATATTCCAGTCTATTTAAAATGGGTTGGAACAAGGGTTATGGGATGTTGTTGTTGTTGGGATTGTTATGTTTGAGTGGGGAGAAAGTTATCAAGAGAAACATGCAGATGTGAGCCATCGATCACACAATCAGCAAAGGGACAGGCCGGCCGCAGAAAGTGTTTTGCCGCATTTGCCATAAGACGGTCCAAAATGCCATGCAATAAATTTACTTTAATTTCTCATAAATTTTAGCTTTGCATATTTTGTTGGCCTGGCCAAAAGACAATAGGTTTCCTGCATTGGGGTTTTCGCTTATGCGACTGGGCCAACACCCGCGCACATTTCCATGCAAATGAGATGGAGCCTGGATGGAGCCCTGTCGGACGGCTTGACGACTTCGGCTGAAGTCTGGTCTAGTCAAGTCTGGTCTGGTCTGGTCTGGTCTGGTCTGGTCCATAGTGGGTGCCGCTAAGCACCATTTGACGCCAGTCAGATACGGACATAGTCGCCACTCTTTGCACATGCCGCTGCCTGCCTGACTGACTGACGATATGACACTTTTTTAGCTGGTCAACTGGTCGCGACCAGCGCGACGAGATGTCCATCAACGCCTGCGTGTCTAACGAATGCCCAAGATCAGCTGCCGCTGCCGATGCCGCCATCGCCGCCGTCACTTCAAAGCCTTTGGCGCCAGCAGGATACGGATGCAGCAGGAGACGCCTTAACTTTATGGCCAACACCAATCAACTTTTGCGTCGCTTGCACTGGCGTCTAATGCCTTTTGTTCAGGCGCCCGTCCGACCGACTCCATGCACTCAGAAAAAAAGTGCACTACATACCCTAACAAAGCATAACTTTAACATATAAAAACTCAAGCAACAATTCATAAAAAAATTATATTTATAAATTTTAGCAAATAAAAATCAATTTCATTTTATATAATTAAAAGTATATTTTTTTAAGTGTGAAAACTTGGCTTCTTTTAAGGTTTTTGTCTCTGCACATAACTTAGGCCCGCCCGCCTGGATGCAGTGGCTACTTCTTGTGCCCCAGGGTATTAGTTGACACCTTCAGTTGTTGGTTGCCCTTTTTGGCAGCGCACCCACGTGGCAAGCGTGGCAGCCTCCACTGTGCATTTAATTTATTTTAATGATTTGCTGCCTGCTAAGTGTATCAAGTGCCAACAATATCTGATACAGATTTGGAGAAGCCATTGGCCTGCCACTAACGCCCACAACAATTTGCACTAATGCGGCTCATCAGCTGCCATTGACAATCCCCATTTGCTGGGTGGCAAATGCCACGTTAAAGTGGCCCTCATCCTTCGACCCTTAGCCCTGTGCCTTTTTACTCCAAATCTCTGACAAATCTGCAGACTGCAGTTTTATTAGTTGTCCGCTTCCAGTTGACGACTGTCCTGACACGTGTCTTTAAGACGTAGCGGAAACGAGTGGCATTTGTTGCTGTCAGCGAATGGGTCGCAAAAGGATTTGCAAATATTTGCCAAAAGTACAAAATGCACTTAGCGAAATTACTGAGCACTTTAATTGACATATGAGAAACTGTACTCAAAAGAATTTGTATCTAGTTTAAATTTAATACATTTTTTATTAAGTCATGTTAATTTTTATAATTCCTTAATATTTCTTCAAATTTAAATTCCAATTAATTTAAAACCTAATTTTCCTAATTTTATAATTCAAATTACTTCAAACAATAACGAAAAAAATACACATTTTATCCTAATCATTAACCACCACAAAATGTTCACTTTATACTTAAAAATTTCGTTGTGACAATTTTACTGCTTTGAGTAAAATCTCAGTGTATCTCGTGTTATTTCAACCCCCAGAGAGGCATCAAAAAGCAAAGCCAAATCTGGAATTTCACTTGAGCAATCGCATCACCAAAATCCGAATCCGAATCTCATAAACAGACAAAAACCTCAGATGAAAATGGTGACGAGGGGCGAGGGCACAGCACTCGTCGACAAAAAATATTAATTTATATTATTTGCAATGCTGCAGCATGCCGCAAAGTGTGATTGTGACAGGTACTGCAAATCGCAGGACGACTGCCAATGTCCTGTTGCGGCACGTGACCGACCCACTGCAAATATGCATAAAAATTGAAGATGCCACTGGCCATTCGCATCGATAGTGCACACGTCGTCCCCCCCGTTAAAAGCAAGGACGACATCCTCAGAGGGGGATTGGGTTGGATTGTGGTGCATGGAAAAGCATATGCTCAGCTTCACAGGGCACAAACAGTTCCCACACCCGAGCACTTATGAGTTCGACAACCAGACAGGCCGCAGGCTATTGACGACCCACCAGCCAAAAAAAAAAAAAAATAGCAAAATTCGATTGTAAAACTCAAGTGTTCCTGGGCACGCCACGAGGAAGATAATAAGTGCCTGGACGTGGACCAGAGCCAAGGATAATGCGTCTATTGAGAAATTAAAGCGACGCACGCAGCCAGGCAGCCAGGCGGCCTGGCGGGCAGACAACCCCTCTGAAAACACTATTTGCCACCCCTCTGTATGCGCATTAACCAACCAAATTGATGGCCAACAGACGCTCGCTGTCTACCACAGGCAACAAATGTATCTTTTTCTCGGCATCGTTGTCCTCCCAGTCAAACCGCCAACAGGCACTTCAGGTCTACGGATTTCGCCAGTTTCCCACGACCGAGAAGTGTTGCTTATGTCCCAGTCGGACTGTAACAACATTGCGCCGAATTGGTGGGTGGAGATGCGCCCCGTTTTAATTGCTGCCCCTGTTGCAGCGGCTTAGCAGCCGGATCATCCCCTGTTCTCTCTGTCTCCTGCCCCTGCTGTCAGCTTCATTATTTGCTATTTTAGCAATTTGATGGTAAACTTTGAGCACGGCTGAATGATGCCGTGTCATGACAGCCCATCCAACTGCCGTTGATAGCTTCAATATTTACCAGCTACTGTTCACCGTTCCACTCATCCCGCCCGCCTGCCCTGCTCTTATTGTGCAAACAATTGTTGCAGGCACATTGCTACCGTAACTGTTCACTGTGTGTGTGTGTGAGTGAGTGTGTGAGTAAGTGTGTGCGGTAAGGGTAGCCTTCAATTTGGCATGCCTGGACCATTATTAATTTGTTATGGACCAGCTCTATCTATTACAAATGATCACCTTGACCCCCCAGTCTCAGCCAGACCTCAGAATGCCAGATGACGCACGCGTTTCTGGGTAACAGTTTTAAAATGCTCATCATTCCATTTTCGTGTATCCTTTTGTTAAATTATTAATGTCTTATTAGATTTCTGTCTGCAAATGATGTATACATTTCTAAATTATTGCTTCATGGCATAAATTCTCACAGATAATATTTCTTATAGATTAAACTGCGGGTTTAATAATCTGTCATGACTAAGGCATAAGTTTAATTGAATTTAAATTATAATTAAGAGTTCAAATGAAGTAATGCTTGATATAAAAAAACCATTACATTTTTAGTTTTTAAGTAGTTTTTATTTATTTTAATTTAAGTAAATTTCTAGTTATAGTTTAAGGTATAAATTCTCACCCATAATATTCATTATAGATAAAACTGCAGGTTTAATAATCTGCCATGACTAAATTTGACTGAATTTACAATATAATTAAGTCTTCAAATATAAATAAAAAAAATATAGAACTAACAATCTAATATTTAGTTTTGAAATATTTCTTATTTATTTTAATTTAAGTAAATTTCTAGTTATAGTTCAAGGTTTAAATTCACACCGATAATATTTATAATAGATTAAATTGGGGGTTTAATTATAATTAAGTGTTCAAATTAAGTAAAGTAAATGCCATTAAATTTTTAGTTTTAAGCATTGATTATTTATTTTTATTTTAAGTAAATTTCTATGCTGAATTTCAATGTACGTTTAATTAATATATATTATTTATTTTCACCTATTTTTTATTTAAAGTAACAGCTCAGATTTTCTTCACTGTTGCACATCCAAACTATTCTTCACCCACACAAATTTCTTACTGGAAAAAAAAAGACTCATCGTCACAGCTTTTGTAAATTGCTAGTAAAAAAAATGTTGGCATTGTTTTTTGTGCTTTGTTGTTATGAGTCCCCCCCCCCCCCCCCCTGTAACGTATGTAACAAGCGTTGTAAAGCAAACATTTGTTAACAAAACATTGATCATTGTTCAACATGTAAATTCACTAATTTGGCAACGAAAAAACCGCCAGCTATAAATGGTAACAGCCACGAGAAGCAAGCCTCAAAGACTCCAAGGCTTGACTCTGGATAGTGGATATAGCTGGATACTGGATACTGTATACTGGAGGCTCCTACCCTCACGACGGAGCCATAACAATTTTTTTTTGTTAGCATACAACAACCAAATGAATACGTGTCGTTTTTGTTGTTGTTGCTGTTGTTGTTATTGTTGTTTGCGCATTTTCCTTAACAAATAAAATAAAAATTTGCATAAAAATCAAGTAAATAAAATACGCATTGCTCGACTGCAGAATCAGAACAAAGCTCGCAAAATCAGCGAGCTGCGAACTTATTAAAGTTGTTGGCGGCTGTTGCTGCTGCTGCTGCTGCTGCTGCTGGAGTCTGCTGTAGGCAGCACTTGACAAGGATCAAGGTTGTGGCATCGGTACTTGCAACTCGCAACTAGCCAACTTGCAACATGCGCATGCTTGCGTAGGGCAAGTTCTTGGCCCAAGTCCTCTGCTTCATTTTACCCTGTACACATTTCAAATGGCTGGAAGGGCTAAGAGTTGCATATAAATGTAAATATTTTAAACTATATAGTTTATAAATAAATATACTATATCATCTGAAGTATGTTAAATAAATTGAGTATGGGATAAATAATTGATAACTCAACTGGAAACAATTTAAATTATACAATTTGATTATTACAAAAAGGGATGTCAAATTTGTTCCAACAACAACAACCAACCAATTCAAAGCATGTCAGAATACAATAAAAATGTGATCTAATTTTTCTAGATTATGCCTTAATTACTATATTCAATTTATACGATAATTATATATTTTATACAGAGTACTTTGTAGTCGAGCACATTCTTTTTTTTGTTTTTATTTTTGGTGTGGGGTGTGCATAGAGCACGTCATTCTCCTTGCGGCTGCTTGTGCTCCAGCAATGGAAATTGCTTTATGGCTTGTATATGCAGATTGGGAGTCCGGGAACTGTTGGGCATTGCCAACTGAGAACTGAGAACTGCTAACTGAGAATTGAGAACTGCGAATTGTGTGTGTGTGTGTGTTTGTTTGTTGGCTGCCTGCTAGCTGCTGCTGGCTGGTTGCCTGCAACCTGTCGCAGTTGCAAATGCTCTTTGTGAAATTTATGCGCAAGCGCGCTGATTCTTATTTTTTCGCCTTTAACAAGGCGTACAACAACAACAACAACAACAACAACCACTTCCACTCGTATTGCTGCCCCTTTGCACCCGTTTGCTCGTTGTCCGTTTTTGGGATTTCTGCTGAAAATTCAATTTGCTACAAAATGTGCGCCGCTTTTGCATATCTGCTGCAAAAATTCGTGATTTACAATTTTCGTTTCGTTTCGTTTCGTCTTTTTGCAGTGCCTCATCCTGGCAAGGCTCCAACACCGACTCTGGACTCTATGGCTCATTTGGCATTTACTCGTTGTTACTGAACCGTTTTGCGGCCTTTCGTCTCTGATTTAATTTGTGTTGTTGTTGTTGTTGTTGCTGTTGTTGTTGTTGTTGCTGGCCCTCTCGATCTTGGTTAGGCTGGTTCACCTGTTTATGCCAGATTCCAGGCATGCGATTAAAATCACCTGCGCTGGCATGCGCCCACGCAGCCAGCCTTGCCTCAGTTGCCTGGAATTCTTGCCTCACTTGCTCCTTCATCCAGCTCATGGTCGTCGTCTCCATCTCCGTCGTTTCTGGCCTGCAGCTTCTCGCTTCGTTTCGTTTCGCTTTGCTCTTTGCGCTGTTTTGATTTGGGGCTCGTTTCTTCTTATTATTTTTGTTTCTGAGCGTTGTTGCAACATTGCCTTTTAAAGGCTGCGTTCGCGTCCTCGTTCATTTATTATGTACGAGTATTTTTGTTCGTTCTCGTTCTTTATTTTTTTTTGGTTTTTTTTTGTTTTTGTTTTTTAGTTACCTCTCGCTGTTTATTCAAACTAATTTAATTTGTGCGCGGCTTACGTGGTGCGCCCGCAGGTATATTGGCTTCACGGGCACCACTGAAACCACTGGCAGGTTGCTGTGTTATTTTGGCATTTCACGCACTTGGCGCATGTTGCAGTCACGCCTTTTGTTGCCCGGTGTCCAAACGGACGGCATTTACTTTTATTTTGGAGCCAAAACCACACGCAAAAAGTTGTTAAAATGCAAATTAAATTAGAGACAAACTGGGCAACCAAACAACACACACAATAGTTACTGCTCCTTTGAAGGGGGTGAGGTGTGTGTGTGTGTGTGTTATGTGCATATTTTTTGCGCTCCAGCAGTGGGGTGGGGTTGCGTCTTTCTGTTTTTGTCCATTGGATTAGCTGACTGCAAATGACATGAACCGTGTGGACAGTGATTGCTGATATGCAAATATCCAACCAGGTGCAATGTTGTACAAAAAATCACCGTCTCTCCTCCCCCTTCACACAAATGATTGGCAATATTTTGACAGCAATACAATATTCATGAAAGGTTACGTAATCCCACAAATTAAACAGAAAAACTAATCAAGTATCGATATTCATAATCTCAAGAGAACTTTCCATTTGTTAATAGGCTGAAGTTAACTGTAGATCATTCCATAATTTATTATTCTTGTTTGTGTTTTTATCCTTTCAACCTGCTTAATAGACTTTTTAATATATTGCCATCATTATCTAGATTATTTTGTAAGCTGTGCCTTTAGTCTGAAAGTTATTATCTCGCCAAACCGCAGATTATGCAACACCTTGGAAACAGTTAACTTTACCTTTGGCTTCATCTGTGGCATTGCCAAAACGAATCGAATCGGAAAAAAAATAATCAAAGCCCGAAACGCTAACCGAACAAACAAACGCGTTATAAAACAAAGCAAAAATCGTTTGCACAATGCAATGCGACAACGAAACAAACCAAACCAAAAAAAAAAAAAAAGGAAAAAGAAGCTACCCAAAAATGGCCATAAAACAAATGCGGCAAATCGGGAAAGAAAGAAGAAAAAAAATACAGCAAGAAACCTTTTGCTTAACTTTTGTTTTGTTTCTCACTTAGAGGAGCGGCAACAGCAATCAGTGCACCCACTGCCAATGCAAACAACCCCCCCTGCACCCCCTGCTCTCATCTACCATTCCCACCTTGCAGCAGCAGCAGCAGCGGCAAAAAAGCATCTGTGGTGACTGCAGTGGCTGCCACAACTTTAACACTTGTTTGCCCAGCTAATCGCAGCAGCATCGTCGCCTCGGATTTCAGAGCCAATATGTAAGGCATTTAAAAGCGCAGAGAAAAAAAAGCCCAGACAAAGTTTAAGTAGAATTAAGCATCCAAATTCATGAGTCAAGTTACCGCACGAAGGCTTCTTTATATATAGAAATAAATACGTATTATTTTTTTGTCGACTGTTGGTTTTTTTTGTTTTTTTTTTGTTGAATGCCTTTGGTTTTGATTTGTGTGGCTTAATAAAATACCGAGAAGTTGCCGTCGCCGTTTGGACCCAATTGGGAAACAATGAAATCTTCCGGCGCGCTGTCAATGATTCTACCCCAAAAAGCACAGCGGCTCTTTAAGTATCTGTATCTGTATCTGAATTGAGAGAGAGTGTGTGTGTGTTTTTGGTGATTTATGTGCCTCGATTTTGGCCAATTTTCGTTTTTAGATCAGTGCTGCGGTTAAATAATGCGCTTCCAAGAATATATACAAACAGCAACAGTAACCAAAAATTCAAAAACCCAGAAAAAAAGAAACATAACAAAATAAAAACAATATTTAAAAAAAAGTGTTGCATATTCCCACTGTGGGTTAGGGAAGGCCTTGAATATGCATATGATATAATACACATATCTATACCATAATTCGTTATATGTCATTGTGTGCTTTTTGATGTCGATTGTGATTTTGGATGCTGATTTGCCTGCTTCATTTTTTGTGTACGCTTGAAATCAACATGTTGATTTTCTAAGCAATTAATTTGATTAACTGCCAAGTTGCGGCTGCGGTTTGGGGGCGCCTTTGATCTGGCCACAGTCGAGATCGAAGTCAGTACACACATATATCATAAGCATTAAGCATTTGGGCATTAACCGTTTGAGCATTAAACATTATTAATTAAAAGTTCTTTACAGCTAATTGCAGTGTATTATAAAAGCCAAGGCAGCAGCTGACGATGAGCTGTTGATCGTTCAACGGAAATACCTGAATCAGACACCTCTTTAAGCTCAAAACACATCATATGAAAGTGAAATTTTTTAAATATAAAAGTATCATTACATTTCTTAAGGAATATCTCATGAAGGAAAAGATGAAAAAATTAATACAAATAATTGAAAATAAAATAAACAAAGACAGTTCTTACTAAATTATTCAATTTTTAAGGCGTTTATTACCCAAAGTTCTGATATTATTATAATACTTCTATAAAAATGAGAACAAGCAGCAAGTTCGTTGCCTAAGTCTTTTGATTGCAATGGGATAGAAAAGTTAGTTCGTGGATTGCAAGTCAATTTTTTGACAACAAACACATTGCAATGATCTTATCAACAATAACACCAGCAACAAAAAAAAATGGCAATACCCCAAACAGGCCACCTGCCAGGCACACCTTGATTTTTATTGGGCGTATATGCGCCTGATTAGCTGTTACCAATATTTTTGTTAGCGTTTTTCGCTAGTTGTACCACAAAAAAATTAGTCGCAATTCACGAATATTTGCTCGCGTTTTTTTTTTTTTTTGGTATTGGGATTTTTGGTTGGCTTTGCCACACATTTGAATTTTTGGGCAAAATTGAAAACTCTTTCAACTGCAACCGCTAAGCCGCTGCAACTGCCAGCGCAAAGCGCAGCGGCAAACGTTAATTAATTACGATTTATTGACTAAATTTGTTGATTAGACAATTGACGTTTGCCGTTGTTACAGTTGTTACAATTGCTGTTGTGGCTGATTTTGATGTTGCCACACAATTTGACCACTTGCCACACAATTGTCGTCAATTAATTGAGCACTGATTTCGCTGATTTGATTTCCCGCCCTGCAGGTGGCACTCGTTATTTCCATTCGATTTCAATTCGTTTTTCTTTTTTGTTTTTCTTTTTTTTTTTTGAAAATTGCATGCAATTAAGCATCCAAATCTTACGAATTAGAGTTAAGACAGAGCAAAGCGATTTTCAAAACTTGTAAGAATGCTTTAGTTAAGAGAACTCGATTAAGCGATACCCTGGATTTTAGCTTTCATAAGTCAGTTGAAAGTTATTATTGCTATAAAAACTTAACATATAAATTAAAAAAAAATATTGTTACATATTTTAAAGAAAATTTTGTGTTTCTTAATTGAAATGGGGTATTAAAAATAAACTTAACATAAAAATTTAAAAAAAAAATATTGTTACAAATTTAAAAGAAAAATTGTGTTTCATAATTGAAGTCTGTTATTTTCTTGTCTTGACCATTTGTGAATTTTAAATATGTTAAAACTGATAAAGCCATCAAATATATTATAATTTTAAGCTTAAATTATTTTTGTATATTAATCAATAAAAACACTTTTTTGCTTTGATTGGCAATATTCAATTGTATTTATACAAAAGACTTAGGAAACAAACTTGATTATGGAAATACTAGAAGATTGAAGACTGTACAGTTAAACTGAGTGACTGACAAGTGGCTCAGAAAATGTTGTATGCTGGTGGTGTTGGTGGTGGTGTGAAATTCCTAACAGGCACTTTCTTGTGGAATGAACGCCGCATCAATCAGTGGCGGCAGCTTAAATGCTGCATCATGACAAAACCATTACACTTGACCAGAGAGCGCACTCCGGGTACGTTGATGGCGTCGGCAGATGCTCAAATGACTAGGCGACTCGGTTCGGCTCTCGGCGTGATTGATTGATTGGCAGCGTGAGCGGTGGGCAGCGGCGGGCAGCGGGCAGCGGAAAATGCAGGCAGCGACTGGGATTGGTCTGATGCTTTGTCTAAAAGCCGTTTAGAATAACACCAAGCAACCAAAAGCAGCCACAACAACAACAACAACAACAATAATAAGAACAGCATCCACACGGTGTGCTGCACATAACGAGCCCAGCAGCGAGAAATTATGCATTGTGTTGGAAAAATGTTTAATCTGCGCAATGCCAATGCCAATGCAACATATCAAGGCACCCTCACCTGGCCAATACATTCAGTCACACAGTCAGCCAGTCAGTCAGCCAGTCAGTCAGCCAGTCAGTTAGCCAATCCGCCAGTTGGCCAGTCAACCAGTCAGTTGGAGCCATCCAACGGCCGGCGGCCGTCAGTTGATTGCGCTTCATTATTAATGCCAAACTGTGCGCCGGCATTCGTTGAATTTGGCTTTTGCAATTTGCTCTCAATGCCGCCGCGTCGCTGCTGCTCCAGACCCGCCTTGGCCTTCATCTTGTGGATTTCTGGTGGGGGAGGGAGGGGAGACAGGCATTAAAAATGAGCTCGGCGTAACAGGTGGATGCCGCAGTCGCTGCCACGACGACGACGACGACGATGGCGATGGCGATGGCGACGGCAACGTGA
Organism: Drosophila melanosoma; assembly: GCA_035042045.1. Classification (NCBI taxonomy): domain Eukaryota; kingdom Metazoa; phylum Arthropoda; class Insecta; order Diptera; family Drosophilidae; genus Drosophila; species Drosophila melanosoma. Next base: position 2,308,572 of record JAWNLY010000183.1, on the reverse strand, counting down.
TTTTCGCCAAATCGTTTAGATTATTTTGAGATTGCTTGCGCCAGTCTCTGCCACAACAGCTGTCCAGCCAGCCAGCCAGCCAGCCAGCCGTCCAATCTGTCTGGCACTCCTTCTCACTCTTTCTCGACGAGTTCCGCACCTTGCATTTGAACTTGAAACATTTCATTTTGTTGCTGGCGGCATCCGAAAGAGCAGCGCTCGATTCGATCGATTAGTGGCATTCTATTGCGTTCAATTTTCATGTGCAACATTGAACCGATCGCCGTTGGCACAATAAACACGCGATTTATTTCATGCCGAGCATTCAAGTGCCGCAGTTGGTCAGCCAAAGGAGGAGCTGCACCAGCACCAGCACACAAACCCAAGCCAGCCTTGTCTTGCCTTGCCTTGCCTTCCCTTTGCCCCAAAAACTTGTTGCCATAGCTTGGTCTGGCCTGTGGTATGTGATAATGGGATGATGGTATGATGATGCATGCGCAGCATACACAGCATCCCAGCAGAAAAGCAACAAGTTGCAAAAACTATTCACGCAATGCATCGAATGTGAAATGCTCTATACGATAATAAATAAATTTATCTTTGGCTTATTATGTTAATATTGACAAATGACAGACTAATATAAATTATTTCATAAGAAATTAAATTTGGTAGATATTTCAATAGAAACATTTTAAGCATTATTATTGCCCTCTTTTTCTAAGATATTTCAACTATTGAATTCAAATTGTATAATAGAGTAGAATCGAAACATACCAATAACTTCAACTTTTAATAAAATAATTAAATATAAATAAAATAATTATGATAAGCAAAAGCTGCTAATTGGTTTTGCCTAAAACATTTGTTTTTTTTTCCTACTAACAGCCTTTAAATATGTAATTCAAAGCATATCCTTGATGAATTTGTGGCTTGTCAATATGCCTGCCACTTATCAAAGTGTATGGGGCAACAACAATAATAACAGCAACCCACTCTTTTATATACATAAATACATACATATCTCTTTGCTTGATTTTTTCTTCTTTCTTCTTTTTTTTGTTTTTTTTTTTTTTTTTTTTGCTGAGTAGTGGCCAAGGTTAGTCGCTGCATTGGTCGTTGTCGAAGCTTACTCGGCGCATTTTAGCCGGTAATTGCTTGTGATGTATGATTTTGAGTTCTAGTTTTCTGGCCTGGCCTGGGAATATCTCACAGACAGACACACTAGTCGAAGTCGAAGATAGTGAGACGGACGGACAGACGGATGGACGGATGGATGGACGGGCAAGCGGGGCTTTGTAGTCATTTTGCTAGCTGATTGCTGACGATGCCTATATATGCGGGTGATGTATGTTATATAGCTACAGGTATCGGTAAAGGCCATAGATATTGATTTGGCAGTGGGGCATCGTAATGATGAGAGTGCTTTTGACCACTGTCACACTTTCTAAGCACTTTCACCCAATTAGGGCGATCAGTCATATCATTTATATATATATATATATATATTCATATATATATATAAATATATATGTAAGTCTCTATATATGTCTGCTGCTGATCTTATGCAAAACGTGGAAAATACATAGCGCTAAAGTCTCTGGTCTCGATGACAATCTTTTGTTTTCACTTCTGCAGAAACAAAAGCCATAAAGGATAAATTGTGACTGGCAAGTTGCAAGCAAGATTCGAATTCGAATTCGAATTCGGCTTGTGCCTGTTGCCAGTTGCCTGTTGCCAGTTGCCTGTTGCCTGTTGCCTGTTGCCTGTTGCCTGTGCTTTGGTTAGGTAGCCGCATTTAAAACAGTCGGCGGCAATCGTTGAACTTTTGGCTTCGACAAGTGCACAGCGGGGCGTCTTTTTGGCCAGGAAACAAAAAGGAGGCGGCGCTGCTGGCAATTTTGTTTTCATTTCAGCTAAGTGGACTAAACTGAAGTGAAGTGAAGTGGAGGGGCAGCTGCTGCTGCTGCTGCTGACTGCTGACTGCGATTATATTGAAAGACAAACGTTGGCCCATTGTTTGGCCAAGTTCCAATTGGGGCAAGTATTTAAACTTCTATCGCATGATTGATTGACTGCACATACAACAGAACAAATATTCCTTTTTACATAAACAGTATTGAAAACAATTTCTCTCGCGCTTCTCGAGTGACGTCGGTTGGTTGTTTGTTTTCTTGTTGTTTTTTTTGTTGTTCTTGTTGCTGTGCTTTTCATGCTATTTCGATACGGGCCTCATTTTTCTCGCCACAATTAAAGAAGAAAGTTGGCGGCGCAATTAGAAAACTCGCATCGATCAAATTGCCACAGACAGAAACGTCAAGGCAACACACACAGCCAGATTACTCTGCCTGTAGTTTCATAGTCTTCTAATATATATGTATCCGTCTCTCCGTGTTGGCTCAAAATTTTCGAAAAATAATCAAAAACCATGTCCACACGACATCTTGGCAAAGGTGCAGTGCCTCGGGATGCGCATTTGGTGATGGCTTTGCGCCGCGAACTGAATCGCAATTCGAGCCAGGCTATCCAGACCTTCCGGCAGGAGTTCGAGCTGATCCGCAATCAGCAGCGCCAGCAACTGATCGAGGAGCACAACAATCGCGAGAGTATTGCCGCACTGATACGCGATGCCAATCAGGATGCCATACAGCAAGCGGAGGCACTGAGTCGCAGCATCAGTTCCCATGGCATCAATCCCGTTGCGCCTTCGCCACGCATGCGCCGCAAGCCATCGGCCATTGCGCCTATGAACGATCAGCTGGTCCCAGTCAGTATGAGCGATTCCACTATGCGCATGGAACAGGTACCGCCATCATCTATGACCTCTACAAATGTGCCACGTGCTCCGCCCTCGTCCAGGGCAACCATAATTTCGCCCATTCCTAGCAAAAGAACTAGTTCAAATCTATCTAAGCTGCAGCTGTCCCAGAAGCCAAGAAAGTGGAGAAATTAAGTCAAGCATATTTAAAAAAAAGAGTCTTTTCTTTAATTCTTATTTTGTGTTCAAATATAGTTTAAAATCAGATTCGATGGGAGATCACAGCATATTATTTAATACTTCTTAGCTACATAAACACCTCAAAACTAAATTTCATTTGGCTCCAAATTAAAACAAAAACCAGTAAGAAAATTTGAATCGTTCAACTTTGCAGCTCGCTGACCCCCCAAGAATTTGCAGTTAATGATTTTTATTCCATATGAATTTTTTGAGGGCATATTTATTGATTTGAGCTCAACAAATACACAAAACTAATACAATTTTTTTTTTTTATGATAGCAACCGATTGCAAATTAATTAACGGTACATGCCCCCATGCACAAACAAAGACAATGGGAGACAGCGATTGAGGGCGAAGGGGGCGAAGGGGGGGCAAAACACAGGCAGGTGTCTGTCTGAGTAATCAACCTTATGTGGGCATGGCATGGCATGGCTTGGGAAGGCATTAACATTACGTTACGTTAAATGATTTGGATGCCAGATTCCGCTGGTACTTCATAAATACGATAAATCACGACAAACAACAACAACAACAAACAACAAACAACAACAACAACAACAAAAAACAACATCAACAACAAACACAAAAGAAAACAATCAACGAAATGTAACGTTATTCATCACAGGTGGTAAATTTAACTGACAACAAACGCGCGCGCCGATCCGCAACCCCAGCCATCCCCATCCCCATGCCCATGCCCAAGATCCGGCGAGTTCGTCAGATCCGTGGCCAGAGACTCAATTCGAATTCTGATACCTAATACTTAACACACAAATCGAAACACAAAAAGCGAACAGCAATTTCTGGGTCAAAATAATTAATAAAAGCGAGCGAGTTTTATGCGCATGACTTGGCCAAAAGCAATGCCTGCTCTGCTCAAAATTTGACAAGCCAAATCTTGAGGAAGCGTTGCCATCAAATCAAACCAAGGCGCAAGGGGTTTGCCGAGCATCGGCAGGGGGGTTATAGGCGGTCACCGTTTTGTCGTCGCATTGGCGCATGCGCACAAAAACCACAAAATAAAAAAAAAAACATCAACGAAAATAATCAATCAAAATGTCTTAAGCAAATCACTCGCATTTTAGCTACCAACAAAAAAAAAAGCACGAAAAATTACTGAACCAGCCACTAACTGAATAACTGAAAAACGACTGCAATTGCGCTTACACGATGCTGGTCAAAAAGTTTATCACGTTACATGATAAAAAAAATGTTAACAAGATCTCAAAAGGAACATCAAAATATGTATGCTAAAATCAAACGAAAGATATCCCAAGCAAGTGCGATTTTGTACGATTTGGTTACCCGTTTTAGTTACCCCTTTAAGCCAAAAATTACTTGTTGACTTATCACAATAAGTGCGACTGCATAAACGTCGCAATTGTCTGACTGACTGACTGTCTTGACTGACTGGCAAGTTTGTTTGGCAACTTGTGATGGACGTCGGTTGGGCAACAGTCACGATTTGCATGTGCGACAACTGTTGCCAGCAAACAGCAGCAGCAACAACAACAACAACAATAACAACAACAAAAGCAGCAGCAACAAATCGCGAGCACATTGAACTGTCATTGACACGGCAGCAACTTGGGCAGAGAAGCAGGCCCCCAGACGACCAGGAGAGAGACACCTGTAACTGAAGTTGAAAGGCAAAAGGCGAACGATGAATGCTTGGGTGGTGCAGCACCAACAACAACAGCAACAACCGTCACAACAGCAATTCTTGCTGATGGGTGCGGTGGCAGCAGCAGCAGCAGCAACAGTCGTCAGTTTGAAGCCGAGTTCCCAGTTTTGCCGGCCAATTACTGCAAACAAATTCGAATGCGAATGCGCATTGAAAATTGTGGCAAGGTTGGTAATTTAAGACTCACGCCGCGAAACTAAAACTGAACTGAACTGAACTGAACCAAACCGAGAATCGAGAATCGATAACCGTTTCTTTTGTCGCCATTCGCCTGCTGTTGTTGTTGTTGTTGCTGTTGTTGTTGTTTGGGGCCGCTGTTGTGGTGGTGATTGAATTGCTGATTTAACGGTTGCTGTTGTCAAATTAATGACATTCATTCAATTCATACCATTGGTAAACCATTGGCAAACGTGGCCAAAACGGTAGTTTTTATTGCTTGGCAAATTGCAATCACCAAACATAGCGCGTGTTACAATAGTTGTTTGCTGTTTGCTGTTTGCTGTTTGCTGTGTTGTCATTGTCATTGCTGCTGCTATTATTAATGTAGTTATTAAATATTTACAACTGCCGCCGCATAAAGCGTGCCAATTGTGGGTGCAGTTCAGCAGTCAGCAACAGCAGCAGCAGCCAGCAGCAACAGCGCCCTGTTGCACCTGGTGGGGCCAATCGGGTTACCCACCAACCGGTGTCAGAGTGCAAAAGTTCAACTCAAAAAAAAAAAACTTCTTGTCATTATTTGCAATCGTTCTGTTCCATACCATTTCGTTCCGTCTCATTTTAAATCGCAAAGTGAAAGGCAACTCTATGAAACCCAAAGAATCCAAACTGGCTGACTTCGTTCTGGGCCGCCTTGGAGCTTAATTAATGACTGTTTTATATACTTTAATTAGTTGTTAATGATTTGTTGATTGGGTCCATGAATCAAATGCTAAGTGAGTGTCGCACCGTTCTTGGGTTTATGGGTGGGCTTGGCAGATGTCAGGGTTGCCGCCTGTCGCAAGATAACGCTACATAAACATGGCGCTAACTAGTTAATTTATTCGTGTCCAAACGAATCGAACTAATGGCAAACCCAAATCATGGCAAATAATTTGGCTAACTATATTTAGACATATATAAAAATATATTTAAAATAGGCTAGAGGCCTATTTAAATGGACCTCAGAATGGCGCCAATCTTGTTATCTTTTCAGACTTCCTTCATAAACCAAGCGAAAATTATTGCCAAATGTTTTGTCTGTTGCGTGTTTCGTTTAGAAGCCTCCTCAAAATACACACAATTTTCAAGTTGAGGCCGAAACGAACATGACAGTCTAGACAAAATGCTTGTTGTTTTAATTTTGAATTGCCAAGTAAACTAAAAACAGCGACAACAGCAACAACAACAGCAACGCCAACAACAACGCCAACAGTTAGTTGCAACAACACGTACACGTTGCAACAATTTAGCATTTGCTGTGGCATGAATTGCACATTCAAAATGCGTAAAGTGCTCGATTAATAATATATATATGTGTTGCAAATAGTCTAATTTGTCAAAATTCATGCCACAAAACGATTGCATGACCAAAATGCGAATCAATTTCGGTTTGGCGCCATTAATTAAAAACTAAGAGCTCTGTTTATCGCCCATTGATTTCCTCGCCAATTAGTCAAAGCTTATGGGGATTTGACTAACTCAGGAATTTCGATGCCAGATGTGCCAATGATAGCGTCAATGCACTCCCAATGATAAGGTGGATTCACAATGTCGCCAGCCGGTGACTTAACCGCCTACCAAGCGACCTGCCAATGTTTGATTGATGTTCTGCTGAGAGCCGACAGCCTGCTTAAATTTCCGCATTTTCAAAAGCATTTTTTTTTTTTATATAAACAGCTCATTTCAATTTAATCTTTGATTGTGCTTCCCATGACCCATATTCTTGCTTGCACCCTTGACTCAACTACCACAACAATGCATCAGCGCTGTCTCATAAATGTTGTGGCAATTTTATTGGCCAAGCATTGCGATAATCTAAGTGCCACAATCAAGACACACATGCACCGATCAAGACCAATGCAACCAATGGCTTTGGCACACGCAAAAACAAAAAGAGTTGAAAAAGAAATGAAGGAGGAAGTTGCAAGTTGGATTTGAGGTTGATGTGACGCTGGGGGTAACTCAATACTTAAGCACTTACACGTTAATTTAGGCACAAATTGAATTAATAAACCATGTTAAACATTGTGTGCGGTCTCCTGTTACCCATGCGCTGATTCTCCCCCCTCCCCCCCCTCGCACTACATACCCGCGAAAGAGGACTCCTTTTCATAATTCATTAATTTATGCACGGATCGCCGGCTCAATGAACCACGAAAACAAGCAACCAAAGACAAGCGACCCAAAGAGAGAACCACCAAAAATTTGAATTTACAAGCACGTAACGCGCAACCTCCTCACTGCCAACCAGCAGACCGCCCTCCCACCCTCACACCCCTCCCCTTCACTGACGTGATTGGCTTACATTTGGAGCTGCTGTTCCCGGGTTCCTTTCAGATTTCGAATATTCGTCGCAGCTCGCTTGTAAATTAGAACATGCTAAATGCAGTACCCAAAAAAAAAACTGCAAACCCAGCAGGATCCGTGACGACTTGGGAAATAATTGCGGTTGTTGTTGCGCATGTTGTTCATGTACCTCGCTATAACCTACGGCAAGTGTTGGACTCTTATTTATATATATATATTTTATTTTTTTATTTTTTGTCTTTGGTTAGTGAAGGTGCGTAAATGTGCTTTTTATTTACACCTTTGGTCAGCCTCCTGCGGGCAGTGTTGCAAGGAATGCGTTTGAAGTAGCCGAAACCGAAGGAATTTAACTGACAATCCAAGTGCAAATTTCTCCACGAAGAAGTTTAATATAAAATCTGATCCATTTGCTATACACTTAATAAGTGAATAATATCGAAAATTGTCTGTAATTAAAAATACTACGCTTATTGCTATTTTTACGATTAATTAATTTTAACACGTGTTTTTGAATCAAAATTCAGCATTAATCTTGAGCTAAAACCAGGTACAATTCGGCTCAGTTCAGAATATCAGAATTTTGACTGGGCGTTGTTCACCAGCCCGAAAACCCTTAAGGACACAACAAAGGAGGAATTGAAAAACTAGGCGATCTCATAATCTGGCAAATACTCGATTTTTGTATACGTAAAGTGCACAAAAGAGTCTCAAATGACTTTGTCCACTTTGCTTTTTGGCGGCCACTTGCCTGTAGTTGTTGTTGTTATTGTTGTTATTGTTGTTGTTACCTTTGACCATTTCCACATCCTTTGGGGCATAACAATGCACCGACTCAACTCGACTCGTGCCATGCCAGCGACTTGCATAAGCGGGTCGAAAAAACCTCGAAATGTGCATATGATTTATTGTCATTTTGAGCTCGAGAATTTGCAAAAAGGCAAAGGTAATAAATTGTATGATTATTGTGGATTTGGGACCGCCCCAGTTGCCCCACAGCACCCCTACTCCACACTCCACACTCCACACTCCAACTCCACTTTCAACTGTTTGCCACAAAAGAAAGCAGGTACAACAAGAGCAAATAGAGAGAGGCTTGGAAAGGGGGGAGCAGGGGGCGTCCAGTTAACTTCATTCGCTCGTGGTGAGGTCAAGGGTTAAAATGTGGGAGTCACGATTCTGTGGGGCTAAGCTATTTTGCTCACTACGCGCTCACTGGACGCTCGCATGAAATGAAGTTACCAAAAAAAAAAATCCCAAATACCCGGTAAGTACCGTTTGATTCATACACACACACACACACACACACATACACACAGACACATTAGCGTTTTAAATCGACCTCTGCCTACAACTCTACTTGCAACAGAGGCCTCAACATCGAAGCTTTATCAATAAATTATTGAGCCATTATTATTATTACAATTTCTTTATAATGTTGGCAGCGTGCGCTGGAAGTTTTTTTTTTTTTATTTTCCAATGTTGTTGTTGTTGTTGTGGTAGTTGTTGACCATTAGTGTGTAGTTGCTGGCCGCCAATGGGGCCGAGGTTTCAACCTCAGCGACAGCCCCCAACCTCAGCCTCATCATGTGCACAATGGAGAGCAGGTCGCGGTCAATGCGAAGACTCTATGAGTTGCCTTAGAGACGCCGCCGATGCCGCCGATGCCGCCGCAGCTGATGCCGCCTGCTTGGCAGGTTCATGACAAATGCATTAGAGTTTCAAATAATTTTCCCGTTGCACAAGTTCTCCGGCTGCATTTTTTTTTTTTCTCTGCTTTGCCTTTTTTTCTTTGTAGATTTTTTTATTGTTATTTTATGAATATTGTAAATGATTTAATGAGTTTTAATTGAGCTCAAGCAAAAAAGGAAAAAAATATTAGAAAAATTTGAAAAATTTAATGAGTTTAATTGATAGGAATAGACACAACTGTAAGCGAGGAGAAAGCCAAATATTTTGTTTACGGTTTGGCCTGGAATTTCTTCAAGACGACCCTTTGTGGCTATCAGTATGTATTTGTGTGTGTGTGTGTGTGTGTATGTGTGTGTGTGCTTTTTGTTGTGGCTGTCAGTAACCGTTGTTAACCGTTGCACCGGTCACTGATAACAGGCGTTCGCCCCGCAAATCAAAGAATTGGCACAATCGTAACTCAGGCTAAATGAATCATGCGCACAGCTTAAGGGTGGCACGCAAGTGGAGGGGGAGGGCAGGCCAGAACGCAATCAAAGCGCTGCCACAAGTTGACCATTGATCTTTTGGTAAAGGAAAAAAAAAACACACACACACACACATTCACAACATCTGAGGAGATGCGGGGTAAAAGAAACAACGTGTGGGCCATAATCAAAAACGTGTTGCTGGCTTTTTGACATTTTTCCCTCTTATTCTGTTTTTTTTTTTTTTTTGTTGTTTTTGTTGTGCAGCTCGCGTTCGAATGTTTTGCATGTTAACATTTTATTAGTCATAACAACGGCAACAAGAACAACGAGCAGCAACAACAAGGACAGCAAACTGCTAAAAGGTAACACAGACAGACAGACAGACAGACAGACAGACAGCGGAACAGTGACAGAAACAGCTGCAATCTGCCGCAGTCTTCATTATGAACTAAGATTCAGTTAAGTCTTTGAAGTGAAGATTTTATCCAGGATCATAACATGCAAATCGTGGCCAGTTTATATAGTTAAAATATGACTAATTCTCCTTAACATTAATTACAAATGGTAACAAATTAATTACACTTCTTAGAGTTTAATCATTTAATAATTATATTATATAATTAATTCATTTAATAAAAAGTAATTCATATTTCCAAATTGTCAAATTTGTAGCATTACATGAAAATATTAAATAACAAATTAGTTAAAACTAAAAAAACATCTTATTTATGAAATTGTTCACCATAACTGGAAAAATTATTAACATTAAATATTAAAAGGATAACATAAAAGTTTCTAAAGTTCCATAATGTTTGATCCGTAAATAAATTAATAAAAATAATTTAATAAAATTCTTTTATCAAATTATAATATTGTTTAGAAGTCGAACAAAATTTGTTTCACTGCTATTTTTGAAACAGCAATTAAACAAATGTGCAAACAAATCTTTTGTTCATTAAAGATAAAAGAATTCAATTATACACTAAATGACTTTAAGCTTGTGCATAATATTTTTGGTTTTATCTATAAACGTCTTGTTTTCTTAGAAAAAAAAATAGTATTTAGTCAATTTCCCACCTCCCCGTTTTGAGACGTTATTCCTAGTCAAGTCAATCAAGATTTTGCATGAGGCAAAAGCCATTTTAATGGACTTGTCAATGGCCAATGCCAGCCATTAATTATATTTAAGCTGATTTCAGTCAAGTGAAAAAGAAAACAAGTAAGAATGCTGCAGTCGAATGAGCTCGACTGCGATATACCCTGAACACAACTGTTAAAATTTTTGCACACTCCAATAAAAGCATGATTTGAAATGCTGTCAATTATTTTGGCTGCCACAGAAACTAAAGAGTAAAAAATAGAGACTTGGCTCAACACAACTGTTGATCCAGATCAAGAATATATATACAATATGGGTGCACATTTGTTGTCTTCTGCCTGCTACATACTGTTGCACAAAATCATTGTACCCTTTTTACCCCACTTTTAATGAGTTCAGGTTGTACAAATAAAATAAAAACGGGACCGTTGACAAATACCCAACATTAACAATAACAAAACACGTCACTCGATTTAACCTGTTGCACATGCGGCGCAACAAACACACCTTATAAACAAATGATCCAATTGTCTTCTGCATGACTTAATAATTTCAGACGGTTTTCATGTTGTTTGTCTTATTTCTTTTTCATTTTATTTTTTTTTTTTTAACAAATTTTTCAAACGAAACCCTTGGATATTGAAAAATAAAAATATTATGCGTGACGAAATCTTTTTGATGTGGGAAATGTCGCTTTGAGCCCAACCGACAAGTGTGTGTCCAGCAGCAGCAGAAACAACAACAACAACTACAACAACTACAACAACAACAACAACAACAACTAATTTTGGGGAATATGAGACGTTGCGCATGTCGCTGGGATTAGCCTGAAAGCATTTTCTCAATTTTGATTTTAATCCTTTCTTGGTTTTTTTTTTGTTTTGTGTTTTTTTGTGTTTTTTGTTTCTTGTTCATCTGGCAGCGAATTTCTCGTCTCGAATTTGGTTGGTAAATATTTTTTTAAATGTTGTTTTAGGTTTTTGTTAATTGGCGGCGACATGTGTTGTAGATATGATAGTTTCATGTTGTTGCTCTGGTCACTCATGTCTGCTTATGTGTGTGTGTATGTGTGTGTGTGTGTGTGTTCGCGTGTGTGTGTGTGTAGATTGAGGAAGTTTCTAGCTTGGAGATTTATTTATTGCGGTACAAGATCAAAAACCCAAAACAACAAATTTTTGTTTAAAGCTTCAGAGATTTTTTGTTTGGACACATTTTGAAAAATGGGAGTATGTCGGCTTTGCCTGGAATCGCTTTGAATTAGAAGGCAACATTGTAGTCCACGGATTTGGGTTTTTTGGGTTGCTCCCCGTTGATGGCAAGCCGACAAGTGATGGGAAAGTGATCATGGATTTTGGTCATTCTTGGGATTAAAGCCAAATGCATAATTGTGTCACATAGCAAACCCAAAAAATGGAAAAGACGAGAACTCAGCTTTCACGCTGACTGGTTCAAAGTTGAGTTAATTCAAAGTACATTCGAAATTAGGGTATCGTTATTGAACCTGTGCCCAGTGCAATAAAAATCAAATAACCGTAAAGCCTGCAAATTTACTACAACGTGCCACAAATTAAAACATCATAAAAAATCAAAGGCAGATCCAACGAAAAATGGCAAAATGCCGCTGCACCATCGACAGCGGCAACAGAAGTCGAGCCGCAGCTACAAATTAGACGCCGCCCCCCAAAAAAAAAAAAAAAAACCGAGAAAAAAACCGGCAACTGACTAACTAACTAACAAAGCAAACCCAGTCAACTAACTAAGCCAACATAACCAATGGTTGTTGTGTCTGTGCCTAATGATGACCTTTTCACTGCGGCACGACAACTTAAGGTCATAAACAATCAAAACTTGCTCCAAAGTGCTTCCAGTCCAGCCCCAAGTCCCAAATGGTGGCAATTGCCGCATCGCCAGCATATCCAGCTCCAACTTCAGCTCCAGCTCCAGCTCGAGTCCCATCTGTTTGGCTACCAGCCAACGCTAATAGTTAATAATAATTATTATTTCATTTCTGGCAAGCGCAACTCCCACCAGCTGACACCAACTGAAAGCATGGCCAAAAACAATAAGCTTCCAGTCCAAAGCTTTACAATGGTATCCAAGGCACACAAACTATTACTAACGATTCATATGTTTTGGCTAAAAAAAAGTAAATATAAATATTATATGGAATAATAGGAAAATTAAAATATTATACATATGTAAACAGTTTTTAAAGATGATAGCCAAATTTAGTTGCACATTCATTTTAAAATTAATATGTAACTTATGCCTCACAGAAAAATGCATTTTTTAATATTTACTTAATTGTTTATCAATTTTTTATATTTGTTTTAATGACAATACTAAAGACTAATTGGAGCTATGTGATATTTAATCATCTCCAACTATTAATTTTTAAGGCAGCTTATAAATTACAGCTTTATCCCAGCTTGACACATTTTTTTTTAATTTTGTTTTGTTTTCCTCTCAGATTAAAGAAATAAATAAAAATGTCTTTTACAAAATTTATACGTATATTTTTTTTGGCATGTATTTAAGGACTTGCATTCCACGGTGCTCTCGAATCGGATGCCAGACAACAACGGTAACATGGCGTGTTTGTTTATTGCGCATGCGCGCCAATCGCACTGCCTGAGATCTGCCGGAGCGGCAGCTGGAGCTGGAGTTGGAGCTGGAGTTGGTGCCAGAGAGAAGAACGTCGGCATCGTCGTCAGCATCGGCGTCGGCTCATTACTTTAGCCCACTTAGCTGTGCGGAGCATCGGCAAGTCAGGATCGCTTGCCCTGCGATCACTCCTCCCTCTTCACTTCCACACACCCAACACATCCCCCTCTCTCTGTCTCTTTCTCTCTGTCTCTCTGTCTCTCTCTCTCTCGCTTTAGCTCTCACGCGATAGTTATCCTAATGGTTGCGACTTTCGTTTGAGTCTTTGGCGGGCACATCTATCAGTTGAGTTTCGGTTTGGTTGAGGAGCTAAACTCTCTGCTCAGCTCAGCTCAGCTGAGTTAAACTCTTTGGGCCGAGTTGAGTTTTAAGTGAGATGTTGGCAATAAAGCTGCAATTTGTTAACTTTCAGTCAGCGGCGCTCATTTAGCTACCTCATTGGCGGCTCTGTTCGCTAGTTGCCACAAGATTCGTGATAGTTGTTGTGGTTGTTGATGTTGTTGTTGTTGCTGCTGTTGTTGCATTTGCTGTTGCCGTATGGGACATGAGCAGTTAACTTGTTCTTCTTATTTCTTGTTTTTTTTTTGTTGTTTTCTAGCTAGGGCTGAACTCATGTCCTGCACACATCGAAGTCAGAAATCTCACACACAAAATGTGGAAGAGGCAAGAACAAGGTGCCAGAAGGTAAGATTACATTCAAACTATCCATTGTTCTACTTGGCAACAACAACAAGATACAGCAAGTGCACAGTAGCCAAACTCCATAAACAAATGGCACACAGAACTTGGCAAACACGAAATGTGGGAAAAATGACGCTGGTTGACCACATGGAGGATGCACACACATTAACACCCAACTGAGCGCGGCAAGGATTTTATGCGATTATGACATAAGCTGCACGTTCTCCATTCCCATTCTGATATCGATTTATATGTATATATGTGTGTGTGTGTGTGTGTGTGTGTGTGTCTTTGGATTGCGCATCTGGGAAATTGACACTTTACAACGTACTCCCCATAAACGTGACCCAGCAGCGCATTATTTGCATAAACATCGAGTAAGAATGGCCAAAGTGAAATCTTCTTCAAAGCAAAACTAACTTTTAATACCCTATGCAATGATAAGAATGTTAAAACTTTCGAGTTATCCAAAATAAAGATGTATAACTTATCTAAATACAATTATTTTTTATTAGAAATTATTAATGGGAAAAAAGCCATATAAATCCTGACACAATTAAAGAAAATGTGTTTCATATCAATGGCAACTATCAAAAATATTTATGTTAATTTGTTACTTGCTGTCTGCAAAGTTCATGATACCCATACGCATCTTGGCAAAAAAAAAAGACGAAAAAAGATGCGTTATAGCAGCTACCCGAAAAGAGTTTAAGGACGCAGGCACGATCCGAGGCAAGAGAAAAATATCGACAAAACAAAAAAAAAAAAAGGCAAGAAAAAACATTTTTTACAATGCGCAATGCGCAACAACAATAAAAATATGAAGCTACCAACGCGATCGGTTTAAAGTCGTGTAAAGTCAATGTTAATGTCGATGCCTGCCAATGTGGCTATTGTTCCACGCCAAGGAGTCTGCGGATGGGGAAACTGTGCAGTCTGTGGAGTCTGTGGACTCTCTGCTTGTACCACAACCAGCCACAAAAATTATTGGCTCTGCGTGCGGAGAAAGTGCACGTTTTGCTTGTTAAAAAGCACGAATTGTAATGAAAACAACCTGTTAATCTAAATATCTCACTCGATTGTTGTTGCACTACTACTATTATTATATACAGTCTAGTCGTGTATTGCATCGGGTGTATATGGTAACTAACTCTGCCAACATATTTGCCCAACTTAACTGCCAATATCCAAACAAATGGCAAAGCCTCTTTTCCCAGATCTTATTAAAATATCATAAATGTGCACGAATCAAGCGTGACGCCTCTGCGGGACGGGTGCTGTGGGCGGGGTTGCCACCAAAGTGCCTCGTTTGGGCAATGCACAAAAAAAAAAAGAAAAAACAATAGTTATTTGTACCTGTCAACTTGACCCCCAGCCAATAGTTTAACTTAATGTTATGAATGAGTGCCTCTTAGTGCATAGTAATAAATGTTTATTTACTTTGAATTTATTGCAATTAGCAGACTTCAAAGTTACAATGTGGATAATATCCATTTATTACAATTATTTTATTATAATAATCCATTTTATTATAATTATTTACGGTGACTTTGTGTTTTCACTTACCAATTATTATTATTATTATTTGTTCAATTTATGATATTCACATTATTATTTATTAAATCAATTTTCGTCACGTACACAATTTCATCATATCTTTTTTTCTTTTATTCAAAGTGTGACCAGCGAGAGTTAATCTTAAGATCGTACACATAAGCAGCTTTGACATTCACCACAACATTCCAATCTGAAAAAAAAACATGAAATTTCTCAAATTGCGTCAGATCTGCCAGGTGAACATTTTTGGTTGTTTGAGTCATAAATATTTATAGGTCATTCTTTGCACAAATTAAGAACCAATCTGCAAGTTGATGCATTAATGGCTTTTTTTCAGTATTTATCGCAACTATTCTACTTAACATTTGTCAACACTGGTCGGCCAACAAAAACATCGAAATTAATGCGTTTTAAAGTGATTTAAACCAAAAAAAAAAATGAGGCGACAAAGCTTCAGCTAATTGAGACAACTGGATCAGCAGCAAAGATGACTCAGAGAACAACGTGATCCACATTCTCACATCAAGACAACTTCTTTTTATAAATTTTTTGTATATTATTTTTTTTTTCTCCTTCTCATCCAGTGATTAAAGCGCTACCGAAACTCGGCCGCAGTCGCAGGCTGTGCACCCGCCAGTTACTCCCCCCCCCCCCACCCTTTTGGCCAACGGGCACCGCAATTATTATTGCCATGTCATAGATGGAAAGTGAAGTGCCACAGCCTGTGGTACACTGACTACCAATTATATGTGTGTATAACCGAACAGCATCTGTATGTATATTATTGCTCTCTTACGGTGGCATTCAAACAATATCGAAATCTCTCTAATGAAGTTGAAGATCGGCCAGCTACTGTCAGCGTTTGTAATTGTGCTGTATGCTGTATGTTTGGTAGAGAAATCAAAGCAATTGCAGGGCAGACCGTAAACGACCATCTAACATCGCACTTGAGCCCGTGCGCCCCAAGCGTTTTCTGTGGCCGGGACTGAAGCTGGAGTTGGTGTTGGAATTGGAGCTGGTGTTGGTGCCTGGTGCCTGGTGACCAAGCTTGTTGCTGGTGGATTTGTGGAGTGCACTTCACAGCGCGAGAATCTCTCGATTCGCAGCAGGTTGACGGTTGTCTATAGAAATTTAAATATCAGCTATTTGGGTCCAGAATTTGGAGCAGGTCATTTGGCAACAACGGAATGGCAATTAATCATAGAGATTTCTGGCGCACAAATTGCCTTGCCAAATAATTGCAGAATATTTTTTTGATAGTTTTTACTTTCAAAAATATGTCGAAAAGGCTGAAAACGTAAATCGCTCATTGCCAGCTGAGATTTATGACTTGATTATTTGCCTATGATGGCCTAAACTGGACCGGCCAATTGGCCAGCGTTTAGGCTCATTTTATTGTTATACTCTACGACTCCATAAACTATTTACATACATATATCAAAGTCTATATCTTTAATATGATGTTTAGTTGGATATTTAGTATTTTTATTGCTATAATAAAGCAGTTTATTAATGACTTTTCCCATTGCTACCAATAAACAATTGGAATTGGAAAATTGGAAAATTGGAATTCCCCACAAATTTTAGTTAGTAGTTTTTAATGCATTTCTCAAAGACTTGCATTCAATAAATAAATACTCAAATTATTAAAAGATACTTAGCCAATTTGGAAATTCATAATTTAATATAAAAAATTAAAATTTGAATAATCGAATATTTAAAATGTATTCAATCATTGTGAAACTGTATTTAATATTCGTTGCAATGACTTTAAGTTTTTTTTGCTTGTCTGTTTTTTTTTTCTAACTGGCAGTCGAGCAATGGCAACTTTAATTGGACTTATCATAGAGTCTGGACTGTGACTGTGTCTCTAAGTTCGACTCTAACTCTGACTCGCATCAGCGTCGATGCACTTCAGCAGCTTTCTTTTATGGCCGCTTGGTATAATGACTATGTGTGTGATGGAGCTAGAGCTAGAGCTGGAGCTAGAGCTGGAGCTGGTGCTGGTGCTGGTGCTGGAGTTGCAGCTTGAGCTGAAGCTGAAGCTGAAGTTGAAGCTGCTGCTCGATGGATCGCTCGCTTTGAATTTATCACCCACTCAAATGCATTTTTCCATACTGCCGCAAAGTTGAGGTCCACAAGTCGGTTTGGAGCCATGTACCTGCCACGGTCAAAGCAATAATTCAATAAATCTATTGCACAACTCCATGCGTTATTGGCAATATGATGATGAGGAGCTCAGTCTGCCTCGATCGACGTTCGACGTTCGATGTTGACTTGGCATTATGCAGAAAACTGTCGGCCAGAACTTGAACTCCAACTTGACTTTGACTAAAGTCCATCAAGTGGAAGTGGAGTTTGGCCTGTGGCCAACCGCAAACTATGCCCGGTTTGTTTTTATTATATTTAGCAGAGAGCATAATAATTCTTGCCGGCCTCAAGTTGATAACGTTTGCATGGCCAATGATACACGGAACGATGCCAGAGTGCAGTCCCAGCTCCTGCAGAAGGTGGCAGCGGCGGCGGTGGTGGTGGTGGTGGTGGTTGTTGTCTGCCTGAAGTGGAGTGCAAGTTCAACTCGCAGTCGAATGCAAATTTGTTGCAACATATTGGCGTCGCTGAGTTGCTACAGAAGTGCGCATCAAAAAACCAAAATATCAGTCCAACTTGACTACTCAATTGTTACCCTGTAAATGGCCACAGAATGCATCGACAAACCGTTCAAGCGAACCAAAATTCAATTTGAGGAAAACTTGTATGTAATAGCTAAAATACGAATCAAATTTCAAATTCTCTAATTACAATTTACGTGTATTTTATTATATTAAAATGTTATACTACAAACATTTACCACAACTCAAAGGAAACCAAAATTGCAATTTATAGGGTATCTGCTGTTCGCAACTACCCAATTTGTTTATTTTGCAAATTTTAATATTTTTTTACTTGAGCTCAGGCGTAGGCTAGACAGTATTGCCGAATGCTCAAGAAAAAATGAAATATTATTCATGGCTTTGGCAACTTGTTGCAGCAGAGTTTCTGTAGCAAAATCTGCATATGAAAAATTATTATTGTAATCCATTTGGCTTTTTTTAGAATAGCTCGTCTTGGGTCCGAAAATTATGCAGTATTTTGTTTTTCTCTTCAATTTTTTTTTTTTGTATTTTTTTTTTTGTTATTTTTGCGATACCGTTCCGCCCCCGAAAGAAAGGCATTGGGAGATTTATGCCTGATGCACAGTTTTGAAGATTTGCCCGCTTTTTGTTCTGATTCTGCGTCGTCCGTTGGCGTTTTCCCGTCTCCGCCCGCCCGTCTGTCTGTCTGTCTGTCTGTCCATCCATCTGGTCTGGTCTGGTTGTCTATCTGGTTGTCTGGGGTCGATGTTGTTGTTGTTGTTGTTATTGTTGCTTGTGGGGGCT
Organism: Drosophila melanosoma; assembly: GCA_035042045.1. Taxonomy (NCBI): domain Eukaryota; kingdom Metazoa; phylum Arthropoda; class Insecta; order Diptera; family Drosophilidae; genus Drosophila; species Drosophila melanosoma. The sequence continues at coordinate 2,289,832 of JAWNLY010000183.1, read as the reverse complement.
TAGAAAATTTGTACAACATGCGCTCGGTGTTTCCCATAACTCAGCATTGTCTGCCTGTTGTTGTTGTTCCTGGCTGCTCGATGTTCGATGCTAGCTGCTCTTGGCGGCCTTTTGGTGTTGAAATCATTTGTAGTGCAAATTTTGCCCCATTGCCCGCTTGATATATGAGGCAAGTGTGAAAATATATTTGATCAAATAGCTAAGTTTTTGCCAAATTGCCCAAGAGAGAGGTGAGATTTATGGGATTAGAGCTTAGAAAGGAACTTGACGGCGTCTTCCTCAGCACCCCCCCCTTCAAGTATGTCAAGCTGAAAATTGATGGAAAAGTCTCAAAATTTTTTACATAAATTGTTTGTTTACACTTAATTGATTTGGATTCACAGAATCAAGGTCAAGTCTTCCCATAGTTTTGAAATGTGCCAAGTCAATACCAAAACTGGCCTATTGTTCAAAATCTCGATTTTTTTCTTTTACTTTGTAGTTGTTTAAAGCCTATCTCAATTTTTTCACCTCCTTTTTGTTAACTCTCTTTTTGAGACAAGTTCATAAGTATCTTGATAAAATACGCAAATTGTTGTGGATGTGGTTATTTTTGCATATTATGCATTCCATCTGCAAAATAAACACTTTGGTTACAACTTAACCCACTGTCGTGGCTCAATAAATCATCAGCAATGAACGGCTAACACCTACCCAACCCAAATATATAGTTATATAACTGGCCGAAAAACTTCAGGTGAAATTCGCAGTTAGACAACAGAAACAACAAAAAACAATAATAATATTGCTGCCCGCATCCTCAAGCTAATCCGGCGCCACAAACCACAAAAAAAATAGACAGACAGCAAAAATAACAAGAGAGCAGATGCCACAGCATTTGAGAGTCTTCCAATCCAGCTCGAAGAGACAGACCCGGTCTATATGGCTTGGCTTGTGGCTAATGATGCGACACATTTGCTAATTTCTATTGAAAACCCACTTGCCGCTTGGTTGGACCCTTCGAGTTGTGTGCGTGCATGTGCGTGCATGTGTGTGTGCGTGTGTGTGCGTGTGTGAGGTGGTAATGATGCCAGGTCAATGAGTGTGAAGACCGCAAAAACAGGTCTCAATCTCCAACTCAAGTGTAGAGAGTTTGCAGATGGTACTGCAAATCATCAATCCGATGGGTTAAATGACAATCCAATCTGCGCTGGAATTTGCCTCCCGAAGCTTTCTTTTGTGGATGAATGAAATTAAACCGTGTTCAAATTAATTAACGCTCCCACAGATTGCTTGCTGCTCTTTTATTTTTTTTTTTTTTTGTGTGTGTTAATTATGTCGGGATGTGTGGAAAGTGTGCAAAATTTGGCATCGGTAGGGTATAGTCTGTACGTCAATCAGTCAATCGCGCCGTCATTCCAATCACTTTACGTATACATTTCCATTTCCATTTCTATGTCTCAATGTCTATGGCTGATTTATGATTTGCATAAAAAATCATTCACAATTCTTTTGCGGCTCTTATTTGTATTTATTTTTTATTTTTTTCTCGTCTTCTTCTTCTTCTTGTTGTTGCTGTTTGTTTGTTTGTTTTTTTTTTTGTTTTTTTTGTACAACTTTTACCTTTTGTTTGAAAGTTTAGCTGACATTTGAACTTTTCACCCACAATTCCATTTGACGCCGTTGCAAAAAAAAATCTTTTAAGGAAATATCGCAACCGTAACCAAAATGGACATTTCTCGACATTTCCTTAAATGCGCACCAAGTGAAATTTGCAGTCCGTTGCACCAACAGCAGAAACAACAAAGGCTGCGCCTTTGCACGCGCCTCACGTGCAACATTTCAATATACCCTATACGGCTATGGATAAACTGGGTGTATTCCGCCTACTGCGTGTCGCTGCTTAAGTCAATAATGAGCTTCTTTCTAGGTCTTAGACTATGGAGAATAATAATATAAACTAAAAGAATAAATAAAAATTAATAATAAATTAGAAATATTCTGTTAACCAAATGGATTGCTTGAGATTCGATAGCTAAACAAAATATAATTATTTTCTATTAGTAAAAACTACATATTATTTAATATATGTCATATATATAACTGATTTATTTCCTCCTTCTCACTTCTTATAAATTCCAATATATCTTTAATGTTGTCTCCAAGTCTGAGGTGGTTCTACTGGAGAAATTTGTGAATCTACTTTGAGCTACTGTTGGCTGCAGGTAACTTAATATGAAATCGTCATCAGAAATGCTTAAGGTAAGGTACGTTAACAAACTCCCCCCTTTCCCCTCCCGCAGTTTTCTTTCACTTCTAAGCCACAGGGCTGTGCTGCAGGTAATCGGATAGGCCACAAAAGGCGAAAGTCTCTCGTATAGCATTTTTTCCACCATTAGTTTATTATTGTTATAATTTCTTTATTGTCATTATATTATATGCGAGCACTTTTTCAAGCTGCTTCATTTGAGCCAACACATTCGTAATTACCATCATGCCAGCAGACCAAAACCAAAAACACACACACAAACACACACAGAGAGAGATACACACATACAGCTGGAGTTAAAGCTGCGCAACGTGTTGATTTCCAGGCAACCGCAAATCCACTTGGAGCGGGCCCAACGAGGGGCACTGAGAGCCACTTGAAATTATGCGGCTGTTAGCTACCAGATAACGCTTTTGATTATGACAACGGGGCCATAACGACGAGACGAGATGAGATGGGCTGCACCAGTAGCCGCAGCAGCAGCAGCAGCAGCCAAGCTTTGGCTTTGGCTTTGGAAAGTGGCAGCTGGTTGAACAACTTAGCCAACTTGCCACGCGGGGGTGCCTGATGCGTGCACAGCTGCTGTTGCTGCTGCTGCATCTGCAAAGACAATCAAATCATTTTTGTTTTTGGCTGCCTGACTCTGATTCACATTCATGTCAAATGGCCAACGGGTGCACAGCAAATGAAATCAGTATTTTTTTTTTTTGGTTTTTAATATCCAAATCCAAGAGTGCTGCCTGCCACTTGGTGGCTCTTTTGACTTTGGCGCGCGCGCGGCATTTGTTATGGTCTCTATTATTGTTTATGATGATGGAGTGCCGCTGTGGACCAGAATTCTATTCACCTTCCTTTTGACGTCGGCCGCCTATTTGTCGTCCACTCTCTGCAGCATTTAGAAATTTCAGTCAACTTCTCCCCTCTTTGGCCACAGTCAAGTTATGTTGGCCACAAAATGCATAAACAATCGAAAAACCAATTTCAAGTCTCGCACTGACCAAAAAACCGAAACAAAAAAAAATTAACTTATGTTAAAAATTTTGCCCCCCCCAGCTTACTTTTGTGGTCCTCATTCCGTATTGTTCTTGATTGTAATTAAAGCGAAATTCTTTATAAATATTAAAGCAATTTGCACAATGCACAGTGATATGAAATAAGCAATAAATAAAAGTTTATATAAATGATTTTAGCCATACCAATATTTATTTAATTTAAAGGAAAAATCAAAATGATTAATTTTTAAATACTCTGGTTTAGAAGTACAAATCATGTTTGCCTCACTGTGCGGCAACAATCACAAGTATTCAACATATTTTCACAACATCTGAATATCTTTGGGCAAATGAGTACAACTCCGCCCGACAGCTTTGCTAAATGAGAATAAAATTGAAGTGGAAAAAAATGAAAGAAATATAAATAAACATATAAAAAAAAAGAGACAATTAAGCTTAAGGAGCATTCGATCGAAGAAAGTTGAGCAGATAAAAAAAGAAACGCATAGACCAGAGGCTGGGCCCACGGCTGAGAGACACATCAGTTGGTCAGAAGTGATCGGCTGAGCTGAGCTGTGCGCACACTTGGATAATGGACCTTGAATAGTGGCACGCAACAACAAGTGTGTCTGCCCCGCCATGAATCACTCGGAGAGTGTGGGAGGGGCGGGTACATTTGAATTGCAAAGACAAACATTGCGTACACTTTTTTTGACATTTACGGATCATAACAATTTGAATTTACCATTCGCAAATGAGTCCATTTTTGGCCATGGCAATGCCCCAGGGCATCAATTTGGACATGTGCCGCATGTCCAAGCGATTGTTATTTTTGTCTTCTTTTACTAGCAAATATTTTAAGTGGCTTCCAACCGAATTCAGCACTGGAGATCTGAAGAAGTGTATCAAGTGTGAGACGGCGGGAGTGAGGGTGGAGGGATCTTCTCTGTGCCCATTAGTTCTCACAGCTGCGCTGCCAAGGTGCGTTACATTAATCAAAATTCCTGTTATATTTGTCCGAATGGATATGAAAATTAACATAAATATGAGAAAGCATATGGCCATTATTTATGTATAAATAAACACGATGCAGACGACATATCGCTGCATATCCTGTTCCCCATATCCCCCCCCCCCCCCTGTTCCTCACTCTCTTCCCACAAACACCCACGAAACGGTTTCACTTCCGATGCAAACAGATTTTCCCATGACCCCGTGTTCTGAAACATCTCTGAAACAGCCTCGCCAAGTCGAGTTGTCGAATGTTGATTTGCTCTTGTCAGCATGAATGTTGCATGGAGCTAGGTAGGTAGATTCCAATTTCCAGCTTGTTTTATGTATGCACGCTCACGTTAGAGACAAACCAGCAGGAGACGGAGAGAATGGGAGAGGAAGAGGTCGAAATCCATGTCGATGAACAGGTTCCTTTCCTGCTTTACTTATTTTTTTATATATGATTTTTTGTTGTTTTTTTTTTGTATTTTTTTGGTAATTTGAGCCGTAGGAAATGGAGCAGTCTCGTCCGCGGCATCTTTCTCATATGCAATGCCATTTCGAATGTGTCGTTTTTTTTTTTTTTTTATTTTTATTTTTTAGTATTATGAGTTCGGTGCACCTAGTTTTCAGAGCATAAGAAGCGGGCGGTTTAGTCATGAGCTGTGTGGGAGAATCATTTTCTCTAGATTCCGTTGAGTTAGGGTCAAGGCTTCTGCGTGGGACCGTCATCCAGGTGGGGAAACTTGAATAGGATAACATTTTTAACGATATGTAGATTTTAGGATTCTTTTAACACCCAAACTGACACATTTGCTGCATTAGATCGAAATAGGGCTTCAATTTACGTTTTAAGTTAGAAATTAACCTAGTTTTCTTAGTGAGCTTAGTTAAAATTAGTTTGTTTAAAATTAAGTGTAAGACACTTAAGCGATAATCAGTAATTCGAATTCTTCAAATGTACAATTTAAACTCTTTTTAAGCCTGTCTTTCTCATCATAGCTTCTGGTTTGCTACTGCAACTCAAGCTAAATAAATACATAAAGCTGTGTAGCCAGTAGTCAGTGGTAACAACAACAACAGCTAACAGCTACTAACTACCCACTCGTTTGGTCAAAATGCGCAGAAAAATGAAATTATTGTCATAAGCAAATCTTATTGTTCATAGATAAGGCAAAATGTGCAACGCACGAAATACAACAAAAACAGCAACAACTGTTTACAACTCTTGCACTTTTTTTTATTTATTTCCTGCATTTCCTTGACAATTTTCGCTAATTTGTATAAGTGTGCAGCAACAACAACACATAAAGAGTATTTTATTGCGTCAAGTCGAATGCGAAATACTCTGCAGCAACAACTGAAATCATTTTCTATTTCAATTCTTGGATAATTATAAAGAGCTGAAAAAGATTTCTATCGATTTCTAAAGATTTCTATTATCGCTCTTAGATAAATATTATTAATAGCTTTCAAATAATTATTCACTAATTAGCTAATCGTGTGTGACGTCACAAACAGCGCAACGGAGTTGTAAAGCTCGCCGGCAGTAAAAGCGAGCGCAAGCAGAAAGCAAGTGTTTTCGTGGGGGCAGCGCGCGTCGCTTTGGTTGGCTAACCGAAAAGCTTAAAAGCGCTGAGAGCGATGAGAGATGCGAGAGTGTAAGTGTAATGGGGAGTGCGTGAGCTGAACGACAACACGATATCATCTTCACTAACACAAACACACACACAAACAACAACACACACACTTTGACAACCTTCTTGTCTATGGCGAGTTTGCGGCTTTTCACCCAATGCGACTAAAGCATTGCTGTTTTTGTTTTTGTTGTTGTTGTTGTTTTTGTTGTTGTTGCTGCTGCTGCTGCTGCTGTTTCGCCAATTAGTTAGCCGCTTTGGCTGCGTTGCGTGCAATATTGGCAGTGGGTAAGCGAAGCGGGCAGAGGCAAGGCAAAGCAGACAGCCAAACAAACAAAACTTGGCTCCCAGCCAACAATTGCGCAGGCAAACAGCAGTTAACGCGTTTTATTGTCTTGCCACAACGAAGTGCGCGCAATTGTAAGTGTGTGTATGTGTGTGTGTGTGTGTGTGTGTTAGCCATAGCTATGGGGCAACATCATCATGGCGTAGATCATTTGCTATAGATGGAGATGGTGCTATTATTTGCACGTTTTGTGTGAAATGCACTTGGCCAAGGGTTAGAATACTGGGATTGGTTGCCTCGTAGCTGTGGCCGACTCCTTTCTGGACTCCATTATCGATACACATGTTGATATAAGTTTATTACCTAAGTAAGAATATGCCAACCAACTAAATTCTAGAAACGACTTTGAATTAAAGTCTATAACTGTTTTAGTTTACATTATAAAAAATAATCATAAAAAACGTTACTTTTTGGGCACTTAAAGTGCAGCCAAAAACTAGTTCAATTTGGTAATGCAATACAAATAAAAATATCACTTTCCAGATGTTTGGCAATTGCAGCTGGCTCAATTCCAGCTTAAACTCTGGGGGACCCCCCTGCCGCAACGCAGCCCCTTCGCTCATGGCCTTTGATGTCAACAATATATAATAATAATAAAGCAGAAAAAGTCAAAGTTAACAGATTGAGCTTTATGAATATGCAAAGATAAACAACAACAATTGACTACTCGATGATGTGCCCACTTCCCCATCCGTAAGCCCCCCTTCTTCCTACAGTTATTTTGTCTAGTTACAAAGCCCCACTAAATGCTCGGCTGCAGTTTGTCATTTGTTTTTTTGAATTTCAAATTTTTTTAACGAGCCAAAATGAAAACTTTCCAAACAAAAGGCTGCCCATTCAAACACCCTCAAAAAAAGAAAAAAAAAAACAAGTAAAAATGCTGTGTGCAGACAGAGCCTAACTGAAAGATATCCTATGTACACCTTTGCATTCCGATAATATACACAAAAACACACAAATTTTATCATTAAAAATTATTATAAATTCTGCTTTATCTTTTCTCCAAAGTAGAGATATTCAGACAGAAAGACAAGCAAATAATATATATATATACCTTTTGGGACAAGATCTGCCTTATTCTGTCAATACACCCTTTTTGTCAATTTTACAACTCGTGCAGAGTATGCGAGAAAAATAAAATCGATCCAGAGCAGATCCAGCCCAAATGAGGGAGTCACATCGAGCCAGGGAACTTGCCAAAGAGCGACAAAACAAAAATACAACAACAAAAAAAAGCAGCCGAATGAAATTTAGCGTAAAAATTGAGATCTTTTGTCTGCGATAAACGTGAGCATTTTGTTTGTCACGACGAAGTGTGCTTTTTTGCGCGATCGCTTCGAAGTTCCAAGCTGGATTTGGAGCTCAACTTGTAGTTGGATTTGCCCCATTACAATAGCCCCACTCGGTGCTCAATGTAGGGTGCTGTGCCTGGAGTACTAGATAGGGATATGAGAGTCTGAAGGATACTAAACAGTTAGTCATGCCAAGAGCTCCTCTACAAATTTATATAATACAAAATTAACTAAATAAATTTAAAAGTTTCTTTATTCTTTTCTCATATGTATAATAACAATTTTCAAAATTAAATTCTTTATTAACATCATTTCATAAAAATACATTAGTCTCTGATAAAAATCGAATTTTAATTACTTACCCAATAATTTAAAATATTATTAATTTAAATAGTTATTTATTCAAATATTAAATTTAAGGCTGGTTTCAACATAACCGCGATCTTCGTAAGCCAAATCCATGGCCAATGCTCAAAAAAAATTTGCCGATCAAGCGCGAAAATTGGCACATCCAAAACCCGAAATAAAAAAAAAATAAAAAAAAAAGTAAATCCCAACTTCGCTGAAAGATGTTTTATTTTCTTTGACAAAAAAGGGAAGCAGGAACGGAGGGAATGTGGGGCAACAGTAGATGCTGCCACCTTTTGATACCCTCTATTTGGTTGGCCATGTTTTCGAATCTACCAATTTATTGTTGTTGTTGGTTTTTTTTTTTGTATTTTGTTGTTGTTGTTGTAGTCGTTTGCTGCTCCCCGTTTGGCTCGCTTTGTTATCGTCTGAGCGCTGGCACAAAAGACCCTAAATGCGAGTCTATTTTGTTACAATTTAAGACGCTTATTAGAAATCGTTTGCAAATTGTTTGTGCAAGAAAGCAGCACGATCAACCACGTTGCCCCAAAACCCACACCCCCCTTCCTTTCCACCACCCCAACCAACAGGTAACCTGAGCGCACAAGGAGAGCTGGCATCGCGGCAATGTGTAGGCAAGGGAGGGCAGTGTCAAGTTTTGTACACCGTCGAAGTCAGGCCACGAAATGCGTGCATATTAATTTCATATATTTACGTCGAGTTTGGCTCAACGATCGCTTCGCTGGCATCTGCACACGTGATCACCCGACTCAAAGACTCGGAGACTTGACTATCCAGACTGGTTGCTGCTGCCGCTGCTGCTGCTGCTGCTGATGATCTAATTTGGCAACAATTGTCGTAGTCGTGGTAGTTTCGACTGCATCGAACGGGGCCGCAGGGCAGGGCAGTGAAGCCTCCTAGGGCGGAAGGGGATCCCAGCTGAAGGCGCAGATCCACACACATGTGGCCGGGCCTAACCTGGTCTCCGCCTGGGCGATCAATTGATCTCGATAATGAGTTTGCTTAGCAGTTGAGAACGCACCCATATTTTATGCCCTTGCCCGGCTGGGTATTTGGGCTTAAGCCGGCACTGCGAACCGTAATCTCATTTCATATTATATGTGTTTAGACTTCTCATAATAATTAACCTTTTCAATAAAAAAAAATGTAAACAAAAAAAAAATATTTTATAATCTAAGTGCGATCTTATAAGATATGGCATATGCTCTAAGCCGTTTGAATATGCAAGTCTAAACGCTTGATAAGATCAGAATATGATTTTTATTTATGATTTTCAAATAATATAAAAATATTATTAAAAGAAAACTAAAACTTGAAAACTAAATAAAAATATTATAATCCATATTTGTTTAGACTTTCTGTTTAATTATATATATATAGCTCGTTGTAGGGTATGAATAGGATCGTCTAGTTCACAACTATTACTCCCAAAACCCATTTGAAATAATGTCGCCCGTGGAGCGTCGCCATTTGATTTCTCTTTCCGCATCAGTGGAACGGGATCGACGTGGATCGTTTGAGATCGCCTATGAACAAAATAAATATCTGCGTATTTGTGTAGATCTTTTTCATTAAAATAGGTTTATGTTTAATAAGACGTTGATGTGGCTCTTTGGCAGCCGGGCAGATCTATTGAACCGTGTGTGTTGTGTTGGATTTGATTTAGTGACTGCCATTTTGTGTATATATACCTGCACGCTACCTCCCTCTCCCAACCCCAACCCCCCCTCTCTTCTTCTGGCCAATCACACTCACATTGTACGCTTGAGTACGTGCACTGAAATTTAAATATAATTTATGATCAACGTTGCATATAAAAAGTTGAATGTTTGGGCTCCGGTCTCTGGCAATAAAATGTCGCGATTGGTTGATTGACTCTGTGCGATTCGAGCGATCGATCGTTGCTTTTGTATATATAAATATATATATATAAATATATAAATATTCAAAGTCTGCAACTTACAAAAGACGAGCATGACCCAAAAATAGATAAAACGATTGACAACCCATGAAGAAAGCTAATCACGATTATTTCAAATTCAATTCATTGATTTTTTCGAATCTAATCAGCTTCAATTCCAATAGACAATTTGGTGTTATTCAAATAGGAAAATTTCATCTTATCGGATGTTCCAATTAGAGTACAAATCCATCAACAAAAGAGTTGTCCAACTGATTATTTTTCCAAGCTGAAAAACACTTTGCAAGTGAGATTTCTAAAAAAAAAAAAAAAAACGGATACCCCATAAAAATATGCTCAAGTAATTTTTTTGTATGTAAATAAATGTATTTTTTTTTGTTCATTGTTTTGTATTTTTTGCGGTTTTTTTTTCTTTCAAAAACCGTGTAATAAATTACTTAAAATTATAAAACATTTTCATATCAAAATATTTGTTCCGCTTCAACTTGGATTAAATCTAAAGTTTTGTATGTATAGAACATTTTCAATGTATGCGCAAAAGGTTTCAAAAAATATATATATATGTATATAGTATATAGTATAAAATATATATGCGTATGTATGTATGTGTAAAAGTACAAACTAGAGCTAGGCTAAAATACTATGCGAAGAGAGATACAAAATATATACGATTTTCTTTGTCATATGTACATTTGAATAATTACAGTTTATAGTTTACAGTATACAGTTAACAGTTGCTAGTTTTACAGTTAAACAGGTTACGGCTTTCTCGGCATGCTCTTAGAGTCGTTACAGTTAGACGCCGGGGCATAATACATATATGTACAGGACACTTGCAAATACTTTACAATAGTTCGGCTTAGGATTGAGACACACAAAATGTAGGATTTTGTAGAAAAAATGTAAGTTTGTAAAAAATAAAGAAATTCATTTTTAAAATTATTAGAAACTCAAATATTTTTTGTAGTTTTTTTTTTGTTGTGTTTTTTACTTTTCTCTTGCAAAGAAAATGTTGACTAGAAAATAAAAAATAAAATTAAAAAACTATAAATTAAAAATTAAAATTTTTCACTGGGTGTTTTTTTTTGTTGTTGTTGTGCTGTGTGTCGTGGATTTTGTTGGAGCTGCCGCTTACTCTCGAGCTAGGAACTAATTTTTGGTGGAACATGGCTTGTGTACAACGACGAGATGGATAGCCTAGGGCTCGGCGTAGCCTCCATAGGATAGCTCAGAGTGGGAGCCAACTGCGCTTGAGCTCGAGCTGGAGCTGGAACTGGAGCCACTGCCTCCGGGACAACCGCCCTCGTTGTGCTTCGTCAGCAGCGACATGCGCGAGAATGTCTTGGAGCAATTGCCACACGAATATTTCTTAATGTCCGAGTGGGTCTGCAGATGCGCCCGAAGATTGGAGCGATCTGCAAAGGCGCGATGGCAATGCTGGCAGCTGAAGGGCTTCTCGCCGGTGTGTGTGCGAATGTGGCCCTGGAGCAACCAGGGACGGGAGAACGCCTTGCCACACATGTTGCACTTGCAGGGTAGCGTATGGGTGCGTATGTGCATCTTGAGTGCACCCAGTGACACATAAGTCTTGTCACAATCCTTGCAGCTGAACGACTTCTTCACCTGGTTGCCCTCGGCAGCGGGACAATGGAACTGTTGATGCTTGGTGAGGCCGGAAAACGTGGAGTAGGATTTCTGGCAGTCGGGACACTGATAACGTGGCGGCGCTGATTTGTCCTTCTTGCTGGGAGATGAGGACGCGGAAATGGAGGAGATGGCAGCGGAGGAGGAGGAAGAAATTGCTGCTCCACTCGATGATGAAACGGAACTATTGCTGTCCTGTGCGGCTGGCTGCTGTTGTTGCTGGTGCTGCTGCAGAGTTGCTGCTGCCTGTTTGTGCTTCACGGAGAGATCCTCAGGCACGGAACAACAACTGGACTCGGGTGTCAAACTGCGCATGGAGTAATAGGAGCTCTCCGAGTAGGCAGGCGAAATTGGCGCATGCAGCGGCTGATGATGATGATGATGAGCATAGTACGCAGCTGGATATGTCGGATAGGGCAGGAAAGTCTGCGGCGGCTGCTGCTGCTGCTGTTGGTGTAATTGTTGCTGCTGGAGATGGCGAACGCCCAGCTGTGGTCGATGGATCATTTCGGAGCGCATGGGTGGCGACACTGAACTGGCACGTCCATGCAAATAATGATGTGGTGGCGGCGACAAGGAGCCCAAGGAGTCAGATGGCGAGCTCGGCGAGAGCAGCTCGGCGGGCAGTGGCGCCACAGCTGCGGCTGCAGCGGCTGCGGACAGATGCGGCTGATTGATGGTACGATAGAATTCGGCGGTGTACGGCGACATGTGAAAGTTCCATGGATAGGTGGGTGTCGGCACCACGACGGAGGCGGCTACTGCAGCAGCCGAAGCAGCTGCGGCCACCGCGGCAGCAGCAGCCAAGGCAGCGGCTTGCGTCTGCTTGGGATCGGCCTCAATATTTACACAATCGACATCATCCTCATCCTCGTTGACATCCATGTGCTCCGTCTCATCGTCTGTGTGATCCACATCGACGCCTTCGTCCTCGCAGCAATCGCTCACATTGATCAGCTCCTCCTCAGCAACTGTTGCATCGATTCTTGTTGTTGTTGTTGTCATTGTTGGTTCTGTTTTTATTGGTGTTGTTATTGTCGCCTCATTGTTGCTGTTGTTCTTTTTGAGGCACAAGTCTTCCGGCTCCGCTTCGAACTGATAGTTGATGGGACGCTTCTTTAAAGGACACTTGCTGTAGTTCTTTTCCACTAGCATATGTTCCACGGTATGCATTTTGTAACTGTTTTTTATTATTCTCTTGGTATTTGTATAAATAATATATATATAAATATATATTTATATATATGTGTATATTATTGTCACACGCTAATTCTGAATTGCTGTCTTCACATAAACATCGCGTTGCGCACAAAGCTTAACGAACTCAACTTGGGTTTTGCGCCGTCAATTTGATTTTATGATTGTGTTGTTGTTGCAACGAACGAAAGAGAAGAACTGAAACTAGTCGACGCTGTCAGCGGCTTTTTATAAGCGGCGACGCAGCTCAGCGGAGCGCGCAGCCAGAGAGCCAGAGAGCGCGCAGGCAGCCGTAGCGAGAGAGGGTGAGAGCGAGAGCAATTATACCTGCTGCTCTTTTTGAATGCGTGTGTTACCTGACCGTCAGGGTGTGCGTGCGTCTGTGTTGGCTGATAACGTACTTTGCGGCCAATCGCAGCGGTCCGCGCCAAAACCGGTTCTCACACGATTTATATATTTTTTATGTACTGTGGAGCGCGTACACTTGCACCAATCACTAACGCCGCCGCAACAACAACAGAGTGCAGCTAAATGCCGTTATGTTTGCAACAGTGTGTGTGTCTGTGTGCTTATGAAGTCCCCAAGCTGCAGCTGAACGTTGGCGCAGGTAAGAGAGCGAGCTTCCACAAGCGCATTCAGATTAACGACGAACCAGAAGTGAGCACCAGCTCTTTATCAACGGCGTCCCACGAGGCGACTTGCTGCAGAAAGAGAGAGAGAGAGATGAGCGTCAAGTTTTAATCGAGTGCAATAAGCAGCAGCAAACATATCTTTAAAAGGCTCTTGCGCATTGCCTTTTTAATACGATTTAAAATGCGAAACACTTTAAGCACATTTATTTAATACGCATTGGCAAACTCCAAAGCACTCAGCTATTTGTCAAAAAAACAGAGTTGATTTTAGTCTCTATTAAACGTTGGCCAGCACTGCTTGCCGTTAATTATCGAATTTAATCGACAAAAAGAGATTAGATTCTTTTTTATAACTTTGCCTGATGCTTACTCATTAAGACAAAAAAAACCCCCCGAATGGTGGATTACCTTTCATCATCATCAGGTGCATCAGGAGTTGACCTGACGCGTAAGTAGATGTGTATAAATACCAGGTAATTGTAATGGGAACTCAGCACGTGTGCAACGCTGATTTTTAGAACTATTTTTGGATCAGGTAGTTGGTAAAAATTCATTATAAACAATTTGCCAAAGGAGTAGAGTCAGAGAACTTGCCATAAAAAATGCGTTTTACACAAATGAATGTATTACTTAAATAAGTTAATTAAAAATATATAGTATTTCGAAAACATAGATATAAATATGTATATATAAAAGACTTACAGAACACTTATAAATTTTATATAAATAAGTGCGCTTCAAAGAGCAAATAAAAGAGTTAAGTTTTTGTCTCTTAAAAAATACACACCACATCTGTGTGCTCTTTTCATGCTGCTTTTGCGTGTTTCATTTTCAATGTGTTTCTGGTTTGCGCTCTCTTGAAGCACTTACTTTGCTCTTAACTCGTGCTACCACAGAAACAGAGCGACGCATGCCCAGCCAATTGCCACATGTTGATTGACTCCGACGCAGAAGGGATAAACCATAATTCTAAATTTAGGTGCACACACTAAATCCTTGCTCTGGCCACACGCGTGCGCATGTCGAGCAATTAAAAAAACATGTCGGGTTCTCAAGTGGCACCCGCTTTAGGGGCAGCCGCAGCAGCTGTCAAAGCAGCAAGCAAACAAACAAACAAACAACAAACACTTTTAGTGTTGCTTGCCAGATAAAAAGGTGTTGGTTAGCGATTGGCGCCCAGCGATTGGCCATAAATCAAGCAGCAACATAACCTAAAAACCTAAAAAAAAAAAATAAAACCAAACCTTTGCCAATTCCGATGGCTTCTTGGAATCCTGGAGCAGCCCACACAAGCGCACATTTAACTTAATTAGTGCTCTTATCAAATCGTTGTCCCTGTTGCCCACTGCTGTGCAGATTTCTGATTTCCCGAAACCAGGCAGAAGCTGCCAAAGCCAATCCCGATCCGAGGTCTCAGTCGCAATCCCAAATAAAAAAAAACCACCAGCATAAATTAATAGATAAACATGTGCAACGTCGACCAGGGCTCGACTAACTGACCACGTACTGTATCAGTGGTGCCACAAAAAAAACCTGCTATTAACATGACTTAGCAACTATGATTTATTTTCAAGCGAATCAGCTAACAATAAAAGGCTAAATAAAATTTTGAGTTGCTGGCAAAAAGTTAAAATTTATATTTAAAGCTGCACTATAAAAAGTCAAATAAATCGTTATTAATTTGTCATAGTAAATTGCAAATGATATATGTATCAATATGAAGTGTTGCAATTATTGTAAAATAAATGTGGCTATAAAAAAGCTAAATGCTCAACACTGATCTGCAATTTACATGCTTCGAGCCATGAGCCTCAGGTATGCTCTGCTCTGGGTGCGCTCTTGCTTATCTTATCTCATGTCGTTGACTGGATTCGAACCTGGAATACCATCTCTCTCTCTCTCTTTCGCTCTCCCCCTCTCTCTCTATCTCTATCTCGCTCATTTTCTGCCGCTCGATAGACTGTTAGGTAAGATTTAATGATCTTGTTAACTAATTTTTTCTGTACGCTCTCCCGTCTGTGGGTTACTCCAGTTCTCGAGCGGAGACCACCCACAGGTGTGGAGTGCCGCCAAGCCGCTGGGCAAGTTAATTAGTTTGCATTTGCTAAGCCATTAAATCATTCAGTTAACAAGCTTACTCAGGCCTCCATAAAGCCGACGACATTTCCTAGCCCTAATTAATCGTATATTACCAACTATTTACGGACGGAGTAGTTTTTTTTTTGCTTTTATTTCTCGGGTGGCATTGCTTGTGTGGCTCCATATCCTGGAAGCTACAATAAAAACAAATGAACCATTAAAAAACTTTCATTTGCATTTACAGAAAATAAACGCCGCGGGTGCACATACTCCAGTGCCAGTTCCAGTCCCAGTTTCAGTCCCAGTTCCAGATGCAGTCCCCTTTTTTGTTCAGAGAGATCTCCATAAGCCACACGCACTTTCATCGAGTGCGGATCTGCGTGCAGATCCGTTTCAGCAGATCTTTTTGGTAGTCAATAAAAATGCTCGATTGTGATTTTCACTGTGCAATTATTGCCACAGCTTTCAAATGCGGTAGACCCCAAAAATCTCTCTTTGCTATCCCTTTCGCTCCTGTGCCTCCGTGTCTTGCAACAAAAGTAATTTTCAATTTTTACTGCCCGAGTCTGAGCATAAAATATAAAGCACAATGCTGCACAATGAGTCGAAGACTGTGCTGCAAGCCACACACTTGTTAATGCCACACGTTGCCGTTTTGCTCATCCTCATCCTCGTCTGGGCCAACAAGTGACGGTGGCTTCTTTTTTTGCCTGCGTGTCCTTAAAACGCTTAAATGCAAAAGAAACACGAGTTTTTCATGTATTTCGGAGCAGACAACAAATCTCATTAAAAGGCGTCGCATCTTCGCTTGTCGCCATCGTCTTCAGTTTCGCAAGGGAAGCCTCGACATGGAACTTGAAACTTGGGACTCCAGCTCCGAAGCCAGTCCAAGTTATGTTTGACCCCTTTCGCTCTCGGACTCAGATGCGGTCGCAAAACGCTTCGTATTTAAAATGTCGTTAATAATTTGTTGCTCTGCCACAGACGTGGCAAGCAGCAAGAACCCAATCCCTGGCCGCATTTTCTTTCTTCTTTTTTTGTTTTTAAAGCTTGTCGTAAAAGAGTTTTATGATTTCTGTTTCACTGCCTCAAAATAGGATTAGTACCTGGGGCTGGGCTGGGCCACGTTATTGCCTTAGTTTGTTGTAGCAACAAAAAACCAAAGCAAAAAAAAAATAAAAAATAAAAAACCCAAATATAAAAAAGTATTGCTTAAATATTATCATCTTACACGCTTTGATGTTTGGTGTTAAGTATATTATCCAAAATCCTCTTAGCCAAGTTGCAAGATGCTAAAAGTATCCACAAAGTTCACACAGTTAAAAAATTGTTTTCTCCTCAAATTAGTGACGCAATTCTGTTCCTTTAATTCAACCACAAATTAAATTCATTCTTTAACAAAAGGGTTAAGTTATCGATAAAAACTTAACGAAACAACAGCAAAAGCTGACATTTTACAACACTTAAGCTGCGCAATCAAGAATGTTTATGTATGTAAATTGCTGCCTTAAATAAATAGTGCAGCATGCAACATGTGTATTGTAATGCAACACACACACAAAAGCAGCAACGCCCGCAGATGCAAATTGCCAGTGGGCAGTGGACAGAAGAAGAAGAAGATGAAGCTGAAGAAGGAAGAAGTTCTTAAATTGGAGCTCGCTCAAAGATTCTCCCACAGCCCACTGCACTAGTTTCCAAATGCCAAAATGCCTATTGATGCCGAGCTGACAATAATGTTGTCTGCGCTTCGTTATATGTATGTATATGTGTTACCAATGTTGCTGCTGCTCCTTGGCCATTGCCATTGCCATAGCCAGTGCATTGTCATTGTCATTGTCACCATAACAATTTTGTTGCCTTTTTCATGCATTGGCCAAGAGGAGACTCCCGCTGCGTTGTGTATTGTATTTGGCCTGGCATTGGCTGCACTTGGGCCGCGCACGCTGAGCAGATTTCCCAGAATTGACACCTTGCCTGCCGTTCTGCCGTTCTGCCGGTCTACACTGAATGCCTGCCTGCCCGGCTGCCTGGCTGCCTGCCTGCCTGGTTGCCTCTGCGTCGTTCTGCATCGTTCGCTCTTGAAGATTTGCTACAGTTTTGTGCGGCGCGCCAAGTTGTCTGCAACTGCAGGCCGGCGTAATCAGTTTGGGAGACGGGTGAGTGGAATCTGCGGCACATTCATCATTCCTTGCCTGCCATTGAAACAATTGTTGCACGTTTGTGTGTTGTTTTTATTTTCGCAGGCCAGGTGTTTTGCTATGGAATTTCAATTTGCATAAATTTGGTGCAGATTTGCGTACAATAGGAGAGACGGCGGCCAGCAGTCCGCGTTGTACGTGTATATGGATAAGGAGATGCCTGGCTACACCCACCTTGTGCATAATGATCGATGCACAACTGAATTCAACTCGGATTGTTCCCAATGCGTCTTCGCTTCTAATGAAGATGTTGCCTGATCGCATGTGCCAATTTGTCAGTGATATGTATATATGTAATAGTAGTAAATATGTAATCTATATATATATACTATATACAAGTTAATTCTTGTACAAATCCTAGCAAACTAGACTGGCAGGCAGTCAGTGTTGGGCCAGCTGCGAGCGCCAGATGTTCTCTATGTGCTACGGAGGCACACCACCTGATGCCGGAGGCGTGCGGAGGCAACACTAATACACCACCTACTGCTACTGGCTCAAACAAAGGAGAGCCGCAAAGAAAACAATGCGCAGTTTCATTAGAGAAGTGCGCAAAATCGAATGGAAATAGCGCAGCAAGCAGCAGGGCGGAGGAAAAATGCCTGCTAAGGATGCCTTTTGTTGCAGGATAAAGCAATAGGACGAGCACAATGCTAAACTAAGTTGTATGGCTTTCTAACGATGTTGTCCTGCGGTGC
Source organism: Drosophila melanosoma (assembly GCA_035042045.1). Taxonomy (NCBI): domain Eukaryota; kingdom Metazoa; phylum Arthropoda; class Insecta; order Diptera; family Drosophilidae; genus Drosophila; species Drosophila melanosoma. Next base: position 2,271,589 of record JAWNLY010000183.1, on the reverse strand, counting down.
GGAGAGTCTAGCTAAAAGGAGTAGCGCACCGTGAGAAACCAACAGGTGTGGTCCAAGTTCCAGGTTCAGGTTCAGGTTCGGGTTCAGGTTTATAAACCATGTAATATGTCTTATCTGGAAGGGCTTATCAGACGTCTGCTTAGCACCTGCACAACATCTTGACCAACGCATATAAACAAATAGCTGGACAAATAAACCCATTTTGTGGTAAATATGCTCGTGTCATCAGAAATCACGATCACAACAACTACTCCAACTGGGAACTCCAGCTTGGACGGGCAGCAGCCGCTGGCCAAAAAAAAAAAACAAACAAATTCAGGTGCTAAACGTGACGTGCGTGTCCAAATGACATTTCATTTATCTTTATGTGGTTTTTTTTTCCCATTTTTAGTCTCAACCCATGGATCGAGTTAATATTTGTTCATAGTTCATGTATTTACCAACAACTTGGCAAACGCTTAACAAGTGTCTTCTGCGTCTCTGTTTGTATTTGCATTTAGAAAAGATTTATGTCGAGACAAGATAATAAAAAATATATATATTTTATTTATTTATTATTCTGACTGGTTATATCACAGCTTATCCTTTATACATATAACTAACTTATCTCAGCGATTGCATTAAAAATACAAATGGTTAACAAATTTCAATATTAATATAAAAATAAATTTGTAGAATTTTCTGCTTAAGTAAATTATTTTAAAAATACGAAATTAGCATACATTTCAAAGAGAAAAATAACTTGAGAGTCACGTATTTTATATATAATATATCACCAGATATTCTTGATTTTTACATTTGAAATACAAAATTCTCGATTCTATTTTCCACTTCTTTGGCTTAATCTGCGCTCTTTTCAGTTCGTTTACTTGGGCTGTACATTTTTTTTTTTTTGGCTTACCCTCATATTGTAAGGCACATGCCAATACAAAAACTGAATTGTTGGCTGCAGGTCGACTTACCTACTGGATCACTCCAGTAAATCCCCAAACAAAAGACAACTTGCAAAAAAAAAAAAAATGAAGAGGTTTGTCATAGTTTTTGCCTTTGGCACAAGGACAGGTGATGAGCGTCTTTCCACATAGATTCTTTTTTTTTTGGGTTCGTCGAATGCCACACAGGACTCTGAAGTCAGCACTGGAAACCTGTTCCTAGGACACTGATGCCTATCGCTATTTCAATGCCTATTATTCGCAAAAAAAAAAATGGGAAAAACAAAAAGAAGTGCACACAAAAGCGGGCAGACAGCTGAGAAATCTGTAGAGATGAAGATGCTATTGGAACACAGAGCAAACCAGTGAAACAGCAGAGATGCCTGCCAGCTGCCTGTGACTGTGGCTCTGTCTAAGGATTTGGGTAGTCGTATCTTATTTTGGCAAGGTGCTTGCCTGGATTGCGTCATGTGCCAGGCAAGGTGGTCTGTGCTCTGCCTTAAAGCGAACTGTCAACATAAATCTTGCTTATATATCTCTCTCTATATATATTGTCATAATTCAGTATAAAGAGTGAAATAGAGGTAGAGATCTCTCCATGGCTTATTATTTTTAATTGATTGGGAGCGGAAGTCGCTGAGCATCGCTCATAGTACACTATACCTATTATTAATTGTCATAAATCTTGATAAAAAAAAATAAAAAAAAAAATATCATAAGAGGCCGATTAAAAAAAGCGGGGCCAAAATGAGCTCAAGCTGCAAAAGCCGAGCCACGCTTAACCCGTCATTAGGCAACGCTTTGATTTTTGATTTCCAGCGTTCGGATTTGTGGCTCGTTTACCTTTTGTCAAATTACATAATTATGGCCAGCCCACAGAGAAAAAAAAATGGGCGGAGAGACAGTCTCCGATTTGGGCACACACACTCACTCACCAAGAGGCTCGAGTCCTGGCCACGCCTCGCACACGTCGCACCTTTTGTTGTGGTGCCCCCGCCATGGCGTGGGTGTGGCACTCAGGCTGGCCAAATAATGAGAGACAATAAAAATAAATGCAATCCTTTTTGGCCAGTTGCTGCTGCGTGCCTTTTGTGTGCGCCGACGTCCACTTGACAGTTTAACCAAAATGTAAACCGTTGAAATTAAGTTAAATAGTTTCTTGTTAAAGGATGAAGAAAAAAAAACCCTTTTCTCGAGTACCGTTTATTTTCTGTTGTTGTTTGTTGCATCTCTTTGGGCAAAGCGCACCTGCCAAATGATTAATCATTTTGTGGCCCGAACCCGTCTGCCTTTAACACCTTTGCTCTCTCTCTCTCTCCCCGGCACCCTCTGCCTCTGCCACTGCCTGTGCTTTATGAAGTGCGTTAGTTGCACCCGTCGCCCCGTCAATCCAATGTTGCCTTTCACGAGTTGATTTCTGTTTTTTTTTGTTGGTTAAATGCTAAAAGCTCATCAATTATCCGGAATGCATCTGTCGTATTTTTTTTTTTTTTTTTTTATGTGGGGACGGGGTGGGTCTTGTTGCACTGGTGCTGCACGGCGCCAAAGGTCGCACTTTTCTATTTTCATTTTGATGTTAAGTCTCAAATCATGTCCATCAATTTTATGAGTACTCTTATATGGGTGTACCAAGTAGGTGAAATGCCTCTTAAGTCAACCTGAAATCCCGCCTGGTGAGGCGACTGGCTTCGTTTCCCCATGTGGGCGGTCGCTGATAGAGATCAGCTTCACTTTTTATGCCCAACTCTAACTCTTATCTTTAGTAGTACATTTATTTTATTTTAATTACTAGTCATGTCTTACACTAGATTAATGATCTCTGTAATTACCTTAAAACCTTAAAACTTTTACGTAATCAGAGACACTCTAAAAAAAACAAGCTTACATATTAAATATTATTTAATTAACTTGAACTAATTTAATTGCCTGTTGCAACACTTTGTTAAGTTTTATTATAGTTAAAAATGAAAAATATTTCTTACAATATATAATTTATTTTTTTAGCGAATTACAAGAATTTCAAAAAATATAAGATAAGATAAGAATTATTCTTCTTCTTCTATAAGTTATTTTAATTTATAATAATAATATTATTTATGATATATGATTTATAATAATAGATATATAGATATGGATTGTTTAAGGCATACACAAAGCATTCATTTTTCACCCACTGCCTGCATTATTGTAATTGATTTTTCCTTTAATTTCGAACTCTATTCGCAGCAATCTCTCAACAAACAGGACCAATGCATTGTTGTTTCCAGACACCACTCATAAATCCCAAACAGGGACAACAATGTGGATGCACTTTAGGCGCACGCGCAGATGTTTTCACAGAGTGAAGAAGGCTGCAGGATTTTCATTAGTGTCAGCGCTCGTTGCATGCAACTCAGGCGCATTTGAATAAATAAAGTGGAATGTGTGTGCGACTGTGTGTGTGTGCACAACAAACAAAAAGTGACAGCGCGATGCGTCGGTAGCTGAAAATATATAATTGAAAAGAATGGAAAGCAGACTTGCGCCGGCGCGTCTATAAATCAACGTTTGAAGGATAATGCATATCCCTGAGTGTTGAGCACTAATTTGAATTGCGTCGTCGCGGCATCTGCCCAAGTGCAGCAACAACAGGAACAGGAGCAGCAGCAGCAGCAGGAGCAGAAGCAATAACAAAGCTGCAGCCTCCATTGAGTGGCTGCCAGCCGCATTTTCGCTTGAATGCAATGCGAGAAACGAAGATCCTTTTTTGGAGATGGAGGAGGAGGAGGCACAGATCGTAATACGAGGTCGTTGCAAGCACCTGGCTGTGATTTGGAAACAATGCGCACACAGCTGAACTACTTAGAAGCAGCCGGCGACAATTTTGGAACAGGTTGTCCACACACACGAGACGACCTACAACCAAGAAACCAGCTTCAAAGCGCTCATAAAAAAGCAAAAAAAAAGCAAAAAAACTAACAGCAAAAATTATAATATTAAAATTTTATTACATTAAAGAACAGGCAGAAAAAAAATACCTCAAGAAAATGTGTGCCTCCCTTTTTTGAATGGCAACGGCAACGGCGACGCTGACGATGAGGCACAAATCAGATCAACCGCTGTCGGCGTGCCTGAACTGGCATGAACCTGCCGCAGCACGAGTGTACCGTTGTTGTAGATGTTGTTGCAACATTGCCAACTCAGTGTAGTCGCAACAGCGGTAAGTGCCCCAACCATTAAACTTCAGCTGGTGGCACGAGCTTAATGTTGTCGTTATACATTTTACAGGTTGACGACACACGACAACAGACCCAACTCCGACGACTCTCCAACTCCAACTCCAGCTCCAGCTCCAGCTCCAGCTGCAGCTCTGACGCAAACAGTGAAGAAGTGAAGAATTGTGTGCGCTCCTTGCCTGTCTGTGTCCATGTGGGGGGCGTGCATCCAACACATCCGTGCATCCACAGGCCATGCATGCACTCTTTGTTCTACACCCTGTATTTCAAATGTCCTCAGAGGGTATCCAGATAGAGGGTGTCCAGATATCTGTGTAAAGTTCTGAAGCAAACTTGGCATTGGCTTGCAATGGGACTTGGTGTTTATGGATGAACATATATATATATATATATATACATAACTTCATAGGGTATCTTCCAGTCCAGTTTTGGTTTAGCTTTAGTCTCGTTGACTGGCTGGGGGTCCAGTGCCCGACTGCAGCCTAACAGCTATTAACTTTGCCCGCTTTGCCCATTTTGCATATGATGATATTTTTTTCTTATATATTTTTTTTTTTGGTATTTTATTTTTTTTGAGTCTTTAGGCCTCTGTGCTCTCTGGGGGTCAACGTGGAGCGCAGGCGCATGCAGGTTATCGGCCGGTTTATGGTGCCATCAAGAAACGCGCGTCATGTTTATAAAGAAATTCTCCACTTTTCATATAATACGAGTAATTTTCATTGGCAGCGTGTCGTCAATGTGCATCCATCGCTGCCGTTGGCAACTTGGAATTGTTGGCGTTGTTTTGGACTCTGGGGTGCTAACCCGATGTGGTTCGTTGTTTATGCTTTTATAATGTGTTGCTACTTTTTATTTTTCTGCATTGGTAATGAAGAAAATTATGCATAATAATAATACCTATAAAGAAAAGATATTTCAACAAAACAGGTGTTACCAAATTGTAAGATTTAGGAAATTAAGGCAATAAATAATTATTTCTTTAGTTATGTAAAAATCTTTATTGATTCATGTCTTAGATATTTCCTATATTTTACATAGATTTAATATATATATATATATATATATATATATATATATATATATATATATATATATATATATATATTTATATATATATACATTTGTGCACTTCATTTAGGGCTTCAAAATAGATCCTGTTACCAATTTGTGCGAACAATAATGTTTTGTCTTCCGAGAAGCAAACGGAAATGTGATGCTGTAAAAATAAATTAAAAGTGGAAGAAACAATATAACTATAGGTGTTTTGTCATGGGGTGTCATCTTCACTTCCGCTGCACTTGGCAAGGATTTGAACTCATACAGAGAAGAAGAAGAACGTCAGTTTTATGTGTTGTTTGCAGGTGCTCTTCTCAGGTGTGCGTGTGTGTGTGTGTGTATTTCTCTGGCACTTAATAACTATCTGAGGTGAAGTGAAATTGAAACATTAGAGAACGCCTATCAACCATTTCCATAAGCCGAATGAATCGTTTCCTTTCATATTTAAATCTGAGCAGGCGATTGGGGGCAGGCCACAGGCATCAGGCATCACATCAAGCTGACGGTTTTCAAATGCTGCCACGCCCATTTAAGTGGCGGCGCAAAAAAAAAAAACCAGTAGCCAGTAGTATCAAATTCAGCGATGTCCACACGTCCACAACGTCAGTATCCACATCCACATCCACATCCACATGCACATCATCATCGTCATCATCATCGTCATCATAATAATAATCAACATTTTAGCCAACAACGTCAGCCTCTGAATCCGCAATAAACGTTTCACGTCAAGATTGATCATTGCGGCCAGCCCAGTCCCAGACTCATCCATTTCGCCCAATCAGCCACACCCACAAGATGCAACGCTGCAACGCTGCCTCTAAAAGACTAGCTGATGCGGCAACAACAATAGCAGCATATGAAGTGGCACAAAAAGTGCTCGAAACTGATGTACCCTGTGCTTAGCTGTAAAAATGTTTTTTTATAATTAATTAAATAAAGCAATAGCTACACGAAAAACTAAAAAAAATAAATCTAAATATATATATAATATTCAACAATATTTTAATAAATATTTATAGACGGATTAGTTAAGCCAACTTAGACTCTGTTGGCCAACAAATATCAAGTGAGAAATGCTACTTTGGCGCATGCTGCAAATTACCCAATGAGATTCTCAATATAGGGTATACATATATATATATATATGTATGTATGTATGTATGTATAATAAACAGCGGCTTTTCTCTGCAAGCTGCTTCCGTTCGAAACGCTGCAAGGTGTGTGGCAGCAACGAAACAGTAGCTGCCACTGCCACCTAAAAGCGCAACAATTGGCAATTTCGCTTACTGCGCCCAAAAAAACGCAGCTTCGAATCGCACCTAAAGTCATCTGGCAACAGGTACGCAAAGCCAAACAACTGGAGGCGAACCCAATGTGTATGTGTGTGTGTGTGTGTGCGACCTGTGCCCGGCTGTCGCTATGCCCCATGTTGCCATCAACTTTCTACAACAACTGCCACATGCTGGGGATCTATGAATGGAGCTGCAGCCACGTCTCAGCGTTTCTCATTCTCAACTTCGCAATCGGAATTGGAATTGGAGTCGACGCTGGCGGTGGTGCTACATCATCGTCAATGTGTGGCGAACGTTTGTGGCAAACGTCAACTTGTTTGTGGATTTCGATTTCCTGTGCTGCACAACGTTTTGACGTTTGCTGGGTCACCTTGCCATGCCACACGGGCACATGCGCTTTATGCCAGTATCCGTAATTGCTCTGCAAAAGTAAAAATTTCAATATGATAATATTTATTCGCTGGAATATGCCTACAGTTACCTACAGACTAACCATTCGTCTGTCCCTCTGTCTATCTGTCTGTCCAGCTACGCCCCAGCTCCACGCAACACTTCGTTTGTTGTTGTTTTTGTTGTTGTTGTCTATTTGACACTGCGCAGGCGGCGAGGATGCACTGCAAATAGCGTGTGGGTGGTCGCCCAACTGACTCCGACTCCGACTGCGACTCCATCTCCAACTCCGACTCCAACTCCAAACTCGGTTTGTCTGCCAGTCAGTTTTGGGGGCCTTCAAGTTCGCATTTTTATTTACATTTTTCTATCTGCGCTGTTTGTCGATCGGTTTTCTTCCTCTTTTTTTCCTGCTGCTGTTGCTGTTGCTGCTGCCTCTGCTTCTTCTTCTTTTTCTTCGATTTTATTTTTTATTATCTAGTTGGCATTTTAGTTGAATTGTTAGCTTAGTTTATGTGCTGAGCCAACGATACTACTGCTGCTCCTTTGCCAGAGTCATCGTCAACGTCGTCGTCGTCGTCATTCGCCTACTCCTCCTCCAGCTCCTCCTCCTTCTCCTCCTGCCATCCGTCTTGAAGCTTGCCTGGATTATGCAAGCTGCACTATTGCAATTGGAATTGCCAATCTGCATTTCTAAATGCTGACTTGAATATGGCCCGTTAGCATTAGGATTGATGCAGTCACTGACTATTTACAGCATTATCGTTATTCAAATTTGAGTGCTGCATTTCTGCGGTGCAGTGTTGCAAAGCGCAAAAAGCCTTGCTTGGCTTTTAAATATCGATGATCAATCGTTGATAAAAATTAACTCAATTTTTATGCACTTTTTATTAAGCGGCTTCGATGTTTATCGAGTAGTGTTAATATTCAGTTTTTTTCAACTTTTCGACAATTGCTACATTAAAAGTGCTTTAACTAGACTCATTTACAATCCAAGTTGTCATTTTCTTAATTTAGTTGATTTTTCTACATTCTTCAAGTAAAATTTAGTAAGAAAAAAAAACACACCTTGCAACTTGTGTAAGTAACTTGCAGCAACCCCTATGGAGAAGCGTGCTCAACCCACAAATTCAAAAAATAAAATATAATTATAAAAAAAGAAAGACGAAAAAAAGTAGGAAAACATAATTAGGTCAACGCCTTGTGGCTGCAACAGCGATGAATGCAACGTCGGCGGCACGCGTAATGAACCTGTTCGGGAGCAGAGCAACAGTCGGGTGAGCGGTGAACATTAGAGACAAAGACAAAGAGAAGCCGTCGGACGGGCTGGCACCTTGACCAGAATTTCTAATAAATTTCTAGCTAGGGGTAACAACAACAACAACAACAACAATAACAACCAACATGTCAAAACATCAGCGAGTTCAGGTAATGCGAGGGTTCTTAATATGCGCCCAAGCACCCTACACGACTGACTGGACTGGACCTTCGGGGCAGAGAGAGAGAGTCAGTGGTGCGCGGAAATGTGCGGGACATGGCAAGAAGCGAGAAACGATTGGCGACGGGCGACGGACGACGGGCGACGGACGACGGGCGACTGTCGCGCGCCGTTGTTTAATATCCGCTTACCCCGACGCGAGTCGAGTGGTCGCCTGGTTGCCTGGTTGCCTGTCCTAGTTTAGCATTCCATCATGTTGCAGTTGCTTTGAATAATTAGTGCCTCGTGCCAGCGACACCGACTGCCGTTTGCTGCCTGACCAGTGCCCATCCACCACCACCTTCCTGTCGCATTCCTGTGCACTTTGCATAACATATCCTTCTCCTGCTCCTGTTGCAGATGTGTTGTGTTGTGTTATGTGGGCAGGTTGTGTGCACTGTGCATTGGAGAGGAACAAGTGCCGCGCTGCCCAAGTGGGCTGTTGCGGTCACTGATCGTGCACTCGACCGGTAAGGATCATGCTGGCATATGTTACCTTATGCACTTGAAACTTGATAATGTTAAAGGTGCAGGCTCGTGGCATGGACTGCAACTTTGCTGCCAAAGCCAGCTGCTGAAACGGAATGAAATTTTCAAAGTTGACTCTTCTTTTGCAGATCAATGACTGACACAACCAGCCATCCAATTGTGGTGCCCCTACAGCCCTATGCCGGCAAGCGTCTCAACATTGAGCATCTCGTTGTGCCCGACAGCAGCGATGATCTCAAGCCAGATCCAAATTTTGGTGAAATGCCAGTCTCAGCACCCAAATTCATGGACATGAAACGTCCGACGTTCTTGGAAAAGAAATGGATCGAAAGAACGCTGTTTACGTGTTGCTCCATGGATGGTCTCTGCACTGTGCTCAATGAGGAGCTTGTGGAGGGTTTGTTGGCTGCCGCGGAAACCTTTTTGAAGGACATGATGCAGACAGTCCTGGAGTTAAGCGAGCATCGCTCTGGCAACAATCTCTACAACGATCCTTGCTGCGAGTTGCGTCATGATTTCCTCGATGATCGCGAGGAGGCTGATTATGGCTGCTCTGATGACGATACAACCTTCAGACATCGTCGGTAAGTGCCTCAGCCTGTAGATATTTCATTTATCTATCTATTTTTATATATTCCAATTTCAGGGCGAAATTGGAGCGCAATCGCAATTCTACAACTTCGCCTGATAACAAACTGCGTGTGGAGTCGATCAATAAGACTGCTCTCGTAGCTTTGGTTGTCTGGAAGCCACAAAGCGCCACGGCTGGCGTTAGTTTACCAACTATTGCTACAGGCCTGCCCGCAGTTGGAGCTGGGGCTGTAGCTGGAGCTGGGGATGTAGCTGGAGCTGGAGGTGGAGCTGGAGGTGGAGCTGTAGCTGGAGCAGCTGCACCGAGTCGTCAGTTTTTTGTACGCATCAGGCATATGAAAGTCAGGGATATAATTCATTACATGGAGAACGAGAAGCGCTTCCGCAAATCCAAACTGCTCTATGATGCTTATTTGACCTACAAGTATTAGGAGGATTCGGAAGACTTCTCTCCGGTTTGCGCTGGAAACACGCTCGCGTTACGATTTCAATTGCAATTGCCATGTTCCGGCAGTTCAATGAACTTCCTTTAAAATAAATCTTAACAAAAGCCCAAGGAAACAGGTGGTGTGTCCTTTGTTCAATCAGCTGCTGCTGCACTTGGCATTTCAATGAAAATTCATTTATTCTATGCATGCACTTTGAACTTTTGTGCACTCGTTGCAGACAGAGACGCAGACGCAGTAACAGACGCAGTCGCAGTAGCAGACGCGGTCCGATGGCGATGTCGATGACAATGCGGAGGAGTACTTAAAGGAATATCCGGCCGGCAACGCTAACGCAGACAGGAAGCATATGCGCATGCGCTAGTCGGCCAACTGTCGGCGTCGTTGCTTTGGAGGAGGAGGAGGAGGAAACGTGATCTTATCGTGCCGCTCATTATGTTAAGTGCTGGCAATAAAATCAAAGCGCGACCGAGGGCGACACAATCTACGCGTCTCCAATTGAACTTCAATTGATGCCGTGCGCCAGCTCTCCAGCACAATTGGACACTCACGTCTCCTTCTCTCTCTCTCTCTCTCTCTCTCTTTCTCTCTCTCTCTCGTGGCTGTTGCTCGTGCTGTTGCCATCAAATTGTGGTAGCATTAATTTCATGTAATCGATTGGTCAGCTTGGAGTGGTTTTGAGAGTCTCCATTGCACATATCTAATTAGGTATGCAGTTGGCAACAAGCACATTTGTAGTCAGCTTAGAAATAGAGCTCGGCTATCAACAAACCCTAAACCAAAAGTCAATTACCATATTTGAAATTATGGCCAGCAATAAAAACCGTAGAACCTTTGTAGAAACTTGGCTCAAATTTATTTTTAGATGTGGTTTTACTCAATCAATTGTTACTTCTGTTTTGTAAGAATGATTAAAAAAAAGTAAATTTGATTTTGCTTAAATGAAAATTATTTTCGTTTTAAATATATTCATATTTTTTAAAGATCGTTGAGCAAGTTAGAAGTATGTAATATCTCCATCAATAAGCTAAAATAATAAAACAACTGCTATTTTTTTTCTTTGTATTAAACTCTAATAATAATTTATATAGTAGGGTCTCTTTGCATACAAGTCTTGGGATAATTAAACAATTACACTGCATTTTTTATTGGGAATTTATGAAGTAGAATATTATTTGTATACAATACGATGCACTGCATAGAAGAATGAAAACTGTACTTTTAATCCAGGGTAAATAGTTCTTTTGGCTAGATAAGCATTCATTTGATGTCTAAACAAATTTCGAGCTCGTCTATTTTATTTTTTGGGCACACCTGTCAGCAAAGCTACCCACCCCTATGACCCCTAGGAACTAAGCCTACATGTTGCAGCCTTAGCTGTGCTGCAAGGTATCCCTTTTTCAAGGACCCTACAGCTGCTCTATGCTCGCTTACCCACTTATCGGGCGCGTTTGTGCCGTCAGGCGTAAACTTGACAGGTAGACAGGAAAGTTCAAGCCACACATAGCACAACCCCCTCCCCCTCCCACACCCACACTCGTAAATGTTGAAACCACCCCAAATGACTGTTAGTGTCACTTGAGTATAGATCACTTTTCCGACCGGAAGGAGGCGACTCGAAAGTATGCAAGGTGTATTTGCATAGTCTCACTCCACTCCAAGCAGGAAGGCGAATGCCGACACACACACATACACCCCAAACTGACAACGTTCCGTTAGGGCGCACTCCATATATATATATTGTATTTGTATAACATCGGCCAGAACAACAAAGAGTTGTTCTTGTTGTTGGGAAGCGTTGCACCTTTTTTGCATAAGGTCGTCGCCTGTTCCGATTGCCAAAGACTTCATAAAGTGCCAGCTGTGCCAATACTCCGATAAAAAAAAAAAGAACTGTAAAGCACCTTTTCATATACTCATGTGTTCATTTATTGTTTACCTTGCCCCGGATAAACGTTACGGAAATTATTGTGTATCAATTGCGGCTGCTCTACCATTTTATCGCTTAAGTATTTAAACACTTGTGGCCAGATAAGGTGCTCATCATGGATACATGGATACATTATTCCTTTCGATCTGTTTACACATTTCTGCTTATTGAGGCATTAGGGAAACTAGCTTTAGATATTTGAATAGATATTCTAAAGTGGCGCTTTGATATGGGGAAATTTTGCTTGGCGAATATATGATATGATATGATATATATATATTATCAAGTAATTGCGAAGTGAAAAAAAAATATTTATAGCTTGCTGGTCCCTTAACTAAAATGTAACCCAACAAGGTATACTAAGTAGCAAACTCTGCAAATTTTCTTGTAATAAGAAGGACTTCTCAAAGAAAATTATAGCAAACTTTTCCGCCTCAGTCAGGAGAAGATTTGGTATGAATATGTATATATATATGCTTATAAAATATGTTATCAACTCAAAATACATTAATATTTTCAACTCCCAATAGAATAATATATGTATGATTTAGTCTTCATGGAAGAGTTAAAGTATCAAAATGTGGCACATAATTTCTAAATCGTCGCAGTCCATGAAGGCTAAATTTTAATAAAAATTAAAAGGCGGTTTTCATTTTGGTATCTCCTAAATTAAATTCAATTGAAAAGAGTCACTGCAATATAATAAGATCTTATTAGATAATACACAAATTCAGACAAATTGTAGAGCAGTTTCTTAAAGTTTATTAAATTTGCAGATTAAATGAACTTAAGAAACTTGAACTTAGCTTAGTATTCATTAATATTATTATATGCTACTTATCTCCATATCTTATTTGCAGTAAAAACGACGAAAACTAATCAAAATTTCTACACGATTTGAACAATAAAAATAGTTAGTGATGCTAAAAGTGCTTAACTTTTTTTTTTACATTTACTGCGCCATTAAAAAATTTCGATTAAGTTATATAAAATTCTATAGCTGCTAAATTGTCTATGGCATACAAGTGGCTTATTCGCGCTTAAATTGATTTTGTTTTTTTACCACTTTCAATGCTCGTTTTAGTTAGTTAATAAAGTTAAGCTCCTCCCATGGACATGCCAGGTTTCACTTGCTGATGCAATTTGCTTCCTCATAAAACATTAGCTACGTTTCTAATCTGCACCATATGCGACGCTTGCTCCGATGGTCGTCGGTTGGTCGACTCGCCGATGGACACCACTAGGCACTCACAAAGGAGCCATAAAAAACTATCGACACGTAACGATTTGTGCCGCACCAGACACGCTGTTGCTGTTACTGTTGTTGTTGTTGCTGTTGCTCCGACTGTTGCGTATTACGGCGTCTTACAGCGAAACCAAAATCCGTGCACAGCCCCCAAAGACAATATTTATGGCTTTATTAACTTCAAAACGCAACAGCAACAACAGCAGCAGCAGCGGCAGCCGGCAACAGCGGCAACAGCGGCAACAAAGTGTTAAAGCCAGGCCAGGGCGATGAAGTTGTGTAAATGAAATTAATCTTCAATAGACACAGGGCAATAAACGAACGGCAGAAGGCGTCCCATATATATATATGATGTACCCCAACCCCAGCCACAACCCCAACCCCAAATATGATTACCAATACAAACCAACCAAAAAAAAACAAAAAAAAAACCAACCGCTGGCGACTGCCATTAGTCATTAAACAATTTTCCAGTGAAGCAGCGGCCACAGCATCACAGCTTCATCCTACAGCTGGAGGCAACTCCAGCGGCAACTGCAACATCGGCTGCTGCGTATTTTGTCAGGTGTCATAAAAATCGAATTTATTGCGCATGCGCTGCCTGATGTTCCCTCCATATGAGAAGGCTCTGTACGTGGTGCATTTTTGTTCCAGATTGTGTTTTTCCGCTCTGTATTTTTTTTATTTTATTTTTTTTTTTTTTTTTTGGATTTTTTCAGTTTTATTTTTTAATTTTGTTTGCGGCAGGATTGTAAATCATGATGCGTGCGAGTTAAGGTGACAGCACTTTAGGGCAAATAAGCACACACAAAAACCTGAGCAGGTTGCTGGAATTTTAATTAAATGGATCACGAAGTGTGCAAGGAGATTTACATTGACTACATGCATATAAATGTCAAACATTGAGATGATTACGACTCTATAACTCTTATAGTGGTGCACACTATGAAATTTAAGTAAGGCTTCGCAATAAATATGATATATGTATAATATATAAAATTCTTTTGATAAGTAGGACACAAAAAGTTGCATTCGCCTGTAAGCCGCAGTTAATCTGGAATCGAAATATATAAACTCAAATCTCATCTTTCAATTGATTGTTTCTATGACAGCTTTATAATATAGTTAACCAATCCAAACATATCACTCAGCAACAAGTCGAATAAATATACCAAGTATTATAAAAATATGCTTCTTTGTCATATAGCAAAAATTGTTGCCTGTATATTTAACTCTTCTGATTCCATTTGAGATATTGTCATATAATACGTTTCTTTAAAATTCTATAATGAGGTAACAATGTTCTTGAATATGGATTATATGTATATCTGTCCCAAGATTATCCATCATATCAAAATCAACTGCGTTATTTCTTACAACTAATTCAACATATTCAATCAATCTGATCATTTCTACACGTGAATTCATTTCGCTTTAAATTTAAAGTTGAATGCATATTCTTTCTAACTACACTCAGAAATTACATAAATATTAATAAATTACAAAAGGCAATATCAGATCATATAGATTGAAAAATTTAATTCACAATTCTATGGCAATAATATTCTTGAATAATAATAATAACATTTATAAAATAATAATATTCTCAACCAAGTTGAGTAAGTCTCAAAACCAAGTTTATTTCTTATCCAACATTTCCAATCAATCCGATAATTTCTACAAGTCAATTCAATTTGCTGCAAATTTGAAATTCTTTCTAACTACACTCAGAAATGCCATAAATATTAATAAATTACAAAAGGCAATATCAGATCTATATATGATCTGCAAAATTCACACGCTCTCACCTGCGGGTGTTCCCTGGGACACCGTACAAGAAGGGCACGTAATTTGCCCGACTCGTTTCGAGCTGTGTTGTGTGCGTTGCACTTGTTCCCACAAATTCCAAGGCATAGGCAATTTCCATGAAGCAAACAACAAGCAAAAATTTCACACTCTTGCATACAAAAGCGATGAGCTAAAATATATATGTATATAAAAAAAAGGAGAAGAAAACACAAAACAGCAAAAAAGATAAAATAAATGGTAAACGAGAAATTTGTACTGTCGAAAATGCCACTGAACTGAGAGTCGGTGAATGAGACCTGCTGGAGGCATGAGAAACTGGGAACTCTGAGACAGATCACAGCCATCAGCATAATCAACAAGATCACGCATCAAACGAGACGACAGCGGCATAAGAATGCAAACATTAAGAGATTTTATGCGAGTTGTTCACATGCCAAAAACAAAAAAAAACAGCACAACAAAAAAAAAAAAAATCGAGAATACCGCAGGCAGCAAGCAAACAAACAGGCAAACAGGTACACAGGACGATTATCCTGTCATTCACTTGTTGCGCTCCGAAACCGAAAGAAACAAATCCAACAAAAAAAAGGAGAAGAATTAAGCGAAATGTATCACACACACACACACACCCAGAGACATACACACACACACAGGTAGTTGGAATATTTCAGTGCCTTAACCCGCAAAAGGGCTGCTGCTGCTGCTGCTTCAGTTACACTTCCTGCGCCCCCTCCTCTGCATCCATCCAGCCACGTACGTAGTGTGTTTCGGGATAACGCTGGGATTCTTGGTAGCGTGTGAACCTGTTTCGTCTCCGCGCTAGTTTCAGCTCACAGTTCAACTCATCGATGCTTCTTATTTTCACTTTTTTTTTATTTTTAGGTAATTTTTTTTGCATGATTTTATTTTCGGTTCGATGCTAATCTGAAGCTTTGAAATTTTTTGGCACAAATCGCCCGTTTTTTTAAATATACAAAAAAAAACTGGGTTGTTGCTGTTAGTTTTGTTGTTGTTGTTGTTGTTACTGTTCCTGGCCAAATTTCAGTGCGCATTTCGTGTTTTTCGATAATTTATTACCGTTGCCCAATAAACGAAGCTTTGCTTTTTAGCTTAGTTTTGCTTTTTGTGGGTCGCCGCCAAACTTGAAACAAAAATAAACCAAAAATCATAATAAAACTTTTTTATTGTCATACTCGCATTTATATTTGTGCGATTAGCTTTTCAGCTTTTCTTACCTGCAATTTACATTCGTATTTTTTGTGTTTCTTCTTAAAAAAAAAACAACTTCATTCGTCACACGCAAAAAAAAAATTATAGTTCCCACGCATTTTCAGTTCGTGATTATTTATAAAGCAGATCGATCTGAGTTGTAAAAAACACAAACGAATTTTATTGTTCTTGTTCAGGTTTTAAAAGGGCATATCAATTGAAAGACAAACCGAAGAGTTTTCAAGCTGGCTTAAAATAAACTTTTACTTTTGTTAATTAATTTATATAATATATATAAAATTTTTACAAAATAATACTTAATACTTTATATAGCCTATAGTAAATATAATTTTCACTTTATAAATTAATTAAGTGCCTTATCAAAAAAATCGATATATTTGTATTTTTATAGCACTTAACCTACCTTCAAGCGAATGAAAAATATTATTATTGACCAAATACTTTTAGTTTTTCCAAAGCAAACAAATCTTCCCCATGAACCAAAGTCAAATTGGTAATTGTGACAGCAAACCACTTGCCACAAATGACATGCAAAGCAGTTGTCATTAAACTTAACGAAAATGAAATTGCTCAAATTGTTGGCCATAAATCAACGACGGACGAGCGCTGATCAAAACAAACTCGAAATTTTGCGCTCGATTTCACTGCTTAAAAAAAAAAAGAAAAATAAATATACTTCACCTGTTCATTGAGACAATGACTGTGGTTGGTTGGTTGGTTGGTTGCTTGGTGACAGGCCGGTCGAAATTCCCTCTGCCCCTTATCGGGCATCGGGCATCGGGCATACAAATACCGTTGACAAGTACAGGCGACTCAATTGCGGCACTTGTTGCACGACACTTGAATGAAAGGAAGAAAACAAAACAAAAAAATAAACCAAAACCAAACCAAACCAAAGTAAATGAAATGAAATTAATTTTTGGTCAGTCAGCCAGTGACGACTCGTATATCACTGGAGCACTGGATCATTGGAGCGTAGCGCATCCACAGCATGACGTGACAGAAAATATTGTGATTTTTCACGTAGCGTGTGTTTTTTTTTTTACTGAAATTTGGAATATACTCGTACCAGACTTACATATATATATCTGTATATATATATACATTTTTGGAAACTCGCCGCTGCTGTTGTTGTTTTTATGGTTTAATTTATGGCACAAAGTTGACAGGCGCGTCTGCCCACTCAGAGGTTAAACGAGCCCCGACTCTTGTCCATAGCCAGAGCAGACGTGCAGACACAATAAGCGCTAAATGACATGAGCAGAGCCTGTGCTGATGTCGCCGCCACAACTCCTACTCCTACTCCTGCGCCTGCTCCTGCTCCTGTTCCATATGAGTTTGCAGTTTATTGCTTACAAGAGATTTGGTCTGCCTGTCCCTGTCCACGCATTTTGATTTAATCACAGCGGACGCCGCCTTTAAACGCTTGTTTCGGTTTCTTTTTTCATACCCTTCCCAAGTTGAGGATGATATGGGGAACTTCCCTCAGATCGCTTTACACTATAAGTGTTCCAAACCCTTCTTGCTATCTATTTAAACTCATAGCTGTCATTAAAATGATTGATCAGCAAATTATGATATAATATTCAATTAACAATAAGTCAAATAAATAATTAGTTATTAAATCAGTGAGTGTATTAGCAGTTCGGCATTCGAGAAGTAAATGTTCTTCCACATTTTATCTTGTTTTGTGTTCGCTGAATGCAAACCATCGCCTTAATTGTGCAGAACGAAAAGCTTGCTCCACTAATTAAACGCCCGAAAAAATAAAACGTACAAAAATTGCATTTCATTTTATTTCATTTCAGTTTGTTTAACAAATTTGCTGACAAGCACGCTGACAGCGTACAACAACAAATAAAAAAAATAAAATAAAAATAAAATAAAACAAAAATGTACAGAAACGAAAGACTTAAGCAACAAACTTGTGCGATCGCCACTTGACCTCAACGCACAATGCGTTCAAAAATTTTAGCCGCTTTCCCGCCGCAGAAATTAAGCCGCAGTTTCAATTTGCTGAGTGCCACACACAGTGCGAGTTGTGCGAACACACAACAAAAATAAAAAAAAGTGTACACAAACCATAATGATTGCCATGGATATGGTTATAATCGGCGCAGTCTTTCTTCTCAAATGGCAAATCAATGGGGCGCAAAAAGAGATGAAAAATACAAAACTACAAATAAAAATCGAAACCGAGCAAAAAAAAACACACACAAAACTGAAAGTATCGATAAGAGGCTGAATTTTCACTTACTACCTGTTTTTGGGTGTTCCAAACAATGGGCAGTCGCTCTATGGATGAAGCAGTAACAATTATGCTCTTTCCAGCTCAAACAAAGGCAGCTCGTGGAATTTTCGATCAGAATTGTGTTTTTTTTTTCTTTATTTTTTTTGTCGCAATGCGTGTGAATTTCATCGGTAGCCAAAACAGTAGGAAAAAGATTCATTTGGAAAAGTTGTGCAAACGCCCACACAACAAGTACAATTTGCAGGGGCGTTTTTAAGATGAAAATTGCTGTGTGTGTGTGTGTGTGTGTGTAAACAACATACCACAAATTATGGAATATTTCACAAGAAAACAAATTTGAAAGATACCTATAGCTAAGCGTGGCTAATAAAGTGACAGACGAGATGTTTGCCAAGCAACGACAGGTTGTAATTATTTAAAGTACTTGACACAAACAGTTCTCAATGTGGCGCCATCTGCTGGCAGCCACTAAATGCATATAAAAATCGCTAAAAATCGCTATTAATCAAGCAGCTACATTTATAAGTTTTGCTCACATGGCACCTACGATCTATTTAAGCTGCAAGTGTTTTAAAATAAAAAAAAAATAGTCGTGATATTGGCCAAAGCGCTATAACTATATATTATTATGTGGCGCCATCTATCAACAGTTTAGCAACAGCAGCAGCGCTTAAGACATGTGATGATCACTTGTTGGCTGCATTTTGGCTGTTCATCAGGTTGCGGCTCCCAGTTTTGAGTCACGTTTCGTGTATCTCAGCTCGCATCTGGGGCAATTAATTTAAACGCACGCTGTAATATCTCATTTTTCGGCCTAAGAGACCAAAAAAGAAGCCAGCGAAATTCATAGAAGCCATTGGCCATAAACCATTGAAATGAGAACAAACGCAAGCTGCTCCAGTAGCCAGCTCCATTGCATGGCTAAAGCTTGAATGATACGAATATATATATATATATATATATATATATATATATATGTAGACATATATCCACTTGTTACTCCATTTACAAGTTCCATAGAATTATGATTGAGATCGCGAGCCTATCATAAAAACTAAAAACCAACTTTATTTGGAAATTTAGCTGTAAAATGTAGCCCCAAAATAACAGAAGACTTCAAAATAAAAACTTCAAGTGTGTCTGTGTCACAGGGGCAAGTGGCAGGCAGGCAGGCGTTGACGATTCAGTTGAAGAAAACTTGTCGCATAAATCTCGACAACATTTTCATTTCCAAAGTCACGGCACGCCGCCGCCGCCGCCGCCGCCAACGAAATTAGACTAAAAAACGTTGACAAGTGTCGTCTGGCCAGTGGCCAAGTTTTCGGACCTGAACTTGGATTTGTGCCTGAACTGCAGCGGAAGTCAATGCCGGCAGCCGCATGCCGGCGGCACCAGCCACCTCCCCTTCATGGAATACCAAGAAGTTGCCGCAGCAATCAGACAAAGTTGTCGCCATGTCTCTCCGACTCCAACTCCAACTCCAACTCCGACTCCGATTCCAATTCCGATTCTTACGTGAAGTCGGTTTTGTTTTTGGTTTTTCAGTTCGTGCGTCGCCGCCTGTTTGGCTCTTTTGGGGCTTTGGCGCGAGTTTGACTAATTAAAGCGCAGACTTGGGCATTTTTAATTTGTTCGCTTGTAAAATGAAATTAACTTTTTTTTTGTTTCTCTCTTTCTTTCTGGGCTCGTCTTCATCTCCAACTTGGACTTCGTGCAGCTTGTTTCCATTTGAACTTTGAAATGGTGCGTGTCGCTTGCAATACTCTTTGCAACGAAGGGAGTACCTTGAGCTGCCCAGAGGATTTGTGTGGTGTTTATATGAAAATATTGTTAATCTATTATTTTAAGCGTTAATTTGTGTAAAGGAAGCCTTTTTCTTTGTTAACATAATTTGCATCCCTAGAACAACAGCAAACATGTGAAGTCTGTAAAACGTTTGCGAATGACGTCCAAAGTAGAATTGAAAAATTGCATGTATCCCAAAACCGAGAAATATGTTATATGTCCCAAGTCACCAATAATAGCCAAGCTCCAAATTAGCTTCAAAAGGGTATTTAAAGTTTCTTGCTTGCTCATTCAATTGTTGTTGGTTCTTTTGTTGCTTTTGGCCGTTGAACTGTTGGTCGTTGGTGCTTTATGGCCAACAGTTTGTCAATTTGTAATGTCACTGACTTCCAAGAATCGCACGATGTGCGCTGACCTCCATAGAGCTCGACTCGCCGCTCTCCATATGCACAGTTGGAGGCAGAAGTTTTTTTCTGTTGGCTTACTGCCTTGGCCAATTGACGGGCCCCACAAGCTACACATTTCACTTTCAGCACAACGAGCACAGCAACAATGCTGTCGACATCTTCATCTTTGGCGCATCCAAAAATGGCAGCAATTGTAAATTTTGGACGGTGCGCAGGTGCAGAAGTCATAGGAAACAAAACACATGTTAACCAGCCGGATTGGGACCAAGGAACGAGAGGATCTGGAGATTGGGAGTGGATTGGGGTGAGAGGGGTATTATTGTTGTTGTTCAGGATGCGGACAGGCCGACTCCATGTGCTGGCCCACGTTGGCGCAAATGTCAGGCTATAAATACCGAATTGGTATTGCAATTGCAATTGGCTAAAATGCGTTTTTGGCCGCTACACATAATGCAAATATGGAAAAAAAAAATGTTGTTGTTGCGGTTGTTGTTGTTGCGGTTGCTGTTGCATTTACTGTTGTTATATGTGTGTTGTTGGCAATTGTACAAGTTTCGCAATTGAAATAAAGTTGCACTAAACGCACTCGAAAAGTCTGCAATTGCCAATTGCATTAACATTTTACATTTACATTTGCATTTCAGTTTGTGTTTCGTTTTAATTTTTTTTTTTTTTAGTTTTTGGTCATCTTGCGGTCATGTTGCTCTTTGGTCCATTTTTTGTACTTTTTTTGGGTATTTATAGTTTTAGTTTAGTATACCCTATACAGTTTGTACAAATTGGTAACTTAAGTTGTGAAAATTATGATAGAAAAATGTGTAACTTTATATCTTTGAGATTTATATTTAGTTACACACAACTTTTGTTAATTAAGTATAAATCCATTATTTGAATTTTCAATAGAGTTATAAATCGAATTTAAAATTATTTCGATTAGTACTACTAATTATTGAATGTCTTCATACATAAACAGTATCTCCGAATCGATCACTTCCGATGAGAGCATTCTTTCTTGTTGTTATTATGGCATTTGCATTCAGCTGGTTGGATGATATTGATGATGTAATTTGGTAATTGTTTTGCTGGCTGGGTGAAAACAATTAACACACATTTCAATGGGTTATTAATGACATAGGTAACAAAAAAAAAAAAAAAAGTAAGCAGCTTTTGCTAGGTATGAGTCGCAGTGCTCGATAACTCGCAGTACTTTCACCCACAATGGGAAAACAATAGTTTTTGAAAATAAAAGTTTTGGTCATTTGATATGGGGGAACAATGGACGCATAAACACAAGCGACACAAGACAGGCTCACCTGCAGCGATCTTTGATGTAATAACCAGTGAAAACTTCAAAACAAATGCATATGGATATGGAAATGGAAATGTTGTTATAATAAGTGGATTCTGAGTGGCCGCTTTCAAATGTGACTCAAGCTGCATGCAGCATGCAGCATGTGCCACCCGTATGTTAGATCGAAACGGAGAAACCTAGTTATAAGTCATTTTTATTGAACATTTAGCGCAGCTAATCGATTGTGTAATGTAGAAGAATTTGTTGCACATAGATGCCGACACACGTATGCATATATAAAAATAGCTCATGACTGGCAGTTAGGCAAGATTTATGTGCAACCTGCGCGGCGTTAATCAATAGATGCGCAACGAATAAATTTTGAATCAATGATGCGATATGTTATGCTGCATACATCATGTGGCATCAATTGGCGCCCCAAAATATAACCAGTTGCAAGATGTATCTTTTTTTTTTAAGATTATGGTATATATAATCTAAAAGCATGCAATTTGTTTAAAATTATTTATTATCAATTTTGTGAGCCATAAAAATAAATATATATTTTTTTCTTGTCTTACCAATTTTCACAAGCCATTGCGAACACGTTCGATGACATTTGACATTCCCAACTCTTTGGACCATAAATTTGAAATGTAGATCACCCATTTCAATTTTTACATCAATATTTTTGGACCCTGGGGTGCGATCATAACACGTGTAGCTCTATAAATAATGACATTGTAAAACCCTATCCGGCTGCCCGCTTGACTTAACACAACCCCCCCTCATTATTAATATGCAATCGAAATAATTTATTCATAAAACGCTCAAATTTATTAACACGAAAAAAAACGCATGAGGATAAAATGCGAAGAGTACAGCGCCAAGAAATTAAAACTGCCAACGAAAAGAGATGAGCAGAGGGACGGGGGGAGGTTGAGGTAGTCAAAGACCATAACTCACAGCGATGACGGGATGCGGCTGAGGGGGAAAAACCATTCCATTTGGCATGCGGAGGGTGCACAGAGATTTAGCCTCAACACGTGAGTCCCGTATTATATTTATTTATAAATAATAATTATGGGCAACCAAATGGCATCAGTTTTTTTTGGGGGAAAGTGCAGCTCATAAGTGGAAACATTTGTGTGTGTGTGTGTGGAAAGTGATTAGACCTGATGCTGCAGACTGGCACTAAGCCAGGGAGCGGTTGGTAGCGGCTTGGAGGAGGACCGAAAGAAATTGGAAAATCGTATTTCTCAGGACTGTCACCTTTCGCCGACAGCACGAAACAGAAATCAGCCAATTGCAATGCAACTGTCAAAGTATGTTTATTGTTTTCCCAATTGAATTGCTGATATTCATTCTTATTTATGAAATTTAATTCGTGTTAGTTTCCCAACTGTGCTGGGAAAATGCTAATCAGCGTGGGAGTGATGTGTCCGTACTATGTGTGAACCCAATTGGATGCAGCATCTCTTCAGGAAACCACATTAATTGATATACCTTCGACAATATTCTACGAATATTTATCAGTCTCGAAACCAATTCGAAATCCATTGCAACTAAATTATGATTTGAAATTGAAATTAGAAAATTGTTGCATGGTTATTTTTTTTTTTTTGTAAAATTTTGTAATTTATCTTGTCTGTAATGACAACAAGTCGAAAAACATTTTAAAGGAGCCAGGAAAAAAAAAAAAAAATGTTCATATGAAAAAGTGCGTGTCGTGCTTGGGAAAGCCGAAAAGCAACTTGGCCCAAAACGTATTTGGCACTTGGTAAGCGGCGTGACATTTCAATTAAAATGCTAATTTGGTAACGGACATGATGGGCAAAAGGGGGATGGGGGGGGGAGGTATCGGGTGGCAAATTGTAGCCAACATCTTGTTAAAGGCTGGCCAAAATATGTAGGTAAAGTTGCTGCCGGCAACTATTTAGTAAAGTAAATTACTTTATTAGACGGCAGTCCGTGGGCTTTTAAAAGGCATGCCATGGAGCTCAGTTGGCTTGCAAGTGCATTAATCAAGGCCCCCACACACTGCCACACACACATACGTAAGAGAGTGTGTGTGTGTGTGTGTGGAACCCACTCTGTGTACTTAGAGACATATGTGTACACCACATGCGATTGCACTCACGCCCTGACACTCGTGACTTTTTTTAAGTTAATTTATCATATACAAAAAAATATACTTCGTGTTTCCCTTGCCATATTGCCATGTGCTGCACTTTCTCTCTATCACATTCTTAGGAGATTTGGAGAGTGTATCTCTTCAGAGGAGATTTAAAAATAAATAGCTATCATGGCAGGATTGCCAGGCAGCCCTTCTTTTTTCCACACTCATCTGCCACACATTTTAATTGTGACACGTGTGGAAACTTGGAAAAATGGATAACAGTTGCCACAGAAAGGTGTTGATTATTCCTAGCAGTTGCACTTGGCTCTGCCGTCTCCCTCTGTCTCCCTTTGTTTCTGTATGCACTTTCTATCTGGCTTAGGTGAGCATTGATTTTGGGAATAAGAGAAACCACTTCCACTGTTGCCATCCAAGTGTGTGGGCGGTTGCACACAAAAACATTGCGAGGCAATTAAGTTGGTTATCGTCCCATTTTTAGCAGTTAATCAGAAAATACTCAACGCTTTCAACATGCTCATGCGTAATTCATATTACAAGTAATCGAGAATATCTCAAGAAGTTTCAGATTACAAGTCCATGTAATTAAGATACAAAGTTACAAGTAGCTGCAATCTGAAACCAGAAGTTTCTAAAAAAAAAAAAAACTCCTCGTTAAACTTTTCGTTATTAAGGAAAAAACTTAATTAAAATTTTTCATGGAAGATTTTAATTTATGTAAATGGATTACTATATTTTTAAATTTTCTACTCTCTTTTATAACTATCAAATTAATTAATTTAAAATGTAGAATTTCCGTTAAAAGTAGCGACAAATTAGTCAGAGGAGCTGAAATATATAAAGAGAATTTGCAATAAAAGCCGGCAAATGCGGCCACCAGCGAACTGGTAGTGAGTTCAGTTGCTCGTTCAACAGTTGACAACTTGCAACAATAGGCACAAGTTGCAAATGCAATTGATGAAAAAAAAAAGAAGCAGAAAACGAAATAAAAGAGCAAATCTCCCCAGCGACAAAGCAAATGAGACCCACTGCGCACTGCGCTGCAGCGATGAGAATCAGTGCCCCAAACCAGCCACAAAGCGCCAGGCAACTTGCAACTTGCAACTGGCAACTGGCAACGGTGACAG
This sequence comes from Drosophila melanosoma, assembly GCA_035042045.1. Taxonomy (NCBI): domain Eukaryota; kingdom Metazoa; phylum Arthropoda; class Insecta; order Diptera; family Drosophilidae; genus Drosophila; species Drosophila melanosoma. The sequence continues at coordinate 2,246,485 of JAWNLY010000183.1, read as the reverse complement.
GAATGGCAAAGACGCCAGCGCAAGCGCAGCAGGCAAAAGCTGTCCAAGTCGTAGTTGTTGTTGCAGTTGCAAGTTGAAGTTGAAGCGAGCGCTGTTGCAACATGTCAAAATAAATCAATTGATTGATCTTGTTTTATTTATGTCCAATTCAATTTCGATCAATGAGCAGCGCACACGAATGCAGAATGCCACAGCAGACAACACAGACAACCAAGCGAAATCGAGAACTGCACAAAGAAAGAGACAGACAGTGAGAAAGAGAGAGAGAGAGGGAGAAAGAGAGAGAGAGGTGGGGGGGTTAGCAGTGCGTGCTGCTTGTCACTGGCGCTTAAACATTGCCAACTGTCTTTTTTTTACTGGGGTGTTGGCCGGCGGCGCGCGTGCTTTAAATGGCTTTTTAGACTTCAAAGAGTTGGCAGTGCTAAGAACTTGCACAAGAATACAGTTAACTAAAGTGCTACGTGGCTTATGAGATTGAATTATGCCTTAAATGTTGGGTCAAATCTATTTTATTATGTGCCTGAAGTAGAAATCATTTAAATGGGAATGCTGAATAAATGCTACAAACACTTCCTGTCTTATAATTCCAGCTAAATTTACTCGTACAGCTTACAGATCAAAAAGCCATAATTTAATAAATAAACATTTAAATAGTTATGTACACAAAAAAGTAAAATAAAATAATATATACACACATTGCAATAGGTTTGTACACAAATAACTAAAAATGACAAAATGTTGTAGTCAAAGTCTTTCAATTTATTTAATTTAGCACCATCATAAATTAAATAAAAATCGATGCTACATACAAATATTTATTAACTATATTATCTTTATTATCTTATATTGAATATATAAATTTTTTAGTTATAACAGCTTAAAATGAAGGCGCCTAAAACTGTGCTATAATATCAATTTAATATGCCAACGATAAGTAAAAAAAAAGGCAAACTACTCCCACAACACAAGAGCAAACTTTGCATAATCTACGTAGTACTACTTATAATCATATGCAATTTGAATGGAGTTATTTGAGGCAATGCCTCACATAGGAAACAAATGCAACAAATATTGCTACTCGATTGTGTTACCCCCAAAAGAGCTATGAACTCTCCCGAGGCAAAGGCAAATAAGCGACGCAACTTTTGTCATAATCATGCAAATGTCACCTGCGTTTTTGGGGCTGTGGCCAATTGCATATTTTGTGATATTCAGAAAGGTCTATTAAATATGTGCATGCCATGCAAATGCCAACAACGATGGATAAGTTGAAAGAGTTAGGAGGACCATGCCAATACCCAGCAGGTCAGCTTGTTCAGTTTTTGGGGTCCTTTGAGAGTTGCCAAGAGATGCCAAATGGAATTTCCTGTTGCATTTTTATGGATGTACTGTGAATGCTTGTGGCACTCGAGCATGACTTTAATATGTATGGAAAAGTACTTAAATAGCTATTGTAGGGTAACCATTGAGCCACTGGGGCTTAGCCGATTCCGGTGCAGGAACACACATAACACAAGGCAATAGCAACAATAATCACAATAGCAACAACAACAACAACAACAACCACAATTCCTCAAACAAATGCAGCAAATGCAACTGCATTTTTTTGCATTTCATTCGTAAATCAATAAAAATCAAATAATACACAAACTGTGGGATCAATCACATTTATGCTAATGCAAAAACTTACATAATCAACAGCCAACAGCGGACGGCACAAGGGGGTGAAGGGTGGGCTAAGAGGGTGGGTGGATGCCTGTGGGGTTAGGTGGGTGCATGCCGCTGCTGCCATGACAAATTCAATTCAAATTTTGTTTTGACAAATTTGGCGACGCTTAGATAAGCTTAACACGCAGATTGCAGATATGTATGAATGAGCATATATATATATATATATATAGATATATATGTGATTTTGTGCATACAAGTTTTGCAATTATAAAAGCGGATCTGACAGCAGAACGGGCACAATGAACGGGGTATCTTGTTTGGTTTGATTCTTGCACTTTCACTGCTTTAAAATGCATACCACCTACATTTTGTTGCTCGATTTGCTTTGAGTTTGAGTTTGAGTTTGGCTTTGCCTTTGACGGTTCAGTGGCCAGCAGTGGTGCTGATGCTGATGCTGATGTGGATGTGGATGTCGATGTGGATGTGGCTGATGCTGATGGTGATGGCTTAAGGGGGCGATGGAATCACCGTTAAACATTCTGCATAAGTAAGGAAATTGTTACGGGAAGACGAGTTACTGATGCGGATGCTCGCTGGCTGCTGCTCCAGAGCAGTGGCAGCGCCAGATTCCATTGTTCTACTGCTGAATTGCAAATCGCGCTCATAGTTCACCACAATACTATACTGTTCGAATCGGTTGCAATTTGCCGTTTGTTGGGGCAGGCAGCCCCAGCAACATCAGCAACAGCAACAGCCTGAGACTGAGCCAGAGCCAGAGCATCTGCTTCTGCTTCTGCTTCTGCATCTGCTTCAGCTTCAGCTCCAGGTTCAATCAACCCTCCGTCCAGTGGTTAGGCCATTGACTTGCCACACACACACACGTGGGTGTGGGTGTGTGTGTGTGTGTGGACCGTAACGTGGTCACTGTGGCCTTGTCGTTTGCCCAAGTTGAATGTACCGTTGTGTCTTTGAACTCTTCACTCGTTGATCTCTGCCACATCAATGGCATAACGCAGCAGCGGCGACAGCGCCGTCGCCGTTGCCGTCGCCGTCGCAGTCGCCACGCCAGACACTCAGACGACGCCAATGAATGAGACAACGAACTTGCCGTGAGATGTCGCCCAAAAGAACATCAAATAAAAAAAAAGAAAATATATATAACTGAAATAAGTAAAGAAATAGTCAGTCGAAAAATATACCTGACGCGATCTTCTCACATGCAAATCGCATTTGGATATCATCAACAGAGTTCGCCAGAGAGAGAGCAATTAACATTACAAATTTTGTTTTTGGCTGATTCGGCGAAAAAAGGAAGAAGCTGCCAATTAGCATCGTGTAGAGCGAAGAATTGATATATATATATGCAAAGAGCGTAGACGATTCTTCGACTTGAATGAAAGCGATCTCTGATGACAAAATCCTTGATGTCAACGTTCATTGATCTTACGATCAATGTCGAATTTCTCAGAATTTCTGTTGCCAAGTCAATTTCTATCTGCAGATTTGGATTGATCTTATGTATCCGATTTGTGTTAACTACATTTATTTCCAAACTTAAATAATCATAACCAATATGAAGGCAATATTTATTCCGTTTATAGATTCTTTCTACCTAAACAACAACTGTAACCAAGAACACATACGAATTGCATTCTGTAGTACAGAAAATCACGTTCCATGTTCATCTCCAATTGTTTGCTGGCTGCTGCCCTTTTGGCGCCTTTCGGCTGCAGTCCACCCAAATCGCGAACTAAAACTTGTTGCTTGCTGCCTGTTGCTGCAGTCGTCCCTGTCTGGTGGTCGATGGAGATCGGCTTGGCTTGGAATGGCCTGAGCATGGGTGATAAATAAATTCAGGTATTAACTTGCCATATATTTTCATTATATGCGACACAGAAAGTCGTGTTTTATTTCAACACAAGTGGATTTTAATAATAAAATGTGTCTAATTTGGTACCCACTCGCATCGAGGAAACCAGGAAACCTGATTGTTCAACACACCTTTACCAGGTGAGATTTGGTCTGGTCTGTGAGCCTGCCCACTGGCCTTTGCTAGGTGTGAGGTGTGAGCTGTATGTGTGTGTATGTCTCTGTGTTGCAACTGCAACTTGCAACTTGTATCCGCATCCTCAGTGGTACGTGCGAGGCGTCAATGCTTCATTTTCACTGTCATCTTAAGTTGATTGCAAGTTACGAGCGTGTTGACAACAACAACAACAATTCACATTCATATGAAAACTGCACAAGAACTGTGAATTGTAACGGTAATTGTTGGCTAGCATGCGTGTGCCTGTGTGTGTGTGCGTGTGTGTTGTGGGGTTATGTAAAGAGGTTAATGCCTCGCTGAGGTTACGTCTCAGGACCAGTGTGCGGGCGGCTTATTAATCAGAGCTCTGAAAAATTGCACAAGTCGCCGAGGCAAAAGGCATGATTCATGCTTAATTGGAGGCCCCCACTTTAAAAACCGAGTAAATAGCGCAAAGCACAGCTCAAAACACAGCCGTGCAAATCTCACCCAGTTGTCAATTTCAAAGACAACACATTTCAATCAAACTTTGCTATGCCATAAATAAACTAACAACTGGACAGAGCCTCCAACTTGCAGTCCCCATATACACTTTTTCAATTTAAAAGTCTTGTGCTTAAATTACAGTTTGGGTTTGTTGTTGTTGTTGTTGTTATTACTGTTGTTGTTGTTGTTGTTGTTGTGCACGCCTAACGTTCACATTTTTCAACATGAAACTATGAAGTCTCCATGGCAATTAATACGCATGAGGCAGGCCTGGCCAGGCTCAAACTCTGGCTCTGACTCTGACTCTGCTCCGGCTCTGGCTTTGGCTCAGACTCTGCTCCGGCTCTGGCTCTGGCACAGACTCTAGCTCTAGTTGCTGCTCATGGCTTAATGGCGGGTGCTGTCGTCTCGCATGTCAATTTGATGGCAATTAACTTTGGCCAGCGTTTTGTTTTAATAATAAATTTAATGAGCTGCCAAAAATGGTTGCAAATTTACGTGGCAATTAGCGGGTAAAGCGACACTTGGCCAACAGATCGTGTGCTCGCTCATTCGTTTGATTTGGTTTTGGTTTGGTTTTAGTTTGGTTTTGGCTTTGGCTTTGGTCAACGGTGCCGACGACTGACTCTGCTCCATTTTACTAATGAGCCGCGTTTTTACTGTGCTTCGAGGCTTGGCCACAGTGAACACAGTGGCTGCACAGGCATTTCAAGCAGTTGCCATTGGCGCGCTTGGCATGTGGATGTGGTTATTGGATACACCTAGCTTTAAGGTGTGTCTATCTTCACCAAATTTCATATGAAATTATTTCTTAAACAATTTGAACTATGTTTGCATAGTCTGCATTTTATTCTTATACATTTTTGATTTAGGCAAATTTATTTAATCTCAAAATCATAGTCAGTTCAGTTGCTCGAGGACTCTATTTACAATTGGAGTATTTGCCTGTATTCAGTGGATCACACAGCGATCTGTTGAGGCTCAATGAAGAGGACTACACGGACTATATTCAATATCCGTTTGAGCCACCTGGAGTCATATATGGCTGCCAGGTGCTAATCGCCGGCGCCAAATGCATGGATCTGCTGAATAAGAATGACTTCAGCCAGCTCCGCCTCCAATATCGAGGCAGTATTATTGCAAATGGATGGAGAAAAATGCGCTTATCTATATTAACACAACTGAGAACATATCCCTAATGCAGAACATAATATAAAATTAAATTGTCAGCTATTTTCATTAATCAACGTTTATATTCAGTTTCAGCCTTTTACCAATATTTTTTATATCTTTTCACTTGTTAAATATAATTCTAATATATACATAATTGACATACCATTAATAATCTGACAAATTTCATTATGGTCAATTTAAAGGCAATTTGAAAAAAATTATATTCATTTTAATTAACCTAAATAAATGGTATCTACAACTCCAGCACTTTTTACTAGAGAATTCCAACTGGTTCAAGATTTTCATTTTTAGAAACAAGAACTTGCAATGAAAACTATTTTAGTTTAGGTAGATTTGGGTAGATCGTTTCTTGCCAAAATGTTGCTGGAAAAGCAAAATTCGACTTTAATCAGTTTATCTCCATGATTAAAAAAAAAACTCACCAGAGAAAAAAATTATGACTTTTTTTTTATTCCGATGCAGTAATAATTAAAAAATCCAATTCTATTATGTTTTCTGGATTTATAATGAAATGATAACTGTAATTGGATAAGTACATTGAATCTTATCTGCTTATAAAAAAAAAATTGTATTATCAAATATTTGATGTTTTTAATGTTGCATTCAATAAGACTTATACAATAGATAACTTGTGTGGCAAATATGAGTGAAATATAGTGAACTCGATTAGGCCAATTAAATTACAGCGGCAAAGCCAGGCTCAAAAGAAGGTATCGCTGGTAAAGAGAGAGGGGGGGAAGAATGAATGAGATAATGAGATAATGTACAGTGTGAAGATCTCTTTGATTACATACCCCATTTGGGGATGGTCTCCATGACTTGCGCGCAGCTCAGCTTTGGTGATAGTACGCTCCAGTTGCTCGGGCTGGATATCAAAGTAGCGCACCATAATCTGCCAGTGAACCATGTTGAAATAGCAGTAATCCCCGGACTCTCCATTCCCATTCTTAACGTAGTGGGAATTGCCCGGCTGGTGACACAGCCAGAGGCGCTCGGAAATGTGAAAACGCCAGTTGCGCTCTGCCAGCTCAGCTGCTGCCAGCATTTGCATCATGTCGCGCGGATATAAATAGAAGAAATAGAACAATAGCTCCAAATCCATCTGCTCGATCTTGGGCTGCTCCTTACTGTCAGTGCCGTGATACGATTCCGGCAGTTGATGGAAGATCTCGTGAGGTGCACAGCGTCCGCCCTGCTGCGTACCAGAAAAGCCAGCATGCACCTGGCCCAAGCAGCCATTCGAGATCCGATCAAGACGCAGTGTATCGTAACCAAAGAAGTGTAACATCCGCTGCGGATTCTGTTGCACAGCCTTCAAATTGCGAGCCAATTCCGCCAATCCATGGGCACCACTTATGCTGGTATTTGCTTGGGGCTGCGTGTCCATATTGATGCGAAGCGGATTGAAGTCAAAGTTCACGCCACCCAACGGCAAACCCAATCGATTGGTATTCAGGCGTGCATAGAAATTGACTTTCTCACCAGACGGCGGACAAATGTTGGTATTCCGGTTTTGTTTCCGGTACGGATCATCATAGGTTTTGCTGCTGAACCAATTGAAGGAACTCGACTCATTGCGGTCCGGCGAGCGCATCTCGGTGGTGGCAGCAACGTGTGCAACGGGAACGAGCTTAGTCATCCATGCCCCACGTAGGCCAGATGGAGAATCGTCTTTGCCCTCTACTTGCTCAACTTGTTCCGGAGCAGGTTTCAAATCAGCTTTGGTGCCGGGCAAACATGGAAATTCCTCGCGCAGTAAATTAAACTGCAGTGGCGGAGCGCGATTTCCCTCCGTGTCGGGCTTCATCTTAGCCACATCCACATATAGACTTTTCATCGACATCATTTTGTTTGACTGACAAAAAACAAAACGGAAAATATACTAAATGTTGATACAAATTAACTATTTTTCATGCAATTTACACGTGCAACAAAATTTAGTTGACAATGCTGCCTGATTGCCCGAAAGTTCGCTTTAATGCAATCGATAACTTTGAAACTTCAAAGTTTATCGAAATTGTAAGCAATTTGCTAGTGTGTGTGCATATGTGATGTAATTTGGTGTGTGTGTGTGTGTGTGTGTGTGTGTGTGGGTGAGGCGGAAATTGCCATAAACCAATTTAAAAGTCGAGTCATAAATTTAGCTAGATGCACAGGCGCAAATTCACCTGCAAACAGCCGCCTATTGGCAAGGCAAAGAAAACGATCATCAGGTTATGCAAAGAGTTATGAAAAACTCTGCTAAGAGAGAGAGAGAGAGAGAGAGAGAGAGAGAGGGAGAGAGAGAGAAATAAGGGAGAACGGGAGAACTACAAGCCATTAACTTAAAATGACAACAGAACAACATAAATCTCTGGCCAGCCGCTTTGTGGCTACACTTAAAGGCAAATGTCTGGAAATTGACAAAAGGAACGCCGCATGACCATAAACTGAAGCTGAGCTCAGACTGAAGCTGGAAGCCGAAGTAAAGTGGCGGCACCACCATTGGAGTGGGCGGCGCAGGCGTTGGCATTGTGCGCTAATAGCCCAAGCATCTAGTCGAAACGGAATGGGATGGGACGAGGTGCTGCAAGTGGTTCTCTGCCTTGGCACTTGGGCAAATTTATGCGAACGAGGTGCGAGCGTCAAATTAACGAACTTGTCTGCGAGCAGCAAGAGAGGAAGACACTTGGCCCGGCGGCTAAGCAGCGACCGAAGAACAGAGCAGAGCTATCAAATAATATTCTTAGACTCCATCTCACTGACTCACTCTCGCTGTCTCTATCTCTGTCTCTGTCGCTCAAGTGATTTAGCAAATCAGGTGCACGACGGTACAGCAAATTAAGCACAAATAATATAAAATACAATAATGCTAAATCCATGCCTCGGGTATGAAAAATGATACGCATTAACCGGGACGGACACAGGCACAGCCAACAGTTGGTGATGGTGCACGCCACAGAAGGACAATCAGTAAAATGTCGCCAAAGTTTCAAAATATATAATACATGTTTTCAGAATAAATAAACAAATATTTCAATTCTAAGAAACGTAAGTAAACTGGCAAAACTGTTAAAAGTTGAGACTTACCAGTTTTTATAAAACTTCTTGAAAGCAGGCACTTTAAATTACACACAAATAATAAATTTACTCAAAACTTGAATGCTTATTGATATGTTGTTGACATACCACTTGCAGCTGGCGTCGATACTATTTCGATAATTATCGATGCAACGCTGACAAAGTCACGAGCTGTCACCAATAGCACGACACGACACGTTACCATCGCTAGTCAAAGCTAACGAAGATCACGAATTGCAATTTTGGCTTGGGTGGTGAGACTCGGGCGGAGCAGAGCAGAAGCTGCTTAAGCTTGGCCACATAAACTACTATAAATCATACTCATGTTGCGCTGGCAAAGACAACGACAACGCCAAGTGTAGTGCAATGTTTTTTCCGAGTTCCAGATATCGGAGTGTAGCCAAGTGCAGCCAGAGAGCCAACGGCAACTTTGTAGTCAGCGACGGGTCAGCAATTGCCGGGCCATTAAATTGCCATTGCCAACAAGTGAAGCGCAAAAGATGCCCGGATCTTGGACAATAAGCTCTACTACCTGCTGGCCAGTAGGTGTTAGGCCCCGGCAATCACTTAAGCTGCTTTTGTAAGAGAGTCACACGAGCTGCAACCAGACTACCAACCAGCTCCGAAATTACTCGAGTTGCTCGTGTTTGCAGAGTGAATGAACTGTTCTAGAGTCGGGCAAACCGAACATTATGGAAATTAGCCCCAGCCCCCAAAGTGACGCCCCATCACCGACACAAATGACCCCAACGCGCATCACTCAACTGCTTGCGTCGTCACTGTTGGCACTGTTGGATCTGGAAGTGGCAGTGGTGCTGTAGTTGTAGCTGGAGCTGGAGTTTAAGCTGGTGCCAGCCTAATGACCAGCATCAGGAGCAACAACCAGCGAGCACTGGCACTGCATCCACAGTAGTTTTACAAGGAGTTTGTGGAATTGTGTAGGCCAAACTGCATTTTAGCCTTCTTCAATTCGGCCCGTCTGTCCGTCTGTCCAACTCTCTCTCTCTGGCTGTTTTGTCCCGAAACGCTTAAACGGGGCCCATTAGTCGTAGCGTCATAATAGTCACAAATGCTTATGAGTTTTTTTTTAGTTTTTTTTTGTTTTTTAAATATTTTTCACATATGTTTGTAATAGGCATATTTCTCTTGTCGTTGGCGTGGTCTGGGCAGACGTGTGTTTCATGCTCTTTGACTAATTTCGTTGATGGCCTTGCCACGCCTATCATTTGAGTCAACTTAAAAGTCTTTTCAATGTGCCTCAGGTACCCTGGATTAGGAATCAACTCCTAAACACTTTGTGCTGCAAAACGAGTCATAAAAGTCACGAGTCTATATAATTTATGGTGCATACTTTAGACATATATCATATAATCTATCAAATTTAACATAAACAAATAATAATAAATGATTAACTTATTTAAAAGAAATTCGCTTTTACTGTTGGTTTACTCATTGACTTTTTTTTAGTTCTTAATTTGTAGATCATTTTTGTTTATTTATTTATCATAAAGAAATATTCTTTTACCTAATTTAATATTTCAAAATTAATTAATACATTATGCATATATACTTATTAACATAGTAATAAAAAAAATATTAAATATTCTTACTAATTTTCAATCTGTTAAATTCTATGTTTAACTAGATTCTTATAAAAATTCACATTGCGAAGGCAAACAACTTGAAATGATTTGTACAGAAGCAAGTCTATCCTTAGAGATTTACTATATTACCACTAGGTTCCATCAATCATTGGGCATAAGAAAAAATTCTCATAAAATATATGCAATTGCAAGTCAATTTTTGAGGTACTTTAATAATAATGTGGCATTGTCTTCTGTTGTTGTTGTTATTGTAAGCATTCACCGAATATTCACTGATTTCATAAAATATTACGATAAATGCTGTTTTCAACATTTATAAGCGCAGATTTTCATATTTTATTGCTTATAACCTCAAAGCGACATTAAATGCTGCTGCTTAAAGATACAAAATGCATCGCATAATAAACCCAACACAGAACATGATCCCCAAAAAAAAAAAACAGACCTGCCCCAGAGCCCGGAGCAATCCATACGAGAAGCTGAATAAAAAAAAATGAAAAAAAAAATGAACAACAACAAAAAAATGAATTGTCTTCATTTTGTAATTTAATGGTATTTTATTGAATTTTTGATGCGCATGGACAAGGCAACTACGCTGTGTGTGTGTGTGTGTGCGAGTGTGTGGAGTGGCATCCTTGGCTGCTGCCGGGTTTCGAGATCTTCGGCTTGGTCGGGCGGCTGCCTGTTGACATTTAAAATATGGCCGCGTGTCAGAGCGGCTGCCCTACGCCCATTTTTATAGCAGTCAGGTTTACATTTCGATTTCGATTTCAATTTTTTGGCCACTGATCCCAAAAAAAAAAAACAACCCGAAGCCCGAAACTTTTGCTTTAGCCAAAGCCGAAGCCGGCGTAAATTCAATTTGAAGGTCTGCGCAGCGTCTGAATTCCCGAGATGCCAGCAAAATGTGCTTTCACTTGACCCGCAGTGCTGCTGCGTAAATAAATTTTATCGCTCTGTTGACACGTGCGCGTAATATTTCATTAAATTCAAAATACAAAATAATAAAAACTACAAAATAATAAAATATACAAATAACAAAAAAAAAAAACACATACATGAAGTTGGTGCTATTTTTTCAATCGGAAGTCTAAATACTCTATAAGACATATGTTTGCATAAAAAAGTAATTTTATTACAATTCGCTTCGAAAAGTTCAAATTATTATATACAAAAATGGTTCGTTTATTTACAAAATGAATTCTTAACAAATTGAAAAATTAAACAATCTAATTTTAGCTAAGATATATTGAACAATCTTATATTTCACAAAGGAACTCATTTTTTTGTACTCCTTAAAAATATTCGTCTCGTTTAAGCCAAATTATAATATTAAAGTATCCATGGTAAGTGTATAAATATTTCCAATCAAAAATTGTTGTGCATAAACAAATCGTCGACCGCATCGTAACTTCGTTTTCAATTTGGCAAGTTTGACACTTGGCTAGTTAGTCAATTGGCCAAGTTTCACAATTGGCCAACGTCCGCTCATTTCAAAAAAATGTGTCCAAGTGCCACCTACGTTGCACGCTATTGGAATTGGTTTATGGTGGTAGTTGCAGCAGTTGCAGCAGTTTTTATTATTATTTTGTGGGCTACCTGTCGCTACTTGCCCCATTCACTTGCCGGCAGTGCGTGGCTTCTGCGTCGCCGTATTCCTGCACTGATTGTAAATGTCAAAACCCGATTAACTTGGCCCATTTCCTGGACCGCAATAATAAATAAAAAAAAAAACTTACGTGAGTTGCACCTTTAACTTTGCCTAATTAATCAGCAAATTGCCTTGTGGCAAAATATGAGTGCAACGCAAATAATTTCAATGCCCCACAGCTATTGGCATTGGCTGTGGATAAATAAATAAAAGTTAAGAATTTTAGTTAGGCAAATTTTTGAATGCTATTTTGACACTCTGTGTAAAGTAAAAGATCAATATTATTTTTATTTTAAATAAACAAACATATTTAACCAATCACCACAAATAATTATTCCTAAAAAAAAAACCTTAATCGAGGCACAAATAAAAAAAGAGCATTTTTTAATGCAATACTTTTCCTATCTCCAAATTTATTTTGATTTTCCCTGCATATCAGAGATAATAATTTCTGTATATTGTGATAGAATGTTAATATTTCAAGTTAGCGACATGATTATTATGAGCCAACTTCATATGTATATAACCAATTAAGTAACTGTAAGCAATGCGAACGCCCAAAGCATATTTATTGAATGCACTTTTTGTGTATTTGTAATTGTTGCTGCAGTTGCATTCGAATTGTGGCCCTTTACCCTGCGGTCAGTCATAACTTTTCCCATAATCGAATCGGTCGGTTAAGAGTAATGGACCAAAAGGGTTGGACCCAATGGCAACGCCCAAAAACTTTATTCAAGTCTACACAAGTTGCGCACATTTTTCATACTTGCCTTCAACTTTGCCACTGCCACTGCCACAGCGAGTAGCAAGTAAGCCAAGTACCACAAAAAATAAAGAAGATAAGAGCAAAAAGAGCAAGTCAAGGCGCACTTTCAATTAATCAACGAAATTAATTAAGCCCCCCCGATCAGCGATCAGTGACTGCTGACGGTGACCAGTGACCAGTGACCAGTGATCAGTGACCAGGCAGAGCTGAGCGCTGATCTCTGAGCGTTGAGCGTTGAGCATTGAGGATTGCAACATAATTTTCATTTTGGCACAGCGTGCGTTTGTCGTCGCGTTGTTGTTATCATAGCAGGACGTGGCGTCGGCAACGGCATCGGCATCGGCGTCGACGTCAATGCTCGTGTCCAGGTCCATGTCCGCGTCGCCAGCTCAGTTGGTCAGTTGGTCACTGGCCGCATTCAATTAGCACGCATGTAGCGCAACGGTGCGCCGATAATTAAGCCAAAGTCGGAGTTAAATAAAAAAAAAATACGTTGGAGTTGCAACTGGAGCTGGAGCTGAAGCTGTAGTTGTGTGGTAAGGTATGAATTGGAGCCTGGTGACAATTGGCCCCGCACGATTTATGCTTAATGCTGGCGACCAATTGCGCAACATTTGCCTAATAAATTTAATTTTAATCACGGCACAAAATGCTACACGCTGTGATTAAGTCCGCTCCACGTCGACCATACCAACTACCGTTTTTTTCCTTAGCCATGATAAGCTGCAGTGCAGCGATCAAAGCTTACCAAAAACCAGCTTAAAGCGTTCTCTGCAACATCATCTCATGAAAGGAGAAAGCCACAAATACTATATAAATTGTACCTGATATCAAATTGTGAGCATTTGACTGAAATTCATCAGATCTCGAAACTTACTCAAAATCGAGACAATTGAGTAGGCAAACAGCGCATAATGCTCAGTGCTTCTGCTGGCCATTAATAGGTAGAAAATCAATTCTGTTATCAAACTTAGCAATTTTACGACATTTTGTATGGGAAGTAAGTAGTAAAGACCAACTGGCTGTGTACTGACAATCATCAAGATCTTGTTTCGATTGTGTTTTTTTTTGACAGGACTCACATCAGCAGCGGCAGCCAGCAGCAAAACGCCGGCAATGATATTGATCTGGGAATGAAGAATCCATAAAACGAGCATGCGTGGACAAGAGATTGCAATTGTATATAGTACCACAAATATACAGCCGAACCCAAGGCAGATAAGATAGTAGGCAAGTATATAGCAACCTGAGCGAAGGGATATACAAAATAAAAATTTCTTTAAAAAAATCTTAGCCATGATTTACAAATATTTTTGAGACTATAATTCAATAATAAATGTTTAATGTGACAAACTTTTCAAAACTTAAATTCACGCAAAATACAATGGTTTCAATTTTATATTTTTGTATATTTTACATCAATTGCAATGCTGCAATTAAATAGAAAAATTTTAAATATTTATCAGTAAATTTAAATTAATTGCGTTAGGTAACCAAATTGCAAGTTCTCAGAAAACTTTGATACTCAAATGGTTATCAAAACTTCTTCTTTAAATTAAATTCGCTGGCTTTGATTCATACTTCAATTGTTCAGTTTACCAATCAGTACTTCTACTGATCTGGGACCTTAAGAATCTGTAGATGTATCTAAATTTTATGTAAATATTATGTTGCCAAGGGAACGACCAACAAACTCTTATCAACGTCCAATACCGTTGACACAGGAACTGTGTCAGGATATGCTGGACAACGAGGGCTTTGAGTATCAGACGCCACCTGGCTGGGATGAGTTCGAGAACTATAGTTCATCAGGGAAAAATAATGCAGAGCAGTTAAGAACAGGCAAAATTTTGCCATATCCTTTAAGTTCCAGGTTGCACGAAAAGAAAGAAAGTAAACAAACCGAGAAGAATTTTACAGAACCAGAAGGAAATTATAGGAAAAAGAGCAACCCATCAAAAACGATTCAAAAACATAATTTGGAAGTACTTTTTACAGGCAGGCCCTTCAGGCATCTTAGTAGCCAATCAGATGATGAGTCAGGCGACTCCTCCAACTGCTTCAGCGAATCCGATATTAAATTAGAGATTAATAGGAATGAAATAGATGTAACCGAAATTTACTCAATGGAATCCGCGTATAGCTCGGATTCTGAAGTGGATATCTACAATGCTACTTCTCAATATTGGACTGAGTTTTCACGGGTCGAAGACATGATTCTCACTTAACTTTAAAATGCAAAGGCTTTCGAGAAAGAATTATGAGTTGGTTTTTTCCCAACAATGCAAACGGAATTCTTGGAATGTGCATTGGCAGTGAAAGTGAATTCGCTTTTTTTAATGGGCATTTTTGGTACACACATGATCAAAACTATTTAGGCCCACACCATTGACAACAAGAACAACAACACTAATAATAACAACAAGTCTCTGTCATGTAATGTGTGTATGGTGAAATGCTTTTAGTTGAGAGAGAGAGAGAGAGAGAGAGAGAGAGAGAGAGAGAGATATAGAGAGAGAAGGAGATGGAAAGCTTACCTTAAAACAAAAGCTGTGTTCAAGCCATAGTTTTCTCTCAGTTAACTATTAATTGTGTGGGATCGATAGCTGGCAGACTGCATTTATCATTTAAGCATTTAAATTTTAAGAAAAGTTCCCAAACATTATTCTTCAGAATAATTAAAGTGGGCTAAGAGCGAGCACTGGACTGGGCCATATCGCTGAGAACTTATTTTTCCTCATTTAAAGACAGAAGTATTCAAACTTGTAAAAAGTTCAAGTCAAATGAGATTTCTTAAAACACAAACTTTCACAAGTACAATAATTTCGGGAATTGATTTTATTTTTATTTTTTTCATCAGCATGAGAGAGTCAATGTCAGATCTATGACTAAAATATTCCTCAACTGTTAATACTATTGGCTATAAAGCACTCGTTTTTGTCCCGCATACACTAAATCCGAGATATACATTTAATGGTTAAGGAACTTAAACATTTTAAGGCTACAACACACATTTGACCATATATATATATATATATTTAAAGTGCAAATTATGGTCCACATATAAATCACCATTAATTTGACAGTAGATTTTACATAACTGCAGCCAACAGGTGAAAGCGAAAAGCGCAGCTGCCTGTGGACATGGACATGGCCACATAAAACCCAGGAGATGCTGGCACCACTCCAAATGGAGAGTCATGAAGAAAAACTCGCCACTTGCACTCATAAAAATTTACTACCTGACATTGCATGCAAAATCGAATTGTGTGCTAATATTTGGCCGAAAACTGCACAAGAGATCGCCTTGGGGGCCACCTTTTCGACATGGATATGCATGTGGATATGGACGTGGACGTGGACGTGGACGTGACCGTGGATGTGACGTAGTCACTGGCAACGTGAGTAGTTTTCCCAGGGCCTGCATCAACGTTTGGACAACAATAAAATCATTTTTGCATGTCTAAACTACCAAATGCCATTTAATGCTGGGGCAAAGAGGGAGTAATGTATGTGTGTGAGTGTGTGTGTGTTGTGTGTGTGTGTTTGAAGTAATGCCAGCAATGGACAATGTCTGCATTTGTCCAATCTCACAAGTGCACACTTGATGGAAATGCAGCACCAGTGAAATTGTTGTCAAATGGGTAAAAGTTGTCATAAACCCAGCCGTGTCCAGAGCCTGACTAAACCTTTTCCCCACTTTACCTAAGGGTACTATAAATTTAATAACCTTGCACATGGCCACAGTAATCGAGCCATTAACTTTGGCTATTGCATATCGTGAATAAGCAATAAACTATATATATATATATATTCATCTAACAGACTTTTAGGCTGTGATTTATTACACATTAACTGTTTTTTTATTTATCTATCTGTGCTTAAATACCGAATAATTTATTTTTAATTTTAAAATATATATATTTTATAAGAGAGTATTTGAAATTATACCAAATACACCTTGCTTAATGGTTTTTACCACATTTTTAACTAACTTGACAAGTTTAACCTAAATTTAAATAGATATTTTATAAGAGTTTTGTTTTGTCCTTTATTTGGGCATGTTTTTTACATTGATTGATTTATTTGAATAAGAGTTTTGTTTGGCCATATTTGTGCATGTTTGCATTGATTGTTTTCGGCACAAGCTGCTGTTCCATAGTTGGTACTGGTTAACATGATTATGCAAGGTTAACTTGCAATGGTGGGGAAATGGCCAAGATGGGATTGCAGTGCAAGAGATCGAATGAGCGTTTATTAAACAATGTTTGGAATTTTAAACCTTGCTCTTTAGCTTAATCCAAGTCAAACAAAATGCCAACAAGAAGTTGCCGTTGCCGTTGCAGTTGCAGTTGAAGAGTTGCAATTGGGAATTGCAGGCTGCGTAGCTTGTCAAAGACAATTACGCGGACGATCACAATTGAGTGACTGATTGGGGCGGTTAGCTGATGCGAGAGGGGGGAGGGGGGAATAACCGGAGACGTTGAGAAGGTGTCGCGACAAAATGCCACGCCACAAAATGTATATCCTCGAGACGTCGCCAACTGGCGACAATAAAAGTGCAAAGCAATTTGCAGACGCGTCTCTAATTGAGCCCAACGGCTGCCCAATGCCAGCCAATGTTGTACACACACACACACACACACACACACACAGAGAGGGTGCACACGTGTGTGGCACTATGCTAAAATTTATAGGTATTAGCCATGGCTAAGTGTTTGGCCGATAAATGGAGAAAGGTGCTTTGATTTAGTCCAAAAAGGTTTAACTCGCTCGCCTGCCAGGTGACAATCAATTTGTATATTTTCGCTTGAAATTATTTCTTTAATTTTGCACACACATGCAGCGAGCGAGATAGCAAATGGCAAATGGCAATGGGAATGGGGCGTGCGGGCGAGCGAGACGGCATGTGATTGGAATTTCATTTAGAAAGTTGCACCAATGCTGCAAAAAAAAAAAAAAAAAAACGAATGCAGAAATTTGCATTTGCCAAAGTCTGAGCGACTGCATACAACAACAGTCAACAGAGATCAGACTCCATCCAGACTGTTGCGACATTCTTGTTGATGTGGGACGCCTTCACTTTTCACTTGAAGGCTCAAATGGGCCTTAACTGGGTCATTTAATAATAAATGTTATTTCATGAGATTATTCTAATTCCGTCAATCATTCCGCAAATGCAACTAGCTAACCAACCAAGTCAGGCTCGTGCTTTATTGATCTTGTTTTTTTACTATTTTTATCACGTTTTTTCATGTTGTTTTTTTTTTTGGATAAATTTCTCGATTTTGATCTTTAACTTGTCTTGACAGTCAGACAGAGTCAGTCGATGCTGTATGCGTAGATGATATTTGCCACTCCTTTTCTGCCCCGTTACTGCGTACTACTTCTGATGAAATGCTTTCTACTTTGATTCATTGTCTTTGTTGGCTGCTTTGTTTTGGAAATTCAGTTTCTGAAAAACGTTTCGCTTTAATGGCTTTTGATTGATTATCGCGTGCCACGCTCTGTGGGTGCTCCAGCTCTAGCTTCAACTCCAACTCCAGCTTCAGCTCCAACTCCAGCTTCAGCCTCCTCAACCTTAAATCCAGCGTGCTGCATGTGTGCTGTTTGGCCCACGTTTTCTATGATGCTTTTGTGGGTTTTTTTTATTGAAGTATGCTTAATTAGCTTGATGTGCGCCTGTCCCTCTGTCTGTCTTTCCCTCTGTCTGTCTGTCTTTTTCTCTCTCCCGACTGCACGTGCTGTGAGTTCCTGGTACATGAGCTGAGTGGGCATAGACACAACCAAACGTTGCATGCAATAAGTTCAGAGTTGAGACATATAACAAGTTTACTTTACAAGACACTATTCCAATAACGCTGCAACGTGATGTGCCCAATGCGAGCATTAAATGTTAGCACTCTATTTAATTTTATTTTTATTTTTTTTTATATATTTTGTGTGTATTATGACAAGATTTAGGCATTAAAAAAATTAAAAGTCTTATGCTGTCCTTGCACTAGCACAAAAATGTCATTTCATAAAGTTCATATATAAAAAACAGAGGCTTCAAAATCTAAGAAAATGAAAAGTTCACTTAAACCTTTGTAAACTGATTAACATATTTTGGTTTAACATTTAAAAATGAGATAGTTTTATTGAGTACTGATTAGAAGTCTGTTAAATTATTCCTAATTTATTGCTATTTCTTAATGGGGATCTTTACAGAATAATATAAATATATATATATAGTATATATTTCTTTATTATATTGTTATCCATATTTTATATAACTGATTTTTCCTCGTAGCTGTCAAAGAAATAAATTTAATGGGGAATCTTAACATAATAATATTTGTATATATTTATTTCTTATATTTCTTTCCATATTTTATATAACTGATTTTTTCCTCGTAGCTGTCAAAGAAATACTTTTTTTTATTATATATTTATTATTTAAATTTCGTATGTGTAGTACGGATTTTTCGAGTGAATTTTTAAGTACTTTAAATAAGACTTTAAAGTACTTAAAAATACACTCAAAAAAATGCATACTACCAAAAACGTTTTCTGCTTCTGTAAATTGCTTTTGTTTCTGGAAAATAGTTTTTTTTTTCTGGCTTATTTATCATTGAGGCTCATTACACGAAATATGCATGAATTTGCCTGTCCTACGCACTCCTTTTAAGACTTAAAGCAGTAAACATTTTTTTGTTGTTGTTTCAGAATGCTTTGTTGTTATTTTGCTGTCTCATGGAGCATAAAAACTGTTGCATTGTCTCGGACTGTTTTTTTGTAAGGCGGGGGAGCCTGGAGGCTGGAGGCAGCTGGCTTGGCTCCTGGCAATGGCCGATGGTGGGTGATAAATGTTAAGAGGCGCGCGTGTGCAGGCAGCAAGCAGCTTCCATTGAAATTAGTTATTCACGCGGATCGTTTAAGGCAATCCAACACCAAGAGCCAAACAGGCTAACTTGGTGGAGGCGACTCTTGCCAACTGTTTGCAACTGCTCTTGGCTTGTTGGTCATGGCTTGTCAGTGATGGCTCCGCTGCTGCCACTGCTGCTGCTGCTGCTGTTCCTGCTTGTGGCTTTGGTTGTGGCTATTGTCGCCGCTTTTGTTTTAATGATCGTGCCTCTTGGTGACTCTCCTGTCTGCAATGTTTTGCCAGCTCATTTACCGCTGCGGCAAACGGGATGACTTTAGTGGCATTGGCTTTGCCACCGTTGCTGCTTATCAGTGCCACATTTTGCATGTAGCAGGCAAACTAAAAAAAAACAACCAACGTTCAACTTCTTGGGCATTTGTCAAAGTCCCCCCCACATACACACACACACACACACACACAAACACACACACACATAGATGGAGGGACACTTTACATGTGTCTTTGTGTCTGTCTTTTTTTATGTGTGCTTTTAGCCATTTTATCGTCGCTTTTGGCTACTGCGGCGCTATGAGACTCTTTTTCTAATGGCTCATTTCCTTGCTGCTGCAGCAGCCGCAACAACAACGGTAATTAACCTGTGCATGTTAATGAACTTCAAACCTGCCCCCAGAGCAACAGCAACAACAACAACAACAACAAAAGCAGCAACTGCAAACTGCAAACTTTATGCAGATTTTTGTCTACCGAAACCGAAGTCGAGTCGAGTGGATGCAGAAGTCCATCGAAGTAGTCGCTTCATGGTTGGCGCTAATGCAAATCTCTGTGTGTGCTCAGGCATTTTGAGCAAAATGAGGTTGTTGTCGTGCCGTTGACAATCTAATTAGAATACAAAACGCTTTTAGCCAACTTGCCAACTGGCTGCAAAAGTTTCAAGTTCATGGTGTTGACATATGTAGCTGGTACAAGCCGCAAACTCCACCTCCAACTTGCTCGCAACTTGCAGCAACCACTAATGCCTACCTCATCTGGCTGGGTCGATCTGCTAATGGGCTCTTCATGCTAGTGGCTCAATACCTTATTGATATCATATAGGACAGATCCCATACAAAACCGTTTTTGGATTTTAGATTTTGATTTTGCCCGCTTCACTGCCAAGTTTTCCAAGCCATTAATGCGATTAGATGGAAAGTGCCGTTTTTGGTTTCCATTGAGATGCACCGATGAACCCTGACTGACATCGCTGCCACAAACTGTCAAAACCATTGGCATTTATAATGAGTGGAAAGTTGGCAAAAATCCTTGCCTTAATATTCGATTACCAATCTCCCATTACTTATATGGCTACAACAAAAGAAAAGTTCAACTTTATTAACTGAATTATACAAAATTCACGATTTATTTACGATTATTAAATAGTTTGATTTTCTTTTTTAACTTTAATATTATGGTAATAACTATATGGACTAGGAAAGTATTGATAATATTTATAATATAATAATAAAATACCAAACTTGGAAGAGTTTAAACAATTTGCAGATATCTATACATATGGATTTGCCTATTGATATCCAGGTGAAGCATCTTTTGTGGGTATATAGACCACTTTAGTTATTCGATGACCTTTTGAGCTGTGCTTGGAATCGTTGCTCTGCATATCAATTGAATATGTTATTGCCATTTGGGCACAAATTGCATTCACACACTCATAAGCCGTCAGTGGCAACTGGATTGGCGACCATTGGCGTTGCAACAGTTGCAACAGTTGCAACAGTTGCAACGGTTGCAAGTTCACTGATTGCATCACATGACCTCATTTTTCGCCACATTTTGCACAAATATTGAGTTGGGCTGCTTATTTGTTGATTGCGATGGAAAGCGTAGCTGTTGTTGCCTTTAGTTTGCTCCCAAACGAACCTGGCTAAGTGGCACACTTGGAGAGCACTGGCAGCACTTGGAAATGCAATTGCAGCAAATTGGCCAAAGCCAAAGAGGAGCAAGCAATAACAACAATACGACATGGAGGAGCATGAGGAACGGATGAACGAGGTACAATGGGGTCAGTTTAGGGCGATGGCATTGCTGCGATGTTCATGTTGCGCCTTGGCCATGTTCTCTAATGTCAACTCATAATGCGGCAATGGAAAGCGTAGCGATAGACGAGGGGTATAGCAAGGGGGAGGGGGTGGTCCGTGGGCAGTCAAAAGGAGCTGCATAGCTGCTGTTTTGGCTGCTGACCCACAAAAGAGGCAACAATATTATTGATGCAGTTACTGATGTTGTTGTACTTGTTGTTGTTATTGTTGTTGTTGTTGTTGTTGGTGTCATTGCAACTCGGCTCGACACGAACTTTGCCTGTGGGGCCCCGTTTGAGTCGCGTTGCCAGTCTCAATCTCAATTTGGTCAATTTGCGCGCATTGACCAAGTTATCAGGCTAGCCTGACCAAAAGCCATAACAATTGAATTGAAATGAGACAAAGTCAGCTCTCGACCATATTCCAAATACATTTTAGGGGCGTTCCCACCTGATGTTTCCTTCCATAGCTCGATGCATAAACGGATCGTTCAACACAAAACAAAGCAATAAAACCAAAAAAAAAACAAAAACAAAAAACAAGCAACAAAAAAAAAAAACTTTTCACAGTTTTAAGTTTGGAAATTGTCGCCGTTCTGTGCTGTCCATGTTGCAGCTCCTTGTAACTGTCAGGGCACCGAAAAACAATCATTAAATTGAAAAAGAAAAAAAAACGAAGAAATAAATAAATAAAATAAGAAAAGGGTACCAAGTGCAAAAGGTTACAGGTACAGCGCCCAGCGAACAAAAACAAAAGTCAACAAACAAATGAAACAAATGAAATGCAGCAAAAAAACATCTTCAATAAGCCGATCCAAAAATGCTCTTCAACTGATGGGTTTTTTTTTTATAAATAAGTCTTACAATAATAACTAAACTAGAATAGAATTTTGATAATATATTCTGATAGCAGTTAAATGATTAAATAAATTACACTAATTAGATTATATTATTTCCTTTTAATGATTAAATAAAATACACGAATTAGATGATATTATTTCATACAGTATTATTTAAATAAGTCTTCCATTTAATATCTAATTTGAAATTAAAATTTAATGATATATTCTGATAGCAGTTTAATTATTAAATAAAATACACTAATTAGATTATATTATTTCCTTTTAATGATTAAATAAAATACACGAATTAGATGATATTATTTCATACAGTATTATTTAAATAAGTCTTCCATTTAATATCTAATTTGAAATTAAAATTTAATGATATATTCTGATAGCAGTTTAATTATTAAATAAAATACACTAATTAGATGATATTTTTCCTTTTAATGATTAAATAAAATACACTAATTAGAAGATAATATTTTATTTCCAGTATTATTTAAATACGTTTTCCATTTAATATCTAATTTAAAATTGAAATTTGATGATATATTCTAATATCAGTTTAATGATTAAATAAAATACACTAATTAAATGATATTATTTTCTTCAGTATTATTTAGAAACATCAATTTTCGAGTTTTCTTTAATATCGCATTTATTTTATTTGTATAAAAATACTAAGTAAAAAATCTTCTAAATTTATTTCTTTTATTGAGCAACTGTGTTTATGCAACCTTTGCAGCAGAGTGGTTATGGCCATTGTTAAGGGCATTTGCGACTGTACAACCTGGCCAAAAGGAACAGCAACAAATAAATCTGACAAGAGTTGCTGTTTGGAGTCGCTGCTTTGACTTTAGAATGCACCGAAAACCCGCCTGATGATGAAGTGATTTTGGGACGGGGGACGCTGCAGCAACGCCAATCGGCAGTCGAGATTTGGATTTTTGGGTACTCTTTGGAAGCCCTGAAGCCCTGGCAAGGAGTTGAAGTTGAGGCTGCAATGCAAGTCGAAGTCAAAGTCGAAGTTGGAGCTGCAGTTGGAGTTGGAGTTGGAGTTGGAGTCACTGCAGCCAGCGACTTCAATGCGCACGCGCTGACTGCCACTTAACGAGCGGTGGGTCCAAAAGGAAGGAAAGCAGCCCAACGTTGCCTACGAGGGCGTTGCAAAGAGTCTCTTTGGCAACAGCAAACACAACAGCAAAAAAAGAAGGTGACAAAGTCACGAAATTCTTGTCAATTTTCAACTACAGACCAATTTGTTTGTCTTCCCAGTTTTTCAGAGCGGCAGGCGCAAAAAATAAAGTCCAACTTCGCCGCAACAACAACAACAACAAAAGGGAAGAAAAAACTACAAAATCAAATACAAAAGGCAAAAGAAAAAAATAAAAACATCGTGACAAATCGGGCTACCAAAATTGGGCGCAAATCGTAAAGCGCAGGGAAAAAAAAAACAGCGCAGTTTGTGTCGCCTTTGCCAAGGCTAAGGAAGCCCCCATATCAATAAGTTTTCCCAGCAGTGGCAGCAGCAGCGGCAGATGAGACGCCTCCATATCAACACCTTTCAGCTTCTAACAGTTAAATTGCTTCCCAGGATGGCGAAAATCTTCTCACCGCTCTGATTTTGGTCATGTATAAAGCCAAATGAAATTGTCTGGCACGCTAAGTGTTTTCTTCAGTTCGCGCCTACCTTATATAGCCGATTGATTGCTCCACTAACATAATCCATTCGTGGCTGGGCCTAAACAGCCACATGCAACGTGTTTGTTGCGGCCGCTGCAACATTCTCTCTGATGTTTGCCTGCAAACATCAAGCAAAATCATTTTCATTCAGGTCACAACAACAGCAACTTGCCACAATAAATTTCAATTACTTACCCACATTTTAAGACACTTTTACCGCTAAAAGTATTTACTGTTAATATTGTTATTGCTTTTGTTGTCGATGCTGATGCACAATCATTGTTCAAATTCGCCAACTGACGTGAGACGAAGATGTTAACAGCAAATTGTTGGCCAACTTTTTGTGGTAAAGACATTCCAAGATCAGCCAACGGATAGTCGATCAAAAATTGTAATTTAACTGGTGTATAAAAAAATAGGGATAATTTTAGGAAAAAATAAATAATATTTATTGGAATTAAATTTAAATTTTTAAATACTGCAATTTGTTGGCAGGGTATTCCTGCTGTTGCACAGTGCTGGAATGCCGAGTGAGTGAAATATTTTTTGGAAAGTCATCGGGCAGCGGCAATAACAAATTTCAGCGATGAAGCTGTGGTGGACAACATGAAAAATCAATCATGTCAGGACCGGAATAAGATGTTGACAAGCGGCGCTCAGATCAAAGCCATCGGAGGCAGCACATTACGAGCGCATTGTCTTTGGGGAAGACAGCCGTTCCCAGTTGCAACTGCAGCAGACCGATTCCCGAGTCAGTCAACTGAAAAATGCGTAACAATATTTATGTTATAGACGCATTGGGGGGAAGATGACAAATCCAAATCCGTTCGCATAACTCGATTTAGAGTCAGAGTCAGAGCTCAAAACATTGACGCCATATCAAATAGTCGACCGCCCAGGCGACCACACCCAGAGTCGGCTCCCACTTGATCCCGGCTAGCGCCTGGCTAGCTGCCAAGCTGCCAACTTGCCAATCGCCCCGCTCCAGTTCCAGCTTCAGCTACAGTTCCAGTTCCAACAGGCAACAGCGCCACATGTTCGCCTTTCGTGTTTGTTGTTTTGATTTACTCTGGCACACGTTTTATTTATAGACGATGTAGCTCGCTCCCTCTCCCTCTACCTCTCGCTCTGCCTCTCGCTCTGCCTGCAACACAGTTGGGCACCCTGTTGCGTCATCTATGCGTCCGGTGGGTGGCTACCCGCCACAGTTGTCCCGCTGTCCAAACGCTGCCGACTCCTTGCCTGCTGTCGCTTTTTAATTTGGCAAATTTATACACACCACGTTGCACGTTGCACAGTAGTTCAAAGTTGTTGTTGCCGTTGTTATTATTGTTGTTATATTATTGCCCACAATTGGTTTATTATAAACAAGAGCAATTCAAAGCACTGCTCGATTGTGGCATACCCTGTCTGCAATATAGTTAAAAATACTTCCATAGCAGAAGGGAAACTCTTCCTGATGAAAAATAACGCAGTATATGAAATTACTTAAGAAGATATTTTATTATTTATAAATATTTTACTAAACATATGCATAAAATAAAAGTTGATAATAAATCTGTTGAAAATTATGTTATTTAACATTAAATGCAACCTTGCATTAATACTTATGTTAAGTCTCTCATTAATCGATATTTATAGTGTTAACTATAAGAACAGTCTTGAATAAACTTTGATTGAGTACACAACACTGGTGAGACTCAGTTAAATATTTTTATCCAAGCACTACCTAAGGCGGGAAAAGGCTTTCGCTTCAACAAAATTTTAATAAAACGATTCGAATATTTTTAGTTTTCAATTTAGTAAACAGATACAACTTTACGCATTGAAATTGTAGGGTATTCAAAATTATTGTTGATTCATAAAATGGTTTTATTTGCTCATTTCCACTTTCAGGCCACCCACTGCTTTAAATTTCAACAAATTTACACACCAGGCACTCACACACAAACACACACACACATACAGATACAGTTCGAGACTCACACACAGCTGCTCAAAGTAACCGCAGCGAATTTGTAAAAAAGCGTTGTAATTTTTCAGCTGCAAAATCCCCAAAGACACACTCACACAAACACACACACACATACACTCACACACACACACTGAAAGTAGCAACAGCGAGAGGAACAACAACCGTCAGCTTAATTAATAGATTTATCGCTATGACTGAATATTATAACAAATTGGTAACGAATTAATCCTTTCAGCCGTGTAAATCGAGCAATAACACACAAGCGCACAACACACACACACTTCTCACACACACACACACTTAACAACTGTTAAACATTACTCATACGCAGCAATGCACCAGCAGCAGCAAGACCCTGAGGCAGTGAGTCTAATGAGGCAGCCCTCATTCGAGTTGTGTTGCACAGGTCAATAAAAAAGCGTACAAACTGCATTACAGACTGGCCGCGGTTCTGGGGCAGAAGACCTCCAAGTTGCTCCAGGTATTGCCAAATATGGTGTTGTGGCCAAAACCATTGTTCCGGCCAGCATCTTCCTTGGCCTAGGCCAAGTTGTGATATTTAAAATTTATGTGCGCTTTTGCCGGTTTTTTGCTACCAAAATGCCCGGCACAAAACTACAAACAAACAACAAAAAACTGTAGAAAAATAAATAAAAAATCAAGTAGAGGGGAGTGAACGACTAGCAGATACTCTAGAGTTTTTTTTTGATATTATGCTACACTTGTGATATTAAATACTCCTATATAGACACAGTAAATTAAATGGACTGGACAAAGATAGATGTGCTCAGATTCGAACAACTATAATAATATGCCCCGATTCTATTTGCACAGGGTAGTTATTTAGGAAGGAACCTGTGGGCCTCATAGCTGTGGCCCCGCTTCGTTGGGCTTCGACAGGCAACACATGTTCGGGCTGCGCCTTGGCGTGTGTTTATCTTGGCCAGGCTTTAATGATGATGCTGTTGATGCCGCTGCTGACGTTGACTCTGCGACTCTTCGAACTGTGCAGCTTCTGTGCACATCTCTGTATGTGTATGTGTATGTGTATGTGTGTGTGTGTGCCACTGAGTGCCCCATGTGCCCAGTGGACTACTGTGTGGAAGCTGTCTAAAACTGATGCCGGCCAAGCTCTCAAACTATGTGGGCTTGATTTAGTGCAACGCTTCCCGACTCTTTGTTACTTATATATGTTGCTCTCGGCCTGATGGTAATAATGATGATGATGAGGCCAAAACGACGAGTTATGACTTGAACTTTGATACTTGAACTTGACGTTCCACTGTGGGTTACTTAAAGACCAACTAAATAGTTTTCCCAAACGTTTTTGTTGCCGCTAAGTTTCACATGGCCAGTGTTTTTTTTTTTGGCTTTTTTTGTTCTTCTTGGACCTGTCAACTAACGTTATTTAGAAATATGCATGGAATGTATTTATTAACAATTGAATAAACATTTTATCTATCAAATATTATATTCATTGGGATTCTTAGAGCAAATTTAATATGAGATATTAAATATTTGAGCCTTTCTTCTGCAGTTATCTAATCAAACTTCAAGTTTTAAGTGTTGGCATTCATTTAATTTACATATTTTTTTTTAGTCTATTTGAAATCTGAAGTCTGTCGAAACCTTTCAACTTTTAGCCATTGCTATATAAAATATCTCCTTTCAAATAAACATATCTGGAATTTATTTGCTATCCATTGCAGCTGTCATAGGGCAAAAGTAAATGCTTTTAATTACCACAAAATCACATTGGCCAACACAAAGTGTGCCAGACTGCGAGATACCCTATTTATATATAACGATACAGATATCAATTATGTTAATTCATCATTCATAAATTGTATATGGGATATATATATTGGTATATGGAATTTATATTCCCAAGCTGATTTCTCAAAAATATTACTGCTTTTTTCTATAACTTTATTACACCCATTTAGAGTGAATATTTTGTTACAGGGTATATGTAATGGCATCGATAGCTGAGCTGTGCTAAGCTCGCCACAGGAGAACACACACATGACTGCGGCTGACATGCAACTGCCACAGCGGCGACTTGAGGCAGCTAAGAAAAAAAAAAATAAAAGTTGACGCGACGACGCAAGTGAAAATTGCACTTGGAGTTGCATTTGGATTTGCAATGCAAAACAGTTGCACGACAATTTTGCGGCCAGCAGTGCAGCGGGCGGCACACGCCCTAAACGCCACAAATGAAAACTAATGATTTTCACTTTATGAGGTGGGCAAACCAAACGGAGGCAGGCTGCAAAATGTTGCACGCAAAACTCGCAGCACGGAAGCGAATGTCGATGTGTTGTTGCTGTTGTTGTCGTTGTCGTTGTCGTTGCCACTGACTCTGGATAGTTGGTATATGGAGTTGGCATGGAAAATTTGAAATTTAATCGCTTGCAATTAATTTGGCCCAAATGCAGCGACGAGGCGCCCCCACAGACAACAGCTGCGCCCGCTGTGCATTTTGCAAAAGCCGGGAGAGTCCGATCCGCCTGTCCTGTCCACCTGTACCCAGCATCTATGTGTGCGGTCCACGAATATCCCAAGCCGTTCGACATTTGGCAACTGGCCACTGTCGGTGGTCAAGGAAAATTGAAAAATTAACAAGTATGAAAAGTGCAATTAAAGTGGGCCACAATCGGACGGACGCAGTTGTAATTCGAGACAAGAGCTGAAAACTAGGCGAGAGAGGATGACAACAGCCAAGTCAATTCCAAGGCGTTGCCTGCACCTGAGCTCTGTGCTCAGAGCCCCCACAGCCAGCCCAGCCCAGCCTATTGCCACTGGGCGGCTTATTAATCTGCTTTTAATTGCGGTCCACTCTCCTCCAGTTGCCATTTATGTATAGGTACTTGCATGTGGCACCCCGATTCGGAGGCAATATGCCTTTGCCATTGATTAATGTGCGCCAATTGTGAAATAAATGTGTTGTTGATATTTGCTGGACCAGGCCAGGACCGGGCTGTTCCAGCCCCCAGCCTGAGGGCCCTGTTTTGGTGTTGCAGGTCTCTTTTAGCTTTGGCCAAGTTAATTGAATTATTGGCAGCGGCAAATATTTGGCAGACACACATTCATATATGTTCACAAGTGCACTGTTGGGCAAGTGGGCGTGGCTGCGCTTAAGTGCGGCTTATTAATTGCCATTTGCCCAGATGCACCAACTCTCAAATGGCAGCAGCCAAACGGGAGATTATATAAATAACACGAAATAAGAATGAAATAGTCGGAGCAGAATTTTAACATGAATTTCAAGCCAAAATCGTGTTCTCAAATTTAGTATTATTTGGGGGAGGTGAAAATCCGTTCAGTTTTGACTGTGGAAAGTTTTGACCGAATGTTGGGAGCAGAATTGTAATACTAAGTTAAAAAAAGCAAACAAATACATTCAATAAATAATTATTCCAAATATGGTTTCGTTTTCAAGCCTCGAGTTAATTTGTTATCGATTTGGAAATAGTTGTTCTTTAAATTCACGATATTGCATTCGACCATTCTATTTGGGGCTGTTCAACGTTGTTTGGCCAATGGGTTGGCCTTGAGCCGTTTGAATATAAAGCCATAAACATAAATTTGTGCGCTAATAGGCAAGTGTTGGAATCCTAGAATTGCAAACTGCGGATCAGCTTCTGGTCGATAAGCTATAATAATGAACCCAACAATTACGCAGCAAATTAAAAACAAATAATTTAGCAAGTAAATCGCTGAGCCATAAAAATCACATGCAAATTATAGTGGCTGAGAGACTAGTCTCAAGGCGAGGCAGGCGGGAGTGAAGCAAGTGAAGCCTGAGAAATTGTTGCAATTTGCCGACGCAGCAGCAGTTCCTGCCACAGTTTTCAACTCCAGCAGCGACGAGCAGCCGCTTGCGGCGCTTTAATAAAGCCCCAATAAAGCCTTAAACAAATGAAGTTATTTAAGACAGTAAAAAAAAAATGGGCAGCATTAAATGACGAGTTGTAACAAATGGTTGGCGGGGGGGGGGGGGGGGGGGGGGGGAAGAAAAGGGAAAGTTTGCTGCAGATGTGCGAGGAAAAATCAGTAAAACTAAGCAACGTTTTCATCTTCGATAGAATCTTTGTTTTGGCTTTGACTGCAGCCAAAGACAAGTGCCATAAATATTGACCTGTTTCCAGTGCGGCCGCAACTTCAACTGCAACTGCAACTTGTTGTCCTGTTTTGCTGTTTGCTTTTTGCGATTCTCTTCTCTCCACTCTTTGTGGCCCTTTTTGCTTTTGCTTTTGCTTGTGCACCTTCCCAGTTCGGAGGCAATTTGTTATTGTTATTGCTGGAGTGGAGCACAATGTTAATTATATGGGATGCATTGGCTGTAGCTTATTTAAAGCTTTATTTATTAAAGCATTTAATGTAAATTGTTTGTAAATGCCAGAGGCTATCATTATATGGCATGCGATATAAGGAAATTATATATATATGCATATAAATCAATTCCACAAGCTCTCCACGCCTCGCTCTCCACTCTCCACTAATTAATATCAATGTAGAATATGCTCAATTTGAGCTGTGCAAAGTTTATTCAGTCCGAAAATTCAGTCAGGCAGTCAACACCCACGAAGCATTCGAGGATGCTCAGCAAATTGCTTATTTTTTTTATGGACAAAAAATGCAGTTTATGGTGCGCATATTTTATGCGCATAAAGTGGATCATAAAGTAATTAATGCGCTAAAATGCGACATTAAAACGCTGTAGGGCAACCAACAAAAATTTCTTCTTGAGCGTTGCATCTTCGTGGGTTGCCCCAATGCAGCAAAGCGACTGCAATCAATCTTTTTGGGGCAGGCGTGTTTTTCAGGGCGTGTTCTGTGTGCTCTGCGTTGCACCTACGCCTGCCCAGCACTGCTGCAGAACTGCACCCAGTCAGTGTTGCCTTCGTCTTCGTCTTCGTTTTCTGCTTCTTCATCTCATTCTCCTTCTCCTTCGTCTTTGTTTTTGCCTTTTCCATGCAGAAAGTCAAGAAGATTAAGACCCTAACCACATTTTCGAGCTGGAGATCGCATAATAATAATTATGGAGCTTGATATTTTGGCATGCGTAAAAATTCTGGCAACGGTGCTTTCTTCACTGACAGCGACTGACAGACAGCAATTGCCAAATATAATAAATAATTAGCCAGGGCAAATAGGGCGTGCCAGCCGCATAAAGTGACGTGGCATGCATTAAATCAAATATTGGCTGCTGCTTCTAGAGAAAGTGTCTGCGACCCAATTGACCAAAACCACATAAATATATGCACATATTTAATGAAAAGCTCGTGCATCTAGTGCTGTAAATTGTTACAGATTAAAAAGCGATTGAATTCATAAAGCTTCATAGTGTTGCACAGTGTGTACATGTGAATAGAGCGAGCAAAGTGAGAGCGCTGTGGAAAGCTTTCGCAGATAACAGTTCGTAGCGAAAAGCTTTCGCTGATAACAGTTCACTGCGTGAAGTAGAAAATAGTCAGTCAACCTGAAGTTCAGAAACAAGCAACAGGTGCACGGAATACATAGAACATATTAGCAAACATGTCGACAATTGTGCGTAAACTTATTAGTACTGCAAACGCAGCCAAGCCGGTGGCTCCATACAAGTAAGTAAGCATATCAAGAGCAATTAAAGATCTGGAGCTGTCAATTCATATGTTGTTGTTGCAGTCAAGCTGTTGTTGCCGATCGCACTGTTTATGTGTCCGGCTGTTTGGGCCTGGACAAGTCAACTATGAAACTTGTGCCAGGTGGCGCCACTGAGCAAACAGAGATGGCGCTCGCAAATCTGGAGGCGACACTCAAAGCAGCTGATTCGGGCGTCGATAAGGTCGTCAAGAACACCGTTTTTCTAAAAGATCTCAACGACTTTGGTGCAGTCAACGAAGTGTACAAACGAGGTAAGTATTCCAATAGCTTTTCTTCTTTTTTTTTGTACAAATGCCGCTGATAAGGCAGCGGCATCTGCTGGCTTATCAGCCGTCATGGCAACACTTATAATATAATTACTTTCATACGCAAACAAAAATCGTAAACATTTACGATGCGATTGCGATGATCTGCTCTCTTTGCAGTGTTCAACAAGGATTTCCCAGCACGCAGTTGCTTCCAGGTGGCCAAGCTGCCAATGGATGCCCTCGTCGAGATTGAGTGCATCGCTCTCACTGGTCCCATCCACACTGTAACCTCTGAATAGCCATCAAAGGGATCCAAGCTGTGAACTTTAACAACACAATAAGAAATTTCAAATGACCAAGGCAAAACTAATAAAACCTCAAATTATAGTCCAATTCGTTGTTATCAATTATTGTGGAAATGGCCGTGTGGCGAGTATTAGTTTATTAGTCAAAGATTTGCTTATCTCTTCATAAATTGAGAAAAATACCAAAAACTGATATTTCAAAAATGTTCTTAATAGTATAAAGCGATTTTTGTGTGCTTGCAACAATTGATTAAATGTAGCTGCAAACTATTAACAAGCGCCACTTTAACTCATTTGTGCACTTAAAAAATAAGCTGTCAGAAAAAAATATATTTGGTATCAGCAAATGTTGTTAATATTACAAAAAAAAACATTTTTTTATCTTTATGAATAAAATTATTCAAACATCAAAGTTATTAAAAATATTTCTAAATTTAAATAAAGGTTTTTATAACTTTGTGCATTTGAGCCAAGTTTTTCTAGAGAATAGAAGACTAAACTTTGTTTTTTTTTTTGAGTGTACGACAGGCCGTAACTTTGCATTTAAACCTTATATAGTTTGCAATTTGCTGCACCAGCAATTTATCTTTGTTTTGGCCCGTTATTGTTGTTGCTGTTGTTGCTGTGCGCCTTTTGTATTATATTTCATCAAATGTTGTTGCATAAATCATTGGCAACATTCGCCACAACTTTTGGCCATGTTGCTAACGGTAGCCGGTTAACCAGCCAGCCAGCTTAGACAAAGCGTTTATTTCACATTCAAATCCAAAAGTTATTCATAATGCCGACAAGTTGTAACTCGTAGTTGTTGCCGCTGTTGTTGTTGCTGTTGCTGTTGTTGCTGTTGCTGCTGCTGCTGCTGCTGCTGTTGGATTATGCATGCTCTATATTGATGCGGCAGCCTTTTAGGCAATGGTAGTTTAAACATACGTACTACCATTTTTGGGACTGAGCTCCGTTTTGTTCAGCATTTGTTTTGATTTTTTCATTGAAATTTCAGTGAATTTGTCTGACACTCGACGGCTGCAGTTGCATGATTTATTAACCTTGTTGCACAGACTGTTTAGCATGCACTGGTGTGAATATGAATGCTCTCCCGATGCCGCACGATTATTGCCGACTTATTATTTATTATTATCATGTGGCATATTTTGCTTATATTTGCGCATTCGCTGACTGACTGACTCTATGCGGCGGCAGGAACTGGGCTGGCAACATTTTGTTGCACCCGGTGTGCTGGCAACATTCGTGTTGATATGCATGGCGTGTAATTAATTCGAGGCATATCACAATTTACATGCATGGAAATATTGTAATAAATACGCATAAATTGATGACAATAAACTGCAACAAGTGATGACCCTCTTCCCCCTCCCCCTCTCCATGCCACCGCTGCGTCCTGAAGGACAGACATTTGACATAAACACCTACGCAGTCGGACGCTTGAAGTGCTGCTAATTAATTTCGACGCACGGCCATCAAATACAGCAACAATAACAAGAAGAAGAAGGCGACAGGCTGAACCAAAGGGACGCCAGGCCAGATCAGGCCTGCATGCCACGAAAGGCAACAGCTACAACCAGCAACGAGCAACCAGCAATAACAACAAAAATAACAACTGCAACACCAACGCGGTGAAAGTGCGCATAATTTACACGCACGGGCCAAGGAGACGGACGGACAGGACAGACGGAATTTTGCGAGTTGAATGCGGCATAATTTATACACAAATTAAATGCACAACTTTGTTGTAAATTTTTGGCAATTTGCTTATCAGCATTTGTATTGCCAGTGCATATAAAACAAGCCGCATGCGGTGGCAACAAAATATTAACCCAAAGTATCAAATTACAGTGCATCTTTAAGTTGTCATAATTCAAATATGATTCGTTATATGCAACACTTGAAATATAACTAATTAGCCATTGCACATAGCAAGCTTTCACTTGTCTTGTTTAATAAATGGTTGTATGTTAATTAAATAAATATGTACATTTAAATTTGGATGTTTTGGCGCGTAACTTTGAGGCTGCATACTTTTGGGTGCGCGTGTTATTTAAATGTTTCACAAGTCAGTCGATTATTTCTTAATTTATCGAATGTTGCACATCTTGGATTTATGGTAAAGTGTAGTCATTATCTCTTATTAAATCTTTTTTCAATATTGTATAATAAAAACCTCTGGTAAACGAATGCAAAAACAACTGCTTAAATATCATCGATAACACAATCTCAATACAGGTCTGCTTGCAAGAAACTTTAGTATGACCAGCCATGCATTTGTTATCGTATATCGGAATGGCAAAATATCGAAAATTAGAGCATAACAACATAACAGCCGAATTAGTCAGATGAACTACTTATAATCAATATAAATTGCAATGCATGATAACGCAATAATCAGTTTTTTAATTGTCAACAAAACAACGGCCTCAACGATAAACAAATAATAAGCAATAAATTAGAAAAATTTCGTTAGAAACAAGTGAACACCGCTAAATCTAAAAAGGTACAACACAACAAGAAGCAGCACACACACACAAACAAACAAGCGCACACACACACATAGACGGCAAAAACATACACACATACATACGTGTTTAGTCTCTTTGCCATGTATAAAAAGTAAAATAGCAAAAAACGAAAAGGAAACATCAAATTTTCAACAAAACACAATCCGATTTAAAGGAAAAGCTTACAACTATTCGACTGCATCGCATCGCTGGTGTTTTATTTTATTTATTACTTGTTGGCAAACTGTAATTAAATTCTTGAGTTTTTTTTTAACATTTCTCTTGTGCCTTCCTGCCTAGCTGTGTGTTTGTGTGTGTGTAACAAAGTTGAATTTCTGAAAGCAGTCGAAAAGATCTCCGCGGAGACAATGAAAGTGTCTGAGAGAGTAAAAGATACAGGCAGACATGTGTGTCACAAAGAGACGCAGGCTGCGGTTGCTGCCTGCTGACTTGCAGTTGCCTTAATTGCAAAAAAAAGCAATAAAATAAATTTAAAATAAAATACCTAAACTGATAACTGGTTTTTTTCCTCTTTAGCTAACCGTCGCCCAGAAAGTTTAGTGAACGCAAAGAATTATAATTACAACAAAAACAACGCTGCTGACGACGACGACGTAATCGTTTGTTTACAAGAAGAACAACGCGCCGAAAGCAGCGCTGCCGCTGCCGCTCCGGCAGAGAGCGTACCAGCGAGCTGGAAAAGTTGAAGAGGAGCAGAGTCGACAAGGACATAAACCAAACATGAACCATCGGGGGAATTCTCAAAAGAAGGAGGGCAAAATGCGCATTCGCGCCTTTCCGGTAAGTTTGCACAAACAACAAATTTGCCGGTCAGAGCATGAGACTGCAATAAGTTGTGAACTGTGATAAGATATAGGATTAGATAAAGATATGTGATCTCTCCCTCTCTGGCACTGGCTCAGCAGGCTGGCAATGCTGTCTAAAACTGATTCGCCACAATTGTCAGAGTTGAAACAAATGAAAAAAAAAAGTTCATCTCATTTTAGTTTTAAAGTTTGCTCTCAATCTCAACTTAGTTTCGAAAAATTGTTGTGTGTTGAAAACACAAATAAAAACAGCTTAGTAAAGCAGCAGAGAAAAAGGAAACGCATTGATGACGAGCGCAGGCGACTGTATTTCGACATTTTTCGAACGCTAACGCCACCAAGTGGATGTCAATAAGGCCAACAGGCGGCAGCCGTTCCCGTGCAACACCAGCGGAACGACAACAAGAGCAACAGCAGCGGGTTCTGCCGCCTGAGGAGGAGCAGCAGCTGGCATCTGGCCAGACTCCCTACATAATTGGGGAGCACCGATACAGTTGGGAGCGTGTACTGGGCTCCCATCGTGGAGCCTGTGGTGCGCGTTTTCCAGGATCATCACACTCAACTGAAATGTACAGCTATGATCCAAGGATTAGTCGCTTTGGTGCAATGCCGCATGCAACGTCGTCTGGTTATAGCCACCCAATAAATATTAGCAGCCCGTCTCCGTCCCGTCCCCTTTATCCACAACAATCAACGACGTTTCATTCGCGCATTGTCGGCGGCTCGAATAACTTTAATCAGCGCTCTCGCAGCGTACGCAATGTCCACGGCCAGCAGCCGCAGCAACATCATCAACCACGCCCTCATCATTTGAATGTGCCGCTAATTGTGGATGCAACACAGCCAGTGCCCCGTTTCAGCACTTGTTCCACGTCAGGCACATCAGCCAATGGATCTATGTCTGTGGTATTTGGTGCCATGCCAATGAAATTGCGTGAAATCGGACGCAAATACCCATTGTGGCTGCCCGAATATAAGCGTCGAGCATTTAATGTTAGCTCCTCCAAAAATAAGAATATTTCATGTTAAATTGATAACTAACTAACCAACAATTTCTTTTTCCTTTTGTTGTGCAGGCCTCCATGGATGAGAAGTATGTGGATGACATTTGGGCCACCTTAAAAAATGCCATACAGGAGATACAAAAGAAGAACAATTCGGGCCTGTCCTTCGAGCAGCTATATCGCAATGCCTACAATATGGTGCTGCATAAGCATGGCAATCGCCTGTATAATGGACTGAGCAACGTCGTCTCGGAGCATCTGGAGCAGAAGGTGCGACAGGATGTGCTCGAGAGTTTGAACAGCACATTTCTGTCCAAACTGAATCAGGCATGGACAGATCATCAGACCTCAATGGTCATGATACGCGACATACTCATGTACATGGACCGTGTCTATGTGCAGCAACGTGGGTTGGATAATGTCTATAATTTGGGCCTTAACTTATTCAGGGATCAGGTAATTCAACTAGTGCTCTCCACTCCTAGTGGAATCTATAACTTCACCTTATTTTTGCTTTCCTTTATTGTAATCTGGTGCTTTCTGTCATTCTCATTTAGATCGTTCGTTTTCCGGAAATTCAAAAGGCGCTACGGGACAGACTACTGGGCATGGTTATAGAGGAGCGCAGAGGAGAACCGATTAATCACTTGGCAATCAAGAATGCCTGCACGATGCTGATAACATTGGGAATCAATTCGCGAACCGTTTACGAGGAAGACTTTGAGAAGCCTTTCCTTGCGCAGTCGGCGTCCTTTTACCGAAACGAATCCCAGAAATTTCTTGAGGAGAACAACGCTGGCGTTTACATCAAGAAAGTGGAGGCGCGCATCACCGAGGAGTCGTCACGTGCGACACTATATTTGGACAAGGATACGGAGCCTCGCATTGTGCGTGTCGTTGAAGAGGAGCTTATTAAGAAACACATGCGAACCATTGTCGAAATGGAAAATTCGGGTGTCGTGCATATGATTAAGAACTCAAAAACCGACGACTTAGCATGCACATATAAACTGTTCTCACGCCTCAAGGATGAGGGCCTCAAAGTGATAGCCGATACAATGTCTGCGTATCTGCGCGAACAGGGCAGCATGCTGGTCAAGGAAGAGGAGAATGGCACCACAAATCCCATAACATTTGTGCAAAACCTGCTCGATCTGAAGGATAGATTCGATCAATTTTTGCTCCACTCATTCAGCAATGATCGGCTCTTCAAGAATGTCATTTCCGCTGACTTTGAGCACTTTCTTAATCTGAACAACAAATCACCCGAGTATCTGTCGCTATTCATCGATGACAAACTGAAAAAAGGTGGCAAGGGTGTAAGTATTACAATATATTATTTTCTTAATTCATTCATTTTGTTATCATTGCTTAATAATATTGATTCTTGCAGATGAGTGAGCTTGAAATTGAAACCATACTGGATAAAACGATGGTCCTCTTCCGATTCCTACTTGAAAAGGATGTTTTCGAGCGCTACTACAAAACGCATTTGGCCAAACGTTTGTTGCTCAACAAATCAGTATCAGATGATTTTGAAAAGAACATGATATCCAAACTAAAGGCAAGTGTAACAAACTATATAAAATATTAATTAATTCATTAACCGTTTCATCGTTCTGGTTGTAGACTGAATGTGGCTGTCAATTTACATCAAAACTGGAGGGCATGTTCAAGGATATGTCCGTCTCCAATACGATTATGGATGAGTTTAAGAATTATGTAAATAATAATAGTTTCTCATTGAGCGGCGTGGAGCTTACGGTGCGCATACTGACCACTGGATTTTGGCCCACACAGGTAGATTTACAAACGACTATTTGTCAAATTGATTACTAATGAGGTGAGCTTTACCCTGTAACCACAGACGGCAACGCCCAACTGCAACATACCCTCGTCGCCGCGCGAAGCCTTTGATGTGTTTAAGAAGTTCTATCTGGACAAGCATTCGGGTCGGCAACTTACGTTACAACCGCAAATGGGTGAGTACTCATCGTTATAATTGTGCTTAGGCGGCACAGCTCCATTTACTTTGTACTAAGAGTATTTTTATTTAATTTGGAACACAGGAACTGCCTACATAAATGCCGAGTTCTATGGCCGCAAAGCGAACGACAGCGACAAGGATAAGGATGGGCCAAGCTCAAGTTCAAATGGCTTCGCAGTGCCCACCACAACACGCAAGCATATATTACAAGTGTCTACCTATCAGGTGAGTAAATAAATTAGATATCTTGATTTCTATCATTCTTATACACGATACTATTGTAGATGTGCGTTTTGTTGTTGTACAACAATCGGGATGTGCTAACCTATGATGATATACACCAAGAGACGGATATACCCGAACGCGAGCTAGTGCGCGCACTGCAATCGCTGTCGATGGGTAAGCCCGCACAGCGTTTGCTCGTGCGCAATTCCAAGACGAAAACAAAGGATATTGAGCCTTCGGACGAGTTTTATGTGAACGATGCATTTGTCTCCAAATTCCACAGGTGCCACATATAATTGAATTTTCACTTACAATTAATTTAAACTATTCATTTCATGCAGGGTGAAGATACAAACTGTTGCTGCCAAGGGCGAATCGGAGCCGGAACGAAAGGAGACGCGCGGCAAAGTGGATGAGGACCGCAAGCATGAAATTGAAGCGGCCATTGTACGCATTATGAAGGCGCGCAAACGCATGGCGGTAAATTATTTAATCTTGCAATTCATATTGACAATAACAACTAATCAATTTCGCTATCTATTGCAATGTAAACAGCACAATCTTCTTGTATCGGACGTAACGTCGCAGTTGAAGTCACGTTTCTTGCCCTCGCCCGTGTTCATAAAAAAGCGAATCGAAGGCCTTATCGAGCGTGAATATCTGGCGCGAACGCCGGAGGATCGTAAGGTGTACATTTACTTGGCTTAAATGGCATCCACATCCCATCACTCATTTAATCCGTTGGCAGCATACTCATCATTTTGCAATCGAAAGCTTGACAGACACGAGCAACTGCTACATCTCCTCTCAAGCCAATACAAATGTTTCCATTTCCACAATAATTCGGTTAAAAGAAGAAAATATCCACTTTCAATTCAGCGCCAATGCAACAACAACAACAAGAATCCTATTTTTTGACCAAGATGTTACAACAATTATATAATTCAACAGACAAGCGCGAAATTTGTTAGCCTGACACATTAAAAATTGAACAGTTATTGCTAATCTTTGAATGGCAGAATTCTCCGATCTATTTCCGTAATGCCATTGCTTTCTATAATGTCGACTATTCTCTAAATTCCTTGAAAGTTTTTATTTCACGCTACTTTTCATTCTTCACAATTATCTCGGTTTTGAGGCACAAAACATGCGCCACAAGTTAACAATTTAGCAACAATAACAAAATTTATATCAATAAGTCCACAACACACACACTTACACGCACATACACATCCATACCCAAACACACACACTGGATTGAGAAGCGTAAGCGAAGCAAACGTAAGAATTAATGCATAATGCAAAACTTAATTCTAAGAAGCAGTATAAATTTTAGCTAAAATAATAAATTTATAAATGAATAATAAATTTAGTGAGCGTTTCATGTACATTTTTACGTAACTCTCGAGCCGTCGAAGAGCAAAAATAAACCCAACCATATTAAAAGTCAAGCAAATATTTAAGATTCAAGTGAACAGACTTTAAAATATAGACATTTTTAAATCGATTTTTTAAATACCTTAATTCGCTCATATTCGTGTGCAGGCCCCTTAAACTAATGAAAAACTAAATAAGTGTATGAAAGGTGTTTATCTACTATTTGATTGCTGGAACAATGGACCTAAATCCATACCAATACCAGTTGATATATATTCAACAGATATTTGTTTTTTGCACATTTTTGCTTTTTTAAACTTTAAAATATTAAGTAAGGAAGAAAAATGAAAATTTACTGCAACATTATGTGAGAGTCCATTTATTAATATAAGCGCATGAATGGAGTCAGAGGAGCAAAGCAAAAAAGCGTATAAAAAATTGTACATAAATCTTTTGTTCTTATGTATGGAAAATAATATAAATAAAACGTATATGAGCGTTATAATTTACAGTGTACGTGTTTTATGTGAAAGTTTGAAAAGAGTAACAATAAACAAAACACTATGTTTTATTTTTCCGGATGGAAAATGGGTCATTTTACATTTGTTTTCTTTGCAGCAGTTTTAGCATGTGCATGCACCTGGTTGCTGAATTCGCTAAACACACAAAAATTATTGTAACATACTCTTAGGAAAACGCATGCAACGGGCATATGGGCACCAAGGTGTGCTTAAGGACCAATTATTTTGAATTGTGTTCCAGGATTTTGTGATCATCTAAGAACTCAAATATTTGTAAACATTTCACTCGCAGACTATGTGGATGTAAGGATATGACCAAGCTATGATACATTTACTAATGTACTAATCAAGTATTCATATTCAAATAGTGGATGGAATTGTACCTTCTTTTATTTAAATCTACTTTATCTTAATTCGTATAGTCCTATCAATGGCTAAGAAAAAAATTTACTAAAACTCTTAGAGCCAATTTTGAACTTCAAGAAATTATAATGGATTCAAATGAACAACTTTTCCTTTAATAAATTGTTTCATACTGAAGTTGTTTCCGTTTGTGAGTACTTAATATACGAACATATTTTATAATTGTTAAATAAAATTGGATGTGTTTTGTTTTGTTATAATATTTTTAACGACTAGTTAACGTCTGTGTTCGGCCGCATATTATTGTAAACACACTTATCTAACCAGCAAATAGGTTGGTAAATTATAATTATTTATCAATTAAATTGATAACAAATATTGTACCACCGGTTGCACGGCCCGCCGGCCGGCGTCACGAAACTGTGCAAATATAAATAAGTTGTTTTGTGATTTGTAAAATAAATATGCTAAGTTCTTGGGCAAACACAGATACTAATACGGAGACGGAGACGCCGATTCCAGTTGAGATTCTGATGGCGATCCAATTCGATTCGATCTGACAAACTGATAAGGCCGAGCCCAAGCGCGTGTGCATAGCTGTGAGAGACAAAGAGAGAGAGAGAGAGAGAGAGCGAGAGAAAAGTGCTCAATTGGAGCAGCAAATCTTAAAAAAAAACACACGTCAATACTACTTTGTTTGAGATGCATTACTTGCAAATACCCTGTAAGCGGTTCAACTACTGATGCGTATTTGCACAACATATTTTGGATGTTATTTAAAAGAATGTATATAAATGTTTTGAAATGTTGACCCAAATCGCAACAAGTAAAATATATATTTTAAAGTATGTTGTTTATGGAGTGATACCCAGTTAAATTCCGCTTTTAGGCAAAGGGTATAACCAAGTGATATTGCCCATATTCGTAACTCTGCAACTCATGTGCTCGTAACTCATAAGTTGTGTGCACTTCAGACGCACATATTTCTGTGCTCGCTCAGTTGCCGTTCGGTCACCAAGCGCAGCGGGCAGAACGCGGTCGTGGAATTGGGTGTGAAATTGGAATTGTGGAACACTCGGGAGTGAAAAAGCTGAAATCGTAACCAAAACTGAAGCTGAAAACTGAAAACCGAGACCGTCTCGTGCGTGCGTGTGTGTGTGGATGTGTGTTGGAAAAAAAAACAAAACAAGAATATTTATACATATATATGTGAATTTATACATATACATATGAAAATAAACAAACCTACGTCAGAAGACTACAAACAAAAGATATGAACGCGCCGCCGACGCCGATTCTGCCGCAGTCACTTTCAACGCCAGCGTCGTTGCCAAGGTTCGCTTTGAACGTTAGACGAATTGAAATCTAATTTTATTTTGTATTTTTCAATTTTTTGTTAACATTAACATTGCTATTACTTGACGATTGTTGTTATGTTTTTGTTTTATGTTTTATGCTTGTTTTTTTTTTGTATGTTAACGGTTGCGTGTGTAAAGTTAGTGACCTTAGCAAAGCGTGATTTACAGTAAGGAAAACTGCATTTGGAGTCTCTGAACGACAACCGATCGAATCCAAGTAGGCCTGTCGCTTTGGGACTATCGGCATTCACTTTATTTTGCAACTCGTCACTCAATAGGAAAATCTCTCGGCTTATATTTTAATTTTTGTTCTATAAAGATATTTTAATTTTAGTTTGATAGTCAAATAACTTCATTGCAATGAACCAACGTAGAGTTTTTTGCATTGATACCGAAACAATGGGCTTGACTCCGGCCCATTCACAGGCGGTGGATCAGCAAACACCAGAGGATCATTTGATGAATGAAGTGGAAGTGAAACAGGTGAAGAGCGAGCCAGACACCACTGCAACCAGTGAGCAAAAAGAGATGTTTAACGAAGAACAGAAACCTGTCCAAATACAGACACAAATAAAGCTGGAATTGAAGTCACCGCCACATGCAACACGCAGCTTAACAAATGCAACTGATGATGCCGCCGGCTGCAGCTGTATGTGCACCAGAACATTAACAGAGCCTCTATCCACGGATATATTTCTCAATAAACTGAAGAAGATGCGCGAGACTTTCGGGGATGAGGGCATGATGACCTTTAAGATAAATAGCATATTCTTCAAGAGACTCAAGGATATCGATGGCATGGATCAACAGGGCAACGGAGATTCGGTAAGCCTAAATATCTGCTTAATATTCGTGTTATTTTGTTAATATAAATGTTTGCGGCTTTTGGAATAGCAGCTGCGTCTGGCGACATATCAAGATTGGGTCGATATGCTGATGCATGTTAACCAAGAGCTATTGGGCAATTTGCCCGCCATGGAGAAGGAGGCCTACAATAAGACCGTTAGTTGTTTTCAGTCGGTGCGTGGGGAGCATCATGCTGTGCTCGATGAGAATCGCAAGTTACGTAAAGATTTGTGTGCCATTATAAGATTGGTGCAAGAGGGCTATCATCATAACAAATGGAACACGGATGATATAACCCTGGAGACAATGACAGTCGATCAGCTGATGGGCACCCAGGGCGATCAGTATCGTTCGGAAAGTGAGGTATGTCGGCTATATACCAAATAAGTGGCTCATTGATAACCA
Organism: Drosophila melanosoma; assembly: GCA_035042045.1. Taxonomy (NCBI): domain Eukaryota; kingdom Metazoa; phylum Arthropoda; class Insecta; order Diptera; family Drosophilidae; genus Drosophila; species Drosophila melanosoma. Next base: position 2,202,957 of record JAWNLY010000183.1, on the reverse strand, counting down.
GCTTCTGATCTTCTATGGCGATGAAGATTCTAAAAACAAAAAAAAACCAATACAGATTAAGTTAGTTTCCCGCCCAAAACCGATTTAATTATTGTATTTTCGTTGTGGTTCTTGTATTTGGTTGTGATTGAAATAAAGTAGTTTAAAATTAATTTAATTGATTTAAAAACGTTCTTATTATATGCATCAAATATTTGATTTCAGGTTACCAAATGCATGAAATCGCTTGCCAACGAGATGGCCTCCAAGCATGATGAGGTCTGTAATTTGAAGGCCCAGATGTGTGCCCTGGATGAAGTGGTCCAAACGGCACGACAAAAGATCATCCTAAAGGATAAGTGTATAGCGCAGCTCAATCAACAGGTAAACAATTGTTTTTAAGGTTAATCAATTTCTTTGTTATATTTAAGAATATAAATATTTAATCTATATTTATAAAACACTTTTGATTTGTCAACGCTTTCAATTTTACATTTATATTTTTTTCAACTATTTTATATAAAATCAGTTGTGAAACACCTAAATAAAGTTTTAGTAATTCTGTTTAGTTGGCGGAACTGCAAGATTGTCTGTCAAATATGACTCAAGATTCCAACAACAAAGCGAGAATCGTGGATGCACTGGATTATAATGGGGATTTCGATGACATGGACTACACCAGCTGCTTATTCGAAGGCCTCAACGAGAAGGAGGAACAGGCCAGCGCATTGCTGCGTATGCTCAACCGGGAACTGGCCGAGTTCATCGATCTAATCAGCAAGAATGACTTTGCCGCTATAGAGTCCAGGCGACAGATACTTTCCTGCTTATTCGACAGAATCGTACGTAGTCGCAAATATTTTGCAGCTTTCTCTACAACTCTCTCTATAATTCGATCTCTCAGAACTCAGATCGCGCCGAAATGTTGCGGAAACTGGAAAATTTGCGGTCTCAGCTGCGGAATCTGGACTGCAACGGGAGTGAACAGGATATTCCGTTGGCCTGCAGCACACAGATCACCGATGATGATATGGATATGCAGCTAATCGATGCACTGCGCCGTCGCCTGTACGCCATCAATAAAGACAACCAGGAGCTGAATAACAGATGCCAGAACACCGAAGGTGCCTATTTGAATTTATCGAGAATTAATAAGTTAATCGCTTTTCCAATTTTCCAGTTGAAATTCAGCAGGTGCGTTGCACAAGGAACAACGAGCTTTCCATAAGTCTCAAGAATCAGATGGTATTGAAGCAGATTGCCGATCTGCTATACAAGCTGGTAAGTCAATTTTAATAAGTTTTGAAAATGTTATGGAAATTACTTTCAAGATAAGAAAGCTATTAATTTTTAACTATCTATGTCAAATCACGATTATTATAGATAGTTAAGCAAATATTGAAACTGATTTACCATAACAATTAGTCAACACATCATGCATAAGTTGTGACTAAAAATTCAAATATCTAATAAATAAATTCAATAAAACACTTTAATTACCTTTAATTTAGGAATACTCAAATTTAACAAAAGAGGAGTTCGATAATGAAATGTCTACCAATAATCGATATTGTATCGGAATTTTGAATATTTACAAGACACAGAAAATGCTGGAAAATAATAAGGAACAGCAGATTCAAGGAGTAAGTAAATAAATAAATTCTCAAATAATTTATCGTATTTTATGAGTGTTTATCTATGTGTTGATATGTTCCTAAGTATACCACAAGACTTCTTATCAAAATTCTTTAACAAATGCAGCCCAGCAACAGCGAGTCCAAAGCAACATCAACCACAACACAACCCGTAAAAAAGACAACAACAACAACAACAACAACAGCAACAGCAACAATAACAACAACAACGTTCGACTAGAGCCAAAAGAGTCGTTTGTTCCTCCCCTGCTTAAGCATAGTTTAAGTTAAGTTTAATTGAGCTAAGTTTACACTTGTAAGACAAGAAGAGCTTGAAGTTGGCCAAAAGTAAACTTTAGTCATAAGTTTTCATCAGCCATTGTAGTAAAGAAAGTTCCCGCCAAAATCTAAAGGCAAATGTTACAAAAGGAACACCTAAGTTCACTATTTGTTTACTATATACACATAAATATATATATATATATATATATATATATATATATTATATATACTACTATATATTATATATTTTAATACTATTTATATGGGTTTTCTTTATTTTCTATTGAAGCGCAACACTGAATTTGCCCTACACATGCAAATTGTGGAGCAAACGAGGGCTGCGACGAGTGTTGCAAAAGTTGCAACAAAATCTGCCACATTTAAAATCTTGTTTTGCTAAACTGTGGGTTGTCGGATATCCGCTAGCTTCCGGTTTTTAAGAGCTTTAAATTATAGCATTGATATGCTAAAAACTGGTATTTAGTTTTAAGTTACTTATGCAATCTATTTTTTTTTTTACATATATAGTTTTTATCTACTAGAGAAATACCACTTCCCTGAGCTAATAGACGAATGAGTTTACTTCCCCGACTATTTTCTTTTAACAAACACGACCCTCTCATTGCATTATAGGCATTAAAACTGCATTCCTCCAAGAGAAACTTACATATATACATATTTATACATATATATATATAAATATATATATATAGATGTTCTTATATATAATATGCTTTAGTTTCCCGACAGTTCAAGTATATTGCCATTCGAATCGTTTGATTTATGTATCTATCCATATATTAAAAAAAAAAAAAAACAAAGATTACTTGCGAACCTGTCGAAGCGAAAACTTGCTCTTTGTTTACATTGGACAAATACAAATCGCATGGAATTCCAGCGAGTTCAACTGCAATCGGAGTGAACTCTGAGAGGCGGGTTAGCCACTCTTCCCCCATCCCTCTGCCATCTGCAGCTAGGAGCAGAAAATGGGTTTCGTGTTATTTATTTACCCACAATCGACACGCGAGCTGCGAGCACTGATATGCATATCGATGAGCATTGCATGAGTTGATGAAGGGGTTTGCGGGGTGTGGGCAGTCATCGGGCTGAATAGCTTTAGCCGGGAGTCAGTCCGACAGTTTCATAGTCAACGTTGCTGTTTATTCGCGTGAAACAAATGAAAGCTGTCGGCGGAACAGAATACCGAATCGGAAATACAGTTGTGGCAATATTAAATCGGCGAATATATTATAATAAGCGTTGGTGTTGACAATGTTCCTCTAAATCGAGCTAAACAAACAATTTGCGTGCCTTAATTAGCTGCACCAGCAAAACTGACTCCTGTGGCAACAACAACAACAACAACAACAGCAACACTTTGAAGTGTCTGGGCGATAATATTTGCCAGGTGGCAGGTGGCAACAAAAAGGACGGATTCGTGTGCAATTAACAAAAGTTTATCCAGCCAACTGGCAACAGCCAAAAAACTTGGCCAAAAAAAAAAAGTGCAAATTGTTTTCAATTGGAGCACACAGCAGACAACAAGCAGCCAAAGTAGCTGTAAATGTGCAAATTACTGTGCCCCAAAAGTGTCGAGTGGGTGGCATGAAAAAAGATAAATTTCAATCAGTTTGTGTGTTTGACTACGGGGATTATCACGGAGTTTTAATCCCACTTAAATCAAACTCAAACTCAAACTAATATTTATGTCAGTTTCGCGAAATGCTGAAATCGATATATATTCGCCAGGGGAAAACCCAGTCTGCCACAGTAAAACTTTAAGAGTGCTTTAAGTGCAGGCAGACACCATTCCAAATAATAATAATATTTATTTAATAGCTTGCGTTGCAAGTTTATTTTCAAATCCGTGTCAAATAGTCAAAGGCAAACGGTAAAATATAATAATACACATTCAAGCCAGACTAACAACTTGTATGTATGTGTGTGTGTGTGGGCGAAAGTGCCAAAGAATTGGAAGTTTGAAACCTGAAACTTAGCCACCTTCGCCCGATTCGATTTACTTTTATTTTCGTGACAAAGTTTTAATAGCGATATTATTGAAATGAAATGAAATGAAATGGTAATGAAGCCAAAATACATGGCATTTATGAATATTTTGAGAGTAGTGCAATTTGATATCGACACGAAAGCCCAGAAATCATATTCGACACTACCAACTAACAACAGGCAACACAATAAACAATCTTCATAAATTGACAGCTGAGACAGATATATCAATCAATTGAACCAGTAGCAAATAATTGACATGGTAAGCTTGGAGTTCCCTGATTTAGTCTATGACTATCGATGCTTTCTGAATTCTGTTTTTGGATTGCAGACAGATATTGGTGCGGACTGTCCGCATCTACAGCAGTTGGAGCACACTCTCCTCCATTGCCAGACCCAGTCAGAGATACTGCAGGCCACACGTGACAACTATCTGAGCATCATTGCGGAGTTTCAGCGGGATCTCGAGGAGCTAACCGAACAAGTGGAGCAACAGCAACAACAACAAAATGAGCAAAATGAGCTCTTAGCTAACGACTCGGAACAGTGCTGCGAGGAGCCGTCGCGGATCGGCTTCAATAAACTGGAGCAACAAGTTTGGCATTAAATATATTTTGTACAAAATTCAAGAATTTTTATTTTATTTCTATGATTTGGTATTTTAAACATGAAAAAAGTTTTTTCCATTTTTTACTGCACTTTTAACTGATTATTGTTCGGTGACCCATTTTTATATTCTGATCCCATTGAAAATGGGTAAAAAAGGTAAAATGGTGTTTTGCAAATTAATGTAATATTTTTATAATATTTTAAACAAATTGATCAATTGATCAAATTATATCAAAGTCGAGATTACTCGACTACAGCGTTCTTACTTGTTATAAGTTTCTTTTTCATATTTGATTGACGATTTTATTTGATCTTTCTATGAATAAGTCTGCAAAAGCAATACTTTAATATAAACAAATATATTTTATATGAACTTTTACATATTTTCTTGTAGATTCAATATTTGGAATGCCATGTACATAGACTAAAGAATGAACTGGAAGATCGAGATCAGAGAATTAAAGAGTTGCAATCCACGATTATTGAAAACGCCAATAAAAGCGTTCAACTCAAGAATGAAAAATGCACACTTGAGAAAATAAATTGTAAGTAAAAATAATAATAAAAATAATAATTTGATTAACAATGAAAATATCGCTGATCGCTCACAGCTGAATTGTCACAAAAGGTGGACAAAATTGCTAGTCAACTAAAAGCGAAAGTGGAAGAGCACCAAATCCTATACAAGAACTATGATGATCAGAGCAAGGAACTGAAACGGGCAGGCCGTAGTGAGCAAAGTCTGAAGGATCGACAAAGTCAAGTGGAAAAACAGCGGGACGAACTCAAAACGGAGGTGAGTCTATCCAGATTATAGAAGAAAATTGCATCGGATATATTTTCACCACGATTGCAGCGCAATCTGCTATGTGTGGAGATAATTTCACTTAAGGAAAAGGAAGCCGAGAGCACGGGACGAGAGCGAGCACTCAACGAGCAGCTGAAAGCCAGCCGGAAAGAAGTGGAACAGGCTCGGTGCATCCACTGGGATATGCGTAATCAATTCAAAAAGGAGAAGTCCCAGGACAAGGTCATGCTAGATGGTTTGGTCCAGGCCAACAGGGAAATGCGGTTGGAAATTCGAGACGCCCACTGCAAGTGCAAGGAAATGCAGCTCCAACTGAAGTATGTATGCGGAGCAGTTGATCCGATAGCATGTCCCAACAGTTTGAAATCCCCTTCCAAAACTGTAGCAATCTGCAAGACGTAAGCAAACAGAAGCAACTGATTATTGACTCGTTTCGGAAATGGAAAGATGCCCAGTTGAGATCCGACGAGGCACTGCTCCAGAGCTTCAAAGGTTATGAGGATCACATCAAAATGCTGCTATCTCATTGTCATCAACAGTACGATGAGTACCACCGTCTATTTAGCGATTACCACCTGCTCGATGTAGAATTGGGACGGGTGAAAAATGGTCACCGTTCCTCGACCAACTTCGACCATCCGAGTGCCATTGTTCAAAGGAGGCAGCACAATGTAAGTGCCTAATGTTGTCTCATCCACCCTCTCTCACCAACCTACAATAACCCACGTTTCCCATTAGTTAACAGCCCAAAATGAGTCCAAATAAAAATCATTCACATTTTTAAACCGCAGATGACCAATTGCTTGAAGTTTATTTGTGACACATCGCGCCGCCTCATGGAGCAGAACAGAGCGCTTGATGACAGCAAATGCGTGGATCCCAATATTGATCAATCTCCGCAGCGATTGCCTGCCGGCGGCAGTCAGCCAAGTCATCCCACAACAGCCACATCCCAAACGCAGCGGACTTGATCTTTGGAGTAGAACAGAACATCATCGTCCAATTTATATGTGGTTCATTGTCATTTCCATTTCCACTTGCATTTTAGTTGTTTTGTATTTGGCGTTTAAGTCACATTTTTGGCCAACAATTGTAAATTTCAAGTTATAAAATGTAGAAAATTATGTGTGCTTCTGTACAAATTTATGCGCAAAATTTGATTTAAAATATAAAGTAAAGTGTGAAAAATCAAATAATATTTTCATAATTAACATAAGCAAAAATAGATAAAGTTATTTTGTGATCTGTTAATTATATTCTATTTTGCAGACATATTTCTCAAAGAGGCAAATTTAAAGCTTCATTAATATCAAAAATAAACATGGCAATCGTCTGTAATCAGATTCACTTAATTATTAATCGTATAACATCAATAAGCAATTTCTAAACTACCCATCCTAATCATATTTACTTATTTACAATTTAGACTATCTTTCGTCCAGTTGTTGCAGAAGCTTCTCTCGCTCACTGATCGCTAACAGAGCCATCTTGATTTGGGAGCGCTTCTTAACGCTCTCATCGCGTACGACATCCGCCTCTTTGGTGAGAATCTTGATGCGCACCTCACTGAAGTGTATCGCCTCCTGCATGCTCATTTCCAGATACACATCCTTGCCGACATGGACAAGTATTTTGTCCATTTTTTTGACGCGCGCCTGCATGAAAATGTTGTTGCCAATGTTGAGTTGCGTTTTGTAGCCATCCGGCATGTGGTCGCCAAAGGTTTCCAGTGTATTCTTCAGTTGTACAAACTCCATGATCTCATCGTTGAACTTATTGAGGTAGTGCTCCAAATGCTTGAGGTCCTCCTTTAACACATCGTTGATTAATTCCTCCATTTGCGCTATGCGCGCTTTGTTTGCGTTGACTTCCTGCATCGTTTGGATTTGTGCTTCTTTCCAGTGGTTTGGTCAAACTAAGCAACGCACAGCTGTGGTAACATATGGTATAATGTTATTTGCAGAACTAACATCTGCATATAGCGTTAATTTTCAAAAGCCAATGAAGATCATTTAAGCTAGCACGCCAAGACAAGCTACTAATAAGCAAATAACAGCTGATTGTATATTCTTTTTGCGTAAAAATGTGGTGGTGTAACGATAAAGCGCAACATGTGAAATATTAACACGAATACTATCGATAGGTGTAATGAACTTAGCCTGTGCAACAACCACGCATGCTGGCAGCGATGTTGCACACTTAATTTGAAAAATTGTTATCGCAAGCAGCGGTTGCAAATTGCCCTCGGCTGAGCGACGGATAGACAACTAAGCCACCTTGGAGCTAATCTGGGCACCCGCTTATGAATTCCATTTCGGTTTTTATGTAATCATCTGATCTCTTCTCGTGCCGCTGACAACTGTCGCACGAGGCGAAAAAAGTCAATTGTTTATGCACGCAATGCCAAAATGTAATAATTTCACATAGTCTTTTGATTTTGGTTTTTTATTTATCTTTCTTTGTCTTATTACTTGCAACATTGTTGTGCGCAAATCAAATTGAAATTTAAAGAAAGCCCCCGCAGGCAATCGTTACAGACACAGACGCCAGTCAAAACACATTTATTTGCATTTTTAATACATATTTAACCTTTTCATATTGCTTATTTGAACCCTTTTGAATGTTTCCTGAGTTTTTCTTTATCTCACAGTAGGTTTTGATTTTTTCGTACACATTTAAAGTTACCTTATAAATTTGCCTTGAATTCATTTAATCTGATATTTGTCAATACTACAACAGTTAAAAATTTCAGTAAATATAATTTTTAAACAAAAATGTTAAAATACGAATTATATGATTTTTTTCTGTTCTTTTTTTTTTGTTCTAGTAAAATGAATTTCGCATCGAAGACGAAACTTTTATTGGTTCCCATTACACACAACTGTGCTGGCATCGGTCAAGCACAGAAGCTGTGCCCCGGAGTCGGATTCGGTGCGCAGTTGCAGCAGGTGCGTCGTCATGCGCCTATTTGTGGACCGCCGCGCTTTCCAATGTCCGCTGCACGGAAGGTAATCTTGGGCTGGGGATCGACCCTGGCCATGATGATCATTCCGTTTTGGGCCCTATTCCAAATACCGCGTTGGTCGGCGATGCGCAATAATCGTCCGTATGGCGATGAGGCTGAGGAAGTGCAGCCGGATGAATAAACGATAATATTGCAGAGACGGAGAAAAACCTAAAAACTTTTACAAAACACACACAAAAACGGTGACTTCTTAAGACTCTTTTTACTGGGATTACGATTCTTCACATTCCTAACACAAAATGAATCGCTGTGCAACAGCGTGGCATACAAATACACAAACACATGAATATTAAAATGTTAAGATTTTATCAAATAACACAAATAAATTAAATTGTTAAATAATGTTGTCGGCTTAAAATTAAAAAGCTATTTTAAATAGTTTTATACAAATAAACTTGTTGGTCAATTTTACCTCTAAATACCAATAAAAAATAAGTCTAAAAACTGATTGGGGTGGAGATATGGTTTTTTTTTTTGTCAGTCAACACAAATATTTGGCTTATAGTCGAATACTTAGTAATTTCGCCATAAAGTAGATCACAATATGCTAGACATGAACGCAAAGCCATTTGGCCAATTAGTTAACGGCCAAAACACCTTTTTTGGCCAGCTCAGCAGCATTGAAGCAACTGTGCAGCGAGCATTTTCCTTGTCATTTTCCATGTCGCCTGCCACAAATCAAATAAAAAATAGAAAAAACAAAAACAAACTTGCAGAAAAACAGAAAAACCCCAAAACGAGCTGAAAATAATAACAAACAAAACAAAAAAAAAAGAGGCTCCAAAATCAAAGTGCCAACTTTCATTAAAAGTATTTTTCGCTCATTGCAAATGCAAGCTGCATTCAATTGTGTATTTTATTTTATTTTTATTTATTTTTTTTTTGGGTTTGTTAGCCTTAGAGTCGTCTCTCTGACCAGGTCCAAGCTAGTCGCCAAGTCGAGTCTTGTCGAATCCTCATGATCTACAACAACGTGACCTTCTTTGCCTTTTGCCTTTTTGGTGGAAAACGGTAAACACGCTCGACTCACACACACTTACACACACACACACACACACACACACACACACACACACACACAAATGGAAAAAGTAAAAACCCAAAGAAAAGTGAATTTCTTTTAAGCAAATCAACTTGCCGTACAACGCCCCCACCTGCCTCCCCCACCCCCCTCCCCTTTAGGAAACAAGCACAAAATGTGGCAATGTTTACCACCTTTTGCTAGACGCAGCAGATTCGTCGATTTTTCGGTGAAATTTCATGCGCCATTAAACTGGTTCTTACTTGCCTCCTTGCCTGCCACTTGCCACCCTGCCTTGCCGTGCGATGCAGCGTGTGAACGAGGCAGCAGGCATATGGCAGGCATGTTGCACCTCTTTCGCATACTTGCCATTAACATGCTTAATTTTCATTTATGCCACAGTCTTTGCCACAGCTTTTGCTCGGCAGGAAGCCTCGTCTCGTGGGCGTCCCATGTGGCACTCAAGAAATGTGGCGATTGCTCTGCACTTGTTTTTTTTTTATGCCGCACGTTGCGTCAGTTTAGTGTGTCAGAAGCAACCAGCAAGCAGCAGCAGGCAGGCAGGCAGCAGGCAGGCAGCAGCAGCAAGAAGAAAGTTGCCCAGATTCCAGCACAAGTCTCCTGCACCTCAGCCTGGCATTGATCCGGTTTTATTTAGTGGCGGACAGGTTCGTTGTTCCTTTGGCGCGCATTTTACTTTCTGCGACGGCTGCTTAAATTGTTGTCCACTTTCGGTCGCAATTAATTATGCGACGCTGTGCACTGAAAATGAAAGTGCGCTGCACCAACACAAATCCAAAGATGTCCAATAAGCTAAATCTTTCTTTTTTTTTTTGGTGACATGCCACAAACACACACACTCACACACACACACACAAATCGTATGATGTTCTTGGTGGTCTACAGTTGGACACCTTTGCTTGCAACAGACATCTTTTGCTGCTCCTGCTGCTGATTGTGTTGTTCCCATCATTAGGGAACCGGCTGGCTAAGTAAGAACATTGTCGCAAGGTCTTCATTATCATCAAACGCGATCGCCGTCCGTGGATGCAACGCAGTCATCGCCAGGCGTCTCATAAAAACATTTCTTTATGATTCTACAGACCCGCCGCAACCTGTTCCGCTGCCCGTGCTCCCTTCTAGGTGGCCACTTGGTGGTTGCTTAGTTTATTACACGGATTCACTGGTAACCGCAGCGTTTTGTGCTTCTCGCTGATTTGTTGCCCCATTCAAAAAGGTTCCTCGAATTGCAGTTTAAAACAGAACACACATGTGAAAAGGAGCTCTTCTAGTTCCAAGATTAAAACTAAATTTTTTTTATATATAGATTCATTTAAGTTTTGACAGTAAAAAGTTCAAATAAGTTATAAGTTGTTAAAAATGAAATATCAAAAAGAAAAACAGGCTTCTTATAAAAATCGGATGATGAAAAGCATTTTTTATTATTAAAGAATCAATTTTTTTTTTATGTATTATATTTTATTAATTAGAAATAAGTATTATTTTTATTAAGAAAAATATATTTTTAATATTGATTTATTTTTGAAATCAATTATATTTCATCACAATCATAAATTATAATCTATTATTTTAAACTGTTAAATATTTAATGCGCATGTAAAAATGCAATTTAAATGTTTTTTTTTTTTTGCAGTTCTTAAAAATTGTTTTTAAAATGGATACTTAGCACGAAATGGTTTTAGACCAAATTGATAATAAATATTACTGTTAATCATGAGTTGTTGACGTTTATATTCGCATGCTATGACTTTAATGTGGCACACAGGTCATTGTGGCGACTCCAGCTCCAAGTTGATTTATCTGTCGCTGAGGGCAACTGCGTCATTTGTACACATTAAGCTCAATTCGGATGTTTGGCAATAAAAATTAAGCGACAACGAGTAAATTGTAAATTGGTTGGGCCATTTCATTGGATTAGTTGGATAAATAAAAGCAAAAAGCCCACACACGCCCACAAATGGGAACCCGAGGCTAACGATCGACGATCGTGTCAGCGGTCCATTTGATCTAAAAATTTGGGTGCTGGGAAGGAACTGGAGCCGATTGGTAAACAATGCGATATGAAAACTGAATCTGTGGCATGTTGTCTTCACATCATCGTGTCTAGGGTAGGGGCAGGGGTGGCGTCTCTTTCTTGAGAGATTTGTTAGCCGTTAACTTTGAGTTTTTAGAGCCTGCGGTCCTCCGAATTGCGCACTCCCCATAATAATCGTTTAGGACTAAAAACTGAGCGACTCTTCTAAGTTGGTATTTCTTGGGGTTCCTGGGTTGAGGGGGGGCCTAGTGGCAATTTGGAGAGTGGCTCAATATCCAGACACAAATTATATTAATGGTCTTTTGTTTAGTGCTCCACTGTGGCTGGCATTTTGTCTTTTTGCACGAATCACGTTTTAGAAATTGCACTGCAAATAGTAGCTGGCTACAACCCCCTCGCTATCCACCCCTCCCCCCATCCACCCATCCCTTTGCCATACCCTATGAGCGAATGATCCACGTCGTCAACCCATAACCACAAATGTGCGCAACTCGAGTGGAATGGAATGGAATGGCATAACATGGAGTCAACTACGAGAGTCACTTCTCTGCCAGACGACGACGACGACGACGACCAAGTCGCTCGCTACTTGGCTTTTTGCGCAAGTTCTCAAAGTTTGGGGCAAGACTTTAAGTGCCACTTACTTTTAATATGTTGCCAAAATGGGTCTCCGCTCGACATCTAGATGGAATGGTTGATAGCGAAGGCGGGAAGGGGTTGGTTGGGAGGGAGGGGGATCGTATACAAATCGCTGGCAAGTTACCTGAAATAATTACATGCACACCAAATTAGAGCGCTGTGTCATGGAGCAGGAATTATTCTGCATTTGACATACTCTGGCGAAAGAGCATTTTGATTATGCCATCAATTGTGTAACATAAATTGAGCCAAACTTTGAAATACCAGATTAAAAAAAGAGAAAAAAGAATTTAGAAGGAAAAGCCTTCAAAAATTAAAAAAAATAAAGAGAATTAGGATTGGACTAAGTGTTATCAGTCTTACATGGAGGTAATACAAGTAGGAGGAACTTCCAAGTAATTATAAATTTTTTTATATATATATACTTTATAAAGTTGCAATAAAAAATTAGCATTACTACTCTTCCAAATTTGTACTATCCGTATCTATTTTAATAAATATAATAATGGGATCTCAATAATTATTTTTTGCTCTTTAATAGTTTTGTAAGAGCAGAATATATAATAGAGCACAGTATTTGTACATCATAATGATATCACAGTGCACTAAATCCTTATAGAGTATTAAATATTCTCCATACTAAATGAAATTTGAATTCTTTCTATCTTTTTTTGAGCGCTTTAGCCAGCTATTTATTTCCAGCTGAGGCACAGCAGAGTTTTTCTGATTACGTTCTGCTTTCACTGGTCATGGCAAATCATCGAATGAGATCGTCTGCACAAAAACTCCACTTGGAATACTTCTTCCTCTGTGGAGTCGTATCTATGTCTATGTCAAGTGTCTATCTCTATTTCACTCTACCTCTCTCTCTCTCTCGCTCTTTTCATCTCTCTTGCTCTTTCTGTCACGTTCAGTTGAGTGCGCCTTCCTCTTGGTGCGAATGGCACAATACATTTAAGCCTCTAAAAAATGATACCAAACAAATAATGTGCGTATTGTGAATGTTGTTGTTGTTGTTGCTGTAAATGTTTCCGTAATGAAAATACAAAATTACAATGAAATTCAGATATGACAATTCTGTTTTTTGTTAGGTTTTTTTTGTGTGACATTTCTAGGTTAGCTGGTCTGGTATTTGGTACTTAGTTGCTTGGGTTCAATGTGCGCCAAATGGGCTGAGGCTGCGACTAAGGTCTTTACTCATGGGTGGTCTCAATTGCTCGGCCCAAATTTGGAGTAAGCTCGGCTTATAAGCATTGTGCGAACTATGTCCTACAACCAGGAATCTGTCTATAGTAGTTCCCGAGTTGGATAAATTAGTTCCGTTTGTGCATTAATTATGAATTATTCTAAACTTTCTCATGCCAAGGCCCAGGCGATCATTAGGTCATGTAAAAAAAATTCTCTCACAATCCAAATAATAATAATATGTAATAAAGACAGAGGGAAAAAACATTGATTACCAGATTAAATACAAGAACACGTACGATAATCATAACTTTGCCTGCCCTTTTCACACTTCTTTGCTTTGCTTCCACTACAAACTCGCGCACTCACACACATACACACATACAGAGAGTAATTTAAAAGTGCCTTCGAATGCAATCGCTGCAATCTCAAACGCTTAATTGCATCACGTTTTTAGACCAAGTTGGGCACAGAATTATTACACAATTTGTATTTGTATGCAGGGCAAAGATCTCAGAGAGAGAGAGAGAGAGACAGGCAGACAGAGATAATGAGAGAGAGATAGACACGCAGCGACAACAACAATAGCAAACAAAAGAAGAGTTGAAAAAAGAAATAATGCACATTGGCTGCAATGATTTCCACACGTGAGCGACGAATTGACTAACTGACGGAATGTCAGATCAAAGGCAGACAGCAACAAAGAGATGCTTCTTGCACGTATGGAGACTTTTCGATGCTCTCTTTCCACAGCCCGATAAATCGATAGTCGATACTTATCGTTGCCACATCTGTTAATTGCAAATTTGTAAACATTTTAATATTGCTTAGTTACTTTTGCTGCTTGCGGCTTTTTATGCAATCCGCAGTTGCAAGTGGCACGCGCAACGAAGCGTTGCATCTTCTGCAAGTCTCGCTGGCACAAACTCTGACCAAATTTGGTCGTTTGATGGCTCAGCTAACGTTTGACACAGAAAGACTTGCCAACTCCAATTGGAGCTCATTTGTTGTAGAATCAAACAAAATGTTTGCATTTTGTTGCAGCCACCCCCAACCCACCCCGTGACAAAGCGGATGCACATTTCCGGTGCGCCGACGTTGCATGACAACAATGCAAACGCACATATAAAGTAATACATACACATTCACTGGCCCCGCCTCCAATTGACCAAGCGTCTGGGCAACTGCTGCTGCTGCTGCCACTGCTGTTGCCGTTGCCGTTGCCGTTGCTGCCACCCGCGCGACAAAATCTAATTGACCAAAAATACAACGCTTGGCTGAGCGCTAGAACAACAGCAATTCCAGAATGATGTTAACAGCCAACTCCAAAAAGTGGAGACTAACCGACTTTTGAATGAACTAACCCGAGAAATTATTATGGTTAGTATAAGCAGGATGTCTATTTTAATGTTTAATGTTTTAAGAGTTAAATATGTTTAAAATTTGAAACTAACCTGAAGACGAATCCCGACTAGATTCCAAATGTATCTTTGGATATATTAAACCTTAAATTTGAAAGAAATCCAATTTGCGTTAATTTAATGTTCTCATTTCTCATTCGCTCCAAATTTCAATCAATACCTTTTATTTAATTTAATTTTATAAAACTATTATATCCTTCATTTATAAAAGTTCCTTAGAGTAATATATAATTATAATCATAATATTGTACAACTCTTAAAAGTACTAAGAAAATTACATTCGATATTTATTTATTTTTGTTTACTAGCTTATTTTTTAATCTCCATCTCAACATATAGATTTATATAGATTTAAACGTCTTATTTCCCCATCATATTCCCCCCATATTCTCGAACAACTTCAATTACTATTCGTATATATTATTTTTTTTATAGGGTATTCATATGTCACTCTATCCATTCATAGTCTGGCTCATTTATTTTTTTAGTGATTTTTGTTGTGTGCATATTTTTGACTTTGGCTGGTTGAACTTACGAGTACACATATAAATTATATATATATATATCGGTGCACAATGATTCATCCACGTCGAGTCGAAGTCCAAGTTGGCCAAGAACAAAGGCGTCAATATTTTGTTTTTAGTTTTGGTGTGGTTTCCTCAATTGTGGGTTGAAGTTCGCCAACGGCGGTGGTTGAACTCGGCTATTCAATTGATAGCTACTGATTTGACATTGGTTTGCACAGTCAATTTGGCCAACAAAAAAAAGTGGCAATTTCAATGCAATATTCATTAGTTAATTCATTAGCGATGTGGCACATAAAAAACGCAGATGTAATAATATTAAACAACTGTCGCTGATGTTGCAGTTAGCTTTGCATCTGAGGACACACTTTTTATGGCCACATTGGCAGCCTGATTACGTCGCCAACAGGCTATTGGATACGGGCAACAAGGCTATAAACTGCAGTCAGCAGTCAACAGTTGTTGCCAATTAATATAAAAAGAAGTAATCTGCATATGGCTAAAGTTTTATTAAGGCTCAAGAAACAAGTCATTAAAAGTTGCGCAGGCCAAGCAGATGCTGTAATAATATTGTATGCAAATCTTTCAGCTACCACATATAAAGTTTCAATTTACGGCTCATATATCATAACTTGGTCAACAGCATCACCAGCAGCAGCAGTGTGTACTTATGGCTTATTAAATCGTAAAACTGCAAACATTTCAGGGGAGGTGAAGCGGGCTACAAATTTCACAACTGATTGAAGATTGTAAAAGAAGAAAACAGTTATTAATTAAGAGGCTAAAGCGTGATTAAAACTGCATTTCATTGAAATACCAATAAAATGTTGGCAAATATAAATAGCTAAAATTACATATGTATCGAGTGACCACTGTAGTTGTAGGCAGTAACTAAACTAATTAAAATATTGTTATTATTATTAGATTTTTCTTTATTTTTTTTTATAACACTAAGAAGAATGATGGCAGCCATTAAGGAAAATATAATTGCGGCATATTTCATGGCTCAACAGAGCATTTCCGTCAACGACAGAGATTCATAAGATTCGTAAGTAATTGTTGTTATTGTTATTGTTGTTGTAGTCGAGATTCAGTCAACAACTAATGTTTACCTAGTTTATGACCCTGTGTGCAAAAGTGATTCCAATAATATGTTGGCCAAAGGCAAAGCAGCGCAAAGCAGCGCAAAGCAGAGCAATTCGACACGACTTGACCTTAACATAATTGCTTCAAGTTGCACCTGAAGTTCAGGTGGTAGGCATGTGAAATCTGTGTTTATGTTGCTTGCCGTTGCCAAAAAAAGAAAACACATATTTCAATAAGAAGCGTTATACTTTGCTTATCAGTCGTCGCAAACACACAGCGAAAAACCGGAATCAAAATAAAAACGCAAAGAGAGAGAGAGAAAATAAGCCAGAGTGCGGTCTTTTGGCAGCCGCTCTGGCACTGTTAAATGTGAAAGAGCACGAGAGAGCTGCTGTTAACATAACTTTATTGGATAATAAGAAGCCAACATCATATATTTACAATAACATTAATTAAATGAAAATATCTTAGAGATACAATTTCTAAGCACTTAAATTTTCACATATCAACCATTTAATTCACATTCAATCATTGGATTTCAATATATTCTATGTCTGCAGAAAAAAAGCTGTGCTCAGCGGGAAAATAACAGAAGTGACAGCACTGGTGGTGTTAAGCCGACTCATGTTACGTTTTACAGATGTCAAGTTGTTGCTCAGCTAACAGCTGTTATTTAGTGAATAGCATTCGTGAAGATCGGACGTGTGTGCGCGCTTCTTGTAAGACGGCAAAACAAAATAAATCGTAAAAAGAAGAAATTAAATCACAAGCGGTTGATAAAGTGTGTAATATTATCTTTCGCTTGTGCAGTTAACATTTGATTTGACGTCAAGACAAGCGAACAACCAACAACAAGCAATAAATAAATAAACCAAGTATATATATAAAAAAAATTTAATTTGATTTGTGTTCTAATCAAAGCGCGCGCGTGATTTTGTTTAGCACTAAAGGGGGCAAAGAGAGAACGAAACGAAACTCTCCACAATCCCCAAACCAAGCAAGCACCGAGCAAGTGTTAAATGCAAGTGGCGAAGGCGCTCAGAAGAGGATAGCAAATGAGGATGAGCGCGCAAGCCAATTGCAAATAACGGCAAAGCGACAAGTGCACAAAACGTGACGACCAAAAAAAATAAAAGAGCAAAGCAAAGCAAAGCAAAAAAATAGAAATTATTCCCTCTTGTTGTGTGTTTAGTGTTTCTTGTTAGAATTAAGAGCAAATATATGTCAATGTAAATGTGAGTGTGTGAAAATCGTAATAGTAATAAACAACAATAACAACTACAACAACAAGTGACAACGACAAATTGTTCAAATGTCATTTTGAATTCTAAATAAACAAATTACAATACATTTTTTTTATATGTGGAGACGCACAGTTGCAGTTTTTTGGTTTGTTGCTTGAAAAACCGACAACCAACAGGGACAACAATTACCAACACGAAAAAGAAGAAGTCCAGCAAGGATGACGGAACTTCAATTGGACAACAGTCAACAGACAGGCGACGCTGACGTCGACGTCGTACCCGCTGTTGTCAAGGCCATAGCAACTACACCCAAGGCTACAACGGCCAAGCGTCGCCAGTTTGCCGGCGATGGGGAGGCCGAGGAAGGTTTTCTCTCCACCTCGCCGGACAGCGCCAATGGGGATGCACACGCACACACACACTCGCACACACAAACACATGAATTGCAACAGAAGAGCAACGGCGTCGGCGTCGGCGTCGGCGTTGTCGTCAGTGCAGAGACGCCAAAAAGCGCCGAACAATTGCTGTTGCAAGCGTTTCATCAGTGCAACAGTGCGGATCAGTGTGTGTCCTTAAACAATATACTGGATTGCTTCAAAGCGCCCGTCTCCGAGGATCAGGCCTGGGCGCTCATCTATCAGTTCACAGCGCTCTATCACAGAGTCGCCGCCCAGGCGCTGCATTTCCCCAGTGGCGATTACGAGTCGCAGCTGCCCACGCATTTCGAGCTGCACATGCATCGCGACGGCAGCGTTCACTTCTCCGGCAAGCAGCAGCAGCAGCAGCAGCAACATCAACAGCAGGAGCAGTTGCAATCGGCGGAGGAGGTGGAACAGGTGCCGCCGTTGTCGCCGCGCGATGACAGCGCCAGCACCAGCGGCGACAGCAGCGTCGTCATTGGTCGAGGTGAGTGTGAAATGCATCATTTGCATTTAGCTTAATCCTAGCGAGAGATTGTCCCTCCTTTAGAGCAGGTAACAAGGGATTTATTTATTTATGGCAAGATTTTAGAATCAGATTTACTTCCACTATTTGGGCATAAAAGAATTTTGCCTTTTATTTGCAAACAACTTTACTGAAATATATAAATTTTATTTAATACACATTTCAATTGCAAATTATTTAAAATTGCAAAAAGTATTGATTTTTCCGCTGCAGCTAAAATGTTAAAATGCTAAAATGTTGGGAAATTATGGTTACAGCTGTTTGTCTTTAGTTTTTGGTACTTATATTTATTAAAAAAAAAAGCAAAGTGGTTGTATTAATGCATATTTAAATAGACTAATTTAATAGAACTTAAAAAAATATATTTTTAGGGCCGTATTTTATTATTTTCCCATAGACTTTGTATTTAATAAAGGTATTTTGAATACTGTTTTAAGGGCAGCAAAATAAACTGAACTATGCAAGTTTTGTACTATCAAAATGTGTTGCTTAGCTTGTTAGTTGGTCAGTTGTTTAGTTGTTGTTGTTGTTGTTGTTGTTGAGGGGCCGGAAAACCGGTTGAGTTTGGCCAAGAGAGGGTCGCTTGTCGAATGGTTTTCGGCAAACGCTTTCATTTTCACTTAATAAGCGACAGTTAACTTCTTTCTTTCTTTCTTTCTTTCTTGCCTGTCTTGGCTGTCTTCATTTCTTCTTCTTCTACTTATTGAGGGGGGCCTTTGATGTGCGTTTCCGTTTGGCAAGCGAAACAATCCATCTTGGCATTGGCATCGCCGTTGCCGTTGCTGTTGCCGGTGCTGTTGCTATCGTCCACTTTCCAAACAAACAACCCACACAGCAACCAGCTCTCTGATGACCTGCGCTTTAAGTTATGCACCCAAGCCGCATTGATTAAGGTCTTTCTTGCCCCTCCCCCTCCCCCTCTCCGTTTCTGTCTCTGTCTCTTTTTCCGATTGCGTGTATCTTGGGAAAGTGTAAACTGTGACTCCCCTGTGGGGAGAGGCCATTGCTTGCCATATAGCATCCATACCTTATCGAGCATATTTTCTCGCATAAAGCGCATCCACTTGCCTACACTACACTGAAAAAAAACATGCGTTGAAATTGAGTTCATAACATAGTTCTAAAATACCAAAATGTACATTTTCTAACTTATAATTTGGAAATGTTTCATAAAAAAATTATAAATTTTCGATCGTATTTTTTCGAGTGTAGAAATTTAATTTTATATTTTCTGTTTCTTGCCTTGTAATTGATGAGGGTCGCTCATTGGTAAGATTTCCAGATTTTTTTTTGGTTTTGTGGCTTCATTTGTGTTGTTGATATTGTTGTTGCCACAGAACGTGTCTGACTGTGGGATATTGTTGTGGCATCCACAACTGCTAATTGTTTAATCATTGGTAGAGCTGTCAAAATACAGGTTGCCGTAATCTATGAGCTTTTAGATAAGATGCGTTAATTTGAAATTGAGTGTGCTTGTGAGTGTTTGAAGATCTTCCCTTTTCTGATTCGACATTCTTTTGCTTCCCTTCTCACGGGTGGCATCCACAAGTCGTTGCAGCAACTTTCCGTCTGGGACAACCTCGTATTTGGTATCAGCTGCATTCTACTGCCTTTTGTTGATGCATTCAAATGGATGTTGAGATATGACTCGTTGTGACACGACCAAAAATAGCTGAAGATCTTAGCTTCTCAGCTCTCTATTTGGCCAAAAGCGATGGCCAGTTTAGACATAGGGTTAATTAGTGACTTGATTCAAGCGCCAATTAACCGAGTGCGAAGGAAGCTATAAACTTAATATGGGCTATTAATTATTAATTAAAAATTATGCTGTAATTGGTCTTTAAATGTTTCCGCATACCTTAAGAAACGTAGCCCTTTTGAATGCCTTTAGGCTTTAAAAAATGAATATCTCGAAATTATCATTTATAATTTATATCGAATATAATCTCTTATAAAAAGACCATCTATTTTTAAGCATTTTAAGTTTTTATAAAATTGATATTAAGTTATTTTCCACTTAAACCTAAACGTCTACTAAACTGTTGTATAACCCAGAGAACTGGCATCTTATCGCAAAGTCAGTTGTTTTTCTTGTTTTTGGTTTTTTTTTTATATTTGTTTGTTAGCCTTGTCTTAACTTTCTTCGGGGCAAACAGAAGACACCTTGTAACACTTTAATTACCACTAATTTAGCAGATTTAGCCAGCAGCAGCACACAACTGAGAGAGAATGAGAGACCAAGTGGGAGATATGAAAAAAACATTGCTCGAGGTTTAACTTGATCTTGATCCATGTCTGATCTGTCAATTAGCAACAATATTCGCGCTGCTTTTTTTCTAACGTTTCGTTATTCTTTATTTTGGGCGAATTTCTGCAAACAATAATAAATTTATCGAGCTGTTTCCCCACCCCGCCCAAGTCTGGGCGAATAAAATTGTGTTGTGTGCGTTTTAGTTGGCTGCTGAATGTTGCTGCTGTAAATTTCTGACAACCGCGTCGCTTGGCGCAGCAAATCATTGATTGTGTTTTTTGAACTTCTAACGCAACCCCCAAAAGCAGCCCCACCACCAAACACGGCGGCACTGCTCAGGTGCTCAGGTGGTGCTGGCAAAGACATATAATAATAGTCAAGTGCATCCATATCGAACGACGTCGACGGCGCCGTCAAGTCGCCGCGACCGCTGGCGCCTCGATTAGGCGTGCAGCATTTGCAGCGGCTGGCAAACAGACGCCAACAGTCGACGTGAGGCAACAAGTCCGGCGCCAAATCATTTTTGGCGCTCGATTCTGTCAACACACAAACTCGCCATTACGTTTTTCGCCAGGCGCCCAGCAAAGTGAGCAATGCGAAAACAACAAAGAAAAACGCGCCACACGAGCCGCCCAAGCCACCCACTCGCAAAGAGTGAAGGTCACAGCACATGCGCCGTTCTTTTGCACCCCCTTGTCAAATGTTGTCGTAGGTTCTCACTTCTTGCTATCTCCCTTTTACAATGCCTCTCTTTCTATCAGCTGTTGCCTGTTTTCATTGCTTTCGTTCAGTTTCCGCCAATGCATCCAGTTTAATGCAACTCTTCCGCTCAGCGACCAAGCCAAAAATTGTGTTCCAGTTGAGAGCGCTCCACTTGCAGATACTATGTAAATTTTTTAATTTTTTTTGCTTGTTGTTTAGATTGGTAACCTAATTATATAATTTAAATATTTTTTTAGCTGTTTTTTTATTTTTATTTATTCGTATATGTCTTGAATTCCGTGAGTGGGAGAAATTTATGGCGTCCAATCAAATAATTGAACTGCATTTAAGTTATTAACAAAAACCACAAACTTTATTAGCTAGACACACATCTTTTTCTTATATACCCTTTCGCAACTTAATTGTTACGAGGTATATTAAATAGTTAAAAAGAAAGATTCAACAGCATTCTAACAAATTGTAATCATTAAATAAAGTTTCACCCAACAACAGAAAACACAAAAAAAAAATATATTTATATATTTACAATGCCAGAAGAAAGCAGGTTACATTTGGACTTCTTCTTTGGCTCAATAATTTAAAAAAAAAAATTCCCTTACTCATTATTTGGGGCTTGGGCAGTCAGCCCGAAAGCTAGAAAAATTACAAACGTCAACAGATTTGTAAATTGTTGTTGTTGGAAAGAGAAATAAAGTGGAAAAATACGTACATCGACTGCTCCTCGGACACAGCGTGTCTGGGGCATTGAATGATAGGTCTGATGGGTGATGATATTTCATTTTCATGTCTATGACTTTCTTGTTTTCACTATAAAATAAAAATTACAAAAAAAAAAATAAAGCAGAAACCATGCTGCATTGCCAGCTGGTCGCTCAACTGGTTTAATGTTTAAATAATTACACTAAAAATTACAAAAAAAAAAAAACATTAACTAGAAGGCAACAAAGCTAAATTATAACGAAACTCTGCCCCAATACAGTAGCATCAAAGTTATGTTTTTTTTATCTCGAAATGTGCTTATAGCATTGCGGCTAATATGGCTGCTAGTAGTGTTCCAGAGGCCGACAAAAAAAAGGGTTAACAAATGAGAAACAACATGCATTAACAAAACTATTCATTTGCAGCTTAATAAGCTAAATATTATTTTTTTCCGGAAATTATGTAGTAGTTGTGGATGTGCCTTGATATAATCGTAATATAGCATTATATAGGGGACAGCTAGATAAGCGTTTTTTTGATTAACAATTAAAATAATTTAACTAAAAATGTCGTTTTTAGGAATATAAATATAAATAAAACACAATCGAATTAATGGTAAAATTGAGTTTCAGCTTGGCAGCTTTTTGATATTCTCTATTTACAAGTTATTTCACAATTGCATGTTGGCTAATCAGCTCACATATTTCTAAGCAAAGTTATCCAATTTCGAATAGTATCACATTTGGCAAGTGTTGTAATTTATCAGCTTTTGTTTTCCTAGAAATTGTTTGAAACATGTTAACCGAATATATAAGCGACTTTTATCAGATTAGTTGGCTGTGATCAAAGACGGGCCATTTGGCAGCACAATAAAGCCCACATTAAATGCATTTTTGTTATGAACTTGTAATAATTTATGTTGATGTCGTGACTGGTCGCCGTTGGACCTCACCTCAAGCATTTTCCACGTGATTTTTTTGTGGAATCAACCAAAAAAAAAAAAACAACAACAACAACACCAATTGTTGTCTGCTTTGTCGATGTTGCGTTTGTCGCTCTAGTTTGAAAACGGCCAAAAATTAATATAATAATAATTTTTGTAGCTTTTTGTCATAATGACATAAGCGCAACGCACGACGACCGCTGAACCTGAACCAAATTTGTCGCTCCACGTGCTCCACTTATGTGGAAAAGACCCGAAGCCACACAAAGGTTTTTTTTTTGTCTTTTGTATTGCTGTTAATTTATTTCTGGCGTCGCCAAACTTGTCCACCTGTGCCACAAAATACAAAAAAAAATGCATCAACTGCATTTGGAAACTCTTGTTTTGCTTTCAAATACATGTGGAATTTGAGTGCAGTTTGTTATATGATTTTGAAAGTGCGTCTCGCACATAAATCATATTATAATCCAAATATTGTCTCGAAACGGTATTTCTAAGCTCTATTATTCGATGACACTTGTTGCATGTGTGTGTGTGTGTGTGAGTGTGGGGCCTCCACGAACTGCTTTCAAGTGGCAGCTTCGCGACCCTGAAAGCACACTTTTTCAAGATGACCCATTCAGCCAAGGCTTGCTCAAGCATTTTGCTAGGTTATAATTTTAAAAATACATTTTGATGCAATCGTCGAACTGAAGAAATGGCAATCTTATCGTTTCGCAAGTCTTTCCGGCTGTATTAATTACTTAGCAAGTGGGTCGATTTTATACACTTCAGACTTTAGCAGGCTTATTATGGATTTTAAGTGCAGTTCGCTTATCTTCTGGCGTCTTTAATGATAGCAGTATTATTGTAGACTAATTTAATTAGTTGCGTCGCGACTTGGTTATAAATATTCGTTTAGTAATATTGCATTTGTTAATCGTTTGCAAGCTGTAATTACGGATAGTTAAAGGGTCTTTTCAGCTAAAATAGTAATAATTTTATAAGCAGGCAATTATACACAACTCACCAATTATTTAGCAATCCTTTTGGCAACCTTCACACAATAGTATTATTAATTTTTTTTTTTACTGGCACAAAGTGATTATTTTGTAAGCTTTAAAATTATACACAAATCATTTATTTTTTTCCAAAGTTTTGCTTGATGACAGACTCCTTACAGCATCCAGAATTTCCTATCCTCACAATATAATTATTATTATTTTTTTGTTGCTATTAAAATAATAACCATTTTTGGCATACCTTTGCGGTGAAGTTTCCCAACTAAATCCCACACAATTTACACACACACACACACACACACACAAACCACAATTGCCATTCACAAAGCGAATCGGTTGGCCATTGGCCCATTTTCGGTGCGACTACAGTGAGTCTGGTGCAGACAAACAATTCCTCATCCCAGAAAAAAAAAAAAAATCGTAGAAAAAATGACTTACCCAATCAAGTTGTAATCAATGTGAATAGCATTCCAAAAACCACAAGACCGCTACCATTCTTCAGCTCTAGGCTCTATTGTGGATTGCATAATCAGTGGACAATCGCACCAAAGGTGTCTCCTGTCCAAAGATTTCGTTTAGCTTTAAATGGCCAAAACGTCACGTTTGCTTTCATCTTTTGTGAAAAGCAATATAAACAAACTTTGACGGGTGGTCAATTCCCAAATTAAATTAGACAAATAGACAAAGAAGATTCGGAAATTTGTGAATATGTTAAATATGCCAGCTATATAAATTCGCTCAAGAAATTTTAATATATAAATATATATATATATATACATATTATTTTTTTTTTTTGTAAACAGCAGCTGCGCAGATGCAAAGCACCAACAATAACAACAGGTTACTCAGTTATGTTGTTGTTGTTGTTTATGTTGCTGTTGCTGTTGTTGTTGTTGTGTTGTTGTTTTTTTTTCTTGAGACGCGCGTCGCTGTCTTTGAGAAATGTGAAAGATGAAAGCGTAAATGCTGATTAAAGATTGTTTCTTTATACAAATATGTATGCAAACACACACGCACACACACACACACACGCACACACACACAGCATAACTCGTATATTGTGCATATAAATATATATTGTAATTTCAGCTCAAAGTGAAAGAGGCAGCAGTAGCAGCTCAGCTCAGCCACTCAGCCATTCAGTCAGCCGTTCAGTTGGTCGCTTAGTCAGTAAGTCAGCCACCTCTGATAACAGTTACTTACCGATCAGCAGCCACCGACGCGGCCCGCGTCTAATTTCACAGTCATCAACACATTGAGCCATTTTTCACCTTCCCCTCTCCTTCTTTACCCCCCTCATCCATTGAAAGAAAGCGAGAGTCTCAGTTACAAATTTTGCATGGCGCCTGCGCAGCAAACCGATTTGCAATGCCCCCCCCCCCCCCCCCCCACCTGCAACACGCCCCCTGCATCCTCACTCGCATATTTGTCAATATCACGCATTTATGCTAAATTGCTACAATCTTGAAATATTAGGAAAAACATTCGCAAAATGCTTTTCGTTTAATGGTAAAATATCCGCTTCTAAAAATGCTTTTAATTTGAGTAGTTCAATATTTTAATTATTCCCAAACCAATTAAGATAATCCAAAAGTATTTGGAAACATTTGGCTCTTATGAGACGTGTTTCCTCTGTCCAGCTCTTTGTTCATTGGCTGTTGTAATTTTTTAAAATAGTGTATCAATTATTACTTTCGCATACTTGTTGTCTTTTATAAAATTCCAACATATCTAATAATTCTATTAAATTTACACAACTGTTCGAATTGTTAGTTGAAATTAGTTTAATGACCATCGTAAATGCCTCCCCGCTTGCGATTAAGTTAATTACTAAACTATCCATCATTTCCTCATGATTAACTGTCCGACTACACAACAGCAACTGCAGCGAATCATTTAAGATTATTAATTAATTTATAATTGAAAGTAAATGCCGGCATGCGGTTAATTGTAACTAAGGCAAAGCAGAGCTTAAAGGTCAATCCCATATGATTTTTTTCGGTGAGTTTTGAGTTATTTTCCTTCCCTCCGGATTTTGATTAATAAAGCGGTGTTGTAATGCAAATTACTGTCTATTAGTACTTATTAAAACCGACAAACAATTACAAAATTAATTTAAAGTCCAACTAAATTAGCATAGGTGTAAATTATCAGGGTCTGAAGTATTTGTTTGCTACTTTTGTTGATTCGCTTAGAAACAAATATTAAAATCAAATAATGATTATTATCTTTTAAAAGCCGTCAACGTTTTGGCTCTTTTGACATTCCGCTTTCAGCAGCTTTTTGTTGGCCACAAGAAAGAAAAAATATTAGCAAAAATGAGACAAATTATTTGCATAGACTACGCGTATTGTGCGCTGGGATTATTTATCAATTTCTAAACACAGCGTGGGTAAAAAAAATTAGTCGTTAAATTTATTTATTTATCTTTTTTTTACCAAGTTTTGGAAAATACATGTTTATTTATTATATATAAATAATTTTCGTAGTAAGAAAATGATGTTGACTCTTGCACATGACTTTCATGACATTAGAAAGTAAATTGCCATGAGGCCAGTTGGTTAAACAGCAGCAACTAAAACAGAAACAAAAAACAACAACAAAAAAAAAACTGGCGAAAAGCAAAGGCAACAACGTGCATAAAACTTTATTACAAAAATGAGCGAACCAAAAAAAAAAAGCGTCAGATAAGCATTGAAATGTTTTATACTTTTCTATTGAACTTTTCAGGTGTGGGTGGAGCGGAAAGTGTGGAACGGGAATGGGAACGGGACAGGGAACGGGTGCTCGCCAAAGGGGCCACAATTGAAAGCCCGCAGCAGCAAAAAAAAAAAAAAATATTTTTTTTTTTTGATATATTAACTACCTATTATTGTAATAATTATTAATAGGTTTTGGCAGGTGGCTAGAGGAAAGTATCAGCCACTCTCACAAAATGTGTACTCAGTGGTGCATTTTCTTTATGCAACTAAATTGTCTTTCGCTTTGTCCAAAACAACCAACTTTCCGCAATCTAATCTTATCACTCAGCTGGCTAATGTGTGTGCAAAGGTCAAGACTTCAGGGAATAACAAATTAGTAATCAAAGATATCAAATGAAAGACCATAAGATACTCTATGAGCAACCTATAGAAGATATAGTTAAAGGTAACCCAAAAGAATGGAACATAAATATAAAGTTGTCAATAGTAGGCTGCATTATAAAGAGTAATCAACTACTTAGAAACTTGTATGATGACAATCAATTTAGTTCATAAACAGATAAAGTCCGAACAGCAGCCAGATAAAAATTGTGTAAATGTGGGACCCACACTTGATGACCAATTAGAAATTAATAATTTGACGCTTTTATGAGTCATCAGCGATAAGAATTATATATGAACAACAAATGCGGTAAGCAAGCAAAAAAAAGTTTGAATTGTTAAGGAAATCGTTGGTTAAGGAAGTGCAAAATTTGTTGATCCAATTTTTGATACAAATTTTCTTTCTTTCCGCTTAAGAAACATGCACAAATTATGATCATAAGATTATCTGGCAACAGCTGCCAGAAGTAAAGAAAGGTTGCCCAAAATGAACTCTGAAAGTGGGTAGAAGTCTCAATTACCTTCTTGTCAGCAGTAGCTCACTTGAAGGCTAAGCCCCTTAATCCAAGCCAGGCGCTACTTAAGATTAGACAACTGAACTCTTTAGACGCGCTAATCCATCACAAAATCCATCGTACCGATAATTTACGATATCGTAAATAATTTCGCCGTCTTGCTATAATTTTTCACACATGGGCCTGACTAATGCCTTTAGACGCTATGAACTTTCAAATCCTAACGCCCGAAAAATTCCGCAAACAATGATCCGCTGATCATGTGTTCCCAGGCCCCAGCACAGAGCAGACCAAATTGTAACGGCTGCCTCATAAATCACCCATTAATAAATTTCAATGTACGCAAATTTCGACAGTTGAGAAACGGCTAAACATCTTTTATTTATTTCACAAAAAAAATATATAAAATAGAATAAGACACAATAAATAAGAAAAACTTTGAAATTCTTTGCTAAATGTCAATTAATTATAAAGAAATGCCAAGCAGAATATTTTTTTTGATATAATTATAAAGTCGGGGCATGTTCCGTGCATCCATGGAATTTTTATGTGCTCTAACTCGGGAGTCGGCTGCTGTTTCTGCTGCTTCTTTTGCTTCTGCTCTGGCTCTGACTGGGTCTTCTGACCCTGCCTACCGTAAAATCATTTTGTGTTAACTCATTTCCTGCGAAAATGATGGACAACGGACCACAAAGTCCAAAACATTATGATATCATGCTGAGATCATCTTTTGAACATTTAAAAAAACGCCTTCCCCCTTTAAAAAAAAAAAAAAACCGAATCTACAAAGTTTTCTCACTGTCTGGTCCTAAACCATAAATAGTGTTTGTAAGTTCAAAGTTGTGTGCACAACCATAGTTCACACTGCTAAAGTTAATGGCGTTAAATTACCAGAACTAACGCGACATGCATCATTTGCTATCCACTTATATATCTTTTTTTTTAATTTACTTCCATTACACACAGAGTAAGGGAAATGTTTTTAGGCGACAATTTCACTAGTATCCTAAGCCTGAAAAATATTACTAAATGTGCTCATTTCTAAATTGAGTTATTTGCCAAAAATATATATATATATTTTATTGTACATAAGATTGATCAATTGTTACAGAAGATCCGTTGAAGATCTTTATCGAAATAAATATTTAAATGTTCGTATTCAAATATATACATATATTTGAATGTGTCGACATTTGCAATATTGTTATCTTTTACAAATGG
Organism: Drosophila melanosoma; assembly: GCA_035042045.1. Classification (NCBI taxonomy): domain Eukaryota; kingdom Metazoa; phylum Arthropoda; class Insecta; order Diptera; family Drosophilidae; genus Drosophila; species Drosophila melanosoma. The sequence continues at coordinate 2,174,056 of JAWNLY010000183.1, read as the reverse complement.
ATCTACAAACATATTTTGACATCGATAAGCGAACTTTGTGCGACTTGTTTGATTTTGTGAGTTATTTATTGCAATGTTTTGGGCGTAGCAATTACAAATGGCAACAATTCACAAATGTCAGTCACGCTTAATAAACTTTAAACGAAATTGGCGAGCCATAGAGTTCGTCCGGTCTGTGGTCAGTCTGAGGCTTGTCTCGCTCTGTACCCAAAAGCCGGCCGGTCAGCACCAGCAGCAGCAGCAGCAACCAAACCAAACCGAACCCAACCCAACCAACCGGAGCACCTTGGACAGTCAATCGCTGGCTCAACTAAATTTGTGCAGGTTTTTTTTGTTTTTCAAAAAAATTGCATTTAATTGTTAAGCAAAATGCCAAGCACGTTATGGATCGAGTTATAGCAGATATACTTATAAATTAATGTTGCATATGAGTTTACAATTGACGCTGGCTCATTGACAATTCGTATACCCTGTAACCATCAAGTGAGCATTAAAGGGGTATCATAAATTTGTTTAAGTTATAGAAGTAAACACAAATAATTTTGGGTATCATAAATATTTGGCAATTCTATATTTAAATTGGGGAAGTAAACATAAATATAATATTTTAAATGTGAGCATTAATTAAAGGGTACTTTAGTTTAGTTAAAAAGTATTTTTAATTGAGGGTATTTTAGTCTCTGAATAGATATCTTTATCTTTAGACCTTAGACTAAAACAAGGAGTATTTTTAATTGAGGGTATTTTAGTCTCTGAATGGATATCTTTATCTTTAGACCTTAGACTAGGACAAGGAGTATGTTGCGAGTTTATAACTGTTAAGTAGATCGTTAAGTAACATGTGTGTTTCCGTTAAACTGCTGTTGCTAGTGTCAGGTGCCCCACCCCAACCCACCAGACAACCCAAAACTCACCCGATCACACACACACGCCCCCTTATCCACCTATCCCCCCCCCCCCCCTTCCACGATCCACCCAAGACACCATTACACCCCAAACCGCAAGTCAGCAGCAGAAGGTATGTCCGTCCGTCTGTTTGCACAACATGTTTTTGATTGCTGAACCCGTTTCAAGTTGTATGTTGTTATTTCTGCTACAATATTTGCCCGCTTGGGTTTGGCCATCAAGTACGGAAGTGCAAAGCGCACCAAAACACAGACAGATACGGGTGTGTGTGTGAGAGAGAGAGAGAGAGGAATAAAAGACGTACGGAATTCAAACAGTTTGCATATTTAAACAAGAAATCAACTGCAATTGGAAAGGTAAACAATTTTTTTTTTGCTTAATCGCAATTTGATTGTTACGTTTATCGATTCATTTATTTATTAATTATTTTGAAAAAAAAAACACTATTACTGTACATAACTTTATTATATGTCATTTAATGGCCACAGTTTTTATGGCCTTTATCAGTTGTAACCGATTTCAATAATACAATTAAATTAATTGTTTTTTTTTTTTAAATTTATTTTCTGTTTCTTTCACAGCCTTTGACAATAACAATCAGCACACACCGCTTGTCTCTTCGCATAGAAAGGTAAGTTTTGCCGCTATTTTGGTTTTCATTTTGTATGTGTGTGTGTGTTTTTGCCTTTTATCGCTCGTTAAAAGTTGAAAATCTTTTCGTGTGTTACAACCGAACCACTAAAACTGCACACAATTTGACTTTCGTAGTGCTCAACGATTACAGATTAGAATTATGGCTCGTTAAATCTGTGCAAATGAGCTTTATTTACATCTTAGTGGGCAGTAAAATGTCGTTATTATTTTGTGTGTGGTGTGTGTGTTTTTTCACCGGTTCCGGTTCGTGTTTTAATTAAGTTTTAATGATTTATGGTAATGTCAGATCGTTCTTCAAATGACTGAGACATGTGTGGTAATCGATTGATTAGATTAGCGCGGCTTATTTGAAATTTACATATAACTCAATCACATGAGCTAAATTTAGCACCTTGACTGGTTTCCATGGAAACGTACATAAGAATTATAGCTACGAGGAAAATACTGGGAAATACTGTAGATAGTTCTGTTATAATATCAGTATCATATTCTGAATTATGTGCTGTATATTTTCCCCTTTAGTTTTTTCATATTTAATTGACTGTTTCTAATTATAATACACAACATTTTTTCTTAGTTAATAATATGTGTCGACTGTTTCTACAAAAAATGTTATATTTTCACAAAAGTAATCATATTCATGGTTACCTAGTTCTAATAGGTCCCAATCTAAACACACACACACACACACAGAAACACACACGAACTCATTTTAATAATCATAATTACAAGAACTTTGAGTTACCTTAAGAATGCACACGTTTTCTCACATGATACAAGACAATGGAATTGCCTTATGCTAAACAGGGAGAATAGCGAACGACCTCCATTGAGTAGACTGCATATTTCTCACACACACACACACACACACACACACAAACACACATAGAGGCACACACAGATAGACACACCCATAACAGCAACAGCAATACTTAATTGAAAACTAGCAGCAACAACAAAAACAACAACAACAACAACAACAACAACATCAAACTGAGCTTACTAAAAGATACATTAAAATGAAGGCGTAGAGAAACTTGCGCTTCCATGTTACGAACTTTGCCAGGCAGCAACTGCTGCTTTGTCTGTTGTAAATGCAACCACTCCTGGTGTGGCTGTTGCTGTAGCTGTTGCTGTTGCAGTTGCGCGTTGCGCGTTGTTTTAATTACCAACCAATTCATGGCTGCCCCTAAAAACTAAAAACAACAACAATAACAACAACAACAACAACAACAGCTACTAACGATCATCATGTGAATTCTCTACGCCTGCGCATTTCCTCAGCGTGTCTGTTTGGGCCTATATGATGGGAACCAAGCAAGTCAAATGCATTCTTCGTCGGCACTCAAAAACACTTTCGCACCTCGGCCAGATAAAAGGGTACTTTGGGGAACGGATCGGAACGGAACGAAGTGGGTCTGTCCGGCCGTAGCATCTCTCGAAATTACCGTAAAATTGTTGGCTTGCAACGTCAGCAACAAAAACAATATCAGAAGTAGCAGCAGCAGCAACTGCAACACTTTCACACATTATGCCTTGGCAGCGATGTGGTTAGTCTTGTTGTAGCTCATTTTGTTTTATGGCCTGTTAAAATTTCAGTTTTTTTTTTCTAGTGTTTTGTCACGCTATGTGAAAAGCCTTTAATAGTCAATAGTTTGATAGTAGAACTATGTGGGAATTATACCGCTAGCCTACTTTATTGCCGGAACTATAGACAAGACTTTTGAAAGTGTCAGCAAAAGACTAACTAAAAAAGTGAATATAAAAAAAATATATATTTAAGATGATTTCAATTGAATTCCTAAGACTTGAAATACTTCATAACTAATTGCTTACTAAACTTGTATATTTGACAAACTCTTCAATCGATTGTGTTACTTTTAGTTAGACTTTTGCATTTCTTATTGCACAACAGCAAGTTGGGGGTAAGAAGAATTGTATGCCCCGTGTGGCCACAACAAGCTAAATTGAAAAATATTTGTACAATTATCATAAATTTTTGTTTTGGTGGGGTGGCTGTCCCCCCAGCAATAAATAAGCGTCCAAAAAAAACAGAAGACCCAAAAAAAAAACAGAACACAAAAAAAAAATAGCAACTGCAATGCGCAAATTTGCATTATATTGTCAGACTCAGTTGTCAGACAGACAATTTGGTTTTGGGATCGGTACGAATTGCTTGGCGTTTAGTTTAGTAACAGCAATTGAAATTGAGTGGAAACACATTTGTGGAGGGCAATCTGAGCTTCATGAGTTAACTAACGTTAGTTATTTTTTTTTTTTTTTTTTTTTTTTTTTTTTTGAGTGGCAGCGTGTGCAGTGACATTTTGCTCTAAACTGCACTTAGGCATGTTTGACCTTTGCCTGGGCTTTGGGCCAGAAAGCGCGCCTGTCTCCGATGCATGACTTAAGTACTCGTTACTCGTTTGTGCTGCTTATGCAATCGAATAACGACAAAATGACAAAAATGAATCGACCAAGGAGCGCAACAAATGCGGAACCTATGCAACAACTTAAAATACACATATCATGTGACTCCACTCATTATGATGATGATGATGATGATGATGATAATGGTCAGACAGCCAGTGGTAATGGTTTTGACGGCATTACAGACAGCTGATAGATATGCAAAAAAAAAAAAAAAAAAAAAAGATATGCACTTATGCATGTTCATAATACTTAGTTGCTAATAATTTATTGGCAGCCCAGTAACCGCAAAAGTCTTCATCATTTAAGGCCGCTTTTAAACTTGCCTTCGAGTCGTCTCCTTGGTTTTCCGGATTGGCTCGTGATCATCTAACTAACTGTTGCGCCCCGCCCCTCACCGCCTCTGCCTGGCTATGCAACTTGACTGACTGACTGACTGTCGGACTGACTGTCGGATTGACTGTCGGACTGACTGCCTGCCCGCCTGACAGCTTGTTTTTGAGTTTAATATGTGGAAGCTGTTACCAGGAAGTTGCCTCTTGCGGTTACCAACCAACCAGAAAACCAGCAGCCAACCAGACAGCACACCTAAGGTCGCCCAAATGTCGTAGCACTGTGTTGCACTCATTGGGTGGGTGTCACTGGAGGAAAGCTGAAATGCAAGCAACACAAACTGAAAATAACCTGGTTTTTTGACTGTCGAAAACTGTATACTCTTAACAAGCAAATCTAATTTTCACTTAACATTAAAAGTGGCCTGGTTAGAAAGGTGTAAATTGTGTTATAGCTAAGATTAATCGACTAATCTTGAGGAAACGAGTCACTTCCGGAGGAACATAACCAGTTTCATTTGTCCAACACATCAGAGAAGAATTTAAGTTTTCACCGGTCTGAGGGCTGGACAGTGTCAGAGGAAGTTCAGTTAATTGGGTTTCTATAATTGTTTGGCCCATTTCTTTGATCGACGAAGCCAGATCAAAGCGAGGTTTGGCAGATAGCAAATGATGAGCAGCAAATTTGTATTCAACTTTTTTTATATTTGAAGTTAACTGAGGCAACTGTTTTTTTTTCACAATGTTCCACACTTAATTATTAACTTTTAATAATGCCAGCAAGGGCATAGGGCAAGGGGCATATAGCTATATATGTATATGTGTATATATGTATATATGTATTTGATGGATGCGCCTCAGCACGCTCGAGTGCCTGCGTAAACCTTCAAAATTGAAGCAGAGAATCACAAAAAAATAAAGGGCTTGTCTTTAGGGTCTGTAATGCAATTGCCTTAAATGGCATTTCTAGCTCGTAATTTGTGCTATTTGTAGTTCAATTTATAATCAACCAATAAAGCATTGCATTGACTGACAGGCAGACAGACAGACAGACAGACAGACAGATAGATCAACGGGTAGTTCGGGGGAAGTTTTGTGTAATTGGTTTATAGGTTTTGAGTTTTGAGTTTTCAGTTTTGCTGGGGTGTGGCCCCCTTTTGGTAAACTTATGACCCGCAGCGGCGACAGTTGGCCATTTGAGTGTGGAGGGAAGCCGGCAAACAAAATAGGATTAGTTTTCTATGACAGCTCTTTTAAATTGGGTTAGGCATGTGTTGGCGAATTGCTAAAGATTCCCAAATTTGGGCAGGGCACAACAATTAAAGAGTGAACAAAAAAAACAGTAAGATTAAAAATGATGTAATTAAAATGTTGACCATATCCGGAAGATTGTAATTTTTATCTAATTGATAAATTGAGTTCAAGCAACTGGGCACCCGGAAATTACACAATAATTGGCATATTTTATTATAAAATTACAAATAATTAAAAAATTTGGTATTACTGTAATTAACACAAAGTACTGTTTAAGGTGCAACCCAAATGAAACAATTTGTAAATAATTTAATAGTTTTCAATTAGACAAAACTTGTTCTATGTTTACTAATTGCTGCCACTCCATAAAAAAAAAAAACATCTAATTACATGCTATAAAAAAGTTCCAGTAATAACAAAACGATTTAATCAAACAATACTTAATCCCAGACATTTCAACACTCAACTCATTACAACCACTTTTAAGTGTCATGTGTGTGTGTGTGTAAGTCTCGTGTTTAATTTTCATATCTATAATACAGATAAGACAAAAACATAAAAGCCATGGCCCAAATTGTCTATCAGCTATCTGTTGCTTCAAAATTTGTAGCACAGTGTAGTCTATGAATAATTGTTGATGGTGAAATATAACTATTTTCATTTAAATTCGATTTTAATATCACATTTTCCACTATTTGTCGAGTTAATTATTATTTTGAAAACAGTTAAAAATGCACTTGTTAAAACTGTTTTTTTCTGTAAAATACATCCACTTTAAACTTATTAATATAAACATTCCTCCATTAATAATACTACTTATGCAGACGATTAAGAGGTATTACAAAACTAATACACTTTGTAAGTGCAAACAGTTGCCACAAACTTGTTACATTAACGAAGCGTTTCTTTGCCGGTCAATTAAGCATTGCAATTATTGACCAGACATTCAATTCTAATAAACGAATTTCAAGGTTTTTTTTCCCCTGTGAGACGACAGCAAAGCTGCCACAAATATTAACACAGCTCAAACGATGTGTGGACCAATTATTTGCAGTAAATATTATTATGCCATTTAATTGAAATACTTTTGCTCAGGTGTGGGGATGATGATAATGATGATAATGATGATGATGATGATGATGTTGTTGCGGGTTGTGTGGGTCGTGTGGGTTGTGACTCATTTAAAGTGTTTGCGCTTTTGCAGCTGTGTGTTGCAATAACAGCTTCTTTCTTCCCCACTCTCAATCCCTCTCTCTCTCTCTCTCTCTTTCTCTTTCTCTATCTATTTCTTATTGTTCTGGCAAAAAAAAAAAGTCATAGCGCTGTTTTTTTTTGGAGCGTGAACAGCTGGAAAAGTCATACCTGTTCCATTTGCTGGCCCGCCCGTACTTCGTACTTTTATGGGTTCGTCGGTACCTTATGCTGCTGCTGCTGCCACAAGCAACAATGTTGCAAGTGGTAACGGCTGCTGTCTGTTTGCCTGCCTCAAAACAATGGCTCCACTTGGCCAAAACAACAACAACTACAACAACAACAACAGAAAAAGCGACTTTGGCTTAGACCAGACTCTGACTGCGACTTGGTTGAGTGCCTTCGCCGTTTATTTTATGCTCCGCTCCGACTGGCTTTGGATCTAGCTCTAGGTCTGAATTTATCTGCAGCTCTGGCTGTGGCTGTGTCTGTGGCTGTGTCTGTGGCTGTGACCACGCTCTGTGTTATTGCTACGCATTTATAATAAGCGGAACATGGCACAGTGGGCGACTTCCTGTCATACGCAACAGGAAAGCAACAGGGAAACTAAACCACTGCAAGTCGTTTGAATTCTTTAAAAACTTCCTTGTACTTAAAATTAACTTTCAGCTATAGATAATTAAGGTTTAAGAATTTGTAAAGTTCACATTTCCTCAAATAAAGCAACCGACAATCGCTGGTTACTGAATACGACTTGGTATTGGGAAAGATTAAAAAATTAATAATTGATTTTCCAACCACTTTGAAAGAAGGAAATAAACTCAGAGTTAAGCATTTAAAAAAAATAGAACTAATCAAAAACAAAATATTAATTGAAACAAATAAATAATAATATTGGGAAACATTAAAAAATTAATAATTGATTTTCCAACCACTTTTAACGAAGGAAATAAACTCAAAGTTAAGCATAGAACTAATCAAAAATAAAAGATTAATTTAACCAAACTATTTTTACAAGTGAAATAAAATAACACTTGCCCCACTGTGCGTGAGCATTTAGTCTGCAGCTGTTGCTGGCGGCGCATCGGCGCATCGGCGCAGTGGCAACCATTGCGCATTGTTCTATGGAATCAATGAATGGGTTTGGCAGGCGCAGCACCAGAAATGCCAGAAACGAAGACGTCCATCGTCGATGACGATGACAACGCGCACGACGTCAACATAAAAGTGTCGATCAACTAAACGCTGTCGGCCCTGTCTGGATGACTGCCTGGCTGGCTGGCTGACTGCCTGGCAGGGAAAGGCAGTGCTGTGAAAGAGCTATTATAAGCATGACTTAGGCATGGCCAGCCAAGAGGCAAGTTCATGGCTCGCTGAAGCGACGACGACATTGTCTTCTACTCTCTTGGGCACATGGTGCCGATTCTTGAAGCAATTGTACATCCAGCTGAATGTAATTGCATGCGTCGTCGTGACTTACACCCCGACTCCAGTTTCTAACATCCCGTCCACAATTCCAACGCCGTGTGCGGTGCCTGCACGAGTCCAATGACCGTCAAAGCAATTCAATTTTTTTGGGCGCCTAAACAAACACTTTTCGTATTATTGAATGCATGTCAGTCTTTGAGTGTTTGACAATTGCTGCTGCAGTTGCTGTGCCTCCGCTCTTGACCGTTAGGCAAACATGGCCAAAAAAAAAAAGAAGAAAAAAACCCCAAGAAAGCCCATTTTAGATTCAATGTAAGCTTGGAGTGCCTTGTGCACTTGAAATTAGAATAAAAAGCATTGAATTTAGCTATCCACTGGCCGAGGTACAAACGATGAGAACCGATTGGGCTCACAATGAAGCTATAATTCTTATGGCGATGGCAAGCCGTGCAACAGACTCGCTTACTTGCCACATGCGAGTGCGACGTGATAAAGGACTCATTAAAGCATCACTTGAATGGGTTGGTCTAGCAGCCTCCAATTCGTAGTTGCAAGTCAAACGCTTGAGACACACACACACACTCGCACACACATCAGTTGGCTTTTTCAATTGCTTTGCCACTTTAAAGGCCTCACAAAAAACTCAAAAAGCGAACCAGTCTTTTAATACGCTTACCAAATTTTGGGCTGTATTAACTTGACAACTATCTTTGCAAATTGGCATAAACAATTCAAAATATGTTCTATCTATAAATTATTTAAAAAAAAAACTATTTTGTTTTAACAAATAATTATTTCACATACAAATTTAATACAAACTAAAAATAATATTAAAATCATGCAAAGATATAAAATAATATTTTTTAATTTGATGAACTTATTTTGTATTGGAAACTATATTTAAAGATACTCGATTAATCGATATATCTCACATAATTTCTTAACTAGTTTCCAGAGTGTATTCACTTCTGAGTATTACCGCTTGCTGCACTTCTATTTATTTTGGCTGGAAGGCTTATCTAACGTTGCATATATATTCAGCAAAATGGAAAGAAGACGCAAACAAGTTGCCTGACTTGCAACGAGTAACAGTTACTTTTCTCTATGCACACATATAAATACATATTGTGTTTGCTGCCGCTGTGCTTGTTGCATTATAGAAAAACGACAGAGTGCAGCAAACGGCAAGCGGCAAGCGGCAAGCAGCAAGCAGCAAGCAGCCTGAGCTCCCAAAGCTGCCGCCCAGTTTGGCCATCATCATGGGAACTGGGAAGACGATTTGACTAGCTGGCTGGAGTAGCTAACTGGTTGTCCAGTCACGAGCTGTGTGCTGTGCTGTTCTGTGCCCACAGTCAAAGACTTCCCGACTTACCATTCTATTCTATTTCTTGATGCCAGCCTGACCCAAACAGCCGTCAATTCATAAGCGCAGCACAACACTTTTACCCGCTCCCCCCTCCCCTCTCCACACCCCCCCACCGTCCAACCGCACTCTTCTCGACTTATTTAGTGGTATTACGTTTTGCGCGAATCGCAAGTCGCGAGGCCCACTCCCCATTTATTATTATTATTATTATATTTTGAGTCATGTGCGAGTATTTCAATTTGGTGGATGCTTTGGGGGGTACACTGTTGGACTGTAATACGTACGGTACTTGAGCCAATTACCCAATTAAACGCCAGCGTTTTGTGCTATCTCATTGCCGCCATCGCCTTCTCAGCCCCCGTTTGTACATGTTAGATGCCCAAATATTGATATCTGTGTAGTTTGTACAGTTTTCTTGCAGATTGTATGTGTGTGCCTGTCTGTGTGTGTGTGTGTCTGTCTGTGTGTGTGTGTGTGTGTAAGTATGGCATGGCCCATGGCTATTTCTTTTGATTTGAGTCATGTTCTAGAGGCGTGCACAATTAGCGTTTTGTGTTCGGTGCGGTTCCGTTATAGCCTGGCCCAGGGATTATGTCTTCGGAGTCGCGTCGGTCAAACTATGAAACTTGTTTGCCGATTATTATCGATTTGGGGTTTGGTCTGTTTTTTTTCTTTTTATTTCTTTTTCTTCCTACATTGCCGATCTTGATCTGTTCTCTTTCTCTCTCTCTCCTCTCCTCTTCTCTTCTCTCTTTTTATATATACATATATCTATTTAATGTCTGTGCTAAGTGCTATTTGGCGGTGTGGCTTCTCCATTGGTGGCCTACACTTGAGTTTTGTTTTGGGCCTTAACCCATTCGAGCCACGAATTCTGTATGGTTTTGGCAAATGAATTGCGAATCGCTTATAAATAAATAAAATTAATAATAAAATCAATTAAATAACACTATTTTCTACAGTTGCACCTTTCAATGATATTAAAATTAAATAATTGTACTTTTCTAAAAATTGTGCAGTCTCGTTTTGGAGTCATAACACAATTTAGCCATGCAGCTATACAACTTGACTTGACTTTATGGTGATTTTTAACTGTCTGGTTTTAAGGTTTCTGGTCTTTTAAGTTATCTTTTGCAACAAAAAAAAAAAAGAAAAAAAAGGAAAAGAAACAGACAGTGGCCAGCAGCAACGCCACATGGGACCAGTCTTTGGACAGTAGAGCTGACAAAACCAGCCAGTGGTTTTTTCTTTTGTCGCTATCAGGATTCACATTTTATGCAATTGTTTCCATAGAAAGAATGTCATGTCTAAATACACACAGCAGCAGCAGCAGAAGCAACAACAGCAGCAGCAGAAGCTGCAACAGCAGCAGAGGCAACATCAGCAATAGCTGCCACCAACCAGCAGCCAACAGCAGCTTTCAACTTGACTTGGACTCGAACTTGTATTCGGTCGGTGTACAGGTCTCTGCTCTGCTCTGCTCCGCACTGCTCTGCTCTGCTCTGCTCTGCTCTGCTCCGCTCTGATCTGGTGTGCTCTGCTGTGCTGTGTTGTCTATCTAGCCAGTCGTGATCAATGTTGGCCCATGCGGAGCAGACTAGACCAGGGCAAACAGCTAAGCATGTTTATTTATCGTAAATGGGTTGCCTAACAGATACCCTATAAATTTCATTTCGACTACTGAGCATAGTTTATTCATTGCTTTTCTTACAAAATTTGTTTAATATTAGTAAAAGAATTAATGTTGCTCTTTAATGTTCATATTTTAGAGTTCTTAAAAACGATTCGTAGATAAAATTTACTCTTTTTCTATCACTTCTATTTGGCTTAGAGATACCCCTTATTTTCAATCTCTACTGCTGATCGTTGATTAATATATTCACTTTTACTTATTATTAAACTATTTATTTTAAATGTTGCTTTAAGCTTTTAAAATGTTCATAATTTAACTTTATTTTTATATTACTCATAAACTGTGACTAGATAAAATTGATTATTTGATGTGCTGCTAAATTTTATGTCTTTTTTGACATTTCTGCCTGACAAACATTGATTATAGCTTAGAAAATGTTTAGTGCTTTAAAAATTTGTGATCTACAAGAACTGTTTATAGTTTTCCAATAACTTTGAGTGAAAATACATAGTTATATATCTTAAGAATTTGAAAGATTCATTTTAGTCGTAGTTTCTCCACAAGACCCATTTCCTTTGCGATGGTGACCACGGTGAATGCAATCCTGGCAAACTGTAAAGCATCAATTAATATTGCGACATTATTTGGAAATAATTTTTATTTATGGCCTTACGTCAATATTAGTTTTCAAGGAAACTGGTAAAATTCCGCCGGCTACAAAGTGAATCCCCTGTTGAGATTGGTACAAAAAGTAGATGAGTGTTGAATTATAACGCTTCCCAGCATCGATATAGTTCGAGTAGAATATGGCCAAGGTCAATTTGTAGCAATCATCCTTGATTAATTCGCAGAGATAGCCAAAGGGAAATGTCTCGCTTAGCAAGATAAGCATAAATATTATTGTGGGCCAACAAGTCCAAAATGTTGAAAAGAACATTAAATTAATCAACGCCAGGCCCAGGCCCAATCCTATTACCAGCAGCTGAGCGAAAAATGTGCGAGAAATGACCGGGCGAAATAGATAGTAATATCTGAGAATAAAGTAAAGTTTTCAGTAAGATTGTGAAAATTTAGTTTCATTGAACTTACTGAAGCAGAAGCTTGTGATCCTTGACACAATTAACCAAATCCTCATAATTTTGATTGTCCGTTTTATTGGGATCTGTACGCAATTTATGAACGCGCTTGGCCAACAACTTAAACTGAGTTCTAACAATCATTCCAAAAGTAACCACATAAATATCGGTAATTAGTGCTGCATAAATTGTACACGAAGACACAAAGTACTCAAAAGCGGCCACAATCCAAAAGTTTCTCGTGCTTTTACGATAGTCCAGAACTGGATTGTAGTACGACCAGGGTAAGTTTCCACTGAGCACTGCAGTAAAAGCCGAATATGTTCCAAATGTAAAATAGCCAAACAGAGCAATAAGAAACACCCAATTGCAGCGTGCAGCACAGCGATGTACCTCAATGCGTTCCGCATTTGTGACGCAACTTTTGTCCATCATATCAAATAATTCCTTGGCCCTTTGGAAACGCCACCGATTGGTTAATATTACGAACATCCTATACTCAAGAGTATACACATTGAAAACAGGTTGGGTAGAAGTTAATAATGCACCTGCCGTATAGCTACTAAAATTAAGCAAAAAGCCCAAAGTAATTCCCATTGGTGTATATAGAAGCGTTGTTGTGAGGCTCAATCCCATCCAACATAGATAGAGCCAGTAAAATCGAGATCCTCTTTGCGGCGGCATATAACCCATAAATTTCATGAATCTTTCGTAATACGTGAAGGCATCGCGACAAGCCATAAGATTTCCCAATTTTGGCTGCCTTAAGTATTTAAAAATCATTCTTAGATTGGCTTATTTGAAATCTGTACTTGTAGAAATCTGAACTGTAACTGCGAATTTGAATTAAGCGATTAGCCATTTATATAAGCTCAACGTGGGAACTCTCGAATTGCAAATTGACAAATCCCCAGAACTATAATTTTTTTTGTTAGCCAGATGCCACAATTCTCAACGAGAACTAAAAGAAATGGCATTTTTAATAACAAAAGTCTATAATTTTTTTCGTATTGCAGTCTTTTGTTTTGCCCATAAATTAAAAAAATGTCCACAACACGAACCAATGAGCTTTACTCTAGTGTCCTTACACAGAACACGCCTCAAACAACTAGCAATTATATCTAGTTATATTTAATCCGGAAAAGGCAATAATTTTATAATACCCTTTATTGCCATTGCATAAGTAGAGGGTATAGAAATGCGGCGACAATGTAAAGCAGCAGAAAATGCAGCGAAACGTTGAAATGTTGACAAGGCGCTCGGCGACAACGATTAAAATCTCTTGGGATCCCAAAAGAACGCGCTGAACGACGAGCCAAGAGAAACTGGCAACAGAGACGCTCGTATTTGTGCATAGATGTTGCAAAAACACAAACATGGTCTACTCGCATTTGCGGCGCTGCAAACTGCAACTGCAACTGGATATATATATATATTTTGTTCGCTGCCTTCTCGATTTTGTTTTGTTTCGTTTCCTTTTTATTATTTTATTTTTTTTTTTTTTTGTAAATTACAATGCAATTTTATGCCACACAAAGGTTCCTACCAGTTGGCCATTAAGCACTTTACATTCAATGTGGCAAGATCAAAGTGGGCGCGATTTATGGCCGCAGATACAAAGATACGCAACAGAGAGAGCCTAGCTTCGTTGAGGGACGTGGTGGGGCAGCCAAATTTGGTTAGTAGAGATGGGCTTGTGCAAGTGAATAGAATAAGAATTATAAGATGAATTTAAGATTATTTTTTTTAAATATTTATGTTTTATTTTTTAAATATTTTTATTTGAATTTCAATTTACCAAAAATCATTTACATAATTTTAAATAGATTAGTTTCCTATATAAAAGGGTTTTCTATTTAAAATTGTTTTTTTTTATCATAATAATTTGATTTAGTTTCTTGTTTATATTATGATAACGATATATATTGTTGGAAATAATGCTATAATATCGAATTGTTCGTGTTTTACTTAGATCGATCACGCATTCACATCTCTAGTGGCTTCAGCGGTTAATGTCGCCAGTTGCGCCGCAGCAGGTTATACAATTTTAGATTTGCGCTTTTCCAGTTTGGCAGCGACAAGTCTGCGAGAGTCTCAGACTCAATGAGTTTGCATGTTTGACCCAAATACGCCAGCCCAGCGATAGACTGAGAGAACGAGAGAGAGAGAGAGAGAGCGAGGGGGTGGGGAGATGTGTATAGAGAAAAAGAGTTGCAAGAATTATGAATTTTAAATGCAGGCAGGGCCGTATGTCATATAACCGCGACAAGTACAGGTTCTCAGCTTATCAGCCTGGTGAAAGTGAATGTGAATGAATATAAATGTGCGAATGCCAGTGTGAATGAGTCCGTGGCCTTTTTGTCCGGCGATCTGTAACTGTAACTGCTGCATTTCGTATACAAATATTTGCACATTTTACCGCACACGCCTGCAATTAGCAAGGCACCATACAATGGCGCACCCACTCGATAACACCCCTTCCCTTCCCTCTAGGGAGCACTCTCTGGGCACTCTCCAGTTATTTTTGTCTCTTCTCTATTTAGTATTTGTCTATGCTTTGCTTTGCACCTTACTGTGCATGTTTTGTCATTTCTTCATTTTCCTTTGCCATTGCTTTTCTTGTTTTATTTTTTAGCATCGACGTGCGAACTGGGTTAATTTTCTATATACAACATATCTATCTATATACATACAAATATATATATATATATATATAACTACTTGAATATTACAAGTCAAAAAATTATTGTTTGTGGAAACAACAAAAATTCGCACGATTTGCGACTCGCTTGCCAAACAGCTCTGCAATGTCTACAACAATAATAATTTCACATTATTTTTCTTTATGAATGAAGTGAGTTTTGAACGAGTCGCGGCTCGCTTTCAGCTAGCAGCCAATCTCTGAAAATGATATAGACGGTGCTTAAAACTGAGACGGAGACAGACAGCTGATGAGCAGCTACAATTGCGATAAGTCGGCTACGCAAAGACATTGAAATTGGGCTGAGATTTTGTTGTTTTACGAGTCAGTTCGTAAAATCTGTCAACCTGGCAACAGTAAAGCTAGCGATAAGAATCTGTGAGATAACCGTGAAAAACAAAACTGATAGATTTCATTTGAAACTTAATTTCACATTACTTTGTTGCGTTATTAAATCAATAATTAGTGCACATCTCAGACAATTGTTTCTGGAACACATATACATAGAAAATTTTAAACTGATCTACAGTTTTACCTAACCTACCCTAAAATTCACACAGACTTATGGCAGTTCACAACATAATATATATGTAGAAAATTCCTGTTTTCAACTGACAGAATCGATTAAAGTTTCGCGCTTCGTAGGGCATTTCATTTTCTATGGGGGAATTGGGGGAATTTACATAATGTAAAAAGAATGCTTTGAGTCATCTGACCTACCCTAATAATTAGTGTTGTAAACCCTTCAGTTCTCACAATATTATTATTATTAAGTCAGCCCCTGTGGGAGACATTTTAGCTACTAACACGCCCTGTTTACGTTACTATTCATAACAGCCACGCCCACTTTGCTAATTTGTGTTAGCTGAATCAGCAGATATGGTTTTAGTTTTGGCTGCTTGTTTATGATTTTAAGAAAAAGAAACTAAACTAAAAATAAATGGCAAAACACAGTCAAAGCCAAAGAATCACCACAACAGCAACAAACCGAACTAAAAAGTGAACATGGAGGTTAGCCGAAAGGTTAAACTGACAAGATTGACAAGCGGCACGCCAAATGGTGGTGACGACAACATGAACGGGAGGAGGGCTTCACAATAAGAGCAGAGCCCGTTTTTTTCCGTCTTTGAGACCGCTCTCAAAGAGACCTCGCCTCTGCTCCCCACTCCACTCCACTCCACTCCACTCCACTCCACATGGGGGTGTGTGTTGGGAACCTTTTTGGCCGCTTTGTTGGCCAAATAAATGTTGGATCTGTGGCAACTGGCAACTCAGCCTAATAATTGCCGCGTTGCATGTTTGCGCTTTGGATTTCAACTTTGATATTATTGAAACGGAGCACTACTTAAAGTGTGGTGAGAACACGAACTTTTTTTTTTTTTTTTTTTTTTGTGAGGGTGTGTTTACTTGCTCTATTTAAAAGATATGCAAAACCAGCAACAACGCGAAAAAAAATAGAATAAAATTCCCCCTTTGGTATTTGAGTTGGCAACTGGCAAAAAGTCTTTGCCACAATACACATGTTACCAGTCCTCCAGTTTTGTTGTTGTTGTTGTCTACTTGGCTAATTGCATGAGAAACTTCACAGGCCCACCTTACCATGCCGGCCCCTCCTTAGAAGTTTCTCAGGGTCGTTATATAGTACACCATATCTAATTAGAGCCTGGCTAAAAAGCCATTACAGGCCTGTCACCACATATCACTGAGCTGCCAGCAGTTTGCTTGGAGATCTGTGATCCTTTAGCACTTACAAAAGTTAGTTTAAAATGTTATTGATTGGCGAAACTATCGTTTCCGATTTCCCCACTTAATAATCATTATGGAAAACAGAAAGATAGTTTCACAGTGTCAATAAAATAAAGCTTAGAAAAATAGGGTATTCAAACTTCAACATAAAATTAATAGTTATTTTTCCTCAACATTATTTATGTGTGTTGTCACTGCTGTTTTTTCTTGGCTTGCGAGTGATGTAAGCACTTGATGATGTTGGCTGCCGGCCGGTAGACGAACCACCCTCCCTCCCCCTTGGTATGCCCTCGTCCTGAACATAAGCTGCAAATGTTGAGTGCTGTTAGCTGCCATCATCATTTACCACATGCCACATGTGTCAAGCTCAAGAAAATGCCACAGTAAGCCAACAGTGGGCAGAGACAGGCAGCATCGAACGCGCAGCTGTCACAATGTTTTATCATTTAATTTTCATAATAATAACGAAATCAAGTGGAACAATGGCAACTGCTGCCGTAGACCTAGACGACTGCTTTATAATCTCTCCCGGAGAAAGACTCAGACCTGAAGGGGGGGAGGTGTGGATAGACTGTTTTACGTGGGCGATCAGCTTTGGTGATCGAGTTTTGGTGTAATGCTGAAGATCTTTTTTTTTTTATTCGCTGTTGGCCAAAAATAACGCAATCTGGCGTCAGCTGCAAATTATTATTTAACGGCTATTTTAACACTTTTGGCAAGTGGTTTTGCTTCTGTTTTTTTTTTTTTTTTTTTTTGGACGTTGGCCCAACCAAACCCCTATAGAGAAAGTGAAACAATAGCAACTGTAGCAAACAAACAAACAATAACAATAACAACAACAACAACAACAACAACAACAACAACATCAGCTGCCACTGCACTTGGGCGTTTGATGTTGTCATCGTTGTTGTCTTGTTGGTTTTGAAGTTTAAGTTGGAGTTGTTGAAGCTGCCGCCTGAACTCGAACTTCACCAGGAGGCAACAAATTTAGCGCCCAAATAACAACAACAACAATAACAATAACAACACATTTAACAATTAGTGTTTATTTGCAATGCATTGTTGTTTCAGTTTCTACGAAGCGTCAACTTCAACTCCAATTAGAGTGTCAGTTTAATGAACTGACAAGCAAAAAACTACCTCCGGGGTAACCGAGAGGCACAACGAATCCGTTGATCATAGTAACCCTAACGATAGTAAGATATAGAGAGTTGTGGACCCCCATGCAGTTTATACAATTTTTTTTTTATGATTTGTTGATCAGCGTATTTTATCCTTAACCTCTGAACTAACTTCAGTTGTTTTGTGAATGCAATAAAAAGATATTTGTCTTTCTATAAACAACGATTTGCTTAGCGTTTCGCATTTTTAGGCCTTGGGCAAACCAATAGCAGTAATTTTGTATAAACATAAAGTATACTTTTAATTATAATGTGTACTAACAATATTTTTCTTTTGAAATTACAGATTATGAGCGAACTGGCTGAAGTTGTTTATGCTGCATTGGATTATAATTTTGCAGATGAGGAATGCCAAATGTCGCAGGAACTTGAAAATCTTTTTCACTTCATGACAGCAGATGGTAAGCTGAATAAATATAACACAATTTCTAAATGTTGTTTGAAAAACTCTGAATTTGAAGCGGAATTTTAGTTTGCGTAAATTGTGTTATTAATTTTCAATGAATGTCGTTAAATGCCAAAGCATTATCAAAACTTAATAGTTGAGTCACCAAATGTGCAACAATAACAAGATAATTGCAATAAAAACTTGAAAAAAAAAACCGAGAATAAATCGGTCAGTTCCATAAACATAACTTGTATTAAACAAGGGTTCAGTAAGGTCTCAATCAGTTCCAAAGTATTCAAATGAATCACTTCGACATATATTCATATATATATATATTCAGTGTGATTTACTTGAAATAAAATACAAAATATTGTGAAAATCTGAGCTGCGCTTAGATTAAACAATTCGTCACACTTTAAATAACTCGTTAAGTGATATTTGATTTATCTGAATGTGGTTTTTGTTACAGAAAACGACGATGACTGCATCGACGAGGGCATCGAGGAGGGCGACAAACGCTGGGACGATGAGACGGAGGAGGAGCGCAACAATACCAAAGAATTGGAGCATGTAATCGAGGTAAGAAATAGCAACTTTTGACATTTCGACATTTTGGCAGGCAGGCAGCTGATAAATTGTCGCAACACGAATGCAAATTGATTCAAATCAAAGTTTTACCAGTTGAGCTGCACTTTTGGCTCTATGAGTCAGTTCCTGTTTCCCAGATACCCTATGAAAAAAGCAGTTAAGCAGAAGTAGGCAACTCAGACTTTTTTTAAAATCGAGCTCAAATTAAATGCGCTATTTTTAAATAATTATTTAGTATTTCATATTCGAAATAATTAAAAGAAATTGTAATTTTCTTTAAATTGCCTTTATTTAAATTACAGAGTATTTTGAGAATAGTGCACCTTGAGGCAAATAGGGGTGCGCCGTCTTTGGGGTAACCTTTTGACCAGGCTTTGACTGCTCCATTTGGGATATATAAACATGTATGCAAATAAACGAGAGATGCTTATGCAGTTGGTGGCAGTGTGGGAAAACTTGTTTGGCGCACGTTGCATGGATGTAAGAGCAGCAGCAGCAACAGCAACAGCAACAGCAGTTGCACAAACAGTTAACCAAGTGAGGCGCACTCTCAGATACTTGTTGCCCGTTTATATGTGTATCTGCGTCTCAATCTGTATCTGTATCTGTATCTGTATTACTATAGCTATAGCTGTATCTATATCGCGGCTAACCGCAAAACAACAAGCGCTCTGTTGGCCAGCTCAATTGCCCGGGTTCTAGATTATCATTAACCAGGCCCGACAAGACCAGGCCAGACCAGACCCGACCCAACCAGACCAGACCAGACCAGATCGCAACTAGGCAGCAATTTGAACATTGCGGCAGTGCTGGCAGATATTAAATAACCGAATAACCATCAAGTTGTGGCCATTTCGTAATAGGAAATCGCTCTGCACTTGATTTCACAGCTAAATGCGTTGTAGGAATTCACGTTGTGCTGCATCCGCAACCAAGTCGCAAGTCCAATCCATAACCAAAAGATCACGATCATTTGGCAATTTGGCATTGAGGCGTGTGATAAACAGCATTGCATCGCTGATTGAGCCACCGGCTATCATAATAGACCTGGCCATGTTCCAACCCAATGCGCATTTGCTCATCACATGCATCGATTGCAGCAGCAGCAGCAGAGGCAGCAGCGGCGCCACCTGCCAGCGGTGTGTTCTTCCCTCTCTAATGAGCCACTTTATGGAATTGACACATTACAGTCCGGCAAACCGGGGGTAAGGGAAATCACAGATGCGGGCTAAAACCCGCTTCAGTGGCATGCTATATTTTCCACTTGCCTGACTTTTCTGACACATTTGCGCCAGTTGCAGCTGACCAAATGAACAACTACCAAGTACATCGGGCTTAAATTATCATATGTACATATGCAGTAAACAGCAGGGTTTATCGATAGCAAAAAAAAGATGCTATCCCAGCTGGATAGGTGATTAGAAAACTAGCTGCATCTTCTAAACGTTTGCCATGCAATCATAAGTAGATGAATAAATAGAATAGAAAGAAAGGCGGAAGAACAAGTTAAAGCTGATGGAACATTGGAACAGATTTCAGAAAGACTGACAGATAATGCTGCTTACAGTTAGTTAGATTGGTAGATAACTTAACTAATTGAGATAACTAAATATATTATGATGACTGTCAATTTTGTATGATTATTAATTGTGTACATTTTAATTCCAAATGCTACTTTCATATATCAATTACAGACCTGCAGAAATCATATAAAACCCGCATTACCAGAGAACCATTATAAAGCCGTTTGTCGCGCCTTGGTAACGGAGACAATTGAGTTGCGCGCATTTCTACAGCAAGTCCTAAACAAAGGTAAGGGTTTACCTATACCTATATCTACAAAAAAAAAAATAATGATTTATAATAAATACAATTTCTATTTTAGATACAGCAAAATTAATTAAGGCATCAGAATCATCTCAAAGCACACAATATGAGCTAGCGAAGCTGGGCTTCAACGACTGGGTAAGTCAAGTCTTCAATATGTTACATATATTCGATGTATTATGTAATCATATATTACAAAAAAAAATCCCACTAATGGTCTTTAAAGAGGGAATTGGGACAAACTGTTTTTGGCTGATGTTTTGGCGCACCTCTTCCAAATACACCAGAAGGCACCCATCATCATTATCATTAATATTATCATAGCAGATCACGCGTGGTGTTTCGGCATTTTTTCTTTTCTTGGGGGTTCGCCTTCCGCCTCAAAAGAGAAAAAAATAATACATAAGAAAAGAAAAAAAAGTGAAATATTTCACGAAAATCACTTTTAATTTCAATAATCGACCAGCAGCGGTTTCACATCTGCCATTATCCTAATGAGTTAAACCGTGTGACTGTGATATATATATCACATTAGCGATTATTTATATATTTCGATTTATATTCAGTTTTGTACATTCATCTTTTAGTGTGTGACCTTTAAATTACAAAAAAAAAAAAAAAAACAAATGATAAGCAAAAACAAAATCGAGGCCGTCTAAGGAATTCGCTTGTGGTTGCCATTTGGAAGTCCAAACTTATTCAGACACACACGTAAATTGGTCAAACACGCAAACCAAAAAAACAACAATCAAAAAAATGTATGAAAAATCGGACAAAATGCGCTGTGTTTTTGTAGGTTGAATAGCCAATGTTTTTTTTTGCTTCTCTGAGGTCGCCAAAGTGCCATATGAACTGAACTGAAGAATTAGGTAACTGACTTTTAAGTCGTTGAAATGTGTCGAGCAGAAGTAAAAAAAAGTTATTTATAATCAATATGCGGTTATATTTGTATGCTATTAATACACCAGATTTGAAGACCTATGCTGAGCAATAGCGTATCCAATATCCGAATATGCCCCAACCTTGGGCACACGCCCCACACAATATTTTGCATGCTGATAAAACAGGAAAGAAAAACCGCAAAAAATAGCTTTGCGTGCGCAACACGCTATACGCCTAAAATTTTATATATATATATATATATATCATATATCATAAATATAATCACTCATAACTCATACCCGTATCAGCGCTATATTCGTAATTAAATAAACAAAATTTGAATTGTTTGAAAAGCGTTGATTAAAAACCATAAAAATAAAATAATAAAAAAAACAGGCGCAGTTTAATTCGGCTATTAGGGCCCAAGACTTTTTTCTGATAATATGTTTATATATAGTAATAACTTTCCATTCATAGACACAATTAAATGTTAATTGTACATTTATATATTTATTTATATATATAAATCTATATACACGTAACTCTTAACAATTGTAAGGTTTGATTAAAAAAATAGACTGTTATCAGGCAAAGCAAGTGACTTGGCTGACTTACTGTTTGTACCCATTGAGTTGATAAGGTTTGCACCTATATTTAGTATCTCCATTTGTCACCTGTCTATTTTTTTTTTTTTTGTATATTCCAAGTTTTTTAATTTGGTTGTGGTTTAATTTGGGTTTTCTTTGCTTTTTTTTTTTGTTAGAACTGCAGCAACTCTTTACAGTCAGCGTTTTATCAAATTCTTGGAAACCCAACAGCCTTCAGAATGTCACACAATGAATAGTTTCACTACCCACTCTCCCTCCCCTTTGGCACCCCCTGTGCGTTCAGACCGGAACAACGAACCCACGCAATGTGCCAACTCCAAGATACTGTTTCGGATCTGCATGGCTCTTTTTGATTTGTTGTTGGCCTGATTTTGAAAAGAGTTTTATGCTGGAATTGCTGAAATTCTTCTGTGTGTTTCTCGATTATTTTTATTGTTGTTAAACTTCATGGTTTGTTGAACTTTTTGTCTAGTTGCAAGAGTTGCTTGAATGTGGTAACCCAACTCTGCTGCTCAATTCTTGTTAGCTGGCATTGTTTTCTTTGGGCAGCGACTCTGTGTTATTGGGTTAGGAATGCTTTGATATCACGTTTAGCTTAAAGATCGACTAATTTAATACAAAGCATACGGTAAACTCTATTCCAAGTTGAAAAAATACAATATTTATTTATTAGAAATAATAATTCGTTAGCTAAGCAATTTAAAATCTACTGAAACAGTTAAGCTGAAAGATTTATGGAAGAAAACTTTACAAAAACCATCAGATTTTAAAGCACTTTTGTGGTGTGTTAAGATGGAAACATTTCGTATTAAAATAGTACAATCAAATAGATAAAATATTTTCCAAGTAGCAACAATTTGACAGCGTTCTGCTTCAAACACTTAAACTTAAAAAAAAAATCAGTTTTTTTCTGGTGCGTATTTTAGCTATCTCTTTCACCTTTTAGGCGATGCTATCGAGCATATCAACATAAACTGCATTTTCCTAGACACAGCCCTACATCTGTTTCGCTCTGCTGCATACAATGATAATGATAATCATCATCATCATCATCATCATCATCATCATTATCGTCAAAGAGTTGGTTTTTTATGCTAATATTCGTTGATGATGCTGCTGAAAATATCCAAGCCAAAAAATTTGAATTTGGCAAGCGATACGCACATATGCGAAATTTCATGCAACATGGCAGGTTAACAACAAACAATAAACTGTTGCAAGCGCTTCCGGAAGCTGCTGCTACATGTTGCCCATGATGCGCTGTTGATGCTGATGTTTGCTATTTACAATTTGTTATTGTTGTTGCATTTATTGAAGCGCAACAGCTACAACACTGCTGAATGCAGCATTTGTCGACGGTTGCTTGTTGTGTTTTTTTTTTTTTTTGTTTTGTCTGTTGTTTTTTTGTCTGTTGTCTTGTGTCTTGTGTCGATTATGCGATTGTGTCAAAGAAAAACAATCGTCGCCGCTGCCAGCCAGCTTTGTGGGTGAAAATTAGCAGCACCGCCTGCCGCCCCTTTTGCTTATGCATATTTTGCATGTTTAATGAGCTGCCTCGAAAATTTATAGCCGCAAATTGATGCAGCCGTTGACAGGAACAGGAAAGTGACGACGACGATACCGTTATGAAAAGTGAAATGCGATTCACTGTTGCATCTAGTTTAAGTAGTTATTCACCGGTACTCAATACCCCCTCCCCTCTTTCTCCCCCAATTTCCCCTTTTCCTCTTACAATTGTGTGCTGAATTCGCTTCCTGTCATCACACATATTACTCATACGCACTGTTAACCCGCCAAATGCAATTGCCACAACTATCAAATGTGGTGTGTGTGTGTGTGCTGCATTTAATGAGCAGCGATTGGTCTTGAATCACTTGACTTGATCACAGCGTGTCTAAATTATGGCTAAATTAATTAATAATATATTCATTCGCATTCGGCGGAAAAAGTGAAAAGCAGCAAGACAACCAAGTAGCTGAGACCCGCTGTGCGCTGCTGATTAAAGTGAGCGGCGAATGCAATTTCCTAACCTAAACCTCTTCTAGTGTCTGTCTCTATCTCTCGCTCTCTCTCTCTCTCTCTCTCTCTCTCTCTCTCTGTCTCTCTCTCTCTCTCTCTCTCTCTCTCTCTCGCTGTATCCCTCTTACTTTCTGGCTAACTAGCACGAACTGGAACTGTGGAGAACGTTGCAAGTATGCTGCACAGACTGATTTCAATATGCAGAAATCATTCATTTCGTTGCATGTCTAAAATGAGTTTCGAATTCTACCTAAATTTTATGAACAATTTTCGTCGATTATTTGAGAGTTGTGGTTTCAGTTGTGATTTGCACTTTGACTCTTACTGTAAAATCATTACTAATCTGTTTATTACTAAACTGTTGTCTTTCTCGCTCATTGCAGGCAGGCTTCTGGGTGCAGGTAATCGATGAGCTGCGTCGCGGAGTGCGGCTGAAGAAGCGCAACTACGAGCGGACACCCATCGAATACGAACTGACGCCCTACGAGATACTTATGGGTGATATACGCGCCAAGTAAGTAAAACCCATTGAAAGAAACTTAAATCCATTACCAGATACTCTGATAAAGTTTAATAATTGGCCTATAAACAAATCGGCAAATGGCAAATGAAAGTAGCAAAAATTGTATTTACTTTGCAACCAACTTGGCAACAGGGTATCAAAATCAAAATCAAATTCAACTTCAACCACAGCACAGACAACAACTAATCAAGAAACTGACAAAATAACAAAAATTTCTCTTTCTTCTTTTCGTTTGACCGCAGAAAGTACCAGTTGCGCAAGGTGATGGTGAATGGTGATATACCGCCGCGTGTCAAGAAGGATGCCCATGCGGTGATCTTGGAGTTCATCAGGTCACGGCCGCCATTAAAGAAGGTGTGTGCTGCGTTCCCAATTCCCATGTCCACTTAAAAAAAAACCCCAAAACGAATATACCCAACAACTCTATTGACTGTTATTTGCCATTATTTATTACAACTTTTTATTACAAATATTTATTACTTTTTTGTTGTGTTTGTAGGCCTCGGAACGTCAGTTGGGTCCACCACGCATGTGTACGCCTTCACCCAGGGAGCAGCTTATGGAGTCCATCCGTCAGGGCAAGGAACTGAAGCAAACACCGATGCCAGAAGAGCCTCCCCTAAGGGAAAAATGTAAGTGCAAATTCCGTTTTAATTTATCACACAATTATTTATAATTAAAACTAACAAACAGAATTCAAAATTTGAGAATCTATATAAAACTAAATTTGGGATTTAAGCAACATTATCAAGAGATTTGGCCACATTTTTGGTTTTTAAATAATCCAACTGACAATCAATTAAAAGAGAGAAAATATTTTTAGCTTAAGTATGACTTTAACCTGTAAATTTCTAAGTTTAAATAAATGAATATCCGGATTCCGAAAGAAAGTATGACAAAAGATTAGATGTCAGATCAAATTTTATAAATTAAATATTTACTTTCTTGGTTATATTTTTTTTCTTGTTACTGTTTCCTAATATTTTTGAAAACGCAATCTTCATCACAGAAATGTTCTTCTGAACTATTAACCACTGTAAATTTGGCCAAACAAATTTCGCTGCTTTTGATCAAAAAGCGCCTTTTCACCAAACTTGGTGGGTGTGTTTGCCATTTGCGCTTGTGTTGTCATCAACATTTCTCAAAATCTTAAACGCCAACCGATCATAAATTGTTGTCTTACACATGTTGTGGTTATTCTGTCTGCCTGCCTACCTGCCTGCCTGCCTGTCTGTCTGCCTCGTCTTTGAAAAAAGATAGAAAAACTTGTTAGCCACGAAAAGTTTTCACTGCACTTGTTGGCGATGTCCCATTGTCCGCCCCTGTCTAACTCTATTCCCTCCTTTCTTCAACTGTCTCTGCCTTTGTCTCTGTCTGCCTGTCTGTCTGTCTGTCTGTCTGTCTGTCTGTTTGTGTTTGTGCTTGGCCAATTGCCGTTGCTGGCATGCGCATGCCAGCATAGATCAAAAACGGCCACATTTTCCAATCGCCTCTGCTGAAGGAAGCGTGCAAAATTGTGACACACAAAGATAGCGCGACGACGTCGTCGTTGAAGATGAAGAAGCAGCAGCGCAGCGGTAGCAGCCGGCGCAACACGACAACCTCAAAGACGATGACAACAACAGCAATAACAACAAAAGCAACCACAACAGCGATGACAACGGCAAATGATTATGATGACAACGACTCTGTCTCTGACTCTTGTCTTCTGCACCGGCGCTATATTTGTTTGTCTGCTTTGAGCTTTGTTTGTTTGTTTGGCTTTGCAATCCGCTGTATTCGTTTGTTTCTTCACAAGACAGACACACAAACAGATAAGCAGCCAGTCAGCGCTCGACGCGAACAAGCGCGTTTTGTAGCTGCTCAATTCGAGATGTGTGTGAACTGAGCGAACCATTTGCATAGCATACCCAATTGCGCAGCCATCAAAATTTGGATTTTTATGTGCCCGCCTAAAAGCATGCAGCAATTGTTGTTAGACTTCAATTTTTTAGGGGTGTTTTCAGTAAGTAGACCAAACGCACATTATTGAATTTTTGCTACTAATCAAGTTAATAAATAAAGTAGCGCTCTTATAAATCTAAAAATCGAGCCTGTTACGTAGTGTTTTGAGTCCATCTCAGCTCAAGGACTCTTAATTCTCACAGGGTATGCAGATATAACAGAAATCAATTAATATTCAAGCAAGGTTCTCTTGGCACTCCTAAACGCTGATAATAAAGCTCTAATGACGCATAAATATATATTTCAATTACCGTTAACAGTAAATGGCCGTTTAAAAATAGATTCAAAGTTTGCTAAGGCGCCCATTCAATTTAATTAGCAAATTGAAAACTTTCATAATATTCTATCGAACAGCTTTACGCATTCATCTTCAGTTGTGCTCTTTCTGTGTGTGTCTCCCTTAAAGTGCATACGTCATCGAAGGCAGCCTGCACTTCGTTACTAATGACGTAACAACGGCAAGCAATAAAATAGCGGCTTGACGCCTTTAAATGTTAAATGTCAAAACAAAACAAAGCCTGTGCTTGCTCTTTTTCTCTCTTCGTGCAATCTGTGACACTCGCTCTCTCTTCTCTGTCTTTGTTTGACGCATGCGCTTAGCGCATAAAGCTTTTTGAGCTTGAGCAAATGCGTGGCTGAGACACCGTCGACAGTTTCGTGTTAAGCTTCTGCGGTGTCGCTACGGTGTTGTTGTGGGCTGGCTGTTGACAGCGGGCGACGCGTGGCGCGACTGAAAATGAAAACGGCCTGATTAATATGTTTAAATAAAAACTGCCCCACGCAAGAGTAGTGAAAACGCACAGTGCTGCCAAACTTCCGACAGTTACTAACTCCGTCAATTAATCAGACAGATGATGCACAGACACACACACACACGCACACCCTCACAAACGGAGCAACAACAACTGTCAGCCCAGCTCTAGTAGGGTGGTTGGTTGCCTGTCGGATCGATAGCCCGAATGCAACCGTGCATGAGTGAAAAAGGAAATTTCAAGCAAATCTAAGAGAGAGTGAGTGAGAGAAGAGTAGAAGGAGAAGGAGCAGGAGGAAGAACAACAAAAGTGATTCTCAAGTGTTCTGTTTGTGTGTGTGTGTGTGCAAAGTGAAACTGGAGCAACAACTCCGATAAAGCCAGGCAACAGCATAAAGCAGCAGCAGCACGGAGAAGGGGGGGCGGAAGTGTTGCAAGTGTTGCACACGGCATGCAATGCAGAGTTGAAGCCAAAAACTTTCTTAGCCAAAACAAAAACCACTCGCTCACTGCACAAATGGATGCCAAACAAACGACGCCCAGTGCCAAGCGCTCAACGGCGGCCGCCGTCTTCAAATCGCATCACATTGTACGCAACGCGGATATCGTTGATGTTGCCAGCGATGCGTCGCTCTATTGCGGCACAGAAACGGAAACTGACACAATTGCCACACACTCCCAATCGCAGTCGCAATCGCAAACGCAGTCGCGTTCACCGTCGCAGTTCCAGTTGCATTCACAGCCACAGCCAACGCCACGTGCTGCACCGCGTGTTGCATCGGCAACCGCTGTCAATCCGCCAACACCCAAGCCGCGTCAGGCTGTCAGGCCATCAAAAGGTAGCAGCATTATTCTGACCTGGTTTCAATTTCGACACAGTTGACTAGAAAAAGAGGGGGTAGGGGGAGTTGGAGTTGCTTTCGAGGTTAGCCTGTGCATTTAAGGAACAACACACTCAAGTCGAGGCTATTAAAGCTGCTTGCAACAAGAAATTAACAATAGCTATTAGATGTTCTGGGTTCTATGAATTAAAAACTTCTTATCTAAAATCTAACTTAAAATAGAGACAGTTGAGAATATATCCTGGCAAGTCCTCCTGCTTGTTGATGTTGCCTTCTCATTTAGCTAGGATCTGGATTCATGTTTTGATTTTGTGATCGAAGCAGATGGTCTTTCTTAATTATCAAGTGTTTCCTTTCTGCATAAAAGAAATACGCTCCTCATCTAGTCATGTGCAAAAATTAAGTTTTTACCAACGTACCGTGTGATACACAGTAATCGCAATCGCAAAAGACCCATTGACCCCACATGGAGCTGCTCGTATCATGAAACATGCTTTTTGGTTAATTCCCCAAGTATTTTTACGAGCATTGCACAAGCGGAAGAAAACGCTTCACGAGTAGAACCATTAAATGTTAACTTAACGGTTTATATATATATATATATATATATATATAAACAAAACCGACAGTAAGATGGCAAGTAAAAGCAACTGGAGACATTGTCTAAATGCCAAAGCAGTGTTGGACTTGAGTGGGAAAGTGGCGGATAAGCAGGGCGCAGAGTCATCGGCTTGTGCAACTTACTTGTCGCATGTAATCTAATCAAAATAGCTCACAATGAGAAAAAAGGAGACCCATTTTCTCACATGCCATCAATTCACTTTTGCCTTTGGATCTGAGAGTTATGTGTCGGCTTCTGCTTTTGTCTTTTGCAGTGCTTCCAAATTCAACAAACGCAACGTTGTCACGATCCCGGCAGCGACTCATCAAAGTGGATTTCTCAAAGTTGCAGGTGAGTTGTCAAACATGCTGCGACACATGCAACAAAAGGTTATACAATTTGAAATATCTCCAGGACGACGAGCATATCTTCGATGAAACCAGCATCAGCAGCAGCACAGCATCCACAGCAGCGGCAAATCTTGCCGAACTGCATCGCTACTCACAGCCCAAGATGCCGCCATATCCAATGGGTGGCTATATATTGGCCAGCCAGGCGAGACACGATTCTCCGGCTAATGCGATGCTAATGCGACCGAGACGCACAAGTAAGTATCGATGATGATGATAATAATGATGATGATATAATACGATATAGTACGATATGCGATATATATATATGTAAAGTGCACAAGGTATGAAGGAACAAGTTCTCTGAAACCTAAGAATTGTGATTTTCAATTGCGATTTTTCGTTGTAACCAAACACTTTGACTGAATCAAGCAATATGCATAAAATTCTGTAATTTTATAACTTTTAGTTAAAGTTATTATTATTATAACTTTATTATTAAATTAATAATATAATATTTTTATAATTATTATAAACTTATTGCATTTTATATATTTTAAAAATCGAGCAATACAATTCAAGGTCTAATTGCATCACAAAAATGACAGCATCTAATTTGAGGACAGATAAAGTGAAACCCTGAACTAAGTTTAATTAAAATTACAAATTTCTTATTTGGATTGAGGCATCTCAATTATGGCACATAATTTGCTTGTTCATGGTTCATAATGATCCCCTATTAAAACTATTCACTGTTATTTTGAGTTGATTTAGTTGCGACCTCTTTAAATTTGTCAATTGGTAAAGATAATAAAAACAACAGTTTTATTTATACGAATTTTAGTTGAGTAATCTGTTCCACGATATTGGCCCAATTTGAAATGAAATCTAATTGATATTAATAATCTTTCGTACCTTCGTACTTTGTGGCACACCTTTAATTTATTATGTTTATGCTTTAATATATATTTGACGCGGTTTTTGTTTATTTTAATTTTAATTTACAACATTTTTATTTCTTACTTTTTCCACCCTTTTCCCTAAAAAAAAAACCAAACACAACACACAAAAAACTTACTTTTCCGAAGGTATTTGATCGGTTTGTTAAATTATGATCTATCGCTGATTAATTAAGTTATTTTTATGATTTTGATAACAAAATCAAATGTATTATATTTTGCCAAACGCACTAAGAACAAATGAAAACCGACTTGGGAAATATATAGAAGATATATATAAATCTATATATATATATATATGCTTGGTTGGTTTGGAAGACAGTTGGTGTGGAAGCATTCTGATGACAATTGATGCTGGTTATGGATATGTACACACAGACACACAACCGCACACACACACACACACACACACACACACACACAACAAGATGAAAATAATCTCGAAATATTTGTTATATACAATAAACATCGAAAGACAAAATAAAATAATTCAAATAAAAATCAGATATTTTTAATGTAAACAATTTGTTTTGCATGACAAATTTTAATTTAAAATATGCAAACTAACATTTTGGCTTAATAAGCAATGTGATTTAAATTTATATATAATTATACTTTCCATTTTCAAAATTGGAAAATACCAACAAAATTCGCTTAAAAATCAATAACACATAAAAAAAAAACACTTTGCACTTGCTGCCTAAAACTATGCAATGGGTTTTGTTTTTTTGTGGTTTGCTGGGCAGAGGAGCAGCCGCAGCAGCACCAACAGCAGCAACTGCAGCAGCAGCCGCAGCAGCAGCAGCAAGAGCAAAAACAGCAGCCGCAGCAGCAAGCACAAGTTTGTACACAGGACGATTATCACAGATACTTCGATAATGCCTTGGAATGTAAATATGCGTGCAAACTTCAGATTTACTTCGTTTCTAGCTGCTTCTGCATGCATTGTCCACATTCGATTCGATCCATTCCAAGTTGAAACCATTACCAAAATGCATAAACCAATCATAAACCTAAAAATAAGTTAATTCATACAAATGTTGAACTATCTACAAAATATGTGTACCATTTGAGATTTTAATGTTTACTTTTACATAACTCTAATATGAAGTTTTTTATAATATCATGTCTAACTCTACACCAAGTAAAATTCATGTATATTAATAATTTTTTCATTATCTGTGATGAAAAACCACTAAAAAATTGTAAATCAGTTTTAAATCAAATTTCGCTTAACATTTAAACACAGTTTTCATTAGCTTTAAGACTAAATCGTAGTGCACATATAATATATATTTCTGAAGATTAAACCTAAGCATAAACATATAACTACATATACATTGTCTCAAGAGTGTCCTCGACCCTCGTCCACTTCGCCCGCTTGCTTGCTGTACAAATTGTGAATGCCTCGTTTTCTTTTCCGTTTCCCGTTTCTCGCTTCTCGCTTCTCGCTGTCGCTTGCTCTACTTTCCCACCCCTCTATCCATATACATATATAATGCATACGCAATGTTGACCGACCTTCAGTGGCGCATTATAAGTAATGACAACCACACTTCGCTCATCCTCATCTTTTTTTTTCTTCTACAGCCTATGACCTGGCCACCCAGTGCGAATCGAGACGCGCCTCGCTGCGTCGCCACACCATCGTTGGCTGTCAGAGCAACCTGGATGAGACGCACTCCATGCCACCCACTCGCCCCGAGTCTCGTCAATCGAATGACGTCAGCAGCGCATCCAAGGAGGTAGCGTAAAAACTGTTTGACCTTTTTGACGCATAGATTAACCTTTTTGTTGTCTGTTCGGGTTTTTCTTACCTGTTCAGCATTCGAAGCAGACACCCGATGCGCCACAATCGCTGGAACAGCAGCAGCATCATCAGCAGCAACAGCAACAGCAGCGAGGTGAAATGTCTGGAATTGGAGCTGGTGAGACGGCGTCGCATTCAACATCCTCGCTTGGCCCATGGAACAAGTCCTTTATGGACAAACAGACCTGGATGGAACGTGGTGATGATCGTCTGTCTGTCACACTGGCGGAGATCGTCCACATACGTTCCGTCATGACGAAGGCCGAGCTGGAGAGCCTGCCCATGGATGTGCGCGTCAAGGAGGATGTTGAAAAGCGTCGTGTCTGCTTCCTGTGCCTCCGCACACGCTTCTCCTTCTTTGGCCCCTACGGCATCCAGTGCAAGCTCTGCCAGCGCACTGTCTGCACCAAATGCTACACCAAGATGCGCATACCCTCAGAGCATTTTCGCAATGTGCCCCTGGTGCTGATCTCACCCTCGCTGCTGTCCAGTCCGGCCAGCTCGAGCACACCATCGCCATCGCATCATGCTGCCCACCATTCTGCGCACTCCTCATCGACGGGCAACATCATGGACGATCAGTTCCCCAAGTCGCTGATCGAGCGCCTTCTTCGTTCCGAGTCAGATCGCAAGGTGAGTCCAAGCAGTGAACAACTGAAATTTATGCTACTCTCAATTGAGAATATTAATACTAAGTTTAGGGTAAATCTCACAATGCGTGACAAAATTATGATACCCTCAGCAGCGAGGTAAAATAATGAGTCCATTTCTATCTGTTTAAATCTTGATGGTAGCTGTTACTTATTATATTGATTCTACTCGTCACAGACTCGCAGCACAGTGGGCAGTGCACCCTCATCGCCCAAGCACCAAAGATCAAACATGAGCACGCCCGGCATCAGTGTTGGACCCGGCTCAGCGGCCGCCGCTGCAGCCGCTGCAACTGGACAGGCCGTGGAGGCGCTGCACGATCAGGCATCCATGTCTGCCTCCTACTCGGCAGCGATGCGACCGTCTGGTGTGCAACAGTACCAGCAGAAGCATCAGCAGCACTACAACAACGTCATGTCGCGCAGCATGGAGGGGCCACGCAGTCTTCCCGTGCAGAGTCCGGCCTATCGGCCGCTCTCCAACAACAGCACACTGGAGCGCAAGTAAGCGAAACGCTTGTCAATCAATTTCAGCCCAAACAGTTACTAATCCTCATACCTATCGCACTCTTATAGATCCCGTTTCTCGCGCGGCTTTGCGCTATTCTCGTCGGGCAGCCATTTGGCACAAACGCAACAGGATCAGAAGGAGAATCTGCGCGGCGAACAGGTGACCGTCTGCAACGATTGCCAGGGCCTGGTCAACGAGATCACCAGTTCGGTAAAGCAGAAGCGCAGCTCGGCCCGCAATCGAACGATACAGAATCTCACGCTGGATCTGACGCCTGTCTGGAAATAAACTAAAAGAACTAAACCAGAAAACAGGCAGCCTGCAAAACCTAAAAAAAACAAAAAAATATATGTATAAATATGAAAATCATGCATATTTTGGATGGACTGTTGTATACATAAGATTGAGGAACAGATAAAGAGGCAGGCGGCGAAATGGAGAGAACTGGCTAAAACGAGCGCCTGTAAAAACGTTGTAAATCGTTAGCCTAGTGATAAGTAAAACAAAAAAAAACCTTAGCAGAAAACAAAACATATAAAAAAAAAAGAAACGCTGTAAATTTCTTCTTCCGAGTCGAGACTAGCTTGAGCGCGCACCCCACCATAAGAATACAAAATTCGTATATAAATACTAAACGGATACAACACATACACATATATACACACTCATATATATATATATATACATATAGATAAACCGTGCGATATGCGTTAAGCTGTACGATGTCGTTGTTTGTAATTGTTTCATTGATGTATAAATGTTGATAAAGTCTCGTATAACTCGTATCTACGTATGACGAACCTAAACAAAAACACCCGAACAATACAATATACAATATAATACAACAAAAAATATTACTATATTAGCAGATATAATTATATATACATATATAGTTTATGATAATTATTCAAATCCAAAGCACTCCACAGTTTATGCCTTCGATTTCGCATGAGCCTCAACGATTGAATCCTTAAGTTGCTAATAGACAAAATTATGATTATTATGAAGAAAACAAATGTTGTGAATTATGTGCTTGCACAGATCTGTATCGTTTTTGTATCGTTTTTCCATACGGAAAACTCGAAAAGTTCGTATTGTTTTTTTTTTTTTTGTTTTTTGTTTCTTTCATTTAAGTACTCCCGACTTCCTTAAACTGATTTATACTATTCTCATATTCGATACAAAACTATCTATAAATAATTATAAATTGTGACTAGCTTAAATCTAAATATAATTTTACACCTAATTGCAATTATAAAATAGTTACATTTCCAGAAGAAGAAAAAACAAATTTTGAAAATTTTATGTTTCTTTTTTGCGTATTGTAATTTGTAAATGCATTTAATATTTGTAATTTATGAAGTTTATATTAGTTTTTATTGTTTTTAAGTTGAATTATATGTATGTATATTGATATTGCGAATCATTTAACAACAACAAAAAAACACACACACACAAAAATAAAAACTACTAAATGAAAATATATTTTCTTTTTAAAAACGTTTATATTTTAAATGCAGATTATTTATTCTTGATGGTAAATTAAAATATGTATTAAATGTACATATTAAAAGAGTTACGAAACTATTTTCTTTGAGAATACATTTCAGGTCAGTTTCATCCTTAAAGTGGCTTTAATGCCCAAGTGGCTAATGCTGAAGAAAAACATATTACTTGAATTGATTATTAAATTTCTCTTTTATTTGGTCCGGCGATGGTGCTGCTCAACTATACAACCATATTTGTACCAGTTGTTGGTACGACTAAAATGAATTTAGCATTGTTTATTACAAACTGTTGTTTTTTTTTTTGTTTTTTTTTGTAATTTCGTTAAGCAAACAAAACCAATAAATGTTCAGTAAATAATATAAATAAGAGTTACTCTCTTATTATGTAAACTATACATATTTCTCACGAGACATTTGGATCTCAGACTTATGCTTAATGTTACTGGAAATCAATCTAGTAATTTAGTAGCAATTTGATGTCACAAAATCGATTTGCTTAAAGCTAAAAACTAGAACTAACATTTTTTATTTGCATATCATATGGAGTCTAGCAAGGATTAGGAAGCCACACTACTCGGAGCGCTGCTTCTTGTTGTGGCTCCGATTGTCGTGTCCACCATGACGCTTGCGTCCAAAACGCTTGTTGTTCTTGCCACGTGAGAAGTCGCGGCGCTTCTTCATGAATTCAATGGCCTTGTCTAGGAACTCTTTTTCCTCCTCATCATTGGCCTTTCGCAGGGTTAGGGAGACTTCATCGTTGAACTTAAGCTGTAAAACAGAATGGAGTCAGTAACGGAAATGTGGCAGTAGTGAGTGTGATTGAGATGGATTACCTTGGCATCCTCCACTTTGGCAATGTATTTCTCGGCGGCATCCGCTTCTGTGAGACGAACAGAGCCCTTAGTGTCGCCCTTGTTGAACTCAATGTAGGCAATATCGAAATCTTTAACCTTTTCGAAGGCTTCGCGTATCTCCTCGCGTGTAACGGTATCGGGAGCACCCTCGAACACGACAATCGCATTCTTGGGCAGATCAATTTCTGGCTCAACTTTAGCCTCCTTCTTGAGTTTGCGTTTCTCGTTCTTCTTCTGGTATTCTTCCTGTTTCTCTTTCAAATAATCAACTTGCCACTTGCGCAGCAGCTCGCGCTCCTTATAGACAATCTTGTCCTTGGCAAGGAATTCCTTCGCCTGATCCTTCTTCTCGAATGTGACGAAAATGCTGCCCTTGAATTTGTACGACTTGGTGGGTTTGTCATAATGTTTGCGCATCGTTACATTAACCACCTTTTCGTAGGCGCTGACAAAATCAAGAATTTCGGTCATTTGCGAATCCAATGGGAAACCTTTCGCGTATGCGGTGCGCTCCTGAATCTCCTTGCGACGGTCCTCATTGTGTTCGGGTATGGGCCGTTCGGTGTGACGACGCAAGCTCTGCTTGTCCTCGCTAATCTCCACCAGGCCCTCGCCCGACTTGTTTAGTGCATTGACGATCTTGTCAAAGTCTGTGGTGAGCGCTGCCAAACGTTTAAATGTGACCAGCACGGAGAGCGGCACCCAGCCTCCCTCGTTATTTGTGATCTGTTCGCTGAGGAACTTGTCGCGATGCAGATTGGCATCGCCGAAATAGTACTCCACTTGCCGAATGATTGAGCGTTCCTCTTTGCTGTTCTCCTCGGCTGCGGGTGCCACTGATTCTTCTTCTGGTTTTTCGGCATCTCCATTTTTGCCGGCTGCGTTGGAATCTTCAACCTTCTCCGCCTGTTTCGCATCAACGATAACTTCAGCACTTGTAGTTTCTGCAACATCAGCCATTATAATATTCTATTCGTTTAATTCACTTTTCTTATTTCGAGAGAAAAAAAATAAACTGAAATGTGCTGCAATGCTAAACACGTGTGCGTCGGGCGGCAATAGAGTTGTCAAACAATCGATGACACACGTTTCGATTGTATTGTTATCACTAATATCGAAAACAATGTTAAGATTCTGTTAATCAAAAAGTTTGAATTGCAACATTTAAAAATTAAATTTTAAAATTTGTAATTTTTATTGCGTTTGGCATTAAGTATCAAAATTCATTAAATATTATTATTAAATATTATCTATTATGTGGCCTTAGCGGATACTTCTTAACATTATAATCACAAAAAATAATTTAGTTCTTAGCGTATTTAAGACTTAGTTTTCGCATTTCAATGCGTTCCTTCGATTCCAATTTAAGGCGCATTATACGTTCGTTGGAATCGATCTCAAAGAGTCTCACCTCCAATTCCCTTTCGCGTAAACGAAGCTCCACTAATTTGTAGTCGTGCTCGGACGTTGCCTTTTCTAGTGGATACATTTTCTCAGGATCGGTGCCCAGAACATATTCTTCCGGCTTTTCAACAGTTGACGTAGGAGCAGTTGAGGAAACAGTACCATCATTATGCTCCTTTCCGATTTTATCGCCGACGCCGTTTGCTTGGTCAAACTGCGATGGCATCGCTGCAGCTGTATGTGGAGCATATTCTTCGTCTGGATTGCTAGAAGAAAGCTCAGCTGGAGCGTATTCATCGCCTTGGTTGCTAGAAGTAAGCTTAGTTGGAGCGTATTCATCGCCTTGATTACTAGAAGTAAGCTCAGCTGTATGTGGAGCGTCTTCCTCGCCCGGATTGCTAGAAATAAGCTCATCCGGCTGAGAACTCATTGCTTGATTAGCGCTGATTAACTCTTCTTTGATTATCAATGGCACAAGTCGTATTTCGTCAAGGGCGTCGGCATCAGTTGATGTGGGCAATGGAACAATAGTTCGGTTTGAGGTTGGCCCGCTTTCGGATATGTTGTCCGACTCCATTGCGTCACCAGAGTCCGTTGTATTTGGACTAACCGCCATGTTGCTGATTGTTGCAGTTATCATGCTGCTTCGACGCTTGAAGACGATGTTCTTAAAGATATCATGCAACTCTCTGTAATAGGGACTAATTCTCTGCACGTCTTTCAGGGGAAACTCTCGTCTCATAGAAATCAGAGTTCTAGCCTTTCGGTATCCTCTCAGCATGTGGTTAACCTTACAGCGCAACACCTTAAAATTTCCGGTCAATGCCAGGTCTCTGTGCATCGCCTTGTAGTAGGTAACGCCGTTGGGGTGCTGGAACGGATGGTGCCGAATATAATTAAATATCTTTTCGCAGTCCTCCGTATTCCACTTTCGACGAATTTTTGATGTTTTACCGAATACCATGTTAACGCCAGTAAAGTCAACTACAGAATGAATAGCTCAAGGATGCAGTAACTTCTTTTATAATTTGGGTTTAGGTAGAGGATTCCTTTATTATATAAACCTTGTTGCAACATGAAAAAAACAACACAGATGTTACATTTTATTTTTTGTTGTAATGGGTTATTGCCTATTTATGTATACCTGCGAGCTTACCTGATACTTTAAGGTTTATATATATGATTTTGTATGCCATATTCACTTAAAACAAGCACAACATTTATGATTTTTCCGCTATACATAACTGCGAGTTTTACCCGATACTTGAAGGTTTACGTCTATGATTTATTATGCCATATGTACTTACCAGAAAAGAGTCATTTATGATTTCCCAGTTTTTTGGGAAAGTGAGTTGTGAAGAAGCGATTGAGTTTTGCAGCACTGGTAGTCAAAATAACTCGAATTTTATCGCAATTGCATTTAGATAAGTTTTACCAAAATACTGTAATTACCGACACTTCTCGTTGTTGTTGCCAGTTTTATTAATGCTTAATTTGTGTATGCAAATATGTTGTTAGTTTGAATATTAGAATTGTGTGTTGATTTATTAATTAGTGCTGACGATCGAGTTCAAAATGCAATGCAAGAAATATCGATTTACATAAAATCGAATCGATGCGTTTGTAAAACGATTATATATTTTTTTTGCAATTTTAATTATAACGAATTAGATTTCCTCGACGAGACGGAAGCGCTGATGCTGCGTCTCTGGAATAACATTAAAAAACTTCTTATAAATAGTTTGATCCTGTCGGCCGGCATAGTTGCGCTGAATCCAGGAGTGATCCCAGTTCGGATCGATGGGTTCACAGCTGACGATAACTCTGCCATGCTCCATGGCAAACAAAGTGCCATTGCGTCCAAAGCCAACCTAAAAAAGCGATTTCTTTCACTCGAAGTTTAACAACGAATAGTGCTTATCACTTACATTCAGACCGGGATGAAAGCGTGTCGTAAGCTGCGTAGCCAAAATGGTGCCATGGGAAACGTAGTGCCCGTCAAGAACTCGCCATCCTCGATGCTTTGGACGTGGATGTCCCTTTTTGTTGCGCGTGCTGCCACCGGTTTTCTTGCTGGCGTTACGTATCGTTGCTAAGCGAAGAATGAAAGATGTCAGATGATTTGCGTATGTTAATCAGGTAACTTACTTAGCAGTGGTTGGTCAGCTTTTAGGCACTGTAAGGATAGTTTTTGCATTATATTAAAAGACATTTTTATTTGTTTTGCCTTCCGATCAACTGTTTATGCAACTGAGCACCAGTGTGACCATACTTAGTTATCGGGCCAATGCTTTCATATCGAAATACCGCCACAATGAATCAGTTCTAAGTAAGCGGTAAATAATAATTATCGCTCAACAGTAGCAAATGTGTATTATATGCCGGCTTCGTTTAATCAAAAATAATGGAGACAATAGTAGAAGTGCCGGCACCACCAGGACAGATGAACAACAATGCACTTCGACATAAGATACGAGAGTATGCACGACAGCAGCGAAAAGATTTGCGCACGAATACAACAGATGCTCTGCGCTTTGGTTTGGGGCAAATCAAGAATGAAATTGTGGAGTTGGAAAATCTCGGAATCAAAGATGTACAGGGGATGGCGGGTCGCATTAAGCGGCGAAAACATGCCGATACCAAGGACATGTATCGTCTGAGCCACGCCTTCTTACAGGGCAATGATAATATCAACGCCTTTGCTGAGGTTCAAGGTGGAACCCAAGTGCTAATTAAAGAGCTAACTGGTAAGCCAAATCCAGTAAATCCCGAATTGTTTTATTGTATGTCCTTTCACATTTCAGGTACCCATACGCAACGTCAGATTGAAGCAGCCGAATGCTTGTGTAACTTTTCCCTTGGCGATGCGCATATCTGTGAGAAGATTACCACTATGGCGGGCAGTTACCTGGTGACCCTGTTGAATAGTCAAGAGCCGCGCTTAAAGCGCAGCTGCCTCTGGACATTGGCCAACATTATAGCCACCTGCAGCAAGTCCGCTAAAACATTGCTTCAAATGCAATTGGCAACCAAATTATGGAAAATGTACACAACACCATCAAGCGACCTGGACGCCTATCAGGAGGATGCCGGCATTTGTTTGTATTTAATTGCAATTCATGCTGCGTCTTCCATTACCACTGAGGATCGAATGCACATTGCTAAGCATCTGCAAATGAAGCAACCAACCGATCCCGCTGCCGACTACTATATGTTTATCGTATTTCAGTTTGAAGTTGTTCGGCTGCATCACGATTTGTGCACGCCACATTTTCAGCATTTGTTAAATTACTTCAAGGCGAATCTGAAGACGAATCTCAGCACATCTGCCAGCAAGTTGCACGCCGTTTATGGAGTGCGTGTGCTTGCCAACATGTTTGCCATTCGTACATTAATTGACAGATTGGACTTGCAGACGGATCAATTTGTAAACACATTAAACCAACTGTTTGCCTTAAGAGACGCCGGACTAACCATGGATCTGATGCAACTACTAAAGAATATAGTTGATGCTCAACCCATGGATAATGCTCTTCCGCTGGAACAGATTTGCGTCTACGCTTCGCCAGTCGCAGTCAATAACAATTAAAATTTACATTTGTAATAAGCATCTGCTCAGCTTGTTTCAATTTTTTTCGAGACACTGTTTAATCATATAGGAAATTTTGATTTAATATTGATTGGGGTGGATAGCAGCCCCAACATGAGATTGGATTAAATAAATACAGAAAGGATTTGTAAATACTTTTGATATTGCCCAAGGGCGCTACATTGGGTACATTGAAGACAAGTAAAACCAAATAAATAAATTAAATAATAAGACAAATTACATATATATAAAATGGACGAATACAATCAATTCTAAAACGAAGTTTCACACTTAAATACGATATGGAATAATAAATATACAATAGATTAAATTAAATATCGTCTTCGAATAGGGCGATTATGCGACGCCGTTGAGCGTCGTCGTCTTTGGCATTGTTGACATTGCGTTGTTCATTGTGATGAAGACCGTTGTGAACCTCCAGTTCGCTAACGGAGTCGAATATCAAGTTGCATTGGCTGCAACGTGCTGCCGACAAGGGCAACTGAGTGGTACTTGTGGCTGTGACTAAGACAGGTGATTGCGACTGTGACTGCTGATGGGGTGTGACAACGGCACGTTGCAGTTTCTCTAGGAATGTGGCACGGGCCCGCTCCTCATGCACCAGCGGTACATTAGCAGCAGTTGAGCATCTTATGGGTATGGGCTTCTTTACCATCGGATTGGGCGTATTCTGTGAGTTGCGGCTCTCAGAGCGCTCGATGGCATACAATACATTATTCTCAACGGTTATTGGCGTGTTGGTGCCATTATTAAATGTAAGCAGGCCATTGCCAAAGAGTGTACTGTCGTCGAGGGAAGATGCAATGCTATCCAAGCGATTTCGTGATTTTACTGAGCTTTCAGGAGTTGGCTCCAGTGTTTTTTCAGTGCTGCTATTGGTTATTTTAACCTGATTCAGTTTATCGGCCAACTGGGTGTCTATTGAATGTTCCTGCAACCAGGTGCAGGTCTTGTGCAACGCAAAAATCATACGTCTGATGAACTCGTGTGGTGATATCATTTTCTGACGCTTGATCTCCAGCAACTTGTTTAACTCGGCCACAAAACTAAAAAACTGATGTTCCACACAATTGTCCAAATGCAGTTGATGCGAATCCTCGTGCATATAGCGTTTAAAGCAGGCCGGACATTTGCGCTCCTTCCACATGGGTTCGGGAATGTTGACCTTAATGTCCTTTAACTGAGCCTGCTCCATGGGATCATCCTCCTCGAAATTCGTTTCACTGTAGTTATAGCAGTTCTTGTCCTTGCGCGACAATGCATTCTCCTCATTGTCATCGCTAGAGCTGGCAGCCGCGTAGTCCTCGTCCTCACCAGTACCATTACCGCTGCCACTGCCAGCGCTGGTCGATGGCAATTCCACTTTGGAAGGTCCCTGTTGAAATGATATGGTCATGTAGTAATATTTAATACATATTATATTTTATATCGTTTGTTGGAAAATAAGCAAGTAAGAATGTCCTAGTTGAGACTGCACACTTAAGCATAATAATATTTATAAAGTTTTATTACATTTTAAATTTTCTTTAAAATGCCTTTCCACACTCAGATGTCAAGTGAAGGAAGTTTCATTTTTCACGCCATAGTTGCAAATATGAAATCTCTAGATTTGTATATATAATAATACTATTAAAACAATTGGAAAAGTGAAAAAGAGGTACAAATGAAAGAGATTATCATTATATTGATGCTGTGGCTGGAGGTTACATTATTTTAAAATTAAACTTTATTTGGATTATGTTTC
This sequence comes from Drosophila melanosoma, assembly GCA_035042045.1. NCBI lineage: Eukaryota > Metazoa > Arthropoda > Insecta > Diptera > Drosophilidae > Drosophila > Drosophila melanosoma. The sequence continues at coordinate 2,131,728 of JAWNLY010000183.1, read as the reverse complement.
ACATTATTTCACTAATTGCATTTTATCATTGGACAAATGTCGAATAAAAAAATTGGACTGCTTGCATTTTTAATCTATATAAAAATGAGTAAGAAAATATATGTAATTGATATACCTGTATCGTGTTTCGATGCCTATCATATACCGCATTTGGGTAGCGTGATGGTCGATCGTGGTAGCCGCATTGCCGGGGCGCAAACTGATTCAGTAGTTTCTTGTGCACTTTGTCCGTTCTGTCAAGTTTTTTGGCGCTGTTGTTGTTCAGCAGAAGATTGTGCACCGGTCGCTGCTCTACATAGCTCAGCTGTTCGGCCGTGCAGAGTTCGGCTTCCTTATCCCCTTCCTGGTTATTGTTGATTGATTTTTGTTGGTACAAACCGATCAGCTTCAAGCTAAGTGCATTTTTTATGCACTGTTCACGGAATGTTACGGCGTGTTTCAAGTACGATATGCATAAAGCACAAATGTACGATGGCAGTCCGTCATCTGTAGAGTTCTATACATACGGGGAATTAAATGTTTGAATGGGCTTCAATACGAAAAATACTTACTTTTAGTCCCGAAGTCTCTTCGAGCAATACATTAATTGGCTTTTGATAGTTGAGAAACTCATTTGTCGAGCCGTGCAAGTATGTGGGTATTTTGGCAAATATATTGTAGTCTGCGGGGCTGCTACAAATGCGACAAATATTTCCCCATGTCGTCATTGTCCCTTAAATTATGTTGTTTTTTAGCAAATGAAGAAATTAACGTTTTAAGGTTGCATTTCAACAAATGGAGAAGTGGGCTCCAGTTTACCTGATACCTTTTGATTTATAAATGATTTATTATGCCATATTGACTTACAAAAAGCACAACATTTACAATTTTTCCGCTGCAGCAAATATTATGAAAAAGTGGGTTGCAAAGAAACAATAAAGAGTTTTGCAGCACTGCTAGTCGATATAAGTTGAATCCCATCGCAGTTGCATTTAGATAGATTTAACCAATATACTTTTATTACCGGCACTTTTCCTTGTTGTTCCCAGTTTTATTAATTCTCAGTTTGTGTATACAAATATTTTCTGCCAGTTTGAATATTAGAACTTTGTGTTTATTAATTAAGTAGTGCTGGCGGTCAAGTTTAAAATCTAGGCAAGAAATACCGATATACATATACATATACAAATCGAATCGATGCGCTTGTAGAACAAATATATATTTTTTTGTTGCTAATTATAACAAATTAATATTCCTCGATAAGACGAAAACGCTGGTGCTGCATCTTTGAAATAACATTTAAAAACTTCTTATAAATAGTTTGATCCTGTCGGCAGAGCAATAAATTAATTGGCTTTCGATAGTTGAGAAACTTTTTGTAACCTGCGGGTATGCAGCTCCTTAAAACTATAAAATATTATATATAATATTTCGTTTATATTAAAATACTTTCGAAAACGAAATAAAGTTACTTTTCACAAAAAAAAAGTAAAAATAACATATTCGCGAATTGTCAAATTTTTACTCTCACTCAATCTCTTTTCATAGCTCTTATGAATTTGTGCAGCGTACTAGCTATAAGTGCGTCGCCGGTTCGTTGTAACTGGCAAAGTGTTTCCGGGGAAAATATAAACAAAAAATGTTATAGCGAATAAATATGGAAGAATACGAGTCACAGGTAAGCTGGCTTTAAAGTAATGCTTCGATAAGCCTAAGTAAAACTGTCTACTCATTTTTAGTTACTGGTCGTTGAGCAGGCGCTGCTTGTTACCACCGACGAGCAGCAGCGCGAGGAGTTGAGCGCACTACGAAGTAACCTGGAGGAGCTTCTCGAGCTGACCAGATCCAGTGAAACAGAAGCTACCAATAGTATCAGCACGGCACAGACTACTGACGACCTTGATGACGAGCTAAAGCGTTTTCAAAGCGAGTTAAATGACCTGAAGGAGCAGGAACAGGAAATTGCAGATACTAGAGATGACAAGCAACAATTGGAAGAATTACGTGCTAAGTACAATGCCCTTTTGGGTGAAAAGTGTTCAGCACCGCACGAGCATAGCTGGGGTGCACTTAGCTATCATAATGCGCTCATCTGTGGCGTTGACGATGAGTTAATAATAGATGGCAATGGTATTCTGGATGTACGACTCCGTGTGCTCTTCACAAATCCCACACACCGCGAGATGCTGCCTTGTAACTACTACCTGGAGGGTGAATGTCGATTCGACGAAATTCGTTGTCGTTTCTCGCATGGCGCCCTCGTTCCAGGAGCATCTATAAGAAAGTACAATGCCCCCGATTTTCATAGGCTGGCACGCAATTGCGCGGTGCTGGCTAAATTGCAGGATCGCCTGTGGCATCGTGGTCGTGTGCTATGTGTTAATTTTGTCGAACAGCAGTGTCGCGTGCGTTTGGATGGTCAAGAACACAAGGAACGCGAACGAGACTTTCCGTTTGAGGAACTCTTTCCGCTAATCGCCGACGAAGATGATGAGCTGTCTAGCGGTAGCAGCGAATCCCATAGCACTGAGGACAGCGATGCAGCAAACGATTCCGATATAGATGATTTGGAGGCAGCTCGTCAGGCACGCATGGTTGAGCTCAGCTTGTTTACGTTTAAGCCTACCGAAAAACTAGGTGCCTGGGAGCAGTATACCCGAGTAGGTATTCAAATTCTAATTAACCATTCAGCTTTGTCTAATGTATTTAATTTCAGGGCATTGGCTCCAAACTGATGGCCAATATGGGTTACATACATGGCACAGGCCTTGGCTCAGATGGTCGTGGCATTGTTACACCAGTGAGTGCGCAAATACTTCCACAGGGCCGTTCGCTCGACGCCTGCATGGAGCTGCGTGAGGCTGCTAATGGCGACAAGGATTACTTCAGTATCGAACGCAAGCTGAAGCGTGCCCAGCGTCGCCAGCAGGCAGTGAATGAAAAGGCCTACGCACGCGAATCCAAACGCACAGATGTCTTTGCCTTTCTTAACGGAAGTGTATTGAGCCAGGGTCAGAACTCCAGCAAGGCGAAAAAGACCAGCAATCTGCAGCAGCACTCAAATAAAACCCTTAATGTGGAAACGGTGCGCATTGCCGATGACATACGACGAAAGCAGCGAGACATTGCCAAGGTGCAGCAATCGCTGGCGCGGAATGCAACTGATGCACATCTGCAGAAGCGATTGAATGGGCAGCTGCATGCACATCAAGAGGAGCTGGCCACGATGCAGGCACAGGAGAGCAGCCTCAGCAAGGAGCAACAAACCCGTAAGAGCAAAAATAAAATGTTTGAATTTTAAATTTTGAGTTGTCTTTAAGTTGAGATATCCATCTAATATCAAATAGCTGTGGAAGTTGTGGTTTTTCAAACAAATCCTTGATTAAAAATCGTATTAATTAAGGAGCACTTCTTTTGCTTTTTTCATATTTACTTATCCGCGAGCGTTTTAAAACTTGCTTTTAAATGCACTTAACTAGTTAATAATCTCTCTAGAATATTACATTTAAATAGTACTAAATGTTGCCAAGGGCGCCGTTAGTACGGCTGTCATATACTGCTCCAGTAAAGCCTGGGCCAGATGTGAGCCGTGCTCTACGGCCAGCGCGTAAGCGGTCTCTCCGTTCTCATTGGTTGCGCTAAAGTCCAGATCCCTGGCGAGCAGCTCGTTGCAGGTATGCGGATGATTGCCAGCAGCTGCATACATAAGCGCAGTGTTGCCCACAATGTCCATATGTGTGACGCTAGCACCGTGATCCGAAAGGAAACGAACTATTTCGTTGTGTCCGCCGGCGGCTGCCAGTAGCAACGGACTAACCATATCCGGTGCCAGGCTGTTAACATTAGCGCCTGCCGCCACAAGTAATTGGGCCGGTATCAGCTGGCCGTAGGAAGCGGCCCAGTGAAGTGGTGTGAATCCGTGCGAGTCCTTAAAATCTATGTGCGGCTGTCTCAGAAGTTCAGCCTTTATTTGCTCCTCAGTGATTTCACCCTGACCGGCGCGCTCATGAAATGAGAGCGACACCTCCACGGGACAAAAGGTAGCCTCCGTGTTGCCGCGCTGCAGATTCGTGAGAACAGTGGATTGTGGTCGATATGGCAAAAAAGCGCTCTTCCGTTTGGTTGAGTTGGCATCCAGCAATATGCTTGACCCGTGCAACGTCGACGACGTGGGCGCATGCATGTTGGCCGGCCGTGCGGGCTCATCATCCTCGGAGTTGGCGCTGCTCTGGAGTTTGTTTACGGGCGCAACCATCTGTTTTTTCACGTCAAGTTTAAGACGTTTGTACCCTGCGTAATTAATATGACTTCAAACAGATTGTTGATTACTTTTTTTCCGAAGTAATTACAGCTGATCTCTCAGCTGATTGGGTAATTGGCATTAGTAAATTCGTTGTGTTCCTTTTTAGCTTAAGCTAAAATTCTTGTAAACAAATTTACAAAGGCAAATAGCGAGAAAACATATAAACATACAAACACACACAAGTTATTTGTGTTCACACCTCCACCAGGGATGAGCGAAGTTTGGTATATTACTTATCGATAAAAAAAAAATACCAAACTGGGAAGAAATGTTTTTTGCTTGGATTTTTTTTATTAGGAATTTTTAATTATGTAAATATATTTAACTGATTTATTAACACGGACTTGGCAGATGTGTGTATGCAAGCTGGTTTCATAACAGGTTTAGTTCTGTTGCATGACAAAAAATCCAGCCGCGCACCTGTTGTTCTTCTCTGGTTTCTCAGTGCAAGCCTGCGTTTCGGGCCTTATTTTGCCCTTTTAGCACTGAGCAAATTTGTGTGCAATTAAATTGCGTCGAAGTTTGGACCTACTAACAACCAACACACAGCACAATCACAAGCAACGAAATGGGCAACAATGTTAGTGCCAAGGCCGATGGCGAGAGCAGTGAACCTCCACTGGATGGTGGGAAACACCATAAGCACCATCAGCAACAACACAAATCCAGCGTACAATCACAATCGTCGAACGGCAACAACAACGGCAGTGACGCTATTGCCGTCAGCTGCAGCAGCGCCAGCGGCAGCAACAACAGTCTCAAAGTGCAGTCACAAACGCAAACAATGACCAGGTCGGCGTCGGGCGCAGATGTGACCGAGAAGTACTTCACACAGCTGGTGCCCGTAGAGCGATTGGCTGAAATATTAAAGGAACAGACGAGTGCCAAGTTTGGCATTAACGGCATTGTCTCGGATATTTTTGTGGTGAGCAAGCAATCGAGTTAATTAGCTGATAACAGTTTTTATATCACAGTTCTTCACTCTCACACACTTGCACACAGTCTCAAGTGTTTCCACAATACGCTGACTTGGGTAACCGTCTATTTAAATTGATGCACGTGAACTCGAAGGCAACCACAAAGCATTTGGGCACCGTTGCATTTCGCCAGCAATGCGAACGATTTCTGGGCATCATGGACGATGCAAAGGTCCTGGAGAGCTACATTAAGATGTTTGCGGAGGACGATAATCCTGATTTTATAGATAAGACCGGCGTCACACGTCTACTTCACATCTGCTACACGATTGCCATGCAACACTCGGGGAACGCAGTGCTTTGTCCATCCATAAATCGAACATTTGGCTCGGTAACCAAGTCGATATTCTTTAGCCACGACAGCCTCACTTTGGGATTCGTTTGCCGCTGGTTCGAGCAGAATCTAATACGTCTTGTCCTGCTGGTGCACAAATACTGTGTGCACACGTTGTCCACAGCATATCGCGGCTTAGAGCAACAGTCACAGTCCTGCGGCATTGAGCTGCAAACGCCTGTGCTGGAGCAGCGCAACCCATTCGCATCCAGCAGCGATGCAACGGATCATAGTGCGCTCCCAAGTCACATTGAATCGCTGATGCCACTCTCACAGGCCTGGCTCCTGGCTGGCGCCCTGCCGCCACTGTATTCAAAGCCTCAGACGATTGCGCCGCCAAATAGCGGCAGCAACAACAGCACCGCCTCGACAGCTGTACAGATATTCAAGGAGAAATTGTCGATGATGCCATCACACTGGACACTTCTGTACGATTCCAACGAGCATGGCGTGGGTGCTAATAGGTTTTTGCATCATGTTCTTGGGTATCGCGGTCCCACACTGGTTCTGCTACACACTAAGGATGAGCAGACCTATTGCGTTGCAGCGCCCAGCGAATGGAAAGAGACACATTTATTTGTCGGCGCCGAAGGCAGCTGTGTCATTCAGCTTTTGCCCAAGTAAATTATAGACGTTTTCTAAAAGCCTTATTTCCCGGTCTTAATGACGTTTTTAAAAATTAGGAAGCGACAGTAAAAAAAATAATTTTTAAATTCAACCGCCAACCTTTTTCGAACGGCTTCTAGTTTTATGGATTATGTGCGCCTTGATCAATAATATGTTTTATATCTTTGCAGATTTGTGATACTGGAGAAGAAGCCGAACATTTTGTACCTTAATACGAGCATACGTGGTTATCCAAAAGGATTGCGAGCGGGCGCTGATCCCCGAAAGCCCATTTTAGCGGTAGATGAACATTTTGAGAATGTAGACTGCAAGGGCATCGCTGCGAGCCTCATGTCTATTGAGGTATAAAACGCATTCAAATTCGTTGTTAATATTGTATATTTCTTGCTATATTTATAATGTGCAAAAAGCCTTAGTCAACATGGTATATAATATACTTTAATGTGGTATAAAAATTCATAGACATATCCCATGTATATATTGCATATATGTATATGGCATAGTTTCCAGTCTAAGCATTTTAAAAACAACACTTTCAAGCTGCTGTCAACGAGCTAAAAGCTTAAGCTTGGCCTTACGACCACACTTAACAGTAGAGCGCGAAAGTGTGTGTACATTTAAATCAAGTCTACATTTCTCCTTATCCATAAACAAAACAAATATGGGAAAACAACAGAATATTACCAACAACAATAACAATGCACTTGTCTTTCAGGTTTGGGGCTGCGGCGATAAATCGTCGCGCGAAGTGCAATTGGATATTAAGAAATGGCAAATCAAGGAAGCGGAACGTCAACGCACAGTCAAATTAACCGCCGCGGATTGGATGGATCATCCGGATCGATATCTTCTCGAGTTAGGCGGCAGGCAAAACTACAACAACTAATGGTTGCTTTTGCTTAAATTGCGTGTTTTGATTTGAAAGCAATTGGTGTGTGCCTTTCATTCGAGAACGCGGTGAAAATACCTTAAAAAGAGAATGTTCATACTTAGAATTCATTCGTTCACGCGCATCACGATACGAATTAACCCTGGACTGAATTTCTTTGTATTTTGATGTTATTCGATTAACGAATTTTGTTTTATGTTTTTTTATGTAACGGCTTATTGGAATGATTTGATTGATATTTGTACGCCATTTTTTTATGCCATTTTAATTTATATTCGATTATGTTTTTGCCTGTACTTAAAACATTTTGTCCTTGTCCACCTGTTCTGTGGTTTTTCTTTTCACTAATCGTCGTTCGCTGCTCTTGCAAATTAATGTGTCAGGTAATTAACTTATTCTTTATTATAATTCTGTTTCTATTCGGTTTAATCTGAGAATGCAAGTATTAAGAAAAAGACATACAAATTATGGATATAATAAAACATAATAAACATAATCAAATGTTGCAAAATAAAACTTTAAATCTTTCTTATGACTCGGTGCTGATTTGCTAAAAGAAACTGATTAAGTAATTTAATGTAGCTTATCAGCAAACCACTTCAAAAGGTTGATACGAATACGTCTACAATGACTAACAATATTTATATTTTATCTGCTGAAATGAGTATGATAAAAAAGTGTCTCGCACTTTTGTGGGTCGTTAACAAAAATAATAAATAGACTAAGGGATATTTTCTGCTTGACCAATTGGTTTTCTAATAGGTTTATCTATTTTACAAGATCGCTTAAATACGCGCATCTCAAAAACTTCATCGGTTAAAATTGGCCCAAGTCTATTTTCAGGACCGACAGTAATCTCAATAGAGGTTAGACTGATTTTTAAAATATTGTCTTGAGTAGTAATGCCTATATAAGATATAGATTAATTAAGCTTGAAACCAAGGCATATTAAAATGCTATAAATAAGTTTTCTCTGCAAACATCTTTGGTGAATAAGTGTATGTATAAAAAGTAAATATAGGTATACAAAAATGAATAAATGTATACCGTAATATAATAAAAATAATAAAAAATATAATATAAAAAAACACATTTCTCGTGTACAATCCGTACTTTTCCTATTAGCAGGCACACGTTCAAGCATACTCTAAGGTGCAAATAATATACAAATACAATTTTGAAACTTGTGCAATATTTAAGAGGAACTGTTTTATAAAAAAACGACAATATTAAATTGCAATTTCAAATAATAAAAACAGAAAAAAATACATCATTTAAAAAATTGTTTGCATAATTATATTATTGAGAATAACATTAGGTAATATACAATATATAATTTAAATAAAAGTTTTGCCCTTTTCTGACCGGCAGTCACTCCATTCACAATCATTTGCTTTAAGGGTTTGTATCAAATTATCTACTATGCAACATACCAGTTCGATTAAGAATACGGAGAACGGTTCACAACTAGCCTAACGAATGTACAATCTACAGTCACAAAGCAAATGTGTATAAATATGCATATGGTTTTCCTAGATTTTATTATTGCCTTTCTGAATTTTACGTTGAAAGTATAAAACATTTGGAGCCTAATCTACAAATGTGTGCAACGTTGCAACGTTAACTGTTGCTCCTATTCAAGATTCGCTGGAATTTCATGAATGAATGCTATGTTCACTCAAAACTAAGGCCACGTAATTAAAATGTACCCAATTAGATTGGGCTGGCAAAAACGTTTGCTGCAATGTGAGTATTAATGCTAATTTTGTATAACACTAAAGAAATCAAACAAAATATTTTAGTAATTTCGAAGGAAACAAAATAAAGGTGAATATATAAAAAAGCATAAATATCGTTGCGTCAATAATAAATGGGTCTAGGTGATGTATTCTCTGTCGCGACGACGTCGCGTTGTAGAAGCGACAACCACAACGGGCATTTGTTCAACATTCTCTGCGTTCCCTAAATCATCATTATCTTCATCGTCATCATCTTCATCCTCATCATCGTCCGCGTCGTCATCGTCATCGTCATCGTCTTCGTCATTGTCATTGTCATCATCACCGCCCGTTGAGTTTGACCACTCGGATGCAGTCTGATTGCTGCACGTGGCGCTAAATTTTAAACTACTCGACATGCCAAATGAAACAGACAGCGATGCGCTCAGCGATGAGGCATTTAAATTTTGGCTAACTTCTATATCGTCTCCATCCTCGAGCACATCGATGTGCTGCTGCTGATAGCGATGTCATCTGCCCGCGCCCAACAGGAGCGCATAGTCGTCGTTTGACTCGGGTATCGGTGCAGCAGCGGATGCAGCAGCACGTGCCTGCAGAAAACTGCTGCCGGTCGCTTGTGGCGGACCAACACCGCCAAGAAAGTGCTGCTGATCCCTTTCGCGAAGATGCTGATTCGGATCACGTTGACGCGTTGACAGTTTCAAATTAGTGTCCGGTAAGTGTAGTTGTTGTTGTTGGTAATTGTTGCTATTGCTATTATCACCAGCCGCATCGGCGCCTGCTATGGGAAATTTAGATGTGGAATGAGTTTGGTGTTCAGCTAGTGTAGATAGTTGCCCAGTTGCGTTAACGGGCACAATTAAACGGTTCGTAGTTGTGGCACCATATGTGGCGTTGCTGTTACCTGAATGTGTGGCGCTGTCCCCAGGCGTCGCCTGTTCCGGTCGTTTGCCAATTAAGTACTCAGATTCGCTGCTCGAGCGACGAGGACCACGTACCAACGGCTGATATGTATTGCGACCCTGAAAGCGACGACTTATCGAGCTGCTGACCACACCCAAATGTTCCGACACATCCTCCTGCATGTCGGAGATATCCATCATGGAGAGAAAGGCACGGCACCAGCTTTGATTCGGATTATTCCAGTACTGGGGTGAATTAATGTGGAATGGATGATGCGGGAAGCTGTAAATGTGCGCAATGGCCGCAATAAACATCTCAATGCATATGAGAAAGTTCTAAAATAAAACAGAATGTGATTAAACTGAACAGAGTAAGTATATACAATTCAAGGACGCACCTGCAGAACGGATGCTAGATTATCATCGCCCACGTCGCCGATTATATGCCCAATGATTTTATAGTACACCAGAGCGTTAAGCAGCACTCCTTGGCTTTAAAATAGATAAGAAATATGTTTTCAATTTATTCGATTATTTAGAAATTAATTAACACTTACAAAAACGAAAAGAACACAACAGCTTTGATGCACAGAAATTTTGGTATAGGCTTCATGGGCTTCAAGTCCTCCTTATTGGCACGATAGAAAAGCACCAGGCAGTACATGGCCACAAATTGTGAAATGTTGTTAATCACCACAATGTAGGGAAACGCCACATTTCCCGCAAACTCTCCCTCGCCATATACGCCGCACAACTCGCAAATGCTGTATGAATAAGTACGTACAAATTATTTCACAGATAACCATATCATTTGGTTTTTGGAGCTAAGTCCACTGAAAACAATTGATTATAAAATGCTTACAGCGTGTCAGAGAAAATTAACTAAGCCGAAACCATATTGATCAGCTTGTTGTAGGCTATCGATTATGAATTAAGCTATACTCACACGGAGATGAATGCGGTAATGGGTCGCACCACCGTGTATTGCAAAATGCCGTGCTTGCAATTATGGATGAACTCCCTGCCCATGACCCAGGGACGCATGCAGCAGAGTGGAAAGAAATGATGCACCTGCGGCTTGTACGTCATCGTTGCCTCCAGATCCATGCTTATATTCAAATAGTTTAACAAGTAAACCATGAAATTATAGATCACATATGCCTCGTAGCACTCTCGCAACGAGTCCACGTAAATGGAATGCTTGGGAAGTAGTAAACCAATCCACTGTAATAAAATTGAAATTGTAAACATTTTATATTATAATGGATATAATTTTAAATTTTCTAATAATTCCAAATACAAATGTTTGGCTTTTGTAATTAGTAGTTTAACTAAAGATTGAGATCGAATTTCAATCAATCTATTTTGAATGGTTTCGCAAACCACACACAATCACATCCGTTTCCATTGACCCACTTACCGCATTTAACGCATAGATAGGCACCATCCACAAAATGCGAATGATGTGCTTCTGAAGGATGGGCCTTGTGAAATGGATAACATGTTGGATGATATGCCAAATGGAAATGGGAACGGCAGAGAGCACAAAGAGGCCCCCAATCAGAATGAGTTGATCGTTCTGCTTGAAGCCATCTTTCACCGAGTTGACAATCAGCAGGGGTACAACAATAATGGCGAATATCACGTAGGCAATAATCAGTAGGGGACGTATCCAGATCCGCCAATCATCGCAGAAGCGCCGTATATCCAGGCGGCACATCCTACACATATATTTTAAGTAATTGAGCTTCCGTTCGGTTTTTATGTGGAAATGTTTGCGAGTTTCGCTTTCGTCACAATGCCAAAGCCGCAAAGCAATACAGCAGCAGCAACCGAAACGACGTCGTCGTCGTTGTTGATATCGTTGTGGTTTTTGTTATTGTTTTTGTTGCTGGTTCCGCCGCCCCGTTATTTTTGGCTGTTGCGTTTCTTTTGGTGCTACGTTTGTGGTTTTCTTTGGGCTTTTACATGACACGGATTTTGCACCCACGCACGGTTTGCAAATGTTTTGCATACATTTTGGCTGGGTTTGTTTGCGAAACAAACACACAACAACAACAATTTAGGCCAATGCAAACTAATATTTGTTAATTTTCGAGTTTCTGCTGTGTAGCGACAAATCCGTAGATAAGGGGAATATTGTAACTGTGTGGCAATGCTAAAAACTGTCCAGTGCTGCAAGTCGCTAGGGCACTTGCTCAATTATACAACACTATATAGTGCATGGTTGTATTTGCAACTATCTACGCTTATTTCCCGCACCCATAACAGCTCTGTTATAATTTCCCATACGCTAACATTTAAATACGAATATTAATATTGTGGATTATTATTGTGTTTATTTTAATTACAATGATCGAATTACATTATGAATATCCCATTTAGATAAAAAATCATTAAATGCTATTAAACATATATGGTGTCCTTTAAGTTGCTGCTGCGATGTAAAAACAATATCGCATCGATCTGGCTTTGGCTGCCAGTGAGCATAAATCGCTTATTATAATCATAGATCTGTTCTCGCAACGTTTTCTTGAAATTTAGGTTGACGACACCAGGTACACCCTGATATAGCGTTGCCAAGTCGCGCAGTGTGCCATAGATGTGACCCATTTTGTTCCACCATTCTATTGGCGATTCATCCAGCTGCACAATCACCTCGTTACGATAACGCTTGAGATCCGTTTCAACCGTGCTGTCAGCATCTCGCTTTGGTGGACTTGGTATTTCTACAACATCAAATAGCAGTTCCAGTTCTAGACAAATTCATTTACAAATTAATACAACTGCAACTGCATGTGCATTTATTATTAAAGGTGAACTCACTTGACTTTTTAGCGATATGAGATGTCGCAGCTCCTGCTGATGACGAGCCACTGCCCGATTTGACATTTGGTTCTGTTTTTATGTTCACTGTTGGTGTGCTGGATACTGAGGCAGTGGCTGCCACCTCCGTTGATTCTCCACTCTGACTGTCCGTGCTCAGGACGCCTCCAAACGTTTTATTGTATTTCTGTGTCAGTATACGGACACAGCTGTCCAGGTTGTCAATTGTGGTCAGTCGATGGAATCGGGGATCGAGCAGCGCCGTGCTGGTCAGCGTATCATTGGCAATAATCTGGGATTGCAGGACACCCGCAATAGTGCGCTTAATGTTCATCATGAGCGGCTCATCCTGCTCGGCAATGCCCAGTTTCTTGATCAGTATCTTCGATGTGATCGGGGATAGCATGCTGCACAATGGGATATCCTCGCCACGCAAAGTATCCAGCGCAACCTAATTGCGCAAGTACAGTCGGATTATTTATAATCTACTTAGTCAGTTTAAGCCAATTAACTTACCACCAGAGCACTGAGAGCTTCGGTCACCGTTTTGGCTATGATCACCAACTGATCCATATCCTCGGACCACGAAATGGATTCAGCAAAGAATTTAAGCAACTCATACAAAGTCCATGGGAAATGCTCACTATATGGTGGCAGCTCAGAAGACACCTTGCAGCTTATCTCAGCCGAATGACGCTGTATAATATCCTTGATTTGTTCCAGGGCTGAGGCCACCTCCTCCAGTTCGAAAACATGTCGCAGACACTTGTCAATTACAGACACATAGCAGAGCACAATGGGTATATCTTTTGGGTGATTTAATTGGATGGAGAAGGAGAATGGAAATGATATTAACAACTTTATAATATGAATATTACAGTAAGCAAGCGCAAGTAAACAAATAGCTCTAATTAAAGCGATACCTAATTACATATAAAGTTAGAATTGTACTTATAATTTAATTGAACTTACTCTTCTCCTTTAGGAAGGATTGTAGCAGATCGTCCTCATCTTCGTAATTAACAATTGCCATTGTGCAATTGGGCAAAAAGAAATCGGTGAGCAGTTCATCGAATGAGACGTAATCCGTAAACTCGATGGTGTCATACAAGACGCTGCGCAAGCACTGCGTTTCATCACTCAAATAATTATGACAGATGCTTAGGAAGCGACGCTGCTCTACATTGACCCACAGCTCGAATGCTAAGGAGTAGGGCTTCTCGCTAGTAAAGTCACGCGTGAAATCGCACATTTCCAAGAACTTGGATGCATGTTGTTCGGTGATTAGCCCCTCAATCTTCTGGGGCATGGGCAGCGAAGCCAGATTGCCCATGGCGAGACGTATAAACTCGCTGATGCCCTGATCATACAATGTTTCCACATTGCGCAGATCACGCACAACAATATCGGCCAATGCCTCTGGAAGATTGCCTATGTAGCTACGCACTCCTTGCACGCTAGCCGAACCGTCCTCAAGCTTGATGTTGGCACGCGTATAATGCATGGTGCCCGCCGATGGACCTATAATTTTACGCTTACGGCTACACTTAAGGTCACGTGGCTCAATGCTAATGGAGCGATCCTCCTCCTCTACCAGAGTATCGGCATCGTCATATGTGAGTGGCACCATCGATTCGTACAGCATCGTCTGCGATGCGGGATCATCTTCGGCCTCCACCGCAGCAGCGGCAGAAGCAGCCTCATCAATTTCTTCATCCTCATCGTTGTCATTGTCGTTGTCGTGATGGCTGCGATTGTTAATGAACTCCAATTTAACTCGACGCGCGGAGACGTTGCGCTTGGACAACGGTGGAAGGTTGAGGTTGCGAGGAGTTTTACGTGGCGGTACTTGTATATCGTTCTCCTGGCAGAGGGCCTTGAACAGCTCTTTGTGGCGATGTTGGAGATGCGCACGTAAATTGGTCGTGTTGCCGTGATTGGTCAACACTTTGTGGCATTTAATGCAGACAACACTTTGCTTGGTAATTACCTCATCATCATCGTTCGATGGAAAGCCAAAATAGCGCCAATATACGCTTTTCATTTTCGGCGAATACAGCTTGGAAAAATTTAGTTGCGAGACATCTTCGTATTTGGCTTCGACAACCATTTGAGAACCTACGACACTGGCGTTCATTTTGCAGTTTCTACCCTCTTGTGTATTTTATTATTATTATTGTTATTGGTTTTTTTTTTTGGATGTTTATTGATATCTGATTACCGATGCCAGCACATAAATAAGCGCGCAATTTCTCGATTATAGATAGTCAGTTCAATAGTCAATAGTTTTTTATCTGTATCAGAAAGTACAGTTCAGAGTTGCCACGCGACAGAGTAGTCAATCGATAAGGCAAATGCACATAATTCGTATTTCGTTTTACAAATGCGCAAAAGTTATAATCATTTATTTATTTTTCACGAACGGGCAAATAATTATCGGATAACGTTTGACTTTATTTGGCGTCGTGCGACTCTTAATTGTAAGCTGTGAAAATTTCTGTTAACACTGATTGCATCACCAATCGATAGCTGGGGAAATTTAGGCGACAGCATGGGAAATTTCTGGAGGGAATTTTTATATTGCTGTATGCCCATGGCATGAAGTTGGTTGCGATTTCCTTTTTGATTCGTTCTTGGGTAGCAAAAGGTGTGTGAATTTTACAACGCATCAAAAATAATGAATTTAAATAAACAGTGGCCAACAAAATATTCCATATGATGGCCCAAAATGTGTAGAGTCTGGAGAACTATCAGTTTATATGCAAACATGAATTAAAACAAGCTTTACTTAAGCGTAAAAGATGCAAATATGCGCCAGCCACGTGGTGTACTCTGGTCGCTATTTGGTTAAAATGTAAATTATTAACTTTCATGCATAAGTTTATTAATGTGTATGTGTGTGTATGTGTTTTTTACATCGATTGCAGCTAATCTAAACCGCCAAGATGGGTAAGGGAAATAATATGATTCCAAACCAGCATTACCACAAGTGGTGGCAGCGGCATGTGCGCACCTGGTTCAACCAGCCGGCGCGTAAGGTCCGCAGGCACGAGAATCGCGTCAAGAAAGCCAAGGCTGTCTTCCCTCGTCCCGCTAGCGGTCCCCTGCGTCCAGTTGTGCGTTGCCCCACCATCCGCTACCACACAAAATTGCGTACCGGCCGCGGTTTCACCGTAGAGGAACTGAAGGTGCGTCTCTTCATTTTTTTGATATTTTTCAAATGATAAACATTTATCAATTCTTAGGGTGCTGGTCTGAGCAGTGCTTTCGCCAAGACCATTGGCATCGCTATCGATCGCCGTCGCAAGAACAAGTCACTGGAGTCGCGTCAGCGTAACATTCAGCGCCTTAAGGAATACAGAAGCAAATTGATTCTGTTCCCCATCAATGAAAAGAAGATCCGCAAGGGCGAATCTACTGTTGAGGAATGCAAGTTGGCCACACAGCTTAAGGGACGCGTTATGCCTCTGAAGAAGGAACAGCCGGTTGTTGAGTTCCGTGAGGTCACACAGGACGAGAAGAAGTTCAAGGCGTTCGCTACTCTGCGCAAGGTGCGTTAACTTTATTAAAGATGCTTGACTTGATTGTCAATTAATCATCATTTCATTTGATTTGCAGGCACGTACTGATGCTCGTTTGGTAGGCATTCGCGCTAAGCGCGCCAAGGAGGCAGCTGAGAGCGAGGAGGGCGCCAAGGCCGATACCAAGAAGGCCAAGAAGTAAACAGCAAATCTAGACCTGAAAATTCTGTCTACAATTAACAACAAGAATAAAGTTTTAGTTTTTGTCATAAACGTGAACAGTTTTGCAGTTTTCAATCACGTAACCAATAATACGAATTTGTAAGCACCGCTGTTTTCCGATTTAAGGAGAAAAACACACATAAATGTTGTATACTCTCCTTAATCACAAACAGCTGCTATGCAATGTCAATTGGAACGTGTTCAGCACAATGTGCAGGCACCGTCGGCAATCTATTTTTCGGGAGCAACATTCGCTAAGCTGATGACCGATAATAATAAGCCATTCTTGCCACAACCGAACAATGAGCCCTGTTCGGAACACCAAGAAGATTTACTTGTGCAGCTGTTGATTGCCTGCCGTCTGCCGCTTGCCTCGGTGCACACACAAAACCCTTAACATTGCCACAATTTCTGGTGTGATGACCGCTTTCTTTCTTATATTGTTATAAGCAGATGATTCTTAACGTAGCGTCACAATAACAAGAAATATATCACAATTAATATAAACAAGGATGTTACACACATAATATTGTGAAATTAGGCATTCATCTTAAATCGTTTTTATTTAAATTTAAAAAAAAAATATTTACTTAAAAATACAATATATTGCCGCATTTAAGGAAGATACCCTGTGCAGGTATACATAACACGCATTCGAACTAAATATACAGATAGGAATATAGAGTAAAATTCCTGTGCTCGCTAAGCAGTTTATTCAGTTTAAGGATTAGAGATGTCACCTTAAAATAACGTATTTGCTGTTAATAAAATTCAATATTACTGCTTATGTTAACTGATGCCTGTAATCCTATAAATTTCTCTAAATCATTTTAGCAAAGTTAATATCTCCACACATTTTAAGAATTAAAATGCAAAAAAAAGTTTGTCAATTACGATTGTGATATTTAATAAAAATATAGGTAAATAAACAATGATTTGAAATATTGCTATACAAATCTTACAGAATTGACCCGAATAACTAATCACAATTTATAAATTGAAGTTCACTTTTTCATAACTTATCCAACATAATTACCAGGTGCAATTCCAACATATGTATGAGCATAATTCATCAAGAAATTATAATCAACTGCAGATGATTAACGACTGCGACATTTAAAGAGTATACTCGAACATTGAGTGCGACATATGCAAAAGGAAAACTTTTGTTTCCCCCGTAAAGAATAAAGGGTTGCTGCTTTTGCTTGCTGGCCAAAACCAACAGCGACCCAATTCAATTATCGGGATGCGGATGCTTTGCCGGCAACCCGCACCTTAAACCTTGTTTATGCATTTCAATGATTTTTATTTGATTTAACCTTGTTTTCGGCACTGTTGCCTGCTTCGTCGCAAATGCATTCAAATTTTTATTATTGAAATTTATGAGCGCAAAAGTGATTTTCCTGTCCTAGATTTTTTTTCTTTTTTTTTTTGTGGTCGTTATGCTGGTGGCTTAGGGTGTCGTCGGGGGTTGTCGGAAGCGGTAAACAAGCGAACTGAACGAGCGACCCAACAAAACACGCCTGACACCAAACGTAATTGGCAATTGTTTTTCCGTAGTTGTGTGTGGTTGCACCTTTTTTGGTGGTGCCCAACAACTTTTTTTTTTGCAACATGTGCGCAACACCTAAATGCTCAGATGCAGATCACAGTTTCTTTTACTCTTTGTGGGTTCTCATTTGAATGTGAGTGACAAAGTGAGAAAATTACTTTGATTTAGAAAAAATAATAAAAATAATTTTGTAGCTGGAAATTGAAAAAATGGTTGCATTTTAGTTTATTAAATTTTAAATGCAAAATCAATTTGGCATTGCATATAAATGCTTTTAATCGTCACATGGCGACCAACCCTGAGTACCCCTTCCACTGCCCGCTTATAGCCTGTGGGCTAATCTGCATATGTGCGAATTGTTCAAGCACATTTATATATGTATGTGTGTATTCGAGTGTCTGCACCCATAAACGCAATCAGTGCTTAATGATCCATGCAGCAATTGGATTAGTGCGTGCCTCACAGGCAAATGCAGCAGCAGCAGAAGCAGAGACATACCAGATTCAGGAGCATCAGGAGCAGGAGTAGATTTCCAGCCAGAGACATCGACGTGCCTTGGTCTCTGTAGGCTTCCTCTCTTCATGATTTGCATTTGAAAGATGCATAGCATAAGCTGCTGTCGAGTCGATTGAAAACATTTGCACATTCATATTATTTATGTGGATAGCTTAATTTAACATAACTTGTGTGACAAGTCTGTTCCACAAGCCAACCCACTGTAAATTTGTACATCGAGTCTCAGGCAATCAAAATAATCGATTTACGAATTTTTTAAGAAAAAATATACATATAAAAATAATAAGAAATGTTTGAATTGCATATCGCATATTATTCTGCAAACGAAATTCAATAAATGTGTTGAATAAATACAAAAATAATCTTGATTCGAAAACTTCTTTTAAATTGTAATTAAACCAAGTAAAAAGTTTTCTGCTGTTATTCTGCAACAAGTTTAAGTACAGAATTATTTATTTTTATGCTTATTCCAATGAAATAGTCTAGCCAAATCCTTAGTTAATTTTTTCTTAATAAATGCATTAATCACTATATACAATTTATAAAAAAAAGTCTCTCCTATATAATATGATGTACATAAAAAATTCAACCCTCAGTTCTACCCCCTAATAAAATGCTTATTATTTTTCCATAAAAAATCACCCAAAACAGTGAAAAATCAAAACATATTAATCAAATATGCAAATAAGCAGAAGGCACACATTGAATAACATTTACGTGGACCACAACAATTTGTTTGAAATGCACAATTTATTACACTCCCATCGAACTCTGGTAAGGCGCCATTTAAGTCCTTCACGCATCATCTATCAAATATTGGCATACCATAAAAAATGGCCCATGCAAATACGAGTCTAAGGACCCCCTTGTAATAACACCTAGCTGGTTGAGAGTGCGCCTGCTGTTGCTGTTTTCCTTTCGCTTTTTTAGTGCCAATCAAAAGGCAACAACTGCCGTCGATTATGAGATCAATGCCAAGGGGGCACTGTTCGAAACAGATGAGGGAGGAGTAAGGGGAACAGCGGGTCTAGCAAAACAAATCGTAAAAAACGCAAATTGCAACAGCGAATCGAACAAATGGGCGCGAAATATTCAAATTGTATTATCTCGAACACAATAGAATCGCAAATTTTTGCATATGCAAAATATAATTGGCGAATAATATGCAAATGAGCTTGATGCATGCTGCGGGCTGGGAAAATTGAATTGGGAAAACTGAGAGACGCCTTGGCGTGAAATTGTAAATTGAAATAGAATGGAGAACTTATAATAATAATTGTTATGTTACCTACGGCAAGTTGAGTATCCTTGCGGTGTTGACGTGCCAATGTCCTGGACCGCCTCCATTTTCGGTGGGTAGACAAAATCAATTTGCATATGTAGGCGTGCCACAAACAACAACAATAATAAGGCCGACCACATTTTGGGGCATTGTGCCAGAAAATTAGAAAATGTTGCCAGTCGTTGCACTTAGCCGGCTACGGAGTTTGAGATAATTAATGTGGCAGCATTCCGTGTGCGTGTGTGGGTGTTGGTGTGGGTGTGGGTGTATCTGTAGGTGTTTAGTTCGTGTGCCTAAAGCAAAAGCAATTCCATATATTTGATAGGCAATTTTCATGTGGCAAACAATATTGCCTCAACGATATTACTATGAAAGAAACATAGATTAATAGATTGACTTGCAGAAACAAGTATATGATATAAGTTTTGCAGTTTTCCCATTTAGTTAATTATAATTATTTATTTTACGTAATAGAATATTTATATAAATATGTAATGTGTAATGGAACTAAAGATTAAATGTTAAAACTTTGAACCAATTGATAAATATAAATGTAAGAAAATAAGAATATCGCCGTCAAAGTATTTCAAGTTTTCATTTCATTTAACTCAAAACCACAATGAGGCCAATTTTCCAACAGAATTGTAAACCGCAGCCAATTGTGAAACAGTTGAGGCAAAACAATTACACAACTGTCCAAAAGCGAAAGCAATGGAAAGTCCCAACTGAGCGGAGTTTATCGCATAATCAACAGTAGACAACAGATTTAAATTTTATACTAAAAACACATGTTCGAAAATTGCCAAGAGACCACAGGAAACCACCAAAAACACCAGACCCACCCAGACGAACCCACATGACGAGCCCAACAAGTGAAACATTTGAATGCGGTCGGCTTTAAAATCAAGTGTCTGTGTGTAATGCGATATTTAAATTTTATACAAAAAAATTTTATCATAAAAAAATCGTTATATAATTTGGGATGAGGGCTAGTGGCAATATGGGCGGGTTGGGTGGTTGTCCAAACCTGTTAATGTGAATACAATAGAGCTACTTGAAGCAGTTTCCCTCGCGCTAGCCAAACGATCATTTAATCACGCCGTGGGCCGTTAAACCACCCTGCAACCCCCAGGCGAAAAAAAGGTCGCCTGACTTTCAATTAATCAAATTATCGCGAAGAGGGTTGAGAGTTGAGGGAGGGAGAGCGCTGCTGGCACTCGAAAAATTACAGCCGGGCAAACATTTGTCCACTTTTTTGTTGTTTTTTTTTTTTTTTTTTTTGCTTTTGCAATCTGTACAGGTCAAACTTTTCGAACTGGCAACGTTTATTTTTAGTTTTTTGATTGTTGTCATTTGTCGCGCGCTCTGAGGAAACATCAATAAATTGTCAAAAGCTGTCAAAATTTTTAATGACTGTGTGACGCCTAATAACTGAAAATCGATTTGTTCGAGCCTCGCATTTTGTAATATCGGTTTGCAATTTTCAATTCTCTTTTTTTATGATACTGTGAACATTTTTATGAATTGCTCGGCAATAAATTCACCAATCCCTGCGGTTGATGAGTTTCCAATTTCTTTATTTTTTATATTTTAACGTCAGCTGAACAATATTTTCAGACACTCAAAATAGTGAACATGTGGGCACTTCAAAAATTAATCATTTTCTCTAAATAACAGTGACTTTTTCCTAAATTAAATTTAAAATTCAACTTTAAATTCGTTTCATATAACAGACAAATTTAAATTTCTATTTCATTTTATTCTGTTTAAAGTTTATTATAATTTATAATTAAAACTGATATTAATTTGGAAATACTCTTGGAAAATGGAATGTATTTTCTGGGTTTATTATATTTTGTAGACATGAAAGCAATTTATATTATAAATGTATTTCAAATTTTTCTTGTAGCGTTTATAAACATCAATAATTCAATTATTATTTATATATGATAATTTTTCAAAGTTATTTTAATAGATTCTAGAATACATAATTTTATATTTAAAATAATAGCAATCAAATTGTTAAGATACACCATTCACATGATATCATAGCCTTGAAATTATTGTTGAAGCACTGTGTCAATATATATCTTCTTTCTACATATAATTGTACTATGCCTATTTATATAAATTCTCTCGGTTTCTGCAAGATATCTAGACAAACATTCTAGAGAGCAAATCACTGCAAGTTGTCAGGAAACAACGCGGATTTACGCTCAACGAATAAAATAAAAAGAAGCTGCTTTAAAAGCCCCGAAATTGAGCAGTTCCCACGAAATGCTTAAAGTTCAGCTTTTTTTAAAGAACAAACCGCAACAATCGACACTTCTACACCTGTGCTCGATGATGAACCAACCGCAAACAGAGTTCCGCCCAACAATTTTGTGAATCTGAAATCCACCCCATTTGCGAGTGTTTACTAAAAAAAAAAAAAAAACTCTAAAAGTGATATGCATGATTAAGTGCAAGTTGTGTTAACCCTTTTCGTCCCGATTTTGTTTGGGATATCATTAAAGAAAAACATTTGGCATCACGATAGCAAAAAAATAAACCGGAACGTGGCAATGACAACGGGACAAGTCAATGGTTGTATAACATGCATAAATTATCGTAACTGTAACAGTCGCACATATTTCACTTCATTAACGGCCAACGCCCCTTTTGGTGAGCGAGTACCCTTAACCCTTTCTGGACAGAGAGAACGGGAACGAGAGCAATGGCATATGCAAATAATGCCGCATCATTAGTGCGTGTACAATCTGAAACAAAATCTAAATCGGCATCACAATCAAAATCAGAAACAGAATCAGAATCAGAATCAGTTTCAGTGCAAGTGCAGTGCACATGGAAAGGGTTGCGGTTCCTGAGTATGGAGCACGTGTCTAGCTCCGACCGAAACATTTTTGGACTTCACTCTAAAAACTAAATTTGAACCTGCGACCTCATCACGGTCATGTGGTTTTTTTTTCTCTGTTTGCACATGTTGTTGTTCTCAGCGATTAGTAAGCTTTGAATATGGAAAATTTGTTTTTAGCCATTTGTCTGCTGTGGTTTGGCTGGGTCAAAAGGGTTGACAGCCGAATGAGTGCCAAAAGTCTGAAAGTTTTTTGAATGTATAAAGTGTTTTCAGCTTTAGTTTTTATATCTATATGAAAGACTCATGTTTCTGTTACTGCATCAACTATGTTAGCCCAAATTGGCAACCTAAATCTCTTTCCACAACAAGTCAGCTTTTATATTCTATATATATTTTAAATCTAAACTTATAATCAACTCACATCAGTTCTCTCTACGCGGAAATCTATTTTATTAATTTTGTACAGCCTCAAAGTTTTTGCTTATCATATGTTTAACGCCTCCTGCAATCGTGTTCGGTTCTGGTCGGTTTTTTCCCACACACAGAGACGGCAAATTAAGCCACAACAAATTTCGACCTTGTTAAGTTTTGCACAAACACCGGCAAAACCAAAAATAAAAACAAAATAAAAAGAGAGAAAACCCAAGGAGGCTGAGATATTCCCAGCATTGTTTTATGGTCAGCTCACATTGCCGAGCGTCGACAAGGCAGTTACCTACCTCAGTTTGGTAGGTGATCAATGAGCGGTGCCGGCACCGGGCATCCACCATATCCAGTATCCAGCATCCAGCTTTAAGAATCGCGAGGCAGCGGACAGGTATCCACATTTAATCCACTCATAAGTCACGCCGTCGTTTTGTATCCACACACAAAAGTTGAACTGTGTGTGTGTGTGTGTGTCTGTGAGAAGCAAAGGAGGTGTTCCAAATTAGCTGGCACTGCCATGAATGCAAGTTGGAAATTTATTTTGAGTTACGCAAAAGTTGAAAAGCGAGAATTCGACGATAAAACAATATAAATGCTTTTTGTAGAAGAGTTTCGTTTTTACCATTGAACATTTTTTTTTAGTTTTGAATTATATATGTTAACTTTAAGCTTTGAAATAATGTTGGCAAAAGACAAAGGAGTAAAATATATGTTATAACTAATTGTTAACATAAACTTGGAGAAGTGTTAATCTGTGTACATCAATAACTTTCAATTAACGTGTTAGACAACCGCTGCTAACGTTCGTCTACTTCGTTGGGGCTTTCTCGTTACATAATCTGCCAAGCAACAAAGGCAACAAACATAGCAACAAACACAGCAATAACCAAAGCAATAACAACCGCAACCTACAATAAAGAAGATCTTTTGGACGCCGACAAGTGCAACAACAAAAGCTGTGGCAGTGCTAAAAAAAAAAGAGCAAAGCACAGAAACAACAACAACAATAACAAAAGGCAGAACAGCACAGTAAAGGAATCCCAACTACTCGAGCACGACGATCGCCTTCACCTTCGTCCAGGACAGACATATGCATACAAGACGGAGATGATGATGATGATGATGATGCGACGATGTGATTGAAACAAAACATCTTATTATTACCTACGAACGACCGACAGACCAACCGACCGACCGGCAGAAAGAACGACCCCGTGCGACCTCGATGTGGACCTGGGACATGGACCACTCTCTGACACTGGACACAACAAGCAAAAACAAAAATAACAACAACAACAACAAAAACAAAAAGAGCGTGCAAAAGCAAATTCCCACGCTCAGAGGCTGCCTTTTGTCGACATCGTTGTCGTTGTCGTTCGTCCCCATATAAGGCGCAATCTGGGAAACGTCCTTACCGCCCCATCCAAAGATTGTGCAAAAGCTGAGCTGAGTGCCAAAAAAAAAAAAAGAAAAGAGAAAAAAATGTATGTGCCTTTCTTGCAACGCCCTCAAACAAAAGTTTTTGGTTATTACTTTTCGTTTTGTAGGTAGGTCTCAGAAGTTTGGTGATTGATTTCACTTTGGACTTTTGGTCACGGCTCTTGCGCATCATTTCTTGACTTTCACAGCTCATTGGGCTCACAATGTCGCTCACACGTTGCCATATCCAGACATGCATCCAGACACACACATCCGCATATCCACATACATGTACATTAATGTACGGAGTGGCCTACAGACAGGTTCAAAATCGACAGGTATCAAGTGATGAGCGTTAATAATTGTAGTATTTAGTGGTGCTTAATATGTGATACATTATAATTTACTATGGGTAGTCATGCCAAAGATCAAGTTTCCATATTATAAAAATAAATATTATTTAGAAAAATGAACAGCAAACTTTTATAGTTATCATTTATATTTTATTCCTATTCTTTATATCAATTTAGCAGAAAATATTAATTTAATAAAACTTTTAACTGACTTAATTAAATATATGCATTTTTAGCATATATATAAAATCTTTTATATATTTTAAATTTGATTTTTATACCTTATTAAGGCACTCGTTGGAATCACCCTAAGCTTGTATTGCTCATTCCGTTGATTAATATATATATTATAATAATTTTATTAATGTACCGTAAAATCAAAGACCATAATACTTATATTCAATGAAAACTGAGACGCACTCAACTCATCGGAAACCAGCATCCAGCAGATGCTTGAGCAGCCTGGGAGTTTAAGTTTGAGTCCAGGTCGAGTTTTTTTTTTTGCCTGCCCGTGAAATCAGTGTTATTGATCATAGCTGCATAATCAAGTTACCGATGCTTTTCATTATGTTGCCAGTTGCCGCAAAAAGCATCCACCACCACCAAATATCACAAGTATGCTCGAGATCAACTGCAACATTATTATCTGCACAAACGTCATCATCATGTTCAGCAGGAATAACATTTATGTGTTGTGTTGACCAACAGGTTGCCTGCTTCGGCTTCTGTATTCAACTTCACCGCACTATTGAGGGTTGCTTACTCAACACAGACAATGTTGCGTTGGTGGTGTGGGCAGTTGCCCAAGCAGCTGGTGCTGGTGGTGGTGTGTTGGTGGTGGTGGTAGTTTAAGTGGTGGAGATGGTGTTTTAGGTTGAGTTGAGTTTTCAGCTTCAACTTGTTCGGCATTCGGTCGCAATTCGCACTTGTGAACGGTCGTGTTTACGCGTCGAATCCAAAATAATAAAAATCTGCAAAACGGTTAAGAGTTCAAATCAACAAACGACGTTGCAGTCAGTTGTCATTTGCCAGTTGCCAGTTGCAATTGAAATCAATTGAATGCAATTTGCGAGTGCAAAGTTTATCCAGTGAGCTAAACAAAATGTTTGCCTAAGACAATTTCGTTAATTAATTTGTCGCGTGTGTCGTTAAGTGTCTTTCGTTCGTGTAATCAGCACCAAAATCCAAGTCGCTTCTGCCATCAACTCTAATCGAAAACATAAACAAAAGCGCTTTACTATGGCCGACGAGAGTCTGCACACAATGCCACTGGAGCACAATATAGACTATCACATTGTCACATTGTTCGAGCGCTTGGAGGCGATGCGCAAAGATTCACACGGCAATGCCATCAACAATCGGCTCTCCAGCACCCTGCAGGTGCCCAAGCGCAGCATGCAGGCCGAGATACGAACACTGGAGTTTTGGAGGTGGGCAAATAGCTTCTAAAGCGTCAACACATTAGAATTTGTACCGCGTTCCACAGCTACTCTATAGTCATAGTCGTTGTTATTATCTTAGACTCGACCTTTGTTTGGCTTGTTTATTGTTTATTGTTTATTGTTTTTTGTTCTTTTTTTTATGCTAGTTGTAGTCGGTAGCTGTATTTAACTTTTGTGACTCTGTGCATTATGTAGACACGGCCGCTTGAATATTGCCTAACTAAGCGAAATTTAAGTGCTTTGCGTTTGTCTTTGCCAGATACTTTGAGGACTTCTCATTGAGTTCGCAAATACTTATTTAAAACTTTGGAACAACACTTTAATTGCCACAGCAAATTACGTTGTCATTTATGTAGATTAAACAGTCTATAATAGTTAACGTAAATAACAAAATTTAAAAAAAATAATATTTCTAATTCACTTCAGTTAATCACTTTATTATTTCTATAGATATTTATATTTACATTTATATTTAGTTTCCTACGTTTTCACAAATGAAAAGTAGCAGTAATTTTGGTTACAGAAATAGTTTGTTTTTATAAATAAACTATTTTTTTATATATTCAAAATAATTTTCTATTGGTATTTTATTAGTCACTTTTAATTATATATGAGAACTATCATAGTTATTATTTTTAAATCGTGTTTCCCCTTCAATAAGGTTTTGTATGTCCGAGAACAGACTCCTTTATTGTAAAATTAATGATGTGCAAAGCGTAAACTTTAACAAATTGAATCTGTAAATCTCATTAAAATGTTGTCGAACGCAGTTTAAATAAGTTTTTGTTCGACTACATTATATTTTCATATTTGAAATGTAAAACAAAAGTTTGCATTTAATGGCCTGCGTGTCCAGGGCAATAGCACATAATGTTCGAGCATAAAGTAATATTAGCAGTTGGAGGAGTTTGGGAATAGTCGTTTGTACCAATTAAGCGCCATCAGAATGCAAAAGTTAAACAAGAAATTTTATAGAAATTCATAAATGTAAAGTTAGGTGGGGCAGTGGAGGGGGGAAGAAGCAACCAAATTGCAGCTGGCCCTCCTCGGACGCTGATGTTGTTTGTCTTCAGTTGCAGTTTTGTTTGATTTTTCGTTATCGCTAAAAAGCGGCAACGGCGAAGTCCGTTTGTATTTTATGCTTTACTGTCTGCTGATGTTGTTGTTGTTGTTTTTGTTGTTGGTGTTGTTGCTGTCCAGCGACGACGACCTCAGGCAATCGGCACACCAAAGTCAGCAGCTGCTGCCCCTTTGGGTTTGTATCTGTGACTGTGACTGTGACTGCGACTGCGACTGCGACTACGACTGTGGGTTCTTTCTGTGTTCCCCTTCGTGTTGTGCCTCTGAGTGTGCTTAATTGTCATGCAGCAAAGGCGCAGAACAAGGCTGACATTGTGTGCAATTTGTAAGCGCAACATAATTTCTGGCATATATTTACTTTAATCATATGAAATGACATGCCCCAAACTGAAGTATGCATCCCTCCGCCAGTTCCACACGCCTCCAACTCACCCATCAACTGTGTCTTCTCTCTTTGCAGATCCATCATCAGCGAGTGCTTAGCCTCGTTCCTGTATGTGTTCATCGTTTGTGGCGCTGCAGCGGGCGCCGGTGTGGGTGCCAGTGTCTCCTCCGTGCTGCTGGCCACATCTCTTGCCTCCGGTCTGGCAATGGCAACGCTAACGCAGTGTTTTCTGCATATATCGGGTAAGTCGAAATAAAAAATAAAAAAAAAAACGAAAAACGAAAAAAAAAACAAATGAAAACAAACAGACAGGCGACAAGTGTTGCATGTTTTTCTTTTTGTTGCGGCTGCGTTGTTGTTGTTTTTGTTGTTGTTGGCGACACAAGCTTCACGCGCGTGGGAATTTTGTTGCCACCAAACAAGAGCAGCCGCAGCAGCAGCGGCAGCGGCAGCAGGAGCAGCAGAGGCCGAGGCAGCAGCAAGAACCCCATTTCACATGCCACACATATATTTTTCGTTTGGTTTCTTCTTTTCTTAAATAATTTTCAAAAAGCCAACGCACTGCGGTTGTCGTCCACTCCTGCTCCTCCCACTCCCAACTTCCAGTGCGACACCCCTTACAGTACCCCAACTCCTCCTTCATGTTGCACTCGTATTTTTCCTCCTCTTATCTTTACGGGACGGCACTTGTAGTGGCGTCGACTCTGGCCCCTGTCTGTTATGTTGCTTTTCCGTGTTCTGCACAAACTTCCTTATATATTTGTTCATCTGCGTTGACATTCAAGGCAATTAAATGTTTCCACAAAAACACCATATATGTTTGTAAATGATGTTGGGGGAAGAGTCCTCCCCTTGAGAACATGTGTTCTTGATTTGCCTTAAAGTTGCGTTACTTTTTAGTATCTTTTCCTCTGTTTCACAGCCAATTGGCAGAGCATTAAGTTATGATGTCAACTCATCCAGCTCTCCAACCCCACAAAACAAATACTTTTTTCCACGAAAGTGTCAAAATCTTATTTAACGGGCTTCAAGCAGCGAGTACATTAATTATACACTGCGCACAATTGAGGTGTAACAAGATTTAAACAAATTATTTCTGTCAACACTTCTTTTGACTTATAGCTCAAAACTTGAGTTAATTTCTAGCTGCTTTCTCAACTTCAGCTGATTAATATTTCACATTTTAGTCTTAAGTATTTTGCGTGTTTAATATTTAATGATTAATCCAATTATTTGCATTTTCTCTTTGGCTCCACAGGCGCACACATCAATCCGGCAGTTACTTTGGCCTGTTGTGTGGTGCGCAGCATCTCCCCAATCCGGGCCGCCATGTACATGACCGCCCAGTGTGGCGGAGGCATCGCTGGCGCCGCCTTGCTCTACGGGTAAGTCAAAACATATACAACTTAAGTTATTCTGTGAATATTCATTAATCTGAGCCATAAGCTGATTAATAGCTAAATTTACAGTGGGTAAAACTGAAAGATTCAACAAATAGCACTTTAATTAAATTAAAAATGAACATTTTTAAGTTAAAAGACATCGGAATTCTGAGTTGATTAATTTAATAACTTTCGTTGAAGGCTTTTCTCTTCTCTCTTTAATTTATCTTGTACATTAAGGATAAATAATTGTTAGTTTCAGGAAAATGCTTTTAAGAAATAAAATAAGCATTAACAGAAAACTTATATAAATACTTATTTCCTTCAACATTTGTAGGAACATTTGTAGCAGAATATCTAAACTTTTCATATACCAACATTGTTACTTTTATATTATATGATTAATTCTCGATTTTTCAAGCTAATTAGTCTTTTGGTCAGTGCAATTTAAAACAATTGGTCCATTTGTAGTTTTAGATTTATCAGCTAAAATGCTACTGCTGCACATCTTTGAGTTTTCTTAGCTGACTTTGCATTGTGATTATTATTATAATTGTTACAATAAAAATCACAGAAGCTTCCAAGTATTTTTAATGAGCGGAAAGACCTCTCCTTAAGCAGCTTCAATTCTACGAATGGAAATTGAATTGAGTGCAACATGCATTTCGATTTAGGGGCAACTTTTAATTATCGTTGACTGGGCAAATTTTGCTAAGGGAAATTAGCATGGTCAGAGATTTGAGTTTCGTGCTAACACCGCCCGTTGCTGGTGGGCCAAATAACATTTGAATTAAGTTTCAACAAGGTGCTCAATGTCACTCAAACCACTAACAACTGATGCGATGACTGTACAAGGACACTTTGCCCAAAAACCATTTACAGGAAATACAAAGTTCATGTGCAAAATCAGGGAAGCGAACTAGAGAAATGTATAAATAGGATATGCAGGTAAGCGTTGTGTCCTCTGCACACACACACACACACACACACACACGCAGACACCATTACGCACACGCACCTGCATAGGACGCAGGTAGAGATCTGAGCACAGCTAGGAGATTTTTACTACGTCTGCCCACGTTTTATAAACTAGAGAAAAACATCTGCCGCTGCCAACGTGATTTCCCATTTTTTTTTTTTTGTAAATGCGCTGCTGTCAGGACCGGATTCCTTTGTCGAGGCCATCGCCATGTGCTGCCTAGATACACACACACACACACAGCACAGACAAATTCATATACATAATTGTGCGAGGATACGCACAAATCTTTCCTCGAGCCTGTCAGCGTCTTTTATGCCTAGATAACAGCGCAAACTCGACGCAGGATATGCGTGTGGAATATCACTCTTTGTCTTTGAGACACTTTACTGTAGGGGAAACGAGCAGACAAAAAAGAAAGAAAAGAAAAGAAAAAAAAAACAAATACAAAACAATGCAGCAAAATGTCTACTTTGTCGCTCTGCCTCAACTGCTGCTCCTTCAGCGACTGCGCAGCATTTTTCAAACAAATTTCGCTCCAATTTTTCTCCTTTTTGAACAGTTAATGCGCCTGTGCAGCTTGTCACTCTCTCCAGCTCTTTTCCTATCTATTTATCTCTCTCTCTTTTTCTTTCTCTCTCCCACTGTCTATGTCTGTCTGTCTGTTCAACATCTGTGTTGCTGTTGATTTTTACCCCTGGCTCCTTTTTATTTTATTTTTTAAGTGCGTTGGCATCTTTACTTTCTACAGTCGACAGTCGGAGCAATCCGAGTAGCCGCTGCAACCGAAACATGTTTCAGCTGCCACTCCGATCAGGTTCGTTTCTTTTTTTTCTTCCTTTTTTTGTTGTTCAGCTTCAGCAAAGGGTCCCAGCGAGTTCATATTGGGGTTTTAGCTTGAAACATATGTTTCCAAAAGTCTCTGCAACGTATAAGTGTGCGTGTGTTTAAGTCTGTGTGTGTGTGTGTGTGTCTGTTGATTAATTGGTTAAGATTTTGTGGTTTCGGCTGGTTATTAGAATTGGGTTCGACTGTCAGTTTGATTAACGCTTAGCCCAGATTGATGCCATATTTAATGAAACATAAGCTTAAAATTCAGCTGACAAGATTGTGGTTTTTTGTGGAATTTCTATCGGCTATAATATAGAAACTTAAATTTGATCAATTGTTGTCATACTGTCCCCATCAATTCTTATTTCTGCAAGAATGTGAGCATCCTTGTCGTGCTGTTGATTTCTGATTCCTCCGACCTTATGATTTTGCTAGGATATTACATATCTAGGAGACACAATCTGCTCTACCCAGTTTAGTTAGATGACTTCGTAGTCAAGTTGAATCACCAATTATAGCAAATATTAATAATTAGTTTGAATAAACAATATATGTATTTTCTATGAAGTCATTGTACTACTATAGAATCAAATACTTATAGATATAGTTAGTTAGTCGATCAAGCTGAAATCTCATACTTATATATCAGATATACATTTATGTATATACTGCTCGATCTTATTAATTTCTATGCTACTCCAACAGGATACGTTGCTTAAGTTTGAGTTAATCTTTTTAATTTCGAATTGAAATAAGTATTTAAGTCTGCATGTAGACCGCTTGTACAGTCATCCCCCGCATACACGCACTTCACACTGTCATATTTCAATTGTCGCTACCCTAATTGCCTGGACGCATGTGTCGCATGTGCCCCAGAATGTTGCCAAGACATAAATGCTGAAGCTAAAAACGCACTTGAAGCCTGCACGCTTTATTATTTTTAATTTTGTTCTTATTTTGTTTTTGTTGTTTTTTTTTTACTTACTTAAAAAGTGGTATGACAGGCCCGCAGCATATTTTAAGTATCGATATCCGGCTGTATGATATTTTAAGATTCCCGTTTGCCTCGTGATTGTTATGCCAGTTGAGTTCTGTGGATTTTCAATGAGGATTGAGTACAGTAGCTGGCCTGTGGCCGTTGAACGTGCGCCAAGCACGTTCCACAAAAATGCCAAAGCAGCCTTTATTTTTGTTGGTTTATTTATTTTTTTTTGTTCTGAATATGATGAAAGATAAAAATCAGGTAGAGGCCGAAAGCAAAAGCGCATAATTAACATTGGCATTGGTTCTTCTGCTTTGTCCAACTCCGTTTCTGGCGTCTTTTGTCGTCGTTGCGCCTGCGCAGGATGCGTCGGAAACTTGAAATCAAACACGTGTCGCCGGCGCTGCTCTTCGCTCTTCGATCTGGTTGGTCGGTCAGCCAGCAGAGGAGGCAGCTGCAATAAGCAACGGAACAACATAAACGAGCCCAGGTCAGCAGGCAACACGCACCTGCCGCCCAAAATTACAGTAGTGCCACAGCAAGAGATACATACGAAAACAGGATTTTCAAGTTGAAAATTTGAATTTTAAATGACACAAAAAAAAAAAAAATACAAACAAACAACACCGCAACAGAGAGGCCCAAATCGTGGCTGATGCCTTGCATTCAGTTTGTTGCACCTCCTGTTGATTTGTATCTAGCAATGGCAATGCATTTCCTGTATTTGCATTGGACAGTTGCAAGGAGCACAAAGCGGGCCACGAAATCCAAATAGAAATCCAAATCGAAAGCCAAATCGAAAACGAAATCAATTCGTGTCACATAGGCAATTGAATTAGGGAATCGTTGCACATTGCGTTGATTTCGTTTGATGTCGTCGCTTCGGGCTTATCGCCTGCAACATGAAAATGGCATCCTGTTGGCGCTTCCGGTCGTTGCTCTTTCCTCCAACTCCAACTCCAGCTTAGCACAGCTGGTCCACTTATAAAACGGTGCATGTGTATATGTGCATGTGCATGTGTGTGTGTGTGTGTGTGTGTGTGTGTGTGTATCTGACACACTCACCTCGAGGACATAACACTGTGCCAACTTGTTTCATTCCTAAACATGCCACAAGAAACAAAATATTTGGCAATGCACATTTTGAAATTGGAATTTCAACCCAAATATTTGTATGAATTTTATAATTAATTGCTTTGTGGCAGAGTCAATAATAAATTTTGTCTGCTATATGAATATAAATTAGGCATTTTAATTGCCACGCAGCATGATTTTAGCGTGTTTGCTGCGTAAATTTATGTTGCATCGAAAAAGAAGCTTCAATTTCATTTGATATCTTTAAATTGTACACAAACTAAATTTAAATTTAATGAAATTCAGCTGTTATTAACTTTGTTTTATATATTATAAATTGCCATGTGGATTGTGTGCAATCATCATCAAAAATATCTGTTGAGAGTTTCGGTGCCAATGTTAGCATTCCCAGTTGCCTCGAGCGATTCACACGCATCCTATGACCAGAAAACCTAAACCCCAAAAGACCACCAAGCAGCCGAGCGTGTTGCACATAGCACATATTGCCGCACTTTCCATGCGGATGTGGCGGCAACAAATGAGCAAGGAAATATGTGTGTGTGTGTGTTGCCTCTCATATTAAACAGGGCACACTCGCAGGCACGCCAACTTCCCACAGTTCAAGTTGGCTGTTTGTTGCAAAATATATATATTATTCTTTCATTTAATTTTCTCCTGTTTTTTTTTTTGATTGAAATTTTCATTCTGTTTGCCTTTTATCATGCGCCAACAATTTTGGCCAGAATTGGTAACTGCAAAGATTAACGGCAAACAAACTTGTGCCAACATTTTGCTATTTCCCGCTACTTAACTGAAAGTAGTTGTGTGTGTGTGTGTGTGTGTGTGTTTATCAGTTGCTTAAAATTAACAGTATGTGCTAAGAAAACAAGTAAAACTCAAACTGAAAATAACACAAAATATTAACTGAAACTGAATGCTTTACTCTGCGCTTCAAAATTTAATCAGTGCGCAATGAAGTGAAAAGTTGTTTGGGTCAGCCAAATTATATATTATATTCGCCAAGTTCCACACATAATCATACACTCGGAAAAATAGGGCCAGGGTTAACTTATTGTACTCAGCAAGTATATTTAAGGGTTTATTATATACATTTTAATGATGTAGTATTTTAAGATTTCATACATTCTAAAATTTTAGATAGTTTCTATGCCCATTTAATGAACCACAGTAGTTTTTTTGTTTAGTGTAGAGGTGTTGAGCATACAAACGTATTTTCTCTTTCAAATTCTTGAGCTTTTCACATTTTCCATAGTCTACTTTATTGGCACAACTGGTATTTGCGGCAACTGCGGCAAAGCTGCTGCTTATTGCCATTAAGCTGGCAAGGATATTGCCCCAGCTTGTGCACCTGATGATGGCCACAACTTCTGGCTTGTCCTTGTCACTCACTAACTCACCCACATTGAGTGAGTACTCGCTGCAGTTGTATTTGCCCAAGTGCTCTTAAGTGCATTGCAAAAAGCATTTATTTTTCGGATTTTCACAGACATTCAATGGTCCAGTGTCGATGTGCAATTGGCGTTGTGGCATGCCTCAGTTGCACGTTTATTGCGAGCTTACCAAATATTTACCCAACACCACTCATATATGTGAATGCAAATAGATTTACGAACATTTCTGTGTACTCTGTGTATTTGATTGTTTCCATATTGCATTTAATAAATTTAATTTAATAGTAAACGTGCCTCATTTGAAAGTGTCGGCTTAATTTCAATTACAACTCGCACAACTCCACTAAATTGACAATAACTGAAAGTCAGTAAACTCATTAGCCTTATCACATAAAATCAAATGATTTATAAATCATAAGTCGAAGTTGATAAACTTTCTTTAGGCAGTTGAAACTTTGGCAGTCTAAATTATGTTGTCTTACTTCCTTAACGCACATGTGAAGAAACATCTAATTATGTTGAGTGGCAGCAACTTTAAGTTTATGTCCTGGTTTGGTTTATGGAAAGTGGTAGCATAAATTGCAAATGGGTGCAAAACTTTTCTGACAATCTGCTGTACCTTAAACAATGGAAATTTATATCTCTCTCTCTCTCTCTCTCTCTTTCTTTCTAGTGTCACCGTGCCGGGATATCAGGGCAATCTGCAAGCGGCAATCTCGCACAGCGCCGCGTTAGCCGCCTGGGAACGTTTCGGCGTGGAATTCATCCTGACATTTGTTGTGGTGCTCTGCTATTTCGTATCGACCGATGCCATTAAGAAGTTCATGGGCAATTCGGCGTTCGCCATCGGTGCGGCATACAGCGCCTGTTGCTTTGTGTCGGTAAGTTTGACATTGATAATGATGCTTAAGGAATGCTTCAACGCAAAATCTCAAGACCCGACTCCCGACTCCCGACTCTTGAGACTAAATAAATGACAAAACAAAAACAAAAAACGCACCTGCCGTGTATGGTGCAAAAATCACACCGAGACAATCGCTGGTTAACGTTAAGCCTTCCAGCAGCTCCCAGGTAGTCAACAAAGGGACCGAGAAATTGGCGGAGAGATAATTAATTTAGCACAAGTCATGGCCGCTCCATGCTCATAGCATGGGCCCAGGGCCAGCCAAGAAATTAAAAGCAAATATTTACCCAGTTTGTTTAGTCGGACAATAAAAATGATATTTATATGGATTGGCATGCCGATCATTTTTGAACATTGCAATCAAAAAAACAATTTAAGTCAATTTATTTATTAAATTGATAATCTTTAATAATAAATTCTTACAATTTTAAATGCAGATCGTGAGAAACGCATCACAAATGAAAATATTTTCGCAATATCTCAAAATAAAAATGCCAAGCAAATGCCATACAAAATTTAAATGAACTTAAAAATGAAAAATCTAAATTTGCTAATATAAATTTAAAATGAGTATCAACTGAATATGTTAATATATATATATATATATATATATGTATATATAATAAAACATAAGTTTTTATACCCTTAATGGGTAAAAAGTATATAAAGTAATTCTTACTTGTTCTCAATAATAAAATATTTTTTAACAAAATGATTTTTTGTTCCATTACAGATGCCCTATCTGAATCCGGCACGCTCTTTGGGTCCTTCGTTTGTGCTTAACAAATGGGATAATCATTGGGTTTACTGGTTCGGACCGCTCGTCGGTGGCATGGCCTCTGGCCTGGTTTACGAGTACATATTCAGTTCACGGCGTAGCGTGCGACATGGCAAGGGCAGCAGTGACAACGACTCAAGCTCCATTCACTCCGAGGATGAGCTCAACTATGACATGGACATCGAGAAGCCGAACAAGTACCAACAGTCACAGGGCACCTATCCGCGTGGACAATCGAATGGAGGCGCTGCAACAGCAGCTCAACATGCCAACGCCGCCAACATGGCCCAGATGGGTGTGGTGGGCGCTGGTGCGGGCAACTACTGCCAGAATCTGTACACTGCACCGCCACTCTCGTCGAAGTATGACCAGCAGCAGCAGCAGCAGCAGCAGGAGCCACTCTATGGCGGCACTCGCTCACTTTACTGCCGTTCCCCAACTTTGACTCGGAGCAGCTTGAATCGCTCACAGTCGGTTTACGCCAAGAGCAACACGGCCATTAATCGTGACATTGTGCCGCGTCCGGGTCCATTGGTGCCAGCACAGAGTCTTTACCCCATGCGCACACAACAGCAACACCAGCAGCAACAGCAGCAACAACATCAGCAACAACAACAACAGCAGCAGCAGCAACAACAACAACAGCAACAGGCAGTTTCAGCAGCCCAATCCTCGCATTTACAAAATCAAAATGTGCAAAATCAAATGCAGCAGCGAACTGAAAGCATTTATGGAATGCGTGGTTCAATTCGCGGACAGCAGCAGCCACTGCAGCAGCAACAGCAGCAGCAGCAGCAGCAACAGGCAACGGTTACAATGCAACAGCAACAATTGCAGGGGGCACCGCAGCTTTTGTCGGAGCCACAGTCGCAACCACAGGGCTTCCAGCCAGTCTATGGATCACGCAACAATCCCACACCACTCGACGGCAATCACAAGTTCGAGCGACGCGATCAGCTCTATGGCATGACTGGACCAACAAGGAATCGCGGCCAGTCGGCCCAGTCCGATGATAGTTCGTATGGGTCGTATCATGGCTCGGCAGTCACGCCGCCAGCACGTCATCCCAGTGTGGAGCCATCGCCGCCGCCACCACCAATGCTGATGTATGCACCACCACCGCAACCAAATGCGGCACATCCACAACCCATACGCACGCAATCCGAGCGTAAGGTAAGTGCGCCCGTTGTTGTCTCACAGCCGGCTGCCTGTGCCGTCACTTATACCACATCCCAGGTGCCCACAACGGTCACAACAGCAACACAGCAACAGCAGCAGCAACAACAACAACAGCAACAGCAACAGCAGCAGCAGCAGCAGATGATGATGCAACAACAGCAGCAACAGGCTCAGGCCCATCAGCAACATTATGCCATGCTGCCGTTGCGACCCAACTGAAAGCGGCTCTCTTGGGGCCCCGTAACGACGCCGCCGCCAACAATACACGCTGCCCTCGCCATCCATCCCACGGGCACCATGACCCTGCACAGCTGCAGCCTAGCCAAGCAGAGCAGTTTATTTTAGTGTAGTCAGGGCCATCCAAAGCATCCTAGCAATTAGTTGAACCTACTTCAATTACACACCATCACACATACACCCACACACACACTGATAAGTGCAGTTTTCATTCAAGCTATCAAATACGCATCCACATAAGAACTATATATATATATGTAGTATATATATATGTAGTATATATATATACTAGCCTAGAGATAACAGACGAAACATAGCCACAATGTATTATTAATATGCGAAAAGTAAGTTGGAACTCACACCTAGCAGCAGACAACACTAAGACACAACCATAACCATAAGTAAAGTTAGGAACTTATATATATATATATATATATATATATAGTCCCCATCCTATCTAACATGAACTCCATAATATTTAATAATCAGATTTCAGTAATTTCAACGATTGCAAATAAATAAAAGTCAGAAATACATAATAAATAAAATAACTCATTACTAAAAAGAAATCTAACGCTATCTCAAAACTCAAAAATTTCTATGCAGTTTCGAATTTTTAGTATTTTTGTTGAATTTCCTTCTTTTTTTTTAGTTTGTTATCCCTTCTGTTGGGAATTTTTGTAGTACATATTTTTGAAGAGATTATAATTTTTAAGCCAACTTTTATATCAGATCTTTTTTTTGCAAGTTTATTTCAATTCAGCAAAGACAGTTATAAATAAAATAAAAATTGTAACTGATTTAATTATACCAATACA
This sequence comes from Drosophila melanosoma, assembly GCA_035042045.1. Lineage (NCBI taxonomy): Eukaryota > Metazoa > Arthropoda > Insecta > Diptera > Drosophilidae > Drosophila > Drosophila melanosoma. Next base: position 2,093,521 of record JAWNLY010000183.1, on the reverse strand, counting down.
TCTTATAATTAGTTTGACATATGTTCAATTATTTAGTTGCTCCTATTTTTCATTAATCTTCTTTAAACTTTTCATTTAAATTAAGATAAAATTAATATAATGTGTAAATATATGCAATTAATAACGTAGCTTAAATGTTATACGAATAACTGATGCGGAAATGTAACAATATTTATGTAAATGTTAGACTATTAAATATAAAATAAAAAACTATAGGTAAAATATAAATATATATTCGTATGTAACCATTCAATGCTTTGTATTATGTGTAAGCAATACAATGTATTTAAGGCATTGCAAAAAAAAAAACAAAAACAAAGATATATAAAATACAAAAATTGTTCAATAACCTAGAAAAAAACATGACTTTCTAATTCGGTTTGATTAGTTAAAAATATATATGGGATAATATTTGGATGTGACCTGCTGTGACCACAAAGGCAACGAAGACAATGTATCTGCTGGCAAATAAGTTATAAATTCCTGGGAAATATGCCATAAATTAATTTCCCATCAAGCCACGCGCTTTCAGTGCTGTGCAATTATGCAAAGTGCAAAATTAGTGGTGAAAAATTGCGTATTCTAAGCACTTCTAAAGCGCGTGCTTTCATATTTTCTGACATTGATAAACCGAAATAATGATTGAATAATGCAAAGGTGCGTTTACTATTGTAATAAGAAGGGCGACGTGTCCCCAAAGAAAATGTGTACCAAAATGAGCATTGCATCGCCAACGCCAACAACAATAAACCGACGCTTTCGAGTCATTCTCGTGGTGCATAAGGAACCCACGTGGAACTTAAATGCTTTGGTCAATTTGGCTTCGGTTTGTAGGCAATTTGATCAAGCTGATGGATTTTACTCCACCAAGAAAACTGATTCGACAAATGGTGGTGTGTTCCAGTTGGCCAAGTTTCTGCATACAGCCAAGGAAAAACAAAAATTGTCGGATTACGATGCCTGCCAACTGTTAGATTTCTTTAATTACGATTTACCGGATGCGAATCGTTATCTTGGCGACATTGAATTCCCGTTTAAAATGAAGCTGGTTATCGCTTCGCCCTGGCGACTGATCGGCCCCTCAATACGTGAGATGTCCCGCTTGGATCGCTTGCCAATGCCCTCTCCTATGAAAAGCATTTGCTGTAATAGTTTCGGTGGCGTTTTGCGTGATTTTGAGCTCTATTTGGCACCACTTGTTCTGACGTGCATCAATTAGATGTCTGCTATAAACTGAGTCCTCGGGCATAATAACTACTTGCTCACCATTGAATCTCACTTGACCAACTTTAGTAAATAAAGGTTAAAAGTTAAGTATTTTACACTTAAGATCTTTAAATTAAGCTTTCCTTGTATCAGTTATTATTCACATTTTGTATTATATCTCAAATCAGCATTTTCTTCTCATGCTTCATTTATAAATAACAGAAATACAGCATTTAAAAAAATGTATTAAATTTCTTAAGCTATATTTTACATATGTTTAAAACTTTCAGAATCTTGAATACAAGAATAAGATAAAATAAGAAATTAAACAACTGAGTAACATTTTGTTAAACAAGTAAATAAATACATTGAATCAAAGAAATAGTTGTGTTTTTAAGACTCTTCTCATTTGCATATCGAATGAATGAGCAGCCCATTTAAGAAACTCTAAAAAGTTTTGCTTAAATACTAAATATCGCTTTCCATCCAATCTTCATCCAATAGCTTGTCCGGTTGTGTTGTGATGTCGGTGTTTTTTTTCCTGGTACTGATAACGCTGATAGCGCTTCCAATGGCTTGTTGGCTTGTTGTTGTTGCGTATCGTAGACCAGCCAGTGGCTATGCTGTTGCGCATACAATGAATTGAGCCAACTGGGCCCACTACACATTTAGGCCGTGCTTGGCCAGCTTGGGGTTGTCTTCTTGACCTGATAGTTTAGCACATTGTCCTAATGCAGGAGTTGATATTGCGGCACATGCTCAAAAACCAGCTCGATTTTTTTAGCAGTCTCTGTTGCCAACGGACCTTGGGCCGCACAGCAATCTTATGTTTTTAATTTTGAGAGAAAAAAAATTGGTTTTAATTAATTAGTTTTATATTAGCTTGCCTACCTTCCACTTTATTGATCGTATCTGTCAATTTCTTAACTGATTCCACCTAAATATTATTCACAGTTTGCCCAATTTTATTTGGTTGCAATGCAACAGGTGTTGGAATCAAAGCTTGATGCTTTTGTGGTCCATTATCAGCATTGCAAGCACCAGTTGGTGACACCAAATTGGTTGTATTTCTGTACCAATTCAGCCTGCAGGATATTGGTCTCATATTGGGTAATCTTATGCTTCGCCAATGGTTCTTGAAGAGCAACTAAAGATTGGCAAACGCATTTCACCCTTTTTGGATTTTCTTCAATAAGTTTCAGCGCACAATGATTTTCCTTCATCTTTTTGTCCTTTTCTTCATTTCTTGTTGGCTTCCTGAACAACTCCAAATTGCGTCGTCTTATTTGTGTTGCTGTTGCAGGTTTGCAGGTAGAAGAGCCTTTCCACGAGTTCCATAAAAATCATAGAGCAGCAACTAGAAACAATATTTGGAGCAATAAACTTCAACAGATTTTTGTCATTGAGAACTTTAGCACTTTTTCCCGGGCCTAGCTCCGGGCGTCCACATTTTGAGTCCAGCAAATACTTGGCCGCATCCACAAAAGTGTCACCATGCTGCGCAGACTTGATCAGCAATTGGCCAATGTTGGTGCAGACTCTTAAACTGCAGCAACTGGGCCTCTAGCAACGGCTGGTCAAGCAAGCGAACTGCCCTTTTGGACCATTCAGTGGCGTTATTGGGCGCTACATGGATGTGCCTTTGACGCAGGCTGGGCGGCAGCAGCCACACGTCCTTGGGAGGGCATGTGATGGCAAAACCAAAAACCATACCAGATACTCGGAGTTCTGGCCAACAATACGCAAAAGTTTGCGCCACCACACCATGACATGCTGATCCTGTACGTAGGACTCCCGCTGGTTGTCGACGTGACAATGTGGCGACAGTTGCGACTCCATGCGGTTAACCATGGCACCGCCAGACGCCAGCCGATGCCATGTTGAGTAGCAAAACAGATGCGCATTCACATAGCACGTTATCACGATTCCCTTCTCCGGGTTAATGGCCAGCGCCTGGTCCATATCCTCCAGTTGGTCTTTAATTAAGTAAAGTAAGTAAAATGATAACCTTTGCAAATAAAATCATATTAATGGTCAAAAGCTTAAAGTTCACATAATTTTTCAGAGCGCCGGCGAGAATCATTCGTGTGGAAATTTTTGTGATTTCCACGCAAGAGAAACTTTTTGTTGCAACCGCAAAATAAAGTGAAATACAAAAAAAAAAAAGAAAATAAATGGGGCAAGTTCAGTTTGAGACCAAGCCAGCTTTAATTTGTTCAACTTCTGCACAATAACAATTGCTGTGCAATTGTTGTTGCTGCTCTTTGCTGAAGTGCTCAAACCCGCAACTGGCACAATCCTTGGCTGAGGTCCTTGTGCTTATTTCTGCTCCTCTTTGGATGGATGCAAAACCCTCATCGACAGTTGGCAAATAGAAATTTTTGTTGAATTAACACTTTTGCTGCCGTTTTCCGTTAGGCAAATGTTATCAAGGGGCAACACTTAACTCACTGCAACTAAGGCTGAGACACAAGGCCATTATTAGACAATTAACTATGCGAAACAACATCATAATCAAAACAAAAGAGACGATATTCTCTGAAGAAGACAAAGAGGGCGGTGAAACAAAACACTCTCTCTTATTATCCATCTCTATCTCGATCTCTTTCTCTCCCTCTCTGCATATGGGCGCGCTCTCTTGTTGTTGCTCATTCTCCGTGTCAGCTGATGGACGCTGCACATACTCTCCGATAATCGCGATAAGCTGCTGAGATCAAAGTTCACTCACTGCAGGATGTGCTGACAAAAATAAAAAATTTCATAGTTTACCACACAAAAAACCACTAAACTGTTCAGTAGCATAAAAAATATGCAAATAAGCCAACTTACAGGCACTCCCTTATATGTTGACAATATAAGAGGATGACAGATCAATCAAATGTTGGCTATTCAAGCACATAAACCAAAACTAATTGGCTTAGCGTGAAATTGCAACTGAAAACAATGAAAATGCGTCTGCTTACATTGGCTGCATTTGGCACTGTTACAGGCAGGCATCTTTATTTACAATGTTGAGTTTCCGTTAAGTTGATGGATAGCTTTAAATAAAAAAATCATTAATTAAAATTTAACGAACTACAATTTCTACTTAGCCTTAATACATCTATTACCAATTGCAAATCGTGATACGTGAGTGAATTTTGGCTCACGCGCCCATCTCTAGTGAAACTGTCAACTGAAATTGAGCGACGCGAGATGTAAACAAAACTTATAACGGCGTCTTAAAAGTGATTTATCAGAGCTGTATGAATATTTGTGCTCTGCTTATAAGGATTAGATTTTCTTAAACTCAATTATAAAACACATATAAATTTTAAATTATGAGGGAAAATATATTATTTTATTTTAAGATAACAAGCAAGCAGAAAACATTATATACACACTCTACTCACGATCCGAGCTAAAAGCGCAGCTACAATCAATTGAATTAAGCGATATTTTCCTCAATCGCCAACCAAGCGCTCACGACACGCATTAACATGTGCATATTTACATATGCATATAGTAAGTGTGTTAGTGTATGAGTGAGTGTGCGCGCATGTGTATGTATCAGCTAATATTTCGTTTAAGAACCGTTTCCAAAACACATAAATACATATATATATATATATATATATATACAGTTGCGGTCAAAATATTAGCAATACTGCACTTTCAATGTATTTAATAAATAAAATAAATATATTCATAGTATTCTGTTCCAATCGAATCCTCTTCAATTTGACTGATAAATTTAATAATTAATTTCATCAAAATTAAAATTTTCCTAATTCTATAAAGTCAATAAGCCACACAATTTTTATTTATTGATGCCCTTTAACACCTTTAACACTTTAAAGCACATCTAACACCATTTACATCCTAAATATATTGACATATTTGTTTGGTCCTTTTTAATTTTAAATAACAAATTCAAAAAACTTTTATGGCGTATTTCCAGAACTGTATGCAGTAAATATAAATGCTATCAATTTAAACCCTTCACTTCAGACCAATTAAATGCATATGTATATTTCATGTACATATTTCAGCCCTATAAATCATTGCAATCTGAGCGTGCAAGTTCCCCTCTCCAATCCCTTTGCCGGGCTAATTTCAACACAAAGTGCGAACAATTTATTTGCTCTTAAAAAAGTTGCGACTTTTGCCATAGAAAACTGCACAATTTCACCCTTTTTACCCTCCCGCCTGCAACTTTCACTCTTCCGGTTTTTTTATTTCCTTTTCATTTATTTTTTTTATTTGCGAGTCCTATAAAAAAATGTTTGCCACTGGGTTGTCGTGGGCAACCCCTATATCCTTGTGTGGATTTTACTCCTTTTTTTATTTGATTGTTTCATATTTATGAGGATTATGGTTTAGTGCTGAATGCGTCCGTCGTCTTGCCAAGTGCCTGCTACGTGTGGTAATTTATTTTGCGGTTAAGGACTCCTTTTTTATTGTTGTTGTTGTGATAGATGCTGCTGCTTGGGCCTAAGTGAAAGTTCTACTTCGCATTGTTTGCGAAATTTGTGAAGGAGCAGGAAGATCGCATGCCAAAGATAAACATAGCAATAATGTGGATGAGAGGTCACTACAGAGAGGCCAGTGGACAGAGGGCAGGGCCCAGAGTTCAGCTCCTAACTGATTCAATTGAATTGTGGCATTTGCGATGCGCTTTGCGCTTGCCAAACGTTTATTTAAACAAATCAGGCCGCCGATGGGTGAAAAGCCATTGAAAGCATAAAGGGTTGTAATCTGATGGGTGTGGTTAGTTGGTTTGCGGTGGGGGTTGGGGGATGATGTGTTTGCTGACTTGGCACGCATATTTGTTTATTTTGCAAATCTGTGGATGGTCTTTTGCGAAATGGAACAGTCGATTCTTTTATTTCTTTATTTTTGGCAAACTCACTTGCTGCTTTAAATAAATATTCGTTCGCTTTAAAAATTTCCTATAGCAATGTTTGATAATTGTGTTACAAAATCAGCTAGTTATACTTTGCTCTGAAATTATAGCTATCTTTAAGTAAAGTATATAAGCTAAATTTTTTCAGTGAACTCTATTTTTAGCATATGCAAAACTAAAATAAAATTTCCCCAATTGGGCGCTAATTTTTAAATTTAACGTGATTCGTCAAACATTCGATAATATGTTATCGATAGTCAAAAACTATAAATGGCTCAGCTTGAACATTTTGCGATAGTTTACCACCAATGTAATCATTTTGGAGCGGTTTGCGGTTTTAATTTTTGGAGAACCAAAAGCACCCTAACTTTCGAAAAATTTAAAAGCTTTTTACCAAACCATCAATTACTTTTGCTTTTTAAGCAAGCATCAACATATTTATTAATGGCGGCGAGCAATTTGTAATGTTATTAATGTAATGTTTTTTTTAATAGATGCCAACATTTTACAAAAATGCCAACTTGTTTGTAAGAAAATGCCTAATTAATCGATATGCACGCGCATCACATGTCGGTCGCCATTTTTGTTTTCGATAATTTTATATTTTGTATCGACATACACAAAGCGCATCACACACATAGAGTCGAAAAAAGAAAAAAATAATCAGGCTGCGTACGAAAAATTAAGAAAATTTATTCAGCGCTCCTACGACGAGTTTCTGCTACAGCAAATAAACCAGTCTTTCGTGTGCGTCGTCCAAATAACAGCAGCAAAATAACTAAGTTCAACATACGCCTTGATATCATGTCGAAAAATAAAAAATTGTCGCTATCGAGCGACCCGACAGAGAAATTTATCTACAAGCCAAAGGATTTAATATGGTAAGATTGCTTGCTGCTATCTCACCCAAAAACACAAAATGTACAGTGCCTCTAATTACCAATAAGCAGCAAACACTGCTTGTAAATCTTGAATTACACTGTGTGGCACGAAAAATTAAATGAAAACATACATAACCTCAATTGTCGCTCCGTTGGGCAAGCGACAAGTTATTCCCTCAAAAAAATTAAGAAAAAAAAAATAATTGCATTTAAGCAATTGGAGCATATTAAAAAATTGATTAAATAAAATACATGAAATACAGTAACGTTCTAGAGCGACTTTGTTTTCGTTGTTTGTTGCGGCGTCGACGTCGCCGTCGCTGCGTTGGCGCTTTTTTTGCGCGCGCGCCTAATATCATTTTCATTGCTAATATAAACTGAAAATATAAAGCAAATGCATAAAACTTAGCTAAAACGCCAGTAATTTATTATATTTCAGGGCCAAAATGAAGGGCTTCACACCGTGGCCGGGAATGGTAAGCAAAATGTTTGTGTGTCTTTTAGTGCTGCTGTTGCTGCTGCTACTGACGGCGACGCTGCTGCCGCTGCCGTGTTTGTTTTCGACTGTACTTTTTCATGCAGCCGAGCAACAGAACAAGCAGAGCAGAGCAGCGGCGTCGAACGTCCGCTGCTGCCTATGTTGCCGTAGACTTCATAACGCACTTGTACGCTTCTCGGATATTTGCGTGTGTGTGTGTGTGTTGTTTTTGTTGCTGCTGTAGCGTTGCTATCAACAAAGAGTACTTTCTGATTGTTACATCTAAAAAGTGCAGCTTTCTTTTATGTGTACAGCTAAAAAAAATTAGAGAACGATATAAAAATGGTGTCTGAACTTTGAAATTTGTGTGCAAGAATGTGTACGTGAGTGATGAAAGGGGTATTACAGTTAGATGGGAGCAGCATGTGTTTATAATAACTTTACATGCTGTTTACAGATTGTGGAGCCACCTCTCGATCTGCTCAGCCAGCAGCGACGCGCAAACACGAAGTGCGTCTTCTTCTTTGGCACGCGCAATTTGTAAGTAACTGAAATGCGAATTATAAGAAAGCATAAATTACTTTATGTAAACAAATATATATATATATATATAAATATATTTATATGTGTGCAGCGCTTGGATTGAAGAGCCCAACATTAAGCCTTTTGAGGGTCCGTGGAAGGATGAGATGGCGAAAGTTAGCAAACCCGCTGCGTTTAGGCATGCGATGGCTGATATTGATAAATATGTGGAAAATCCTGCAGAGATTGACAGTCAAATCGATGAGAGCTGCGGCATGGCGAATCATGCCACCGAGGCAGACTTTGACAAGATTCGCGATGGCCTCGACAGCGATGAGGCGACAGCCGATGGCAACAATGGCATCGTGCCTCATGTCGTTGGCAGTCCGGATGAGTCGGATATGCCGCCCGTTGCTGTTGAAAACAATGCAAAAGCCACAAAGTCACCAGCTGGAACGGCGACAGCGACAACGACGACGACATCAATGGCCAAGAGCCAGACGAAACGCACACCCAAAGCAAAATCCAGCGCAGCTGTCGCAGTCAGCAGCAAACAGGCGCACAAAGCGACATCGGCGAAATCGGCAGCCGCCCAGAAGCGACGCATCTCGGCACACCAGACGCCCACTGGTAGTTCAAGTGCCAAGCGCGGCCGACGCGCTGCCTCGGGCGATATGATACGCTATGACAGTCCAGTCGGTGGCGATTACGATGGCGCCAGCTCATCCTCGTTCGTTGTCCGGACGCGTATCGATCCAGAGACCTTCTTGAGCCCGCCCTCGAAGCGTACGCCCAACGCAATTGCGCTGCTCAATCGACCGGTTGTTACACGCCCAGAGACAAAGGCCGTGGATATGAAGACACGTACGAACACACTGGTCGATCGCGCAATTGAGCCCTCCGATCTGACATTTGGTTTTCTCGGTCTCGGCATGATGGGTTCGACCATTGTCAAGGACCTAATTTATACGGGACACAAGATTGTGGTCTGGAACCGCACCATTGATAAGGTGACTTCATTAATATTATCTTATATTGCTTTGTCATTTAAATATTGCTCTTGCTCTCTGTGTGTGTGTTTAGTGTCAACCTTTTGTGGAGGCAGGCGCTGAGGTTAAGGACACGCCAATGGACGTGGTGGAAGCAGCAGACATCATATTCTGCTGTGTATCAGATCCAAAGGGTGCCAGAGACGTAAGTTTTAATTCCATTGATAGAGGTCCTTTCACTCAATTTCGAATTTAGATTCTTGATGAGGACGACTTGTCAAGTCAAAAATATTTCCTTCTCTTTAATTCGCCCGTTTCGTTTTGTGTACAGCTCGTCTTTGGCAACTGTGGTGTCCTGCAGCTCAAGGATTTGCGAAACAAAGCGTATGTGGAAATGTCGACAGTTGATCCAGACTCATCGCTGGATATTGGACTGGCCATCAAGGAGTGTAATGGTCGCTATTTGGAGGCACAGATCCACGGCACACGACAAGAGGCAGCCGAAGGCATGCTGATCTTATTGGCCGGCGGTGATCGATCAGTCTTTGAGGAGTGCCATTCCTGCTTCAAGACTATTGCCAAGAACACCTTCTTTCTGGGCAGTAAGTTTATACTGCTATTAAATTACAATTGCTTCCTTTCTCATCGTATACTAAAATTTCTTTCATTGTTCGTATCTAGCAGATATTGGCAACGCCTGTAAAGTGAACCTCATTTTGCAAACTATTCAGGGCGTCAGTCTCGTCGGTCTGGCAGAGGCGTTAGCATTGGGTATGTCCTCCTACCTCTCGTTTATAAAATGTATCTAAAAATTGTAATGATTTGTTTACAGCTGATCGTTTTTCCATTTCGTTGAACGATATCATAGATATATTCGACTTAACTTCTATGAAATCACCTTTGCTGCTGGCTAAGGGCAAAGGTAAGTCTAACAAATTCCAAATTCGAATTAATGAGCAGTTTTACATATCTGTGTGAACAGCTTAGTAGATAAACATTAGTTAAATATATTTATTTATTTTTCAAATATATTTCTATTGAATAATTTTATTATGCTTGTTTGCAGAAATGGCCAAGGGCGATTTTAATCCGCAGCAACCGTTATGTCATATGCAGAGGGATTTGCGTCTGGTGCTCAACATGGCTGAGAATTTGGATCAGTCAATGCCGGTGACGAGCATCACAAATGAGGTGTTTAAGCATACAAAACGGTTGGGGTACAGCGAGCACGATTCGAGTGCTGTATTCGTAAGATCCAGATTTTAACATTTAGTTAACACAGCTACCATTTAAACTAACTTTATCATTTAGTTTAAAGCGTACACACACAGAGAAACACACATATACATTAAAAACTGACACACATACAGATCGAGACGCGTCGACGGCAATAACCACAATACACATATGTAGGCAATGGATTGTATCAATATTCGTGCACAAACGAGAATTAATAGAATCCCATGCTGGACACATTTTTGTTGTTATTGCAACACGAATTCTAATCCATTCATATCTCTACCCCCTCCCTCCCCCAATGTCATATCCAAATGCCTTCTTCTATTCGCTACCCAACAACCACAAACTCCCCTCACACCCATTTAACCGCAATCGCAAACAAAACTAGGGTAACTTCTATGCAGATCTAAGGCCAAACTTCAAGCTCGTCAAGATATTGGTGAACGTATCGACGTGTCGCTTGTCGCGTTTGGAGACGCCTACGCCAAGCTTGAGGCGGACACGTTGGGCCAGCGCTTAGGATGAGAGAGATGTGATTGATTGAGTGAGAGAGAGGAGGAAGAATATATGAGGAGAGCAGAGAAAACTTGACATAACTTGATTAATGAGTATTGACGAGAGCAGAGAGAAGATCGCGTATGATCAAAAAAGGGGCGCATGTAAAATTCTATATATATATTTATATAATAATTGAGAAGAAAAAAGTGTAGAAGAAGCGAGTCAGTTTAATTACTCCTTGTGCGTGCAAATATAATACAATTTGATAAATGTTGTTTTAAAATTCTTTTATAATTATTGTTTTCATTTATATTTGGCCTAGTTATTAGCTGACGCCAATCCGCCAGTACTAATCGCAATCCGGTCCCCTCGAGAAGATCAGTTCATTTGCAATAAGAGAGCATGTCGTAAATAAAAGTCTGTAATTTTGTTAAATCAAATGGGGGGGAAAAAACGAAACGACTACTTTTATCAAACGAGCTGATGTTATGGTGTATAAATGTTGCATCCCAAATATAAGTGTATCAAATATACATACTACGAACATGTATTTAACGAGAGCATATATATTTATACATATTGTGAAACAATTGCAACATTTGACAAACTTTTCATTTCGAGAAGAGCAATTTGCTTTTTGGCAGCAAAATCGATTTGATTTTAAAGCAAGCAAATATAATTCTTACATTTTACATTTTACAGTTAGTTTACTTAAATTGCACATAAAACCTAGTACGCCTACTGCCCTATGCAAGAACTGCAATATCAACCACCATTTAGTAGTTTTCACTGTTCAAAATCATTAAAACAAACAACAAGACGACACACAACTGAAACTGAAATAAGAAATTTACAGAAAATTATAAAAAAAAAGAAAACAAAACAAAACAAAAAAAATTAGTGTAAACTTTTAGAGCCAAGAGAGTTTCGAGGGATCTATATTAATAATAATAAGAATAAATATATACGTGTATATGTATGTGTATATATACATATATATAAATAAATAAATATATTTTACTTATTATTTAGTCTGTATTTTGTTGTAAAACAAAGAATAATAAAAAAAACCTTAATTCTAACTATAATCTAATCTATCTTAAATTTCATTCGGATTTACCCGCTTTGTAGTAAAGCCGTGCAATGTTTCCATTTCACTAATATTTTGATTAATATTACAGAAATCAGAAGGCGATGATTTTGTTGATCAAACATCATTTGCTAAGTTATTTCCAGGCGAAAGGGAAGTGATTCGGGTATTCTTCTAGCAAGTAAAATAAATTTCAGTTTACAGAATTTCAGCACGCAGCAAAATCATGCAGCGCAAAGAGATTCTGGAATTGTTCTTGCTGTTGCTGCACGCTTGGATCGCCAGTGGTCAGAATGTAAACGAGCTCTTGCTGGCAAATATGAGGATCTATTGCAACATTGAGGTCACACACGGAAAGGAGACGGCAGTGATGGTCACTTTAGCCAAATATCCAAATCATCCAGTTGTGCTGCATCTCAGCACATCAAAATATTTGCTGATGTATCAGGAAATCGGCATAGGATCTACACCGATGAGTCCCCCATTTAATAATAGCGATCGAATTAGCGACGAGTTGCAGCGCCACAATATACCTCAAGAACAGCCAGTGCCTTATGAAAGCGGCTTCTTTGTGGTGATAATGGCAACTTTCTGGGAGACGGGCTACACTAGGCTGACTCTACAAGGCAGAGCGCCGGGCAAAACTGGTATTGATCCCGTTAACAAATCCATCAAATTAAACGTCATAATGCCACCGAACTGTATGCCACAAATAGTGACACAACAATGCTCAAATCCCAAAAATCCACTAGTTGTGAGCGTGAGGCGAACCATCATTTTAAGTGCGAGCATTGTAATATCTTGCGATATTAATAAGACAATTCTGACTTGGACTATTATGGATTTGATGGGGAAAAGTGAGTTTAAGTTACTATTTATCAGTTTTCGTCAGTTTGATCAATGTTTCTGTTCCAGCTGTGCTGAGAACCTATAAGGACCAACGGAAATTGTTTCCATTGAAGCGTTACTCTGTACATTATACAACGAAATTCGAGATGTGGCGCAATCTGTACATGATTCTTGTTGAGGGCGATTACAATGGTTTGACATATGCGGCACGCTGCTATGTAAGGGTGAACCCGGAGCATTTACAGGCAGTGATTAGTGGAGGCACTGAAAAAAACTTGAAATACAGTTCCGATGTAATCATAGATGGTAGGAGTAGTCGCGATTACTCCAAACCACGAGGACAAAAGCAATTTAGGTATTACAATTGGGAATGCCACTCAAAGGACGATCCAGATAATTCATTTGTACATAATGCCATCACTTCTAAAGGTAATGACAAAAACCAAAGTAATAGTTATATATAAATTTGTTATTCATTCGCAAGGAATTTTTTAGTAAATTTAATATGTGATTTCTTTGCATTTTAGTGGATAATGTTTTGCGTTGCTACCAAACAAATTTATCAGATTATAATTACTTGAGAGAAAGTTTACCCATTTATTTTTATTCCTTTTGTTTTAATGTTTTTTCTGATTAATTATTTATTTATGTATATTATTATTATTATAGTTTTAAAACTATTTCTCTTACTTAATTCCAGCTGCGAAACTCACAATTCCTGGCTATCATTTCAAGCTTCACAAAAAATATGTGTTCTCGCTGACTCTGAGGGCCGATGATGATCCAAATAAAACTTCAGTCGCATTCCAGACCATCACCATTGTGAGGTACGGCACCTTGCATATTGAGATTAAATGCTTGTCAAATTGCGGCTTGGGCCAGTACAATGCCAACAAGAAGGTGCTGCTGATGGCCAAGTGCTTCGACTGCCACACTCTGCAAGATGTGAAGTATGCGTGGTATGTGATGGGTCAGCTCACGATGAACACAAAGGAATTGGCGACACACATAAACACGGCGAAATCTGTGGCGAACATCCGTCTGGATGTGCGCTCAGCCGATGGACGCATCGGTAGTCAGCAGATGATTCTTCGCCAGAATGTGGCACCCAAGCAAGGCAAATGTTCAATTAAGCCAACTGAAGGTGTAGAGGCTCAAACCCAATTCAATGTGTGCTGCCAGAAATTTAGGACGCACAATGGGCCACTTGTGTACTTTATGTATGCACATCGGGTGTTGTTGGCTGAATGCCATAATTGTGCATGTACCATCCATCTGCAAAAGGATGTGCATACCATTAATGTCTTCATCTGCGATCATTCGCTCACGTGCAGCAGAAGTCAAGTCCCGGTAACGGTTACCCCTCTCGCCAACGTGACACTGAGCACACCGGACGAGGTCCAGAAATATCTTAAAACGTCACCGCACAATATCCATCATCTGGCGATCACTGGTAACATGAAGCGCCTTCTGGCGTACATTCATTCCGTGGCCACACGCATCGTCAGCCCCGAGATGGGCAATATTTTGATGAACGCCTTGGAGGAAGCACATCCATATACGATAGCTTCACTGGGCAAATTGGCAAATTTAACGAAAACATTGGCTGTCCAGTTAACGCCCATTGATCCTCATGGTGAAAAGATTTTGGTGCGTTCTCTAACCAAACTGAATGAGGTATTTATGAAAATTTACGTAAACGAAATGGAAAGATCACTCGTCGAGGAGCCGTATTTGAATGTCACGATGGCCTGTGTCCTCGTCCACGACATGATGACGAGCTTGAACAAGCAGTTACCACGGCCACCGCAAGAGATCTATAATTCTTACAATCAGGCTGCCAATTTTGACAACTTGAATCAGCAGGAAGTTGACCGTCTTTTGCAACGGATCGATAATTACAAAAATGCGGATAGCAAACAGCGTTCGCTCAACTGGCTGAACTCAATGTGGCAAACGGAACGACTCCATCGCTTCTTGGTTATGGCCCGCAGACATGGCATTCAACCGGATGAGCCAAATGGCTTGGAAGTTGGCGTTGCCCTCGATATCCGTTGCTTTAAAGTAGAGCCGGATCGCACGTATGTGACCAAGACTAGGGATAGGATGCATTCCGTTTATACGAGGCCCGAGTTGCTGCAAGAGCTAATGGAACCGGGCACTGATTCGATTTGCATCAAAGTCATCTCGACCATACGTGAGCTGGGCTGGTGGTATCCGGACGACAAACAGCCAAGCGCTGTGCTCCTCTCTGTGCGCATCTACTTCCCAGAGGACAAGTTTAAGCATGAGATTCATTTGGCTCACAGCGAATTAAGCTTCAATACAGTCGTTAGCAAGTACAGGCCAGCCCAGGATTATCCGGAAGTCTCAAGTAAGCAAAAATAAAATAAATATCTATTTTTATACTCAGAGCAGTCAATCTAAAAATTTAATAATATGAACAATATAATAAATATTATCCGGTTTTTTTTTCTGTTGTAGGAAATGCTCACAGCGAAGGACGAATTTGGATTGACGACGATGATGATGATGATGTTTACGACGAGGATTCTGCTGACACTGGCAAATATGTGAATTTCCAGAAGCACGAGCAGCTCCAGACGATGCAGGATGTGCGCGTTTATCGCACCAATCTTGATGAGCATTCCATGTTGGTGGTGCGCTTTCAGCACACAACCCATCGACTGCGAGCGCTGCTTGTTTTGGATGAGACACCGCTGATGATCAGTGAGGCGATTAGGAAGCATGGCTGCGTTGTTCCGGCGGATTCAAGGAATTCAACGCTGTTGATGCGCAACAATTGCCTCGACTGGCATCGTGTCTATCTGGCGGTACAGGTTGACAGTGAATACATCCATGACGACTATGGTTCTACGCCAATTCCCGGCGGACCGGCTTTTTACTCGTTTGCCTTCCAGATGCGCAGCTGTGACTATTGGATGTATTCGCTGGGCGAGGAGAAGGCGCACTGGTCGCACACCCGTTGCCTACCCGGACTGGAGTTTCCGCTCAAGGATTCCATGTACTGCACATGCACAGTGCTGGGCACCTACACCAGCTATGTGTTCCATGTGCCTGCCATTGTTGTGCCTACCAATTATAACATGGTCATTAGCACCAATTGGTCATTTGTGGCCATATTTTTCCTTGCGATACTCCTCTTGATACTGTGGCTGATTGCACTCTACATCTTTCGCAATGGGCGATCCTGCAAGACGGTCGTATGCGACATGACCGGATTGGAGGATAATGCCCATCGGGAAGTGCACGATCTGTTGGTGTTCATTAAGACCGGTGGACGCATCAATGCATTGACAACGGCTACCGTACGCATCATCTTTCAGACAACGCAGCGAACGGAGTTGCAATTCACGCTGATGCAGGACCCGGAACATCCCAAGCTGACTCGCAACTCCACCTATATTTTGTGGCTGCGCACCCGTGACATACGCATCCCCACCCGCATCGCCGTCTCTCAGGACAGTGGGGGACGCTATCCGACCTGGTTCCTGCGACGCATTGAGCTTATGGATCTGCAGGCGGAGGTCACACAGGTCTTCATCGTGCATCGCTGGGTGCGTCAGAAGATCATATTTCTCAGCTCGGCGGTGTTGATTCGAGTCGGCGACGATAATGCCGTAGAGAGTAGGCGGCATCGTTTCTCTTCTGAATTTGAGCGGCAGTGGATCAACTGGGGCCTGTGGCAGCCGCTGACAGGCAAATGGAGGGATAGCGCCGTCCACGACAATCTGACGCGTGCCGAGCGCGTTGCCATCTTTATGACCAAAATAATGGTCACATATTGCATCTGTGCATGCCTGCTGGGGCGGACCACGCCCAACACTGTCTACGAGGATCGAAAGAGGTTGGTGGAATACGAAACCTTGGTCCCCATGTTCATTTACAGTTGTGTTCTTACCAATGTCGTTCACTTTCTGCTCGAGCATCTAATTCTTAGGAAATGTAAATTTAGTCAATTTTAGTATTCCGTTTTTTTTGTTAAGCTAAATTGTAAGTTTCAAGATTTGTGTTTATTTTTGTGTATATTGTGCTACATTTATGTATTTTAATTAATACATTTTCTACTGACAACTAAAACGCAACTTTGTGATTTACACATTTTTTTTCGATATGCGTAACGTTCTTAATTTATTTTATTTATTTATTATAATTATTTCAACCAAAAAAAAAAATTTAATTAAAATTTCAATTAAGAAAAAAAGAATTTTTAATAAGATATTTTTATAATTTGTTGTTTATACACATTTTATCTTTACTGCATTTTAAAATAGATTTAGAATGTAAAATAATCGTCTGAGGAAATATGGTATTTATTTATAAAAATAAATCTTCAATTGAAAATTGGTTCGTTGGCATCCTTAGTCGTTATCAGTTTAGCAAATGTGTGCAGCTTACTAGCCTGATAAAATATTCACATGCTTATCTTAGTATTTTTGTCGGTATTTTTTGGTCCATTTCATATTTACTTTATACAATTTGAGTCTTCCTCTTGCCGTGCTCTTGCGAGTTCGTCGTGCGTGTGTGGCAAATCAAATAAGAATACTCACAATCAATTAATAAAATATCCGCAAATTGTATCTGACTTGACTGCAAAATGTCGGAAAAGAAACGAACACGTCGCCGTAAAGATGTAAGTCCCTGCCACTATGAATCCTCTAAGATCTCAGAGTGCGTCGCAAAAACAAAATTATCGCGACAAGCAAAGATGTGTGCGTGTGTTTGAGTGTGAGCTTGTGTGTGTGACTTACACAGTCCAACTGGCGTGTTTGTTTTCATTTTGCTTTCCATAGACCGAAAAATCAAATGAATCGCTTAAAAATTGCTTATTTGAACTGAAGTAAGGCCATTTCAAACCATTCAAAAAGGTTGCAGCTTAAATTTTATGTAAAATGTGCTGCCATGCGGCCTGTCGGCATTAGCATTTTGTGATTCCTTATGCATGTGTGTGTATATGCGTGCACTGTCTGCTGCCCCCCTGCATGCATGCACCTTTCAGCTATTATTAACTTATAATTGCTGTGTATCCACCTACCCCATTTCAAGTCGAAGATCACATAATCAAACAGCTGTGCTTGCTGTGAGAGCTTGTAATGTTTAAGCTGATCTGGCAACGTAGTGTATCAAGTGAAAGTCTGCGTTAAAGCATCCAGTGTTGTTTAAGGTGAGCAAATGTTTGCAGGTATGCATGCTCTCGCTCTGTAATACTGCAAAAGCTGAAGCTGCTGCTTCAAGAGTGTGATCGCTTATACGCTCACTGTTTCTCTCTCTCTCTTGCTCGATCTTAGGTGCACTGAGTTATCAGCGGTTTAGTTTGTATTCTGTTGTGGCTTTGGCTTTTGCGCTTGGCTCATTGATGTTGTTGTTGTTTGGGAAAGTTTCAACGAAATAAGTACAAAGCAATATACATATATACACCTATACTAGTGTAGAGATTGATGTGTGCGTAGATCGTGAGCCATGTGTGTATCGAATCAGCACTCGTTTGACCAGGCAACTGCCAGCTGCCTGTTTACTGTTACAGCTCATATTTAATACTTTCTAGACTCGCTTAGGGAACGCAACACGTCACAGCTCGGAAAAACAAAAATCACAAGAATAATAATACTTGCTGCTGCTATCTTTTTTTTTGGCATTGCTTATGCTTTCTATTTTCCTTAATAAACCACACATATTGCAAGTGCAACATTTTCTTCAAAAATGAGAGATGACGATAGGGAACAAGCTGAGATTGAGGCGGAAGAAGAACAGGAAATCTTCGACGACGGCACGGTATAATTATATATATATATATAATTATTGTTATTATTGTTGAATATGTATAAATCTGTGCATATGTTAATCGATCCGCCTTGTGACGAAATACGAAACTGATGTCGTGGCCTAAATCCGTTGGCTGAAAGTAAAGCTAAAAGTAAAAGTTGCTTCAAGCTTTTAATTTTTTCGAACTCATTAAATTTATGTAAATATGTACTTAATTATAATTAGAATTGCTATAAGCATTTTCTTAATTTAAATAATATATCCATAAAAATTCGCCTATTTTATTTTAGGAATACACCGAACCTGGAGAACAGAAAGTTGAGAAGCCATCGAAGGATGAAAAGAACGTTGCTAAATGGCTAAAAAAGAATGTGAAGACAAAGAAGACTAAGTTTCTGAGTCACGTTGTCGAGTACTTCACCTCGAGCAAAGCGATCGATGCTCTGCTGAAATCCAAATTCGCCCAGGGCGATGATGCATTGTTCACCACACGGGAGCAGGTCATCGAGTTCTTGGACATTATGTTGGAGCATAAGTTTTTCCATCGCGCCAAAAAAGTGCCCGTTACGCTAGACGAGGTGCGTGGCAAGCTTGAAAAGAAGTCTGAATCGAGCAAAGGGCAAGACAAGGAAAAGGACAAAACGGACGCAAGCGGCAAGGGAAATGTAAAGGCGTTCTTGTCAGACAAAAAGGATACCGATTTGGAAGCAGATGGAGACGCAGCACAAGCCGGTAGTACCGCGGCCGTTGATAAGAAGGAAAAGAAGAAACGTAAAATTCGACTGGACATGCATCCCGAGCAGATATTCGTTGATGGGTCCGAGGCATATGTTTGGATCTTTGATCCCATTCCACTGCACTACTGGATTATTGGATTCACATTGCTGCTCGGCGCAATCGGCATTTGCTTGTTCCCATTGTGGCCGCCACAGTTGCGCCAAGGCGTTTACTATTTGTCCATTGCAGCAGCGGGCTTCCTCGTCTTTATATTAACTCTGACCATCATTCGTCTGATTGTGTTTACTATCGTTTGGGCCTTGACCGGCGGCAAACTGCATTTCTGGATCTTTCCGAATCTGACTGAAGACGTTGGCTTTTTTGCCTCCTTCTGGCCACTGTATGAGGTAAGTGTACAAAATACGTCTACAAGTTGCTCAACTAATTAACTTAATTCTATAGAGCAATTATGTTGCTGATGCATCTTCATCCACGTCTGGCTCTAAATCCGACAAGAAATCCAAATCAAAATCAAAGAAAAAGGACAAGGACAGTGATGGTGAAGAGGATACAGCTGTCGATGCTGATGGTGACGCTGATGGTGATGCTGATGGTGACGCTTATGGTGATGCAGACGCGGATTCGTTGCCACTGGAACCCGAGAAAATTGAGCTAATCAAAGAGCACGATGCCGACATGGAAGTTCGCAAACGTCGCAAAGTTGGCGCCGATGAGTACGACGAGGATGATGATGAGGCGGCTGATGGTGAGGGAGCGGAGACTTCACCGCCGCAAGTGGATGCAGTGGCGCAAGCCAAGGATACCAAAGCTGGGTAAGCAGGACGCTTATTTGATTTTTGAAGCGAACGAATCTCGTTATTCAAATCATTGCTCGAATTTGAACGTATGATTGGCCTTAAGTTTGTTGTTAACACGCAATTCAAGCCGGCTTAACTTTAGATGTTACTTGTGTACATTTCTGTTCCTTAATAAATTATATATTGTATGATTTCAATATGTATTAAGTTTTATTACTCATAAGTTCGTTTTACGAATTTTTGTTTGATATTTTTTGAATTTCATCTAATTCTCTTAAAGCATGTCATTCATTCATAACTCACACAATTGGTAGTTGGCTCTAAAGCTTGTGAACAAATGTGGTTGGCCAACATTTGCTTAACTTAGGGTTAATATCATTATAAAACTTGGTATGGTCACAGGAATATATTAAAAAGCAAAATGGTAAAGAACAATAACTACTTCATAACAATTAATTTAAATTCCGGCTATTTTTTTGTCAGTTATGGTAGCCTTAATAAATTTAACAGTGAGCAAAAGGATTTCCACATAAAAAATGTAAATTTATCAGTTTATAATGTTTAATATTTCAAAATATAGGAATAAAATGATTAGTCAATTAATTAAGAATACAGAGTAAAATGATTTTGTGCAAACTTGTACATATTTGTATTTATGTATATTAAACTCATATCGCATGGCGAACATTGTGGAAATGGCTCACATCATATCCAACCAATTCCTTGTATCATATCCATTCCATTTGCCATTGAAACTCATTCAAGCAGCTCGATTGCAGTCTGTTCTGATTACTTGATTTTGAGCTTCTTCGTAGAGTGTGGATATCAAATATCAAGATTAACCCATTTGCTGAGTAAGTTTTACAATTTGTTATTGTTTCACACAATTACACACACACACAAACCCACACACACACCCACACACCCACACACCCACACATACGCACACACCTCATAAATCTTTCACAATTTTTGGTAAATAGTTGTCTTTATTTTTCTTATAAAATTTGCATTGTTTACATTATGGTCTGTTTTGGCTTTAAGACTGTTGACTGTTGTTTTTTAATTCTAAAAACGATCTCTTTTTGCAGCACGCCACGCAACTCGGAATCGGATTCGGAGAGCTCGAGCAAAGATTACGAAATAATTAGTTCAAGTGAAGTGCAAAACGTTGCTGGCAACTAAGTGGCGAAATAAAATAAAAAACAACAACAGTAACTCAAAAAAAAAAAAATTTTAAACTTAATGTATTTAAATAAACACAAAATCCATTTCTAGCTAATTGATAAGACTAACTTACGAGAACAAAAATAATTCAGGTTGATTCCAAACAGATGAAAATATGTGCCGGGCTTTTCCGCACATTACGCAAAAGTCCACAAATAGTAAATCAGCTTTATTTATATTTTGAATCTGATAACGATTTAAATTTTTGATATAGTGCCTGATACATAACATTGCCTACCACAATGCATATATTGAAATAGAAAATATGACAAGAAGCATTTCGCATAATACAGCTGCAGTTGGTTTTGTGTTTTGTGTTTTATCTTTTCTTTATTTGTTGTCTGCTAAATAATGGCAAATGAGTTCTCAAATTGTTTTTACATTAAATATTATACATTTTATAGGAATTTGTGTGCAGCTCAGTGTTTGTTTTTTTTTAATTGAGTGCAAGCAACGAATGCTATTGATAATAATGCTTATGATGTGCATGATTATGATTATATATATGCAAATATACTTATGAATAAAATATACACTTACAATATATTTAATGTACGATCATTTATTTTAATATGTAATTAATACAAAAATAGCATTGAAATTAGTAGTGTATAAACCTAAATATTAAATAAAATAAAGCTAGGCAATTCTGATATGAGAAATAATAAACACACCGCTCGTTTCAATTACAATAGACTTTATTTATAACGAAATTAAGATATAAAATATATGTATATATATATATATATGTACTGCCTATAACTCGTCTTTAAAATGTTGCTCGATATGATATTGACCTAGAAAATAATTTAGCAAATACCAGGCGTAGCGTGGAAAGACCAAACCAAACACCACAACGACTCCGGCTAACTGGTAAATTGGAGAAAACTGTTTACTAAGAAACAAATCATTTTCAATATCCAACGTATACTCACCAAAATCAGGCAATATACCAACATATATATTACCCAGAAAATTATGCTGGCACAGCCACTAAGCAAGGCAAGTGAATGATTTCGATAATGTATTTTAGTGGGTACTGCCGATTTCACTATTCCCACTGGTTTGCACATTTTCTAAAAAAAAAAAAACAAAGAATTGCTTGCACTAAAATTAAATTAATGAAATCATCTTAACTGTTTTGAAAATATACTTTACTTTACTTTAATTGGAAAAAACACTAAAATTATCTAAAACTTGTGTTAAGTTTTTAAAAACAATTATCAGGGAACCCTATTTAATAATTAAATTAATATATATGCAATAAATAATTACAATTTTGAACTTCTTGTAAATTTAAAAAAAAAAAAATAACTACATAATGTTATTTAATAATACAAAAGCAAACATTTCCATAGTCCATTTACCTATGCTAAATTTCTTGATTGTGGACTTGGATATTACTTCAATGTATCTATGTGAGAATGATAACGTTGACTAATTTAAGTTTAGCAGCCTAATAGGCTTCGTCATCATTTCATTGATTTTCTGTTGCACCACCTCATTTGTTATCCACAAGTCATTGTTCTTGCCACTTCTACGGCTCCTTAGGGTATTTTTCTCCTTAGCATTGCATCCTCGTGGAATGCTTTCAATAATCATACTTTCATCGCTGGACTCCAGTGGCTTGTATTTCATATGCCGCTTTCTGTGCTTGAATGGATGAGATGGCCAAGCTGGGAGATTGAATTTTGTCGACTTACGCCTTTTCTTTTCTATGATTTTACCACTTATAGATGATTCCTCAGTTAGCTGAGAAGTTGCGTACTGTGAAATAAATGATTCACAGTTTACCGACACTGAGTCGTGATTATCTTCAACCTTTAGAGAATCGAATATTTCGTTAACTTGTATATCTGGGTTTACAATATGTCTTATAATCTGTCCTTTGCAAGTCACGTTTTTGGTGAATGAGACCATTTTTGGTAGAATTAACTCACTGCATGAATATTCAACTCGTTCAAAGTATTTCGTTTTTTGACATCCAAGTTGCCGCTGCTCATCTAAAATGGTAGTATTTTTGGAAGAATGCACCTCTACTGTTTCTTTGGAAAGTTTAACGATCGGAGTTGTGTTTCCGAAACACGATTCAAAAATGGTTGAACTAGAAGCGGATTGTTTCCGATCGGAATCAAGTTTGACAACTGTTTCGACATTATTTCTGAGTTCATCTGATTTGATGTTGCCAAATTTTGATGTGTTTTGCCCACATTCTGAATTATCTTTTAGGCCCAAATTCGTTGTGTTTTTGGCTGTAGAATTATTGAAATTTGTATCAGCAGACTTATAGTAAATACAGCTAGACTTATGGATTCCATTTCGATTGTTTGTTAAGGAATCTTTTGACAAGGAGTTCGGCTTTCGCTTATGCAAGCCACATTTTTGGCAGCACTGATTATTTGGATTTGTTATTGGCTTTGGACTTTTGATGGTGCCATCGCCTGACACAAGTGATTTGCACGAGACTGGTACAAATAAATCACTGATTATAGACCACATTGATGGCCTGCTTGATTTGACTACATCCCCCCGTTCCCGGTGAGCGCGATGTTTTCGGCATTGTCTAGAATTGTTCCCGTCTTTGGAGAAAAGCTTAAAATACTTTGTATCACCTGCTGATTTATTTTTAGAATTTAAAGGCAATTCATTTGACATGTCATTGGAATGATTAGTTTCGTTCCTTGGTTCTTCATCAACGTTTTTCGCCGGAGTCTTGTTTTGTCTGTCGCCGGCTTCGGTAATGTGAAAATTGTCTAATTGTTGACCGATTTCATTGATTTCATTGGAGTCAGCGGATTCGACCTGTTTGGCCATTGGGGTTAGCTCAGTCAATTCGTCCTTAACTATTGAATTCATTGCAATATCCACCCACATTTTATCGATGAGTTCAATGGCCAGCTGAAAGGCGGGTATCTCTCCGCCACGACTGCAGACCGACTCTGGTCGGGAATTGGAGCATTTCAAGCTGCTGCTGCTCGAATTGCTGCTGGATGCACTGCTTTCCGAAAGACTTGATTTTGCCACCGGCTGCAATGGAGCGCTCACAGTAGCATCCTGATGATCTGCCAGCTCCGCCGTGGGCTCTACAACGGATGACGATGTGGAGCTGCAGCTGCTTCTTGGTTCCAACCTAAAGTTGGAGCGCTTTATGGTTGGCAAATAAGGCCGCTGCTTGAAATGCGACGAATTAGACTGGTGCAGGAAAAGCCAGGCGCTGTCCACAACCAGCGCATCCTCCGATGGTCCATCGTAGCGGTCAAACGGTTCGAACTGACTTTCTGCATCAGTGACATGATTTTCTTTGGAAGTCAAGCCGCCGCCTTTGGCTCGCACTACCTGCTGCTTTGTTTGAATCTCGGAGAGCGGCGGCAGCGGACCGCTGAAGTGTCGACGCAGTGGTGGTCCAAAGATGTTGCGTTGCCGCTTGGAGATGGCGCCACCAGCCGGATTTGTTATGGGATGGTCGAGTGGGACAAGTTTTTTGTTAAAGAGGTGGTCATTTAGCATGGGCAGATCCTGGCGCAGCTGCAGCGGCATATTATCACTGGGTGGATGCCACAAGGATTCGGTAGTTTTCCGAGTTGGTGTCAATTGCGGCGTTGTTGCAACCTTCTCTATTTTCAGCATGTCTCCTTTGACTGCTGACTGATCACTCTCATCATTGCTTTTGGGCTGCATCCCCTGCGGCCTGCGATAATGTCCAATGTGTCCCACATGGACTTTATTGCTGCTGCATTTGAGTTTCGACCCGGATTTGAGTACTGGCTTCTTGGCATTCCTGGCCACTGTGACCCGCACTAGGTCCGGCTGCGCCTTTTCTTCCTCGGCGCGTCGTTGCTTCCTCAGCATTTCCAGACGTTCCTCCGCTGCCTTCTCCTCCTCATCGCTGGAGGAGCTGGCGCAGGTGCGTGGCCTACGACGTCGTCCACACACATCGCACCAAAGACTTGGATCCGAAGTAATGTGCAGCATTGAGCGTGGCAGTTTCTCGCAGAGACACAACGTCGGCGTTGTTCCGTAACCGGACATTTTCTTCAGATACAGCGAATAAAGTTCGTAGAAGCGAAACATTTGCGAAAACAATTTGCGAAAACAATTTGCGAAAACAATTTGAGCAAACAATTTGACGATTTTATTTTATTTCGGTTCGTTTGAAAAATTCCAGAAATTTAATGACTGCTAGCTGTATTCGTAAAACGTGCAGGTATCGATTGAAGCAGTTTACTGTCTTTTGTTTTGGGAAAATAATTTTTTCAATTGCAAAGCCAACTGTGTTGACCATACAAAAATTTGAGTCCATGGATGCAAAGTAAGTATTTTGAATTTTTGTGTACTTAGCTTGGTATGAAAGCTCAAACAATATATGATTTTTCCACTCTTAGAAATTTATGAAAATGTATTTATTTATTTATTTAAAGTTTTTTTTTTCCCGCTTTACTTAAATGATTTTTCGAAATACTAATTCCCTTTTATGTTTGTTTGATTGTATGTTATTAAATTTAAAACACACTCACTTTACTTTTATTGTTGTGAAGTCGCTGCAAATCTGCAAGAGCGCAGATTAATGGAAAATTTAATTTTGTTTTATTTAAAATCACACCAATTGTTTCTCATGACACAAACACATTATTCGAACGACATTTTTGGTTGCACTGATTTTAATTAATTGCTCGACTGTCCTAGGGACACATAAGCCCAGCCACATTTATATAAATATGTTTATACAAATATATATATATATATATATATAAATATATATATGTATAAGCCATTGGCATGTTAAGTTAAGTGTTTTGTCATGTTAGATATGTTTTTATTTCACAAGCTGAAAACTGAGAGTAAATTGTAAATACTTAGTTCAAAATAATTTACTGGGAATACTTTGAATTTAAACACAATCACACAATTTTTATTATTATAAATTAAATTTATTATAAACATCTTAAATCGAAATATGCTAACTATATTAAATTGAATATTATTTTTAAGCAGTTTCTAAAAATGATTGGGGTTTGAGTTAGTTCGAACTAAAATTTGAAATATTTAATTTTTAATAAATTCGCCTGATTAGTGCAATTTATGCAGCAAATACATTTAACAAAAAAGCAGAATTTGTGCAATTCTAATTCGATTTCGCTAGCCAATCCTTCGATAGTCCGCCTAGCTCCAAATCCTTCATTTGAGAGTCAAAGAACGCATTAAAAGCGCATTGGCCTCCGACATTGTGTGAAACGTTGTTGTGCATTTCCGGCTCATTTGAGAGCAAAAGGCGTTGCACAGTTTTGGGCGTCCAATGGCGAATTTATATACGAATCCGAGTCTGTACCCAAATCAAGCATAACTATAAATTATAAATCCAAGTCGTTATACGACCACTGTGCACGTTCGTGCGTTCATTTTGAATTGCAAGTCAGCTATTGAGGATTTATGCGATTTATTGCCCATAAAAATACTCTTTTTTATTTTAAAAATAATATATGTATGGGTCATATTAGTTGTGCACCGACTATGAACCAATCATATTGGCGACTAATCGTGCACTGTTTTAAAATGTATTTATATATATATATATATAAATATATATATGTATATTGGAATATCTTTAACTACTGATATTGCTAGAGAAGGGGAATAGTTTGTGCTGCGAAATAATTTTGTTACTGGCGCTGGTATTTTAATGCATTTTCACTGAAATACTTTTCACGTTCCTCTGCAGCAATTTGTACTTCGCCCTTGCATTTTTTAGTTGGTTTCCTTTGCTGTGCTTTTATTTATTTATTTATTTTTCTGGTTGCTAGGTATTCGCTTTACTTGTTGTCGTGGCTTTTACTTGGCTTTTATTGCATTTGACCAACATTTAAAACGCAAATGGACAGAAGTAATTTAATGTGTGCCAGCAATTGAGGACACGCACACACACAGAAGAGGCGTGGTCTTGGTTCGGCAATAAATTTTCCCCAAAAAGGCAAGAGTCAATCAAAAAATGGTTAAAGAACTTTTAAAGCTATCGATTGAAGGTGCTTTAGCGAGATTGATATTTCTCAAAATAAAATTGTATTGTTTTCGGTAATCTCCACAATCAGTTAAGACAGCTTTAGATGCACATCCCAAGGATTAGACTGAATTTTAATTAAAATTAAACATTTTCGCCATTTTAAATAAACACAATTTCCGCTATGGTTTAGCGCATTTTTCATATAAGTACACTAGGAAAAATTAGCTACCTGCTAATGCACCTGAAAATGAAAATAAAACAATAACAAAATAAAAAATATCAATCTTTTTTTATGGTAGTTTTAAAAATAGTTGTGTTATTAACAAATTCATTAAGCATGATTTAATTTAGCTTTTGTGAAATATAAAATATATACAAAATATTCTATAAAGTGCAAAAAATTCTTACGTATTTTAAAGGAAATACTTATAAATAATTGATAGAAAGAGCTTTTTTTTTTAAAGTGTACACCTCTTTTAGAGTTTGGTATGTATATATTTGGGTAAACCCGCAGGGATAGGGGGTGTGGTCTAGCACTTTTTTTCTGCCTGGCTAGCTGGCTGAAGCGCCATATAATATAAAAGTCTGCTCCAGCTCAATCCTGGTTTGAGTGTGGCTGCTACGTGACTTGTGTGAATGTTGTGTGTGTGTGTGTGCGTGTATGTGTGTCTGGGCATGTGGCTCAGGCATCATAAAGCTGTGTGCAACATGTGCAACGCACCAGCTGCTTACTTATTTAACACTATTTGTACATTTCATAATTCAAGATGCTACCTGCGAGCTGCACTTGAGGAAATGTTGCTTTGGCAGCGAATGTTGCTGCCACGCATGCGTAGCCGTCACGCCCTGGGGCGGCTAGATGTGTTGAACGTTTCTTCTTTAATAGAATTTTATATGCAGCCTCTGCTGTTTTTCGCTCTGGCTCCGAATGTCATTCAAAGTTTGTTAGGTTAAGTGGAAATTGTTGTCAGATATATTGAAATGGTGCAACTGCTCTGACTCCAGTCTCTTGGGCGATGTGACAACCTTGAAAAGCACTCAACAAATAATGCCACAATTGCACACATTCAAATATACTTTAGTTTAATGTTAACAAAAGAGTTTTTTTTTTCATTTGTCCTTTGTTAATAGTTAGGAAGTTGGGGTTTTTAGTGCGTTGTTAACGGGTTGTTCACCATTCAATGTAATTTACCACATTTTGATTTGCTGATTTGTTAAATGCAGATAAGAAATGCATTTGTTTTGAAGATTATAAATATAAATATATATAATAGGCAGAGAAAACCAATTCCGAACTCATAAAGTATATATATTCTTGATCACGATCATCAGTAGAGTCCACTAAACAATTTGATCTCAGAGACTATATAAGATGGATCCATCATACTTGGATATAGAATCTCGTATTCCGAGCGCAAATAAAGTTTATTTTCCTGAATATCAAAATGTGTAGATTTTAAGTAACAATATAGCTTTCAAATTGATAAAGCAGTAAATAATATTCCCCAAAGTTGGAACCTACAATCTATGCTAAAATTGAGTTCAGGGTTTCCTAGTTGTCTTACGACTACAGCATTCTTACTTGTTTTTTTTTTTTTAATTTCATTTAAAGTCAACTTTATAATTGAGAAACCAAAAAGTAGCCTTCATAAAATGTTTGAAAAAAAGAAAACTATTATTTTTATGTTGTTTTTATATTTTGAATTTAGACGTTTCATTCATTCTATTTTTAAGCTTCCTGTGGAGTAAATATTATATAAAGGCATCGTGATTGTATACAAGTGCTCCTTAAACACTACATTTAATGCTGTTTTGGCCTTTTTATGGACCGATGGTTTGCAGGTTTGGCCATTCAAGTGCTGAGGCTTTGTTGGTTGGCCAGCAACTTCCGCTTTCATAAAAGTGCTTCTAAAGGTAATTGTTTAAAAATATATTTCATTTTATTATGGCGCAATGCTGCACAGTTACTCACCCCCCAACATGCACACACACACTCACACACGCATAGCCAGTCTGTCTACTTATGTGTGTATGTGTCTGTGTGTCATGTATACTTCTGCAGTTCCACCAAAATAACCAGCAAAATTTGCTGCTTTAGCGGTTTATTTTGTGTTGCAAAATATGCAGAGGCATTCTGCCCAAACAACCTGCACTCCAACATGTCCTGTGTGTTGTGCACACCCTGTATATAGTCGCATCGTTCCCCCCTTTTTTGCCGCTTAGAACGTTCACTTGCAGTCAGCGTTGAGCTTGACTTTTTGTTGGCTGCGCCTGGAATTTTGAGATTGTTGGGTGGCTTGTTATTTTAGCCAAAAGCTGTTAAATTGCACAAAACAAAACAGAAAGACAACGGGGAGTCAGTCTGTGTGTGGATGTGTGTGTGTGTGTGTGTGTGTGTGTGTGTGTGTGTGTATTTTAAGAGGTGGCTGCAATGTGCATTTAGCTCTGGCAGTCGACTGAACATGTGCGAAATAACTGACAACAACAACTCCCTCTAAAAACCCCATGTACATTAGGCCATAAATATTAGAGTCAGTGTCAAAAGAAATATGTGTTGCAAATACTTCTCAAATAACTGCGTGGGTCTCAAAGGCTACTTAACGAAAGATTCTCCTTGGCTTAAGTGTTCAATTCTTAGCGGGAACCGGTGTGTTATGCATTTCATATGTTTTAGCTTAAGTTCAAGTAAATATTGCATATTTTAATAAGTTATAGTTTTCTCTGTAGTATAGTTTACACATATATATGTGGATAATTTAGTGGACAAATTATTTAAGCTTGGCAAATATTTAATATTTAATTATTATTTTAATTTAGTGTCGAAACTCTTGCCTTAAATTTATTTAATAGACATCAATAATAACAACGTATTTAATTTAGTAATATTAGTAAATTAGAATTTGTGATGTCCTAAGAAATTACGTACCTGAACTATGAAGAAAGTTCGTCGACTTTTCACATTCTTGAGTTATGACCTTTATTTTTAGCTAGCAGCTTTATCTGTATATTTTATGTTATAGTTTTTTCATAGCTTTCGCCAAAGTTTATAAGAATATCCATTTTTAATTTAGCCAAGAAAAATAATTAAAATATCTTTATAAGTTGAACACTCATAATAAATACTTTAATCAAAAGGATGAAAGTAAATATAAGAGAAAAACGATTTTTTTTTATCCAGCCCACTTTTAAAAAGTCTTTCAATGGCAGTGGCTCAAAGGCTTCTTTTTGTGTGTGTATAAAAAGTTTGCCGCCTTTGCGAAAAATAAGTCTCTCATTAAATATTGCACGGAAAGCGCTGCTTTTGATGTGTTAAGAAATTGTGCAGCGGCAGATTGGCATTGAACTATGCGGCGAATAAGCAATATTTTTTTTTGACTGCACAAAGTTTTGGAGCACAAGAGCTGTTTGCATTCTATCCGACTTCCTCGCTTGGAGTTAGCTTAACTTTTTGGCTACTCAAAGTATCGGACCGTGCTTATTTGTTATAAAAGTTCGTAGCAGGTCGAGGTACCAAGCTACAGATTTAGCTTAACGTCCATGAAAAGCTGCTCAAGCACAGACCTTTTCACTGCTGCCAAGTGGCCAAGTTAAGGCCATGCAAAAAGGCGTGCGTCCTGGCCTCGACTCAATTCCAGCCAGGCACTAGATTATTTTCTTTGTTTGTGCGTCGGTGTTTGTATATGATTACCACTACTTATGTACCAGGATGCTGTTGGCTTCCTCAACGGAAATGCTGATTTCAAATAGAATGTGTTACTTTTTTTTTTTTTTTTGTCCATCCTAAGCTGGATTCTCTTTTTGCCATTTTTGTACGACTCTTTGTTATTGTAGTTTCTGTTGCTGTTTGCCAAACGGGAGCGCTGGCAGAGTAAATGATTCCTCATAATAGAGCAGGGGGATTGGATCTGAGAATCTGTTTTCAATTGTCGCTGGGTGGAAGGTATTCACAATGTAACTGGTCTATTGTTTTTCAAGCTAAAACGTCAACAAATAAGCGTTTTGTTACTAGTCTGTGTTGGATTAGTGTATATCTGTATGTGTTTGATTGTGGTATCTTAAAAGAGAAAACATACTTCTTCTATTTAGCAAACAAGATGCAGGAAAAGTATATTCTTTACTAATAAATGCTTTAACAACTATTAAAAGAAAAAATATATATAATTTACAATACAATCGATTTTTCTGTTGTTAATTTTTTGAGCATTACCAAAATGAATGAAAAATAAATTTATTTTTAAATGAAATTTTTTAGTTGATGCGAGAGAAAAATAGTGTGCTTATATTACGCTTTATATAGCTGGGTTCTATTAGTATTTATTCATATATCAAACATTTATCTATCAAATGACAGGCTAAGGAATACTCTTGTGTTAAATTCCAGTAATTTAATATATTTTCGTAATTGTGTTTTCAATTGTGTCACAGAATGTTTCACATAAGTGAAAAACAGAGCAGCTTATGTTAAGCTGTAAACACCTAAACTGACACCATTTGGACTACCTTAAAGAATCTTTGGAAATATAGGTAAAAATATATATGAAACAACCACTGGAAATTGAACATTTTCAACACATTTTAGCCAGCTTTATGGGCTGTTGTGGCAACCCAAAGGCAAAGTGCTTATCGGTTTTTGTATGTGCTTTATGGGCAGCTCCCCCGTGTAATGTGGCCTTTGATCTGGATATTATATATTGGAAAGTGCTCAATCTCTGGCGCCATAAATCATGTGCAACAACTTTTGCCGGCTAAAAAGAATTTAAGAAATCGCTACTAAAGTAAAATCCATAAACGTGCTGCTTGAAATAAGTACAAAATAAATTTAAACGGGACAATTATTTGCTCGAGTTTTTAGCATAATTAAAGCTGAAGTAAAATAAAATAAAGGGGGAAAAAAATGAAAATTAAAATATGAAAATGTTTTGCAGCAAAAAATATAAAAATGTTGTGCAATGTAAAATAATTTCGCTTATTACAACACGCAGAGGCAACATTGGTGGCGTTGGCGTCGACACCAAAGACAAAGCCCGACTGTGGCTGCCCACCGTAATCACACCCAGACCAAGACTAGCTCACCTGTCCGTGCTGACAGTTTGCTTAACCCGCATCCCAACTCTGCCACCCAGTCGGGCATTTAATCTCGGCAACATTTCCTTTTTGGCTGGGAGCTTGTGGTGCGACATTTCCTTCCAGTGGCCAGCGACCAACGAGTTGTCCCCTTGGACTGCGACATCCCTTTGCCGTTGTCGAAAACAAAAATTAGCCGTGCAGTAAAATGGCCAAAGGAAGTGGCAAGTAACTACCTGGCTGCAGTCGCAAGCATCAACCACTGCCACTACCACTACCACTACCACTTCTCTCAATCTACCCATCTAGCACTTCCTACCCATAACCCGCTATCTGCTACCTTTTACCATCTACCATGCAGTAAAAATTCGCTAATGCGCAGCTAATTAAGTTCAAAGCCTGGCTGCGGGCCTCGTTGCTGTTGCCTTAGTTGGTTGCTCTGCAGCTGTCTCTTGCAGCTGGCAGCTTGGTAACAATTTTAGCCAAGTTGAAAAAGGCGCTTCTGTACTAAATTACAATGCTAATTTTACCACTTATGTATATTAATTACTTTATTTCATAAGAGAGAGGTCATTGGCCATTTATAATTTAAATAATGTTTACAAATATTTCCTAATCACATGATTGAAAAGTCTTAATTAACTGTTAAGCTGTTGTTAATGTTGGGCTGTTAAAATGTTGCTGTTGTTGTAAATGCAACAAGTAATCATAAAAAGTTGAAATATTTACTGGGTGTTATACGACCCTGTAAATTACAACTTTACGCATCTGGGGTAACATTTAATTTATGTGTAGCCTGTTTTAGGCACCATTAAAAATGCAAATACATAATTTGCTTGCCACAAACGCTGCTGCACAGTGGACTTCACTTCATCAGGCACATTAGAAAAGTTGTGCCACAATTTTTTTTATTATTTTTTTTTTTATTTTTTCCTCCTATGCGACAACGCTTAATTTATATGCAGACTGAATTTTTTTTGTGTTTTCAGCTTCATACTACAATCATATACAAATTGCCCGCTGGGCGTGTGGCGCTTTGGACTGCGCTGTGTGTGTTGATTAAATACTTTTGTCAGTGGTTCTTAAGTGACACTTAATGAGTGCAGTTTGGGACTGGCAATTTAGTGGGCGCGGTTAGCTTATGTTCAGCAAGAACTAACTAACTAAAAACTAGAAAACTTCCATCCGCAATCAACTTGAAATAAAATGAGAACCGCTCCATTGCGTCTCTGGGCAGGCGTACTTACACTTTGGAAACAACAACACACAGTTAAGAAACCACAATTACACAAAACCCATATATTTATACCCTAAACCAATTAAAAATGGGTAGGAAGGGTATGATAATATTGTGTAAGTAAGTAAGTAAGTAAAATATGTGTACCCGTTTACGAGAGCAGATCAAAATTATTACATGTCATCGATAAGTGTTTCCGTTTCAAAGAATTTCCTCATGAATCGATTTTCGATAACAATGAACTCCAAAATTACGTATACAATTAATGCTTATCAACTGCAAACACAAGAATAAAGTCCCAAAAGCAATCTCATATTGGTCTCAAGATTAACAGCCGGCGCAAGCATTTTCTGTAAATGCAAACTGGGTTCAGGGTCTCTCGTAGTCGAGCTCACTCGGCTACATCATTCTAGCTTGTTGTATTTTGCAGCTGTTGATAAAAGTGTCCTCTTAACAGCCGTCTGGTGGCGATTGCAATTGCAATTGCTCTGTTCTCTTGTGGCATTGCCGCATTGTCGTTTGTCTGATGAGTTTTTAAGCACAAACAATAACAACGCACAAATGCAACAAATGCAACAACTACAACAAGTGATATCCTCGAATCATGCCACAGTTGCACAGCTATTCATTCGAGTCTGTGGCCAGTTTAGTTGCGTAACTGAATTTGGTTCCATTTGCAATGCAAATGTTTTAGAATTTGTCCGACTGGTCTTAAAATTTCAGCTAATTCCTAATTGGCATTTGTTTGCCGTATTTGTCAACTTTGTATATTGTATTTAATATGCTACATGAATACAGAATTAGGTTAAAATAAAATTGGAAATTGTTGCGAATTTTGCTTAAGGCTAAAACCTAAATACAATTTCTATGAATTTCAGCTTAATGTAATCTATTTATCTAAATTAATTTTGATATTTAAGTAAATAAACAATGAAAACATTGTATAAATTATGTGGCTCTTTCATAAATAGAAGCCATGCGTGATATTTTATGTATTAGTTATTTGTAAATGGTATGGTAAATCTATATATATATATATATAATAAAATAATGTAAATTTTTTGTACAATATATGATTATATTTCTACGAATTAAAATACAAATTATAAATATAGTGTAAATTAGTAAAAGTGCTTTTCCGACAATGCTTTTCAAACAGTCTGAACTGATTAAATAGGCAGAAAAATGCGGCCAGATAAAGGGCTAATGCGAAATGGACAAAACATGATTAAAAAGCCGCTTAGCGTCAAAATGTTCATTAACCGCTGTGTGTGGTTGCAGGGATAAATAAATGGATGAGAGTGAGGATGTTGTAGCAGCGATGACATGTGAAAATTTTGTGCCACACACTGCCGTTACTCATTAATTTAAAATTGAGTAACAACAACAGCAAGCTGTTGCAATGTTATTGCGGCTGCCACACGCGACACACGTGTGTGAAATGGCTGTGACACGATATTGAGCCCTTTCAGCGCCAACTGACAGGCAGCGATTGCCGCAGATGCCGTTGATGCCGTTGATGCCGTTGATGCCGTTGATGCCGCTGATTGTTCAATCCAAACAGCTTCTGTTGGAAACTTATGCATTAAATCACTAAAGCGTATGACAGGATTATGCTTACAGCCTTACATAAATCATATCCGACTCTATGGCAACTCCATGCACGAGGCACGCCTCGCTCGCAATCCCTGCGCTGCATAATTGTGCTGGAACGCACAGTGTGGAAAAAGTCGTCTAAATGGTTTTTAACACTAACAAAATGTTATATTAATTTTACTGTTCTTTTTTATTTTGTTTATGTACGGAACGACCGCTTAAGAGGTCGTCTAATGACAAGCTGAAACTTTTTGGGTGCATTGTCAACATTTGGTTAACTTTAAAATAATATAAAAAAAAAAAAACGGGACCCTAGCATATCCCCAGGCGCGTGCATTGTTGCCAGTGTTGCAAGCGCAGCACAAAAATGGCAGATAATCGCCAGCTAATACAATGAATGACCGCCCCCGGATGCGGATCCATTCGTATTGCCATTAAATTCAATTACATGACAATAACGTGGCGCTTATGGCGCTGCGGTCCACAAAAATTGAATATAAAAATAAAGCTGATGCTGATAAAAACTGCAAGCCAAAGCTAAACTAAAGCTCCTGTGCCGCGTGCATAACTGAATGACCCCCACAGAGAGTGTGGATGCGAGGAAGGGTGGCAAGTGTGCCACCAACTATCAGCGAGAAA
Organism: Drosophila melanosoma; assembly: GCA_035042045.1. Taxonomy (NCBI): domain Eukaryota; kingdom Metazoa; phylum Arthropoda; class Insecta; order Diptera; family Drosophilidae; genus Drosophila; species Drosophila melanosoma. Next base: position 2,057,807 of record JAWNLY010000183.1, on the reverse strand, counting down.
TTATGATTAGGTTTTGGTAAAGTTTTCGACGCAGTCAGCAGCCACTTGAAAGCTGCCACAATACACACTTTGCGGCGCCATTGCTATTCAAGCGTGGACAAGTCAAAGCATGCGGCATGCAGCATGCAGCATGCAGCATGCAACGTACTCACTTCCTAACAATAGAGTCTAAATTCTGCAACGTTGGCATTTCACTCTTCAGTCGAATGGTCCACGGCACATTGTGTGGGCTGCTTTGTGTAATCGCTTCATAATGCGCCCCAAAATTATGATAATTTCCTCTTTTGAATGCAGCAGCTTTTTGGCTGACAAGTTGTGAAATTTGGCTGCGACAACAATAACAAACAAAAAATGTCATTGAGAGTGCTTTGTCTGTTTGCAGTTTTCAAGTGCATTTTGAAATTACGTTCAAAAACAACAAATTAAATTTTACCAATATTTACCAATATTTGAACAATTATATTTGTTGTTAACCTTGGTTATTTAAATAATTGTGATCTAAATTTGTTGCCACTTTAAAGTCGGCAATTTCTTTAAAGATTATGCTTGAAGCAAGCGAGGTAGAATTCACATATTAAATATATAAATATTTAAATTTTTCCGTCATAACTTTTATTATTTTGAGCACAACGGTTTTTTAAATTTCCATACCGTTATTAATATACATTTTTCGTAGGTGACTTCAAAAAAATGAAACAAAAATTGCTGTTGGAGAAATTTAGAGCTTATTTTCGCATTTAATTTGGTACAACGATTTTCTCTGACCATAATCAGTTTTTCTAAACATTTATTTGAAAGTATTTACATAATATTACGATTGTCATTTGAGTCAGCAATTTGCATAAATATTTTTGTAAGTGTGTGGCCAAAAGTACGACATAAATGTTATTGTTCCCGGAACGGATGTGCTGTACCAGGCGCAAGTAAATTGTGAACAAAAAGGCAATTTGTCACAATCACAATTATTACACACACAAAATGACAGACATTTGAAAACCAAGCAGCTGGAAAACAAGCCAAGACAGCTCCAGGGCCTACTAAATAGGGATTTTGGTGTGAGGTTTCTGTTCCGACAATGTAACGATGATGCAGCAAACATTCTCCAAATATATAAATATGTATATATATATAGGTATGTATGCAGGATAGGAAAGGACACCTGAAAACGTTGTTCTGCCACATTTTGTCATAATTTTTAGTTAATTTCAAAAGTGCAAATCATCGATGCCAGGCAACGGGCTCACTCTCAGTAATGGCTTTTGTTCTTGTACGTTCGGCTCCTGGTCCTGGTCCTCGTCCTGGTGTTGGTGTTGGACGAGTGTCAGCTTTTTGACAAATTTTGGCATCATTGCTCATTGGGTGCACGCTCGTTCAAACTATGCAATATTTCAAGGGCCGTTTCGTGTAGAATTTCCATTTTTGTTACTGCTAGCATATTCAAATTTTTTTGCCACCGGGCATCCGTTGTGGTCCTTGATGCTTACGGACATGTTTTCTCTTTGGTTGGCTTGCAGCAAGTTATTTGTGCTTCTTTTTGGGCATGAGAATACATAGTTCAGTTGTAGTCTTTTGGAGTTGAGTGAACATATTTTCCAGAGTTTTATTAAGTGATGTTCCCTTTTGGATGTTTTACAGGATGTGGAAAATGTGGTTTTGATTGAAGTTCTGTTATCGATATTGGTATCGTAGGTGCTCAACAGGACGACTGCTTTAACAACTACTCTTAGTCAAATGATTCGTATTTTACTCTTCATTTTGTTATTTAATAAAATCAGATTTATCTGTTAAAGGTAACTCTATAGATAGGCAACACATATATTATATATATTATTATTATATTATTTATTCACATTTAATTTATAAGTAGTATTTAATTTAAATTTGTGTTTAATAGAAAGATATTGCTATCGGTTGGAACTCTAAAATCAGAAATATTTTCAACTCAACATTCGACTAAAAGACCTAAAAAAAAATAATATTTAAGCTCGTAATGAGTAAGTTGTTGAAATGCGACGAAAGCTTTAATTGACTAAGCTTTTCACATTGTTGTTGTGTTGCCGTTGATCAAAGCCGGTTTTGGTAAGATGTCATGATGCATTTTGCATAAAGTTTTTAACACAATTTGCCTCGTTGGATGCGATGGGGCAACGAAAAGGCAATGACAACAACACAAACTGGTCGATCGGCGCAGCACATTTAAAAAGTATTTTCCACAAGCTCAAAGCGAACAGTTGGCTTTGAGTCGGTGACGCGTGCGCACAACGAACAGAACGAAACGGTAAATAGTGCTGCTTTTAACTGAAACGAGCGGAATTGAAACGGTGTAAAGTGCCAGCAATGTGAAAATATGATTAAATATTGTACAATTGATTCTATATGAATGAGCATTCTAATTAAGTGAATTCCTTTAACATACTTGTGTATTTACAATTGAAAAAAACTTCTCTGTGTCCATAGGTACAGCTGATAATAATTACAAAATGGCGGCTATGAAAATTTGCATATTTGCGCTGCTTGTGGGTAAGTGGAAAACACTTAATTGCATATGCCAATTAATGAAATGGCATCAGACATCAACATAATGAACAATTATATTTAAATATTCGGTTGGAATAGCCATCAATTTGCCTTAAATTGAGTACCAGCTGAAACTTTAGAGCGGCAAATGCATATTAATAACTGTGAAAACATTTTACATCGTAATTCAACTGCAAAATTGAAATGTCGACAACAGAATTTCAGCAATATGATTGCATTTCATGTTTGTGTTCATTTTCGGGAAATATATTTAATTGTATAGACATATGTAGACAGCAAATAAATGTATATGTTACAATGCATTTACTTGTTTTAATTCATATTTAACTAATGTCGCTGTTGCTGTCGCTGTTTAACAATTTCCACAGACGAAAATTCAGGCATTTTAGTTACCATATGCGTGGTGTGGCAGCTCATTAAATATTGGTTGCCGCCCACAATGGCCAAACACGGCTGTGCAACGACAACACATATTTAAAATTTTATTTTGTTAATTGTCTTGTTTAACTGATATTTTAGCAATTGCGTGTATTGGTGTTAAACATATTTTGTAATTATGTTAAAATGACCATGAAAATTATTGGCAATTGTTTGCGTGCCACTCAAATTAAATGTGCGAATAATTTGGCGAATGTGGAAATATTTTTGTAAAATTACTGGCTAGTTTTGTGTGCAGAATACCAATTAGCTGATTAAATTAGAATAATGTGCCAATAATAATAAAAATAAAAACATATGCACTACAATTACATACAATTTTTATAAAGCATATATTCATATTAAAACTGTATTATCATATTTATATATTATTACTACTTATATCAATTTTAAAAAAATAAAATAAGCCTTTTGAACGTAGTCTAGACAATTTCAATGCGCTCCATTAATTTGCCTAACAGTTGAGTGAGCGACTTGAAAAAGTGCTTGCAACTTGTTTATTTTTAATCTTTTTATGTTCAATGAACTTAACACGCATTTTCGACGCACATTTATTTCTGCGACGACAGCCACAACACCCACAAAAACTTGCTGACTCGAATTGAATTCGACGAAAGCGTACAAAAACTTTGGTTATTTTTTTTGGTGAAATTTCAACACGGTGACAGGCAAAGGCACTCAATTAATCTAGTTTAACCGGACTGGTTGCCAAGAGGCAAAGGGGCCGGTACCGCGTCGACACTGGTCGGAGAGCTGTATTCTATGCCAAACTTGTTGACAAACTGTCAGATCGACGGTTGAGTCACGTAAAATACTCAAACCGCATAGCCAACAACTAACCGTCTCTGCATTTGCCATGACAGAAAAAAAAAATGGAATGCAAAGCTACATTTGAAAAGCAAACTAAAGGCTTAAAGTATATAAATTGGAGATAGCTGGAAAAAAGCTAAATAAAGTCGACTAGTTGCTGACAAATTTGATGGCATCTGAACAGCGCAAAAGAGTATAGCCAAAATCAACTACGAAAGTCAAAGCGACATTTCTGCTTATGTGTTTTAGTTTTATTTTTATTTTTTCTTTTTGACAAAGTCGTCCACGAAACGTGTTTCAATGACAAACCGCAGCAGCAGAGCCAACAACAGCAAAAGCAACAACTTGTTTCTTGTTGCCTGACACTTTACGCACTAATTGCTCTGTGGAATTGTTTCTTTATTAACGTTTAATCGAATGTCAGACAGCCGCACCCACAACAGCCCCCTTGCCGCAGAAAGCCACTTGTCGACATTGTTGTGTGTTGAAATTGAATGGAATTCGCCATTTCTTGCAATTGTGTGTGCCTTGGTCGTATGTGTGTGTGTGTTTTTTTTTGCGCCATGTTGCTGATTAAAGTGGTTTACCTTGGAGTGCATATTGTTGCTCATTCTGTCGGAAGTGCATGACTGACTCTGCATTGCTCTTGATTGAACTGTGTGAACCAGTCGCAAGTGAACCAGTCGCACCCATGGAAACCGCCTGCCTTGGCTTTGTATCTGCTTGTAGTGAAAAAACAGCTGATGGCACTTTGGAAACAGCTGTTCTTGTGAATATTGCTTGAACACGCTGAGGTGCTCAGCGCAACTTTCACTTTTAAGGTCACACGTCCAATTTGCTTATGCGGCAATCCAGTCCGGCCATAGTCAGTAAGGCATAATAAGTCGACATATATTAAGTTGGTATAACTGGTTTCAAGCGTCTGAAAATGAAACATATATAAATAATTAACGCGTACACTTAACAAAATTATGGTTGCAGTAACCAGCCGGCATTTAACAAAAAAATAAACCGAATTTTTACATGAATATATTTAAATTATTAAAATGTGTAAATGTTAAGGGTGTATCATTTGTTAAATAACTTTGGAGGCTAATCTTTATTGTGTTCAATTTCAATGACACAGATTAAACAATAATAGCAAAGTTATGCAGAAAATCAATTTATACCAAAAAAAATATGTAAGAAAAAACGTTAAATGTAAATTACATAAACAATGAAAATTATTAATTCAATTATTCTAGTTAAATATAAAATTTATCGTAATAAAAATTAACTGATATAAATAATTTTAATTAGCATTAAGTACAAATTTAGTACAGATTCTCTCTTTATTTTTTTTATGAATTTTACAACTAATAATTTGTAAATATCTTCTCTTTTTTTGAACAGGGACAGCGCTGGCTCAGCGCAGCAATTTCCGTGTTGGAGCTGGTCATCCGCCATCCCAACGTCATTTGCCACCAAGGACACGTGATCCCGTCCAGGAGGCGGCAGTGGAACCCAAACGGAAACAGGCACAGGCAGCAGCGAAGTACGAGGCCACCGAGGAGTGCCCAGAACCAAATGGCTTCTATCCGGATGGCAAACAGTGCGACAAATACTATGCGTGCCTGTAAGTTCCACTGCAAATGTGCATGAATATTAAATTATCATATTTATTGTTTAAGTTTAATAAGTAATATTTATTAAATCACGTCTTTATCAAATCATGTATATTGATTTGTTTATACACAGTAAATAGCAATCTAGCCTTGGCAGCAGGCAGCTGATTGGAACATCCAGTTGAAAACACCTAGGGGATTTGCTTTGCTTCCTGTGGCCAATGATGCGTATAAACGCGCTGTGCTTATCTTTCGCACCATTGGGTTCCCAAGTGAGCGTAATCAATAATTCAGCCGTTCTACGAAAGTGTTAAAATATGACTGAATCCAGTTGATGTGTTAGCACTTTTGGGATATTCAAATTATTGGTGTACATGCATTGGCTTAAATATAATTGGCACTGAGATACTCTGTTGCTGTTCCTGAGTTACCTTATAAAAGTATATTTGCATTTTTATTTGGTTATTTGACTGGATTTAACTTGATTGGTTTATTTAATTACAGGGATGGTGTGCCAACGGAAAGGCTGTGTGCGGACGGAATGGTCTTCAATGATTACACACCCATCGAGGAAAAATGTGATTTGCCTTATAACATTGATTGCACCAAGCGTTCCAAGCTGCGTGAGTATAAAACCAGAATTCTGGTTTTCTGCATTGTTTTTATAAATGTTTTCAGTATGCAGAGCGTGTTGTTTAGGGGCAAACGCGTTGAGGAATCCCACGCTTTGTGCCATATTTAAACCTGGCCAAAATCAGTCCAATAAACGCGAACCGTGTCCGCACTTATTTGCTCGTTATTCGTACCGCTGTTTTAAAAATTCAAGAGAAAAAAATACATGAAAACCAGAGTTATTTAATATGCAAACGGCATAGCCTCGGAGGTGGTTAACCCAAATTGTTGTCGTCGATAGGCCTTTGTGGACTTGGTTGGAGTTAGAGTTGGGCTTTGTTTTGGTGCTTCAGTTTTATTTTATCTATTTCTTGGTAGACTTGTTTTATTTGTGATTTTATTAGTTCATTTTGTCACGCTCCATATGACTTAATGTGCACCCGACACGTGGTCTTCGACTGCTCTGGTATCTTCCGCATGACAGCTAAAAAATTGACGTCAGTCGTAAAGCTAATTTGCATAATACTACAATCTAAGAAAAGAGGCTTAAATTTTAATGCATTTCCAATTTTCAATTTTCAATTGTCCAATTAGTGCACCCTTTCTTGAACTCCATTAAATTCACATTAAATATTCAAATATTATTTGCCATGATATTTGGCTCAATTAAAACTGGTTTCCTATTCCGATAATTGTCTATTGTCTATTGTCTTTGAGTCTAGTTTATATTCTATCTTTTTGTGTCAGACACTTTACATAATCTATTTTATTCTAAGCAAGAGTCCAGCATTGTAATTCAAAGATACTTCTATGCATAAATATATATATGCACTCTGCTGGCCATTTTATAGTACTTTGCACTGTTGCCAAACTGCTGTGGCAATAAACTTCTCCTCTAGCGAATAACAAAGTCCTGGCGTGGAATGTGCCTGGCACACTGCAAACTGGACTAAGAAATAAACCACAAGCGACGACTCCTAGAAGCTGGGACAGTTTTTAAATAAAATACATGGCAACAACTTAAAAAAAATAATTAAAATATTCAACCAAATGGTTTTGGCTTTGTATACTTTGGATATAGAAATCAGTTATTCAAAATATAAATTTTATATAACATTCTCAAACAGATAATAAGAACTACCAAATACTATTTATATACATTTTATGGAGTTTTTCTGTTCTAAGTTAGAGATTTATTTGAGATTTGCATAGTCTTGTAAATTAATTTAAGAGCTATATTGTAAATATAAAATGAATGATATTAATGATAATTTAAGTTTGTTAAAAATGCTTAAATTTACAACAAATTTAAAAAAGTATAAAATTCTGAATATCGAACATAGGCAGGTCTTCCATTTAAGAGCAATATTAAAGTGCATATTGTGATTAATTATGAAATTCCCTTTACTTAAATAAAATGTCCACAGAAACTCCACAACCATCGCAGCACTGTCCGAGGAAGAACGGGTACTTTGGCCATGAGAAGCCAGGCATTTGTGACAAGTTTTACTTCTGCGTCGACGGACAATTCAACATGATAACGTGTCCTGTTGGCCTGGTCTTCAATCCCAAGACTGGCATCTGTACGTGGCCCGATGAGGTTGGCGTCACTGGCTGCAAGTCGGAGGACATCTTCGAGTTTGAGTGCCCCAAGGTGAACGAGAGCATTGCCGTCACACATCCACGCTATGCGGATCCCGACGACTGTCAGTTCTTCTATGTGTGTGTAAATGGTGATCTGCCCCGTCGCAATGGCTGCAAACTTGGCCAAGTATTCGACGATGACAACAAAATGTGCAACTGGGCACGCTTTGTGCCGGATTGGTAAGTTTGATAACCGCACAAAATGCAAATCCGTATTGAAATCGCTATTTTATTTTTTGTTTTAGTGCTGACTGGTATAAGGATCGCTTCAGCGATGCCGAGCTGTATGATCTGGAGAATCCCAAGCCAAAGTCAACGACCACCAAACGGCCAGCTCGAGTGCGTGGCGCCTCCAGACGTAGGCCGCAGGCAAAGGTGGTCAAAGAGGAGGAGCCCGAGGAGGAGTAGAAGGCGGGGTAGCTGGCCAAAGTGTCGACTGTTTAGTTTTAAGTTTGTCATTCCTGATTACGAATAAAACAGACCTTTAAACCTGCATTCCTTCCAAGTTGACATTTTATTGTTAAAGGCAATTTCTGCATATGTTCGAAGTATAATTTTAATTGTTAAGGTTCTTATGCATTTTCTATATATATGTGGTAAACGTATTTAACAAACTGTATACATATTCCTTATCTAACATTTATTGTTTATTAGCCATGCAACAATGCCAAGAAATACGTTCCAGTCTTTTGCCCTTCTTGCCAACGTTTAGGTCAACAACACAAAACCCATATGGGTTGAGATTTCTTTGAACACAATACTAGCTGCTGCCAGAATAACACAATTTGAATGCGCATCTAGACGACAACATGGAGGATTCCATTTTGAAAAGGGTCTTCCGTCTTCCCCCTTTCTGCCATACTTTCTCAAAACAAAATCATTGCATTTATATTTCTCTCTATCTGGCTCGAGCATAAATTCAATTTGCCATTGAGCGTGCACAAAAGTATGCAACAGACTAGCAACAGCTCGACACTCATACTCACACGTACACACACTCACACATACACACACTCACACATGCACACACACACATACACAGACAAACTCTTGGACATGTGTATGACGACGCTTGGCAGAAAAGGAACATTCGATAAAACGTATCGAATTGCATTGTGAAAACTGTGAACAGTTGAGATTCGAGATTTAGAGAAGCCATTACCAGGACGGATAAGAGGAGGGTGTGCGGCTGTTTATGACTGGGGAGGTGGTGGGTGGCAATGGCGATGGCGTCGGTGTACTCGTAAATTGTATTGCTTAAGTGGCAAACGTAAAATCTCCGACAACGATAAGATATTTCACTTGGCTTTTGCCAAGGCATTTGTTGACGCATTGCATTGAAAGACAATTGGCATTGGTAAGAGGATAAATTGTTGTCAATAAAAGCATATTGAATTTGAGTTAATTCGATCAAAGTAACCAGTTGAACGCTTTCCGACTTAAAGAAAACGTCTTTATAGGTCACATATCTTTACAAGCTGAATTATTTACTTATTTGAATTTGAGTTTCTGTGCACAGGAGTATATAGTGGCCTGATTAGTTGAGTAATCAGGAATTAATCAATGCCTTAAATATTTAACTTGAAGTTCGGATTGAAATTGGCGGTAATTTTATTTTGAGCGCATATTATAAATATTCAAATTAGTCTGTCAAAAGTTATTAATTTTTAAGTTCAATATATATGTTATAAGGACTTTAAAAGGTCTCTCGATGAAGGACTCCCAAACATTATTAATTGTTTACTTTATAGATCCAGAGACATATGCTAGACAAACAGATTAACTAAGAAACTCGTAAACAAAACTATTTTCGAAAACAAATCAACGAAAGCCGACAAATCCAGACAGAAGCTCTTTAAGTTGACCATTTTTGATAGATAGGCTTTTTTTTTGTTTTATTGCCTCGTTAGCAATATGTATATAAGACAACACAATCAGTTGCTTAACTTAACACCTAACTTTATATTTACCCACGTACAAACCAAACAAATTTAACCCAACCATCAAAGCGTGCCATTGTCCAACCATGGATAAAGGCCTCAACCGGGGCAGTGCGTGTTTTGTGTGTGTTTGGTGTTAATCAACAACTCAATTCAGCTGAACTCAACTCGACTCAAATTGAGACAACTCCACCACCCAAAAGGAGACTTATGACGCCGTTTCTGGCGCACGCACCACGTCCAGCACAAGGGGTCAGGTCAGCCTTTTAGCCCGTTGGCTTCTAATTAATCAAGTAATTCTGACTGCCAGCATTCGCCATGCTGAACGAACTGGCGTCATGCTGTCAATAATTTGGACCGACCTGTGACACGCTCAACATTGCCTTCGCATCCATTCCTTGTCCATGTCAGAGCACCTGCTGCTGCGGTGCCATCTAAAAGGCATTTCATCGAACTCAGCGCCTACTTAATCAACTGTAACATGGACATGTCCGAGCACGCCTGTCACCTGGCAGATTACGCCGGGGCACTCCCACCATCCCAAGTCGCTGCCTGCTTGGACTAGAGTTGTGCGCGTGTCCATCCAACACGCCACAAATAGCTGAAGCAAAATTAAAGCTCAACCAAATTTAAAATTTTTATATTTTATATATGAAATTTTATTATTAATTTATTACTTACTAATTGAGACCTATGTTCTGTACCTTTTTTTTAGTTTATTTTATAAGCCTACTAAACCTAATTAACAATGTGTATAAAATATAATTTATTGTATGTATAATATAAATAATTTTTTCTTCTCCCTCAAGCATTACATTCAAGTGATATCTTAAAGTGATAAGAATTTATAATAAATACTCTATTAAAAAAAATAATTTATTTTTGCCTAAAGTTTAACATTGCAAAAATATAAAATTTCCTGTCGTACGGGATTGACTTAAGATCACGACCATGTCGTGAAATAAACAACCAAATTGAGCAACTCTTGTTTACACATTAAAAAATTGAACGTGAACACACACAGATAGAGAGAGAGAGGTATATATATATAGAGAGAGATAGGGAGAGAAGCCTTGTGGTGCTCGTATTAAATGTCCAGTTTGACACAAACAAGTGTTTACATAATGACAACAACAATTTGCGTAATTATCACAGTCAACAGCATCGCAGTTTAAATAGTTGCCTGCTCTCAACTGGTCCCGAGTCCTTATAAATCGTTACTAGGCAACCTCTTAAATGACGTCACATTTGCTTTGTGTCTGCTTTCCAAATCCTTTGGAAGTGAACACAAATAGTCTAATGTCTCTTTGAAAAAGTGTGCAATAATAGAAACTTGAATATAATATTTGGAAAATAATAATAGAAAAAGATTATTTTATTTTATTGTTAATTGCATCTGTTAGCTGAATATAGAAACATAACGATTTCTCAATGCAATGTCTTAAAACTATAGTATATTTATACAGCTGTGTTCAGGGTATATGGTAGTCGAGTTTATTCGCCTATAGCATTCTTTCTGTTTTTCTGTTTTCGGTTTTTTTTTGTAACCTTGTTAGTTTGGTGGCGTGAGTTGGCTAATTGATGATGATGACCAAAGTGGGGGATGTTTTCAGATCAGCATGACAAAAACGTTAAGCTTTTGGCTTCCTTAAGAACATTGACTGCGGCGAACTGCAATATTTACAGTAATTTTATGTAATGTCCAATATACTTTTGAGTTGATGGGTGTAAAGCAAACCAGACTGGAACTCTTTCTTTTGAAACTTTGTGTTAAAGAGAAATGATTGTGGTTCTTTCAAAGATTAGACCAGTCATATCTTAATAAGTTGGTCAATCTATCAAGCTATTGTAATTCCAAATATATCAGCATAATACATTAAACAGCGATTTATTTCCCATTCTAATTTAATATTTATTGCTTCATGTTTTCTTCGTAAGGAAAAAACACTTAAAGGATATTTGTGTACGTGTTCGTGTTGCAAGAGTAGATAGTATATAACATTATTTTATATTGAAGTAAATTATATTTTCCATTCCGCTTTTATCTGTTTATAAATTCGAGAGTTAAGATTCTTAGCTTAACCCAAATTTAATACTTTTGTTTTTTTTGTGTTGAAGTCCTGGCGCTAAAGCGACATCTTGGACATGATGCTGCTGCTGGTTATGTCTGCTTACTGAGTAATGTGGGCACAAAAACATGAAGACTAACAAAAAAAAAAATAAAAAATTCAAGAAAAGAATATGCCAATGCCTTATGCTGGACAAGAGTTGATTGTTTGCTCCTTGGGCTATTTGCTTTCTTGATGAAATAATTAAATGTCATTCATTGAGGTCCTTTTGCCGTTTATGCTCGGCCCGCCGCTGCTGTGCGGCATCTGCTGCCAGTGTTCCCTTGCCACGGATTCTGTGCCACGGAATCTGTGGCATAAGTCTGTGCCTCCGATTCAGACGCGGTCTTTCGTAATTGTTGACCACTTGCGCATTTCCTTTTTGTGAATTTGCTTCTGTAACTAATTTGTGCAGACGCCTTGGGGCGGTGTCCTTGCACCCAACACTTTGATTTTAGCGATGACGCCCACAGCCACCCACAAATTTCTTCAGGAAGTTCATTAAACTTTGGTCAGGGCTACAAATACCGCTAGCTAATTAAGTGCTGCACACTTTCGGGCTGGCCAAGTTTAATAAACTGTCTTCAACTTTGTCACACCTGACAGATCTTGTCGCCATGCGCCCAATTTGCATATTCATAAGCCCAAAACTGGCCACAGTTGGACTTGAAATACGTTTGAATCATTTCACAGCCACTTTCTTGGCAAAGTTATGGCGTCTTAGCCATTTTATGATTGAATGGCAGACGAGTGAAAAGTTTAGTTTGTGCAGATTTATATAAAATTTCAATGGAAGCTCAAATTTTTTACAAGTTAATTTGTAATAAGTTGGTTTAATGAAAATATTTACTGAAAGGTTATTATGATTGTTGGACTGCTATGAGTACAAATGAAATTAAAAATATCATTTATATTTAAATTATAGTGAATAAACACATTGCCAAGCAGCAATTTTCACAATGGTCAAAATATTTTTCTACCAAAATGTAAGTCCAAATGTTACTAGTTCAAAAAAAAATAATTGCCTCGTCTATTATTACCCAATTAATTTAAATTTTTTATTAGGTATGCTATATTTTTTACATTCGAAGTTGAAAGTTAAAATGTTTACATTAAAATAACTTTTATTTTAATTAAATATATATTTAATATTTATTTGAATGCTGGAATTCAAGCTTTGTATTTTATTATTCTTTATAAGATCATAGAGCTGTTTTTTCTGGCTCCAATGCACAATAATATTTAAATATATATTTATGATTATGAGTTATAAGTAGTTAAAGTCAGTGTAAAGAATGATTTAAATAACTGCCAAGCCAGTGTCAAAATTTTGGTCTTTGCATTACTCAAAAGGGTGAACAAAATGCCAACCTAAAACTGTCCAAAAGTTATGAATTTGGCATGGTACGCACACACACACACACACACACACACACACAGATACACACACACACACAGATACACACGCACACTGACACAATAAGGCTAAGGCAATTGCATTACAATTAAAGTGCAGGCAATTTGCAGTGGTACAGTTACCGCAACAGAAGTTAGTTGCTCGATGCTTGCTCGCCTTAGATAAATCACATAAATTTATTATGATGATGGCATAAATCATGGGGACCATATATAAAATTGCAGCAGAGTTTTGTTATTATTTTTTTTATTCTCGTTTGGGCATTGTTTTCGTTCTCTAAATGCCGCAAAATATGCAATGCAAGCAGGCAGTGGACAACCCAAACCAGAACATGCACCAGGACACCAGGAATCAGGAGTTCCCCACTGTCAACGCTTGCCCAGATCTAAAATGCACCGCTGCGTCGCAATTTTCGGACAGCTGTGGTCATATACGAAATTCACACTGTCCCCCCAAAAAACAAAACGGCAAGCCAGACCCCTTTAGGGCTTTGCTCAAAAATCACTAAAAATTTGTTGTTGTTGCATGAAAATTATTTTCTTGTTTTTGCGCCAGGCAGCAACTAGCAACTAGCAACTAGCAAACTAGCACCATCCCTGAATACTGCAGTAGTTGCTTTTGTGCTGTCGGTTTCGCAATTTGCTTTAAGTGCCTTGTTTTCGTTACACCCTGCACTAAATCGAGTGACAGGGACTTTCAATTTACAATAATTAGTTTATTTCTGTCAAATGCATTTTCGCTAATCAGCTGTTGCTAAATTATTGAAAGTTTTAATGTCTCCATGTATGCTATTATTTTGAGTAAGGTTACTATTTAGATACAGATCGAAAAGTCTTAAAATGCACATAAATCACGATATATTTTAATTTCTTTTTATATATTATTTTAGCTGATTATTTTATTTAATCTAAATGCTGTGTATTTCATGCGAAAGTTTTTAACAACATTAAATATAGGATATAGAAATTTGTGCAGGGTATCTCCCCTTTTCTAACACTTTAGTTATCTAATTCTCTGGTTTTTGTGCGGTTGTTGTGGGGTCTGTCATTATTCATTGTCCGTCATGTTCATAATTTTCATGTTAATATTGCCCTTGGGTCATAATGCAGCAACGAAATTAACTCCGCTGTGCTTTGTCTACTGCCAATGTGAATACCGCAGAAACAGAAATCATTTTCCACGCAATTAGCATTCGGAACAGTTTATCGCGAAGCGTAGGCGATTTCAGCGTTTCCGATTATGTCTTTATTATAGTTGTGCTCACTACTGTGATCATTATCATCATCATCAGATTGACCGCTTTGACATATTGCTAAATTTGGAATACCTATTAGTGGCAAAATGTGCTAAACGAAACTTGATACATTTAATACTAAACAATTTTTAGATTTGGAAATATTTCTGAAGAAGAGGCAATAAATCGATTGGGTACAATTTTCAATATATGGGCTTTCATTCCAACAAAAGAAATGTATTTTATATATTTGTCAAAGTGTTTAATTCAATTTGAAATAAATTTCACACGTTCTTAAGATCTTTCATAGAAGTAAAATTTGGCACATCTTATACGATAAATTGGTATTTTTTTTTTTGTTTTGACAATGGGAGAATTTAAATTGAGAATTGACGCAATTGAGTTTTGTGTGTCATATTTGTTGTCAATTTTGCAGATCTATATAATTCACTTAAAATAAATCAGCTCATATTTGTGCGGTGTCATCATTTAAAATTCATTGATTTTACTGATTTGCGTCTGCTGTGCTGAAAATTGAAATTTTGCAGATAATACATTTCCGACAATAATTATTCTTTAAGCCTGTGAATGTCGACATATTGCAAATATATATATGCTTGAGTGTTAATATATATATGTAGATAACCCAATGCCAATTGAAATTAATCGATATGTGGTTGGAGAAAATTAAGGTTTTTAATGCTATTGTTGAATTGTTGTATTGTCTTGCAGAGCTTATTGTAAAATGTATAAGACTTATCGCATTTGAATGAAAACATATAGAAAAAATATAAATTTTAGGACTATGAATTGATTTTCTACCAGCTGAATAAACATTAATAGTGAATATAAATTTATATCGGGCTTTTCTGTATTAATTAATATTTAGTATTAATCACACATATTTGTAAATGCACACATTTTGCTCCTAGCTTTTTACTTAAATTTAAAGCAGATGTTAAAATGCTATATTTTATTATAAACTTTAAGCAAACAATTGTAATTTTTAATTAGAATATAGATGTGATTTTGAGAACAAAGCTCTTTTCTGAATTTCAAATGCTATCAGAAAATAGAATTCGTGGCTCGAGTAGTGACGCAGAAAGTGCGTTGGGAATGGGGGCGCCACTTGAAGTTGATTTGACTTTCTCCACTTGCGTCAAGTTGAGCATCAGTTGGTGTGCTCAACTCCTTAATGCCTACAGATTTACATATGTCTATACATATGTACAGTGAAATCCGTGCTCCAGGTCGATGTGAAAGTGGCACCTGCAACTTGGCAGCTTGCAGCTTGCTGCGACTTCACTTGACAACGCTGCATATTTGAGGGCGTCTAAGTGCTGGCAAAAGTGAGAATCGCGTCGTCTGCCACATCATGAATGCTGTTTTGGCTTCCCCTTATTGTTTTTAGCGTCAACAAGAAGGAGTCACATCAAATTCAATATGCAGAACAACATGAAGTGGGAGCATTGATTGTGTTTGCCCCTCGCAGACAGCAGCCACGCCCAGTCTAACACCAACGTGGAGCTGGAGAGGCGCATTTTAACAATGCCGTTGACATTGCAAGTACATAGACGAGATTCGAGGGCGGTGAGTTGGTGTGTGGGACTACACCATACTTCTTGCTAATGCCTAAAAATGTGTAGAGCACTTGAACCTGGATGCCACTCGAGGGCCGGCGTCGACATCCTGTGCTGCAGCTGCAACTGCACCAGACCCAGCGCCAGCATCAGGGACCATTTTACAGAGAAATTGTTAAACAATAGCAGTTTAGGACAGACACCCAATCGACTGTCAGTCAAGTGGAAATCACTGCACTTTTGAATTTTCAAATATTGACTACTCTGCATTTTGATTGGGTTTTGTTTTTGGCGTTAATACTGACTGGGTTTAAGGATTTAATACTGTGCCGGCTGCTGCGACGGCTGCTACAGCTGCTCTTGTTCCGGCATCCAAGCTGCTTGTCATCTACACCTACCATCATCAACTTGTTGACGTTTTAACAGCTGCTCACAGGCCCCCGCGTCGGCTACGTGATACGGGATATATGAAGGATTGGGGCATATCAAGGGAGTTCAAGCCGCACGCTGTTTTATGGTTATGCAAAATATTTTATGCGTTGCGCGTTGACATTGTTTGACATTGTAAAAATTGCTTTTAATTAAAATGCTTGGTGCAGAGATATCCTCACGCTACATCTTAAATAACTGAAGTATCAACAATGAGTAAAAGGCTGCATATCCAAATATACGTATTTTTATACTTTGCCAAGGTTAAACGGCTTTAAATCCTTTGCAGGGGGTATTTTAAATGCAGCTTGCAAAGCATTGAGGCAGATACCTAAGACATAATGGACTATGGAAACTATATATATATCTGCAATTTTTGTTTATATAAATTTTTACTTAGTTAAGATGAGTTTTTTAACGAGCAAATTTTTGCTTTAGAGAGACGCCTCAGACCTCGATAGGTATATGTAAATAAAATAGATCTGATTGTTATACATATGTAATTTTCGCCTCAATAGGCTTTCCATATCATATAGGTACTGTCGGAACGAATTTTAAAATTTTTATTTATTGTATAAAAGACTTTTTCTTATTATGTGATTCATAAACATATCAAGCAAGCTTATAATTTTTAAATAAGTAAATCTCAAAACAAAAAGCACATGGGAAGTCACAATCAACTTCAGTTCTAAATAAATATAAGCTTTTGAGCATAAATACTTGTAAACATGTCTTTCCTTTAATCGACATTAGAGTGCCGAAAATATGTAATATTCGCTACAATATATGTTTATTTTTTTTTTGGAGGGGATGTACTTTGTTAATCCTCTTATCTCAACTGTGGCAATTTAGCTGTATGTCGTGAGGTATCAATCTCAAGTTCAATGGTAACAATTTCAATTCTATAGTGAGCTAGATCGAATTCAGCATGAAATCCGCTTAGCAACCCTATAATTAGCCCTCGTAGAGTGTGGGTGCCAGTTGGATTCAAACTCACAGCCACAAAAACTCGTCATCGTCATCGATGGTCGACACTCGGCTTCACAATTTCGTATTATTTTTTTTTCTTCTCTTTATTGGTCTCGATTTGATTGCATAATCTTAGAGGCTTAGTCGGCTGTGGCAGGCGACAAACACAAACATGTACCTAGAGCAATACATACTGACATACACACACACACATATTCATTCATACATATCATTTGAATTAAAGCTGCCAAAATCGTGTGGCGCACTCAATATGGAATTTTGTGGGTCCATTTTGTTGTCGCCATTTGATTCTTATCGCTTCATAAATCAACAAATTATTAATTTCATTGTTTGTGTCTACAAAAAACTAGAATTTGTAGTGTATACATATATATATAAATATCTATATATGTATTAATTTTTTAAATAAAATTCGGATAGTTAATTTACATTTATTTTCTATATAAAATATTTTATATAGATTTAAAGTAAAATAAATTTCACACACATATGTAAAACTGTTGATATGGACTTCCCTGATAAGGCTTAGTGAAAAAATTCTGGGTAAATTTGAACTATTTTTTGTAGAGCCTATTCAGCCTAAAGCAATTAAATATTCTTTTGAAATATATAGTTTTTTTCAAACACATTTGAAAAGTGCTTCGTTGGCATTTTCGTTGTTTTATTCTGATATTTGGACAGCTGGTATACAAAATGTATTGTTTATGATTTGTACTTTTATTTGTAGTACTTTATTTTTAAAAAACTAACTGTTTGTCATGACCAAAAACGGGTTAAGCCAATAGAGCACTAAATGTCATTTAAAAAATGGAATACTTTTTATACCATGAAACGATTTCAGATAGTTAGTCATTTATTAAATTAGTAATTAATTTTGGTGAAATTGTATCTAAAATTTAACAACCTGCTTAAGTTCTTTTGCTATTGATATTCGAAATGGTTCCTATAAACAAATTGAATTCTCAAGTTCTGTTTCTCTTTCTGCATTCTCTCAACTCTTCGGCTTTTCGAGAGTTGTGCTGTGTATTTTCTATTTTCTTGACTTAAGTGCTTAACTGCGTAGCCAAAGAGTAGATGAATAACTATATTTTTTCTTAACACAATCCCAATCTGAAACCCAAACTCATTCGTTATTTGCCTCCTACACTTGGTTTGTTAAGCGACTATTTTGATGGATTATTTCCCCCGACATATTGGCGACAAACAAATCTGTTAGGGGTTGTGGTTTCGGGGTTTGGGGTTTGGGGGATTGGCAGGTACGTCAACTCATTCATTATACAGAATGTTTGCCATTTATGCGATTCGTCTCAGCTCGTTTGTCTTTGCCAGCTGACTGGCGACTAGCTGACTTTCAATTATGCCGCTCTGCGGTCGGACTATAAATACTTTATACAATGTGAAATGCGGAAAGGTGTTTATGGTTTGCTTTTGATTTGCTTGTGAATGGAAAATATTGATCGATATCTCTGAGCAGGTATTCACGCCTTCTGACTAATTGGCTTAAATTATCAAACATCAGGAATTGGCACAGTTCCTGTTTGATGGCATGCAGTTTAAAGTCAAGTTCAAAAGCTTAGGGAATTGACAGCATTTCCATTTAAATGCCTTTTGTGTGTGTGAATGTGTGTGTGTAAGTGTGTGTGTTCTTTTTTGTGTGAACTGACTGTGGAACTGCCTTTGAATATGTGTGTGTCTTATTATTTTGTGCAACTACCACACACTTTTTACCTTTTTACGCCACTTGCTGGGATTTTCTATATCTCGTTGAATTCAAAGAATCTACATCTCTATCTTTCTCTCTCTTTCTCTCTCTTTCTCTCTCTATCTCTTGCTCAATCACTCTGCCTCTGCTCTCAGTCTCGGTCTCGGTTTCCGTCTCTGTTTCTGTCCCGTTGGGTCCTTTGGCATCCACACGTTGCTCATTTCGCTGGCTAAAAATGCATTTCCTATCAACTGTGAAAAGGAAATGATGTGATGCTCTCGAGCTTTAATGTGCAATCAATCATTGCTGCCATCCTCGTATCTCTGCTATTTTTACAGACCGACACATTTCACACACTACCCCACACCCACACCCACTCGCACACCCACTCGCACACCCCTATTTCCTGTAGTTCTTGCTTGATCTTTTTTCAATTTCCATTTCCCTGCTGTGCGCCTTTTACCCGTTTTGGACGAGTTGTCAAAGTCATTGAAAACGAGCTTATTAACCCAGGCAAATAGTATTTAGTATTTGTCAGTTGTCAAAGTGTCTGCCTTGCTACTCTTCTGGATTACATTTTCAGTGCACTATTCACATTCCTCGTTGATTCGTTGTATTTCCGTTGCCGCAATTTCCGCTGCCATCTGCATGCATTCTATGCAAATGCGTGGCAGAAGTCATTAATGGAAGCTTCCATGTCACAGAAGTAAATAAAAGTATAAGAAATCATTTTATATACTTACCAAGTAACTGAAATTACGAAAAATGTAATATGGATAATTAAAGTGAGCTGAAATCATAGAATTTACTATATTTTACTTTACCTAAGTAGATTAAAACACATTTAACATTTTGATTGTGATACTTTAATTACTTTACAATTTGGTGTTTAAAAATAAATCAAAAGTTAAAACTACTAATATTATCTTTAATATTATTATTAGTATTTAACATATACCTGCTTTAAATATAGAATACAAATTATTGTTATTACTTCTTATTTTGGTATCGACGGAGCTGTCTGCAAGGGAGAAAAGCTTTTTTGTCTTTTATAATATCAATTTGCAGTCTTCAATTATTTATATGATCGATTGCAAAAAGAAATTGAATTTTAATTCGTTGATAAAATCTTTCAGACCGTTATTCTTAAACAATACAAATCTTTTCATCACACGTAGGTTGAGTTCAAGTTCAAGCCTTCCATAGTACTACATGTACACATGGATATGCATATTTCTGCCATCCATCTTATCATCCATTTACTCTTACATATATTTGCAGGCAGTGGTGAATCCGCCTGCCTACGCATCTTTATGTTCATTGGGAGCTACGTGTCTGGGAGTCGTAATTGGCATTTAATGCTCATGCAAAATAGAATGCGTTAACCTCCATTGTGGAACATGAAATTCAGTTATAAACGCTTTACGCACTTTTAATTTGTAAGTTGAATGGAAAATTAGTGTTCGATAGAATAATAGGCTCGAAAATTCCTTGAATTTGTTTGTCCCCTAATTACATTAATTTAACCCAAGAAATGAGTTGACATTTTTTCTTCTATTTTTATTTTTTGTATGCCCTTTTTGAGTTCACTTGTAGCAAGAGAAACCTTTTTGTGTCTAACCTTCAATCTTTTGTGTGGAATAAATTAGAGTTTTAATGAACATTGCACTTAATTAAGTTCGAATATTGTGCGATAATTGTTAAGACCAAACGAAGGTAACATCCGCTGTCGATTGGAGGAAGTCTTTTGTTATTTTTAAATTCCTTAAAAAAAGTGGAAATTAAAATTTAAAAAATGTTTTTTATAATTGAATAAATTAAAATATTTAGGTTAAATTTAATTTAGCAGATTCTGTCGTTTTATATATCGAAGGAAATTGTAATATAACTACAGTCTAATATTAAACATATCTGATTAAGCAATAATCAATTTATACAATTAAAATTAATTATAATAATATTGCAAAAAAAACCACAACAAAAACCTAAAAATCTGCAGATCATTGGTATTGAACTAGATTTTTTTCATAATAAAAATAAGTCATTGAATAATTATTTAAATAATGCCTTAAATCTGTGCAACTACAAGTTTGGATTAAACTTGAGTTGACTTAAAGATATTTATGGCATCGATTGCGCCACGTTTGGCATATTCAAAGTGAAGACACAGACAATGCAACAATTAACAAGTAAGTAAACATGCTAGCATGTGGAGCATGGACACAAAAACCAAAATGGAACAATTACATTCCCTAAAAAAATAAACTAAAATTGAAAACGAAACCGAAACTGAAACCGAAACCGAAACTGAAACTGAAACTCATGCAGCAAATGAGGCAAATGTGGCTGACATACAAACGGGGGCCGAAAAAAAAAGAGTTGAAGGTGTTGACAGAGGGAGCAGATGGTGACAAATCACCTAATGGCAAGAGCAAAAGTCGTGGCGGGTCGAGGGGCGAGGCAACTGTCAGCTCTGAGCTGTGGAGGAGGGCGCGGTCGATGGCTGTTGGGCTGTTGGCGCAGTTCCTCAACAGTAGAGAATGGCCTGACAGCCAAAAATGCCGTAAATTTTGAATTTCAAGTGCAAAAAAAATGGTAAGAAATACTTATAATAAAGTGATGTAAGCGAAGCAAGCTGAATGATGATTGAATGGAGATTTGGCACGGGAAGACGGGGCCGCAGGCGCTGTAATCCGTAGTAAGCATTGTTGACCATTATGGGCTTAATTAAATAATGCTAGTCAATAGGCCTACAAGGAAGCGCCGATAGCGTTGAACTTGAATTAATCGAAATCAAAGCAAACGCACTAGAAAAAAGGCGAAACCAGTTTGCTTTGCAATTGTCAAATTGTCAACTGAGATTCGTTTGTATCTTTTGTGTGCCGCTGTACCTATTACCGGTTTTGGCTTATTGTCATCGTGTGTGGGTGCAACTGGACAAAGTCGTCTGTCGCCGATGGGCCGACTGCCAATTCTAGGCACAAGTCCGCTCCATATAAAGTGACATGTGCGCCGTCCAAACCACATCATTAAGCCAACATCGCTCACAGCGCCAACTGTCGAAGTCGACAACCGAAGGATAAATATCAAAATAAAACGCGACGGTCTAAAATACCATTCTGAACGAGTGGGTTTTTGTATTGGAATCCGAATCCGAATCTGTGTTTGTGTTTCGTGTCGTGAAAAGCAAAGCAGCCAAGTTAACTACAAAATGGCCAGCAAAGTAAGTAAAAAGCAATTATCGGCAGAGACTGCAGCTATAAGGATATAAAGAAACTTATTCTGATCAAAATATATAAAAATATATTTACATATTTTTATAATTGTTAAAGCTGCATTTTTTATATATAAATCTATTCAGTCTGATTTGAATAATATCTTTTAGGTGTTCAACATGGCACCTTTATCTTATTTTTATTTTATTTTTATGAAATCCAAAAATGTGGAGTGTAGAACCCGTAAATTTTTAGAATATTTGTAATTTTAATGATTTTTTTTACAAAACGGGAGTCACATAAAAAAGAATTATTCAAAAATTAAAAATATTCAACTGAAAACACATCTAAGCTCATAGCAAAAAAGTTTAAAAATGACTTAATTAATTAATTAATAAAGAGGCTAATTTTATTTTAATTATTATCTACAAATAATAAATAACAAGAACTATCACATTTTAATTCATTATAATGCTTAATTCAACTAGTTAATATCAAAAATGTTATTAGAATCAACATTTTTTTATTTGATCCCATGTCCATAATATATTTTTAATTTTAGCATTAATTTTCTTGGATATTCTAATATTGACAACTTTCCATTTATTGCTATCATTCCCAGTTTTTGATTGCTCTCTCGCTAATGGCGCTAACTGGCTGCTGTTTGGGCGGCTTTGCTGCCACCTATTCCGGCTACCATCCCGGCTATGCCACTTACCATGCAGCTCCGACTGTTTACCATTCGGCGCCTGCTGCAGTTTACCACCAGGCTGCTCCAGTGTACACCAAGACCTATGCTCAGCCCCTCGTTCAGCAAGTGGCTCCAGTTGCTCCCGTTGTGCAAACCTATGCAGCTCCCGCTGTTGCACCCGTTGTGAAAACTGTGACGCCAATTGTTAAGCAGGTGGAGCTAGAGTCTTCTCCCCGCTATGAGTTCTCGTATGGTGTACACGATTCACTGACTGGCGATGTCAAGAGCCAGATTGAGAGCCGCGACGGCGGCAATGTGGTTGGCTCTTACAGCGTTCTCGATGCTGATGGCTATAAGCGCACCGTTACCTACACAGCCGATGACATTAACGGTTTCAATGCGGTCGTGCATCGCGAACCGGTTCTGGCTGCCCGTGCTGCCGTTGCTGCAGTTGCTCCAGTTGCTGCTATTGCTCCCATTGCTCAAGTTGCTCCAGTTGCTCCAGTTGCAAGTCTGCCCGCACCCATCTACTATCCACAACAGCAATATCTGCAGCCACAACAACAACTGCTCCAGCCGCAGCAGCAGCAACCAATTATTGCCAACCAGGAGACCGAAGTTGTGGAAGCGCCACAGCAACCCGATCAGGAGCCGGCGTCCATTGATTACTCTGAGCAGCAGCAGCAGCAGGAGCAGCAACAGGAGCAGCAGCAACAACAGGCTTACCCACAGGATCAGCAGTACCCACCCTTTCCATCGGCTTCACCTGGACCTGTCGACGACGCAGACTCCGATGTGGTTGAGGCACGCTCCGTCCAGGAGCCGAGCAGCACCACAGCCGCACCTGCAGCTACAACTGCCGTTAACGAGGAGAACTTAGAGCAGGACAAGAAGTCTGCCTAAATTGTGATCCATTGAAACTTTTGATTATTGCCCACATTTTGTTGAGATTAAAAACTTTTAATGCGTAAATTCCATTAATGAAAATAGATGTGTTTCATTTAAAGCCAAAATTCATTTTAACTTCAGTTGCAGAAATCTTTTTATCAATAGAGGAATAATATGGATTGCTATGGCTTATTGGTTTTATTCCGATTGAATAGGATTTTTGCAAATATCAAATAACAAGGAAGTGCTATTTTTTTAAAATAATATTTGTTATTTTTCGAAAACAAACAGCAAGCCATGCTAAAATAGAAATGAAAATAAAATGTACTCAAAGTTTATCGACAAATGTCTTATACAAAACTGTGAAATAAAACAAATTTAATATCGAAGTTTGCTCCACACTGTCGATAAATTGACAAAAATATATAACTTATTTTCGTTGTAAATCTATAATGTATATACAAATGTTTTAAATTATTAACATACTTTTTAGATATTAAGAGGCAATACAAAGATTTTAGGTGTTAGAAAGCGCCAAAGATTTTAGGTGTTAGAAAGCGCCATCCACTGCATGCGAAAATCTAAAATGGAGGATCAGATGTTCAACCGTCGCGTTGATGATCTAACATCACCGCTCAAAGAGCTGAATGTGCAGTCTCCAGTGGAGTTGTCCGTAGACGAGATTGTGGCTGCCATGAACAGTGAGGATGCTGATCGTCAGTTTGTCGGCATGCAGCAGGCACGCAAAATGCTTAGTCGTGAACGTAATCCACCCATTGATTTGATGATTGGCCATGGCATTGTGCCAATATGCATACGCTTCCTGCAAAATAGCAGCAAGTAAGTTAATGCTAATCCCTGATCCTAATTCCCTCTTATAATAATATGTATGTGTTAGCGATATGCTGCAGTTCGAGGCCGCATGGGCTTTGACCAACATTGCGTCGGGCACATCGCAGCAGACGAGCTGCGTCATCGATGAGAATGCAGTGCCACATTTTGTAGCCCTTCTGCAGTCCAAGCACATCAATTTAGCCGAACAGGCGGTTTGGGCGCTGGGCAACATTGCCGGCGATGGGGCTGCAGCACGAGACATTGTCATCCAGAACAATGTCATTGATGGCATTTTGCGTCTGATTAACAATGATACGCCCCTGTCGTTTCTGCGCAACATTGTGTGGCTAATGTCTAATTTGTGCCGCAACAAGAATCCGTCGCCACCCTTTGATCAGGTGAAGCGTCTGCTGCCAGTGCTATCCCAATTGCTGCTCACCCAGGACATACAGGTGCTGGCCGATGCGTGCTGGGCGTTGTCCTACGTGACGGACGATGACAATCACAAAATCCAGGCCGTTGTGGAGACGGAAGCAGTGCCACGCCTAGTAAATCTACTGCAATCCGATGAGCCAAGCATTATTGTGCCGGCATTGCGCAGTGTTGGCAACATTGTTACTGGCACGGATCAACAGGTTTGATGGTGTTGAATAATTCGAGAATCGTCGGCCAAGCTAACCAATTCTCATTTACAGACTGATGTGGTTATTGCCGCTGGTGGCTTGCCAAAGCTTGGCCTTTTGCTGCATCACACCAAGGGCAACATAGTGAAGGAGGCTGCCTGGACTGTGAGCAACATTACGGCCGGCAATCAGACACAGATTCAGGCCGTCATAGATGCTGGGCTATTTCAGCCGATACGCCATGTGCTTGAGAAGGGCAATTTCAAGGCACAAGAGGAGGCTGCATGGGCGGTGACCAATGCAACCAAATTGGGTAGTTCCGAGCAGATTGTCGATCTAATTGAGAATCATAAGATATTAAAGCCGTTCATCGACTTGCTGGATGCGAAGGATACGCGCACCATCAAAGTGGTGCAAATGGGTCTATGCAATCTATTCACACTAACCGAGAAGCTCGGCGGCACTGAAAATCTATGTCTGATGATCGAGGATCTGGGTGGCCTCGATAAGCTTGAGGCGCTGCAGCAGCACGAAAACGACGAGGTCTTCAATATGGCATTTACCATAATAGATACCTACTTCAGCTGAAGTGTGTAGCCAATGCCTTCCCTATAAGCTTATATTTAACATTTGAGAAGGTGCACATTTCCTCATTGTCCCGCAGCAATATGGCCATGAAATCGCATCCGAGGCTCATTCCCCCCTACTACAAACTCTCAATCAGATTCAAGATAAAAATGCCAGGGCCCAGCTATGCTGGTTTAAGACACTGAAATTTTAGTTCATCGGATGCAGCCCATTTGCGTTCGCATGGCTATTTGTAATTAGTGTGCTAATGGCGAAAAAACCCCTTGCCCTTACTTTTTCGGATAATTTGCATTTAGGCTTTATATATGTATTTATTTTGTTTTAAATAATTGCTTGTCATCCAACACCACTTCATGTAGCAAACAGAACCCAGAAGCCCTTCAAACCACGGCACTAAACACTGTGTCCTCGTCCTTTTACTCATACGTCAAATTAATGCATTAGAATAATAATTCATTTGAAGTTTTTAGCAGAAAATTGTGAAGGTTAAATAGGAGTCAAACTTTAAATCTAAGAAAATTAAAAATTGCATGTGCTTAAAGTGAACATTTAAAAATTGAAGAAATGCAGTTTGTGTATGTATAAGCTTAATGAACATAAACTAAAATGCCATCTCTAAATTCCATTAATGAAAATCAATGTGTTTCATTTAAACAAACAGCAAGTTTGTCGATAATTCGCAGCACGCGATAAATATTTAAAACAGCACACAAAAATGAAGCATTCGAATTGATTAGCTGGCTTTGCAGATTCCGCTTATTTGGATGGTAAGTGTCTGCGCTGCAAACGTGTGGATTGTATTTCAAGCTGGCCGCTCAAACTCAAACATAAATTGCCAAAAATATATAACTTATCTTCGTTGTAAATCTATAAGGTATATACAAATGTTTTAAATTATTAACTTTCATTTTAGATATTAAGAGGCAATACAAAAATTTTAGGTGCTAGAAAGCGCCAAAGATTTTAGGTGTTAGAAAGCGCCATCTACCGCATGATCGCCCAGTGACGCCGGCTGATATATATATAAATAAATGATAAATAATAACTATATTATTTATTAATAGAAGTAATTATTATTCTGCTAGTAAAATACTTATATTAATTGCGAGAAAATCAATAAAATTGAGTTATTAGTTAGTGTCTGTACTTTAATGAGTAAATATCGTAGACGGTAGATTTTCCGATAGTATCGATACCACTGAAGCAATTAAAGACAAGTCGAGCATCTTGTTCAAATTAAACGGCACTTTTTTGCGCAAAGCATGCATTGGAATAAAATTCACAGCTATATTGTGTATTACATCTGAAAAACTCTCACAGTCTTGATCCGATTTTAATAGTGTTAACACGCCAGGAAATTTGGTGTTCCAAATTTTTAGATTTCAAATAACTTGTAAAATTTGTTGTTAAAAATTTGTCTAGCTAAATTATTAGCACACTAGAAAAACATATTCAAATAAAAATACATACACATTAAAAGGTAAGTTCTGCTAAAGAAAAATGTGCGATATACAGAAGCAAGGCAAATGGCAAAACGCAGCCGCGCTGTTGTTGCTGGTTTGGCCTTGTAAAGCCGGCTCTGCGCACAGGGAAAAAGAATAGATCGTCGGGCACAAAGAACTTTAACAGTGTGCGCACACAAACGCTCTTTTGCATGCGTGTGCGCATGTGTATGTGTGTGCGGCAATTTGTGTGTGCAATTTTTTTTAATTATTTCCTTCCAACAGACCTTAGTACAGCTGTTCAGTGAAGAGATAATTGAAAAGCGTTTCAGGATGAGCAAGTCGGAGGCAAGCGCTCGTCAGGGCCACTACAAGGCCAACACTCTGAATACGCAGGCAAGTGACAACTTTTTATTCCTTTTCGCACTTAACCTCAAAATTCTGGTTTTTTTTTGGCGGCTAGGATTCGCGCATGCGTCGCCATGAGGTTACCATCGAGCTGCGAAAATCTAAGAAGGAGGATCAGATGTTCAAGCGTCGCAACATCAACGATGATGATCTAACATCACCTCTCAAAGAGCTGAATGGGCAGTCTCCGGTGCAGTTGTCCGTAGACGAGATTGTGGCTGCCATGAACAGTGAGGATGCTGATCGTCAGTTTGTCGGCATGCAGCAGGCACGCAAAATGCTTAGTCGTGAACGTAATCCACCCATTGATTTGATGATTGGCCATGGCATTGTGCCAATATGCATACGCTTCCTGCAAAATAGCAGCAAGTAAGTTAATGCTAATCCCTGATCCTAATTCCCTCTTATAATAATATGTATGTGTTAGCGATATGCTGCAGTTCGAGGCCGCATGGGCTTTGACCAACATTGCGTCGGGCACATCGCAGCAGACGAGCTGCGTCATCGATGAGAATGCAGTGCCACATTTTGTAGCCCTTCTGCAGTCCAAGCACATCAATTTAGCCGAACAGGCCGTTTGGGCGCTGGGCAACATTGCCGGCGATGGGGCTGCAGCACGAGACATTGTCATCCAGAACAATGTCATTGATGGCATTTTGCGTCTGATTAACAATGATACGCCCCTGTCGTTTCTGCGCAACATTGTGTGGCTAATGTCTAATTTGTGCCGCAACAAGAATCCGTCGCCACCCTTTGATCAGGTGAAGCGTCTGCTGCCAGTGCTATCCCAATTGCTGCTCACCCAGGACATACAGGTGCTGGCCGATGCGTGCTGGGCGTTGTCCTACGTGACGGACGATGACAATCACAAAATCCAGGCCGTTGTGGAGACGGAAGCAGTGCCACGCCTCGTAAATCTACTGCAAACCGATGAGCCAAGCATTATTGTGCCGGCATTGCGCAGTGTTGGCAACATTGTTACTGGCACGGATCAACAGGTTTGATGGTGTTGAATAATTCGAGAATCGCCGGCCAAGCTAACCAATTCTCATTTACAGACTGATGTGGTTATTGCCGCTGGTGGCTTGCCAAAGCTTGGCCTTTTGCTGCATCACACCAAGGGCAACATAGTGAAGGAGGCTGCCTGGACTGTGAGCAACATTACGGCCGGCAATCAGACACAGATTCAGGCCGTCATAGATGCTGGGCTATTTCAGCCGATACGCCATGTGCTTGAGAAGGGCGATTTCAAGGCACAAAAGGAGGCTGCATGGGCGGTGACCAATGCAACCACCTCGGGTAGTTCCGAGCAGATTGTCGATCTTATTGAGAAGCATAAGATATTAAAGCCGTTCATCGACTTGCTGGATGCGAAGGATACGCGCACCATAAAAGTGGTGCAAACGGGTCTATGCAATCTATTCACACTAGCCGAGAAGCTCGGCGGCACTGAAAATCTATGTCTGATGGTCGAGGAGCTGGGTGGCCTCGATAAGCTTGAGGCGCTGCAGCAGCACGAAAACGAGGAGGTCTACAAGAAGGCATTTACCATAATAGATACCTACTTCAGCAATGGCGACGATGAGGCTGAGCAGCAGCTAGCGCCGCAGGAGGTTAATGGTGCTCTCGAGTTTAATGCCGCCCAACCCAAGGCGCCTGAAGGCGGTTTTAACTTCTAGGCAAAAAGAACTCAACCAAAACAGCCCACACAAACACACATACACACACACTTACACAAGCCTTAACAAGCCTTAACACGCACACAAATACTCTGAGACACATATATAATTTTTTTGTTCCTTATGCGACCGCGCCAACACTTTCACTCAATTAGTGTGTAGCCAATGCCTTCCCCTATACGCGTGTATTTAACATACGGTGCACATTTCCACATTGTCCCGCAGCAATATGGCCATGAAATCGCATCCGAGGCTCATTCCCCCCTACTACAAACTCTCCATCAGATTCATGATAAAAATGCCAGGGCCCAGCTGTGCTGGTTTAAGACACTGAAATTTTAGTTCATCGGATGCAGCCCGTTTGCGTTCGCATGGCTATTTGTACTTAGTGTGCTAATGGCGAAAAAACCCCTCGCCCTTTTTCGGATAATTTTCATTTAGGCTTTATATATGTATTTATTTTTTTTAAACTAATTGCTTGTCACCAAACTGCACTTTTCATGTAGCAAACAGAACCCAGAAACACTTCAAACCACGGCATAAAATATTGTGTCCTCGTCCTTTTACTCATACATTGTAATTAAATGCATTAACAATAATTCATTTGAAGCTTTTAAAAGAAAATTGTGAAGGTTTAATAGAAGTCAAACTTTAAATCTAAGAAAATTAAAAATTGCATGTGCTTAAACTGAACTTGCAAATTATAAAAATGTAAGAAATGCAGTTTGTGTATGTATAAACTTAATAAACATAAACTAAAATGCCATCTCTGCTGTTGGGCAGAGGTCTCTTGAGTTAAAGCGCCAATGTATACGACCCAAATGCGCCAGATTAGATAAGCTGATTAAACAATAGAACTATGAAAACAAAGCGCTCGCTAGATGACTCAATTCAATCAAGCATCGCATCGCATCGCAACGCAGCAGCCGCAGAAGCAGAAGCAGTAGCAGTAGCAGCCGCCTCCCAATCAGCGACAATTCTAGTGGTTCAGCGCCAAAACAACGCACTTATGGCCCCAGAAGAGAGGCGAGCGCAACCAGCATCAGTTTGTGCAGTTCTCCGTCGTTGGCGTCGCGTCCGCATCGAAATTATAAAAATAGATTAAAATTTTAGCGTTGATGAAAAAAAAACAAAAAAAAAAAAAACGAATTTGCAGAAAATTCGAACTTAGCCAGAGCTTTCCGTTTCCGACTCGCTTGTCCAAGTGTCGTCATCAATGAGCAGAGCGTCAGGCGAACTTAATTAGATTCTTTCATCGTCTAAGAGCGAATACGGTTTTAGTTCCATTCTGTGCGAAGCTGCGTGCGGGCGTCGATTCGCTTAGCTTTTCCTGTTTTGTTTGTTTTGCCATACGCTTTATTCATTTTCTTGTTAATTTATTTCGTATTTCATTTTGTTATACTTTGTGTGCATTGCCAAGTGGCCAGAAAATTTAATAGGTACATATAAAAAAAATAATAATGGAAGAGAGTGATAAGAGAACTAAAATTTAATCAACTACTATAATGATCATAGAAAAAAATTAAACAATATAATAATTAAATATATAAATAACAATAATTATGAATTTATTAATCATTGTAAAACATACTTAAAAATTTAAATAAATCAAAGAAAATTCGATATTAAATTCAACATTTTCTGCATTACCCAATATATAGCAATATAACGAAATACAAGAAAAAACGTCCAAAATAATACTAAAAATCAAATAGAATGACTAAAATTATTACTGAGTGAAATTATACATACAAAATTTGCTCTCATTTCCGTGCGTGTTTAGTGAAAATCTCCAACATATGTTGCTCTTAATACACAAATGAGATGATTACCGTTGATGATAATGATGATCACTAGGAAAATGATTCTGCTACCTCATCGCTTAGCCATTGAAAATCTAGTGAGCATTTACCATCTGCCACTTGCTTAAGCATCAGTAGTAAACATGCTCCAATTTTTGCCAAATTCAAATAACAATATACATTTGTACATGCTTGGAAAACACTAACACATTTGACAAATTCATGATGTAATTAAAATCCGAAAAGAAAACACAAAAATTGGCACACCCAAAATAAACAATAAACATTTAAGAGCTGAGTGCGCTACTTATACAGTCAGCCAAATGTGCAGCTAAAGAATAGAAAACTCTTATAATACCCTCTATAATAATAATATAAAAATACATAGATCCAAAACATATGAGTAGCCTAATAAAATGAGTTATTTTATTTATAATGTAAACTCTTTAACATTAATCATTTCGATTCAACTTTTGTAGAGTGTTTCTTAGTCCAAATCTGTGCATTTTAAAGATTGTTTTCAGTGTTTTTATGTGTGGAGGAAGCTGAGCACGCGAACTATAAATGCGAGAAATACTAGATACGCGTCAGATTAAAAGTTGCCGAAATATATATATATATATATATATATATATATATATATATATGTATTTATATATGTGTGTTTGCTTGTTTAACAGAGCAATGTCAAAAAGTTTTTCCGTTTTGGGCTGTTGTGTATTTGGTTGGCTAACCGAGAATAGTGTCAAGTTTTTGTGTTTGCTGTCCATTGTCTTGGTCCATTGTTTTTCACTTTGGTTTTTCTTTTTTTTTTTGTGCATCTCTTGCCATAATGTCAGAAGGTACCCTGTGTGCTTACTAATAAAATAAAAAGGGTAATATAAGATATGAGCAGAATTAGCAAACTCTGACTATATAATGAGCATATAAAGAAAATATAAACTGTTCATAACTGGTTCTTCTAAAAAACTAAACAATACTTTTAAAAAAATTACAGTACAGGGTATTTACGAGCCGCGCATAACACGCTTAGTTGTGCTAATGCACTTTTAATTTCCTGTAAATGTTTTTATGAATGAATATGAATGAATGTGTTATAGTACAGGGTATTTGTAAGTTGTGCACTTTAGATCGGAGCAATTTTCATTTGATGTTGGTTGCTTCCCAGTGAAGTGGAATAAATTAAAATACATTGTTTTTCTAGAAAGTGTTGTTTTTAGGCTATGGCCAAACTTTTGGGCAATTGAAGAGAAAATTTAATAGATATCATGACATCTAATGCCTACGGAAAATCTGTGCGCATATAAATAAATAAAATATTAGCAAATATATAAAAGTAGAGGCTAAACAACATACGTTTGCAGCTTAATAATATTTTGGTTGTGTACAATGTATATTTGTTGTGTACTTCTAGCTAATTTTATATCTATATGTCTTGTATCTAAAGGCACACGGTCACGTCGAGATCTCAAAGTTTGATCTGAATGCTATCAAATCTGATTTTTTTTTTTTTTAAAGATCTTTGTCTACACACATGTGTTTTGCATTAAACTTGAAGGGCATTTTGATTTGTACTCCTAGTCTAATGAAACAATGTACATCTGGTCACTTCTAACGTAAATTAATTGAATTTTGCATATATGTTCATACCATTAAAATTAAGCATTCATATAAAGTTAGTACTTTCTAAATTTATGAAATACATTTTTGATGTATGTAACAGAAAATTTATTTTGATCAGTTTCAAGATTGTCTACGAGACAAAAATAGTTTTTATTTACAAAGTACGCTTTATGTATGTAAGGGATAGGAATTTTTGTTTATTATATATATATCTTTATTATAAACAAGTTGCATCATCTTTAACCTGAGAATCATTTAAAGTGCACACAAAATTCTACATGTTATTATATCCTAAAATGATTAATAGTCCTCCAACAGTCTAATCTAAGAAAAATCTTAAAAACAACCGCTAAAAGCTGTTTATTATAATTCTTTTTTTAGCTCCCCAAAGTCAACCCCTGTTTTGCTCAACCAGTATGAGTGCTGCACCCATTCCTACAGCACCTGGAGTGCCACAAGAAATCAATCTTGGAGCCGAAATTTTTCACAATATTGCAACCGCAGCCGCTGATGAAAATGTAATTATATCGCCACTACTGCTGGAGGCGAGTCTGGCGCTGCTCTATCTGGGCTCCGATGGGGCTACAGCCGCGGAGCTGGAGAAGCATTTAAAGCTGAAGCAACGCTTCGCCAGCAATGCCAAAATGGCCAATTTCTATGCCGCTGAGCTAACCGCAGCAACCGCCGATCAAAATACACGCATCCAGCTGCAGAATCGCCTGCTGCTCCAGGCCAGCGTTGGCACACACATTGCGGATGACTTCCAAAAGATTGCCCAAACGTATTTCCATGCGACGGCCGAGTGCCTCGACTTGCAGCAGTCGGAGAAGCTGAGCCGCTACATAAGCGATAATATCTTGGCCAGCACTGGCGGTGGCAACTGGGGCCAGTCGCTCCAATCCAATGGCAGCGTCGCGTCGCAGCTGCTACTCCTGCTCGCTGCACGGCTACAAAGCAAATGGTTTTTGCCATTTAGCGCGTATCGCACAGGTTTATACGAATTCCACAGCCACGCCTCGGAGGCACCAAAACAGGTGCCGATGCTCTTCGACGAGGACATGTTTGTGAAGTACGCTGAGCTGCGGGAGCTCAACGCCCGCGCCATTGAATTGCCCTATGAGCATGCCGATGAGCTGGCAATGCTCCTAATCCTGCCCAACAAGCGCGATGCATCGGCCTTGGCAGAGCTGGAAAGTCAACTGCGCACCGTGGATCTGGGTGCACTGCAGCAGCGCATGCAAATGGAGAGCGTTCAGGTGCTGGTGCCCAAATTTAGCATGGACTTTGAGTGCAGCTTACGGCAGGCGCTAAAACAGGTGAGTCAACAGGTGTTCACAGTTTTTTAATGAGCAAAAAAAAAAAAAATAAAAAAAATGGAACGCAAGAAGTCAAAATGTTATAACTTTCAACCGACTCCATTTAGCAAACTTATTTTAATTTAAAGTTATTTTCCGGCAAAAAGTTTGAACTGTCCTATCAAACGGATTAAAATGTTTAACAACAAAATATTTACTAAATTGCGTTCAGTTCCGTTTGTCAAAATAAATTAGGAGTTTTCCAACTTGTCACAATTTGTGTGGATTTTATTCGTTTCAATAAAGTTCCACTGCACCTGCGATATTCTTTTTCGTATCCAATGTAAGTAACATTTTGCCAAGTGAACAGAAGCAGAAAGTATTTTTGGACAGCTCAACAATTTCACTGCATACTTTTGCGGTCACCAAAGTATTGCAGTGGCAACCAGGCAGCATTTGTGGCATTTCTGAGCAGCACAAAAGTCGGCAACAGTAATTTTTGGTGTCACAACATAAAAGTGTGTCGCATATTTTATAATTTCTTGCTTTTGAAAATATGCAACGAATTTCATTTATTTTTTTTAAGTGCTTCTGGCCAAAATACATTCTGCCAATTTAAATTTCGGCGACGTACTGAATACTTTAATTAACTTTTTGTAAATTATTAATACCTATTTATATGAATATTATTTTGCATTTTTAGCTGGGTTTTACAGAGATTTTCGGTTCCTTAGCTAACTTCAAGCATTTGCATTCAGCCGCTAACCTGCCCATTGGCGATGTTCTCCAAAAGCTGCGGATTGACTTAAACGAATCCGGATCAGGTTCCGAGTCGCCTCAGCCGGCAGGAGGTGAGTTAATTAAAAAAAAAAAAATCCCAAACCCCGCTAATTGTTAATAAATATTTATTTTAGGTTATAAGCCGATTGTGATTAGCAATTCCTCACGGCAAAAGTTCTTTCGAGCGGATCATCCATTTTTCTTTGCCATACGCGGGGAGTACGTGACCCACTTTATGGGGCATGTGGTTAGCTTTTAGCGGAGAAGAGTCAACGAGATTTATAATGTATATGCCATACTGATAATAATCTATTAATAATTTGCCATAAACTCACAATTCATCATCGATGCAATAAAAAACAACACATAATAAAAATAATAATCTTTTTTTTTTTGTTTTTGAGAGATTTTTTATAACAAGAGTCTTGAGTTTATTCAAAGATATATGTATGTGTATGTATAATTTGTTTGTTGCAGAAATAGTTCTGTTATATTCTTTAGTTTTACAATTATTGTATTTGGTAGAGATTTTATCGTTTTACATTGTAATTATGCATTAATTTTGTTTTGTTTTTTGTTTTTTTTTTGTTTAGGTCTAGAAAGAAATGGAATCAAAAACTTAAACACACTCTTCTTTTCGGTGTGCTCACATTGAATTAACCTAAGGTTAATTTATATATATATATATATATATACTTTTCGCGTCTGTTTGATCTTATTTGTAAATCTAGCTA
This sequence comes from Drosophila melanosoma, assembly GCA_035042045.1. Classification (NCBI taxonomy): domain Eukaryota; kingdom Metazoa; phylum Arthropoda; class Insecta; order Diptera; family Drosophilidae; genus Drosophila; species Drosophila melanosoma. The sequence continues at coordinate 2,022,159 of JAWNLY010000183.1, read as the reverse complement.
AAAAAAATTTGGTTTAGTTTAAATTCTTTCATTTGATTTAGATGAGTTGAAGTTTGATCTGAAATAGCCATGCAGTTTGAATGATGTCTAAGAATCACTTTACTGAGTTGCCATAATTTGTTTTGATGGAATCTTAACTAAATGTTGCAACAGATAAACTGCATATTCACAAATGTGGCTATTGGTATTTACAGAACACATAGATTTATCAGAGCTATGCTATAGCAAAATATTTAACAAAAAATTCTGAAACTTTAAATATACAACTTTTCACAATAAATCCATCTAAACATTGCAACAGTGAATTAGTTGAATATTTGCATGTTATATATTTTAACAAGTAATTATTTACAAGATGAGAGTCATATTATTTCTTTGGGGATATAAATATGTACATTATTCTGTTTTTTTTTTTTTTATGCACCATCAAATGCCGTAGCATTGGACAGTGATACCCTTACTAAATGCCACTGCTTATAATTATGATTCCAAAGTATTGAATACTCTAGTTGTCTAGTTAACTCGGGGTCCTTACAACTTGCTACTCTGCTGGGAGTCTTCGCACTTCTTGCTGATCACAGCAGGGGGTGGTGGTGGTGGTGGTTGTGCTGATGCCGACGCCGTTGTATCCACATCGATGCTGCCACGATTGAGCAAATAGTCCAGATCGTGAGTGATGCGATCAAGGGTTGCATTATTGCTGCTGTCAACTCCGGCACTCTGCGTCGGCGGCGTACCAGGGTTCGTTGTGGCTGCAGTGGTTGTGGTGGAGACAACAGCAGCCACCATTGTGGGCAACAGTGGATCGAAGGTGGTGCGTGAGGTTGGCTCCATGATGGTCACACGCTTCTGCGTCTTGGGCGTTGGCAACGTGGCACTCGATAGGACACCACCAGTCAACGCACCACTCAGATTGCCGCTAATGGTGGGTGGTGGTGGCAGCCGGGGTCCCTGTGGCAGGCTCAGCACCAGCGGACTGGGCACAAAGTCCACATACGGATTATGCTGCAGCGGCACATAATGGGGCGTGCCAGCATGGCTAGTGGTTCGTATGCCAATGATGCTGTCTATAAGTTATCTGTGGTTAGCCAGTGGCTCATTTACAATGCAAGCGCAGCACTCGGGACTTTCGTCAACCAAGTGCCGCTTGGTCACTTACCTGCCGCTAGACCCTGCAGTATGTCCAGTGTCTCAACGCCGACAAACTCGTCATAATGTGTTGCTGCCTGTGGGTGGTGCAGCATGCGCCTGCCCAGACTGCCGGTCAAGCCACCCATCGTGTACGCATCGTAGGCATAGCCCAGGGCACTGGCTGCCTCCGCATTGCCGCCGCTGAGCAGTGCACAGCAGCGTGTGGCTGGCGAGGCTGCCACAGTCAGCGGCAACTGTTGATGTTGATGTGAATGTGGATGCGGATGTCCACTTAGTAGTGTTTCTGCTGTGCTGACAACGGCAGCCTGGCATCGCGGCGCCGTCGAAATGATTGTCAACGGCAGCTGCACTCCCCCACAGCCTCCGACTCCTGCACCGGCTCCTGTTCCAGTTGTCGCTGACAGTTCGAGTCCTTGCTTCTGTTGCAGCGGTGCTGTTCCCGCAGAGCTTACCCCAGCTGCCCCCGCTCCTGCCCCTGCCCCAGTTGCTGCTACTGCTGATGTTGCCATGCATTCGCTCTCCTTCTCCTTGTCATGATTGGTATAGACTGCAAGCGATGGTTAATGGAGTGAGTTCCAGCTACAAGCTTCCTCGACTTTTGCCTCATCTGCCCACCCAAATACTTACAACTCAGTGGACTATTGATGCTGGCCGTCGTCGTCGTGCAGTAGTTCTCATCCAGACTAGTTTTGCTCGTGTTGAATTTGTTCTGCTTCAGCGAGCTGCTCTGACTGCTGCCGTTGCTACTCAGGAAGGGTGGTCCGCGCAGCTGGCTCTCGGCCTTAATCACAAAACAGAATAGTATTCCAAAGCCCTGAAATTAAAGTTGCAAATAAATAGATATATAATAAGATGAATATTTGATGACTTTTATCATTCCGAACAAAAATTACCTTGAAGACATAAGTTTGATATTATATTTTATGCTTCACACTGATATGATAAATAAATAAATAAATAAATTATAATAATCAAGATATTTAAATAACTTAAAATTCTCTAAAAGCATTAATCAATTGAGAAAAAGTAAAATGTAAGCACAGAATAGCTGCCAATAAATATGGGTATATTTTTGTAAAAACCTTAAATATTATTAAAATTTAGAGTGCTTTATATTTCTGCTTTCCATATTATAGAGTGAACAGTCCTCACTTTCAGCCACTGATTGTTGATTTTCCCATATTTTCTTTGATGGGAAAAAGTCCAACGTGTAATTAAAAGTCCATTACAAGTTACCTAATGCGAAATATGTATTTCTTTTGGCTAAGACTGAAATTAAGCAAACTCAGCCTTTTCAAATAAATTGTATTTCGATTTCAGTTGACAATTGACAGAGGTGTTCAGCACACACGTGTTCAAATATTTATCCCCAACGTATAATCTTAAATGCTGAATCAATTCTTGAAAATAATTTAATGCAAATTTTAAATCTTTACAACTAGAAACTTGCCTAAAAGAAATAAAGTAAAAAATTGAAATAAATATAAACAATATTGAGCATATCGACGATATTTCCTTTACCTAAATATCACTTTTGTTGTAAAGTTTATATCAACTGTAGAAATTTGAAAAATGCCGCGAGAATATGTCACCTTTAATGATTTTATGAGTCTGCCTTTGCTTTATTATCACACGATTGGAGTGGATCCATTTGAATCGAGGGGCAGCAAGGCAACTTCGCATCGCTGGCTCTATGCCATCTTTCTGTTCCAAGTGTTTAATCTAATATTTGTGATTGTCCTGGAGGTGACATTTGTGTATGTCTCGTTTAGGAATAGCGAGAACTTTGTGGAATCCTGCATGTTAATTGGCTACATTGGTTATGGTGTTGTAGGCGAGCTGAAGATGGTAACCGTCTGGTGGCAGAAGACCAAGTTGACCGCATTAGTGCGTGAAATGGAGTTAATATTTCCATCATCAACAGCTGAGGATCAACGCAAATATCAAGTGGAACACTATCTAAAACTTTGTCGTATGTTTACCAAGAGTTTTACGGCGTTCTACCTGGTGCTCGTCGCTATCTACAATTTCTTTATTATCGGCCAGTATGTGATACAACGATTCATTATGAAGCTGCCAGGTGCTCAAATGTCCATGCCCTATTCCCAAACATCGCCATGGAGTGTGGACAACAGCCTCGGCTTCTGTGTGATGTACACACTCCAAGTAGTGGCTGGATACACGAGCACAGCTGCCCATATATCCAGTGATATTCTCATTTACGCGGTGGTCATTCAGGACGTGATGCACTATGACTTTTTGTCAAAGGAGCTGGTTGAGGTGGACATCCAAGCAGGTCGTGTGGCCAACGGCTATGCCAAGGATCTCAAATTGTTGCAGAACATAATTGCCTATCACAATAAACTACTGGGGTAAGTTGGACATAATCAATATATATATATCTATATATATTAACAGATGATATCCCATAGACTAACCGATGTCATCAATAAGGTCTTTGGTGTTCCGCTGCTCTTGAACTTTTTGGCTTCTTCGCTGATTGTCTGCTTTGTGGGCTTTCAGATGACACTTGGCCTGAGCACAGAGCAAGTCTGCAAGCTGGCCTTCATCTTTGTGGCCCAAATTTTAGAAATCTATCTCATGTGCTATTTCAGCGATATGCTTATCACTGCAGTACGTATATATAATATAATAATAATATCAAAAAAGTCTTATGAATTATATTTAATAGAGCGGCAGTTTGGCAGCCTCCGTCTATCAGATGAATTGGATTGAGGCAGATCCGCGCTATAAGAAAATGCTTATTATTATAGCATTAAGGACTCAGAGACCGGTGTGCTTGAAGGCAACTGTATTCTTGGATATTTCAATGCCGACTATGACTATGGTTAGTTATAAATATAATATTTCTTATTGTGTCATGTATTTCACTTCTTAACCTTTTTCAGTTCTTGGAAATGAGCTACAGATTCTTTTGTATGATTCGTACTATGTATCAGTAAAACGAGAATTGCTAACTGAAGCTGAAGTTTGCTATTTAAAAGTTACTCAATACCAGAAAATTATACTTACATAAATTATGCACATAACTGAAGTAAATCTCTTAAGTATTTTTTCTATGATGATATCATAGAGCGGCATATTAAATTGTTATTCACCAAAGTAATTAAATATATATTTTGCACGCAATCGTTATAAAATCAAGTCTTTTATTATTCTTCAAGCGATGCACTTTTGAGGAATTTGAGAAATTTAATTGAGCCAAGAAAAAGCATTTGCAAAAGAGAAATATTCTTATGAGCATGCTTTCTTTCTATCAAATAAAATAAAGTATTTAATATTTTAAAATTTAATTAATTTCAATCAGAAAATATTTGGAAGGAAGCTATGAAAATATGCACAGAGTATTTTGACTAACCGACAGTCACCCTCACCTTAAATTATATTTAAATGTTGCCTTCGACAGCTGCAATTTTTCAGATATCCTTCATATTGGACACATTCATAAATCAAAAGGCAATTGAGTAATTTTCTCAAATGACTTTATTTGCAAAGGTTGAACCCATTACGACAACAATATTTAACTGCATAAATCATGCAGGAACCTAAACCGCAATCGAATTCTACGTTGCAATAATGCTATGAAACTGCAATAAAAACCACTTTGTTTGTTTTTCCTCTAAGCAAACTTTGCGGTTTTAAAGGAATATTCGATTGGAATTGGACAAATACTGGCAGGGTATTATTATTTGTTCACTAAGTTTAAATCTTATCTCAAGGAGACATATTTTGATACTATCAAAAGCTATAGCATCTAATAAGAAAAAAAACATTGATTTGAGTAAAGAATTAATAATGCAATCTAAGGGTATTATAATTTTGAGAGGAAGTTTGTAATGCTTTGAATAAAACATCCTTACTGCTTAAGGAATATGTATTATTCTTGATTAGTAAAACACATAAATAAAAAAGTTTTCAAAATATTAAAAGCATGTCGTATTGAAGGAAACGTTTTTGACCAATTTAGGTATATATAATAATATCTCGTAGTCTTGATCAGAATTAAGATATCGGCAGGTTTACACTGGTTTTTAAGGGTACATAATGTTCGTCGTGCCTAAAAAAAAAACAGTTTTTTCATTATAATTTTTATACTCAAACAGTGTAGGAAAGTGCAGCTACATATTTTATTTTGCGGTTTTGTGAAAATGCCAAGTAATATACTGGGGCATATAAGTATGCCGCATTTAGCCTCAATAAGTTTCAGTTGGAAACTTGAATTGAGTAGCATTGGTCAAGAATTTACCAATTTTAAGATGCAAAAAGCATACGTAACTTTCAATGACTTTTTGAGCCTGCCTCTGACTTACTATCACATAATCGGCGTGGAACCCTACGAGTCGTCCGACTCCAAGGCAAATCACAATCGTTGGTCATATGTCATCTTTCTACTAAATATTACCAATATAAGCTTTAATATCGTCATGGAATGCATGCTTATAGTGGAATATTACAAGAGTGGGGACAAAATTTTTGATCTGTGCATGACTACTTGCTATCTGAGCTTTATCATTACCAGTCAACTAAAGATAGTCAGTATTTGGAGAAAGAAAAACGAGCTGAATGAATTGGTGACCGAAATGGAGGCAATCTTCCCATCAAAAATCCGCGAGCAGCAGGAGAAGTATCAAGTTGACTACCATTTCGAACGTATCCGATATCTTATGCGGGTATTCAGTTCCGTCTTTACGTTTGTCGGTACCACATATTGTTTTTACAACATTGTGCGTTATCAAATACAGCGCTGGATACTCCACAGTCCCGATCCCGATAAGACACTGCCGTTTTACCCAACATGCCCTTGGAATTGCACCGACAACTGGAGCTACTATCTGATATATATTGTGCAGTTATCGTGTGGCCTTGTGGCAACATATGGGATCATCGCTTCAGATCTCTCCATCTATGCGTTTAGCATGCAATTCGTCATGCATTTTGAGTACCTCTCAAGGAGTCTGGCAGAGTTCCAGGTGCAAGCCGGCCATGTGGAGAATGGCTATGCAAAGGATATAAACCAGTTGAAAAGTTTGATTATTTATCACAACAAGTTATTTAGGTAAGTTGTACTTATATCATTATTTCGTTTTAGTTCACTTTTCCTTTTGTAGACTTTTGGATATTATGAACACTGTGTTTGGAGGGCCGTTGCTATTAAATTTTGTCACCTCCTCAATCTTGGTGTGCATTGTGGGCTTTCAGATGACCCTTGGAGTGAGTGCGGTTTACACTATAAAATTGGTTTTGTTCCTCATTTCGTCCTTATTGGAAATCTATCTAATGTGCTACTTCAGTGAATTGCTAATTGTGTCGGTGTGTATTGGTAATCGTTTCATAGATCCTTTGATGATTTTTGTTTTCCATTAACCTGGCTTGCAGAGCACAGGCGTTTCTGCAGCGGCTTATGAGATGAATTGGCCACATGCCGATATGCGATTCAATAAAATGCTCATTTTGATTGCTCAACGGGCTCAACAACCAGTTTGCTTAAAGGCCACCAAATACTTACATATCTCAATGGAGACAATGGCAATGGTGAGATAATCTTTGATTACATATCCACTGGTAATTACTAATTTATTTCCTATGTAGTTTTTGAAAATGACTTATAGATTATTCGCCGTAATACGCACCATGTATCAATAAAGAATTAATACATTTGGGATGGACAACCAATATTAAAAGAATCCAAAAAACTTAAAGAAATTTAATCTATATTTATGATCTTATATAATCAATGCATAATTCCTCTTAATGAATACAAATCAAGCACACAAAAATTAATTGTTGCAATTACTGAAATAATTTCATATGTATTAACTACAAAATATAGTACACTTTTAAAATAAATAAATATATTTTGTGCACTACATAAACGTAACTGCTGAGAATATTGATTATTGGGAGGGAAAATACATTAAAAAAAAGAGGTAAAAATACATTGAAATCAGAACCCAAATTAAATGTGCACTTGAAGTGAATTCATAGTAGAGTAAGCTCATTGTATATAATTAGTAGCTTGAATATTTAATGTTTCATTTGTGTATGTATTAAATTAAGATGTTCATGAATTGATGCCTGGGCATCTTTCTTGAAAAACGTCTAGTGTCCAGTTTTGGTTTAACAGGGAAATTAATTACATAATTAGCAGACTCTTCCAATTTACCCAGTGCTATCCCCCATTAAGGAGTTCCAAGACGTGCGTGTGTTTGCCCTTCAAATGCTCAGATAAATAATTAAAATAGATCCACTGCCTAGTCTGAGCAAAGTATATTCTATATGCCAATCGATGGCCATATTAATAGCCTCAGGCCGCAAAAGCAGACAAGATGTGTGTGGCATGTGGCAACGTCGACTACTTGGAGCGTGATGTTTTCTGCATACCCAGAATTGGTTGAATCTAATGCGAATGTGTAAGTTAGAAAAACAAAAAATGTAATGCTATTATGGGCCTAGTTACTTAATCTGGCAGAAGGTAAATGTATGGAAAATTAGCAAAATTAATTATCAATTAATATCTTAGTGGAAATAAGGTTGAATTAAACAAAATAATTGGCTTTAAAAGTTGCAAAAATGGTCGAATCGATCTAAAAAAAAAAAATGACGAGCGCATTCTATCTCCGATGAGTCGTAATATATATAAATCAAAGTAAATACAATAAATCATATTTATAGAAATTCTAAATTGTATAGATGTTGATTATTATGGGATATTGTTATTATAAAATTGGGGGTTTTGAACTGCGACTTATTAGATCTATTGTGTCCCTTCTGAGCTTATAGCTCCTCCATCAACACCAGTTCCTGCACGAATGCCAAAATCTTTGATGTGTTGAGGGTTTCTATGTCATTGACACTCATTACATGCATCCCTAGGAAGCTGCATCTTTTCCTGGATAAGGCGGTACATTCTGTCAGGATGTGAGTTGAGGACTCCTCCTCACCTTCAACAAAACTGCAGCGAATATTACTGCAAATACGCAGTTTGGATTGGTGGCTTATAAGTCTACAATGTGTCTTTTCCCAGCTCTTTAGAGTCCTTTGTCTTTCTTTGTTCCTAAGTTGCAGGAGTATTATGTATAGGCTATACCATAATATAAAAATATCAACAAAACCAACGTATAAAAATAATCTCAATATCAAAATGAACTTAAAGAAACATATTATGTAATTAAAATAGCTGGTTGGCACAGAAGGAGCCATCAATTGAGTACTTTGAATTATAGTTTACACAATAAATCAGTTGCAAAATAAAATGAAGAAAAAAAAATTGCAAAACCAAAGCAAACGAAGCAAAAAGCAGCAGCTACATAATAAGCTTGGCAAGGTAGTAAAGGAGTAAGTCAGTCAGTGAGTGGGTTATGGAGTGGGCCAGTGAGTCAGTGAATCAGTGAGTGGATACCGATGTCAAGTGCAAAGTAAACACAAACAAGAACAACAAAAAAAAAAAAGGCTTCTTTAGCCACCTTGAGACGAGGGCGACCTCAGAACAGGCAGGTGAAACTTATTGCAACGAGTGAAAGTGGTTTCGGAGGCAGGAAAGAGGCGTGGTATGTTGCTGATGGCTTCTTGCTAATGTTACTGTTACTATTGCTGTTGCTCTAAAAGTCTCAGTTGATTTTGCATGCATAATTTGTGTGGCAAGCGTCAAAATATGCAGTCTTTGCACTTTGATGAAATATGCACGCCAAATAAGGCGAAAAACTAAGTAAACCAGCATAAAACCCAAACAGAAAGTGAAACAAAAAACAAAAAAGGACAGAAGAATGTTATTTGCATAAAATGTGGAGCCACAGGGGAGCGATTCCTTAATAGTTTTGTTGACAAGTTGCCAAGGATGCCCACTTTGAGCTCGAACAACTCAATCAACATAAAATCAGCAAATGCCATCAAATTTGCACATCAAATCGAGCATTCGTCTCGTTGTCCGCACTTTTGCTCTAATACACGGAATAATATCTAAATTGGCTGACGACTTTGTATGGCATATATGGCATATATGGTGACTTGACTCTGGACTTACCAATATTATACACGATATGCCAAACGGATATGCCCACCAAGTATCCGGCGTGGAATTAACGAAGACTATGAAGCATCCATCGCTGCAGAGTTTTATGAGGAGCAAACCGCCTGCCCGATAAAGTAATCCAAGTCTGTGGAAGAGAGAGATGTTAAATGGTTTATAAGAGGGAGAGAGATAGATAGATAGAGAGAGAGAGAGCGAGAGCTACAGAGGAAATTAAAAGTATTTTCTTTCGTACGCGAACTGATTTTATGGCTGACGTTTTTCTGGCCGCAATAATTTTCTATATTCAGCTTAGACAGTAAAAGGGAAATTAAATTCTTGGATTGGAACATTTTAAGCAGTGTCAGTCAGACTACAGAATACAGAATACAGAATACATTTCGATTTGTTGCTCTTCTCCATCTATATTTGTACTTAACGGAATGCAATCTCTATTTATCTATGTGCAACTCACCGCCTGCGCAGCGCCACATTGAATTTATCCAGCGGATGCGCGTGCACATTTCGATTCTTGTGCCACAGCCACAAAAGTTTCTTCATTAAAATGACAAACAGCACAAAAAAGAGCAGAACGAAAAGCAAATCAATGCAAACGAACAGGATGAAACTCAGCGAAGGCGTCGTCGACGTCCCGCCCAAGCCGGATGTGAATGCCGCTGCCTCGGCATGTCCAGATGCAGAGGCGGAGGCGCGACGATTCCAACCGCCAGCCGGCTGCTGTTCCTGTTGTTGTTGTTGCGACCAAGTCAATGCCGCAGCTGTCACCGCATCCAAGTTCGAGGACGAGCTACTATTGGTGCTGCTGTCTGTGATTGATGACGCTGATGTGGCCACATTATAGCTGCTGCTGCTGCTGCTGCTCATTGATGATGTTTGAGTTAGGGCCGGTTGTCGCCTGGCCGTTGCATTGCCCAGCAGTGCCTCCGATTCGAGCAGTAAATTATCGCCATTGAGCAGCGTGTGCGTTGCATAGTAGACACCAGCATCGTACTCTGTGGACTCCATCTCATCCGTTTCGCTGCCACTGTTGGGGCTGCTCGAATCTAACGGCAGTCGGGTGGTGAGCAACTCTAGCCACCAGTGACGCGGCCACTTGCCCATGATACTACAGATTAGAGGCGCAGCAATCGCAAACAGCAGCGGCAGCAGCCAACTAATGCCAATGGCTCCGCGTATACCCGCTGAGCCGCTCTGAAGGGCCAAGGAGCGGGCGCTGCTGCAGTTGCTGGAGTTGTTGGGCGGCGGTGGATTCCGTCTGCCCCTTCCGCCGCCCATCACGGCTGTCCGCTCTGGGGACTGCGCTGTGATTTGCGTAATGTTGTTTAGACTCTCGCGGCGTTTGTTCGGCTTGGTTGGTGTGGCGGGCTTGGCAGCGATTTGCAGATACTTCTTCGGCACCAGTTCTGTGTGTACCACCAACGCAACGGCAATCAGAGTGGAGATGCCCAGCAGAAGTAGCGATGCCAACGTGCTGCTGATTATGGCATGCCAGTTCTGCAAAGACAGGAAATTATGGGGCACATTAATAACACGCCACTAAGTGGGACATTGGCGGCCACTCCGCTGCATCATCATTATTTTTAATTAAATATAAAAAAGTTGAAGTCACATTACAGCAACGCCAACAGCACCCAGCATACAATTTACGACCAAGCAAATATATTTCATATTTCTCCTCGTTTTTTATGTATTTCACAGCTATTTACTTGGATTTCGCATGCTTTGTCGGTGCGCCATAAAGATGACATCAAAATGTTGACGCGTGCCTGAAGCATAAATTATTTCATTGCACTGCTTGTCAGTGAGTGGACATTACTTATTAAAAAGTTATACAACTTTGCTGTGCATTATAACGCAGGACATACAACTTTATTATGTGGCTTCTTCTCGTTTTTAGCCTTTTATAGGCTGCGTAAATTGAATCTGTGTATTTGAGTTGCATTGGAATATGTAATGTAATACGTAATGTAGATGACAGGCTACTAGTAACTTAGCAATAAGGCTGGAAAAGAATATCTGTACAATGATATCAAGATCGATATCGATAGACGTCAATTGTGTGACTGCCAACTTGAAGAAGAAGAAGAAGAACATATGAACTAATGTTGAGGCAACAATATTTTAAATGAAAACTATCATTAGGAAAGTTTAAACACTTGCACTGCTTTAGCACTGCTTCGTTACCGCTTGCCTAGCGGAATTGTATATTGTGGGCACAATTAGCGGTTTTCTGCCCATTTATGTATCCGGCAGATGGGAGCATCTCCGACCTCATAAGGTATATATAATCTTGAACAGGAGCAACAGCCGAGTTGATATATAGCCTAAAATAGCTGAAGACTTTTAATTTGGAGTATATATACCCGGCGGAGAGTATGTGCTCATATACCCGGCGCAGATCAACATTGCTTAATCTTGTTTATTTAAAAAGAAATTTGCCAATTAAACTATATAATATAATTAACGCCTTTGTTCAGGGTATAGTTCAGCTCACTCTTCTGCACCACTCTTATTTGTTTGTGTAAAGCTAAGGTTAATTAATTCATAACTGAAAACCACAAGGAGATTTAATTGAATTTGGCTTAACTTGTGGTACGAAATCATTACCATTAACAAAATTAAAAGATAATACACTTCAGTATTGTGGAATGGGTTCATAAAAGAAACAGCTCAACGCTGTTCCACAAACGAGTGCATTGTGAATCATGTACGAGATTAGTTGCGTTCTCAATTCACCCGTTAATTTAATTAACTGTTTGCCGCGTTTAAGGGGAATCATTTTTTAAAGATTCATCATTACAATTGTCTGTCGTCTTGTCGATTATATATTTTTGTTAATACCTGGTATCATTTCCCCTTGTAGGGGGTATTCGTATTTTGTCTTGACATAGAGATGTCTTCAAACCTCTAAAGCATAATATAGCCAAGTTGATCTACTCAAATTTTGTACAAGTTGAATTCGCCTAGCTAGAAATATTTAATTGTCAATATCTTATTTTTTGCTAAGGAGTCGGCGACCGACCGATTCAGACTATAACTTAAAGATACATTAACATAAAACATGATGTTAACCAAGATTTCGTGCATATAAAATGGATTTAAGTTAATTTTGCCTGTTGCGGCAAAGAAACACCACATAACGAAAAAAAACACAACCTGATTAAATATGCGATTTCATATGCACCTTGTTTTTAAGAGCTAAAGTGAAGTGAAGTGGTTTCTGTAAAACAAGACGTTGTGGCTTTAATATTCCTGCCACACTTCATTACATTATCAGCATTTTACTTTGTTCTTAATGCATATATATACATATATATATAAATATATATATGCAGGTAAGGAAAGTACTCGGCATTCGGTTGCTTCTGTTCAGTTCAGTTGCTCTTGGTTTCTTTGGGGTCAGCGATGCGTTGGATTGAAGAGGATGGTGAAAAACAAATTTGTTAACTTTTTAATTTTCAATTCTCAACGCGAATATTTTGCGGCGTCGGTTTGTTTTTCGCGAAATTATGAGTTAAGTGCGCTTAAAAGCTTTTGCCTTTCATATGACTTTCTATATCCTTCTCTCTCTCTCTCTCTCTCTCTCTCTGTCTGTCTCTCTCGTACAGACTGCCCATCTCTGTCGCTTGTCGTACACAATATATATTTTTCCTTATATCATTTATTATGCGTTTTTAACTGCTGCCGAAATTGTATTTATTTAAAACCACAAATACATACGGAATAAGAATAATGAATTTTTTTAATATAATTTACAGTGGTTTATTGTGTGGGCGTTGGGCGTGTCAGCCTGCGGCTCATGGCTTCCTCTTAGCTGTGACTGTGACTGCGACACATGTTTTCAACAATACAATTTCCATATGTCTGCGGTGTGTCGTGCCCCTGTTGCCGTGTGGTTATACCCTGTGCCCATCAACAAATAGCCAGAAGAGTCTGATGATGCAAATGCATATGAGAGGCAGATTGAAGCATCTGAGAACCCTTAACTCTAAGAATTCTGGATCAGCGTCAAAAGACTAGACGAACTCAGAGACTATAACATCTTAACGATAAATTGTAAATAAAAGTGGTCCAAATTAGTTAATTGATTGTAATCGATAGCTTCCCTGCTTCCTTAATATTAATAGTAATCGATTAGCGATAGCGAAATAAGCGACAAGTTTTAAGAAAAACCAGGAGTATATCTAGAGATCATATTGATCAACTGCACAAATTTGAACGAGTAGTTCCAGAATTCGTATGTTCATATTAGCCAAAGCACAAAGCAAAAACCAGTCCGAGTATATTTGTTAATTTATTAGGGTATTTTCTAGACGAGCTCTATTTCTCTCTCTCTCGACTCGACCTTGCCCACTGGTTTCTCTTATATGTATTTCAGAAAACAGTGAGGCTTGTCATGGTTCTGGCGGTTTCAATTTTGGTGTGACTTCAAGCCGAGACAATAAATATATGTGGAAGTGCACAAACCCTCCATAGCATCTTTGTGATTTGTGGAATTAATTTGGACATGGCGCATAATTTTTTTTTTGCTACATGCAATTTTATACTTTTATATATTTATATATATATATATATTCATCATTGGATACACGCATGCCCAGCAGCATTAGTACATCCCAACTTGAAACTAAACACTTAATTAAACATATTAGTAGAATAAAACTATCAACTTAGCATCTCTGCGACTTGAGTTATTAAAAACGCTTGCTTTCGAAATTGAAAAAAATCGGAGAACTGACGAATAAGAGTTTTCCGCTTTTGCACAACTAATAAAGAGTGCGTCAAATTTTGGATCAATTCGAGAATGCTCTGAGGCTTGAGGCGCCACCTGAACAGAGACTAATTAACAGAATATGCAAATTTTAACAATACTTGTCTTTGGAATTTTAAACTAGTTCGAGCAAGAATTTCAACTTTAAAGATCGAATGAAACCGTTTCAGACGAGCATTTGGGTGTTGCCAAACAAATCGAATGCGTTAAGGAAACCAACACCAACAACGACAACGACAACGACGACAGCATGGAAAATAATTTCCCCTCCCCTTTGAGGCAACACAATGGAAACTTTGTTTTCTTGAGCAAAGAGAAAGATGAACAAATATGTTCATATCATTTCAACAATTTGGCCTTGGCGTAGTTAGGATGATTGCCCAAAAACTTTGAGTTTGTCTCTGTTTTCTTTGTTTCCTCCGCCCGATTCCAATGTCAACTTTTGTGAAATTCCCGCGACTCGGTTGCTTTTGCATTTTCAATTGCTTAAACCTTTTCCTTTTGTTGTTTGGTTTATTTTTTTTTTTATTTTTTCGCGTTTTATTTGTTTTTCATTCATTTATCGTGCTTCAGTTTCTACGGAGGCCCAGCTTATTACTAATTCAAAAATCTTGCTAGAAGCTTACTGGAGTTATTTTGTTAACGAAACTGGTGCTGTTTTTTGCAATGCAGCTTCTCAAGACCCAAGAGATTATGATGCTCAAATTTTTATATTTTGTTTATATGCGAATTTTACGTTTTATATTTGAACAGATTGCCAGATTCTTTTGGGATTTTAAGCATTTTCGGTTGGATCTCCCGATCTCCCGCATTTTATATGCTATCATCTTGGTATCCTCTTAGCCTGCCTTAGCCCCGGGTCTGCGCAAATTGAAAATTTGGGCATATATTAATATTAATATGAACTTTAACGATTTTACTCTCGGGAGAACTTGACTCCGTGCTGTTGACTTTTAATTTCCTCTTCTCGCAATTACTGGGCAACTGCGCCGGCAACAGGTGGGTGTGCAAACGGGATTTGTATTTCATAAATTTTTTGCATCCCATGCCAGCCATTTTATGGCCATGTTGCCATAGCCAACTGTAAATTATAATATTCGCAAATCCTGGCTCAGTTTATTTGCTTAGGCGCCAAGTTAATTTTTTTGTGGCGATGATGATGTTTATTATTTAAATTGTGACTTTTACAGATTACTTTCAATATATATTGCGGCATTAAAAGTTGGCTAATATTCATGCTTGAATGTTTACGAAAATTGGTAATCATTGCTGTGTTCCCCAGGTGAACGGATGATTGTTACTAAAGGGTCTAGACAGGTAGGTTTTGAGTTTTAGGAAGGGGCTGAATTTTAATTATACTTACCAGACCAATTGTCAATTTTTTGTTAAGCAAAGTATGTATTTTTTAGCAAAATTTAAATTAACTGCAAAGGAAATTTCACGAATATTTTGCAAATTGTATTTTTTTAACGTTTTTGTTTTTTTTTTTTGCCAATTTGTTGTATTTTTTTCTGATGGTTTTCTTTTGTGTGTTTGTTGCCTCAATTTATTTATATATTTACTTTAATGTAATTAAATGTTACGTTTTTTTTGAGTCTATTGTGGCGGCGCGCGATTGTTCATTTTGGTGTGTGTGTGTGTGTGTGTAGATGTGTGGATGAGAAATGGAGGTGGTTTTGAAAAACACCATTTATTTTAAAGAGCGCTATAGAAAAGTATGTAAATCAATTTAATGCAAGCTATTTTAATCTGTTCTGAGCATCCACAGTTAAAAAAAATTCAAATCGTTTTCCGCTTACTCAGTAATTAATTATAAATCTATTTTATATCATAATTTCCTGCATCAATTGAATATAAATAATTATAGATATAAAAGTTATACAGATATTTATCCATTCCGTCACTCTGGACTAGTTCCACTAGTTAATTGATGTATTTTTAACAATATATTTATTTTATTTATATTTTTTTTCTAGTATTGTTAACTATTTAATAATTTCATTTAATAGCTTTAGCAAATAGTATTTTTTATTTTATTTACTCACCGTTGGTAGCATTTTCAGGAAACCCAGCAGGTAGATGAGCATCACACTCGACGTGGAAATGCAGAACTGCATCTTGAGGAAGGTCACGGCACACTTGCGATTGCACCAGATGGGCAACAAGATGAGGAAAGCTGAACAGCTTTGGAGGAGGCAGCAGGCGCAGCTGAGGATCACAAAGATTGGCCGCTGTGAGGCATGCGACTGCGTCGACTGCAACGCGGCGATGGGCAAAGGAATGCGGAAAACTCAATAAATATTTGCTGTAAATTAGCTTAACATTAAAAAACTGCAACGGGCTAAGGACAGAAAATAAAAATGGTGTGTTTAACTAATGGCAAGCAAAGGAAGCAAAAATAATAATCTAAATAAATAAAAATACAAATATTAAATTAAATTAAATTAAAATACAAAAAAAGACATTTTCGTAAAATGTTTAAAATATTTTGAATTTCATCCTACACTACTCACATGAAGCTGCCGCTTTGTGAGCATAACCACATAGGTGCCGGAAAGTGGGCAAACGCAACGAGTTATGTTTTCCATGAGGTGCTTTGTGATGCAGAGATCCGAGCGCCAAGTCGAGTCAAAGGAAGCTTTGTAGTCATGACTGTAAATGGATTTTAAAGTCAAAATTGGCAGTAAATTAAGGCTGTCATTTAACTTACCCACAGATGGCTACCCAATCACCAGATTTGGGCACACTTTCGTGCTGAAAGATGATCTCCACATGGCCAGCCTCAAAGGACAAATCGAGAGGCTCTCGAAAGTTGTCATTCGAGCGGTTCGATTGAAACAACCAGGTCTGTATGATGCGTGAGGCGAGCACATAGTCCGAGTCCTTGGGATCGCTGTATATAACAAAAAATGTTGAAATTATAATCGGCTCATATTTATTTAAGACTCGCTTGCATATTTTGAAATCATAAATCTACCTTAGTTATATATTTTTTGTTTTTAATAATATAATACATATTAACAGCTGGCACTATTAATTCTGCAAATACATATATTTAATCTGATCAACGCACCCAAGGACGAATTGTCCTTTATGTTTATTAAAGCTCTCGCACACACAGGATATACAAAAAAAAAAACATAAGCAAACACACACACATTTCTGTGGAATATTACAAAATTGACAACAATTCTAGTGGTATTTAATTTTTAGCTTCAACAACAAGATTGTATTTTGTGTTTGCTGCATTGAATATTTGCATTTTATTTACAATATTTGAGCAGAACATTGTTGCTGGCACTCTTGCAACAGCTGTAATGCGCTTATGATACAAGAAATTTGCTGTCAATGAGACTGTGGCATGCAGCATTGGCAACAGTTGGCATTACACACACACACACACACACTTTTCAAGGACTTGGCTTAAGATTTAAATATGCATAGAAATGAAACATTTTCTCTGCCAGCAGCTTTGTGAGCAAGAGGCGGAAATAGAAAATACATTTTCGCAAGTGTTTCATCATTTATAGCTTAAATACTCAAAGATGTCCTACATTACCCACAACTAGACTGCACATGTTAAAAGTGAAACAATAATCTTAGTTATATAATTATTGTCATTGCATTTCAATTTGAGCACTCACCTGCCGCGGGTGTAGTAAGTTTTTGGCAGAAAACTTTTCAGATTCTTGTAGGAGATCACAGAAGCGAATATTGTCGAGTTGGCCATGATATGCAGCAGACGTGAGGAGAGTCCAATGTCCATATAAAGCTGATCAGAAAATAAGTCGTCGCTAAGAAAGAAAAGTGCATACAAAAAATTAAATCACGGCAAGAATAGTTCACCAAACTTAATTAGCCTAATAAGACACTTGAAGAGTCGAAGGATTAACATTTCAGCTCTGTCCAGAGCTGCTATAAAGTCCTCCAAGCTGATGTTATTGTATGCATTTTGTATTTTTTATTATTATATATTTTTTTATTTATGTTCCTTCCGTTGAAAGTAAATGCAAAAATGCTCAACCTTGACAGGGTATATTAATCATAATAAAGTTTACGTTGCGCTTGGGTGAGAAAATTTGCACTTTACCTTTACCTTTTCTAATTATGATATTATGCAAATCACTTGACTTATACAGTGCAGAACTTTAGAATATCAAACTAAAATTCTCTTGAAGGAATTATTTTAATGCAGAAAGAAAAAATAGAGAGTTTGAAAAGATTATAATCAACTTAATGCAGATATTGGCTCTAATAACTTTTTAACAAACTTGGTTTTTCCATATGTTTAATAAAATAAAAAAAAACGAGCAAAATCAACTTAAGTAAATGTAGTTGCAAAAGAAATTACTTAGAATTCGGTTTGTCGTAATAGCATTTTTAAAAAGTTCAAATTTCAATTACAACAAAAACCGATTTAGAAAAAATTAAGGAATTGAATTAGCTAAAAGTTCGATACGATGAATGCAACATGAGAAAATTGAGCAGAAATTGGCCTCGACTCGCTTGTCAACTCACCCATAAATGCGTAAATTGAAAGGCAAAGTTTTCACAGAGGTCATATAAATGCGCAGTGAATTCAGGCGATCCAGCGACAATGTATCCTCATCGACTGTCAAAATACTTGCGGCACCAGCACCAGTCGTTCCTGCACCACCGTTGGCATCTCCAATGGTCATGCCACCGACGCGATTGGCCTGCAATTTACCCGCAGCGTCGCCGATTGCGTTGCCTGCCTCGCCAATTTCATTTCCATTTCCATTACCTCTGCCACTGCTGTCGCTGTTGCTGCCTCTGATTCTGCCGCTGCTGCTATGTCCTGTGCTGCCTCTGTCCTGTGCGGTCAAAGTTGTCGAACTGTCAGCAGCTGTTGCCGCGGATGTCGCCTGCTTGCCACTGCCACTGTTGCCTGTCGATGTGGCCAATTGCGAGGCCGCAATTGTCTCGCGGTTCAGCGCCGCAGATTGCGTTAAAAGTTGCAACTTTTTAATTTGCTGCAAAAATCAAACATTTTGACACATTAATTTTATGAATTGAAATCAAAATTTTAGCTTTGAAGTTTAAGAGGCTGAAGGTCAGGCCCTGACCGTCAACATGTCTGTCGCCCAGGCAACTCCCCCCAAAGCCAGTTTTCTTTGTTTTTTCTTTTACTGTGATTTATTTTTACACTTTGAACAAATCAATATATGACACGATTCAAGAAATTTGAGTCCTTTCCACAATTACCAGCTTATTTGCATCGAGAGGTGGCCAATTGTCTTGACATTTATATAATTTAATTGAATCAAAGCTGGAAAAACTAGACTTTTGAAAGGTGAGATTTTTGACGGGCAGCTTCTTTATTATGATTTCACTTAGAATGGGACGAAATCTTCAAGGTTAATTACAATTCGTAAACAACATATACAAATAATATAAATTTTAATGCTTTCCTTTGCTATAGGTTACTTCTATATTTAAGATTAAGTAATTTCTATAATTTATTTAGAATTGTATTTTTTCCATTCAAAAGTCAATTGCGTATAAGCCAAAATATTGCACACAAATCGATGCAAAAATAAATATGAAGAATTGGCCAAACTTATTCGGCTTATTTTGACAACAATAACAACATAAACAAGAACAATGTGAAATAAGTCAATGAACCTACATGAAAACTGTTGTCGATTGGGGTTAAGAGGGGTAGTATGGAAACTGGAAATGTGTGTAGGGAACGGGGTGGGTAGTGCAGTATTAGTGGGGTAATACGCTGACCCAATAAGCTTAAGCAGCAGCCAAGCGGCCAACGAACCAAACTTGCAATGTAAACTCCATTAAAGTGCAGTTTTTCTTGATTGTTTTTTTGGGATTTGTGTTTGCGTTTATGTATATATGTATGTATACAAATATTTTATTTTTTAATAATATTTTGTGCTGTCATGACGCAATTTCCTGTGCAAATCAAAAATTACAATGGGCCGACAAGCAGAATTGGAACTGGACATAGGCATAAATAAATGTTCTCGAGCATTTGCAGTCGAGAGCAAAAAACAACTTCAATTGGAAAAGTTTGCTGTTCCAAGTTTGTGGTCATAAAAAATGAAAAATGCTGCAAATAATACAGAAAGCAGCAGCATCAGTCAAGCATAATGCGATACGTACATATGTCATGCCCATGTTTCCATTCAAATTGTGGCATTTGTGTGATTTCGATTAAAGACAAAGCTCCACAAAAAGTATGCTACCAAAAAAAAATTGCTCAAAAAAGTTTCAAATTCCGACCTGGCCACGTTTAACAGTTTACCGGCAAATCACTGGGGCGTTCAACAATGTGGGCGTGGCCGTTTGGCCTTAAATGCTGCACATGTTTCAGAGTGTGTGCGCATGTGTGTGTGCGCGTGTGTGTGCGCGTGTGTGTGAAACTTTTTTGCTGACTTAAAAGTTTGCCTGTGACTTTAGAGCACGTTCATTTCACTGACTTTACTTTGCTAAGTGATTTGTCGTGAACTTTTACAAATTTGATTTTTGAATAGCCCATATCTGCAGTCTTGTCATCCCAGCTAAAGTTTCTTGGTCAAGTTTTACAGTGTGTGGAATTAAACAGGAGCGGATTAGCAGCAAAAAAAAGACACAAATATATTTGAAAAAAATACATATAAAAATAAAATTAATGAATATTCTAAATGAATGTGTTAAAAAGTGAAAGCCATTGCAATTGCCAACCTGATAATGACTTGTTTTGTAGTTTGTTAAGTCCGGCCCTGGAAATTCGAGTAAATAGGTATTTGAAACTAGGTCATTTAACTTTATTTGCCATTTTGTATTGCCCGGTCCATAATGAGGCAATAGGCATTGAAAGTTGCCCTACTGATTTTAATAAACTTTTACATTCTAATATTGAAATGCAGCTGCACTTTTATGCCAAAAACTTTTTCAATTGCAATATCCACAAGAGCGGAAAATGAATACAGACCAAAATTAATGTTAATCAGCAAGAATAAATGAAAACTTGATTAAGCAAATTAATATTTTTGCACATTTTCAATGACATTTGTGCTGTCAACCAGCCATCGAGAGGCCAACAGCAAAATAATTCAATTCAAACATGATTCATTCGACATATAAAGTTCATTTCATTAAAAAAAAAAACCAAATATATGCACACATTATTTAAGTATTATTACATTGTACATTTTTGTAATTATTAATGTAATCAAAGTTTAAAATAATATATTCCGTGTAAATCTTGTTATAAAAATTACATTGATCAGTGAACAATTAGTTAATAATTGCACATAATAATTAAACGAGCATTAAATAAATGAAAAAAACACATGTAAAGTTAAATTAAATCTAGAGCAAACATATCATTCAGGTGTTCATTAAAAACATGTCTATATACTTTGAAATATTAAATTCGCTTGTCGAATTTATGAAAATAAAATTATGTGATTATTGAAATAAGATTCCAGCCAGCGTTTTTCTGATCGTTTCTCGCTTCGCTTTTGCTAATTAAAAGTTGATGCATTAAAACATTACTTCGTACCTCAAAGTTTCTGCTCAGTCAATAAAAACGATGCCAACTATTTGGAAAGTTGAGAGAAGTTGAAATGCTGGCATTTAATCGACCCAATTATGATGGAAAGTTTTCCTTTCCTTATTAAAACTGCTGCGTCAGCTAATAAAAATTAAACATAAAAATATTCGGCGAACTCTCTTTCTCGGGCTCATATGGCGCATTATATTGAAATGCCATAACTCAAGCCAAACTCCTGGGGAAACAAAATTAATATCGGCACATTATAAACTTTCACAACTTGTCGTCTCATCGCCTCATCGTATCTGAAGAAAACTAAGTGTTACGCGAACTGCTCAATAAAAACTTGCTTGATTTTCGGGCGATGAATTTTAAAATGGGAAACACTGAAAACGAGCAGATACCAAATATATATATTATGCAGTAAAGCCAACTCCTGGCGCGCTTGAGGTCCTTGACATTGAGATTGTTGTTACTATTACAGGAGGCTTTGCTTTTATGGTGAAGAAATGTAGCAACAGCTGCAATCAACACTCACATAAATTTGCATACCAATATTTAAGTGTGATGCATGTGGCACACAACTCCTTTCAGCCGCCTTCAGCAGCTCCTGCTGTTGCCTTAATGCCTCACTTCGCGAAAGCAAAGTATGCTCGAGGAATAAAACATGAGCCTCTGCCAACAGTAGTAGTCCACCCTCCCCACTCCGCAACTCACTTAAAAGCTGAAATAAGTTGGGCGTGAGACGAAGAGCTACAGACGGATCTGATAATGGAAAATGGCCAAACAAACCATAACAAATACTCATAGTTTTAAACTACGGCACAAGCTCATAAGTAGTTTCCGACATTGTCTGTGGCTGGCCATAAGGATTTCCTATGTTATGGTGGTTATTTTGCGGTCCACTCAGGTGTCAGTTGCCCCCCACCGAGCAAATTCATTAACCGCACTATAAGTGCTCAGCTTGATGGCAGATAATTAGCAGCAACTTGGGGTCAAATTAAATAGACTGTTTTGTGGCTCATTGTTTCATTAGAGAAGTAAATAATATATAGATACAACTATATAATAAATAAAAATACAACTCAACGTAATAAGTGAAGAATATTGACTCACTATTCGAGCAGTCTCATTCGATAATTGTAATATCCTATAAATTTCTCACATATTTTTATTTGAGTTCTACAAAATATTTCTAGTTATTTTCGTTAATATTAGTCATATATAATTTTATCTCTGCACTTAGCCACTATCTCCATTTGTGCTCGACTATGTGTAAGTATGCACATATTCAGCTAACAATCTGAATGCCAAATATGCTCCATTTACCAATGAGGAACAGGCCAATGAACAAATTGGCCTTTTAGCCTGTGCCCATTGGAAAAAAAACAACACTCAAATTCATAGATTTTGCAGAAGGTATTCATTACCAGCAAACATGAACATCAATTCTGTGGCTGGTTTAGTAGTCCGCACACTCGCTGTGGAATTCTGTGGTTGTAGACAAATGTAAACTGCGGCCCAATGACAAACCAACTACAAGCTAAATAAAAGTAGAACCAGCAGCAACAACAACAACAACCACAACAACAACAGCAATCACACTTCGTATGCAGTCCAATTTAGAGACTGGTATGTGTGTGTGTGTGTGTGTGAGTAGTGTGTGTAATAAATCTGGAAAGAGCCGCAAAACCAGTCTGGCAAATATTGAATATGGCTGTGGGTTATAAATTATGGCACCCAAACGCACGACTGCCTCCTTTCGAATAATTTATGCGCGAATGCAGCCAAAGTGGCAGCTCACAAATTTGAGGGCATGCTATATACTTGTAAATATACACACACACACACACACACACACACACACATATATATATATATATATGTGTAGAGATAGAGTAGTACATAATAGAGAAAACCATAAAGAGCTGTTTTTTCTTACCTGTTGACTGTTAAGCGATTGCGCATTCTGCATGACTTTATCTAGAATGCGCAGTATTATCTCGGCAGCCATTTCACGCTCCAATTGTGTGCCTTTCAGTTGCAAATAGGTGTCGAGCTGCAAAATAGGCAAAGGCATACTACAGCATCAGACAAGTGCCCCCAAATCGTTGCAAACCAAAAAAAAAAAGAACAAACAAACAAAAAAAAAAGTAAATAAAAATAAAACAGTGCGGAAGTGAAAGAAAAATACGGCCAACGGAAAGTCTTCACAGCCATTCGTTAGTTGGGAAAATTTGTGTGCGCATTAAAATGAAAAATTGTTGCCGTGCGGCCCAGTAAAGTTTTCTTTGACTCTAGTTGGCTCCGAAAATTGTGTGAAAAATAGCAAGGCGTTCACTCGCTCAGTTTCTCAATTTCTCCATTTCTCAGTTGCTCAGTTTCTCAGTTGTTCATTCGCCATTTTTTGCATTCGTTTGCGTGTAAAAATAGTTTGGCAAGCTTGTTTGCGGACTCTTTGGTCCTGTTACTCAAGTGGAGTCGGCGATGGATCTTCAGGTCCAGGTAGTTTGTAACACCATTGAGCCGCTTGTGCTCGTCTGCGTCGTGGCTTAAATGGGTTCAAGAGTTTTACGGCGTGTCCCAAGAAGCTATACTAGTTGTCTAAATTAAATTTTGGGCATAAGGAAGCAGCAAAAAACTTTTATTTTCTTAAAATATTTGCAATTTTACCAAATTGACGATAAATCAAATAAATTCATAAGTTTGGAAAAAACTGAACATAAGAGGAAATAAGCTAAAAGTAACATTTTATCTATGGAAAGCAACCTTTTGTTATTATTTAAAAAATTATTTCCTTAAAGAAAATTTATTGATTTTATTCTTTTTTTTAGATTCTTAAAAATACATTTAAAAAAATTATAAATTATTTGAAATTAGTGTGAAGTTCATGTAAATTTGCATATTTTAATTCATAATTATTCGTAATATTATTATAAATATCTTTAGGAATAGCTCACCTCGTGCAGCATGTCTATGAGGAAGCTCGCTTCGCCCGGCAGAAAGCTATGGCGTCGCTGGAGCGTGTACTCAAAGCAAGCCTTCAGGATATTCGACGAGTTGGTCTGCTGAAAGCCTGCACTGAGTGCACGGAATCTGTTGTAGATGAGCAACAGTTCATCGCGCACACAGCTTGAGAAGTCGGGCAGCAGCCAGCTGGAGTTGCCCGCATCCCGCTGCTCGCAGATGCGTCGGGAGTGACCCTCAAAGCCACGGGGGCAGTCAGTTATGATGGGTGAGCCGGGTGCACTGGTGGGCCAGTGGACGCCATAGCTGGACTCGGATGTGCAAACGTGGATGGCGTTGCGTTCGATGACATTGATGTACACACTCTTGGAGACTGGACGCACACTGTTGGACACGAGGCAGGCATACTCCGCTGACTTCTGAATGTTGTTGATTTTCAGAATGCTGCCATCCGGATAGAGATCCTCCCACATGGCCATCGCAGCATCCGACTGAAAGAGCACCCCATTCCGTGTCCAACTATATCCCAGCTGGGCATATCGCTTGATGTCATCGTTGCCCGGCGAGAGACAGCGCACTCTCAGCGAATCCCCTCGCTGCAGCGTCACACTTGCCGGATCCACGCGCAGACGTGGCGGCGACTTGATGTGGATGTGCAGTGAGCGACACTGCTCCACGCCCCAGTCAGTAACCTGCAAACATAGACCAGAAGATTGCCTTGTCAGGTGCTGTTTTTTTTTTTTTGGATTTACAAAGTTATGCCAGGCAATGCCAACTGATACAGGTCACAGAATGCCAAAGGCTTCCTCAGAGCAACAACAACCGCAGACTGCTTCCAGCTCAGACATACTTCGAAAACCCACAACTCCTGATAATCACCAGGGACACGAAGTACCATTGCTCGACCTGAAGATACTTACTTAAATTATATCAGAATTTATTTCTGAGTATTCCTCATAATACTTAAAAGGACCGACAAATATATATATATTTATTATATTATATATATTTTCTAAATTCGACACTAACTGTATATATTTAATTTACTTAATATTTAATTTAATATTACTCAAAGTAATTTTGTTTACACATAATTAAATAATAAAATAAAATAATAAAATTCACCTCGAGTTATTCACTTAACTTTTTATAGAATTTAAAATCTAAGCAAAATTGGCTGTTTGTGAGGATCATGTTGCACAATATTTGTCTGAGATGTGATTGATGTGATATATATATAATATAGAAAGGCTAGACAACTTTATTATACCCTGTTTACTCAGTGAGTGGGGAATATAACAACAGAACTGTTTGTACAAGCAGCCAGACAGGCAGATAGACAGATAGACAGATAGACTTGGCTGGTTGACAGTGTCAACAATTGTTGCCAGCTGCTGCTTGAAGCATTTACTAGAATTTAATATACTCATCTCTTTCTCTCTCTATCTCTCTCTCTCTCTTACACACACTGTGTACTTTGCTAGGCTGTTAAAACTGCTGATTGGAAATGACTTTGGCTGAGTGCGCGGGATGTGTTTGTGTGCAAAGTGGAATCAAATCCTTTAAGGCGCTTTGAAGTAGGGATTACACGTTGCTGTGGCTACTTAAAGCTGCAGCTTCATGTGGCAACGAAAATGTTGTGCAACTAGTCGTAGAGTAGTTCACTACGAAACTTTGTTGTTTGTAAATAGTCGCTTCGCTTGGGAATGCCTTGCGAGCGCATTGAGAATAAAGCTGAGGGATTCAAGCCTGAGGACAACGGCGAGCATTAAGATAATGTTGATAACAAATGATTATTATAGTAATGATGATGATGTTGTATGTGCAGTCAGTCAGTTGTGAGACAAACTTCCGTTTTAAATTTATAAAAAGCAGACAAACTAACGAGCAACGACGTCATGATCACACCTCGGGGTCTTCATTCCCTGCATGTGGCAAGCATTGAAGCTGCCATGGATGGGATGTGTGGGTGTGCGTGAGTGAGTGTGTGTGTGTGTGTGTGTGTGTTTGGCATGTCTGCTGCCGAGTAGAACTTTGTTGCAATTGAGCCGGAAACATTTGATAGACAGAAACTTTGGCATAACCAAAATCAAAGATTTTGCAGTTTTTATGGTATTTGCACTTTTTTACTTTTTTGCTTTGAATTTAAATTTTAAATTTGCGGCCGTAGGCGATAACAAACGCGTTGGCATTGTTTTATGACTGTGCCACGTCCACAAATCCTTGCCAGCCACAAAATCCAATTGGCAATTAATTCATTTAGCAGTCAACCAACACAGCAAAGCATTTTTATGGCCAAATGTGATTTTACGGTCGCCCCGACTGAATCTCAAAGTTGCGACTCATTAACAGGCAAAGTCGTTAAGCAGCACATTGTACGAGCACGGTTAATGTCATTTGGTCTTCTATATAAAAACCCCTCTCATTCCTCCCGCCAATATCCATCTAGTCTCTCTCTCTAGTCTCGGTCTCAATTTCTATCTAGTCAATAAAATTTGTGGCTGCTCTACAAAATGGTTCAAGAGCAACACTCATGCCACAAAAAATTTGCAATGTTAATGATGCTGACAGTTGAAAATATCTGTCTTTTATAGTCAGCTAGATAAAAGTCGCTTTACGATCTGCGAAGTGCATCGTCGAAATGAATTGTCAATTTAATATATTCTATGTCTATTTTCTCTATTTTTCGATTTACTAACAACTGCAGTTTGTTTCACATCTCCAATTGCAACTTTCGAGCATATAAAATAACATTCTCTTTATATGGTCACTATTTGTCAAGTATGTCCTGAGTATCACTTTCCAATCTAGTTACAAATTCTTAGTATTTTATTTATTTTAATTTTACATTTTTTATTAATTAGTGTTATTTATAAATCATTCTTAAAAGCAGTTTATACACAAGTAACATGTGCAGCATAAGAATATGTTGTGTTTGAAAAATATTAACTTGGGATGTCTATTCGTGATCAGCATTATGAATTGAAACTAGAACCATTTGAAGAATGTATAAATTTGGCCCAAAATCGATAAATATTTTTATATTTTGTGTTAAATTTTAGACTGAATGAAAGCCTAATCAATTCAGTTCCCTGGAGCTAATGAAGTAATTGCGATTTAATATAAATAAATAACTAATCATTTCGCTTATAGTCCCATGAGCATATTGCCATGTGTGTGTTTATGTGTGTGTGGGTGTGTGTGTTTGTGCCTGTGTCAATGATATGAATATGAAGTCCCCAACGACAAATTGACAGGCGCTGCCACAAATTATTGACTTGCCGCACAAACACGGCGAACCTTGAGGCAACTGTTAGCGTAAAGGCTTTATTCCTTTCAGTTTTAAGTCAACATCAGACCACAAGACGGCAACAATCAACCATTGGGGATTGTGTATTAGGCAAGTCCACAGAGAAAAAAAAATAGAAATGTGAAAACAGTACGTTTCAGAGGGGGAATATCCTTCGAGCTGCTAAAGAATCGTTGAGAGAAGGGCGAGTGCAACACTGTGCCGGAGCCAGCACTTGGCTTTGATCTGATGGCATCATTATGTGGACCACACAGCGACAGTAATAAGTGAGAGTCACAAGGCATTCCAAGGGCACAAAGCAGCTGTCAAGCTAAAAAGTGTTGGGGTGTAGCCAGCCAGCCAGCCCCATCGAATACCCAGAGCGAATCCCCTCGTGGTGCTTGGACAAGTCATTAAATACAATTGGCGCTGGGCTTTAAGAAAATGTTCGCTCGTTAACTCCAAATTCGACTCGTTGTGGCGCAACAGCTGCTGCCACAAAACTGAAATTGCAGCTTCAGCTATTTGCAATCTTGCAGTAAAAATGCAGCTTAAATTGTCGCAGAAAACCAATAAAAAGCATAATTTCAAACTTAATCATTTTATAAAAATAAATTCTCGTATTAATATTTTTAATATTCTTTGAACGAACCAAAAAATTTAATTTGAAAACTTAATAAATTAATAAATTAATAAGATGCGACGAATGATATTTAATTTACTATTCCTCAAACCTGGTAATACATTTTTGTTTATTTATGTATTTAATATTACCTTATTCCGTTTTTTTTTGTTTTTTTGTGCACTTGATTAGCTAAATTTGTATTTATTTTCTGAGTGATATTTTAAGCACATTGGACGACTAACTCTGATAACAAAGACTACTTCAGTTAAGTATGTGTCATGCCAGAAATGGCATTCGTAAGTCCCTTTAAAATGCCGACTTAATTTCCTTGGTAAAATGTTGGTTAATCTTTTTCATTTTGTGTTGTTGTTAATTCACTTTTTATTGACTGCGAGCTTTTGGCTTTTGGCTAAGTAATAAATTAAATTGCCATGCGTTAGGCTACCATATCAACAAAAACTCGTTCTGTCAGGCATCAGGGGGGGACGAAGACAAACCATTACAATCCTATCTAAAATGGCACGGATTTATTTTTAAATTTTCTCCTCTTTCTGTTCGTTGCCGAGTTCTTTCTTTGAGCTGAAATCTGGCTTTAATTAGCGAAAGTGAAAAGCGCACAATGTGAGAACATAACAAGAATAAAATAATACACAAATAAGGAAGAAATAATTTTGAATATAATTTATTTAGATTTTTGCGTTTAATATGCATTCAATTATATTTTGATCTATGAGTTACAAACAATTATTGTACTGTTCAGTATTTTGCGGATTTGACGCACAAATGAATCTTAGTAAATATCCGGGTCTTTTTCGGGTTTAGTAGCACTTACTAAGTCTTCAAGCTGTTCCAGCCCATTAAACCTATAATGTTGTGGTAAGTCAGTAACCATTTTTGTTTATGGCTTGGCAAATAATAGATTACGCAAATGGCTTGTAAATAATATTGACATGTAATACAACAATATCAAAGCAGCAGCAGGAAGCCACAGGACCTTCATTGTACAAAATATGAAGAACATGTTTTTGACATTGACGTGGGAAATTGTTTGTGTCATGGAGTAAGTTATAATTGGGTAATTCGATTAATAGGGTTAGCTACAGCTTCAGGTGCTTATAAATCAAATCAAATCACAAAACACACAGATTCTAGATTCAATATTATGTTATGTAATAGTTGGCTATTTTCATTTACCTTACAACTGTAGACACCCTCATCGATCCGACTCGCTTTGGTTACGCCCAAAATGGCCGTGTAGACATCTTTTGTTTCCGGTGGCAGCACAGTCGTCCATATTTCTCTGCAAAGAGCATTGAAATGTTTGACTTAGTATTTTCTATATATTTAAATCGCAATTGTAGTCAAACTGACAAAGTCTGTTGTCTGGCTGCTTTTGCTTTTGCACTTGATTGAGTCATTCGATTCATTTTCACACCCAATACACCCACATTATTCAGCAAATGAATTGGAGCGAATGCAGCTTCCCCGCTAATTGACCCACTAACAGCTGCTCACCTATCACTGCGGGGCTTAAAATTAACCCAGTAGATATGTGTGTGTGTGTGTGTGTGTGTAGTTGTGTTTATGTGAAAAATCATTGCAAATGTGAAAACAATCGCGGATGCTGCAGTTCGAAGTCAATTAGCAGGCAGCATGACTCGCTCTGAAATGCTTTTAAAAATGTTGTTGAAATACGTAGAAGAGGATTTGGGTATATGAGTAACTAGGTCAAAACACTAGTTGGCTGCCCACTCTATTTGACTGCCTTCCGGCCAGACATAATTAAACCATGTACATGTTCTTTTTTATACCCTAAACTTATTACAACTGGGCAAAAGGGTATAATAGTTTTTTGTAAATGTAAAGTATAAAGTATATAATAAAGTATATTTATTATTGATCATGATCAACAACCAAGTTGATATAGCCATGTCCGTTAGATTGTATGAATACGCGAATTTTAGAGACTATAAGGATTGAGACTTCAAATTTAAAATGTGGGTTCTCTCATAGACACACAAATAAATTTTATTTATTTATTATTATTAGTTATTTTTTTTATTGATTAACGATACATAAAACATTTTATTTCAGGGAATTTCGTAGTCGAGCTCACTCGACTACAAGCCTCTTAATTGTTTGAGTTAGTATAGATGCGCAATTCGATTAAGTGCACTCACTTTCTTTTTTTAGGAAAAGTAAGTTGGTCGAAATATCGATTTTTTTTGAGTGAGATAATAAAGTATACATACTTATACTATATATGCATATATATATATATACTAATTGCATACAATCGAATCTGTGTCTGTGAGTTTGGGTCAGTTTGGGCTTATCAATAAAAAATATGCGCTTCCTTTGTTTTTCTTCAGCACTTGCAGATTTGCTCACATTCGCCAATAGAGCTATAATTGGGTTCAGGGTATGTCATAGTCAAACTCAGTCGACTACATTATTCTTGCTTGTTTTGTTTTGAACTGTGCTCCTATTTTCAAATGGCGGTTAATTAAAAAAAAAGATGACTAAAGAGTAATTATCGAGACACACAATTGAGAGATACTTACAACATTGATTGGATTAAAGCATAAGATGAAATTATGTTAATCAATGAACAAATGTGCGGAACATATTCTGAACGCGTGAGTAATATAGATAATGACATTTCATCCCAACTTTACTTAAAGTTATAGTTGATTTTTACACTCTGATTTTGATAGTATGCATTGTACTATTAAATCGAAATTTAAGTTAAATTACTTTTAACATCAAATATCACAAATATGTCTATAAATATTGTGTTACATTTCACAAAAGATTATTTACATATTATTTAATAGTCTTTGATTTAACAAAATGTCACAGCTTAATGCGTTTAGTGTTTAACATTTAAATTGACTATTTTGATATTATTTCAGATTTTGTGTATTTATGTCAGTTTGTGCCTGTCATTCACAACTGTCGCCTGATTTACTATTTTATTTGTTTTTATGACAAATTTTGCTGCTCTTGTGCAATAAATAAAACTGTTTGATGACTATTTTATTATTACTAATGAATTGGAAGTTTTTTAATTTAGAGCATGTAAGCCAATAATCTTTTTCAACCTTATTTAAAACAAATAATAAGTGAATGATTTTACTTAGAAATCTACAAATTTGATTCCATTTTAATTGAATAAATAAATTTGGAAGTGTTGAAAGCCAAATAGAAAACATGTTTTCAGTTATTGGCCTCATCTATCTTATTCAATGCATCCCAAAATTGCTATTAAAAAAAATAAAAAAAAAGCAATTAGCCTTTTAGTAGTCAAATAAGAGTTGCTGCCATTAGCATTTGATAAGATAGCAAATAGGGAAAATAACTCAAATATTCGGAGACTATTAAGCGTGGTTTTACACTGTCTGTGAATTTTAGTGGCTACCTGAGCGCTGTTTGCTCCAAAACAGTTACTTAGCCAACAAGCTGGCCGAGGAAATGGGTAAAGTGAAAACACCAAGTCCTACTCCAAGCCAAATGTGAAGCTGGTGGCAAAACCAAACACTTGCAGTTCCTAAGAACTTAAGTGCTGTTTTGGGGCTTTAGGTGGGGAATGGGTGCTGAGTTCTTGGCAGGATGCGGCGCATCCTGGCGCATCCTGTCAGTTGGCCGTGCTCGAACGCTAGCTTAGTGAGTGCATTCCACTAATAACTTTTGCGCATGGATAACCATAAACCACAGCCGGGCCTCAACAGAGTGCGTCAAGCAATTTGCCCAGTTGCTGCGGCCAAAACTACGCTTGCAATAGCTAAAAGTGGGTGGTGGACAAAGCACTTAGCCCACAATTTGCTAATGGCTAACGGTGAAAGATTTCGCCAGCATACAGTGACTGTTCCAGCTACGCACCTTCAAAATCAATTAAATGCCAACGGAAGTAATAACATTCTGTGCAGGAAGTGCGTAACGCTTAAATGCAGCACTGCCGGCAACCGCAAAAACAGCAAAACTCATTCCTCGTTTACGGCAAATGAGCAACAGCAGCAACACCAACAATACCAACAACACCAACAATTCCAACAACACCAGCATCCAGCGAACGACCATCCAAGAAACAGACATCCAAACAACAGCAGCTCCAACAACAAGTACCCAACAATGACTATGACGCACAGGAAGCCTCCTCAAAGCTGGTTACTCCTCGTCTAATACAATTACATACTAAACTACTAAGCAAATACACACACACACCACACCACACCCCACACACACTCACACACATATACACACACTCACGTATATGGGGCACGAGCACAAAGATAAAATGAACAACCCAAGCAGCCACAACAGAATCCATCCGCACCAATAGAGATGAGCACGTGAAAAAGCAGCACATCAGCAGTTGGAAATCGATTTAATATGGGTGCTTTTGAAAATACAATAAGGATTACATTTATAAGAAATATCTAATAATATTATTGTATATATCTGCTATTTATTTATAAGAAGAAACCCTGAATAATATTAGAGATTTATTTTTTAAATATGATTGCTGTACAGCAAAAAAAAAACATTAATCGTTATACATATTTATTGTATTTCTTAATATATTTTTTTATAGATTCCATTTAATTATGAATATATACAGTCAATAAAGAAAAATATTATTTTTATAGATTTCACTAATTGAATTAATCAGTTGATTTTTAAATAAGCAACTCGCATCAGGTTTGCGACCCTTCTCTAGTAATATCAGCATTTGCAGGGTTCTTACTGAGCTGCTCGATTGTGTTTGTAAGCTTGTAGTTCGTGTGGAAGAGGCAGATGCAACGATAACTGCAGTGGCATGTGTGCACAAAAGTGTGCATGAGGTGGCAAGTGTGTGGGGCAATGTGTGCACGTACAGTTTCAGCCACATGTGTCGTTGTTGGCATGCAGGTTTGCTTTGATTCTTATATTAGTGTGCCTTTACTTGAAAGCTGCTGTGATTTTTGGACTCTGAACGAAACGATCCATAAAATGGCTTTAACCATAAAGCTAACTGAATCATCACAATTTTCAAATGTGAATGCCAATTGTGTGGTCGTAAACGAAAATGAGGCAGCTCGATTTGACAGACACACATCGTTGTGCATTTTTCTTCTTTTTTTTTTTTTAGCACAAAATATAATTATCAAAGGAACAAAAATATAATTTACAACACTGCGGTTTTACCCTTGAGAGTCGTAAATTTAAACGCAGAGCTGTCATTCGGTGTTCCCAGACAGTAAAACTTTAACGTTTACTCGTATTTTTAGTTGGTGTGTTGAATTTATTGGTTTTCATATGATTTGCTCAACGTTTTCCCTCGACTTTGATTGAAAAATGTGATGTGTAATAAAATAAGCCATACACACAAAACATACATACAAAACATTTTCCGAAAAGAACAACATACATGAAAAAACAGCTTGGTAGAACGAGTAAATATGCATAAATAAAAAACATATGTTAAAACCCAGACCCATAAAAATCAAAGAGACGAACAGTCAACAATAGCTCAAAGCTATCTTCGGGCTCGTTTCTCCTCTCGTCACATGGATGAATGGAAGCAAAGAGCAACATCACGGATTATATTTTTTATATGACCAACACCGCAAAAGCCTTTAGGCTTCAGTATACAAATCCAGTGCTTTTATGAGTTCATAAAATTGGCCTATAGGTGTTTACTCTGGCAGTATTTATTTATTTTATATTTTTCTATTTTTCGCGAAATACTCAAAAAGTATCGTGGGAAATTGAAATTGTGAACTTACTTTTCAGCTAAAGATTTTATGCAACGCTCGTTAATATGAATAAGTTGATATACATATATATATATATATATATATATATATATATATATATATATGCCTGCCTTTAAGCTGCTGAAACCCATAATCGTAACTTGATTAGAAATACGATAAATGGTCGCCTTGACAATTTAAGAGCTAAACAAATACGCACAGCATTTAACTGTTCGTCCTGTGTGTTTCCAAGAGCCATATAAAAACTTTATTAAACGCAACTATACATAAAAATAAAACGATGACAAAGTACGCGACGCGTTTTTAGTTTCGGTTCCAGTTTTGTTGTCCTGCCTCGCCGACGTTAGCATTTTTTTCTTCTGTGTTTTTTTTTTTTCCTCTTCTAGGCTTTGACTTGGGCTGAGCACAATTCACTTCAAGTTGTAACGAATTTCATTACAATCGTAACGAGAAAACGTGTCTCAACAACTAAATTGCAAATGCCAAAGCAGAGACAAAAATTGCACATAACTGTGCGAAATCCATGGCCAAAGGCTTGATTGGCTTTTTACAGAGGCGCAGCAGCTTTAACAGCTGCTCTTCAACAACATCGACTTAACAGCTGGCTGTTAAACATATGCTGCTCTGTAAACTGAGAAACGCTGTCAATTCAAGTTGCTGTTTCCTTAAAAAAAAAAAAATACCGCCCCACAAATTTTTGCTGGATTGTCATCCCTCAGTTGGTCTCCATTTATGAACGAATTCTCATATTATTTGCCCCTTGGCACATTGCTGTCATATTACGATTGTATATACGTATATGTGTATATATCTATTCTCATATACATATATATATATATATATTTTTTTTTTGTTATTGTTATGTCATGTCGGAATAGCACTTTTTGTTTAGGTCAAACCTGCGGCAGCATTTCCTCATTTTTTTTTTGCTGACAAACAGCTGCCTTTCCGACTCTGCCATTTTATTGAAATGTGTGTATAGGGACTGGCGGGGTAAGGGCACTTTTTGTCTGCAGAAGGATCTAGGTGTTAGTGAATTTTATTCAAATTTGACACTAATGAAATGGCACGTGACAGGCTTGTCCAAAGACATCGACAACATCGAAACAAATAAATATGTATTTTATATATATGCAGTTCATAAGGGAAAAAGTTCACACTAAATTGGAGAATATCTTCCAGAAAGGGAATAAAAGCCTAAAGCTAAAAATAAATAAATATAAAATAAATAAAAAATAAGAAGTTAAAGTATTGAATACGGATTTAAAATTGGATTTGAATAATAGCATGTTCAACTAGTTTTCAATAGAAAGTCTGTTCAATTAGTAAGTATTTCTTGGTTTGGGGGTGCTTATGATAAAGTCCTTTATTGGCATTAAATAAGTTTTCAAGAGCAAAGTCACAAAAAACCTTAAGACTAATGCTAATATAGTTAAAGATTCTATGAGCCATATTTGATAACGTTTATAACAATTTCACTAGGTGTTAACAAGAAAGTAATTAACAATTTGACTATTTTCTGGAATGGAGTTGGAGACTCCATCATTGAAGGTGCACGATTGTGTGGGTGAAGCATTGGCTTTGCCACGAATGCTGTCTGCGTCTGCTACTATTTCAACATCCTTTTCATTTAGCTTCTTTCAAGCTGAACGACCGACTCTGACGGGCTACACGCTGTGCAGGAGGCGCTTCTTCCACTTGCGGAGTGGACGCCAGGCACGCGTAACCGCCAGACGTCGCCAGCTTCATTTGTCCGTCGCTGTGCCAGCAGTCTCTGCCTCGCCACCATTTGGGGATGATGCGTTGGCCGCCGCCGCTTCCTCAATGGCTTTGGCCGCACTGGGATCCGCAATGCTGCCAAAATAGTTGCCCGTGGACTCAATCTCCACCACACGCTCAACGTCATCCAGTTTGGGTGGTGCTGGCACCGTCACCATCAGTATGCCATCCGCCGAGAATGTGGCACGCGCCTGTGTTGCATCATAGTGACGTGGCAGCTTATAGCAACGCGTAAACTCACGCGTGATGCACAACGGCCCCTGGTTGGCCCGCTCGTCTGACTGCTTGCCCTCGACGCAGATGGTGTCGCTGTTCTTGGCCTTAACCGTCAGCTCGGCCAGCTGGAAGTGATGCACGTCCAGCACCACCTTAAAGGTGCCCCGTCCCAGCGAATCGGGCTCTGTGCCCGTCTCAATGACCACGCGGCCTACCAAACAGGAGCCGTGACACCAGGCGCTGTCGTCCACCCGCAGATGGAACTCTCGGGCGCATACGTCCATCTCGTGGGAGAGATAGTAGCGACGCTGTCGACATTTCGGCTCACCCGCCGACCAATGCCTGCCCGGCGGAAAGTGATAATGTGCACCGCCGTGGCCGTGCTCGTGCTCGTGCTCCCAGTCCCAGTCCCAGTGTATGGGCATGGTTTTGGTTTTGATTCGTTCTTGTGTCCTGTTATATGGTGATGATGTGCGATGTGATTCGTTGCACACGGAGCAAACGCGTTGCTTTTTGGCTAGGTGCGCCAAAAAAACCGTTGTCCTCGGCTATCCTCCACCCTGCTCGACTCTTACTAACTAACTAACTAACTGACTAACTAACTGGCCCTGGCTAACTTAACTTAACTTACTGCACAGACCCACTCCTCGAGTGAGTATATGCTAAGTTATTCAAGACAAATTCGATTCGATTCTGGCCTGCGCCAGGCAGCAACTGCGCCAAGTCGCTTGTGAAATCATTTCAGTGCCTCGCATAAATATTTCAAGACTCCTGCAGTTGTCCCTCTCTCACCTCCCCCCCCCCCCTCCAACCAAGCAAGGGACGCATAAATACCGCCCAACAATGGCACAAAAGTAGAGCGACCCGTTAGTCGAATTGTTTGATCAATATATACAGTTTTTTTTTTTACTGTCAAGCGCAACGGTTGCAGCTTTTTTTTGCCAACAAGAAAAAAAGGCGCCAATGAGCTGGAAACAAGTTACCCGACAAGCCAAAAACAGTTATGCGATAATGCCCCAATAACATTATGAAGCAGCAACGCCAACGGCACCAGCAACGACAACGGCAACGACAACGACAACGACTTTATGCAACTAATTGTGGCATTGTCGCTGGACTCCAATGCGAACACAGGCATCGGTTCTATATACGCATTCTGGCAAATGAAACTAATGAAAATCGTGACCCCCATTTTGCACGTCTCTCATATAAGAATGAGTTTGACACATACATGACATGGATGTTCATGTGGAACAAATACAGGGTGCTCCATTCCAACTTATTGTTCAATAGCAACATTAGTATTAAAGATAATAACATTTCTGCTAAGAAATTAATATTTAAATTGAGAAAGATTTTAAATATATTTAAATATATAAATTTATCAATATCAACATTAATTTTTCAATTGGAAACTAAGTATTGTAACTATGTTAATTTTATCAGTGCTGATCAAAAAATGGATAATCTTGCATGACTTTATTTTATTTTATATTAACCAGACAGGAACAGTATCAAATTGAAGTTTCAAATCAGAATCATTAAATCTCTAGGAAAATGACAACTGGCCAGAGAAAGAGTTAAAACTGAGCTTTGTGGCGACAACTTTGGTAATTTTTATTGTTCTAAATTGTGCAAGTTTATTGGAGTGATTATTCGGACACCCTGTATGCGAGATACACAAGAAAATATAACAGATTCCGGGTACAAGAAACAACAAACAAGAACACATTGAGTAGCATTGTCCTAGACATCGCTGGTGTTGTCAAGACATTTGCCATTGCATTATTGTTGATATTGTTGCTGGTCCCGGGTTGAGCCAATTTGTAAAATAACGTAATACATATTTATATATATATATATATATATATATGTATATGTGTGTGTGTACTTTATGCTGCTTATGTCATACTGAGGGTCAGACAGTGTTGCAGCTTGGCTGGTGAAATTGAATTTCTTTTGCCAGCTATTCAGTTTGACAAATTTTTCGCAAACGAGCCAAAAGTGACTACAGCTTGACACAACAAAATGGCAAATTGTTGTGTTCTCAAATGAAACTGGAGAGATTTTTAACAGATTGGCTGCAATGTGACAAGTGAAAAGAAGGAAGTCCCAAGTTTGAAATTGCACTGACAGGTTTCTTACAAAGTATTTACTAAAACAAAAGATCTTTCATCAAGCGATTTAATAATAATCCAATTTATTTTAAGTTAATTAAAAGTGTCGAAGCAAAGACAAACTCTGCTAACTGAGTAAAAAGCAACGAGTCAAAAGAAATACTGGATTAGACTTTAAGTAACCTCTTTATTAAAGATTTTTTTTTTTTTGCAATGTTTTGCAATTTAATAAAAATTATGCAAAATTCACAGCTGACTTCCATTCTAAAATATAATACAATATTTATGATGTTTTATTAAGTAAATTTGCTTGATTGAATTGCTCTCTTGGATTTTGAAATTAAAACGAAAAAGGCAAAGACTACAAGTTATTCATAAGTACATCAAAGAAATCATCTTGAATATGTTAATTTTCAAGCCAAAATGCAAATGACGATGTGTTTTGGTAAATTTCCTTAGTTTTTTTTTTTTTTTTTTTTTTGTATTTTTGCCGCACGTGTTTGAGAAATTAACATGTGTCTGCGATAAGATTACCAGTCAAGTTGTATTGCAATTTGGATTCAGTTTGATGCGGTTTACAAAGCGATGAACAATTGAAAACAACTTCTCGGATTCAGTTAATGTTCAGTTCAAAGGAAAAAGGACGATAATTCTATTATGGGGCCATTCAATTGAAAAGCCAGCAAAGTCGAAGATTGTGTAATTTTATGTGAAAGCAACTCGATTACGGCTTAAATAAGTGAGTGTTAAGCGGAATTAATTTCCAATTATTTTGTCCTTAAATATGTAAATATTATTTATTAATACAATTATTTAACTGCGACTGAGAAGTTTATTTATAAAATATAAAATCGATTGGGAATTATTTGTTAAATGCCCGGGGCTACACTCTTAAGTTATAACTAATATCGGCGACACCTTAAAGGAAACTTTCCTCCCCACTGTCTCTCTCCTCAGTTGCCATGTGGAGAGACGCACAAGCAAAGGGCCAAGACAATTAGAGGCAAAATTAATGACCCTAAAACGGTGTCTACCTCTGATTATTCAACATACAAATGTGAACAGACTCAGTGTGTGTGTATGTGTGTGTGTAATGGAAGGAAGGTTGGAGAGGGGGTAATAGAATAGTGGGGTGTTGTGTAAGCTAATTAAAGTGTCGGCCTTGACTAAGTTGTGATAGCTTAGGGATGCGTTAACGATGTGATTGGAAAGTAATTACATTAATTACCCAAAACACAAGCTGAAACTGAAGCTATATTGTCGATTGAACCCTTCCTAACTGGGTCAGAATTTGGCAGTTAACGTCTTGTCTTACAGCCATTTTAACAATTTACAGCTGGAATTGGAGTACCATTTAGCAGGTGTATGCAAAAAAAAGCTGTGTATGAGAAACTGAGATAATAAATAACACATTTTATATTGCTGTAAGCCTTTAAGCTGTGTGGGCTTTGAACTGACCCATCAGTCGAGTGAAATCAAGCATTAAAAATTCACTTACTTCCGGTTATTTTAGTACGCAAAGTGAAGCCCAGCTACTAACGAACGGGAATGGGAACCTGAATGTAGATGGGGAGGTCAAGTGACCCAATGCTTAGTCGCTTGTGTAATGCGAAGTTAGTAAATGTCCAAATGAATGACTTCACTTGACTTTAGTTTAAAATATTTACACATATTTTGCACCCAGTCGTCAAATGTGTGTGTTTTTGTGGCTTTCCCTACAACAGCAATTTTTTACACATCAATGCGTTTCACTCGTCCAGCGATGAGGAACACAAAAGACACACACATAATTTACTGTTCTACTATTATATTTAAAAGTTTGTGCAACACTCATCAATTTATTAAAATTTTGTTAATCAAAATGTGTATAATTTGTAATATTAAATTCAGATAAAAATAAGTAAAATCTATTTCCTTATTTTACTTAAATCTGCAATGCGTATGAAATTGGAAATTATAATATTGCTTTATACCGATGTGTATATAATAGTTGTAATAATAATATATTTACACCTAACTAAAAAATATAATTGAATTGATTATAATCCATGGGAACTTTAATCATGAAAATATGCTCTTCTCTGTTGTTGCCACTACTCGAAACATGCATTAATTTGGCACTATAGTTCTCAACCCCTCGAAATGATTGTGCAACAAAGATGAACATCGAGCTTTGAGGGGCCCATGTTGCCCCGGGAAATTGTCAAGGCTCTACTGTGGCCCGTTAGTTGAGGCTGAACCTAAGCCTGCAGAGGCCCCAATAGTCGAGCAGTCGTCCAAGTAACAACCCCTCGTTAGTTACGGCCATATGCTTTTTATATAACATGTATAGTTAGGAAGACAAGGATAAAGATTAGGGGAAGGGAGCATCATTTGGGTTTGTTTGGAGTAGTGGTCGTATACCTACTGTGTGTATGCCAGACAGATGGGTTCTGCCCTTTCATTTGGGGTGGGGAGGGGGTTTATGATCAATCATTTGCCTTGGCTGACTGCGGTTAGGATGGTCCATCCACCAGAACCTGGCTAGCTGCTGCGAAGCATCCCATCGCGTCGCTGACAAATCTTTATCTGTGCCCTGACTTATTTATCCTTTTTGGCCGTTTCATTTTTATATATTTTTCCAGGGCTTTTTATGTCATGTTTATTGATGTGTAAAAGTCATAAAGTCAAATTGAACACTTGTGCTGGCAAAAGCCAACAACCATCCCACACCATCATTCTAAAAATATATCGATCAACCCTCGGCGCAGACTCTTATTACAGTTTCAATTTTTTTTTCCCAACCAACATTTTATATTTTATTTGATTTTAAGAAAAAATGCAGAGTCAAGCAATTTATGAGTTGGAATATGCTCTACACGTGAAGAAAACATATACATAGTTTCATATAAGACAGTTGCAGGGTATATTTCAGTCGGGTATTCGCATTAAGTTTCCAGTTTATTGGCCGTATTTGTTTTATACTCATAGTTTTCTATTTGATTGGTCAACTGTGATGGACAGCTGTGAAAGGGACACAGTTGCTCTTAGGCTGGGGCAGGGTTAAGATTAAGATTAGGATTGAACATACCTCGTTGCCTTGGTGGCGTTTACAGCGGCGCCATCTTTGAACCACTGGAAGTGCATGCGTGATGAGCCCTGGGCGGTGCAGGATATGATAAATTCGCTCTCCTCGCGTACAGCTGCCTGCGGTTGATTGACGCTCAGATCCTGCAACGAAAGCGAACCACACACACACACACACACACAGTTTCAGTGAGACCACAATGTGTACACTAATTAGACGGACGCATTGAAGTCGGATGATTATTGGTGTGTTCCGGTCCCACGGCGCCTGTCAAGCGACACAAATGCTGCACTGTGTCGTTTGGCAGCGCCGGTGAGGTTTCCGGGTTGTCGGTTATGTTAATGCAACCTAATTACGGGCAGTGGCGGTCAGGTCTCCTGATGACCGTCTGATGGGGCCAATTGTTCATACGCTTGCCACAATTAATAAATAATTATATTCACTGTTTGCCAGCCAAGTGGCTACTGGCTAGTGGCAAGTGGAAAATTCCACATTGTTGACATGTTTATGCACATATTTATTTACATTGCACTTGCACATTCATTTGTTGTAGTTGTTGTTGTTGCTTCTTCCATTGTTATTGCATATAATTATTTGTATTGTTCTTACTGAACCTGCGACTGCCACACGTATGTGGCAACAGTAAATAAATTAATGTTTTCATTTATAATGAAAATAAAAATGCAGACACTTTCACGTATGAAAAGTTCGCATTTCTAGACAGATATTTTTTTTTTTTATTGTTAATAAATACAACGGGGAGCAAAGATCAATAATGGAATTATTCAATTGATTGATTGAACACGCACAGCTTAAGTCATTTATGACTTTCAAAAGTGTCAAAGTGTAAATTTAATGACATTTCATGAAGTGAATATTGAAAAAGTTGCACATGCAAATGGAGCCCGTTTTACACTGATTGAGAATGTTTATAAAATCGCGCATTTAACTTTTCTCATTAAATTTTCTTAAAGTAATCCTTAAAATGTATTTGGTAGTTTGAACAATATGTTTTCTCTTTTTTTTTATATATTATTTATGTGCATTGCTTGTAGTAAATTTATGTAGATATTTATCTTTTTATGTAATTTAATTCCCAATCTTGACTACTCACCAACATATTTAGCGGTGGGTTCTCGTCAAAATGATGAAAATTTGAGACAAGTGTAAAGTTTCCAATACGTCCACGTTCCACCATTCGAGTGATGGCCTCCCGAATGCGCTGTGAATCGCCTTTGATGCCAAAGAAATGAAATGTTATATCCAAGCGATCTGTGGTATTGGATATTAATTCCAGATCGCTTATTTTTGTTATATTGAAGTTGCGCAAGACGCGTGTCAACTGCAAATGAATGATTGAATAGAAATGTTACTTAATTATTGTTATCATAAATTTCATTGATTTATAAGCATTTTTTCTAAAAATACAAACACAAACTTAGGAGTCCATTATGGCCAATTGACAACATATCGATTTCTGAGCCAATGGCATTTATTGTTATTACCCAGCTAACATTGCTTTTTACCCAAACTTGAAGCATACAGCTTTTGGGATATGGTTTGGTTTAGTTTTGCATTCAGCTTGAAAGCTTCCTTAAATCATTCGAAATTAATGATAATATATTCAAGTAAATGGAAATAATAAAAATTGCGCACAAGCTTAAAAAAAATTTGTGATAAACGGCAAAAGGTAATAAGTTGCTGCCATACAATTTGTGAGCTAAAAAAAAACTTGAAAGGAAATATCCTAGTTTCTTAGAATTCAAATTTAATACATTTGCTCAATTTAAAGTCACCCAACTTTGAAGGCTAAATATTTTCCATTGTGCTGTAATATCACAATTAATTTGAGTTCAAACTTAAATAATCATTCATCAATTTGTTGCTACTTGAAGAATATTATATTTAGAAACTCAAAAGGTGCCTCTTCTACGCTTGGGAGCACATTAAGTGCATTTCATGTACATATTCTTTGGCTCTTCGCTTATCTAGCCAACTAAAAGTGAAAAGTTTTTCCTTTTTCCCGTTGCAATTGGCTATGAAATGCAATTTTGCCTTTGCCTAACGAAAGTTTTTCTCATTTTTTCTCAACAATGCACCACCCTGTGTCATATTGTGGGGCAAGAGTGGGTTTATTGTGCTGTGGCAGTGTCTACCCTATCCCTATTCAAATGATTATGTATTATGTTAAGGTCTTTTGCTCCGGCTGGTCGTTGGTTCCGTTCCGAGGGTCATTGCTCTCTGGCCACAAGTTTTTAAAAACTTGTGAAGTGTGTGGCAGCAACACTGAACCACAGGACTGAAACTGTCTACTTAAATATTAATATTATTGAGCTATCTACTGTTCATGGTGCAGGCCTTTGGAGTCAACGAAATGCCACTTTTTTTTTTTTTGCCGAGCCAACCGCGATGTACGTAGAAAATTTTTCCAAATATTTGCAGACACTAGGATGGGATAAGAGTTGCACTCGTTCGTTGTAAGCTGGTAACTGTCACTAGAAGTACTATTAACTTGGCAAGTTAAGGCCAATATGGTAACGCTTCATTTGCCACGAGAGCAGCATAAAGCGGACGACCAAAAAGCTGAAACCAGCACAAATGCAATTTGAGACATTTTCACTGGGTAAAATGTGAAAATGTTCCACGAACAGATGCAAGTACAAAACCTACCTAAAAATTAAGAAAAATGCGATGGGAAAAGAAAATGCAAAAGGAAACACAAAAAAAATAGTTTAGTCTGGAAGACAAAACTTGAAAGACTTTTAGTTATTTTAAAGTTAAGCTTTAAATTAGGATAATGTTAATTTTAAGCCATTTCGTGATCTTTAAAGAAAAATTATTTCTCTTCGGTGTTTGATCTACTAATGTGAAGTATTTATTAAAATATATGTTATGCGCCAAAATTAAATATTAATTGAGAAAAAGAGTTTCTTTGATTACCGCTTAAAAATATTTTTAAGCATTAAAAGCCAACGAAAAATATATTCATATTATAACTGCACAAAAATTATTTTTACGGCTCATCTTATATTTGAGAAAGTGTATAGTTTGAAATTTAAAATTGAGCATAGGGTATCTTCCAGCAGATTTACTTCATTTGTGTTGTAAAAATATATCTGTAACTGTTATGAACAGACAACTGAGAACAGTGGAACTCCCTCAAGTATTATAGCACAATGTATGAGCTCCATGTGCTCTAAACAGTTGCAGCTCTAATGTGCAAGCACACACACACACAAACATACACATACACACAAGTCTCATGTTGCACTGCGAAAGTCAGCAATTAGCACTTTTAATTAACACAACATTAAAGCATTTCAAAATGTAGCAGAAAAAGCAGAAAATCTTTAAGACACTGCAGGAGGAGGCCAGCCATGAAATCAAAGCTGACAACATGAGAAAATTGCCTTTTAGAACGTTTCAAGAAGTTGACTTCAAGGCTGTTGCACAGTCAGCCGACAGGGGAAGATGGAGGGCGAAGATGTGGGAAGTGGAGAAACTTATACTATGAAAGACGTGGCGGCAATCAGCCATTTATTGGTAATTATTACAATATTTTGGTTCACGCCTTCGAAACGTG
The DNA here is from genome assembly GCA_035042045.1 of Drosophila melanosoma. NCBI lineage: Eukaryota > Metazoa > Arthropoda > Insecta > Diptera > Drosophilidae > Drosophila > Drosophila melanosoma. The sequence goes on along the minus strand of JAWNLY010000183.1, from coordinate 1,977,271 downwards.
CTCAGCATGCCGCTGCTGCACTTGAATTGTGCTTCACTTTGGCTTTTAATTATTTATTATTATTATTATTATTATTATTAGTATTATTACTTTTCGTTTTTTGTGCACTTTGTAATTATATGGCACAAGTGCAAAAGTAATGCAATTTTGTTGCTCTAATTAGTGCTCAACTTTCGCTCAGCCTTAGCGGGTGGCATGATCAAATTAGCTGCCACCGTGCCACATTGTTCGACAGCGCACAAATATCAACAATACTGTGAAAAGGAGGGATTGCAGCATTTAAGTGTTAAGTAAAGCCCGAAACGTTTCCGAGTATCCACTTCAGCTGCGCCCGTCAACGTTGTCGACGCCATGCAACTTCACTTTACGTAAATATATAGTTACGAATTAATTTAAAAAGTGCGAAAAAAAATAATTAACATTATGCTAGTCGAGAGGGCTCGACGAGTAGATATCCTGTCTTTAAATCACTACCTAAGTTCACTTCAAAAGAAAACACTTTTTGTAGATTTATTTGTTAAATAAGAAGAATGCTAATAGATTAGAATGAAATTTCTTAAAAATCTAAAGTATTATTATAATCAGATATTGATCTATGAAACTGAGTTATTTATCGAAATAAATAATTAATCTGCACACAGTATTTTAACACTGATATTCAATGTTATATATAGCTATATAGACTCGGCTGTCGAATCTGAATAGGAATATATACTTGGAGGGAATTACTTCTATAGCCTTATAGCCTTTTTTTTTTACCATTTTGTACAGTTTCAGGGTATAGAAAGAAAAGCGGAAAAGACAACACCCAAACAGTGGGTAAGAAAATAAATATTTTCGGTTAATATAAAAGAATTTCGCGTTTGCGTTGTCCTCTTTCCACGTTATATTTTTTTTAATAAATATTGTTTTTTAATAAATAAGTGAAAACTGGCTGGGGGATGGGCAGAAAATGTGCAACAGTCAATGTGCTGCAAAGTGGTGTTGAAAGTTCAGAGAAGCGTGCAGTCCGACGGGTTTGATGGGGGAAATCGGAGGAACAGACTGATCCTGTTGGACTCCTTTGCTCCGCTGTCATACGGGCAGAACGCCTGTTTGCGCCTGTTGGGAAAAATTGTTCAAGTAAAAGCAGAAAAACCAAAATAAGCACATTGTTCGCTCAAAACTTTCAACAACGGCTGGCAAGTTGAGCTGATTTTCCTTTTAAAATGCTGCTTTCAATATGAAATGGCAAACAGCTTTAAATAGCTCTTGCTGTGATTTATTTCATCTTGCCCATTGAGATTTATGCAATATCTCAACCAAGTTGAGTCTTCTTTTATTAAAATTAGAATTATTTTATTTTAAATATAATTTATTATTTTTGACTTGTATCTTAAATGTGATTTTTAAACTTGATTATTTACATTTATATGTCTTTGAAGATGATATTAGTTTTTCAGTAGCATTTGCATGATACTAAAATATTTAAATAGCTTTTAATTCTTAATAAAATACTTTATAAAGCTTAAGCAGTATTAAACGCGAATTTTTCTTTAAGGGATTATGTTGTGAATCAAAGTCTCCTTTGGCCTAAAAGTTGAATCTATCACAGTTCAGTTGCTTATCTGGTTTTGCTTGCATCCTGCACACAAACAGGTCCTGGCAGCTTATGTCTTTAATCCTAGACTGGGACACAGCTTGACTACCAACTTCTTGCCAGCTGCCATTATTCGTATCATTTTCATCTCAACTCTGGGCTAATGGCGTTTTAATTTCAATGTCTGACAGAGTGGAGAGAGCAGCCTGGTGGCTGGAAAAATCAGTCGCCATGAGATTAACGTATGTGTGCTCAGCAACAGTGATAAAGGAATATTTGCAATGGAAATACCGCAAGTGAAATAATTAAGACAAGAAAAGTATAAAAAGTCGAATTAAAAAGCGTAGCACATTTAAATTAAGCTACAGCTGAAAAGAGTGCAACTGCAACGAGTTAACAAAGTCTGCAACGGAATACAGCCAACAACTACAACAAAAAATGTTGCAAGACATTTGATGTCAACTTTGTTTCGGTTTTTGCAAGTGACAAAATTTTTTTTTTGGTCATTACCTAGCTGCAAACTTGCCACCTAATAGGGCTTAACTGCAGAAAGTTGAAAGTTTAGAGTCGTCAACGCAGACTAACTTTCCCGAGGGTCCTTTAATTAATCAAGCTGAAAGTTTCTTGTTGTTTCGAAAACTTGTAATTCCATTGCGAAATCAAAAGAAAAGCGATTTTTAGTTATAATGTAATTAGGGAATCGTAAAAAGGCCAGTCATAAATGTAAGTATAAAATAAACAAAACTTAATGTTGACTATAAAATGTACAAATTTAAAGAGAGCAAATGAATTTCTATTTGACTTTTGAGTAATTGCAACTTTATGACTAACCCTCGCTTGCAATGACCTCAAGAAATCAGCTTGCATTTTGACTTTGACAATTTGGCATCTTTCGGAGCTTGCCAAGTTTTTGTGCTGCTGACTACATTTAGGCGTCGTATCTAAAAAGGCGTCTTTTATGCTAATGTACTCGGCCTGACTGTAACTATCCAGTACAGTACAGTATACACACACACTCTCCCTCTCCCTCTCTCTCTCTCTCTCTTTATCTGTGTATTGCCACCTTTTCCGAGCTAAAGCACACAATTTGTAAACTAAAATGGCCACTTGTCTATCTTGCTTTTAGCCATTCACAGTTTTGTTGCTTGCTTGCCACAACTGAAAGCAGCCAAGGGGAAGCAGCAGCAGCAGCAGCAGCAGCAGCAACAGCAGCAGCATCTAAAGAGGCTTGGAATAAGGGGCATATCATCCCAAAAATGCCGGGCGTTGTCTTCCTAATCGTCGTGCCAACGGCGAATTTTGAACGGGAGTTGATTTACGGTAAGTGGGAAAACGCGCCAAATTGAATAAGCGCTGAGAGCTAATTAAATAGAAAGTTACAAATTTGTTTGCCGCTCTCGTCGAACAAGCTGCAACAAATACCATGCCTACTAGTGCAGAATATGTCCAACACCCAGCAGCCTCCTCAACACCTCCTTTACCAACGACCAAGGTACATGGTTCTCCTCTTCATGTGGTGGTGCTTAGGCGCGTAATTATGTTGTTTAGTGGCGTTATTAATTACTTTATGACATCGTAAAAGTATAGAACTGCTCTAACGGTACCTAAAAGCATGCCTCGAAAGTTGCCCACAACACACCAACACACACACATACGTGATATTTACTTTTTTCCTCGACCCTTTAAAGAGGTTTACACGCCAACATTTTGCTGTCTAAAAATTGAATATTAAATTTTAATTAGCGAGAATGAGAGGGGTTAAGTGTTAACATGTGGAATGGAGGCGCAACACGAAGCTGCGGCATGTTTATTTACTGGCAAACGGGATGTGTAAACATCAAGTTCCCATGCAAATTAGGAGTTAAAGTTTAGCTGGCATTCAAGGGGCAGCTCCTGGAATGGGGTCAGGGTGGAAGTGTGGCAAAGCGGTCATGTTCAAAGCAAACGATGTGAATCTTAATCAAATTTGTTGGCTGTATACAAGAACATCAAGTTAATTTTCTTTTCTTTTCTTTTTTTGGTTAAGCTATTACAAAATACGATTGCGTTACTCTAAATTTAATTTAGCACCTTCGCAATATGCAATTTAAGGAAGTTGCCCAGAACAACTCATTTTAATTTAAAAAACTTAGCAAATTTAATTGAGTTAAAGAAAAATATCTATGAAAGCAGAATAAATATTGTAGAACATATTAAAATTAAGGAATAATTAAATTCTTAAACTTTTATTTTTATTGCTAAATAAATTAAAATTCCATACGAAAAAGCATATCAATTCTTGTCAAAACTTTAACAATCAAGTGTCATTAGGGCCACTGGGACATCAAGTTAATTTATCATAATCAAATACAAAAATGTCAACAATAAAAACCTATCAAGAACCATTATTTATAAAACAGTAAAAAAAAAACTTAAATAACATTAGTTTATCTGGTTCTATTTGTTTCGATTATTAATCAAATATTTATTTAAAAACAACGCCGCACAAATAAAAGTGGGACAAAGCCAGAGCCATCAATGGGAATCATCATTAATTTTGTTTGTCACCATGTTGAGGTTTTTGCTGATAATGACAATGAAGCTTATGAGTGAAAGATAGAGAGAGAGAGGGAAACAGGTGGGAGGAGGAGGGTGTGGCAACTGCTGCAGGGCGTGAACAAAGTTGCGCATAGTAAAAGTAAAATAAATGACTTTTTCTAATGCAAAAGTAGGCAATGAACATGCGTTGACAACAGCTTAAGAAGTGCAAAACCAACTTTCAGGCACAAAAAAACCAGAAAGATGTTAAATAAAATGCCAAAGTACCATCGAACATAGAAAAAATAGAAAAATAAACCAAAAAACTTGACGTGTACATTTTTGATACTTGTGTCAAGTCATTGAGCAATAGGCTGAGGTGTCTGGCATAAATCACGGAGCTCATTGCCATGGCAAACCCAAAGCATTTCCCAAATTTGCAAAGTCTTCAAGTTCAGCATGGAGAAAGAGACAGAGCGAGACAGCGATACAGAGAGGGGGAAAGAGAGGGAGAGAGAGTGGCGAGTTGGCCCTGAAATGTTCTTGGCAACTTATGGCAAAAATTGATGCTGTGCCCTGCCCTAAGCTTATTTGAGCTTTATTTTGGCATTTGTCAATGCTTTGAGACTTATACAGCATTTCGATATCTGTCCCCCCCCCCCCACACACTTTCATTCCAACCTATAATAAATTGAGATCCCTTGTGTGGTTTTTATGTAGGCTTTGATTTGATTTTATTTGCTTAGCTCAAGTGGAGTTTAGGCCTACATGGCAATCTAAAGTTTCTTAATTAATTGCAGCAAGGCAAGCAAAAAACAAATATTAAATTATTAAATGCGAAAATGCGAAAATGTTGTGGCAATAACGTTTGCATAAATTATTTAATTAACGGCGGCTGTTTGAGAATTTCAGCCATCAATTTAATTATCGCAGTTTATTGCGCTATGTACACGTACTGTGGTCAAATACATTTTAAATAAGGCTTAATTCTTAGCCACTCGGGCGGAAAGTAAATATTTACAAAATGCTTAGTTGAATGACATACCAAATTTCGTTAATTGTAAACAAAATCGTACAATTATGTGGAATTTCATAAATTATGCCTAATTTAAATGGTTGCTGTGCAAACAAATAAATATTTCAAAACATTTTAAAATGTATTTGTGGTAATTTTGGAAACCCTAAAATTCACAATTTAAATATACACATTAAATAGATTGTTACCACAAAATAACAAACTCACTTAGTACTAAAATTAGAAAAAATCTTTATATTTATGAAATTGATTTAATATAAAAAAATAAACTTTTGTTAAGAAAATCTAAACAAAAATGTTTATTGAGAACATTTGAATACTAAATTAATCTTTTTTATTAAAAATGTCATGTATTATTAATTCAACTATTATTTTAAGGTAGTTCTATATATTTGCTCAGCTTTTAAGGTAAATGTTACTTTAATCACTCATTGAACAAAACAAGTGGATTTTTCTCATTTTGTGTGGCAAACAACAAATCCAAAATCCAAAAAATAAATTATTTATTTTTGTATACAAATGAAGAAGTACTTCTAACACTTTATTATTTACTCGCAGGCACTTCAAATCATGCTTTATCTGAGTCGGCTAGTGGGGCTGTGGCTGTTGGCCATGCCCATCACCCAGTGAACAGTGGTAATAATAATCTGAACATCAATCTTCCGGAAAATAACAACGCAATACTGCGACTCGAAGTTGAGTTACGTGACAAGAATGTGCCCAAGTATAGAAGCGGTGGTCGGGGTGGCGCTGGGACTGGTCGTGGTGCTGCCGCCACACGTGGTACTGCAACGGCGGCTGCCAAGAGGGCATTGTCAGGCGAAGGAACAGCTGGTACTGGTGGAGGCACAACAACTGTGCCACTGGACAGGCAAAATTTAGTGGTGCCGCTTGAAAAGGTGAGTCCATTGGGCAGCTATTGCCGGAGAAGCCTGTGGAAAGTGTCTTCACAGTGGAAAGTGTCCCTCGTAACACTTAAAGTTGACTGTTGTTGTGTGTCTGTGTCCTGGATGCACTTAACCAGAAGAAACGTGACTGAAGCACACTGCATGCTTAAGGGGTGCGCGGAGAGCGAAAAGGGAGACCAAAAGGGGTGGGGGAGGGGTCTGGTCTTAACAATGTAAAATGCCAACTGAATTGTCTATGTGTGCGGTTGACTGGTTGATTGGTTGACCAATCGCAGAGCTCAGCTCATGCGATGATTTTGATGAATGAAGGTCAGCAGCTGGCAGTTGGCAGTGACAACTGAGTCCCAGGCAAATAATCAGCAATATAAGGCAAGATGGCAACTAAAAGATTGATGACTGCCGGCTTTAAAGGCGGCATTAAGACACCGATGGGGATTTTGAACTGTAACCGGTACTCAACTGGAAGGCAATCCAATCAGATGCATAGATTAAGTCCAAGCTATTGTTTATTGAGATCCATTCGCCTGCCTGTTATTGTTATTGTTGTTTTCATTTTGCTTGCCAGGTACTTGAGGAGTTACTTGTTAAGCTTGAAATTGAGCACGTTACTTGGACGACAAGCAAAAAAGGTTATTTCCATCACGTCGTTTTCCCGCTGCAAGCCGGCGATGCCTGCGAGACAACACTCCACTGTCTAACGGAGCTGGGTATTGGCACTAAATTGAATTCCAGTGTCAGGTAAGTTGAGACATTGAAGGGCAACGCCAAACGCCAAACGGCAAACGGCAAACGTGCCGGGCAAGCAAACAAGTCGCCACTTTATGCAACAGCTGCTCTGGCACTCTCTCTCTTTCCTCCCTCTCTCCCTACTCCCTCTCTCTTTGCCACTACTCGGTTAGTTTTTAATAAAAAATTCAGCGTAGCTTCAGCTCAACAGTTGTAGTTGTTCAGGTCTTAAGGGCTTGGCTAACTCGCCCAAGCAAGTTCATATTTTGATTGCCTTCAGGCCAAAATGGTTGGAGTGAAAAGCTACAAATAATGCTGCATCTATAGATGAAGTCTGGTCTCAAATCGGATTGTTTTGCACAGAAACGGGTTAAAAATGGGAGGCTATTTTTTTCTCAAGTGTAATTGCAGTGTGTGGTAAAAGAGTAATAAAAAAAAAACGTGTGCAAATAATCGCTACTAAGCAAAGTGCAAGCAATGATGAAGTTGAAATTGAAATGGAGTTGGAATAAGAGTTGCAGTGCTAAGTACCTAAAAGTTGAGAAACGTTAAGTCAATTTAGTTGAAAGTGCAAAATATTGACATATATATATATATAGTCAAAATGTCGAGTGTAAGTATAATTAAAATAAATAATAGCAGTCATTTTTTTATATTATAAGTATAAGTATAATTAAAATAAATATCAGCAGACATTTGCTATATGGCATACTCAGTTTGAAAGTTAATATACTTTTTTATATATTATATATATATAATTTTTAATAAAATTATTAGAGAATTTGTAACTTAATTTACTGAATTATATTTAAATTGTTAATAATGTGAGTAGAGAATTTATATTTTTAAATATACATAAATAGTTGAATATACAAAAGATAAACATTTATTCCATTCCAACAGTTTTCATTCTGTATAAGCAACAGCAAAAGTGCTAATTGAAAATATCCGGCAAGTTGCAAGAGGTGTTGCACCCCACCCCACCTTATATCCTGGGACTGAATTAAGCAACAGAGCTGGCTAGGAATTAAGCAAATACAATCAAGTGTCTTAAGTAGCCCTACGAAATAAATGAAAGATGAACTGGCAAAGAACAAAAGACGTTAGCAAGCAAGTTGGCAACAGTTTTGACGAGAGGGGCAGACGGGGCAGCGGGGCAGGTGTGATAATCATTTAATAGCATTAAGCAGGTGCATTAAAATGCAGTCAAAGGTGTGACCAGCAGTTAAGGGGCGGACAGAGGCCAAATGAGCTTAAGCAGTAAGGGTAGCTCAGCTCTGAAGTGCATCTGTTTATCCTAGAATAAATGGAAGTTCATGGGGCGGACCTGGTTGCGACGGGTAAAGTAATATTTAAGCTGTTGAATGTGCACAGAATGCAATTAAGTTTCAAAGCGACGAGTACAGAGAAGCTACTAAAGATACAACGATTCCCTTTGGAGCAGCTGTGGCCTGTAGCCAGGCAGCTTGTAGCCAGAAGTAGCTCCAGGATTAAGCAGAAGATGCAGCTAGCATTTCACAGCTGTCAGATTGATATGCAGGAAGACAGGGAGACAGAGAGACAGGGAGAAATGAGCCAAGACATTTCAGTCAAGCGAGTCGACTAAGTGCACAATGCAACCAGAAATGTGAACATGACTTGTCTCAACTGAAATATGTATTTCCATATTCAAATGTGCTGTTTTTTTTTTTATTATATTTTCTTGGTGTTCTTTTACAGTGTTTTACCTTGCAGCGTTAGCTATGATGCCATCACAGATGCATCCAACTTGCAGGATGACTACTGGTACGTAAATATGAACATCAGGATGAAAATATGAGTATGAATTTAATTATGTTTATGGATTGTGTTTTTAATTTGAGCACCATTGTCTGATTGCGAATATTGTATTTTTCATGGCTTTTGAGTTGACTGTTTATATTATTAATTTCACTCATATTTATCTATAATTTCATTAATTTTTGCACTCGCTGTCAGTCGGCGATGCTTTGCTCGCATTTGTTCAATAATTAAAAATGATCAAATTTAAATATGAAAGAACTTGATTTTCAACGAATTTGTGCAGTGCATATTAATAATTATTTTCGTTCATTCACATTTCAGCTAATTATCATTTTCATTGACTGTGAATATGATAAACAACAAATTAAGATTGTATTATAATCAGTTAAGACTCGGAATCAATTTAAATGCTTTTAAAATATGCGAAATTAAAAAAATATTTTGAATTAAAAATAAACTTAAATATAAAATAATAATATGCTTCACCATTCATGAACTTGGCTTAAACGTTCTAATTTAATTTTGAAATTTCTTAAATTTTACTAAAACGCAATTTATATCATAATAAAATTATATATATCAACTGATTTTAGCAGAACTTAAGATTTTTCAACAAGTTTATTCCCTATTTGAAGGGTTTTCTTTATGTGCAGCATTAAATGTAATCAAAAGAAGAAGAGAAATGCGAATAAAAGTGGCATTTCGAGAAATGCACAGATGTGCATTGCTGCCACATTAGATGCATGCCACAAACAGCATGCCACATGCCACATGCCATTGCATTTTATGTTTGTGTAATTGTGTTTATTTATTTCATCCATAGCAGCGACGATGCGGATGAGGCTTCCAGGTGGAACAATTTTGTGGAATCAATTAAGTCCAAACTGACCGTTAAGCAGGTTGTGGACGGTGTCCGAGCTGGTGGTGCCTTGTCTTTTGACTATCTGCTGCTAATTGTAACCGCCGAGTAAGTACATCGCCAGATTGTTATCATTCCTCGGATGGATAATGGGCATGTGCATGTGCATGTGTGTATGTGTGCAATCTGTGGATGTCTTGCAGCTCTCTGGCCGCACTTGGTCTGGTCGAGAATAATTCACCGAATATTGTTGCGGCCATGTTGGTTTCACCATTGATGGGGCCCGTTATGTCGATTACATTCGGCGCAATTATCTCGGACAGAGAGCTAATGGTAAGTGGTGTAGCAGCTGCTGCTATTTCTGCTATTTCTGCTATTTCAGCTATTGCTGCTTTTGCTGCATTTGCTGCATTTGCTCCTGTATCTGCGGTTGGCCAACAACAATTTCGATTCGCTTTTGTGTTATATTCCAGCCTGTGTGCATGGGAATCATCAAATTGTGCAGTTCTCTGGCAGAGAGCATGGTGCAAACATTGCAATCAACTGCACACAAAAAAAGTAGCCCAAGTCAAAAACTGAATGCAGTTTCGGCTGAACAATCCCATTTGGCCACACACTCTTGCGTTTTGTGGCGTGATTTATGTATGGGAATGTGACAGATGAAAATAATAAAAATACTATTTCACTAAAAATTGTTTTGCGAGTCAGTCGTTGGCACACTTCGATTGTTCTCTGTCCGCTATCAGCTTTTCTATGGAATTGAAAGCATCGACTCCCCAAAGAACTTCAGTCAAATGCAAAGCGATAGTTTTTATCCGAATTTGTTAGATGTTTTCAACACTTTTGTATATGGAAATTGCTGTTGGAGTTCTGTTGGAGTTCTTTGCTGACAGTTCGATGATGTGCGAGTGAATGTGTTTTCGCCACTTTTCGCAAAATTGTCAATGAAGTAATAGCTTTACACAAATGCTATACAAAGGCAGCGTGTGAGTATTTTTTTTTTTTTTTTTTTAGCTATAAGATTTTCATGAACCTCTGAATTTACTCATAATTGAATTGCTGATTGACTGTCGTTGAGTGAATATTTAAATAAATTCTAAAGAATTAATAATAATCTGAGTTACTTGAATATATTATTTGGTATGTTCCTCAAGGCACAAAGGAATAATGTAAAAATTATTCTATTAATATTTGCATTATACAATTTTTGCAAATTTGTATATTTTTGTTCAAAAGTAATATTTCTACTGTGTGCAGCCTCAAGGCATTGCTCTTTGAACAGCCTTCGTAAATTATAACACAACTTCCTGTTTTCCGTCAGCGATTGTGGAAATCTTCGTCTTCGTCTGTTGACCAGTAAGGCAAATTCAAACAGGAAGAGTGGGCAAAAATAAACTTAAGTTTCTTAAATAAAAAGAGAGAACCACTCAGCGAATTATCCAAACTTGACGCAAATAAAACTTAACGTCAACTGCAGCATTTTCTTTTACTACTGTTGCTATTCCACTTCCTGTTGCCGCAATTTTCTCAGTTTTTATTGCTATAATTTTCAACAGCAGGTAGGCCAAAATGGAGATAAGATTTTGTTGTTTGGCAAAGTATTTTAAGAGTGAAATTTCGCCGGTGCGCTTTATCATAAACTCATTCACAACATGTCAGACATCATAATTGAAAGTAAATAGAAACTGCCCAAAAGACAAAAAAAAAAAAAAATGCTATACAAATACAAACAACTTTTGCTACCAATTTTAATGAGTGCGAGGCAGAGTCACAACAACTAGTTCAGTATCTGAGGTAGCCCTAGGGTGCAACTTGGTGTCTGCTGACACAATTTTACAGATTGTGCACACACAAATACACACAAATATACTCCCACACAGACACACACACACACACACTGACAGAGCGAGGGCACATATCTTGTTATGTGCGGTGTACTTCAATTAAATTTTAATTGAAATGAATATACGAGAACATTTTTGTCAGCTTTTTGTGAAGTAGCAGCATAATCTATGCCACAGAAGTTATGTTTTAGCTTGAGAAAAATAAATGTGCCACATTTTCTTAAGTTAAACATGATTCAAGTCCAGTGTTTGCAGCATTTATTTAAAAAAAAAGTAATTTAATTTAATTGTCCAAATGCCTGTTTATTTTGATAAGAATGTCATATTTTCCTATTTCTATAATAAATACTATCAGTGCAGCAAGTTAGATGGCAGTAGAGATTGTGAATTTATAGACTCAGTAAATATTTGAAAAGTATTTTGATGAAAATTGCGAAAATTGTTATTTCGCACAAAATGCAAATTATTCAAACAGATGCAGCTGCAGATAAAAATTTATAAAAAAAATTGCAAAATTAAAAAAAAAATCAATGAATATGCAATAAACATAAAGTTGCGAAATGCAAAACTAAATGGTTTGTTTTATATACAAAAATATTTATGGCACCATTTGTCAAAAATCGTTTAATGTTATTGAAATTCAATTTTTTTTCAACAGCTGCATACAGGAATTTAGCACTGCGAATGCGTTGAATGTCTGTTTTTTTTTTTAATATTTGCACTCCATTTAAACTTGATGCAATTGGTTTCCACATTAATCATACGCCCGGCAGCCAATTCCCCTCTCTCGTTTACACACGTAAACAGAAACAGGAAAAAGCCAAAACAAATAAAAAACTCAAACATTAGTCCGATGCAACTTATCTTTAATGTTTATTTTAATGCCAGTTGGCAAATCGCTGTGCGAGTCTCTTTAAACTGCATTTAACGCCGTTCATTTCCAAGTTTTTAGCGCATTCAACTTAAACACAGTTGTCAAGATGTTTGTTACGGACAAGTTGTTCTCTATGCGCTGCATTTCAATCCTGGGTTTAGGTTGGACTCTAAGACGACAATGACGACGACGAGGACTGATGTCCTGGCTAGCATTAGAACATTTTAGATTTGTGTGCAGCTGCCAAAAACAGTTTACGCTGCGTGGTTTGCAAATTTGGGTTAACATGTCACTCGCTTCTTGTTCTGTTCTTGTTCCAGCTACTCCCTCTCCCTCTCCCTCTCCCTCACTCTCTCTCTCTTTCTCTATTTTACACACTGTCTCTCTTTAACGTTTAACTTTCCTTTTTGACTGGAAAATATGTTAAATTATCGCTTAAAGTGTCGCTGACTGACGTCACTTGGCATTCAACATATATATATCTATATCTATCTCTCCTTTTCTCCACATTTTATATATTTCACTCGCTCTCTTTCTTTGCAACCACAATGCACAATGCTGCAAGGAGTAGCCAAAATTGTAGAAGTATGCAAATTTTTAAACAGTTTCACTGTCTTGGATCGATTACATATTCTAAACTTTTGGTTATTATTATTGCTTTAAGCGAAAACACTTTGCTTGCTGTCCATAATAACATGCAAAACATAAAATTAAACATTTATTAAACTGTTTAATATTTGTTCTCTGACATTAATTTGATTAAAATAAAATTTATATCTAATAAGATTATCGAATTAAAATCAATGTTGCACTTTCCCTGCACGTCTTTATTCAGCGCAATTAATTTATTCTGCCAGATTAAATTAAAGTTCATTAAATTTATAGCATTTATCATTTAATTTAAATCAATTTAAAGCAATAATCTGCAACATAAACATTTAAGCAATTTACTTTAAAATATATCTTTAAAATTGAATTTAGTGCTACAGGTTTCAGTATTTTAGTAAATTATAAATGTGTTTTTGTGCTCTCAAGTAAATTGTGGGGAAATTCAAGGTTTCTTTTCTATATTGTATCTTGTACTTTAAACTGAAGCAGTCGACTAAGTAAAGAACTTTTCCAGCTGAACAAATAAGCAAATTCAAAGCGTTCGACAATTTTTTTTTGTAAGTGTTTACGTTACGTGAAATACAAATACAAATATTTGGATTGTGGGTTTTCAGCTCAGTTGTATTTGCTGGTAAATTATATTTTATCTCACAGTTGGAAATCATTTTTTCTCTATGTATCTCTACAGCGCGTAGGCTTTTTGAGCTTGAGTCTGGGCATGCTGATCTCATGCGCTTTCGGCTTCTTTTTCGGCCTAATCCTTGGCACCACGGAAATGCCTTGGGGCCAAAATTCAGATTGGCCCACGGAGGAGATGCGCGGCAGGTAAGCTGAGTCCATTTAATTTCTAGAACAAACATTCATTTTTTCTCAGAAAAGGTTTCCCATTTTAGTCATTTATTTTTTTACTTTAATTAGGATGATATTAATATCGGTTTGGTATTTGATAAGTTATCAAACTAAGTAAATATCAGAAAAATTGCAGGACGATGATCGAGTTGTGTAAGCGATATACTCTTAAATAAATTAAGCTAAGCTGATACAAATAATAATCTTAGAATATTTTAATACAATAATGTAAATATTTAAAGCAACCGTTTAAAAGTTAAATACTAATTGATGGGATTATCAAATGCTAATTTTAGGCTCGAGTGTGGCTATCTATCTAATAACAGCTCTTTTAGAACTTTGAGATTACAAGCACTTTTAAGTGTTGAAAACGCCGAATATTAAAAGGATGAATATAAAGTTAAATTTGGTTTTTAGACAGGCTTAGCTATTGAGCTGCTGAGAATTGAAAGATAGACTTTGTACGGCCTCGGTTTTGAGACAAGGCAAATCCATTAAGAATGTTAATTACGCGTCAACTCATGCAAATGTTCAAGTTGGCTGCTACTTTAAGTCAGCTGGGAATCTATGAGCGAAAACGTAATAAATTACTTGCAAATAATTCAACTAATCTGATCCGCTCGTCCGAAATGTGAGGCGTGTGCTCATTAGGCAAACACTCTTTGGGGGGTTGCCCGCACTCCTCAACATCCCTTCCTTCTCCTTCTTCTTCTTCTGCTTTTCCTTTTGAGATACTCAGACAGAGACTCTGTGGCATAGACTCCAGGCAAGTACACACTAGTATATGAGCCACACATTTATTATGCCATCGTTTTTTGCCAGCATGCCAGGCAAAACATAGAGTTGCCACGCGCAGCCTGCGTAAATCTCTTGCATCAGTGGGCCAAGTAGGCTTATGGCCTAAACAGTCTCATACCCCTCACACAATAAATAAAGCTCAGACGAATTTCGCCGGAAGCTGTGCGTAATGAATGTGTGTCGGCAATTGTGTTAATTGCGCAAAATAAATTGTTAAAATAATAATAATACAAAAGAAGAGTAAAGGCCCAACAATAGACACAGGGACAAAGAGACACAGCGAAAACAAGAGATAGTCAGTGTTGCCAAATCTAACACAGCAAAATGTACAACTCAACATGGCCAAAACACAATGGCCACGCAAATGTGCAAATACACATCATAATAATGTAAGCCGAAAGCTTGGTTTCTGCCTCTGATTGCGTGATTACCAAAGCCAGCATGCTCCACATACATATATACATGCACATATATATATATATATATATATATTTGTATCTCAATCATCGCATGTGTTGGGAATGGACATCATTCTGCAGGATAACCAAAAACCGCTTCGATCGCTGCTTCTATGTGCGAGAGTAATTGTGGCACGTTGCGTGTGAAAATAGCTTTGTCACTGCCCAGTAAATTAGGCACATTTGTTTGGCAAATCATCAACTGGCGACAGCAGGCCAAAGAAAAATACAGTATATTAATATTGGCTTAGATATATGATAACTGATTACATTCACTCAAATGCTCTTTTCTCATACTCTTAGCACGACAAAGCTGTCAATTCTCAGTGCAATCTCAGTGAAAAAAACATTGCAAAAATGTACAATAATTTCTAGCTGCTAAATTGAGCAAATTAACTGAACTATTTATAACAGGTTAAAGAAATAGTTTCAGTTTCCTTAAACAATAAAATAATAAACATATATATATATATAAATATATATATTATATTTAATTAATTAAGCATCTTTCTATTAAGTGTACTATATAATCCATTGGCAATTACCAAAATTAATTATTCTTAAAAAGTGTTATATTTCATTTAAGCCACATTTCTTAGAATATTTTAATTCCAGATGTAGCTCCCCTCACCAATGTTCAGACAGTTGACAATTGAAATCTCTGGCTTTGCCAGATGCAAATTACCAAAAAATAATTAGTGTTAATTTTGCCCGGGTTCAGCTGCTTAGTGTAAATGTCATTTATAATTGTTTTGCTACTCTTAGAATATTAAATACCATATTTATTTGTAGCACATAAATTGCTATAAAATGCTTTGGTTTGTTTAGAGAATTAATATAATAATTTGAGTGAAAAACATGCTTGAAATTATTAGATTTTTACCCCTCACAAAAGGAAAGCACTTTGATAATGTATGTTTTTTGAGTTCCCTGACACAGTTAACATTATGCATTCGCTAATTTATGGGTCTGACTCCAAGTTCAACAATAATTGAGCGTAAATTGTAGCAATGCATAAAGTTGTTTCGTGATAAAAAATGAAATGTATAATTTTCTGTGAAAGTCATAGGTACAAATTTTAGACACCTCGCGCGGTGTAACCAAAGTCAAGCGCCATTAATCAAGCCAAAGTTGGGCTGGAGTAAAAAAAAAAAAAACGGGAGGCCCAAATGAGGTGCATGAATCAAAAAGCAGCACAATGAAAAGTTTGCCAAACATTTTTTTTACAACGAAGTGATTCCTGGAGCGGCGACAAGGTCGCTTGCCGGAAGTGATAACAAAAAGCCGCTGACACTTGACAAAGTTGCAAGTGGCAAAAACACCGCCAAAGGAAACAAAACCAGAAAAAAAATACAACAACAAAAAGTGAAAAGCGAAAAGCGAAAAGCGAAAAGCGACGCCACCTGGCGGAGTGTCCAGCTGACAGAGCAACGAGGCAGCATCAAAGATAACTGTTTCTATATAGCTAAAGTTGGCCAGCATTATTAGCGTCAAATGTAACTAAATTTTTCGGGATTCGTTTCGCTCCGGTCGCCCGCAGTTGGCATTTGTCATTTGGTCGCTGTTTGTGATTTTAATTAATTTTTTGTGCTTTTCTTTGTGTAACAGTCTCCATTTTCAATAATTTCAATTTGCAATTTACAGAGGCAATGTGCGTGCCCTGTGGATGGGCGTACTCTGGGCCCTAACATCTGGCACAGGCGTTGCCGTTGCCCTGCTCCAAGGCTCGGCGGGACCGCTGATTGGTGTTGCTATATCAGCATCCCTGCTTCCCCCCGTCGTAAATTGCGTGAGTAAAAATTCTTTCTTTATATACATTATATATATATTTATGAGCAAAAAAGCAATTGCTTTAAATTTCAAAATGTTCGCTTAATTAAACTTCTGAATTAACGAAACTAGAAAGCATATTTTATTTAATCTCATTACATATTGACATTCTTTATTGATATAGCTATTTCCAGCGGTCTATTTGTCTAAAATAAATCTTAAATCCGCTGAAAGAATTTATTCACTTTAAACTGTTTCCTTCGGTGTTAAAAAAATTTTTAATACATTTCTAAGAATATTTACTAAGCTAAAATATCCAATATGTTGAGGTTTACTTCACTGTTAACCACTTTTTATACACCCTAACAATAATATAATAAAATTTTTGTGAATTGTAAAAGGAATTTAAGAAAACATCTCTGTTCACATCATACTTATAGACAAAAAAAAAAAAACTATTCATTTTTGAAGCAATTATTTATATTCATATCTTCCATTATTTACTGTTAAATGCCTTTATAATTATATTTTTGTGAATGCCATTTTGCAGCATTATATGCTAGGCATTTGGAAGAGTCTTGAATGGAAATTGGAGCAAATGTTTGTCTGCCTAGATTCGGAAAAAAAACTGCGAAAGCAAACTGACCAAAGCCATGCACAATTGCTGAGAGTGAAAGTTGTGTGGCCTGAACATAAATTAGGCCAAAATACAATTTGCTGATTAATCTGAAGTGTAGGCCACAATAACTTTTGGTCATAAATCCATCCGTCCGATTGCGCCTAGCCTGTAACTTGGCTATGACTCCAGCTTTAGTATTGGCTCTGGCACTAGTTTTGTCTGAGTTGGAGGACCAAATGGTTGTGCCTAGTTTTGTGGCACTTAACCGCAATGAGTGCATAAATTTTGACCCAATTTTCAAGTGCGAATTGCGCTGTGGGCCACAAGCAAGCGGATGTTGCGTAAAATGATTAAGCAAACTAACGGAGAGGGAGGAGAGAGAGAGGGAGAGAGAGGGGAGAGGAGGAAATAAATGCATGCAAAAACTTGCACTGCGGAAAAGGCAGGCTGACAGGCGAAACAAACAAAACTCCCAACAACAGCAGCAAAAACAACAGTTTTCTCTGACATTTATCAATTCTGACAGAAAGACAATGCCAAAAAGGCGGCGGACAGCAGCGGGCAGCGGGCAGCGGACAGCGAGCCGTGGACAAAGGCGACAGGGTGGCAGGGTGGCAGTGGGTAAGTCAGAATGACAAAATGATGCAAGAGAGCAAATTATGGAAACGTCCACTGGACTCTTGGGTTCCCTGCTCCCTGCTCTCTGCTCTGTTCCTGCCTGAACCTGGGCTCTCGGCCTGGCCTGGCACTTGGGCAACTGCATGTGCTGAAACAAAGGAGCTGAGATCGCTTAATCATGGTCGAGCATGTGTGCCAGCCAGTCAGCCAAGTTTTGTCTCATACTCAGCTTTATAGCTTTGTTTGGTATTCCTTTTCTGCTTTTTGTCTTATATGAGCTGCATAAATCAGAGCCACATACTCTTTCAGAGTTGCGCACGTTTTTATACTAAAATCTGCTAACTGCATCGCCGTAAACAGCGTGCCACAATTAATTGCATGCCGCCTGCATGCATGATTAATTACATTTATATTCTATTCACATTATTCATACGCACCGTTGCCGTTGACAAATATTTTAACAAATTGTCGCAATTAATTAGATAAATTTTATGAGAAACTTTATGTTTTTTTTTATAATTGTCTTATGTATTTGACATATTTGTCTAATGACTATAGCCGCGCCTTTTAAGTAAAGTTCTAAATGAATAATTGCAGTTTTATATACTTTCAACATTGTCTTTTAATGGACTTTATTAAAGCTACATTTTCTTTGGGTCCACATTATTTGTCATCCCACACTTTCAATTCCAACTAACAATAAGTCAGCGAAAATTGCCATAAATATAACAAAAAAAATAGACCAGCATAAGATGCCGAAATCACATACGATAGCAAAAAAAAACACACACACACACACAAATACACACGCAGATATCCTTTTGCAGGCGGCACAAATGTTTCCGGACTGTGTGCTCCATGCGCTGAGTCATTATAATTTATAAGAGCAAAGCACATGGGGCAAGAAATTGAAAAAAAACAAGGCACAGAGCAGACAATGCGACAATGAAGTTTTATCTATGCCCCCAATATATATATGTGTGTGTGTGTGAC
The DNA here is from genome assembly GCA_035042045.1 of Drosophila melanosoma. Lineage (NCBI taxonomy): Eukaryota > Metazoa > Arthropoda > Insecta > Diptera > Drosophilidae > Drosophila > Drosophila melanosoma. The sequence continues at coordinate 1,958,432 of JAWNLY010000183.1, read as the reverse complement.
TGTGTGTGTGTGGGTGTTTGTGGGTGTGTGTATTGGATGAGATTTATAACAATTCAAGGCCGGGATCACTACTTGATATGCTAAGAGCAGCACTCGTGCCGGTTTCAATTTCAATTTGGCAATGCGCACGCGACGACCTTATGACCTCGAAAATCCACGCTTTCTTTTGTCCTCTTCTTCCACTTTAATATACACAGTCATTGTGGGCTGGCCAACACAAATGGCCAGTAAATATGTAGCACATACATTTCACTAAACACGCATGTGCTGATTTAATTTTACAGGGTCTGTTTTGGTCACTCGCCTGCATATGGCTCATCTATCCGGAGAAGCGAATACCACACTTGAGAAATGAGGCAATGAACTCGACTAGCGATTATCCGTTTCTCTATACTGACTATTTGCCCACTGAGTTTCTGATCAACGGCATTGTCTCCGCCTGCCTGACAATTGTCAATGTGATTTGCATATTTATCACAGCAATTATAGTGCTGAAAATCAAGGAGGTATCGGCTCCATATACGGCCAGTCCGGATCTAAAGCGGTAAGTGAATAAAGTTGCCTCCGGCAAAAAAAATGGGATTTCACTGGCACATTCAGTGCATGCCACAACAACAAAAACAACAACGATATGTGGCAGCAATAAAATCAGCTTCAGTCTGTGTTATGCACCGAAGTGTGCTTAATGGGAGAACACTTGCCTTTTAGCTTATCATTTCCGTTATGTGTGCCTGTTATATGACCAGTCGACCATTTGCAAACGTAATTAATAACAGCAGCCACAACAACAAAAATAGTCATTTTTTCGTCTCTGTCTCTGTCTCTTTCCGTGTCTCCTTCTCTGCTTAAACATGAATATGATAAGCTGAATTATTTTTTAAGTGCTTAACAGATTCCCAGCACATAAAATCACATTGCATTAAAGTCAATTTTTTTAAGTGAAACTTTAAAGCGCTGTTAAAGCAAGCAGTGCGACTCGCATTAACATAGATTAACCACCAATTGGCATGTGTCCGTTAACATACGACACAAAATCAAAGCAGCGTTAACAGTCCCTGTTAAATCCAGAATATCAAATGAAATCTGCTTAACATGAAATAATTTAATACTTTTGTCTTTGTAGCATTCAATAACATTTGTCATATTATATTAGCCATAAGCCGGAGGGTGACAAATCGCATGATTAACTGGCATATTTGGTGCATTCCATATTAAACATTACTCATACGTCGAGTGGCGCACATTGGCTAAATGAAAATTAATGAGTTTTATTGCTTTTGTTCTGCTCTTACAAATGGCCATCTAAGTCGCAGCGACGCCACTGACTTGATCTCACACCCAGTTATAGCCCGGATCTGGGACTCTGTGTGGCATTAATGCCATCAGCCACTTGGTGGCTGGCAAATGTCTGGCCGGCTATGTGGCCTTCAATCTCATAAAGTGACGCATTAAATTGCTTGAAGCGCACACAAAACAATTCTTTTCCTCTAAAGCTTTGTCAACACTTGTCGACATAAACTGCTCGCAGAATTTCTGTTACACTCTGCACAATTTTTTCGTATTAAAGCAAGCGCACGCTCGACCACCCACCAAACCATGCCGGCTATACCCTGTAGCAGCTAAATGGCTAAAGAGATTATATTACCAATATACTTAAGAGAAAGTACAAAAGTAAATAAATAATTAAAGAAGTTCCTTGAGAGCAAATATCGATAAGTCAACAGATTATTATAGATTCAGTTCTGTTTGTAATATATATATATACAGGGTATTCTTCAGCTGAGCACTTCTACTGTAGCATTATTATCTTGTTGTCTGTATGCATTTAAGTGTTGTTTATGCAATATTTGTGTTTGTTTTTCTGCATTCAACCGCTTTTCACTTGAGTGCAACGAACGCTCTGCTCAAATAAATGCCTGAGAATGGGCAGCGGAATCATATGGATGCGGAGCATTATGCCACTATGTTTTCCATGCCAGCGCGCCGGATCCGGCAATATGCATTAAACTCATGATTTATATTATTCGTTTGGCGACATAATGTGGTTGTTTCGTAGCTTGTTATTTCTGAATACTTGTTTTTTTTTTAATGGTTTGGCTGTCAGCTGGACGTTGCAACTTTCTCATTGCCGCATAAGAAATCTGATCTCATCTCTATTATTAATATATCTACATATTTATCACATACCTGTCAGACAGAGATGATTTTTTATTTTTTAAGAAAATTAATTTTTTTTTAACACATAACAATCATTTTTGTTGCTTGGAATTTATTTCATTGTATAATTTTGGTCAATTTGTTTGCAGCTTCTGGGAAACAGATCTTCGTACGGTGAGAAAATCGAATCGCTCCACAATGCGTCATCGACAAGGAACACATCGGGGCGGTGGAGCAGGTGGAGTTGGGGGCATCGATAAACTTATGAGGTGAGTGCAGTGAGGGGAAAAATGCGATGCTGAAAAGGCCAATTGTCGTACTCGTTTATATTTACGATTTTCCAATTGTTGTTTATTGTTGTTGCGGTAATTGAGCGCATGTGTGACACCGAACATGAATAAGATTGTGTGGGTGAGTGTGTGTGTGGGTGGGTGAGTGTGTGTGTGTGTGTGTGGAGGGAGTGTGAGTACGTCTGTACATGACATATCCCGGGGCCAACGCAATTTTTTCCGTTTTTTCAGTGGAACGGGAAAGAGATGTTTCAAAACAATTTCGTGAGGTAAATAACAAATGTATTTATACTTTTGGAGTCCTGTCCTCCCCTCCTCCTTACCACATTTTGTTGCGTCAAGGATATAAATAATTGTGATGGCGGCAATAAAATTGGCCAGCATACAATAAATATATTTATCACATAATTGAAATCATTGCTAGAAATTTATGGCACTTTTGTGCAAAGGCATAGCAATGCCTTAAAAGATATTTAAGTTCATCAAATTTGCATATTTATACAAGAAGTGTAAAAAAGAGATAGGTTTGCAAGGCGTTAAGTATACAATGAAACCGTATTAATATATTACATTAACTAACAGAACAGAAATCCAAACACCACTTTTATGAACTGGAGCGTGTTTTGTGTAGGTTTTGCGTAAAAAAAATTACCATAAAAACAATATGAATATAACCCTTGAATGTGGCATGTGGCAAATTAGTTAGCAGCTGCTGGCGTTTTTAATTTAACGCTCAGTAAACGCTATGTTTATTCAAACTAAAGCATAAAAATGTTTAAAAATGCTTCACACAAAAGCGCATTGAGGAATTTTTACAAAAGTTTTTCATTTTCACACCAAATGCACATTTGCAGAAGACTATTGTAAATGCTCTTGCTGGCAGCTAATTAAAAATTTATTATTATTTCTTCTAAGTAAAATTAAAATATACATTTAAAAATTGCTTTTGAATCTCTCTGGTTTTCTTGGACAAGAAAATCAAACTGAAAAAAAATTGACAAATTGAGTTAAATAATTAAAGTAAGCTAAACTGATTTGCAATTTATGCTGGAGTAAAGTGACTTTTAACTTTTTAATTTTGTAACTGTTGCATAGATTAAGCAAACTTTTTATAACTTATTTTAAAACTGCAGTGGGGCAAACTATAAGGGATTGGATGAGGCGCGTAGTGCCAAAATGGATACAGCCCTGGAGCGGGCACTCGCCCAGGCAGAGAATGATGCAACATTCCAGAAGGTCAAACGGATGAGCTACTCAAGCAATGCAGTTGGTGAGGTAAGTCCTGTGATATTAAATACCTTTTACCAGAAAACTGTACATTATGATATTTATGGTCTTGGCAGCAGTTGTTTAACGTCAAGGATCCTTTTGAGTCTGCTTCCACTCAAAAGTGAATTCAATTTTCGAATACTCAAAGGATGCTCGAGGTAAAATAACAGCTCGAAAGATCTAAGAGTGATAAGGAATCTCTTTCCAAACTTAAGATTTTGTGTGTTTTCAACAGACCCATAAGAACATAAAGAAAACAAACAGAACAATTAGAAAGAATAACAATAAACGTCCGCTTATCGCATTTGTCAAGTGGTCATAAGCACACAAATGGGCCAAGACATCATTTAAGCTAAATGAGCAGCAATTACGAGTGTTTAGAGAAAGGGAGCGGAGAACAATCCTCACAAAGAACTGACCTCAATCATTAGTTGATAAGCGCGGCAGTGGTTGAAAAGTAAGAGCTACTCGCGAGAAACAAGGACAGGCAAAAGCTGCCAGCCCAGACACACACACACACACACACCCAAGGACACACACACACTCACAGCAACACCCACACACACACACAACACCCACACGACGGATAATCAAGTACGCGTTCATAAATCAATGGGTGGCAGAGTGTGAATGGAAAAGGTCAGCAGCAGTTTTGCTCTTGTCGCAAGGGAGAAACTGGAGAGGAGACTGCATGTTTATAGCTAAGCATCGTATAAGATTTATGGTGGAACCCAGATGAAGCCATCGCTGCTGGCAAAAACAAATGCCGGGAAACAATTGCAATGTGGCCATCCACGAAGAAAGTCAGAGTATTGGAAAAAAAAAACACACACACAACATCAAAATGTGTTTTTCATTCTCTCCTCACACAATGCACTGCAGTTTTTTTAATATATTTTTTCTTCGGTTCATGTGAAGATTGAATTTGAGAAGAGCAGCTTGAAAATTGACTGACAATTGATGCGTTATGCGAACTTGGAGAAAAAGTTTTGTATTTTCTTGCACCTAATGAAGATTAAGTTTAAAATACTTTTTGGTGTTTAAGAAATATAAAATATATAAACAGAATAAATAAACGCGAATGGAGTAAATGATCAGATAGTCCATATGCATCCTTTTTACTCCACGGAATCAAATGATAAGAACTTTTGCAATTTCCTGTTAACCAAAAAGATAAATGCCTCAATTAAAAGTTACTGTGTAGCGGAAAGTCAGCGAAGCATGAATTGCCACAAATCAACTTTCACATTAATTCATTTTGGAATGATGAAAGCCGAGTTGTAGAATGGGTTTGAGTCTGAGGAGACACTTGAGCGAGTGACAGACAAGACATGCACCAAATATTTAAGCCGTTGGGCGGAGGGCAGAGTGCACAACAAACTTGATAAGTTTTCAGAGAGGGGGAGGAACGGAGGAGCGGGGATTCGATGCGCCTAGATGCCGAACGGCTTGTAATCCATTTAAAGTGAGCCGCGGCCACTAAAACTCAATTAACCCCGTTTGTCGAAGCACAAGGCAATTGAAAACGACAGAGATACCAACAGCAGCAGCAGACAAGACAGAGAGAGAGAGAGAGAGAGAGAGAGAGATAGAAAAATAAAAATAGAGAGAGAGAGAGAGAAATCAAGGCAAAAGATTAAAAACGGAAATGGACGGCCATTGAGTGGGCTGAGCGGAAAGAGCCCTAAATATAGAGGAGAATGTGTGTGTGTGTGTGTGTGAGTAGTGAGTGCTCTGTGTGGTCTGTATGAGTGTGTGAGTGGGTAAGGCGTTTTTGCAGCATTTTTCACTTAAAACCGCATTGATACTCAATTACCAGTGAATGGGTTGCCAGGTTACCGGGTTTGCAGGCCTCTCCGGCTGCTATTCGAACTTGAGCGGCAGACCAGGGGCGTGGGCAATGTGCACAGAACACAAAGCAAATGTCGGATGTTGAGCACAGGAAAGCGGAAGCACTTTGCAACGGAAATGAAACATCAATTAAAGTCGCGCCCTGCTCCACGCGAGAAACGCTTCCAGCTTTGCCAGCTGAGCCCCTTTCCCACCACCACCAACATTAAAAAAAAAAAAACAAACCAAATATATATTGCTTTTCGTTTGCCATTGTTAATCCTTGCGGTATTCGGGTACCACTGCGACCGCCAGCGAAACGGGAATGGGTACTCCGATTGTGTTATCCCTTTTGGGCCGCTCGCGTCGTAAGTTGTAAGTCTCTGGAAAAGGCGCATTTTTCGTTAGTTTACGGCTTTATTGTATTGTAAAGCGGCATGTTTCACTTGGCCACACTGCGGCACGACGAGGACGAGCCAGGACGAGAAAAATATCTGCATTGAATATTTTGCTTCAATTAAAATATAAAATCCTTGCTCAGTTAAAGGCCTTCAACTGGAATTCATGTGAGCACATATCGAATTAAATGCAAATGCTCAGAATGACTGCTCTCCATTGAATTAAATTATTAAATTTAATTACTTTTACCAGATTTTAATTATCAATTGTGTAATTTATTTTTAATTTAATATTTTTGAAACTGCGCAGTTTAGTAGCTTCTAAACGAATTTAAAACACAGAATTTGGTATCTTATTTTATTATTCAAATTATGATATACCTTGACATAATATTGATAATCTGCCAGATTCTTTTTATATTGTTAAACTTTTCAAATCTCTTAAAAGAAGTACTAATTAAAAGAGTTTAAAAAAGTAAACAATTCTAGTAAATAATTTTATAAAAACTCAAAAGCAAAGTCTGCATTTGTTTTGTGATTATAATTATTTTATTTAAGTTGCAATAGAGAAATTTCAACCACTTTTTAATTATAAGTTCTGCTGAATGTCGTAAAATATTCTTCTTAATTTTGGTTTTGTCTGTCTCACATCTTTTCTAGCTACCGGAACGCCTGGCCGAAATTGCTGGCCTCAATGCCCGCCATGGGGAGGCAGCGATGCGTTCAAAACCGAGCAGCTTGGCGGGCAGCCGCATGAACTCCATACCCGAGGCGCAATTGAATGTCGACCTGAAGGTCTTGGATAAACTGGTAAGCAGCCTGTTGGAGCAGCATGCGGCAGGCGCCGGTGGCAACAAAAGCACCACTTTTAATTTGGAGTCTGGCAATCGCACGTCACTAAGTGGACAGCATAAAGCGCCAAAGAAACTGAATCGTTGGAGCCGACTTTCACGTTCGGTGAATAGCTTTAAGCGTGGCAACGTTGGTGGCAGAGACTATGCGAGTGGCAACTTTACCCAGCTGCAGGATCGCAGCGAGACGCAACCGTCGCTCAATCAGCACACGCCCAACATGCCCACCATCATGGAGAGCAGTGCTGGCAGCACATCGCCCAACAATGCCCAACAGATGACACACAATCCATGGACTGCCTCATTGGAGCGTACGCCCAGAGCAGTTCGGAACATGTTGCACAACATAGGTCAGGCAGCCAATACAGCACCTCCGGCACCAGAGGAGCAACTTAACTTGACCAAAAACTATGTTGGCTAATTAAACATTTCATTTAAGTATTCTATTTGTGAATATATTTGAACATAAATAATGCTATCAAAGGTTGGAGTGTCACCAGGTCGTATGTGGAATGTTCAGATATATTAATAATTTGGATTTATTTTGGTTTACTTGTTGTAAATGTAAAAGGAATTTAGTTGAACTGAATATTATAATTATGACACAATTTAATTAAATTCTAGAAAACCATTGCATATTTTTTAAACAATAAAGTTATTAAGAATTTAAATATTTAATGCGTTTCAACTTTCAATAATAATCAAATATATTTTCTTAAATTGAGTACAGTCTAAGCTATTTATAAGTCAGACTTCATTAATTTAATTTATTATTGTTATCAAGTTTATTCAATTTAGCACCACAGAATTTAAATTAATCCTGACCGCTCAAGAGGCAAGTGTCGGACAAGGAGAGCTTTGCAGCCCCTAAATGTCAACTGTCTGGCAGTTACAGTTAATAATTTTTTTGGTGGAGCAATAGGGGGATGGCGGGGATGGAGGGGATGAGGAGAGCTGCACTCAACGTTAACTGATGATGATTTCTGTGTTGATGTTTGCAGCCTGTCATCATCTGAGATACGAGCCGAGTGGCCCAGACCGCATGGAGTAACCACCAAGGAGGAGCTGGCACTGTGTGCTGATGCTGTTGCTGAAGGCAAATAGGGGAGGCAATAATGGAGCAGTTTGAAGTTGTCTGCCAGTTGCGGTTGTCATCCAGTAATGATGCCCAGGCCTGCGAATTGTAATTCAGTGGCAAATAAATGGCCAAATAAAAAGTGTCTGCAATTTAGCGGAAAGTAGCCGCTAATTAAAGTGGTCAAATGTTGTCTTGGACATTAAATGGAGACGAACATTAATTTAATCCGTTTAAACATATCATTGCCTTTTCGATGATATAGGTAAGCATCAAGAAGATGAGGAAGCCTGGTAGAATGTGCTCATCTGAGTCACGTAAAACAGGTATTTGGGTATTTTGTTGAGAGAAATGGAGGTGATTTGGCCTGCAAAGTGCTGCATTCAAATACACATTAAGTACGTACAAAGTAGCCTAATTCAATTCTTAGAGTGCTCTTCATTATGTGTGTGTGTGTGTGTGTGTGTGTAACCCACTCACCTGTCGCTCCATGACGCCAGCCAACTGTTCGCGCTCCGAATTGCGATAGTATCCGGTGAGATTGGCACCCAGACGCATGGTCACCTCGTAGCGTGTCTTGCCAGTACGTGCCGCATTTCGATTGCTTCTCACGTTGAAATAGCCGGAACTGAAACCCAAATGGCCACCGTTGTTGCTGTCGAATTCGCATGCACGATGGCAATTACTTGCACTGGCATTTCCAATGCATCCTGCATATAAAGGATAATAAAAAATTAATGATATGTAAAGTGAACATAGGTGCAAAAAATATAATGTTAGATGGCACCTATAACAGAGACTGCCAAGTGTAAAAGTTTAATAAAACTCAGTTATATATATATATATATATATATATATATTAAGGAAGACCCACTAAACTGCACTATCGTAGTCAGAGACAAAGCGTTAAAGGTTTCTAACCCACTGTGTTAAGGTTGGAAAAAATGCAATTACGGACATTACAGCGCATGAAAAATGTTTGAAATGTTTGCGTCAAGTGCCAAACACACGCAACGAGGATGACCAACATTTGCACGCGGATAACCCAGGATAACCCAGTTTCATTCTGTTTTGCTTAGTTTCGTGACAAAAACACTTTTTTACTGTGCATTTGCCACCTGACCCCTGCTGAGCTTGAAATGTGAATGTCAAATTCGATGACATTGTCATTTAAAGGAAACGTTGTCAGCAAAATATTTATAGCTTGGCTTGGACATCTATTTCAATGAGAGCCAAGTTAACAAACAGCTCAAAAAATACTCACATTTTGTTTAAACATAAATATGTAAGTATTTTACAATAAATGTTAAACTGAGTGGATTGCTAAACTAAATTTAGCAAACAAACAAAATATTAATTTGTGGTAAATAGTATAATTTATTAAACTAAATTTCATTGAAGAAATTACGAAATCTAAATTGGCAAAGCTTATTTAATCGTTTCATAACAACTGTTCTCCATCTTTTAATATTCTGGTCATTGGCACGCTTGCAACAGTTGCAGTTGCAACAATGCATTCGCAACAACAAAAAAAAAGTACGTTATTTGCGTGGCATGGCACCTGGCAACGACCTGCAGTTTGTATACATTGTTTGCATACAATTGTCCGTTAAATGGTGCGACAAAGTCGCCTCTCCTTCCTCCAGCCCTCAGTGCTTATCCCCTACCCTACCCCCCACCCACCCACACTTATCTTTTGCTGTAGTCTGGCACAGAGCAATTTAAATGCATTATTATTTGCTTAATTAAATATTTTCCCGTGTGTCTCTTTTTTTTATGTGCTTCCATCTTTTCCTTCACTCTCTTTCTCTCTCTTTCTCTTCACTCTTCACTCTTCTCTTTTAATAAATAATAAAACCTTTTCTTTTATCGATTAAACATACTCAATTTAAAATCGATTGTTACTTTTGATTAAGCTTTAGTTGGTTTTTGGTAGTTTACTTACCCTGCGTTGACTCGATTATTTCGGGAATCTCACATCTGGTGCCTTTGTAGCCCGTTGTACAGTGGCAGGTTATTGCCGCATCGCCAATGTGCCTGAAGTTGCAATAAGTTGAGCTAATTATTTGACATTCTAGTTGCAATTGATGTTGTCTCATTTCATTACTAATTATTCGAGCTGGTTTTTTCGGTTACACATATTATTTGCCAGTTTTGACCACCTTTCTAAATATTGACTTATCTTTTTAAAATATTTGTTAGAGAAAACATTTACGCAAATGTTTAAAAAGTTATTGTTTGCCTTTATCTAAAAATAAAACTATGCACGATAAATTTGTGGCACACTTTTAATAAGCAGCTGTCTAAATTCGTCAAATTTATTCTCTCTTTAATTAACTACATAAAATTTATTTTAAGTGCAAACAACTTTGAAATTAAAAATACATCGAAGTACAAAAATAAAAAGAAAATAAATAAACAAACGAAAAAACTATATAATTAAAATTTAAATGTGAAAAAATAAAACTTTATTTTATTAAAGCAAATTTCCGCTTTAAGATTAACAAAATGAGAGCTTGAACATGTTTTGCGTTGACTGTACTTACTTGCATGTGCCACCATTTTGGCAAATATTTGTGTGTGCATCCGAGCAGAGCGGACCATGCCCACAATCGGTGCCACTGAAGCCGGCGAAACAGGCGCAACCATAAGAGCTGCAATGAGATATGGTTGCAAGATGCGAATGTGTTGCATTATTGTTTGTTTTTCTATGCATTTTATTTAGCTTAAGCTAGGCAAACGTCGACTTTCGAGAAGTGGCACAGATAAGCTGTCAGGACATGCCTCAAAGATAGGCAGTGGCGCAGTTGTCAGCGCAGGATTCACAGCTGCTTATCTCGCAGCTTGCGGCTTGGCACAAAATTGAGACTTGTCAGTTGCTAAGACAAACAAGTTTTTACTATGTATTCATTTTTCGTCATTTTCAAGTATGTGTGTATGTAGAAAATTTAAGTTTTTTTTTCTTAATTTTTTTTGGTACGTGCCAACGCGAATATTGTGAGAAAGCTCATTTAATGCTATCAGAGTTTTAGCATCAACATCATTAGAGCTAAATGCTAAGGTCACACACTTAACCCGAGGCAATAATTTGAAAAACTTGGCGTCAAGGATACGTCAGAGGCATAGAAAATTAAAAAAAAAAAAGAGAAAATACGGCTGGAAATAGTCAACGTTACCCGGGCAACCTTGAAAGAGCTTTGTAACACTTGTTTGGTTCAATTACGAGTAATTACGCAAACAGGCCGAGAAGTCCTTAAGCCCAACCCACATTTGCTCATTAAAGTAGACAGTTTGAGACAGAACATAAGCCGAAGGGTGTTTGCCATTCAATGTTATTCTAATAAGCAAAAATAATTGTGCCCACTTGAATTGTGAAAAGGCATGTTAAAAATTTTAAGTGTTTTTCATTGAACAATTAAAAATTAAATGCGTCTACATAATTTCAATTCGTAGTTTGGGGCTCAAGCGCCATTTAACAAGCCAAAAATATTTGGATTATTTAATCCTATTACATTAATTTCAATTTACAATTAAATTCGATCCGAGCAGCCAGGACAAAAAGGCTGGCAAATTGCGTTCCAGCATTTTAAATCACAGATATTAATTTCCGCTAACAAAATATTTCGGTTGACAATTTAATTTGGGTACGCAGTTTAGCAAAAGCTCAAAACAAACAAATGAAACATAAACAAAAAGGTCGCCATTTGTTAGTTAAATAATTGCACATCCCTTGCCATTTGATTTACATTCTCTGTGACCAGGAGACGGATATTTCCCCGTTCCTCGCTTCCCCTTTTGAGCGCTAACAATGGCGGTTGTTGCGTCGTTGACACATGTCAACAGAAATTAATTTATAGAAACATTTTCAATTTATTTCGATGAAGCGGCATTATACATTTGGTCTATTTAAATGTGCTAAATAGGAGTAAAACAACATGTTGTGTTTTAGTCAATCTTTCTCATTAAAACAGATGGAAAAATTTTAAAAATAAATGAATAAAAAAAAATATATTTTACTGGAAATTCAAGTCGAAATTCAGATAAATTTAAGACACTGGAAGTTAAGTTTATTATTATTATTAGCTTTAAGACACTTGTTTTGTTCAGTTACAGATAAACTTTAACCATTTTATTTATACGCTTTACTTCACTCACTTTCACTCTTCCCAAAAGTTTGATTATTATATTATATTATTATTATATTTGCAAATTAACAGTCAATATTTTACTTGTTTTGATGTCAAGGCTGGTGGCTATCAAAGCACAATAAAGGCCAAACTAATTGATCGGCTTTTTGGGCTATTGGCCATACACATTAGCTGATAGCCATGGGCCCAGATGGTGATATTGAATGCAGATTAAGTATGCGGCAAGTTAGCCACAATACATTAAAGAAATAGATGGGAAAATGTTTCGCCTACGCCTATAAGATTAACGGAAAAAAATCAAAACGTGCCCAGGGGTACGACAAATATAAAGAAAAAACAAGAAAAAATAAATACAACTAAAGTGCGACAAGAAAACTTTTCCTTTCACATTTCTTTGTTGTTGTAAAAACTTTCTCTTGAAGTTCTTGTAATGCTACCAGGATTTCTTGTGTTTTAATGGGAATTCTTGATGTGTGCTGGAGCATTGCAGACAGAAGATAAAATTTGGATTAGAGGTTGTTGCTCGCCGGAATAATCATTTTGAAGCGTTACTTTTTCCTTTTGCCTGATTTTTTATAGCCATAAATTAAAAGCACATTTCGTTGCTATTGACCACAAAGCCAAGTTGTGGTTAAATTCGAACTACTGTAAGCAAATGCTTTTGTTGCTTTTAGCCATATATCATACATTCCTCTGGGTATGTACCCATGTATGGCACGGAAATGCCTATATATCTATATATAGAAAACATATATTGACCTACTGCCAAACAGGATGTTGCTTCTTCTAGGAAGAAAAGAAGAAGCTCCTAATTATGTATCTTAAGTATATAAGCAATTGTGCCTTTGTCTAGCGGAAATTAATTGCCTCTGTGTTCGAGCATCTGTGGCACACACGCATATAAAATGCGTGCAAAGCCCAAATGTCCATCCAATGTTGCGCCGCCTGTGACGGAAACGCTTGCCCAAATAAATGCCACATGGCTGTGCAACACAGACAGACTGTTGCCTACAAAAAAAAAAGAATCGAATCAAAAGAGTTACCAAACAAATGCAGTTGCCATGAATGAATTCGACTTTTAATTACACTATACATATATTTTCAGTTCGACATTAAATTTATTAAAATCCCGAAATTCATTTCAAATTGATAAAATTAACATGCTTATTCAATTTATTATTCTTCTTTAGTGCATTTATAAATCTACAGTCACCAACTGGGCTGGGAGAGTGTGTAGAGAATAAAAACCTTTTTCTCTATTTTATTTCCATTTTTTTTTTTTACGAATCGTTGAAAATCACCTGCAGCTGTTTTTCAGTGTGCAGTATTTGTCTGCATATTTCACGATTATTTTTGTCATTTTTTGAGGATTTAAATTATTTTTTTTTTTAACCAAGCAGAAATGTTGGCACAAATTTACATATTCATTTTATTTTTACATATTATTTTACCTCTTATTCATACAAAGCCAGTGTATGGAGCAAAACAAGTGTGCAAATAATTTATTGTGAGTAATGTGTGGCAAATTGAATGCATTGCAGCTTAAGGGGCACTCAAAGAAAATACACACGTTGCAATATTCTGATGCATGCTGCAGTTGATGGTTCTTTTGGCGTTCTTGAAGGTATTATTTCAGTTTTCTTTATTTATTCGCAGAACGTTTTAAATTCATTTAAATTTCCATTTCTTTTCAACAATTAAAGCTGTGTGCCAAAAGCTGATGCATTTTTATTTTATGGACTGCTACTCGAAAAATGCTGACAATTCAGAGCAGAGTGCAGACAGCAGGACTGCTTGCATAGAGGACTAATAATTTCTATGAGACACATTAAGTGTGTGTATGTGTATATGTGTGTGTGTGTGTGTTCATGTCTGCCAATGGATGCCATGAATATGTCATACTTGCAACAGTAGCCAAGATCCAACAGCGAGCTGCACTTACAGCCGACAGAAAGCAGAAGACAGAAAAGCAAATTTTATTCTCAATCGTACACTGGAAAAATTAATTCAAAAAAATTGTTATAATAACTATTTTTAGTTGTTCTTACAAGTTTGCATTTTCTAAGAAGTTCTCCAAAGTTCACCATATATTTTATTCTATTTATTATTGACATTTTTTTATATATTTCATACATGCGATGCAATATTTAATGGTGAGTATTTTGTAGCAGTGCTGGTCGCTTGGGTTAATTGAGAAACTGTCTAACATTTTTAGAAGTCTTCTTGACACAACGCCAAAAAGCATGGCAGTGCCAAGAGTCATGCAAAATATGAAAAGAGGCGAATAATATCTCAAATGGCTAGAAACGCAGAGAAAATCATATCCGAGCCAATAAATATGTATGTATGGCAATTGAATTTTTAAAATATGTATATATATATATTTATTGGCTGAATTGTTTTAATCTGTACATATTGAATTGAAGTAAAAGCAGTAGCAATTTCAAATATAAAATAAATCATAAATATTTTACACAACAGAATTGAGTATTTCGAAAACCCTGATAACTGCAAACAGTCGTTAAAATTTCAATTTTAATACATTTTAAAAATCAATAAAAACATTAGCGCCTCCAAGTAGAGCAGAGTACTAACTGCCAAATGGTTTTCTAGTAAAATACAATGGAAATGCCAAATGGCAATTGGCAAATTACAACAAATTGTGTTTTTCGCGTGCGTTTTTCAGTGGGTGTTCCCCCAAGAGTGTGTGTTTGTGTGTGTGTGTGTGAGTGTTTTGAGTGCCGACCGACAAATAAAATTTTATCATCAAAAAATTGGGCAAAAGAAGAAAAATGTTTGGTTGTTATTTTTTGCCTTACCTATTCAGCTAATGCAATCAAATTAAATGCCATTAAATTTGATGGGTGCCTCTAAGTGGACGTGTGTGTTTGAAGGGTTAGACCAGAGTGCGGCGAGTGATTGTAACAATTGCCTTACGGCTGTTTTTTTTTTTTTTTTATGGCCAGACAATCGTAAAAAAAATGCTGTTAAAAGTAGCATATTACCATTTGCATTTTTATGATTTTATCTTTTGTCTGTGAAAATTAATTTCCAAATATAACAAAAGCGAAAATTAAATTGCATAAGTACAAATAAATTTGAAGTGAGTTTGACAACTGAACAGAGAGGGAGTGACAGAGAGAGAGAGAGAGAGAATGAGTGAGAAATATAATAATACTTAACTATATTTGCAAAGTTTCCTGTTGAGAAGCGAGCGTTGACAAATATTTTTTGAGTAAAGGCAAAAGGCAAGTTAAGCCACATATTGTACAGGAAAATTAAAGGTAGAACTGCCACAAAATAGTTGCAAAAAGGAAAAACTTTTAATTGAGCAGAGAGAGAGAGAGAGAGTGTGTGTGTATGTGTGTGTGAGAGAGAGAATTGAAGGCTGGCTTCAGATGATGTGACAAAGACAGGTCAAAATTTTGGCCAAACAAAACTTAATTGCAATATGCAAGCACCCGTCCTGACCCTCACCCCAATCCCAATCCCATTCCCTAGTGGCTGCCTGCACAGACACTCTCGACGACTTTGGATGGATGACAATGTTTGACATGGCAAACAATATACGCACTCTTTCCCACACACGCCTGGCAGATGCGTTGCGAATGACACTGACACAGTTCACAGACACGGGGCGGTCCTGTGGCTTGGCTGGGATGCGAGCACGGTTGGCGGATGTCAACCAACTCATTGCACTTGCAACGCCCACTACATTGTGCTTTTACTATTATGTTGCCAGTATTTGGCCCCCTCCCCTCGCCATCCCTGGCACTCTGTTGACTCTCGTCCTGAACCTGTTCTCATTTAACGCTGTCAGTTTGTTTGCTTAACTTACAGCAACAGCTGCTGCAGCGACTGCGGTGCCTTTTGCTATGAAATACGTAAAATAAAATAACTTCAAAACGTTGCACATTGATTGCCGCAAGCGAGCCGCAACGCCCCCCCCCCCCTTCATCAACATGTGCCACATGTGAACGAGGCATTTTTCCAGTTAACCTCGCTGTTGTCCTGCCGCACTGATTGTCGTCCGGGTCACTTATGGCTGACTATGGAGGATGGACGTGAACAATTTATTTTTTATTTCATGCAGTGAAAGGACTCCTAACATCTGCACAATTATATAAAAACAAATCTGATCCTGCTGTCTGTTCCTTGATGAAGTTAATTGCAGAAATTATCATCTGTATTTTATTATATTTTTTGATAACGTTTATTGATACCAGAACATACTATAAATCCAAATCCCTATCAATTCTGTCACAAGTTCTTCCAGTCTTATTTCTCAAAGAGCACCGCGACTGCCTTAATAACGCAGGCTGCAGAAACCCAAGGTGACAGTCGTTCTCCAATTCGCGCCAGTCTCCACAGGGTGCACCTCAAACCGGTCGAGTTGCCATACAAAATGTTGGGAATTATGGGCCGCAAATAGGTGCAGGTGCAAGTCAGCAACAGGATAACCGAAAGTAAGCTTTGGAAATTAAATAGTGCACTCATTTTCTTATTATTGTGTGCTTTTTTGTGGAAAAAAATATATATTTGATTGGTTAAACTATTCAAAGCCTACTAACATTATTAAAAATGGTTGCTAAGATTGCTAAAGATTTTATGTTGGTAATCTAAATCACAATATCAATATATTAAATTAGCTTTGCTATTCACATAAACCAACAGTTTAACATTAAATTAATTGAGTGCAATTTTCTTTTCACTTAACAAACAGTGTTTTATAAATATTTTGGTAGTCATTCATTAAAAGGCCTTTGCCAATTAATGCCTCTTATTTAATTCAACTTTGGGCTAACGCAACCTCAAGAAAAAAAATGTGGGGGAAAAGCGAGAAACTTTTTCAATTAACAATTTCCTCTTAAAAAAATAAATTGGTACGAACCGGAAAAATGGGGTGTTATGTAAAATGAGGGAAACAAAAAAAATCCGACGAAATATTTACGAAATATTTAAACATAAATTGTTTTCAGCTGTATCGAACTTTTGCAGTATGCAACTCCAAAAATCCACATATGTGTTGTGGATGTGTTCGCAATGGAGAATTCCAACACATAAATGCGCTGAGAGGTTTATGAATTCAACAAAAATTTGTTCGTTGCTATTGTGCTCGTTTATTTTTTTTTATATTTTCCAGAAGAAAAAGCAGTAACTGCAAAATTAAAAGTCAGAACCAAAATGCCATCCAGTTGCCGGGCCAATTGTTTTTGACTTATTGTTGACTGTTCTTTGAAAAGTTTTTGTGGTGCTTTGGTGCCAAAACCCGATAGCACTAGATGACCCTGCGAACCATGGACAAACATTTAAATTTACAAACATTGAATATATTATGCAAACTTTATTAGCAATACAATAAAGTTTGTTGCCGAGCACTTGTAATGAGTTGGCAAAATGGCAATGGGCTAAGTGAAAAAGTCAGCACAGCATTGAAAATGCAAAGCAGCTGCGGCATTTTTATTCAAACGAATTTATAATATTAAATATGTTAAACTTTTTATTTATATGAATTTTAAATATTCAATATGTTTAACTTAAGAATTTATTATAATGTATTAATAATTTGTGCTAAGTATAATAGTAATGTGCATAACTATAGATGCTTTGCATAGTAATATTTATTTGAAATATTTTGCAATATTGGAATTTGAAAAGAATGCATACAATATATAGCTATTTCAGCTTAAATTCCTTAATATTTCAAGTATAATAAGCTATTCTGCTAGTCTAACCTTACATACTTTTAAATTGTATAAATTAATAGTAGTTGGCATCAGATGTCATCCTAAGGGTAAAGATCTCAAATGCAAACTACTGAAAGAGTATTTCGAATTTAGGATCCCTGCTCTGCTGTTTTTCTTATATACGACTGTTATGGGGGTACTCATTAATTTTGAAGACAACCAGACATGAAAATTAAACAGTTTTCTATACGCTCCATTCCCTTCTTTCCCACTTTGACATATATATTCGTATATTCCACATATTAACATTTTGCACACAGAGTCAAACGATTCCTACGCCGCTTTTCTGCACAAGGCAAATTAATAAGCAAACAAAACAGTAAAACGGGTAAAGGGAAAATATTGTCAAGTATACGCAATGTTTGAAGCACCCCACGAAGAAGAGCTCTTATCTGCCATTTGACATTTTAAAATGTTGTGTATTTGAGCACATTTGCGCAACAAGAACGAGGCACATACAAATGCAATGAGAAATTGTGTGGCAAGAATGATGCGGCAGAGAGAAAAAGAGAAGGAGAGAGAAAGAGAAGAGAATGGGAATGAGAATAAGAATAAGAATGTGAAATGGAAGTGGAACATTCGGGGTTGTACAGCGTTGACTGGGGGCTGTCAGCTGACAACAAACATGTTGCACGCGTTCAGCTGACAGACGGGAGATGTGTGGCATAAACTATAAACAGCGAAGGCAGCACCAACTTCAGCCACATTTCGACGCCTTGCAGCAGATAGGGACAGTCTGAGGCTGTGGCTGCGACTTCTGTGCCACATTTCTGTCTTTGTGTTTGTGTTTCCTGACAACATGTACCCGAAAGCCAAGTTGGTGGCTCATGTGTCCCTGATTGTTAATTAAGGCAGCATCTCGTGCCACTCGTGCCACACCTGAGCTGTGTTTGATTGGTGGAGGGTGGCAGGGTCAACTTTCCACAGCTGAATATCGGAAGCTGTCACTTTCATATTTAATTTCTTGGCAACACATTTCGCTTTCGCTTTCGTTTTCACATTAATATTAATATTCAATTAGCCAGGCCAACACGCCCCCCTGCTCCGTCCAATTAATGTTAATTATGCTAAGTAGAAGACGCCACTTGGAAGTTTTCCGGAAATTTGCTGACAAGTTTTTATTTTTGTTTTATGTGTCCATCTTTTGAAAATTGTGTCAGGCTCATAAATCCTGACACTTGACCCAGTCCCCAAAAGTATTAAATTGATTTGTCTGCTTTTTTTTTTTGAACTCCTCTCAGCGTCTTCAAAATCATTTGTTCTACTACATAAATGGTGGCAATTGTGTTGCGTGCTAATTGCCATTAAATTGCCGAATTCTTAAGCGCTCAAATTCAAATTAACATAGCTATTGAAAAAGTTCTTCAATTCGCCCAACCTCCTGACTTCTGTTTATTATGCTAATTGAGTGTCATGCTTCCGGCTTCTGACATTTCGCCTACGCCTATTTTTCTTTAATTTGATGCTGGGACTTTGTAATTTAATAAGGGATCTAATAATATATGCTTTTAATAAAGAAACCTAAAGAACATTCTTAAATAATATATTTTCTTATTTCTTTTTTCTTTGAAATCAAATAATTATTTTTTTATTGCATTAGCCTTCTATATTACAATGCATAATATTAAATATAATATTGTGCTTTAATATATTTGATGTTATATTTATGCATTCCTTAAAAATATTATTAATTATTATGTAAGAAAACTCTCTGCCTCTCTCAGCGAAAGCCCTTGAGTTAGTCTCTTGAAAATAATAAATAAATTTAAATTTAATTCTTTCAACGTGTATTTTATATATCATTAAAAATGATATTTTAATAATGTTTAAAGAATTTTTGAGAAATCGATATGGTTGAGAAATTCAACCCTTTCACATATGATTAATGTTTTATGGAATGGTTTAATTATATTAAGGAATAATATTTCCTATGAAATAATTTGAAAATTCAATTTCAAAAAGTTGTTTGATATTTTAAATTCTACTGTTAAGTTTAGTTTTTGTTTTCTTTACAAAAGCTGCTTTCGTGTTGCTTGTTTTTGTTTTGATAAAGGTTTCAATAGTTTTAAGAGTGGATTGGGTGTGCTCTTGTTCTGGATCACACTTGTCATTCGTTTAACCTTCACAAAATGCTCGACGTTGGCAAAGTGCTATTGCTTTTAGCCAACTAGACGGCCATTAGCGCTGCTGCCGCTCGCATGTGCCGCCATTTATAAGTAATTTCGGTGAGCTGTAAACGTGGCAATGGGCACACAGTGGTGCTGGGAACTGAGAGCTGAATTGCTGCACCTGCGTCCGGTTGCTACGCATATTTAAGAGGTATGCCAAAACTTTTGCGCCACACTCCCCTCTCTCTCTCTCTCTCTCTCTGTGTCTGCCTCTCACGACCTTTGAAAAGGGAACACAGCTCAGCTGCTGCCCCAGCGAGTCGACTGCTGATAATTTCAGAATTGAGCTTCCCTTTCGCTTCAGTTCCGGTCAATGCAAATAAACTGGGCCAATGGCAACCGGCAGACGCAGTCCGGAAACCGGCATTCGCAATTGGTAGCTGCCGACAATCGCGCACAGAATCACGGGTAGCAAGTATGCAAAATGTTTACACATCAATCTTAACCCGTCTTTTGGCCGGAGTGTTTGACGCGGTTGCTGTTTCAGTAGCTGGCTCAAATGCCGTTGCCGTTGGCAAATACGCAGCATTACTGATTTGGGACCATCAGCGCTTTGCTCCCAGCCTAAACCAAGTGGGAGCCATACATTTTGCAATGTTCCAGTGGCTGGTTCTGTTGCCAAATAACTTTCATTTCGTTGTGCCTCGCTTGTCGTTCCCCAGAGTAAAACCGAAACCCCAAACAATAAGGGGCAAAAGGCATTGCCAACACAATAAAAAAATATAAAAATATAAAAAAATATATATATCGTATATATATATAAAAAGTTTGCATACGCCAAAAGTCAATTGAAAGGCAGCAGCAGCAGCAGCAGAATCCACGTAGCAACAACATCACATGATGCACTGTACTGTTTCCCTTAGCCCTTGGCACTTCACCTTAGCACTTCACCAAACTGGGTTGGTAGATCCTTATGAACAACCTCTGCAATTGAGCTTGACACACATGCGAATTTGTGTAGAACGTGGCCTTTACTTGGAGTGGGTTCAGAGAGAGAGAGAGGTGCGCTGCCTGCTTGGCTTGATTGATTGATGAAATATTTTGGGGTCAGAGGAGAGCTAAAAACGACAACAAAAGGTTGAAGTCGTTACCATTGTTAACACATAGTTTGCCAAATGCCCACAGTTTGTCAGCAAGAAAGTGTTGCATAAAAGTTGAAATTTTTACAACTGCTTTATGAAACTATTGAATTGCTACCCAGAAAATTGCAAAATATTACCGAGAATTGATAGCTAACTGTTAAAGTCTACAACTAAGTTTAATCAAAGTCCAAAGAGATATCTTGAGATATATATCTTTTGTGTATATCTCTCTAAGGCTTTGGCTCTACTCAAATTGGCAATAAATAATTTAATGCACTCATTTATTTATTTATAGTCTTTGCTGAAATATTTCAACATTTATATTTTATTATATTATTTTGTGGTATATTTTTAAATCAATAATGGACTAGAATTTGTTTTCATAAATCTCTAAATATTTCTATAGTCTACAAATAAATAAAAAGCATTAAATTGAAAAGATTTTAATTTCATTTTCATTTTTTTTTTTTTGTTTAAAGTAAGAGATATTAATACAAAAAACTGAGGAATTGGACGTAAACACTTAAAAATAAATGAATGATTCCATATAGCTTATATTTATATATATATCTATAAGCAAATATATGTGATATCCACTCACCTATAATCCGCACTGGCAAAACAATCGCCAAGGAAGCGGCACTGCAAAGTGTTGCACTGAGTCATCTTTACCTCGTGGGTCACCTCGTATGTGATATTGAAGCCGTAGACGTCGAGCAGACGGTCCAAGGCACGCAGATGTGTGCCATCCAGCGTGGACATGGTGAAGCGAATCTCCAGATACTGGCTGTTGAACTGCATCCAGGTGACCTGCGTCACGTCGTCCTCGTTGAGGGCAAAGACGCGATGGGCGGGCACCTTGAAGTCATCCGAGTAGTACATGTACTCGGTGAACTTAAGCCCGCCCAGCACATAGAGCTGCGTCAGGTAGACCACAATCGAGATGTTGCCCTGAGCCGTTGACGGCAGCTCGGAGGCATCGATTATCCAAACACATTCGATGGGCGTGGCAAAGCGATGTGGGAAATTCGGTGTTTGAATTAGGCCATAGCGTGAATTGAGCAGTCCACCACAGCCCGATGAGGAGGAACTGGAGCTGGAGCTAGAGCCGGTTGCATGCTCGCCAATGGCAAATGCATTCAGGGAAAAATTATGCTTGGCCGCTGGGAAGGGCGGCGGAGGTGGCAGCGGCACCGCTGGCAGCGAGAATTTTTGATCCGCATGGCTCTCGCGCCGTTGGCGAGCATGTTGCTCTTGTTGTTGCTGTACTTGTTGTTCGTGTTGTTGTTGTTGTTGTTGTTGTTGACTTTTGAACAATGTTGCCACTGGCAACAGCAGCATGAACAGCAGCAATATCGTTGAAAACAATCTGACGGTTGTCAGCAGCGACATTTGAGACTTGTTTCTTTTGTTATCAATTCTCTCGCGCTTTTACTGTGATTCCTTCACCTGGCTGCTGGCTGCTCCCTGCTGGCTGCTGTCTGCTGTCTGGTTGCCTTATCATTTGGCCAATGACGATCGGCATTGAGCACATTCACTAATCGCACTAGCTCCGTCACAGCCACACATTGGCTTTAGGCACACTGTAAAACACAGAGAAATGCACAGAGAAAGTGTGAGAGAGAGTTAAAGCGATAACGAGATAAGAGATAGCACAGAAAAAAAAGAGAGATAAAAAATTTCTGAGATGAAGTGAACTTTTTTTTAGCAAAAACCTTTCTGACAGCTGTCGTTTGCATTTGAATAACTGCCACTGTCGTTTTATCTGATTTCACTAACTAACCCCACACATCCCCACGATACACGAACACACACACACACAAACACACCAACACACACACATGGCGCCTTGCATTTGCACACACTAGAAAATGGTAAACTGTCAGCGTGAAAAAGCAATTTGGAAATCCACTAAAAATGGAGAGCAGCGACACGCATCAATCATGGCTGCCGTGGAGCGTGCCATGCTCATAAAACAAAGGCCCAAAATCCAAAAGGGCCCATCTCTGAGCGCCTTTCTTTTTCAACATTCAAATTGTTTTCCCATATTTTCTCTTGCATTTCTTTTTTTTTATCCATTTTCCAGTAGCCGACCCAGCTCAAGTCTCACTGTTGGTGCTCTCGTTACGCCTGCATTTTCCTGGGGCCCATATTCAACGTCAAATTGAGAGAGCTCTTCAACTGTTTGACTTTTGTTGTTTTAGTGGGGTTTTTGCGTCGGATTTGCTTCTAAACTACAAAAGCTGCTGCCAAAAGCCTGTTCAGAGCCACGGTCAAAAAGCAAGCATTGAAATCCATAGGTATATATAGGTATATATAGGTATATATGTATGTGACATATTCATCTTATGCGTAGGCATATGTCAATATTTATCAGAAATGGCTCTTACCACATGATTAAATATTGAAACTTAAGATGCGAAACACGATATGAGCATTAATTATGAACTTATCAAACCAAATTCATCGGCTTAAATAGCCGCAGGCAGATAGTGTACATTAAATCATATCATAATTAACTATAGCACTTTACAAATATTTGATATTTTAATATATAAATCTAATTTGCTACCTTTAGAAGCAACAGTTTTGTATTTCTTATGTTGCAACATACATTCTGAACAAAATAAAATAAGTAATGCTAATCAAATCTGAAGTAGATTGGGGAGAAATTAATTCCCGGAGTGCAGTCAATGTTTTCGAGTAGATCAATCAAATAACTTAATTAAAGAAAACATTTTAACAGTGTTCAATGCAAAATTTATAAGCTTCGAATTTTTGCACTCTATGTCAAATATCATTTACTTTGTCTAGACAATCAAAACATGTTCAATCAAATTTACATAAATTTGTCACAAAATTATATTCAGCATATGGCATAAAGTAAACAAAACAAAGCAGCTGCTACAATAAATTAAAGAATAAAATACGCAAATTAATTGTAAATAACAAAAATACCAGCCACAAATCATGTAGAACTTGAATGTCATTAGAAAATGATATGAACAATTAGTCCATAATTTATTATTGACAGAATTAAGCTGTGCACAGAAGTTTGGGCAATGATGTGAATTGCAATAAAACTAAATAAATAATGAGCTTTTGCAGTTGAGATATCTCATTTTATCACAATAATTATGTTATCTTTACCTAAATTATTTGTACTATTTGTTCAACCAGTATTTATTTTAAATATGTCTATAACAATTTACTATTTTACTGAGTGTATAAATACCATCTTAAGAAAAATTAAGTAAATAACTTTCAAATCGATTGCTAACTTATCTTCATATAAAAAACATAAAATAAACAACAAATGGTAAAAGTATTTTTGTAAATATTTCGGCAATCACGATTTTTTTTAAAAAGCAAGATTTCACATTGGAAGCGTGGATATACCTATATGTGTATAAATTTAGATTCTTGGTGAAAATCCCTCTTTTTTTTTGCAAGATATGCGTAAGTTTCACTTGTCAGCTTAAATAGGGGGCCGGATGTGTTACGCACACGTCGTATTTGGCTTTAACGCAACGTGAGAGAGTTGGCCAAAAAGAGGTGTCTAAACTTTGTCGACTGTTGTTGTTGATGCTGATGCTGATGCTGCGTGTGCTAACAAGTTTAATCAAATGACAATGTCGTAACACGTGCATACATTGAGAGCCCCCCCAAAGAGGTGGCTTGGCTTTTTTGGGCTGAGACAACAGCCTGGCATTCGCAACATCCTGGCATCCATGCAAAGCCGTAGTCCTTCAGCCCCGAATTGCTTCCATCCCCAGTCCACTTAAGCTGCTTTCCCCTCTTTGCGTGGTGTGCGTGAGAGTTCGCATTTTTACTTGAAAATTACTTCAGTTACGCTTTTTAAGCATAATGAATAATTTTTCGGGGTTTGACATGCGTATATCGTACGAGCAAAAAGTTAATTTACTTGCCCAGCCATATATAAAGTCTCTGGAGAGTTTTATAAAGTTATTGCCTAAGCTTAGGTCTTAGATATAGACAAGTTAGCTGCACGACTTCAAGCTGGTACTCGTTGTTAGACTCTAGATTAATTGCAACATTATAAAATCTTTTGTTACACTTTGAACTCTTAATTATGATTGTTCACATATCATATTTCTTATTAAATAAGTATGCAAAGCCATTTGCAGTTCATTAAAATGCATCTATTTTATTTATTGCATACTTTTAAGCAGATAAATACAAAATACTCCACAAAAAAAAAACTTCTTGACAAAGCTTGATCATTTCTGCTAATTAGCCAGGTGAATAAACAAAAAACAAGTCTATGAAATATTTCTGTCAATTTCTTACATATTTATTATGAACAGTAAATTATTACTCGGCCTGGCTTACTTGATATAACATTTTAAATTTCATAGCTCAACAAAAACTTCATGAAAATATACTCAAATTTATTAAAAATTCTTTATTTATGAGACTAACCTGTACAAATATAAACATTATAACAAAATGAGTGACAGCTCCTGCAGAAAGATTATTCAAACTTAGTCAATGATGGATTCTCAATAAGTAGATTATATAAAAGAATTGCATTTAAAGAAACAATATGTAGGCATTTTTTTATTTTAAATTTTAATCAAATTACTCAATTTGAATAGTTTTTCAGTTTATTTTTATTTTAGTATTATTTTTAATTTTCAAACTGTACTGTTTTTTGCAGTCTATAGCTATATCTATATTTCCCAACAAATAAAATTACAATAAAAAGAAGAATTTTAATATTGACATTATCTTTTTTCGGGTATCGGGTAGAGTCCATTTTGGAGCAGCAAAAAAAAAATATATAATTTAAAAAAGGAAAAATCATATGGAAATGGAATGTACGTCAAAACGGTGACGCGTTCTCTTGCACCAACTGTATGCTGATAATGGGGCGGGCGTTTAGCGCCGCTTTGGTGGGCGGGAGGGGAGCACTTCAAACTGAACTCAGATACCGATAAAGAACCCCGGGTTCTAGTTCCAGCCAGCTGCTCAGCTGGCGCTGACAGCGACCGACGGCAGTGGTGTTTACCGTCGACGCGTCGAGCAAATTGCCAATTTAAATTGGCCGCGTTAAATTAGTCGAGTTATCAGCCTCCACGGCGGCAGGTGTACGGCGGAGTACGGAGTACGGGTATTGAGTGAGTGTATGCGAAACGAATCGAAACGGAACGGGCCATAAAAGTGGAAATTGTGGTTTTGTGTGTGTGTTTGTAAATTGTTGTTATTTCTGTTGTAGTTTGCATTCTGAAAGAAATGAAGCGACAATTGTAACGTGCTGAATTAAGCAAAATACGTTAATCATTTATTTTGAACGGAAATTATTGCATTATAATCATATTTGTATTGATGTGACTTCCTCCCTACCACATGGGTTGTGTGTGGTTGCATGACCATGAGCGATTGCCGTGTCCGTTTCAAGTGGCTTACTCAAAACTGAATGAAATAAATTCGACAAGTGTGAACCGAGAAATAATGTATATATATATATATATATATGAATTTATATATATATATGTAAAAGTGTGACTATTTGTGTGTTACGAGTGCATGACTTATCGGTGTCCATGAAATTATAGAGTAAATTCGATAAGAAGTTGTTTCTATTGGCCATGTCGCACAGTCGCTGCCAGAACTCTGATCTGTGCTGTCAAATGTCGTTGTTGCTGTTGTTCCTATTAAATTCCACGTATTTAACTATTAAAAAAAAAAGAGCAACGTGCAAATCAATCACTTTCCGCCCGATATGGATATCTAATCAAAAGAAATAAGCCTTATAACTGTTCGTTTTTTTTTTTTCTTCTTTAAATCGAAATTGAAGTGTTTTATATTAAATTCAATCCAAAAATCAAATCAAATCAGCTTTCAAATCTTGCACACATTTGTTTTCCAGATTATCGAAAACAATAAAACTTCTGCCAATCATAGACTTTTTTTATTTAAACCACAAATAATGAGGTCAAGTAAAAAACTAACAACTTATACTAACAACAAAAAATATTTGTGAGAAATGCAAGGGTAAAACTGAGAAAATCAAGCAACACAGCAAAACGAACAACAACAAAAACAACAACAACAAAATGTGAAAAACATTCCGCTGATAACTGCAAAACGAAATGTCAATAAAATAATATAAATGACGGACTCGTGACTTTTGTGGATATCTTGTCGATGTTGTTGTGGTTGGCACGAAAATTGAAACACAAGTTGTGGCTAAAAACAAGAGGAACGAAACAGAAAGACAATAATAATAAATAAAAAAAAAACAACTGCATAATTTTTGCTGTTTTTCGATTTGCAATAAACAATTGTTGTGTTCCCCCGCTGTTATCTGTAGATGTCGTGTAATAGGAAACTGATAAAACCGATATCATAAAATACAATACACAAGTAGCAAGTTGTATGCATAAGGTTATTGTTCAAGAAATATGTACTTGCAACATGAGACAGCCAGTTGCTGCAATCACGACAAAACTTGGCCGAGTGCCATGCAGTTGGCCAGAACGTCTGCTACGCTGATAAGATACTACAACGAATAAGCCACTATTGGAAAATGCCAAGCGGTCTTTATGCTCAAGCCCCAAAGCTATTGGCCAAACAATGAAATCTCCCCGCATAAATAGAAAACAATTAGGCATTTCAAACGATAAGAGATATACGATAAAACAAAGAAAAAAAAATTAAATTTCACTTGCAGAGTGACTCATCAGCATTTGGAGTGGAATGGCAAAGGGGTTAAAATAGGTTCCGGGCTGGGGAGTTGGGGAGTGCCGGCTAATTAGCCCATCCATTTGGCGATGCATGAAATTGGTGAACTTTACAACTTTTGTCTATAGCCAAGCATATATATATATATCTGATGAAAAGCAAATTTTCTGTTAACTTTTGTGCATGCCCCGAATGAACCAGATAACTGTTTGTGTGCTCGACATAACTGCTTGAAACTTGTCAGTGGCAATTGAAGGATTACCCCTATATTCCCTACTCACCAGTTTGGTTCTTAAAACTAGTTTTATATACGGGCAAAGAATCAACAAAGTTTAGCATTGAAATTTAAGTATTTTCCGTGTAACAAGAGCTAATAAAAAGTATTATTTTTGGAATATAGCAAACAGAAAAATGATATATCAAATGAATCTGTTCATTTAACTAGCACTTCAAGCAAAAATTATATATAGTAAAAAATCGGGAAATGTGTGTAATGGATATGGTAGCAGATCTAATTTCATTTGGTACTCTGTGCCTAAATGTAACCAATACAAACAGAAAACAAAAATAGCTCCACTAAAGGAAATCAAACTGCTATTGAATCAATATTTATTAACATGTTTTAGCCGTAAAAGCGCAACAAATCAAATAGGCCGCCATAAATCTAATCAATTTAAAAAGATATATATGTGTAGCAGCACTTATATGGATATATAAACACATACATACATATACATATATATATATATATATATTTATTTATATACATATATGTGTTGAATAAATGACCAAGGCACTGGCCCTGCAGATAACGCGCAAAGCACTCGATGACAGAATACCAAAATCGCATACGTATTCAAATTGGGCCAATTCGAAATTGGAATTGGGTGCCAAAAATAAACGATAACCAGCGATTTACAACAATTGCAGCCGAATAAACAAATTTACAGCGGCAATTAAATGCGCGGCCATAAATCACGATTCGGGCAATGGTTATTAAAAGCGGTTTAGATTCTGTTAACTGTTAGCTCAGCACTGCATGGCTTTGGTATATTCGCAGGGTACAATCATTATTGCAATAATATTAATAATAATAATAGAAACTGCAACATTAATAACAATAACACCAACAGAAGCAACATAAAATGTGTGATAAATATGCTAAATTAATAGCTGGCAGCTAAACACAACAACCAACAATCAGACAGTAAACGGTGCTCCAACTCTCAACTATTGAACTATCCAACGAACTTTGTGCCACAACGTGTGAACTTCCATACACCACCCCCTGCCCCTAATCGCATAAACATGGCCTGCTTTCCGCGCCTCTTTCATCATCGGAGTAAAAACAAATTTACGCCTGCCCAAGATGAGAACAGAGACACGATACTCAACACACAAGATAGTCCAGTGGTGAGTTGTTACAGAACACACACAACACACACACACAACACACACACAACACACACAAAACACACACACACAACACATGCATTACATTTGTGCACCGATAAGCAGCACTGATAAGTTGATCAAGTGTTTAATTAAGTTAGACGCGGGGGCAGCGTGCAAATCTCACAACAAATGGCTCCAACCCAGCTAACCAAAATCAAAAGTTAAAAAAAAAAACACGTGTGCCACAAAAAGCTTATCAACCTTATCAACGTGTGTGCCGCTTGTGACGTGCATTTTTTTAACAGACTTATCACAAAAAACAAAGTAAAAATTAAATTCATCAAAGCACCGCAAATAAGATACACTCATAAATCCATCTACTAATTACAAATTTGCTAATAACAATTTTCAGTAATTAAATTAAATTATCTGCTATATGTAATTATTTATATTATTTACAAAAAATAACTACATTCAACTAAACAATTTTCTCAATAAATGAAAATTATAGAAATATATAATAAGATGTACCATTTAAGGGTATACAAATAATGCATATAAATAAATAAATAGGCATAACTATCAAGACTAGGCAATAAATATAATCAGAATAAATTATGTTCCGTTATCTATATAAGCCATTTAAAACTCAATAGCTGGTAGCAATATTTATCAACGGCTCTCACAATATCTCTTATAATCATAAGTATATAGTATGATTTTACAGTTGAGAGCTTAGTGATTGGCATATATATATATATATATATATATATATATATATATATATATTTGTTTGTTTGTCACCATATGTTGTTAGTTGCTGCTGAAATTGTTATTATCAAGAAATGCTGATTTACATGCACTTTCAATGCGATTGGATTTATCAAATTATCAGTGGCAATGACAAAATCTCCACAGAAATGTCGTTTGAGTATTTGCAACATCCGCACTTCCTGGGATTGGCAGCCAAGCCAGACATTAAATATTAAAAGATATGCAAAACATGGTTATGAAAATGGCTAAAGGAATGTGTCTTTTGCATATAACGTAGAAAAGCCGAGCAGATTACACATAAATATGCACAATCCGTAGATGAGCAGCAATTTATATGGCCAGCTCTATCTACTGTCTGCACAAGATGGAACTGATGCCAGCTAGGATGTTTGCCTGCGACGAGATGACAACTTGATAGAGATCCAAGCAACCAGCACGGTTGGGACACATCCACTTCTGCTCCCAAATAACTCTGCGTACAGTTCAAAGTCAATGTTGTCACACAAACAACGCCCAAGGGGGCAATCAATGCAATACGTTTGACATTCCCAGCGATACGTTTCCATATAAATATACAGTAAAACATGCTATGTACGGGACAAAGTTCGTTTTTGCTTTTTGATGTACTCCTTCAAGTTTTCATATGCCCACCCACAAAATTTACATCCGCATACCAAAACGCTTGGTTGGCAGCGATTAAGAGATTGGAAATACCCAATTCGAAGCATTCACAGATTCGGGCAGACCGATTGCCTCGATACACATTAACATCTACCTCGACTTTTGGCTGTATCGTTTCGGGAAACGAAAAACCTGTCAAAATGTTTAAGGCTGATTAACATATCAAAGAGGCAAAGAAAATAAACGCGACTTGCATATTGACATGTGTTTACTTGGGCGGATTCCCAGAAAACGTAGGATATTATCACCAAAAATTTAAATAACAACGACAACATTGACACATTTTTGACTCTTTTCCAATTGGCTTGAATATCTTATTGGCCACATGCCTGTCTGCCAATTGACAGATAAGACAACCTGCCATTTTGCAGGTGGCGATAAAAAGGTGCGTCAGGGTGTACTAAAAAATCGTTTAATATCAATTGTAAGTCATCAGTAAAAGCCAGTAATTACTGGCCAAAATAGCAAAATAAAAAAAATTGAATGAGTAATAGTCGAAAATTAAAGTCAATATTAAACCTATTTGCACGAGAAGTATTTTAATTTGTGCATGTTTGATCTCTTAAATATTTGATTAAATCATTTATTTTTAGCTTAGTAATCTTTGTTGATAATTGCTGGTAAATAACTTATTTTGGCAAGGAAGGAATAAAAACTTATATTTAATAACTAATTATTTTTATTTGAACAATTGCTTTACTATTCTTACTATTTTAAATAAGAGAAATAATCATTATCCAAATTTATTTCAAGTGTATACAAGTGCGTCAACGGCAGCATTTGGATAATTTTATGAGCAAGTTTACTTTATATATATATATTTGTATTTATTACTTATGTATTTATAGAATTGTCATCCAATGGCTTACCGCACTTTTTCCAAAAGGGGCTGAACTGTATTTTTTGTTCATATTCTTTTTATAAATTAAGCCGCATTCCTAATTAAAATCTTTCTAAAGGTTTTTTACGTTTCTTTTGATTTTCTATGGGTAACCATTAAAATTTACAATGTACCCATAGCCAACTGCTACTCCAACTCAAACTCCAACTTCTTCCGCTACCCATTAACCCCTCCCCGTATATATATATATATATACGAGCAACATTTCATTATTTGTTTTGAACAACGCAGGAGTAAACAAAAGCTGGAAAGCAAAGAAACCAGAGCAGATAAAATTGTGGGCCAAGTTGCAGTAAGATATCAAGATGTGGCTGGCAAAAGTCAATATAAGGAAATGAAATACGTATTTAAAACTCGATGACTTATTCGAATAGCAACTGTGCAAATAACTCAACACATTTGGTATTGTCGAAGCTAAGAAAAAACTGATAAACTTTTAAAGCAATATTCTTCATACTTCTCAGCAATATTCATACATATGTCAAGCAGGCAGCTCAACTTACATTAATCCCATCATCAAGGCTAAAATCCGCAGCTGTCATATTATCAAAAGTGTGGCAAAGCCCATCGCACAGTCAGTTGACGACACTTCGCGAGTCGGATTCAAAAAAAAAAAAAAAAAAAATGACAGTTTTGTGCAATGTGAAAAGCAAAGCAGCAAAAGTATAAAAAATCATTTGCCACAAATAAAAACAAATTTATGAGATTCACAGATACAATGCCAGCGCACAATGGGCATTTGTTGTTGTTTATTGAGGCTCAATGGCTGGATAAACTGGCAACTGTAGCAAACATTTATCAGCAGTGTCAGCAGCAGATTGATTTCAAAGCTAACGGACACACACACACACATACACACTCACAGACACACTCTCACACACACTCACACACACACACACCCTAAATCACAAACCATCACGCACAACACAGAGCAAACAGTCAGCAGTCAGCCAAGAAAAGCAACTGCAAATTTTTGCTTACTTTCACAAATTGTTTTATTTTTCATATATTTTTTCCTTATGTGTCTTATTTTTGCTATTGCTACTTTTTTTTGCAATTATTGTTCTTTTGGCTGTCAAATTTTTATATAATCCGTTTGTGAGCAGACCTGTTGATACTTGACTCGCTTAACCTTTCCACATTGACTGAAGTTAAATTATATTCGACATTTAATTCACCAATTGTTGTTTTCAAGTCTTTTGCACATTTCGGCGGTTATCTGCTGACACTTAAAAGTATTTTATCTACAAAAAAAAAAATATATATATATATATATATATTCTTTTTGCGTCAACAAATCATAATTCATAATGGAAATTTTTAAATGCAATTATAAAAGTTTGGTGCTTTGGCTTCACATTAATCAATGTTAAATTTCAGCAAATTGCACTCTATATTCGACGGGAGGAGAAGCAACTTTACTCACCCATCATCACGCCCAGTGCGAGTGAGGTAAGAATTTAATTTTTAATTGATTGTTAACCTGTTGTAGAGCACATTTTTGGCACAAAACTCACGGGTCCGGCGGCCATACAATATTCAAACCGTAACTTTATTTCTTTTTGATTGTCTTTGTCCAACTCGATTAATATTAGTACACTTTTTATCTTATACTTTCAAACGAAATGATGCAAACAACCAAACAAAACACTTGTAAATATGTACACAATACAACAACAACAACAACAACAACACAAACAATGCCAACGGACCCACACATGCACCCCGCACCCCCTTGTTTGTCTTTGTAAATGTTTGGACACTCGTCCCATCCGCATATGCCTCCCTACTCCGGGGCCCATTAGGCTCAACTGCAGCGCTTAAAACAACAGCCCTCCAGCTCCTCCTCCGCCCAAGTACTGCAGGCTGTGGACGAAAATGGTTTCAGCTCTGCTCGAGCTGATGCCAGTCCTGACCATAGCCAGCATGAGGACCATATTCCTCAACCTCAAAAGCAACAACCAAGGAAGTTTCGCTCGCACAAGAGCCGGCTTCAGGCCGAGGAAAGGGAGAGAGACAAGGATGGGTTGGGGAAGGAGAAGACTGCAACAGTCGGTGGCACTGCAATTAATGTCACACGTACCAATTCCAAATTAAAGCCCGTCAAAGAGCGTAGACCAACGGCCCTTCCTACCGAGGCGCCCAGAGTGAATGGCACCCAATGTGATGAGGCGGACGATAAGGAAACGGTGCAGCTGGAGTTGGAGGTCGATGTTGTGGATGGCAAGTCAAAACTCAAAGTGAATGTGAACGGCATAATTGATGACAGTGCTGACAATGAGGCTGGCAGTACTCCATCTATAGGAACGCCCTCGACATTCACACCAACATCAACAGGAGCAGGAACACCGACAGCTGCAGCCGAGTCAAATGTAAAATTTTTCATTGGTCATACACAGGAACTAAATACCGATGATGACACTTTGTCCCGGCCCAGCAATGATGACAACAACAATAAAAAGCACAACAACAAGCTGACAAATGGAACATTGGCACCAAACCAACAAGCACACGAATTTGGACAACAACCGACAGAGTCAACAGCATCAACAACAACAGCAACATTGCCAAAGGCACCCGCAAAGAGCTGCAGCAATGTGTCACTCAATTATCTAAGGAGAACCAAGAGCACCATTGCCATAGAGTCGACCAACACTGGACAGCGTCGCCGTGTGTCAACCATGCCCGATATTAACATACCAACGCCGCCACCCTTGCCACTGGAGCTACTGAAACCCCCGACACCACTGAACCTACGAAAGAAACACAGTTCCGAGCCGCAAGTACCACCAGAGCAGCCTCCAGTTGGAAACAGTCAAGTATGTATAGAAAAAAAAAGAAAATGGTCAGCTGAATTTTGGTTAGAACTTTAGCCATATTTGTGTCGAGTGGCTTTTATAGGTCAATATTATGAAAGTTATTTTAAAAATTCCCAATAAATCCACACAAGCACTTAAAACTTTCTGCCCCCAACTAAATAATTAGTTGCACCTTTGTGCAAAACAAAAAAATTATGTTGTTGGTTTTGGGCGTGGCAGCAATTAAGTACTAATTATTTATTAAATAATTTGCACTCAGCAACAAAACTAACTAACAAAAATGGTACAAAAATAAAAGCAAAAGCTGAACAAAAGTATGTTGCATGTAGCAACTAGTTGCTGTGGGGCAAACTTTTCGACATGCTGCTAATTACAAGTGAAATGTTAATTGTTTGGTAACCGACATGAACTCGAACTTGTTGGCCAAAAAGAGCAGAACCTGGCCACAGATAACACTGTTGCTCACCATTACCATTTATCTGCTACATGCTTAGCTGCAGCTACTTTCATTTTTCGGTGTTTTACTACCCCGTCCGACAACGTGGCTGAAAGCCCTTGATTTTCACCTCTATCGTAGTCCCTCGTCTACATCTCTGCCCCCAACTGCCCCCACTGCCTGCTGAGTAAGCGAATTTTGCTGAACAAGTTTTGGCTGATGTGGCGACTTCCAAGATGGCAGCCATCCTTATTTATTATACGACTTTGCCCCTTCTCCTTTGAGCCGCCTACGTGCCACAACTGTGGCGACGATAGTTTGTCCTCCGGAAATGCTTATAATGGCTGTGATTCCACTGTGTAAATGGAGGTAAATATTTAATGGATAGCCTCCGTTAAACCTCACGGGTAAACAATGGGTTCTATGTACATGCTCGACTGCATCATTGTCGCTCGAAAACAACTCGAGTAGGGAAAATATTCAGTTTGTTATTTATTTAATGTACTCAATTAAAAAAAATATAATAGAAATATTGAGATTAAAAATGCATTGATTAGCATTTATAATTAAAAAGAGTATGAATAAAAAATTATCAAATATTTGTTTGCTTAGTTTGCTTTGATCATTGAAACCAAGAGATAAAAACAATTTAATACCAAAATGTAAAGGGAAGAAAAATCTGGAAGAGGAGCAACTTTTAATGTCAAAAGTCAACATATAAACCACAAAACTTAGTTGACCATTAAAAGCATAAAGTGGGAGTCGAGAATAAACAAACAACTAAATTTCTTACTTTTTATTTGTTTAATTTTGTGTGGAATTGTCTGAAATCAACCGCATCACTTAGGATGGAATGGCCAAGTTGGAGGACAGCGAGCGGAGCAGCAGGAGTCTGCGGAGGAGCAGCAGCAGCAGCTCTGCCACAAAAACACATCGTGTGGAAGGTGGCCTCATCTATATGCGACCAAATTTGCCCGTGCAGCCGGACATTGAAATCGAATTTAATGCAAAGGACGAAGCGTAAGTTGAGTAAACATCTCTTTGCCAGATTGGCTACACTTATAAATGCCACTGATTCTTTTGTGGGGCAACCAAATCCGTAGTACACGCAATCTCATACTCAATGCCATTGAACACAATGATTTCCTCAATAATCTAATGGACAAGGAGCGCAAGGATATGGTCGTCAATGCAATGGCGCCGGCCAGCTTCAAAAAGAACAGTTACATCATCAACGAGCACGACGAGGGTTCCGAGTTCTTTGTCTCTGCCGAGGGTTACTATGACGTGATACAGGCGGACAAACATGTGGGCAACTTTGGGCCAGGCACAGTCTTTGGCGAACTGGCCATACTCTACAATGCCCCACGTAAAGCCACAATTAAAGGTAAGTGATAAACCTTTTTTTCTTACAGTGTAGCACAAAATTGTAATAATTTTATTGATAGCTGCAACGGATGCGCGCGTTTGGAAGATTGCTCGTGAAACATTTCGAGCCATCATGCTAATCTCTGGCTCCCGGGAACGGGAGGAGAACTTGCAGTTCCTTCGCTCGGCTCCATTTCTACAGGAGCTGGAAGAGAGTCTGCTTACCAAAGTGGTGGATCTACTACAGCGGGTAAATTATAAACTTGAATTTTATTTAAATTATTTAAAAGAGAACGAGATTTTAACAGGAAAAATTGTTGTTGCCAAGAGACAAATTTAACCATTTAACGAAGATTATATTTCGATAGCCAAAAGTAATATTCTTAAACAATTAAAATTACTTTTGGCTAACTCTTTAGCTTTGAATTTGGCTAACACATAATACCTTAAATATTAAATTCTCTTTAAATATAAATTATTTTTTTCTGCAGAAATTCTACGAGACAGGCAGCTGCATTGTGCGCGAGGGGGAGCTGGGGCATGAGTTCTTCATTATACGTGGCGGTACAGTAACCATCAAAAAGAAGGACGATGCAAGCCAGGAGCAAATAGTGGCGAAGCGAAAGCGTGGCGACTACTTCGGGGAGCAGGCCCTGCTGAATGCCGATGTGCGCCAGGCCAGCGTCTATGCGGATGCCCCTGGCACAGAGGTGCTCAAGCTGGAGAGAGAGTGAGTGTGCAGCACAGCCAAATAGGGAAGATCTGTATATATATATATATATCCAACTCTCTTGCAGAGCCTTCATCAGCTACCTGGGCACCATTAGGCAGCTGCGCGAGAAGCCCGAGGAGCTGGCCACCGAGAATGGGCGATCGAGCAATAAGAGCGCCGAGTTCGACAATGAGCATGCCCACATAGCCATATCGGATTTGAAAAAGGTGGCAACCCTGGGCTCTGGCGCCTTCGGTCGCGTCGATCTGGTCACACACGGCACTCAGACATTTGCGCTAAAGATCATCAAAAAGATCGAGGTGATCAAACAGGACCAAATCGAGCATGTCTACAATGAGAAAAATGTGATGATCAAATGTCGAGCTTCTCCTTTCATAGTGCAGTGAGTAGATTTGAATGAAATTGCGTGAAATGAATAATTGCATTGATTTTGACCAGGCTATATCGCACTTATCGAAATGAGAAGTACGTCTACTTTCTGATGGAGGCGTGTATGGGCGGAGATGTGTGGACTGTGATGTCGAAGCGACAGTATTTCGATGATAAGACTGCCAAGTTTATAGCCGGCTGTGTTGTGGAAGCCTTTGATTTTCTCCATGCGCACAGCTTCATCTACAGGGACCTCAAGCCCGAGAATCTAATGCTAACCAGCGATGGCTACTGCAAGCTGGTAAGCAATTAATAGTCATCCAATCCTTAATCCTTCCCGTTTTGGTTATACGCGCAAAACCAGTCTTAGACTTTTTTGTGGAAGTTTCCTTTTGTCTCTTTTTCTCTAGTCTGAAATTTAATTCATTATCAATTCCGTTTCTTCAGGTGGACTTTGGGTTTGCCAAGTATGTGCGTCCCAATGAGAAGACAAATACATTTGCCGGCACACCCGAATATGTGGCGCCCGAAATCATTTTGGATCGTGGCCATGATCGATCCGTGGACTATTGGGCATTGGGTATACTGGTGTACGAGCTGCTGGTGGGCAAGACACCATTTCGGGGCGTCAATCAAATCAAGATCTATCAGAACATCCTCAGTGGCATCGATGTGATACACATGCCATCACGCATACCCAAGTCCGCCCAGCATCTGATCCGGCATCTGTGTAAGCAGCTGCCCGCCGAGCGTCTGGGTTACCAGCGGAAGGGCATTGCGGACATCAAGCGGCACAGCTGGTTCGACAATCTGGATTGGATGCGACTGCGCCAGAAGCAGTTGCCGTCGCCCATCAAGCGTTGCCTGAAGAGCTGGACAGACCTGCAATACTTTATGCCACTTGGCGTTAACGATGACTATGAGCCGCCCGAGGAGCTCAGCGGCTGGGACAAGGACTTTTAGTTGTCAGCCAAGGAAATGCCTATTATTATTGTTGTTATTATTATTATTATAATTTTACTGCAGATATTTTGTACATAAATGTTTAGATTTTAATTATTTAGCTACTGAGTAGTTTAGAGGCAAAAGCTTGTCATAAATTGTAAATAAATTGATATTACAATTGTTTAAAGTCAAAATTGTAACGGGAGATTTGGCTATGCACTGCATTTATTTCCCTCTCACTCTCACTCTCTCTCTCCCGCTCCATCCTTCCCTCCCTCTATCTGTATCTGTGCAACAGTTTATTTGTTTACGCTATTTCAATTAGAAGCGCAAACTTGTTGTTGTTGTTGTTATTATTGAGTTGTCAAAGCACAGCGACACTCACGACACACACCTCACACACACACACACACACACACACACATATATACACACACTGAAAGGTGGTCGAGTAACATGAATAAAGAAACATTTTCAATTAAACGCTCTCAGCGAATATTTCACTTGGCTCGTAGCGAATCTTGGCAAAGATTGCACACAAAATTCTCACAGTTACTATTCATGTGCATACTGTACACACACATGTGTGTGTGTGTGGGTGTGTGTGTGCACAACTAGTGCCACAGTTAGTAACTGTTGCATAACGCACTGTGTCTGCAGACAGATTCAACCATGTCCAAATGT
The DNA here is from genome assembly GCA_035042045.1 of Drosophila melanosoma. Lineage (NCBI taxonomy): Eukaryota > Metazoa > Arthropoda > Insecta > Diptera > Drosophilidae > Drosophila > Drosophila melanosoma. The sequence goes on along the minus strand of JAWNLY010000183.1, from coordinate 1,919,604 downwards.
CCAATTGTGTGGCAACTCGAGTTTCTGCTGCTGTCATCATTATCTGACTGAAGTCTTTATTATGTCCACATGCCGTTGACATTCATTTGCATCTTACAAATGTACATGCAACATAATTGCACTGTGTGGCAGCCAACATATGCTACACATGAAAATGACACAAACGACATTATTGTTTTTGAATACAACATTATTGCAAATTGCATCTGCCAGCGAACAAAAGGAAGCCACCTTCCCCCTGCTGCTGCTGCTGCTGCTGCTCCCCCTTACAATCCAGACTAGAACTTTTCGTCTTGGTCGTTGTGCAAATTGTGTAATGGAGTCAAGTGCAATTATGTCTTTATACCAAGCCACAGACTGCTGACTAACACAACCACATCTTCAACGAGTTCAACTCCAAGTTGAATGGCAGTTTGGAGTAGACATAAATGCCGCAAGTTTTCAAAACTCCACAACAATTGAATGAAATATATATATATATACATATTTATACATATATATATATACATATATTTATATATATATATATATTTATTCACAAATGCCGTGTTTGCTGAAGAAGCTTATAAATATGTATATACATTTAAATATACACATTTTAATTTGTATGAATAATTAAAACTAGCAGACAAATTATTTCAAATTCTACCTTTGTTTCGCTTCGAGCACAAGCATCGGTGGTTCAGTGGTAGAATGCTCGCCTGCCACGCGGGCGGCCCGGGTTCGATTCCCGGCCGATGCAAACCATATTTTTTTTTTATTCTTTGATTTCATTTTTTTATGCATTTCTTTTGATATTAATGCAATAAAATTTACATTTTTTCAAATGAAAAGACATATTGCAAGCCAGATCGAATGGAAATAGATAAAAAAAAAACAGTTCTCGCGCAATCAGCATGAATAACATAAAGTAGCTTAATGCCACTTCTCTGAACCCGCAGCAAAAATGAGGCAAAAGCAGAAAATACAAATACCACAAAAGACAAATGGAAAGTGGTAAAGGAAATAAAAGCAGAACGCTGAGAAAAAGAACATAAAACGACAATGCACAATGAACAAGAAAAAAAGAGCCACAACAATAATAAATGATAATTGATAATAACGTTTTGCTACCTTCCTTCCGGAGTGAGTCGCCGTAAAAGTTGGAGCAAAATAAAGGAAAAGTATGTAAGGGAAATCAATAAAAATGATGGCGACAACATTTGCCCACAATTCCAATTTTGTGGCAATAGCTGCGGCAGCAGCAACAGCAGCAGCAACATTTCTACAATTTCCGCCGACTGTGGCGGCAAGTGAAAATATTCATTTTTGCAACTGTCGCAAATGTTTTCTATACATTTTCTTAGACACCTACACAGACAAACGCCTTTCAGCATTTCTATGCGACTGCACACACCGCAGCGACAAAGTTAGACGAAATGTCATCATTTCCGTTGGGGAAACACTGAGCTCACTCAACCGTCAACGCAGCGAAGGACGAGGGCGAGGACAAAGACCAGGACGAGGACGAGGGCGAGGACGAGGACGTGGACGTGGACGACGACTGGGACAACGAGCATGTCGACGGGTTATCAGTAAAACTGAGCACACGCCGGGTGCAAAAGGGTTAACTAAGACAAACCATGCAAATCCCCATTTTTTTTTTTTTTTCAACAAAAAAACTTTTGATGCAAAAAGCCTCAACAATATATATACAGACATACACACAAATACCACAATCGAAATCAAAAACGCAGCACGGAAAGCAGCGATTCGACTTGGTTCCCGGATCCGCTCACGGTGCCCAAACGAAGCGTGAAATTGTTAAATGAGTGCAAACGTCCACAAAGTAACAGAATGCTCGGGGAGGGATGGGGCGGGGGGTTAACGGGGGGTTGTCTTTCTTTCCATTTGTGCTAAATTATTGATTAAAAAAAACTTTTGGACATGCACGTTTGGTCAGCAGAATACAAAATAAATATCCCTCAATTCTCAATGCAATTGAATCGAATTGAATTTGTGTGTTCGCTTTGATTTAATCAAATTGAATGTGAATTGAGTTACTAAAAGTGGACAGTCTTTGAATTATAATTTAATGATATTTCAACAACATTTTCTTAAATGAATTGTAGCTAAAATTGAGTCTATTTCCAAACATCTGTAATGAATTTAATGTGTTTCTTTCTTAATATTATTCTATTTCTGTGCACTTATTTTAGCTATTAAAAGTTTTGCATATAAGCCGAGGCAAATTTTAGCAATGTTCAAGTTTCAAATTTCCAAAATATCAAAAGAAAAGCCAAAAGCATATGATATTTATAAACATATATGCATATTTTGAGTCCAAAAAAAGACTGTCATAACTGGAATAAAAAGCAACTTCTAGCAAAATGTAAAGGAATACGGCCAAAACCATGAGAAATAGTATATTTTTATTAAGGCTGAAACTGTTGGCCAAACTAGTTGGATTGCTATGAGTATAGGCCTAATGTATGCAGACGCAAACTAAAAGCTGCTTAGCAACTTCAAGTTGCGAATGCAAATTTGAAGTTAAAGTTAAAGGAATTGGTCAGATGGCTGCTCTTGGCAATACTTGGCCATAATCTGATTGGGGCTATAAACAAAATTTCGACCCCAATCAAAGCGACTATTGTTTATATTTCAACTTTTTACAACGTCTGCTGATGGCCAAAAACTATGCATAAATATTTTTTTCAAATTTCGCTTTAAGCCAGTTATGTTTATTGACTTTACTTGTATCCTGATTGCCTAATATTGTTATGGCCGATAGACATCATAAAAGCTGTGCTGACCTTTTCTTAAATTTCATGTAGAAAAAGTTAAGTAAAATTTAAATATTATATTTAAAAATACAAAATAAATATGTGAAAAGATATTTATTAATTATTTACTTCTTTATTATTTACTTATTTTTTTTATAGGTATTAGAACATATCGAAATAAATAATTAAGAAATATTTATATATTATATTTATTCCAAATATTACAAAATACAAATTTCAAATATTAATTATAATATATAATATAATATTATAATAAATCAATGTTAGAATTATTTTGATTATTTTCTCAGAAACATTAAAAAAAAAAGATGAAATAGATAGAGGGATAAACATGCTCACAAATAAACTCATTTGGATTAACTTGTATTCCAGTAAGCGAGATGAGCAGATCATTTGTCAGCATCAGTTTCATCATCTCAACAAATGGTCGTCGCTCAGAGTGGGAAATAGGCTCGGTTCGCCGCAATAAAGATTACTCCCCAATTGGCATTTACTGGATGTGCTCAAGTGCTGAACATCAACTAAAATCCTTTTGCTGCATTCAAATCACAAACACTCTCACAAATCATCGCCGGCCACGCCCCCCCTCAGCGGGTTAGCCCGAAAAGAGCCGCTGCTACGTTGACCATTTGCATTTACTGGCAAAACACAACACAACACAACACACACAGAAACTGCCGCCCAGGGTGCAATTGCAAATTTCGGGCATTCAATAACGATTTACACAAAAGGCACAAACACACACACAAACACACACACACACTCTTACACACACAACAGGCACAACATCGTACGTGAGTTTCAAGCAAATAAGGTTTAAAATTTTACCATTAAAAATCGACCAATGTTTACAAATGGCCATCGACAGGCAAAACCAATGCAAAAGTTTTTGTTGTTTATTGTTTGTTGTTGTTTTATTTTCAAATGTGCGTTTAGCACGTATGGATTTGTTGTGTATCAGAGCAGCATAAGCGGGAGCAGGACAAACCAACATTTGTCCTTTTTGTAGGCCTTTCCAGGCTGGGGTCGCCTGCTCGATTTCGATCTAATCAGCTTCGTTCTAAAAAGAAGCTGTTAACAATATTGTCAATTTTGTGTCCACTTGCTGTTGGCCGGGCTGACGGAGGAGGGCACAGGAGGGTGCACAGGAGGGTGCACAGGAGGGGGCACAGGAGGGGGCACAGGAGGGGGCAGAGGAGAGGACATACAGCTATTTAATTTTTATGCTGAGAAAAAGTTCGATTTGCATATATTGTGTGTTTTTCTTGTCGCCCTATTTTTTTTTTTTTTGGGTGTTGTGTTTCGTGCCAGGTTGTCGAGTGTCCCTTTTGTGTCCTTGCTGCTGGCGCATGGTTTGCTTGCTGTTTGCTGTTCATTTTGTGGCCGATGTCTGAGCGGCGTTTGCCACATAAACACTTTGGTGCTGAACACTATGAATAATTAATGAGTTTTATGTTGTCGTTGCCGGTCAAGTTGTAGTTGTCGTCGCTGTTGTTGTTGCTGGCAACTTTTAAGCAGACTGGCAACAATTGTTGTTTACTTGCAATTGTGTGGCATGCACTGAGGCGCGTAACACACAATGGGCTCATGCAATATTAATGCGGCATTTAAAACAATGTCAATTGCTATTTGCAGTTGACGAATGTTTTGCTAGAAGTCAAAGGCAGTTCATATATTACAAAATTTTAATATAAATACCAGATACCTGATATAATATATATATATATATTTTTTTTTTTAATCAACCCAAACTTTGCCCAACATTCTCTATAGGTCTATGTATCAGAATGCTTCTACTTTTTGTTCGTTTCCTATAAGCAAAAGCTCATAAGCATCAACATATGGTAACATATCAAAGCATATGCACAGAATTCATTTACCACATTCACGACTCACGTCAGAATCAAATTATGTTATTTCCATGAGGTACCCCGAAGTGGGCAAATATTTGCTATGCACAAATATATGATTTTTCTGGTTGGAGCAAACGTTTGCAGCCACAGCAATAATAACAACAATGGCAGCCACACAGAGGCAAACTCGCAGCCCAAGCATAAAAAGTCGTAAGATTGTTTACAAGTTCATAAAAAGACGCTATCATATAAACATACACACACACGAACACACAACTGAAAGTCACAATTATAGAAGTAGCAGCATCTACTCTATAGCTTGGGTTTTATTGGGGTAGGTGGAAGGCACTTACGCCTCTCTAAATACTACACGACACGACTGGTTGCATATTTACAGAGCACTTTTTCCATTCAGCTTCTGCTGCTGCTGCTGCTGTTGCTGCTGCTGCTGCTGCTGTTGCTGCTGCTTCTTCTTCTGCGTTAGCTGCGATGAGCAACAAAATGCAAACAGCACAAAAGTATGCTACAAAATAGTAAAGCCCAGAGCCATGCGAGGCAGCCAGAAGAAAGAAAGAGATAGCTGCTGCTGCTGTTGCTGCTGCTGTTTATATTCTATGAGTAGGTCGGTGCGTGTGTGTGCGTGTGTGTGTGGGTGCGTGCGTGTGTGTGCGTGCGTGCGTGTGGGCGTGTCTGCATGCCCATGTATGTATAAGCTCATAGTAGGTTGCCTTTGGAATGCATTTTCAATGCTAAATACAATCAGAGTAACCAGGGTAAATCCGCTTAAATGCATAACAAATTGTTTAATGCCTAGTTGTGGCAACAAAAATAAAAGTTGTTGCGGCAGCAGGAATTTAATGCAATTTTAACCGCAATCGAAATAGCTTTAATTTTATTATCATGGCGCCACATGTGCGTGTGTGTGTGTGTGTGTGGCTATCTGTGTATGTGTTTAAGCCATTTTAAATATCATGCAACGTTACTCATTTGAAATACGTTTGACAAAATTAATTAATCCTCAGCAGGCCTGACACATTTAATTACATTCAGTCTATTTTTTTTTCATCTTTCATATTTAGCCCCATTGATTTTGTATGCATATTTAATTAAAATATTTTATTATATATATTAATCCTCATTTTTATAGTTAAGTATCAATGTTTCTTTCGTTAATTTGATTACGTTTTCTAATTAAAAAGCCATTGCTCTAAGTATCTGTTTTTTTTTTTCTGATATTGAATGTACAAGGCCAACAACTGGGAGATTCGGCCACTCCCACAAGAGGAAAAGTTACCAAGCCAGAAATTGGATTACGATTACTACCTCCTTCAATAAGTGGTAAGAACAATTTATTTGCTACTCCCATATTGTTCTTAAATATATTTTATCTGAAATTATATTATTACAACGTTCCTTCCTGTTTTTTAATGTATATCTGAAACTGTTAGCATATAAATATTTATAAATTTTAGCTTAACTTAACTTATTAAATATTAATTTAATTAAAATTTGAAATTCGAATTATTTAATATATATCAATAATGTGCTGTATTCTAGTAAATAATTAATTGAATGAGAGACAACAGTTTCATTATTTTAGCTAAGGAACATCAAATTGACTATGCTAAAACCTTCGAATATTATTCTATTGATAATATTAAATATTAAATATATATCATCTATTATTTATCTTGTATATAACCTCGTGTGAATATTTGAAAATGTGTGTAATTTAGATTTATTTTTCTTTCACTTTTAAACGCATGTAAATATTTTAAATCTTTTTACTTGCTGAATATATTATTTTTGTCAACTCTTAAGGTGTATTATTTTCAACAGGTCATAAATAACAAGCTTATTTATAATTTTAAATTAATTTAGACAATTCAAAGGTTATTTGTTTAAAGTGCAACTCACCGTCAATCATGTTGGCACTCAGTAGCAGAATTTTGTGTGGCTTCCTGTTGGACGCTGGAATTAGAAAATGCAAAGTTTTAATTAAATAGAAATTATTTATGCGGCATTTATGCAAATAAAAGGAAACAGCAAATTGCTGTACAATTTTTAGCATTTAAGTGGCAAGCAGAAATGTTGCCGCACAAGTGTTAATAATTGAAATACACGCTGTTGCAAGAACAACTTGCTGAACAAATAGGTGAACCAAACTTTTCGCCTGCGGCCAATTAATAATAAATCGTAGGTGGCAAGCAGGCCGTGGCACGGAAGTCCAGGCACAGCGGCTGAAAATCAAAGCCTGAGCCAAAGAGGCAGCCGGCTGCCAACTAATGACTCGCTACATTTGGGGGGCGGTGCCACGTGCAACAACAAATTACCGCCGCCGAAATGGGTCCCAAAAACTTTGTTCAGATGCCGCGCAAAAGTCAAAAGGTGGCCAAGACAAAAAAGATAAAGGTGCAAAAGAGAATGTGTCCGACACTTTGCCAAAGGGTCCTTCCTTCAATTGTTGCGGGCTTAGCGCTTGATTAGGCGCGTCCAAATTTATGAAACATCCACAGCCACTGCCACTGCCACTGCCCCTGCCACTGCCACTGCCACTTTTACTTTCAGTTTTGAAAAACCCACTTTGCACGTTTGCGTTTTTGTTCGCGTCACGGACTGATTGATAAGGTAAATTTGACCCGGGCCGCGGCAAAAGTGTTTCAAGCAAATTTGTTGAGGCATTTTCGTGTTTGAAAAATATGAATGTGCTACGGCATTTGGGTTCATCGCTTTGTTGTATGGGCTTATTTAAAAAATTAAATCAAGTTGCCTTGCTGGCCAATGAATTAAGGCTACTTGAGCCTAATTGCGTTACTTAATTATCCGGGCGGACGTGCTGGGTTCAAAAGCAAAAGTTGCGCAACAAATGAACTTTTCAAAATGAACGTAGCTTAAATGTTGGCTAAATGATGGCGACCTTTAGCCAAATAATATGCTAAATACAATTGAAAATTTAAATTGGAAAAAAAACGGAGCTATAAAAATCCTCTTCAGCCATATCACTTCAATTGGAAAACCTTTTCGTAAATGCTTTTCGGATTTCCCAGCATTGTTCAATCTATTTCACAATCAATTTTCAGCAACCTTGCGTCACTTATTAAGCCCGAATCGAAAGGCACACCATGAAGCTAATCAATCAAAATGCGCAGCCTGCCTGGCAATAAGTTAGGATGCCCCCAACCAAAATACGAGAGGCTGAAGAAAGGCAAACAATTTACGCACTGGCCGAAATACAAAAAAATACATAAATAAATAAGCATAAAACTGCGAATTTATATCAAGCGAAAGTCAAGCCAAAGTCAAAATGCCGAAAATGCCGAAAATTGTGTTTCATTTAAGATTAGGCACGCCTCAACACACCCCATCCGGATGGGGGGGTGCCATCCGACCCCGTCGCACTGGCCCTATTTCAAATATCAAAACTCATTCAGAGAGTAAAAACTGACAGACTGAAGAATTGTTGTACAAGAATTGGATTTGTACCTGGAGGCGTTGGTTGGTAAATCATATTGTTAAGATTCCATTGATTTCAAATGCAGAAGATGCTGGTGTTGATAAGGGGGGAATTGGGGGGCCGCTGATTAAACAGCATTTCCAGCAATAGCCGCAGGCTCAATTAAATTACTTAATCAATTGTGATGGATGCATGGCAGGGCGAGCTATCTGTTTATTTATCGCAATTAAATTTTCTAATTGACTGGCCGCCAACTAAATATACCGTATTAATGCAATATTGTGCGGCAAGTTATCGCAGTTGTTGCCACTGAAGTTGGCTCTGTGTTATTTCTAAGCGTGGCATAGCTGTCGACTTTGCGGCAATGTGGCAGTCTCTTTTGCTTATGGCCTTCAAGTGCCAAGACCTTTGCTAATAAATTATTTGCGATAATAAAAAACTTGCAAAGTATAGAAAACAAAAAATACTCGTTACTCGTTACAGGCCTAAAGGCAGACCATGCTTTATGTTGTTTATGTGTAAATTATTTGTTGCCGCGCCGTTTTGATTTATGGACCAGAAACTGCCACGCCCCAGCCATAATTTATGCCTGTTCTCAAGCCAAAGCACCAAAATGCAAAGCGAACATCCAAGAAGGTTTTGAAAGAAGCTTGAAAAAAGCATTTGAAATACATTTGCTAAATTGATGAATTGAATACTCACTTCAACTGTGATTTGAAGAGATTTTTCAATTAACTAATGACATTATGTACGACTATGTGCAAATATTGTAATGCAATATTGTATTCTCAAATAAATAAATATATAAGTAAACAAACAATTATTGAAAAAAAGGTTATGAAGAAAATGTTGCCAAGAAGAGATAACATTTTCTTTAACTTTATTAAACATTTTATTTGATGGTATAAACAGATATGGTTGATTTGCAATCAATCAGATGATTCCAATTCACTAATATTTGAAGTACTCATTACTTTAAATATAACCAACAGAAAGTGTACCCACATAATTGTTAGTGTTCTTACAAGTACTTTGTATAACCAGATATGCCTGGCTGGTGCCTACTTTTAACCCATATATTCGCGCAACTTTATGACAGACCCTAGTCTACGCAATTTAATGAGTACAGGAAACGAGGGAAAAAATATATGATGCCGCCTAGGCCTGGTTGCAAGGATGTAGTTTTGCCTTGCCGAACGTAGATGGCATGCATAATTAGAGCAACCTGTCTGCTGAAATGAATAAATTTGCATGTGTGTGTACACTTGAACATGAATGCACATCTAAAGCAAACTCTCATGTATATATATATATATATAAATATACACAAATTTATATATATACTCATATATATAAATACGCATTTGTAATTGTATGCGTGCGGACATTTGCAAGTGGGAAACTGCTGAGATAAATGTAAAGAAATACATTTGGTGCCATCTGCCTGAAAGTGCTGCTACAACATAAGAACACAATATGAAAATAAAAAATAAACCAGATTCGCTTTAAAGTTGAACAATTATTAAACTACTGAATATTTGGTTAAAGTAATCTTTAATTCCAATTAACTTAAGCTTAAATATTAAGCTTTTGGCAAGCATAAAAATGTAAAAAGAAATTTCCAAAATAATTTAAACTATTAATTTACATTTCATCAAATTTGTTACTATTTTTTTTATAATTTTTAGAGATACTTTTATTTGCAAGCTATCAGTACTACTGATGAGCAAAAAAATGTCCTTACAAGAAATTTCCAAAAAATTTAATCAACTATTGAATTACATTTGATCAATTTTGTAAAATAAAATATATATATTTTAGATATACTTTGATTTGAAAGCCAATACAACTAAAGAGTATCTCAAGACTAGTGCGGGGAAAGTGTTATTTTACAATGATTTATTATATAATTATATATAATTTCAACAAGTGCAGCATTCCTTAAATATGTATATACAAATGTGAGCATTGAATTGGATAATTTTAGATAATCAACTAATATATATAAACATAATTTCTCCTTCAAGTAGAGCTTCCCAAATCCTCGTAAAATTAGTAAAATGAAAGCCCTTTTTGCAAGCTGCTTTCTGTGTACCACTAAAACTGTTGCACATAATTGTGCATAATTATTTTTTAAGGCATGCCATAAGCCATGAAATTACGGTCTTTAGCCATGAGCCGAAACCGCGGTTATGAACGTGTTTAGTGCAGTTAGCCCTCAGCAGAAGACAAAGGGAAAACCAAAAAAAAAAACACCATAATTCAAAATGGCAACGGTGATTAAAACTGCTAATGTTCACATATTCTTGGTAAAAGCAATGTCCTGCGAGGGTCCAGAGTGTGGCCAGGATATGCGTTTGCTTTATTGAGTGATTATTAAAATTTATGGCTAACAGTGCTGTACTTAGTTGGCCAGTAAATATGTTTAGCAGCTTGCTGAATTTATGTCCTAGACTAATGTTTACTTAGGGCCATGCGATTGTGGCGCAACTTGCTCAACTCTTCATCCATTAAAAGAACAGATAAACTTTTATTGAATTGAATTTCGAAAGCTTTAAAATTTGTATCTAATCTTCTTCTAAATTCAGTTTGACTCCAAATATTAGATCAGTTTATTTAATTAGCTACTCTTAGTCGCAAAACATTAAATTTAATTATTTATTATATTCTATTATAATATAATTAAATTGAATTCTATCGGTAAACAGTAGTTTTCTGTACATTTTAAACGTTCACATTATATTGCCACTAATAAGGAGTCGCGTTGGTTTTCCCGCTGTAAATTTCAATTCATGACATAAATTCATAATTAATTTTGCTGCTGCCTCATTAATATAATTCAATAAATTAATAGCAAAGCGCATTCTTTGAATGTAAATATGTAGGTATTGTGCAGAATTCAGCTAAACTATTTTACAAATTCATTAATCAAATGCTTTCAGTCTAAACAGGAAAAAATTTAAGTGCAATGTAATTTGCTTAAACGTATTTCAAGATGTGCTCAAAATCATATAGAAAACCTTTAAATGTGCATAACAAATATGATGGATGGACTGAAAAAGAACGTGAAAAAAGTCAGAAATATCTGAAGAAGAAAATGAGGACCTGAGTGTTAGTAACACCCAAGTTTATTCACACCTCAATACAGTTTTAAAAGTATTCGACTTTGGCTTATTGTCGAGCATTTTCTTTGCTTTGTTTTTGCTGAAACAAGAACCACTTTCAAGACACGTCTTCTAGTTGTGGCAACACTCAAAAACAATACGTGAGATCAAACAACGCGTTAAAGAAAAAAAAGAAGAAATAATATATATATATATATGTATATATATATACTCTTACAGAAAAGTGTATATAAAAAAAGAATAAAATAAAAGTTTCACTTCGCTTTGTTGTTTGTCTGTTTTTTAGGCCAAAGTCAATTTATGGTTGCTACCCGCATAATTTCATTTCGTTTTGTTTGACTTGGTTTGTTTTTGGGATATCTCGCAGTTATTGCAAATGCCTATAAAATGTTGCCAAATTTTCAGATTTAATGTTGATGCATTAGTTTGTTATTGAGGTCATAAAATAGAAAGCATAATTAAAATGATATCCAAAGTACTGCTAGCTCCATACACTTTTAAAATCATTTTAAATGTACGCCACACACACTCAGAGACATATATAGAAAATATTTACTTAAATAAATCCGACAAATATATGAAAATTTAATGAGCGTTTCCTAAACAGTCGGAATGTGTACTTTACAGGCATATCGAAACAATCCATTTCAATTGACGCATTTAATTTAGGGAGCGACACACCTTAAATGCTCCCATATTTGCCATCACCAAATTTACAATTAATTCAATTGTTTGTTACACACACACATACACACATACATACACGTTGGTTGCCAGAGCCTTTGCATTTAAAATTATTTACGCTGCTTTTGCCTGGCTGCTGACATTAATGCAATAATAAATTAATGACCAAAAAAAAATGTTTTGAGTACGATATTTTTTTAAGCTTTGGTTTTAATGGTTTTAGATTTGTCTGTGTATTTTTTGCGATATCTATGTTATTAGTTCTAACTTGCATTCAAGTTAGTCTGATTTATTTTATGTTTCTGAACCTGTTGTTTTTTTTTTTTTTGTGCATTTGGTTTGCAAAAACACATAGTTCATATACTAATTAATTATTATTATTCAAATGTATAGCTAGGGTTTTTAAAATTTTAAAATTTTTTTTTATTTTTATATATTTAAACGAGTTGATAACAATAAAAATAAAATATATGTGGAATATTGAGGGAAACGATAAGCGATAAGTAGTAAAGATTATTACGATGACTGACCTTTCCAGCTGGTAGAAGGTCACAACCTCCAGTTTTAGAAATTCATCTTCTGAATAACTAAGGTGATCTGCCCTTGCCAACAAGAGGATGGCGAATATCTAACTTTCAGGGCGATATTATTTTCTTAGTGCACTAAATAAGTACTATATATCTTATATTTGTGTCAACCTAAACAAAAATTATTTAAAATTCTTACAGTTTCTACTGAGCAAATATCTGAGTAAATATTAACAGAAAGTCATATTTTGTTTACCATATCTTCCGTTTATGGCTAACAAACAATCAAAACTAGACAAACTCTGTTCCAGTTTTCCATATGTTTGTAGACAATCCCACATACATTTGAATATCGAATTAGCTGAAGAACCAGCTAAGTAAACATTTCATATCTCCAAGAATTGCTATAAAAACACGGGGATCGAAAGGAAAAGTATCATTCACCAACAGATTGGAACAAGATGAACCCCAAAATAATTGCATTGAGCTGTGCTCTCTTGGCCATATGCTTATTTAATTTGCCGATGAGCGTCGACTGCCAAGACGGTACAACGCCGGATCCAGCAGCAGTCACTACAACGGCGGCTGCAGGAGCAGAAACTACAACGGCAGCTGCAGGAGCAGAAACTACAACAGCGGCTGGTGGAGCAGAAACTACAACGGCGGCTGGAGGAGGAGGAGGAAAAACTTGCAAAAAGATTCGCAGGAGGAGGAGGAAAGTCCATGGCGGAATAATAATCAAGAAAACAGGCAAAAAAGGATTTTTTAACAAGTTTTAATAACGGAAATGGAGGCAGCAATGGCGACAATGAAGGAAATGATGATCGTGGCCGATGAGGAAGACGAGGCAGAGCTTGAAAACGATCACGAAGATTTGGCCAATATTACCTTAAAAATGAACCAATGAAATTTAGTACATTCCTATTTTATAATAATTGTTATTTAGTGCACTTAATATATTATTATATATGCTTAAAATGATTCGATTTTTTAATGTTGGGTTATCTTAACTTTAATGGAAATATACTGATATAAGTGAAGGAGTTTAGTTGCTAATGGAATGTCAGAACTTAAAAATGTTTCACAGATATTCCATTCAATCTGTGCTTATACGTAAGGCAGACAATTACCCAAAACAGATGGACTTTTTCCAATAGCTGTCGTAAATACCATTGGTTGTTAGACTGGAGTTACCAGATCACAAAACACAATTAATTAAAACCTTTAGAACGACCGTCAATAAAATAATCTGTGATGTATTCAAAAAGTAATACTATTACTATTAAGACTTCTAGTCTCTTCACACCTACTTTTACTCCCAGGCTATAGAGAAGAGAACCGAAAAGCTAGAAGCATTCTGTCAAGAGGAGTGACTACGATCAAGCGACTATCCTACGAATAAAAACTTATATAAATTATTAAATAAACTGTTATTATTATTGTTGTAGGGTGGGTAAAAAAGGGGTACCGCTATGTACCGAGTACCCCGATAATCTCGATAATCCGACGAGTTAACAAGATCACAGCTAGAGATGCACATCTCAAAATTCTGTTGTACATGGTACATGTAAAGTTGTTGATCCACCATCAAATCTGCACTCTATAAGATGGACAACTGAGATGAATTTTCAAAAAGCTTTACAATAAAATTAAAAAAGATGTGGAATATTTACTACTTATAACGTATGCTATCAAAGTATTTCGTAGTAGGTTATGCCTTACAGCAGCTTTCTTCCTTGTTATAGATATATTTTTTTTTTGATTAAGCATGGTACTGATGGCCATTTAGTCTTTATTTAAATTACTTAAACTGTCCGTGGAGTTGTGCTCTTTTTTTAATATTTTGAACAGTTGGAAACATATAATATACAGAACTATAGAGGAATTGTCAGCTCCTCATAAGATGTTTGAGAAATTGATAATATCTTAACTTCAACATCTGTGTACATCTTTGATTTTATCTAACTATCATAGTTATTTGTAAATAACTATTATTTTAATGTCAAACTGTTCAATGTGTGGATTTGGGAAATTTTTTAGATCTCCTTACAATTACCTTTTATGGCTTATTCGAGCATATAGATATGGATAGGATATGGTCTCCCAATTGCAATATCTGGATAAGATGTTATCCAAATTTTTTGATTTCAAATATCTACAAATCTCTGTCTCAAAAAGATTTAGGTCATACTAACGAGTCTGAATACTACCATAAGACATCTTCATTATTGAAAACTCTATTGTTCTCTATACACATAATATCCTACAAATCCCTTAAGGATCAATGCAATCTTTAAATTAATTAATTCTATATAAATTTAATTGTAATGCAAAGGGCAATCAGAGTTTCCATTAAAATTGGAATGTTGTTTGTAAATTTAAAATTAAGATTGAATTAAAATTTACTGCTCATAGAAAGCCACAAGAAATTCACCTTCTGAATAAATAAGGTGAGCAACCAACAAGAGGATGGCGAATATCTAACTTTCAGGGCGATATTATTTTCTTAGTGCACTAAATAATTACTATATATCTTATATTTGTGTCAACCTAAACAAAAATTATTTAAAACTGTTACAGTTTCTACTGAGCAAATATCTGAGTAAATATTAACTAAAAGTCATATTTTGTTTACCATATCTTCCGTTTATGGCTAACAAACAATCAAAACTAGACAAACTCTGTTCTAGTTTTCCATATGTTTGTAGACAATCACACATACATTTGAATAGCGAATTAGCTGGAGAACCAGCTAAGTAAACTTTGCATATCTCCAAGAATTGCTATAAAAACACGGGGATCCAAAGGAAAAGTATCATTCACCAACAGATTGGAACAAGATGAACCCCAAAATAATTGCATTGAGCTGTGCTCTCTTGGCCATATTCTTATTTAATTTGCCGATGAGCGTCGACTGCCAAGACGGTACAACGCCGGATCCAGCAGCAGTCACTACAACGGCGGCTGCAGGAGCAGAAACTACAACGGCAGCTGCAGGAGCAGAAACTACAACAGCGGCTGGTGGAGCAGAAACTACAACGGCGGCTGGAGGAGGAGGAGGAAAAACTTGCAAAAAGATTCGCAGGAGGAGGAGGAAAGTCCATGGCGGAATAATAATCAAGAAAACAGGCAAAAAAGGATTTTCGAAAAATTTTTTTAATAACGGAAATGGAGGAAATGATGATCGTGGTCGAAGAGGCAGACAAGGAAGGCGTGGTAGGCGAAGTGGTCGAGGCAGAAACGGCAGGCAAGGCTGAGCCTAAAAACGATTACAAAGATTTGGCCAATAATCTATTGAAATTTAACCAACGACAAAACTCAAAATCGGACCCATGATTTAGTAGTATTTTCCTATTAATAATTGTTATTTAGTGCACATAATATATAATTATATATGCTTAAAATGATTCGATTTCTTAATGTTGGGTTTTCTTAAATATGAGGGAAATATTCTGACATAAGTGAAGAAGTTTGCTTGCTAACAGAATCTCAAAACTTTAGGATCATTTGAATCTTAATAATTCCACAGAAATTTGATTGTAATGCAAAGGGAAATCAATCTAATTTTATTAATTTCTGCTTTGCAATGAGCGTTTGGACGAAAGAACTCTTTACTTCGTAAGAATAATAGCTTTATAGTTTTAAGAATCCTATTATGATGTTATTATGACATAATGATCTGGAGTAACTGAAGCATAAGACGTATATAAGATAAGTACCATCAAATTAGCTTTGCAACTGAGGATGATCTTTGCGCTCACAAGAGTTAAAGATTTGGACATATGGAAGAACGACAGACGGACCTGGCTATCAAGGCTATAAATATACTCTGCTGGATTGGGATTCACAAACAAAAGCAAAACAGGGCATTTGCATGCAGACATTCTGACCAAATAGTTAAGGCAGGCTGGAATAGGCCTGCTGTGCTTTCTAGTAGTAAATTGCCTTACTAACTGTTGGGATGCTAATGTCTTTTAGATAATCGGTGGCTAGTAGCCAGATGGCATATTAAACAAAATGGCGTTGATGCTAACCAGACACACACACACACACATACAGGCACATACAGGCACATACGAATCGAATGCCGAAGGCTCTGTTCATATTTTCATGCCATTTGATTTTACTTTGCTGCGTTATCTCACTCGGGGCACATGCAACAAACACACATTGACATCGCCCAGACTATTAGGCTTATCGCCTTCATGATTTACTAAAAATAATAAGCGGAATTTTTTTGGCGTGTATTTGTACTCGGTTCACACTGTCAATGGCCACTAATGCTCCGATTATGCGTCAAGATGTGACCTAAATGACCAGCAGCACAAAGGTCGAAATCAGTATACACAATGCAACTAACTAGATATGTAATAATCTGATATATTTTAAGACAAAATTTGATTTATATCAGTAAGTTACCGAAATTCAACAATTAATATTAAGAGACTCTATAGACATACAAATGAAATAATATATTATACATTTTATTTACTTTCTCTGTGTGCAATAAAATATGAAAATGTTCTTAGAATAAATACAAAAAAAATATATTTATTAAATTGACTTTTGTAATTTTTTTTATATGCATCAAGTCATAAAACTCTCAACTGAAGGTTGCCCAAAAATTGCGTCAAATCAAGTATTTTAATTTAAAATCCGAATAGTGTCTTTACATAAAATTTGCCTTTTTGGCAAAATCAATGGTGTTAGCTGATTTTTGTGGTTGAAAAAGCCAAAGAGTTTAATTTTCTTTTTAACTCACACAGTTTTCATTGTTGCCAAATTGTATTGTCGTGTTGTGCAAATAATAAGCTACAAAAAGTAAAGTTCAAAAGTTAACCAGATTATTTTCCGTGTACACAACAATTGTTTTGTAATATTAAAGAATTGTAGTAAATCAAATAAAATATAATGTTTTTTTATTAAATTATAATAATCAATTTATTCTAAAAACATTTGAATTTATATTGAATACAGTTACAAATTATTATATTATATTCACGCTGCTTTTGCCTGGCTGCTGACATTAATGCAATAATAAATTAAATTTTGCCCGCAGCTGATAAAAAAAAAAAATAATGGTTTTTATGGTTTTAGATTTGTCTGTTTATTTTTTTTGTTATCTATGCCGTTATTAGTTCTAATTTTCATTCATGTTAGTCTGATTTATTTTATGTTTCTGAGCCTGTTGTTTTCTTTTTGTTTGCATTTGGCTTGTCAAAACACATAATTAATTTACTAATTAATTATTATTCAAAAGAATGTATATCTAAAATTTTTTAAAATTTTACAGTTTTTAAAACAAATTAATTTTGTTACCTTTTTTTAAATTATATTATAGAAATCAATTTTAATAGTATAAAAATGAGAGAAAAAAATAATGAAAGTCATAAACTTTGTATTTGCAAAATCAATTAAAATGAATTTTATCCTGTTTCTAAAAACTTTCATGACATTATTTACATATTCAAACGAGTTGATAACAATACAAATAAAATATATGTGGAATATTGAGGGAAACGATAAGCGCGTTATAAGTAGTAAAGATTATTACGATGACTCACCTTTCCAGCTGGTAGAAAGTCACAACCTCCAGTTTTAGAAATTCATCTTCTGAATAACTAAGGTGATCTGCCCTTGCCAACAAGAGGATGGCGAATATCTAACTTTCAGGGCGATATTATTTTCTTAGTGCACTAAATAAGTAATATATATCTTATATTTGTGTCAACCTAAACAAAAATTATTTAAAATTCTTACAGTTTCTACTGAGCAAATATCTGAGTAAATATTAACTGAAAGTCATATTTTGTTTACCATATCTTCCGTTTATGGCTAACAAACAATCAAAACTAGACAAACTCTGTTCCAGTTTTCCATATGTTTGTAGACAATCCCACATACATTTGAATATCGAATTAGCTGAAGAACCAGCTAAGTAAACATTTCATATCTCCAAGAATTGCTATAAAAACACGGGGATCCAAAGGAAAAGTATCATTCACCAACAGATTGGAACAAGATGAACCCCAAAATAATTGCATTGAGCTGTGCTCTCTTGGCCATATGCTTATTTAATTTGCCGATGAGCGTCGACTGCCAAGACGGTACAACGCCGGATCCAGCAGCAGTCACTACAACGGCGGCTGCAGGAGCAGAAACTACAACGGCAGCTGCAGGAGCAGAAACTACAACAGCGGCTGGTGGAGCAGAAACTACAACGGCGGCTGGAGGAGGAGGAGGAAAAACTTGCAAAAAGATTCGCAGGAGGAGGAGGAAAGTCCATGGCGGAATAATAATCAAGAAAACAGGCAAAAAAGGATTTTCGAAAAATTTTTTTAATAACGGAAATGGAGGAAATGATGATCGTGGTCGAAGAGGCAGACAAGGAAGGCGTGGTAGGCGAAGTGGTCGAGGCAGAAACGGCAGGCAAGGCTGAGCCTAAAAACGATTACAAAGATTTGGCCAATAATCTATTGAAATTTAACCAACGACAAAACTCAAAATCGGACCCATGATTTAGTAGTATTTTCCTATTAATAATTGTTATTTAGTGCACATAATATATAATTATATATGCTTAAAATGATTAGATTTCTTAATGTTGGGTTTTCTTAAATATGAGGGAAATATTCTGACATAAGTGAAGAAGTTTGCTTGCTAATAGAATCTCAAAACTTTAGGATCATTTGAATCTTAATAATTCCACAGAAATTTGATTGTAATGCAAAGGGCAATCAATCTAATTTTATTAATTTCTGCTTTGCGTGCAATGAGCGTTTGGACGAAAGAACTCTTTACTTCGTAAGAATAATAGCTTTATAGTTTAAAGAATCCTATTATGATATTATTATGATATAATGATCAGGAGTAACTGAAGCATGAAGACGTATATAAGATAAGTACCATCAAATTAGCTTTGCAACTGAGGATGATCTTTGCGCTCACAAGAGTTAAAGATTTGGACATATGGAAGAACGACAGACGGACCTGGCTATCAAGGCTATAAATATACTCTGCTGGATTGGGATTCACAAACAAAAGCAAAACAGGGCATTTGCATGCAGACATTCTGACCAAATAGTTAAGGCAGGCTGGAATAGGCCTGCTGTGCTTTCTAGTAGTAAATTGCCTTACTAACTGTTGGGATGCTAATGTCTTTTAGATAATCGGTGGCTAGTAGCCAGATGGCATATTAAACAAAATGGCGTTGATGCTAACCAGACACACACACACACACATACAGGCACATACAGGCACATACGAATCGAATGCCGAAGGCTCTGTTCATATTTTCATGCCATTTGATTTTACTTTGCTGCGTTATCTCACTCGGGGCACATGCAACAAACACACATTGACATCGCCCAGACTATTAGGCTTATCGCCTTCATGATTTACTAAAAATAATAAGCGGAATTTTTTTGGCGTGTATTTGTACTCGGTTCACACTGTCAATGGCCACTAATGCTCCGATTATGCGTCAAGATGTGACCTAAATGACCAGCAGGACAAAGGTCGAAATCAGTTAACACAATGCAACTAACTAGATATGTAATAATCTGATATATTTTATGACAAAACTTGATTTATATCAGTAAGTTATCGAAATTCAACAATTAATATTAAGAGACTCTATAGACATACAAATGAAATAATATATTATACATTTTATTTACTTTCTCTGTGTGCAATAAAATATGAAAATGTTCTTAGAATAAATACAAAAAAAATATATATATTAAATTTACTTTTGTAATTTTTTTTTATATGCATCAAGTCATAAAACTATCAACTGAAGGTTGCACAAAAATTGCGTCAAATCAAGTATTTTAATTTAAAATCCGAATAGTGTCTTTACATAAAATTTGCATTTTTGGCAAAATCAATGGTGTTAGCTGATTTTTGAGGTTGAAAAAGCCAAAATAGTTTAATTTTCTTTTTAACTCAAACATTTTACACAGTTTTCATTGTCGCCTGTTTTTATTGTTGTGTTGTGCAAATCATAAGCTACAAAAAGTAAAGTTCAAAATTAAACCAGATTTCTGTGTACACATCAATTGTTTCGAAAATCATATTAAAGAATTGTAGTAAATCAAATAAAATATAATGTTTTTTTTTTAAATTATAAGAATCTATTTCTTTACAGTAAAAAACCCTTTTATTTATATTGAATGTATGTTACAAATTATTATAGGGTATATTCAATGCGACTATTATTGAACAAAGCTTAAATAATTCCTTTTGTTAAAATGAAAATGTTTGAAAATGAAAAAGTCTCTCTCCCAATACAAAACATTGAAATCAAAATTTATATTGGTGTGTTTCCATTTTAGATTATAATAAAAAAAATAATTTAAAATAAAAACATAAACAATTATAAAACACTTGGACACAAACGAGTACTACTCTCATTTTATCTACTAAATATTTCACAATAATCAAGTCCAGCAATCAGGGCACTCAAAGCTCGAGAGTGCTGTGAATGTGGGCCAATGAAATATGCATGACAGGGCATACAGTAAAATCCTCAACAAAGCTGACATGTAATATGTGTTGCACGAGTAGCCTGGCTCCCTCTATATATATATATATTTTTGAGAATCACACCTACGCAATCACACACACACACACATAAGCTTAGTATTCAGCATACAAAGCAGCCTGATCAAATATTTATATAGATAAAAATACATGCGAAAGACGCATGAGAATAACTCAAGTGTGAATTTTGAGCGGAATGAATGAATGTGGTGCAATGTGGTGCGAGCATTTAACAGGTAGCTGCTAATTTTGCACTGGCCAAGCGGGACAACAGTGATTTATGGTAAGCCTCCAAGTGCTGCTGTGTGCTCCTTTGTTTTTTTTGGCTTTAGCTGTTTTCAAGCAAAACAAAAAAAGGCGCACATTTAAAATTGCTGAAATGAGTTATGGCCAAGGAGATCGGCTTTCGGCGCCTTCACTTGCCATGCTAAAAAGGAGCTTATAACGGCACTCGGCTTGCCGGCTGCATCTGGCAACTTAATGTCGACCACGCCAGGGTATTATGCAAATATTTATATGTATATACTCATACATATATATATATATATATATTCACACGCAGTTGTGTATGTGTATGTGTTTGCCACTTTTTCAGATTCTTTGTGCACTTTTGTTCGCTTTATTTGTGTTTGCTTTATTTTTTCCAAGTTTATTTTTATTTTTGTAGTTTTTCTTTACAGCGCTTGACATTTATGAAGTGGTATTAATGCCTATAAGTCCGGGTCTTTGTTATTGTTTGCCACATGATGTTATTTCTGTTGTTGCAGCTTTCTGTGAAAATTGGTTTTCGCCATTAAATGAATTTTTGGGATTTTTGATTAATAACATCGTTTTTTTTTTTAAGGATAACTTATAGCCAATTTAGTTAGAGTGATATTATTTTAATAAACTGCCGTTATCGAACCGAAAACGGTATTCTACAGCCATTTGATTTGCACTTGACCACTACGCCATTTCCATTGGAGCACACTTCAAAGTCTCGACCACATTTGCATAGCAACACAGAAACCATATCATGCTCTATTTACATTGCCAAACTGTGCTTTGCACTCCATTCCAAAAGTTTTTGCCGACCAGCCACATCATGTATACGTCACGTTAACAATAAAAAAATGGGGAAAAAAAAGTACATAATGCGAAGTAAAGTAAAGTAACATCAAATAAAATAGCCACACAGAAATGCAATAGAAAAACTAAAATGTTGCCAACGGCCATTAAGTGGAAATAGTTGAATGGGATGTGGGAGCACCGAGCTGAGTTTCAAAACTTGTTCAAATATGCTTCAAAATTTGGCAGAGGGGTTGTCCAACATTTTAAGTTGAGGGCTTGTATTGAAGAGCAATTACAAGACAAAGCTGGCCAACAAAAGTTGCTGTTGCCAAACTTTTCCAAGGAGCTGGAAAATTTCTGCAAGGAGATTAGTCTAAATGGCCAAAACTATGCAAAAACAGCTGCCAACATAATTCACAACATTTTACACTAGTAAAATATGCACACACACATAAGAAAACCACAGCATGAAATATACTGACTCTAAAACTGGCCTTACAAAACTGCAAAATTTAACCATTTTAAAAATATTCACAAATTGTTTAATCCCCTTTTTTACTTTAAGCCACAACGATCTACCATGAACTACCTAATGGACATAAAGGAAAAATCCAATCAACTGGCAATAACGTTTTAACAACTTGTCACATCAGCTCACAAAACGTTAACAAAATGCAAAGATTCAGAAATTGCTAAATGTTGTCAAAGTACCAGTTTTCTATGCTGACAAATAGTCTTAGTGATGGCTATTTCAAGAATAAAAAATAATGAATATTTAAAAAATCAACTCTCGCAATTTAAAAGATAATACTGAATGATTTTTTAAACTAGATTATATTAAAGTAAGCTGGCAAATTATTTTATCATACAATTCATATTACTCGAACAGAAACGAGGTAACCAAAAAACATTTTATAAAATTATTTTTATTTCATCTACATAGTTGGTTTGCTTATTATTTTGTTTACTTTATCTTCCGTTGATGGCTAACAAACAATCAAAACTAGACAAACTCTGTTCTAGTTTTCCATATGTTTGTTGACATTTGAATAGCGAATTAGCTGGAGAACCAGCTAAGTAAACTTTGCATATCTTCGAGAATTGATATAAAAACACGGGGATCCAAAGGAAAAGTATCATTCACCAACAGATTGGAACAAGATGAACCCCAAAATAATTGCATTGAGCTGTGCTCTCTTGGCCATATGCTTATTTAATTTGCCGATGAGCGTCGACTGCCAAGACGTTACAACGCCGGATCCAGCAGCAGTCACTACAACGGCGGCTGCAGGAGCAGAAACTACAACGGCAGCTGCAGGAGCAGAAACTACAACAGCGGCTGGTGGAGCAGAAACTACAACGGCGGCTGGAGGAGGAGGAGGAAAAACTTGCAAAAAGATTCGCAGGAGGAGGAGGAAAGTCCATGGCGGAAAAATAATCAAGAAAACAGGCAAAAAAGGATTTTTTAACAAGTTTTAATAACGGAAATGGAGGCAGCAATAGCGACAATGGAGGAAATGATGATCGTGGCCGACGAGGCAGACGAGGCAGAGCTTAAAGACGATCACGAAGATTTGGACAATAATACCTTAAAAATGAACACATGAAATTTAGTACATTCCTATTTTATAATAATTGTTATTTAGTGCACTTAATATATTATTACATATGCTTAAAATGATTCGATTTTTTAATGTTGGGTTATCTTAACTTTGAGGGAAATATACTGATATAAGTGAAGGAGTTTGTTTGCTAATAGAATGTCAAAACTTAAGAATTTTTCACAGATATTCCATTCAATCTGAGCTTACACTTAAAGCAGACATTTACCCAAAAAGATCGACTTTTTCCAATAACTGTCATAGATATGATCGGTTCTTAGACTAAAGTTACCAGATCACAAACACAATTAATTAAAACATTTAGAACGACCGTTAGTAATAGACTCTATGCTGTATTCAAAAAAGTAATAATATAAATAATAAAAGTAATATTAATACTTCTAGCCTCTTTACGCTAACTTTTACTTCCAAGCTATAGAGAAGAGCACCGAATTATTATAAATATTAGAAATATCTTTTTATATAGGTATATGTTCCATGTCAAACTAGGGTTTTATGTATTAATCACGATATCATCTCTAGCTGATCGCTTTTCCTTGTTAAAATTTCTGAATCGGAGCATAACGAATTAAAGCCATTTCTATGACTACATCTTGTGTGTGCGTCTGTGTGCGTATGTGTGTGTTTGTGTGGGGTATGGATACATCAAAATACCATCGACAACGTTTTGTCACGTTGCTTGACATGACAACGATTTCAGTTTCATCCGAGACAACCTAAGTGCGAAAGAAAACTCTGGCAGCAAAAATGCAAAAGTAAATGATGCCCAGACCAAAAAAAAAAAAAAAAAAAAATGATATCTTCCACTTGTGCGTAATCTAATTAAATAGCTTAGACGCCATGTGTGGCACAAATTAAATTTCAAAGCACAAAGCAGCAGCAGCTGCATAACGTTAAGCTAAAATAAAAATTTACTTTCGACAATTTTTATTAGTGGGTTGCGGCTGCTTGCAGCACAGAATTTAATGTGGCCTTCCCCTCGGCTACCCTCACCGTTAATTGTGTTGTTGCTGCTCTCTCTCTCTCTCTCTCGTTCTGGCACATTGGCACACGCATGTCCTTAGGGCTATTTGCTATTCCTTGTGCATTAATTTCATGCTTTAATGCCCATCCACATAGGCGTAGAGTGAATAGACACAGCAAACAAAAACACATTCAAACAGACACACATACAAACAGACACACAGCCACACATACAAACAGACATACAGACATTCAGGCATGCTGACATCACAGCTATAGCGTGAGACAGACAGATACTTGATGTGTTTGTGTCAAAACGATTTGTCTTCTAATTGCGGTACATTTTCACCACTTGTCTCTGCTTAAGCTTACATTAAAATACATATATATATATATATATATATATACATACATATATACATACATATGTGTGTTTTCTTTATGTGCGTACTAATAGAATTTGAATATTTTATTTGAGATTACGCAAAACATTTCATGGTTAGTTAGTGGCCCTTTTCGCCGCTCAACTTTTACCACAAATAAAACCCATTATAATTCATGTCATTTAGTTTTAGTTGAAGTTCGCTTATGCGAGTACAGCAAATTGAATGGTACTTAAACGCCAGGCATGAAACCAAGTATTTATGGCTGACGACCCTGTTGGCAATTCAACTCATCAAAATAAAGCCAAACTCATAAATGGGCTTAAGGGGCACGAGCATAAAGAAAAACTAGCAGAATGGCACATTTCAAAAAAGGCCAAGGCAAACCAAAGCGTTTAGAAAATCCTCGCGCTAAGCCGATGGAAATCAAATTGTGCTCCAACAGCTGCCAGACCCCAAATATAAATAAATACGTAAAAAGTATATATATATATATATAAAAAAAAAAAAAACAAAATAAAAATGCTCCCACACATTGCAATTGCACACTGGCCAGAGTACACTGCAAATAGGGTCAAATGCACACACATAAAAAATGCGAATTTAGTTAAATTGCAAATGCTATACCGGATACCAACATGGATAAATGGACGATCTGATGGTAAACAAATATATATAAACGTATTTCGAAAAAGCGATATTGAAAATTCAAGTTATTTGTAAAAAAAAAAATGTGTATTAGTAAAAAAATAAACTCACTTGTATGCCAAAATCTACGCTGTGCTTTAAGCACTGCAATCTTTATGGAAAATAAATTTATTTTTTCACACTTTTAGATCAATTCAAAAATTTTATAGAATTTTATAGTGCATTTCTTCTGGTTCTTTTGCTCTGACTCAATGTGCATTGAAGCAAGAGCTTAGCCGCATATATGGGAGAATATCTATGTCCTGCGATTGTTGTTTTTGTTGCTTTTGTTGTTATTTATGCTGTTGTTGGTCAGTAAGTTGATTTTATATGCAAGCGCTATGAATTTTATCATCGCATAAAAAAATACGCGCATAAAATACAAAAAAAAAGAAAGAAAACAACAACAAAAATACAGAAACATGGCGTTAAAAAAAACACACACACACACACATACAGACACACACACACAGTCGGTAAAACTGGGGCCAGCGTGAGAATGTCCAGGGCGCTCGTTATCAGGCACTTTGTCTTTGGTGGCATTGGGGTTTTTCTAAACTGCATTTTAACGACTCCCTGGACGCGGCCAACAAAAGTAAATTTTACCACGTATGTGTGACAGATGCCACATGCATGAAACACTTGGGTATGTTGCTGCAAAACATTTTTAACGATGGACGATGGACCCAAGCCGCTTAAGTGCATAATGAAAATTGATTTCATAAAATTAAATTTTCCTTCAACTTGACCAATTTCCGAAAATAGGAACCAAAAACAAAAAAAACACACTTCTTATTTTCGACGTGTTTATTTTATGTATTTTCTGTAAATGTAGACCTACAAATATTTTTCATTAATCATTTCATTTCCGTTTTCCCTTTTTGTAGCATTCTTATGTGCGCTGGACATGAGAAATGCTTATTTTCAGTGCATGATTTATAATCAAACAAATGTCTTTTATGTTCTTCAGTTGGCCAATAGTCCGAACGGAAAGTCGCTCGTCTGTCACAAATTGGCATATTGCCGATCCCAAATGTTCAACTGATGCCTAATGAATTGAGCAAAAGGGTTGACAAAACTCATAAATACTGACCCAATAATAATAATAGAAACAAAAAATAAAAATAAATACATACACATACTGTTGCAAAATAGACATACGTATGGCAATGATTGGAAATTGCATCGCAAATATTTTCACATTTTTTATGCCATTAAATTATGATGATAACTGTGGAAATATTTTTATCATAAATTTCAGCATAATCCCAACATTATTAATTTAGATAGACGTTCTGCATTTAACATTTAATAAATGTTTAATGAAAAAAAAAACTCAATGCGACGAATTATCTTTTCTTTTATAAATGACAATTAAAACATTTAAAATGATTAATGAAATCGGCGCTTAACTCATCATTGGCTGGTCATACATAAAATTGGATTTAATTTATATAAATCTTTTAATTGAATTTGATACCAATTAATGTAATTTTTATTATATGTAAAAAAAAACAAATACACAATATGTATTAAATATTATTTAAACTGCAAAACTTTATAAACTGAATGTGTAGAAATGTGATATTATCTTTAAGATTCATTTATATATAAATACACTAAGTCTAAAACTGGCCTTACATATAGCCATATTTAACCATTTTAAAAATATTCACAAATTTAATCCCCTTTATTAATTTAAGCCTAAACTATCTACCATGGACATAAAGGAAAAATCCAACTGGCAATAACGTTTTAACAACTTGTCACATCAGCTCACAAAACGTTAACAAAATGCAAAGATTCAGAAATTGCTAAATGTTGTCAAGGTACCAGTTTTCTATGCTGACAATTAGTCTTAGTGATGGCTATTTCAAGAATAAAAATAATGAATATTTAAAAAATCAACTCTCGCAATTTAAAAGATAATACTGAATGATTTTTTAAACTAGATTATATTAAAGTAAGCTGGCAAATTATTTTATCATACAATTCATATTACTCGAACAGAAACGAGGTAACCAAAAAACATTTTATAAAATTATTTTTATTTCATCTACATAGTTGGTTTGCTTATTATTTTGTTTACTTTATCTTCCGTTTATGGCTAACAAACAATCAAAACTAGACAAACTCTGTTCTAGTTTTCCATATGTTTGTCGACATTTGAATAGCGAATTAGCTGGAGAACCAGCTAAGTAAACTTTGCATATCTTCGAGAATTGATATAAAAACACGGGGATCCAAAGGAAAAGTATCATTCACCAACAGATTGGAACAAGATGAACCCCAAAATAATTGCATTGAGCTGTGCTCTCTTGGCCATATGCTTATTTAATTTGCCGATGAGAGTCGACTGCCAAGACGTTACAACGCCGGATCCAGCAGCAGTCACTACAACGGCGGCTGCAGGAGCAGAAACTACAACGGCAGCTGCAGGAGCAGAAACTACAACGGCGGCTGGTGGAGCAGAAACTACAACGGCGGCTGGAGGAGGAGGAGGAAAAACTTGCAAAAAGATTCGCAGGAGGAGGAGGAAAGTCCATGGCGGAAAAATAATCAAGAAAACAGGCAAAAAAGGATTTTTCAACAAGTTTTAATAACTGAAATCGAGGCAGCAATGGCGACAATGGAGGAAATGATGATCGTGGCCGACGAGGAAGACGATCACGAAGATTTGGACAATAATACCTTAAAAATGAACCAATGAAATTTAGTACATTCCTATTTTATAATAATTGTTATTTAGTGCACTTAATATATTATGATATATGCTTAAAATGATTCGATTTTTTAATGTTGGGTTATCTTAACTTTGTGGGAAACATACTGTAATAGAATCTCATAATTAAGAATTATATTTCAGAGCATATCCGAATATTCCTAAACTACCTAAATTTCATGCACTTTGCATACTAAATACTACAAAAAGGAGGCTCATATTTAATTTTGTTCTTAATTTTGTTGGTTGAAAATAGTTTTGTGACATTTAAATATTTAAAATAACAAAGCTTACGATTAGAAAAAGCATATGTAATTTAAAAGCGGAGTGGCGATAAAAAGTGGATGAATATTTTATCCGTGCCGACAAATGTGAAAATATTTCACTGCGTGGCGATTTTTTTCCTTTTCAGTTGTCGGGATCAGTGTCAGGGCAAGCGAATAATTCAATTATAGCAGGAGCCAACAGCTGGAAAAGCGCGAAGTCAAAAATTGCAATGCCAGTAGCAAAAAGAAAAACAAATATTTCGCATTGCAAACACACTTACGAAATAACAAAAAAAAAATGGGCTAAAGTGCACAAAATGGGCAACATAAGTCGCAATGCCACTTGAGCATGTCATTGGCAAACGAATCCGAATCCGAATCCGAATCCGGCTATGAGCCGGACAATAGAAATCCAAAAGATAAACTCAAGCCGCAAGAAGGAAAATAAGAATCAAAATCATAACGATTGAGGAGCGCTGAGCCAGCGTTGAAGTTACAAAAAGGAGAAGGACGTCGTAGACTTAAGTGAACCACTGCCATGTTTACTATGTAAATAATTTAAAGCGGAAATGACGTAGATTACGTGCCGGCAGACGGAAGTTGCCTGGGCCCACAAGCACAAGGCGCTGACCAAAGCAGATGGGACGGGCAAAAAATAAAAAACACAACAGCACAAAAAAAAAAAACAAACAACAACATAAATATACAAAACAATACACAAAATGAACGAAGACATGAATACAAATAATTTGCAAACAATAGCCACCCCACCACATCCTCCACATCCTCCACACACAGCCAGGACCATGCCACAACTCGCCAATAGAAAGCGGCAACATTTTGCCGTTATTTGCATTTTTCTAGCCAACATCGAAATTTTTTTTTTGCTCACCAGAATAAATTCAAATTAGAGCAAGCATGACCAAAAAAAAAAAGAAAGAAAAAAAACATGCTGCTCATTCTTTGTTGAGTTCGACATTTCTTTTCTATGAAAATTGCTTAATTTAGCATTGGTAACGAGAGGGACAGCCAAGCTATATAGTATGTAAATATAGTACATGGATTATTAAGTAAATATAAGAATATGATGTATATAGTGAGAGATGACATATTCAGTATTTATTTAATGTGAACTTAAAATAGTCACCGAACTGCAAAACGTTTTAATAAATAAAACTTGTAAATTAAAGTTTCAAAATAAATATGATATATATTTAATAAATAAATTGAGGTCCCAAAATATACAATTTAAATCGCCAAATCATAATTTCTGGCACAAATTTTAATTCAGTGTCCTGTAAAAGAAACTTTTCTTATTTTTATTTTCTTATTTTGCATATATTTTACATATGAAATAAATATATATAATAAAGATTTTTGCAGAAGCTGCAGCAGCGAAGATGATGTGGATGCAGTGCAGCACTGGCGAGGACAACAATCACCTTTTTAGCAAGCTAATTCCTATCCAGCTAGACATAGTTATAGAATACCAGAATTGTATAATTTATAAATGCAACTGGCTGGTTTACCACCTGGTTCAAGCTAAGCTAAATATTCCTAAATGAATTTGCACATTTTCCTTGCCATTTTCAACACATTTTATAATGCAAAAGCATTTGCATTGGAGTCAATATTTCGATTGCAGTGCACATCAATTATAGCCCGACTGACTGGCCACATCTGGCCAGCCTGCACAGATAAATGCATAGAAATGTGTACACTTGATAATTGCGACAAAATTCAGACACTAATTTTATTTATTTACCACTATGGATCATGCTAAAAAAAAAGCAATAAGCATTGCTGGAAATACTGCCAGCCAGCCAGGAACACATCTCGAACAGTTGTCTATAAATTGAGTTCTGCAGCAGTCATAAAACAGAATACAAGTCATTGCTCAACATTAAATACTATACGACGTGAAAATGCCCTGTAATCAGAGTAGCTATTTAGATAGAAATGTAATAACTCTTATTGCCACTCTCAAAGAATTTAATCATGCTAAGAGTGGAAACAAGAATCAAACATTGCTTTACATTATTTTCGATATACCCGCTTACTAATTGCAGACAGCGTATCAGAGATATGTGACCTTGAGTCATATGGCGACAGCCTATGAAAATCGTATAAATATGTACAACAGTAAAATTTAGTAGAGAAAAAAAATATCAAACGAAAAATGCGACAAAAAAAAAGAGAGCACAATAAATACTCTTCCAGCGACGCATTTGAGTTTCGTGACCAAATGAGGCCTAACGGGCTATAAAAATTACGAGCTAAATGGCGACGACAACTGCAGAGTGGCTGACAGACTGACTGACTGACTGACTGAGCGTCAGACTGACAGACTGCCAGACAGCCAGACTGACTGGCTGTCCAGCGAATTGAATTTCGAGCAGAGGCCGAGAATTGATGTCAAAGGCGTAGCCGGCAAAATTCATTGACACATAAATTACTTGCACGGAGAATCGCTTTAATGAATGCCCGACTAAACCAGAGTCCAGAGTGCCACACAAAAGCAGAGTCTTCTCAACTTGACTTCCTGGCGTCTTTTCCCGCTCTCTCTTGGAAATAAGAGTATTTTTTTCTGTGTATTATATTTTACTTTGTATTTGATTTTTGTTCCTGTTACTTTTTTTTTGCCTTTGACAGTGGCTCACTTCAAACAATGGCACAATTCGCAGTCATTTCAAAGGAAATCCGAAAAGCAACGGAAACAATTTACTTAATAAAATTGCTATGCTTTGAGCATGCTGCAAATACCTTTTGAAAATTATAAGCAACATCTGGCTGGCAGCGGGATCAGAGCAGACAAAAATGTTGTGGGAAAAACCCTCCATAAATTATAAATATTACGCAAAAGGGCACCGTTGAATGGCTAAATGGCCAAATGGCCGTACAGAGTTTGGCCCAAATGCAGTTTACAACTAAACGATACCGTAAACATATATATGTTAATATATGTACATAACATATACATATACAGAAGGGCATATTCTGTGAATGGCCTAAAAGGATTTCGATAGAATAGTGCGGCCACAATGCATTATAATTCCCAAATGGGTTGAACAGCTTTTGTGGGTCTGCCTGCGTGTGTATGTGTGTGCGTGTGTGGTTGTGTGTATGTTTCTTGAGCTTGGATGGGTTCATTGGAAATCACCTTTAGAGCATTGGGGCACAGAGCTAAATTTAACATTGAAAATATGTGCAAAATGATAACCAAAAAATATAATTAAATATTTTTATAAATACTTGAAATAATATTTCAATAATATATGAAAAAATTCCTTAATTAATTAATAAGTTACAAATATAGAGAATTTTGCTTTTAGGTAATGTTTTTAAAATATGTTACTAATTTTAATATATATAAAAATTAAACAAATATTTTAAGAGAAAAGCGGTATTCAACAGAAATTTAAAGCTTGCAAATAAATAAAGAGAAAATAGTTCGCTCAATTTAAAGCTTGCAGTTGGCCCATAAATCCAGCTTATCTAATGCAGCTAATTGAATTATCACCCAGGGGCAATAAAGCTAGAAGATACTCTGAGCCAAATGGAACCACGGCATGTGGAGACCAAAAAGGACCCACAAGGTGTGTATTAAATTGTTTACCTTTGCTGATGTGGTTGGGTCCGAAACCAAAATCAAATAAATAAAATGTATTTTTATTACACACACGCGCAACGATAATGCACACAATTGTGTATGTGTGTGTTTATGTTTTTTTTTTTTGCAAAATTCTTTTGCACAAAACATAAAACTTGGTGGCTGGCAAAAAAAGAGCATTCCACATTTCTGTGAGCTGGGATAAAAATCATTTAAATGTTTGTTTGCGCCGACATCAATGTATGAATGTGTTTGTATGAATATTAATAATAAACATAAACATAAACACACTCGTAAATATTATACACATGCCACCACACGTGGCAAATTTGAGTCTTGCGGCGCAGTAGCAACCAAAAGCGTCAACTGAGAAATGCTAGCGTGCAGTTTCCCCCCTCAGATAGGGGATGTGAGATGCCTTTACTGGTCAGGTGGATCTACGCTTAATATGTTGAATTATGAGTCACTTTTCGCTTTTATCGCACACCATTTACAATTGAAAGGATTTGGCCCAGCGCGGTCATTTAGCGGACAAAAGTTCATGAAGCTCCTCAAGGACATCGACGGCTTATGCAAAACTTGGCCATAAACTAAATTAATAACTCGAGATGTTGGCGCAACTTTGAAGCGGCTCTTAACCCCAAAAAACCAGTTGTGCTTTTATTTCGCTGTGCTGTTAAATTAATAGCTTCAGCGAAATCGGAGCAGAAATCAACATTCCTTTGGTTTCGGCTGCCGATGATAAGGCAGGCAGGCGACCAGCCAGCAACAACAACGGGAATTATCTCAACTTTGTCAGGACCACTAAGCTATGCCTGGTTTAATGACACGGATATGAAGTGCTCGGCGATATTCGGCGAGTTAAATTGTTTGTTAGATCTTGATAGAACCCATGGGAGACAACAAGTCTGCGTATTGCAAATGTATGTACATAAGTGTATTATATATATTTTTATTATATTTGTATTATTTATTTATTACTATATTATTATATATATTTAATATTTATTAATTGGATATTATTATTATTATTTGCTTACTCTAATTATGCCCAATAGACTCTCTACAATATAATTGTAACTTACTTCAAAGAAGATCCTTTTACAATATGTCAAAATTTATAGCCATAAAAGATTTTAAAAGTTCAAAATAAATATTCTCAGTGGTTCGATTTTTTTCTATTACTTAAATAAGGTAAGCAAAAAAAATTATTACAATATGTCAAAATTTATAGTCATAAAAAATTTTAAAAGTTGAAAATAAATATTCTCAAGGGTTTGATTTTTTTTCGATTACTTAAATAAAATAAGCAGAATAAATTATGTAGGAGCCTAATGAAAAGTGCTTGTGCCAAACCTAAGTTGACAGACAGTTACTTTATCTTAGTTATAACAATGCAGGCCATTCATAGAAAGTTTGAAAAAAAAAAAAAATTAAAATCTCTAAATTTAAAATCAATTTGAAAAATGTTCAATCTTAGCACTACAGCTCCATGCTCACCACCAGCTCCATCCTCAGCACCAGCTTCAGCCTCCAGCTTCAGCCTCCAGCTTCAGCCTCCAGCCTCAGCATCAGCTTCAGCTCTGGCTCCTTCTAAAGGTCAGGATGCCAAGTGAACGCCACAAAGCACTTAGGCCAAGCTGTCAAACATTTTCGCCGGCTCGCTGCGATTAGACGCTGCCACAATTGTTATAACGTTTATTGTTTTGCCATATTTTGCACACAGATACAAAAGCAAAAAAAATAAAAAACAATGCTAATGCGACGGCATTGAGAAAAGGCCAAAAAAATAAAGTTTTTGCCGTGCCAAGGAGGCAGAGGGGCGCCAACGAATTGAGATGCTGACAATGTGTGTGCAGTGATATTTTTAGAGCGGACCCCCAAGCCGGAAACAGAAATAATAACGCCATGCTACTTGAGGCATATAGCTGGTATGTAGGAGTGTGGCGAGGAGCAAGGGTGTGGTGGTAAATTGGCATGGGAAGTATATGCGTTCGATAGTACGTCGGATGTACATGCCAAACATACCAAATATTTTAAGTTATTTATGCTCTGAATCGCACCGTGTTGGTATTAGGGGGAGTTGCTTGATTTGGCCTGGTTTTCATTTGGTTCGGTTTAGTTGGTAAGCCAACAACAGCATTTTGTGTCAAATGGCATAAACGCAAAGCAATCAACGATGGGGCATCAATAATTCGCAACGTGATTTCTATTTGCAGCTCGCAAGTGTTGCAAACTCAAAAAAAAGAATAAGAATGACAAAAATCACCCGCAGCCAAACTGAACATATTAAAACTAAAATTGCTTTCAAGCTGCGGCATTTATTGTGGCTTCGCCTTTGACTTGACTTTTGTTTGTGGTCGGCACTCAGCGCTTGCTTCGCTGATTTATGGCGCCACTTGCAGCTGACAAGCGCCACAAAGTACACCACATTTTTTTCGCACTCTCCTCTTTTTCCCCTCCATCCCGTCTGTCTGTCTGTCTGTCTGTCTGTCTGCCTGCCTGTCTTTGTCTATGTTTGCGCTTATGCTAAACGCGGCCCATTAAAGCCACCGTCGACTGTTGGCTGTCGGTTCGTCCTCGTCCTCGTCCTCGGCCCCATTCCCCTTACCATTCCCGTTCCCATTCCATGTGCTTATCATCGTCATGGCTTGTGTCTCATTTTCATTGGGCTCGCTTCAGCTTTTCATATTTTATGCTTTCGCGGTCACGTTTTTATCTTTTACAAAGCAGCCCCCAAAAAAAACACAGAGCCCAAATAAAGTTTGCTTTCATTTTTGGTTGAGCCAAAGTGTTTTTCTGTATTGTTTTTTGGTTTGTGTTTTTGGCCTGATTAATATCAGCTTTTATTCCCTACATAAATCATATAAAGTTCTTCAGCAAGCCTAACAAAATGGGATTAGCAAATCTATTAAGCTAGAGCATAATGCTTTTGAGTTTTAATTATTCTCTAATTTGTTTAATCAATATACTGGGCAAACTTTTGAGCACCTTCCTCATTTGCAGAGTATTTCACTTATATTTTCTAGTAGTATTGCTGTGTATTATTTATGCCTTATTTTGTTGTCCACTTATAGATCCTTTGGTGCTCTCAGTCTTGGCTTACGATGGTATCGTATGACTGGACTTCCGCGTTTTTATTTTGCTTATTTTTTTGTAATTTATGGCAAAATTTTTAGGTGAGGTCTACGCGAAATTGATTTACTGCTAAAATTCAGCAACGATTGCGCAATTTTTATGTGAATTCAACAAAGCCACGTGGTGGAAAGTGGATATTACGCTAAGCCTAATCGCACAGACCGAAGTTGAAGTAAAAAACAGAAGAAAAAAATAGAAAGATTGGGAGAGAGGTGGATGTAGTCATCAGGGGAGGAAGGGAGTAAAGCGCTTAACTTGTTTACATGTGAATCCACAAAGAATCCCGCGAACAGCAGGCAGACTTCCGGTCGAGGCAGCAAACCCACCGAGCAACTTGGAAAATGATTACCAAGCACCAAAATCTGGTTCTAACAGGTCTTTGTTGAGCTCTTGATTGGACTGTGGCATTGCGGCACTGTGGCACTGTAGCAATGTGTGCACTGCTAATTGAAATTGAAATTCTTGTGACGCCAAATTCCAAGCACGGTGTCTCGGCAAAAACTCCTATAAAACAAACTTGGTAAGATTGCAACTTTACAACTGGTACGGCAATTGGCTAGATGGTTCTTGTTTTAAAGTTACTTTCAGTTATGACAAGTCTAGTCCACAAAAGTCTTACATTTCTGCGCAACTTGCAACTTTGCATCTGTCTAATTTCGAAAAATTAAATTAAGTGCGTAATTGAAAGTTGCTATAATATGGATGTCAGCCCTAAAACTAGTCAAACAAAATAACTTGAAACACCTTCAGAGAGACGCTAAATTGGCCAATGCAACCACGAAATTCTAACAAATTTAAATACACTTTCTCAAGTTGCAAAAATCCTCCTTTTCAAGCAGCTGAATAAGCTTAACTATTATTTCTGGCTTCAAATTAACTGCAACTATTAATAACTATTTATTTCTCCAATTATATAATTATTTTTGGTATTATTCGCTCAATTTTTGTTAAAGTTAGTTGATGAATCGGTTAAGTTAAATGTAATTTATATATTTTAAATTCATTTATATATCTAGTTTTAGATTTATTGCAATGTTTCATGCTGAGTTGGTTTTCAATTCCACTAAATGTTATTACAATATTTGAATACATTTTTTTGCTTTTTTTGTGCGAATTTTTTAAAAACTAAATAACAAAGAGTAATTACTATGAATACTGAAAATATTTTAATATCAATATCAATCGACAATGCAAATATAAATCACATGTATAGAAATGTACAATATGCAAAACCACATTTTTTTTATTAAAAAGACATTCTAGAAATATATATTTCTGAACAACAGAAAATAATCTCCGTAAAAGTCACTATTTTATTAAATTAATTTATAAGCGATTCAAATTGTTTGCATTCGTGAAATCTAAATATACTAATATTTTTCAACTGAGTTTTTACCTTTTATATTTATAAAGGTATGTATATACATAAAGCAATTTATGTGAGGGAATAAATTTATCAAAGAGTTAAAAAAAATGTATGCTTCAAAAGACTGCAAAGCAAAATTACTTGCGGATGTTAAATAAATATCAAAAGCAAACTGCAAATGTTCTGATAAAAACGCCAAAATGATGTCAAGGTCTAAATGTGTGTTCAAATTCAAAAATTTGTCTTAATATAATTGAACAGCTGCATAAATCCTATCGAAACAGAAGAAGAAAACAATATTCAATGCAAAATGTTATTTACACAACATTTCTAGTGTTGGCAACAAAAAAAAAAAAACAATTGCCATAAATAAATATCAATTGCCTTTTTTATTGGATGGCTAAATAAAATGTGTGTTTGCCGTGCCGAAAATTTAATTAAAATTTATGAATTTTACATGTGGCAAATTGGTGTGTCTTAGGACGAGATCAATGCAAGTTTCATTGTTGCTTACTTGGATTTGGGGAATGATGCATGTGGCATGGGTGGAATGGGGAATGTAAAGCCAACGGCTAACATAAATTGTCAGCTGCAAATCCTTGACAAATCTGCTGCATTGGATTTTTGTTTCAATGCGTGGTGTCCTTTGGCGTTCCCATCAAGATAAATCTTTATTGCCTCATTTTGCTCAAAGCTGATTTCTTTCTTTACATTCTGTATGCCTCGCCTCAACTTACTTACACACAAAAATTCGTTGGCAAAACTAACTGTTTCTGCCTCTGCCCCTAGATGCCCTCCCAACATCCCACTTCACTCTGGTGAGTGTGGCCAAAAAAAGACAAAGGAGACCAGATAACGTCGACGGGGAAAGGCCCGCATCGCAATTTCTATATAACAACAATAATAGCAACAGCAACTTCAGAAATAAAACGGCAAAACTTTGCAGCAATGAATGACAAATAAAAACGAAGAACATTTCAAACGCACCAACAGACCAAAAGCAAACGAGAAGAACAGAAAAATTATCCAAGTAGAACTAAATGGAAGACCGGAAAACTTTTCTGCCAGCCATTTTACAACTTGTCCATTTACTTGGCTTTAATTTTTAGCTGCGGTGCCCGATTCAAGTTAATAATTAATTTTGTTGTGCCGTTGCCAAAAACTAACTTAATGCCTTAACCAAAAAAAAAAAAAATGGGCCAGCGCCGGCTATTGGCCAAATCCATTGTCAGCCTTAAGTTGTGTCTTTAGTTTTATGGCTTGCTGGCTGCGGTGAATGGCTTTTCGAAAGGTTTTTTGTTTCCATTATTATTTTGTACATAAAAATCGCTTATTAATGGGCAGGTCAAACAGGGTTGGCAAATGGCCGTTTGTGTTCCCTGAAAAGGGTCGAACGGCATTTGGCTAATTTCTGCAGTTTATAAAAGCTAAGCGAGCGTAAAAAAATCTAAGACCGAATGATATGCTACAAAAAACACAGCGATTAATTAATTAACATGTTAAGACAACAAATTTATTGACCATATTGATGAAAATAAATAGTTCAAAAATGATGCAGTTGATAGTTTAATTTATTTATATATTAAATAAAATCATTGTATGCATTTAGTATTAACATATTTGCTTTATTAAATAATTTATGCAAGTTAATTTAAAATTAAAATGATGCTAAGATCGCATTGCTTCAACGGATATGTTGTTATTACAACTTCAGTTCCCTTACCAATTTCCACATGTAAACAGTTGACTGCCAGTTCAAAGGTCCCACCAGGATCTTACCACAACAAGCAAAGTCAAACTAAACAATTGTAAACACACATTGTCGAGTTCTCAGGCTCAGCACGCGCACACAAAAAAAAAAAAAACTAAAAAAAAACACATACAAAAATAAATAAGTAAGAGTAAAAAGTTTGTCCACTACTCACATAAAGTATACGCCAGATCTGCTGCCAATTTAGAGCACGTTGCGTATACGTTCCGAGTGCCGACGCCAAATTACAATTGTTGGGCTTTTGCTGCTCCTGTTTGCTGCTATTTCTGCTTAGGCTGTGGCAAACAGCCACAGAAATTTAAATACAAGCTGTAACTGTAATTATGAAGTACCCGTTTCACTGTGAACACCACGAAAAGTCACACACACACGCCCGCACCTCCTACACACACACACATATACACACACACACACATGCACACACACACACACACACACATACAAACACACTCTGCGGCAGAAACCGTAACTTTGTGTTTGTTTAAACAACAGCAGCTGTCGCCGCCGCTTTGTTTGTTTTTCATATAAATTGTTTCGCACAATTTTCACTGTTGTTGTTGTTGTTTTTTTGTTGTTGTTGTTGTTTTTATTTTTTTCTTGTTTTACGCTTTGTTTTTGGGTCTGTTTTAAAATTTCATACACATATTTCGTATTGTTCTTTCGCCCGCACGCCTCTCATTTAATTGTGTGCTACTTGTGGGCGTGGCTCGAGGCGCACAACATTTCTGCTTAGAGCTAAGCGAATTTTAATAAGCCACGCATATTGCCTGTTTATGCATTTGCCATGCCACTTTTCCAGTTTCCCACTTTGTTGCGGCTCAACTGCAAAAGTAAAGAGAAAAAGAGAACGAGAGAGAAGAAGAAGGAGAAAGAAAATGAGAGTTAGAGATGGAGATAAATCGTGGGGATAAATTGCATAGTTTCTGTTACATTTAAAGTTCTTTTTGATAAGCGATACAATTCCAACAATTTGAACTTTCAGCACTGCCAGGAAATAAAACTTTGACCACAAATGAACAACCACAAGCGGAAACCAATGCTCCATTGCTAAAGTACATAAATAAATATAATATTATGTTTGCACATATATATTGACGCACAAGTGGCATGACTTGGAAGTAAACCAGGTTAAGCACATTAACCAAAACCAGCAGCCAGTAAAATATATATATATAACAAAACATAAAGGAAGAAAAAATTGAGTTTTAAAAAAAAGGAAGAATTCGTTAGAGCTCGACTAGGAAAAACAAACAATGTGGGTTGTTTCATTGATATCGATTTCAATCGATAATTGTGAATTAAGGCAGATATGTGTAAGGAATACGGAAACTTTAAGTCAAAAACTAAGTTTCTATTTTGTTTGTACAGATGGTTTATTATTGCATCATCCATTTGATGAGCTAAATAGAAAACTGGAACACCAACTGAGCAATTATAAACATATATATTTTGATAGCATTCATCCATATTTAATAGGTAAAGGTTATTCAAATATTTGCTACTCACTTTGCGAAATTTTGTGAAACAAACGCAATGTGGGTCAACTTGAAACGGAAATAAATAAAACTCTAAGAATAACCAAGCAAATATCCTAGTA
The DNA here is from genome assembly GCA_035042045.1 of Drosophila melanosoma. NCBI lineage: Eukaryota > Metazoa > Arthropoda > Insecta > Diptera > Drosophilidae > Drosophila > Drosophila melanosoma. The sequence goes on along the minus strand of JAWNLY010000183.1, from coordinate 1,879,459 downwards.
AAAACCCAAAAAAACATGCGAAATGAGTTTATTAAATTAACCTAATTTGAAACTTGAACACATACTGAGCAAATATCCACGTAAAAACCAAAATTTTGCAAACTATGCTCCAGTTGTTCAAATAATAACAGACCTTGAAAAAATGCAAAACATGTTTGTTAACTAATGAGGAAGAAAGAAAAGTGATCATTCATCAACCGACTGAGACATGGTGCAAATCACAATTGTTAAGCTTATTTGCACCATAATTGGAATGGGGTTATTCCCAAGAAAGTCCTTCAGGTTCATTTACTCAATCCAATTAAGTGATGCACTCGGAAGAAGAACAAAAGGATGCACAGCACAGGTAAAAAGTGGGGCATCATTAAGGATTAACTGAAAACGAACCACAAACAACCAATTAAACAGGTTCAACTGGCAGATCTTTATGAATATAATTACTTAGATAAGACAGAAAATAAGGAGACGATGAATAGGGAAGCCAACAATTGTTTGTTAAATGAATTCCAACTCCAAGCTACAAGCTCACAAGCAAAGTAGTTTTGAGAGCCAAAAATTAGGAAGATATTACCATAATCTCTCAAGGAATCCTAAAGTACTTACTCTGACCTAGTGGCAAGGAAACATGCTAGGCGAATTATTCTTGGGGAGTGTTTAGAAAACAAGTGGAGTGCAAGAATATGATAATCGAGATATCATATTTAATTTAATATTTAGAATGGTGTTGCCCTCAGAAATCGATTAATATCGATATTTGCGAAACGAAGGAAATTATCAAAAACAGACAAACAGACAGACATGGCTAGATCAAATTGGATGTTAAATGTGATCAGGAATATATTGACTAAATCAGATCGGATGTGCTTCCCTCTGATTGTTACTTATTTTGGGGCAGGCCACAATTAAAATAAAATAAGGGAGAATGTTGCAGGGCTATGATAACTTCCGTATAAGACTTTTTAAAAATAAACCATCTATAAAGGACTCTACGCGAAAACTGCAATTTGTATATTTACCCCATATAGAAATATAATACAGGGTATACAAGGGCTTGGAGCAGCTGTCAAGTGGACGCGACTGGCAAATTAAGTAAAATGATCTACATAAATATGCGAGTGTGTATACGAGGTGTATATGGTTATGTTTGCTGTGGCATGTATTATTTTAAGGCGTAAGTGCAACTTGTTTGCAGGTGTGCGACACATAAAATCCACTGGCATGGGGCAACTTCTGGCAAATAGCGCACAACGTGCAACCAACGAACAAGCGTGCAACAATAACAATAAAATTGTTGTGGGACAGCAACACACAAAATAAAACAACTCACAGCAAGCCCAAGTGTGTGTTAAAGTTTACAAACATACAACATACAACATACAACACACAACACACAAAACACAAAACTATAAACTAGTTCATGCATGCCATAGAAGTGGCATAAAGAAATACTCTGCCCCATAAATACGCACACAAAAAGTGGATGGATGCACTGGGAATGCACGGTGTCTAAGCTGAGCTCCATAACAAATTGCCTGGCAATTGGATTTGGATTTGATTTAGCATGCATTCAACTTGGTCCGTTATCAATTGAGAGCAATCAACGCAAATGTTCCAAGCTTGTAATTTTAGATGAAAGTGCAATCATCTTTACAAATAAATGCAATTGATTTGTGCGTAACAAATCAATTCAAGTGCTTCGAATTTTCATTTTGCTGAAATACTCGAAATTTTGCATGAAAATCAATGTGTCTGAACAAGGAGTATTGTGGCTTAAATGCCAGCTTAAAAACTCTATATTTTCATTCGCAAAATTGCGCTTTGATTTATGTTTATATCGGATATCGATTTTTATCGATAGTTCCGAAACAAGAGTTATTAATCAATATGAAATTATAGTTTCAAGCTTTTATAGTCTGCAATCGTGTTCAATTTATTATTAATTATTTTCACATCTTTTATTAAATTTATTAATTATTATTATTAAAATATTAGTAAAACAAAGTTCATAAATCGCTAAAAATATTTCGTCTTCCTCTGAGTTAATCAGCAACATTTGGTTTGCAGTTCAGAAACAGAAACAATAGAAATTTTCAACCACTTTCTCTGCAAACTTGTAAATTTAACTTTGGTATCCATAATAAAATAAGGATTTTATGCTCACATTAAAATGGCTTTTTCCTCTTTATAAGGTGTGCTTTAGTTTTAAAAACTGCAGTTTTATATCAACAATTGGCGACCTTGGTTTTGTGGGAGGTGTGTCGCATTTTCTCGGGTCAACGCGTTAACAGGCCCGTGCCTGGTGTCGTTTGGGCCACTTGGATGTACTTCTCGTTAGTACTTCCAACGTCCAAATAATATAAAATCAACGGACCATATTTGCAACAGCTTAATGTGAATTTTATAGCATTGAAAATGCAAAGTTGCTTAACTGATCGATTAATTATCAAAGTCAATGCTAAACAAATAGAAGAAATATGAATACAAATAAATGTTTTAGGAAAGTTGTTTCAAAATTATAATTAAATTATAATAATTTTTTTAAGAATATAAAAATAATTTCATATTTAAAAACAATTTAAAGCCATCTGTTTGACATGACTACAATCTTTTTAAATAATCAAAAAATATAAACATTAAAACAGAAGCAAAACTCTGACGAGATATTAACTGAAAACGCAGATTTTAAAAGAGAAAATAACAATTGTTTTAGGATTGCCAAATATTGCATTCTCTTGTAAGCCGAAGTTAATCTGCTAACAATTAAATTTCTGATCAAAGTTTAAAATATTGTTATTTTTTCATTTATTTTTTATTATTATTATTTAAATGTTTCTTTTTCTACTCCCATCTCGATTCCACAACTCAACTCGGCTAGTCATGTTGATGAAGCATATATATACCCAATTGGGTCGGAGATTTCTGCTACTTCTCTACAAAAGTAAACTCAATATATATAATAAAGATATATCGTGTAAATTAATCTTGTCGATTGCACTGTTTACTGAGCTGACTGCCAAAGAGAATCTTTATAATGTTCAACGCTTCAATAATCCGTTTTTTTCGATTCATTTGCTTCAAATATATGAAATCATTGATCAAAAGGAAGTCAGTTTTTGTAAAATATATATATATATAAAACCACATATACAAAATGTTTCGATTCATTTAATTATAATTGAAAACGAATAAAAAAGTGAACAGTGTTTTTCTTCTTTTGTTACTTTCGTTATGATTAACTGCAGTATCTGTGGAGCTTTAATCTACCCAGTGAGCAGAAATAATGAAAGAAAAGTCTTGCCAACAAAATAAAACATTTCAAACCATATGTATGTGGCCACGCCCCAAACCCAAAATGATGGCAGCTCAAAAAAAAATATTAAATATATGAAAAAAAAGAGAGAATAAAGAAAAAACATTTCGTACAATTTTGTGAAAACTGTCTGAAAAATGCGAGCATATATTATTCAATGGTAAGCCGATATGTTGCTGCGCCTGACAGCATGCAATAAAAAACACACACACACACACAAAAAAGTACACATAAAAGAGTGGGCGTGGCGGCACAGTGTAGCAGGCTTGCAAGTGCCTCAAAACGCAGCACGCACTGAGCTTTGCCAAACCACTGATGTGCAAACAATAAAGTTCAAGGATAAACACACACATACACAGGCTCACACACATGTACACAAATGTATGTGTGTTGGTGTTGGTGTGTGTGTGTGTGTTTGTGCTGTGGCTACCATATGTAATAGAGTTTTGTTGCCTACTTGGTGGTCGCACAGCCCGTGGGTCAAGTTGCGCCCTTGTTGACTTTGGCAGCACAGCTACTAACACACACACACACACACACACTAGCATACATGTTGTGTTTGCTTTAATTATGCTAATGCAAAATGCAAGCAACACTTGAAGCTTATAAACACACACACACACACAAACACCCACCCCCTCCCACTAACACAGGTGTTGTGTCTTTCAGGCAGCAAAAGGTTCTCGACTCTTTGTGCAACTTCTTTTGGCGCCTGAGTGAAAAGCGTTTTGGGCACATATTTTTTTTTAGGTCAAATTAAGCACAATATGCACTTGTGAGGCATTTGTTTTGTTTTGCTTGTTTTCTTTATTTTTTTACATTTTCTAGTAAATTAATTAATGCACCCTTTTTCACACATGACTTGCAGAAAAAGCTGTGAATATTTGTTGCACGCGTCATGCTTGCATTTTCTTTATGCTCTTCATTTAAAATTCAAATTGTTTGGTTTGTGGCAAGGAGAAAAAACCCCAGTTGCACTGTCTCTTTCTCGTTTTCTCTCTATCTTTCTTTCGCTCAGTAGTTAATTACATTTAATTTTGTAAGAAGACAATGAGACGCACTGTGGCAGCATCACAACACTTTTGTCTGATAATTGCCAAAGCACACAATTGTAATTAGTCGTGAATTAATGCAAAGTGCAACTGATTGTTAAGCACTTGTCTGTAGTTGCAGCTGCCACTTGCCACCTGCTGTTTAACTTGAACGATGATTTGTTGCAGCGGTTTTTAATAAGAAAAGAAGCTTACATTTTTAATTTTAAATTGCATACGCTGAGTATATTTAAAGAATTTAATTTGATTTACATTTTATAATATTTCATATATTTTACTGAATTTTCTATTAAAACTTACTTTTCAAATAGGCAAATTTAAAAGCGAATTATTTATTTTTGCTGCTTTGTTTATGTGCTTATTGTTCAATTCAATTAACATTTCAGCACAATACATTATTGAATTATAAATCTCCAGGGTGGCAGCATCCTCTGGTATTCCAGGAAACGAAAAGTACACAAGTTCTGCCAACTCATTAATATAATACGAAAATTCTACACCTGCCAAGTCAGCACATTTATTGAAATTATTGAATTGCGATGGACCACAATAAGAGGCCAAAGCCCAGCAGGTAAGGAATGGTGTCCCGTTGATTCCAACTAATGATGGGCACTTATTTGGCTAAAGCCGAAGTGTTAAACCATGATGACAAATGATATTCATAATTATGAATTGCTGAATTTATGCATTATTTCGCTTGTCAAGAATTCCAATACTCATAAATTGATGAATAATAAATTCGTATTATTGAGTAACTGTGAATGTAGCTCTTTATTACCAACAAAAAAGTTATAAAGATTTTAGCTTTGAATATGCCTTGCGGAAATAAAAGCAAACCACAATAAAATGTTTTTCTCAGATGCCACAGACAATTTCAAAATAAATGTCAAACAGTTAAAAATGATTTAAATTTGATAAGAATTTAATTAAATATCCAACAAAGAAACCGAATTGCTAACAAAAATGTGGAGTCAAATAAATTGAGTTAAATTAAAAAGGCGAAAGAACAAATCGACAAATAAATATGTCGCTTTTACAAAGAAATTTAATTAAATATTTTCAAATCAAATAGTGTTTTCAATTTAAAATGTAAAATGATTTGAGGCATTCAATTATTTTCAGCCCATATGAAATAGGTTTGCTTATCACAAATCTCAAATCAGAAATCAGAAATCAGGCCCACACAATTTAGTCCAATGAGCTGAAACTCCATTGAAAGCGATTCCCAAAACAAGCCGCAGCTGCCACATGTGACACACTTGGAGCACTCACCTAACTAATCCGCACACGTCTCTTTCGACTTGCAGCAATCGCTTGACTTAGGTCAGAGTCACAACAGGGAACAGAACCATTAAAGTGCCGCGCGCGATAAGCACACACAAAATTGGCGCAACTTGCAGGCTGTGGGAGACAATTTATATTACCGCGTTATTTGCATGCGTAATTTTGTTGCTTGCATTTGTGGCACGCACACACCCGCACACACGCACTCTTACGCACACACACACATTTGACACACAGTGTGTTAATTGTAAATGCGAAATCACGTAAAAATTACGCCAAAAATCGCGAACTTAGGCAAGAGATGTGCGCGACGTATGGTCAGTCGTATGGGATAACCGCACGCGTAGACAGACACGAAACAACTGAATTTGGACGACAAGCAGCGCCCCAAAGTCGGCAATGGCAAAGCCAAGCGCAACAGCATTAGGAGCGCCCGCACATAGACAGGGCTGTTATGCAGCCGAAGGTCGATTTTAACACTTCGACTTCGACTTGAACTTCGTGTCAGCTGTTAGTTTGTTAGCTGTTTGCTTCGGCTGCGTGCAGGATGCTGGATGCTGTTCGAGGGAGAGAGCGAAAAGTTCTCTCTCGTCGCCGCCGCTGCTGCTCTCGTGTGCAGATGCAGCGCACAGAGCATACGTTCCACATACGTGTGGATGGTTGGATGGATGGATGGATGGAGGGACAGACAGGCCGATAAGTTTGTCACTCGTTCACTGGGTCAATACACAGTTTTGTTTGCTTACACGACGTGTAAGTGTGACACTGTGTGTGTGCCAGTGTGTGTGTGTGTGTGTGTGAAGGCTCTTCACATTGTCTGTGAAAGCTGCATATGCAATGCCGGTTTTGTGGATTACTTTTTGATTCGATTCGTCTTTTTTTTTTTTGTTGCTTGTTGCTGTTGCTTTTCATTGACGATTTGATTCGCTTTGGCTTTTTGGCTTTCCATTTATGCATAGCTAACGGTGTTTAAGACTCAACTGTAGACTTTAGCTTCATTTAAAGCAGCGATCGCATCACGCACAAACAAATAATAAAATTAGCAATAAGTAGAAGTAGATATTTGCCAATTGAGGCTGCAAATTAAATCAATACAAATTTATTGAGGTTGTCTGTGTGTAGTGGGTTGGGGAAAAAGGGGGGGGTCGAGAGAGAAAGGTGGTTTGTCTATGTATCAACAAATTCTGAAAATCATTCGACCAATAAAATTGTTACGTTTCGAGATAAATTCGCTGCGTTGTCATTCTGATATAAATTTGCCGCTTCAACTGACAGCTGTGTGCGTGTTTGTGGTTTGTGTGTGTGCGTGTGTGTGTGTGTGTGTGTGTGTGTGTGAGTGTGTGGACAGACAGCGTCTGATTATCATGCGTGCCTAACGACAACAGTAATGAAGATATTGTGCTCTTAAATTTGCTTTCATCTTCGATTTTGGCCTGGGGAAGTACACAAGACAGGTTGCAAGGCACGGCTAACATTGGGAAGGGGTCAAGATGACATTAAGTGGATTTCTATTTTGGCATTTGTGGAGTCATCGTTTAGATTAATCATATATACTTTGCAGACGATAGCTGACATTATCTGGCAGGCTCAATTCAATTCTAGCCTACGAATTTAATATTTTAAACAGTATTAGTTGAAGGCTGACTTCTAGCTTGATTATAATCTTCTTTAAGTGACTTTTAACTTTAAATCTTTAATGGATTAACTCAATAATTGTTATCGTATTTCATATTCAATTATCTGACTAACACACAAAGCACATAAAACAATACAGCTTTAAATTAAGATTTGTAAATTAAAGACTTAGGTGTTCAGAGTATAAAATAATATAATATAATACAATAATGCATTTCTACCTAGTTGAAAACAATATTCCGAGATTATTTGCGTTTACGTCTTCTTATTTGTAATCCCATTTTTGAGGCACTTGCCAGGATTCATAAACTAAACGCACATTTGGCGCATTCATAAAGAAAAAGAGTAAAACAATAAAGGAAATACGGAAGAAAGTTTTAGTTGCAGGACCTCGACTAGGAGATATCCTGGATACTGTAGTTAAATATATTGAAACAATTTAGGCACACTTGATAGGTTTATTGCCAGATCGTAAATAAAATTGTTATAATTTTTTCTTTATTAAATTTTTAAAGCATTTATGTTTTATTTTTTTATGAAAATACTTTTTGGTGCTTTTCATCTAATCTTAATGAAATGTTTCTCGTTGATTCTTGATATTGCATCAATGAATATTCTTACAAGAAATTAATATCCTTAATCCCCAAAAGGGCTTAGTTATCAATAATAAAATGTATAAGCCTGATTTGTGAATAGCTTAGGAGAACTTACCTGTAAGGTCTTAAGGTCTTCCGCTCGTCTGAAATACGGATTGACAGATAGACAGACGGACGGATGCTGTTCAAGAATTTAGGTATATACCTTATGGGGTCGCAGAAGCTTCCTTGTGCCTTTTACATAATTATGCACAACTTCAGAAGCAGGAAGAGACTTATGAAAAGAAAAGATAGCATTAACATCGAGAATGCATTGAATTGTAAAATTTGTGCAGAAAACACACGCATTATGATTAGCTAACATGAGTGGAACTGAAGGTAGAACGAAAAACCAGGAACTGAAATGGGTAAAATGCTTGAGTTTTATACGGGAACTGACTGAGTGACAAGTGGACTGCTCGAATGCTTAAAACATTGTGCAAGACATTTACGAGCATTTGAATTTGACAGATTTATTTTATTATATCTACAGATACAGATGCAGATAAAAACACTAAGATACTCAAGGCGACTGCCAGGCGCTCGAGCATATTAAATTCAATTCAATATGGCTGCTCTGGAGTGTGTGTGAAAATTGTGGAAAATTTAATAAAAACAAGCCGCAATAGAAGCGAGCTGATATAAACAGAAAGCCACATAAAGACGCCATAAAACATGCTTTGCATTTGAGCTCGTTTAACCAGACAGGTAAAAAAAAATACTGCATACGTCAAATCTAAAGATGCCGCCAGGACTTTTTTTTCTAACACTGGCAAACAGTGTCTGGCAACGGATGACGTTCGCATAACTTTCAACACTTTTGCGGCAAGCGTATCAATCAACAGCTTACGTCTCTTGTCTCTGCCCCTAATTAATGAAATAATTAATTTGCAACTTTTGCTTAAGTGCTTTTCAAGCACTCTAACACCCACACACACACACACACACATACATAAGCACACACACGTGCAGATGAACCACAACATGTACGTTTTTATGTGCGTGTATCTAAATTTGTGCACACAAACAATTAATTTAATCAGCAGCACAGCAAGAATAAAAGAAAGCAAGGAAAACAGGAAAAAGTAAAGCATATCTCAAGACGCTGCCAAGCATAAACAATAAAGTCAAGGTCTCTGCTCGACTACAACTGGATACCACAGCACAAATAAAAAATAATAAAAATACCCCGAACTGAAAGCATTGAAGCGAGCTGAATAAAAGTTTGCCTCAACTTAATTTTGCTTAGCACATAAAAAAAAAATCCTTTTTCTCTTGAACGTTTTCAAGACGTTTCACTGCGCCCAAAGATTGATTGGCCTCAGATTGAAACCTATAAAGCCTTCACCAACTAATACATAATGTTGACAGAGGAATATGATACATTTATGTATATAAATTATATTGTACATTATTTATAAATAAATTATACATTTTTTTTTTAAGGTGAATTGAAAGTTTTATTTCTGCATTGCAAATTTATTAACAAATCAACTAAAATATATTATAAAATCATCAATCAATCATTTTCAATATTAGAGCATACAAAAATCTACAATAGAAAAAAAAATCCCTTACCCAGCAAAATACACAGACGAAATCGACCAAAGAAGGCAATGATAAGCAAAGCTTGATGAGTGTGTCAGCAGAAGAAGTTACACACACAAACAGACACACACAAACACAAACACAAAGAGAGAGTTGCTTGGCAGCACCAAATAAATCAACAAATCAAAGAACTTAACTGAGAAACAAACGAGTCTCGACGCGTCGCGTGTCGAGCACAATGAATTAACCAATGTACACACATGCATAAGATGTTTATACAAACATATTTATGTGTATAGGTGCGTTGCAAAAGGAGAGAGTCGTTGAACATGCACAAACATGTGTAGAAGCTCAGCAGCACGCTATTAAGCACACACAGACACATACACATATACACATGCACGGAAGTATGTTAATGTGTATATTTTGACAGCAGCATGAGTGATTAAAAGGACTGGCGAAGACGCATTCCACAACGCGAAGAAGATGAAGACAAGAATGGGACGTGAGAAGTGGATTGAGTTTTCAGCTTGTACTGGTCCTGCCAATTATATGGATTAGCCACAATGGTGGGGTGTCTGCTGTTTGGGTTTGCAGGAGCGACTCAAAGTTTTGGCAGCGATTTGCGACGCTTCCGCAATTAGTCAAAAGCAGTTAACACGTCCTTAATGCGAACGCAATGCGTCAAATTTGTATGTCTAGCGAATAATTTATCGCTTGGCACTTAACAGCTAAATAAACCACATATATCTAATTTAATTTAAATTTCTTAATTCAATGGATTTAAGCTAAAAATATATATATATTATGAAATGGAATTCATTTGATCGGAAAATTGCAAAAAGCAGATCACAATGTTAGCTGAGAGTCATAAATGTAATGAATTCATTTTCTCGGGATTTGTCTTACGGTTTTATAAGCAAACCTTTTTCTTAAAGACTAAAATTATTTATCAATGAATTATTGAACAGTCGTTCAAAAAATGTTGCTGGCCAAATGTTGCTGGACGCATGAAGCTGGCAAATGTTGCTGGCATAAGGTTGCTGCAAAAATGTTACTGGCAGCGTTATATAATATATCGATATCGATATTTAAAGACATCAAAAGTCGTCCTGTTTCAGTCAGCTGTAAAAGAAAAGCGTTTGAATCGCGATCTTGAATAAATATTTATAAACTGTCATTAACCTTAAACATATTAAACTTTTAAAATAAAAAATATAATTATAATAACATATATATATGACTGAAACCCAATTTCATTTTCATTACTTACTTGATTAGAAGAAAAACTCTTTTAGCTTAATAATTGCATTATATGAAAAGAAAAGAAATGTTTAAACAAAAACACGGATAACATTAATATTGGTTGATTGCATATTGCAAAACGTTCCCTTCACCGCTTTAGCATATCAATTAACCCATTTAGGCTCAACCACTCCAAAAATCAAAGCGACTCACAGCAACAACAACAACCACAACACAAAAAAAGGGAAGAAGTCCCTTCCCATTTTCAGGCTGCTCATTGCCAATTAAGTTTAATTGCCTGGCAGGCTAAATGGCCTCAAGCCAAACTACTTGAAATATGCATACAAAGTGAGGGCTCAAAATTGAAAAAAAAAAATGCTTTAGCCCGCAATGTTGGCCAGGCCCATTTAACAATCAATTTATTCCACAATAATATTGCTTCTGTGGCCAACTGAACTCGGCTACCCCATCGATCTGGCCCGCAACGTTGAGGTGAGCCCCCAATTGTGCGGGAGATGGGATTGTTGGCGGTTGAGGTATAAATTCATAAATGTTGTTGCCACATTTCGTTGCATATTCATGCAATTATTAAGTGCAAGCCGAAACGATGCCGTATCCAATTTTCGATTCTAATTGGACTGATTTAGATGCCGACCGAGTGTTGTGTGCCAATATTTTGCCATATATTATTTTGCAACTGTTGCACATAGCTTCAACGCAAGTGGCAATTGAAAAATTGCAATGAACTCATTTGATTGCCACTTTACACACAAATGCAATTGGCTTTTCAATTGGCTGTGCCCATTAAATGGAGCACAAAAATATGCAACATAAACAACACAAAAAAAAAAACATTTTTATTTTTATTTTCGTTTTATTTATAGCTTTGTGGGTTACTTAAAAATGATTCTAAGAAATCTTAAATAAAATTTACAAGGACATTAAGAAACCTCTAATTGTATTATTTTAATCCAGAGATAATTAAAGAATATTCTGTAGACATTATTACTATATTAAAAAAAGAAGAGAAATATATTGAAAAATTTATTTAAACAAATGCAAGACGTAAGAAATATAATTTTATAATTGATTTTATTTTTTTTAATTTAATGCTGTTACTTAAAGTTGACATTTTTTTAATAATAGCGTGTTTATTAAATACTTTGAAATATACTGTAAATTAGGTAATATTTAAAAGAAAAATTGTATTCGTGACTTTAAGCAAATGCAAATAGAGTCTTCAGCTGAGTGGAAGTCCTGTTCAGTTGGCCAAAGTCACGTTCACGTTATTGTGGTTTTGGCACGGAAACTTACAAGGAACACACATATATACACACACTGCACTTGCAGCAAATAAACTAAATCTAACATACCTAAGTAGGAGGTACATATATATATATATATATACAAATATAAATATATATACATATATATATATATATGATTCCATAAGAAAAATCAAATATCCGTGCACACAAATGTATGGAAACAAATCATCTAGCTGTCAGCCTGTTAGCGGCATGCAACATCCCACATACACACACACACACACACATACCTATGTGTGTATGTCTACTTCCGAGTATGAACTGTCACGTGGTCACGTAACGCATACGCACTGTTGGCAGAACGAAAAAATACTGCGGTAGAAATTTAATGTTTGCCTTTGCACAACCACTTTTTTATTAAGTAAAAATAAAATATATATATATATACATATATATATATATATTTCAATTATATATGCCTGTTTATATGTATAAAAGTATAAAATATATATAAATCACATTTGACACACATGGCCGCACAACTACAAAGGACAACACAAATGCGCCCCAAAAACTACACAAAAATCCATTTGATCTCTACGCTATAATAACATAAGTACCACAATTAAGTAATCTACGTTGAACAATTAAATTGTTCATATATAAATATATATATATATATATATATTAAGCTAAGTACTTGTGGCAACGTTCAACTGGTCAGCTTTGTGCAGCAGCCCATGAAAAATGGAGGTGGTCTGCTGCTGCAACTGCCTTGGATTGCCATCCTCGACGATTTGACCCTGCTCCAGCACTATAATTCGTTCATAATCCAGAATCGTGCTCAGGCGATGCTATAAAATATAATAAAAGAAAAAAATAAAAATCAAAAACAAAGGCCAATAAACAACAAACGGACTCAAAGATGAAATGTGTTGAGAGCTGAGTGAAGCTGTTAAAACTCACGGCAATCGTTATAATTGTTCGACCCTGGAACGCCTTGTCCGCTGCCTTGAGCAGCGACTGTTCCGTGCTGCTGTCCAGCGTACTTGTTGCTTCATCCAGCACCAAACAGGCGGAGCCTCGAAGTATGGCACGTGCCAAGCAGAGCAGTTGCCGATGTCCAGCACTAAAACTGATGCCGCCATCGCTTATTTCAGTGTCTGCCGCAGCATTCAAGGCAACGAAGCCAATAGCAAAATGGACAAAAAAAAAAGAAGGAAAAGAAAAAAAATAATAAAAAAAAAAGTATAAACATATATAAATATATATATATATATATATATATATATATATATGTCCGGTTGAGGGCGTAATTAAAGTTGTATTTAATAAGCGTTTCGTTATGGCCGCTTGGCTAAGCACGTCTTTAAGCCTTAATGAGGCGTATTAACCGGAGCAGAGGTGGCGTGCCTTGACTTAGTAGCAAGGCTGTGTGTGGCAAGGACGTGGCACCCTCTTTGAGTGTAAAGCATGTGTTTAACTCAGGTAACGAAGTATTCAAGTAAATTCAAATCGTAATAAACACTACAAAATAAATATATCAACACAAAAAAATTTTACTTCTTCTTATTTTTCAAACTATTTGGCAATGAATTTATAAAATAATTATTTCTTACTAAAAGCACTTTTAATCCTTAAAGTTTATTCTTCAGCTGCGATTTAATACTATTCAAAAAATATCAATTTTGAATTTTCATTTTTAAATTTATACCATTAAATAAAGCTACTCTAAAAACAAAATAATTAAATTATGTTTCTCTCCTTTGCATCATAATAAATGAATGTGAAAAGGCAACATTTTAAGTTTATTATAAAGACTATTTTCAATTTGCTTATGCCACACACAAATACACAAATTGCATTTAGAAGTAGATTGCTAGTTTGCCATAAATTGCCAGTTATATATATATATATATAGATATATGTGAGTGGCTAATCAACTTGGGTTTTATTTGATAGATAGATGGATGGATAAATTTAGACTTGTATCTACAAACATTTGACACATCTGAGCCAATCAACACAAAAAATCAAACATGCATAAAACGCGTATCAAACTTTTTTTCTTGTTGAGTTTATTTTTCTTTATTTTTTTTTTTTGGCGCTCAACAAACATCAAACAGACAAGTTAGCTGGGAGACTGAAAGTCTGGGGGAGTGTGAGAATGTGAAGGTCGGAGGGTCGGTTTGAAATTCTGGCTAGGCGGCCAAGCCAAACGTCATGTTTGCTGCCAAAAATAAACATGATTTTTTCATAAGGCAAACACACACACACACACACACACACAGACACACACACATGAAGCGAGATAGCAAACTGACGGAGTCAGTGAGCCGCGGTGCACAGAACTGACAGTCAGTTGTTGGTTTGCTAACGCAACAATAACAACAGCAATTGAAATGACAAAAACAACATAAACAACAAAAAAAAAAGTTTGCGAAATTGTGAAATACAAACAAAAAGGCGACTGCATTGTGCACTTACCCAGACCAAGTGGCAGCTGATCCTTAACAAACTCTTTGAGCTGTGCCAATTCGAGGCAATTCCACAATTTCAAATCCGAATAATAGCCATGCGGATCGAGATTTTCACGTATTGTTGCATTGAACAAATGCACATCCTGTGGTATTATCGATAATCGGCTACGCAGCTCATCTGGCCGTATTTTCTCAATATCCACATCATCGATGCGAATGTGACCACTTGTCGTCTGTAATACACCAAATAGGGATAGGGCCAAAGAGGACTTGCCGCTGCCCGTCCGACCACAGATGCCAATCTGCAAGAGAAACCAAACAGTTAGTTCGACAAAAGTGAATGGAATGGTGCAGGACTCCACATGTCCCCATGTCTCCTTTATTTGAATTTTAAATAACATATGCACTCAGTTATTCTATGCATGTATGTATGAGACTATATATACTCTGTATCTGTGTATCTGTGTATCTGTGCATATATTCTCATCTGGTATCGAGACCCGTTAGCTATCAAAACTAAATTCAAATAAAATATGCTACATATCCAGCTGCAGCCATCGGGCTCGATTATCTTCACCAGTCGAACTGTCGTTGCAAAATATGCAATATGCAGCGAGTACACTGAAAAAAACTATTGCTTAACTTAGAATATTTACTTATTTATATATTTAATTTAAATTCAATAAATCTTACTTGCAAAGTACATCATTGATGTAGTCAGCTTAAGATTCTATTGGTTAACTAATTTAATTTCACTAATACAAATAAATCACACCAAATAATAAGCAATGACAATATGTTTAATAATTAATTATAGTTGCTAAATTAATTTATGTATAATTAAAAATGTTTGCAATTGCAAATTAAAATTTATTTATGTTTATTGGCCGACAAATTGCTGGCATAATAAAATTGACAATATTTTATTAGCCTCGTGGCTATGATTCGTTTAGTTTCAATACACACAATCAATCAAAAATGATTTGATTTTTGATTCATTTATTTGTATTTGGTATATTTTCTAACAAAAGTGTGAATAAAATGATACCATTAAAAACAAACAATAAAATGAGTCCAACAATTTTCACACAAATAAGTAAATATAAAAATATTTAGATGACACCAAACTTGCATAGATACGCAAATAACAATAATTTCTATCAAAACAAGAAATATAAAAATTCTTATAACCATTATTTAATTTTATTTTTAATAATACTTTAATTGACTTAATACCTCCGTTTAAAAATATCTCTATATAGTTTTCATAGAGAATTTAGACTTCGCTTATCTTCCTTCTATTTTTAGTGCAAACAATTCCGAATGGGGTTTTTGCTTTATTTTATTTAAATATTTATTTTGATTCCAATTTTGCCGTTTTATTTATATCAGTTGTATCAAATTTAGGAGTTATTTTAAAGTATTAAATTTTTGTACATTTATTTAATGTATGAAATCCAAATTAGATATCAAATAAATTGACGTTCGACCGATATAAAATATGCATGTTAAAACATTTTCTTCGTGTTTTAAGTTGAGTTTTAATTTATCTATTGTCAATACATATTTGTATTTACAGAAAGTACATATATAAAATATACTACAGACATATACAGATATATATGGAAATTTATGTATATATATTTTATATTTTTAAGTAGCAAACCTAACTAAGAACAAAAATTGTTTAAATTTGTTGCATGTAATTACATTTTATATATAATAAAAAGCAATTAATATTTTAATAACAATGCCATACAATTTTTTTAAGCAACATTCTATAATTTTAATTAAATTCCTATTTAGCACTGCCATAGTTATGCTCAGAATAAATTATATGCATTTATATAGACATATATTTTTATATTTAAAAAGCCATTTAGTAATCAATAAAAAAAAATATCACTCTACTTATTTTAAGTTGCCATTTTTTCTCGTCTTACGATTGTTGCATATATGTATATATATGTAGGGTATATATGTATGCGCACTTTGCCATAATAATAATGGATTTGAGAATATTCAATCTGTAGAATATATTGTATCGCTTGTTGCAGGATATTCAATCATTTGTTGACTTTTTACGCTGTCTGGCTATTCTAGCTGAGTTAGATTTGTGTGGCTTTGGTTATACACACACACACACACAGACACACACACAGCCACACACACACACTAGCCATTGGGTGCTGTTGCAGCTGCTGTTACAGTTTGCTGAGCCCTGAGGTTTGCTAGTTGCATCATTCATTCGATTTCATTTATTGCTTACATTTCTGTCAGATTATTTACAGTACGTCGCACATTGAACCCAAACTCGTTTGGTCTGTTGTGGTTAACGGAACATGGCAAGAAAACAGACATCTATATATGTAGTATAGATACTCACCCGTTGACCCGCTGGTATCTTCAGATTCAGGTGGCTGATTACATTCTGCCTTTGTCCCTCATAACGCAAACTGACATTTTGGAAACTGATGTCGCCGCGTTGTGGCCATGAAATTCGCACGGTTTGGTCTACCCAGACAAATAAACAAGAGGAAATTAAATGAAATAAATGTAGACAAATGCTTTTATTATTCAATTTTAAAACCAAATCGACAAAGCGTAAAATCTTTGACCCTTTCGCAGATATAAAGTGTATTTGGTATTTTGCGCCCGCAACTGTCACTCGAGCAATGCACCAAAAATAAAAGCCAGAAAATTAAGCCAGCTGGCCAAAAAGTGATGAGGGCATGAGCCAAGCAAAAAAAAAAGTTAATGAAAAAAAGGTCCTCATCCAGAATCACAGGCACACAGCAGTTAAGCGCATGCTTTAAAAGTCAACTTTTGCAAATACTCTAAAGTAGTTTTCAAATGTGGTTGGAGGACTACAGCCAATATGACATTAGAGTAAAAACAGAGTTAATGTTTTGCCCGAGGAGCTTAAAATTTAAGTAGCGGTGTTCAAACTACTTTTGGAAAATGAGAAGGGTTTAATGCGATAAGAGTTGTAACTCGTTCAAAGACTCTTTACACAAATTACGCAAATATTTTATCTATGTAAAAATGGTTACAAATCTGTCAAGTCTACTCACAAACTTTAGTCTTGCATATTCTCTTTTGGGTTATTTAAAAAAACCTCAGAAAGTTTTGCATACTATTTTTGTTATTGCATAATTCAAGAGTTTGCTTGTCTTAGGTTTATTTTTATCCAAGTCGATCAAGTTAATCATTTAAGTTGATTATGTGGAAAAGAGATGAAAAAAGCACACTTTGCTTATGCAAATAAACCTAAATAAATATTTATATTTTTGAGAAAATTAAATATGTGAAAGACTAAAAACATATTTTATACATAAATCAACTTAAGACAAAATTAAAAAAAAAAACAGCAAAATCCTTCAAAGACATATTCAAATTCAGCAAATTTATGTAAAAATAGAAAATGTAACTTTTATTATTTTAGTTTTGAGTAAAAGTAAAGTGAAAACTGACCCACTCCCGTTTGTCAAAAGTTTGTAACACAATAGTAAAAAATAAGAATATTGCTTGACGAGGAAAAAACGAATAATTTTCTAAATTAACTTGCAGTTAGGGATAATCAACAATTTTCATGTAATAAATGTAAATACCACAAATGCTAAATAAATATTAAATATATATTCGGCATATATTATTATATACCTATATATATTCCATTTTCCTATCTGATGCCTGTTGTATAATTTTGCACAAGTCAATTATTTTAAAACATTTTTAAACATTAATCAGCATGCAAAAAATAATCAATAAGCCATTAAAAATGCCTGGCACATAGTTAATGGCCAAGGGTTAAGCAAACTGCTTCAGATACTTAGATACTTACAGCTTTTGGTGCCGCTCGCTTGCTCATTAGTTGTCGCGTCGACCTTGTCAGCAAGTGCCGTTATAATCTTATCTTGAAGCATCGATGTCTCTGCTGCAGTCAACGTCGCCGTCGTCGTCGTCATTGGCTGCTGCTTGTCAACAGCTGATACTGTTTGCTGAAAGTTTAAGTGATTGCCTGCATTTAATTTATCAGCAGGCTGCTCGGCGTCGACATCGGCGTCGACATCGACGTCGACATCGGCATCGACATCGACATCGATATCAACGGCAGCTGACGTTGTGTCTGGGTTAACTTTGTCAACGGTTGCCTGAACGAAGGAGGACCTATCGAGTTCATTGCTGATTTCCGCATCCGGCTGCTCTGCCCTTTGCTGCTGCTGCTGCTGCTGCTGCGGCGGCTGCTGGGCGTAGTATGCAATGCGTTCCACGGAGCCCGCATACATCTCCATATCGGCCAAAAGTTTTACAACCCAATTAAGGTAAATCGGCACCAACAACGTGTAGTTGATGGCCAAGCCGACCAGCGAGGGTGTCGGTGTCAGTTCCTTGGGACTGGCGCTCTTATTGATGGCATAAGTTCCTGACAACGTCTCTGTGGCTGTCGCCGCCTGCTCCTTGGCGTATCTGCTGCAACTGAAACTGGCCGTTGCCAGTGCCGTTACAATGGCCACAAAAACAATGCAACCGCCCAGGTAATCCTGCAATAAATATAGACAGAGACAGGGAGAGAAAAGAGAGTGAGAGAGAAAGAGAGAGAATGAGCGAGCGAGAAGGAGCAAGTGCCCTGATGAGTGCTTGTTAGTTTTGGCATTTTGGTAAAGATTCTTTCCACATGACTTTTTAATCAGCCCACGTGCGCGTCTGACTCGGTTTTTTTTTTTTTTTGTTTATTTTCTCCTTCTTCTTGCTCTTCTTCTTTCTTCATCTTTTTGTGGTCCTCTAAGCGGATGCCCTCAACGCGCACCCCGTGTGCTGCCCATGAGCGGAAAAAAAAAACTTTCTTCTCTCTTTCATCTTAATGAAAGTTTTACGGGGCAACTGCCAAACCACAATTGAAAAGTTTTTGCTTGCATCCTCGGCGGAACTGAGGCTGTCGCTGCCTTGATTGCCCTCATATGGATGGATGTGTATGGATGTGTAAGCTGTTGCATTTGTTGCTCCAGAGTTTTGACTTTGCCCGGCTTATGGGGGTGCACATGTGTGCGTGCGTGTGTGTGTATGTGGGTGTGGTGTGCGTGTGCGTGTGTGTGGGTGTGGTGTGCGTGTGTGTGTGGGGGTGTGATGTGCGTGTGCGTGCCTGGGTGCATGTGGGCCACTTTACTTTAATGTGGGTTGTCAGTTTGCATAGTGTCCAGATTTGCACAACCAATTTGTTCGCTAATTACAGAATAATAGTCAATGGACATGTCTCACGGAAGTCCAGCTTAAGCGGAATACGTATTAATTAAAGCAATTTTCTTTGTAAATTATCAATTGTGAATTAATTTTTAGTTGAAGACAGTGGAACTGTGGAACTGGAATGGCCCAGTTAGAAATGCTGCGCTATTTTGTAGTATTTCGTTTTGCTATTGCTACTGCTACTTTACGGAGCAATAAAAGAGTCAATATCACATAACTAATATAAACATTAGTTTGCTTTGCTTTGCTTTATCCTTTTTAATAGCAATAGTAGTAGTTGGAAAAAAATGTCTATAGTTGATATCTTTAGTTGTAGCTATAGCAAAAAAAGATAAAAAATATCTATAGTTGCTTTATATATTTGTAGCTAAAGCACAAAAAGTAAAATGTTTTTTTGTTGATTTTGTTTTAAAAATATTGAATACGATTAAAACTTAACTTTTCTTTAAAATAATAATAGCAACTCTTAGGTCTGTTTGTCAACAGAAAACTTTATGTTAATAAAACATGTTTGACAATTTTTTATATGGTTTCATTTATTATAATTAACTATTTATTTACCTCTTAGTTTTGCTGAACTATTTACAATAAATATACATTATATTTTCCGAGAGAGTTTGCTAATTTCTTTCCGACGGTCTTTTAATTAACTCGTGTTATTTGTCACATCAGTCATTTCAAGGATTAACCTTGCCACACCAACAATCATGAACCTGTGATAATTTCAGTAGTACTTGCAGCTTGGGGTATTCATAAGTCCCTTTGCCAAGAACATAGATTCCATATATATATATATAATTATATGTATTATGTCAATACAGGCAATAAAGCAAGCCAACTCGTTAGAGCTCTGCAGAATATCAATGTTGATGTCAACACAATATAAAGTGCACCCAACTTGAGCACAATCAATGGACACTTAAGATCCAAAGCAGACACATAGACAAGGTCTGCACAAGCAGCCAGACGGACTGCTCCCTGGATGAGGCCCAACAATTGCACTAGCAAGAACAGATGTAAAATATCTGATATCGAAATACTAAACTACTATATATATAGATATATATAGCTGTATTTGCTGAGACCACACAGCTTACAGTAAATGTCAGTTAAATTGAAATGCCCACAAGTAAAATTTACAGAAATCAAATATGCAAAGTTGCCATATTGACTTGTATGGGGGAGGGGAGGGGAGTGTGTGTAGAGTGTGTGTGAATTGTGTACGGCAAAGGAATGCCGGACTTCGAAGACTACTTACCAATGATATGCCCAGCCAGCGATTACTTGTATTCAGTATGGTAAATGCAATTGTGTTTGCCTCAAGACGCTTGAAAAGTATCTCTGTGAAACGGGCCTGCTGATTATAAGCACGTATTGTGGTCACACCCTGTATTGTCTCCGATAGATGCGATAACATGGGTGAATTTGTTGAATTCTCAATGCGTTGCAGCTCACTGAAAATATACAAATTTCGACAAATTTCACAGATTGAGGCGTTGAGTGCCATTGCAAATGGCATTTTGATTGCATTTTGAGATTGCTTCATTTGTGTGATGCACTTGAAATGTTTTGGCTTTGCTGATGATGAAAGCATTATTTGCATCAGGTTGCTTAGTTTGTGTGTAAAGTAATATATATATGTATATAGCTTATATAATGTAGCTTATTTTAATTTGTGTTAAGTTTGCATACATCTACATTTAAGCAGCTTATTATGCTACAATTAATGCGAAATATAGCTTTTGTGTTATTCTGGCAAGTACTTGATGTCGGTTTTATTATTATATAGCAAAATAATGTTGCATTCAAATATTTTCAAACGTATTGTAAATGTATCTTCAAGGTAAACTTAACTAAATCTCTTCGCTGTTCGTTTTACTTGAAGCAGTTTAGGCACATTTAAGTTTTAAGAGATTATATTTAAGATAATAAAATAGTTGAAATCGTTTTAAATGAACTAATAAAAATATATATGTATATTAATAACAAAAATATTAAAAGTATTCTCCATTATTAGAAGCAAATTTAATTTAAGGTCTCAAAATAAACACAGCAATCACAATTTATATATCATATTGTTACTAAACAATTAAAGTACAAAAAATGCAAAACACTTTAAATATTTTCATCAATATTTGGCTTTGTCTAATGTAACAAATAACAATGACCACAAGAATTGTGGTAAAGTCTTTTGACAGCATTGCTGGGATACTCAGTAAGCCTGGTTTTCACAGAAAATATGCTTGAATTAGTAAATGAAACAATTGCCCGGATAGAAATCTGTTAATAGTGCCACTCTCACTATTTCGAGAACAACAATGACACTTAAAACCAGACAAGGAGACGCAAGAGGCAGCTGCAAGTAGCAATGCCACAATATGAATTGCAAGAATCTTTTGTTTCTGTTGACTATGCTCGAGCGATACGTAGTTATGGCCAAGTTTAAGTGCTTATGGCCAAAAAACTTTTGGACTGCAAAACGTTGACAGCAATCATACAACCCACTGGCTCTCCTCAACATTCTAAGCAATTTCCACGCCCACAAAAAAAAAAAAATAAGGAAAAGGAAGAAAAAAACATGTTAACTCGATGAAAACAGCTCATGCATATTTGTTATACTTAAGAGAAGAATTATGAAAGTCGCTTTGTCAGCATTATAATGCGGAACAAGAAATCATCACTTACCGCGCCGAACACCTGTAGAACTTCTGTATGGCATAATAGGCACAGCAGATGGGCAGGGTGAGGGCCAGAAACCAGGGCGTGATGCTCACATTTATCAATATGGCGCAGAGGCAGAGCAGCGAGAACTGCAGCAAGCGTTGACTGGTTGCAGCTATTTTCTGTAAATGAAAATATATATATGTAGCTTAAATATAGGTAGCAAACGGAGGCAAGTACACTCAAAAAATATGCAACTCAAAAATATATATTTAAAATTATATAAAAAAATATTTATTAAAATGAGCAGGTTTTTTTATTGTAATTTAAACTTATAACAAAATGCAGGCACACTCAGAAAATAATCGCCTTAATTTATAAGGGTTTTTTTCAGTGTAGGTATGTAAATATGTTACAAATATATGTAGCTAGGATGAGGCATATGGCAGGTTGTCAGCTAGGTTCTGTGGCTTTTTTGGCCGCCCTTTTCAAATGACATTTGCTCGTTTGCAACACAAATTGACAAATGACTAAATTTGTGCATGCCACAGGCGCCCTCTCCTGGCCACAAATGAGCGCATACACACGTCTCCATACAATAAGCTGGTTGCTGTAATTGCCATTGAATCCGTATACCGACCGACTCACGTTTCGACAAATGTGTGCCACCAACGCTTTCCCAGCCATGTTTCATAATCAAATATGGTTTGCAGGCCGGCTCCGATTTTACACAGGGCCAGACCACTTGGGCAGCGCACAGTACATGAGGATTTATTTGCGACACACACTCACACACACACACACATACACACACACACACACACACACACACACACCCACCCACACACACACACACACATATGCACACAAATTAAAGGTGCTCATTTGTTTCAAAACGGATTACTACAAAATGCCAGCCAAAATTGAAATTTCGCATTATATTTATTAATATCCCTATTCATATTTTAAGTTTATGCAAATAGGCTTAAAATTGTGTGTTATTATTTAAAAACAAATACTGATAACTGATTAAAATATTCACTATATGTATTTATTATTATTAATTAGAAAAAATTAGAAAATTAGTTAATTTTAGAAAAATGCTTTATTTGTTGACATGGATTATCGAGCCAGAAAAGCATAATTCTATAAATAAATAGAGTCGCTTTTGACAATATTGTGAATCTTTAGAAGATGATATGAATTCCGATCCAGCATAGCGTTTTCAATTTTATATTAAACAAATTATGTTGAAGTCAATACATAATCAAAGTTAATCTTAAAAAAAATTATGATTTTGGACACTTATCAATTTTGACCCGCTCCAAAAGCGCTTTTGAGGGTTCAATAATAAAATGAGAATCGCGTTTTAAATATTAAATGTAGTGTTAAAGTCAAGGTAAAAATATTGTAAAAAATCAATGGTTATTTTACAAATTTATGACTCCCGAAAAAATTAGTTTTAATTTAATAAACAATGAATTATTTCGAGATTGCGCTTAGATGCTTTAGTTGAGAATGATTCTGCTTCAATAGAATAATGTGATAAATTGGAATCAGTTTATTAGGAAGACATGTGTACACATTTACTGCATTGAAAATCAGTCAACATTGTCAGTTCAATCAAGCCAAAAAGGACACAACACACACACAAACAAACACACACACAGCCACATCGCAGAGAGCTTAGTAAATTTGTATGCAAAATTGTCAAAGTGTGTGAAAAAAAACTATAATGAAAGCAGCCCTAAAAATGGCGTCAACAAACTCATATATTACACACGCGCACACACACACACGCGCACACATACACACACACGCACACACACACACACAGGCGTGTGCATAATGCGTGCTTATCAGCGGGATATCTAAAGCAGAGCAAATACAACAACAACAACAACAGCAGCAGCAGGCAATATGCTCATATTTTATGCCGCACAATACAAAAAGCTAAACGAAAATTATGCAGACATATATGTATGTATATATGAATGTATGTATGTATATATGTATTGATAGGATGTCAACAACAACAACAACAACAATAGCAAGCGAAACAATAGCAATAACAAATCTTACCTTATCAATGATCGCCATATCGTTGCTGAAACGATTCACAATACGTCCGAGCGGTGTCACTTGAAAAAAATGCAAAGTTTTATGCAAAATCGTTTGCAACAGTTTATCGTGCAAATTACGGCGCGCATTACAGCCGGCCCATTGTCCGGCCGGTGTTGATATCATGGCCATTATAATGCAAACACACGATATTGTTGCATACATCCGAAAATAGTACGTGACTTCGTGGCTGTCCATATCCATGCCCATATCCATATCCATATCAATGTCCATTTCCATGTCCATGTCTGTGCCGTGCTGCTGCTCCTCCCGATGTTCCACATTCAGTGCGACGTGGTCGCTCCAATGTTGCAGCCAAACGTCCGTGTAGACACGCAAACATTGCCAAATTAGTGCGGTGATAAAAAAGACAATGATTATGGGCAGACCCGAGGCGTGCAGGTACAGCAGATATATGTGATGCGATATTTGGCCATATTTGCGTTCAACATCCGTCGTTGGCATTGCATCTGCCCGTTGATGGTCCTGATCTAGTACCTGCTCCTGTTCCTGCTGTTGACCCTCTTGCTCCAATTGCTGTCGCATCGACACGTTTGACACGTCAACGTCATCCAGGCCATTCCCAGCATCGTTGTCGTTGTTGTTATTGGGCTGGTCCACATTTTGACCATTGTTATTGTTACCATTTATTGGCAATGCATTGGAGTCAATTTTAACGTCTACAAGATACAAAAAAAACAATGCATTAAATTTGCACAAAAATAGAAGAGACTTGTGCTAAAGAACAAAATGTTTAGTGTGGAATTAAATAAATATATTAAATAAAAATAGTTTAACTTTCTAATGCACAATTCTTAAAACAATTAAAACACTTTCCCAAATTTTTACTCGATTTCTTTTACATGTCAACCAAAATGTAAATTTGAACAATTAGTTTAAAAATTAATTTAAGGCTGATTATATTTTTTATTACGAACACAGAAGTTAATTTAAATTAATTAATTAACAACCGCGAATAGTTCGCATTCTAGTATAAACTCCGAATTTGAATAGCTTCTTTAATCCAATATATAAAATATGCCTCACTCGTCGAATGATTTGTTTTATGAGGGTCAATGTCGACATATTTTTATATATATATAACCATATAGGTTACGCGTATATATAAAAGAAACATATGTGCTTGTGGTAAAATAAATATTGTGTTATATTTGTACGAATTGCCAGAACAAAAGTTGTGACACCAAAAATTCGGTTCTTCGACACCTGTCAGGATTTCAATGTGCTTCTTTGCTGATGCTTCTTTCAATAAAATTCCAATTCAATATTCGCACACAGTACAAATATCACGCACGCCCTGTCATCAAAAAAAAAAAATATATTTTTATTATTCTGTGCCATCTGCATTTATTCAATTTTTATTTTTTTTCTTTGTATTTTCATTGCAACTTTATTGCAATATGCAACATGTTTGCAATATGCAACATGTTTGCAATAAACATTGTCCTACATGTGCCACATACACAATTTTTTAACCTGAATATGTTTTCAAATAAGAAAATTACTAATTGAAAATAAATGCTGATTTTGGTTACAAAATGTCAAGCGCAAAACAAAAAGACTTTTGAAATGTTTTTGAGAATTTTCTAATTGAATGAGCATAGGTGCGCTGAATATATTTTGTATATTTTTCTATATTTGAAAAATTAACTTTTTATGATTATATGTATAAAATCAAAAGATAAAAACAATTTCGAGTGCTGAAATGCACACAATTTTCATTGCAATTTCCAAAAGGTTGAAATCGCGACGATATCTGTGACAGTTGAGCATCTGATTAAATTGAAAGTTTCCGCTGCGGGCCAAAGCCAACTTGGCCAACTTGGCAAGTTGTCAGCCCAATATTGACAGCGAGTAGATAGATCAATGCATTAAGTTAAGTAAAAGTTTCTTGCCCCGCACAACTTGGGTGGCGAACTCAGGACTCAGGACTCAGGACTCAGTGTTGTCTCTTTGACTCACCGCTGGGAGCCAAAAACTTTTAAAATCAAACTTGATTTAAGTTTTTCTTACCAACGCACATATATCGCGAGAACGGTGGCTTCCACCAATTGTACCGTACGCATAAATATATATATATTTTTATGTGTGGATATTCTTATAAATATGGCAATATATTGTTTGCAACATCTTGCTGCAACTGCTGTGCAGTCTTGGCTGACGCCAAATAAATTCCATCTAATCAATATTCATTACGACTTACAGCCAACGCCCCAAAACAGTTTGTAAAGTTTTCGCATTCAACGTTAATTGTAAACTCTTTTGCGCATTTCCAAACGGTTATTGATAGTCGGAGAAATTGAACTCGTTGAAGATACTTTTTAATTACCCCAAATGCAAAATAGTTCTCAGATTCCTTTTTATCGTTTATTTATTCCTTAAGCATTGGTCAATTCAAGTGGACTTCAGCTAAAAAAAAAGCACTTAACTGAAGCTATTTGATAAAAAAAATTGATTAAGACTTGTCAAGGAGATTTCACACTCTCAAAAGAAAGTCGGATTTTCCAACTGACCTTAAGGGTCCTTGACTTGTTTTTGGGCTCAAAGGGCAAGTTGAAATATGTACGGAATTCAGTCAGACTGAAATGGTAAGATTTCGTAGCTGAAAGAATGTAATTTTAAATTGTCAAATATGCCAATATTTAATAACAACAAACTGCACAACAACACGGCAGTTGAAAGTTATTTAAAGTGAAAATCACGTATACGCACAGTCTGCCATCGATTAAGTTGACCCATATGGCGCAGAGCAACTTTCGTTGCATACAAATGTTGCAAATGCAGGCAAGGAGCAAACAAGGACTAACTTAAACCGCTTGGCAACTAGGCAACTACCAAGTCTACTAGTTACAACATGCCAGCTGCATAACTTACGCTTCACTGGTATCTGTTGAGGAGCAGGAGCGGTAGCCGGATCGGAAGTGGGAGTTGCAACTTCAGATTGCATCTTCCCTTTCAATTCTAAATCCAAAGTTGTTTGTGAATTTGTTGCTGGTTGCGGATTGGATATGTCAACAACAGACGATAAAGGCACTGAACTTGGCTCAACTGTTGGCAACAGAGCAGCGGCGCTGGACTCCTCCGAGATGCTTCTGGAAAGGGATAAGGATTCGTTACGCATCAAGCACTTTGTTGTGACTTGTTATCAAACTTAGATGATATTTTTTATTGCCAACAATATCCGCTTAGCAGTAAAATGATCTATTCTGATGGAGTCCTAACTAATTAATAATAATTTGGTAATTACCTAATTGAGTTGGCTGCGCTGAGTGGTCGATGATGGAGCTTGGGTTTGTTAGAACGACGCATGGACATGCGTCGCAGGAACTGCTGAAAGCTGCCGCGACTGGTTGCCACCGCTTCCTCAGTTGCTGGCACAGCCACTGCCGCGTCCAAGGCCGGCGGCGATGAGGCATTTCGTGTTACGGGCGGATGATGCAGTTTCTGTGTCGGCTGCCATGATTGCGCTCGTTGGCAACAATCGGGCGGTGGCGCCACTATTTCACCTGTACTTGAATCGACGCCATCCAAAATGCTCTCCGCATAACTGCTGCAACTGGCGGTCAGCACGCTGCGACGCAACAAATCTCCACTGTTCGTGCTTGAGGTGGATGTGGTTGTGCTCAGACTGCTCAGGCGATGCCACGAGTTCCTCGATCTGGTGCTGTTGCTACGCCCAGAGCGTCGACGCGGTCGCATTATGACATCATCAGCCTGACACTCATCGATGGGCAGCGGCACATCGTAGATCAAATGCCGGGAGCCGTAGACACTACCACGATGGCGCTGCTGATGAAAGCTGCCTGACGACTGCAAACCGATGCCACTGGTCAGCGAGAGGGACTAATGGAGAACAACAGGGATTAATTTAATTAATACATAGTATAAGTTTTAGTACAACATTTAAATAAATAAATCTTGATAAACTCAATTTAAAATTCAAATAAAAATGTTTGCAATTTAATTACGTTTTTCGTAGGTATTTAATCTAATTTTTGTCAATAATAATTTGTGTCACTAATTAATTTATTTACTAGATAATAATTAAAAAAAAAAAATAACTTAACTTAAAATCATAATTTATTTTGTTAGTCCTTATTTTAACTACTATTTAATTGGCTCATTATTTTAAAAAAATGCATTTTTGTTTACAGTTTTTTAAAAGAACAAATATTTTAAAAACAAATATATTTAAATTTATTTAAAAAAAAAATAATTTTTGTGTACAGTTTTTTAACAGAACAAATAACTTAAAGAGTAAAAAGATTAATGAATATTCAACTTACCGATGGCAGCTCATCGTCCTCATCATCCTCCTCAACAGGATTGTTAAGAGCATTGCTAAATGATGCTGAGATGCTGCCATCTCCGCAAACGGAGTCCAGCTCCGAGCCATTGCATCCACCTGCCTCCGAGGTAACCGATATTGAGCGCTGCAATCCTAGTTTGCTGACATTCTTAAATAGTTTCCATCGTTCCCGAGCCGTGCGTTCCGCCGTACTTCAAACAGAAGAGGAAAAGATAAAAAACAATATTTATTATTGCATTCGCAGGCGAAGAAACAAGCTGTGTAAATAATAATCGAAGGCAAACATTTTCCATGTTGAGATTTATTCTCCACTCGAGAAGTGCAACCAGAAAAATAAATATGTTGGCATATGAAAAATGCGAATAATTAATTGAATAACATTATTTAATATGCCATTAAGTTATTATATTTGGTCAATGCATATTGGTAAATTTTATTTCATAATAATAAAGAGCTTCTTGTCTATATAAAGCACCTTCAACAATAATAACATAATCAACATTTTCAGTAACATTTTTTATACTAATATTGCTATTAAAATTTATATTTTGCATTTCGACTAAAATTGAATTTAACTTGAATTGCCAATTAGAAAACGCATACGAATTTAATATTGGAAAATTCTAAGCTGCTGATTCTGATAATAAAAAAAATAATAAAAATTGCTCAGCTCTTTACGAAATTTCTTTGCTAACTAAACTGAAACTTTTAAAAAGTTGCTTTGTCGTAAGTTAACTTTAATGGCATTCAAAGACTGGCACAAAAAATGTGGCCCAAATAGAAGGAAAAAAAATGAAATTGATGTGCGTCGTAAGTAATGTGAAAAGGATTCTTTCACTCTCCACCTTACAAAGGGATAAGTCTATGAAAATGAGTCAGTCAGTCGTATTATAATCTGCAGCCACCTTAAGAAAACACACATCTTCTCAAGGACTCTCTCTGTCATACTCACTTTTGTTGTTGGTCCTTTGTGTTGGCATTTGCCTTAGCAATTATTGAGTTCCATTTGGCGATTATTTGCGGCTGCTTTAGCTCAATATCCTTATAACTGCCGCAAGCCTGCAGCTTTCCATCTTTCATCACAATTAACTGAAAGGTCACACAAATGAAACGAAAATGTAACGAAAGGAAATGAATACACAGAAAAAAATGAACAGCAACTTAGATTAAGAATTGAACGACTAAAATGTAACCTGTAAGCAAGGAACGTATAAAATTGACGTAATTAATCCGTTAACACAGGCTAAAGTTAATCAATTATTTTCAAAAGGTTTTTAAATCCTTTCAGGACCATTCGTCGTCGCATGAAACAGCAGTAATGGCAATGTTTGATTAATAATTTCTTTAAATTATTTAAAATAATATTAGCTAAAATATTTGTAAATGCAACCCTTTTTAATTTGAATTATTTAAATTCTTTGGTTGTAATATTTCGACCTTAAACGGTCCTTAAAGGATAATGGTATGGTTTATGTGTGCACGAAAATCGTTTTCTCTTAAAACTTTGCTCGGAAATACCCTATTTAAGCAATTTAATTTTGCTTGCGGGCTATATGCAAAAAGAAATAGTCAAAACAAGTAAAGAAAAGAGGTGCAGCACAAAAGGCATTAATTCAATTTCCAAATTTAAATTTGAATTTTTTTTCCATCTGCTGTTTTTCCTTATGCGTCTTTGCAGTAAATGCTGCTACTCGAATAATTGTGAAAATGTGTGAGTGCAGAAATTGGGGGGAAGAGTAGAAATTGTGTGATGTGGAGTGGGGTGGGAAGCCAGCAGTCCGGCAACAAATGGTCCTTCCAGGCAATTGCATTTATGGCCAAAAGGCGATAAATGGCCCCGGCATTTGGAGCGCAAAGTAACAAACGGATGTTGCTAAAAAAAAAAGCCCAAAAGCAAGCAAAGAGTGCACAACCAAAAACAGAAGAGGAGCCATCACATTCCAATTTTGGAGGAAACGCAACTCCAATGAAAACTGAACTGGACTGAACGGAGCAGTTTGTCAGTGCTGAGATATTTGAATGTGAAATGATGTCTGACCAAAAGGGAGTGCCACAATTTTTGACAGAGACACTTACATAATCCGCCTCCTTGATCAACTGTAATTGCTGTGTCACCAGAATGATGGTGCGATTCGACTTCAAAAGCATTTGACGTACACATTGCCCAAAGACATGGCTGGCCACCTCATTGTCCAGCGATGAGAGCGGATCGTCCTAGAAAATATATATAATTACTTTCACAGATGACAAGAATCAACGAAAATGTGCCACAATAAAATTATTGTAATTTATACAATAAGTTTACTTTACATTTTACCATTGAAGCTTTCCATTAATAAATTCATTTCCCCTTTTCAACTCGTCGTGTTATGAATTGTATATATTAATTAAAGTTATTTACTTTTACACCTTGTCATTTGGAAGTGCGAACATTTGTTTTGATTAACCCCCTGGCAAATAAGACAATTGTGTTTTAACACCTTAGCAGATGGGCTAAATAAACTTCTGCTTCAAGTGTATATATATTGAATATAATTATTAAAGAACTTCTGAGACTATCTTAACAAAGATGCGAAAATGTATTTAGTTTCTTTTAACATCTGGTATAAAAATGTAATCTCTTAATTGCATTAAAAGAACTAAATTTTTATATTGTTTTCCATAAAAATGCAAGTTCAGTCGATAGTTTTTGATAGTAATGAATACTACAAAAAAGTTTTCATTTCGTTTAGAAAAAGTAAGAAAGAAAAAAAAAGAAAAGCTTTAATATTTTATGACGAGCCTCACAACATGGTCATAAAACTTGTTTATCCAGCTACTTGTTTACCAACTAAGTGTTGACTTTTTATGGCAAAAATTTGAAGTTGAAACTTTACGAGTATCAAAAATAATCGGATGCATTCGCATAAAGTGCATTGAGGCGTCGGATTGGCTTGCAGTTAAATCCGACTACAGCACAGATTGTTTCGACTTGTCCTCGTCCTTGTCCTTGGCGTTTACTTACTCACCATTATGACCACGTTAGCTGATGAATAAATTGCACGTGCTATGGCAATCCGCTGCCGCTGTCCGCCCGACAAATTGATGCCCCTCTCACCGATTATCGTAAAATCGGCGGTGGGCATCAGTTCAATATCCGGTCTCAAAGCGCACGCATCCAGCACAAAATCGTAACGCTTGGGCCGAAAGGACTCTCCGAACAATATATTCTCCCGTATAGTGTCATTCAACAGCCACGGACACTGTGGCACATACGAAATGGTGCAGTTTCTGTGGGGAAGAAAAATATGTTCATTCTTATTATTAAATTTATTTAAAAAAAAAATACACATTTTTCGAACCAGTTCATCAAATTATTTTTTATATGTCCCCATTTTGACCTAGTCTTAAAACATATTTACATACTTACTACAACATAGGTAATAATATAAATCAAAAACATATATAAACCATTTACTCAGAATTGCTCTTAATTTTCCTGTGAGATACTTATTATTAAAAAAAAAAATAATTAAAACCCTATATTAGATTCTTTATTATATTAATTAAGATATTAATTTAGTTCGATTTAATATAAAGTATTTTCCTATTTTTATCAATTTTTGTGAAGCGCCAAAAAGTTGAAGGTCATTAAATTAACAAATTATTTTCATAAGAATTAATCCAAAACATTTTTGCTGCTAATTCGTTTCATTAGAATCAAACTAAACTAGTTTTGGAACTTTTAATAAGCAGACAAATTACTAGTAAAATGAATAAGGTAAAAATACAATTGGGCATATGGTGAACTAGTTCAACAACAACACTTATTACGCTGATCCTGAACTAGTTCAAGTGCCTTTAAATTTATTAGGTTGAGATGAGAAACCTATTTGGCCTAATCTGAGCTAGTGTCTAATAAGTTTCTGTAACATTTTATCTGAATAGCTCTTAAGCTACCAACTTTGATCGTTAATCAAGCCAACAATCGTTATGCCGGAAAGTACATAAATACACATATAGACATATAGATTTATATATATATACATATTTACGCAGAGATGTGTAGGCTTTTGGTTTCACATGACATCACTAATTATTGCAAATGCGGGTGACTTCAATTAATTAGCTGCAATTTAGTTAAGCCGCTTATATGATAACTTTCACCGTGTTTGGTCGACAAGCGCATAAGCCCCAAACTACACAAATACACACACACACACACACACATAGACAAACACACATACTTGTGGCATAATTAAGTCACTCGCAGTGAATTGCAGATAAGATGATTGGTTCTTATTGGCGGCCACAAAATTACTAAACCACAAGCACGGGAAGATCCTGTAATATGTCAAATCACATCAAGTGCTTCACACAGCGGTTCTCCCATTTGTGGTGCGGTTCTGGTCAATCTTAGATAATTTAATTTTCATTTATTAAATTTACTTTAAGCATAATTCGAATTAATTCATATTAAAGTCCAAATCGACTGATTTTAAAGTAGTTTCACAAATTGCAGCAGAAATTAAATCGGATTAATCAAATATATCCTGGGAGAGTTTCACGATTTTATTAATACTTTAATATATAGAAAAAATATATTTATAAACAATATATTTGCGATTTTATTAATACATTGATATATGGAAAAAATATATTTATAAGCAATATATTTGCTGAGTGTATTCAATATGTAATTAAAAAAATGTATTACATACTATAAAAGCTGTCAGTGCAATTAGTATTTAAGTGCTAAATGTTTTTTATTTTATT
Source organism: Drosophila melanosoma (assembly GCA_035042045.1). Lineage (NCBI taxonomy): Eukaryota > Metazoa > Arthropoda > Insecta > Diptera > Drosophilidae > Drosophila > Drosophila melanosoma. The sequence continues at coordinate 1,845,891 of JAWNLY010000183.1, read as the reverse complement.
TATTTTATTAGGTTTGACTTTTAATTAGCCGCATTAGCTGATGTTTCATGTTGTAATTTAATTTCAAATAATTAAAAAAAAACAATCAGGTGCCTGATTTGAAAACGTCATTTAAAAAAATGCTTTAATTTTTTTTTTTAATAAAATTTGTTTAAAATACTAAGAGTTATAGCATTTTACCTTTTACAAGGGAGTAAATTATGAACAGTCTATTAAGATTGAGGTGCAGCCTTGTCAAATAATTTCAAGTGAATGCTGCTAAACTTAATGAATTTGCTTGCAGCAGCTGCTTAACGCGGCACGTAACTCACATTACGTGTGCGCCCCGTTGACCCGTTTAAGCCAACCGCACACACACAAATACATATACAAATATATATATATATATATATACATACACTTGCACATTAAATCACACTTTACACCTCATATCAAGCGGAACTGACTAGAACGCAATGTGGTTAGGCGCTCCCCTTTAGAAGATGCTGTTGCCCCTTGCCGTTGCCTCTTGTGGCAAGTCCGTATGCTCGACTCGTCGTCGTTTCGTGTGAGGCAGCTGAAAATCACAAAACCGCTCACACTTAACAATCGTTAAGTTCACGAGACCCCTGCAATTCATACCACTATATATACATGTGCAGTCGTACAATAAATTTCGCAAGCCAAAAGGAAAAGGCACAAAACTGACAGGGAGGCAGAGAGGGTAAGAGACACACAAACACACACACACACACACAGCTGAACAACACAGACATTTATTACTGTAATTGAAATTATTGCACATTTTGCTTTTGCCAAGGCAAAGACGAATCCTGGCAAAGAGGCTGCACTCTCCTCTCGCGCTGTGCCTGCTGTGCTGTGCGATTTCTGCTTGTTAAATGCATTTTTATATGGCCGCCACGCCTCCAGATTGTACGGGCACTTTGTTACAGGGGGGGGCGAGCAAAGGAGGCGTAACCAAAGTGGGCGTGTGTTGCCGTTTCGTACTCTTCGTTTATTTTATGCGCAATAAAATTAACATATACAGACATTTTGTGATAAATTACTGCATCACGTGCTGTGCCTGGAAACGACTCCACAAATATGTTGAATGACTGTGTGTCGGCGACTGCAACTGCAACTGCAACTGCAACGGCAACTGCAACGGCAGTGGCAGTGGCTTCATTTAATTTGTGCGTTTTTCTCTGTCCACATTAAGAGCGAAATTGTGATTACAGCTAAAAGTTGTTTGGTCTGGCCTTAAGTGCAACAAGATGCATGCCACTGGCAACGACTGACTGATGACTGTCGCAATTGTCTCTCAGCACTCAGTTCGCAGTCTTACTGTGCCTTTAACTTTGCTCGACAACTGCAACAAATGCCTTTTAGCCCCTGCACAATGCACAATTCATTTAAGTTTGCTTAACGGTGCGTATGAGTGATGCAAGTTGCAAGATGCGAGTTGCGAGATGCGAGTTGCGAGATGCGAGTTGCGAGCTGCGAGATGCGAGTTGCGAGATGCGAGTTGCTTGCTACGCCATGTTGCTTCCCAATGTCTTTGTGAATACCTCTGTGCCGAGCTCTTTATGTGCAACAGACTAGTAAATTAACTTTGCTCCTATTACCCATATTGTCTGGCATAATTAATGTTTGCTGCTTAGCATTATAAACCCCTTGTTAACTTATACACCAATTAGATGTTAAATATTACATTTGTGGTGCGTCCTTTTAAGCTAAAGCTGAAGCACTTCAAATTGGTATTCCTTAATGGAAATCTATTAGGGTTTCCTCTTGACTTAATTACTAATAATAATCAAGCACTTAACGAACCAAACTGCGCCTTAAGTTAACATAAAAATTTTGTTTATGCAAAAATACATTTAAAAATTTGAATTTCGAATAAAGCTATATTTATATAAAAAAAAAAACAAATCAATTAATAGCCAAAAAATGCTAGTAAAATGTTATGTTTATATAGATTAAGTTAAATATTTTACTAAATTAATGCTTTAATCCAAATGCAAAAAATTGCTATTTATCTAAAACTCAAATATTTCGACCGGAAATCTAAATTGATAGCATCGAAAATCTACTAAAATGCAATGCAAATATAGTTTAAGTTAATTGCTTAACTGATTATTCTTGTTTTACCAAATATTTTTTCTGTATAACTTTACAGTTAGTTTGCCATTTTAATTTGTTATTTTTTGTGGTTCTGTTGTGGAGCACGTTGCTCATTTACCGTTCAGCTGTTGCTGTGTCAGATTACGCACGTTTTGTTTTTGTGTGTGCCCGCAAGCCAGCTGAACAGGACAAGGACAACAGCTAGAGTCCTGCCAGCGCTGACGCGCCCCCCATGTAAATATTTAAATTATTTATGTGCCATTTTGAGGTGAGTCAACAGCAGGCGGCCAGGTAGCCGGGCAGCCACCCACCACAAAGGTTAGTTGCCCTCAGTTTGTTTGCTCATTTGTTGGCATTTAATTGCATAATTTCTGTGCTGCGCTCGAATTAATTAACTAACTGACTTCGGTTACTACTACTACTACTACTACTACTACTACTACTACTACTATTACTACTACTATTCACTAAATTCTTCTATACACGGCACTGCGATCGCCCGCAGCTCGGCGTAGTAGAATTTAGTTTCAAGGACATATCAAACTTAAACAGCACTCAAATTAGTTTTAGTTTGAATCAACAATAAAGGTGGGGAGCGGAGGGGATATTTAGCACGTGTGGCTGAAGGTGGAAAATCACACACACACACACACACAAATACAAGCTGAAACCCTTTTCACACTCGGCTACATTTAATTAAAGTTTTCCAACAGTTTGTGTGTGAATATTCCGTTTCTGACTTACACTTTTTTTTTTAGCGCTGGGGCTGCCAATTTGGTAAAGCACACAAAGCGGCACTTGCAAGTTTTCTTGGCCTTCTGCTGGGCCATAAATAAAATGCAGCAATAAGCGTTGCGCGTCTTCTGTTACCCCTTTTATCCAGTTTGTACACGTTCACCACCCGCCGCCACCTGCCACATTTACACCCACAATCCTATGCCCCAAACGCCCCTATATGTCTTACTCTGTATCGCAGCGAAAGCGTCTTCAATAAATTTTATTTTACCATCAGGCATGCAGTGTGTGTGTTTGTGTGTGTGCGAGTGTGTTTGTGTGTGTTACATTTCAATTCACAAGTTTCTCGTATTTTCTGTAATTCCGCGACAAGTGAATTGCCTACTTTTTGGCTGTCATTGAAATGCATTGCCATAATATGCGTTTTATATGCAAAAAAGCAAGCACTTTACATACGTACACACATGTATATATATATATGTATATTAAATGGCTTGGTTACTGCCAAAATTTATTGGCTAACTGACATGTCAACCAGCTATAAACTACGCTTTTTTCTTTGTACACACTTCGATTTTAGGTTATTATAAAATGCGATTTGCATTAATGCAACTTATTGCAACTTCAATTTAATGAATATAAAATACAAATGAGATCAGCTCAAGCTATATTTACATGATCCATTTTTAAAGCACATAATTTCGAATAGTTTTTTAAATTTGCAGAAATATCAATTAAATTAGATTATGTAAAATTTGTATTTTTTTTTTGTATATATTTTGGATCAATTTCTAAAACGGTATCTATCTAAATGTGAATTATTCTGCAGAAACTGCAGTGATGAAGAGCAAGATGAATTTATGCAACGCTTTCTCTGTCATTGTCCGACTACCCAAATATATCAGAAATCTCCGACTAAATCAGCTGGCCATGTTAAACTTGGCCTAAGTGGGTTTGGTGGGCTGCTAGTCCGTTCTCATAATTCTAATAGTCAGGCAATAATACATATACATGTATGTGTTGCCTTAGTATAGTCAAAAAGAAGACTTTCCCATCGAGCCACTCTTGTGCATCTTGTGGCGCCATAAAAACAAGGCACACAAAACTTTCAATGGAAGATTATGAAAATCACTCAAAAATCACATGGACCAATAGAAGCAATAGAAAATAATAGTTTTTACTCACTTGTGCCAAAACATATTGCCCGCCAGCAGTGGCATTTCCATGAGCAGAGCCGAGAGCAGCGATGTTTTGCCGCTGTTAGTCTTGCCCACAACTATGGTCAGCTTGCCCTTGGGAATGGCCATTTCGGGCACATGCAGCTGGACGTCGGGCAGGCGTCGTTGCGACTGCGTCTGCCAGGTGAAGAGGCCATCGTTAATGGAGACGGCTATGTCATCGGGCATTTTGAGGAGCAGGGAGTCACGCCGCCAGCTGTCCGTGCTCCTCGCCCGTAACACTGAAAACTCCAACGGTTTTTCGCCGGTGACACCAAACAGTTTGGGCGGTCGTATTGCAACATACGGCGTATTGCGCAATAGTTCGCGACGCTGCTGAACGAGCTTGCGGTGACCCAGCTCGTGGGTAAACGATGGCGGTGACTTGTCCTCCGTCGATTCCCCACTGCTCTGCAGCAGCGGTGTAATCGGCTCCGATTGAGCTAATGGCGCTGGCGATGGCAACGCTGGCGCCTGAGGCTGCTGCTGGTCGGGAATGCGAATACGCAATGCCTGACGCTGTTCGTTGAGCCTGTTCTCGGCATGGGCGGTACGCAGGGTCATATTCGATTTCTCCTGCGTCTCGTACATGTCCAGGGAGGCGTCGCTCTTACTCAATATGCGTGCCATATTGCGAATTCCCTCGAATTGCTTTTGAATCTCCGGCGCGTGCAGAAATCGCTCGAGGCGGCGCGTGGACGCTCGAGCCGCAATGATGATGGGCACCGTTATGGGAAAGATCAGCAGTGGCACGGTTAACTGTTGAAACAGCGCCAGGGCCGCAAACAGATGACTGGCATCGAAATTGAGTCGCGACTCCTGCGGCAGGCAAATGTATACGGCCAAGGTGACAAATGTAATCAACACCGTCGAAATGTGCGTCAAAATGGCTATAAAAGAGTAATTGATTTTCGATTAAGTAATCATCTGAACATATATATATATACTCGTATATATATATGCATTATTAATCTGTGTAACACTTACTCATTAACGTCCAGTACATGGCGTCCTTATTGAGATATTTGAGCTCCTTTTTGCGTGCAGCTTGTATCTTTCGCAGGAACACCTCGTCCCAGGCATTCAACTTGATTATCTTAATGCCCACCAGGGTGTCATGGATCTTCTTTAAGCGCTCATCGGTGTATTTCTAGTTGCGTTGGACAGAAACCATTTTAAATAATTTATTATTATTATTATTTAAGTGTTATGCCTCATTGAAAGTTATTAATATTTAATTAAATAATTAGCCTTCAACAGCTTTTTAGCTAATTGCAACATTTTATGTTAATTAGGGAGAATTTAATCTAAATTATGTGGCAAAAATTATAAAAACAAACTTAAATTCACTTTAAATGTGCACTCGATGCAATAAATAAACATTTACTCACAATCAGCAAAAATGAAAATTCAGACTATAATTACATATATTAATATTTATACTAAATCAATAATAAATTTGTATTTCACTCCGTACCAAAATGAGTTTTTAATTATACCAAGAATTGTAATTGTTGAATTTATACGATATACGAAAGGCAAATTAAAGGAATGCCTCTGATTTTCTTCGTAGTTATTTGCCTAACCCAATTAGTTTACTTGAACAAATTTCGAAAAATTACAAAAGTCTGGCATTTATCAAATTACAAGACAGTTGTTAAATGTTGGCCAAAAACTTACGAAGAAAATCTAAACATGCCGCAAAAACCAAAACCACAAATTCAATTAACTTAATATTTACCAGCCAGCAATAACTTTGAATTGACCACAAATCTGTTAACAATAAACTTTTTAATGAGCTAACAGCAACTCGTCAAAAGTTCAAGGACTAAAACCCAAAACAAAATTCCAAACTTCGAACATCAAAATAATGCTGAAAACGTACGTTTTTGGTCAGTAGAATGCGAGAATTCACAATAACCAGTCAAATAAATTGTTATGCAATGAAATCCTGCCAATTCACGTCAAGCAATTGTTATACATTTCATTTACAATTAAATTAATTTCATTCATTCTCTTGTACTAATTAAATTGAACAATCAACCCCCACATACACCCCCCCCCCCTTTCAGAATGGGAGATTTATTGGCCATTGTTGGTTGGGTTACTTACCGCTATCACTTCGGCATTCTTCGACATGGCACTGCCAATGAGAAACTGCAACGGTGTCATAATGAGAATGCAGACAATGGCACCAATCACAGCACTTATGCCCAGCTTCAGGTACAGCAGATAGATGACCAAGGATATCTGCAAAGGCAACATGAATAAATAAGTATGTGGGATTCCGGTGTTTAAATGATTTGTTTATGCAAAATTATGCAGTCATTGCCATATCAATTGGCTGTTCATATTGTTGGTTGTGTGCAGCGCCAGCTTTTGAGATAATATTATTGTGAGTAAATTATTTTTGGATAATCAACATAATTTTATAAAATATGTACAAGAAATGTGCACAAGAAATGTGCACAAGAAATTGAATTAGAATATGTAAGATGTGTAAACTGGGCAAATGTTGACAGTAATGAAAAGTGCAAGCATTTAATAATATAGCAAATAAATTAACAGATTGCAACTCAGCAAAGTGGCCCCAATTTCAAAGCCAGTTTTGTCGTCACAATAGCCGCTACTACAATAATTAATTCGGCCATATAAACTGGCTTTTTGTTGCTTTCACCACCAGCTGGCCAATTTATACTGATTTGTAAAATATATTCCAACTTATTGCAATATAAGTTTATCTATAAAAAATATCCTTAATGCTGTGATTAATCGTAATTAAAAAAACCAAAAAAGTGACAGGTGGTAAATAATTTATGTTTGCATTATTTACCATTTTTATCGAACGGTCTTAAGCCAATTATAAAGTTATAATTAAAATTAAAAAGGGTCATAGAATGAAAGTGCAAATTTGAAGGAATTCACTTGGTGTAAGATTAATAGGTTTGCATAATATAAATTAAGACTGAATGAAATATAAATTAATATTTACATAAATCGATCAATACTTGTTTCACAATTATTACTAATTTTTAAAGTCACTATTTAATTAAAATAGTTTAGCAACTACAAATGGTAAGGATTGGGAAATATTTAAAAAGTTTGGATTTTATTATTTATTATTTAATTTATGTTAATTACATAAATAAAATAAACAAATGGTAGTATTCAGAATCAAAACTGGAATGAGTTCATAACTCGGACATTTTGACATTAATCATTTTAATAAATTATGAAATAAAAAAGTTTCTTGACTTTTATTTAGAAATGATTTTGAATCCAGAAATTTAACATAGTTTACGAGTTGTATTTGGCCTAATCCTCTATGCCAACATTATTGGTGAATTAAACTAAACCCTTAATCGATATCCTGTATATATATATATACTATAAGATATATTATTCTTGCACAACTTACGGCACAGAGGCAAAGATGCCTCTACACAATCCGATGACCAAATATCTGCAACTTAAATGCTAATTAATTTTTAAACTCGATAAACATTATGCTATGCGAATTTACCTATGTTGTAAATCGGATTTGGACTGCACACAAACTAGTAAATTATATTGCATCTGTTGTCCTGACAGTGCCACAGACCTGACCACCACCAGCCACAAATCCTAAAATGGGCAAGGTTCGAATGCGCCCAATGTCGCCCAAACATTTACAAATCAATTCAAGCCTGGACTTTAGCTGCAACTGGAACAGAATCCTTGACCAGAGCAAATACGGCCGTATAGCTAATTATGCAGTATTTCGCACATACAAATACAAAAAGCAAACACACACACTGACATTCAATACGCATAAATTAAGCCTACTTGTGTGTGTGTGTGTGTGTGTAAGAGTGTGTGTGTGTGTATTTGTCTGGTGTATTTATTTTAATCGTAAACTTGTTTGTTTAATAACATAAAAATCGCTAGCCATAAGCTAAGTAAAATTATGTTTAAACGTATTTAATAGCCAGGCCCAAATATTTGCACAACGTTTGCTTAAACAACACATTTTAAATGCGAAAAACAAATAAAATTTGCATACAATTTTGTAAGAAATTGCTCAAATAAAATACAAATCAAATGCATTGGCAATTACATAAGATAAATCTATAGTGTGTGATTAAAGTATAAAACAACAACAACAACAAGAACAACAACTGGTTGCAAGTGTTATAAATAAGCATTGAGTTGCACACAAGATGCTCGTAAATTAGATTTTTGTACGAACCTTGAATGGTATTGCCCATGCATAGTGAGCGATCCAAAAGAATTGCATTATATTGTGAGTGTCCTCCGTCATGTGATTCGTGATGGCGCCAATGTCACTGAGCCCTGTGCGGAGCAGTCCAAATAAATTACATTTTATATTGCATGTTTGGGCTGTTGCAAATTAATGTTAGTTCACAAACATTAAAGTTAAGGCGAACAAGATTTTCAGTGCAACGCATTTTAAGAGATTTATTTATATTAAAAATATTAACAGTTTATTTTATATAATTAAATGCATCAAAAGTGCACATTTTATATAATTTCTTAATTTTAATTATGCAAAATCAAAAAAAAAATAATTATCTAAATAATATTAAAATATTCTTAAAACACCCTTGGAATCGATCTTCTACAAATATTTTATATTATTTAGAAATGTATTTCAGAAAATAATTCATTTCATTTTATTTTTTTTTTTCAGTGTTACTAACCTTTTGGGTAAATCAATTCAATATACACCAATGTCAGACTACTAAATCGAATTCTATTTTCGTCATAAAACCTGTATTGCAATAAAACCAAATCGAAAAGCAATTTGGCTTTACCGGAGACTAAAACTACTCTAATTGCAACTAAAAACAAATCGCTATCCAATGGCAACACACAAAAACAGTACAACTGATGTACGCCCAGAAGGGACCATGCCCACTTAAGCCAATTACACGTGGAAAATTTGTACAGCTGGCTGGCAGCTGAAAAACACTTCACCCGTAAAACTTTCAATTAACACTAAACGCACATTTACCACTGACAAACACGAATGGATTTGATGTAAGGGCATATGAAGTGGATGGGGTGGGGGGGGGGGGACGGGGGGTGTGTGGAGAGGGGGTGGTTTTGGTCATTGCGTAATGCGTGGGTTGTGAAAGGAAGTTAGCAAAGGCAAACACTCACCGCCTGAACTGGCCGTTTGTTTTGATGTGGCATCCACCTCTGCAGGCGGCTTATCGTTGGGTGTTAACCTAGTGTTGCCATTTTGTTGCACAACAACAGGAGCAGGAGCAGCAGCATCAGCAGCATCACCGGCGGCAGCAGCAGCAGTCGCGTCATCATCATCATAAACATTAAAAGCGCCATTGTTGGCACAACCGCTGCTGGCGTTTAGAAGTAAACTTTTGCGATAAATTAGCCCTTGTAGCGATGTTTTAATCCTGATTCCCGTCATATTGAGCACATGCGTGGAGGCCTGCGACAATGCGGCCTGCGCCAATGCAGCCAACAGCACCAGCCAAGCAATGCTCCAGCCATTTGTTAACAAATCCGACCATCTGGCATAGTAAATTCTCACATCGCCAATGCCAATACCAATACCAAAACCACCATCAACATCATCATCATTATCATCATAGTAGTTGTCATAGTAAACAACATCTGTGGCCGCATTAGGGCCACTCGTTGGCCCAACTCCCGCCTGTATTGATCCCTTGGCTGCAGCCGTCTGTGCCGCCGCATAGAGTCCTTCAATATACTGCACTATTTGCTGGATGGCAAGTGGACCAATCAGTGCAAATAAATCGCCGGTCAACTTCAAAATGCCGCCAAATGCAAACATTCGCCAACTGTTCTTCATATAACAATACCAAAGCGATGGCGGTGAATTCGATTTTTTCTATTAATGGGGAAAGATAATATAAAATAATAAAATAGATGTACCTTTAATATCTTAATTAAGCTATATTCCTTAATTTAATTAATATTAATTAAATTGCTAAATTATTTTTATTTGTATTTGTCTAAATAAAACCTTAAAATTTCTAGCTGTGCCACTAATAATATATTATCGTATTTATCTTCAATTATAAAAAAATATATTTTTTTGTTACTTGTAACAATTTTTAATAATGCATTTTAATGAATCAATCAATTAAATATTCATGTGGTATTCAGTCAATTAATCCAACACATTAACTAGCTTTACTTTAATGAAAAAAAAAAAACATTTTTGAGTCGTGCATCTCAGTAATTACTTATTTAATTACTTTTAAATATTGATAGCCAATTTTTCGTGTATCAATAAATACTAAAATAAATACGTTCGTTTTTGGGTTGCGTTTTTGCATACAATTCAATGTTCAATTTACCCATTAAGCATACGCCGCTTGGTTTGTATTAATAGCAATAAATAATTTAAATAATTAATGCCAGACATTTAATATATCCTTCGGCTTCTTTTATAATTTACACGCCATGTTTGCCATTTTGTCATTAATATTGCGCACAAAGTGCGGCAAATAAATTCACATTGAAAAATACACCAAATAATAATTAACCAAAAGCTTCATTTCGACTAGCTGTTATCCTATTTTTAAGTTAATAAGTTTATTTTGAAATTATATTATCTTAGATATATATCTCGTATAGGTATTAATAGACTAAATCGTAAATATTGACTTGGAACAAAGAGAAATGTATCATTTTGACTTTGACATACATCATAACCAATTTTCGTCTTGTTAGGCTCAAAGGGTACAATTAAAGTAAGCAAACTGACAATGGCCAAACTTTCACTTTGTTATCAAGCAAATGGCCGCATCTCTGGCTATATCTATATATATATATATATATACAATATAATATACAAATATATTCGTGTGTTTTTTTTATTTCCATTAATAATTTATAGCCCTTATCCTACGGCGACGTTGCATTTAAATAAATAATTAAGCAATTTGCGTGTTGTGCTTTTTGCAAATTAAATACAATATTTTCTTAATGGTAATTCAACAGAACCAGTTGGCCAGTCCATGCCGGAAAGAAGTCTCAATTGTAACCGGTTTCTGGCCTGAGGCAATCAATTATTTAATTGCGTTTGTAAATGTATGCTTTGTAATTAAAGGCACAGTTCGCTTTAATGGGTTAATAAATAGGTCATAATGTTTATTCAAAAGTACGTTATTTAATTAACATGATTAATAGCACAGCGCGAGTAGTGCAAAATTACAAAGATCGACTTAAAAAAAAAAACATTTTTCTCCGAATTTACTCACCACTTTCTCTGTGTATATATAGAGAAATCGATCATAATGCGCTCGAGCACTATCTTCTAAACGCATATGTCCCAGATCTTCCAGTTCGAGCGGTTCTTTATAGCCCAGCCAGAGCAACGATGTCAGCCACCAGAAACAGGTCTTGGAATAGAATGTGGCAAGCGTATGCTTATAGCCAATATTATCATAATCCTCCAGATAATCGTCTCGATAGCGCTGCATAGAGAATATATATTTACGTAAAAACTCAGAATTTTTAAATTACAAACTAAGAACTAAGTTAAAGCTTAAAAATAGAGATTGCAACTTGAAGTGACAGCTAAGAAAGTTTGTAGTGTTATTTTGTGTCTTCTTTTTGCACATTTCATGACCAGAAGTAAACAAAGCTGTGCGAAACTAGACCATTACTCAAAAGCATTGTGGCAACTGGTCTTAAGTCCTGAGAGCGAATTTAACCGTTTTTCCCCCATCCACTCGCGTTGCCTAGTGCGGCATGCAAAATGACAAGTTAGCATTTTGTTGCCTCGTGACTAGCGTGTGTTGCTGTCACTTGTAGTTGCTGCAACGCTGCACTTAATCCCGAAAGGGTATATTATCAGGCAAAGTTTCAAAAAATCCATAATAAATAATTACAATCAATTAATTAAAATAATTACTAAATGTAATTGCAACAGAATTTAAATTGAAAGAGGCTTTAAATAAAATTCAACTGTGTATAAAATCAATTAAGACTACAACTTCAATTTAATAGTTACAACTTTAATTATGGCATTAATAAATACATTTAAATTGAAAGTAATTGTAAGGTATTATTAAATGATAGCAAATTTCATTAATAAAGTAAATGTGATGGAAATCCCAACTTTTGATGCGAATTCGAATAAATTATGTATTTACTCGAAAGTGATATAAATATAAAAAAATTATAATCGTATGTCTGAACTGCCAAGTATATTTTTGTACAGGGCATTTTGTTATCTCTCAACATTTGAATCTTATTCTTTTTACTTTTGTTGTTGTTGTTTGTTGTTGTTTGTGGAATGCAACACGTTTTGTGAGCTGCTCAACGCATTAACAATGGCACTTCGTCTGGGCAGACTTTTGGCCTTTCTTTTGTGAGTCTTTTGTTGAGTTGAAGCTGTTGCTGTTTCTGTTGCCAGTTTTGTCAGCTGTTATTTGTTGTGGCATTTGTTGCACTTAAGCGCCATCCAAAGCCGTTGTTTTTGTGGCACTCGACGTGCGGTCAAGCACGCAACGCCTTGAAGTATGCATTCGCTTTGGCAAACTGACATAAATAAAATATTTGCGGAACGCAAAATGCTTTGAGAGCAGCAAATCTGCGCTTAACCTCAATTAAAATGTAAACATATTAAAATCCAGCTGCAATTTATAAACACACACACACACACAAACTCCATTCCCCAGCTAGTACCGAGCAACAATAATCCCCTGTTAAATTAAATAAACCCTTTGCATTGTCATTGTGAGGCAAATGCTTTACTTTCTCCTCCTCGGCTATTTGTTCAGCTAATTTAACTCACATCCTCTTCCCCCTGCCCACAATGCAAATGCAAGTTGCACTGAAAACACCCTACCCTCCCCACCCCTTTCCAACTTATCCTCCTCCTCTATGAAACACTGACTCACACAATAATTTGCCTAACCCAACATCCGTTTCAAGCAACAACAACAACAACAACAATAAAAACATCAAAATCCGCATCCGCCTTGCAGCAAAGCCCCCAAAAACATTAGGGTAACTCTGAATCCTACAAATAAAGTAGTCACTTTCTTATCTTACATATATAATCAAAAAACCAAATTATTATCAATTTGAACTCTTTTGACATTTCTTTTTAATACTAACTACAGAAAAATATGTTTGGAAAATTTGCAACTCAATTTAAACATAATACATAAATAAATAATTTAAGAAAATAAATAAATAAAATTCAATAAATAGCTAAATGAGTAGAAGTAAATTTAAAACTTAAAAAAATACACAAATTCAAATATTGAGCGCATAAATTTTAGTACTTGATACTTAAAAAGTTTTGTTAAGACATCATTTTGTATGAATTTAGTAACACTTTGGAAAAGTTAAAGTTTTGCTTGTAAAACATTAAATGCTTATTGGCAGCCCAATTGAATGAATAATACACAAAATGGACATTAGTTTATATTGATTATATAGATTGTTTTTATTAACTATAAAGCGTATGCAGAGGTTGAGCAAGCTCAATTAATAGTTGCCCCATCGCAGTAGTTTATATTTTGAAGTTTTTGCTTAGCGTTGCATGGCATTATTTGTACACTCCCCGGCTGACATTCCCATTTTGTAAGAGGCGCTACACGGGCAACGGCGCAAACTGGCTTTATTAAAATGATGCAGTGCATGGCGGCAACCAAATTAGGTTGGCTCTTCTCCGGGCATTCGAGGAGTGGCAAATAAAGGAAAAGCACGTGAAGCGGCATTTTGTCAGTGCCACAGTTTCCGGCTGCTTATAGTTATGAGCGGCCGGAAGTGTATGTGTGCGGGAGGGAGGAGGGGGGGGAAATGTTGACAAATGCCCATCGTTCAATTGTATGCCATAGGCAGCTACTCAGTTTGTAGAGCTCCAATCGTTTATGCAACGTAATTCCATTGGTTGAATGGGGTAACTACACAACAACAACAAAAACTCACAAGGCTCCACTTTCGAAATATGTAGGGCGTCTTTCAAGCGAAAACACAGAAATTTGCATACACACATATAGTTTTTTTTTTCTGGCTTTTGCCAAAACCAAAGTTTGCCTTTCAATTGGCTTTTTAGCCTCGGTTGGCATTGATTTGATGTTTGATTATAAGTCATACGACATGTGTACGAACATGTCAAAGGAAAAGTTAAGAAACTTGCCTGTGGGTTAAGTGAATACGAAGCATGCCCACACATAAATTAACCAGGAAATAATCAATAAGGGGAATATGGAATGAAGCATCCATCTGCATACATTTGCTGTACACGTAATGCATATTTCCAAAGTAAACGAAAAAGAAGTTTTAAAAGAAATGCATATCTCTGAATGTCTTTCGCGTTGCATTAAATTACAGTCAGATTTATTGAAGAAACAAATAAAAAATAAATCCAGTACAATTGTCAAAACTGTTCTTTTTAAAAATGTACGATATAAGAAATATATCTATATCTCTATAGAATTTAAAAAGTTTTTAATTTTTGAGAAATTATCTGAAAAGGTGTATTTTCTCCTCTACACAAAAGCGTGTTTTAGTTAAGAAAAAGAGGAAGATCTGTTCACTAAAAATTATATATTTTATTATTAAATGCTCGACTTCGATTATCTGGTGGAAACTTGTCGATAGGATGAGTATCAATATAAGAAAACGTTTTGGGCTAAGTCAAGGGAAATTCTAATCCGAACTTCTTCAAGTTAAGAATTAGATATAAATTGAAAAGCTCTGCCTATTATTTTGTGTTTTATTTCTATCGAAAATCGATAAAGGCAATTATCGATGACAGAAACTTGATTTGCTTCCGGAGTTCTGACGGAGGAACAGACAAGCATGGCTATATCAACATATATGGACAGAATATATATACTTTTTGGCATTGGAGATGCTTCCGTCGAACTGGTACAACTTTATATACATGGTATACAAAACTAATATTTGTAGAATACGAATCAAAGCTACTTTCAAGATCTACTTTATATAGATCATTCCATTTTGTATATCTTACACACAGCAACTAAGTATGCAACATTTTCTTTAAACTTTCAACATTAATATTTGATAACTAAATTTTTGTGGCAAACACAAACCAACCTACACACAACGACCCACTCACAGAGATGCATTAGAGTGCAGTTGTGGGCTACTCTTGTATGCGCATTCGCCTTAAAGTATGCAACAGCATTAGTACATTTGGCTGCATAACAATGACTAAAACAAGTTGAGATACTAGTTGGGGGCAAAGCCTCTGGCGTCGTCTCGCTTATGGCCCACAGCGCCACAGCACCTGCGTTGGCAGCACGGCATAAGCCAACGTAAACTGCAAGTTTTATATGAAGAACATGCTGGTCTCTGCCCCCGCATACCCCTCTCCAGCCAAACACTTTCTTTGCATGGCCAAAAATGTAAGCAGCAAAATCGCCCAATGTAACTTTAATGTTTTTATTTGCTTTGCTACTTTTGTGCGCTTATTGCTTTGCGCCTCTTTTAGCTGCCTTGTTGTTTTCGTTGTTGTTGTTGTTGTTGTTGTTGTTTTTGTTGTTTTTGTTCTTGGTTTGTTACGGCTGAATATCTGTGCATTTGTGTGGCAAGCTGTGTGTGTCCTGTGTGACTACTTTGGATTTCCGGTCTCAAGCGGAAATAATGTCAAGCATGAGGAGATACAGCGACTGAAGGCTTCCACGGCGACCACATTGCTTGCCTTCGTACTTATTCCGTTTAAATATTTAACTATCTTTTGGGCCATATTATATGCATGCACTTTAATTCGATAATGCGACTTAAAATCAGGCATGTCGAAACATAACAGAGATATGTGAGATACTTGCTTAAATAAATACTTGTATAAACTACTTAAAACTACATTGAAAAACAAATAGATTCAGTTGGAATTATAAATTGTTATAAGCTGACCGTTAAAAAAAATTAAAATATAATTAAAAGTTCATTTTAAGTAAAATACTTTAATAGAATATTTTGTAGGTTCAATAAAAAAATAAATTTAAATGAAATATATCACCAATTTTTGTATTTGTTTTCGTTATCTTTTAAAAATGAAAATAAAATTTAATACTCAACATGTAGTTAAAGAAAATGTGAGTAAGCACTTTAACACGAATATTTTTTAAATTTTAGGTATTCTTTAGAATTAAAAACTTGAGAAAATTAAAAAACTTATTCCGGCCAAATTCACTCACCTCGCTATAAATGGTGTATCCGTCGAGTATGGCTAATGTCAATAGGCAAACCGTTGTTAAGGTGACTAGGCAAGTCTCCAGCTCGAAGATGTCCTCGTGGTAAACAGCCTCGGATAGTTCATCGAAGCGTAGGACAAAAATTAACATTTCCATGGCAATGCTGCCATACAAAAAGGCTGTGAAATGAGATACCGTTTGATTAATTCCCCTCGAAATATCAGTGTGGTACACGCAGGTGTACACACAGACACATAGGCACACACATATAGGCACACACACATACATACCTGTCATCTTTTTGCGCTCCAGCACGCGATGAAAGCACATTAGCATAATTGTCAACAGAATTGCGGCAAGTGCATTCCACACAGCGCCATCGCCAACGATGATCAAAACATTAAGCTCCCTGGGCGTGGACTCAAAGAGACGCTTTAGCTGTTCATCATTGCGTTGGGGCAGCAGACTTCTGGCCAGCTCCAGACTGTTAACGGCTAGCAGCAGCAGCGAAACAGCTGCGCGAAAATTGTGAAATGCTAGCAAAGTTTTATGGCATCTGCAACGAAAGCAGAAACGATAACATAAACACAACAACAAATCACACACATACACACGCACACGCACACACACCCAAAACGCTCAGAAAGAGCCAATGAATAGATAGAATGTTGGAATAGGTATACACTGTACAAATTTTCAATTACATTATTTTTATGCACAGATTGTAAATAAATCATTTAACATAACATAATAAATATTGTTCACACTTATAGTAAACCATATTTGCCATTAATCATATAATTTAAATTAAATGTATTTAACGAAAATAAATTTTATATTTCTGGTAATTTTGATTAGTGGTTAAATTCACTTGTTGCACTAGAGAAATTGAATAAATAGAAATGCCACAAATAATTCATTATTTTCTACACATTTATAAAAGATTGCAAAATTAATAGTAACAATAAATGAAATCATATTTATTTCTGATGTAGAAGTAAGCAATAAATTATTTATTTATATTCCTAAATTAAAATTAACTTAAGATTAACACTCTTACTCTTTGTCTCTATATCTATCCCTCTCCCCCTTACTCTGTCCATTCTTAACGATTTATTTACCCTATGACTAAAATACTAAATAAATATTGCATAATTTCATATATTATTATAATATTCCTTATTGAATTTAAATTTACAAAAATTTAAATTTTAAATAATTGTGAACTACTTTTATTTTGTGAATCGCTTGCGTTTGACAATATTTTGGACTCTGTAAGTGGAATACAGGTTGAATACAAGTGGATGCCACAAGTTAAGTAGTGGATAAAGCTTTGCTCGCATAAATACCACAACGTCAACAATTTTGAGTTTAATTAAGTGGAGTGGCAGACGAGGTGGACCAGGTGGACAGACCAACCCGCAGACAGTTAGCCAAAGGAGCAGACGCTCGACTGTCTGCTTGTGTGTGTGTGTGTGTGCGTGTGTGTGTATTAGTGTTTTTGCGTGTGTTCAAGTGTTCTTTGTAATTGCCACAATTATATTCAAGTGTTTATCACGCTTCTCTTTGTACAGCTTCTCTGGGATACGGCCTGAATTTCAGTTTCCACTAGCACGCCTCCTCCACTGAGAGCTGCTCGCACAGCTGTTTGTCTGTTTGTCGGTTTGTCGGTTTGTCGGCTTGTTGGCTTGTCTGTTAGTCTGTTGTCTTTGTGCCGTCTGCCTGGCCATAATCTTAAGTGTGATATATGGCGCCCACTTGACTGGCGCACTTTTTGATTGCATTGCCATGGTTGCTTATTCAAAAATAAGCTAACAAACTTTTAATTGCCATAAAGTGGAGTGTCCCCACTGTAGATTATCCTATATCTGGGCATTCTCTCCAGTTTTATTCAGTTAAGTTGCATAATTAAAGAAAAGTATGTGCTTGGGACATAATAAGCAGAAAGAAGATTATTATTTAATCATTGAAGTTACTGACTTGAGTTAGAAAGATGTTGCTACAATACAATAATAATAGTATAACTAATAATATATAAATAATAATATATAAGTAATAATAAATACATAATAAGAATAAGTAAGCACAGTAATAATAATAATATTATTTTAAAAACAAATTGTAATAAGCTAAAACTCACCAATAGATATAAAGTTTATTTTTTGAGTTCTAAATTGCTTTTCTGCAAAGATTCGCTATTTACTTCCGATTGCCTGATATAAAATGGAACAACTTAGATAAGAGTAAAATAGATTTTGCCCCAAGACCCAATTCCAAAGTCACTGATAGAAAATACTACCAAAAAAGTGTTTTCTTTTCGGTCGTTTTTTTTTTTTTTGTCACGAAATTTATTTAATGATGTGCAAAAATGTGACATACTTTTTGGCTGCACAATGTGAACATTTGCACGTTTGCACATGGTAGCACCAAAAAGACAAATAACTAAGACTGGGAGAGAGAGCAGGGAGTAGCTGGTGGAGTCAGGAGGGAACGGGTGGGTAGCAGACAGTTAACCTGCGTCTGCAATGCCGTTGAAATATTATTTATTGCGTACACTGTTGCATACTATTTGGCGCAGTGTTGTGCTCAGTGCACAGGAGTAGGTATATATATATATATATATATATATATATATATATATATATATAGTTTATATATGCAGCTTCTGGGCTTGCGAATACAATTGTGGCTTGTTTTTAATATTTTAGCTCGCCACCAATTTTTTTTATATTATTATTTTATTTTTATATTTTTTTTTGTGTCTAGTGGGTGGGAGTTTTATTTCTATAAATTTAATGAAAAATGCCTGACTTGACAGCCGGCAGAGGCGTGAAGACACTAAAGACAGACGACAGACGATTGGGAGCGAAACACGTCGCTTACATATTAATTACATTTTTGACCGCTCTAAAAGTGCATGAATAATTGATTTCAATTTTTTGAAAAATATGTGCACAATGTGCACATTTTGGTTATTCGAATTCTATGATTTTTTTGACTATTTTTTTGCCACAATGTGCATTTTGATATAACTTACAAAAGAATAATAAAAATAAAATGAAAATGAAAACTATTTCAATATTATTTACAATTTAGCACTTTGAACATTTTTAGTTGTTCATATTTTTTTATTGCTGAACCATTTTATTTTCATTTGTTGTAGTATTTGAAATTAATAGACGTTGATTGAAAAAATACGAGCAGCTTTATAATTTCTATGTCGACTATTTGATTGTGTGTATCAATTTGTTGCCAAAATGTTGATAAATTAAATTTCATTGTGGCTTGATGATTGCACTTTTCTATCTGGGAAGATAAATTTTCATGATATGCAAAATATTTCTTTAATTTCAAATGAACTACGAACTTGGTGTATATTAAGCTGCAAACAGCATAAACTTTAAAACGCATTAAATATTTAAAATTATTTAAAAATCCACAAAAAAGAGCAAAACAATTCATACTTAGGATTAGGTAAATTTAATCTACCACTTATAATATATTTTATATCCCAGCTTAATAGACTGTCGTTGGACTTTTAGGCCAAAGACATGTTCTCCATTTAACCTTAGTTCAAAAAATATTTGTTTCATCAAGATACCTATAAATCCGTGAGAACCAGTCAGAAAGCCAAGATTTCTTCTATTTTCCATCCGAGCTAGAGGATTGTAACAAAATATCCTACCAACTTACATATACTCCAGAAAAATCTACTGTGAAAAGCTTCCATTACACAAATTAAAGTACACATCGTCTATAATAATTCAATTGAAATTCATGATATAACTCTTGAATTTATTGGATTCTGAAAGATCTTATAACACTTGAAAGAGACCTTGAGTTTTCTATTGAACTAGTCAATATTTGGTAAATCGAAGAAAAATATACAAACAATATCAAAACACAAGTATCTCACTCACATTTGGAATGCAATTTAAAGTTGCCCCTTGTCGTGAAAACATTGGTGTGCTTCTTCAAATGTGTGTGGCACACCAGCTGCCCCACTACCTCTTCTTGGCCTGTTTACGTAAGGCAGGAGTGTAAAATAACGAAAATGAAATAAAAACTGAAAATAGTCGAATCTAAACTCGCTCGCTGCAGCAAATACAAAACTAAATATACCTCAAATTGGAGCAGCTGATTTGTTTACCAAATGATCCAAAAATACCAGAAAATTGCATCGAAATGTAGTTGCAGTTGTTGTTGTTGCAGTTGTTGTAGTTGTTGTTGCAGTTGTTGTAGTTGTTTTATTTTTTTTGTATGCTGTTGCATCTGCAGCAGTTGCCTTGGCACGAGACGCTATTTCTCAAGTGCCGGATATATTATGGCTATCGGGAGTTGATTTTTTTGTGAATGAGCAGCACAGGGCACAATGGATGCACTCGCGAGTATATCGAACGAGTGCCACAAATTGTTTGTTTTGCTGCTGCAGCTGCAGTTGTTTTTCTTAATGCACTTGATTCAAACAGTTTGTTGATGCATCATCAATACTTTATTGAGGGCGGATTGGAATTATTCCCCAGCACTTACAGAAGTGCTATAAGTTCGATTAGTTCCGGATATCAATGATGTTTGAAATGAATCCAAGTGGCTTTGAATTGAACTGAAATTGCCTCAAGTGTGTGTGTGGTAAATGTACAGAGATCGGCGCATATATATTTAAGCCATTTGACTTATTAATTTAAGGTGCGATTTTTGCATATGGATAAATTGGAATTTGTATGAAATAGTGAGAAATTCTATGAAATTGAGTTGCTTATTGATAATATTTTTTATTGTTGCAGCTATAGAAAAATGTGCATAAGCTTGGACTTTAAGTGTCTCAGCCATTTTTCTGTTTTTAAAAATGTATAATATTTTAAAAGGAGTTTTTAAAATTTAAGAAAACTTATCCTTTTTTCCAATTAGATTATTGCCGAGTACTTGGAAGTAGGTATTAATTTCACAACCGAAAAATAATCTTAAATGCATTACAGAAACTTATCATTAAACTGGAAAATCAATATTGAAATGCATTCTATTAGCCTGGAATTTGTGCCTAATTGTCTTTGTGTAATTGTCTGAGTGATATACTTAATAATTACCAAACTCTCATAACGAGGACTAATGTCAACTGGCATAATCCCAGTGCATAATTGACTATAGTTCTGTAACTGTATAAATATTTGTGCCACATTCCTAGGCATTTGATTAAGAGTTTACTTCAATTAAAAGCATTGCATCGACCACAGATAAATATGACAACAAATATTGAAATGACAATGCGAACAATTGTTTAACGTTTTGCTGGCTGGTTGCCGCTTCATTTTGCAGCTGCTGGCGGCAAGTCAGATGATGATGAAGATATATATGCGCATATTGAATGACCAATGACCAATGATCCAGCTACCATACAAAACATGCAGCAGCATGCCGCATGCAACTCATTTCATTTACGACCGTTCAATGACCACTGAGCCGATGACAAGTCCAAATAACCAAAACAACCCAATGCAACCAAAACAGATCCAACGAAATTCCTATGAAAACTTGTACGCCTCTTGATTACATGCTTGTTTACCATACACATATGCATATATAGCTGTATGCAAACTGGAGTAAACTTTTATTAATTGAGCGGGTATATAGAAAACAAGACACACAAACAATAATAATAATAATATATATCCAGAAAGACTTCAATGATGACGACGCAGTGCAACCACAGACACGGCCACAGCCACTGTCAGTGGGGCAGAGCCGTAAATGTCGCCACCTCCGACAACAACGTTCTTTGATCAACAAACAAACTAAATATGCGTCTTTTTATACACTTGCCACAAATGCATTAATTAATATGCAAGACAAAATGATGTTAAATAATGAAAAATAAGATGCGAGTTATGCTCAAATTAAAGGTTTTAATTATAAGTAGTTATTATTAATAGAAATGAAAATCGATTTATTTTTGTTAGAGTCATCAAATTAATGTAAAGAAAAATAGTCAATTAATAAAACAGTTAAAATTGATAACTGTTAATGTTTATAGTTAAATTTTTTATTATAGCTATTATTAGGACCATAAATATTCCACAAATATACGTAAAGTTATAAACCTTATTAAAATTTAACTTTTTTAAGTGAAATGCAAATATCTTTAATTTAAATTTAAGGTAAATTAAAATATTGTTATTGTATTTTGCAATATATTACCTATATTTTTTTAAGAACCAATCTTCTGTTACTACTATTCTAATCAAATCAACGGAACTTTACTTAACTTAACCTTACTCAAACTAAACTCTATTAAAACCATCCCACAAAAAATATCTCAATTTTAATAACGTTATTTTAATCACAATTCATAAAACTATTACTACTTAAGCCATGTGAGAGCATTTTTGCGTCGACGTTTTAATTAATATGAATTCTGCATTTAGTGTTTATGAAATTGTTGGAGTCTATTTTTCATTTGACTTATGCCATGGCTGTCATAAAATAATTCAAATGATTTTGCAACTCGATTTAGATTTTATGTTTTGTGTCGATGTCGGCGTCGGCATCATAATTTGCTGTAAATGGAAATGAAAATGTATCTATGGACATGTATCTTACATTTACATTTAGCTATCCATATATCTGCGTATCTGCATCTGCACATACGGGCTTGTCATTGTCATCATGCAGTCAGTCAGTCAGTCATTCGGTCATTGGGCAAGTGTCTGGGGACGTATAAAGGCCAATTTTAAACATTGCTCCATGGGATTTTCAGAAAAATATAAAATCACAACAATTTACTAAGAAAAATACATGGGAAAAGACGACACTATAAGACGTAAAGCAAATTTTCAATTTCATTGTTGTTCGTTTTTGGGGAACAGACAAATAGTAATATGCATACATACATACATACATATATATATTCAACAGCTGGCCTAGCGCCACATGAGTAATACGTATGCCTCTCAATCCCCTTGCAACAAAAAAAAAAAAAAAAAAAAAAAACACATGTATATTTAAACACAGCGTCGATTTGCCGTCTTTGCAGATTGTTTATAAACGCATGCGCTATATTTAAACAAAAAGTTCACATTTGCTTATGCGTCTAGAATATTTATATGGCATTTAATCGCAGTCGAAAAATAATTGCAGTGCTTTTCTCAGTAATCAAAGAAAAAAGCTGAGATTAAGTGATGAGCTTATATTCCTTAAAACTGATAGCTGATAATGTATTTCCATTAATTTTAATCAATTACATTTTGCATATACATTTACTGCAGAAGCCGACATGATTAGCATTTAATAAAAGTAAAAATAATGAAATGAAACATTTCATTCCTGCATTCATATCTTTCTTCAAATCAATTTGTCATAATTCAATCAAACCGGACGCTGCCAAAATGTTAATTTAAAATTAATTGAACAAAAATATTGCGTGACTAGAAACTTAAAAAATAATTTTACAAATCTCACCAATAATTCAATTAAGCTTGCAAGGGTGGTGAATCAATGAGCAAAATTCAAAATAAATACTTTGATAGCTTATTGAGAGCATATGATCTAATTCCATTGTGCAAAAAGTAATAACCAGTAATTAGAAATATTATCTTTACTATTTTCAATCAATAATAAAAAATTCAAAACATTCCCATAAATTCCAATTGGAGTTCATTGGATTTTGATTAAGCATTCTTGCATCATTCGTTACCATTTCAAAATAGGTCACACAACTTTCAAACATCTTCCACATTAACAATTACTTGGTCTGTAACCAAATAAATATAACTCGAATCAAAATATGGGGAAATTCGACAGCGCAGTTTCGTGTTTCAAAAATGGGTTTTTTTTTTAAATTTCCAACAAAATATGAAAAAATTTATGAAATATAAAATTTGAATATCTTTTGCACCAAAGAGTTCCATCAATTAGTCACGAAATTTTCGAATTTATATTCCAATGCGTTTTTAAAATAGTTTCCCATTTGGATGAGCTTCACTGACGCAGAATGAACCCAAAATAATACAAAATTATTATGGTTGAAGCATTCAAATTTGTGTATTCGGCAATGTAGGACACATTTTTCATTAATGAGATACAGATTTATGGCTCTTTGGTGTAAATAAATACATATATTCAGCTGGCATGCAAATACAATTGAAAGTAATTTCAGAGAGAGAGAGAATTAAAAATCGAAATAGATGTTAATAAACAGATAGATACAAATATGTATGTATGTATGTATTTAGTATTTGTAGTAAGTGAAATGTTCTTAAGTTTAAAGGAAATACATAAAGTTAATCATTAAACTATTGCAGTTTTAGATTATTTAACTTACCTGTCATATTTTCGACAGACATAAATGGCTGCAATAATCAGCAGAACTATGCAGAGGCAAGTTAAAAAGTATTTAACACGATCTATACCACAAATGTCGGTTTTCAAATTATCATATATGGCACGTGCTGAAACATTTAACTGATCGCAGCGTATAAGGTTAAAGAACTGTGCCATTTTCTCGTTTTTTATACATTTAATATCATTATATTGTGCACAAGTATTAAATTTTTATCGATCTTTTACGTATATATAGATTCACTTTGTATACAACAAATATATTTATATATGTATCTATGTTTCAACAGTCCAGTAACACTTTGTATACACTCAAAAGATTTGGCGCATCTGAGATTTAAAATTTGGAAACCTCACTAAAATTATAATGTAAACAAATTATTTCGCAATTACAAATATACGCAGCAATTAGTTAACTCAATCGTTTTCGGCTTGAATTTTCCAAACGTCAATTTTGATTTCAAATACACACATCTTCCAAGTATGTAGGTATGTATGTATGTAGGTACTACTGATGCTTGTACGTAATACTTTTATTTTGACTTTTTATCGCAATTATTGTGAATATAAACAAAACAACAGAGACTGAGAAATACACACAAAGAATGTGCGCACGTTTTGACTGATTCGAAGAACGGCCGAAAACTGTTCCGCTTGTAGCCTTAGCCGTGTAGAGCTGCCCAAACGTCTGCAGCCAACGAACGCAACGTACTGAAAGAAATGGTAAACATTTAATAAGAACTCTCGCCGAGAAGCTGTGCGTGCGTGACAAAGAGAGACAAAGAGTGAGCAAGTGAGCGAGCAGGCGAGAAGAGCAAACAAACAAGCACGTGCAAGATCATGCAAAAGCTCTCTCGTCATTTCTTGTTCTTATACCTTGCACAACATTCTAATTGGTCAATGCCTTTATAAAGGGTATAATGTGTACCGTTGCGTAAAAATAATTTCATTGCTCATATGCAAAAGTTACTCTGGTCCAGCAATTTGATATCAAGTTTAAATCAATTTGCAGCACATAATAAAGTGCGGATAATTTAAAAAGATGTTGTTAACATTATATGGTAGTTATGATAACAAACTCATTTTATTTTTAACCCTTTTAATTATTAAAATTAAAAAGATATATATATGTATATATTTATTTATTTCAGGGTATCGTCTAGTGAGCATACCTCTCCAAATTACTTTATTTTAATGTTGCACAAGCTTCTTTCTGCTGTTGTTTTGTGTGTTGTCTTTTTTTTGTTTACGAATGTTTTGCTTATTTGCCGGCATGATCTAATTCTCTCTGTGCCACGCCGCAGTTTGAGAGCCGCAGTGCTCGTCAAACCACATTATATGCAAACCAGTTCAAATTTCGGTCAATTGCAATCGGTAAATGCATTTTACTGCTTTAAAGTAATAGTTTTCTCATTTGATATTTAGAAATGGTGCAGGTAAGTTATAAAATTGATAATACTGCTTTGAGTTTTCAACGAGTTGCCGTCCACAAAACAAAATAAGCAATTAAAATCCAAACGAAAATTATTCTACAATTTTAAATACAGTTTTTCTCATTGCATTCTGCATTTTATCTTTTCAGTACACTGTAATTTGTTCACTGCTTATGCTGTCGACTCAGCTTCTCCAAGTAAGTAATAAATGTATTAAAAAAAAAAAAGTTTTTCTATAACAACTAATGTTAATATTCTAAAATATAATTACAAAAATGAAAATCTTTTGTAGTATTTCGTCAACAAATAAGGGAAAACATTTTATTTAAAAAGGAGAACAACTTCTATATCTAATATTTAAAATTTCAACAGAATTTTTATTAACAAACATATTAAGCGCTCGATATGCGAACTTGCTTTAAATTTATAAACAAATTGCCAACTGTTGAAATCTTTAAAATGCAGGCGAGGCAATGCAATTCGGATGCCCCAAAGTTTAAGCCTACTGTGCTGGTGCATGGCGGAGCTGGAGCTATACGCGATGAAAACGTAGCTCATACCAGGCTTGGCGTGAAGAGAGCGGCCAGCAAAGGGTATGAGGCACTGCAGCAGACGGGCAGCGTGCTGGACGCCGTGGAGCAGGCGGTGAGACTCATGGAAGAACATCCGATTTTCAATGCCGGCTATGGATCCGTGCTGACGTGGCAGGGTGATGTCGAAATGGATGCGTCCATAATGCATGGCGCACATTTGGAGGCAGGCTGTGTCTCTCTGGCTAGTGACATTATGCATCCCATATCGCTGGCTAGGCGCATTATGGAGAATACTCCGCATCTGTACATGGCAGGTCAGGGCACAATGCGCCTGGCCGTAGCCCAAGGATTCGATATACTGCCCAAGGGTGCGCTGGTCACGGAAAAGGCGCTCAAGTACTTGGAGATGTTTAAGGCCTCCTCCAATCGTAGTGAGGATGGCCAGTTATATGGTCCCCCCGGCACTGTTGGCGCTGTGGCAATTGATGCTTGCGGCAATGTGGCAGCAGCGACATCCACGGGCGGCATAATGGGCAAACTGCCAGGTCGGATTGGTGACTCCTCAGTGCTGGGTGCAGGCACGTATGCAGACAATGAGTTGGGCGCCATATCAGCCACCGGACACGGTGAAACCATAATGCGTTTCACTGTTACGTCTCGCATATTGGCATTGGTGCAGCACGGCAATCAGACCATACAGCAGGCCATGGAACACGTCTTGCAACAGATGACCAAACGTTTCAATCAAACAGCGGGTGCAATTGCCATTGATCATCGGGGTCAGCTGGGCATATACTTCACATCGAGGCGCATGTGCTGGGCCTATCAGCAAGCCAACGAGCTGCACTCTGGCATCGATGCTGGCGAAGATGTGGTCGAGACTGTGGGCGAACTGCCGAATGTTTAAGGTACATAAACAGTAAGGATCAGATCAAATTTTATACGTTTTGTGGTGCTTACGGGAGCTATATTATATAGTGATTCGAATCAGCAGCAAAAAAGGTTTTGAAATTGAACCCTGCAAATTTAGCTGATCAATAATTTATTTTGATGTGGATCAATTAGAATTACAAAAATTCAAGTTCAAACTGGGCGCAGCCAGCATTAAATAAAAATAATAAATCATTCCCTTGGCAAATGCAATTTTCTGTGCTACAAGTCAAATTGAGCAGCAATAATCACAGCTGCCACAAATGGCAAACAAACTACGCGATACGGATTGCTCTTCTATGAAAAAAACCAGCGCCTGGGTGCAGGTGAGCTCGTGCTCGTTTATCCGCTGTTGGATGAGTTGCTGGAGTTGTGGCTTATCTGCTGCATGCTCAAAACACACCCCACACTCGCAGCTATATTGGAATTTGTTGCGCTGCAGCGATTTAACCAAGCACACGGGACACAGCAATGGAAGTTCTTTGGCATCATCATCGGGTTCAGTGTAGAGTGCTTCCAGATTCTGCTCCTGGAGCGCATACCATTCGTTGACATCCGATAGCAGTTCTTCGTAGACATGTTGCTCAAGTTCCAAATCCTGGTCCAACTCGTTAAGTTCTAAGCGCAATATCTGCTCCAGTTCGGACTGCAATCAGTTTACATTAATTCATATTTTGATTATCATATGTTTTGTGATTTACCAATTCCATTTTGCGATTGCCATCCACATTGTCCTTGCGTGCATTTATTATGCGAATGCGGCATTTCTTTTAATGAGAAAACAGAAAATGTAATTCTTTGCTATAAACAAGTCACACTTGGCGCACCTCCCGCAGCAGTTCACGCAATTTTGGTCCACCCAAACGCTGGCGCTTGGCCACATCTTGTGCTCGACGCTTTTGCTCAACGCTTGTGTTGTAAACGACGCTGCTTGGACACTGCATTGCAACAAATACTTTGTAATAACACAATATAAAATTATTTGGCTTATATTGTAATATGCGCGGGCAAGCATCAGCAGGCACTCAGCTGTTTATTTATCGCTAAGTCGTTATCGAAATGCAACCCTAACCCAAATATGCCTCTGCACAACACTGCTACCCAGGGTTGCTTTGAGCATATTTTGACATTTGCAACATGGCGCACTTCATGCTTCCGCTCTTTCTTTCCCTTTCTTTTACCAACGTGCATAGTGTCGAGTAAAAGGTTAGTGTACACTTTTTCAATTTTCTTAACGAAAACAATACATAAAATGTTGACAATTTGTGCCCCAAACAGATGCCAGCCCCGGCCGCTAAGAAACCAGCAGCTAAAAAGCTGCCCGCTGTGCCGGAATCCAAGCTAAAGTTCAGCAAGAAACAAATCGTCAAGCGTGTTTCGGAAACGAAACGTCGTCTGAAGCGTGCCGCTGTCGTTGCTCTGCGCAAGAAGGAGAATCTGGTGCGTGCCGAGAAGTACCAAAACGAGTACATCAAGGCCGATCAGCGCGAGATTAAGTTGCGTCGCCTCGCCAAGAGCCGCAACCAGTTCTATGTGCCCTCCGAGGCCAAGTTGGCATTCGTCGTCCGTATCCGCGGGTAAGTCATCAATCTCTTGTCGATTACACCTGTGATTTTGCTAATTTCGGTTTATCGCTTTTCAGTATTAACAAGGTGGCACCAAAGGTGCGCAAGGTTCTGCAATTGTTCCGTCTGCGCCAAATCAACAATGGTGTGTTCATCAAGCTGAACAAGGCGACCATCAACATGCTTCGCATTGCCGAACCCTACATTACCTGGGGCTATCCCAATCTGAAGTCGGTGCGCGAGCTGATCTACAAGCGAGGCCATGTCAAGCACAGTCGCCAGCGTGTGCCAATCACCGATAACTTTGTTATCGAGCGCAAGCTGCGCAAGGCGCACAACATTCAGTGCGTTGAGGATTTGGTGCACGAGATCTTCACCGTGGGACCTCACTTCAAGCACGCCTCTAACTTCCTGTGGCCGTTCAAACTGAACACACCCACCGGCGGCTGGCGCAAGAAGGCCAATCACTACGTCAACGGTGGTGATTTCGGCAACCGCGAGGACAAGATCAACAGACTACTCCGCAAGATGGTCTAAAGTGCTACATAGCAGTGCTTTGCAATGGAATAGTTAAAAACAAAACAAAACGGTCTGGCAACAGCGAAAGAAATAAAATTAACTCTTTTTTTAAAAGTATCCAAATGCCGTTCACAAAATATAAGTGTTTTTAGTTTTATGGTTAACCCTACTAGGCATTCAGTCAAAGTTCCCTATAAATTCTAAGGATTCTAATGACTAACCGAGAATATATCAAGTCATGTCCTTCATGAAACTTCGCAAATATCAGTATAGCTTCTACAGGCTGTGTTTATGTCGGAGCCGGCCGCATCGGATATAATACGCATATTATTGTGTTCCTTATGTGTCAACGAAAAACTTTTGAGATTGAACCACTTATCTAGTTAACAAAGAGTTCTTGTATGACCGACTTTTTCTGTTTATTTGCTTAAACAAACTCATTAATTATGCGTGTGGTTATGGTCATAACATTTAAACAAAACAATGCATTAAAATGCTATTACTATTTCATATACTTTCATGGAAAAACGTATATTGGAAATTTGAGGTCCACATTGATATTTTATCTCACCTTGCTAAAATTAAGTTTATTTGCTGATTAAAAATTAAATGAGTTTGTAAACTCGCTTCACTGTAATACTCCCAGCTGAGCAGATTATTTAGAACAGAAGCAGCATTCTTCATTTTCATAGGGTACATCTATTACCTGAATATCAACAAAAGTTTACTTACTATGATTCAATTGGAAAGCTTTGAGGCTTTCTCAAAGCCGTATTTTTGCGAATAGAATTTCAATGAATAGACTAAAAACCCAAAAATGCGGGCTGTTAGCTTGTCAAATGCACCCAAAAGTCTCTGTAATTGCCTTGTAAATTAATAACAGCATCAAATAACAAGCGAAATCTGTAAAGTTCACAGCAGCTTAAAATTTACACTAGAAGGCTGCGTATGCGCATCATTGCAGTGGAAGCGCGCTATGATAATTAAAACTAATTATTATTATTAAGTATATTTTTATTTCTGTATATAGACAACTGGAAGCAATATCAAATGGCCATGTCCATTTGAATCTTTCCATACGGTTTGTAGTCAACGATTTCGAAATCATCGAAGCAGAAATCTTCAATTTTTGCAACCTGCCGCTTGATGGTGAGCTTGGGAAATGGACGAGGTACACGTTGCATCTGCTCCTGCAACGGTTCCACATGATTCAGATACACGTGCGTGTCCCCCATCGTGTGTACCAAGTCGCCGGGCTTCAGGCCCGTCACATGCGCTATCATGTAGGTAAGCAAGGCGTAGGATGCGATGTTGAAGGGGACTCCCAGACCCATGTCGGCACTGCGCTGATACAACTGGCAAGAGAGCTCACCCCTCGACTGCGACACATAAAACTGGGCCAGGCAGTGGCATGGTGGCAGCACCATCTTTGGTATATCCAACGGATTCCATGCAGACATTATGATGCGACGATCAGAGGGATTGTTGCGTATGGTTTCGATCACCTGCTCCAACTGGTTGATGCCCTGTCCGGTGTAGTCATCATCGCAGCTGCGATACTCGGCCCCAAAGTGAAGCCACTGGAAGCCGTAAACGGGACCCAAATCCCCTACAGCGCGATCTGTGTGACCGCATTTGTCGAGGAATTCGCGAGTGCTGTTGCCATCCCAGATGTGCACATTCTTCGCCTGCAGCAACTTGGCATCCGTTTTGCCGGCCACAAACCACAAAAGCTCCTCGGCGACGCCACGGAAGAAAACCCGTTTGGTGGTCAGCAGTGGAAAAGATTCGCGTAAATCGAAACGCATCTGTGAACCAAAAATTGACAATGTACCCACTTCAGTGCGATCAATTCGCTTTTCACCCGTCTTGATAATCCGATATATTAAATCCAAATACTGCTGTTCATCTTTGTTTGTAGTCTCCTCCCGCGACGGTGCCCTTGTCGGTGATTCTCGCGGTGATATATCCATTTTTTTTTAGAACACAGCACTATATTTGCAAAAATCAAATGTAGAGAAATAATAAAGTTTACGAAATTTGCAGCTAACAGACAAAAGGGCCACGAAAGAAATTACGCCCGAACCGAGAAATTAAGCGCCAACAGAGAAAATTCCCGCCAAAAATAGGCATCGAATACAACCATGCAAAAAATAATGGGCGGACCATTTGAAAATATCACAATATTAAAAAAAATTAGTATATGTTTTAATTCAGTTACCGTTTTGAAAATTGATACTTACAGTTAATTTTCCAATATACATTACACATTGAACCTTTGTATATACAATAACATCAAAATGTTCGGCAACATTTTACAAAAATAAATCGCAATAGCGACGAGCAAATCGATAAACAGCACAGAAATCAGAACTTTTAGTTTCACGAAATTTACATACCCATACATCAAAAAAAGTTGTTAATATTCATAGACAAAAAGAACTTTAACTTCGAACTATTATTTTAATGAAAGCTGTATATCTAATACAATAATTAATTAATTTATTGTTATTGTTGGTAATTTGTGTAAGTAAACTATACAACTGAAGTGGTGATTTCCGTTACCTTATAAGCATTGTTAGTGTCTGTCGTAGGTAATTTTTTAAATTTATAAATCCTGCATAATCAGTCGCAAATGCTATTTAAGGATGCCATAGTTTTTATTTCATTAATTGTAAGTGCGATTAAGGATTTTAAGCCTATTGCAAATATAAACTATCAATTCTAAAACACTTTATTGCGAGCTGTCAGTTTTATCTCGTATTATTATACATTGATCTTATGCCAATTGATACGTCTTCACGGGCAATGCTAAGAATATATTGTTTTGAGAAAGATAAAACTCTGCAATTTTTCTTTATATGGAAACAAAAAAAAAAAAATTATATTTTTAAATCCCTTTCATTTCAGAACGCCAATTGAATTACCAAAGAAACATAACTAGAAATGAAACTAGCATTTATCAAATATGTTTATTAATATTGTATTTCGCAGATTTGTATGGAATTCTGGATTGTTTTGCCTTTTACCAATCTCCTTTAGCGTAATTTCAAACAAACAAATATTATTTTTATTCTTATAGGATGCCGTTTCAAGATAAAAAAAAACGACAATATTTAAATATATTATTTGCCTCACAGCTGGCAGTGTTTGCAATACATTTTATACATACTTATTATGCTTGTATTTCAATGAAGTTTCTCTCGAGAAGCAAAATGGGAATTGTATGAAAGTAAATTAAATCCAAAGAACATAAGTAAGGTAATTGCCAAGTAAAATGAAAACAGCATCCCGTTTACAAAATATACCATTTGTTCATAATAATTCTTGTCAAAACATTTGCAGTTTATATATATCGCATTTTACAAATGTGTACTTATTTTATATGCTAACGATATTTATGCGTCATTGTCGCAATCGTTTCGTGTGTGTTATTCTGTATTTCACTTACTGATGAGTTGTGGTCACATGTATGTTCTGTACCAGACGCTGACCCCAATACTGTTCCAGATCGAATGGCTTGAAATTTTTTAATTGATTATCAGAATCATTGCAGTCAATAACTTCTGTGTCCTGCTCGCGTACCTGCAAAAGATTAAGTTAAAATAAGATATAAAACATAAGTAATAAAAGTGACCTGCCACAATTTGCAACAAATTGTGTCTGTCGTCTGCCAATTTAAATAAATCGACTCACTTTGTTCCAAGCCTCGCGAATGTAACGAATAAGCTCATCATGCTGTGATATGGTCACATTCTGCTGCTGCTGTTGTTGTTGCTGTTGCGAGACCACTGCATAAATCACATTAGTGTTTGTTGGTGCATTATTAATGCTATTATTGGAGTATTGTGTATTTGTTGCTGCTGCCGATCCCGAAGATGATGATGGTGTTGACGATGTTGTAGCTGTTGCCGACGACGACGAGTTGGCATTGTTATTGTGGTGATGATGATTGTGTGGTCCGTTGCCGCTGCCCTGACGGCGCATGTATGGGAAACGTCTGTTGTAATATTAATTAAAGGGAAATTAGTTTGCACAAAATCGCGAAACACACACACATTTATACGCTATGTGTGTATATCACCTAGTTTTTCACGTCTACACACGTACTTACATACACATAAGCTGTATGTTTACTTTTTTCAATTTGTATGCGTCATTTGAGTCGCTTACGATAAACAGATCGTGAAAATGCACATATTAATATATAATACATACCCGTTATTGCGGTCCATTTTGTATTTGCGTTGTTGAAAATATTGCTTCAGTTACTCTATTTTTTGTTTATCACACAAATCCCAATGCTATTATTGGGAGTATTGTGAACTATTTTTTTTCTTTTCGTTGTTGCATTTGATAGCAATATCGACAGTCTTGCTTCTATCGATTTTTATAAGCGGGTTGGCAGCCCCACGAGACGGCCGATTAACAGTAAGTTAAAATTTGCGATTACAGCTGTAATGTTGCCGGCAGACATTATCAATGAAAATAAGTTTTGAATGTTTTCACAATTTCGATTTACGTTTATTTTCATAAAATGCATAACATATATATTTTTTGCTCAACTGTTAATGATAAACGTAAAAATAGTTGCACGTATACACATATATACATACAATATAAAAAGGAAATATAGAGTCATAATTTAAAAATTGTACTTTACATATATTTATACACATATTTGTATGTTTAAATATATATATATATATAGTTTATACTGAGCATTCTTAAACACAACACAATGTTCGCGAATCAACAATCATCATGTCGATAATATGTTCATTTCATATGTATTTTGATAATAAAACTAGTTTTGTCTTTAACAAAATAAAATGCACATTCCGAGTTTCATATTTGTCGTTACAATTTGGCAGCACCATGGAAATGGGAGGGTCGTGGGAAGTGGGGACGAAAAGATCGGTATGATTTGTTCGATTCGGGAATAATATAATATAACTTCTATGCCTATGTGCTGCATACATATACATATATAATTAACGGTTAGATTTGTGCTAACAGTTACAATTAGTTTAAGAACTATTTTGGCGGCGCGCTGTTTACGAATGAACTAAACAACAAATTCTTTTTTTACATTTACTTACCACACATAAATACAAACTAGTGCAGTAGTGCTGGATAACGATCGATACTTACAGCATTCCCATTAATAATTGCAATTGCAAGAGTTAGTCAATGTTAGTAATAAAATATTAGGTCTACCAATTACAGTGATCGCTCGATAAAACAAACATGGTTCAATGCTGTGGTGAAAGTCTTTTAGGAAACCAATTTCATTGGATTTTTAAATAATCTATAGTGTCAAAAGCCAAAACTGATATTGAAAATATGTCTCTCAATATAGTGACATTGTGGTTAAATTTACGAGCGATCACTGACTGTAAATTATCGATTGTTCTCACACCACTGCCAGGAAGTTTACGTACGTTTCATATACATATATCGATTACAGATTGCGATTTACGGATTACAGATCATCGTCGCCAATTTCTTCAAATGCCTCGTTTCGCACCGCAGCCGCATTTGCATCGTTGCGAAAGAAAACGGCTGCAAAAGTGCGAGCCGTTGTCAGTTTGTGGTGTTGCCGGCTGCGTTGCGCTAGAAACTTGACCGGCGGTGTTGCCGCTGCTGTTGTTGCTGCTGCTGCTTGAGAAGCTGTTGCCGTTGTCGATGTGGATGTAAATGTGCAGGACGAGGCCGAGCTGGGAGTCGATGAGGTTGACTCCGATGCGGCACGGGATGTGCTTGCCTCCTGCTCATCATCGCTTCCACCTGGTCCGCTGCTGCTGCTACAGTTGTTGTCATTGTGGAGCAGCTCATCGACCATCGCCTGCAGCGAGACAGACATGAGCATCGCCTGTTCGCTGGTTATGGTTATCCAGCGCAGCGTTTGCTTCGACATCAGATACTCGAACGACAACTGCAGCTGGGTAGGCTGATCCCGACTCTCGAAGGTGTTGTGCATGGCACTCACCCGCCAGCAGCGCATGCGCGTCACCCGAAATTTCGTCTCATAGATTTTGGCACCTCGCGCCGTTCGTAGGCTCAGCTCCCGATTGCCGATGGTCACTAGCGCTGTGGTTTCCACATCGGGATAGTCGACTTGGGCGGCGCCAAATTGCAGACAGCCATAGGATGGCAGCTGACGCACTAGCTCCAAATATTGCACTGGTCGCGACTGCAATTGCAAGCCGTACAACTGCCGCCGCATCTCGGGCGTACAAATGATCCATTCGCGTGCCACATCCGCCAGCGTTTGATGATACAGCAATTTAAGGGCGACGCCATTGCCCAGCAGCTTGGCATCCCAGCGAGCGTTCCAGTAGCAGGTGCGCAACAACAATTGACATGGTTGGGCGTGCAGCCGCGTTATAAACGGCGACTCAAAGTCCATCAGACGACGCAACAGCAGCACCGTTGCTGGTTCGTCTGGCGAGGAGTTTGATGTGGACATGGAGTTGGAAGTGCTGGCATCATCATCATTTGTACTTACTTTGCGCATTAGATACAAGCAAAAGAATTGAAATAGGTCTTCGGGTAGTTTGAGCATGCGACAGACGCACTGCAGCAACGCACTCGCATTCTGCTGCACATGACAATTGACCAGCAACTGTGCACCGTCCACGCCACCACTGTACACCTCCACCTGCAGCTGCTGCTGCTCATCCTCACCACTGATGGTGCACTCGGAGAGCGCTGTGTCCAGTTGAGCGCGTTGCAGAAACTGTTGCAAGTATGACAAGCGGGCAATGCGCGCATCCTGTCCAATGATCTGCAAATAGTGCTCTAGAGCGGCACGTCGCGCCTCCAGCTGACTGTTGCTCAGCGGCAGCAGGCGCTTGGATGGAAAGGGAGGCAGGGCGGCGTCTGTGCAACGGCTGCGCAGCTGTTCGTGCAGCGCGTGCAGCTGCTTATACCGCAGGCAGCAATGATAGTTGCCATTTATATAAATGTTATACACAGTGTAAGTGGGCGAGCCAACCCGCCCATCTGCATACAGTTCCTGTGTGTCGGGTATTGAGAAATGCATTTTCTTTTGCTGTTGCTGTTGTTGCTGCTGCTGTTTTGTTGTTCCTGTTGTTATGGGACGCGCTACTGCTGCTGCGTTCACTTTTTCATTGCGTCAGACTTGTGCGTCATTGAATTGACGTCTACTGCCTATTGTTGGCCGATTAGTCACTATGTTTTGATTTGTACATGTATTAATTTAATTAATTAAAGAAATTGCAATTGTGAGTTTTTTCACCTACACGCTAGAGGTGGCAAACAATATTTGGCAATATCGATAACTTATAGACTGCCAACTATCGATTAACACCCTTGCTAAAAAAAGCAACGATGATTATTTAATTTATTGTTTCACATTGGAATTTCTAATTCTCTGCATGATAAGTGTTTTAATCCTAGAATATTTTACTTAAAACTATTAAATCTGAAATTTCTCTAGCAATTATCATCGAATGATAAAAGTTGATTCATCGTCATTGTAATTTAATTTTACGCGCTTGAGCACTAGACCACCCAATGATAGGTTTTTGTAGCATGTGCAAGCGACAAGTTGACTTTTAATTGAAAACACAAATTATTTCATCTTCATCATCTTTAACTTTGGAACAATTCTTAAGCTAGTAAAAGCAGTTGTTAAATATGAGTAAAATGAGTGACAATTGCTTGATGTGTGCGACACAGCTGATCCAGCAGCTGATCAACGAATATCAGCTGAGCGCGAAACCATTACGAAAAACGTGAACAACACACGTGGGAGGCAAACTTTAATATTTAATAATATTAGTATTTATGTACGAATGGAGCTGCCCAAACAAAGACCCCACCATGACATAGCCGCACTCTTTGCTGACGCTCCGGATTTTGTGCGCGTGAGTGCACCAATGGTCCGATACAGCAAGCTGGAATTTCGTAGATTGCTGCGGCAGAATGGCGTCCAGTTAGCCTTTACGCCAATGATGATTTCTGATTCGATAAATAACAGCGAGAAGGCGAGACAAAATGAATTCAGCACTGGCCCCGATGATCAGCCGCTCATTGCCCAGTTTGCTGCCAAGGATGCCGCAGAATTTGTGACATCGGCCCAGCTCATCTATCCCTACGTCGATGGTGTTGACTTGAACTGCGGCTGTCCTCAATCCTGGGCCATGGCCAAGGGCTACGGCTGTGGCCTGCTGCGTCAGCCTGACCAAATGCGCGACATGGTCCAGTGCCTGCGACGAACACTGCCCACGGGCTTCAGTGTTTCGGTAAAGATGCGTCTGCTGCAGGGCAGCGACAATGAGTCATCCTTGGAGAAGACAATACAGCTGGCCCAGCAGCTGGAGCATTGTGGCGTTACATTTCTAACATTGCACGGACGCACGCTGGCGCAAAAGAATACCAAGGACACGCTAAACGTTGCGGCCATGTCCGAGGTGGCGCAATCCCTGCAAATTCCACTCATAGTCAATGGCAATGTGGAGAGCTATCAGGATGCTTGCGAATTGCACGACAATACCCAAGCAGCTGGAGTGATGGCTGCGCGTGGCCTACTCGCCAATCCGGCGCTTTTCAACAAAGATTATCGGCTGGCGGAGACAACACCCAAATACTGTGTGCAGCAGTGGCTTGATATTGCCCAATCCGCTGGCGAGCGATTGCATTTCCAGTGTTTCCATCACCATCTCACGTTCATGTGGAGCAGCGAAATGAAGCGCTCCTTGCGCGTCCAATTCAACAGCCTCGGCACCAAATCCCAGGTCCTCGAATTCCTTGCTGAGCACTACGATGTGCGTCCAAGCACAGTTATGTCCCCAGATCCCTACACAAATTGCACCTATAAACATTTTACGCCGCCGAAGCATGCGCGCCATCTGGCAGCCGAGGCTGAGGAGGAGCAGGGCTGGGATGCGACAAGTGATGGAAAATATTTCACAGAGTTTAAAACCAACAAACAATCTGCCGAGCAGTCGGAGGATCTGGAGTGGGGCGATCTATTTGCAGGCGATGACTGATATTCAAATTAAAGACTATGATAGGAATTAAGCGGAATTTTTATGCGATATGGTGCAATATTTTTAAAGTAATTTAAAAACAATAATATAATTAAATATTTATGTTGGCAATAGGAAAATTATCATATACTTTGCAAAAAACTAACCGTTTTCCAAATCTAAATTTATTTAAAATGCAATTTGCATCGAAACAAAATTGCCAAATATTGTGAATTATTGTTTGCCATTCACATGCAAAGCGGACAGACTTATCGATAATTCCTAACGAATTGTTAGCCTGCAAAGACAAAAAACAAAACAAAGGAGAAGAAAATGCGTCGCCGGGAACTGCAAACCATAGAACTGAAGCTCTCCGAGCTCAAGGAGTACGAGCAGGCCAAACTGGAGCGGGCCAAGTTGCGCCAACAGGTCTCACCACGCACAGCAACACCCAGTTCAGACAGCGACATAATGCTGTTGCCGTCCAGCAGTGTGCCGGCAATTTTACTCGCCAACAACGAACCTGATAAAGATGCGGATGATGCATCGCCCAAAGGCAGTGCTGCATAGGCACAAAAATGATCTAACAATGCATATGGTAAGTCGGTCATTTATATTAGTTTACGTGTCAGTTTACAGTTAACATTCAGATTTAGTACTCATCACTGCTATTGTTGTTGTTGTTATTATTGTTTCTGTTGCTGTTTTGAAAACGCACTGTTTCAAAGCCATCGACGAGTATCTGCCGATCCTCGGTATGCTGTCGCTCGCGTAACCATTGCTCCCGCACCGGCACATAGCGTCTCAATCCTGGCCACTTGCGCCAGCAGCGTCGCTTGTACATTAGCCAAATCAAGGAGAGAGTGCATCCAAACAAAAAACAGATCACAAAAATGCTAATTCCATGCACATGCGAGTGTGCCTCAGTGGTGGTCACTTCCAGTTGCTCCCGTTGCCCCGCCCCTGACGTCCCTGTGGCATCATCAATATGCTGTATAAGCTGCAGTTTCTCCTGCTCCGTTGCCAACTTGATCAGCTGCTTGTCGCACATGGTGATCGGCACATAGCTTGTGATGACATCCCCAGCCAAGGAATGGACACGCACGGCACACACATCGTAGCTACTATTCAATCTGGATGCATGCACATATTTCGCCCTGGCATGGGCAAGTCTCGTCACACAACTGAGATACGTGTCGGCCACCAGTTCGGAGACATTTCTCCGATAGTGCAGCACATAATTGAGAATCAGCCCATTAGGTTGTGCTGGCTCCGCAAAGCTTACCAGATACTCCGTTGTCTTGGGCACCCGGCACGCACTCAGCTGTGGCAACAGATCCGCACCCAGAGTGAAATTGGTGCGCTCATTTAACGTTGTGGCACTGCTGCAACCGACAGCATTGCAGGCCTGCAACTGCAGCGAGTACAAGCGATAGCGTTCCAGCTTCCGCAATTCATACAGTGTTGTATTTGGGGGCATGCGGAAATGTAGCGTCGCCTCCGTTGACTCCTTGCAGTTTGTGGGCGCAGCGAGGCTGCAGCGATACAACTCCGCCATTTCGCGAATGAAATGCTGATCGTCGGCCAGCTCCGCGCGATTGGCACAGCAATCGTAGTAGTCGAACTCCTGCGAACGCCAACGTATCCCATCCATGTCCTGCCACAGAAATGCCGGCTGATGACAATAGTTGCGCTGATCTATGTAAGCAGCATCATCCATCAGTTTGTACACGCTCAACACATACGAGTCGAACGGCTGCTCCACCTCACCCAAGAGCAGTGTGAATGTGCTGTCGGTCTTCTTTGTGAGCGATAGACTTGGTGGCTTTGGTACATCCAGCTTTGTCTGCACATAGATCATATCGCTGCGCGCATCGTGCTGTCCATCGCCGCCAAAGATGCGCAGCAGGCAGGCGTAGCGTGTGTTCGGCTCCAGTTGCTCCAACTGGTAGATGTAGTGTGTTTCATTCGATTGCAGATCGTCTACGAAGAGCAGCAGTCGCTGCCAATTGATACGCGTGCAGACAGGCGCCTCCAGTTCACTGTGTTCCACATACTCCTTGCCTGGCGGCATACTTCGATAAACCAACTCCAGTTGCACACTCATCTGCGTCTTGGGCCAACTAAAGTGCAGGGTATGTTGCGAGCGTGCCTGCAAAGAGATGATGATGAGATGAGAGAGTACTCATATCTGCATGGTGTGGACTCACCTGAATGGACAGCTGGAGCTTGGATGGACTGCAAAGCACTTCCTGGTCACTGGTCTGCAGCGAGTCCATCATCTTGTCGTGTTGCACGCGGGTTTGAAAGAGTTTAATGTTCTTGTTGCATAACTTGTTGTTGCGATCCATAAACATGCCGCCGTTGAGTAACTCCAGATTCACTTTGGGTTCCCACAAGTCCGTGAGTTGCTTGTTGTCGTAGAGGATGAAGGCGTAATGGCGATTCTCCAGTGGATCACCGTGGATGAATCGCAAGTTGCTCAGAAACTTTAGGCTGCTCAGCTGCGAGGAGCTTAAAGACACCAAAGAGAAATATATAAATATATTTATTGATTGATTGATAAAGTTGATCAATTGTTGCAATCACCGATAGATCTTGAGGTGTCCGCGAATCTCACGAATGCTGCTCAAACTGTCCTCAAGGTGCAGCTCATTGACTTCGTTGCGTATGGTGATGATGAGGCTGCCGTTCACAATCTGGCAGCCGCGCAAATCCTCCGCATCGGCCAAATTGTAAATGACAATCATGCCATTCGAATGATCCGGCGAACAGACGCTAATGCACGGCATGTTTGCAGCACAGGGCACGCAACTGGACTCCGCGTTGGCCAAGTAACCGCTGGGACAGAACGAGACGCACTCAGAGCCATACGTGAAATGGCCATGATGAGAGACGCACTCCTTGCGCGTGTAACAGCGCTGATACTGCTCCAACACATACCTGCAAACGGACTACGACTAAGTGGCAATCAATAAGAACACGCCACAAGGCCACAGGCCAGGCGTGGCTCAGCTCACTCACTTGTCCGCCGGACAGCGTTTCACGCAAACACCAGCATCGGTTAGACCACGACAAACCATACAGCCGGCAGCGGTGGCATTGTGACAACCACCCAGGCACTCCTCGTGGCAGCTTTGTACGTTCCTAAAACAAATTAATTTCAATTAAACAACAATTTATCAAACAGTTGTTCACTTTAGGGAAGCTTTACTTTAACCAGCTTGCTAAAGACTGTCAAATGAGGTAATTTCATTCGCATACCGATCAATATGGACAACATTATCATTCTCAAAGCGTTGGCATGTGAAATTGGACCAGCAATAGTTCGATGGACAACCGTTGCAGCTAGCGCGGCTTGAACAGTTGTTGGATCCAGTCATGATGTGGTTCTCGCCCGGACTCAGTGTGAGTCGATCCCAATTGATCTGCAAAGTAATTCAAAGTGTGAGTGGGCAAATCAATGCTTGCCCCCATATTACCTACTCCGTTCAGCTGGCACAATTTGTCACAGCTTCCAATGTAGACATGACCACGCTGAATGGCCACTAGTGAGGCAAACTCTACCTGAAATGGGAACATAGAGAGAATATTTTGTATGATTCATTTTCAATTACTATGTTTGCATTTAGACTTGAAGAGGTCATAAAAATTGTTAGAGGTGAAATTTGTTGTTCTCATAGTAAAAAATGACTGTTTTTATGAACAGCATTAGTAAAAAAATAGAGAAGGGTAAAAAAAAAACCAATATGCATTAACAGATGTTGATTAATGTTTCCTGCGCTTACCAGCTCAAGATCGGGCATTTTGCTGATGCCCAGGGCATAGTTAAGGAACAGTCGACGGCCGCGTATTACAGTGAGATTGGGGAACATATTGCGGATGCTGGAGAGATCGCGCACTTCTGTGAATATCATAAAGTCGGTGATTTCGCGCAGTTTGGGAAACGAGTACGCGGTATAGTTGCACATCATTTGATAAATTAGGGTGATCATCACATAGCCAGTGACCACTGTACAGTTGTCAAGCAGACTCATTTCGCTGCAGTCGTTGCGTATGTCAATGCTTGTGCACTCCTTGTGCTCGGCCAGAGGATTGGGCAGCGTTGCTGCCGGTAATAAGATGGCAGCAAGCGCCAGCAACATGTGTCCAACATAGTTTGGCAACATGTTGCTGAATTGTCTGAGATTTGTGCGTGCTTATAATTGTTGCTGTGACTGGTATGCTTTTTGTTGTTGCTGCTGCTGTTTACATCGACGTGTTTTTAACATTGCTCAGCTTTTGCACTTTTATCAGATTTGTTTATTTGTTGTAGTGCGCACAGTTATTGCATTTGCCGTTTCTTTTGCTCTTTGGCGTCGTTTTTGCGCCTAATTAGCGCATTTGCTTTGCGATCGATCCCCCCGAATTCACGATTACCCGCAATTTATGACTTTCTTACGTTAATATTTTATTTTTACTTTTGTTTTCTTGCGCACTATCTTCAACAAAAATCGTCCGAAGGGTTTCTGTTATTTTTTTTGTCGCTTTTACGCTTAGTCGTCTAAAAATGTGCACACACAACCAGAATACACATACACACGCACAAACACCGTTAAAAACAATTCTTGAAATAGTACAACAAAAAAACACAGTTGGTCGTGTTGAAAAATGCGAGATGATTTCAAGGGTTAGTCTTAAATTAATTTTATTTGATTGTTGTCTTCTGTTTTTTTTTTGTAAAATTTTTTATCTTGTAGAGTTTCACTTAATTCTGAGTTTGAGCAAAATTATTTGACATTAGTAAATATAATTTTAAATTAATAAATTTTTTCAGTGGCTCAAACTATTTTTGAATATACTATTTCATTGCATATTTATTTAATACGCACTGCTCCTAATTATCTTTGCTAAATTTAAATAGGTATTTAATTAAAAAAAAACCAAATAGAAAAGAAACCAAAAACAAAATTTGTAGTTCACGATCAGTTTTACATTTTTTTTTTTATTTTATAAGCCTACTTTTAACTGAACACTTTAAAATAAATTTTTTGAATTTGCCACAAATTATTTTCAATCTAAAATTTGGGCTGAAAGATTCATTTTAATTTAAAAATTTGTATCATTTCAGTTGGGCTGCACATTTATACCAAATCTGGAGAGGATCACTTCGGACGTCAAACTACTTATTAATATTAATATTTTATACACTACATATTTAAGTTGAGTAGACACACAACGCATAATGTAACCGTACTGACGTAAAATTAATTTCGATTATTAGTTTTGTTTAATGGAAGCAAATAATA
Organism: Drosophila melanosoma; assembly: GCA_035042045.1. Lineage (NCBI taxonomy): Eukaryota > Metazoa > Arthropoda > Insecta > Diptera > Drosophilidae > Drosophila > Drosophila melanosoma. The sequence goes on along the minus strand of JAWNLY010000183.1, from coordinate 1,802,059 downwards.
AATACAAAATTGGTATTTGAAAGTGATTGTCTCGACAAACTGCAGAGAACGGCGCGCCCAACGATCTCGACGCCTCGACGATCAATTGCCGACTGTCGACTGCCGACTGCGTGCCACTCTCAGCCAAAGGGTCTGTACTGTCGGCGTTGAGCCGGGATCGCAACGATCTCTGCAATCCATCAAATTGATTTTTCATTTAGTATTGCCCCCGCTCCGCTACACTACGCGTCGCGAATGCGGTTTCAGAATGTGCGAGGCCTTTGCGTCATCTCTCTGCCTTACGGCATTCAAAGGCAGGCCGTAAATTAATTTGAAGCGTTTGATTTGTCGTCAATGTTGTTCATGTGAACATACCCAGCAGAAGCAGTGTACTAATTTTGTGCCATTTGTTCAGCTGGGTCGGTTGCTCTTTCATAATACCGCACAGCATATGAGAACAGACATCAAATGTAATAATTTCTCTCAGTGTATGCTGTTGGTCAGCAGTCAGCGGGGCTATTATTGTAGTCGCTCTCCTTTCCTGCCAAACGAGCAGCTGATCCATCGGGTCATTGAAACAGCTGACTCCAATTAGGCATATGTTGTTAGCCTCAAAGGACACGCAGACATAAAATGCAACTGTCTCAACTGGACATCAATACTGAGAATTCCCATGCAGCCCAGCAACTGAGGCCAAAAAGCTATTAATGTTAATGGGTGAAGTGAATGATGCCAAAAAAAAGGGTTAAATGAACATGATTTTCAACTGAGTAAAACTTTTTTAAATTACATTTCATACGAGTTGTTTTGTGTGGTTCTCTTTTAAAATGTAAAATGACTTCAGTATACATATGCACATCCAGATTACTTCAGATATCGTATAACAATATATGTCTTGAAAAAAACTGGGAAAAATCATTACTGAAATGGTCAAATGTATATTGAGTATAGACATATCGAATAAAGTCACATAAATTATGAAACTAATAAATAATTCAACTATCATAATTAAAAGAAAACGCTGTTGAATGTGCACTTGAAATTAAAAAAAAATATGAAAACGAAATTAAATGTCGCACGTTGTTTTCTATGCAACGCATTATTTGTATGAAAGATCATTTTATATAATTTGTGGCCTTCTCCGTTGCTCGTGTGTCAAAGTTCAATTAATTCAATTAAATTATTTGTGTGGTTGGTCGGGTGCAGATCAACTTACTTTCAATACATACATACACAATATATAATTTAAAAACAACACACTCTTTTTTAAAAATCAAAAAATAAATATATATACGAAATTTGCATTAGTGATTCATACACGTTTTGAATTTGATGCTTAACTTAGGAAACTGCTTGTGACTACGGCCTTATTCTGGTGGCGTATTATCGTGTATCCACTCTTGAAAGTAAACCAAGCTAGTATATACGCTGGGAATGCGTAGGCCGCCACAATTGTCCGAACCAAACGACATAATGCCGATCTGCAACATGGGTTACAAACAATTAAATAGTTAATCAACATCAATCAATTGAATAGAAATCAATCAAACTAATGTATGTACCAATTTTGGGCACATACCTGTGAGAAGATGCCACTCTCCTGGATGAATAGAGGCGCACCACCAAAGCCCTGACACACATCCTTGCCCTCGCCGCCGGCACACATCCATTGGCCCTCAATTGAATTGGGTGATTCGAGGGCGCCCGTTGAGCCATAGTTGCGCAGGCACAGATCCCAGCTAGTCAGTGGCACATCCAGATGTGACATCTCCGGCTGGCGTATGCTCGACGTGGACATCTTGCCCCAGCCGGCAATCGTTGCCCGTTTGCCCACCACCAAATTGGCACGTGTCTTTTGCAAACAGATCGGCTGTGTGGCCACTGAGAAGATCCAGAACATTGAAAAAAAGATTAATTTTTAAATTTGTTCAAAATTTGGTTCACTGTGCAATGCTTAATACACGAATCACGAAGGACGAGCCTCGCAGATTCAGCGTTGATAATTTGCAACTTTGTTCCAGGCACCCATTGAAAACGGGTAGAAGGGTATACAGGGTATGGTTTTGGAAAGGGGTGTGACGGCAATTAGAAGGCAGTATCTGCGACACCATCAAATATATATTTATGTACTTGCACAGCCTTAAATTGAACTTCAAATGTGGAATATAAGCTCACAGATCAAGTCTACTAATGATGGGTGAAAATTAGGTTTGAGGGTAGCTTCTAGTCGACCACCTAAATTATTCTTACTTGGCTCGTTTTTCGTTCACGCACGCCCATTAAACATTATGAAGCCATAAAACCACCTGCAAACAAGCTGGTCAGCAATTCAGGTAACGCGTCCATTGTTTTTTCATTACTGCGAGGCTAAGGTGTTTTTTAATACTTGGTGCCCAACAATGGGGGTAATCGGCGGTAATAGCCCTTATTTGTACTGATTGCATGGATATTGACGCATCAAAATTCAATTAAAATTTCTTATTCGCTGCTGCACAGGCAAAGTTTTGTAGAATAAACAACATTTATTGGATTCGCAAGAACTTTGTGAGAGCAGCACAATCAATTTGAATAAGAAAATGTTCCATAATTGAATTTTAAATTGTAATAATACAGGTTTTGATCTAATTGGTTGGTAAATATCATAAATTAAGAATTACGAACTCAAACAAAAATTATAGCAGAATAGCAGACTAGCATAAAATGTAATTTAAAATGGTATGATTAATTAAGAATTGCTTTAATTTTAATTTATATTTCTATATAAAATCATATATTAGTTTTTATACTCTGCTATAAAGCATAAGTATATATATTTGTGCACAGCATCAATGTGTACAAATATTAAAATCGATAGCTGAATTTTCATGCTCTAAAACTAATTTTAAATATTTTCATAAATTTTGATTATTTTGTTTATTTCTGAAGCAACACAAAGTTCATAACCATTGAACTGTGTCTCAAATCGAAAACGGATATTCCAGCGACCAATGCTTTAGCTCATTACTTGCTACACTAAACACACATACACACCAAAAGTTAGTTGTTGGCCAATTAAGTTAACCCCACCAGCCCCTCCACCCCTTCCCCATGAATGGGCGATGGAAATGGCCCAACCTTAAATTAGCGACATGCAATATGAGAGACGCGGTTGACATTATTGAACTTGGGCAGCGAGTGCGACTCGAAAAATATCATAGAGCAAAACGATTTTTAATTAACGTTGACACTGCGAAGCGTAACCAGCATACAGTGCACACCGTGCACCCCTGGTCCCCTGGTCCCCTAGTCCATTAGTTGCACAGTCCTACAGTCCCCAATGCTTACCCGAGTAGTTGAGGGGGGTTTTGAGCACCAGCAGCGCAATGTCATGATGATATTGGCCTTGCTTATAGTCTGGATGCACAATCACATGACTGATGGCATGATTGACAGAGCGCGGTGCACAGAATCCAGTGCTGGCACAGTCCGGATCACTGGAGGTGTCATACTCGCCAACGCGCACCGATGACCTGCAAGGGAAAGTGATGCAGATGCAGTTGCAGTTGCAGTTCCAGTTGCATTTGCAGATGACCTTTGACACACTTACAGTCTATGGCCATCGGCCTTGGCCAAGGCACAATGAGCAGCGGTTAGGACAACCCGTCGAGCAATGATCGAACCAGCACATGGATAAGCAAATGCGCCCGTATTGATATCTAAAATTGAAGCCAAGAAAATTATTAGAATCATTATAGTTATACAAAATTGTAGTTATAAATTAAACAATCAAAAAAAATTTCATTATAAAAAATATATAACAAATATGTTTAAGCTAGAGAAATGGCTGAGATATTGCTTAATATGTAAGGGATAAATATATACTAAAACATAAACTTGTAAAAAACTATGAAAATTTGTCGACACCAAAAAAAAAATGTACATAATTATTCTTGATGGGCATTAGTAAAAGATGTCTGCTTGTTTCTCGGTTTTAAAACAATCTCTATAACACTTAAATCATTCTAGTACAGACACGAATGGATCTTACAAAACCATTTTTCGCTTTATCAACCTTTTTAGATTTTTATAACGTACCAAAAATGTTGAAACCAAATAAAATATTAATATCTGTTCTGTATATATATATATCTGTATATCTTAAATATAACAGGTATAGATCATTTTTTATAAGCAAGAAAGGCATTTCTACATCCTTTGCACGTTAATATATATATATATATATATATATATATATATATATGTATATACATTTTTTTATTTTATAATTGAACTAATAGACTTGTTAATTAATTTTTATCTATTATAATTATGTTATTTAAATGATGTGCCAAGAATTTTCTTACTCAGTTGTATTAGCCTATTATAAACTCAAATTGTTGTAAATTTAATTTGATAGTCGAGGAAAGAGGCTACTATTACTTTAAGCATTATATACTCTCTAGTTCTTAAATTCAAGCTTTAGATAATCAACTACTTACGCTTGAAACCCACACGGGCAACAAATGGATACGAGCCGAGTCCCTTGTAGAAATGACCTTGCACCAGGGATTTGCCGCACACCTGATTCTTTTCGAGCGGACTGCTGGGACAGCAAACGTAGGGCATCTCTTCGCCGCCGCCACAGTAGAGAGATTTGTCACCGTAATAACAGTTTTTGGCCACCTCGTAGATCATTGTGGTGCAGTCGTGCAACGGTGTGCATTCCGTGCCAAAGGAGCACTCCGTATTTGATGTCTGGCCCCCGATATAGGAGCGAGCAGCCACCGAGTGGCCGGTACTTGTATTCCCCTTGGACCAGGCATAAGTCGGTGAAATAATTAATTTTTCTGTGGGGAAAGTGTGTTGTATTAGTTTTATTAATTTTATAAATTACTCTCTGCAAACATTTTTATATTTTAATAGTTTATATATTTACGGGAGTTACCACTTGGTTCTAAGAAATTAATTATATTTATACAAAGGTTAAAGATTTTTTTACAATTTATGTCTGTCCGAATAGGAAAGAGGAATGGAAGAAATTACTTAAAAAGTTTTCAGTGTGTTTAAAAGACACCAAGTTAGTTTTAGATAATTTAAGAATATTCTTAAATTTTTTTTAATCGTATGATTGATTAAACGAATATATTTTGTGCTTTTAGTGTATTTAATTAGTTGGTAAAAGATTTTATTTAAGCTGCTGCTTGTAACAGTTTTCTGACAGAATCACTTATTAAAAATATTTATTAGTTAGTCGAACATTTGATATAACATTTGAAAATCCAGTGCGTATTTAAGTCGAAATTTTAACTATCCGTTTTCTTCTACCTCTTTAAATTTAGCCGCAGGTTGACCTACCAAATTCTCCATCTTCACTTCGAATGATTGCAAATATGTTGCAAATAACGAAAATAGTTGCAGATATCGAACGCATTTTTATTTAAACTGAGCCAACAGCACTTGGGCGATTTAACCAAAATAACTTTAATATATCAGTTTTGTTAGAACTGTTAACATAACTACCGCTTTTATATTACTTTCGAACCGTGCGCGTTCATAAAACTTTTTGAACTGAACGGCTCGACGTTGGACCTGCCATTAAAGATCGTGCCGCCAAATGAAAACGAAATTTTAATGGCCAGGTGCGGGGACCGCTACTCGTTTACTCTTCGCTGGTTATTAACTGATTTTAATGACAGTTTGGTTTCAGTTCGCAACCATTTCCACGTTGTCGTTTTGTTTTGTTTGTAGATAGTTTTTATTACTCTGATAGCAGATGAGTCTGTTTCATGAATGATATGTGGATCACATTTGTATATACATATATATATATATTTATATCTATATAGTCATTAGATAGTTAGTTGTTAGCGGTTTTAATGCATGCGTCTGGTTGCATTTTTTTTTTTTTGTTATATTATGCCTAACACACGTTACAGAATTGTGGTCGAGAGCATTCACATATTTCCACACATATGTAGAAACATCAGTTTATTTATAATGTGCCTAGTCTGACAGGGCGGGGCATAATGAGTAAATGATGCGACAGTTAGTTGCACTTTTTCCCGTAACTATTTATACTAATGAATGCTACAATTGATTCCCAGCCAAATAATTTATATCAATTTAATATAATAATCCGGAAAGTGCAATAATAAATATGTATTTGGAGGCTGAAAAATAACTTCTTTTAAATAAGCTTCTAGCTTTTACTCTAAGATGGCATAAAAATAAATAATTCAAATAGTTAATTAAGATTAATATTTAATTTTTTTCGAGATTTATAAATTAGAAGTGTATGATTAAAATTTGCTTACCATGTATTTATTCGTCATATTGATAACTTTTAATTATTTTATTATAATCTATAAAACGTTTTTTAGTTAAACAAATTTGAACACATTTTACAGAGCACATTCCAATTCCAGTTAGCCGAAGCTTTCTTCTGGCCACGAGTACGAAGTTATTTAAGTTAATTTTACTTATTTTATAAACGTGTGTATGTATGCATATTTATTATAAAAAAATATGTGGTATGAGATCATTTTGATTTGATAAGCGGCCGAGTGACCAGAGCGACGGTTCCACTTTTTTAAACATGAAAACAAGCGCGACAAAATGCACATTAAATTGTTTTAATGTTTTATTGCACATATATATTTATATGGAAATGTGCGTATGCTTGTACTAAGCTCATTCGTTTTCTTTTTTTTTATTTAATGGTAAATTTAACTTTCATTGTGATTAACATCATTTATCGCACTTTTACAGAAATAGATAAAAAATGGTGCATATAATTTACGCATTTCTTGACCAGACAATTTGTTCAATTTGCTTCATCGGCGTGGCCAAGAAATAATTTTTCTTCAAGTTCGACTCCCAACTGATCCAGAGAATCGTTGTAATCACTACCAACGGATAAGTTGGAGCCACAGCTTACATAGATGTTGCTCCACTCGCTGTCACTCGATCCGCCCGTATGGTTCTCCAGCGAGGTGTGCGAACCGGAATGATTGTCGTAGGTCGAGTCGGGTTCAGCGTGCATCGGCATTGGATAGTTGAGCATCACCTGGCGGAACACGTCGAAACGATCAAGCAACTGGATGTCCACCTGCTCGATCCCTCCATCATCATCAAGCAGCGTTTCCAGCAACGAATAAATAAATATGTGATTGGCATTGTGGCAGTCAGGTAAGAGATCCACCTTCTGATTAGGACACATGCCAGTACCCATGTACAAATATCGTAAGCTTAGCCCAGTAATAAAAATTGAAATTTGGAAAATTTTAAATTTATTAAATTTATTAAATCAAACACAAAAAAGTAAACTATGTATAATAATTGTCCAATTCATTCCATTTCTAAAGCATAAAGCAATGCCTACCAACTTTTCAACAAAACAAATAATCAGGCCAATTGAAAAATGAGGAAGTTAAACAGTTACTGTACCGCGACAGCGCTTCTACAAATGCATTGGTATTTTAATATGAATATAAACCAGATGGTATCTACATAGATGTATATTGTTGACAATTACTAAATACACACACATTTTATTTTATTATTTATTTTGAATATCCTTCTTCTGTATCTAACATCTGCTAGTTGACCATCTAATAGTTAGCCAACTATTTAAAATACATACATCAAAAACCAAAGTACAATTAACAGTTAAATGTCATCCATTTTAATGACATATATTTGTGCCTAAATTGCCAGAAAATTGTCGAAATGAACAAAATTAAAGAGCATAACCAGTTTAGTGAATACTCTTTTTACTTTATTGAAATAGAAAATGTAATCGAATGTTGAAGCATTTATATATAAACATAATTTTAATTAAGATGTTTAAATTGTAACAAAAAAATAACTAAAACAAACTCAAACAGCGGACCATGACTTTAAAACATTAGTACAGAAAAAATACACACATTGTGAATTAAAAAAGAACATGTAAAAAACTACTTTTGTATATATTGGTTTTTAGACATTTAAAAATACAGTTATGGGGCAATGATCGCTGCCCAGGCATTGGCTGCGCATCACATTGTCCACAATACGTGTAACAAAACGCTCCGAGACAATGCAGTAATCCAAACGCCAGCCAACGTTTCGGGCCCGAGAATTGGACATATACGTCCAAAAGGTGTAGGCACCAGTGCGATCGGGATACAATTGCCGGAAGGTATCTACAAAGCCAAGGGACAGCAACTCAGTCATCTTATCGCGCTCCTCTTTAGTGAAGCCAGCGTTACGTGTATTCGACTTTGGGTTGGCCAAATCAATCTCCAAATGTGAGACGTTCATGTCGCCACAGATGACGACCGGCTTGAGTGCATCTAATTTTTGTATATACGCCTGGAATTGCTTTTCCCAGCGCATGCGCATCTCCAAGTTAACCAGCTTGCGACCCGAATTCGGCACATAAACATTGATCAAAAAGAATTTCTCATACTCGGCGGTGATCATGCGACCCACATCATCAAACTCCTGGTTGCCAATGCCATACTCCACATTTATGGGCATTATCTTGCTGTAAATTGCAACGCCAGCATAACCGCCGGGCATGCAGAGCCAATACGGATGGTATCCGGCCAGGCGTGTAATCTCATCGGGTAGCTGATCGTTGGCACACTTAGTTTCCTGCAAGTGATAAATCATATTAAGTAAATGCATGTATATCACTTTATAATATTATAAAAAAATATATATATACATAAGTTAAAGCTCTATTGGGCTACAAATAATTTATATATTACAATTCTAGCTAGAATACCTGCAAACAAAATATGTCCGGTTCCTCAACTCCTACAAACTTTAGACCATCCTTCTTTAGCCAGGCACGCAGGCCAGCCACATTCCAGCTGGAAATTTTCAAATTGAATGTCTTGTCTGTTGGCGACGTGAAAAGACTTTTATCATAGCTGCCGGCAGAATCCGCCTTTTGTGTTGTTGGTTTTTTGGTTTTAGACACTGGAAAACAAAAGTTGAGCACATTTTGCAAACTTTTCAATACCATACCGCCACAGCCGGGCTCCACCAACATACTTTTCGAGCCATCAGCTGCGTCGGCTGCAATGGCATCAGCATCCTCTTCGATGATTGCAGCTTGACGCTTGCGACCGCGTACTGTAAGGGATGATGAGTGAAATTCCATTTAATTGTTAATAGTTTCTCTCTGTGCCACAAACCTGGTTTGCTCTCTGGCGCTGACTTTGGCACGTTTAGTTCCTCATCCATTTCCTCATTGACACGCTTCTGGCCACGTTTCCTGCTGGTGCTAGGTGCTGGGACTTCAATCATCTCTATCGGTGATGGCTCAACACTTGCCGCTTTCCTGGCCCGTTTCTTGACGGGCACCTCTGAGTTCTCATTGTTGGTTTGCGCTGGCTTTGCACGCTTATTGTTCGCTAGCTGGTCTTCAGCTTTTGGATCCTCCTCAGTCTGTAGAGCCGCAGTAATTTTTGTGGCGGCTAGACGCTTAGTTGCGCGTGAACGTTTTGTTGTGGCTGCTGCTGTATCTGTTGTTGCTGTTATTGGTGGAGAATCTGACTCGGCAATTTTGGCTTTGCTTTTGGTGGATGTCTCAGACACTTCTTTTTTGGTACGCCTGGCCTTTGGGGGCTCAGTCGATTCAGTCGCATCATTCTGTTCTGTATCCGTCTTTTTCCGTCCGCGCGCTTTGGATGTCGACTCCTTGATTGGTGCGTCAGTGTCCTCATCCTTAAGGGATGTTTTCTCCCTCTTGGTGCGTCCCTTACTTAGTTCAGTCTCCTCAGGGGCAGGAGTTTTTTCTTTTTTGGCGCGAGACTTTGTGACTTTCGTTTTAGGTGGTTCCGCCTCATTGACCTCAGTAGTCGGTCTGCGGGAGCGCGCCCTCGGCTTAGGTGGCTCTGCGACCTCCACCACGATTTCATCTTTTTCAGTGTCTTTCTTTTTGCCCCGCGACGCAGTCTTCTTTACAACAACTTCAGTCTCGTTCGCCTCTGCATCGTTCGCTTCGCCAGCAGCCGTGGCAGCTGCCAATTTCTTGCCGCGCGCTTTGCTTTTAGGTGGCTGTTTGATAGCGTCCGCGACATCACCGTTTCCCGCAGTCTCATTTGTAGACGACGCATCATTGCCATTTGTTGCAAGCAACTCTGACGCCGTAGCCTTTTTTGCAACTTTAGCGCGTGGCATAATTCACAATACTGTATAAATTGACTATTCTAATAAGTCACAAAAAACAAAACTTCACCCTAAAATGATCTTGCTTTTTGCTACTTTCTAAAATGTTTCAAATGCCAATGCCAACCAAAAAATAAAGAAGACAAGACAACCGACCATTAGCTCTGCGCGGGCAATGGCAATGCCATCACAAGCCGGCACCATTACTGAACCGCGTGAAGTTGGCAAAAAAAAAAAACAATCGTAAATTCACTCGATATTTTTGAGTTGTGCAAAATTTTACAATTTGAATTTATTAAAAAACGAGCGGTATCCGTCTTGATCATATATTGTTTCAATTTTGCAGCTTAATTCATTAGTGCTTCATATAAAATTCTTGGATATTTAAATGACTATTCTTAAAATTATTATTTACTTTATTGTTGTAATAGAAAAAGATTGATAACACCTTCCACTTATAATAAATTACATATTTCGCATCAAAGCAGGCGTCTACCTTTAAAAAGCTTGTCAAAATTATCATAAGAGTTGAGAGCTGCATACCCGACCCTGAATAAATATTCATATATATGCGCGAAATCGATTGGAATTTAAATCGATAACGAAAAGCCAACTACAGATGACATCGATTGTTTCTTCGATTGTCTTTTGGACAATACCCGCTGCATCTTTTATTTAAGTTTTATCATATAAACAATTCGTTTTGGAAATAATTTTTAGTGTTTTTTGTTTAGTGAGTATATAAATTGAAGAACGCTTAGCAACATTTAACGACAAGACGCACAACTAAGTACAAAACGTTAAGAAAAATCGCATCAGTCACCAACGAAACCGCATCTCGTAAAAATGCCAAGTGAAATAATTACACTGCAGCTGGGCCAATGCGGCAATCAAAGTAAGTACAATTTGTGCTTCTGAGTCACAGAATACTCTTATTTTTAACACATATATCTTTAGTTGGGTTTGAGTTTTGGAAGCGGCTGTGCCTGGAACATGGCATCTCACCGAACGGCGTGCTCGAAGACTTTGCAACTGATAGCAATGATCGAAAGGATGTGTTCTTTTATCAGGCGGATGATGATCACTATATACCACGCGCAGTCTTGCTAGATTTGGAGCCCCGTGTTATAAACACTATTATGTCATCTGCTTACTCCAAAGTAAGTAGGCTTCCAACGAAAATTTGTTGGACGTTCTTTAATTGCATTTCTAATACATTTTAATTCAGCTTTACAATCCTGAGAACGTATATCTGTCCAAGCATGGCGGCGGTGCAGGCAACAATTGGGCATCCGGTTACGGTCAGGGCGACAAATTGCAGGAGGAGATTTTTGACATAATCGACCGCGAGGCAGACGGAAGCGATTCGCTTGAAGGATTTGTTCTCTGTCATTCCATTGCTGGCGGTACTGGTTCGGGTATGGGTTCATTCCTAATGGAACGCCTGGCAGATCGCTATCCCAAGAAACTCATCCAAACGTACAGCGTGTTCCCAAATCAAGACGAAATTAGCGATGTTGTTGTTCAACCATACAACTCAATGTTAACCCTTCGTCGCCTGACCAGCGCTGCGGACATCGTCGTAGTACTGGACAATACGGCTCTTAATCGCATTGCCTGCGATCGTTTGCACATACAAAATCCAACCTTTACACAGATCAATACTCTAGTCTCGACCATCATGAGTGTGAGCACGACGACGCTGCGTTATCCATCGTACATGAACAATAATCTCATTGGTCTCACGGCACCGTTAATACCAACGCCCCAACTACACTTCCTGATGACTGGCTACACACCTCTGGCCAGCGACGCGAATCTCAGTAACACCGTAAGTTAATTTTAAATGATTAATTATTAATATTGCTATTAACATATTAAGTAACAAATAACAATTTATTACATGACTGCACTTGATTTTATAGTTATCATTTTGAATTGCACATAAAAAACAATTCTATTTCAGAATTGAAATATTTAATCTTTCTTAATCTACATCTATTAAATTTTTTCATTTTATTTAATTTTATAAAATTCATAAAACAATTATTGTAGCATAATCCCTTGTCTTCGCATCAGACCGTTAACGTGCGCAAGACCACAGTGCTGGACGTGATGCGGCGTTTGTTGCAACCGAAGAACATGATGGTTTCCACCGGCCCCGACAAAAGCAATCATCATTGCTACATCTCGATATTGAACATCATACAGGGCGAGGTAGATCCGACGCAGGTGCACAAATCACTGCAGCGCATACGGGAGCGTAAATTGGCACAGTTTATACCGTGGGGGCCGACATCCATACAGGTGGCGCTCTCACGCTCCTCGCCGTACGTGCAGAGCGGCCATCGTGTCTCGGGCTTAATGCTGGCCAATCACACGAGCATTTGCTCGCTCTTTGAGCGCACCTTGAACCAATATGACAAGCTGCGAAAGCGTGGGGCATTCCTGGATCAATTTCGACGCGAGGATATCTTCAAGGATGATCTGAGCGAACTGGACGAGTCCCGAGAAATCGTTGATGGTCTCGTGCAGGAGTACGAAGCGGCCACGCGCATGAACTATTTGGAGTTCTCGGCAAACAAGCGGGATCCCAAAGTGGACGGCGATCCACGATCTGAAGAATCAAAATCGACGAATAGCGTCGTTTTTTAAGCCGAATATCTATTACATGTGCCATACGCGTACCGTGATCAAAGTATTCTTCACTTGCTCGAATATAGATTTATATATATGTGTGTGTATGTAATTATTTAAAAGTTGACGCGCAAGGATTCAAAATCCTTTAAGTATTTAATAAGCATACTTTGTTTTAACCACCTACATACAAATTACACGTATATATATATTGTTAAAAGTAAGAACTTTTATGTTTGCACATTTTATCATTTTATGGTAATTAAAATGTGCACAAAAAATAAACAGAAATCGCTTTTACCAGAAACATCCATATTTATGGATAGTTGGGCTTAATGTTCTAAAAAGAAAAAGTTATTTTAAATGGGTTGTTAACTTATCGACAACTTGTGGTGGCTGGTCGATAAGTAGTTCAAACATTGCACATGCGAATGTCATCAGCTGTTCTTGCTATAAATCATTTGCGATTGCAATTTAATTTAAATGCATCATGAGTCGTCGATCGCCATTTTGATTTTACGGTAGACGCATCCATGTTCTTAGATGCACAATTCTATAATAAGCTTTTTCTAAGTGAAAAAGTCTTCAGTATAATAACATTTTAAACAAATGGTGAAATTGCATTTGTAGATGCGTACACTTGTGAATGTTGGAGCATCTTCCATTTGTTGGCAAACAATTTTGAAACAGCTTCAATGGAGCCAAATGCACCTGTTAAGAATGCAAGCACAGAGCTACCAGCAAAGATCTCCACACTCGCATTGCTCGACCTGGAAACGTCGAATTTGCCAGAGTTTAACTGTAATCGAGTTAGCATCACCGAACTTTGCATCTACGCATTCGATCCTGCTGTTTTAAAAGGTAATGCAGGAACGCGGGAACAGCTACAAACCCTCGGCAGGATTTTGTCACCTACCCCCACGAATAGAGTGCCGGAGCCGCCAAGAGTAATGCACAAGCTAAATTTGCTATTTCAACCGTCAATGATGGTGCATCCGGAGGCAGAGAGAATCACAGGTTAAATAAAACTAAAATAAAACATTTACGTAAATTTGCAAATTATTTCTTATGATTATTTTGGTTTTGACAGGCTTAAATAACTACATACTGGAACGGGAATCAAAGCTGGACGAAAATGCGGCACATATTATACTGAGATTCCTGGAGCATTTGCGCCCGCCAGTTTGCCTGGTAGCTCATAATGGTTGGGCGTTTGATTTTCCTATTGTAAAGCATGTGTTTGTGAAATTAAAGATGACATTGCCATCATCCATGCTGTGTGTAGACTCGTTGCGGGCCTTTATGGAAATCGACGATAAACTATCCGTAAAAGATAATGATTTACCGCCTGAACTGAATATTGAACGGAAGCAGATATCGGAGTCAAACACAAACTGGCAGGCAGTTAATGAAACAACACCGAAGCGACCAACTCTAACGAGTGGAGATGCTAATCTTAAGCGTAAGATCTTAAACGATAAAGATAGCGATAATGATGAAGGCACAATTTGTTCAGATACCAAGCGTATTTCCGGAGACTTACGCGCACGCCGACAACTATTCACTGGCCTGAAATGTGCGCAAACTAAACGTTTTCCACCACGCGGACGGTATAGATTAGCCCATCTATATGAACGCACATTCGAGGAGCCGGCAATATATGGTCATCAAGCCGAAGGGGATGTAGTAATGCTCACAAAACTCATACAACACTATGGTGTTGATTTTATTGCCTTTGCCGAGGAGCAAGCCATTCCATTCGAAGATGTTGTACCACTTGGTGTTAAGTCTTCAAAGTAATATTATTTTTTATCTATGATACACGTTTGCAAGCCATTCCATTCGAAGATGTTGTACCACTTGGTGCCAAGTCTTCAAAGTAATATTATTTTTTATCTATGATACACGTTTGCAAGCCATTCCATTCACTACCACTTGTGTCACTTGTCCTACTTAGTGTTTTTCAATGTAGTTTAAATTTTAAATGTACATCACTTGCATGATATTTATAAAATGTTAATATTTTAATATAATGCAATATATTTTTATATGTGATCATTTTTATATTATATAAAATTAAATTGTTTTCAATAAACATTTATGGAACCCAAGAATTTTAATAGCTCTTATTTTTATAATCACACAAACTGAGTAATAACGGAAGCTTATTGAAAAAGAATAACCGATTTTTTGGCCTTTCAGAATCGTTTTTAAATTCAGTTTGTTTATCCCAGTTTGTTATGCTGTGCGAACAGCCCATTAGTAACGTATTTTATCTAAAGTGATTTATAGATTGGATAAAATTAGAAAAATGTGCCAATCTCATAAACTATCGATTAAATACTATTTGTAAATATAAATATATCGATAGGCATATATTCATTGTATGCTCGATACTTTGCACATTCTCAATTCGATAAGTCAAGGGAAAGTTCTCTCAAATCAGCTGTTCCCAAACAAAGAATCAGAACAATTTACGTTGCAAAAAACGACGCAGATAAAACGAACAAAGATCAAAATACAATAAGTGGGAATAATATCACAAGCAGATAGGAACATAAGTTAACACCTAGGACACTTTATAAAAAGCACTGACAATATCAGAAATCAGTGAATTATGAATTTATCCTTCGCTGGCTGCGGTTTCCTCGGCATTTATCATGTCGGTGTGGCCGTCTGTTTTAAGAATTATGCGCCGCATCTATTGTTAGAGAAAATAGGTGGGGCATCGGCTGGCTCACTAGCTGCTTGCTGTCTGCTCTGCGATTTGCCGCTGGGCAGCATGACATCAGACTTCTTTCGGGTGGTGAACGAAGCGCGACGTCACTCGCTGGGACCCTTTAGTCCCTCGTTCAACATACAGACCTGCCTGCTCGAGGGTCTTCAAAAGCATTTGCCTGAGGATGCCCACAAGCGTGTCAATGGACGCCTGCACATATCGCTGACGAGCGTCTTCGATGGCCAGAACGTAATCATATCGGAGTTTGAGTCGCGTGAAGAGGTACTCCAAGCGCTACTCTGCGCCTGCTTCATACCTGGCTTCTCTGGCATTTTGCCGCCCCGTTTTCGTGGAGTGCGGTATATGGACGGCGCCTTTTCGAATAATCTACCGATTCTGGACGAGAACACGATCACGGTTAGTCCCTTCTGTGGCGAAAGTGATATTTGTCCGCGCGACCAAAGCTCGCAGTTGTTTCACTTTAATTGGGCCAACACAAGCATTGAGATTTCGCGTCAAAATGTCAACAGATTTGTGCGCATTCTCTTCCCGCCACGACCCGAGTTCCTCTCCAAATTCTGCCAGCAGGGCTTCGATGATGCACTGCAATTTCTACATCGCAATAACCTAATCAACTGCAGACGATGCGTTGCTGTTCAGTCAACATTTGTCGTATCGGAAGCAATAGCGCAGCCACCAGAATTCGATCCAGAGTGCCGTGAGTGTAAAAAGCATAGAAAGGTATGTATAGCAATAAATATACAACTTGATAATTCCTCAAATTGTATATGTATTATTCATATGTGTATTATATTATATATATATTTGTTTACAAACTTTTTTATGATTTCTTTTTAATTTAATTGACCTGTTTACGATTCTGGGAATGCAATAATTTTCTTGAATTTTATGCAGGACGCTTTAAGTTCAAATATGCCACAGACAGTCCTCGATGTTATACAGGACTACATTGAGCAGGCAAACAAGGGCTTAGCCAACTGGATCTTCAGGCATCGTGGCATTAAATTGCTCTCGCTGCCAGCAACAGTTCCCATGGACTTTTTGCTGGCTACCGTATACAAAATCACCAGCCTAACGCCTAAACTGACAAAGCAAATGCGACATTTGGTGGCCCAATTTAATACTGCCATTCAAATGCGACTTTTTAGTAAATTTACGCTCTATGATGCGCCTCATTTTGATGCCACAGGCCTGCTGCACTCAAATCGCTTATATGGGCCGCGTGTGTCGATACTCGTTGATGAGTGGTGAGTGAGTCCTTTATATTTTTGTTAACTGATTCTTATCAATTATACATTTTATATTTATTATTTATTTATTTACAGCGGCGCCTCACCACTGAATGTAGATGTTGATAACTTCGAGCATGTTCTGAAAATGAGCACTCATAATGACGCATTATATGCTTACTACTACACCGATAATAGCACCAATCAGGTCAAAGTGACCGAAATTTTTGATTATGATGAAATGACGGAACACGGTGAACTGGGTACTGATTTGCAGCTATATGAAGGCTCAGTCGAGAATCATCCGAATCCTCGCCAGCCACATTCCCACAATGCAGTCGTCAGCGAATGGAATGGCGTCGAATCAGGTCAGTACACATGGTCATTGTAGTTCACCGGATCATGAGATCATATTAAATCCGTTTAGTTGCATACAAAATCACCAAGCCATTTCTTACAGTACAATTAATGCCAACCACACCCGAATTACACGATGTCGCATTTTAAACCATTCCAACTCGCACTCACACATCTACGAAATGGCACAATCATAATCGATTAAACAAGAGTTCATATCATTTGTCAGGTATATTTGGCACATTTTCATTTCAATAGCTTCGAATAGTTTTTGGATTCATCTGATTTTCTTTTATTATTTTCATAACATAATCAAGTATCTTTATGATCTTTAATAATATTTCTGTTTTACAGACTTTTTCATAGACGCTCACACGCCAAATTCAACAGAATCGTCTTTATCGAGAGCTCCAGAGTCACCGTACTTCAACACCTTTAACATCGAACGCAATTCGGCAGAATTTAATAATACATCGACCGATCAACATTCCACCAGAACGTCGACCTATAACAACGATTTGTGTATAGAAATTGAATGAGAGATATCCACATGACACTCAAATTCGAATTTGTAATGTAACATTTCCAAAGCGGCTCCTAGCCAAGCGAAGAGCCTTGTAGCTTTCCGTTAGCTTTTAAGACTTATATAATCTTAGTACGAAATCATATATATGTATGTATATCCGTAACTTTACTTTACATACTATCTTGGCATCCTCAATTGTTGTGTTGCAGCGTGCATATCATTAAACGTGGCTTTATTCTGCTCATGTATTTAAAGCGTTGTATCAAATCTATGTTGAATGTCTCCTAAATATACCAAATAAACAAAAATACCCTTTTTTTTACTAACTTAAAAGAATAGGTCATGCTAAAGTAATTTTCTCTCTTACATTATGTTTTACAGATTAATGTGACTTCTGTTGAGTTAACCTCATATATTGCCATAATGCGCGCTAGCAAATGCAAGTATGCTTAAAACTATATAGGCTGACGTTATCAGTGCGAAACTATAAGAGTAATCTGGCACTGCATGGCCTCATCACTATCTTCAACTCCCAGTCTATATATGTTCTCTAAGGCTTAGCTGATCTGTACTACTTATTATTTGATTATAAGTATGTTCATGTATATATGCCGCAGAACGAAATCAAGAATGAAAAAATAACGAACGGCACGACGGAGATACCCTAAAATCAAGTCAATATGCCCACGATATATACTTCAAAAATATAAAAACAATTACATAATAAATATAAAGATTTTCGATTTAAAGCCAAATTTGAATTAAAATGATCAAATTTGAGGATGCTGTACCAACAAAAACTGTATAAATCTAATTCTTGGATGCGATGCTTTTAGCTTGAATTTACTGTACTCATTAACAATATACATTGATTTTGGTTGAATTATAATTATATTATTAAACATGTTACAAATAAAAGTTGACTTTGTTAATTATATAAATTAATGATGACATGCGATAAAATGTGTCAGTTCCCGCGCCTTTCAATCGCATTGAATAATCGAACATGTAATGCAATATGTTTTATAATATAATAATTTACATATTTATATAATTCAGAGACTAAAATATACTTTATATACCTAGTACTATATAAATTAAAGGTAAATAAATTACATTAACGTCTTCTAAGTCCGGCGGTATCTCTATATATTGTGTATATAAGTGCAGATTCACAGATATAGAAACAAATTCTTGCGCTTTGTTTTAATTATTACGTTTTGATAATTAACATAATTGCTTTATTCATTGTTGTATTTATAAATATAATGAGAATTGTTTTATATTTTAAAAGCTTTCAAAAGACTTGTTAAATAGGCATATGCACGAAATTAACTGTACAATATAAAAAGAGGCTTAACGAACAAAACTTAAAGCCTATAATTTTGCTTTATACAAGGTAAATTGTAATTTTTAGCTTATTTACGTGAAGTTGCCTGAAATACCGGCACTTATACAATGTGCGGCAATTTTTTCTTTTACTTATATATAGCATATTTCATAACTTGTTGCTTTATATTACTTGTACAAACGTTTACCTAATAATGTTAACTAATGTATATCATTTATATATCCGTAAGTGCTTCTGATTCTGTATTTGTGTGTGTGTGTGTGTGTGTTAGTGTATGTGTGTCTGTTTTGACACAGACACCACAGCACAGCTTAAAACGAACCTAATCTAAATGTATATACAATTGCTCCTGATAACGCTTACTCTTTAGTCCTCTCACGTCTGAGTGCGTCGCTCGTATTCGCTGCGTCTGTAATCAGCGGGATAGTCGCGCGGCATGACCGGATAGCCACGTGGCTCATTGCGATAACCTGGCGGCGGTGGCGGCAATCCGGCAATGCCATTCGGCACATAGTAATTGGGCGGCAGGTAGTGGCTCGAGTAGGCGGCGTGCGACGGCAGGACGGAAGAGTATCTGCATGAGAAAAATCATTACATTTTTATAAATCACGAAAAATGAACCAGATAACGAATGAATGAGAATAGTACAATCGCACCAGACCGACAGCGAAATGCTCTCGTCCCAATTTAGTAAGTAGTAAATTAACAACTCAAAGAGATTTAGTTTTATTTGTTATTGACGACAACATTAATTATAAATTTAAAAAGATCGGATCGTTCAAGTCTTAAACAAATTGCTAATCAGTAAGTAATTTCAATTAAATTAAAAAATCAGTCCAATTCTAACTAATTATTATTTATATGTATTTATTGACATGATGAATTTGTTGCTTTCAACTCACCTGCGCTTGTCTGGTCGCCGTTCGCGATCGCGCTCGCGATGATCCCGATGATAACCACCGCCGGGAGCACCGCCGCTTCCTCCACTGCGCTGATAAACCACCGTTTCATATCGTTCGCGCTTGTAATCAAAGTTGTACCTGCACAAAATTAGAAAAAAATGTTTATCAGCTAAATATTCAAACGTGCAGCATTTTGCTGCATTGTGCTGCACATACCGATCACGTGAATGCCAGCGGTCCATCTCTGCCGGGTAGTTGGAGCCAACGGGTGGCGGCTCGAAGCGGCGACTGCTTGAAGGCGAGTTAAGACCCGACCGCCGTGAGCTGCCGCCCTCATAGCCGATGGACGCACCACCGCCGCTGGCATAGTAATCATCGGCTCTGTTATGCTTCTTGCGCTGATCGTCGTGGCTTCCATGGCGTGACGAGGCGGTTGCCGGATCCATGTTGAGGCGCTTGAACGACATCGACTTGAGGTTGTCGCTGATACCAGCACTGTTCATGGGCGTACTACCGATGCTGCCTCCTTCCGCATCGTCTTCTTCGCGTTTTCTTTTTATCGGCGAATCGTTGGCAAAGCGGCGAGCTGACTTTTCCTCGGCAAGAGCACCGGAGGAATATCGTCCCTGCCGCTCCTTATCCTTGTCCTTTTTCTTCTTTCGGCCGCGCTCCTTCTCCTTTTCAATGGTGGCTCCATTTTCGGTACGTGATTTCTTTGATTTGGCGCCATCTGAGGTTGCCCCATCCTTCGAACCATCTGCTTGCGTCTGCTGCTTGAGCGCGTTCTTATAGATCTTGAACAGTCGCTTGGCATCCAATTCTGTAAATTTTGACACAAAGTACCACAGATTGCTGCGCCACTCCTTCTTCTCGGTCTCCCCATATGGCTGCAGACACACATCAATCTGTCGCCCGATCTGGAACAGACAGTCCCGTGTATGTTGCAATTGATCCTGATCTGACAAACTAACATCGGGCTGATCAAGTGCCTTCAGCGCTTTCTTCACCGGTCGCATCTTCTCCTTGCATTCGTTGAAAATGCTGGGATCCAGATCGCCCAGCACTTCCAGAGCTCTGGGCTCGTTGTTTGCCGTAAAATGCATAGGCTTGTTGCCATTGTTGTCGGACGCACTTGTTTTCTTGCTGCGTCCTTTGGATTTTTTCTTTTTCTGTTGTGTGCTAGCATGCTCCGCGGCCGCAGATGTCGCAATGGGAGAGGCAAGAATGCTGCTGCCATCTGCCGTTTGCTTGACTGTGTTATCCCCCGGCAGCGAGGAGGTGCCCTCCTGCTCGGCAGCAGCCTCTTTGCTCTCCGGCGTGCTGACAGCTGTTGTGCTCGAGTTGAGATTGGGTTTCTGCTTGCGCGGTCGTCGCTGACGTCGCTTCTCGCCTTTCGTCAGTTCCACATTCTTCTTGATGATCTTCAGCAGGTACTCGGCTCGGGATTGCAAGTGCTTCGCCTGGGGCTTCCGCGTATCGTTGAGCAATATCTTTTCGCTGAGCTTAAGGGTCGGATCTAGCTTCATTTGTTCCCAGGAGCCAATGCCGTATTGATAAATGCCACGCAGCAAGTGGGTATCCTCATCGGCGCCCCACTCCACATCGAAGTTGGCGGAACGTGTCTTAATGTTGAACGTCCACTGCTGTCGCTCGTGCGCAGAGCTCGGCAAGAGCTCATTGAGCGGCTGCAGCTCCTCCTCGCAGGCGAGCAGCGTTTTCGCATTGAACGACACGCCGCCCAGCTTCACAGAGTATGTGGCGCGTGTGCGTCGTTGTTTATTGTTGTTGCCCGACTGCTGCTCCTCGTCCTTGACAGTCTTGATCTCTTCCTCCTTGTGCTCGTCCAGAAACTGCACACAACGATCATGTAACATCTCGCCAATGCGCTTCAATTCGGCCAGCGGTTTCTCCTGCAGCTCCGCATCGCAAGCAATCGCCTCCAGTCGCAGCAGCGGCGCCGGAAACTTCTTATAGCTTCGTATAAAGCGCCGCAGCTCGGCATCGGTGAATCCATTGATTTTCTCTTTCATTGCGGGACGGCCGCGTTTGCGCTGCCTACCGTCGTCGCCGCCGGCGCCGCTAGCATCGGAGCCCAACTCATAATCCGAATCGGCCGAATCGTCGCCCTGCTGCTTAGAGCGTGCACCGCTCTTAAGTGTGCCCCGTTTGCCGGTATCGTTTTTATTGGCCGCTGCGGTTTTGCGGCGCGGCGGCAGGTACAAATCTTCCATTTCCTTGGCACGCTCCTCATTTTCGATGACCTTGCGGAAGCCCTCAGGTATAATGTCGTCCCAATCCTTGCTGTCATCCTCCTCATCAGCTCCCTGCTGATCCTTACCCGCCGTTTCGCTAGGCTCGTCCTCCTGGAATGCAGCAATACTAGCTACCTTAAACGCGGAGAGCAGATCATCCCCGGGCATTTCGGGATCTTCGTTGCGGGTCTCGGCGCGTCGCAGTATTTCATCGATATCGCAAACAAGCTCCTCCTCATGCTCCTGCTCGTCCTTAAACAGCTCTTCGGCCCCAAATTTGAGAATGGCCGACAAATCGTCTTTGTTGAAGGGATTTGAATTGGAGGAATGACCATTGCCGCTCTTATCCAGCACCGTACGCCCCGTGGTATCCATGCGTTGTATAACCAAATGATCGAGCACCATCTTTTGTTTGGCCCGCTCCACTATCTGCTCCTCGACGGAGCGTGCAGTGACCAGACGATATATGTTCACCTGATTCTTTTGGCCAATGCGATGGGCACGCGCCTGCGCCTGCAAATCATTCTGTGGATTCCAATCTGAATCAAATATAATGACCGTATCAGCTGTGGCCAAATTAATGCCCAGACCCCCAGCCCGTGTCGACAACAGAAAGCAAAAATCCTGACTTCCCTCAGCATTGAAATGATCCAGTGCCTGCCGTCGCATCTCACCCTTTATGCTGCCATCCAGGCGCTGGAACGAAAAGTGCCTCTTCTGCAGATAATCAGCGAGCACGTCCAACATGCGAACCATCTGGGAAAAGATGAGCACGCGATGGCCCGTGTCCTTCAGCTTGCACAAGAGCTTGTCCAATAGCACCAGCTTGCCGGAGCCCTTAAGCAGAGTCTGAAGCGCCTCGTCCTGCTGCAGGCCGAACAGCTCAAACTCTGAGGGTCGAATGAGCGCAGCATGATTGCAGCATTTTTTCAGCTCGATGACAATGTTAAGGAAGGTGGAGGTAGAGCCTCGTTTACCTTTGCGTAAGGCATCAAAATTTTTGGTCAGAATCCATTTGTAATACTGCTTCTGCAGCGATGTCATCTCCACGCGAAGTATCTGCTCCACCTTGGCGGGCAGCGATTTCTCCACGTCCTTCTTCACACGCCGCAGTATATACGGCTCGAGCTGTTGATGGAGACGCGTATAGCCCTTATCCTCCGCATTGCCATGCTGCAGCTCAAAGTTCTCCCACGTATCGAATTTGGCGGGCATAATGAAGTGCAGCAGCGCCCACAGCTCCTTGAGCGAATTTTGCAGAGGTGTGCCAGTAATGAGCAGTCGATGATTTGTCTCGAACTCCTTGAGCGACTTGTACAACAGCGAGTCATCGTTCTTCAGGCGATGCGCCTCATCCACCAGCAATGCCGCCCACTGGAGCGTTCCCAAATATTGCTTGTCCTTCAGCACAATCTCATATGTGGTTAGTATACAATTGAATTTCAGTCTTTTCGAGCCCTCAAACTGCCATTCGTACTGATGAATGAGCTCACGTGACTTCACATCGCCCAGGTAGGTGACAACATTCATGTCGGGCGCCCACAAATCAAACTCGCGCTGCCAGGCGGTCATTGTACTGAGCGGAACCACACATAAAAATGGACCGTACAAGTGATGGATCTTGAATAGCGAATAGAGAAAGCAAATTGTTTGGATGGTCTTGCCCAGACCCATTTCGTCTGCCAATATGACCGAGTTCTCCTTGCTCCACGAATGCAGCAGCCAGTTGAGACCATCCATTTGATAGTCTCGGAGCGTAAGACCCTCTGACAGGAATTCCGGCTGTAATTTTATGCGTGAAAATTTAGGACGATATTTGATCACTCGACAGTGTCGCGATGGTGTCCACTTGGAGTTCTCCCGCTCGGTGAATTGTTCCACGCAGCGTTGCCATTTCCGCAGCACGAGTGTCGCATCCTCCCATGTGGACTCGGCGTACGGCAATGATTGCCATTTGCAGAGGAACTCCTCGCTGCCGTCATCGGGTTTGGTGCCACGTGCAATAATCCTATCCACATTGTTGTACGATTTGAGCAAATCATGCTGCAGCTCCAGTTGGCACTCAAAATAATCAATGTCCTCCGGACCGGCATAGCGACGCCAGCAAGCTGTATCCTGCTCCTTTTTAATGAAATTGTCCAGCTTTTTCATGCCCTTGGCTTTCATGTCTCGGAGCGTCGTCTCCGACTCCCAGGTATTGTGTATGTAGCTCCAACCCTTCCATTTTATCAGATATTGTACCTCCGACGGGTCATCTGAGGCGTCATCAAAACCGGCATTAGGATCACACCCATTGTCTTCGATGGCATAAATCGTTGTCTGATTGCCGGTGCAGCCCTTCTTGCCAACACGCTGCGCAAGTATGCGTTCAATGGTCTCACACTTTTCGTCCTCCTCAGCGGCAGCCGCGTTTGCCGCCGCCTGACTCTCATCATACTCTAATTCTAGCAGATCCTCTGAGTCGGTGGCTTCGTTCTCAGACGTCTCTTTGTAACTGACAGCAGCGGCGGTGCGGCGAGTGGCACAGCTAATTTTTAAGATGTGCAAATAGAATAGCGTTCTATTGTATTACTGAATTGGGATATGGACCTACCGTTTGCTTGCATCATCATCATCACTGTCATCGGAACTGAAGGGTTTCACACGGCGTCGTTGCTGCTGTTGTTGTGACTGTTTGTTGCCGCCAGAGCGGACACTACACTTGCGTTTCTGTGATCCAAACGGCGTCTCATCGCTGTCAGCGTCGTCGCTCTCATCGCTCTCGTCCGAGTCCCAACTATATTTTTGGGATTAAAGGTTTTCTTATAATGCACATAAATTTTAAAAACTAGTTGTTGGGCTTTCTACTAAGCGAAAGAAAGGCACCAAAATATAATTGATTTTAAAGAACAAATTTTAATTCATTATGATTTTTAAATATGCAAAAAAAAAAATTAGATTTTTTTCTTGATCTTGTATAAATATATTAAATAAATCCTATCAATCGAACTAGAACTAAATGAAAATAACTTACTTTTGCTTGTTCTTCTTTTTGGTAGGCTGTGGTCGTTTCGATTTGTCAGCAGCTTGTGGAGGTCCTCTTCGCGGCTGGCGCGTGGATCGCTGAGGTCTGTAATCGTCTTCCTCATCCTCCTGTACAATATGGCGAGAGTAATCATTAAGATTATTTTTGACTGACAAGCATGATAAACTTACGCTACTGCTACTGCTGCTGGAGGATGTGGGCGAGGCATTGGCGGAGCTATCACTGGCATCATCTTCTTCGGCGCTGGCTTCGCTGGCGGCCTGCGATTGTGTCGGCTGCTGCACTTCAGCATCCTCATCATCGTCGTCGTCGTCGTCATCATCTTCATCCTCCTCCCCGACAGCCTTTGGCAAGGTTGCGGCCGAGGAGCTGCTACTACTACTCGTGTGCAATTTATTGCTGCTGCTGTTGTTATTGTTATTTGTTCCATCTGGCTCAACCTCGGCCTCCGGCTCAGAGTCGGAATCACTGTCGCTGGAGCCACTGGAGCTGTCATCTTCATTTCCATCCGTAAAGCCATTTGTTTTGGTATCTGCTTGAGCAGCCGCTGCTGTTGGTGGAAAACCAGCCACCGCCGTTTTGGCCACCGTTGGCGGAGAGCTGCGCCCATCGCTGGAATTACCTGAGGAACTGTCCGAATCGGAGTCGGAACCGGAAGAGCCACTTCCACTGCCGCTTCCACTGCCACTGACATCTTCACGTGTGTCATCTTGTTCGTCTGAGACTATACTTTGAGACGATTCATTGAGTGCCTGCGAGAAAATACAATAACCAAAGTTTTAAGTTGGTCATCCATTTTGAAAAAGCTTCAAATGTCGCCGAATTAATTTAGGATATGCACCAAGCCCCGCTATAAATTAATTGTATTTCATAAATCGTTTCTCAAAATCAAAAAGCAAACAATTCCTTAACCAGAATCCGTTAAAAAATGCTTACAGAACTGTAAGATCAAAAAATTTTAAACCACGATTATTATGTCTGCAGAGACATTTTGTAGATCCCTTAACCATTCTGCTGAACAATGTACAGCAGTTTCCGAAACCCCACTCAAATGAAGTTCGGAAAAGTCCGATAATCCTCTCCAGAATGCAGATGCACTACAATTTAGTTCTAAATTTTCTATAAAGAACTCAGGAAAAGGTTTAATTAGATTGCTACTAAATCAGACTAACGATAAGATGTGCATTAATACTTAGATATGACAGAACCCTGACCTAATCCTGTCCAGCTTTTCACAGGAAAATCTTCTGATTATCTTCAAAGCCCGAAAGATTCCAGTCCTTTAAATGACTTTGGAATTACGAGAACTTACCACACACTCTTGTAGTAAGACGATGTACAATTTAACGACTTCTAAAGAGTAAAGGAACTCAAAAAACACACTTAATCCCGTTCTGAAACAGAAACAATACAAGAATCCTATAAATTACATTTAAAACACACTTAAATCGAAGGAATAATGGCTGTTGCCTCTGTTGAGAATATAAAATAATTGAGTGCCTTGTGTTTCAATGCCAAACACAGATGTGTACAGCAAATTTATGGCCAATCCTCTCCAGAAATGCAGTTTTCAGTCTAACAAGAGCGTGTTTTTCTTGGAAATATCCAAAGTTAATGGTTTCTACAAGTTGTCAGCCATCGGTACACAGGTTTACTATACAGAAATTAATGAAAATACTCTTTCTGCTGGAGCCTGGCCAACAAATGCGGTAAGAACATCAGAAATACGCGGATTTCTTGCTTCTGAAGGAGTTTTCTTGGTCAAAATACACCAGGTTCTCGAAAAAACGCGATGGCATTAGGCATCAATTGCTTAAAATACGATTTTATATAAAATTTAGTTGAAAGAATGATTATTTCCTTAGCATTTCTCTTTTGGCGGGCTGATTGCCACTTAAAATTGGCCAGAAATCCAAGGATTGGATCACGAGAAAAACTTTGCACCTGACAAAATGTGATTACGTAATCGATGAAAATTTTCAATAGCCACTGGAGTTGTTCAAAAATAATGAATTTTAGTGCATTTTCGATGCGGCATTCAACGAAAACAAACCGAAATTCTTAAATTCAAACGAATTTTGCGAAAATGGGTACCCAATGGATTTCCAAAAAATTTATACTGGCTGCCACGTTGAATCCTCAGCTATCGTTTGACGTTGTTAAAATGTTGAAACATCGATGGATAAGTGTGATTTAGGCACTTTTATGTAAAAAGTCACTCTGTCTAACGCACCAATTGCCGTACAAGTGACGGAGTCTCAAACGGGGGGGACACCTCTTGGGTCCATCTATGTGACTTTTGCTTGCCACACCCACAAAAGTAGCGTTGAAATAGATGACACAGTTTATGAGAATTCTACTCACACGACGACTTGAATTAGATTGACTAGTAACGGTTTGTTTCGAGTGATTGAAAGATTTCATAGTTTCTTGTTATTTTTTTTGCTCTTACACGACGTTCACTGTCACAGCTTTTCAAGGCCTACTTACCTGGCTCATTATATTTTCGTGGAAGCACACTGAGTTGCCTTGTAGCGCTCATTAAACATGCAATACACTTGTTAACGGTCCTGATGAATGTTTATTTTGTTTCTTAAAATAAGCCACTTGTTTATAAATGCAGTTTTCAACTACACAAAAGATGTTCACGTCGTCTTAGTCTATTAAAGTAAAAAATACGCCATTTTGTTTTACGAAAGGTTGCATTACAGTGAGCATTTATCGAATTTGCCAGAGTTGCATTACGCGATAGTTTCATCGCATCCTACACACCTGTTTTCGATTGCCACCAGCTGTATATCGGACATCCATAGTTCACACAACAAAATCGAGTTGGCAGTCCCGCGGCAACTACACTTACGACTGCAATTTTCGATCCATCTATTTTCTGTAAATTTTCGTGTTCTTGCCTTTAAAATTAACCGAATCACAGCATGTAGCTCTTGTGCACACATATAAACGTGTACATAATGAAAGAAGTGGGCATTGCGCTGCCCAAATCGCGCGGCGTTGGCGTGAGCATTGTGGGCGCATTTCTGCTTATTTTCATCTTCTACTACTTTTATGGGGGTTACATGACGCTTATACTCTTTGCAGTCATTCTATTACGTATGTAGACGATAACATACCAAAAATGGGTCTTACTGAAGTCTTTCTCCACTTACAGTCATTTTCTACCATGCACAAGACTTGCTCTTGTATCATCCGGACTTGCCAACAAACTCACGCATTTATATACCCATCCCAACTATGCATAATCTGCCACATCTTACCGTTAGCATTAAGACGCCTGATGATGTGACGCTGCACGCATTCTGGATCAGTCAGCCCGCGGCGCGGTGTAAATCGGTGCCCACATTGCTCTACTTTCATGGCAACGCAGGCAACATGGGACATCGGATGCAGAATGTAATAAGTGTGAATCGAATAAGATTTTATCAGCTTAGCATTAATGTTGAATTCTTAATTTCTAGGTCTGGGGCATTTATCATCATCTCCATTGTAACATTTTGATGGTCGAATACCGCGGCTATGGCCTATCGACGGGCGTACCCTCGGAGCATGGCCTGGTCACAGATGCACGCGCTGCAATTGATTATTTGCACACACGACACGACCTGGATCATTCACAGCTTATACTCTTTGGCCGCTCGTTGGGCGGCGCCGTTGTAATTGATGCTGCCGCCGACACTGTCTATGGCCAGAAACTGATGTGTGCCATCGTTGAGAACACTTTCACCAGCATACGTGACATGGCCGTGGAGTTAGTACATCCAACTGTGAAATACATACCAAATCTACTATACAAAAATAAGGTGATTCATAGAGTTCTTTAATAATTCTATATTTATATTATATCATATCCGTTACTCCCTTTCAGTATCATTCACTTAATAAGATAAGCAAGTGCTCGGTACCTTTTCTATTTATATCGGGCCTTGCGGATAACCTTGTGCCACCGCACATGATGCGTGCCTTGTATAATAATTGCGGTAGTGAACAGAAGCGGATGATCGAGCTCCCGGGAGGCTCACACAACGACACCTGGATAGTGGACGGGTAAGATATGTAAAATCTGCAATGAATTCGTTTAACTGATTATCAATTCAATAATTCTCTAATTTTATTTAGCACATTTTGTTATTATTCCATATCAAAAGAAGTTAAACAATTAATTGAATCTCCATTTTGCAGTTACTATCAGAGCATTGGGTGCTTTTTGCTTGAGCTACAACAACAGCCATCTCCGCTGCAAAAACCGCCGGAGAAGAGCAATGTTTGGATAGAACTGGAACATAAAGTTATTGATGTTTAACCCCTATTATTTTTACACTCCCTCACACAAAAGTGTTCTATTGACTGTGTTAACACTGCGTTGCTATAATACTGATATATATATATATGTATCAGAGTTTTATAAATCTGAAGTGTGCACTTAGGTTAAGCTATTTTAGGCGCTTGTAGTTGTGTTTATGGAGATGACAAGCATTGTGTGCTGTGGGTTCCATATTTTAAATGTTAAACTACTTATATATTTTAGAATAATTGTTAACAATTAAAGAAAGAATTAGCTTTAGGTTAGCCTTAAATCTAAATCAGGTTCCGCAAATGCTAAAACAATAAATTATTTTTAAACTAAAAACCATAAAATTCTTCACCACTGCTGCAATTTAATACAAATTCTTCATCATCATCGTCATCGCTGACAAATGTCTTATTGGCTTTGCGTTTGGAGTTCGACTGTTCCTCGTCACCGCCTTCGTCTGTTGTTGTGGCTGCAGGCTTGGCCTCTGCCTGAGAGCGATGATGAAACACAAACGAGACGCAATTACTTGCTGTCCAGGCCTGGGAAAGTATTGTATCGGGCAGGCCGCGATTATTGGAGCAGTGAAACCACTGCGACAAATGGGAGGTGCAATCGGTGTTGTCTGGCGGCGGCTGTCTCTGCACATCCTGGAAACATCGCTTACACTTAAGTCTGCAAGAGATAACATAAAAATATATATTCTATATGATTAATGCCAAGTAGAAACAGAAGTCCACCCACTTGTTGTGCGTGTCGGATAGCACATTGGCCTCAAAGCTAAACAAATCTTTGAGATCGTCGCGTGTGAAATGTTTCTCCACAGACTCATTATTGTCAATAATTGTGCTCGATAACGATTTCTTATGCGTCTGTCGCTGCAGTATCTTCTCCTCAATGGAGCCACTCTGCGGGATTCGAGAAATTGATTAAAAATTGGAGCAGCAACAATTTTTTGTCAACAAACTTACCGCCACCAGGCGATAGATGTAGCAAGGTTTCTTCTGGCCGTCACGCCACACGCGGGCCATGGCCTGCTCATCGTTAGCCGGATTCCAGTCAGGATCAAACATGAACAAGCGATTGGCGCCAATCAAATTCAAGCCACAACCACCCGCCTTGCTGCTAAGCATGAACAGAAAACAGTCCGAGCTGGGATCATTGAATCTGTCCACAACTTTCGAGCGCTTCTTAATCGTCATGGTGCCATCCAGACGTACATAGCTGTATTTGCGCTTGCGCGCCAGCTGCTCGAACAGATCCAGCGTCTGCGTGTAGTTCGAGATGAGAACCACTTTGTCATCACTATTAGCGCGTATGGCAGCCAGCATGAAATCCAGCAGCATAAACTTTCCACTCAGTTCCGGATTAATATCCCTATAAATGGAAAGACACAGATTAGAGCTATGCGAAGATTTCGATAGTTTCGTAACGACTTTGGTTTGTAGTTGGCCGGAAGCACGTTCTGTGAGTTCTCGAAGCCTTTTTCACGGGCAGCCAACTTTTCGTAAATTAGATCCGGATGATTGCACAGTTTCTTGAGTGTGGTAATATCCGATAAGGCAGTCAATGATGCTTTCTCGTTACAATCTATAAATAATAAAACCATCGTTAATGATATGATGTATAACTGCACAGAAAAAAATAAATTGATGAATTGACTGATTTAGTTATGCTGTTTGGAATCAGATAAACTTATAATGTAAATTTTGAGCTGGTTTTATATCTTTGACTACGCCGAACATGTTAACAACTAACCTGCCAGGCTGCGACGCACCTGATCCGATTTGAGAAAGTTCATATATATCTGGAGCTGCACCGCAGTCAGCTTAGCACAGACGACCATTTCAAACTTAACCGGCAGGTACTTCGTTAGAATCTGATTGGTGCGACGTATGATGCACTGGTTGACCAAACCAATTAGCTCCTGTGTCTTGAGCAACGCTCGGTCGCGTTCCGTGTCCGTGGAGTCGGCATTCTGACCGCGCAGAATGGCATTTTCAAAGTTACGCTTAAAATCCGTGGCAGTACCAAGCATCTCCGGATTGACGAAGTTCACTAAACTGAAATATTCGGTCAGATCGTTTTGTATCGGAGTTCCGGAGAGTAGAACGCGTCGCTTCGTCTTAAGACCCATCAGGGCCTGATAGGTCAGATTGTCGCTGTTCTTCAGCCGATGGCCCTCATCGCAGATGACCACGCCCACTTCCGTTTTGCAGAGTATGTGCGCATAGAGGCGAAATGTCTCGTAACTGATGAGGAGTACCGGTGTGCCGCAGCGGGTCGAAGTGTTCATGGCAAACTGTTCGAGAGTGCGAGTCGTATCCTCTTTGGAGCCACCCTCCATCGCCAGGCAGTGCATACGACCATGCAGCCACTTGGTGAACTCCTTCTCCCAGTTCTTCACCAATGATGAAGGCGACACCACAATAGCTTTCGAAATGGTTGGCTTACAGTCGGCGCTTTGGCGCAGTAGTGTCCATGTCAATGCGACGCACTGCAACGTCTTTCCCAGACCCATTTCATCGGCCATTATGCAGCCATTGAAACTACCACGTTTCCCCTCCACGCACTCGTACATGAAGCGGACACCCTCGCGCTGATGTGGACGCAACACATTGCTCAGCAACGGATCCACGACGACATGCACCTGAAGCTTGCTGGGATCCAGGGACATGCGTTCGTGTTCAGTGTAGAGGGGGGGCGTAAACAGCACCAGAGCATTACAGGCCAGAGGATCGTGTAACGCACGGCGCACTATTGAGCGACGCACGCCCAGCGAACGATTGCCGCCGTAATCAGGCACATAGTTCGCTATAGGCACCTTGAATTTGCGTGCCAGCACCTTGGCAATGCACTGCTCATATTCACTGTTGGCCGTGAATCGAATGGGCAGCGGCAGCTCAACAATATTAGTGGCATCGCGCAGGGCGCTTTGGCGTTTCTCCAGCTCCTGTTGGCAAGCGCGTTTGTTTTTCTTAAGCAACGGCGGCGTAAAGGCATCCTTTGACTTAATGCGCACCCCCAATCGTTGACTGGGCGCCAAACTACGCCTCTGCAAGGTGTAACATTGAAAATGGTTTAGTATAACTGCAATTTAGGCGCATAAATATTTACCATTTTATGTCAATCTATTTGTAAGCACTTTTAAAAGCGCGGGGACATCAGCTGTTAAGCAGATGTTTAACAGCACTGTCAATATGCGTTACCTATGGTCACACTAAAATCAAAAACTACAATTAACCATTAGTTAAAGGCCAAGCAGATGCTGAATTTAATGCAGATATTTAATTTGGCAATTGTTTATTAATATATATAATTATATAACATCATTCTTGTTACTACGAAGTTACTACTACTTACTAAGTAAGAAAGTGTCATACCGGCATAATTTATTAAAGGTGACCATGGTGATTAATATGTGCCGATATTTCAATACATTTGCCCATTTTATACAACACTTGTCTTTTTGCAATATATTTTACTAAATAGAATTGATAAGAACTGCTCATTTACAATTTAACAACTGCCAGCAAAGCTTTACTTATTTCGGCCAACAACAACACATATGTGGCATATCATCTAAATACAATATGAGCATAATGAACATCTAAAGCTTACAAATCTAAATTGCAGCGAGCGGTCGCTGCTCGCATTTCGGCGATTTGCAGTCGTGGTGTTTTGTTATTGGAGCAGGCATACAAAATAAGATTAAAAATAAACTATTTCGGAATGTTACTACTTTGAAAGAAAAAAAAGAGGAAAATCATGCTCACAACGCTGCTGAACATGTCGCTAACGTACAGATGCAAGAAAAAGTGCGATACGTATAAAACATTTTTTTTTTCTTGGGTGAGCAGAGTTATAAATGTTAAATTATGCGATTATAAACACATGCATATAATATTTTTGTGTGTGTGTGTGTGTGTGTGTGTACACAGTATGCATATATAATATATTTTAATTATTGTCTTTCTTATACCAGTCTTCCACTACAAACATTTAAAAAAGACAATGCTGATTTAAAATTAAAAGCAAGCGAAACACACAATCAAAGCGGACAACGCGATAAATTTAAAAACGTACCCAAGAGCAACGCAACAACAAATATCACGTTCAAAGTGAAGGTCAACGTCACAAGCAACAAGCCACAAGTAACAAGCAAGAAGCCGAAACAACAACAAACAACGGCAACTGTGGCTGCCCAAAGCGATATACAAACAGCACCAGCTGCTTGGAATTGGAGCTAGCACTCCAATCCAGCAAAGCTTTCGCCCTTCCACTTTCGCTTGCGGTCGCAAGCTAAATTATTGGCAAGATGATGAGCTCACAGTTAGCGCTTGCGGCACAGCAGCGCCTGTTGCTGCCCACTCTGGTCTCCCTCTTGGTGCTCATCGTCACTGTGATCAGCGATGACGCCAGCACGATTCCAACACAGAACATGTCGCACAAGGAACGTGCCGAACTGCGGTAAATACAAATTAATGCAATTATGTTTTTAGTACTTTCAACAATTGAAAATTTCAATCATCTTTCTACGGATGTATAGCGAAGAGTCGCGCGAAATGTTCTATCATGCATATCACGCCTACATGGATAACGCCTATCCTGCTGACG
This sequence comes from Drosophila melanosoma, assembly GCA_035042045.1. Taxonomy (NCBI): domain Eukaryota; kingdom Metazoa; phylum Arthropoda; class Insecta; order Diptera; family Drosophilidae; genus Drosophila; species Drosophila melanosoma. Next base: position 1,767,998 of record JAWNLY010000183.1, on the reverse strand, counting down.
AACTGATGCCACTCTCCTGCAAGGGACGCTACCGCGGCGTAACGCCCTCGCGCGGCGATATGGACGACATATTGGGCAAGTAAGTAAAAGCGGAAAAGACACCAAACAATCTAATTTCTTGTCGAGTATAATATGAAGAACTCACCAATAATATAAAACGTTTAATTTAGTTATTCTAAGAGATACGTAGAATATAGATTTTTGACATAATATACTCCCTCTATTATGATTAGATTAGATTCTATAAATTCAAGATAAGATCTATGAATAAGTAAAGATGTGGTAAGTTTCTATAGTTTGACACTGACAAGTTGTATATATGAAATTGCTTTAATGGCTTAAAGATTCTTTGCAATGTTTTTTGTTAATATGTTTACCTAAACTATACTCTTGCAGCTTCTCTATGACGCTGGTGGATGCACTAGACACACTTGTGCTGCTCGGCGACTTTGCTGAATTCGAGCATGCCGTCAAGCTTGTCATACGGGATGTACAGTTCGACAGCGACATCATTGTGTCTGTGTTCGAGACGAACATTCGAATGGTGGGCGGTCTGCTGTCGGCGCACATACTCGCCGAGTATCTGCAGAAGCAGGCAGACGTGATGCACTGGTATAAGGGTGAGATGCTGGAGATGGCACGCGAGCTGGGCTATCGTCTGCTGCCAGCGTTTAACACGACGACGGGCATACCCCATGCACGAGTGAATCTGCGGCAGGGCATGAAGGATCCACAGTTAAAGAAATCCCGCGAAACGTGCACCGCCTGTGCAGGCACTATTTTACTGGAGTTTGCCGCATTGTCGAGACTGACCGGTGATCCGATATTTGAAGTGCGCGCACATGCCGCCATGGATGCCCTGTGGAAGCTGCGACACCGTGGTTCCGATCTGATGGGCACTGTGCTAAATGTTCACTCGGGCGATTGGGTGCGTCGCGACTCCGGCGTGGGTGCTGGCATCGATAGCTACTACGAGTATCTGTTCAAATCGTATGTGCTGCTGGGCGATGACAAGTATTTGGCGCGATTCAATCGACACTACAACGCCGTGATGAAGTACGTCAGCGAAGGTCCGATGTTGCTGGACGTGCTGATGCATCGACCACATGCCAAGTCGCGCAACTTTATGGACTCACTGCTGGCATTCTGGCCGGGCCTCCAGGTGCTCTCGGGCGATCTGAAGCCAGCTGTGCAAACTCACGAAATGCTCTACCAGGTGATGCAAATGCATACACTCATCCCCGAGGCGTGGACGGTAGACTTCCAAATCCATTGGGGCCAACATCATTTGCGGCCCGAGTTTATTGAGTCGACGTACTTCTTGTATCGCGCCACCGGCGACCATCACTATCTGCAGGTGGGCAAGCTGGCGCTTAAAACGCTGCAAAAATATGCAAAAGTCTCCTGCGGTTATGCGGCTGTCAACGATGTGCGGACCGGCAAGCATGAGGATCGCATGGACTCGTTTGTGCTGTCCGAAACGTTTAAGTATCTGTTTCTGCTGTTCTCCGATCCTCAGGATCTCATCATCAATGTGGATGAGTTTGTCTTCACCACAGAGGCGCATCTCTTGCCTCTGTCCATTGCACAGCTGGGAAATTCCACTTTTAGTGAGTCAATCAATCAATTCTATTTTGGGGAAGACAATTTTGCAGTTGTTGGTGCCCATATCTAGTTTTAAAATATGGAAACATAAATTGTACAAATCATTATAGGCTTTCGGCAATCGGACGAGCACAATGTACTGGACTTCATGCGAACCTGCCCCAGTTCCAATAAGCTTTTTCCTGAGAAAGTACGCAAACCATTGCGCAACTTCATTACGGGCTCATGTCCGCGCACCACAACCGGCAAGCGACTCAGCGCCCTGGACTTTCAGGCAAGCAATGCAGATCATCTACGAGCTGTATACGACATGGGCATCACCATGGTTTCGGTAGGCGACCGTAGCCAAGGCAAGGTGCGACTGTTTCATAGTTTCTATAATGTAAGTTTTCTGTTTGATCTCTTCAGTCATTTTATATTTGTTAGTTAACAGTTTAAAAGCTGAAATGCCATCAGCCTTCCCCAATCAAGTACCTTAATTCTAATGATACACTTACGTTTGTCTTTGACAGGCCAAGAGTCAGGAGGAAGGCGAAATGGGCTTGCAGTTTATGCAGGAAATGTTGGAGCTAACCAAAATGCAAAGTATCAATCAACTGGCCCAGCTGCAGGTGCGTAAATCACAAGAGAATTGTGCGAATAACTTAATGGTGAGATTTGTACCATAAAAATTAAATGTTCAATAATCAGTAGAGCTAAAATAAATTTAGTTGCTGAAATAGACTAGTAATAAAAGCATATTGGAAACAGAAAAGTACAATTTATTTAAAAACAAAGTTATAGTAAAAATTTAAAAATATATTATTAAACTGACTTTTAAAATAAACTGTGCATAGTAAAGAAAAAATACACATAAATTGAATATATTACTAAAGTGTTAATGAATTTCGTATATTTATTGCATATTATTTATTCATATTGCTTCTTAAACATTATTAAACATAATTTATATTATATTTAATATTCTAGGCTGTTGCCTATGCCTTGGATGATCAGTCACAGGACTGGACAGCACTGATGGCCGGTCCATCGCACTTCAGCCCGGAGCTGATTGGCGAACAGTTTGTTGAGGGCGATGTTATGTTTGCCCATCCATTCCGTGCCTGCGATGACACGCTGCAGTTCGCCGACCAAGTGGCTGGAAAGATTCTGCTGGCGGAGCGAGGCGATTGTACATTTGTTAGCAAAGCGCGCTTGGCGCAAAAGGCGGGCGCTACGGCGTTGATCGTCTTTGATAATGTATCTGGTTCTTCCGGGGAGACGCAACCGATGTTTGCAATGTCCGGCGATGGAAAAGATGATGTGGCCATACCCGTTGTCTTTATGTACAGCCTGGAGGCCACCAAACTGGCCGGCGCGTTAATGCGAAGACCAAAGCTCCGCTTACGCATCATGCAAATGGTGGAGTTCAAGCGGTGGCAGCTCGCCAAGGAGGCTCATCAGAACGAGACAGCGGCAGCAGCAGCAGCAGCGGTGGCGGCAACGGCGGCGATGCCAAAGAAAAAGCCAGATAAGGAATTGTAGTGACGACTGCTCAATGATGGTCTGGGCCTTCACTATAATGCTTTAATGGCGGCTGTTTAAATTCTACAATGGCTTTTCTATAAACATTTCACTAATTATACACGCAAATACTTAAGTCTAAGTAATTTCCAAATGCGATAAAATGTTGTAATTTACTCTAAGACTCTGAACCCCAACATGCACATCATGGCGCTATGGCTTAAAGTTTTTAGCATTTGAAGATAAACTTTTAATTAACGTTTTCGAGCTAATTCGTTAGCTTAACTCTCAGTTTCCTAGCAGCAAACAGACTACGCGCTATGCACTTGCCGGGCTATAAAACTAAAATATGGCCCGTGTTTGTATTTGATATGTATGATATAGATGATATAGATATGCATTCGCATATATATTGTATATGTATATGTAAACTAGGTGTATTTGTAGTCCATCAACTTTCACAATTTTTATATGAATTTTACTTTCGTGTAAGTAAATCTTGTGTACATAAAATTAGCTGTTAGTAAGAAATTAAAATAATAATTGTAATAATAAATAGTTAGCTCATAGTTGTATTTGTAACGAATGAAGGAATGTGTAGTTGAAATTGATTAGATTATATGAAATTAAAGGCGTTTTAAATACATAACTAAATTAAAAAAAAAAAAAACTAAACGTGTTTGCAATTAATTACTAACTTCCCTTTAAGTGTGAAGAATTAAAGAAAAACTGGCTTTGATATAATTTTAGATTTTATTTGAATTTATACGTTTTTGTATTCATTTTGGTGTTGTTTTTTAATTGTTAACCAAGAGTAACACATCTCCACTAATAATATAGTACATAGCTAGCAGTATGCTAGAGTTAAGCCTAAAGCTATAATTTTCTTTTAGAAAATAAAAATAAACACATTACAACTTAAATCTTTACTTCAAAGTTTACACTAAAGTATAAAATAATTCAATTGACTCCTCGACATCGATTTGTATGCATTAACTGTATCTCTTTTATACGCAGATAAAAGTAAAGTAAAATATATATTTATATAAATATATATAGATTTACAGTTATATGGTTGAATCAAAACATTTTAGTGACGGATACTACTTAAAGAGCATCTGTGATATAAAAATCTATATTTAAAATTAGTTGGTAAGGTTTTACGAACAATTTTAGTAATGAAAAAGGGGTTTATTAATATAGCAACTAAAAAATAAATTTAATCGTGTGTGTGTTTTGTTCACAAACTATATTTAAAAGACGCGTCATTTTAAGTTGTATTTTTCGATTGTTTGAATTTTGGTTATTTTTTTAATTGTTTTATATTAATATTTTGTTTATGGGGAGACGGCTAGCTGGGGACTGGAAGAGGCCGCCATCATAATTTTATCTTGAGGCTCTGTAGCCAATTTCAGCACATGATTAGCAATGCTGTCCACGGCGAGCGTAGTCTGCGTCATTGTGATGATCTGTGACTTCTGACGCGTGTAGAAGCGCTGAGTGCCCTGTGGCGACACATATGTGAGCTGCCGTGGATCGGAGGTGCTAATCCAGACTTCGTCGTCCGTTGGCGCTATAAGTATCAGATGATCGCCTGTATTGACGGTCATCAGTTGGCAGTCAAACTGTGGGGAAGGCAGATGGTGCACGTGCAGCAGGCGATGCGAAGGTGTTGCATGCGACAGTTCGCAAGCAATTATGCGCAATTCTGGCCAACTATTTGGCTCCTTGATATGCTGATAGAGGATAAGCATGCTGCTCTGGTCCATATCGAAGCTGGGAAAGTGCAGGACGCCCAAATTGTGGCCAAGATCAAAGCCGAAATCATAGTTCATCAACATGTCTCCGCTGCGATGATCCCAAATGGTAATGCGCGTCTGCCCGTATCCAATCAATCGATCCTCCGTCAAGCACTCAATATGCCTTAGCGCGTGGCGCATCTGTTTGAACTCCCGTATACTGGCCAGAGTGTCCAGTGTGGGCGTCAGTGAGTACTTGCATATACCAGCCCGCGGCTTGCCCAGCACCAGCTCCTGCTGGCACGCCATCACAAAGTAGCGTGAATCCCGTATGCTCGTATAGACCACCTCGTTCCAATCGCTAAATTCCAATTATAAATTTATATATAAAATTGATAGATGCGAATGTTTTTTTAATAGATTACCAATTGACGGCATCTAGATGCACCGAGTGAGTTTTAGGACGCAGCTCCTCCTCGCAGAAGTAGTAGACATTCACGTGTAGCGACAACAGTTTGCTTTCTCGCTTGTGATTCTCCAGCAGATTGCTGCGCATCTCGATATAGACGGGCGTCGCGTTGTGCGCGCACAGCCGATTACCATGTGGCGTGGGTACCTCAACATCTATTTGGAGCGAGAACAGGTTAAAAGGGATGTAAGTTGTGAATAAAATGATTGCTCACAGTTTGTATCGCGTTCCATCTCTCCTAAGTATACCCAGCGCTGTGCATCGATGCCATCCGATTTGTTCGAGTCCGTCGATGTTTTCCGGGTATTTTGTTGGGTTGTTGCTGCACGGCTGGCTTCTGGCGCCTTCCTGCGAAGCACACCAAAAAGATTCGAGTACTTCCAGAACGAGATAAGCTTCTCCTGCAGCACAATGAGCTGATCCAGCTCATAGTACATGTAGAGCACCTTGCCATTCTTGCCCGCCAGCGGGTTGCGCAGTGCCGTCGAGCCCTGGCTGAGTGATAAGAGTCCACCCGATGGCCTCAATGGTACACTGGACACAATCGGTTCGTCTCTGCGGCCAGAGAAACCGGCCAATTGCCGTGAGCGGCGCGAGAAAAGCGGTGCCCGCTGCGATGTGGGTGGCGATAATGGCGGATATTGGATTAAAGTTGGTGTGGCTACAGCATTGAAGTTGACCTCAGACGATTGCTTCTGCTGTTGTATCTTTTGCTGTTGTTGTGGCAGTTGCTCTTGCTGTTCTCCTCCAGAAATCAGTTGGTTTGGCTTAAACACAGCATTAACATAGCGACGCACTGCTGCACTGTAATGGGGCCGATTCACCACGTCCTTGAGGAACTCGTGCGGACCCACCAAACGCTTGGGCTTTGACTTCTCTGGGCTCAGCTCAGGTGTTGATGGCACCGCATCGCAGTCACAAACGACTAACGCTGTCGGCAAAGATTTGGCACGCAATCGCATTCGACTTGGTGGCGGTTGCACCGGCTGCACCGGCTGCTTTTCCGCTGAAGGCGACAGCTGCTTTGACGATTTCTGCTTGTGCACCTTGGGCGACGATGTCGCCTGACTGTTCACCGCATGCTCTGGCAACATCTTCCCTTTCTTCGTACTTTTCTTGAAGACCTTGGGAATGCTAAGGCGTTTGTGGCTCGGCTGTGAGCCGCCGCTGTAACGCGCATCCGACAACTGGTAGCTCTTGAGCAGATTCACCTTGCGGTTGCGCAGCAGTTTCGAGTTCATTTGCGTCGTCGAACGCGTCACCAGATCCCGCTCAGGCCGACCTGTTGTGTTGCCTATGGCGCGCCGACGCTTCAACGAAATTGCCATAATTTTCTTCTTGGTCTTGCGGGTGGCCTTCTGGGGCGGAGCATGTTGTTTCGGCTTATCAATGTTGTTGTTATTGTTGTACTGTGCGCTGCGGCGATCTGGCAAAACTTGCGGTGCCCTAGCGGTGCTCGATATTTTGGGGCTGGTGGGCATGACATTGTTGGTGGACTTCACTATGTAAATGCCGGGCTTCCTCTCGCGCACCTGCCGCAAGCGATTCTGCGTACACTCATAGAGATCATTCTGTGTGGGCGCGGCGGAGGCATAAACCTTTGCGAACGCCGCCTCCAAGGACATTATGTGGAAATCGCTGTCTGGCAACTGGGAATGGGCAAAGACGTGTGGTTCGTGCTGCTGCTCATGCAGCTGCATCACATCGCCCTGGGCACTGCAGTAGAATTGATTGATGGTGTCGCTAACGGTGCCCAATGCGGCAAACGTCGGATAGACAAAGTTATCGCTTTGTGGCTCCACCGAGAATGCGTCTAATGCAGTTGTACTCTTCTTAGAACTGCTCGCATTGCCACTGATGCTGCCCGTGTCGCTGTTCATCTCCTGACCAATTGTCTCCTGTTTCTGTTGCTGCAACTGCTCCCGTTGCTTGCATCCACGCCTTTTGCTACGCATATCGCTACACATCCTGTTCAGCTGCTGTTGCGTGCGCACCCGAAGCGATCGACGAGCCAGATTACTGCTGGCCAGTTCCCGCATGGCAGTTGCCACTGCATTCGCCGTTGCCAACTCGGTGAGACCCAGGTAATTGCAGAACTCGTGCTGCTCATAGAATTGCGCATCATTCGAGTGCACTGTGGAAAGGCGAAAGAGATAAAATTAGACAGGTAGAGAGAGAGAGAGGAATTGTGAACTCACCTGGCGGTTGATGTTGCTCGAGGTGCTGCTGTTGCATTTCCAGATGTGCCTGTGCTGCTGCGGCATGCAACTCCTGAGATTCGCCAATGTGCTGCTGTGGCATCTCCACTTGCACCAAGCAGTCCAAGGGAAAAGATGGTGTGCTCTGATTGACCAGATCTGTGGTGGATGTTTCCCTTGTTTCTCGCGGAACTGGCAAGAGCGTTTGGGTCTGCATTGATTTAACGTTGGGTCGCTGTTGCTGCTGCTTCCGCTCTGGCACCAGCGTCATTGCGGATGGATTATCGACGATCTCATAGCAGTCATTGTCATCCTCATCATCGTCCAGCAAAATTGGCTCGACCAGCTCGGTAGGCGGAATGATGGGCAGAAGACGTCGATGGTTTGGTCGTTTATGCATGGCAGCATCCTCGCTGGAGTAAGGCGTATTCGATGCAAAAGCCGTGTTCAGCGTGCCGCCCCCAGTGCGTTCGAGAAACTGCTGTGTGCTTTTGATGCAGCTCTGTTGTAAGTTCTCATAGAACTCGCTAAATTTGGGTTGCTTGGCGGGCTCAGCTTCTTGCGCTGCGAAGACTGCCTCAAAATTCTCCACATCCTCATCAGCCTCATAGACGGACGAACAATCCCAACTGTCCAGCTTCTCGCTGAGAGTAAACTGCGGCTGCGTCAGACAAATGATTGCCAGCCGGCGATCCATAGCCTCTGCGCAGAGTGTATTCTTCAGCATGTACTTGCGCTGCCCCAGAGGGGATTGTTCCTCGGCGGTGCCTTGGTCATCGTCATAGTCATCGTAGTCGCTGCCGTCTGGCATCGAAGTGGAGCTGACTGGAAACTGTGTGGGGCTGCTGTGTAGCACGGCAGCGGCAGTTGCATCTAAAGCAGCCTGCTCCTCCTCCGCATTCTGCTGCTGTTGCTTCTGATGCTCTTCACTACTGATCTCCAGTTGCTCCATGACCACCTGCTGCTCTGGCTGCAATTCCAGTTGTAAGCTGCTATTCGGATCATCCTGATCATGCTCCTCCAGCTCGTGATCGTACACATCACAAATGTCCGGTTGCTCGTCGACAAATGCGTCACAAACCTGTTCCTCATCGGAGGCATCAAGCTGTAGCTGCTCTTCAACTATCTGCTGGTGATGGTGGTGATGCTGCTCCTGGTGCTGGTAATAATGCTGCTGGTGATCGAGGGCCGCATCGCTCAGATAAACATGCGGCTCTCCGGTGTGCTCCAGCTCCTGCTCGCTGCCATAGTTGACGCCGTTATTTAGCTGCTCCTGCTCGGTGCCCGGCGCATTCTGTAATCCCGACAGATAGGAATGTTCGATTTCCTGTTCCGTGTGGCTGCCGTGGGTACCTACAATGATTTCGCAGCAGTGATCATCATCGTTTAACATCACCACATCATCCTCATCAGCATCATAGATGACACATTCGGTGTGTTCTTCAACGATAACATTTTCAGAATCCATGTCTAGCTGCTGCTGCTTTTGCTGATGGTTCTGCTGCTCATGTGGCGGCTCCAGTTCCGACTGCCTGCCAATGAGATCGCCATTTGTGTTGTGCTGCATGTAGTCAGCAGATGTGCCTACGTCCGCCTCTGGCAGTCCCAAAGATGAAACTGCAAAACAAACAACAAATTTAGTGGGGATTGTGAAAGGATTTCTGATGACTTACCCGCATTGGACTGCGAACTGAGCCGGGAGTCTTTTACAGGTGATCCATAGATTAGGGTTGGTTGGACCGTCTGGCCATCGTCGGGATAATCGACCAAGTCATCGTAGAAACCCTTAAAGTCACTTCCATTGGAGCTGGCCAACAGGCTGTGTATTTCCATGTCGTCCGATATAAAGTCGACCATGTTGTCCCTTGAAGGATCCACGCCAAACAGGGGCTCGTTCTGCGCTGCTGAAGCAGGAGACGCTGAATTGGCCACATCAACTGCATTGGGCAGTGTAACTGCGCCGCTTGTGGTCACCGCCTGGGCACCGCTCAATGGCGAGAAAATGTCGAGCAAACGCTCCTCGGCAGCTGCGTATGCCCGCCGTGAAGTTCCGGTGGCTGGTTTCCGCTTCGGCATTTGGTTATCGATCGATCTCAAATTGCAGTCGAAACGCAGCGTTTAATATAAACAAAAATGCTTCAGCTAGATAGTAAAATTATATTTTGTTCGGAATTTAGCACGTGAAATTTAAATAAAATAGATCAATCTTTTAACAATGTCTTTAAAGCAATACCGAAGTCAAATATGACAAGATTAGGGGCGCCTGTTTTTGAACTGAAATCCGAACGCACTCATTTTTATTAGAACTTCAATTATAGCTAATTCTTTCTTCAGAACGTAAGAAAAACAAATTTCTTTGGGAGCAACAAATCGCGGCACTTGTCGGTATGTGAAGAAGAAGCACTGCATATCGCTTATGCGATGAACCTAACCGCGATAACAGACACACCAAATTGTACATTAATAGCATAAGACTTGACACGCTTAACTGAAACTCTTTTAACTTTAACGAATCTGTATTACGTACTAGACCCAATGAAATATTGCTAACAGCAATATGTGTAATCAATTGGTATGTAAATATTTTGTGCGAATGGCAATTTTGGTATGTCAGCGCCCTTGCAATCGTGGTCACACTGGCGGTCAGCTGTTAGTGTTGCTTTAGGAAACGTCAATTGAGCAATACGCGTATAGCGCGACTAGAACAAAAATAACATACAGACATACTTGGGGGGAAAAAGAAAAGCGTTTGCGCGCTGATAAGCAAAACAAAACCTTAGTAGCTGCTGCTGTTGAAATAAAAATATTGAACGTACACACAACTCGTCACAAATATCATTTGGTGCTTGAACTGTGCACGTCGCCTATGTTATTTTTCGTATAATAATCAATGTGCTTATAAGTTGTTCGGTATTCTCAGTGTAAATAAAAAAATATATGTTATAAATATATGCATTATTTGTGATTCTAAAAAAGAAAAAAAAAAATTATAATAATGAGTGAGAAATTAGTGAACGGTAACTGCAACGGAAACGGCAACGTCGGTGCGAGCAACAAAAAATGCAACGGTACAAAAGAGGAAGTACGCGTATGGTGTGATGGCTGGTGAGTCAGTTAACACAGACATATAAATCTGTGCATATGTGTACAATTGACATGTGTTTGTGGTATTATATTTATTGACATTGAAATGGGCAGTGTTCAAAATACAGTTTTTTTTACATATGTGTGTACGTAATTATCTTTATGCATTTGTATAATAATTATAACCGTTGTTTCCATTCCATTGCGTCACTTTTACTCTGTTGACTATCAGACGTTGGCATTTAGTATAAATTCCACTGATTTCTCATGCTGCTTATCGCCTATATATGCTTGGATGTACGTAAAACTAAATGTTGTTAATATAGCTTAGTTGATTTAATTCGCTCTGGTTCAAGGTCAACTAAAATCGAAATCTTTAGGTTGTATTTAAATACTTCATTGTTTGGTTTTTGATTTGTTTTACGTACTTAAACAAAGCATTTGTTGTTTTGCAAATGATCCGCATCGGGACCCAATAACAAAATTGTCTAATTATGGTGTACGCTGCACTATTCGAATTTCTACATAGCCCGTCTGACCGGTTTTTATCGGCAAACCGGGTTAGGCAAAAGCGATTCACTTTTTTTTTATATGTACAGCGCAATACAGTGATTTCTAGCATTGTGCAACGACTTGTTCTATACGAAAATCAAAAAATTATTAAAATCACAATTAAAAAATTAGTATAATTTCTGGGCCATTCTACGTCTTTAGAAGTTCTCTTATGCGAGAGACTACTTTGCTTTTATTATATCTTATATTGTATTGTATGTGCATAAATATGTATTTGTATATCAATCAAGAGACTTCCGGAATGGCTAGCGCATACATAGAACAACTCTTTCTCTCTGTCTGCCACCCGTGCCGTCTCTCTTTCTCTCCCTCTTGCATCCAAGAGACGTGCACACGCCCAAGCGACCAGCATCGAATGATTTTCTGTATGTGCACTATGTGTTGTGTACAGCTGTCTCAGCAGCATCAAGCCGACGTCCCCCCATCTTTCTCCCCTTTCTCATTCTTTTATTCTTCCATTTTTTTTGTCGTCTTCGTGTGCTCTGCACGATTTGAATTTAGGCAAGGTTTACGTGGCCCAATGTTGAGTGTGGGCCGGTGCCTTGTCTGGCCAAACATCACGTGATTTACTTGCGCGCATGCTCCTCACCGAAGTGTCCGCCAATAATGACGGCCTACTTTTCTGGGACGCCAGACGCGCCATTGACCCAACTGTCGAATCGATGACGTCATTACCAGAGCCACAGAATGTATTGCACTTATTTGTGAATACCCTGTATAATATGGGAAGTAATAATAAATTTAATATCGGTTTGTAGGGTATAATATTTTTAAAATTAAAATTAAATGTGGTATTTTTTTTGATTATCCTTTATATATTTATGTATATGGGAGTAGTATATGATTTAAACATATTAGAGGGCATTCCATAGTCGAGCATTCTATTTTGCACTGCATTTGTATAATGAAATTGACGTTATAAAGGTCAGCAGCTAAAAAAGCACGTGGCCAATAACATAACGAAGAGAATTCGTTAAGGTCAAAAAGCTAAAAGCCTAAAAAGGTAAAAAAGAAAAAGCGCAGAGCCAAATCAACGCTAGAAATATTCCCATTATAAAAGAATTGAAAATTTTTAACTTGGTATACCTTTTTTCCTACGTCTTAAATAAATAACAGATATACAAATGAGGTCATCTAATAATACTAAGATTGATGTAAAAATTTGTTTTTAAAATTATCAAAATATTCATATGTTTTTTCATAACATAAATTTATAAATATAAATCTGTCCGAAATTAATCTATTTCCGGGTAAATTTAGAAAATAGGGCCCCCAGATGGGTGGTGATTATGTAGGTCAGTCCCCTGATAAGACACAATGGCTACGTAGAATATCACGTCAAATGCCAGCGGAACTTGTCGCTGATATGCTCGTAATTAAATTAAATGTTTATAGGGTGTTTGTATGTGTGTTTATTGTTTTATATGAAATTACAGCCCAATAATGCCAAAGATCATTAAGCTAATCAAGAACCAGTTCGGTCAGCATCATTATGGGTAATTTCAAATGTTATTGTCGGACAGTCAATGAACTCATGGTCCCTAAATCATTTTCAAAGCATCTGTAAATTCCTTGAAGCACTTGTTGCTTTCCATAGTGTAAACATATATATATTTATATATTAATGTATATGTATATATGGGGTAACAATGCTTCGTGTGTCGTGTTGCAGCGGTTATCGCGAGAGCACAAATTCTACTCTGAATCGCGTGATATTTTTTAATCAGCAGTGGTCGACTTTAACTCAATTGATTAAGACCCCAGTACATTGTGATGTTGTACTTGATACTATACACATGTGTATACATATAATATGTGCTTACGTCCATCCCCATTCGACATAGATTTTGCTTGAGTGTCGCAAAATCTCCGGGAGCAAAGGTTGCCGTTGGCTCTCCTCGCATTTTCGTTTTAATGAATGGCTCACAATCGGCTGGCCGCCCAAACATACAGTTTCGAATCGTTGTTATGCCAGATTTCATCCCTTATCAGCTCAATTGAATTTGTTAAAAAATATTTTAATGATATTCACTTGATGCTGATCGAATGACGTCGTTTATTGATTGGCCAGACGAATCACTTGACAAACCGGTTCTGGTTGTTGGATAGCCTTGGTCATGCATAAAAGAACATATGCAAATAAATATATACAAACATTTATATAAATACAGTAGTCGCTCAGCATTTGGCACTGTTTAGTTCCTAGTTTGATTTATTTATGTATATTTCTGTTTTGGTGAGTTAAATAATTCTGAGGCTCGAATTGTTGACGTATTGTATTAGTAATTGGCGTGGCCCAATAATGCTAGTCTGTCTGCCGGTTTGATAAATGTGACGTCTCAGAAGATTATCTTTAAATATTTTTATGTCAACTGATTGGAATTTGATTACCATTATCGAGTGTTGGTAATGTTGGTCATGATATTTTCAGTTTCGTACTTTGCTTGGTTTTATTTTTATAAGTGGACTTGTCTTTTGTCTATAATAATTCTAGAAAATAAGGGTGGTAGAATTATATACTCGTCAATTATACGCTTAATCGATTAAATAATATTTAATTTCTATATTAAGAATAAAAGGCTGGAAACAAGTGTGTTTACTTAAGTAGATAACCAAAAAGTGTTATAGAATTGCTAACCAAATTATTATTATATATAGACACATATTGTTCTTTTTTTATGCCAATAATTTGTTTATAGCAAAATGTTAATTTTCAGTTCGTGCGCTTTTTAGCATTCATATTTGAATGTATATAACAATAAAATATGTACGACAATATTTGCACGAATTTATTTCATAAGAGTGGCACCATTGCTTGGTAAAAAATTCAACCCAAAAATGGCATAAGAAAACACTTTGGGTAGCTTATCACGTCGAAAGCAGTTGCTGCCCAAAGCGTGGCACGTGTTGCATAGAATTGCTAGGCGTTTGTTCTCTGAATATAACAATCGTACTACAGACACACATATATGTGTGCCTCTCTGTGTGTCTGAAAAAGCACAACCTGATGATTGTGTTCAAAGTGCGATGTCGTTGTGCCCATGGGGCTTTCTGAAGAGACCAAAAGTGGAGCAAGCAAAGCCAGCGGGGACAACAACAAAAGGTTTTCGCAGCTTGGGAAGACCTTGAATTGTGCAGCGAACGTTGAACAAGCGACGATATGCTAAATGAGTGCGTTTTGCTTTATTTGTCTATTTATTTGCCTGGCGCTAATTGCGAATATTTAACTTGTTTGTGAGCTGCACAGATCATTGTTTAGCTCAGTCAGCAATAGTTTGAAAACAGCGCAAATAATCTCGATTTGTCAAAAGTCATATGCGCCCTGATTGATTCTCCGCTAGTCAATCTATTTTCAAGCCTTGGGGTATTTGAACTCGGGGTACACGGACTACTACGGCTCTGTTGAATGGAAATTTTTTGCGAGCCAGGTACTAATTTAGCCGCCATTATCTCCAGGGTTATCTTGCACACATTTCACTAACGTTGTTCCCCCAAATGAATCAGCACCAGGGATCGCATCAGCGCATGCTAATATTACCGCAACAAGGTTATTTAAGTTCATTGACCGTGTAAACTCATAATTGGAAATGCGCTTTGTCTGAAAATGTAACCTTTTAGTTAATGAGTATTTTTACACTTTTTTTTTGCAATCCATTGGTTTTTTGTTTTAGTTAAACTAATTTTTTAGCAAGTTGTTTTCCAGCTACGCGCACTTTGATAGTTGGCCTAATTATAAGAACAAACAAACATTTGAAATACATTTTGAGATTTTTTCATTTGTATCGCGCTTCCGCTTAGAGTCTGATAGGAAAATGCATTTGTATATCTTTGTAACAAGCCTCTTGTGCAATCTTATTAATTTGAATGCTTTCGTTTCCAGCTATGACATGGTTCACTTCGGACATGCCAATTCACTGCGACAAGCCAAAGCACTTGGCGATAAAGTAATTGTGGGCATTCACACCGATGAGGAGATAACCAAACATAAGGGCCCGCCCGTCTTCACCGAGAAGGAACGGGTC
Organism: Drosophila melanosoma; assembly: GCA_035042045.1. NCBI lineage: Eukaryota > Metazoa > Arthropoda > Insecta > Diptera > Drosophilidae > Drosophila > Drosophila melanosoma. The sequence continues at coordinate 1,752,805 of JAWNLY010000183.1, read as the reverse complement.
AAGATGGTCAGCGGCATCAAATGGGTGGACGAGGTGGTTCTCGGTGCGCCCTATGTGACCACCCTAGAAGTGCTCGATGAAAATAACTGCGATTTTTGTGTGCATGGCGGTAAGTTTTGCAGTTGAAACTAAGAAAGAAAAAAATCAAATAAACTGCTATCATTAAAAATAATTATCGTTGTAATTGATTTTTCCATTCAAGTTAAATATGCTTAAATTATAGTCATTAGTTTAATTATCTACAACTCTTTGGATCTATATAGATGACATCACAATGACAGCCGAGGGCGTCGACACCTATCATCTGGTCAAGTCGGCCAATCGTTACAAGTAAGTGCTGACCTACTTATTTATTGTGTAGAGGTATATTTTTATGACTAACCTTTTAATTTGGTTTTATTCTCGTCTCGTCCCTCGCAGGGAAGTCAAGCGAACCGCTGGCGTATCAACTACAGACCTCGTTGGTCGCATGTTGCTGCTCACACGAAATCACTTCCGTCAGGGTTCCGCCGAATATGATATCGAAAAAGAAGGTAGCGTCTGTTTCTTAAAATATAACATCGTTTTCTTTTTTCTTCGATTTAAGTTGCATTCTTTAATGTTTTGTGTCCCTCCCCATTTTCCCCATCTGCCAGCTTGTCATTCATGTCTAAAATAACGTTTAATATAACTTTCGTCTGAGACTTTCTTTTTTACGATTCTTGTTTTATTTCCCTGCATGCTGATCTAACACAAACACACAAACACACACATACAACTCACAAAATAAAAACTGCTCCAAGTATGAAGAGAGAAGTCAAGTTTAATACTTGTATTTTGTATGTATGTTTAATACGAACCTGGGCCACGCACAATTAACTCTTAGTTTGTTTGATTGTTTTCCGTAGCATTTCGTTTGAAAAGTAACAGAAACATTTGCTTTATTTTGCTCTCTACATCTTTACTATTTCTCTTCTTTTTATTTCTATGTGCGCACTGTTTACCACTAACCAAAACTCAAAAATCAAATCAAAAAACCCAATGAACTAAAATCTCAAAAATCCCGTACGTGCTGCTGCCCCGCGTTAAATATCCCAAAAAATCAAAAAAAAAAAAAAAAAAAAAAAAAAAAACCACCTGCAATCAAACGAATCAAATCTCAAAATGTCAAATCGAAAACATATGTAAATGTAAAATGCGCTATGTAATGCGATGCTCGTATATATATATATATATGTCTGTTGCTCAAAAATAATATAACGACTACAACCTGATAATCTTAAACAAAAACCGAAAACAGACAAAATTTTAAAACTTCAACAACTGCAATCCCGTTTAGGTTCATCGAACATGGGTCAGGATTCAGCGGCCAAGAGTCCCTGGACCGGATGCAGTCAATTCTTGCCCACAACGCAGAAGATAATACAGTTTAGCGATGGCAAATCACCAAATCCCGGCGATAAAATTGTAAATTTTACACAAAATCTCATCAAGTTTATGAATAAACCATAATAATTTTTCTTACAGGTTTATGTTGCCGGCGCTTTTGATCTCTTCCATGTGGGTCACTTGGATTTTCTGGAAAAGGCCAGTAAATTGGGCGACTATCTGATTGTGGGCCTGCACACCGATCCCGTTGTTAACTCATACAAGGGAAGCAACTATCCCATTATGAATCTGCACGAGCGAGTGCTAAGTGTTCTGGCGTGCAAGGTAAACAACGTGCCCTTATCAGAGAAGGCGTCTGTTTAGTAATCGGGCATTTTTTTGATTATATTATTCAGTTTGTCAACGAGGTTGTTATTGGCGCACCCTACTGCGTCACAGAGGAGCTAGTCGATCACTTTAAAATTGATGTTGTGTGTCATGGACGGACGCCCATTGCACTTGAGAATGGAAAGATTGATCCGTATGCAGTGCCGAAAACGCGTGCCATTTTCGAGCTGCTCGACTCGAGCAACGACATGACCACAGAGCGCATTGTTGAGCGCATTATCTCGCATCGCTTGGAGTACGAGCGCCGTAATCAAGCCAAAGAAAAGAAGGAAATTGAAGCATTCGAGGCGTTGCAGCGACAAAAGCAAACGCAAAAGGCGGGCTAGAACCTGATTTTACCACAATAGATAATGTCCCCTTTTTCATAGTTACCACCATTATCTTACTCACTTAGTTTGTTTTGTTTTTATCGTTCTTAAATTCTATTGCATTTTGCACATTTGTTTTGTTTTGTGTTAAGCAATTGATACATTGCTGCGGGGCATTATTGATTGCCCCAAACACACACTCACACACAACACACCACATTATACAAACTTATATATGTACACACAAAATACCCTAAAATAACTTTTGAAAATCTAAATTGTATGTAGGCTCAAATTTGTAAATTCTTTTACTAACATAGTAACGAGCGCGCGTGAACTCGACGTAATTATACGAATTATATTATATTGTAAGTGAGAATTATATAAAAATGTATGTGGATTGCTTGAATATTATGTGGAAACTTCTACTCGGCTAAGATGAGTTCCAAACATATTTACAGTGTTTGGTCGAACGGTAATCTCCAAATAATAGTAATGTGTTTGCTTGTTAAATTTATAATTTTCTTAGTTCAAATCTATGTCTGTGTATCATCATTATGTTTCCATGTTTAGTTATACACAATTAAGCGTAATATACTATTGCCAAAAACAATAAAAATTATTTATAGACTTAATGCCAAATGTGTTGTTTATTACATTTTTTGTTCGTCCCTAATGTGCAGCTCCACATTGAGCAGCTGCTGCCCATAATTCAACAAATCTTGATAGCTGATTATGATCATGTTGCAGTTCGTTTTGATGAGCTCGCTGCAACGCGCTTGCAACGCTGATGCCGGCAATGAATGCGCCCTCAAGGTCTTGACATAGTATCGTGCTGATTGTGAGATTTGCACCACACAGTGCACCGATACGGATACATCTTTCAGCAATGTCGACACCCAGATGACAAGCACATCATCAGTTCGCTTGTGTTGACAAAGCAGCGCATAACGCGTGTGGCAAGCAAAGAGCAAAAGGACCCCATGCTTCGAGCACTTACGGTATTCCTGTGGCAGCAACCTATTGCTTTGGCAGTTGAGCGGATTGAGTCCAAATCTCTGGTAGCCAAATACGCCCAATAAAGTGTTAACATCCAGTTCAAGGCTACCCAAATTACAGGTGGCACGCAACATTTTCTTTTCGATGGGAAACGGTACCTCCACAAATGGCACGCCCAACTTGGGCATATGCACATTCAGATAGTGCGCCAGCCAATCATTTGGATCTAAGGCAGAGGAGCAGCCGTGACATGGACATGCAACCATTCTTAAGTGTACCCATGTCGACTTCTGGTTAGGTACAACAACGGGTGGGTGCCGGACTTGATCATCATTGGATTCATAACGGCTTAGATGCACAATATTCGAATCTGTTGTGGCTACTGGCACTGGCAAGCGATAGTTTGAGAAGTTCTTGGTGAACAGCATATGCCTTGTGTCCGCCAAGCGTTTCTGTCGCTTCTCTTGGCGACGCCGCTGTTTGTTCTCGCTGTTTGTTGGCACTGACTCACCTTCCAAGCCATCGGCGGACATGGTGGGCTCCATTGTCAAACCGCACAAACAGTTAATGGGGCAACATAATTTAAAAAAAAACAAATTTAACAGACTGAAATATCCAAATATTAATGAAACTTGTTTAAAACTACATCATAACTTATAAAAAGACTACTGAGTGTATTTATTTATTTTAGTTTAAATGGCATTTTAGTTTTAACATTTCCCTGTGTGTAAGCAAAACAAAAGAAAATATTTAATATCGATTCACAACAATCGATAGATGCTCACGCATATTTGTATTTTGCTGCCTTGATTTTTGCAACACTGTACAATTTTGCAGCATTACACATTGCGTTCTTATAATTCACAACTGGTTCTGACTGTATGCAGTAGAAGTGCTTGAATTTTCGCTTGCTAAGTTATCGCTTCTCGGCCTTATGGCTAAGATCAAAGTGTAGTATCTGTTCTTATCAGCTTAACATCTGATAGTTTCTCCATTGGAGAACAACAAATGTTAAACTGATTTTTGGAATCAGACGGAGTGCTAGGGGCTTGCTCCACCTCTGTCACGGGTTGGCCCGGTATTGCAGTACCGCCGGGATTTCGGCCCAACTAATTAATACATTGAAATAAAAAGTCTTACAACGAAAGCTATGTGTTTTTGCCCTCGTTCGGTAATTGACAGCGAAAGGCAGAATGAAACACTGCGTTTATTCGCTGTTTTTCTCCCATGTGCATAATATGAGAAACCAAACCAAACTTACGTTGGGCGTTCAATATCAAATGCTGTTTATATAGACCATAGTAACGAATAAACATATCTTAGTTATTTTAGTCGTACATTTATTATTGGTAAATACTCCTATTATTAATACAGTTTGTTTCTTTGTTGAATGTTTGCTTTTCGATTTTGGTACATTATTTAAATTATACAGCTGCAATGTTATTTGGGTACGCATTTTACAAAAACGCACTGCCAATAATGCGATCTTTGATTTCACTTATATATGTAATGATTAAATGATTTTTGAAACATAAACGTTAATAGGCTCGAGTTGAAGAATTTGTTTCAGCAAATACGATACATACGATTGATATACATTTCATTTTCGCCATATTTATTAATTTTGGTTTTCGCTTTTAAAAAAGTTAACTTTCAACTACTGCGGAACAATCAGAGGCCGGCTGTTGCTGCTGTTACTTTCCTGACTAACTACTAGATAATAATACTAAATACTGGGTGAGAGAATAGCTTCGAAAACGTTAACTGGTAACAGAGCGTCAAGCTTTGGCTTACAGATAGAGCACTACGCTCAACTTTCAAATAGAGCAATCGGAGAGTTTGCCATGTGTCGTGTTATGTAGTTATTTATGATTCTAGCGTATACAATGCAATACTCAATGTAATCGAGGTGTAGATGAGTGAGTTAATATAGTAGAAAGTGAGTGAGAATGTTACTGGAGAGTTAAGGCAGGGCGACAATGGGAGTTGGAGGAGTGCGTCTTAAACAACTACGGCGCCTGCCTCGGAACGACTGACCGGCAAGTCGGGGCAGTTCTTCCAAGTGTCCGACAATGGATCATAACATTCGACATCGCTGATGGTAACTTGGGCGCGATAGAAGTTCGCCTCACAGGGCTACGAAAAGATAAAAGAATATATTATGCTTAACATAAACTTTGTAGATACTTCGAAGTAACCCACCTGATCTCCGCCGGCTACGTAGAGCAGACCATCGGCAGCGGCCACAGCGGGTATGGCGCGAGGCACGTTCAGCGCGCAGACCGTCGACCATTTGTCATCGTCAAAGTTGTAGCGCTCCACGGAGCTCAGTACGTCCTGGCTTATGCTGCTGCCGCCAACCACATACAAATAGCGATCCAGCACAGCCACGCCCATTTGACAGCGTGCCGTTTGCATGCGTGCCAATTGTGTCCACTCCTTGGTCACGGGATTGTAGCTGCTCATATGAAAAGAACAATAAGATAGCATCAATATACGACACAGAAAGAGTTCAATATCAGTCAAATACCTTATTAAGTCCGGCAAGTGTCTTGTGGTCGTGGTGCAACCACCCACTATGTAGATGAGTCCCTCGAAACTGACGACGCCCATGCTGAAGCGGGGCTGTGGCATACTGCCACACAGTTTCCACACATTCTTCTCGGGATCAAAGCATTCCATGGTGCCGCCTATGTCGTCACCAATCCAGCCGCCGACTGCAAACAGATTGCCACCCATGGTGCACAGTCCAAATTCGCAGCGCGGCACAATCATCGGTGCGATTGGCTGCCAAATATCATTCTGTGGATCGTAAACCTCGCCATTGGCCAGAATCTGTGATCCTCGCTCGCCCCCAACCACATAGATTTTGCCATTCAATGCCGACACGCCCGGCAGAATGCGTCCCACCTCCATGGGCGCCGTTTCCGTCCACTCTCGGCGAAATATGTCGAACTTGGCCACCGTCTCAAAGGTGCAGTCTGCCGAGTTCCATGTGCGCGGCGTGTCGCGATGTGAGCCACCGATGATGTAAATGTTTTTCTTGGCCAGTTGGCGGGGGCAGACGCGCAGCGGTACCAGTTGGCCCCGTTTCGATGCAATGTCCCGGCAGATGGAGCGCAGTGCTATCTTCACGGACATGTCGCGACAATCGTCCTTTAGCGCCTTATCGATCACCTTGACCGGCACCAGGGCCATGCGGACATTCGAGAGTATGTCGAAGACATAGCAGCGACGTTGCGTAACATCGTGCTTGATCCAACGCAGCGCTGCCTGGAACACCTGCGACTCGGAGTCAACGCGCAACAGCTCCGAGTTCAATAGCTGCGACAACAAAATCTGCGGTGTCTCCAGAAACTCATCTTCCAGCGTTATCTGTGCGGTGGAAAGAATACGAAAGTTCGTTAGTTAAACTCGCTTAAAAAAAATGAAATAAATAGATATAGTTTTCCATCTTAATGACTATTTTTAAACATAAATACATAAGTTGAGCGCATACATAGTTAATTCTTATGTTCAAAAACTGCAGTATAAAAATAACCAAATGAAAGAAATAACAAAAATTACTGCACGACGACTTTGTTTAAAATGCTTTGGTAGGTTTATTGAAACTTCTAAATTATGTTAAAGTTATTTGCGTGTTCGCTCACGTTTGTTGGTCATTTCATAATAGACGAACTATCTTATAAAACATACACTTTTATAACTACTTGTTCTCTTCACTGTTTTTTATGTATTATTTAGTTGGGCCGAAATCCCGGCGGTACTGCAATACCGGGCCAACCCGTGACAGAGGTGGAGCAAGCCCCTAGCACTCCGTCTGATTCCAAAAATCAGTTTAACATTTGTTGTTCTCCAATGGAGAAACTATCAGATGTTAAGCTGATAAGAACAGATACTACACTTTGATCTTAGCCATAAGGCCGAGAAGCGATAACTTGGCAAGCGAAAATTCAAGCACTTCTACTGCATACAGGCAAAACCAGTTGTGAATTACAAACAAATGAGAATTGATGTATTGTTACCTTTGCCTACTTTAAGGGGCATGTTTATTGTACATTTGTCTTATAATTCGCAAGCAGTTTAAGCATGCACAGGGACTAGAGCTGGGAGAATGCGCATGGTAAGTTACTCTGGCTTCTCTTCAGTTGTCGAATAAATCTTTCGCCTTTTACTAAAGATTTCCGTGGAGAGGAGCACTCTAATGAGTCTTAATTGAATTTTTTGTGGTGCCTAGCTGGACTTGTTCGGCTGGGTCATATTGAATACATTTGTTTGAAACGATGGGGGAGGGGAGTATGTGTGTAATGCGAGTCATTATGAATATTTGTACAGCCGAGTCTGGCTATAATTGTGCACACAAAGTAAAGTATTTCATGCATACCAAAGTATAAAGTTCTTCAGACCATTAAATTAGCTCATGCTACCATACACAATTCATTTTCAGTACATTGTTAATAAAGATGCTCGATTATAAAGTTATAGCTTGAATACTGATTAAATAAGAAAATATTACATCGCAAAAGAAGATATACAAAACAAAAATATCGTCTAATAATTTTGTATGTAAGTCATGCATTTTTACTAAATAAATCAAACCAATTATTTGGTTATATCAATTGGGACATTTTGTTACTAGGAGCATATAAAAAGGCAATTTAATTTGACAATTCATAGTAAATTCGACACAAGAGTTTCATATTGCGAGCCACATCCCATCGTTTCCGTAGTGTAGCGGTTATCACGTGTGCTTCACACGCACAAGGTCCCCGGTTCGAACCCGGGCGGGAACAAACCTTTTTTTTTTTTTTTTTTTTTTTTTTAAAGCTAAGCTAAAATCTATATAATCTTTTTAAAGAAAAACAACAATCAATTTGCTATTTACCGCTGGAAAGTTGGCTTGCACAAAGCTCATTGCACTCTTTGCTAGTGATTCACAATTGTGCGCTTCCGCGAAGCGCAAAATGCCCAATGCATTCGTGGCATGCAACTCCCGGCAAAGAAACTCACAACAGCCATCTACTACCTCGTTCAACTGCAACATATCCGCAGCCGCAAGCAGTTCCTGCACATTGGACTGATGCAGAGAAAGACAAAACAGAATTTCAAAATTGTAAAGAACGATGGTTAAGATCTAATATGAAACGCGCATACCTGCGTAATTTCACAGCGACCAGAGTAAACGAACTCCAGTAGTATGTGCAAGATGTCGCCATCGATTGTGTGCAACACGACCGACTTCTGTTTCACTTCGTTAAGGCCTAGTTCGGGTCGGAACATTGCCTCGAAGTAGGCACTGGCAGCGCTCAGGACAGCACGGTGTGCATTGAATGTGGATTCGCCAGCGATGATTTCGATGTCGCAGAAGCGCGATTGCTCCCGCAATTGATTCAGATTGGCCAACACCTTGAACGGATATTGGGCGTTGCGATAAGTGGGTCGATTTGTGCGTTGTGTGCTAGCAGCGGCGGCGGTTGCAGTCTGCTGGCTGATGTAATCGTTATCGTTATCGGTGGTGTTGTCATTGCCGTTGTGACAATTTGCATTTGCATTGAATTCATGGTGAATGGAGTAGCTCTTCAGTGGTGGCATCTCGTTGTTGTATGTGGCTGTGCTGGCTACGATCTCTGCTGGCTTCTCTCTATATATATAAATGCACTCTGGCAGCCTGTTCACATCCAATTGATGAGGAGTTAATTAAACTTAATTGCTATTGTTGCACTTTAGCACACCACTACGAATACCACTGTTTCCATTAATCAAGCACCACCACCATGCACACTCTCACACAAGTCACACACACACGCACACACACGGAGACACACACACACATGCATAAGTCCGCAGAGATGAAAACTAACTAAGCAGTCGTCATCAACTTGTACATATTATGTTGCACTGGTTGTTTTTGCTATTGTTGCTCAAGGCGTGGTCACTTCCTTGGGCATGCACTATTTGTTGCACTGATATGTGACAGAATATTATGAATTACCTACAAATATTTTGCTTCTCTCAAGTGAACATGTTCACTTTTATGAGTGATGATATTTTACACAACACTAACCTACACAACACTACAGCTGTGGTCACCCAAATATTTAACATTTGGAAAGTAGCCGAAAAACACTGCAAATACAATTTAAACAGCTGTTAGCTTGGTCATTATAGAGACGTGACAGAACAGCTGAGCAGGTGTTGACTTTGCTTCCAATTAGAACGAATTTTGACTTGTTAATTAACTGGCAATGAACAGCTGAGCAATAAAAATAACAAATTTGAATGTTAATAATTCAACGCTAGCTAGCATAATCTGCTTGAGAAAAGCAGAATATTAGATTTGATTGATAACATTGCGTGTGCTCACTGACAATTTCTAACTGCTTTACGATTTCCTATCAACCAGCAAAATTTCTACTAAGTCGTTATTTAACCACAAACTTTGTTATTGTTAATGTTTTGGCTTGAGGATGTTGCTTCGCAAATTGTTGAATGTGCGCTACAGTTGCCTAGTGCGACGCTGGGCCAGCACAGATCCGCTCAGTTTGCAGAACGAGAAAATGCAAGCATATCTCGAGTCATTGCGTCAAGAATACTACGCGCTGCGCGTCAACGCAGCCGGCAACAGTAGCCTCTACGCTCGCCTCTCCCGCCTGGACCCCGTTGTCAATTCGCTGGAGAAGCACCGCGCCCTACAGCGCAACATAACACCAGAGCAGGATCTGGCTGCCGAGAAGGATGAGGATATGCGTGCACTAATGCAGGAGGAGAACAACGTGTACGCAGATTTGTTGCGCAAACAGGAGGAGGACATGCTGCAAAATTTGCTCACGCTGGCCGACAATGATGACTATCCGGCGCTGATATTCGAAGTGAAAGCCGGGGCCGGTGGCCAGGAAGCAATGCTCTTTGCCCAGGAATTGTACGACATGTACACAAGTTACTTTGAGCACATGGGCTGGGAATACGAGGAGTTTGCATACGAGACGACCGACATTGGAGGGCTGCGACATGCCAGTTTGCTGGTCAATGATCCCGATGCGTATAACTGGCTGCGCTACGAGGCTGGCGTGCATCGGGTGCAGCGTGTGCCGGCCACAGAGAAATCCGGTCGCATGCACACCAGTACCGCCTCAATCACAGTGATTCCCCGTCCGGCCGATGTGCATGTGCATCTCGCGGACCGAGATCTCAAAATCGAGACAAAACGTGCCAGTGGCGCCGGTGGTCAGCATGTGAACACCACTGATTCCGCCGTGCGCATTGTGCATCTACCCACGGGTCTGGCCGTAGAATGCCAGTCGGAACGGTCACAGCTCAAGAACCGGGAACTGGCAATCAAGCGGCTGCAGGCCAGACTCATGCAGCAGCAGCTGGAGAGCGCTGCGGCTAGCAAACAGGCCACGCGTAAGTCGCAGCAGGGCAATCTCAATCGCAACGAGAAGATTCGTACCTACAATTTTGTGCAGGATCGCATCACCGATCATCGTGTGCAGCAGGGCGGCACGCTGCACAATCTGAGCGGCTTCCTCGCGGGTGGCCAGCAGCTGAGCGTGCTCATTGAACGTCTGCAGGTGGAACAGCGCAAATCGAAGCTAGTGGAGTTACTCGAGACGTGGCAGGCTCCCCAAGAAACATCCGAAAACAAACTAAACTAAACCAAATCCGTTGCCCATTCAGAAAATATAAGAATTGTTTTTGTTTAAATACGCATTTATGTTAACATACTCGCGCCCAGTCGGCGGCACTGCCAATGTGGATGAGATGCTCCTTGACGGCAGCCTCGAGAATATCTCGGATTTCCCGACAACCGGCCATCGCTGTCTCAATCACCGTCTCCAACTGATCGATGTGAAAACGTTCGCTCATCTCCATAAACGCAATCTTCTCGGCTGTGGGCAGTGCCGCAATGGTTAGCGTTGCGCCGCCAACCATCTCTTCATTGTGAGAGATGTCCGTCAACGGAATGTTGGATTTACTCAGCGATGCGGTGCAGGCGACAACAAATTCGTTCAGGCAGATGCCCGCATCGATTAGGGCCAGTGTGGCGGCGTTTAGGGACACAGCATAGTTGGCTCCATCAGCCTGCAGCACCTCCACATAGATGTCGATCTGGGAGCGGGGATAAAGCTCGGACTTAATAGCTGCACTCAGCGCCTGCTGCAAATACATTTTAAACTCTTGCGATTTCCGATCGCCGCGTGGTCGATTCTTGCGTTCTGCCGTGGAAAACGTTGCCTGGCTGTACTGACAGTTTATGATCAGATCGTTGCCTTCGCTCTTTTTGGACTTGGCCTGATGGGGCCCGTATACGGCGGCCAACACCTTTGTGTTGCCCTGTTCCAAGTAGGCGCTGCCATCGGGCTGTTCAAAGACGCCCAGCTTACACTTGATATGGCGGAGTTCGTGTGGCCGGCGACCATCTAAACGCAATCCTTGCTCACTAAGCAGCTCCATTCGACCAGCCATGTTCTAAATAATTAATTTAAATTTAAATGCAGCACGTGCAGCGGCGTTGTTTACTGTATTTTTGGACTCAGCTGCTGCGTATCGAAACTTATAGTTCATATGATTTATCGACCAGCCACCACTACAAGCGTTCTGGTAAATTTGAACATAGCAAACAGCTGATTGATATAAAACTGCAACTCTTAAGCGAATCAAACTCAGAATAATAGTTTTGCATTTCGGTTTTATTCTGCACATACATATAATGACATACATACTAATTCATAAATCATTTTTTGTTATGTTGTTTCTATTATTTCATTTGGTTTTTTCTCTCTTATTGCACATGGTTGCTATTATTTGCCCAAATGAATAAATTTAGCTTTATGTTATTTCTTTAATTTCCGATTGCATCTAATTTCGGCTTATTTCATATGATTTTAAATCATTGTTCTCTGGTTGGTTCTCGCAAGTTGAAAGAGCCAGGAATTATTGTTTGCATATCGAGTGTTGCAATAGATTTTAAAAATTGCGTTAAAAAGTAAAAAAATTTTTGAATTTTAATCAATATGAAAATAAATCATTTGTTAAACTTTAAATTTTGCATTGTGATTTAACGGAAATTAATCATTATCCTTTTTTATTGCTCAAAAGCTCTTTCAATATATTTCCTGGGAACTTTCTGGGATCTGTGATGTTTTCTTTTTGTGTGGTGCCCAAAGGCGTTTTGTGATGTGGGTGTACTTATTGTTAAGCCTGGGCCATTTTATTTTTATTCATTTGTTACATTCAACTACATCGACATTCAATTTCGGAATAGTACATATCTAATTAGTTTTACACATAATATGCATGTAGGTTTCTTAGTTTTCATAATGCCCATGCACAAGACCAACTGGACGACGGTTTTCGCACCTTGCTAACGCAACAGTGTTTAGTTATTGTTATAAATATTCTATTATTATTATTATTTTTTTTTTTGTATATTTATTTAACGATATGTTGGTATACAAACTTTATAATACCCTGACTAAAATAGGTATAGCTTTAGACAGCGCGGGTTGGCAATTTTTGTTTGCTGAGCACTTGGCCAAATTGATGCCACTGAAAGGGCCGAAACTTTAAAGGATCCGGTCAGGAAAGTGCATTTAGTTGAGAAGTCTTTGGAAATTGCAAAATCTACACATACATATATAAATGTGTGTATATATATATATTCCTTAAAAGGAGCAAGCCCTAGGAAATAGACACTGAAAGCTGTATAAGGTTGAACAATAATTTTGTTGTATTTTGCAATCATGCTCCAAATTCACCAAAGCTCAAAATTACGAAACTAATTTGGTAAAATTTTATATAGACGAGTATATCTTTTATAATATATAAAAATACTTTATACTTAGAGTATGCAACTTAAATTATATTATTTAAATTATAAAACTATTCAAATCGGTTTCTTTTTAGGATTTTTACAAAGTGAGTCTTGAAAGATGTAATTGGCTTTGGGAATTTAGAGCACGACTCTTGGGCGTTGTTTTTTATCTTTGTCATCTGTTTAGCTTGTTCTTTGTGGCACATTCAAAAGAGAGTAGCTACACACACACTCGCATACACACACATTCGCACATTCGCACATTTACACCCTCACACACACTCACACAATCATGCAGGCATACTAAATGGAACCTAGACATATACAATAAGTAGTTAATAAGTTTTGTGGCTGCATGAAATCCTAACTAAAATCGTAACTAACTTGTGTCGCATAAGTCTACTGGCCAAGCTTCGCTGGACTGAGCACCAGCTCCGGCTCCAGCTTGCTGGGCGCCAGTAGCAAACTGCTGCCACGCCCCGTCTTTGTTGAGCTGGCGGATGACGGCTGTGATTTGTGCACCATACTATCGAATATAGACACCGATGTGGTGGCCGTTATCGAGGATGCCGTCGCTGGTCGCATCGGCTGCAGTATGCTCAGACTTGTGGTAGCCATGCCAGTCGTTGGATCCGGCACCTGGCCGGGTATTAAGCTGCTTGCAGCAGAGGATCCACTGTTTGCAATGCTCGCCAGTGGCGGCGCCGGCAGCGGCAGCAGACTAATCGTCGTTGTGGTGGGCGGCGTGGCGAGCGTGCTTATCCGACTGCTCATAGCGGGCATGGCATATGCGGAACTGGAGCCGGTCAGCGTCATGCCGAGCGGACCGCGTACCGTCGCCGCAGCGGAATAGGTGTGCGGCAGCGCCGGCGGCAGATCATAGCTAGTGGGATGCGATTGAGAGCTGGTCAGGCGCGTGCTATAGCTGCTGCTGTAGCTGCTGCTGCTGGCGGCGGCGGCGGCGGTAGCGGAGGTGGTGGTGGTGGGCGTTGTCTTGGGCGTGGCACCCGTCCAGATGCCCGGTCGTTGCGATGCTTGTGTACTGCTGCTTTTGAGACGAGGAATGGCGCCAGTGCTGCAGCTATTCGGCATTGGCACTATCGTCGCCACATCCGTGTCCATCAGTGAGGTTTCCTCCACAACCACAACGCCATCCAGTGAATCTTTAATCGTGGAGGACGACGACAGCGATTGAGATCGTTCCGCTTCCTGTTGTTGCTGTGCCGACGACGACTGTTGCTGTTGTTGTTGTCGCTGCTGCTGGAGTGCGACACGTTGGCGCAACAATTTGCTATTGGGTCGCTCATCTACGGTGCTCAGGGATGTTGTTTTTGTTGCTGTTGGTTGGTTGGTTATGGTTGTTTCTTTGGTGGTACTACTCGTAACGGCAGTTGTTGTTGCTTTTGTTGTTGTTGTTGTACGTTTGGCTGGCTGCACTGACTGCTGCTCCTCCTGTTCCTCATCGCTCATCTCGCACAAATTCAGCGCCGTCTGCAGCTTCTTCATCTCCAGCGGCGCATCCGCTGTAAATTCGAATTTATATTGTAAAATATTGAGCACGATGGATTGAGGCACCCGATCTCTTACCACCCATGTGATCCATGCTCTCGGGCTCGTTTATGATGGGAACAACACGATTTATGGCCGTCTTCTGTTCGTTCTGCATGAAGAGCGATGTGGTCGCTATTTGACGCAGTGCCTCCATTCCCTCATTGAGCATCTTGCTCTGACTACGCTTGTGCGCAATCGGATATTTCGTCTGCATAAAAATCATTCACAGATATATTAAAATAAATAAATGCAAACAAGTACTTTTTAAAATATCAGATAATTCTAGTGATTAGTACTAATAATAAGGATGAATCTTATTTAAAATTGATCAAGTTGCCATTTAAATAACACTATCTTATATATAAACGCAGTTATATGATACATAAATAATTCGTTTTAAGTATGCAAAAGGCCAATTCATAATTTTGCTAAAAATATTTTTTTAATATTAAAACTTATACAAAACAGTGGAAATTTTAAAAAATAATTTATTTTACACAATAGAAAATAATTGTGTACCTGTATAGAGGGTCCTCTGGCTATTGAAACGCGTTTGCTCTCATTGCGCAGCAGCGAAGTTGTGTGATCCGCATCGATCTTGTTACCATTTTTCTTGCGCGTCTTTTTGCTGGATGAGATGCAGTGTGATGGGCAAATGCAGAAGAGAATGCGTAAAATGCAACAGATCAGACCCAAACCTGTTTTAAAAAGAAATCAAAATGAGTAATGTGACATTATTTGGATATGCTCAAAGAATTGTATTGCCTATGAGAGAGGGCCCTATAAGTCTTAGCTCCACTGTTTTAAAACCCTTCTCGCCGGTGCCGACAAATGCAATGACCAGTCCCAGTGCGACAGTTCCGAGGCCCACATAGAGAAAAGCATTCGCAAAGGTGCTGGGGCCTCGTAGTACGCCCAGAAAATCTTCATCGTCCGATGAGCCGCCCAATGAGGCATCTTGTATCTGGCAAATGGAAGTGTATATGATATATTATTATCATCGGTGGTTTATACTAGCGATTAGACTAGAGTGCTGTCCCTAAACTGTATGTCAAAAATAATTTTAGATTAATTGGAATCATATATAGAATATCTATATATATTTTTCAATATGATTCCATTTGAATAAATATTAACTTATTCAAGTTATTGTTAGGGACAGCACTCTTATAGCTATTTATTTATTTATCATATAGTACAATGTTTTAGAAGGGCATGAAAATCGCAGTTAAAATGAAAATATTTGGCATTTGGGGTTTATTTGTTGGATAATAATGGTATATGGCTTCTATAAGTTGTTATCCTGCGCCACCAAGCGTCGAATGCGCTGAACGTTTGCTCAGCTGGATATGTGATCAAAAAGAAATACATAAATTATGCAGTTGAAGGAAAAAAGGTGTTTTTGTGTTTTTTATTTTTTTTTTTAGAGAGAAAGAGGAGTTTATTGTGGGAATTTAAATTGTTGATATTTTTGCACGAATACTGGTTGTTGTTAGCAGATGTTAATTAAAGACAAAAGTATACAAAAATATGCAAGTATTTACACAGCGCTACGTGAGTTGCTCTACGTGATGAACTTACTCGGTTGCGCTTCACCCAGCGTCTGTGGTAGGTGGCCTGTTGCTGTTGCTGCTCCTGTACGCTGCAGCGGCGGCCGCGCTCCAGCCAAGCGGCGCGTCCCTGAGCGCACTGTGCGATCGGGTAATCGGGTGATCGGGATTATCGACACGGACAACGAGCACGAACATCAAAGACGATATCGATATCGATTACAGCGATGACGACGAATACAGCGCACACACACACACACACACACACCAGCACAGGAACACACGCGCAAGCACACACACACAGACGCAGACACACACACACGCACACACAATGGAGCGTGGTGTGGTTGCATAGTGTTGTCGTTGGCGTTGTTGTTGGCGGTGGCGGTGGTGGTGTTGATATTGGTTGTTTTGGTGTTGGTGGTGGGCAAATGCATAGAAAATATATACAGTTACTGTGATTAGTTCAACTGTGTGAGAGCAGAGCTCCGTGGATTTTATAATTCTTTCATATTTTTGTTTTTGTTTTCTTTTGACTATTATAAATATTTATTCAAAAGCATACAGGAAACATAAAAAGAAATAAACAAACAAGTACAACTCATCTCACAAGAGTAACGACTAATGCATAAGCAATCAAATTTGTAATTTTGGATTTTTAATACTCAATTCAATATTCAATTTCATAAAGTTGTTTGCGGTTTTGGGTTACAAATTCGCCATCAATTACAACAACAATAATAATATACTTGGCAGCCAATTAAAAAGACTTCGTTTGCAGCCTTTATTTATTATATTTTTTTTTCATCAGTATTTTGAAAAGGCATAAACACACATAGAGTTAAGTAAGTAGGAGTAAACAATTAACAGTTAGGAAACAGTTATGAATATAGAATATGGAAAAAAATATACACCAAGTAAACGGGGGAATATAGTTTGGCTTAGGGGAAAGAAGTGAAAATTGTAAACACACATAAATCAAACATAAAAACATATACAAATCACTTTGGTAAATGTTATAAATAATTGATTAGAATGGGGCGAAATCACGGCAAGGCAGAACTTGAACTGCATTCAAAAAAAGTATTTAATATTCATTATTTTATGTGCGTATATTCTCATGCCGCAGCAGACGTATTTTAAATTGTAAAGCTCACAGCAAGACATAAATATATAAGTATATATCGACTATTTAACTTCCCAGATCACTCATGCAGCAAAATTAAAGAGAAACCGCATTTATAGCGTGTGTGGACCAGTTTTTTCCACACACAGATATTCGAAACCTCAGCACAAATTTAAAAAAGTTGATAAATATGTTCATTTTTACATAGAAATTAAATAACAGCTATTTAATAAAAATTTTCAACTTAAGGAAAAAAATATTATCCAATTAAATTATAGCAACACAGAAAAGTATTTAAAATAAATATTAGGTGATCCACTGATTCAAACATAAAAGTACGTTTTTCAATTGTATATGTATTATTTATTTACGTATTAATAAAACACAAATATAAATATGATTTACCATTTAAAAATTAATAGCAAATAAAGTGCAAAGCATTGTAAGAAACAAAGAGCAAACGAAAACAATTTAAATTAAATTAAATTTAAATGATATCTAAAACAAATTTAAATTTTCAAAGATGTTAAACCACGGTAGGCGAACACGTAATTTACGTGATACACCATGTATGATTTATTTATTTGCTTTTTAAAGTGAACTCGCCGTTAAATCAGACAAACAAAAGTCAATGCCATTTTATTTCGCACACACACACCCACACACAGAGTCAGGGGCTACACACCTACAACTCGACAGACCTAATGAGTCGAAGCGAATCACAAGTCGCGACTGGTGGGCGCTACAAACCTAAGCTAAGAGCCACAGACTATTCGAAGCACTGCCGCTAAGCAAGCTACTAAATATGCTGCGTGTTAGTAATAAGGCAAATAAAATGACACACACACACACACACACATTTAGACAGAGAGCGTCCTATATACAAAACTGACAGATATATAGGTGTTGTATGTATATGTCTATATATATATATATACATATATATATATATATATCATGTATAGCAGTTGATATATGTGATAGCCTCAGGTCGCACGCTCTGTGGAGTTGAGTTTGCTTTTGGTTCTTTTTTAGGTGCTGTTTCTCGTTTCTGGTTTCGTTTGCTTTTCGTGTGCAAAATCGCAGCCACATGGAGACTATCGATCGGAACTATGTGGCCCGACTGGGTGCTCCATATATAAACCAGAGCTCTAACTGTAACTGCCCTTGACTTGCTGTTGCTGTTGTTATTTTTCTTGTTCTTGTTGTAGTAGGTGTAATCAACAATTTGCGACGCTGATTGACGAATGACGAAGGCGCTTCCAACCGTCAAAGCTAACTGTCACGCATTCACGCAGTTACGGCAGTTGGGCGGAAGGGTGCAGGAATGGAGTTGTTATGTTCGGGTTAGGTAAGCAAAATACTATTGCCGAATAGTTGACCCCCACATAGCAAGTACGCCTGACAGGTGTATTTGTTTTGCCTTCTTTTGGCATTATACATTCTTGCAGCAAAAGCAATAGCCAATTTTGAGCCAACAAATATAATTATTATTATTGTTTCTGAGACAGCGACACGTGTCGTAAACATATTGCAAATTTCCACTCGAAACACACATATAGAAAATAATTTGCATATTATTTATTTGCATTTTACCACAGGCACGCTAGATGTTTATTAAACTTTCACCTTTTGCAACTAATCGCTAAGCATATAAAATACATTTCAAAACATATTATCGCTATTTATAAACACATATTGAGGAACTAACACAAGTTAACGCCTAAAAGTCTTAGTCACCCCGCCTTCTCAACACAGACATACACACACACACACACACACAAACTGTGCGCTTTTAAGCACACGCAACGTAGTCAAAAATGTAGAAATTACTGCAAAACCCCCTAAACATGTGTACAAAAATGTATATATATATGTATTTTGTTTTTGCGTTAGCTTGATTTTTTTTCCTGCTGCTTTTGTTGTTTTTGTAGATTGGTGACAAAACGCTAATGCACACAGCACACGAAAGCCAATGGCAGCCAATGTGATGCCCAAAAATGTAGCTGCCCTAAAAAGTGTGCTACAAAATTTTATGTTATGTGTTCAATGCCTTTATGGCAAATCGAAAATTTGGTCATCCTAGCAGAGGCTTAGTCCAAAAACAAAGCTAACAAAAGCATGAAGTAAATCTTCATTTCCGAGTTCAGTATCGTAATGCTGGAGTAAAATTTCGAAAATACGCTATTAGAAGAAAATAAGTCAGATTACAAAACGACTAGAGAAATAATTGTTGCAGGCTTTATTTTTATATTCACAAGACATTTTATCGACATTTGCCACAACTTGTTTAAGTCTCAATCGATTTAATTTATGTTTGCTTTGCAAAATGCAATTCCGTTCCTTTAAAAGTAATAATATGATTTTTCTTTCTTAAGCGAAAAGGGTTTGCTTCTTCTTATTAAAAGGCGTAACAATTTTCGAAGTATGCAAATTGATTTTAGCTAATCTTTTATTAACGAAAGTATTTAGAAGTTGGTTTCAGCCTTGCGTAGTCTACTTTAAATGTCGGCATTGATTTGCATAATAATGAATTGTTGTGGCGCGACAAATTAACATGTATTTCCCATCCTATTACTGGGAGTATCAGGAAACATGGCCCATTAATGACAGTCATTTATTTTGGTTCATTGATTGTTCAAATAGTTAACGACTGTTTTTTTTTGCTTTGCCTTTTTTGCTGTTAATTTGCTGTAAATACTTGGCTTGAATAAAATATGAACTCAACTTAATTAGAGATTTATCATGAATCTGACATGAATATGTTGACATAAAAGTTAACAAATGTGGAAATAGAGTTGTAAATTCGATTTAGAGATTTAACTTTAAATAGTCAATGATATGGAAAAAATGTACTGAACTAGATCCAAATTAAATGAGTGACAATTTTATTATTTTGGATAATCGCATTTGATAGTCAATGACATGGAAAAATTCACTGGCCTAGATTTAAACTCAATAAAAGACAATTTTATCATATTGTATATGGGACATATTTATATTTTGTAATAATATAAAAAACATTAAATTAAGCTATTTGGCAAAACTATAGAGTAACTTTCCGTTAAACTTTGACTAAAGTATTCCAGTCACACAACAATTTTTTCTTATACAAATTTAAAGGTTCACTGATTGGAAATGTCTATGAAAACATGGCAACAAGCTAAATAAATAAAGACAGATAAATAGAGAAGATGATCTAAGCAAAGACCATGGTTCAGCATCCTAAAGGAAGTTAATGCACATGTCGGCAGGTACTGACTAGAAACTTGGCATGTCTGCAATTTTATTATGCATCTTGATAGAAACGACTTGAGTTGAGTTGAGTCGAGTTGAGAGCTGGTCTGAATCAAGTGTAAAATGCACTTGAAAAATCAACAATCAGAGACTCTGGATGGGCAGGTTTACAGGTGGGCTGGCAGCGAAGCTTAAGTTGCAAAGCAAAAAGTGCGCAGGCTAATGAAATATGCAGCTGCAGCAGTGGCAGCCACAGCTGGCACTGACACACGGAAAAGCGCATAAAGAATGAAAAACCCAAAACCAACGAGTGGCGTTTAGACAATGCAGCTGCACCTTGCAAAGAGACACACAGAGAAAGATAGACATAGAGAGAGAGAGAGAGAGAGAGAGAGAGAAGGGAGAGAGTGCGATGAAGATGCTGCTGCCATTCAGGGACAGGGGCACATAGACATTACAGGCAATTTCACTAAATGACACTGAACACGTCGCCCCATTCTTAGCTCCACACCGTTGCAGCGTTCCCTCTCGCTTGGTCGCGTGTGGATGCTTCTTTTGTTTGGCTGTCGCAGCCCTTAGGCAAAAAAGCCTCAAGGTGTTCTCAGCTCATGCGGCGAATGGTTTTTTGTCTTTACAACCTGTCCATAACTGGCACAGGGCCAGGGACCACAGGCCAGGAACCACTTTCCAGAACCCAACACGTGCTGTGAGGCTTTGCAGTAAATTTGCGGCACAAATCAGCATTAAATAGGTCCAGGCTCAGGTCTGGGTGCAACCCTTAGTAGCAGTTCATTAGAACCAATAATGCCATTGGCCATTTCAAAGGACGCAACCGCAAGGCTCAAAAAGGCTCACTCAAGGGTCCCTCAAGTCAAAGATGCTGCAGCATATGCCTGAGCATCACTTGAATGAAAGGCACATACAAACATATATATTGAAATAAATTTAAATGCTTGAAATATTGGAAATATTAAAGTGTGTTCAGGTTCGAATCTTGATGAATGTTTTAATAACTAACCAGAAGGCAATAAAAGCACTGCAAATAGCTTAAGCATTGATTTGTGCTTATTATTTTCTCATCTTATCTTACTCAATTTTCATAGAATAGTAAAAGAGTATATTAAAGACTATTCATGGATATAAACACCTGTTTTAAGGGAAAAATGAAACCACAAGATTGCTACTCTTTAATAAAACCATTACATATAAAATATAAATAATATAACAGTTGATCGCTTTTAATATACCCTTAAAAGATTTAACCACAGTTTCAAATCCATATCTCAGTTAACGAATCACTATTATATAATAAATACAGCTATTTTCACAAAGCTTTATTAACACATAAATAGCATTTTATGAGCCTTAAAAATCGCTGGGGCAGATCGAATGAAATTCAATTGAAATTCAATTTAGTGAGCGTTAAACGCATAAAATCTCTAAAACACATGCAACACATGTGGCAAACACACATACCCCCCCCCCCACACACCCACACACACACACACAGATTGACTTCAAGGCTAAAACTATAGAAAGAACACGCAGAGCAAGCAGAAGATGCAGTGGACGTGCTGGGGAGAGGGTAGAAGGGAGTCCACCAAAACAATTTGAAGGCAAAGCCACAAAAGAAATAAAGTAGCCAAGTTCTGTTACAGAACCAGGAAGCAAAGGCAAGAGCGCAGTTTGTATAATGAAATCGGAATCGGAATTGGACCAGCGGCGCATAGTCTGGAGATATGGCAAAGAGAGGTTGGTGTTTTTTTTTTTCATTCTTTTTCTTAATTTTTTGCTGAGACCATGACAGGATCTACCCCATGGACACCGCAAATTAAAATCGTTTTGTGGGTAAATGCGCCACAGACTAAAAGTGTGTGAGTTAGTGTATTGTTGTGTGTGTTTCCGTATGTGTGTGTTTCCGTGTGTGTGTGTGTGTGTGTGTATGTGTGTCTGTATAATTTTCTGTTTCAGTGCGAATGCACAGCGGAAACAAACGGTTCTTTCAGCTTTTCTTTTGTGGCCCTTCCGGCCATGAAATACAAACGTCGCTTTAGCTTTTTTGTACTCTATAGTTTAGCAAATTTCCAACAAAGGGTATGAAGTTGACCAAGTGTAGAACTTTATAAAATCTTAAAAATTGCGTAAATATAAATGAGTGGTATTTCTTTTGAAAATCAATACAAGGGCATTAAAGAGTAAGCTTTAAAAGTATTACTTAGAAATTTGTTATACTTTTATTTTAGAACGCTTTTAAATTCACATAAAAATTTTCCTTAAAATTTCCTTGTTTTATTATTTTTGTATAGTAGAGCAAGTGGCTACAATCTATAAGGCGAAAAGATTACGACATCATTGAAATTTGAGCTCGGATTCATTTTGACTTTCTGACTAGGTCAGTTGGAAAATGTCTCGTCCGAGAACTGCAACAAAGGATTCGTTATGAAATGAAATGACAGCGTGTGGATTTCAACAAGGTGTCTGCTAGTCATGCCACTCTTTTCCAACTACATTCCACCTTACATGGAAAATGTCAAAGGGCCGCCGAGTCGCCAGTCGTTGGCGAAGTGCCGTGCTAATTGTACGCATGTCATGGGTTGATTAAAGAGAATTCAACAAAGGACTGAATCCATGGGTGACTCCAGACGTCCATCGATCAGAGTTGCCGCCTTTGGTTGCGCTCAATTTCACATTTAAGCAGCGACGGAGGCGCCACACTCATAAATCAAGAGGGCAAGAGTGAAGAGACGAGCTACATAATTTGTTAGCAATAAAATTTTTAAAGTGCTGCGCCAAGCACTAAAACTTACTCGACAGTTCTCAAGCAGAACAATGCAGAGTGCTGTGGGGGGGGGTGTGGGAGGAGGAACTTGATAGAGCGTGCCTTGGAACGGGGGGGTTAGTGGGGGCACATGGTGTTATTTCAGTTCCATTTCATTGCAGTTCTGTATGGCAGCTGCATTTTGGCTGTCTAAGGGAAATGTTCTCTGGCAGCAGCCTGAAACTTGAAAACATTTTTGTTGGCAGCCCCCAAGTAAAATTTGTATTTAGTTTGAGAAGTTTCTATTTGGAATATTATCAAAATATGTAAAATAGTTTTGAGTTGGTTTTTACTTACTTGAAAATCGATAAGTACGATTTTAGGTTAACTTTCGAGCTTACCATAATGTTTAGACACGAATATATACAGGCGCGAGCGAGAAGAATTACATCGAAAATCTCAATTATCTGATAACTTATAACTTATATGGTTTTGATGGAAGACATGAGCTAAAAACATTTGAAAGCCTGGCTATGTAGATAAATAAGCCGGGGATCTAGTTTAAATGATTGCTTTAATATGCTATTAAATATCAGCTGAACTATCTGCATGTTTACGTATTTACCAAGACTATAAAATATCCTATCATATTTCAAGAAAACGTTGCCAAGGCCAAAGTAAGAAAGCATTTATTAGTAGGTTAGTTCATCATAAAGTGCATAGTTCAGAAATCTGTGAGTGGTTTTTTTTTCTGCAGCAGGTTGGTTGCAGCAGTCGTTGCTGCCATAATTATAATAGATTGTCATGCAATTATTGGCTGGCCCACTTGTCAAACCGAAAATCAACAAATGCGAAGACATAAACAAAGACTATAAAATAAAATATAATACTTTTTTTTTAATAATTAAGCGCATGCGAGCAACGCACAAACAGTTACAAAAAAAGGGGAGAGAGAGATAGAAATATACAAAGGAAGAGAGAGAGAGAGAGAGATAGGTGGAGAGCGAGATAGGAAGTTGGAGAGAGAAAGAGAGAGAGAGAGAGAGAGAGAGAGAGAGAGCGTGAGAGCAACAACCGTTGTTTGCGGTTGTTAAACATAAAAACAGCGTCAGGCAATGCAGGCATGCAAAAGACGATATTTATATTGGTTTAAAAATTATACGATATTACGATAGTTAGCGTGGTTTGACGATACTTTCTTTATGCAACACACACGCACGCACACACACACACACATAGCCATACACACGCATACATATAGAGTCATACTTATATGTATAAGCTATTTACTAAACCTAGCACGCTACTAAGTTTTTAGTCACATAGAGCACAGCCCACAGCACAGAGAGAGAGTGTGAGATATTGACAGACAGAGAGAGAGAGAGAGAGAGTTATACAATATATATTTGATATTGAGAGCGAGACAGAGACAGAGAGAGAGAGCGTTGCGATTAGACGATTAGACACCAATATTTATAAATTATTTGCTGACAACTAGTTGTAACGTTAAATTTTTGACTGTACCTAATTCTCGCTGGGATAAATCTGAAAGTATTTTTTTATTGGCAAGCGCGTTGCGTACTTTAAGGCGGTGGGTGTGAGAAAAAGAGAGAGATATACAGAGAGAGAGAAGAGAAGAGAGAGCGCATGATAAATTGTAATTTGATGTCGCGTACCTGCGTTGAGAAAAAAAATTAACAGTAAGGTGTAAAGTGTGTGCTTGTGTGTGTGAGTGTAATTTCTTTCGGTTTTTTTTTTCATTTGATTTTTGTTTTTGTTTTAAATTTTTGTGCGTGCTTCGATTAGAGGTTGAAGTAGAAACAGAGAGAGTAAGAGTAAAAGATATAGAGAAAATAGATGAAACGATAAGCAATCTGTTCAGTGTGTGTGTGTATTGTTGTTGTGTGTGTGTGTGTGTGTTAAAGAATAGCTTAAAGATGAGCGCCACAAAATAAAAGCACTTTCAAAACAGTGCATTTCGTAGATGCCACAAAATGTTCATAACAAAACATAGTTAAATAAAAGTTAATAAACAAAAATTATAGTTTATGTGAATGTGAATGTTGAACGCATAGACTGGTATTTCATCGTCAGTTGAGTTCTTAAATTCCAAAAATATTATTGAAATGCAGCAAACTCTTTGGATAAATGCAAAGCTCTGCCTCATAAATATGTGTTTTTTCTTCAACGCTTTTATATGGGAAAAATGAAGCATTTAAAAACTCATAAATCACTCATATCATCATTTTATGTTTATCATTAATTATGCAAAGGTATGCTTTATACTTATGAGCTGATTTGATTGGGTATATAATTTTTTTTTACAAATTTTAATTGTGGTCATATAGGAAATTTGTACATATGGATGGGCCGGCAAAGCTAAACTCAAAGGCTTGCTAAACTACTAAAACACAGTTTCGTTATAACGTATTTATTATATTTAGTTATTTGTAGGTAATACGCCAGCTTCGACTTACCCAGAGTGCTGCAATTGGGCAGATATTTAAAAAAAAAAATTGTACAGAACCCAAACTAAAACAGAGAATACAAACCCCAAAGGACCCTTTTTTTTTTAACTTATTCTATCGCGTACACGTTGTGGTATTTTATTTTTTGGTTGGTTTTTTGTATTTTTTGTATTGTATTTTTAGTTTTCAGCGCTTGCTTCAACGTTGTGAATGTTCCACAAAAAATGCAATAAATTCTTTTTGATCCGAAATTAAAATGGTGCATTTCAATTTTGGGAAAAGTATTTTTTCCGCTTTGGCAGCTGTTTTCGAGTTGTCAAAGCGAAGACTACTTTAAATACTTTTTGTAAAACATTCAAAATGATTTGTTTGTTTTTGGAATTTTTTGTTTTTAAAGGTTTTTTGTTATGTTGGGCGATTGGTTTTTTAATTATTGGCTTTGTGGAACAATTTTCGCAATTGAATCAAGTTGAGCTCCTAGATCGAAAACGGGAATGAGAGGCAAGTAAGCTTTACAGAATCATTTTGGGAAAACTTGATACCATTTATCATATTTATAGATTTAAATGCATATTTTTGCTTATGTGTGTGTTTCTTTGTTTTGTCTAAGTATTTATTTTAGTTTTTTTAATGGTGGTTTGTTCTGGTTGTTAGTTAATGTTGCATACTTTCTTTTTGTTTATCTTTGAAGTTATTGATTTGTATGTTTTGTGTTTATTTTTGTATACGTATGACTACAAATCAAATTGAAGCTTTAAGATGAGTGTAAACTATTTTAAAAAAATATAATCTAAACTTAACTCGATTCATAATAAAATGCTGCGCACACAAAATATTCTTCTGCAATGATATTATTAACAAATATTTACAGTTGAAATTGGTTCAGTTAGTGGTTTTCGACTTGTTGACTATGCTAATCTCTGAATTGATGTTATGCGGATTTAACAGCTTCAAATTTACATGGGCTAATTAAATCGAAATTTATGAGAATTTTCCAACACAGAAGCGACAAAGTTTATTTTTACAAACTTGCAATTGTAGTTAAAAGTTTCAGACAGCTACTTTAAATTCTTATGTTTATCTAATTTTCAATGTCATAATCATGCCAAATATATAATATTTTGTGTGCGACTAGATTTGTTCCTATAATATTGAAAATAAAACATGATGATGACATGAGTTGGCAGTCTGGCATTGTTTCGCACGTGTGGCTTAAGTTAAGTTGGCAGCTCTTGCAGTACAGTCGCTTGCGCTCTACATGGATTTTGGGGGGAGAGGGTTTGGTACTTTGATATGTACATTGGTCGTTCAAATCAAAGCAATGAAAATGCTTGTAAATATTCAATGCAATCTTTATGCTTCTTCTTGCTTCTTTCCTTTTGACTACGGCCCGACTTTGCATTTATAAATTATTTAAAATATGTAATTGGCTTTTGGCATAATCAAAGAAACAAACAAGATACGAAAAAGTGGACATAAAAAATGAGAAGAGATTACACCAAATACAGACCAACAAAACATTTTAAATAATTTATATGCAACGCGTAGTGGCAAATTATAAGCAATACAGTGGCGAAAACTGTGTGTAATTTCGACATTTACAAATATAGATACTGTATTTAAATAGTGTAGAGAGAAAAAAAATTCAAGGCAAAAGCATTTAGATTTATTTACAAGCATTTTCATTGTACTTTCAAATTACAACCAACTGCAAGACGGCACAACGTTGTTGCGTTTACGGAAATTACGTAAATGTTCATTACGTTACACATACAAAAACAAAAATAAAAAAACACGTAACGGCAATAAGAGAATTCATGTGGCATATGCTCTTGGATTTGTGGATTTGTGAATGAAGGGAGGAGTAGGTGGATTCGTTTTACAAAATCCTTTTTGATTATCACTTACTTCCGGCGGTGGCGGCGTCGGCTCCGGCAGTGGCGCCGGTGGCGGTGTCACATATGTGTTTTTCTAGTTACGCAATTGGCATACAGAGTTACGTAAACGTAATGTGATGATGGATTTTTTTTTTCGTTTGCGATATACGTATTTCGCAACAACATCGTGACGCAAAGGGAGAGTGAATTTGAGACGTAAAAAAAACGTAAAACATACTTAAAAAACAATGGCTCGTTATTGTGTCACGTTAAGAAGGTAGCGTAACGCACATTACGTATGCGCAACACGTTACGTAAGTAGCAGCAAGCGAAAGTGACAGCGCGAATAGTTTAGATTAGATTAGAATAGAATAGAATAGAAACAAATGTACGAGAGATATGTGGGTGAGCAGAAAACAACAGAGAATTTAGAGATTTGAGTTGTGTTCTATTTGTGAGTTATTTTAAGGAACCTCAAGCATAGATCACTCACAGATCTGAGCAGTGGGTGGTCAACTTAAAAGAAATGCGTTTTTTTTGGTTTTCTAAAAACTACAAAAATAAATATATTTGGTGAAAGTGTGTGTGTTTTTGTTGGCTTGTGTGTGTGATTGCAAATTGATTGATGTGCTTTATATTTGTTATGTAGGTAATTTGTATTTGATTTTCATAGCTCGTTTTTTACTAGTTTATTAAGATTTAAGTTTAGTTTATGTGGATAGTAATTAGAAGCGTTTGGGCTTATTTAAAGTACTACGGGGCTAGTTAATTAGAGGTATTTAAGGTGCAACGTGTGTGGTTGTTGGAAGAGCGCACTAAATTTCTATTGTTTATTGTCTGTTTGTTCAGTGAGTGAGTGAATGAAAAGCTACACACGTTGTTTGTTTATTTATTTATTTAGAGATAGAGAGAGAGAGATAGAGATATGGAGAGTGAGTGAAAGACAGAAGCAGAGAATATTCTCAGAGCATTACTTTACGGTTAGTTTGAAGCATGTGCAAAGTAGGTGATTCAGGTGGGGTGAGGGGGGGGGGGGGTGTTTGGGTGGTGTTAGCAACTACAATTAAAGCTAGGTGTGGTGGGGTGATAGACAGAGACAGAGATAGATAGATTGGGTAATAGCTTTTGAAGCATTTATAGATAGTTAGAGAGAGAGAGAGAGATACAGAGAAAAAGCCGCAAAGTTGGATAGAGGTTGAGAGAGAGATAGAGAGCGATAGAGAGAGAGAGAGTGGTTGGGAAGTGTGGCTTAGAAGTAGAGCAAAAGCACTAGTTATTTATATATATATATATATTGTATTTATATATATTTCTATTAAGAGATTTATGTAAATATATTAAAATTGAAAAACAGGTGAATTGAAGCTAATTGTACAGCGCATTAAGTAGTTGGCTGGCAGAGCGCTCAAGACTTGAAATATATATATCTAAGATTTCAATATATGGAATAATATTTAATCACTACTAGACGAGACAGAGCAAAGTTAGGTTATGTACGTTCCAAAGCGATTAATTGATCTATTTTGTGGGGGAATTATGTTTTCAATGCCAAGCAGCTTTGGGCACACGCTAAAAGTTAACTGCAAAATTTGAGAAAAAACTAGAGCTAGAAAAAACCTAGCGTATAACTTGTGCTTCACCTCTAGGCACACTACTATTCTAAAAACATATGCTCTGTGGGAATAACTGTTGGGGGAATTTGACAAAATCAAAATGGAATGTGTCTTGGAGTAAGAAAGAGAGAGAGAGAGAGAGATAGAGAGAGACATATGGACGGAGTACAGTACATAGATAAATAGAGAGAGAGAGAGATAGTTGGATAGAGATAGAGAGATTGCTTGAAATGATAGTATAAGAGAACTTGGGTTTATTTTTAGTAATTGGTTGAGGGTATATCGTTTAAATGGATTTGGATTTGGGGCTTCGGGACTTTAAAATTTCATTTTAGCTGATGATTTTCATTTGACGGCTTTTTAAAAGAGTTTTGCGCTCGTTGCTTATTCTTTTAGATAAGTTTAGATAGAAAGCAATTGAATGGTTTAAGTACTTTGCCTTTCTATTGTTTTTTATAGATAGGGAGAGAGAGTGACGCATATAATTAATTATAGTTTTTTTTTTTTTTTTTTTTGGTATTTTATATTATTACCCATGACTCAGGTGGATAACGAGGAAATGGAGCTATTTCTTTAGTTGCTACATTACTAGGCAACTCAAGTCTTCCACCTAATTTTCGTAGCTTTCTTCTTCTCGCCACCCGAGATTTCGATCTTAGCATCAATGCGGCCTGCATCTTGTTTGTTGTTGTTGTTTTGCTTGTTGTAAGTTTTTAAACGGTCAAACGGTCAAACGTTGCGTACTCGTAACAAAATATAAACAGTGTAAACAGTGTTTACGTTTTGCGTTACGTTGAACTTTGGTTTTTTACGGCTTACAGTACAAAATCAATGGGATGATACAGGTTACGTTTAGGAGCTTAAATACGTCAAAACTAAAATTTACGTTCGTCAATCAATCAGTTATTTAATCGATTTGCTGCATCCAATTAATTAACGTTATTTACGTAATGCTCACGGCAACGTTAACGCAACGTTCGAATGAAAGAAAACGTAAAGTGAGAGAGCACGTTCGATTAGGCACAAGGAGGAGGATTATAGAAATATGTTTAGAAGCAAAGACTTTCTCTCTTCTTCTTCTGTTTTTCGCTAAGAGTATTGTTGTGCGGTTATTGTTGGTGTTGAGCAACTGCGTCAGTGATTAGGTCCTGGCGCAGTTGAGTGGCGGGCTGAGGATGTGCTGCGTTGATTGCCAGTGGTTGGCTCTGCTATCTAGCTCCGTTACGTCGTTGCTGTCACGTGCTGTCCAGCGATGATGTCTGCCTGCTGCTGCTGCTGCTGCTGTTACTGCTGCTGTTGCTGCTGCTGCTGCTGTTCTTATCTGTTGCTATCCAAAATGAGACTGCCGTTGACTTAATGTTGAGTGTGATTGACGTAACGTAACGAATTGGTGATTACTTCAACTAGTTGAATATGGCAATGAAGTGTGTTGATTGTTAGGCTATATCGTTTTGCGTCTATTGTTTTGCCCGTTACGTATCGTAACGTAACGCGTTGCTGCGTTGCTACGTTGCCACGTTAACGTCGCGTAGCAACGTATTCGTTGGTGATTTCATTTTCGTTTTAATTTTGGCATTAAAAGCTATAAACATTTATTGATCTCTATTTATTGACAGCGGCCTTTGGCGTAACGTTAACGTAAGCGCACTATCACGTAACTGTAATTGATTGCCCGACTTAGTCTATGCATTGCCTAACTAATCTACAGCTAATGCATACGTAGAAAAGTTTTATTGTAATTTCTATGTTTTTAGAGTTGTTGTTTTTTTTTTTTGCTCAAATCCTATTGATCAACGTAATTAACTTAGTTGCTTGTTAATTTTAGTTTTTTTTGTTTGCGTTTTTTTGTTTGTTTTTTAAACTACGATTTCGATTTACGTTTTGCAATGTAAATGAAAGAAGGCAATGTCGTTGTTTGTTTTGTTCTATAATTATTGTAACTTGTTTTTTTTGTTTGTTCAAAATTAAATCATGTTCGATCACATTTGGTGTGCTTGTGTTTTTTATCCATCATTGTTTACAATTGCTTTTCAAGTAGAAAATATATTTAAAGCTTTTATCGTAGCTTTCCAAGTATCCACTACGTTTTTTTTTTATTTTGTTTCATTATTCGATTTGATTTGCTTTTTTCGCTGCCAGTTGCTGTCATGTTGTTTTAGAATATATTTTAGTTATATATTTATTAGTTTAGTTCATATCACATATGTTGCAGTTGTTTTATTTTTCACTTTTTGTATCCGTGTAATTATTTTAATCATGAATAGTAACTTTTAGCCATTCAATACTTGCTATTTAAATGAATTGAAATATTTGGTAATTTCGAACTTTTTGTTGGTTTGTGTCCATTTTAAATCAAGCCAAAAGTAGCATTCATTTATGAATATAGCACAATCCATAATTTACAATCAATATTGTCAATTATTTATTGACTGCAAATTTAACAAACGGGTTTGAATTGCTAATTTAATTAAGTTCGCAATTTATAGTTTTAAGTCGAATAAATATACTCATTCAAAATATAAATTGTTGCATAGAAAATGTACAAAATGTTATATATATTATAGTTATTAAAGATTGGTTTATGTTTTTATTATCATTAAACTTTGCAAGTTTTATTATTATTAATATTAATTATTTTTTATAGTTTGTGACCCCAATATTGTAATTTGTTTTATTATTTCTTTGATGGATTTTTTTTAAATGGCTTACTTTATTTAATTAAGAGTTTTTCAAATATAATTGACTGAGGTATTTTGAGGGCTTTCGTCAATTTAAATGAAGCTCAACTTAAACCAACCAAAACAGCCTTAAGACAAGGTACGAACCCTGCTCAGTAAATCTGAGGCAGACATGCAAAATACTCAGTTTTCATTTTAGATAAAATAATGCTTTTATGGCACAACATTTCCAGGCCATTGCAGCTAAGACTCATTCAAATAAATGTAATATTTGGCTTAAATCGATTTGCTGCTCATTCGCATTCGTATGCAGAGTTTTCATTGCTGTGCGCTGCTCAGCTGAAAGACAAGTTTTCCGGCCGTTTGCAAATCTCGAGTAAAAATCATCTAAGTAATGCAAACAGAGTAAATATTTATGGGCAAGACTCGCATAAGCCACGTTATAGCACTGTTAAGCCATAATTCAAATGCCAGCCCAAGAGATGCAGCTACTCAGCACATATACGTACCCAAATATGTATGTGTGTTGGCTGTGTGTGTGTGTGTGTGTGTGTGTGTGTGGGTGTGTGTGTCAAGATATACTAGGATGCTAAATGTATGAATGTGTCAGAGAGCATTTCGCGGCCTCAAAAATCAGAAAAGTTACAGAGAAGCGACTGCAGCTGTTGGAATTCATATGCAAATCTAGCCGGGGCAGCTCTTTTGTGGTTGTTGCTGTAGCAATTCTTTTTTTTTTGTTCGTTTTGCAGTTTTAGAGCCGGGAGGAAGTTGCTGGCGAAACGACTGTGTGAAACTGGCAACTGCAAAAGCCGAAAAAAAATTTCAATAATTCAACAGCGCAAAGCGGAAAAAGTCACTCGTTGAACGATGCGGATGAAATTTTAATGAAATACAGATTCATGCAACGATACACACACCAACACACACACACACACACACATCAGCAACGTTGCAGTCAGGGTCGTTAATAGACAATAACATGGCGCACTGAAACACATACACGCACACACACACACGACAACTGACATAGCGAAAGCTGTGCTTGTAACGCCTAAAAGATTGCAACATATTTGCAATTAAACGCAGATGCATAGCCAAACACACACGCCAACACTAATACAAACACACACACACTGCATACATATATACTAATTTATATATATATATATATATATCGAAATGAATTTTGGCACTGTGTCCTGCACATGTTGCAGCTGCTGTTGTCGCATGCTGACAACAAGAGCGCCCAAAAGTGTGCTATGAAAATTAATTTGCCACACAACTCGCCCTTTCCTAATATATATATCATTTTGCCATATGTGTATATTATATATATATATAAATTTGTATGTACATATATGTGCACGAGTTGCGCTTGACAGCCAAAGCCAAAAACACAAGCATTCAATGCCTGCATTTAATGGACCAATTGTGTTGAGTGAGTGCATTAAAGATTTTCGGCTCTTCAATTTTATTATAATCGCAATAAGCTAAACCGATTAGTCAGCGACAACAAAACAGTTTCAGTTTGGCACAAAAGGATACGTTAGTCGATATGATAAAAGAAAAAAATTATTTTTAGCTTTAGTGCAAATATGGTGTATGAATGGAGCTTCTGGGTACTGCAGATGTATGGTTTTCGGACAAGGGCAGACTGTGGCTTGGATTTTTGTCAAATAAGTTGCTTGATGCCATTGTCGAAAACGGTACTATTAAGTCATCAAATTGGGCTTTTAGTGGCCAAAATTATCTTCAATCTAATGCAATTGCTGTTGGGCAGTGAGCCATAGAAATGTCTGGAAGCCAAAAGTACTTTTTATGATGTCTAAAAGCCAACTTCAACTTTCACATTTAAATGGCGTTGCAATCGTTTTGGACTTAACATTCAATGTGGTTGGTAAATCAATAACGGCTCAAAGGCTGTGT
This sequence comes from Drosophila melanosoma, assembly GCA_035042045.1. NCBI lineage: Eukaryota > Metazoa > Arthropoda > Insecta > Diptera > Drosophilidae > Drosophila > Drosophila melanosoma. The sequence goes on along the minus strand of JAWNLY010000183.1, from coordinate 1,719,145 downwards.
GTTTGCATATGCAAAATGGGCCTATAAAAACCGAAGCCAAGTATCCATAAAGTGTAAGTAACTGTTTCGACTGTTGCATGATGGGTCAGTGGTTTTCACAATGTTTTCGACAAAGTTGCAATATCCAATCCTGCTCATTAATTCCAACTGCAAGCACTCGTTGCAAAAATTTGGTTTTCAGTACTCACTGTTCACTGTTCACATTCACTATTCGCATTCCACTTGGTAGTGGCAACAATTTTTGGCACGGCGCCCGCTGTCTTGTTTACATGTCATCTTACGAGTGGTGAATGCGATGAGAAAGGGGAGGGGAAGGGGACGCGGCTGTGTTACGAGTGCCTTGTCTACAGGTAATTAGAGCCAGTGAAGCGCCTCACAAAATTTGCATATGCCACATGCCATGTAGAGCTTGCCACACGTGCGAAATGCCAAATGTTCTCTCCAAAAGTCATGTTATTTGATTGTCCAAGGCAATCATATATATCTCTTTGTGTGTGTGTGTGTTTGTGTATGTATTTGTGTGTGTAGTTATTGAATGTAACTTATTCGACCGTATGAACCAAATTTGCTTCGGCTGACCAACAGTTATGTTTATTGGGGCATTTGATTTGTGTCGAGTTAATTGAATATAAAGAAAATTTAAACGGCCCAAAAATGGAAGGAAAGTGTTCCCCAAATCGTATACGCTTTAATTTCGCAGAACAACAGATCATTTAAATATGTTGCTTAATATAAAAACAAAGAGAGCAAAAAACACATAATATTATTTAAAAGTGTCTCAAGAACCAGTTCAAATTCAACCAATTCCGCTGAAAATATAGACAAATATTGAAATAAAAAAAGGCTGTATGCTAAACAGATACAATGACGAAAGTGATTTTCAGAACGGCTCTAGAAAATTGTATGCCCATAAAAATGTCAAATACAATTGAGATCTGTGGGGAGCACAATATAATTTGTGTCTTTTTAAATGCTTTTTATTGTCGATGGCAGCGACAACAATCAGGACACACACTTAAATATATATATATATATATAAGCTCGAATAAATCGGTGGTCTTACACACACACACACACACACACTGATATTTAATGGGCAAACATTGAAGATAAATGTTAGCTGAGGAGGAAGCAAAGAAATCGAAAGCGGGCAAAAAACGCAGTGAGCCAAAAATCGAAAATGAATTTAAATGTGGCTTTGTAATAAACGAGATGCGTTTATCTTGTCCCAAAGATAGAAGCTGTGTGTTTGTGTGTGTGTGTGTGTGTGTTGTTGTGTATGAGTCAATGAATTATACAAGAGAAATTCAATTTAGTTAGCAACAAAAAATGGGCAAACTCAAAGGTCGCTTAGTGCCGCAGATTGTCACTTAATTGTGAGATGTCATTGAAAAATGCATTGGGGCTGGGGAATGGGAATGAGAATGGGATAGCTGGGAATTCAATATGTCAATTGCAATTACGGCTACGGTAAGGACAATAAAAAAAAAAATGAGACAACGACAAGCCTGTCAAACAATTACGACAACAACACAAAAAACAGAACGAGTCTCTTGTGGGTCCGGCTGGTCAGCTCCAACATGCAGCCCATGATGAAGAGCCTGTGAAAGGACGAGAGTTGGGAGGAGCATGTCGAAGTGGCAGCAGATCGCATGCCACAGGCGACAGTTTGAGTAATTATTGAGACTGCAATTTTGGACTGGCAATTCTGGTTGTTATTGTTGTTGTTTTCTTTTTTTTTTTGGCAGCCAACGCGTAATTGAAAATTAAATTGCTGCCCGTTGACAATGTCGGAAATGGGCTGTGGGACAAGTGTGTTGGTGTCCTTAAAGGAGGCTGTGCACTTGAGCGTTAACGATTTGATTCACTCGTTATGCCACACAACTCAGCAGCTCTGATTGGTCAGCTTTTGCAGAGACCCATTAGCTCAAGGACAGCAAATTGCATTGAAATGTATCCATCCGATTTTTAATCAACGATAAATTGAGAAAATCACTAATTGAAATGAGAAACAAAAGACAAATTAAATGAAATGTTATATAAAATTACATACAGACAATATATAAATAGTTAGTTTTTTTTCTTTGTGTAATCTTTTTAATATTGGTAAATGTATATAATTGGGAGCATCAAATGATGGATCAACCAAATAATTATAATTTGATACTTTGTGATTTCAAATTGTAAATATAGTATTTAGCAGATATAATGTCTTTCTTAAATAGTTTAACGATTTCGGGATAAAAACGAGACGAAAATGAAATGTGTAATTATGTTCACCTTGTGCAGTTAGGCAATTAAAGCTAATGCAGTTGCTAAGCTTAATCTCAATGCCGTCATCTGGCTTATTTGTGCTTTTGTCTTTTACAACCCAGTCTACATGTTTTTACACCTTTCGGAGCTCCTTGCTACCTTTCTAACACGTTATTTGCCATTTACATTTTCACTTTCGTGGCGTTGTTTTTTTTCGCTGTTCGCTTTGTGTTTTTTTCACATTTTTGGCGTCCGCCATTTTGCCGCTCAGTTTTTCCACTATTTTTCAGCTAATTTACCGTTGCCGTTGTTTTTGTGCAAGCCATGTAATATAGGCGAGATAGAAGGCGACTATATACATATATATGTATATAATATATATATATATATATATTTATATAATATGTACTTTAAGTGCTTAAGTGCCACATATATATCTATGACTCTCTTAGAGACTTGAGTGGCCACTCAGCAAGTGCAAAAGAGATGGGAGAACTGAAAGAGTGGGGGCGCGGAATATAATAAATTTTAGTCAACATTCGCTTTTTCTGTTTCCTTTTTTTTTGTTGGTTTTTTGTTTTACTTTTATTTTATTTTTCAAACCATTTTCCTTGGTACACAGATTTTTCTTTGTGCATAGTTTTGTTTAATTTGTGCATTTTTTAATACCCTGTAGATACGAAGTGGTATGCAACGGGTATTATGCAATTTGTAAATGCAGGTACAAAAAAGTCTCAGCATCTACAAAAATGTTACTTCTTTTTATTAAAAATGTAGTGCTTCTAAGGGCAAAGGGTATTGGTGATTCCAGCCTTTTGAAGTAAAAGTTTTGTTTTATGCCATGCTTTTTAGTAAGTTTTTTTTATAGCTGCGTTTGCAAGTCAAATAATTGCACTGCGTTAAGTTTTTTAATTCGTTGCTCGCTCGTTAAGCGCGAGCGAAGGGAAACTTTAAAGCCGCAGCTTGAACCACTTCACTTCCGCTACGCCGCACCACAGCCAGCCTCACCTTGAGCCAGTGGATGTTGCACTTTTATGACACACATTGCAGGCTGCCTTTTGCCTTTTACACAACATTTGGCAAACGGTTTTTTTGAAGCGGACAGGGCGGGGCAGGGCAGGGTAGGGCTAAGCTGGAGGTTGTCTATCGGCGTGGGTGATTCTGTGTCTGAGCTTGCCAAGCTTTTTCGGGGCGTCGCATTATCAGGCCGATACAAAGGCACATTATGCGCTTCCGATTTGCTGTTGTTGTTTTTGTTGTTGTTGTTCTCAGTTATGGCATCAGTTATCGCAACAAAATGAGGTTAGCTGTGGCAAATGCTGCACGAACGCAAACCCAACGAAACAGAATGCCACCAATTTTGTCGTGGGTCAATTGAAGCTGTTGACTTTGGCAGCAGCCGTTCAAGATGAGACACCAAAATTCGAGATAAACCAATTTCTTAAATTCACCAATTTTCTACCAAGGTCTGCCTAAGCTGCTGGAACTTTTTTTTTTTCAAGCAAGTTGAAATTCAACTATAGCTGAATTTTTCCATTTGTCAATTTATCAACAGTGTCAAGACTTAAATTTGTTCACAGCCAGTTGGTGCTTCTTACAATATAAGCCAATAAATCAAACTAATGGCTAACATTTATAGCGAAGCATTTCAAATATACGAGCAATTTATGTATTGCCTTGCGAATACCATTTGAATTTAAATTTGAATTTGAATTGGAATTTGAATTCACATGACATGCACTCGGACAACAATCAATTTTTTTGTAATTGCTTGAAAATTGGCATTTAAAAGTAAGAATATTTATACAATAAAATTATACTTTTTTGATCTTAAGACTTAAATCAAGTATACCACATTTAGTTGAAGTCAAATTGGCATAAGCACGAAATATTTAACATATTCAACAATTATTTATACGAATATTGTATAATAAATATATAGATATAAATCAGATGTACAATCGCAACCGAGAGACGCCAATGGAGATGCCCATCGACGAGATTGTTGTCGCTATAAACAGTGAGGATCCGAAGGATCAGCTTCTGGACGTGCAGCAGACACGCAAGATGCTCAGTCGCTGTCACGTCGTATCCGTGATTGATGTAATAATTAGCCGTGGCATGGTGCCAATTATCATCATATTTCTACAAAAAGACGATAAGTAAGTTGATGCAAATCTAATTTCAATTTCTTCCCCTCAATATTTGTTTTCACTGTCCGAGCTGGCTATATGCTGCAGTTTGAGGCCGCCTGGGCATTGACCAACATCGTAGCGGGCGGAGACATTGTTATCCAGTACCATGTCATCAGCAGCATTCTGTCCATGATCAGTACTAAGAAACCACTCTTTCTGTTGTCTGTTTAATGTCGAATTTCTGTTAATTAAACAGCAAGCTTCTGCCATTATAAATGTCTACTTCAAGTCTGCAGAATAAATATTCTCTTCAACACACTTCACACACAGGTTTATCACAAATTTGTATTTTAAACTTATATTTAAATTTGTTGTGATGCCTTTTCACATTGTCCCGCATATGGCTTATACATAACAATTTGTGTAACACACACACAAAAAATATAATCTTTTCATTAATTCATATTTGTGAATACCTAAAAACACCTAAATTTCCACAAGCAACATAAAAAATTAAAATGGGGTAAATTGTGAGCGATGATTTGGAACTTATCCCATTTTAAAAGTTAAATACAAATAAACAAATAAAATTCTTAATAAGTTAAAAACCTTTTTTAAAACGATTTTTTAAAATAAGCTTACATTTCAAACGATACGTTAACCTGATCGTTTCATTAAATATTTAATTTAATTGTTTTACATTGTAGAGAAAAAAATATAAATTTCACAGCTTTATAAATAGCTTATTGAAATTAAAAATGTAATTGTGCTAAAATATTTTACCTTAAAATATTTATCTATTTCGCCAAAAAAAAAAAATTATTTTTATTTAGTTTATGTAATTTTCGATAAGTTGGGGCATGCCTAAGTTTTGGAGAGATAAACACAGCTGACATTTAGAATGCAAATAGCACATGCAACATTTAGGCTTATAATTAAGATAAAATTATTTTAAAAAAAATACACACACACACACACACAGAGAAATAAACATAATCACTATCAGGCAGCGAATGGAGTTGGATCCGGATTTACCTCGATGTGCTCACAGACGCAGATGCCCTCCTCGCAGTAGGCGCACAGCTGCCACTTGCGCCCGTTGCCCAGACCCTTGAACAGCAACTGCGGCTCATCGCTGACCAGTGGCTCGTATTGCGTCTGCTGGAATTGGAGTTCGCGCAGTTGACGCTTGAGGCCGCCGGTGACGCCGCCTCCTCCTTCATTGCTGCTGGCATCGCTCTGCTCGAACGCATCGCTGCGACGCATGCGATAAACGCTGCACTTCCGCTCGAGCGGCCCACTTGGCGGCTGCATTGCCTCGTCCTCGTCGTCGGCCTCCGCTGAGGTCAGAGGTTGACGCTCCGCCGCATCGTGCGGCTCCTCATCATCATCAGCGCGTCGCAGCTTGACAACGGCAGCGGCTGCCTCTGCTGCCGCTGCATGACCCGGCGATGCCATGGGCGTGGCTGGCGTTACAATGATCGCATCATGTTGGCCAACAAATAAAGATAGCTCCGCTTGGGCTGCGGCGGCAGCCGCTGCTGCTGATGTGCTGGGCATGCCTAAGCCAAGACCCATTTCGGCTGGCGACGTTGGCGGTGTTGCCTCCATTTGGGAGACCAGCGGCAGCGTTGCCGTTGCCGATTTATGCAGCCGACCGCTGTCTGATGCCGCCGCTGCGGCTGCTGCTGCTGCCGCTGCCGCTGGTTGGAAGCCAGCGCTGCTGCCGCTGTGCCGATGCACAAGTTTCGGTGAGACGCGTCCGTGTGAGGAGGCAAACTGTTGATAGGGCGTCTGTATGGGTGCCGCATGCAGATGACTATGATGCATATGACTGTGGCCATGGCCATGATGTGCATGACCATGCCCCTGCCCCGCCACCTGGCCATGTGTGTGCGAGTGCATGCGCAGCTGCACCGACTGCGTATCGCTGCCCGCCTCCTCGATGGGCAGCAGCGAGCGGGATTGCGTGTAGGTGGCGCTCAGCTTGCGTCCCTGGGGCTGTGGGGCGCGCAGATAGCTGGTGGGCAGCTGATGAAATTGTCGCGACTGGCTAGGTATTGGCGTCGAGGCGCCGCCGGCTTCGAGAGCCGAGCCCGCCGCTTTCGGTGGATGTAGTTTCGCTTGTATCAATTTGTTCTTCTTCTCCTGCCGCTGACGTTGACGCGCCTGGCGCGAGGCCAGCGAGGCGCCACCCGCAGCTGCATACATTTTTTGCTGTCTGCTTTTCGCTTAGATTTAACTTTAGTTACACACTAAATTTATACACTTATTTAACATTCGCTTCGAATATTAATTGTTTTTATATGTATATATTTTATTTTTTGCTTTCTTTTTCAGTTTTCAGTTTTCAACTCAATTTTTCTACGTTTCTAACACCAATTTGCAAATTTTTCTAATCTTACTAAGCAGTTCTAAACTTCATTTGCACTTTTCTATTGTTTAATTTTTTTAATCTGAATATTTGTTATTCTAAACTGCAAATTGTTGTTTTTTTTATATTTTTTTTTTATCAATTCTAACCCCAATTTATGCTCAGAACTTTCAGTTCTTCAATTTCAATCAAGCAGTTTATACAAAACATAATCTCATTGGATCAATTTAAGCCTCACTCTTAGCAAAATTTATCTCGATGTGCAACAATTTTCAGTTGTTTATGTAAAGAGTGTTGTAAAATAAATGTTAAAATTCTTAGCAAAAGTTTCGTTAATGTTTTTTGTTGTTCTTGTCTTGATGTCTGTCCCTGTAAATATGCCTAATTCGCAGCGACTCTCAATTTTAAAATGCTGTGCAATTCGTTAATGTCTTTTTCAAATAGGTCTTTTTGTGTATTTTCTCTTTGCTTTGTATTATGCTTTTTTTTTTTTTGTGTGTTTATTTTTTTTTTGTTTGGTTGGGTGTCTGTATTGACAAAAATGATTGTACTTTGGATTACTTGCTTAAGCTTCAACCGAGTGACATATAAAAATCGTTTGAAATAAACCTTCTTGAAACCATCAAAAGCAAATATTTTTTTTTTCGTTGGTTTAACAATCTTTAAATATAAACTATTTTCGAATCTGAACTGAAGAATCGAATTCACATAACTTAGGCTAGGGGATACAATTTTGCTTTTTTGTGCTTGTTGTTGTTGTTGTTGGGTTGGTTTATCAAAATATATATATGTATATATATGTCAAAAAATTTGGTGTCTATTTAAAAATATGTTTCTATATTGGGTATTTGATTTGCTTCATTTACAAATACATTTTTCTACTCTCTGTTTATAAACATTTAAAAAATATGCTCTGCTCACAATCGAATTGCATACTTTCGGGGCGTATTGTCTGTGTGTATTCTCCTCTTGTAGCTGTACTCCTTCCCTCGGCCCATATGATAAAAATAAATGTAATTAACATTTATATATATTTATAATAATTTTTAGTTTTTCCTTTCTTTTGTTTTTTTTTTTTAACTTTTGTTCGGTTTGTATTGCTAAAAGCTGCCTGGATTATTATTATTATTTTTATATATAAAATGTACTATACATTTAAGAATATATATATATATTTGTTTGATATTTGTCTAACTAGTTTTCATTAGAGTACAAAAAGCGCTTAAACCTTAAAGCACACACATACACAATTTAATCGAATATTTTCTAACATTTTGGAGTTATAATTTTTGCAGCTGATCTAAATGGAAGCGTCCTAAAGCCCGTTTTTTCAATAAATTTCCTATTTAGTTGTCTAATTTTTTCTGTTTCAATTTCTGTTTACGCACAACTAACACACATTTACAGCTTTTTGGCCAGTTGAAATACACACACATAACGATTGATAATCCTTGTTTCACAGCAGCTCGTCTACATTTTCATTTGGGTTTTTTTTTTGTCTGTTGTACTTTAAATCATAATTACATTTTTGATGTTATTTTGATATTCGGCTTTGCACATTATTTTGTATAGATTTCTCTTGGCTTTATCTAAACTTATATATAACGACGGAATTTCTGCAAGGAACACGACGACAATTGATAAAAACTGTACTTAAAATAATATAATTTTATGGTAGACGCATATCTAGAATGTTACAATCTATAAGCTGAAATATGTGTTTTAAATAGGTGTACAGAGTAGAGAGAATTATTTAGTATAATTATAATTAAAGGATCTTAAAAATACATCGCTATTGCAAAGTTCTCATTGGCATGCCCCAAAATGTAGATAAAATATATTTGGTTTATTTAAGTTTATAAAGTACTGAAAAATATTTTAAAAGTGCTTAAATAAAAAACAAAATATTTTTTAAGATTTATAAGATAATAAGCTTAAATGTCATAACAAAAATATTAAAGTTTTTATAATATATAAATAGCTTTTTATTTTCGCTTTTCTCAATTGCATACAGTCAGAAAGTCAAGAATCATTAATCAATTTCACAACTCGTTATGGATGATTTGTTGAAAAAGAAAAGTAAAGCGAAAAATAAAAACCGTTGAAAACAATTTTCACAATCGACACACCTATTGCCACACCCTTTTCAAAAGTCATCAAACAATGAAATTTGCCAACTTTTTTATTTTGACTTTTGCTTCAAGTTTGCTGATAAAACTCAAAAGTAGCGAATGGAAAACTAAATTTCATCTTTTTGGCAAAAATGACGGTGAGGTTTTCGATCCCGTTAAAGTTTTGTGTGTGTGTGAAATTTACTGTCATAACACAAATTTAACAATGCGCCAAATGTTGCCGGCGGCAGTTGCACAATAAAACTATAGATGACAGTTATCGGAATACGGTAAAACTATAAAAAAAAACTATCTGTGCCCGATCGCAACAATTTAACTTACACGCTTGCTGCTGTTTTATTTAAATTTGAATTGTTTACATTTTATTTATCAATGTTACTGCTGATATTTTCATGTTTTTTTTTTTAAATATTTCGTTGAGTTGTTTTTACTATTTCAGTTTGTTTGCTTATGTTTGGTTTAATGCGAGGAACATGCAATGTTGTCGTAAACACGCAAATTAAAAATGGTTTTGTTTCAGTATTTGGCTTAGTTCGGGCCACCCTAACCTTAACATTAGCCATGGCGGGGCCAGTCCTGCACAACATTCAGGGTTATAATAAATGCCTACACAGAAGTCAAAACCACAACTTCTGCCTTCAATGATGTCGTCTGCTTCTTGCTATATTTATTATTTTTTTTTTTTGACGTCCAGTGTAACTTGGTCAACTGCAAATGTTGGCTAAGTGACGCTTAAAACGCTTTGTTGGGCGTGTGGCTTATATAACAATTTGTTGATGCCTTTTGGCCCAACACACGCACTCAAGGCTAATTAAAACTCAGACCCCGGCAACGCCCCTGCATTAAATGTGAGGACCTTAGCCAAAACCGATGACGAGCTCTATAGCAATACGAGTTTTTTTTTTTTATTTTTTATTTTTTTTTTTAGCAACTTTTGCAGCTGACCAAGTACGATAAATGATAGTTGGCCTAAATGTGCTGACGTGTTGTGGCTCCCTTTTAAAGAGCGTAGCTTAATATTGATTTACATAAATTAGCCTATGCAAAAAACTTGTAATCTATTATATACAAGACTTATAAACATTTCTTTTAAGTTTCTAAAAAAAAAATTGTTATAAATACAAAATTAAAATTTATTGAGCTCAGTAAGTGAATCAAAAGAAGAACTGCTGAGAAGCTCAAAGTTTGTATTAAAAATTGGTAGTTGGTTTATTTTATAAAAATAAAACTCCCAGAACTATTATAGAAAAATATTTATAAAGTTAAGAGATGTATTTATAAAGCAAATATAATAAATATTTTTTTATTAAATTTGTGTGGCAATTTACAGAAGGTCGCTCAAGGCCCCAACAATTGTTTAAGTATTCGTATCTTGCGTGCTGACCACTAATTAAAGTGGGACCTAGGGTAATACGAATTTAGATGACAGCAATTAATAGAACGAAGAGGCATTCAACAGTATTTGGCTGGCTACCGAAAATCAATACAATTGCAACTAATAACAATTTGTCGGCCCACATAAAAAGGCGTTGGCCAAAACGCAGCCAAACCACTAAGTAAGCCAAAATGAAATAACATGACGCTAAATTATGCATGTTAGCTAATTACAGTCTGATGCTGCTGCTGTTGCTGCTGTTCAGGCGTGTGTCATTATGGTTAAAAGAAACCCCTCAACCCCCTTGCCAAACAACAAGCCAACAGCGGCACGCAATATAAACAGAAATGAATGAGTCAACTTGTGCACAGTTACGCAAATCGAGCGAACCGACCGACTGGCCGCTGGAGACATTATATGAGGAGTCTGCCCCATTCGAGTCAGACAACGCGGCGTATACGTCATGCGGCTGGCAAAGGAACAGCCAGGCACAGCTAAAGGTAGAAAGCAGCCCAAGCGATTTCGCTTTATTCATTCATGGCCCATGCATATCTAACAGCCAAACACACACACACACACACACACACACACAATTCCCTTGTCCCCACACACAAACACACTCGTCTACACACACACACACACATAGCACAAACAAGCCACAAGCGAGGAGAGCGTTCCAAAAATCAGACACATTTCACATTTTCATAAAATTAACTAGAAAATTTGAATTCTGATTATCTGCAGTTATATGAATTATATAAACATTTTAAGATTATTTAAATGGATGTCTCAAAAATTGGATATGTTGGCTGATTTTGTGTGGATTACGTATTGTGGAACACATGCGATTAAGTCATTTATACGTCAGCTTGCCCGGGTGTGCAATATGCATACACGCTGTCTCTCTCTCTCTCACACACACACACACACACACATAAATTCTTATAAACAGGCGGTGCCCAAAAGGGGACCTGCCAATGCTTGCCGTCAGACCGCACACAAACATACTAAGAGAGAGAAAGAGAGAGATGGTGAGAGAGAGTGAGAGAGATACGGCAAAGTGGCAGCTGTGGCACGTAAAGTTGTCTACGCAGCAGCAACAGTGGCGGCATTTTGCGATTTCTGTCGCGGTCACATTTGGCTTTTGTGTGCGCTTGTTGAGATTGAAATTAAAATTTAAATTTATTTCCAGTTTTTGATATTTGTGGCGTGGACAGTGCTTGGTTTGTTGCCACTGGCTATGCGCCACAGAATGCTGCACACATAGCAGAAACAGTTGCAATTTCAATGTAAATTAGAGTGGATATTTGTTAAATATAATTATGTCTAAGCCAGGGAAAGAGTCTAAACAAATTTTAACTGAAAACTCTAAAATAGGCTATATTTTTTATGGTGAGCTTTTAAGAAAAACTTAGAAATCATTTAACAAAAATTAGATTTTTTCATAGAGTTGGTGTATACAGCATACAGATAACAATATCCAGATTTATTCTTAAGCATTGTTCATTTAAGATTATGATAAGCGCCAATGAAATCAAAATCAAATCAAATCTAAAAATCAAAATCAAATCAAATCAATTTTCAATATTGTATGCAAAAGTAGCAGGTTATTGACTCTTCAGTTGATTGTTTTTATGATTCTTTGCTTGACTGTCTATTTTTCAATATTTCTTGGGTAAAAAACAGAAAGGGAATTACATATTGCGAACTCATTGACAGCACTCGACGGCGTCAAAATTTTGTAGAATTTACTACAAACAATTTCAGAGCCATTGCCATGCAAATTTGTCAATAAAATTGCCACACACACACACACACCCACACACACACGGACACACAGACACACGATAATGCATGGAGATAGACGTGCTACGGGGACTTTGAAATTGAATGGCTGACAGGCATATGTATATATATATATATATATATATATATATATATATATATATATATATATATATATATATATATATATATATATATATATATATATTATATATATATGTATATATATATATATGTCGTCTTTAAATGGAGTAAGTCGGAAATGTTTGTAACCAGCGCGAGCCGGAAATATTATTGATTATCGCAATGCTAAACGGTTATATTCTCTTTAGACTATTATTATTATTATTATTATTATATCATTTCCATTTATTAGAACATTCTGTTTTTTTTTTTCGCTGGTGGCACGCGTTACATGTGCAAGAAAACATATCAATTTGATAGCAACTATTCTTGGGCCATTTGGGTATTTTTGGCAAAGAACTCGTTTGATTTCTTATGTAAGTGGAGCAAGTGGCAAAACGCAACTCGCAACTCGCAGCTGCTGCTGCTGCTGCTGCTGTTGTTATTGTTGCTGCCTTAATAAGCAGCTATCTGCACCGCCTTGCCCGCTGCAGCCCTCTCCAGCCTTCTGTCTGCCCTTATTTCAGCTGTTTGCCTGGCTGACTACTTCCGTTTCCGTTCGCGTTTTTCCATGTTTTTTTTTTTCGTCGTCAACACTTGAGGCAGACAGCTAGTTGGCAAGGGTGCAAATTGCAGAAAGGGGAGGGTGGGGCAGTAGTGGCTGCTGTCATTCATAAGTTGTTTTTTCAGCTTTGATATGAAATTTAGGCACATTTTTAATTAAAGTGTTGGCCAAACAACTGACTGACTGACTAACTGACTGACTGGCATTAATGGATCGCCGTTTAGGCACATCCTTGAACATTACCTTCAACTCTGCCTGGGTCACGTCTGACTTTGACATTGAGTTCACACAAATAGTTGCTACAAGTTGATTGCCACAAACTAAATGTTAGTCATGCTAAAATTTGATAAGATAATTTAAGCGAATAAATAATACAATTTTTTTACAACTTAAACTCTACAAAAACAATATGTATACAACTCAAACTCGAAGAGCAAAGAGAGTTAAAATGTTAAGTTTTTTTATTAAATTTATTTAAATCAAGTTAAATCTGAATCAAATCATATTTTCTTTATCTCCGCTAACCGATTCCTTGCATATATTTATTTTAGCACAGCTGTGTGTATTATATATGATGACAGGATCTCTGTCATAAAATGGAATTTGGTTTGGGCAATTATGATAAATGGCTTGGCCAAATACGAATGCGAAGCAATTGTAATTAAATTCCATAAATAAATCAATAAAAGCAAATATGTGTTGAGGTCCCAATGCTGCGTATAATATTTCATATTAATTGCTACTTAAGTTTGCTATATGATTAATAATTGAGGGTAACTTGAGGGCAATGCTGGCATGCAACCGTTCCAAGGCCAAAACGATAAAAACCATTTATTTCAAACCGATTCCCTTAGTGTGGCAAATGGGTTTAAACTTAATATCGAAATATCGATTACCTTTCGCCTGCAGGCGTTGGAGCGAATACAGAATATAATTTGCTATCACGTTTGCTTAATTGAAGTCGTTAGGGGCAATGTTGCGTCGAATGGACGCCAGATTAAGACAAAGCACCCATGCAACGGCTTTGGGGCAATAAGCAATAGGCGAGCGGCAACAGGCAGAACAGGTAAAACATCTCGAAAAGAGCATTTCATGGAGATACACATAAATTGCAACACCACAAAACCACCTGGCCAGCCAGGCCAAATGTGTTGCCCAGTGGGGCGCACCCTTCGTGCCCAGCTATGCCACGCCCCTTTGGGGCGGCGTGTTGGTCGTTTAACCATTTGGCCAGTTTAAAGTGCAAAATGGCATAAAGAACGCTAGAAAGCGACTCTGTTTATTGCCTTTTATGTGCAGGCTTAATGGCTACATTTGGCGGCCAGTTCGCCATTGCCGCTTGCAACAGAAATAAAGTTGCAAGCAGTTGTGCACTTGACACAGTCACAGTTGCAGTTGCAGTTGCAGTTGCAGTTGATCCCAATAAGCAACAGTTTCGAGTTTAACACAAAATATGTTGCCTGCTTGTGCGGACCCAAAAAGACAGACGACATTTTCGAATTTCTAAAACCTTACATAAAAAACCATTGAAACTTGTGTACAACTCAGTTTTAAAAAAACTTTATAAAGCTCTAGTTAGCACACAACATATTTCACTAAATACCCAAAAACCTAATTAGCTAAATAAGAAACTTTATAAAACTATTATTGAAAAACTTATGTAAAATAAAAACTGAGAGTTTAAATAAAATATAAACACATTTGCTTGAACCAATTCAGCTAAATGATTTTGTAAATATTTTAGCTATTATGATTCGCATAGAATTTTCCAATAAAATAAAGTGGTTATTTTCTTACAATAAGTAAGAAATAATAATTTATTTATAATTTATATTATTTATATTTTATATAATTTACATCACTTTTATATATAATTTTTTTTTAGTCATACGTATTTTAATTTCTGGACAATATTAAATGCATTGAATTCCAATTTCCTTTCAAAAGCGAAACTATCAATCATTATATATATCAATCGAAAGTTTATATATATAACTACTCAGAGAGTAAAGAGGGATCTATGTTTTATACAAATGATTGTCTGCCGGCATGAACAACTTCCAGAAAAAGTTTGTTTTTCAAAAACAGTTGCACTCAACTCTACTTGCAACGTCCGCAAAAGCCTTTTGTAACAGATGGAGAAATAGAGAAAAAAAAAATAGAGAAAAAGAGAACCTGAGTTGTGTCTCACAATTTTTTGTTGACCCTTTTGTTCCTTGTGTGGGTGTTGAATAGACTCGGAATTTATTTTGCATCGTTTTGCATTCAGAATATTTGGCAATTTATTTTGCTTTGTGTATTGAGGTCAGTTTGGTCGGTTCCTTAGCTTTGTGTTGACCAATAAAAAATGAGGTTAGTTTTGTTTGGACAGGCATGACCCAGAGGCAAAACACAATCGGCTACAAGCCCAGCTAAATAAAATATTATGCATAACCATTTGCGACCACAAACAAGGATAAAAAAAAACACAAAACACTCGAAGAGCAAAAAATACTAAATGCCTTGCGATGCGGGTCAGCAGAAAATGCTTGACATATTGGGACACTTGGTGTATGATTGATTTTCCATGGGTCTCCAACCATATCAAGTTGACCCTACTCGAAAGGTCTTTGCTAGAAATATGCTGTGTAATTAATAGCGAACACAACTTGTTGATTCGACACGCCCCAAATCAGTGACAAAAAAACAAAGCTTGCCAGCCCCAAGCGGCATGCGACATGATAATGCCACAATATGGACATTTTTAGCAGGCGGAGCGTGAAAGACAACCCTCAGCTATACAAATAAATTGCTGTGTAAATACATCAAATAACAACAAAACTGAACCTAAAAACATTGTCATTGTCATTTTTATCTACTACACAGAATGTTTTTCTGCCCTTCAGCTTTGTCAACCCCATCAAATACACCCCAAACCCCCCTTCCCACCCATCCCCAACGAATTGACAATGCTAACTGCCAGTCAAAGTCAGCGCAGGCAGCCAGGTGAAAATCGGAAAAGCAACGCGTTATGCAAATGTTAAATGGAAATTTCTGTCTTGTTGACGCTTTTGCTGTACATTAAGCATTGCAAATGTCATGTTGACCCAAACCAGTCTCGCACACTGCTACACTCGTTCAAAACATGATATAAATAACAATGTGTACATATTTATGTATACATATATACATATATACATATATGTGTTGGCCTAGAATACACACGAATTCATGCATCAATCTGAGTCAGATAAATCAATTGGATTGAAGTATTTGCAATGCGGGCTTGTTAAAATCCATTTATCTGTCAGATATGTATTGCATATCTTGACCTATCACATTTAAATACAAGGCTAGATTTTGATTGAAAAATAACACAACAAAGGCTCGAACAGAATGGTTCCTTTAAAATGTCGTTGAACAAGTTCTTAATAAAGATTTAAAAAATAAATAAAAATTGATTATATAATTATTAAAAATATAAAAATATA
Organism: Drosophila melanosoma; assembly: GCA_035042045.1. NCBI lineage: Eukaryota > Metazoa > Arthropoda > Insecta > Diptera > Drosophilidae > Drosophila > Drosophila melanosoma. Next base: position 1,702,933 of record JAWNLY010000183.1, on the reverse strand, counting down.
TATGAGGATAAAAATCATATTTACTTATAAAGAAAATGTGTAAAATAATTTTAAATAAGTATTAAATAATTAATATATTATGTATTAAAAATGCATATCAAATAAAATTACATATGAAAGTGAACAGATAATAAATAAATAAGTACTCAAAATTGGAAAAAATAAAATGTTTAATTAAATTTTTGTTTACTTTCAGAACTCTGATGTAGATCATAAGTCGAGTCCGTTTGACTGCTCCGCATAATCCAAATGAAGCAGACCAGACAGATTTCGAGACGGAATAATTGAATACAACGCTTGACCTCAAAATGTATCTGTGGCAGTGTGCGATTTGTATCTATGAGTGGGCTGCTTGTATATGTGTATGATGATTGTGAGATTTCCATAGATGTGTGTGTGTGTGTGTGTGTGTGTTTGAGTGCAAATGAAGTGCGCTTGAAGTGCCATCAGCGTCATTGCCAATTGGTAGGCGGCTTAGTGCGAGTACTCAGAGCCTGCCACATGCCACATGTCTCATGCGAAACGCCAACTGCCGCCCACCTGTGTCTTTTGGGAGCACATAACCCAATTAGTTGAGACCGGCCACGACATATGCCAATTCATTTTTGGCATTAGCCAGAAGACAAGCTTTTGGATTTGGAAGCGGTCCACAGTTGAGGCCTGATAGAAGCAACTATAATTTTTTTTTAACATTTGCATTTACGTCACGAGAAACATTTGTTTTTTTTTAATTACTTTTATAATAGAATTTACTTATTTAAAATGCAGACGAGAAATGCAAAATGCATAAGATAAAAGACAAAAGTCTTCCAAATGCAAATGAACAAGTGAGAAAGAACAAGGACTAAAATTAAATGAAAAAAAAAATGACCCTGGCAGCATTGGAGGGCAGCCCACACACTTGAGCCTGAGGTTGTAGAAATAAAAAAATAGTCAAAGGGCTCAAACGAAGGATGTGCAACTAGAAAATACCCTGTAAGCAAGTCTAACGTAGTCCAAGAAAAATGTTCAAGTCTGAAAATAAAATATATAAAATATGCATATGCTTATACAAAAAGAAAGAGATGTCAACAAGACTTTAAATAGTCAAAGAATGTATTCAAAGCAATTTGAATTCATATCAATTTGAATAACATACATTTTACTTTGCACTTTTTATGCTTGCGGGGTATAAAAGAAATAAAAGAGAGAAAAAAAATCTCAAGAAGCGGCTTAGAGTGTTTGCTTCCTGGCACACAACAACACACTCACACACACACACACAAACACTTACAGCAACAGCAGTGTCAACAGCTTGCATGCTTCTTTGTGCGTGTGTGTGTGTGTGCGGGTTGCGCTCATAAGTATGCTACAAACAGCGACTTTGCTAAGGCAGTGAAACATAGGGAAAGGGGTTAGGGGTTAGGGGTTAGGCGCTTCGCAGCTCAATAAAAACAAAGCAACACTTAAAGCCTAAAGCAAATGTAAAGCGACTCGCAAGGCGGGAAACTGGTTACGTGACGCAAAATAAAAAATTATGGGGCAGGGGAAGGCAAGTTGAGTTGGCTTTTTGGGTCTCTTATTGAGTAAAGCGATGAATAGTCTACGCTCTGTGAATTAGCTGCTTACTCATTATGACTTGTTGGCTTTTTAACTTTTTTTTTTAAGTCACTGTGGTACTGGTTATCCTCGAAAAAGCAAACGCATCAATATGATTAATAGTTCTTTATTTAATTGTTAAGGAGATTAAATAATTAAATTTATATACAAAGCGATTCTCTTAGAGAATTGCTAGAAGCAATTTAAAGCTATTTAAAGGAAATATTTGATAGAAAATGTGTTTCAAGAAATTGGGTACAATTGAACTATTAGGTCGCAGTTTAGATACCACATTTATAATAATATTTTTAAAAATTATATATGTTGCTCATTAAATATTCTCATTGAACTTTCTAGCAAATTGTACTCCCTTTTTATATTTAAAAATAATTCTTTGCTCTATATGGCAACAACTTCATATACCACAAAGTTTTAAAGGAAGCTCTCTGATTTATGTACTGAGTGCTTATGAATAATTTGTGTACAATTTTGGTTAAAGGAAACATGTATATTTAATATGTAAAGCTTAATGAGGTTTCACTGTTTAATTGTGAAAGAAGTGTTTTATAGGGTGCACAATGGCTGACGTTTATTTACTTCCAAAAATGTTAACTGCTGTTGTCTTAGGCCACGTTCTCACCAATCCTTTTACTGCCAGTTCGGGGGCTTAAATGCAAATTCAAGTTAATAAATGACTGGGCCATCAGCATATCTCTACGCAAGCTGAGGCCATAAACAAGCAGAAATCGCAGCGAAGCGAAGCCCTGTGGCCTCACAAAACACAGACCGAGCCTGATTCATTAAAAAACATTTGCCATTGCCCCGGCTCCGATGTCGATAAGCGTAAATTTGCCAAATACAAATAATCATTTTTGTCTGTTGTAGATGGCCTAATCCTTGACAAGATTAAAATCTCAACAAACAAAATGCGTAACCTGATAAGTATGCCAGCCATAAAATTTAACGAGCTGCCTTTAATTTAGATTTCCAATTTGCTTTTTGGTCTCTCAATTCATATGCAAAAAGTGAGAACAACAAAAGCAAAATCAACTAACTGGGCCCATATACCCAGTTGTAAGCTGCCAAGTTGTTACGGTGCATATATTTTTATGACCCCATTGCTAAAAATCTTAACATTCGCTGGGAGGGGACTGAGTGAAATTGGACTGTGGAGCGATGGGCTCCATTGCATTTCAAGTTGTGCAAAGTTTTTAAGTGCTGCACATTGCCTGATTGGCTGCGAGTGCCTGTGATTTAAGCTAATTGCCTTCATGGCTGACTTCACCAACTGGAGAAGAACGGCAAGAAAAACACAAGCGAACTGAGCACTCTTCATTTGACTACAAGCCTTTTAGTTCATTATTTTATAAAGATTTTTATTTCAATTGTCGGACACTCCAGAAAGCTGATACATAACAAAAACATAATAAATCAATTTTCAATTTAAGTTTTTTATTGAATTTTACATTTGACATTTGTTTTAATGAAATTAGCATTGCCCAACGAGTTAAAATTTCAACTGTCATTGAAATAAATAGTTGGCAGCGAAAGCGGCAAGGAGAGTTGGCTAAATCTAATAAGTTAGCCAGCAGAAACGTGAAGCACAACGCAAACAGACTGTGCCTCATTTATCTCAGCCGCAAAAATGTCTGCCATATTTCATTTTAAATGCAGCACCTGCAGCTCAGACAGGCTCCTGCCACAGAAACAGCCTCGAAAAGGACACAAGAAAGTGAGGCGACACAGTGAGAGAAATAGAGAGAGAGAGAGAGAAAGAGAGAAAGAGGCAGAGAAACAGACAGAGAAACATTGAAAACAAAATGTCAACGATTGAAAGTTAAGCAAACACAGAAAAACAAGTAGTAGAAGCCAAACCTTGATTTCGAACTATTTCCAAATACTCTTGCATATATAAATAATTCGATTTGTAGTTGAAGCTGGCTGAGTTTGTGTAATGTTTTATGCAAATGCGAATAATGCGATTTATTTGCCACATGCACCACAAATGCATCCAACGAATGGCTGAATTTGTACAAAATTGTTTTAGACATTTTAAGAAGCCGCAATTAGATTTCATACAAAGGTTGCTGAACATTTTTAGTCGATCTTTACATAAGATTTTTATTGTAGAGAAATAAAATCAGATTATGGTTTTCATATAGCTTAAGTAAAATGTACAGTTATAATACATATTAAATATTTCTGTGCACTCTCTTAATACTCTCTTCTAAAATAATCTTCAAGTAATCGATTCCTCGTCTACTTCAAATAAAAATACAAAAGTAAAAATCTAGTTTTTTAAGGATACTATTACATTTTTTCGCCTTGCACGTAACAGTTAAGTAATAGGGAAATAATATAACGTTATTTATGACATAGTTTCCAATCCCTAAGAGTCCTTTTCATTCTAATATATAATGATATAATTAATGATATATATTATATAATTCTTGACACTCCTGCAACACCCTCTGCTATACTGTATGAGCCGAGTTAGCAAGCCACTGTCTAAAGCAGCATCTGAAATCAACTACATCAGCATAAAGTTAACTAAAACTGGCAAATATAACACACATATACACACTCAATCACACACACACACTCATGCTAGTTTTTTAATGCTTGCGACAAGTGAGAAGAGCCCTTTTGGAGATGGTCTCTGAACGAAAAAACATATCTAATAACATTAAGTAGTTAGTTGGCGCATCATTTGAATTATGACCACGTTCGCCAACGCAGCCGGCACGTTGGTCCCGCCCACGCCTCAGGCATGTTGGCTCGAAATCTTGACTGGCCAAAGCACAAACAACCAAAACACACACACACCCAACACACAAACACACCGACACACACACATATGAGTGTTTAATTTGTGTGTTGTTGTGTCCGGTAGTTTGTTTCTTTGCACTATTTTGGCTGCTCGGCCATGTGGCTAAAATTGAATTTTCAAATACTGTTCGCATGTACGAAATTACCAAAAAATATAAGAATAGAAACCAAGAAAAAAAAAATTGTGACTTGAAGGTCGACTGACCAAAGACTCGGCACCGCAAAACGTGGACTTCAATGTCAAGCATTGCATTTAAATTCATTTCTCTGTTTATTCTTTAAAGTCACTCAAATAAATAACATATTACCTATAAAATCATTTTAAGTTAGAATTGTCTTCTGATCTAACATCTGACACAGATTCCATATTGTTTTGTAATAATGTTTATTTTACAATGGCAAATGGGAGACATGTTTCTGATGTAGAATTTAAATATTTTCCCATTATTATTTATTATTATTATTAGCTATCAAAAATTTTTAATCAAAATCAAATTTTTGTAAAGTACATTTTCGAGATTTGGTTAAGCAAACTTTTCGCTTTTCCACACAGCATATTTAGTTTCAAGGATTTTCATCGCACTCCCTCATATTATATGTGTTGAGTATTATATATAGTATGTATATCATTATCAGACTGTTGGAAATTGAGACTGCACGTGCTTTAAGCTTGCCACGCTGCCAAAAAGGCCAAAGGTAAGGCAAGTTGGTGTGACAAACACACAAATATACACACATCAGACCATCCAACGCTCAAACCCGACCCAAAGATATGCATAACACTTCAGAAACAGTCGAGTGGGCGGCGGCTGAGAGGGGAAACGAAGAGCATGAGAGCTGACAAACAACAGGAACCTGAACAAAGTTGTCACAACTAGCTGCTGGCGGTAATAGTAGATATGGGATTCTTATAGCAAACAAGCAAACAAACAAAACAAACAAACAAACAAAACAAACATTTTCACATTTGCATTTGTTGTTTTGCTTATGTTTTATTTTTTAATGACTCTCATTGATAATTAGGGGTCATTAAGTGACACGTATTAGCGTAATTGCTTTAAAATGGGGGCGAGGGTGAAGGCGTTACGAAAGTGCCGGGAGGCACATGGCGTATACGCAATGTGGGTCGAGCTTTGCTGCGGGCTCAGCGGGTTATAATTTGCAATTAATGGAGTCAAAATAAAGTAAAATCGATGCACGATTCTTATTCGCGTATCCTTTGTGTGGGTAATTAACTCATTTAACAACCGCCAACTGCCCTCCCCTATAAGCAGATATACTATTCTATATCTATGTATATATATATATATATATATATAAATATATATATATTTATATATGTATATAAGTAATCACTTTTCGTATTGGCTGTGGCTACCACAGTTGCGGCTGTCATTATCATTTTTCACACAGTTTTGTTGCATGGTTTGTTATTTTTATTGCTGTTGTTGTTGTTGTTGCCATTTGCTGTTTGCTGACTGTTGTGGTTATTGTAAATGCTGTTGTTGCCACTGACATGTGGCAGCGTTAGCCGCCGTCTCTTCATATACAATTTGGTTTATAATAAATTTTTAGGTGTTTGCTTATTTTACACATTTATTTTTTTTTTATCTGCAATTTTCTGAGATTATATAAAAATAAGGTTTCAAATTGGAATAACTGTTGATAAAAGCTGTTTCCCATTGATTTGAAATTGACTATTTTTGTATTGCAATTATTTTGATTTAATAATTGATTCGTTTCCAAGTCGTATTTAAAAATGTTGGTAATCAATTTTTAGGCATATTTTAGATGGTTAATAATTTATTTAGGGTAAAATCATCTGAACAGATTGTATATCTTTAAAATTAATAAACAATTCAAAGATTACGCGCAATTAGTTAAATAAATATAACTAATTTAATATTTAATATAAATTCAAAGAGTTATTGGGATTTATGAATGGTTATTTATTACTTATTTTTTATTTTTGGATAATTTTATAAATTCGATCATATTTTATTTTTATTTTTATTTTTATATTATTATAAATATGTAATATTTATTAGTAAGACGTGTTATTTTATTTAAGAAATTAAAACTTTCTTTAAAGTATGTTAGTATATTTATGACATAAATTGAAAAATGGATTCGGACTATTTGAGCTTGAAGTAAAATGGACACACGACAATCAAAATTACATATTAATATATATGTTGTATTTATATATTTTATTGATTGCATTTCACTGCATTGATTGTTGTTCTTGCTGTTGTTGTCTGCATGGTGACAGTTGTCAGTCAAGTGTCGCCATTGGCCAGGACGACATTTATGACTTTTTAAAGATATTGTATGATCAAAGTGCAGATATCTGCTGTGGTTGCCTTCGGGGAAATACAAATAAATTTTTACGTATTCGCTTAAAAATTTTTCATACATTTGCACTGTAATTGATGCATTATTAATAAACAATGCACTGGACACGCATCGGCAGCCATATTTGTATTGTTGAATTATTAACGTGATTTCTTGTTGTAAGGCGATTTTTTTTTATACACAAAATTATTGCTAAGGCATTTAATAATAACTCAATGGCGGATTGGCGAATTGCACTTGAAATTGCACTGAATTGAACAACTTGCGTTTAATTTAATTTGTAGAAAAAGTGTAGAAATTTCATGTTGTTTTTATAGTATTTTATAAATAGTTCTATATATATTTGCTGTTGTTGTTTGTCAGACAAAGGGAAACGCGACGTGCAAAGTGCAGGCGAGAACACGGACCGAGCCTCGTAACAAGACTCCCAATGCAAAGTCCTGCTGCGGCTGCTACGGCTGCTGCTGCTGCTGCTGCTACTGACGCCGCGACGACAACGGCAACGACGACAGCGAGACACGCGCGAGGTACTACAACAAAAACACGACTGAGCCGTCCAACGGCCAGCAACGAATTACAAATACGAAATTGAAAGCGAACACGATACCAATGCCGAGGATGGCTATGCCGTCGTGTCTCAGGTTGAACGAAATTGAAAGCCATCCCACACGAAGTGGGTCGCTCGGTTGCTCTGCATTGCAGCAGCAGAAGCAGCAGCAGCAGTGGCAGAGCGAACGCTTTGTTTACATGTCACACACATACCCACACACAGACGTACAATCAAACGAAGACGAAGCTGTGCGTCAGGTATCGGTAACTTAACGAGCGATGAACGACTCAGCCAAGGCTCGTTAAAAGCTCAATGCACGCTCTCAGTCAGCTGTGTGTGGGCGTTGCATGAGTTCTTTTTTCGGCTCTCGGGCTCAAGCTCTCCCTCTCTCTCTATGGCTGGCAAACAGCTGTTTGTGCTCTCTCATTCTTCCATTGCTTTGCCCTAATTTGCTGACATTGCTAAGGCCGCCTCTCTAAAAGCTTTGTCTACAATGAACACTTTTCATGCGCCTGCATGTTATCCTAGCTGACATTGTAAACATGACCAAAATGCATGTTCCCCAAGGTGTGTGTTTGTTTGTGTCTGTGGGTGTGTGTATGTGTGTGTGTATGGGGTGTAAAGACGCATTTGAAGTGCCAGCGCCACATTCATTTGCATATTTGAGCACAGTTTGTGTCGAGTGCGTGCACACTCAGAGAAACAGAGCGTATGAGAGAGAGAGAGAGAGAGACAGAGAGAGCGAGAGGGATAGAGAGTGTGAATGAGTGGGAGAGCGAGGCCTTTGGTCTCATGTGTAGCGCAGAGATAAGTTCAACTTAATTAAAGTTTCAGCAAGGAACAAATCGCTGGCTAGCTCGACCTGCATTAATTATGACAATTTTCCATTCTAGTTACAAGATGCTCACAGAAACTTTGCTATTTATACGGTTTCATAATCATCCTTAGGTAACTTGTAAGGCCTCCATGAACTAGTTGCTTATTTGCATTAATTTTAAGTGTTGAATCATCATAGTTTGACAACTTGAGTTTGAGTTTTTGTCACCTATTCTCACTTTACATTTTTAATTGATTTGATTTCTGGAAATTCTTAACGTTTATTTTTTTTAGCTGTTGTAATCCGAAATCATTTTAACAATCCTTTGTTATTTTTAATATAGTTAAGTTCCTCATCAAGCAATTCCTGCAGATATTGCAGTTCTGCCTGGTATTCAGCCCACAACGTTGCTCTGTCGGTCGAATACGGTGGATAAGTTTTAGCGATAATGGTTTCCCGTCGTGCCATCTCTGCAACACTGCGCTCATGGACCACTGCCTCGTACTCCTTCTGGGCCTCTTCTATAATGCGATTGATCTGTTTGCCCTCACGTTCGTGTGCAGTGTGCAAAATTGCTGGTCGTCGCTTCTTGGTTCCATCCACCTCCTCAAAGGCTGCTGGGAACTCGGACATATCAGGCTCAGAGAAAGACATCGAACTTGGAAATTTTCGTGGTGCAGAAAATATATGATATTTATTTTGTGGTGCAGAAAATATTTGATATTTATTTCGACAAGTTGAGATTGTGACATATAAATCAAAGCCTTTTCCTGACCAGAGTGACTATTTTTTTATTATGTTTTATACAAAAATATCGAAACGATGAATATCTGAAACACTTGATTATTTCAAAGGGACTTATTGTATATGTGTATATATATGTGTATGTATGTGTATATATATATATAATATATATATATATATGTATGTGTTTACGCTTTTCTAGTCTCTCCGTATTTCACCCATAGTGTTTTGCTTATATTTGCAATTATATAATATAAATCTTATACTCAAATAACATTTACATTATTTAATCTTTTATTTGTTACTTTGGTTGTGTTTTGATTTTTTGACGGTCTCGATCCATAAAATTTTTCTGCTGCTCAACCTCATGTTCAAACGCTGCCTGCCGGATGATCTCAGCTACTTTTAGCTGTACTGCTTGATCTTTCCCCTGGCAAAGATCTTGATCTTTCCCCTGGCAAAGATAGGAGTTGCTGGGCACCTCCACGTAGGCGGCAGGCTCGAGGAAGTACCACAAGCTGGCCATTTTGGTGGTGTTTGTAGGCCCTGCTCAAACTGATTACTAAAAAGAATTTCGCGTACTCGCCCAGTTGGTGTGGCATACATTGACTTAAGTCAGCACAATTTCAATAAACATAAACATTTGCTATATGTGCACATAATATGCGGCACCATCTCAATAAACATTTGCCATAAACAAAAGCAAATGTGCGACATCAACAAGTCAACTTGTTACTCGATTTCAACACGACAACTCCGCAACGCATCGTCATTTATTTCAATTTGTGTCAATAATCAATGCCCGATTTATTATGGGGACAAACCGTTTGGCTCTCTGTGGTCACTGAATGCCTGCCCCCGGCCAAAAATACCGCATAAATCTTCAGTAGTTCATTAAAGGCTTAAGAGCTAATTGGTCATGGACGTGTTTTCATACTTGCAGAGAGCTTTGTAACAGTTCCTTAAAAAGTGCTTTCAGTAAAGCTTTCTTCAAAAGCTTGTTGGTTGTCGTCTCTACTAACTTGGAATCAAGGGCACGCGACTATGTGTTGCCATAGGCTTAAGCACACTGGGACCATTGGTATCGAAAAAAAAGTTATTTCTAAAACTGAAACTATCTTCAAAAGGAAAATCAATATTGTTGATAATTAAAGCTGAATTTTTTTATGGAAAGTCGTTAAGCCTTTGCAAATTATTGAACATTTTTTTATTAAAATATAGGGGTTTCTGTGGCAAATAGGTAAATCGAAGTGTTAAGCTGGAAGCAATATATCAATTAGGATTTGTGTATGTTTTTTCATGAGAAAGTTAACTTGTAGTTACAGAATTATCTTGTATATTCATTGGAGTTTAATACAACCCAATAATCAACCATGTTTACACGAAAATTGCTTGGATTTACACACTCCTACGCCTCCCACTCGTTACAGTAAACTCCCATTTTGTTTGGGAACCATCAATTGTCAATCTTAAATGGCTTGGCAATTAGCATAAGCAATTGTTAATCAAGCAACGTGGCGTGTCACGGCCAAGACCTAATGCATATTGATTGGTTGGGCAAACAGTTAGGTTGTTTTACCTCTTGTTCTACTTAATAAATTATTGTTTGTTTTCATCGCCTTTCAACTGTGGAAACACAAAGGAAATTCGATGTCACCAAATCAAAAATAAAATACGACACCTTTTCAATTATGTGGCAATAGCATTTAAAATTCTGTTGGGGGCGTTGGAGCGTTTATTAAAGAGTGAGAAAATACAAGTTGGATATTTATTGTGTTTGGTGAAACGAATGACATTAAATTGCTTTAACATTTATCGAAAGAAAATCACGAACAGTGAATTACAATTATTGTCGCCTCGACAATGGAACGGGTTGAATAAAATATTGGTTATACCATTTGGATTTTTTATAAATAGCATTTGATAGATAATATCTGGTAGAGTTAGTAGTTTGAAAAAATTATGCTAAATGTAGATAAGGCACAAGTGGAAGTGTGTGTATATATTTTATATACCATAACAACTAACTTAAAAATGATATGTTCAGTCTTTAACTATCGAGATTTTAATAAAAAATATAGCGAGTATATAGAGTCCAATTAAGAATTCTTACATCTATATTTTAAATTTTGAACTAAGAATGTATAGATTTAAATTCGTTAAAGCTTTTATAATACAAGCAGCTGGATAAGATCTTGTATAAGTTTGAGCTGATGTTCCCAAAAAGTATAAAGATATATTTGAAGCATTCACTGGAATTTTCTTAACTACATGCAAATAAAAAATCCTGACCAGCGGCAACAACAATGTAACACAAAATAATAAAAAGGGAAAACAGAAGTGAACAAAAACAACATTCCAAGACTGAGGCCAATGAGCCGCATAAAGTTGGCGCCAGTCAAGGAAAAAAATAACACGAGAAGAAAACCGAAAAGCAAACTAGATAAACAGACGCAGAAATTGGGATGCGGGGAGTGGCAGTTAGTGGTATTTTCCAGCAGAAGGCCAAGAAGGATAAGAAGCGAGCGGGCCACTTGACAATGTTTCTTGGCATGCAACGCACGAGTTGAGCCTTAGAACAATTGTTATTGCAACTTGTTGCACTTACTAAGGCAGTGTTGCTGTCCCCAGCCTGCAACTCGGAAGGCTGCTGAGCCGGCTGCTGCTGCTGCTGCTGCTGATCCGATTGCCCGTTGATGTAGTCGGCCAAACTGGGCACGAGAAGGACGCCAACCTTATTGCTCGCCACCTGCTGATGTGTGCGACGACGGCGCGGCGGCAGCATCATGCGATGCGCCACCAAAGCCATCTTGCCAGCTGTTCTCTTAGGCTCACTAACACACGCACACTCTCACCCACAACACACACTCACGCGTAAATGTAACAATTGCAGGAACGTGCAGTAATCCAAAAAACAAATTCGGAAGTCCCAAAATTAAAAGAGCCGCGTGGCTGCCCGCGTTTTGATCGAAGAAAACGCTCGCCGCCAACTGAAAAGCGTCGCGTCGGAAAAACATGGCAGCGACGCTGAAACGCACCGGAAAAGCCAGCTCAAAGCACATGTCAACAAGCTCCATCTCGCTCTACAGCTTACACACACACACACACACACACACACACCCCGCAAACAGACACACTACAGTGGACTCTGTTGCAAATGGTCAAAATATTTTCCACTTATTTATTTACAATGTGCTTATTCTTTTATTTATTTTTCCATTTACAAAACAAAGGATGAAAAATGAAACCGAAGTTCTAGTTCAAGTTTGCGAGTGACTACTGTAATACTATCTCTTTCGCTCTCTGATAGTCTGTGTGTGTGTGTTTAACTGTGTGTGTTTTCGTATTAAACGGAGCTTGTTTGATGAGACTTTTGTTGATGTTATTTTGTTGTGGCTTTAACGTTAATATTAATGTCCGTCGCGACTGTTTGCCAGCTGTGTCTGCGTCTCGTTATATATATATATATATGTGTGTGTGTGTGTGTATGTGTCCCGACGACACTGTGTTTGTATTAGTTTACCAACACGTGCGCAAAACATTTAATAAAAACAACAATAACACAAAAATAGACACACTTACAAACAAGCGGAAAACATACCGCAAATATAATTTTTGTTGTTATAATAAAATTAGGAAAAAAAAATTGACAAGTTCTAGACAAAAAGCGAATGGCAGATGCCTTATAATATATGGATATCCATATATGTAGTATCATACCTTTTAGTTTTTATATTAAATAACATTTTTTTTTTTACATTTTTATTAGTTTTAAACCCAAGTTTCGGACCCAATTTCCTAATAACTCTATATTTAATATTGGAAAATCAGCCTTTAATAATTTTGAACCAAATGAATAAAAAACAGAAAATATTGTGCATATTAAAATAAAGATATTTTATAAAACAAAAGCTATCTATGTGGAAATTGTTATATTAAAATCTCACGTTCGGAAAAGGTTACTAAAATTTTTCTTAAATTATCAAAAAGCAGCAAATGTAAAAAACAGCAATTAAAGCGCCAAATGTTAACAAGATTGAAGTATCTGATTTATTTAGGCCAAAGCTTAAACCTTGTAGAAGAGAAATTACTTATACTTGCCAAAATAAAGATAAAGACATAAATAATTAAAGTCTAACAAAATTTGGAAACATGAATTTTGCACTGCTTTTAAGATATCTTTTTTTGTACGTTACATTGTTCGCTGTGCTGTGCACATGTCTCTAATTTGTATAGTGTATCCGTCCTTTTATTTACTGATATGCTCAGAGCGACAATTATAATTTAACACGCAGGCACACATATGAGACTATATATATATACACACATATATGCACAACAAAAACAGTTATTACACATACACTACAACCAATTTACCTCTTGCTAAGCAACTTGTTTACTTGACCTTTGCTAGTTAAAAGCAACAACAAAAACAACAGCAATAGCAACATCAACAAGAGAATTAAAAATTGAAATAACTAAAAAATATTTGGGCGGAAAACGAAACGGAAATTAGCCGAGTTTTCATGTTGCTCGACATTGAGTCTAACTAACAAACTGTAACTGTCATGGTATTAACGTATATGTTAGCTGCTGGTTACGCCATTAACAAGGACTGTTTACAAGGTCAAATGGCCCAAAACACATAGCGTAAATAATGGGAAAGACTGCAGTTATGTTCAAATAATTATAGCTCGACAATAAATAAAAGGTCTCAATGAAATAATTAATATAAAGTTATTTTTATTAAATCATTCTGGGGTTTGCATTGAGAACTTTGCAATTGAAAGGATGTTTAGTCGTCTATTCGATATTTATTGTATATTTATATATGTATAAATTTCACTTACCTTTCCTATGACATTTTAGGAGCTCAGCGAGCTACTCCAACAGCATGACGTCATTATAGTGAGCACACAATCACACTCACTGATGTTTATATATATATATATACATATATATATATATATATATATATATGCAAATATGGCGCTATATAGACAGTTGGACAGATAGAATGGGGGGTCGGTGTGGAGACTGTTCCATATCAACGGTTTTTGAGAAAACGCAACATTTTATTGTTGTAACTGCTTTTGTGTGTGCATAAATTAGATGAAAATTTGATGTGCTTTGTGATGCCTGCAAAGTAAAAAGATTTCATGTAAAAGGGGAAAGAGATTAACAAAAACTAAATCAGTTTCTAAGCCTAATGTCTTTACAACACGTATGCTCCATTGTTCAATGCTGTCGAATTGCAAACCTTGTTTTCTTCTCTAGTTTAAGCACTAGGAAGGAAGTAAACGGCGGAAGGATATGAAAAGCACAAAATCTTAAAATAAAAAACACGGCCAGTTGCAAAATTTGAGCAGATGGCCGCAACAGAAAATACCCTCAGCTGTTCAGACATTTTTGTAAGCGGGCTTCCAACTAAGTCTCATAAATCAAACTGACCCAAAACAACTTACAGATACCCCCCCAAACACAATCATCCACACACACACACAAGATGAGTGGCTAAAAATAAAACTTATGAAAAAATTAAGTGGATCAAAACGATTTTGCCAAAATAATTTATACATTTATATTTATTTTGCATTTTATAATTTTGTTTTAGCACAATATTGCATGAAAAGCCATTAAAAAATATTTATATTTTGACCTTACTCAACAAAGAGCCTTAACAAATTTTTGAATATTGGCGCCCTTTGATTTGCAGTTGATTCATAGCTGCGAGTGCCGTAGCACTCAGCTGCTAAGCGTGTGCACAAGGCACAGCTGACTTATTGTAATCGAAATAAGCAGAAACTATCGAACAGGCTGACAATCTTGTTTGCTCCTGCGCATGAGAAACATTTACAAGTTGTACGCTGAAAAAATCGCTTGTTTGACGTTTTGCAATTGCAAAAAAAAAAATTAATAATTTAATAATAACTTTTGCGTAGACCTGTTGACAATGAATTGTAAATTAATGCTGCTACTAATACAAGGAAAAGCTTAATTAATATTCAGCTAATAAAATTTTGGCATCCAAAGTCCGACAAAAGTCGGCAGAACCCACCCAAAGGAAAGAAAGAAATATGTCACCCATGTCTAATGCAAATCCAATGGTATCCACCAAGTTAAGTCCATTTGTGTATTGGTCGCAAACAAAATACACGCTACTGCTGAAGGTGGACCTTAAAGATGCACAGGTGAGTTCAAGCATAATTAGTACGCAGATAGCGAAAAATCGATAATTTGTAAACATCACCAAAAATGTGGTTGCAGGGCGTCATTACGGATCTCACGCCCACAACGCTGTCGTTCAGAGCTAATGGTGTTGGAGCACAAGGCCGGAATGCATACAAGTTTCAGCTGCATTTCTATCAGGAAGTAGATGATGAGAATCCCGCACTAACTGTAACAGACCACAAGATTGAGCTGGTCATTAACAAAACGCATCCGAGTTGGTGGGAACGTCTTGTTGCAACGCCACAGAAACCACATTGGCTGCGTGTTGACTTCGATCGCTGGCGCACCGAGGATGATGGTGAGTCAAACGATCCGCCGGGCGACGAGCGAGATGTGCGGGATGTGCGCGAGGATTATGTGGAGGAGTATAACAATCTCCAGAAGCAGGAAATCGGTTACGTTAGGGGTGAGCATCAAAACGGGGACCCTTCAAATTGTCGTATCAATTATTTGTAGACACTTTACTTTATCACCTAATTCTCACTTTACAGAAAATGCTAAGAAGGTTTATTTAGTCATATACAATCTGGCCATGTTTGTTGGCTATCTGCACATTCTGATCATTATGGGCGTGCTCTATATCCGCGACGGACCCGCCAGCATACAGCATACCTACGAGTATGTGGGCACATCGTTTAAGTTTGTTCAATTGATGCAATATATGGAGGTAATGCATCCACTATTTGGCTACTCTAAGGGCAGCCCGCTGGTGCCCTTCTTTCAAATCTCCGGACGCAACTTTATACTATTCCTTATGATCGAAATGGAGCCGCGCATGCATGCTAAGCCGGTGGTCTTCTATGTATTCATTATATGGTCATTAGTGGAACTGGTGCGGTGAGTATTCAATCTAAATTTTATTTAAATAGCAACTTACATTTTCTTTAATCCTTAGGTATCCCTACTATGTTAGCCAGTTGTTGAAACGGGAGAATGGTTTGCTTACCTGGCTGCGCTACACTATTTGGATTCCGCTCTATCCCATGGGCATTATCTGCGAAGGAGTTATTCTGCTGCGCAGCATACCCTACCTGGATGAAACAAAACGCTTTAGCGTTGATATGCCCAACAAATGGAACTCGACCTTTGACATGGTTATGTTTGTGAAAGTGTATCTGCTGCTTCTCGCTCTGCCGGGCAGCTATTTGGTCATGTCGCACATGTCCAAGCTGCGCGCCAAGAAACTGGGTCGCGGTCGCCCCAAATCAAAACATAATTAAAAAATACCTCAGATTTTTAGAAACATTTAATTTTCTGTGTTTAAACACTATCTCCCCAAAAAAGTTAGGTTTTTTGTTTTTGCTAAATTTTGTTCAATTGTTTTCGTTGAAGCCGATTCAAGATGACATAAATGTAATAAATAGTATGAAAATGTTATATACCAAGTTAACAAATGCACAGAAAGATTTACATTCACACATTTTGCAATACAAAAAAACTATTTAATAAGATTTGACATACTTTCAATTTATTGATATCAATAAAATCACTTTCAATTTCTTTGAACTGAAATCGTGTACAAAAAAGGGTGTCAGTAGACGTCTGAAACATCTGGAAAATCTGATAAAAGCTTGTTAGCCATGATGATCATGGATGATGCTAGGCAGTACTAATTTTAATATTATTATTTGTTTTAAATGTTATAGTCATTTATCATTAACGACACATGTTTTTTATTTTGCTTATTCGGTGCGGTTCCTGATTTTATACATAAACCACTTGTCTACTTTTGTTTTAACTACTTAAAATGTATTTGCATAAAGATTGTTTACATACACCCAAATTGTCGCTTAATCTACATTTAATTATGTGTCCAGATGTACGTATGTGTTCATGTATGTGTGCTTTGAGGTTAGTTAATTATACACTTGCTCGAGGCAAGTTTAAATAAGTTTCTGTTATTTTTGCTGACAATGTGGTATTAGATTGACTAGTACTGTAAATAAAAAATTGTAAGAACATAAATTTGTATAAAAATGAATTGTGTACATTTTTTATTATGTTTACAAGAATAATTAAGTGTGCAGATAGATAAAGATTATAGAAAATGGCTGTTATGCCAAACGCTAAAACGGGTGTTACCAATATTTTATGCCTACATTCTAATACAGAGGGTATAGATGTATAATGTAAATTAAAAAAATATATAGATATAGACACATACCAACAGATCACGAGCATTCAGCTTCAACATTCTCTCCAGCATTGTCGATATGGTTATTGTTTGTTATCCTTTATGTGACTGTTATCCTTTGTAGTTGCCACTCGAACCACTCGAAATGTTAGCTGACTTTTGGATTGGTTAACTAGCTTCTGCGACCTCACTGCTAGCACAATTGTTTGTTATTTGATATTCTATTGGTCGCTCATAATGAGTTGGGAGTTACAACTCAATAATGAATGAAATCGTGTGTATTTTGGGTCTTTAGTAAATTGCTTTTGTTCGAGGTGTCAATCAATTTAATTTGTACTGGCGCTTTTCATATTCAAGACGTGGCAAGTGCGGCAAGTGCAACGAATTTCGGCTGCCACTGAAGATAAATCCCACGAGTGGCGTTATTAATTGACTGAGTGCTGTTGCTAACACCCAACATATACCACGCCCGCCTGTCAAGTTCACGCTGCAAATTTATTTACAAAAAAAAAAAAAAAAAACAGACTTGTCCAAAAAAACAGGAAGTTGGCAACTACAGACCGAAAGATACTCTGTTTCCACAAAATATATTTATTAGATGTGATCTCAATGCTAAAACAAATCCATCTCAAATTTTGTATCTCTATGGAAAATTGCAAGTTTTTCTTATTTTCAAAGTTATTACTGTACCACTTGCTCTAGCTTAAATACTGATATTCATCTACATATTGTACTATTCTCGTCCATTGGAAACAGAGTGCCAAGGCAGCCAAAACGTCTGCACTGGCCCATAAATGAATAATTCAATGCAATTTGCAAGCGCATTTGGGCAAAAACCAACCGAACCGAACTGAACTGAACTGCAGCGGACACAACGCACAACTAATCACTTGGGTCTACGGACTGGAGGCAGTGGCTAGGCCTCAACAAGGAGGAGCCACTGGCCGCACAAAATGAGTTTTTGATTAATGTGTCACACAAAGTGGGAAAAAGAGGTGTGTGTGGTTTGAGCGATTGATTTTTTTTTTGTCCCGTTTTGTTGACATTGGGAACTACACTTTGGGAAGACAAAGACAAATGCGTGGATTAATGTTCAATGGCAGATGGCGCGGATTTAAGCCAATGCGATTGCAGCTGACAGCAATTGTTTCTTGATTTATATTTACTTGGAATTTTGGTTCGTGTTTCTATAGCACTTATCAAGAGCAAACCAACTGACCAGTTGGACTTCCGACGTAATTCTAAATTACGAGCTGTGACTATGCATAACGGTTAACTTGGCTAGAATATGACGATTTTTTACGTAGATAATGCTGTATACTATGTTAGCATGCTCAACTAATTGGATCACCTATCGTACTGGAACTCTATTCAGTCATATTAATATTTCACAATCAATTGTTTGATTTGCTTGGTAATATATCACATTTGTGGTCAATAATAATTTATTAATTCATTGCTATTATTATGAGTAAGTAGCGCATTAAATCGATTCCACTTTCCAATTTGTAATGATCTTAAAAATTACATTTGTTTTATTCGTTATGAAAAATACACATTTTTTTTACTTTGACCACAGGCTACTAAAAATAAAACAGGTCTGGGAAAATAATTTAAAGTGAAGCTAAACTTGCAAAAAAAAATCCATTCTATTTAAAATTGGTTTTATATAATTATTGAATAACCAATTAAAAAATATATATATATGTATAAACGGAATGAGATTATATTATTTTTTGACTTTGTTACACTTTTAATTAGTTTTGCGTTGATCATTATTTATACAAACCTAAGTGCTTTAAAATGCAATTTTTCTTATTCTATTGAATTTGATTTATCATCATCAAGTCCTTTTAGATTATAAAACAACACATTAAGATTAGATCGTATTTCGATGCAATGTCATTGGTTGAGATAACATCCACCATTAAATCACCAGACAAATCAATATTGCACAAATATATTGTCATATTTGAAAATTTACTAAACGCGAGCTTTGCGAACAAGTTGTTAATAAAATTCAAAAACAAATCTATTGCGGATAACCTCGATTTTTGAAATTTGGCATTTAGTATGGACTTTGTCACACAAGATTTACAGTTAGCAGTTGCACATTGGAAATTTTCAATATTTATTTTTCGTCATTTATTTTTAATATCTTACGATTTATATATTTATCATTTGAAACGGGTAAACATAAAGCAAGCAATTGGAAATAACTAAAGCCAAGTATCTAGCCAAAATGTCAATGTGTCATTCTAGTTTGTTATAATTAAGTTTCAGATTGAGTTTAAGTTTATTGAGTTTATCTTGGGTATTTTAAATTAATTTAAAAAAATCAGTATGATTCAATTCGATTCATATATATATATATACTCCTTGCATCGAGTGAAATTCTATAAAATTGCAGGTTTCATTTTGTATTTGTGGTGCAACTGATGCAGGCTGACTATAAATTTAACCCAGCCAATAACATTCGGTTTCTAAAGGATAAATGAAACCTCAGCAAATTGTGGGAACCGGCAATTGAATCAAAAGCAATCAAATGCAACTGCAGCCAGCACAGACAAATGCAGTCGTCAGCAAATAATATCGAATTGATCTATAGATAAATATATATACAATATATATATATATATATATATATATATATGCTCGTTTATTATGATTTGTGTGCGGCTAGTTGAATGTCTCAAATGACGCGCTGTCGATACTTTATTATATGTGTGTGTGTGTGTGTGTGTGTGTGTGCTTGTGTGGGCTCCTGTGTGTAATAGACACACCCACACACCAATATACATATATATATAGACAATTCCACACCCATCCACAGTTTTATATATATAAACTTTAATCCCTTGTGTGTCGTGCACACTCGACATTTGGCAACTGTTTTGGGTCATCGGCTACAGTTTCGAAAATAGTATGCGCCCGACTAGGTCACGTACGGTCGTATGATTTTGGAAGGCAGGAGCAAAATTTCTGGAAAATGGCTGCAGCAGCTACAAGCAGATTTTTATAGTTCCCTTTCGAGACTTATGATAAATGAAGAGCAGCTGCGAACAGATGCTTGTGATAACTACGCCGGACAGTCGAACAAACGGACGGACAGCCGTGTTTGGATGTATAAGAAAAAAACGAGCTGAAATGATTGCCACGGCAGCAGTCGTAAAATGTGAGTCCTGCAATCAATTTCCATTTACTGTTTCGACTCTTTGAGCTTGCCATTACTTAAAAAATAATGTATGTTTTTTATTATATAGCTGCCATGATGAAGCTGCATAAATGGGAAATTTGTAAAGCATTAAGCACATAATTTATTGAACATCATTTAATGAGCGGAAGTGTTATTTATTATTCATTTTAATTATTCTTTCAATAATTAAAAAAATGCCTACGCTATTTTTTTTAATGGTCATGAAATATATGCAGAATAATGTTAATATGAAATATAATAATTCATTCTGATTTGTGAGTTTCAACTGTGGACTAGTCTTAGCCTCCATGCCAGTTGCTTTATGACACTTTTAAACGCCCACAAATCTTTGGCCAAAGGGTGCGCAATGAATCTTCAAGATCCACTTAAACACACACACAAAAGGCCAAGCAATTCCGGCCAAAAGGGCTGACTGAGTAAAAGCGAAATTTGTCAAATATATTTTCTCATTTTATTTGTTTTAGTTTTTCATTATTTTCTATATTCAGTAGCTGGCTGAAAATTGGCCGCCATTTGCCATGGGCATTCATTTGGGCTCTGGTCTCTCCCGTCTTGCACCACCCGCTGACTACTCCTTGGCTCCCTGGAAAAGGCCACCACAATTACTGAAGTGGATAATTAGAGTCTGACATTGGAGTAAGGCCCGTTTTGGAGCATGTGGCTGAATAAATATTTAAGTAACTTCATCGAATATAAGTCTAAAGAGCTGTTTGGTTAAATGACAATATAAATTGGCTGCGCTTTAATTATTGTCTTATATATACATAAATAAATTCTACGAGTTAATTGCTTATTGTAATTGAAGACTCATATGTTAAATTAGCAATTATTGATTTTTTTCATTGTCTTTCGATGAATCAAACAATATACAAAATTAGTATTGAGAATTTCTTTCCCAATGCTTTCAAATTAAAGAGAGTTTTTATAATCAAAGCGCTCAAATTGAGTTCAAATTTTGTCTCAGCTTAGCCACAAGAATAATATTTTCTGCTATAAATTATAAAATTTCTTGCTTGTTGACCAACTTTCACGACGACTGAAATTTTTCCTAAAAAGAATCTTGGTAACTGTGAAATAAATGACTTAAGAACAGCTTTACGATGTCAAATGGCAAATGACTATAAAAACGAATAAGATTTGAATTTAATTAAACAATATTTTACTTTCAGACAAAACAAAAAAAAAATTATTTTAATAACCGTAATTTCAATAATTTAATTCGAAATAATTGAAGACTCTTCAAAAAAGAAAATTTTTATTTCGAGAAAATGGCGTCTAATATTAATTTTGAAATTGTGGAACATTAATTTAAATAACTGAAATAAATGCTCACTATGGATTATACTTGATTAGCTAATAATCCTAGCATATACCTATCCTTTAAGGATAGATTACAGAAGCGGACCCGCATGCTTCTTCTGTCCCTTGAGAACGCGTCGATTGTGGGGCATGGCATAGCGCAGTTTGTTCCAGAAGAGAGGATCGCCCCACTTGAGATAGGTGTTGAGGTTGAGGTAGGCGCGCAGTTCGCTATCGATGCCCTCAAAATGCTCCAGGTCCTTGTAGAGGATAATGATGATGCGCTTGCGCTTATCCCGCAACGTAGCCTGGTAGGCAATGCGAAACTCCATTCGAGCCCAAACGGACTCAATGAAGTGCTGCGATAGGATGATGATGACCCGTTTTGAGTCGTTTACCGTACGCACAATCTGCTCGGGAATACAATCGCCGATGAGCCAATCGCGGCCATGGAGGCACACACGAAAAGAGTGCAAGTCACTCTCAAGCTTGGGCAGCAATTCCCCAATTAGAGCCTCGTCCTTGTGCGAATAAGATATGAAGGCATCGTACGTTTTGTCCTTGTCCAGCTCCTCCTCGGACACCCAACACAGGCAGCAATTATGATTGTAAAGCCAAATCATGACCTCCTGTTGATAGATCAGATAGACGACACTGATCAAGCAAACCACAACCACAATTCCACCCATTATGCACCCAATGAGCAGCACGTTCGAGGGACACAGCTCAAACTCCTTCGCCTGCTGGAATGGCTTGTCCAGACTGCAGCAGTAAATATTTGATATGTCTGGGAAACGTTGAGGCTGGGCACGTATAAATTTCAACAGGGGCAGAGCTGAACAATCGCACCTGATCGGATTGCCACCAATTTCCAGGCTCATCATATTATTGTTTAGATAGTTGATGAACTGCTGGTCAAGGACAGTGATCCGGTTGCGACTCACGTCCAAAAAACTCAGATTGCTTGGCAGCTGGCTTTGTCCATCCAAGCTGCTCAGCTGATTGTCGGCCAGACTTAGTTTGCTCACATTGGCATAGCCCACAATCTCATTGGCATCCGGCAATTGAGTAATGCTATTGTTTTCCATCAGGAGCGTAGTTACCACCAGCGTCGTGTGCGGTAACCTAGGCAATTCCTTAAACGCTGCTCCTCGACAATCAATGAAGAGTTCCAGGGTAACGCGATTCACCGAACAGATGCACTTCGGATCGCAATGCCAGTTCTTCGACTTGTACTGACAGATGTCCTCGCTGGTGCAGACGAGCGCCTCGAATGGCATCCTCAGCTGCATCCCATTATATTCTGTGTCACGCATATCGATAAGGTTCAGACTATTCACATTCTCAAATGTGCCCGGGTCGGATACAGTCAGCGGGTTCTGATTCAGCAGCAGCTTCGTTAACGATGTCAGTGTTGTAAAATGTTCACTGTGGAACAGTGTTGGTTAGTAAAACATTTAAGATTCTATACTCATTTATCAAATTGTCTAGTCTATAACAAAACCCTATATATAAATATTTATTATACTCAAAAGATTAAAGTTTTAAATTTAGTTTTTTTCTTCTAATTTTGAAATGCCAACGTTTAATTGACTACAGAAAATATAAATTTTGATGGTTTCCAAGCTATTTAATGTACCAGAAAAATAATTATTTGGGTTTTAAAGATAATCTCATGTATTAATGAAGATTAATTAAAAAATTAACGAATCTTCAATTATTAAACCAATTTTATAAATATATTCCATCTCAACTACAGATTATCTCAATATTATTATAAATATAACAATATAAATAAACAATATAGCTAATATCTAATTCGCTATGTCATAATGAAAACAAAAAAGTTTATAATATACAATCAAAATAATGATTTGTTTCATATCGAAAAATTAATAATTTAAATTAGGCACTGTAAGCCAAGAGACCCAAGAGACTTTGATAGATGGACACACATTCCTCGTATCTTGAGTAGTGTCATCTTTGAAACATCACAAATCATTTGCACCCACCTTGATAAGCTAGTTAATCTATTGCTGGATAGATCCAAGAGCGACAGATTAACCAGACCATTGAAGAGATTCGGTGGCAGTTTTCTCAATGCATTGTGTGACAGATTCAGCTGCACGAGATTGCCCTGATCAACAAATAGATCGCTGGGTAGTGTATATAGCTGGGCGTTGTGATTGATTCCAAGGATGCGCAGATTGTAGCTTCCCCGGAGCATATAGGCAGACGCGTAAGTTACGGCGTTCGACAAACGCAACTCCTCCAGCCGCTTCAAGGAAAAGAACAGTCGTTGATTCCGCCGATGGTATTTGTTCTTAGGTGGCTGTGCTATATTCCAATTTAAATGGCGCAGTTGCTGGAGCTTTCTCCGTAGATTTTGATCGGAAATTAACATTTCCGAATTTAAAATGGACAGTGCTTGCTGAGAGGAGATCTTCGTAGGCAACTGTTGCACAGACAATGTTTTCAAGTTGTCTAAGTCATCGCAATTAAAATCGTTCAGATGCTTCCGACGTCCCTCGTATTTGAAATATTCCAATGACGGCAAAGGACGAGAAATCCACCCGCATACAAAATTTGGGTTTGTTTCCGTATCGAGACTGTAATCACGAAAGTGTATGCTGAGCACCTGTTGCACTTCGAGGTCATGCAGTAGATTCCTGAAGAATGTCTCCGACCAGTAATTGTATGCATCGATAACAAAGTTGTCCACTTGCGTGACGTTTAAGCGCGGTAGCCAATGGACGTCTCCTTTGGAAAAGTAACTCAAGAAAATGTTTGTGCCAGTATCCGTAATCTGCAATATCATTGCGTACTCATGCTTGCAGTAGACTTCCAAGATATTCGCCTGAGGCTTACAGCTGCACCAGTGGTGCATATTGTTGCAATAGTTCGACAGAGGTATGATCTGAGCACCTGCGCTCCCAATCGCACAAACTACGAAAAGATATAGATAGCTGAACATGTTCTCTACACACCACATTCACACACACAACACCCTAGTTTTGAATATTGAATTCACGCCTTTAATTCACACTTTCACAATTGTCTAAGACTCTTCCGTTTTAGCAACATCGACGCCTCAATTCAGACTAACCAGTAGACAAATTTGCTCGAGTCTCTGCGACCTTATCAGCATGCGTCGTGTATTAGGGGGCTCTTCTTCAGTGACACCCATAATTACCCATACACACACATATCTATGGGTTCAAAGTTGAAATACATTGAGTTGGCTGCGTGAGCTCTAAAAATAATTGTAATAAGTTAGAGAAAACTAATCATTGTATTTACAAAATCACTGGTTGTCGAGACATTTCTAATTTCCTATTTTGAAAAATAGAAAGAGGAAAAAAATAAAATAATTATAAAACTAGCTTCAACAAAATTTAATAATATAATTTGTATGCAATGTTGAAATTAATTTGAATACATTTATGTAAAATATCAGCTTTTGCAAAGTAGTAGTAATATTGTTGACATCTCCAACATTTTAATTAATATATATTATACAATTTCAAGGTTGTTTTCTTATCACGTGCTAAATTCAAGTGCTGGCGCACAATCTTTCCTATTACTTGACCATAATTCAACAATTTAAATTAATGTATTATGGACCTCTGCTTTTTTTCTTATTGTGCACTCTAAACGAAATCAAATTCACTCACTTAACCATAATATTTTGTTTACATTCGTTGATTACTGAGGAGCTTATCATCGAAGAACGGGGGAACTATCTTAGGGAACCCATTAACGAGTCAGTTGTTTTGAGAAATAGCCTGTTCAAGTATGAACATGAGACGCTGCAAGGCTCATCTACTTTTTAATGACAAAATATCATATAGAGACGACTTTGAAGTTAAAGCTAAGCTATTTAAAAAAAAAACAAACATAACATAAGTCGCCTTACAAGCGGCTGCATATGTATCTAGGTTTAAGATTATTGTATAAAATAAAGAAATGCTCGTCTGAGCAAACAGTTCGATTCTAAGCGTCGTCTCATCGTGTTGACTTCACCCTATACCTGTTTCACACAAGCCTTTCCATGAAATAATAAATATTAAGTAATTCAAATATTAAAGCACTTTGCATTTGACCTTAAAAATCAACTTTAAAATATATTCATGTACATTCCTTTTTTGGAAATGTCTGTGATGGAAATGGCCTGATGCATAGCTATAATCAATAAGGCGACCACAATATTTAAGTTAAAGACACACCCCACTTGCACACACACTTACACACAAAATAGGCGCTGACAGTTGTGCTCAGGCCCAATACATGAATAGTTTTAGACAAAACAACAAGGAACCGGACAAGGAATAGAGACTGAGTATTGGACTGGGGCCAGGTGAGACGTGTATCACATTTACGAATACGAGTACTTAAATGTAAATTGCGTTAAGGCCAAGTCAATCATATAAATAGCATGAATACCGATTGACCCTGAACATGTCAAACACTTCGTCGAAGAAGCCCACCCCGAAATAAGACCTTGCGAAACTTTGGCAAATTGTGCTGGCAGCCACGTAAAAATTGAGCACCCAAAAACAAGTTTTTCATAATTCATTTTCGCATTGACGTCTGCAACTCAATTAACACTTTTTAAACAAGTGAGCGACAATAACTTATGCAATTTATTGCCCACATCCACAAAACTGACCTTTACACAATTTTATGCCCAATTACAAAGCATTTAAGGTGTGAGTCGCCCCTTGTTTTCCACTGTCTTGTGCTACAAATTAAGAATTCGCCGCATGTTGCAAATTGAACTTATCAGCGTTTTCACCTGATTTGGTGCTACTCCCACTTCTTAATCAAGCTTTACGTATATAATTAAAGTATTATTGAACCACATTGAAATTAGTAGATAGCTTTAAGTTGCTGTACTTCAATTTAATCTAATCTATTTTTTTCGTATTTGTTCATTGTGGCTTTATAGGTTTTTAATATGATTAATGATATAATTTAAATCAGTTATTTTATTTTGGAACTAAATGCATAAAGTTCTTTAGATTCCTAATATTTTAAATTAAATATTAAACTATATACCCACTCTCTAATCACGAGCCTGCCACAAATACTTCAAATGTTAGAATTCTGCTCTCAATATGGCACAAAATAAACAACTTGTTTACTTTTGAGCTATCAAAAGTATTTGTTGCATTGTGTGTGTGCTGATTTCATGCCCCAAATATCTAGTGGGACACATATGAGACAGCATACAAGTTGCCACATTGGGTATACGCAATGTTGCAACTGTTATTAAGTGGCTGTGGTGTGGGTTGCCATAAGCACTTCAATGACTGATTTTGCTTTGCAAATTATTGATTTGCAACAAAAAGTTGAATTTGTTTACAATGCTGTCAAATTTAATTTACTTTGATTTTTCGAGTGCACCACAAAGAGATAGAGAGGCAAAGAAAAACCACAAAATATTTGGCAGAGATGCAAGGAAAATGCATTTCATTTGTTGATTGGTTATTTTCATTATAGCTTTTCCTTCGTATTTATCAAACGAGTTTAGGTCCTAGTCATGGCTATGTATATATTTTGATTTAATTTGCAATGCACTTCATTTGGCTGAGCTTGCACCCAGTGCCAAATTGTATGTGCAATAGTGGTTGGGTGGGATGGCGGTGAGTGGAGAGAGGTATTTGGTTGCTGCTGCTGGCTTAAGCTGCCATAACAATTGCATTAGCTGACAGTTGCCAGCTGCCGGTTGCCGACGCCTTGCAGCTTGCCACGCGCCAGCACAGACATAAATTAGCCAAGTGTTTGAGTGGTGTGTGTGTGCTTCTTTCTCTATATATATAACTCTTTCTGTCTCACTCTCTTTCTGCTCTCTCTCTCTCTCTCTCTCTCTCTCTCTCTCTCTCTCTCTCTCTCTCTCTCTCAGAGTGTTTTTTGGGTATGCAGCAATTTAGTGTTGACATTTATGTGAAATGTCCTTTTAAGTGGTCCAAGCCCTAACTGATTGATGTGGCTTTCAACCGCTGCTCATTGCCGTTACCAAAACCCAACCGGCATTTGCATAACGAAATCTGTGTGGCACACTCGGCCCAAAGAGTACAAGGTTCGCTTTATTAACAGCTAGAAGAGTACACTTAACTTTGCTCAGCAAAAGTTTTGCAATTTGCAAGTGAAAGACAGACATAATAGTTATATATTATTCTAACTATATGTGGGAGGGTATAAAATAATAATTACCTAACTCCGAAAAAGTTAATTTTTTAAAGCTTTGATTCCATATTTTTTTTCTACATTTTGCAAGAATGTTAAGTATTATTATAGCATATTAAATGAGTCCAAGGATCCTATTTTATAAAACATACGTGCGATTTTTAATATATTATTTTTTCTGCATTCTTAAATTTAGAAAAATTAGTTGAAATTATATTTATCATCCTTCCAGTTTTTTTAATTTTGTTTTCTTGAAGTCCTTTTTATTATCCGATTTGCCAAACAATTTTTCATTTTTCCGCCTTTCCTCCCAAATTTTGTTTATCCTTTTTCTGCTCCACAGTCATTTCCACCTTAGCTTTTGTCCTTCAGCTTTGCTTTGTTCTCAAAGCTTATTTGGTTTCCTTCGTTGCTTTTAAAACTCTTTTTAATCTTTATCATTTAATTTTTCTTATCCTTTTAGATGATGTTAAGCGTTGCTTTGTTCTCTTTTATCTATTAAATTATATTATTTTCCCTTCGGATTCACATTTTGCTTAGGTTTTCGTGTTTTCTTGTGAATCATAGTTTTTCGTGGCACTACTTGACAGTTTTCTAACTGGCAAAAATATTAGGTATTAGCCGTGGGAGTACTTTTTCTTTGCTATTTTTTTGCACACTTCTTGGCCACAAACTTGCAACTACTCAGCTGTCCAAATTGTTAAAATGCCGCAACATATAGCGACTGTGGCACGTCTGCCTTTTGTGTTTCCTCTTTCATATGTGCGGGGTAAGTGGAGAGCAGTAAGTATGTGTGTGTGTGTGTGTATATTCTTTCATCTTCTTTCATTCATCATTCTCTCCTGTTACACATCCGATTGTCTTACTTTTTTTTTTTGCTCTGTTGCCGCTGCTCTCATTTTGTGCAAAAATTGTTGTCAACATTTTCTGCAGCTTGTCGCATGTTTACCCCGAAGGCGGCTATCCAAAACGCCGGTCAGCACTCCAAGTGTTTAGAAAGAATAATTGCATAACATGAAATGCGACATTAGTTTTGGCATTCTTGAAAGCTTTCACACATTGCAGTTATCTAAAATATAAGTCCAGTATACGCGATTCAAAGATATTTTTGCATACCTTTGAATTGCTATGTGAAATGACAAATTGTATTTAATAGTCCAAAAAATATGTTGTCGTATTTTTAGCGAGATATTTAAACTATCTGAAAAACTTTAAACATAAAAAGACAAAAATTTAAATATAGCTTGTTGGAGCTGTTATAAATATTAAAGCCGGTTATAAATATTTTGAATATTTTTTAGATATACTCGGGTCTCGGATAGGGTCTTATATTCGAGAGGAAGTAAGCAGTTTAATCCAACCACAGTAGTTTCCCAGTTTAAATGAATTCTTGTGTTAATATTGTTTTCCCTTAACTTACGTACCTGCGTGTAAAAGAAATGGATGTGTTTAAGATGTAGAAAATATCATTAAATTTAACGCTCAAGAGCAGTTCAAAGCTGGCAATATATACGGACTTTATTTTTTTTATATATACTTTCACTTATATCTTCTTTTTTGTGCTGCTCAGAGTTCGTATTATAAAAGCAACAGAGACTGCTGTGTGAGGGCGTGTTTTCTGGTCTATGAACATGGGCGTGGACTTGCCCATGCCGTTGAACATGGCAAGGACATGCACAACACCAAACACACACACACACACACAATAATATTCATATGGAAAAAAAATAAAATAAAATAGAAAAAAAATCCAATTGCTAGCATATACCCTGTGGTTAACTTTAAATATTTTTAAGATAATCTTTAATTTTCTATTGATAAAATTGTGCATTGATATTTTCAGTATTATAATAAAAAACTACTAAGTATATAAAATATGATATTATACTTCTATATCAAATAGAATATTGCTTCTTCTATGGTATATGTGTAAGGTGTAGGGTATTAAATATTTCATGAAATTTTTGATTTGCCTCAACTCGCTGCAGGATTGAAATGAAACAACAGCTGCTGCAGAGTTTCACTCAACTTTGAATGCAGATGCAAATGCAGGCGACATCGCAAGTGTTCAGATGCAACGGCGCATGAAGCGACACGAAATAAAGCAACAAATTTGACAGCAAACAGCGCTTAAAGTTTAAAATAAATTAAAAATATAGAGATGCAAACATGAACGCCTTTAGAATACTATGCAAATACCGTTTGTGTATTGAATTACATACCGCAAAGAAATAAAACATTTTTAGCAATCATTTCTCAATATTCTTATCTTATACTAAACTGAAGATATCCCATCTCTGTCGAGCAAGAGTTCAATATGCCCTAAGCAGCAAATGCACACAGGGTATATACAATAAAAACGCCAAATACGAATTCCTCTGCACATTCCAAGTTTCACGTAGAGCCGCGCACAGCTTGTGTTTTTATTTAGTATGGTAAAATATATGGAAAGTTGAATAAAATACTTTAAGATAACATATTTTGCAGGGAACAGCTTAAAGTTTTAAGTGAAATATAAGCGAATACACTCCAATGTTTGGCATAAAGGGCCACGAACATTGAAATTGTTGGCCATAATAAATGGAGCGCAAAAATCATGCAAGTTTGGTCAAGAGCAAGGCACACACACACACACAGAGAGAGAGAGAGAGAGAGAAAGAGAGATGTGTGTGCATGGCTTTCAGTCATCTTTTGCATCTGTTGCCACTTTTATTTGCATAAGCAGCAAAGTTGCATTACAAAATTGTTGCTTTTTCTGGCTGTATTTATCGTGTGGCTAGTTGTGGTCGCTACCGCCCACACCCACGCCCTCCCTGTGCCACTAAAAATACCAAAGCCGCTGACGCAGTAACCCAACCCAACCACCCCGTCGTCGCCCATCCGCTCGAGTGTAAAACAAACATACAATAAATTATAAGAGCTGACACACGTCCACCCGCACACATAGTTGCAAACACGAATACACACACACACACACACTCACATGCCACATTGTGTTGCATTTGAAGCTAGTGGAAATTAATGAGACGTAAAAAGGTGCTGCAAGAGCGTATCGTAATGCGGCAAGTTCCATAGTTGAATAACGGCGTCAGTTGCATCATTCGATTCAGTGAACTGTACAATTCGCATTTTGAGAAAAACTTCTTACCCAAAGCGCAGCATCGCAACGCCGGCAACTGCGTCTAATTGCAATAAAATTCATTGCTGCAACAGTGCGTGTGGGAAGTGGCAATTAAGCGAGTCGGAGCCAAGCCATAAATATTTATTTTGCAGGGCATTAATAATGGGATCATAACTAATAAATTCAACTTTCTTGTGTTTTTGTCCATTTCTCTCTGGCCTTGCACTATGGGTTTTTCGTATTTGTCTTTCATTGAATTGGATCTTTTTTATTTGTTACTGCGAAAGTGTATTGAATGCATTTTTAATAAGTTTCTTTATGTCCAGAGCAATTCAAGGTATAAAACAAAAATCCTGCGTATTGAGTTCAATGGATAATCTAATTATAACGAAAACATTATTGGTTATCAGTGATTTTTTGTTGATTTCTTGGTAACTTCAGTCTAAATTCTTTCAAGAATTTAAAATAATATATAATAAACGTTATTTAAAGTGTATCAACAACATCTGCTTAATTGTAGAAAGGGTGACAAGTATTTAGAAAAAAGTCGGATATATTCAAGGTATCACCAAGATAACTGCCAGAGTTCTGTTTATATAAATAATCTATATACATTTTGGTCTCAAAAATGTAATACGATATTTTTTAACAAAATTTTGTAATCCATTTTTATTATTTCTATAAATTGTTATACCATGGTTAAATTTTAATTTTATTCAACTGTAAAGGAAAATAAAAATAATTACATGGCCTTTGTTATTGATAGGCCATATTTGAATATGCTGCTGAATATCCACTTGTGGCAACTCGCTTTCCATAAATAAGCGAAAAATGATAAATTATGTTTGACTGAACTTTGGCTGTTTGGCCATAAAATAAAATGAGCAAAACCTAATCAGCATTATCGTCATTTTTACATTAACAGCAGCCACCCGCATTCGCAGTTCAAATGCAATTAGCTGCGACAACGAAAACTTTGATATAACTTTTTTTTTTACGTATATTTTAGCAACTTGCCCACAAGGTCGATAGCCTAATTAAGAACTTTTCTGCGCGAAGTTGAGCGGCGGAATGGAAAATAAAAAGGGAGACACACATATTTGGGTACATATGTATATTATATATGGTGTGTGTGTGTGTATGCTTATCGTATCGTCATCTTATGACAGGAAGCAGCAGGAAGCTGCTACAGCGCCCAAATCTCTCTGACATCAGGCGGAAACTGCAGTGCTCGATTATGTCATTCGCACACCCGGCACCATCGGAACTCGGTCATATTTGCTATATACTCATAATGCATGTCATATCTGCCGCATCAGCGATGCCAGCACAACACACACACACACACACACACACAACAACAAGAGCCAGAACAACTTGCTGCAAAATTAGTGCGTGTCTTTATTAGCCATGTGTTTGCTTATGAGCCATCCGATAAGTTTAATTACAAGAGCCTCGTTGATGTGCTTAAAGTTAACGCTTTAAACATGACACAAAATGAGTCATTAAAGTTATGAGCAGAAACTGCTATAGGACATTAAGTCTGTTGTTCTTTTAGAAAGTAAAATTTCTTCAGAACAATATAAAATAAATTATTGAAAATCCAATAGGCGATAAGACGATAAGTATGCCAAAATATGTTGCATACTAAATAAATCATATTCGATATTACACAGAAACATGTCTATGAACAGACTGAAATCGAATTTTATAAGGGGATCTTTATCTTTAGACTGTGTTACAGTCAATATTACCTATGCCAAATTGCTTGGACATAGTTAAGAATCTAATTTGTTTTCTCTTGTCTAACACGTAAAAGAAAATATGTCCCGTAGAAATAAACCGAAAAGCGGTTTATCTTTGACACACACTTTTAGAGCGGAGTAATCCAGCTGACATCTAAACTAATGTTTGGAATTTAAAATATATATTATACTGTTCAGATCCACGCATCTCCGATCAATGTACTGCTGTCAGCAAACAGATGAATATCTACAAAGATTCATACTGATGGACTTAAGGGATTTCAAATTCGGTGAATATATCGGAGCTAATGCTGCTGATCACAAATATGTTAATACGTCTCCTTTAATGCGTTGCAAATTTGATATACAAAATACATTTCTATATTAATCCGTAAAATATGTACAAAAAAAAAAAAATACTTAAGCTTCAGAACATACATTTGATTTTAGCAAAAATTAAAGAGACAAATTACATAAGCAAAATGTCCAATTCTTGTCAAATTAATCACAATTTATGGCTGCTGTCGTTGACGCCAAATGCAAAAGCAGTTTAGCTGCCAAGTCATAAATATAAATAAATAAGCCAAATGGTCAATACCAATGAGAAAGAAAACTGACATCATCATCATAATTATTGATGGGCTATAAGCAAAAAAAAAAAATATATATATTCATATATATATATCAATTAAATTTAAATAAAAGTGCACTCACATAAATAAAGGCTGCATTGGGTGCTAAATGAGGCATAACCACTTTTGCCTTTTGGTTCACATACACACACACACATACACACACACACATACACACACACACACATACACACACACACACACACACAACAACACATTCTGTCACGCATTATAAGTTTATTATGTGCTTTCTGGCGGCGACTGCAACCGAAGCTGACTCCGATGTTGCCGATGTTGTGGCTCTGCTTGCCTCGTTTTACGAGAATGTAAAAATTAATGTGCATAATTTGTCAGCACAAATCACTGTAGATGGCCCCCAACCGAAAATTGTCGCTGAAACTGACCGACCGGAATACAAAGTGCAATAGATCAAGGATATTGCGTTGTTAAGTGGCTTACTAATTGAGCAGAATTGGCGCACATTTTTGTTTAATTTAATCATACTAAAAACTTGACTATAAGTTTCCATTTAAATATTATACTAAAAATTACACAGATTTTAAGTTGCTCTTGTTTTTTATAGGTGAATAGGTGAATGATTGATTTCAATAAAAATGCTTTATAAAAAAATGTGTAGATAAAATCAATTATTTGCTGACTAATAAAGCAAATTCAATTACTTATATAGATTTTCAGAATCACATGAAAGTTGACTTCTAGTTGTGCACTTCAGTTAAGGACTATCAGTTATATAATGACAACGACATAGAAAGTTTTAATTAATAAAAATTTAAATTAGCTGTAATCTAGCTGCATTGCAGCGTGTCAGCTGTGGCCCTGTGGCAAATCGAAAGCAGAGAAATTGGCTAATTTCAGATGCAACAGTCAGCGAACAAGCAACAAGGCAACTAAAGGTGAAATGTTCGAGTTTTATTTCCAGTGTTTGTTGGCGTTTGTTTTTGTTCAACTGGCTAATGCACGAGTAAACACGCATGCCACGCCCACCACTAAAAAGGGCACCCAAGGCAGGCGAAACTTTTGATGTCGTGATAAGTTCAAATGCAGCTGCAGCTGCAGCCGCTTGACTCGGCCTTGCCTGAGTAGCGTGTAGAGTTGCCATCCACCCACCACCAGCAACACCCAAAAGACCCCCCACCTGGCCGAGACAAACGTGCGAGTGGCAGGGGTCCTAAGACGCCAAATGCGTCCTTGAGCGCACTTTTCTGCCACTTGCCTTCTATTTGTAATTTTAACGAGCTTGCCTTGTTGTGTTTGTTGCTGTTGTTGTTACTGTTGTTGTTGCTGTTGCATTTGCTATTGCTATTGCTGTTGCTGTTTTGCCTACTGTTTGTGCAGCTCAACGAGTGACGAGCACTTGTGCAACATATTTGCTGCACAATCTCAAAGGTCTCGCTTAGCGTTGTTGTTGCTGCCATTTTCTTTTCACCCAGTAAATTTTTTGTTTCTTGAGTCCACAACCCAAACGAAATGAATTTCCTTTGGCGTTTCCTTGTCTTGCTGTGCATTTGAGAAGATTTTATAGAAAATTCCCACCCACTCGCACAATCTCCCAATCAGTCTGTTTCGCTCTTGCACTGGTGCAGCAATTTCCGGCGGAAGCGCGCAAAACTTTTGCAGGTATTTAAGTGGCCCTCTCCGCGTAGCCAACTCTCCACTTAGCCAACTTCTTCGACGAGCTCTTTCAAGTTATTTAAGCCAAGCTACTCACACAACATGACTGCTAGGCGACTTTGAGTTTCCACATTTCCCGCGGTTTCCGGCGCAAGGCGCTACAACAACAAATAGTCATCATGTAAAAAAAAACGGGATGTGGTACTAAAACTGGCTCAGACTGCTTGCCAAGATATCGATTAATAAAATACCCCTAATATGAATTCAAATGGGCTTAAAGAGAACGGTGGCATTTATTTAGTGGCATTTTTGTGTATTTACGTTAAGTACTAATTAAGTATTAATTCGGAGTTTATTGATATTTCATATTCTATTCATAGTACTCATGAAATTAGACTAAAGAGGTCTTGAATTAATAATCTAATACTATAATGAATCGTATAAACAACTGGTCCATTGATTAAAAGCAGGAAAGAATTGTTATTTTTGGAAAACACAAGTTTTAATACTCTTTCAGACCAATAGAAGAACATATTGTTGTTTTGGATATCTTGTTGTATATTTGCACACTTTATGGCAAATTTATAAAACTCTTTGCTAGAGTATATATATATATATATATATATAAAAGTCCTTAAGTTCACCACACTGACCACATACATACATACTTTGATTCGGATTTGCATATTTTGTTGTGTGTGCCAGGGGCTGACATGATATACGATTTTGTATTTACTTTTACAGCAATTCGCTTTTAGCACCGGCTCCTGAGACGAACCTAGCGTATTATGTAAGCATTCCACTCGACTGATTTATGATGACAAGCGTCAGTTGCGAATAGTTTGGACGAATAATCATTAGTCGCACCTTCCACATAAGCAAAAACTTTAATTAAGAGCAAACATTTCAGGTTATTTGTATAGTTTAAGCCTAAATCTTTTCTATTCCATGATGCAAATTGGCATAGGTTGAGGAAACCATTATGGGCTTTGATAATCTGATTTGAGGGTCAGAGCAAGCAGATATAATGCTTTCTTATAATTTAGAAAGATTAAAAATTTTATCTAATAATATTACTTTGGCTGAATGATTTACATTTCTATTTTATTTTTCGGATCTTAGGAACCTGATATGTTTGACAGATATATTTTTTGCTATATACCAAATACGTACTTCGTTTTTTATTATATTTGACTTACATATTTGTATTCAATGTGTAAAGCTAGTTGTAAAGAAAAAAATAATATATAGAATATATATACAAAGTGTTGTCCCATTACAAATCTTTCACGTTACTTGAAATTATTTATTTTCACAAATTAACTGTACTTTGATCTTATGGAGGCTGCCGATAACAGGCCCGAATGGGGTAAAACCTGTAGTAAAGGTAAATAAATATTGATTCGCAGTTGGTAATATCTATTAGGTAATCTCTTTCTATACCATAATGCCAGGATGCCTGTTGCCGCAGCGCGTTGTTACCACTCTGATGGGTTTCTTTGCACTAATCTGGGCATATACGCATCGTGTCTCGATGTCACTTGTTATCACTGAACTGGTTGTACCCATAAATCGTACAGCTTCACATACAAAAGAGGACGTGTGTCCACCAGAGGAGGCCGGGGCCGGCAGGGAGGTTGGTAACACTTATCGATTGCTTAACTATAGTTTTGCTCATAAATTTTAAAATGATAATTCGAGGACAACCAAATTAGTTACTCTCATAAAAGTAACTGGTAAGAATGCTCTTGTTTAGAGTACTCCGAGATATCATGGAGTCGTAAATGCTTCCTTCATATCTGCATTATGCCTGTTCTACAATTAAAATTAATATTCGTTTCGCACACACAGCATCTGGGCATATACGAATGGTCGGAGCAGATGCAGGGCTACGTGCTGGGCAGCTTTTACATTGGCTACCTGATCACCCATATGCCCGGTGGCATTGTGGCTGATAAATACGGTGCCAAATGGGTATTGGCCTTCTGTGTGGGAGTCTCAACTCTTTGCACTCTTTTCTGCCCGTTAGCCATTCAATATGGCCATGAATGGGGCTTGATAAGTATCCGCATTTTAATGGGCGCTGCCCAAGGACTCCTATTCCCCTCTCTAACTACACTCATCTCAGCGTGGGTGCCCTCGAAGGAGCGTGGTAAATTGGGCACCTTGTGCTACAGTGGCGTGACTGCCGGAACAGTTATTAGCAACCTATTCTCCGGGCTTTTACTCCATCAATTTCATTGGTCGGTTACGCTGTATGTGTTTGGATTTATAACTGCGATCTGGTTTATAATATTCGTAAGTATTGATTATAGATATACATTCACTTTGCATATAATTCGACTATTATTTCCGATTGCAGGTTTTCCTATGCAGCAGCGGACCATCTTCGCATTTGTGTATTAAGCCAAAGGAGGTGGCTTATCTCGAAGCGGAGATACCAAAAAAGTCTGGTGATAAACTCCAAATACCATGGAAAGAAATGATGCTAAGCAAAGAAATGTTCGCGGTGATCGTCAGTCAGATTGGACACGACTGGGGCTACTATGTGATGATATCTTGTTTGCCCAAGTATATGGCCAATGTCCTTCAGTTTTCAGTTCGGTCCAATGGTATCGTTACAGCCTTACCATTTATAGCCATGTTTCTTAGCACTCTGTTGTTTGGCCACATAGCTGATTGGATTATCCGGTCCGGCAAACTCTCGATTACAGCCGAACGTAAATTGTTCACATTAATTGGTAAGTGCAATTAAACATATATCGAAGAAATCGGTCAATAGCTATTGATTCTGTAACTTAGGTTCAATTTTGCCGGGATTGTTCATGGTCCTAGCCTCGTATGCTGGATGTAATAAGACTCTGGTTGTTGCCCTATTTACCATATCATTGTTTGTTATGGGCCCGTATTATAGTGGACAGAAGCTGACGCCATTAGATATGGCACCCAGTTACTCGGGCACTATCATGGCCATAACTAATGGTCTTGGATCTTTCGCCGGCATGTTCTCACCTCCTGTTGTCGGACTTCTTACGCCCAATGTACGTATTCTGTGTAGAATTGGTAGAAATTCGAACTCCTAATGAAATACACTCTCATTGTAGGCAACTATGAATGAGTGGCGTGGGGTGTTCTGGTTGGGCTTTGCTATATTAATTATATCGTCTACCGTATTTGCAATCTGGGGCACGGCCGAGGTACAGTCTTACGATCCAAGGTTTGCCGAGAAGAAGGAGGGATAAGTGTATAAAACACATAAACATATAATTTATCCAAATATGCTGATTATGACCCAAGCCACAACATCGAAGTCATACAAGGCAAGTTAATCGATAATATCAAGCGGTTTTAATCAAGACCTGTCAGCGGCAGTCTGCCCTTGGAGTCCACTCAACCTGACAGACGGCGATGTAGGCTGACATGCAATTAGATTTGAATAAAGATTCTAGTTTGTTAATTTACTTAATTTTCAGACATTTAAACTCTTTTGCCTGTCGTTCGATATGCAAATTGTCCTCTTCTTGGCTTCCCTATTTGGTTAATGGCTCAGTGAATAATTTATTGTCCCGCTTTGCGACATGTTTGATAAGCCAAATAGCCCTGCTATCGTTCTCAAACATGTCTTTATAATTTGAGCTGAGTTTGTCCTCGTAAATCTTAAAAATAATGTTTATATTTGCTTTGTTCTTTTGCCTGACCATGGCTTTGATTTGTTTTGTGTTTTTGTGTGCCCGGCGAGTGCCATAAAACAATTACCCAACATGTTTAAAATTGTGTGTGCTATTGGCTAACGGCACAAGCAGAAAACAAACACACACCATAAACACATACACACACACACACATACACACACAGACGCACACAAACACGTACAGACATGTATGTGTGACGGAACTGTTGACTGTCTGTGATTTCAGCTGGTAACATTTTGTATGCTTCACCTTCGACATTTTTTTTGTATTTATGTCAACGTTTTGACAATTTGTGCAGCATTAAATATTGATATTTGGTAAATATTTTCGCCGCTCAGATTGATGAATATGATGAATATTACACATACGACCCATTGACAGTTCAATATAATATAATTCCCACAAAAATTAAAATTGAGACATATTATCTAGCTATCAAAATGATTTTTAGTATATCAAATATATATATATATAAAGCAATTTGGATGTCTTTTAAATTCTACTGTGACCAACAATTTCTATCTAAACAATGGAGCATACGTGATGAGCTTTACATAAATTGTTGTAAATATATTTAATTTACTATATATGCATCTGAATAATGTTCCAATAATAGCGTGAATTACTCATTATTATTTATATATCGAAATAATCAAATATACTTGTATATAATTCTAATTTTTACAATTAACTCTTTGCTACTTTGTTATTGGAACAATTCATGATATTTAGTATTTACTAGAAAAAACATTTATATTATTTAGTTAAACATTGTACTTACATTAGGAGCGAAATGCCAATTAAATACGTGTTTTGCTTATTTCAGTTTGAACATGAATTTTCATTTTCCATTTAAAAGCATTGTGTAATTATCATTGTGCGATTGTTTTTGAAACCACACTTTGGAAACACTACACTAGACACTCACTTCACGGTAATGCGCTTTTTATACATATATTTTTATAGAATTGCTTTTAGCATTTTAGCATTCTTTAGAAATACGATTAAATCTG
The DNA here is from genome assembly GCA_035042045.1 of Drosophila melanosoma. NCBI lineage: Eukaryota > Metazoa > Arthropoda > Insecta > Diptera > Drosophilidae > Drosophila > Drosophila melanosoma. The sequence continues at coordinate 1,663,155 of JAWNLY010000183.1, read as the reverse complement.
GTTTCTAAACACGCACAAAACACGATACTTATACACGATATTTTAGTAGACACCAAAACAGTTGTAAACTGTGAGTTGGGTAGGAATTTAACCATTTAAATTATATGCTGCGACAGGAGCTGAAAATAAAAAAAATTTTGAAATTAATATAAAGTAATGTTATGTGTATATATTCAACTTAGACACGCTAAATCCTTTAGCTAATATACCATAAATAAAAACCATTGTGTGACCTTGGCCTAAATTAGTTACAATTTCGGCTAATTTATTGAAAATACATGAGTAAGTGCCAATAACACAAGCGATTTACCCGACAACAACATCAACAAAGTCCACAAATAATAATAAACAGAACAAAAACAACAACAATTTAATACTTTTTATTTGAATGTCCCCTCAGCCATTGTGAATGTAATAAGGGATTTAGCTAAAATAATATCTTTGTATGCATATATAATTTTTTTGTTTTCGAATATCAAATAGTTTGCTACTGTGTTTGGAATTTTGCAGAGCAAAAATATAAATAAAAAATATAAAATGCAACATTTATTACGATACTTTATAAATATAAAATGCACATAAATATGCAAATAGTCCTTGGGCGTACTGATAGTACAGAAATCAATATATTCTAATATAATTTCAGTGTTTCGTATGTGGATCAAATTTGTTGAAGTTTACCAATAATATGGTATATTTATTATCAATTGGAAGGCTCTGCCTAAATTGTGGCTTTAATTGCAATCGATATAACAGATATCGATAATAATATATTTCAAACTATAATTGTCCAGAACGGCCGATCATAGCTATATTGACTTTGCTGTTGATACCAGTATCTCAGTACTGGATAAAGTTTTATATTTTGTTTCAAACTACTTCAATTTTTCTGCTGTTTGTATCACTGTCATCTATTGACAATTTTGTTGTAATATTTTAGTGCACGTTATTCAGATATTTAATTCATTTCCAATGCATCTCATTTACTGATGTGTCACTTCGTTAAAATTTGAATGGGATTTACATATGTTAATGCACCCATCTACGCGCCATATAAATACATAAATAAATTTAAATGTAGATTAAGCATGTGCATGGTACTTGAAATTCTCAAAAAAAAAAAAAGATTTTATATCTTTAAAAAATACGATTTTACGGCAGCTATAAAATTCGATAATATAAAAGAAAATTTACGTTCATATCAATGGAGAAGACGTCCACATTTACGAGAGCTATCTACAAGTTTACACACATACACATACATATTTACATACACAAACACAAGTAAAAAAAAAGCTATGAACCCATTGCATTATGGCACTCATAAAATTCGGATCGCAAATATTTCCATTTGCCTTGTCACTCTGAATAATTGAATTCACTGTTTGAACTTATGACTCTTGAATAACTATTAAGAGTTTTAAAAGTTGAATTAATTTATAAATACTACGGAATCGTTAAATACTCAAATTAAATGTACATATAAGCTTCCAAACACATTTTAATTTTGACCATTTCAAGATATTTAAGTTGACTGAAGCAAACTACATAAGTCAACTTATTGCTTTAATGACCAAAGAATTTATTAAGTAATTCTGATGTAAATTAAATTTAAAATAAATAAAAGAGATATAAGTGATGTTCGGTACTGCAAGCTTAATTTATCTTTATCTTTAAGATAAATTCCGATAATGATTTCTGCAGTCTCACACATTAATTTAAGACCAATACCAATACACTTTGATATCTACTATTGTATTTTGTATAATAGCCTGTATTAAAATGATGGCGCAAATAAATTAAAATATTCATGCATTGAAATTTAAAAAAACGCGCGGTCTGCTGGATTAATTAATTTCCTGTTAAAAATGTACAAAGAATGAGCGTAACAAAATTTATGGCCAAGTGTCATAATTTGTACGAAAAGGCGGCCGAAAAAATATTCCGCCCACACAGGCCGTTATGAAAGCAACGGTAACGGCAAAAGCAACAACAACAACTGCAATATGTGAAAATGTGGGTCAGCAGTGTTGAATTGAAAAGCAGCCATGAAAACGCGACAACAACAATGAATTACAGCTCATATGTGTGGGTGCGATCATGAGTGTATATGTGTGTAGGGGTGTGTGTGTGTGTGTGTGTCTGTGTTTGGTTGAGTGCTTTGTACTCTGTTTGTCACACTGTAAAATCAATTTTCATTAAACTATACCATGCGTCGTATGCGTAATAAGCCAGCAAACAAATAAACACAGACAAACGTGACGTATACGTAATTCGTATTGTATTTTATTTTTGTGCCTATTGTTAGTGATATTAACATATTGCGACATTAATCAATTTAACACTAATTTATATATAAACACTTAATATTATTGCTGGCCGATAAAGCAAATACAAATTTTATTTTACTATTTTGTATATAAATAATGACGTAAAAATAAAGAAAAGAATGTTATAAAAAATAGTCCAAATTGATGGGAATTTTTCGATTTAATGTACATATATTAGTAAGACAATTATGGCTGTTAATCTATATTTATTTATATTTAACATGGCCATATAAGAACGCGGATGTGAAGATATATAGACAGAGAGATCGATAGATACATAGATATAGGTATGCTTTATATCCTGCCCCTATTTACTTATACAAGTAAGATAATTATCTAGTCGTAGTTTACATCAATTGTAGGCAATAATTTTATATACCAAAGTGCTAATTTGTTAAATTGCTTGGCTTTAAACCATTTAGATTGCATTCTAATTATATGGACACTCTAATAATAACGTTTTGAAAGTATTTTTTTAACTTATTATTTCTGCATTATTTATAGGCAATTTAGGTGGTATCGGAACACTTTTATTGATTCAGGCTTTGTGTATACCAAGATTAATCATAATTCCGCGCCCCAAAAGTAAGCAACAAAAAATTACCTGCTAAGTAAGCATTGCATGTTGTTTGAGTGTATTTTATGATAAATTATTTGTTTGTTGTTGTTTTTTTAATTGTAGTTAAATTTGGTGTGCTTAAAGCCTTTGGTTGGTTTATTCCCTTCTTAGATCAAAATGACAATGAGGATAAAATAGCAACAGCACATCAATATTTTAAAGCCCGATAGCCTGGCGCCCTTAGCGGATTTGCGTTTAAATTGCAATTGAAACTGGAACTGGCTGACGTTGTCTTCTGGCGTTTTATTCTCGTTGTTTTCGTTGTTTTCGTTATTATCGTTGTGGTTGTTGTTGTCGTTGCAGTTGTTGTGGTTGTTGTTGTTGTTGCTGCTGCCCCCGTACTGAATGTTGGCGAAATTTTTAATGCACATTTTCCTTCTCAGCTGTGTCAGCCAAAAAAAAAAATTTATTTGATTGCACTTTCCACAGTTTTACAATAGCCGTTTGCCGAATTTGTTTTTTTTTTTGTATTTATTTTGTTATCAAAGTCACTGAAGTTTTACTTTCATTTTTAGTTATAGTAATAGTTATAGTTTCTCTAGTAGTTTGGCCTTGCTCAGCGTATAATTTACATGAAATATCCTGAAACATGAGAAAAACCCAAAAAAAATTCGAATGAAAAGACCATTATAAATCGTCTAGCCCAAGCCAGCAAGCACAAAGCTCAAGCTCCCTTGAAAATCCCAAGAGAAAACTATAGAAAATAATGACGAAAACATAAGAGAAACAACCATATCAGCAACAGAAAGAATTTCATAGATAATAAACAATGGACAGCTTTGAGGGTTACACAAACTTAAATATGGAGCAACTTAAAGCAATTGCAGATGAGAATGTGAATGACAGAATGAAGGGCTTTAGTCCAAAATCTTTTGCTAAAACACAATTACAATAAACATATAAATTGAGCACAGTCCTTAACCCAAATATCAAATTGTATAAAAAAATAACAACAGAGAACGGAAAATTGGCTTAAGATAGAACAAGAATCATTCCCAACTGGGTTACATATTTTAAAACAAAATTGTAGAATTTGTAATGTTAATGGCAAATTTTTCAAGCTTTACTGAAAACAATAACACTTAAAACTAGTCACTCAAAACACAGTTCAATAAACTTAAAGTCCTAGGTGATTAAGGCTTAATTAAAAAATGAAGATTGTTGCTTCTAATCTATTCTTTTTCTATTTTATTAAAGCTTAAGGCAACGCTTTATACTTTTTTAAACAAAAAATGTATTTAGTTTTGAGAAATTTTATTTTTTGATTGACTAACAATTAACTTCGTTACCAAAAAAAAAGTACGGAATTTTCTTGTTAAACATATTAAAAATATAAAAAATTAAAATGCCGATTCTGCTCTTCAAAGTTAGAGAAAGTTTCAACAAATAAAAAATCGCATTTTTTATTTTTTCACATGCACATTTCTAGTTGATTGCTTTTCACTCAATTTTGTTTGATGTTTGTTGAGCGTCATTCAAAATTGTAATCAGGCCCAAAAGTACGCATTTCAATGGCCAAAGAGAGCTGGAGAAACATTTTCATTGACAAGTCAACCGTGTAATATAACACTTAAGTGGGTAGAATTGTAAAGGTTGCAAAACTTTCACTTTTCACATTTGACGGTTTTTTGGCGCTGCTTCACCTGCTGCTGCTGCTGTTGCTGTTGCTGCCGCCTGTGGCACGCGCCTCGTTGCCTGCTTGCTGGCGTTTTGTATACTAAGGCCAGATGCCCGAGCAGCTGCGTCTCAGCTCCTGTGGGAAGAGTGCGTGTTTGTCTGTCCTGTGCGCTCTCTTCTGTTGAAATGCGCGCGCAGAGAGAGTGTGCGAGAGAGAGAGAGAGAGAGGAATCGGGAGAGTTGACTTCGTTCCCGACTTGTTTATAACAACAAGAAAAATATCTCAACAATAAAGTGTATAGTCATAGTCGTTATTATTGTTGCTGCTGTTGCTGCTGCCGCTGCACTTAACTTGAACTTTTTGAAAAGTTGGCAAGACTCATGGGGCGTCCTTCTTTTTTTTTTTAGCTGATTTCAAGGAATTTACTTAGATTTCTACACTCACTCTCTTTTCTTCATTTTTTTTCTTGAATTCTTTGTTTTTTTTTTTAACTACTGAGACAGTTAGGCGTTGGAAAGGCCACACATATGGCTGGGCCTTGCCAACTAAGTTGTGATTGTGCTTGTGTATATACAAATGGATATGTGTGTGCGAAGGCTTGGCTCGACTCACACAACCTTAGTCAACCACCCACATGATGACGACTTTGAAAGAAATACGCATTGGCCTTTGGCTTTGGCTCCGGCTTTGGCATTGACCAGGCACATTAAAGCGACAAATTATTGGCATGTTTAGCATTCGTATTCACCAAACTGGCTTATCAGGCAGGCAACAAACTGAAGCACTCCTTCAGCTTAATATCCACCAATCCACTTGGTAAATTGACTTTCGGCCATTTAATTGGACTTGTACAAGTTCACACAATAACATTCGTATTGCCAAATCGAATCCCTTGTCAAATTATAGTATTATTTGAATAAAAAAAATTGGCCAAACTATTATTATACATGAACATACTAAAATAGTCTGAAGGCTAAAACTTAACAAACTTTGATTTTAAATTTTGACAAATAAATAGAAATCTACACTATAAATATTGAAATCCACTTAAAAGTTAAAAGTCTAATCTTAGCTGAATATCTAAATGACTAACAAACAAGATGGCTTACCAAAGTTAAATAAATAAAAAAAAATATGGCTTATATTATGAACAAACTTGGTTTGCCAAAAGAGATAACAATTCTCTGACCAAGAACATTTTTTAATATTAAGTACATTTTTGGTTTATAGTAAGAAAATCATCTTTAGAAAATGTTAAAATATGCTTTAGGGGTAGCTTTTGACAATTGCAACCCAGATTGGCTGCCCAAAGTCGATGCTATAATCTGTTTTGCATAGCAGCTCAACACTCAATAATACTCCACAACCTTCTAACGACCCCCTGCACCGATGCCTCATACGCCCGCCCCATCATTATGTGCAATATATGTATGCGAGGCTGCCTTGTAGAGATGTATTCAACAAAATTATCATCTGGCTTTCGTACGTGCCGCCTAGCCAAGTTAGAAGTCTGGCGTGTCCTTGTGCCTCACAGCTCCGCAAGCTTTGGCTTGTGCAGCTGCGCTGCCTGCTCCACCAGCCCTGCCCCAAGCTATATTTTTTGTGCTTATCTCATGGCAAACACTGGTTGCTTGCGACTGCTTTGGCAAAATAATACAACAAAAATGAAAATTTTCGAGTAAAACGAAAAGAAAATAAATGGCAAAGGTGGAATTGGAGCAAGAAATTTTAAGTGAAATGTCGAAACATTTTTTTTGTTTTTGTTGTGAATTACAAAATGTTACTTAAAAATTGTGCACTTATTTATGGCAAGCCAAGTGATAGAATAGTGCTTTATTTGCTGTAATTCTAGTCATTGCTTGTTGCCAAAAGGCGTAAAAAGAAACAGCAAAACGAATGCCTCAACAAGTATCTTAGTGGACAAAAAGCTTGGCCAACATTTAAAGCTTGCGTTGTGACCAAGTTCAAATTGTGCAAAGGATGTTTGTGTGTGTATTTATGTACAATGGATACGAAAACACCAACAAAATATACTGGCAGCTAAAAGCCAGTTTTATATTCATTACGAGTCAAGCACCACAAGAAACAAGAGCAACAACAACCTCAACAATTTACGACTTCAAAGCAAGCAGGTCCACTTTCTTTATTGCTATGGGCCGCTAACCTTATAGAAAATGCGCTCTCATGCACACCGATAAACACACACATACACACACACAGACAACGGTCCTGTGATAGCCACACACACAGAAATAACTTAGAAAGTAAAATATTTAAAAAAAAATAGAGGAGAATAAAATGGAAAAAAGTAGTTATTAAGATAGTCTACATTTTATGAGATATTCATCAAATTAATATTGAATATTCAAAAGATGTGTGCAAATCGGATTTGTATAAATGGAATGCAAAGCTTTAAAATTATTATGCCTACATAAAAGAAATTGTTTGTTTTATTTAAAAAAAAAAAGTTTATGTTTACTGAAAATATATTTGCAAAAATTCGTTCACGACAGGATAACAAAAAGGAATGGAATAGCACAGGAATAAATCTCAATGTTGTGAGAAGTTCAACGATTGCCAAATTGTTGAAGGACGGTCAAGCACACAGAAAAAGCAATAGACACACCTGAGTGTTGGACGAGCACACTTATATATACCTAGATGTATGTACATATATGCGTCTTAACTTGACTTAGGCAGTCACAACAATTACAACAAACAGCAAGTACCAAAAGTCTGAGGCAGCAAAAAAGCGAAAGTAATGACATAGTCAAAGTTTCTATTTTCCATTTGCCTTTTGCTTAACTAACTCAAGTAAAACTCAACTTGGCTCATATTGTCGGACTGTTTGGCAGTTGCTCGTGCCTTTTTGCGATTGTTTATTTATTTTGCGCTAAAAATTAAACGTCCCCGAAAGTTTCGTTAAGCGAGTAAATTACTTTACACGCCACTTGAACACGCAGGCAACGTAAATTCCAGACTCGACGTGAGCTGAGCATTTAATTTAATTAAAAAATGTGAAAATTTGAATGGAATGGACGTAATCAAAACGCATTAAATATAAATTAAATTTAAATAAATAAAAATTTGTAAAATTCTGAAAAATTTTGCATTGTCGACTTGCGTTTTGCTTGCATTTAAACAGCACAAAAAAATAAAATAAACAATTAAATACTTTCGCCAAACACTTTGTTTTAAATAATCACAAAACACTTTAAAAAAAATGCTAAATACTGTTTTTGATTTTCATGTTATGCAGCTGAAAGTCCATGTTAAAAGACATAAGGAAAACGACAATTATAATGTCATTATTAGTCGTGTCTGTTTATAACTTCCCTCAAGGGTACTAATTACAAAGAAAACAACCAATTTTAAGACACCTGATTATGAAAATACTATAATCACAAAAAAGAATTAAAGCAAAAACGTGACATTTAAAGTATCTAACTCATGCAATTGCCAAACACTAGAAATGGCAGCATTTTTATCAGCATTTTTGTACTGCTGTTTGGCCATTAAAGCGCTACGCATAACTTGGCTGATAAGAGATACATTTTTTTACGTACTTTCGTTTCGAAGCAATATTAAGAGCAAGAAGCACAACAAGGATACGCACTCGACGCTCACGGCAGGAAATAATGTTTAACAAGGACGACACGTTAATCAACAAATATTGTAGTTGTTTTTTGTATGTGAGTTATATTATTTTTAATTACATTAATTAGTGATATATATTATAATACACGACCGTTAGACAGGTGCACACAGTTAAGCTCTTTAAACACTAGCATATCATTTATATTTTGTAATAATTTATTATTCGGTTTTTGAAGCGTTATTCTGGGGTTTACATTGATATTAGATATAAATATATTATTTTGTTAATAATTCTATTAGTTACAGTTGCTGGAGTTTAAAGCCAGTTTTTGTTGTGCTGCGTGTCTGTGTGTGTTAACGAAATGAGGAAAGATTGTCTACTGAATTTGCAAAACTTGACCCGAACCAAAAAACCCAAACGAACTGAGTCGAGACGAGGCGAGCAAGCCAAAGCCAAAGCCAAACTCAGAGCTTTGCTGCTCTTCCCGCTGCTGTTTCACAGACAACGTTGCGTATGTGTGTGGTGAAAACTGCGTGTGTTCGTGTACAGTGTTGGGAAATGCGCGCGCAAATTGCCAACGCTTGCACACAACAGGCAAATGGCAATGTCGCCCACAACAGCTGAGCAGCCGAGCAGCTGCTGAGAGAGCAAAAACGAGAGCGACCATATGCGTGAGAGTAAGAGTAAGAGCGAAAGAGCACGCGCACAGTGTCCAGGGCAATTGAAGTGAAAGTATTTTTGGTTGATTAATAGCCCAACAGTCTAAACCGACGCTCCCCAAACCCCCCCATTCACACGAGCCACACACCCAACTACTCACTCACTGAATGGCGAGTAGCCATTCGAAAGGTCGCCAAATTCACTGATAATAATTCGACATTGCTGGTGGCAATGCTCTCAACGAAAATTGAGCATGCGTTCGAAAGAGATAACTATAGTAAAAAATTCGTTTTATTGTTGTGCTGCCCACTCGAGAATAGTGGACCGGAAGTGCCTTTGTAAGTGGAATTTCCTAAAGCAAACAATTGTTAGCCTAATAAAATGCATTTCAAGAAGCGAAACTTGAGCGCATAATATGACAGATAAAAAATAAAATTTCAACAGATTCGTAATCAGAATTGAGGTAATTTGAATAAAATAAATTTAAATATAAGAAATTTTAAAACATAATCTTATGCACTACGAAATGTAGTTTTGATTTCGGCTCATAATACCCAACATTGGTTTTTTATGTTAATGATTCTAATAGAACACGTTTCCGTCCATATGCAAAATGACTCAAATCATTCAAAACTCAATACGTGACTGTCGGTTGTGTGATATATGGGAGAAGTTTCAGAACGTTATCTGAGTATCAAAATGTTGTCAAAGCTACATTTACATGTGGATTTGGACGCGAAATTTGATCTCAATGTCAGATGCTCCAATATCAAAGTCAACATGGCTATAAAAACAAGGCAAATTCCACAAAGCTGCAACAGTCAGCGAAAGTCAATAATATGGAGAAGAAGCAAAATTTGACCATTATCATCTACACTCTGATAGCAGTGGGCAGTGCAATGCCAGTGAATGTGCCCCGTTATAAGCAACTTGGGTAAGTTCAAAGTATAGACAGTTTTTATGTGGTCTATTTAACTGGCAACTATTAAATGAAACAGGTATCAGAAGCCAACAGGGACCAATTCCAGTGGCTACAACAACAGCATAGTGACGACCACAAATCGACTGGGTGAAGTTTCGATGACTACGACGACGATGCCAACACCCCAATTTGAGTATGCTCTGTTGGGTCAGGATCCAAAGGATCAGCACTGGTATCGTGTAAGTCTTACGCCGACAGACAACAAGTCTGGTTATCGTGCTCAGTTTGCCACAAGGAGATCACCACCATACAATGCAGAGCAGGCGCACAAGCATGACAAGACCATCAAGGAGCTGCTTAAATTCTTAGAGAATTCAGAGGAGCACAATCTGCTGAAGGCCTATGGACAAATCTTGGACAGCGAGGATTACCACGATCAGGACGCAAAGGAAAAGCGCAACGTGGACAAAATCAAAATTGATGTTGGTAACGATTTGGACATTGGAACTCTTTCGAAAACCGATGCCAATCAACCGTTGGACTTACAGGGCGAGCTGTCAGTGGCCACGCATCCCATTAATATCCAAAATGACAACAATTCGACCATGTTTAAAAATTTTGTTTACTTCATTAAAGGCTTGAAATGATTTCACAATAATTCGGACTAATTAATAACACCAGATATTAAGAAAACAAATAAGAGTATATTTTATATATAAGACTATGTATTGTACTTTTAATGTTAAGAACAATAGTTGAAAGCTTATATATTTAAAAAAAACATATTTATTTATGTCCCATGATTTAGCTGGTATTAGATACTTGAAGAATTTGCAAAGATATACAACAAAATGATAATGTAATAAAATATACATTGTATTATTTTAAAAAATCAACTGTCAACTTGTATACAATGCTTATTCAGCCAATTGTTGCACTTGTGTACATATCGATAGGCAGCTATCGCATACCACCACAAAAAATGAAAAATTAATAATCAAATTGCTGTACAATGAAACAAGCTGGCAGGGTTAACTAGAAAACGTTTTAATGCGACCACAGTTTTAACAAGGTGTGGTTTAATGGGCTGTGTGATTCGCCACATGATACAGAAATAAGTGAGGCAGGTCTTGTTTCTTGGCGAATACATTTATTGTATGGTGCGTTTTTTTTATTTTCTTTAATTTGGCAAATTCAAAATTGAATTGGCGCTTTTAAGATTATACCGCCACCTAGCGGTAAGTTTTGTTATTACCTATTTATATTAGGCAATGCTTGTTAATAAAATTATAAAGGAAGATAATTGTGAGTAGTAAATTAATCGTCGATTATATTTTTAGGGTGATGGGCTAACAAAACCTGTACATGAATATTGCAGGTAGGCGGGTAAGTCGTGACCAGGCTGCCAACTGTTTCATTTGTTTTGAGTGTGCATGTAGGTCTTTATGTAGTGTTGTGTAGGTCGAGATTGTTTTGGAGTATTTACCGGCTATGGGCAGGGCTGGAGAAGTCGTTTGTGCCTCTTTGGCTCTATGGCTGTGTTGACACGATCTGGCAACGCCAACGCACTCAAATTCCACTCAAAAGCATATGCACTCAGCGCTCAAGTTCATTCAACACTTGCTACTGTTGCTGCTCATTTATGAATTCTCTTTGTGCTCCGCCTTCTTACTTTCCACTTGCTGAGATGTATTTCCGCCTTGCAAATGCCGCAATAAAGCCGGACAAAAAGTTTTTATTCATATATAATTCAGTGTTTTATTTGTTCTCTTACATATAAGAGAGATCCGCATAGCAAGAGCAAATCGCGCTTGTTATATTCAATAAATTGACAGCTAAATTGAAACTGCAATCGTAGCTTGCTCTTAGTCTGTAAGTTTGCTTAACGCCATCCGTTTTTGAGTTTTTGCTAAGCCAGCCTCGATTGCCTTTGTAATTATTATTAAACATTGCCAAAAAGAAGAAAAAATCAAAATAAAACGTTAAAGTTACAAGCTCAAAAAGATTCATTCAAAAATAACGTAAGTACTTTTAATCAGTATTTCAAATGCTAAATGGATAGGAGATGTAAGAACACTCAAAAAATGGTCAGCTTATCAACTGCGATACAAAAATACTCTCCTTGTTTAAATATGTATTAATTTAAAATATCTAATCGAATCTTATCTCGAATGCATTTTTTTTTATCAATTCACAGTTGTTTAAATATGAGACTTATAATCTTAGAATGAATTGATGGCAAATGGGCCGCCAAGTTGATCGCCCAGCGGAACAATGAATTCAAGCCGGATCCCGATAAGTAATGACTACTAAATACACATATGTTAAAAGTATATTCTATAAATTTCTCAATATATATTCCAGATACTTTGTGCGGTATCACCCCTTGGGGTATGTACAAGGTGGTGATTAAGGTTCACATGCAGGTCAAGGCCGCCTTTCGATATCTGAAGACCTTCAAAATGGACGAGTAGTTGGGTGAGTTTATTTTCCGCACTTGTGCTATTAAAATAACAAATCCATTTGTTGGCAGGTTTGCCGCGCGATCTTCACGAGAGCTTTCTTTAAGCACATATTAAGGAAGCTGGCGGCGTGGACTTGATGGACATATTGCATTCAATGAGCCCGGTTCATCGTTAAGACTTTAAGACGTACTACAATACGTACTCGTATTATTTGTGGTGCCTAAGCAGGTGCTCACTGTGGACGTGGAGCTTACAATGCCTTCGCCTTGTACAAGGCCATTGAGATGGGCATCAATCATATGTGGACTGTCTGCGCTTTCCAGCAGCATGTGAACAGCGCGTTCTGCGATGAGTATGAAACGCTGGAGCTGCGAGTCAAGGTATGCTCGAGGCAATTTTGAGCTGGTTAAGATGTTAGTTTTCTACGGGAAGAGCTAAGCTGCTTTAAATAATGTTTATATATTTTGTGTTTAAGTGTAATAACTTCCCCATATATTCATCCATTGTCTAAAACTTACCCTTTTAGCTATAGCTAAAATTTCCTAATGCCTAAATGGCATCATCTATGATAATATTAAATTTTTTTTAAGGACAGTTTGTTTTAAGATAATACTGTACAAAATATAAACGTCAACCAAATCAGAACATAAAGTAAAGAAATCTTGATGGTAATCTCAAGTAATTGTAGATATGTTGATGATCTCAATTTAATGTCTGAAGAGTATTTAGATATTAACATTTGTTTAATTTTTACATATTTCCGTCACCTCAATAAAACCAAATATGTTATGGAAAATATGATAAACTTAAATAAAGAGATTGCTCTTCACTCGCTGCACACTGGCACCTTTCGGACAGACTCACTCTGGCTACAGGCAAATGTCCACTTGTTGCCACAACTCTAAACGATTGCCCACCGTTGCACTTGGCCCAGGCTTCGTGTGCATTCATTGTGGAATCTCTGTTTTGTGGGACCCCCATTTGGCCAGCCAACTTGCCAGTCACTCAACTTGCAGCCTAGATAGGTAGTCAAAATTGTATATAGTACCTGTGTACAGGTTTATATGTGGTGAGTGGACAAACAACTGATTGGGATTCACTAAAGTTTTCCCAAATATGTAGATGGGCAAAAAGGCGACCAATTATAATATTTTGCTGTTAATCAAACGCTTGTCAGTTGCAGTCTTTATTAAAATTTTTCTGTTTTGTAATAAAGAAAGTAACTGTTAAAAAAAGTGTTGGTAAGAGGAAAAAATGCATTAAGCAGCATAAAGTGATGTAATGGATGCGATCCAAGCTGCATCTATCCGATGAGCTGCACAGGTAGCAGAAATCTAATTGCCATGATAAAAGATGATGATGATGATGTAGAGAATCAAGCACAAAACGCTTGAAATGCTGCAATATCATCTCCTCGAAGAAGTCCAGCTACGAGGAAAACTTAATTAGTAAACTATTAATCTAAGCAGTGTATATAAATGTCTACTTTGATTTATAAGAATATTTTTTTGTTTAAAATTAAATTATCTCGCTGCTGACACTGATTTAAATTTAAATGTAAACTGTTGTTTGACCAACTTCTCTACTGGCTCAATTCGATTACATTGGGCTGGTAAAGTTCAATGTGCTCGCTTTGTATCCTGTGTCTAGTGAGTTGTGTCCCAGGACGAACGCTTAACCCTTATTGCATAATTAATATAAATCCCCAATCGGCGGTCGTAAATACTTACCGACTAATTGGCGACTGACTCTGACTCTGACTCTGGCAGCCAGCTCCAGTTTTAGTGGAGTTGAGTCCAAAGGCCTTTGACACGAGATTGGCTCACTTTTTATCTGGCTTTTTGTGTTTGTAGAATAGGTTGGAATGGCCGGAAGAAAGGCATGCCGATTATTAAATACCCTATAAAACAGAAAACTATGGAAGCTAGTTGGGATAGTTGCCCGATGTAGATGGATTGTTTCCCAAATGTAAAAAGCATTATATTATGCATATTAAGTTTATTTTCAATACTTTCATGAACAAAAAACATTTTTTTCTATTTTAGTTATATTTGATATTTATAATCAGATACGGACAGCTTCGAAATATGTGTTTTGAATATATGGTAAGTTTCTATAGATATTAGCTGACATAGAAACAGGCAAACTGACATGGATAAATCGTATCGGGTAATGTATTATAATAAAACTGAATGATTTTGACATGGTGGGGCCAACTGCCGTTCTCTGCCCTCCCAGCGATTGCCCATTCCCACATATATCCGTAAGCATAATTACCCACATTAATTTCTTTTTTAAAAATTCACACTTAGTTTAGATTTATGTACTTAGAGGAGGCACTCCAACAACTCGCAGCATTAACCTCAAAAAAGCAAACTTTTCTATGTCATTTAACTGTAATTTGAGGTAAGGTTCACATATAATAAAACACTTGCCTCCAATGGATTCTTTGAACTTGTCCCAGAAACGTGTGCATGCAATTAGAAAAAGTGAAGCAGCAATTATGGTGTGCATTGTTTACATGTTTATATGAAATGCTTTTCGATAAAACAATTTTAATATATAATTATTCAACTGGTATCCTTTTTGGCTCCCCTCGCACACCCACTCAACTCCTGCGATTTGCACTCACGCACTTCTGCATACGCAGACAAGTCGCCAAAGAGCCTGACACAAATTTCCTTTCAACTTGCATAACACACTCTCAAGCTACCCGTCCAAATGGCAAACACCATCCCAACTTCATCTCCTCCTCTTTGGACAATTTAGCATTCCTTGCAGCAGCAAATTAAATGGTGACATGTACAGTGGAGCAATTCTATTTCGCGCTGGCGTTATGAGCGCTCCGGCCCCCAAAAACAATGCCAGTCTGAATGGCTACGTGGCGTCCACTCCAGCCATCAACCCAACAGCAAACCAACAAGTAATATCACTGTAAATAATAGTGTAGGACTCGCAGATACCCTGTACAAAGTTCATATCGACATAAATATATTAATTTACATAATAATTTGTAATGAAATCTGATAGATTTCAAATCATATAAAAAAAGTAATCGTTTTTTTTCAATCTGTTTAGTTATTATAAATTTATGGTAGCTGGGAACTTAGACCAGATAACCCAGTTTTTAATATTTTTATCGACATTTGAAAAGCTAAGAATTTTGAAAATATGGTATTTTATCAAAAATATAAATACAATTTCTGGTATTTTATCGAACCTAAATTTTACTATTAAAGTATCTGATTTCTAGCTCTTGTCTCAAAATTCCATAAAAACTCATATATAAAAATACCATATGGGTAGATTGATTTACCTAGTGATAAATTGGATACCTGATTAAGAATATATATACCTAATTGGAATGGAGGTTTTTGCCTCTGACTTTTTAAACTATGTTTATAGTCTTCATAGCCAATTCTTATGTTTGCAGGATTCAAAAATATGTGGCACATACTATGCTGCATTGACAAGGGGTGAAGCAAGTGGAGGATGGGGGTGTTGCAACTTGGACCCTTCTGGACCACGCGTTTGTGTGTGTGTGAGTGTGAGTGTATGGCGTTTGTTAATTGCTGTGCAGGCGGAAAGCGCCAAGTATTTTGCTTTAATTAAATATTTTCAGTATGAAAAGCCTTTTTTATTAATTGCATAAATTTAGCTGTTAGCATTTTGAATTCTGGGTAGATGCCACCATTTAGGGGGTAGTTCTTCGAAAATCCTGTGGTGACTTTTTATTTCCTTTTTGGCCAATTTATTACTGCTTCTTTGTGTGACTAATTTTGGTTCTTTGGTTGGTTTTTTCTCGGAAACTTGTGGCTATAAATTATTAAAAAGTGATTTGTGTGTGAATGTGTGAAAACAACCACCCAATGCTAAAAGCAAATTTAAATGTTGTTAAGAGGCATACAATATAATACTATGTTTTAAAATAATTTGCCAGTTTTTTCATTTATGATTCCACTACGAAGCGTTTCAGGTTTTCAATTTTATGCGAATATAATTTTTAGATATGCACAAATTTTTGCATATCTTTTCTCTATCAAATTGTTTCTGCTATTTTTTTTAAGTAAATGCAAAACATGAATTTCATAAAACAAGCAACCTTTGCATAAGAAAATTAGAAAATATTTATAGAGATTCAAAGTAGCCTTTGAATATTTGTAAGCAACTTTAAACTCGCAAATGCCTATCAAGTTTATTTCGTTTTTGAGTCGTACAAAATTAACACGTTCTCGTTTATGTTTTGTTTTTATTTTCCAAAAACCCAAAATATTTGTCTGCAAACTAAAAAAAGAAAAATTTAAATTGCAAAAAAAAAAAAAATACACAATAATTGTTTAGTCACGTGCAATGTGAGGTTTATTTTTGTTATTGTTGGTGGGATAAATAAAATAAATCTAATTCACAGAATGGAGTCCAAGAGTAACGATTCGGCTGTGGACCAAGGGCACTATCAGTGCCACAAGTGCAAGGAGATGATTACAAAGCGGATTATCTGCGCACTTGGCAAGAGATGGCATCCGGAACATTTTCTCTGCCGTGAGTGCGACAAACAGATTAAGGATGATATTTTCAATATTCAGGAGGGAGAGCCTGTGTGCAACGAATGCTTTTTGGAGCGATACACGAGCACCTGTTCCGCCTGCAAAGAGCCAATTCTCGAGAGAACCATACGCGCCATGGGCACCAATTGGCATGAGAATTGTTTCGTTTGTGACGGCGCCTGCAAGCAGCCCTTGAAGGACTGCCCTTTCTTTGAGCGGGATGGCAAGGCCTATTGCAAACAGGACTATGAGGATATGTTTGCGGTTCGTTGCGCCAAGTGCGAGAAGCCCATAACCGAAAACGCCATCGTTGCCTTGAATGCCAAATGGCATTCAAATTGTTTCTGCTGCAATCGCTGCGAGAATCCCATTACAACAAAAACATTCACCATCGAAGGAGACAAGCCCATCTGTCCAGCCTGCACCTGCTAGGTAGCATCGCAGCTGAAAACCGCATAGAATATATGTCAAATCAAGTTGACAATATATTTCACTTATAAATAATTGAGCTTTTTTTGGTGAGACTTTGTTATACAGTCAGTCAAAAAAAAAAAAAAATATGCAAATACCTGTAACTAATTAATTAGCTAAAACACAAGGCTATGGCATCTAGGAACAATACTCTAATTTTAGTTGGAATTCCCTTGGACAGATTTCGACTTTCTCGTGCATTCTTATCTTCAAAACCTGAGCTCAAATAAACATTGGCAAATCTTTATTTATTTTTGATTTCAAATTTCCATTAATTAGGTCTTCTACGCGGTTTTTCATTTATTTTGATAAGTTAGTCTTAATCTTTATCCAAACGCTACCAGCGGGTTAGTTCATTTATGAATGTTTGCCCACATTATGAAAACCACTGAGATAAGCAACCCTTGCCCAACGTACACAAAATAAAATCATGTAGTTCATACTGAATAACTTAGATTTGTGTTAAGTATGTATTTTGTGAAACTGATAAGAATAAATCGGCATGATTAGTTATATTATTGGTATTTTATATTATTTAAAATTGTTTGCACTTTCATAATTTCTTTAAAAAATGTATATATTCTTATTTTATTTTCTGTGTAGTCACTTTCAAAATAAACGCTTTGATTTTGTATTTGTCTATTTACCTACTTGCAGCGTGCGTTGAACTGATGAACATATTTCAAGAAGTAAGTGCAGAACGGGATGAGATCATGTTTCGAGATGAAATCATGCCACACAGTGAGCAAAACAAAACATAATCAACATATATATATATATATATATATTAATATATATGTGTATGTCTAAAATATTGACTATCAGTGCGCGTTGGGATAAGGATTACCCCGATGATAAGCAAATAGAGTTCATCATTTACAGCCGCACACAGCAACAGGGTGAGCCAAGGGAAATATGCTGCAAGGGTGAAAAATAGAATCGTCAGCACACCCACACCCACACACACTCACACACACACCCTCACACACACACACACGCACACACATACATTCGAAGCCAACGATGACAACCGACAACGACGACGAAAAGTTTTTTGTGTGATTTTGTGGGTTTGCGGCTTTTGCAGTTGCCTCGTTGCTGGTTTCAGTTTCATTGGTAAAACGTAGCGCATGGAAAGCGGTTCCACAGCAGCTCAACGCGATTGTTAACGTGGCTCTAACCGCATACGCTTTTCCGACTCTTTTGCCAATGCGCATAGTCTCGTTAATTTAATACAATTGTTAAAAAAAAAAAAATAGAAAATAAACTGTGAATTTGCAACAACTTGTAAGGAGATTTTGTGCAGCTGCAACACATAAATAAATGCATTACGTTTTTTTCGCTAAATGTGCGACACACTTATTGCATGTTTGTGGATATTTGCGTCTGATAAGAAAGCTCGATTTTTTCGCAATAGAAAGAAACTTAAACGTTATTGCAAATTGCAGTCAACCTTGTGTTGAAAATGAATAATTTTTGAACGATTTTAAATGTGCTATTATTTTTTTTATCGTATTGTAATGTCTTTTTAATTGACACATTATTATTCCTACTAAGATTACGATATATTGCAATTCCAGATTAAGCAAAATATAATTTAATTTATTTCTTAACAACAACTAATTGCATATACAATTTTTTGTGAGAGAAAAAAGTCAATATCTCAATAACACTGAATCTGATTAGCTGCTGTTCACAAATGTGTAAATAGTTTAATACTTGTTCAATAATATGTGCTCAACTGAGTATAGTAATTATAAATTGAGTGACACCTGATTAATGACTATATATATGACAGTTATTAATCTAAGGCAATTTGCATTTTGCAATCTACGTGCAAATTGTAATACAAATCGGTTTAAAGTGTTCTACAGTCAGCGATGAATATGTTTCAAAAGATTAATTTAATAACAATATATAGTGATTATTCAGATTATCAGCTTAGCCTTCTAAATAATGAATTGACTAATGACTTTGTCTGCAGTTAGTTATTAAAATTACGCATTCGCCACGGTTGCCAAACAAATATTTAAAATACCCATCATACCTTTTTTCTTGAAAATAAAAAAAGAGCTTGGCAAGCTAAGGTGTTAGAATTGATGCTACCCTGCAAAAAGAATTGGGAATATATTATATAAAAAGTACTACATTTTAAAGTTAATTTAAAACTGTTTTTTAAAAAGCAGGAGATGTTTTTCAATCAAATTAAATACTATTTTTAAATGTAAAATGAAAAATTTGCAGTAATATTTTTCAATATATATATATATATATATATATATATATATAGAAATGTAATAAAATCCAGTAAAATCACAATTATTACAATAAATTTAAAAATATATTTTCTAGTAAATTAAGAAATATAATATGTAATCAGTAAGTAAGACACGCAATTTCTTAATCAGTTTGGCAGCGGGGTAAATGAAAAACAATTCAAAATTGACAGCTTCCACGAATATTCCGAAATTTCAAAAGCATAACAAACAATTCTAATTTTTTTTTTTTATTTTGGGTTTTTGGCGATTGCCACAAAGTCGGCGAATTAGCAGCGATAGACGCAATAACAACAACAAACCACAATTGCGACGACAACAACGCTTCTGAGAAGCCAGAAATTCATGCAAGCTGAAACAGTTGTACTTTGACTTTTGCCAGCGACGGTTGTTGGTTGTCGATTGTCGGTTGTCGGTTGTCGCTTGGCCGTTTGTTTGCCGACTTGTCGGATGAACATTTCCCGTTTTATGGCGCTGCCTTTTTCGGCCGCAACAGGACGCACCTTAATAATACATATATATAAATATGTATAATATGTATGTGTATAAATCGCGTCGGTTTGTGTTTCTAACCTTTAATTGAATAGAGGAAGTGAAAAAAAAAGACAAGCCAAGCAGCTAGCAGCTGCCAATTGGCCGCATACAAAAGCCTTTTGGATGTTGAATGTTGGCTGTTGGAGTTGGTGTTTGAGTCCACTTACAAATTGGCAAGTGGCGGCTTTTGGCCCGGCTCAGATGCCGGCTTTGTGTCAGTTGTTGTTGTTGTTGTTGTTGTTGTGCGGCGGCTCACTGTGTCAAATGTGTTGAACTTTAAAGTGGCTTCAGGTGCACTGCCAGACTGTCCGTCTATCTGTCTGACTGTCAGTTTGTCACTCTGTCAATTCAGGTGCAGTTACTTATCATGTCGTTTGACTTTGAGCCTCTTTTGAATTATGCTTTGTGCTATCTGCACATGCCCCAATGCCACTCTTTTATCACACCTGCCTTTTTGTATAGCTCAAAAGTATTTCCATTTGGCCGCCTGGCCCCCATACAAAACTTAAAAAATTGTATGCCACCCACTTCAAACTAAACTCGTGAGCCTCACTTCCCATTAAAGTTATTGAGCAAAGAATGTTCGTTACGCTTAAGCTGTCCAAAAATTATTATTATATACGAAATTGTCGAAAGAATTATGTACACGATTAATTTTATTTAACAAGTTAAAAAAAAGAAATCAAAAATAATTTGTAGAGTGACGAATGCTTAATACTCTTTTAGAATTCAGGCAGCTTATCTTTATAAAAAAAAACTGTTCATTTCTATCACAGCTAAAAGTTGTTGTAAAACGAAATTCAACAAGTTCTAGACAGTTTTATGATGGTTTGGAAAACTACAATACCTCCAGGAAGTGTATCGAAAATTGTTTCCATTTAAAGATCAATTAAATATGCCAAAATTGTGTTTGTTCAATGAATAGGCAAAAAAAAAAAAAAACGAACCAGGGGCTTGCCTCGGCCTGTGTCTGACTTAAGACCTAGAAATTCCCATATAAATACAAAATGAGTGCTAAATCGATTTGCCAAAAATAGCACAAAAGCAACAGAAATTAATCTAAAAATATTGTAATACGAGTACACGACAAAAACAAGAACAATAGACACGAAATCGAAGCACATTTTTTAATTGCAATAATCAGAAATTGTAGGCAAAGTCCCTTGAGCTCGTTGGAACTTTTTGTGGCCTTAACTCTTTGATAAATTGAATTCAAGACCAGGCGCCAGCACTCGGTCACCGAAGGGAGGGAGCCGTACTGGGGGAGTACGACTCGTGGGTGCTATTATCAATAAAAATAAATAATAATAAAGTGCTGACGAAAGAACTATTAAAGAATTGAATGTTGTAATTTTGTTTATTATTATTTAAAATATGTAGAAAAACTGGTTATAATTTAATTGTAAAAATATATATTAAAGCCTAAAACCTCCTAAAAATCGAGCTTTACATCAAGGGAAATACTTCAATAATTTGGCATGTAGTTTTTAAATACGCTTCCGGGGAATACTTATTGATTGATATAATAAAGTTTATATCGTATTATTTAACCGGGCTAATTGCAATGCAGTTATTCGGCCAAGCCTACTTTAGATGTGTTTACAGCGTATCTACTAGTCAAATACTTTGAAAATGTAATTGTTTATTTTATATTATATTTCTTTTTTATCGCTGCTTAGATGTTGTTGTTTGCTTTTTCGCACATTAATTGATAAATGTGTCTTTTATCAATTTGTGATCAAATGTAATTAAATGAGTGGAACCTGAACAAAAAGAAAAAAACACATCAAGAAAACACACAGACAAAAATGTGAAAAGTGCGTGAAGAAGATAATTGTCACACAGTGGAATTAACAATTACAGTTATAAAACAGAGCAAACAATTTACCAAGTGGCTGGGCCAATAGTAAAACAGAAAAAAACTCAGGAAACTGAAAAAGAACTCCAGACAGCAGACTTGAGCCGAAGAATCCAAAACATAAATAATAACAACAAAGATAAGGAACAAACAAAGAGGCGGCCGAGGAAAGTTCTTCGTATTTTTGCAGCGCTGCGAAAAGCAGACGCAAAAAAAACATGGCGTTCAACAGCGGTACCGTTATTCTGGCCGTCATTGTTCTGCTGAAGCTGCACAGCTGTTTGGGTAAGTCAGAAAAAAAGATATATATTTCTGAGTTTGTTTTTTTTATTTATTTTATGTTTTTCGTAATTGAAATACAAATGTTTGAATGCCACATGCAAATGTCAACAATTAGATGTAAAAGTTTGATAAGAAACCAACAAGTTGGGCAATTGAGTGCCACACTTGCTCCGATCACTTAAATGAACAGATAAAGTGCCAACACAAGTTTGAGGTTCGTTTAGCTGAGAAACGAAGAAAACAAGATGAGGATGAAGGTGATCGTGCCAAAATTAAGTGCTGTTGCAGATGGGCGATTAGAGTTTGAAATACTTTAATGTTTCGAGATACTTACATGAATAGAACAAGAACAAGGGAATTTCGTACACAAAAAAGACAAGGTTAGGTTAAAAAAAGTTAGGTACACCTATCTCATACAATTAAAAAAAATATATATATAAAAGCGACAAAGCAGACAATACGACAAAAACGTAACTAGTTAAAATGACAACAAATAACAACAATTATAAGCCGATTATATCATAATATCATAATATCATAACATTGAGCAAGTGGCAAAGAAAGGTGGGGAAATAAAATATATAAAAGAAAAGAGCTATCCATTAAAATCAACGTCATATTTACAACCCTTCGATAAGCAAACATATTGTAAAATTTATTGGATTCAATAAGAAACGAAGTAATTGAACTGGTGGCAGGGCAGTGTACCACATTCCAACAACACATGAGTCTCAATGCAACTGATTCGAAAAAGCAATAATCTATGAATCTTTGCACGCCCGTATCCAAAAAGCACGCCCCAACGCTACGATCATAAAATGTCCAATAACACTAATTTGCATCGTGTGGCGGACAGGCGGGCAAATCACATCTCACAGATACGCGGCGTGGGAATGTAATTAAAGAATCAAACACAGGTACAGATACATAAAGGGAAGAAGTGCGTTTAGACCTGCACAAAAGCCCCTCTTCTCCACCACATTAACGATGCAGTTGGTGGCTCTTTTATTGTGGTTTATAATGCTTTACTCAATGATATGCTCAAAGGTACCGCATAGGTTTTTTTATACCCCATTTTATGAGGACTCGTCGTCACAGGTGTGAACTTCCAATTTGATGGCAACGTACACTTTTGACATATTAGTAAGTGATATTGGAGGCATGGCCCTGGACTACAGACCTCTACCACAGCTGACAGGCTGACTGACTGCCTGTTAATAGCGGGTGTGCGAATGTGTGTGTACACTGTAACAAATTTAGACTTAATTCTTTTAACATATTATGGCTCAAATTACGACTATTTATTAACCTTTATTTAAAATGCTATTATTTGATTATATATTAATTAAAGTCTACATCCTAAAACACTTGTTTATTTGTTAGTATTTAAAAAGGAACCCAGTTCATTATTGTAAATAAAATTTATTTAGTTACATTAGCATTACTCACAAGGAAGTTCAATAAAACAAAAATAGATAGAGAATACATATTCATATTCATATTCATATTCATATTTATATATTAACTGAATATAACAATAATTAACAGATGGCATTGCAAATTGAACTTAATATTTTTACAGATTATATTGTATATTTTGACAATCCTAAGCTGATTGCTAGAAATAAGCTATTAATCATAATAATATAAATTGCGAATTCATTTTTTTAACAGTGCATTTCAAACACACCCAAAATTATGTTTACCGCATAGACATATCAAATTTGTAGAGCCACCTTCGGGGGTAGGTTCAGCAGTCAGTCAGTCAGTTAGTCAGTAGCGTCAGCATTGGACAGCTGACCTCAGTCAACCCCACCTCCCCTAATGGCAATCGCGCCCCTCTCTCTCTGTCTGACTTTATCTTTGGCACATATTGACTCGGAGCTGGCTTTTATTTGCATTTGGCCCAAGTTGAACGCACTGCGCCGTCGTGACGGGGCACAGGGCAGAAATGTTTGTGCCTCGCATCCCTCAGTCCCCACATTGCCCCTCTATCATCACAATGATCAGGTTAAAGGTGTCGAAATCCACAACAGCTGCCAGCCAAAACAAAACGGTATAAAAGTGTATAAAAACTCAATTTATGCGAAATCAATTAAGTCAATAGTCAATAGGTGTATGTGCCGTACCACCATGCCCCTCTCCCCGCTCCACACTCCACACACCAACTATCGTTCCTCGTTTTTTGCTTCATTTATTTTGCTCACAATATTTCGCATTGTGCGAGTTTTTAAGTGGCCGTGGACGCTTTGCTTGCTTGGCACTTGGCACTTGGCTCGGCTTCTGGCCCAGGCATTTAAGCGTCCTCTCTCCACCCCTCCTCTGTACTCCTCTGATCTACATGTAGAGCGGTCACACGGCTTTGATTAAATTGTTGTAATTGTCCAATATGTTTTTTGTGTCGTATGCCAAGCAAGTCTTACAAATCGGATCTGCTCACGTGTTTGTGTAAACACGACACGAATTGAAAATCAATTCAATCTACACGATCTAAACAAATATGGAAACAATGCCAAAATCAAGCAGACAACTATATTTAAGATATTTTTTTATTTATTTTACTTGAGAAAAGCAAAAGTATAGATAAATATTATATTACATGGAAACACATTTTACATTTAAGTGTTTTTTTTTTAATTTTTTTTTGAAGACATTAAAATATTTGTGTATAGTTTGTTTTATGGCAAAAGTTTAGAGTGACCTTTATTTTAATCACCTTTAATTAGGTATTATCCCCAATTATGTATTCATGCCTGATAGATATAATTAAATTTGAAGAACACTTAAAAGAGTTATCATACGAAGGGTAAAAAAGCGACGATTCGGGGTCCAACTGAATCGTAACGGAAACAAAATATAACTTCAAACTCATACGCCTGAAAGATTATATTGAGTAAAACTAAGCCGACCAACAACGATTTCTAAAGTGCATTTATTGCATGCAAACATAGTAGCTGTCTGTATTAAAAACAACTCTACAAAACCAACAGAGCAAAAGAGCAATTAGCATTTGCTCCCCAACACGCAAATATAATTGAATAATCATTATAATACAACAAGAAACTTGTGTAATACACAAGGTCGCTGCTCTGTACTCATTGTTTAAATGCAAGGCAATAAATTCGTGCACAGATTGTCAAAAAAAATCAGCACAATTATGAGAACTGTCTGTCGCACCCAGATACGCCCATAACAAATGCATTAACTGCAATACTTTTCATTATTTTTGCTTATGGTGGATGAATTGGTATAATGCGCTGCATTCAGCTTGCAATTCCTGTGTGTGGACAATTTTTAATAGGTTTGCATTTGTCATACTTGCCAGAACAACAGCTGGTACAGCGCACACCATATAAATAATAACACCTTCAAAAGTTAGACTTCTAATTAATTGGTAACTCCCCCACGATTTCAACAAATTGTAGGCTCCATTAATTAGTCCCAATTACCATATGAGAAAGTAAAACTTGTCCGCTGACTTTGACAAATGTGTTTAGCTCTCTTTCTCTCTCTCTCTTTCTGTCTATCTCCTCAATCTCTCTCTCTCTCTCCCTCTCTCTCTCTGTGTGTAAGTGTGGTGACAGGTAACAATTACGAGAGGCAACCATCGATCACCTTTTTAGAGCAATGTGCTCCTATTCGAAGCGTCAGCTGTGTTTGTGTGTGTGATGGTGTGCGTTTGTGTTGGTGTGCGTATATGAATACTCGTATTTATACTCGCTGACTGCATAAATAAAGCGAACAAAGTCTTTCAAGTTCATTTGCATTCACAGTGGATGTTGTTTTCCCTTTTATCTGCTGAGACACTTTAAAGTTGAGACAACTTGTGGAAGTGCAACAAATGTGAATATAAAGCGATAAGTAAAACGATTCATTTCTTATACCCTACGAAACTCTCCTTTAGCAAGAAAGTATCAGTTTTTTACTACTACACAAAATATTAACCAATTAATGTACGCATACAATTTTCTTGGAAAGTTTATTATATTTTAATTCATCAATATTAAAATGTATAGATCTAAATATCTGTATTTAATTTATTGAATTTATTGAATATAGAAATTTTGGCTAGTTTAATAATATTTAAAAATGCAATATTCTCCAAAAAGCTTGTGAGCTTATTTAAAGTGTAATAGACTGTTGAAATTGATTATTCTTTTTGTATCCTTTAATAATCGATTATATTGTTCACAGTCTGGTTATTTGTTATTCAATTTGTCTTGGCTGACAGACAAAGGAAATCTTCAGGGACAGCAGCAGAAAGCAAGCCAAGCAATTGGATGACACAAGTATTTCACACACACACACTAATAAATATATATATTTATATATATATAATGGTAAATAATTCAAGTACCGATGATTATATGTAAGTGTGTAGTGAAAGTGCGGAGACAAGCGGAACGAATTTCATAAAGTGAATACGAGAGCCTGTGCCAAAGACAATAAGCCACAGTTGGCAGTTGGCAGTTGCCAAGCTAAATGCTAGTTACAAAGACACTGTTGACGTCTGCAAGGGTCGTATGAGTAATGAAAAAAGCACAACAAAAAAGAGTAGAGAACAAAGTGGGAACATGGAACGGAAAAACATTTGACACACACAGGCGAAAAAAAAACACACAAAAATAATACAACTGTCACAAAGATAAAGTTTTCATTACGCAGACTGAAAAAGAGAAGAAAAATATGACAATAAAAACTAATGACCGGATGCTGTGTGTGGAAATTTGCGAACAAATGACTCACACGGCTAAAAGGACAACGCACCGAATGGAGGTTTAGAGTAAACTAACTAACAACAAACAACAACAAAAAGTACAATCAAGCAAACAAGTAAACCAGGCAAACAGCTGAACGACCTAATTCGATGCAAAGTCAATTAATTTGAGCAGATTAATTAATTGAGTCGAAACTAGCCGCACCTCAATTAAACTTTTCAGTCTCCAATTACCCGGAACCCTGCACCACGTCCTCCCCTACCCAATTCCCTCCACCAGTTAGTCGTTACGGCCAAGTTCAGGTACGAGTCGAAATGGCCCAAAGGACACTTTGTTGACTGCTGTTGTCATTAGCGTGTGTCCAATCACCCCAAAAAAAAAAAAGAAGGAAACTGCTGCTTTTTTATCTAGCGTCAGTTGACTTTTAATGCGCCATACCGACCCGTTTTAATTGTCCTTCTGATAGATAGTCCTGTTTTCCTGGGCTCGTTTTTTTTATGTGTGTTTTTCTTACTTTATTCTACCACCAACTGCTTTTTTAAAACTGCACTATGGAAAAAAGTTATTTTCTTTATCTAAAAATTCAGATACCAACAGACATAAAGTGTTCCTATAAAACTTGTAATATGACTTGTAATATGCTAAATTATGCGAAAATACAGACTAATGGTAAAACTAAATTCAAATGAAATTCACTTTTTCTAAAATTAAAACTACATTTTACCCATGGTAAACTGTTGACTTTTACTTCATTTTTGTGACACCTCCCCAGGGTATGAAGCTCAAGTTGCGTTTAAAGATTAAAGACGGTCAGTAAGCACTTACATGGGTTTATTTTTTAGATTTCGCTAGAATCAGTTTAACTAAAATGTTTTGAAAGTATTGGGGTAAATAGGAACACCCACTGGAGTTGTTTACTTTGCATGTAATCATTAAATGGATTACAATTCCCAATCGGTTATAATGTTAACTCGCATTGCATTTAGCAGCAGCAGGTTGGGTTTTTACAATTTCACGAGCAATAATAAGTCCTTTGAGAAGAATTGCATGCGGTATTCGATCCGGGTGCAGTACAATGGATACTTACGATCTTACGATCTGCGCTACAAGATCTTCTCCAATGATAATTGGAATAATAAGGCGGATTAAAAATTAGAAAATAACAAAAACAATTTTAAAAATTATATTATGGCTCACAATACCAACATAAAGCTATGAAACTTTCTATAACGTCTTTAAAATATTTACCTTCTATACTCAATTAAAATTGCGACTGTTTTTATTTCAACAAGTTTAAAAAATTCCTTCTGTATTAAGAGTCTTTTATATTCACTTTAAAATCAATTATTAAGCGATTAAAGAACCCACTACTCAATACATTTTTTTGTTCTTAAAATTATTTCTATACGTTCGTTTAACCTTGCATATTAATTTTGTGGAATACCATAACTCTCATTCAAAGTTGTAATCAGATTGGCAGCAACATTCGTTGGCTCCACTGGCATTTCCCACTAATCATAAACACAACATTTGTGGAGGGCAATGTAAACAGCAAACTGTCGCTAATTGGATGCCGCAAAATGTTGGCCTAGCTAACTAAATACCTGTCATAATTATGGCAAAGAGCTCAAATAAATGAAGATGTGGAGAATTTTGCTCTTGGGTACGCATACTTATGCGTAAGTGTGAGTGTGTGTTGATGTAATCGCATTATAAATTATGAACGTTTTCATTACAATTGCTGACGCTCAGGCATGCGAAAAATGTCTGATAAAATATGTAGATGATATGTTGGAGCAGCGACAAGCTCACAGACACGCATTTATAATGACATTTTAAATGTTTGGGGGATGTGTAGCAGGGAGGAAATAGCAATACTACATATGTATAGAACAAATGGCGTCAGGCTTCGTGGTGTGTTCGTGTCCTTGGCGCTCTTTAAGCACGGACACACAATCCTAAAATCACCCACAAAAAATTTAATTCAGTCAGCATTTGTTTTTATATAAAATATGCGTGAATCCTTAGGTAGTTGGGGCATTAAGCTTGAAAATAGTTTTTTATGTTGGGATTATACTCAATGCGGCGCCAATGGTGTGTTTATGGGCAACAGCCACCAGTTGGGACATGATAAAGTGCTTGGTCCTTGACTAAGATCCAAATGAATGGCAAATATTTGAACTTAAATACTTAAGAAATTTCTTTACGTACTTTGAATATTTATTGACTGAGTTTAAACATAGTTAGAGTTTATTAAAACGGAAACTGAAAAACAAAAGTCTTACAAGATTTGTACTCCATATTTTTGCATAGTATATAAACTTTAGTTCATTATATTACCATTTATTTAATTTCGTTAAATATCGTTACACAGTTTCTATCTATAATTTAATTACCATTTTCACGCCTCAGAAATTTCCCCCACCAGCCCCAATTTGAATTCATTAGCAGCCACCTTATTTTTTTACCCCATCCAAAATTGTTCCAAATTTTAATCAAACAACAAATATTTTGTTACCAATTATGCATTGAATTGTATTTTTATGCTTACAAAAATTGGTTAGTTTTCTCCTACATAAATTGTTTGTTTATTTGTTATCACAAAATCAATACACGGCGGCGCAGACAATAGAGTGGCGGGGAGGAAGAGTGGAAGAGTGTGGGCGATTTTGATTGTGTTGGTTGGTTCATATTGATAGCCCATATGCTAATAACTAATATCTGTATTATATTTATTTATGGCTTGTATTGGACTTGAGCGTATGCAAGCACACGACCCAGCAACAATAATAATAATATCATCCACAATATCAACAACAAAAAGAATAAAAACAACAAATACAATCGGCGTCATTAGTTGCATAAAGAATCTTATCAAATTACGCATACGCCGTGTGTTGTGCGTAGGATTTAAAGCAGCGCTCCCCATCCTTCATTTAATGCTCTCTTATTGGGGTCAGAGCAAGCTTATTAAACTACATTCATAATTTTTATGAGTCTTAACGCCCCTCTATTTATGAGTGTGCTGACCATATAATGGGTAAATACTCGAATATTCTGATGAGTATTAGGGGATGAGAGAATCCATCACAAATAAAGCAGGGGTTGCACTTGAGTGGAATTGGAATGGGTTTGGGATTGGGCTGGACCTGGGAACTGGGACAGTTACTTAAGCACCACTTGTGGTCGCCACACTCTGCTGGCCATTGATTTGTATCAATCATGCACTGAGAAAAATATACTTTACAGCTGAATCTGAGAAACTTTTATTAAACTATTCTTGTTATAACTGAAGTGGAATTTAAAATAATTATATAAATACTGAGAATACTTTGAGTTAAAAGTAATACGTCAATTTATAATTAAAATATTTATTAAGATTATTTAATAATGAAATAAAAAATGTACTTTAAATATTTGACTAAAAATGTTTATTGATGATTTTCTTTATATATCAATTTGATAATAAATGAATATGTACTCAATATAATAGAATTACTATTACCATTGTCATAACTTTTGGTTTTTTCTCTCAGTGTATGGAATGCTTGTCCAATCAACTGATTTTCTTTTTGTTATTCTTTTTCTTTTACAGCTCTGGATGTTTATTTTCCCACCACTTCCGTGAAATTCAAGCTGCCCATCAATGAGGAGTCTGAAAGCATATTCTCCAAGATGCCCCTGGCCCAGTTTCAAGTGTTGCGCTTCGATAACAATCAACTGGCCTACGACTATATCTACAATCTGGAGCAGAACACACTGCTCCGTATCAACGCCAGCTCTGGTGAAGTTTATATGCGTACGGATTATAAACCTTTGAATGGCAGTGCGAAATATGTGTTGACTGCTTTTCCGCGCCACCAGGATGACTCGGAGTCGGATTCGAACTCACAGGAGCTGATGCAGCAGGTGGCTCACCTAACGCTGGAAGTGATCCCTCAAAACTTGACCGAGTACTGCGCAGAGCTGGAACACATTTGTTTTTGGAATGGGGCGCATTATACAATTGCCGAGACAACGAGTCACAGCAAGAGCAGCTCTACCTTTCAGAAAGTGCAAATTGGAGCACTCAATTCACACGCTGCCAAATATCTGTGTCCACTGGTATCCGTGGAGTACTCCCTGAAAATGGGCAGTGCTCATTTTGAACTACAAAAGAATCGTTTGTACAGCAAACTGCCGCTGGACCATGATGAACTCAATGGACTCCAGACACGGGCTGGTCAACTCCAGGCAGGCATCAGTTGTACCATCAAACTGTCGGCAAGGGAATCGCGTCAGTTCTGGCGAAGCTTTAATGTTACACTGCTCGATCGCAATGACAATGGACCTCGGTTGCAGGAGCGTCAGCCACACTTTAATTTCCGGCTGAAGCAGCCATTCTTTAAGGCGGTAAGTTATTCTCTTGCAGACGTTTGTCTGGTAGCTGTCTGGGGTTTTCCTAGCTGGGTGCGGGCTTTATTGAATTCGCGCTTGATAAACGCCCGCGGGACACGCAAACCCAAAGCGACGCTATTATTTGGCCATTATGTTGTCTGGCAGGGAAGTTCACTTTCATAGCTTCCATCATTAAAAACGCATAGCATTTCGACGAACTTTTATGATTGCTTTCACGAAGGGTGTCAAGTGCGACGAGGCGAGTTCCAGCTCCAAAACAGCTTTAAGTTTCTGTGGTTGGGTCTTTGGGTGGTTGGGCTGTTTGCGCCTGAAATTATGTTGTCATGTTGTTGTGGCCAAGTGGAGCCCCAGCGAGGCCAAGCCTATTCCCACAGAGTGTCCTCGAGGAACCGCAAAAACTATGTCATTTAGTTGTTAGTTAGTTAGTTGCACGTAATTGCTCAAACTTACTCAAATAACTACTAAACTCAAGTAAAAACGTAAATTGCATTAAATGAGCGTATTCGACTGGGAGTTGCCTAGTGACCAGGCTCCAGATCATTTCAGCATGTAAAGTCTGTGACCTTAAAGAAATACGAATTGAAAATTCATCTAAAACAAATAAAATGCTTACTGCCAAAAACCAAACACTGCCTCATAAAAAATGCAAATTAAATTTAGAATACGTTTGAGTTAAGTTAGAAAGGCTCAAAACACGTTAAGTTTAATCAAACTTCTTTTCTGTCTGTTTAATTAAATAATTAAATTAAAAATTAAATATTAAATACTCTCTTCAACCATTTTTAATGAGTACACAAAATAATAAAAAGTATCCTAAATATTGAGCAATTACAATTAGTCGCAGCTAATTTGTATTTAAATTAAGTAAACATCCCATGGAAATAATTGTATATGAGATTAAAAGCTCTTTTATGAGCTGTGCGCCCAAATTAACAGTCAGCAATGAAGAAAGCCAGTTGAAGTTAATAGTAGTAATAGGTATGTCCCGGTGGGAATACAGGTTGTAATTGCTGACAGGCTTTTTTGGAATTTATGTCAAAGTGTCAACAGTTGAGGCATATTTTTAATTTAGAAGTGTTTAGTTAGACTTACAAAGGTGGCGACTCCTGATGTACTTTATATTGTAAGCAA
This sequence comes from Drosophila melanosoma, assembly GCA_035042045.1. Taxonomy (NCBI): domain Eukaryota; kingdom Metazoa; phylum Arthropoda; class Insecta; order Diptera; family Drosophilidae; genus Drosophila; species Drosophila melanosoma. The sequence goes on along the minus strand of JAWNLY010000183.1, from coordinate 1,630,731 downwards.
CATTTTAGAGAGTTAAAGCTTTTAGTTAAAGCGATATAAAAAATGTTAAATGATAAAATAATGAACAAATTCTATGTCAATCACCAAATGCAATGCACTGAAGGATGACTATGTAATTAAAATTACATCTTCAATGCAAGCATTTTCTCGACTCACCCAACGCCTAAAAGTAAAGAGTTAACTGAGACTGAGAAACAGGTTAATGTTCTGACATTGGGGAGACATTATCAGTTCCTAGTACATCCAGCACAAGGGTCAGCTCTCTAAGGTCTCTCTTCGTATCCCAATAGCTGACCTTGTGCATAACAACTAGAGATAATGACTAGGAGTACTCAGTGTACTCCTTGGGGATTAAGCTCGTGCAATATGCGCTCGAGGTCACTGGGAGCGGTCCACGTAGCATTTAATTAGCGTTGGTCAGTTAATACAAATGCTAATGAAGTTAATGTCCCCCCTCCCTCGTTGTAGGAGGAGTCGGTGGGCGACAAAATCATCTACCTGGACAAGGACACGCTGGCAGCGAATGCGCATCTGCAGTATGCCATACTTAATGATAAAGGTGGTTTCCTCCGGCCCGATTGTCACGCCTACGAGGCGGATCACACTGGCAGAGCCCATACCATCATCAGCTGTCGTAAGTGAAGCAATTAAGTGAATTAATTAAGTGTTAATTAATATAAACAAAGTTTAACTTTTTAACATTCATAAATTATATTTTATTTGATTATTCGTAGAGCTACGCTTTGCCACAAGTGGAATACTACCTCAGTTGCCCTACTGCTTTGAATTGCAGGCGCGGGATTTGACCATCCATGTGCGGAATGTGACGACGACGGCCACGGCGCACATCTGTCTGGACGTGGACACCAGTCAGGATCAGGATCGACCGCAGGCGCTTCCGTTGAGGGTGAGGCAGCAGCGCGTCTTTGACAGCACCGGCGAGCTCACTGGGGAAAGCGGAGCAGGGCGTCGCCGAATGAGCATCGACTATGACAAGGATGTGTTTGTGCATCGAGCAGCTGCCTCATTTTATCGTGTCGCCCAGCCGGAGAACTTTCTGGAACTGCACAGGATGAGGGGTTGGCGGTTCGCTTTGGCCGAGGATCGCAGTGGCGCCTTTGGATTAACGGAGACGGCGGGCATTGTCTATGTGCGTGATGCCCTGGCCTTGGAGCATGCGCCGGAGACGGTGTATTTCTTGAATGTGACCTGGCAGGATGGGGAGAAGCAGCCACATGCCTTTGTCATTAATGTGCATCTCGAAGAAGGTCGTCCCACAAATACCAGCTGTGAACTGCGGCTCAAATCACGTTCGCAGACCTGTGCCCAAGTCAAATATCGGACGCAGTGCATTAAGTTCTGTGGCCTGGCCACAGATGGAGGAGCGTGCGTTTGGCGTGGCTCCAGTGCGTCAATGTTTAGTCGCAACTACGGCTCCTGTGTGCCGGATGCACGCTATTGTCCGGATCACAAGTGTGATGCATTGGAGGAACTGAATACGCATGCCTGTCCACAGGATTGCACACCAGCTGCGAGAATTGTTGGTCCTCACACCAGCAACGACCATGGACGGGGGATTCTGAGTGGATCGGGCACGTGCCTCTGCGAGGATAATGGAAAATGCAACTGTGCTCCTCTGCCGGACGAGGAGGAGACCAAGGCACGCAAGCAGCGCAAGCGGAAGAATGAATCTGAGGTGGAAGTTGTGAGCGTTAGGCCATTGGAGAGGCAGGATCAGGTGGAGACGGATCGGGATGGTACACTGGCGCTGGGCGTACTACATTTGGCCGGAATGGAGTGCAATCGATCCTGCATCCTAGTCGTCATCAGCTGTCCGCTGCTTTTTGTGCTGCTGCTGTTATGTCTGCTGCTCTCGCAGAGAAAACTCTGGCAGCGACGCATGGGTAAACAATCAGTCACGCCAGGAACTAAGCAGAATCTGTCCTGCAGCCTGGAAACAGGTGATCTGCCCCTCATGCCGCTGCAAAGTGGATTCAAGTTCGAGAGCGCCGATGCCAAGTGGGAGTTCCCGCGGGAACAACTCCAGCTGGACACCGTGCTGGGTGAGGGTGAGTTTGGGCAGGTGCTCAAGGGATATGCCACTGAGATTGCTGCATTGCCCGGAGTGACCACCGTTGCCGTGAAGATGCTCAAAAAGGGCGCCAACTCCGTGGAATATATGGCATTGCTCTCCGAATTCCAACTGCTGCAGGAAGTCTCACATCCCAATGTGATTAAGCTACTCGGCGCCTGCACGCTCTCCACGGAGGCACCCCTGCTGATCATCGAGTATGCCCGCTATGGCTCGCTAAGAAGCTATCTGCGTCTGAGCAGGAAGATTGAGTGTGCCGGAGTGGATTTCAGTGATGGTGTCGAACCCGTCAATGCCAAAATGATGCTCACCTTTGCCTGGCAGATATGCAAGGGAATGAACTATCTAACGGAACTGAAGGTGCGTAAAACAACTGCATTTATCATCTGGTATATAATATGTAATGGTACAAAATCTAAACATACGAAATACTTTTCTGATAATTAAATATTAACTTGTAAATATTAATATTAAATATTAAATATTAACCAGTTTAAGCGTTTACAAATCTGATCATTAGGAATTTTTATTTTATATAAAATTTTTTTTTAAATACTGTAAAATGTTCTATACATAATATTGTAAAATTTGATCTTTATATAAATAGGTAAATTCCAATTTCGTTTGAAATTTGAGTAAAGATTATAGAGCAACTAAATCACAATAACGATTGGATCTAAATTTTCTAATCCTAATCCTTCTACTGCATTCTTTCAGCTGGTGCATCGCGATTTGGCTGCTCGAAATGTTCTCCTCGCCGATGGCAAAATATGTAAAATATCCGATTTTGGATTAACCAGGGATGTTTACGAGGATGATGCTTATCTAAAGCGCTCCAGGGATCGTGTGCCCGTCAAAGTAAGTGGCTTAAAGGAACAGTCTATATATATATATACATATATACTCAAATTCGAACTCCTTTCAGTGGATGGCGCCCGAGTCTCTAGCGGATCATGTGTACACTAGCAAATCGGATGTTTGGGCATTTGGTGTGCTCTGCTGGGAGCTGATTACGTTGGGCGCCTCACCCTATCCCGGCATAGCGCCACAGAACCTCTGGTCCCTTCTCAAGACCGGCTATCGCATGGACCGACCCGAAAACTGTTCCGAGACAGTTTACTCCGTTGTGCGCACCTGTTGGGTGGATGAGCCCAATGCACGTCCATCATTTAAATACCTCGCAGCCGAATTTGAGAAGCTACTCGGCAATAACGCCAAGTACATCGAGCTGGAGACAAATGCGGTGTCCAATCCGCTCTACTGCAGCGATGAGGCGGCACTGATGCCGAACATTGAGGAACTGGGTGAACCGGAGTCACTGCAGCACTTGTGGTCGCCACCAAAGATCAACAGCTATGAATTACATGATTTGGCCAATAGTCGTGATGAGTCTATCACTGAATTTCAGGCAGCGGCAGCACCACTAGGCTATGACCTACCCCGTCCATTGATCGAGGCCAGTACCACGGAGCAGGTGTTGCGCTATGAAAACGATCTTCGTTTTCCGCTCAACATACGCAAATCCAGCTGTGCGCCCAGCTACAGTAATATGACCAACAACGGTGGGCCAATCTCTTCGGCAACAGCGCTGCCAGATTACGCTGTGCCAGTAAAGCGCGGACGCTCTTATATGGACATGACCAATAATACACTGATACCCGATAATCTCGATAATCGCGACTTTGAGAAGCATATCTCCAAGACCATCTCATTTCGTTTCTCTAGTCTGCTTAATCTCAAGGATCCAGAGACGCAACCACATGCCGAGGATGCCGTTTAAAATCCTTACAAGTTTTTGATCCTTATGCATTCCAACTTCCCCAATTACTTTTTATCTGCGCCTGATTTTCCGTTCAAATTGTTTGTTAATTAGTTTTAATCTTATGTATACTTTATGATAGCTTTATAATGTGGCCAAAATTAATTCGAATACTCGGTTTGCATTTACTGTGTGAAGTTTTCTAGTGGGGTAGATTATATATCTGACTATTCTACAATCTTTAAAACTGATTTTACTTTTTAGAAGCCCGAAGATCTCTTTATTTAGGTGTTACTTCTTTCTGCAGTAACCAAATTTTGGTAATATTTTTTATAAAATTTACACTATTGTGTTTCGGAGATTAGTTGATTCCTTCATTCTCTTTACGATTTATTAATCCAGTAATTTTCTTCCATAACATATACGTAATATCCGTTTTTCCAGAAGCAGCCTATAAGATCCCAGACATTTAATAGAAGCTGTCATAAAGAAACATGCTTATTGAGAAACTTACCAAATGAAAGTTATCCTTAAAAGATCAGGATTATCTAAATAATTCCTTGTGTTGATCAGCTCTCTTTATTTTATGGGTATCCATTTATCGTAAACTATTATATAATTTATAATTTTTAAATTATCTATGCATGCCATTTTAACAAGCTTTTTACACAATTGAGTCAAGACTTAAGTCTACACAATTTGCAAACGAATAATCCAAAATTTTATATTTTTCCTAACGCCATTCGAAATATTTATTAACTTTATAAACTCTCTTAAACTTATGCCATACTTTTAAGAACTCTCCTTTTAATAATATTTTACAGCTAGTTAAAATCGCCTATAAAAGAGAAAATACGCTTCCTGTAACAAATGCAAAGAGTTCATGATTTAGCTTAAAGCAAATGAAATGATAACTTTTGCGTTGTGCAATTTGAAAAATGCCTATGTATAATTTTTAAAGTCAAGTATTTAGAACATACCAAATAACTATATTTATTCATATTGTGTATTTTACTTAAAACAAGAAGCGTTTAAAAATGTTGCTTAAGACATGTGCACAACAATTTTATCCCAAGTATTTCACGCATTAATCTTTAAACATAGGCACTTGATTTTGCCATAAAAATACATATACATACAAAAAAATATTTATATATATATATGAAACATACAAAGATATATTAGGTTAAGCCATAAGACATTGGACCATTTGTACTTATTGATGTATATGCCAAAAATTAGACTGTATATAAATAATTATATAAATTTGTATGCTATATTTCCACATATAATGCGATTTAATATTTTTTGAAGACTACGTAACTCTATTCATCATCTGGCACTAGGAGATTTAGATTCGCCGCACTGGCCGTGCTGCCTAGATGGCTTTCCTCATCGCCACGCACCGATAGTGATTCCCTTCCCGTGCACACCTTTCGCTCCCGTATCATAGCAGTGCGCTCCCAGTGCGAACCCTTGCAGCTGCTGCAGCTATGTTTGGGTAGCTTGAAGACGGTGGTGGTGCGATTACCGCAATCCTTACACTGAAAGAAACGCTTCTGGGCATCCACCACTTTGAGGGGATGCCTCTCCTCCTTGCAACGCTCGGCAGCGGAGAAGGCGGTGTATTTACATTTCTGACAAATGACTGCCTTGCAGGGCATTTTAAATGTGTTCAGCATCTTCTCCTCCATCGCTTCCTTGCGCTCCAGCCTGTTAAAGTAGTCATTCTGTGCTTCCTGTTCACGCATCTCGGCCAGATTTGAATGCATCGATGTTGCGGCCATGATGCGTTCAATGCGTGACTTACGCATTAATTCACGGTCCTCTTCCTCCAGTTTTTGACGCTTTGCACCACTGGAGAACTTATCGTTGAGCTCATCAATGGCTCGCCGCTTGCCTGTCTCCGTACCCCGCGTGGAATTCGGATTCACCTTCTCAAGCGGCTTCTTCTTAAGCAGCGCTGCTGCTTTTAATTTGGCGCTCTGCGCCTGACGCGCACCAACATTTACCTCGAAGCTAAAATTCTCGCTTCCTGCCAGTTTTGGTGTGACGTTGGCATCGAAGGAGAAGCCGCGATTTTTAAACTTATCCGGTACACATTGTGGCGTTGTGGGCGTGGCAACCTCCTTGACAGGTTTTACTGGAGTCGTTGCTGCAGTTGCTTCTGCTTGTTTTTGTACACGTTCGTTTTCCACTTTCAACTGACGCAAACGTTCGAGATCCTGATAGCGCTGCTTTGTGGACGCCTGCACATTGTCTGCCAGCCGAGAAACTGGCCCACCGCGCTCTGCATAGGGTATATCGGCAGGCATCACTTTCGGCTTGGACTCATGATTAACGCTGTGGGCAAACGGAGACACATCATAGCCAGCTAGTTTGCCCAAACGCTCGCGCTCTTTGTTGATTAGCTTGGCGCTCTTGCGTGCTGGCACCGCCGTAAAGGTCTGTCCACCATAGAATACTTCGCTTTTGCCTATGGATTGGTATATAGATTAATATCGACTTCATCAAATCTCATCATGCTCAACTCACCCAACACCTTATTGCGCAACTCGTTAAGACCGCGACCGGCATTGGCCGATTGCAGTTCGGATCGCCTGGACATCTTGCCGTATTCCTGCTTCACGTGGAACACACAGTAATCGCATTCTGTAAGATTCACTACAGCTGTGCACTTGTCACCATTCTTTTTGGTTGCACGACAAGTGCCCAAATCCTTAGACTGGCCGAGTATCATCACCTTTTGGGAGGCGTCTATGGAGAGACAAGCGACATCTTTGCTGCCCGCTCGTTTCTCAAAGATCGTTGGGTTGAGCACTGCCAGACACATGCCTTCCGCTGTTTTCCATAGAGTTTTGTGCGCCTCCTTGAACAGAAAAATGGATGCGGTTTTCACCTCACCACGCAGATCCGATAGCGTCCAAGTGGAGTAGGGATCCCCTTTTTTGGTATTGCGTACTGGCTGCTTAGACACTAAAGCACCAGCAATGACCCAATCCTTAGCCAAATCACCACGCTCGATGTGAAATGCTAGACCCGAAAATGGCACTGCCTTGCGGCTGTTCATGCGTTCCTGGAGCAAGGAGCTCGAGATGAGCGGATTTATCATGCGCAGTCCAAAAACCGGATCTGTATAGGTAGTAGAAATAGTCGATTGCTGAAGGGATGGACTAGAGCTGATAGTTGCTGCCGCTGCTGGTGTGGGCGTTTGAAAGGAGTTGCTGGCCAGCGATTTGCGCTGGATGGGATTATGTGGATTCTTAAGTCGCAGTGCTTCCGGCTGAGCCGTTGAACTAATGAATTTTGTTGTTGCCTTCAGCGATTGATCCACTTCGCGTGCTACTTTGCTTTCATGTGCCGTTTCTCGTTGTTGTTTAAGTTTTTTATTGATGTCACTGCCATACTCATTGTACTTGCGTTCCAAGAAGTTCTTGACCTCTTCGTCGTCCGATGAATCTAGTTCGGGCTCGGTAGATTTGGGTTTCTGCTGTAAAATTGTCTTTGCTGGTTTCACTGTCTTCTCGTAGCTAAATGCATCGGCAAAACTGCTGTCGTCGCGCAATTTTGGAACTGCTGTGGCCAAGGTAGGTGGCTTTGGTGTTTTTGCTGCGTTTGCATTTGTGGCATTATCGCTCTCCACATCGCCGAGCAGTTGTTCCAATGCCAATATTTCTGCCTCGTCTTCTATGCTTATATCCGACTGTGATACGTTAGCAGGACCCATTGCCTTGATTAACTTTCAACACATTAAAAGTTGTTCACGAGTTAATCAAAATAGCGCGCATACAAATCATTTTTGGCGGGCCCAGCTGATGTGTATTGAGCAATACTACATGGAATGCATTTACCAACACATAATACTTAGTTATCGCTTAATGTATCGGAAGCAGTCCTCCTCATGTAGTGCTGTATAATAAAAATTTTTGAGTTCATTTGCCAGGGAAGGTAACCTAAATGTAACTGGAACCCCTATACGATATTAAACGACTTAATTCAGAACCAAAACTGGACCTGGAACTAGAACACTATTCGGATTGATTTCCTGGCTCATAGTGAAATATAGTTCGCTCTGTAGAGCAATTAGTTCTTTTTTTTGCATGCGCAACCCAACACTAATTTCTTCGTCAATATGTCATCTTTCGGCTTTTATTCACGAAAAGTTTAGTAGCGGAGCACCGTAATATTTAAATTTTAATGCTCTCGACAGTGATAAATCGCGTCTTTCCGCTAGTTAAATAAACTAGCATAAAACGGAACATCAATCACGCTAAGTACAGCGGCTCACATAGCGCCCTGAAAATTCGTCACACATATTTTTGCACGGAGACGGACGCGGTGCTGTTTTGCCCAAAGAAAAAATATAAAACGAAACGAAAAGAAAAGAAAAAAGTCAGTGCAAAATTCAACCAGAACGCGAACCCACATCTACAATAAGCGTACGTTTAGTGTTTAAGCATAAAGTGTTCTACCTTTGCTCCGCCCGGCAATCAATACGCAGGTAAGAAATTCAACCTCAGCCTGCGTCGCGCATCACACATCAATTTTTTTCTCTTTTTCTTTTAACGTTTTTTTGCAATTAATGCGAGTGCGAAACGCATGTTTACTGACCGACTTTTGTATTCGCTTTCGCATGGAATTAAAATAATATAATATTGGTCACATTGTGGTTATAAGCTTGACTCAAGACACGTGTGTGTCCCCCATGCGCTGCTCATATTGCTAACGTGTAGTTGTTGTTGTTTTTGCTGCTTGTTGATAGCCTATGCCGTTTGTTTTTTGTTTTGTTGTTTGTTGTCGTCGGTTATTGCAGCGCAATCTGTGCGTTCAAATAACGGGCACACTGTAATTGGTCCAAAAGGAGCTTAAAAAAATAGAGAGTTGCCAGACACGCAAACAATGCACTGCAAAACAGCAATAACAAGAGCCGTCAAACATTATACGTTTACCGTTGCACTTTATTGCACACTGCACTTCACATTTTGTTTTACGCATTTTCTTCATTTAGCATCAATCGCCTGCGCGTGTTTTGAGTTTTCATTCTCCTCCCTGCCAGTCTGCCTGCTGTTCTCTTCTTTCCGTCGCACACGCACACATCTCACACACACACACATATAAACTCATACTCTCTCATGCTCTTTCTGCATGTCATCTGTCGCGGTCAGTAGCCGGCCCCGGCCCCATCGAGGGTCTTACACGCTAAACAAAAAAAAAAAAAGCAAACATCACTGTGCAATTTTCATAGTCAAAATCTGTTGTTTTTGCCTAGTCTTACGTCAAGTTCACAACCCTTCACCTCCTCCCCCTCCCACCAGCCGGCAGCACAAAAATTTGCTCGAATTTATTTTCAAGGCGTCGCCATTTGACCCCCTTTGAAATACATTTATGTTTGTTTGTTTGTTTGTTATACTCATTGCTGTTGACCAAAATGGAAATGTTTGTTGTCTATCGTAGAATTGTGGCAAATAAAACTTTGGTCTGCATGTTGAATGATTCTACGTGTGATCCACAAGATTTTACCGGTATGTGTTTATGTGTCATTGTTTATTGCATTTGATATTGCTCTTTTTAAATTCAAATTTGACCTTGATGCACCAGCTTCAGTTACCTACCAGAGTTGACATACACACAACATACATAATTACATACACCCATCTATATTTATTGGCATATAAATAGGCTTAAGAAATCAGAGAATTGCCAGTTGCAATTAACTGCTTCATAAGTTTACATTACTTAAACTGCATCTGTTAATCACGATATCTCTTTTTCTATTTTCTTTTTTTGGGCAGTGCTGCAAGGATAAAGATATGAGTTCAAATATATTTCTAACGCCAGCGGAGAATGGACTGCGACACGATAAAATTGTTATACTCGATGCTGGCGCACAGTATGGCAAGGTGAGTTGTTATCAATAGCAAATCTGGGAAATCTTAAATATCATTTGTCATTTGTTTAGGTAATCGACCGCAAAGTGCGCGAACTTTTAATTGAATCGGACATTTTGCCGTTGGATACGCCGGCGGCTACGATACGTGATAGCGGCTATCGTGGCATCATCATATCCGGCGGACCCAGTTCAGTTTATGCCGAAGATGCGCCCACATACGACCCGGATCTGTTTAAGCTGAAAATCCCTATTCTTGGCATCTGTTATGGCATGCAGTTAATCAACAAAGAATTCGGCGGTTCCGTCCTCAAAACGGATCTGAGAGAAGATGGCCAGCAGAGTATTGAGATTGAAACGTCATGCCCGCTGTTTAGGTGAGATAATCGGAATCATCTCGAAATTAACGTAATCAGCAGCAAAAAGAAAGCGTTCAAGTTGCTAGTTTATTTAAACGCTGATACAATGCTGCTAGACTATAATCAAGATGCTAAGAACAGTTCAGCTTTGCGTAGTCTATAACCTGTTCTACACGTGGCATTACATATTTTTTCATTATCTTAGTTTTTTTTTTTAGTAATTTATTTGTGAGGCCCTTAAAGCTTATTAGACATCAGTAAAATTAATATTTAATTAATAACATATATAATATTATTTAATTAATAAAATATTTAACTCTTGCAGCCGCCTAAGCCGCACCCAGGCTGTGCTGCTTACCCATGGGGATAGCGTGGAGCGAGTAGGTGATAAACTTAAAGTCGGTGGCTGGTCGTCGAATCGCATTGTGACTGCCATTTACAATGAGGTGTTGCGGATCTATGGTGTTCAATTTCATCCAGAAGTTGATTTAACCATCAATGGCAAACAGATTCTTTCCAACTTTCTCTATGAAATATGCGAACTAACTGCGAACTTTACCATGGGCAGTCGAAAGGAGGAATGCATACGCTATATACGCGAAAAAGTGGGCAATAACAAAGTTTTGGTATGTATATATATTTATAAACCTATCCATCGATCGAAAAGTATCTTAAATTGTTCCCCTATTCCAACGCAGTTACTCGTCAGCGGCGGTGTCGATTCAAGTGTGTGTGCAGCGCTACTGCGACGGGCGCTGCATCCCAGCCAGATAATTGCAGTGCATGTGGATAATGGTAATGCCGACTGCTATATATATATATATATAAATATATTTATATATTATATACATATATATATTTATATATTATAAATTAATCACGCAATGAAGTAAGAAAATTAAAAAACTATGTCAACATAATGTCCGTCAGCTTCTATGCTAACTGGCATGAAAGCATGATTTTTTCGTAAGATTATAAATTTATATACATCCGCCTAATCTCTGTCAACCGCCGAAGAGAACTTATACTTTGCGCTTAACTACAATTTAATTGACAACTTTTATCCTACAGGTTTCATGCGTAAGAACGAAAGCGAACAGGTGGAGCGCTCGTTGCGAGAAATTGGCATCGAATTAATAGTGCGTAAGGAAGGCTACACGTTCCTTAAGGGTACCACGCAAGTGAAGAGGCCGGGGCAGTATTCGGTGGTTGAGACACCAATGCTCTGCCAGACCTACAATCCGGAGGAGAAACGTAAAATAATTGGTGATATATTCGTTAAGGTGACCAACGAAGTGGTCGCTGAACTGAAGCTGAAGCCCGAAGAGGTGCTGCTGGCACAGGGCACACTGCGACCCGATCTAATTGAGTCCGCCTCAAACATGGTCAGCACGAATGCCGAGACCATAAAGACGCATCACAATGACACGGATCTTATTCGGTAGAGATAATTTTTTATTTATTTTTTTTGCAAAAAAATAATGCTTTAATTCTTGTTAACGCTCGCTTTAATTATAGGGAGCTGCGCAATGCTGGGCGCGTTGTGGAACCATTAAGTGATTTTCACAAGGACGAGGTGCGCGATCTGGGCAATGATTTGGGACTGCCAGCGGAACTGGTCGAGCGACAACCTTTTCCCGGACCCGGCCTAGCTATACGTGTGTTGTGCGCAGAGGAAGCATATATGGAAAAGGATTACTCTGAGACACAGGCATGCCAGAGTCGCACAATATTAAACGTTCCTTATCTTATCTGATTTCTATCTCTTCCCAGGTCATTGTACGCGTTATTGTGGACTATAAGAATAAACAGCTGAAGAATCATGCGCTAATTAATCGGGTAACGGGCGCCACCAGCGAAACTGAACAAACGGAACTGCTGCGCATCTCTGCCAATTCTGATATTCAGGCCACGCTGTTGCCGGTGCGTTCGGTGGGTGTGCAGGGTGATAAGCGCTCCTATAGCTATGTGGTTGGGTTGTCAACTACAAGCCCTGAACCCAACTGGTCGGATATGTTATTCTTGGCCAAAATTATACCGCGCATATTGCATAATGTGAATCGAGTGTGTTACATCTTTGGCGAGCCAGTCCAGTATCTGGTTACGGATATAACGCACACAACTCTCAACAATGTGGTCCTAGCACAGCTCCGGCAAGCAGATGCCATTGCCAACGAGGTGAGCTAATGCAATAATCTGTTTATTATATTTATATTAATTTATTATTAAATTTGAACAGATAATTATGCAAGCGGGCCTGTATCGAAAAATCTCACAAATGCCCGTCGTTCTCATACCCGTGCACTTTGACCGCGATCCCATTATTCGCACGCCCTCCTGCAGAAGATCGGTGGTCCTGCGGCCATTCATAACGAATGATTTTATGACTGGGGTGCCAGCTGTGCCCGGTTCCGCTCAACTGCCATTACAAGTAAGTTTATATTATATTTTAATTTAAAATACTTTAAAACAAATTTTAAACATTTTGTGTTGTAGGTCCTAAATCAAATGGTTAACGATATATCGAAATTGGATGGTATCTCGAGGGTATTATACGACTTGACAGGCAAGCCACCGGGCACCACTGAGTGGGAATGATGCGTTCATACCAAAACTTTCAACAGCCATTTCATAGAAATAGAGATATGTAGAAACAATAAGCTGCTGCATGGTAAAGAACACAAGAGACGCAAGAGACAATAGCAGGAGATGCCGCCGCTGATCGTTCTCAATTCTGGGAATAACAATTAATAAAAATACTGAGAGCAACAGAGCGTAAATACAATATAGAGTGCCGCTTAAATAACAACAGAAACATCAACAACCAAGAAAATAAGAATATTAAAAAAATTCAGGTTTATTATATCGATTATTTTTGTGTAATTAAAAATAACGCGATACGATGTCAAACAAACAAAAATTAACACCAGGAAGTCGAAATTATATTGGCATATATATTTAAAGTAAACATGTTCTAAGGCATGTGGGATTTGTTCCTTTTATGAAAAGGAAACTTAAAACAAAACAGTAAGGAAAACAAAATCAATTTATTTACGCATTTTTAGTTCTATACATAATATATATAGTATATGCATACATATGTGTATATGTTTGTGTGTATGTATGTATGTATATATTTATATATATATATACAGATATTAATTTAAATGCAAAATCATGTTCTGAACGTTGTATATTTGCATGAAAACTGTTTTCGGAGAAATAGTGTTTGCAAAACAGAAAATTGTAAGAAGTACGAAATAAAACAAAAAAGAGTTACATACTGTAAGCTAAAATTATGAATTGTTATATAAAAACGTTTTACTATTTAAATGGCAAAAAAAAACCACAGCAAAAGAAATTATTACGATAAAGAAAAAACAAAACAACAAAACAAAAACTACAAGAAATGTAATAAAATCGAAAAAGGCTATATGTAAATATATTCTCGAATTTTATGATGACAAATGTTTTTAGTTAATTTTTCAGCACAGCACTTTAAGGGGGTTTTGTAAGAGCCTTCTCAAACTCTTTGACAAAGACAGGGTGTTCCCATAAGGATGTCAGACTCTTTAGCAGTTCTATAGAATTGGCAACAGATATTATAAGATACCATGTCCACTCGGGGTTAGTTTTCTCAAAAAGTAATTCTTTCCATTTGTTTCAATCCCAAAGTATGAAAAAATAAAAGCATACTTTTAGGCTGTTTAGTAAAATCAAAAGTAAATCAATATATGATAAAAATCTAACATTTTAAAGCATATCCTTAGGGTGGACAATAAAATCAATGTCGTCATGTTGATTTACGCAATTAAAAATTATTAATGCATATTTTTAGGCTTCTTTGCGAAAATAACTTTAACCAAAGCCATGCAGATAACACATTATCGTGCCAGGGCGGAAGAAAACATCTTTTTCTTTACAGTGAGATTATATAAAAATATGTTCCCATTGGAACAACTGACAGGTCAACTAGGGGGATCGTTGCCCCTGCCCCGTTCCAGTTAGCCGGATTCAGCGAATTATGACCAAGAGAAGACAGTTTAAGCTATTGTGGTATTATTTTTGCTTTTATCAGTTTGCGTGTCTCAAGTGCATAAGAAGTGCATATGCGGATTTTGCAACGATTAAATTCAATGACTCCAATTTGTAATTAAACGCTGAAGTACGGCTAGAGCTCCAGCTGCGTGCTTTTAATTGGTTTCTGCAGTGCATCCTTGGTTGGCTTTTGGCGCAACGGTTACGCTCGACCCGAGCGCGGCGCCCCATAGTGGAGGTCAGTTCAGCTCCGTAGAGCCCAGTTAACTGCACATTCCAGAGGAATGGAACAGATAGACAGAGAATGTGAGACAGACAGGGAGAGACAAAGGTTTGGTATTTGTAATATATATTTTTTTTTAAATTTATTTGATTGTGAAAAATAGCTAAATATTTGTTTAAATATATAATATATATTTCAATAAAATAAATCAATTGTTTGCTTGCCTAAATGTAAACATATTTTTTAAGTTGACCGTTGCTGCTTGGCCAGTAGCAGATGCCTAGGGTTTAAAATATATAAGCATATATAAAGATATTTAATAGGTATATATATATATATATCATTTTGTATATATATATATATATAAGTATTTATATATATATAAGCTAACAATAATTAAATAAACAATATATACAATGCATTTGTTGTTGTTGTATGTGTGTGTTGGTGTTGGTATTTTCTTCAAGTCTTGGAGCTCTTAAATTATGGTTGAATTTTGAATTCCAATGTGCAATGGCCGCAAAATATAATTGTAGTGTAATATTTTGAACAACAGATTTTTGGGTGCTTTTAACAATTGATATTTTCTAGTATTACATATATATCATATATATATATATATTTGCTTTATAAAAATATAAAATAAATAGCCTTTTCTTTGCTAAACAAATAAGGAAATCAAATTTTAAAATTGAAATTTATTTGTTTAAGTTCTCTGAATGTTATTAAATATAGTAATAATATTTACTGACTAGCAGTTATAAACGAAAATTGAAATATACATATATATATATATATATATATATATATATACATATATATATTTATATTTTAAATAAATTAGAAATATATATCTGTGTGTAAATGTTGTGCAAAATATTTGCGC
Source organism: Drosophila melanosoma (assembly GCA_035042045.1). Classification (NCBI taxonomy): domain Eukaryota; kingdom Metazoa; phylum Arthropoda; class Insecta; order Diptera; family Drosophilidae; genus Drosophila; species Drosophila melanosoma. Next base: position 1,615,487 of record JAWNLY010000183.1, on the reverse strand, counting down.
TTAAGTACATAAATCATTATCGTTAGTTCATAATAAAAACTTTTTTAAATTGACTAAATTGCTTGATTAATTATTATATATTTATTTTAATAACTTTAAGTGCTTTTTCATTCTTTTTGCAAATGGAAGACTTTTGCGATTGTTGTTGCCGTTTTAAAGTTTACAACTTTAGCTAACATTAATTTACGTTGGTTAAAATTAGTTAAATGTAATTTGATTTTTTTATGTGTGTGTGTGTTTTTTTTTTTCTTTACATTTGAAAGCTCATTTGGTACAACAATTGCAGTTGAAATGCAATTTGTTAGCATATATATATATATGGATATATATTATTGTTACATTTTGATTTAATTAGTTTAATTTCGATTGTGACATATAAGAACTAGCTGGCAGTATCCTTGTTGTTGTTGTTGTTGTTGTTGTTGTTGTAACTGTTGCTGGTGTCGGCAGCATCAAAGCTGCAGCGCAACAATGTTGCAGCAACATCACTGCCCATGTTGCAGCTATCTGCCGTGTTACTGCCACTACCGCTGCCGCTGCCGCTGCCGCTTCCGCTACTGCTGTTGCTGCTGCTGTTACTGCTACTGTTGGACAAACTACTGCAACTAGTTACAACAGTTGTTGTTGTTATTGCTGTCGGTGCAGTTGCTGCTGCTGTTGTTGTTGTTGTTGCTGATGTTGTTGCTGCTGGTGCTGCAGCTGTTGTGCTGTTTGTAGTTGTTGCTGCTGCTGCTGCTGCCGCACCCGTTTGCAGCGCCAGCATTTGTTGCGCCTGCGCAACGCACGCAACACACGGACACGGCCCGCCCAATTTCTTCGCCAATATGGAGCGCAACTTCAGCGCCGGCCCCAGCTTCATGCCCAGCGAGCTAACCAAATGATCCTCGGTTAGCAGCGGCAAGCCCGTGCCATCAATGCTCTGATCACGAAAATGCTGCAAAGACAGACAGAAAAGTAAGAGAGGCATGAATTAGTTACAGTACAACTTCTCTATAACGAAATTGTGTCTAAGCTTAAGTTTTTCTAGCTCAAGTTGAAAATTTCAATTATTTTAAATTTTTAGCAAAAGATGATGAGAATAACAAAGGTTGACATATTGAGAATATGGTAGATGGAAGTGGTTCAATGCACAGCAGCTTCACTGTATGCTGCTGCTGTTGGGACTTTTACAATGTATGCATGCTTGCAACATGCTGCTGCCTCCAATGGAGGGCGTGTGTGCCTGTGCCTGTGTATGACTATGTGTGTGTGTGTGTGATTAATGCGCCGCTTTTTTGTTAATGAAAAACGATTTTTAACTGCAGCGTTGCTCTGTGTTCGTCCAGAGCGCAGTAGCATTTTCATATTTGCAACGCACGACGCTACAAGCGATTGAAAGTGGGCTGGCTGCCAGTTGCAAGTTTGCTACTTGCCGCTTGCTGTTTGCTGTTTGCCCCGCCACATGAGATTTCTATTATAGATTGGCCCTGATTGAATTCCATGGCCGTGGCTATGGCCGAGACAGAGGCTTTCAACCTGTTTGCCACATAGAGCTCAGCACAGCTGCTGCCTGTTTGCTGCCTGTTTGCTGCCTGCTGCCGGCTGCCAACTCAACTGCCACTGTGTGGCATAAAACTGAACTGTGGCCACACATTGAATACAATATGCATCGATCCCTAGTTAAAGTTCACTTTGTTAACCAATAACCATGCAGATCTTAACAAACTCTGTAAATTATTTGCCTAAAAACGTCAAAGAAAAATGTTCATTTTGTGTTTTAAGAAGTTGAAACCTGTTTTTGAAATTGCATTATGGAATTTTGTGTGTTTGGATGATAGAAAAACAATATATTAAATATAATACGTTTTGCATATCTTCTTGAAGTGTGGAATTTTTTTGAGTCCTAAATTTTATACACTGGTCGCAATCATAATCAGTTTTCGACTTTCAATAATTCCTCATTTCATATATAAGATAGAAAAATGAATCGATTGCTGCTTTGAGTATTTTAAGGATCATTAGCCTGGTGCTGCTCTGGCAGAAGTACCATTCGAATTTCTCGATCAACCATCAAACGGATAGTGGCGCTTGCTCGACCGGTGTTGGCGTTGCTGGTTGCTATAATGGAGCTAATACCCCTCAATTATCCGATAATGTGGATGCTACACTGTATTGCTAGCACATTAATGTGAATTCTGGCGATGGGCAGTGGTGGCAACAGAGGTAAAGGTAAGCGGCGATGGTAGCAACACATGTGAAGATGATGATTATAATGCTACCAATGGGGGTCGGGCTGGAAGTGATACTGGTCTAATGATACCCGTATCGCTTTTGCAGAACCAGAGGATGTAAATGGACCAAATAATGGATACAGGATAATAGCTTCGTTGGCGCATTCAGAGAGCAGTCTTAGATCGGATTTGTCAGTCAGAATGTCTCCGACGAACTATGAGTGCCACAAGAGTGATTTAATAGATAAATTAATATTTACTGATATTTATTAAATTTATTTATTAAATATTTAAAAAAAATTATCAATTTTTAATAATTGCCTAAATCAAGTAACAATTTTTTTGTAGTGTTTTCCTTGCATAAGTTGTTTACATGAATAAAACTTATATGAATATTAAAGAAATTTCTGCTTTATTTATGATCACAGAAGTAATAAAAGTTGGATTTTTATTGCCACGCTCTACTTTAAGCAGCATTATTCTAACACAAGTCACAATCTAACCAAATTATGCTTATCCGATTGATACTAGTTTTACTTTATTAGGCATATTTTTTTATGAGTTTTATTTACTAATCGTAAAGATTTTTATTTATGACATTGATTTCATAATAAATACTTATTTAATTAATTCACAATCATTTTCAGATCATCCAAAGACATATCAATATTATTTTAATTTGCCATTGCGCCACTATCATCAGCTACTGTTAAATCGACTCTAATTAATTTTAGGCCATCATTTTTTTTCAGTGCTGCTGTGCAATAAAGTTTTAATGAAATTTTATGATAAATCGTACTCATAAAAGTTACGCGAGAGCGCATAATTAATCAAAAGTAAAATGTTGAAATCGGAAGTAGAAAATGAAAATGATCAGCTAAATGCTTAAAAACTAGTAACTAACTAACTAATTGTTATTTTTAATTTAAAAACTCAAACACAGATTTGCAATAAATAATTTCTAGTTGCGAGTCCCTTAACTAACTATTATTTCAGTGTAATAAATTTCCCGCTACATTTCCCACAAACCAGTAGACAAAGACCAAAAAACTTCAATTAGCTGAATGCATACCGGAAATTGGTGGCTTTTTGTGTGACTTGGATTCGTATTTGAATTGGGACTAGCGACTGTCATAATTCGCTACACAACAACAAAAACAACAACAACAACAACAAATACAAAAAAAAAAGGCCAAGACGTTGCAAGGGGATTTGGAATTGGTGCTTTTGTGGTTACTACCAACTATATTTTGCGTTCTAAATTCTGTGCCAACAATAATTGACAAGCCAGCGCCAGTGAGCAACAATAGAACAACAACAACAAACAAACCAAAACTGACCGTCAACAAATACCAAAAAACAATACGAACAACAACAACAGCAACAACAACAACAATTGAGTCGAGCTTTAACTAGAAGTGAGCAATGCAAAACTTAACCATAACAATACCATCGAAAACAGATTTGAATGTGCGACTCGGTCTTGACTTTGAACTCCAATTCGAATTCCGACTCTAACTCTGACTCTGACTCCGACTCCGACTCCCAACATCAACTCGAACTTCAATTTCAATTGGAGGCCATGTGTGCTTAAATCTTGGAGCTTGCAACTGCCACTGCCACTGCCACTGCTACTGCTGCCGCTGCGGCTGTTGCCACTGTGGTGGCTGTTGCACGCAATGTAATTGGACTCACATACAACGGGGGCAATTTACAAAAAATATGGAAATATGCAAATCATTTTGGAGCATCAACAAAAATGCCAACAAAATGCATCTGTGGACCAACTTGTTAGCGTTAGAAATGAGCCTAGAAAGACAAAGCTCAAAAGACAACGCTGCCAAGAGATATTCGAACTGTAGATGCCCTGTAATATATATATTTATATATAAACATATATAATAATAGTTTGAGCTTCTGTTTATTATAATCTCATATTTTACAGAATGGAAAGAAGCACAGGATGACAAAATAAGCTGCCAACATTTATTGTTTCTTGTTAAATAATGCATACAAATTTACAACTAAATTTGTTTGCTGACAGAAAATCTAGTAAAACTATAAAACATAATAATTCATTATATGTGAATTTTGTTACAATTTTAAAACAACTTTAATGAAAAAATATATGCGAATTGTGGGTACTATGATAAATTAATTCATTTATAGCCATTAATCCTATGAAATATAATATATACGTTTCAAAACATAAATAGCTATAAAAATTTGTTAAGTTCAAATAGATATTACTCGAAACATATATAAAAAAAATTCATAAACAAAGGGTAAAATTAATTCAAATGCCTCGTGTCGATTAGGTTTATGAGGCGCAACTTTAATAGTCTGTCCAATCCGTATAACCCCAAACCGTAAATGTTTTGTCTTCGCATTCGATTCTGACGCACACAACCCACAACTTTTTCAAATGAGCTAAGTTTATAGTTCAAGTTTTGACACTTACTCTAAATGTAAAAGTCGTAAAAAAAAAATTAGAGAACTTTTGATTTGAACTGGTTAACAGAGAAGTCGTAAATATTTGTGGGCTTGTGATTTATAACATTTCAAGTTCTTAATTTATTAAATAGGTAAAAGTGGCATTTTTCATGTATTTTATAGATCAATAAAAAATGACTTTCAAGCAAATAGAGTCATTTGTTTTACATATTTACATAATAACTGGCCAAACTGCTCATAAAAAAAAAAAGAATTTCTGTTTCACTTTTTTGCTTATGCGCGTAAAAATAATAAAGAATGAATAACCCACAAAAAATAAAAATAAAATGAAGAATGAAGAATGAACAAAACAGGGACGAATAAAAAAATAAATTAATAGCAATCCGTGTGCAAGAGTCAAGTGCTTAAGTTTGGATCCTGCATCAAATGTGAAACGTGCCGCTCGCAAACTTGCAACCCTTTTTCAATAAGACAACAAAAGGAAAAATAAATGAAAAGAAATAATACTAAAATATACACAAGAGCGCACTAATAAGCGGCTACAAAAGTGCTTCTGGCTGCTTCTGGTCACTGATCGGCTGAATGCCTCTACTCTCTCCTCTCTCCCCCCCATCCTCTACTCTCTCATGCTCCTGTGTTGTTGCAAGTGTTGTTGCTGCTGCTCAAAATACATTTTAATTTGAACGTTGCAGCACACACACAAAAATGAATTTCAAGCAGCAACAGCAGCAGCTCAATTGTATTTCTGCGCTCAATTTAGTTGTACGGATTTTGACCTGCTTAACCTTAAAGCCAGAGTCAGAGCCAACAGCAGCAGCAGCAACAGCAACAGCAACAACTTTAAATGTACCACCAACAGCAACAACGACAACAACAACAAAAACTTTGAGGGGCACAAGCGAAGACAACAATTTGAATTCTAAATTGAACAGCTTTTTGTGCTACCTATGCCCGGGAGCAGTCCACAAAAAGCCGCGTCTCGAGGAACGTGGGCCGACCTGCTGCCAAAAGACTGTAGACAGCAACTGTAGAGGCCTGTTGCTGCTGTTGTTGCTGTTGTTGTTTTTGCTGTTGCTGTTGCTGCTGCTGCTGCTGCTGTGGCAATTGCGCCCAACTACCTACTCATTGTAATTCTTCATGTCTGGCCAAAAGCGACTCGACTGCGACTTCGAGTTCGACCTGATTGCCGTCAGCAGCAGGCAACAGCTTCAGCAACAGTCGCTGTGGCCCATCAACAACCTTTGGCTGCTGCTGCTGCTGTTGTTGCTGCTGCTGCTGCTGCCCAGTTGGTTTGTTGGCCCGATCTGCCCACCTAAGAAAAAGAAAAAAGTTGACTTGTTTGGCTACACTCCACTTGTGACTTTGGCTTTGATTTTGGTAGCTACCAACTACGAGTATTTAATGATTTCGTATTTTTTGCTTTGCGCTTTTGTTGTTGCTGTCTGCTTGCTACTCGCTGCTGTTGTTGTTGCCGTTTGCTGACTGGCCGAATCGAGAGTTGACCGAGGCACAACCAACAATTACGCTTAATGCCAAACATCCTCTGCTGCGGTGGCTGTGGTTTGATCTTGTTACGCATTGAGCACTGCGCTGGGCACCAACCACTAAGGTGGGCCCAACCCACCCTCCCCTGTTACCCAGCAACACCCCGCCCGGAAGCGAGTGCATGAATTGTTGGCTAGTTGGCTAGACAAGTTTGTTGCCAAACAATCGTTTGAGCACGTGCACTAGCCAAAAGGGTGTTGGAAATTGCCCGGTTTGTGGAATTTGGACCAAGTTTAGTTTAGTACTTGATTGATTCTAACAATGGGGTAAACGCTTCGCGCTGCCTTTAACAAAAACCTGGCCTATTCTATTAGATAGTTTAGTAAATTACACAAAAGCCACCCTCAAGGCCCATCAAAAGCGAACTGTAGTCGTTGGTTGGTTGCCCCAGTGTCTCGAGGCTGTTGTAATAAATAAGATTTTTGTGCTTTTCACAGCTACTGCCGCGGGGCATAATCAACTCGTGCAACAATGGAAGTAGCAGTGGTAAAAAGTAAATAAATAACAATTTATATTTATATCAATAGGGAGGGTCAGAGATATGAAATCGATATTAATCGAATCGATAGTTGACTTATCAATATGAAATATAAATATATAAATACATTTTTGACCTACGAGCAAGTTGCATATTAATTAAGTGAAACATTTTTGCTATTTACTGGCAAATGAAGTGCTTTGGCCCATTGTACAATCATGACCAGCATGATATTAAATCTTGAGGTCAAAATATTAGCAAATTTGATGTGACCCAAGAGGCAGCAACAGCAGCAGCAGCAGCAGCAGCAGCAGCAGCAGCAGCAGCAACAGCAGCCAAGCAAAAGGGGGCTCAACTGCAGCCAAGCAACCTGGAGGAGACCCCAAGAAGACCCTTGGAGGAACCTCGTCTGTGGATCGCTGTTAATTTTCTTTGGCAGCATCACGAGGCTGTGCGCTGCTGAGTTCGACTAAGGCACATAATCAGTTTATTTTAGTTGCCTTTTGTTTTGTTTTTCATTTTTTTTTTTTTTTTTATTTCCACAAAAAGGGGCAAAATGGAGAAGCAACAGCAACGGCAGCAGCAGCAGCAGCAGAAAGTGCCCCGGGTTACACGCCAAAGATACAATTTTAGATTATATGCCTCAACTGTGCGCATGCGCATAATAATAATGCATGCAACGAGCTGCGAGAGCTGCAACACGGGGCGCTGCAAAAAGGGGAGGGGGGGGGGGGCAGGCAGGCAAGGCAAGCAGCAAACGACGCCGAGTAGCCAATTGGGGGAGAGGAGACGCTCGAAGACGCTCAGCTGAAGCCGGGCTTCCTGTTTGGGGGTTTTGGGGTAGAGTTTTGGGTTGCTCGCAGGGGGCACTCAGCGAAAACACAAAAAAAAGGCGTGCAAGTGGGTATAATCATCATCAGCTTTGATAACACACCACGAGCGACGTCGACGCCGCCGTCGACCTGCCTGGACTTGTATAGTCGATCCACTGTATTTTTTTTTTTTTTTTTTGTATTTTTGTTATTTTGCCTTTTTATATTTTGGTTTTCGTGAAGCGGAGACCCCGAACCCGAACCCGACCCCGAACCTCAGGCATGATCTCTTGCTGCTTGGCATTTGACTTTCGGTCTCGGTCTCGGACTTGGTTTTGGTTTTTAATACCCTGCACATAGCAAAAATAAAATGATGTCGAGAGAATGTATGCAACATGACAACAACTTGGATGATTAGATATTTATATATTTATTGCTGATCTGAAGGATAAAAGGAATTAATATATAAATACCCCTTCATTTATTAACAATTTAAAGATTTATAATTTCATTACTTAAATTCCAAATTCTGCGCATAGCTTTAAGTTTTTGATATGAAAAAGCAGATCAAAAATATGTAAATCATTCAATTATATGTTTACAGGGTATCTACTAGTCAGTGCCACTTGACAAGCACACTTTTACTTATTGTTGTTGTTGTTGCTTCCCGTCATGAGTTGCTGCTGCCTGACTTGGTTTTTGCTGCTGCTCCTGCTGCTGCTGCTGTTGCTGTTGCTGTCAGTTAAATAGCAGCTCTGTTGCGCCGTGTTGGCCACCTTTTAACCTTCGCTGCATATAACCTCTGCACCAGCATGCGGCAACTGCAACTTGCAATGGCCTGCAGCAACAGTTGATGTAGCAGCCGCAGCCGCAGCAGCAGCAGCAGCAGCAGCGGCAGCAACATTCTCGTCGTCGATTGCAATCATTTGCTTTCGTGCTGTGATTTTTGCCCCCAAAAAGTTTGCCAAGTTCTTCAATGTAGGTGATTGTTCTAACTGCGCAACTGCCTGCTCTCTTGGCCATGGCTAACATCATCAAACAGACGACATCATTATCGTGCAACAATATCAAAAACCAAAAAAAAAAAACACAAAGAGGCATCCAAAAGGAACAGCAAAGAAATTGCTTGTCGTTGCCGATTTTTGTAGGCGGCCTCCAGCAGCAAAAACAACAACAACAACAACAACAAAGACGAGGACGAGGACGATGACGACGACGAAGAGTTGCCAATATATTGAAATATGGCGGTAAGCGGGCAATTTAAATGTTCGCTTCTGCACCCCCGCCCGTTTCCCCTCATCTGCCCCGTCCGTTCACTAGCACGGAATGTGGTTTTAAGTAATTCATGGATTAATGGCTAGCATATTGCTCTGGCCCCGATGCATCCCGGCTACCAATGGATCCCAGCAGGCAAAGTGACTGACTGAGAGTGAATGGTGGTCGTGTCTATGTCTGTGCCTGAATCCTAAGTTTGTTGAGGCTGCTGCTGTTGCTGTTGCTGCCGTGGCAAGAGTAGGAGTTGCATGTTTAGCACGTGCCTCAGTTGTTGTTGCCTGTGGTTGCCTCTTGTTGTTGCCCGTTGTTGTTGTTGTTGTTGTCTCGTGTGCGGTTGTTTTGTTGCTGTTGTTGACTATGGCTAGCTGATAATGCGTTGACCGCCAACGCCGCAAAACAACAGAAACAGCAACAACAACAATAACAACAACAATAGGAACAGCATCAGTAACTGGAAAAGATTGTTACGTTTATTATCATTAGGCCGGTTTGCTGTTCGACCGGCTGATTTCATTTAGGCCACATACATTTTCTTTGCGGCTATGAAAGTTCAGTGTAAGCTCTACAACAGTACCGTTATTAGTATGCACTATGAAGGTAAAAAAAAAAAAAAATGAAAAACGGAACTTGAGGCGCTTTAATCATAACACTTAACAGATCCGATCAGATGAGATCGCAAGGCAAAAGGAAACCGCAATTATCCCTGACTATACTTCCATTATTCTATCTATTCTAACTGTTAAATTGATATGTTGTGTGGAAAATAGGTAAATTTTAACTACTAACAACAGTTAGTTTGGAGAATCGGTAAATGGGCTCAACAAGACATGTCCAATGCAAACTAAAAACATGCCCAATTTAAAAATAGAAAACAATTCAATTAAGATTGAGAAATTGAGAGAGTCTACCAATAAAAAAACAGGTTTGGCATATCAACAGAAAATTAGGAATTACATTTTTTGAATGAATATGGAAGAACGCAAAGTCAGCATCATCTTGGGATCTTTATTATGTCATTAACCCATTGAAGGGGCAAGTCATACAGTTGAAGTGCTGTAACAAATTCGAGAAATAAAAGAAATCCCAGTTTTCAATAGACAGAAAATGCACTTGCCGGGCCAAGTCATTTCCCGAGGCAACAACTTCCTGCAACAGGCCAACTCATATGTGCAACAATTTGCTTTTTGTTCAAATGGCTCAAATTGCATTTTAATGCAACTTTCCAAATCAATTGAAGTGAGCACAGAGCGAAAGACAGAGATAGCGAGAGAGAGAGAGAAAAAAGAGAGAGATAGACAGAGTGAGATAGCAAGCGCGTGCGCAACGGGCCAATAAAAGAGGTAGAAAAATAAAAAATAGAAAATGAGCGAAAAATAAATAAAACTTTAGTCAGCATGTGACAGTTATGGATGGGGAAGGTCTATGCGAAAAGCCAAAGTAACGAGTCGACTATGCGATAAAAAATCGAACTTTAATACGAATTGAGATAAACAAATAATGCACGATAGAGATGCAGATAGAGATATGTGTGGATGGGGATGGGAATGGGGATGGGGATGGGGATGGGAATATACATACAGATACAGATGGCAGATGCGAGGCTGCTCTTTGAGACCTCTGAGCCCAGGCTCAAGTGACAAGTGCGCCCCTCTACTTTATATATATTTACATATGTGCATAGCTTGACATTTGTGCAAAATGCTGCTGCTGCTGTTGATGATGATGATGATAATAATGATGATGATAATAATGATGATGATGATGATGCTGAGCGCTGTTTACCTTTGTGTAATGCTGAAATATGAAACTATGCGCTTAGTAATAGGGTCGACTTTGAAATGCATACGACATACGGCAATCGCAGTCGCGAGATCCAAACTGTTATGTTTAAAGCGGGGGCGTTAACTGTGCCGCAACAACTAAGGTGATCTCTATTCCACATATGCACAAGTATATATACATATATATATATATATTGTATATATATAAATACAATTTCAACGACTTTGCATGCATGTGCGAGTTATGCATTTGTAGTTGCCTGCTTGACATTTATGTGAACCCAAGCAACAATAACATGTTGTGTCTTGTGCCACAGTTCAGTCTAAGTCTCAGTCTCAGCTACAGCCTCTGTCTCTGTCTCTGCCTCTGCCTCTGCCTCCGTCTCTGCCCCTGTCGCCGAGCAGAACGTTCGACTCTTTGCGTTTGCGACACGACACCGTGGGCTAAAGCGTACCATGATTTTTTTTTTCTCTTTTTTTTCAGTACCCTAGCGGGTATTATCAATTTGTCATGAGGTAAGTTGTAGGCTATATAATCTATGTATAATGCTGCCAAAATGATAAGAAAATGAGAAGAGTGCTAATTGTTATAAACTGTGAATAGCTTAAAGCAATGCAGATTACCGACTTACAACTATAAGTAAAATTTTGCATAAGCCTTTCCAAATCTAAATCTAATCTAATAAGTTCAAGGATAACAACATCGTAAATTAGGTCTCCCATCAAAATGTTCTTAACTTAAATTTACATAATTTAAACAGCGATCAATATTTAGGGTATTCACGATTCGTTAATATTGAAGGAGTTTGCTATTTTGGTGTTGTATTTGGATTTTGGTTTTCGGAGTTCGAGTTCGAGTCATGAATCTTATGACGCCTACGTGTGCTTTTGGCATTTGGCATGTCAAATACAATAAGTACAACTGCGACTGCGACGGCGACCGCGACGGCGACCGCGACGGCGACGGCGACTGAGTCGGCCTGATGGCGACGTATACACGTAAAGTACTTGGCCCGAGCCGCGAGACCCGAAACACCCCGAAACACCCCGAACACCGAAGATGGAGATACAACGAGCCCAAGACAAACAAGCCAGCAAATAGCTATGAGCTGCCATTGTAGGGCAGACAGGAAGGGTGACGGGGAGCAGACAGTTCCGCGTTGGTTGCCGTTTTCTGTATTTTTTTTCCTCTTTTTTTTTGACAGCTCTGTTGTTGAGGCTCAGCGCTTGTTGCTTGGGAAACATTCCTGAATGTCATCACACACACACACACACACAATCAAATAACTGCAAAACAAAAACAAAATAGACAAACTAATTCGGGCCATTTAGGGCAAGCAAGTTCAAAGCTTAAGCATTGAAGTGGCTGTAGAAAATGGCAGACCATCGAGGTGGGAAACTACAATATTACATTTTGATTAAGTACAAAAGTACACAAAAAATTCACATGATAGATAAGTGTGACTAATGGGCAAACGAGTAAATAACGAGTAATAAGAAAAGAGCACAAATTAAGCTGCAAACAGTGGTAGCTAAATTAAACATATTTAATAAGTTTTAACGAATTTTTACAAAAATTAAAGACTTTCCAAGCACAATAACGAAAATTTAATAAGTGTACAGGGAGATAAATATATATTTATAATAAGATATATAATTAGATATATAATTAGATATTTATATATAATTAGATATTTATTTGCGAGTAATGTCTAAGTATAATAATATATACCAATTTAACATATTATTGTTAATTAATTTTTATAATTGAAATTCAGATTTAATTAGATGTAATTATCTAAATTGAATTTTAATAAATAATTTATAAAAAATGGCTGCTCAACTTAATGTATGACATCTGTCACTGGAAGGCAACGAGCAACCTGCTGTCTCACTTAATCAATGCATAATTCAAGGCAGATGACACAAACTGAATTGCTGGTAATTTAGCAAACAAATTCCAAAAACCAACAGGCTGACCAAGTAGATGTGATAGACAGAGATAGACGCAAAAGAGAGAGAGAGAGAGAGAGGGAGAGAGAGGGAGGGAGAGAAGTTATTGGCTTGCAGCTGCAGCTGCTGCGATCACGCATCAAAATTATTATTGTGCCTTAATATAGCCATGAATCAGTGCATTTAAAATGCAAAAAATATATGAAGAAAAAAATATAAGAAGAAAAAAAATGAGGAAGAAAATACAAATAAAAAATGTTGCATCCTGCTGGCATTGAGCTGAGCCGCAGTGCAGCAATGCTGATGCTGCTGATGGTCAACTTTAGTTATAACTTCATCTGCATTTGGAACACGAACGTGGCGATAATAAACCGTCGCATTGAGCCACCCATGCGTGGTCTCCGTCGCCGTTGCAGTCGCAGTCTCCTCGCTCAGCCACTCGAGACTCAAGATCATTTCAACTTATGGTTATATCTAGTTGTGAACAAGTGTGTGTGTGCTTGTGTGTGTGCTTGTGTGTGCCTGCCTTTCAGTGCATGCCAATCTGTGACCAAAGTCTGAGCAATATCAATAACACTTGCCAGCCACTCTTTGGGCCCAAATGCAACATGATGCGACAAGCGCAGACCCCAGATACGAGACCCAAGACCCGAGACCCAGACCGACACTGAGACTGCGACTGAGACTGCGACTGAGACTGAGACCCAAGCCTAGGTCCAGGCTCTAAGCTCGGCCAATGTCACTGAACCAGTTCTCAATGTCTTTATGCACAGACACACAAATGTATATATATATATATTATATATATAAAGATATATATATATATATATATATATATATGTATAGTATATATCTATTGGGATTGTGCAGCAACCTCTGCACTAAATATTTACAGCCTCCGCAATATCTCAAAAGCAGCAGACACACAACGACAAAGTTTCATCTAACGTGCGCCCGATCAGGGACTTTGGCGAACAAGTTCAACTGCCACAACAGCCACAAAAGGTGTCTTTTGCGCGCAGCAAAAAAAAAAAAAAAATGAGCAACAAGACGAAGACGAGGAAGAAGACGAGGAAGAAGAAGCTGAAACTGGCAGTGTCGTTGTGGCCATAAATTCAATTGAATATTACGCCAATTGCCTTTTTGTCTATCGCAAAAATGGGGCGGAGTTGTTGGCGCTCTCTCGAAAGAAAAAGCTGGGGGATTTGAGGAAATTGCATTACAGTTTGCCAATTGGTTGTGCATGTGTATGTTTGTGTGTGTGTGTGATAGGTAACTCGTTCGAGCATGGTTCGGGTATTTGTCTTAATACCCTGTCGATATTCAAAATTATACAAGAAAATATTATATCATAAAATGTTGCCTCGTTTTTAATATGAATTGGGAGGCATAGCTGGCAAAATAAATTATATATGTTCTTGATCAGTCGGTGAACTGAGTCGATGAGCTATAAAACGAGGTTGAAATTGTGCATTTGTCCTTATTATATTTTTCGGCTTAAAAAATTAAATCGATAAATATGGGTAAGAAGATTTAGAAAGACCATATATAAAATCAAAGATTCCTCTTCACCGATTTTTTCCCGTTTTGGTTGTTTCATATTTAATTTTCTGCAAATATATTTTGCTCTTGTCTACAGGGCATCTCCAAGTCGTATACGCTTGACTTGAGTGCTGCTTACTTGTCTCAAACTGTTTTGGTCAAACTAAGCAGATTGGCAGATGGCTCGTTGGTGGTGGTAAGCGGCTTTGAGCCAGCTAATTAGGCGACTTTTGACGCATCATCAAGAGGAGGCCACAACCAAAGGCAACAGGCAGCGGGAAACGGTGAGCGGGGAACAGGCAACGGGTAACTGCCAGGCAGTCGAATGTGGTCGAGTTAGCGGCTAATATGCATCAAAATGTGTCAACACCTAAAGCCAACTTCATGTTAATTGTTAGCGCTATCTTTATTCTCTTTTTTTTATTTTTTTGTAGCAAGTTGCTGTTGCAGCTAGGAGGCTGGCCAGAGACACAGAGTAGCCAGGCAGGCAGGCAGGCAGCCAGCCAGCAGGCAGAGTCAAAGCCAGCTCTGGTTGTTGAGTTTGGTTGTGGCCGTGTTTTCACCTCCATTAACGCGTGTAGCAGGATCTGGGACTGGCTCTGGCTCTGACTTGGACTTGGACTTGGACTCTGTGGCTTTAATGACGCCTGACGTTGACCGATCGTCGACCGCAAGCGGCTGACCGATCAAAAGTCGTTCAACTTGCCGGAACTGGTCGTAAAAGATCACATGGGCCACAACGACAACAACGACAACAACAACAACAACAACACGAAGAAGAAGAAGAAGAAGAAGAACAACGAGGCTAGCTATGTGGAGCAGAAGCAACAGAACCAAGCGGAGCAAACAGCCTGCCACAAATCAGCTAAGCTAGACCAGGCCAGTTAGTTAGATGCCACAGAGCACTTGGCCGCATTCGTAGCTTTATTACCAACACTCGCAGCATTCGCAGCATTGGCAATCGCATTCACATTCGCAATTCGCTCGCGTGGCACAACACACACATAATATTAATGGCCGCCAATGGAGTTCAAATCGCCAACCGCTGGCTGCTGGCTGCTGGCTGCTGCCCGGCCAGGCCATATTGCCAACAAGTTCAAAATGCAGACACATAGTTAATCTTGCGGCGACTGACAGGATGCCTGAATGCAAAGGAACTGTAATGCATGACTCTCGCAAAGTGCGAAGTGGCATTTGGGTAAATGAACTTTGACAGTAATGGGACCACTGGATAGATGGCCATAAGCAAATACAGCCAACAGCTGCATGCAACATACGATACGATACGATACGATACGATTTGAGTTAAGACTTTTCAAGTTGATTTACTTAACATTTCACGTAAAGGGGTTTTACCTAATTTATAGTTTGTGAAACTATCTTATCTGGTTCTATGTACTTCATTCTTTATTCTTTAGTCTATTATAAGACTTATCGCGTTTAATTTGCAGTGATAAGTTCAGTTCACTGAAATACTATCCACTTGAGGTTTTCTTTTTTTTCTTGTTTTTGTTGTTGTTGTTGTTGTTCAGCGTCATCAAGTAGGCTCAAAATATATAAAACTATAATTGCCTGACTTTAAGGTTTCATAAATCAACAAACAATTATTCAAACTATAACTTAATTGATTTAATTTTATATGTTATAAAATAATAAACAAAAATTTCAGAAAATTTCCAAGACTAAAAAAATTGTTGCTTTTTCTTTAAGCTATAATTTTTTGTTATATATTTTAAAGCTTCTAAGTTTATCATGATTTTTTTTTAGGTTCTCAATCATTGTTTTCTTCAAGTGCAGCAATTGTCTTGCTTTTTCTTTATAATTTTATTATATATTATAAAACTTCTAAGTTTATCATCATTTTTTTTTTTAGGTTCTCAATCATTGTTTTCTTCAAGTGCAGCAATTGTCTTGCAATTTTGTTAGCCTAAAGATTTAAAGATCTACTGATTGGTTATACACTTTGACGACATGGTAATTGGTTCTGCTCCGGTTTTGCCAGCTATCTTAATCCGAGCGTGGGCTTGTATCTAGATAACAAAACAGTGTTCAGTTCCGTTCACCAACAACAACTCTCTGCACCATAAACATTAATTAGGAGTTGAGGGCGGGCCCTGGTCGGCATCGGGTGCGGCCGCGGTGGGGCATTGGAAGTGGAGCAATTTAGAGCAATTTGCATGTGGCACAAAAATCGAAGCTTTAATCAACTGAAAGTATTCTGGCTGGCTGGCTGGCTGACTCTCTTTTTTAAGGACTGGTTAAAAAATGATGTTGTTGGTGCTTACCTGAACGTATTCGGCGCATATATCAATTCCACCCACAAAGTTGCAGACATCGTCCACCGACCAGGAGTTAACCTCTTCGCTCTGCGCCTGACACTGACGCACTGTGCCCGCTGGCGATGTTGCTGCTGTGGCTGATGTTGCTGCTGCTGTTGCTGCTGCCGTTGCTGCAGCAATTGCAGTTGCTGCTGTTGCGTTGGCGTTGTCTTGGCCCTCGAGTGTTTCTAGTGTTGGCTTCTGCTCTGAAAGTGGCGGGGATGGTGTGCTTGTTGTTGTTTGTGTTGTGCCTGCTGCTGCTGCTGCTGCTGATGTTGTTGTTGTTGTTGAACTGGCACGACGTGCCGCCAGCAAGTCCAATGTTGCCGTTGCAGTTGCTGCTGTAGATGATTCAGCCTTAAAACGTTTGGCGGCTGGCGGCTGTGAGCTCAAGTCGAGCGGCGCCGCCGAAGACGCAGTTGTCGGATTGGGCGCCGCAGCAGCAGCAGCCGCAGCCTCCGCATTGCAACGTGGACTAGACTGACGCGAGGCGTGATGCGATTGTTGTTGCTGCTGCTGCTGCTGTTGCAGTTGCGCCGAGTAGATTAAAGCGGGTGTAACAAATTGCGCCGCCTGCTGCAGTGCGGCATTTAAACTGGGACGCGGCGTGCTCGATGCGCTCGCATTGGGCGATGAGGCATTCGAGCTGCTGCCTTTGAGATGCAACTGTTGCTGCTGCTGCTGCTGCAGTTGCTTGCCGCGCAATATCTGCTGAATCTCAGCATCTTTCACAGCACGCGCCTAAAAAGAAACAAACAAAAAGAGTGAGGGGCAGATTAGCATTTTGGGTGGTCAGCAGATATTTTTTAGCAGTTACTTTCAAGATTTTCAGTGACTCCTTAAATGCTTTTTTTTACTTAAGAAATGGTTCAAGGGAATTGAGCAATAATCAACGAACTGTCAGTTCAACTTACCAGCGTTAGCAGCGCCTGTGTGCTGCTCATGTCCATCATTGGGAAGATGCCACCCGAGAAGGGCAGAAAGTTGCTCATAAACGGCGAAACACTGGCGGCGGCAACAACTGCGGCCATTTGGCTTTTCGCCTGTTCCGTGGGTGATTGCGCTGCTGCTGGCGGCAGACTATTGCCTGTCACTGTTGATGTAATACCACCGGCCACGCCCACACCCACATTGACATTGCCGCCCGTCAACGCAGACTCTTTGACTTCTCGCAGACTGATCGCCGTCGCAGATGTTGAATGCTTTTTGCTTGTGCCGCTTGCATTGTTTGAGCTGCTGCCGCTGCTGCTGCTGCTGCAGTTGACAATGTTTGACTTGATGCCGCTGCGCTCCGTGCCACCGACTGTTGTCGCTGCGCTGACAGAGACACCAACGCCGCAGCCAGCGTTGCTGCTGCCGCTGCTGTCATAGTAGGAATTGCGACGCGTTGCATGATGACTGTGAAAAGAAAATAACAAAAATGAAAATTTGTAGTTTAATTAAAAAGTTCATTTTAGGATTTAATTTAGAGTGTGTTTTAATTTGATCATAAAATGTGTAACTTATTAAAGGACACTTCTCTGATTTTATAAAAAATCTATATTCTTTAGATCAAGATTAATAATACTAGTATTTTGAGCTCAAAAACAAATATTTTAAATATCAGCAGATTATCTTCGATCTACAATTTTTAGTATTATTTAAGAAACCCATTTTTATTTGTTATTGTTTATTACAACAAATAAAACTAAAAAGCCAGTTTTGTTTGTTTTTGTTAGTTGCAAAAGAATATTTTAAACTGAACAAATGGTTCTACAAAAATATATATATATATCTGAATATATATATATATATATAATGAACTCAATTTAATTGTAAAGACATTTTGAATTTGATTACTTTAGCTACATTAAAGCCTAAAATTTATTGTTAATTTATACGTAAATTCAAGCTAAAAGTGGTTCATGCCGCATAAATTATATAATCATTTATAAGACATAATAACTACTTAACAACTTAGATTGAATTGATACATAATCTCAATTAAATTATAGAAACTAGCTGCGCTGCTAGCCGTGCAACTCATTTGCATAGCTAATCTTAAACGATGGAGTTGCCACTTACTCATTGGGATTGGTATTGTTGTATTTGGCTGCGAGGCAGCGCATAATATCCGAATAGTTGCGCGTGGAGAAATCTGTGGCATTTGCCGTTGCGGCACTTGTACTTGCCGCACCAACTGGGCTGGTGACAGTGCTGCCAACGCCACTGGCAACATTGTTGGCCGCACTACTGCCGCTGCTGCTGCCGCTGCCACCGACAGCAATGCGCTGACTGCTGCTGGCTGCAGCCGCCTGTTGAATGCTGTTCAACAGATTGGCCGACAAATTGTGCAGGGGCATTTGGGAGTGCGTCTGTAAGCTGGGCGGGCTCAAACGATGTTGTTGTTGTTGTTGTTGGTGAGGCGTCTGTTGTTGTTGTTGCTGTTGTTGTTGATTGGGTGAGATGCCACCGCCGCTGCCACTGCGATATGTTGCAGATGAGGGCGTGGCGCTGCGAGATCTGCAAACAAAGAGAGAGAGAGAGAAAAATATTTAGCTCAATAAGTTCGAGGTGAAGTTCAGTTTTCAGTTAACAAATAACTTGTCAAATTTGTGTTTTTTTTGCCATAAATTGGCATTAAATTAGTTAATTAATTAGTTGTCGCGCTTGAATAAAAAGTCAGGCATTCGCATTCAATTGGATTATTTGTCACATTTGCGAGTTGAGAATTAATATCTAAAGATTGTCGTCCCATTTGACATGATAATGAGCGGCTTCCGTGAGAAGTTCGAGAAGTGAGAGCAGTTAGTCTGTGAGAGATCGCTAAACCGATCTGATCCGTGTTGACGTCTGTTATTTTTAGTAAGTTATTTTGTTATTGCCAAAGCCGGCTTTTAATGCGATTACGTTTTACGTTGAGTTATGGCCAAACAAAGTTGACATGGGAAACGGCATCGGCTGTGGCAAGCAGGAAAGAAGCTCAAATCGCACCGATAGATACCGGGAAGTGTTTGCCACACTGCGTCCAAAGCACAGACAACTCGTATGGAAAGAGATCACCTGGCGATAGCTCGTGAGCAATGTGGAGTTGTGCAGAGTTTAGCCTCTACTTTAATACACACAATTTATACAATTCGAACTGTAATTGAAAGCAGCAATTTAAGAGTAAAGAAGATTTGCTGTCAAACTAATTATCGATACTTCCAAATGTCAGCTCCACTATCGAGGAGAATTCTTTGAATATTTTGTTCAACACTGAAAGTGTTTTAAAAAGTTGACTGGAAAGTTGATTGGAATATTATGATAATACAAAAAATAATATCATATTTTTATTGGCTTATAACTTGGGTGTTCTTATTAAATCATAATAAAATTTTAACAGTTGCTCAATAAAAATAAAATAAAAGCTTTTATAGCAATCGTAAATCGAAACTTTATTTACGAAATATTTACAGCTTTAAGTCTGTAAAGTTATAGACTCAGGATGATAAACTAGATCGACTCGTCTGTTGTAGCTGATCAAAAATAAAAATATATATATCTTATGGGCTTAGTGATTAGCATATTTAACAAAACTTCATTTAATAATTTCCAACTATTTTTAACAGGTTCTCTGTATAAATACTAAAAAACGATTTTCGTCTTTGACACATAAATCAATTATTAATATATTTTGACAACAAATAACTACAACTCACTCACAAAACTGTTAACCAATCGAATAATTTGCACAAGTGTATTTTTTTTTTGCTGTAAAAACTAAGATTGAAGTCGAGTTTGGCTGTCATGAAAATAAACCATATCTTAACTGCGGACAATGTAAATTTATCTAAATAAACTGATATATTTTTGTTTGTTTTTTTAGTTTCGCTGCAGTTGGACTCTCGCAACTTGCACAGGTGTTTTTGTGGTGGGGGCGGGGGGTAAGGCTGCAAATATGTAGCATTTGCAACAAGCTCCTAACGTGGCCATAACTCAAACATGCCACCAACATGGCCCCATGGCTAAAGTCACAGCAAGCCACAGACCCAAATCCAAACCCAGGCCCAGGCCTAGGCCCAGCCTTAGCCCCCCAAATCGCAGCCGGCAGTCTTCTAAACCAGCCAATCCAACCACGAGCCATAGCTAATAATCAGCAATGGGTCAGTTACACTACCACATCCCTCTACTGCTCCCCACCCTTCTCACCCTAACTCCGCTCGTAGGCTCCCGCTATGTTTGGCAGCTGCAAGTGCCGTGGCATGCAAGTGAACCAGGTTCTGTGCACGGTTTTTGCTGAAGCAGCATGCAGGGGGGTGGTGGCAAATGGGGCATTGGCATTGGTTGCTTGCCTCACAACTCGTGCTGCACGTCGTCGCTCATTTCGTGTCGGCTGCTGCTGCTGCTGCTGTTCCTGTTGCTGTTGCTGATGCTGCCTGCACAAATATATATATATATATATATATATATATATATATTTTAAGCAGCCAAGCAGTTGTTGTTGTTGTTGTTGTTGTTGCTGCTGCTGTTGGCTTTTTACTGCCATTGATTTATCGTGATCTGTTTGGCTGTCGATTTTATGTTGCTGCTGCTGCTGCTCCACCACAACAAACAACTGCAACATTTGTATACTCAGCGTAGAAAAGAGCATTTAAATTTTATCATAAGGTATGCACGTACTGCCAATAAAATATATATAGATCACTTTGTACCAAACTTTAAGCCCAACCCGCAACTAAAAACCAATTTTTTTTTGCTTTATATTTTATCTTCAATCGCTTTGCTGCCAAATTCAACTCGTCAGCTAACTAAAAATATAAATGTTCTTTTTAGAACTTATCTCTCAGTCACTGCACATATTATTTATGTTGTTATTTTAAATCGTGTGATATGATTCATATCAGAGCATTTAAGCTTCGCTAAGATAGTCTTACCAATTTTTTTGGAATTTTATTACAATGTGATATTATGTGTTGTCTGGCGTTTTGTTTCGTTTTTCTATTGTTTTTTATACACTTGCTGAGGCTATTATAATTTTGCCATCAAATTTGCAACACATTGAAGAAAACGTCAGCGATCCATAAAGTAGATATAATGATAAGCATTACTAGCCGAGTCAATATAGATATTTCTCTATTTTTTTTCTCTGAATTCTCTGCTTTACAGATGACTTTATGAAACATCGAAAGCGGAGGTCGAATCGATCTTGGTATTATATTATACAGTGGCCATAAAAACAATAAGCGGAAAGATTTATTCTGGCATTGAAATAATTATCTTTTTACTCATAACATGTGTTTGTTATTATGTTTATCATATTAAAGGAAAATAAAAAAAATATGTCATAGAAACAATCGCTCGAAAGATGAGTTTTAAGTTTTGAGATATGCCTAGGATATATTTTTATATTATTGTTTGGGATATAATTGGAATGGTTACATTCAGTTGAAAGCCATAAATAAATTAGATATCATTAGAAAATTATTGGCTTAAATCGAAAAAGAGTGGAAAAGTGAAAAAATGCATTCAAACTAATTTAAATATCGACCAGTGTATAAAATCTTCGGCGTGACTCACATAACCATTTTTCTGTTTTTTTTTCTGTTATTTTTTCTAGATATTTTTTTGTTTGTTAAAAATGTTGATTATTGCAAATTGCTTTGGCGATTGGCAGCAGCTACTTGGTTGTTTTTTGTTATTTTTTTTTTTTTGTCTTGTTGTAGTCTGGTTTTCCTTGTTCTTAGCAATTGTTAAAATTGTTAATGGCGCGATTATGTTGCCAGATCTGAAAATTCTCTGCCCTGCCCAATCATACATAGCCGGCTACTGTGGCGATCTATTGCGATCGCCTTCTGCTCAGGTGTGTGTGTATGTCTGTGTGTGTGTGTGTGTGTATCTAACTGTTCTGATCTATGGCATGCCTAATTGGATTTGGAGCTGGGTTGGAGTGGTTCGGCAGACAGACATATGCTAATGGCGTCTATTGTTACGCCTACGCCTGCTGAAATGTATAGTTTCAAAATCAAAACTAGAGAATAAAAACGAAAACAAAACTAAGAAAAATCATCAAATAAATGCCAATTAATTAACATATCACATAAATAAAAAAATAACTTTTTGGTTTATTTAAACAGCTAACAAACAGCAACAAAAATAAAGCATAAAAATATTTATTCACTCAGAATTTGTCAAAAAGTTGAATAACATTTTGATGCTTTTAGTTTATGTTTTGCGTGTGAATCCAATAAATTTGTGTTGCTTCTAATAAACTTGTATTGAAATATGTTACTCAGAAATTTTGAAAGCATTTAAATCAAAAATCTATGACTAAGACAGATTTAAGAGTCAACTTGAACTTGACTAAAATTTGTTGCAAGATCTGAAGAGTCTGTCAGTAACTTTATATATAGATTTAGACATTTAAGGTTAAGAGTTAACTTGAGTGCGCCTTGAAATTGAGCTGTTCTCTAACGTTTTGAAAACGATATTTTACGTAAACATAAACAGCGTATAAATCAGATTTGCATATAAATCTGTATTCAGATCTGCCTCAGTCGATGATAGAATGAGCTAAAATTTAAAGCAAACAATTTCCCTTTTGCTTAAAAATAGTCGTTATTTGCTGTCAGTTATTTATATATATATATATAATAACAGACAAAAACAACTCGTCGTCTCAACAAACTTGTTAAAAATTCATATACCACATAGTTAATCAGGCCCAGAATTCGTGATGTTAATTTGACAAGCTCAACAGAGAATTCGTTTTGTCTCGTTTTGAATTAAACATGTATTTATAAATTTATTAAATTAAATTTATTATTTGTCTACTTAACTTTTCCCACATAATTAATAATTAAAAAAAAACGAAAAAAAACAGGTGTTTTTTTTTGTCGCTCTGGGGGGCCTTATTAGCAACTTAATTAAAAACGACAAATTTGAATTGGGCAAACTTAGCTGGAAAACGTTAGAATAAAAGACAACACCAACAAGAGCGAATTAAAAAGATGTAAAGATACAAACCTAAACAAAAACAACAACCAAAATATAAACCTAAACAAAAACAACAATAACAACAACCAAAATACAAAACCTAAACAAATACAAAAATAACAAGCATGGCGATTATGTCTATGCTAAGATTTAGGCACACACCTCAGGTGGCAAACGATTTTGGACAGCGTGTCTCATTAATATTAATAAGTCGATAAGCCAGACCACAACAAGCGAATAGGCCACAAATGTAAATGGCTGTTAACTGAGTATCTGTAGCTGTAAACTTAAATGTAAATGTATCTGTATCTGTAAATGTCGCTCCATTTTTTAGGGATGGGCCTAGACACGGTTTCAAGTTGTTCTTTAAATTGCTTATTAAGATTTTAAATTTAATTTGAACTCCGATAATTTGTTGATATTAGTAAATGTAAATGTTTACAATAATCTCTGCTCCAACTTTAACGCCATTAATAAAGTTGTGCGTGTTTTGGACATTTTGTGTATTATTTTATTGGCTTTTGTTTTTCTTGAATGGGTTTTTGTTTTGGGTTTTTTTGTTTTTTTGTTGTTGTTGATTTTGATTTGGCCGCAGGCGCTAAGTTTATTAATTTGTTTAATATTTAAATTTCGAGTTTTCTGCGTTTTTCTTTGGCCTATTCGCCCATTCTTGTTGTTGTTGTTGTTTCTTTTTGACAGCAAAAGCGTGCGCCTTGTGTTTAAGCGTTTTGATTAATTTGCTGCTGTCTTTTGGCCCGATACAAACAGTAGCCAAAATAAAACGATATCGATGTGGTATTTTTTTTTTTTTAATTTCGTCGTATTAATTTGTTAAAATGTTAATTAATTTGTCAGGCGAGGCGACAGCTCAACAATTTAATTCAATGAGCAACGATTTCACAGAGGCAAATGAATGGCTTAGCGGAAATGTTTTTGGTATAGTAAAATTTAACACTTTAGAAAATTTACATATTTTTGATAATTCCATAAACTACCAAATAGCAAAAACTTTTATCTCTAAAATAAAAAATGACTAAATTGCTCAGCATGAGACATAAATCACATAAATTCGAGATTCGTTTTATATTTTGCGAACATTGTTGCTGGTCAGAATTCAAGGAAATATTTTTGAGCAGCTGCGTCACAAAACGTGCTGTTCAATAAGAATTGTAACAGGCTAAGTAAATCCAAACCCTCAAAATTTAGACTCGGTATCCGAGGCGAATAACTCAATGGGAAGGAAATCGAATAAGTGTAATAAATCACAATAAATCACAGTATTTAAACGCAGAAGCATTATCAACCCAAAAGCTGTAAAAGTGCTCAATTTAAAACTGCACTTGAACAAATATTTTAGTCTTTGAATTTTAGTTGAATTCAAAAAACAAGCTTAAAGCGAAAATCGTGTTTTCTAATTTAAGAGAATTATGTTTTTTAGATCCAATCTTGATTAAAGCATATTGCTTATGAAAAGTTGTGGCATTGAAGTTAAAAAATTTTCACAATTGTTTCTTCAACAGTTGGAGTACTTTGTAATATAATTATAATTTGGCACAGTGTGGTATAGTCGAAACAATGAAGTACAATCCAAAGAAAGTAAGGACTTTGAGCCATATTTAAGCGCCTTTCACTCCACTAAATCCCCGCAAAATAAAACGATTAATATTGTTGCCAGATGTGTTAACTCACCTGGCAAATGCCGCTGAAACGGACAGCTCGCCGTTGTTGTTGTTGTTGTTGTTGTTATTATTGTTGTTGCTGTTGCTATTGTTACTGTTGTTGCTGGCGGGACTGAGACGCTCCCGTTTCACGTTGCTGCTGCTAATGCTAAGCAACTGTTGCTGCTGATGTTGATGATGATGATGATGATTGCTATTGCTACTGTGATTGCTGTTGTTATTATTGCTGTTATTGCTGCTGTTGTTGTTGTTGCTGAGCATTGCATTATTGTTGTTGTTGTTGTGCATATTGGCCATGGCCGTTGACTCCAACAGGGCATCCTTGAGCGAATCAATCTGTGCACCCGTCATGTGCAACGGCGACAACTTCTCATGCTTCACCTTTTCCAAATACAATGCAGCGTAGGCGGCGGCAGCAGCACTTGTTGCCGCCGCTGCTGCTGTTGCAGCTGCTGCTGCTGTCGTTGTTGCTGTCGAATAGGGTGACGCGGATGGGGAGACGGTGACGGAGTTGGCTGCTATTGCTGGCGTTACTGCTGCTGCTGCTGCTGTGGCAGTTGTTGTTGTTGTTGCTGCTGTTGGGCTGCTTGCCTCGCACAGCTTCTTGGCGCTATCGATGACCCCGTAGCCGCTTAGCAGCAGCGAACGCTCGCTAAGCATTTTTGCAGTGTTGCTGCTGCTGCTGCTGTTGTTGTTGTTGTTGCCGTTGCCGCCGCTAAGCAACTGTTGCTGCTGGTGCTGTCGCAAATCGCTGGCGAGGCGCTCAAGATGTTTGCGCTTGGTGGCCGCCGCCGCGGGCAATGAATTAAATTGTTGCGCCTGCTCCTCGTTGTGGTGTTTCGTTGGTGTTGCCGTTGTCGCCTTCGCTGGCTTCTGTTGCAGTATGTCGGTGGGCGTGTTACCTGCAAGTGCAACAGACCAAGAGCGTACGTAAGACACAGTGACAGTGAGAGGCAGAGGGAAGTGGAGCGAGAGAGAGAGAGACACAGCACATGGGAGAGCGGAACATGTAACAAAATGTTAATTTTTTGTTGTCATTCAAAAATCAATTCAATTTAATTTGCAATTTATGAAACATAAACTTCGATTTATGCAGAAAATTCAAGCTTTAGAATATTATTCTAATTTTATTAAAATTTTAATTCGAAGGCAAAAAACAATTCAGTTATTTTTCAGATTTAGCTTTACTAGTGCAACAAATGAAAAGCAAATAAAAAACAGATATTTTTGAGGTAGCAACAAGTTGAGTTCACAAAAGAATACAAATTATTAGTTTGTCCAAATACTAGGAGAAGGAATTACCCATTTGTCGAGCAGTGCCGTGCACATACAACGCGTCAAGTGTGTTAACTAAACAACTCTTTCAGTTGAAAGCTGACTGCACAGAAATGTGAGAGTCCGAAAGCGATTCGGAGTCGGGTTGAGTCGGTTCGGGTTTTGGGTTTAGTTGTGGGTTCGCATGCAAATCGGCCAAAGGTTAAAATAACTTATAATATGTTAACAAAACCATTGACCTGCAATGTTGAACCCCTAAGCTAATTATCGGGGTGAGCGTCGAGTTCAAAACCGGACAACATACGCAGCAAATGACGACGCACAATAACAACCTCAACAACAACAACAACAACAAGAGCAACAACAAAAACACCAACAACAATGACAACAACAAAAACACCAACAAAAATGACAACAACATTTGGCACAAATACGGAAACGGTTCGATTGGCAAATTCAAATTTAGTCTGACTTAAATTATTCAAATTTTCAATTCAATTGAAACGGTTAACTTATCTTTATGACCATATTTGCAATGATTAATTGTTTATTCGATGAATTATACTTAAATTAAGAATAAAGAATCGAAAAGATAAAAGAACGCTTTACAGTCATAAAGATATCAAAAAAAAAAAAAAATCTCCAAATAGTATATATAAATAAAAATACCAAATTAAATTCATGCTGAATCCTCAAAGCCAACGAAATTTGAGAAAACTTCTTTCTTGTAAAATTGGGCCTATATAGACAATATCCTCATATATACTATTTAATTTAACAACAATATGGCAAAAATATATAAAATAAAATATTTCATAAATAAAAAAAAGTTTACAGCTGTTTAATTTAATTAACAGTTCTGTTATTGAACTATGTTTTGAAGTAAGATTTTGGTAGTTTTTAAGCCCTCATTAATTGAGAAAGTTTTTGAGCAAATCGAATGAAGTTTCTCTTAAATTAGCATTGGCTAACCAATATGCCCTCTCTATTAAAAGAGTACACACACGAAAACACACACACACACATACACACACACACACACACACATACACACACACACACACACACTGACCGCAGTGGCATACATTGAACTTTATGGTGCGGTTGAAGCTTCCGTCGCGCACAACGCATAAATTGTTTATTTACATAGCACAAACATTTCTTTTCTCTCTATCTCTCTCACACTCACTCTTTCCCACTACCTCTCTCTCTCGTATTATCTCTGTCAGTGTGTCTCTGACTTTCGACGCACATAAATAATTTAATTGCAATTCAACGGACAAATATTAAAAAGGCAAATACGATTACCAATGAGCCACTGCCAAAACATTGACCTTTTACATGTGGTTGTGTGAGGGGGTAAGCGGGGGGCAAGCGGGGGTCTTTACCCATAACTAATAGCCAGGTGTAAATTAACACTAACACACACATAGAGAGAGAGAGAGAGATTGCAGCACGAGCAGCATAAATAATTAAATGAAATATTTACAAGCGAAATTAACAACAATTTGTAGCCGAGTCTCGTTAGGATCATTGGCTAGAATCATTCGACTGGCCATAAGCATCTGTAATCGTAGCCATGTCCAAGCCCCAGTCGGGCATCTCTCTGGACCCACGTTGGGCACTGCTCACCCCTGCGGATTGTGCGTGTATCATATTTCTGAGATCGCTGCCAAGCATAATACAAAAAAAAACTATCTGCATAAATATTTTATACACTAAAACGATTAGTTTTTGTTTTTATTTTTTGCCTGTTGGGCCTATCATAAAATTGATTTTATCATTTGTTAGCAGTAAAATTAGGTTGATTACTTTCGACTTAAGGAAATGAAAAAAGCTGAGAACTTGGAAAATAGTTTTTAAAAGTTGTAAGCAATTTAGAAGAAAAAATCTTGTTTTACAGTTGTTTTCAAATATTTTGGAAAATTGTCTAAAATTGTTTAAAGAACTCAATTTTTTGACTGATCTGTTTGGTATTATTTTGCTTATGTAAAAGTTTAAGGAAAAACGAAAAAACTTAGCTATTTATATTAAATTTTATATTTAAGCTATGAAATCGGAATTAAACATGTAAATACAGAAAACACATAAAATTTATAAAAAAAAATATTATTTTTAGAATATTTTGTTGATGCTTTTTTTTAGACATTTAGACTAACTTTGTTAACTTTTAATTTGATCTACAGAGCTAGTGAAACCACTGTGCCAACATTTTGGGTGCCTTCAATCGAGCAATCGTGGCCACCCCTCCCTCGCCAACAAACCCATTGGTTGGTGACCAACATGCCTAGCGGAGCTGGCTGGTTGCTGGCTGGTTGCTGATTGGCATCGCTTGGTGCCAATGGTGCTAAGTGCCGAATGTCGAATGCCGTCGTTGTGGGGGCAAACAGTAAGCAGTGTTGGGAGGTGAGCAGCAGAGGGAAAAAGCTAACGTAGAACATAGAGAGAGAGACCGTAAATCGTAAACCGTAGACTTGGCATATAGAGAAGATTGTAAAAACGTAGAGCGACATGCGCCGCAGCAGAAACTGTTGACTTTTCCAGTTGAGGCTTGTGCGGTTTTTTTTCTTCTTATTTCTTCATTTTATCATACTAATCGCTTGCATGTGTATTAGTGTTGCGTGTGTGCAGAGTGTGTGTGTTGGTGTGTGGAGTGTGTGATCCGGCGAGTGACAGGCGGCCGCATGTTGGGTCGACAAGTGTCAATAGTACTAATAGACGACGTTGGCAAATACGAGCGGGGCTAGGCTATGCTGGGGCTAGGCTCAGCTCAGCTCAGCTCGGCTCGGCTCTGCTCTGCTCTGCTCGGCTCGGGTTGTGTCTGGGCACGTTCTGTGTTTTTACCCGAGAGGTTCTGGAAAAACGAAAACACAACGGTAAAGTTCATTGCCATTTAGCTGCCTGACTGTTTGGGGCACGTCACGCTGATCCCCCTCCGCTAACCGCCCGCCTAAGTCCCACAACTACCACAATTGGAACGTCACGTTGGCAAACACAGCTGCCGACCCACAGTCGATGTTTATTGTCGTTGTCGTTTTTGTTGTCGCTGTTGTTGTTGTTGTTGTTGTTGACACTATCGTTCGTCATGTGACCAATTTTGAAACAAGTCAAACCTATCTCGGGCCCAGGGCCAAGTACCACAGTTCGTATCACTGCCGTAATTTGATTTCAACTTGATAAATAGTCCGATCTAAGCACAGCTGCTGCCCAAGCATTTTGGATGGATCGAAGAGAGAGAGAGAGAGGAGAGTGTCTAGACTTAATGAGACCTTGGATGACAAAATAAAAGAAAATTAAGAGACTCGATTGTAAAATGATTTTCAAAAGGCAGGCCACAAGTTCGAGTCGGGGCGTTAAAATGTGTATATAACACACACTTTCACACACACACACACATATACGCACACGCACACGCACACGCAGTTGGCTTATCAGCTTTTGACCTCATTTAAAAGCCAAATAAAACACAAAGCTGGAGAGCAAATAGCGGCCACAACGATTTATGCGAACTTTGAGACGCGTCACATTTATTCGTATAAATTCAACGCCTTATCAACAACGAGCCGAAAGGGCTGCGGGGAGGGCGGCAGTTAGTAGTTTCAACTTTGAGCTAACAAAAAAACATATATAACTATATATGTATATATATATATATATATGTAATAAAGACACCTAAGGCAAGATTTGTTGTGTGGGTTGCGCTATTATTTGTTTTAGTTTACGATTTGATAACCAACGCAACACACATAACATAAAATTTAGCTATTTATTGTGAATGTTGTTTGAATATTAACAGATTTAAAACTATCTTATCAAAACTGGAATTGATTAGCTAGTTGTAATACCATCAACATAAAAATAAAGCTCTTTGTTTTAAAAACCTTTGTTGTTAAATTGTGTTTCTATTTTGTGCCATCCAATTTAATAGATAAACATTTATTGGGATTTATCAGCAGCTGCATCTGGTTAAGTTTTTCATTATGCACCCAATTTTGTTGCCATTGTTGTCTTTATTCTTAACGTGATTTTTATTTTTATATATATCTGAAGTGTTCGGTCCCTGGTTCTTTTAGTCGTTATTTGGACTCTTATCGCTCGATGTTTGTCCAAGTGCCAAGTTGAACTATACCAAAAGTAGTCTATATATATATATATATATAAAGCTGTTTGTCTGCTCTTGTTACTTATTATTGTTATTATTCTATGCCGTATTTGGTCTTCTTCTTCTTCTTCTTTTTCGTTGTTGTTGTTCATATTTTTTTCAGTGTGTTCTTAATTTTCGTTATGGTCGCATTTTTTTGTAAATCATGTCGCATTTATTAGATCATCAAGGTGTTAAAGATTGTATACCCACACATGTGTGTATTTGATGTGTGTGTGTGTGTTTGTGTGTGACGCGTTTCACTGATAATATTTGGTCTTTTCTAGGTTGCCCTCCTCAACTGTTGTTCTTCTCTTTATTATTGTTGTTGTTGTAGTTGTAGTTGTTGTTGTTGTTAGTGTTTGCTTTTGGACAAGTGCGACACGAGATGCGGTGAAAGTAATTCAAAGTTCATTAGTATCTGATATTCCTATCTATGTCTGTGTGAGTGCGCATTGACACGCCCACAAAATAAACAAAAATACTCCCCATATTTCATGTTGTATCATTTATCATTTATCTGATGACGATGTCTGCATAAAACTTATAAAAACAAAAAAAACCATTGAAACTCATGCAACAACAAAAAAATTACTTTATCTTTATGATGACAAACATTATGAAACAAAATTTCCATGTGGAAATTTCCAAATTATCAGAAAAAATAATGAAATAAATGATTATTCAGTGAGTTCAATAAAATTTACTAGTTTAGATAGCATTTTGTATGGCCATTAATAACATAAACTAATATTGTCAACATATCTCTGAAAGCATGAAACATTTCTGCAGTCTTTATTTTATTTACAATGATATTTGCTAAAATGAAAGTGATACTTTTAATTTTATTTTGTATATAGTTCATATTACATAGAAAACTAACTTATAATTTCTTTTATTTTATTTTGTATATAGTACATATTACATTAAATAAATTTATTAAATTATTATCCCCCGAGACAAATATATATAATAAAAAATTCAAATAAATAAAAAATACAAGCAAAATAGGAAAACAAATTTTTACTTATGCAATTATTGTATAATGTTAGGAACACAAAAATAATACGCAAAACTGATAAGTTTGCTTAGGATAACAATAAAGTTGTTCATAGATTGAGTCCATAAAAGCTATATGAAATAGTGAAAGATGTCTGACGAATTTATTCCAAGTTTCATAAAGATAGTTTTTAAGCTGGTGTATTAGTTTATCCACAAGCAAGACAGACATGGCTACATCGACTTGGCTATTAATGCTGATCAAGCATATATAAGCCTTATGGAATGCCTTTGCAAATTGCAAAAAAATAAGGCAATTACAAATAATAAGGAAGCTATTGGCCATAAAATTTGCATGCACAAGCCATATGAGGTCTGCAATTGAATATAATATAGCCAAGTTCTTGGCCAATTAGACGAAATGGAAAGATAGCCGTTAGAAATCCGTTGTCGATCTATAAAACAGAGTTCTATACTCCAAAATATTCAACTGGTATGCAAACTATATAGCTTTTATATATATATAGATATATATATGATTATATACTATATGATTATGGTCTGTAGTCAGGCCACGTCACACATAAAGAAACTAATTGCCGAGACTGAAGAAACAAATGTGACGGATTTATGGATATGTGATGAGCATTGAGTTGAGTTGAGTTGAGTTTAGTTTAGTGTGAGTTGAGTGATAAAAACTCTACCCGTGTGCAATTAATGAGAAATATAACCAAACAGACAATCAGACAGACGGACAGACAGACAGACAGACAGACGGACAGACAGAAGGCGCGCGCCAAAAAGCACCACTTAACAGGCAGGAGAAGGAGAAGGGGGAGGTGGCGCAGGTGGGTTGGTGTGGCAGCTCATGTGGGCATAGCGCACACGCGAATCTGCAGCGAAGCAGCAACATTAGACATGCAACTGTTGCAACTGTTGCAACTGCAACAACGAATCTCTCGGTAAATTTATGAACCTGAACCTGGGGGCCAAAGACAAGACAAGACAAGAAAAACAAAAAAAAAAAAAAACAACAAAAAAAAAATCAGCTTCAAGTAAAAATCAAATTAAAACCAGAGCAGGCAAGCACGAAAATTTCTAAGGAAATTTCACCCCGTATACGTAGGCAGCAGGCAGCAGGCAGCATGCAACAAATGGCAGGCAGCGGCAACAGAGATGGTGGCAGGCAGGCGAATGACCAAAGCGCATTAAGGCAGCCAAGCGGCCAACCAGAGCAACCAACTAACAACAACTAACAACAACAGCAACAACAACAACAACAACAACAACAAGAAAACAGCCAAGTGAAAAAACCTGTGCTAATTATTATTTAGTGCAGTTCAGGCAACAGAGCCGCAGAGGCGAGTGCCACAGCTACACTCACAAAAATAAAAAACTCATAAACAAAAGCCAAATTATACATAGGAAAAACATAAATTAAATACGCATATTTATGTATAAGTAGAAAATATTTTTATGTACAAAATATAATTTATGCTGCATTTGAAAATTTGTATTTGCAGAACTCAACAATTATTTTTCAAAATTTAACACAAATAGTTTTAGAAATGTTCATTTCAAAATTTAGAAAAATCTTTTCAAAGCTTTGAAATATCTAAATCTTCGAATAAAATTGTATTCTAGAGAAAAAAAATATGCATACAACTTATAATTAACTTTTTTTTCTTAAATTGCATAAAATTGTAGATGTCATTTTTATTTCTGCGAGTGTAGCTGTGTGGCACAGCTAGATGCCACAAGAGACACTAGTCTGTAGACCCGGCTCTGCCACAGCAATCTGCACCAATTTAACCAAATAAGGCGCTTTTAGCGGCCAAATGCATTGCATGCAACGCGCAACTTGCTCTGCGATCAAAACGCATTTGCCCAGAGAGAAATCTGCAAGAGTTGAAAGGCCCCTCAAAGCCACAACTTGGGTGTGTGTGGACGATGAACGTATGTGTGTGTTGGTGTTGCACCTGTTTTACAGGAATTCAGAATGCAAGCGTCGTCGATAGTAAACTTTAATGCTAATAGTAGTTGTACATCATCAAGCAATGGTCCAAAAATATGCCAGGCACAACAAGTTGAAGGGGAGGGGCGTGGTGTCTGTATGTGTATGTGTATGTGTGAGCTAAAAATCAAATTCCATTAAAGCAATTACAAAAACAGAAAACCAACAACAAGAATGAATGAACTTCTTCTTTCTCCTTTAGTGTAATTTGAATTTTTACTTAGCCAAGCCAAAATCAAATCAAGTCAACTTCAGTTGGCTCTTTTGCAGTTCCCCGTTCCCCGTTCCCCGTTCCCAGTTGACCAGTACCAGTTTGTCCAGTTCAAATGGCCGAAGAAGAAGGTGTTAATCATTTATGAATTTCAAAGTTTCAATTTTGCTGACAGGCACCGTTAGTTTCTGCGCTCTTCAACTGTCAACAACTGGAACCGTTTCCTTTCTTTCAATCTTGACTTTTTAATCAAATAATTGTGAACTAATGCGAGACCAGAAATTTGATCAAAGTTGAGCTGCAACTTAACAAAAAAAAAACCCCAAAGAAAATGTAATTGAAAAGTTGCATGATGCATGATGCCACAGCGTGTGGTCTGTTACCAGTCGTAATAACTTTAAAATAATGCCGATAATGTAAAATGATCCACATTGATATTGATATATTTTGGTAAATACCTTTAAAGGAGTTTTGATTTTTTTTTGGGGAGAACTGATTATTCAAATTTAAGAAATTATTTAAAGAACATATTATTTCCTATTAGTAATTTTGTGTTTTCTACTAGATCTTTTATCAAGATAATATATTATATTAATATTCATATATTATATTAATATTGATATATTGATACTAATATTAATATATAAATACTAATATTAATACTAATATATTATATTAATATTAAGTGGTCTGGCTTTTCAAAGAATTCAAATAGAAAATATAACAAATTCAGTTTTTTATGGCCTATCTTTACAAATTGGCTTTATTAGTTAAGATAGACAAATAAATCAACTCAATTTTCTATATTTAATTATATTCCAAGCCAAGCAGAAGTCTTGTTTTTATTGTTTGCTCGCTGCTGGAAAATTTGTTTTGTTAAAGTCAAATTAAATACTCCATTTAAGTATCTGATCATTTATTCAATTTCAACTTATCTCGTGTCTTATAATTCCCAAGTGGTATTAGCCTTTTAAAGGAATTTAAAGCTCACCGCAAAAGTATTTTCGAGCAATAAAAATTGCATTTAATACTCTGTGCAACAAGAGTTATAAGATCTCTTTGTGGAATGAATGTGCTTTGGCCTTTAAAATCAATCTAAATGCTTGCAACTTTTAGTTGCACACACACAGACTCTCAGTCCTCTCTATACCCAAAAGATGTTATAAAAGGCACACGCCCAAGAAAAAACATAATAAATAAAGAAAAAAAAAGTCAGTCAACATTTCGCTGTGGCAATTGACTGTTGCCATAAATTTGGACGCAACAAGAACAAGGCTTGAACTCGATTAAATTTATGTGCCACATGCAACGATTTTGGCCAAGCTCGACTTTCGAAACACATGTTTCTAGCCAGGCAGGCAGCAGGCAGTTAGCCAGCCAGCGATTGAGTTCAAGCAGCGGCATTTGTTGCTTTATCGCCCAAAAAAATATCAATCAAGTGATTTGGCAGGCGGCTGCAAGTTGACGTTGCAAGCCGCACAGAGACAGAGACAGAGAGAGATAGAGAGAGAGAGAGTAAGTGACAGTCTATAAAGTTCAGAGTTTGTGGCTTTTATCGCTCAACTCTGCAGCAAGTTGATAAATGGCACGCGGCAAGCTCTAAGAACGGCAGTGTGGCAAGAGTTGGTGTTTGGGGAGGTGGAGGCAAGTGCCTCATTTAATTGCTGACAAATTTATAGAGCGCTGCGCATTAATTCGCTGCGCCCAAATCACAGAAATGCATTAGCCGCAGAGCAGTAGTTGCAACAACGGGGCAAGCAGGCAGCCTCAATGTGCAACCAAGCTGCCGAACGATTTCAACTAACGAAAAAAACACAAAAATAACAAAAAAAGAAAGAAAGAAAAGCAAGCATAAGAAAAACCAAAACCAACAACTTGCAACTTGCAAGCTGCAAGTGCAACACGATCTCCGGGGCATTGCTGCTGCTGCTGCTGCTACTACTGCGTTCATTTAATTATCGAATTTAATTAATCTGCACTTGATTTTTTACGCCACAAAGCCGCAGGCGCAAGACACCAAGCTGAGCAGCAGCAACAACAATCTGTATGCCACAACCCCGCACGCCCCGCCCTACATCTTTGCGCACTGGCTTAGCTGGTTTTTGTTGTTGTTGTTGCTGTTGGCCACAACCTGCACAACAGTTCGCATTTACAGCCCCTTTCCCCAGTCTCCCTGCTCCCTGATCCCGTCTCATCATTGGCTTTGCTATCAGCCGACAAATGGCAAATTTGTCGTTTTTTTTTTTATATAATTTTGTACAATTTAGTTTGTTGTCTTTTTCATTCATGAATTTATTAAAGCTTAAATAAAATTAAAAATAAATAAAAGAAAAGGAAATTTTTGTAAATATAAGTCTGAGGGAGCATTTCAGTCACAGCAACAAGATTGTTTTAGCCATTTCCGATCGATCTTAAAGTCTATAAAAGCTTTTATAATCTTAGCAGACTTCAAGAGGCTCTTTATATATGTAATCGAATCTTTTTAGTGCTATTAAAAGCTGATGACTTCAATTCTTTAAGCACCTTAAACTTAAAAGTAAAAAATAACCTTTGGCACCAGAAAATTGTCAATCAACTATTTATTATTAATGATTGTTTCGATAATTCTAAGACTATTTGACTGATTAGAGTTTGAAGATTTATTATAAATAAAATCAATTTCATATGGGTAACACACGGCGTATGCGTTATGCATTAAAATAATTCAGAAATATCGGTTTACACTTGGCCATAGTTCATATTGTTTATATTAAAGTAATAACTGAATTATTTACCCCTTTTATTTGTCCCTTAGCAATTGTTAATCATATTCTGAACGCACAAAGGTTCTTTTGATAATCTGGCTTTGCACACATCGTACACTTGAATACATAGGTGGCATACATTGTAGGGGAGTCATGTATATTATATACTGAGCCACAAGTTGTTGTCGCAGTTGTTGTTGTTGTTTTTGTTGTTCTCGTTGCCTTGTGTTCAACAAGTTCAAGCAGTTCAGAACCTTTGCTCGCGAACTTATCGCCGATGTGGCGGCACACAAACATACTATATATACATATATATATGTATGTACATATATTTATAAATATATATATATATATGTGTATATTTGTGTATGCGTGTGTATGTAAGACACTCGACAGCATTGTCAGGTTAGAGTGGCCCAAAAACACTCACACCAAAAATACACCTTCAAATCAGAAATTTGCTTGTGTGTTTAAAATAATAAATGAGCCATTAAATCGCAGCAAATCTTAAAGAAAATATATTTTAATATATTATTTCATAAATTCTATGCTACAACAGTTTAAACGATTTATATAAGACAATCAACAACAAATTATTATCAAAAATTAAACATTTAAACTAACATAAATAAAATGTCAGTTCAAAAACTCGAACTTTCATATATCAATAAAAATGTCAAAATATAAAATTGCTGGAAAGCCCGAAGCATTTTGTGGCAGTGTTGGGTGACCCTTTTTGTTGTTTTTTGTTTTGTACATTGGCAAATACAATTGAGCTGTATTTTGATTGTTTCGTAAAGTATTTATAATCAAACAATAGCAACAACGAACACAGAAACAGCAGCAGCTGCAACAACAAAAACAACAACAACAACAACAATAGCGACAATCAACAAACGAGCAGCGATGTCGCGCCTGATTATATAAAATAAATATCTTTGACTTGAACTTTTGCTGTGTTGACTGTTCCCATTTTGCCTGTACACACACACATATATATATATAAATATAAATATATGTATATGTACAAGCATACGTACATATTTAAAAAAAATAAACGAGCAAAAAGTCAAAGCAGCAAAGCGGTCGCCGCGTACAAAATTCAACAGCAGCAGCAAATATCAGCAACAACAAAAACAACAACAACAGCGGCAAGCTGTCAGGCTACATATGTATAGCACACAGATCAGCCAACAGCTACAGCAACAGCAACAACAAATGTATACACAAACGTCAAAAAAGTCAACTGCGCCGCTGCCATTTGATAAGAGGCCACAAGTGTAAATATAGACGACGACACCAAAAAACAACAACAACAGCAGCAACAACAACAACAGCAGCAGCAGCAGCGACGACGGCGACGCCAACGTCCACGACCGTTGACTGGCCGAGTCAAACGTGGACGCCTCTCTTGCACTAAACTTATCCATGTGTGTGTGTGTGTGTGTGCGTATGCCTGTGCGTGTGTGTCAAAGAGAGCGCAATAAAGAGTAAGCAATCGACGCATTTGCTCTTACGGCCTTTGACGTGCGACACGACGTATGCGC
Source organism: Drosophila melanosoma (assembly GCA_035042045.1). Taxonomy (NCBI): domain Eukaryota; kingdom Metazoa; phylum Arthropoda; class Insecta; order Diptera; family Drosophilidae; genus Drosophila; species Drosophila melanosoma. The sequence continues at coordinate 1,577,555 of JAWNLY010000183.1, read as the reverse complement.
AATACGCTTTCGTTCACACTTTGCATTCACACTCACATTCACAATCGCATTCGCATTGATTGATACTAGAAGAGAATGTGTATTTGTTGTTGCTGTTGTTGTTGTTGCCTTTGTGTCCGCTGCTGTACTTCAGCTTTTGTGCAGTTCAGAAGAGTTCATTTTAGGCATTTTTGTCGTAGCTGTTTTTATACGTATATTCTTCTTTTTTTTTGGCATGTGCACAAGTGGGTGCGGGTGCGACGACTGCGTGTGTGTGTGGTATATATATATGTGTGTATATATATATGTGCATATACGTGTTACAATGCAGTTCAAATTGCCAGCAAATTCGTAAAAGCTCCTTTTTTTTCTAAACGCAGGCAAATTGAGTTCGATTTGCTAAACTGGGTCAATTGTGGTAGGGGGAGCTTACTGCTTATAGTATTCAAAGTGACAAAAGCTTCGTGAAGAAGAAGCTTTGTTTTTTATAAAGCGAACACAAAAAGGAAGTCAAGTTGAAAACGACCCAAATTATACTTATATCAAAATATAATAAAAAATAAAGTCATACAATAAAATGTTAAACAGGAACGAAAAAATATGATATTAATGGAATATTATTTTTTGAGATATATTTACATCTTTATTAAAGAGTTGCTGCGAGGCGCAGTTGAGTGTAATTATCCAGATATTTTTTTCACTATATTATACACATTTCATAAAGATAACGATGCTGTCAATCAGCTTTCGAAAAAGTGTTGAGTCCGTGGCCATATATAGATGGGATCCACCCATTTTAAGTATAGCATACAAAAAGTAATTTTCACGCAAGTGTCAAAAGATAAACGCCGTAATTTATGCAACATAAATGGTCATAATGATGCATGCAACAACAACAGCAACAACAACAACAACAACCACTGCTTTAAATGCGACTGCATTGTTTTTGTTGAGTTTGCAACAATGCGATTAAGTGACGCGTGCAGCAGGCAATTTAACAGCTCAATATTTGCATAATAACAGCGTGTGACAACAACAACAACAAAAAGTGGCAATATAAAAAAAGTCGTTAAGATGCGCCTCCTTTGCTTTGGCCAAGACAAAAAGCAGCCAATCGATGCAATTCAATTGCAATTGCAACTTTGGGGCACAAAAGAAACCCAAACAAAGGAGCCACAAATATGTGGGTGAATTATGTCGCAAAAGGCAACCCAAGACAAGGAAAGGGTATCAGTGCTGAAGTTTGGGGGGAGGCGGTGGGGCGACTGCAGTTGGATCATAAATTGCCCTCGGCACAAACGGCGCTCCAATGACGGATTGACAAATCACCGATTCGGGGGAGTTTTGTGACAAATTTATGACAGACTTTTGTCTGCGGCCAAAAATGTGAACGAATGATCATAACGATCATCATAATGACCGTAATGACCGTAATGATCGTCATGATCGTAATGAGCATGATTGACGTTGTTTGTGCTCTTGTGGCACGTGAAGACGCGCCAATTATTTATGACTCTGTGGGCCAAAGTAATAATTTGCCAACAATTTCTCAAATGCATGTGGCAAGACAGAAGGAGGAGGAGGCATGATGAACTTGATGATCATCGGTGCTGATATGCAATCATCATAATGAACATGATAATTTGCATTTTAAATGCGCAACAATGTGGCACGTGAAGTCGTATTTTGAATAACACACTACAAAAAATAATTGCTTCAAATTTACTAATTTATTTTTTTTATATTTAGAATCGAAGTAGCAAATTTAGTAAATCCAATTTTAATTAATACACGAAATTCGTGATTTTAAGTGAAACGTTTTTTATTTAAATTTATTTATTAAGAATTAAATTTGAGTGAAATTTTTCGGGATAGTTGTTTGGTAAGATAATAAAAAATGTATGTAATTTTATAGTTTATTTTTGTAACAATATTAGCGAAATGCTGTTTGCAAATTAAATAAAATAATTTTTGATATATATAATTGAACTTATTGTATTTTTATTGTTTAAAGACATATTTTCTTAACAATGTTTACTAAGTGTATTTTCGTAAGAAAAAAAAATAGTTAACCTAAGAATAGTTGAGCGAAAAATATATAAAAAAAATCAAACAAAAATTATTTATTAATTTTTTTAAGGTTATATTTTTTGTAATAAAAATTAAAAACTAAATATAAATTATAGAAATTTCCCCGAATAAATATCTTAAGCTATTCAAAATCGAATGAAATTTTTTTTCGCTGTGCACAAAAATAAAAAGCCAAGTCCAAAGACGATGGCATCTTTTGGCCATTTGAATACCGAACGAAGACGAAGCGAAACGTGGCGCAAAGACACACAGACGGACGTACGTTTGTTGCATGTGGCATAAAGCACTCTGCACGCGGTGCTGTCTCCTGTCCATAGACACACACACAAACACACACACACACACGTCTCAGCTCGACTCTCGACGACTGTCGAGTGTTTCTTGTCTCGTGTCTACTCTCGACTCTTGAGACTCCAAAGGAGTCGCCTTATTTGGCTGTGCCCCAAAAGATCGTCTTTCTTCGTCTTCCTCCTCTTTGAGTACGTTTACATTTTGCCTGAATCGCTCAGCCATACAAATTTGTCACACGAAATTGGTGTTTGTGACAAATCGGGTAAGAGCGGGATGGGGATAGAGTGGGAGGTGGGAGGTGTGTTGGGGTGGCGGGAAAGGGGGAGGGGGGATGGTGTTGTGACAAGTGATTGAACTATTATACGCTGCATATATGGAATGCTTTGGGTATAATAAGTGTTTATGCACTCGGCTCATATGCATTTTTGTACAGTTAGCCTGGCCAAAAGAATGGGCCTCGAAATGTTTATTTAATTTGAGTTCAGCATTCGACTTCGATTGAAGTGAATGTCAAATGACTAAAAGAAAGTTATGCAACAAGCCAAATGAATCAGCTTTTTTATGCATATATCTTTATTGGCATCCATAAAAGTGGAGTGCAATTTTTATATGCATATAATTTGGTTTTTTTTTTATCTAGTTTGTGTTTAGATCTTTCGCTCTGTTTACAATCCGTTGAATTTTAGAGTTAGAGAAAATAATTATTTTATTTTTATAACATAAACATATATATATATAACTGCAAACATGTATGCATTTGTTACAAATGTTTATTGCTCTTAATCATGAACCATAAAGATATCAACTATACAACTAAAAAGTATAATTAATCTTATTTTATGTCTTTTTTTGTTTAGTTCGAGTATTTAACTATGGCTACAAAAAGAAGAAAGTCTTTTTCAGGATTTATAGCTTTTGTAGAGTGGTGATTAATTGTTATTATTACTATTATTATTAATAATGATAATTCTATATTTATATTTAAAGTGTATGCTTTTTTAGGGTATCTAAAAACAACAAAATCAGCTTAGTTATGAACTTATTACGATCCACGTTTACAGATAAAATTCAACTGATCTTCAGAGATGCAGCTCAGCATTGAAAGATTATTGGATTTGTTTATGTTTATAGATCGAGTTATTAGTTCTGCAATCAGATCAGAGACTATCTTAAAGATAAGCCAAAGTACAACTTGTCGTGTTGCACTCACTCCAACACACTGCTTGCCTCATTTTTGCATCTCTTTGGTAATTTAGTGCCACAAAGTCCACAAAACTTCCCAAGATGCCGACTAATTGAGACATCTAAAGTCTGTGGCACGGAAGGTGAGGGGGAGGTGTGGTTGAGTGAGCCTTCCTCTCCACTGCTATGGTTCGGAATAAGTAAACATTAAAACACACACACACAAGTGTAAAAAGGCGCATAAAGCGCCAGACGATGTCAGCACAAAAAACGGCTGCAGATTATTGCAAAACTGCTGCTGCTAAAAAAAAAAGTAGAAGAAAACCCTTTCAAACGCAAAACTATAGAAATCTGAAAGATTCTCCTTGCTGCTGCAACCGTTGAGCCGCATGCAGCATGCCGCATGCCGCATGCCGCTTGAAGCTTGCCGTTTGCCACACGCCCCACACTCCAGACATAAAAATCAGCAACAATTTAATAGCAATTTTACAACGTGTGCACTTCAAGAATCTCCCCTCTCTCTCTCTCCACCTCTATCTTCCTCTATTTCTCTCATATTTCAAGCCAAGATATTCCAAGCAAACATCTTCAGATTTAGCCACAGCTACCACAGCTGTTAATGAAGATTTGATGTTGGCTAATTCTTTTCTTTTAGTTACTCTAACTTGTGGATCATTTTCGCTATTACAATGAAGACTCCTCTTAAGATTAAATCTGTTTTAAATATCATTTCTTAAAAATGCAAATCTTATTTGCATAACTGTTTTTCATTATTATTTATTATCTAATTATTATTATGTTATGCCACAACAATTTAAGAGTATTTCAGTCCTGTCATTTTGGCAGCAAACTTTTCAATCGTATATTTTTTGCCTTTTTTTTGTGTTGTTATTTCAGGATTTGTGCAGGAAGTGAAGACTTCATTTAATGGCAGCTGCGACTGGCTAATCCCGAAACTCTTAAAGAAGCTGTCACATCAACTGGTCGAGGGGCAGCCGAAGGGGAGGGGGGGCAGCAACAGGTCGTTAAAGTGCGCAAGTGAAAAGTTCATTAGGCGAGTCATAAAAGAAATTAAAATAAAAGAAGACAACTAAGCAAATGTTCGACGTGTCAAATATTCAATTTGTAATTATGGCCAACGTTTCAAAATTTTTGACCAAAAAAACAACGGAAAAAAAGAAGAAGAAACCAAACAAAAACCCATCTAAATTCCGCAGCAACTGTCATACGAACATTGACCTCTCCCCCCCACCACCTTCTACACTCCTCTGGGGATGGAGGTGGAGATGGAGGTGGAGATGGAGGTGCAGGGGCGGGGCACTTAACTCACACACAAAATTGGTAGCTTGGGCTTGCGTACGTGATCGAATAATGAATTACTTTCAAATTGAATGATCAAACACGACCAAAGACGTCGAATAAACCAAACTCAGACTGCCTCCGAGATTTTTTTTGTTGTTGTTGTTGTTGTTGCTGTTATGGCTGTCTGGGTGTCATAAAGCTGGCGAGGCCAGCATAGGAAAAAAATAAAACATCTAAGAATACAAATAATAAAAAAAAAGCTGTTAGAGCCGCGTTTGATTTTTTTTTTGGTGTTAAGTTGGCGCGGAGAGCGTTATTTTATTTTTAGGGTCACGAGCAACGTGAAGGTGGCAAATAGTAAAAATAATATTCGAATAAAAAAAAACACAAATCATATAGCAGCAAATACATAATACACTTGCAACTAGTAAAGAAATAAAATATTTATTGAGGCTTAAAAAATGAAGTATTTACATCTCATCGATCCTAATGATCTTAAAACTGTTGCTAAAATCTTTATTTAAAGTAACTATTTTAATCATAGTTTTCTCATATCAATATTTATAATCTTGAGTTTCAGTAAAAGTATATAGGTATAAACAATTGATGCTGAATCTATCCTTATAAAGATTATTATTATATTAAGGCTTAATAAAAATATATTGATAGTTGATGCTAACAAATTTGTCAATAACTTTCTTTTGAATCATATCTTTAGATTGTTCTTCTGGAGGCAGATGCTGAAAGCTTAAGTGGAAATCACATCTTCAGTTATATTATAATTCTTACAATCTTGATAAAAATACATTAGTTAAAACGACAGATGATTCATCCAAATCAAAAACTATAACGATGCTTATCTTGAGGTTATTTATACAATTCCTTGAAAATATATTTAAAGATTCATTAAAAATAGTTAGGGACATTTCGTCCACGAGATACGAATTATATTTAAATAATAACTAAAAAAAAACTTGAACTGTCATAAAAAAAAAGCCGTAAACATTAGTGAAAAATTAGAAGAAAAAAAGGTAAAAATTATTGAAATCCATTCGAGTTGCTTTTAGCTCAATTAGTACGTGCGATTTCCTGACATGTGCGCCTCATAATAAACTCTTTATTTATGTTAATTTTAAAGCAAAACATTTTTTTTTGTATTTGTATTTAAAGATCTTTTGGTAGCTTCATACGACAGAAAAGAACTTGAATCTTTTGTCAGTTACTTTCTGCAATTTGTTGGGGTCGTAAAAGGCCTCACCTTTGGAGGTTCTTGTTGGCACCGCACCCTCTACTCGACTCCCCTGCCCTTCTCCACCCCCCCACCACATCGCATACACTCTTTATATACACTGAGAAATGTTAATAAGCAGTTGGCATTTTGAGCAAGCGGAACATTTTGGAGACACACATACAAAGAGAGCGATGGGAACAGGGACGGGGACAGCGACGGGACAGCGACGGGACAGCGACGCAGACTGCTCTGCTGCCTGTTCACATATTCTATGCAAGCTTCTCAGCTTCTCAGCTTCTCTACCCCACTCTGTCTCTATCGCACTCTCTTTCTTACTCGTTCTGTCTCTGTCACACTCTATCTCTCTTTTTGTTATTCAGTCATTTTCGATTTGCCAATTCTCATCAATATTTTGAGCACGTTGCGACATTTTGTCAATATCTGCGCCAATGATCAACGTATATGAAGGTAACCTCCCCCCGCAGACCAACATACGCCCCTTTGTCCAACACCCTAAGTCACCTCTCGCTGCCCACACTTTATCGTCATGTTTGAGACGCGTGAGTCGTTCAATGATTCTTTTTTAATTGAATTCTAAAAACGTTGTCAATTCTTCTTTGTTGTTGTTGGGGCGCTACGCGTTGGTATCTACATATGGAGAGGTATGTGTGTGTGCGTGTGTGTGTGTGTATATACATAAATGTAGTTTAAGGTATGAGGTATTTTGTTATAGGGTATAGGGTATTTTTAATGTATGTCTCTCTCAGCTCAAAGAGCGCAAGAGAATTCAGTCTGGTTGTTGTTGTCGTTGTACATTATCAGACTTAAAGCAAGTTGATGGACAAGACTTTATTATTGCTGTTGTTGTTGTTTTTGTTTTTGTTTTTGTTGTTGCTTTATTTTATTTTATTTTTTAGCGTGCTCTTGGACTTGACAATTACACGGCTATTTTTTATGTGCTTGTTGTTGCTGGCTACTTTTTTTTTTATTTTCAATGACGTTCGTTAAATTTGTTACAGTCATGGTTAACACACATACACACAGAGACACACACACACATGTGTAAAATATGATGAGCGCCCTGAAGCTTGTTTTTTTCTTTACACCCGCCTTGTTTAATGTTTATAATTTATTATTACTCTTTTTTTTATTATTATTTCTAACAAACGGCAGCAGTTCAAGTTCAATTGTTAATGTAAAAAGCTACTCACAAAGCTTAACGCCATTAATATTGTTTTTCCTTTTAATTTTATTTTATTTTTTTTGATTTTTTCATTATTGGCATAATGTAAAAAACCAAAGAAAAAAAACCACACATTGCTAGTGAAGAATAGCAGAACACTTGTAACTAAAAGTCACATTTTTTCAGTGAAGAGTGAACATTTAATTAATGTCAATTATTATTCAATTAGAGCGCACCTCCAAAGGTCATCGAAATTAATGAACTTTTGACTCTGCCACAAACACGGCGGCAAACTCTTTAATGTTCACAGTTAAGCACAGCGAAATTCAGTTGAAAGCAAATTTCTAAAATACAAATAGCAAATCATCAACTTCAAATTTAACGAATGATATTTGAATAGAAATGCCAATTATTAATGTTGTGGAGAGTTTCTAGTTTCTTGTGCTCATCTCACAATGAACCACCTCTCATTATCGAATGCCTCCTGTTATGCACACAATTTCATTAATTATTCAATTAATTACCTATTTCATAAGTAATCCTCTATTGAAAGTTGCATGCGGCAGCTTCCAAGTCAAGCATAAGTCAAATGAACTTCGCGAAAGCATTAATAACAAAAGTTTTGCACATATTAATTACATTTTTTTATGTTTTAGTTTATTATCTTAATTTACTATATCTTTCAATTATTTCGCAGATTTTCTTATTTTTTTCCGTGTCCAAAATCTTTCTTGACAAATTTTCATTATGTATGTTTAAATTTAAAAAGGCTGTTTTTATAAAGTCTTATATATAGATCGCTTTCTTAATGTGGTAATTTATACACTACACATTTTTCTGTATTTGGGAGTGTAATGGAACTTGGTTTATGGAGTTTTTAAATATTCCCTTTACGACCCATCACACAAAGTATGCTAGAAAATCGTTTAAAAAAAAGCTTTTGTCAACGCATTACAAAATAATGCAGAATGTAGAACCGAATTCGTAATGTGATCTGTTCGGTGCTGGGCTGCGACAGACAAAGGAAGTGATGCAACGAGGCAACGAGGCAACTAGGACACGAAAGCTTTCTAATGCTTTGCTGAGCCAGAGATCTGCTGCAGCAATTGAAAGGCTGACCTTAATGATGAATGAGTTAACGACAACGGGTTATAAAGCTAAACCTTTGACAAAAAAAACAAAAAAAAGCAAAACGCCCAGGAATGCCAAAACAAACAATAAACATAACTCAAGACGAAAAAAATAAAAATAAAAAGTGTCAACGTCAGGTGAGACGACGTCGACTCATTATTAATGTGGCTCAGTTGAGGCTGATGAATAAACGTCAACGGTAGACGCAACTTCCACTCCACTCCCAAACTCTGCGCGCGCTCTCAGCGTACAAAAGGCGCGGGCGTCGCTGCTTTTGGGTGACAATGGCGGCTGCGGCGGCGGCAGACTCAAGAGAGCAAAAAGCAATTGCAAAAAGCATTAGCAAAAAGCAATAGCAATGCAATAACTACAGTCAAAGCAGAATGTATGTATATATGTGTGTGTGTGCTTTATTTGCGTTGGCTGTGACCGCGACGCGTATAATTTACACGTTTTGCTCATTTGCGATTCTATGGGCGCGCAGCCTGAAACAAAACACAAATGAATTAAAATCACAAACACAAATACACACACACAAGGGCAGAGCGAGTGAGAGAGAGAAACACACTGAAAGCAAATCGAGTGAAATTCCAACAAGTGGCATAATTGCGCCCTGCGGCGGCTACCGTGCGGCCATCGATATTAAATACAGAGAGAGAGAGAGGGAGCAAGAGAACGAGAGGAGTCAGGGCATAAAAATCGCAAATCATAACTACAACAAACAACAAACAATAAATAAGTGCATGGCAGGCAAAGATAAAGAGCGAAAGAGCAACAAGTGTGCGTGTCTCAAGTCGTTTAACTGCCATTGCCGCCGTCGTCGTCGCTGCTGCTACTGCGGCCGAGTGCAAAGTTGAGCAGACATAATGAACGAGGACGCGTAAGGTGAAGGAGACGACAGAAGGCAACTGCGGCTGCGACTGCGCAGTCGTCATCAACAACTGCACGCAACGGCAAATAAAAAAATAAAAATAAAAAAGAATCATTGCGCTACAGATGCTCTTTTTGCTTAAGAGACGCAGCTGCATAAGAAATGCGTTGTTAAATTAGAGAACATTAGTTTTATGTTATAATTGAGCGTTGAGCGAGTGATTGACTGAAAGTTGACGACTTGGCTTCTAAAAAGTCCAGCTAATGAAATATCAAGAAGTGCTTAGAGTAAATCATTTATCACTATAAGAAAACCGTTAATATGTATCTTAAATAAACAAACAAGTAAATGGCAAAATTTAATATACCATTTATTTATTTTTACGTTTTTAATATATTTAGTGTTTTGTACTTATTTACAAATAGTAAGCCACAATTATTTGCCATTTTATATAAAATTAAGGAATTAATTGCTTATACAAAAATATCACTTTTATTTGCGGTAACAGTTTGTATTAATAGCTGTTTGATAGCCAAATAGAAACCCAAGCTCAAAGTGTATAACAAATTCGTCATAAATACATAGACTTATGATATATGTATGTTGGGGTATGTGTGTATGTTTTTTTTCTTGCCTGACTGCAGTTCTCCATTCTCAGTTCTCAGAGTCTGCTCAGCAGTTGCAGACAAGTCAACATTCCATGGCCATTTGCAGGGCATAAGTTCGCGTCAAAGGTTTCGAGTAAGGTAAGGTAAATAAATAAAACAAAACAACAACAACAAAGTACAGAGTGCCAAAGAGTGAAGCGCAACAAGCGACAAAAACAACAGCAACAATATCAACAACAACAACAACAACAATAACAGCAACGACAGACAAAGGTTATAAATGCAGCGCTGCTCATATTGATATTGTATAAGTGCTTGTTGTTGTTGTATTAGCCTTAAGAAAGCTTGTGAGGGGTGCCAGGAATGAGGGAGGAACTCTCAGTCGGGTCGCTTCTGTTTCTTCTTTCTGCACCTTCTGTGTTTCAGCCCGAATCGCAGCGCCGACTCGTTTTGCATTTTAATTTTACTTCTGCTTGTGTTTTTTTTTTCTGTTTTCTTTCTTAATCATCATCATCACGATCGTGATCATGATCATGATCGTCATCGTTGCATGCTTGTTTATTCTTTTTATACTTTATTTTTGATTATTTTAATTTTAAAGCCGCGCAACGTTGTGTTTTTTTTATCGTCTTCCTCAACTGTGCATGTGCGTGTGTGCGTGTGTATGTGCGTGTGCGTGTACGTGTGTTTGTTGCCTTATTTGAGGAGCCGGTCAAATTCAAGTGGAGTCCCAAGACGCATTCAAATTTTTGTGGCATTTTTTTCGGGGCGTCCCCCTCTCGGCGTACATAAAGAGGTGCTTTGTTTTAATGAAAATTTGCATGCTGAATGCTTAATTTTGCCAGCACTTTACTTGGGAGTGGCACCGATTTTGTTTCTTTACCCTTTTGTATTCTTTTTTTTTTTGGTATGTGTTTTCTGGTCATAAGGTTGTGAACGTTTCCGAAATAAAAATAAAGCCACAGTTGCATAAGTATTGGTGAGCTTTTCAAAGTTTAAACGTAACAGGGCTTAAAGTCAAGAAAAATTTTTATCAGTCGATTTGTAGTTAAAAAAACAAATTTTATAATTTTTTATAACTTTTATCTAAATGTAATTAAATTTTGTTCTTCCTCAAAATAACTTAATAAAATTGTAATATTTTTAAAAACTGCAAATAAAAGATAATTTGTGTTCTTGAAATTAGATTTCAAAAATATTATACAATATAAGTTTTGTTGTGGAAAGTTATAAAAATCTTTGTATTGTATCAGATACTGTAAAGCTTTGCACTGATTAATTTGCGTTTTAGGAAATAAATAAACAGATTAGTGTTAAGTTGGCAAAACTCAGCACAATTTGCCTTTTACTTTTCGTGTGGAAGTATTCTCATTCTCGTTTGGGATTTGTGTGACTGGTTCGAGATCAGAAAGAGCTACACAAAAGTCAAAGGTGAGTGCCATGACATCATCATTATGATTATAATAATCATGAGCATTCGAAGCGGCTGCAATTTGGCTGAATTCCAATTCAATTTGCATATATATAATAACTTGAACTAAGCAAATGAAATACGAATGTCAGAAGAAAATTTGTAAATATCTGTGAGAGTTCAGAAAATACATTTGTCGGTTTTCTTTTCTTGTGCAGTGGCCACAAAAAGTTAGCAAACTGACCCAACAAACAATATGAGTTGGACGGTGGAACCTCGACAAAGGAATACTAACAAAAAAAAACACAAACAAACAAATAAACAAAAAACCAAATGAGAAATAAATACAACAAAAGCAAAAACAAAGGCGTAAGGCGATAGTTGAACTTTCAACACCTAGTTTTATACCCTGTACTTTTAACCAGGGTATATTGAAGAAGATTAGTTGATGTGAAATAGCTGGTAAAAATATTTAACTAACCAAATTAAGCAACCTGATCTCTAAACAATAAAAAAATAATAATAAGAATTGGGAATACAAATAAGATTATAATAAAATCTATTCTAGGACTATTTGTATTTTTTTCAAATATTTTTTAACAATTTGGGAGTTTAGTTTTTTATTTAAATTCATCGTAGAATAATTCTCTAAAGGTTTGCAGTAATTTTTTTTAAATTATTTATACGAACAAAATCATATATCGGAAGAATATACATGAAAGAACAATTTAATATATTATATTTAATATTTTTTTGATTTTTGTCAGAAATATATATGAATAGAATCTTTAAAAATTACAATTATTTCGAGGGTATTTCCATTTCGAGATTTAAAAATTTGGACACTTGTGTCGTGTTTCAGTTTGGGGTCTCTGGGTCTGGTCTGGTGTTGGTCTAGCTCAATATGCATTGTTGTTATTGTCTATGGAGGCAGTTAAATAAATGCGATAAATGCTGCTTAGACAACGGAGACAAGCGACAACAGAAGTGAAGTCACAGAAGTAGCGATGAAGAGTGGGGCGGGAGTAGGCGTGTCTCACTTACCGGAATAACACCAGGCTGGCCATACTACTGTTGTCTCGGTATCAATTTCCTTCATTATGGTGGGCTCAACATATTGTCAAAACCACACCGCACCGATTCGATTTGTTTCTTATTGTTGTTGTTGTTGTTGGTGTCTCTCTGTCCCGCTCCTGTTGCGTATCCGGAAATAAACAAAAGAAATGCGAAAGGAAAAACATTAGAAAGAGCACGAAAATAAGTGGACTACAGTTATTAAGTTATTCGAATGCATTTTTTGCAGTCATCATTGTGGTGTTTATTTTGCTTCTTTTCTCTTTTCCTCCTAGTTTGTTTTGTTATACCCTGCCAAATTAAAGGTTGGTTAAAAGGGAGTATAATAAAGCATGCAAGAAGTGTTTATATATAATCGGTCAGCAACAAAAATAGAGTAGATTTAGTCATACCCATTTACAGATTCGCCGAACTTAGGAATTAAGATAAGCAGATCAGGTTTATTTCGAGTTATTGATCCCTTTTCTCGTTCTACGATAATCGATATAGATCGCATTGTGGTAGCACCAAATGCCACAATTGGAAAAATATATCTTTCCTATTGGGTTTGCTTATAAATTTAATCCATTTAATGTACATAATATTAACTGTATAATTTTATCAAAATCAATTTTTCTTTTTTGGCAATTTCCAACACGTTGTTTTGAATACCTAAGGATTATGGTAAACGACATGTGTTCACAGGGTAACTACTAGTCGAACTGTATTGACTAGAGCATAGTTTGTTTTTTTTCTGTTTGGTATTTTGTTTGACCAATTTTTCAATTATGCCCGCGCAACAACAGGTTGTTGGCCATTTTTATGTCGCTAATTTGTCTTTGAATTTGTGGTGTTGTTGTTGTTGTTGATATTGTTTTTGTTGTTCTTGTTGTTGTCATTTAAACTAAAATTGTTTGCGTTAATGTCTTCATGTGTTTAGTGTAGCTTTTAAATATGACTCGAGGCATGCATCTGTCTTCAACTAACCAAGCAACCAACAAGAAAAACAGCCAGTTGGGTGTTTCTTTAATTAATTAACCTGTTGTCAAATGTACAACTGTTTTTCAAATACCCTGTACAGACGCTTATTTTATGACGACGTATGCATTCACATATTTATTTAATAATTTATAAAATGTATGATATAGTATTAGGTATGAGTGATTTTTATAATACAAAATTTTAAAACAATATATATTTATTTTTTAATTTTTATTTTTTTTAAATAAAGTTTGATTAATTATACATTTTAAATTTCTTTCAGAATATGGAGAACATTATGAAGACATACGTTTCACGATTAATTCCGCATTTTAAATCTCATTTAATAAATTTTGAGTTCGTTAAACTTATTTTGCATTTATTTGTGAAGACATGAATATTTTCTACCATTTAATAAACTAATTTTAAACAGATTTTACCATAGTGATTTTTAGCCAAATATAAAATTTTTTGTTCAGTAAATTAAAATTAATATAAAAAGGTTGAACTGGTGAGGTAAACTATGTTTACCGTTTTTTTCAGTTCTCATTTCCGTAACATTTCCAATTACAGGGTAAACGGCTAGTCTAATTATCATATGTTCAAATATAAAAATTGCTTATCGGGTTTCTTGCTTTTAAATTAAATGGCATTTAATGTTGTCAAATTAATTTTAACACAAACTGAATTTTAGCATGCCAAAAAAAGGAAATACAAAAATACAACAACCAGATAACAGATAAGAAATTAGCTTGCAATCGACGATTTGTGTTTTGTGTTGAGGATTTTTTTTTTTGGATATTTAAAGATCTTCAAGCAAACAACAATCAAGTCAAAAGAGTCTTGAAAATCGATCATTAAATATAGTGGAATAAACAAGTGCGAACTCTTTTTGATGTTGAGTTAAGTTTAAGGTCGCGATTGGCTGAGAAATATTGAAACCGCTTTTTGCACTTCAAGTTTACCTTTTTAATTTTGCTTTGATTGTTTTATATTTGATTTCAATTTATATTTATTTCATTTCTTTATGTCGATTGTTTCACTTTGATTGCCGCCAACGACTTTTATTTTTGTTGATATTTTTGTTGCTGCTGCTGTTAATTTGTCATTCCAATTAACAAAAAACCGCGAAAGCAAAAATTTTTTGTATTTTTCCTTTGGCAAGTTTAATTATTTTTGTTATTATTTTCGTTGTTATTACACATAATTATTTTTTTATAAAATCACCTCTTCAAGTAATTATTTTTATTTGTTATGGATTGCATTTGCTGGATGCGTTTGATTTGTTAGTTTTCCGCTGCAGTTTGCAATTTTTTGTTTAAATGTTGTTACTGTGTTTCCGCTCCCAAAAAAAATGTATTTTTAAATAATCACATTTTTTGTTTCTTCGTTTTTGTTGATTTTTTTTTTTAATGAACAACACACGCGTTGAATTTAATTTGTTGTTGTTGCTTTGTACACAAATACATAAATATTTTTTCAATGCATAAATTTTTGGTCAAGTGAATTTATATTTTTTATTTGATAATTTGTTAAGCTGTCGCTTTGACCTTTAAAAACTGCTCGATTCCTATGAAAGAACTTTAGTTGGCATTCACTTTTCGACTGATTTGCATTTCACATTTGCACGTTTGTGCTGCTAATTGATATTGTGTATCTCAGAGATACATTTTGGGCTATGCTTTTGCTTAAAATGGAAATTCAACAGTTTTAAATTTTTAGCTTATTTATTGCTCGTTACGTGAATTTTGACATTTGACAGCAGATTTCTATGCTCTTCGTCTTCTTCTGCTTTTGTTATGACGCCCAACACGTGCAGATTTGTTGCACAAACACATACACAGGTAAATATGTATAACTGTAACTGTTAGCTGGAATGGAATCGCTTAATCCTTAATCTCTTTTGAGCTGCGCGTTTGACGTACGCTAAATTTGCACGTTGCACGCTTGTTATTTTATCTTTGTTAGGAATTTGTGGCTGGGTTTATCTGCACTGGAAATGTTGTGTTTTTTTTTTGTTGTTTTAGAGCGCCCGCGCTTTTGCATACAAGTTACCGAAAAAAAAGGTTGCGATCAAGCGATTTGAGCTTCCTCAGTTTTTCTATTTTTTATGCTTGTTGTTGCTGTTGCCATTTAACGCGAGCGCAATTCGCACGACTCGCAACGCAAACGGGCACGTACTGAGAATGAAAGCCGAAGCGGCTCCACTTTGGAGCCGCGGCTCAACACGTGTGCACACCAACACCAACAAACACATGCAAACAGCAGCAAGAAAGAGAGTGAGCGAACAACAAGAGAGCGGCTAAACAAAGAGCAGGCGCAGGCAAAGAGTGCGCATTGAGCTTTATCAGTTGGCTCGAGCGCTCTCTTACTTTAGCGCACGCTCTCTTGCTCTTGCTCTCTGTTTGTCACACGCTCTTTCGGTTGGATTAGACGTGCAGTGCGCAGCTGAAAAGGGTTCAATGAAGGTCAGCTGGTTCAGAGTTCAAACGCAGCCACACACACAAAAATAAAAGAGCAACTCGCAGCAATGCATGCGTGAGTGTGTGTGTGTGTGTGTGCGTAACTTGCTGTGACTGTTTCGCTTTTGTCCATTTGATACTTTAGCCTCGTCTGTCAATTGTTGTTGTTTGTTGCACTTTTCCTATTGCCCAGTTGTTGTTCGGAAAAAAAAAACACAAAACAGCTGCATATTAATTGCACAGCGTTCTAATGAAAAAACCTGTCCTGGCTAACAAAAATATATCCATATATATCTGTATTTATATATATATTTATATAGGAGTAATTCAATACAAGTCGATATCATTTGATATCGGAAAGACCTAAACAACCTTTACAATGAAGGAAAGCCAAACAACAAAATTAAAATGAAATTAAATAAAACATATAAAACGCACGTCAAAAGCCGCAGCAAAAATAAATACATATATGCATTCACATATGTGTGTGTATGTTTATAAGTATCTTGGCCCATAGGCCAGCCGCTAAGATATACAGCCAAGAGATACAGCTACAGATACAGATACAGATACAGATACTGTGATACAGATACAGATTCAGATACAAATGCGCCGCACACTTAACCCAAACGAGACCAAAAGCGAACCGACGACCAAAACGACGACCGAGCGACCTGAAATATTTTTAGAACTGCGACGGCTGCGTCGGCAGCGACTGCAAAGTCGGCCGCAACTGCGACGCGTCGCAATGGCATGCATATATTGTAGGATATAACCCCAACACACCCCTCTCTCTATCCATCCACGCTTTGACCACCCCACCACCGCCCAGTCTTCCCCCCTCTTAAAGTCCCAGGGGTTGCGCCTTTTGCTGGGGCAACACTTTGACAGGGAGCAGAAAGAGAGAGAGAGAGAGCAAGAAAAGAAAGAGAACGAAAGATAGAGAGAGAGGGCAAGAGAGAGAGAGAGAGCGGGACAGCAACGAGTGAGGTCAGAAGGTCTGTGATCTTTTTCAGGCGAACTGCAAGCAAGCAAGCAAAAAGCAAAAGGCGCAACAAATGCGACTAAAAGGCAAATAAAAGCGACACATGCCACATGCCGCAAAAAAAAACAACAAAAAAAAAAACACACCAAACAAAACAAATTCTTATAAGAAGTGCGCTTTCGGTTGATGTTCCCAAAGGCAATTTCTTCTGTCTTGTTAAAATTGATAGAAAATAAATGCTTTTGATAAACGAATTTTGCAAATCTGCTTAATAATTTGATAAAAAGAAGACGAAATGTTTAAAAATATTTCTAAATTTAAATTTTATTTAATTAAACCAAAATGAGAACTGTTATAATCAAATATTAGTTGCTGTTTTGTAAATTGACACACTTTCAAACATTTAATAAGATTTTTTTTATCGTTTCTTTAACAATTTACAAAATGAATTTTACGCAGAATTCTTTTATTATTTCTAGATCTAACTTGCGTAACTAACCTATTAATATGATCAATTAACCATAGTACAAATACGCACGATTATTTATTTTTTAATTACTTTGAATATTGGAACAACGTGTCAAAAACATATTTTTACCCTTAAAGAAACCATTATAATTTTGTCAAGATTTTTGTAACGCTTTGTAGTATGCCATGATTCTCTGATTCAAATGCAAATCTAACTTAATACAAATTGTTTAAAATATCCGTTTCTTCGCTAAAGGCGAGTTGAAGCCAGATCGGATCAGACCACTATATCATATAACTGCCAGTAGAACAATTAGTGAGTGTATAAAAAACTGTTTTGCTTGCCCAGATATCCAAATAAAACACAAAATCTTCATTCTTTGCCTAAAAGTTTGTGTCCCGCAGATTGAAACTATTTTGCAAGTGTATTTGGAATTCGGCATGTCTAAATTAGCATTTCTTACGTGTTTTTTATATATTTCAGATTTTTAATGTTTTGGATCAACATATTTAAACACCGAAAGAGTACATATATATATATGTGAGTGTATATATAAGTGTGTGTGTGTAAGTGTATGTGTGTGTTTATATAAGTGTGTGTGTGTAAGTTTATGTGTGTGTGTATGTGTGTGTGTACTTTGCTGGCCAGGCAGAGCCAAAAAGTCAAATGACAAGACGCAAAAAGAAACCAACAGCAGAGGGTAAATATGTTGCCTTAGGTGCATATACGAATATATGTATGTATATATATGTATATATATGTATATATATATATATATATGAGCGACATACACGCAGCACATCAATGAATCAAAAATACAAGCTATACAAGAAGAAGATGGAGACAGCAGGCAGAGTAAAGAGCAAGGTGAGAGGGCGAAGCATCTTATTTGTTTTTTTTTTTTCTTATTTGACGTTGACAACTCGGCCGAACAGCACCCAAAAGGTGACTGTGTGTGTGTGTGTGTGTGTGTGTGGGACGAACTTCAGTGTTGCAAAAATAAGAAAAATGAATATCAGTGAGTAGAAGAAGAAAACAAATACATCAACACAAGCAGGCAGCAGCAGGCAGGCAAAAAGCGTGTTGCGGCTTTATAATTTATTTTTGCTGCAGTTCACAATTGACTCGTTGGCCTACACACCTCAAAACGTGGCAACAAGCGTCGCGCAGCAACCACAATATTTTCATGTCAGACTTTTGGGCAATCATTTAAAAAAAGAAGCCAGCCAACCAATAATGATCAAGAACTAAAGAATTGTCAGTTAAATAACTCTTAATTAGCCCTTTAAATCTGTTATTTTTGATTGATTTGCATTTCATCATTTAAAAAGATAACTTTTAGCCATGTAAATGTTTTCATCTGCTGCTCTTAGATTATTTTATTTATTTATTTTTACTGGCAAGTTGAACTAACTAATTGCTTAGCTTAAGCCAATTTCTCCAACTTTCACACGTTATTTTTTTAAAACTTTTTTTTGCGCTTGCATCAAGAGATGATCCCGCAAGGAATGCCTCAAGTTTTAACTACTGTCTCTTTATTTGCGAGTACAACTTGAAATGTTGACCTGCATTTTTGTGGCAGAGACGCACGCAGGTGTCGTCGCGTAGAGTTGGGTACAGTTGCCACACCACGACCTGACCCCTTGGCAAAGTCTCTAAGCCACTCGGAGACTCCTCGATCTTTGTCGCACAGTCTGTGCCTTGTTACTTATTTTTTTTGGTTGGTTTTTTTCTGCTCATGTCCCAAAGACAGGCTTGGAGCATAACTGGTGCAAAAGTCTCAACACGCGCGCGCTGCCCACACGCCTGACTTGTGTGATCGAGCCTGGGGTACCCAAATCCCCCCCCCCCATCCTCTTTCCCCTTCCCCCTTGTCAATGCTTGCCTCCTGATCTTCAGTCTACGGTGGCGTGGCCGTGTCTGTGACAGAGTTGAGTTGTAGTTAGTTTGCAACGCAGGCCAAGGAAAAAAAGCACATAAAAAAGACAGCAGAAAAAACTAAAACTTTCGCAACGAGCTCTTCTTACACACACACACACACATATACAGCAAGAAATATCCTAGACTGTGGTTTGAGGCCAGAGTGTGCCGACTACACTGAAGAAACGCTTATCCTATCAAATATGCTCTAATTAAAAATGTTAAGTATTTCAGAATAGAACAAAAATAATCTTCCTATTCAGAATAAAAGTGTGTATTTTGTGTTTGTTCTTAAAAATATGAATAAATTTAAATAAGCCGGAAATTAAAAGAAAATAGATTATTAAATAAAAGATATTCTATACGGATCAATCTTTCATAAAAGATTTTAAGAAACAGTCGTTAATAAGTTAATCAATTTATAAGAATATTTGTTATAAATTAATAATTTATGAAGTATGCAATAATGATATGTGATAATTATAATTAAATACATGTATTTTTGAATAAAAATACGTATTTGATATACAAGAATATTTAACTAATCATATCAAAGAAATTGAAAATTGATAAAGATTTTATATAAGTATATTTTTTAATCATAGATAAATATTGCTATAAGTTGTCTTAAAATGCAGAACTTTTTTTGATAATAAGCCTAATGTATATCTATATATATATCTATGTATATCTCTCTTATTTTCCGCTTGTAATCCTTTTGGTTTCTAAAATTAATCAGGTTTGGTTCAGTGTATCCTAATATGTATATATGAAGTACAACGAGTACAAGTTGTATATTCAGATCGGTTCACAGTGTGTTCAGTTTTGTAGCTTTCAGTTTTCGGTTCAACTAAATTGAAGTGAACTCGACGCTGTCATTTTGGGTGCTATATGTGTGTGGTGTGAGTGTGTGTGTGTGTGTGAGGGCAAACGGGCGTTCGTTTGAGGTCTGGCATCGGTCGCCTCGATGTCGATCGGTTGTCGTTCTGTCTGTCCGTTCGTCTGTCTGTCGCCTGGCATTAGCATTTTTCAGTGTTGTTTTATTTTTAGATGCGCGCAAAAAAACACACACACACACAGAAACAGAATTGCAAGTGTGTGTGTGGATGTCTGCGCCAACGCTTCGATGCTTGGAGGTGACTGACTGACGAACTGACTGACTGACAAACTGACTGACTGACAGCACTGTTTTTTTGGTTTTGACAAACATCTTTGACAGCGCCCAGCGACAGTTTGCACCACATTCACATTCGCATTCACAACCACTCACATTCCTATTCACATACACTCATTTATAATATTCACTTTGGCATTTGGCTCTTTCAATAAAAAACTCGCATGATCCTTTCTAGCTGCATGTTAAAAGTTAAGTTAAATTAAGTTTCTGAGCAAGAATATTCAATTTTTATAGATTTATTTTTATTTCAGATATTTCTAAAGTTATTTGTGGTAGTTTCTAGGTAAGGCTGTTCTCTGTGTTATTATATGTCATTTATTTATAGAAAGCATATTAATTTCAAAATGTTTTTGTTCTGCAAGCCCAGCTTTATTCTGGTCGATCAAATTTCATTCCCATTTAATTTGTACTTTATATATTGATTAAAAACTGCAGATTGAATACAGTTTAAACTAAACCGTTCAAGTTAAACACTTTTATATATAAAGAAAATTACTTCTAGCAGATTTCACATTAGTTCATTTGAACTTTCAGCTGAACTTTAATTAGAGTTTATATCTTTAGATTAGAATTTTATATATCCGATTAAAAAATGCTTTTAGAAGATTGCTTAATAATTAATATTAGATGATCTGATGTTCAAGCGTCAACTCAAATTCCAATTTGATTTTGACGTACTAAAGCTGATTGCAATTATTATATATAGTCGATTTACATGTATCTTGATCTGCATCAACTTAACTGATCGCAGCTGTTGTTGTTGTTTGGCTGTTTGTTGTTTGTATCAAAGTTCAGTTTTGAAAATTTGCAAAAGCACACATTTAATTAAAGTTCAGCATCACCTCGGAGCAGCTCAACCCACTCTCGAGACAATATCACGACATTTGCAATCATTAAGCAGAGTGAACCGAACCAAGCTGAACCTCAGCCTAGAGTCAGTTTGAGTCAAGTTGAAGTGAACTCTCTACAAAGTATTTCTATTATTTTTGTTGTTGTTGTTTTTTTTTTTTGTGTGGGCGCCAGTTTAAACTGGCAACTGGTAAAGTGGCAACTGGAACTGAAACTGAACAATCATTATTCCAACAAAACAACTGAACAACTGCGACGACTATAGCGAAATAGTTTTCGTGTTTGAGAAATCACCGACAAAGTGGGATGCTTTATGGATTTATGATTTCAGTCGGCGGCACAATTCAAACGAAACCAAAACAAATTAACAAAATTACACTAAGAAAAATATTATAATATGTATTAGAAAATGTGACTAAATTTTAAAAATTTGAACTCTTATACCTAATTATATAGATTGGGTTTTTCTGTCATTTGAAATTGCAATACTTATTGAAGATTTAGTTGTTATATTCTCTAACTTTTTTTTCTTCCATTTTTTACTTTTTTAATTTAATATCTACCTTTAATTTTCTGCTCTTAGTTTTAAAAGCAGTGCACATTAAATAAATAAAATTATACCAAAGTATTTATGAAACTATAAACATTTTTTCAAGTGTATTGGCAAAAATGAAGAGCTGCGGTCGGCGTCAATGCTTAACCCCCAACCGAAGCGAGCAGACCTCAGTCAATAACAACAACAACAACGGTTCACACAACCGAACGATCTTTGATCTGTAGTTCGACTAAAAACGACAAAAAAGAGAGCAAAAGAAACGAACGAAAAAAAAACTGTCAACGGATCAAATTTCTAAGAGCATGACAAATGCAAGATCAACGCAACAACATAAATAAATAAATAATACAGCGAGTGTATCTCTTAATCGATGGTGATAGGGGGGAGGACAAAATTGTAACTGTGATTTGCCGCTTGTTGCGGTTCGTAAAAAAAATGCTGACAGAATATTTGTGTGTATGTGAATGTGTGAGTAAAAGAGTGGACAACAACAGTGCCCAAAGTGCGAGTACATAAAGCATCATCGACAGATTTGTGGATGAATTGGTTGAGGAGGGGGATAGGCAGGGCAGGGGAATAGGAGTAAAGGATCACTGTTTCGCTCAGTTCATGTGACAAAAATGTCGCATTCAGCGGAACAGCGAAACAAAAATAAAATGTAAAACAGAAAAAAAAGATCGCGATATTCATCTCGGCGATCTTCACAATCTGCCATCAGGCACAACGAGACAATTCCACGCCCGCGCCAACCCCTCTCAGAATTCTTCCAACAGCCCATGCCAAGCTGCCCCCTCTCCTTTTGGGTGAAACGGGTTTGTGTTTTTTTTTGTATGTATATCGTTCGTTTGTCTTCGTCAAATATTTACTTTGGAGACCCGCTAATGACATAAAGCGGGAAAATTGGTAAAAAATTGCGAGGCACGCTGCTCTTCTTCCCCGCTGCTAAGGGACCACTGTGCAAGGCGCACTCGGTGCAGGAAGTTGTTGTTATTGTTATTATTATTAGCATTTATTTTGATTACCCTCTGCAGGTGGGCATTAGCATTTTGTTAAGCTTTTGCAAAGGAGCTGAATGAATTTTATTTAACTTTAATTTTATTATTGTTTTATTTTGATTTTTATTACCAAGGATATTTCATGGCTATTTATTATTTTTATATAATCGTATTTAAACTCTTTATTGATTACTAAAATTCAGGACAAAACTATTAGTCATATACACTATGAAAATAAATTAGAGAGGGTATTCCTTTAGTTGACAATACGTACATAATTTTTTCCTTTTTATTGAGAAGAACTGCATTCTGTTTGTGGACTTATCAAATGACAGAAACGAGGATCTGTGAGGTAAGCACTTATATTTATACATACATATACATATGCAAAGTATATTTGATATAATGACATATGATATCCACATAAGGAGACAATTAAATGCTGAGTATTGCGTCAAAATTCGTTGAAACTGCTTGTTTTGAGCTGCACAAAAAAATTCCATTGACAAAGCAGCGCTAAGCCAAACAAATCGGAAGTTTATTGGAGGATCAGTTCTGGATGTTTTACCCATAGGTCAAAATTATGGAAGACCAAAAAATTTCGCACCACTTGGAGGTGTTGATTTTAAATATCGGATTTCATGCTAATGATTTTTACAATGCTGACCTACCAAAAAAATAAGCAAAACAAAAACATAAACAATCCGATTTGATGCGCTAAATAGCCAAGAAATACAAAAAAGAAATAAGATATAAAAAATAAAATACTTGTCAAACCTGTCATCGTAAATGAACAAATATTTAATATTTGGACTTCATTTGGACAATGGACGAATCAACGAATACATTGACAATAATATGTTGCACGACAGATGCACAGAGAGAAAAAACGCATTTGAGTTGGTTTTTTAATTATCAGTTATGATATTGGAATTCAATTCGAATATTATCGGCATTGATCTGGAAACCAAATCATGATTACAAAAAGTTAGAGACAACTCAATAGTCTGTAAGCGACTAACAAATTGTGTTTATTATTCAATTTGAATACAATTTTGAAGTTTACCAATAATATATCAGGCTTTGTTATGTATCAAATGGAACACTTTATTTTTGCAATTGTATCTTTTAACGCTATCGTAAAACGATATTTATCGATATCGGATTGCTTTTTCTATTCAGTTTTGATAAAATTATGTCTATTGGAAATGTTAGATAATGATGTACATATGATTTTTGGCTCAGTGCGTTTGCTGCACTCGGAGAAGTGTTGATCTGAAGCCAAGTTGTGTGAAGGCCATTCAATATTCTGAAACTCGTTGACCTGAACTCGTTAATCCACTTTCGGTTGACATTAGATGCTTTTGGGCGTCGTGCAAGATCACACGTCAGCTAAAGTTCAACAGATTCAGCTATTAGCCAGTATGCTAATCTCAAATTTGAAAGGCCCATTCACGCCACGAATCGATAAGCAGAAAATCACAGAAAGGCCCCAAAAAGCCCCATTTGGGTTAAAAATTATAATTTCACAACTTATTCCACGTCCAGTTCAGATCGCTGAAAATATTTTTATTTACATAGCAGTGTTTGTTTTCATTAAAAACTCTGAATTTATGCATCTTGTAATATTATGTAAATTTGTTGCCTAAAACAATCTAAATGTGTCAAAAAATATGCCTATTAATGATATTCAGTCAAATACATAACACTCTGTAGCAGGTTTACAAAACGGGGTATATACATTGCGAACAGCAATACAATATATAGCATCCATACAAATAATTAATTTATTCTTAAAATTTACATATATATCTATCTAATGGGTATTTAATAGTCTATCAGATGAATAAATTTGTTCTAAGACTGTTTTGGGCTTATAGCCGAAACGTGTTAAGATTTGCATAATATTCAAGTCAATTTTAAATATTTCTAATATATTTATATATTTTGTCTGAACTAAATGTTATCGCACTTATGAATGGACTTCTGAAGGTCTCTAGTGCGAATATCTGTTGTGTTTGTATAACGCCTTAAATTCTTTAAAAAAAAAATACGCTAATAATAATGGCAAGAATTATAATGGGCATCATCACTTAAGCATAGAGAAAAGATTTCAATTTAAATGCAAATCTGAATAGTTTTACATTTGAAAAGTTTTGCCAATAAATTAAGCTGGCCAAAAAGTCAAAACCAGATGCGCACTAAAAGTCCAGAAAACTGATTCATTTGGTCAACGAACAAAGTTAAAACTAAAGTCAAAATTAGTTGCAAATGCAAAAAAAAAGAAAAACCAAACAAAATGCATGCAAACAACAACAACAGCAGAAAACGTAACCAGCAACAGCAACAATAAAAAAACAAGAAGTGAGTGAGAAGAGAAGTGCGCTTATCAGCAGCCAAAACAATCGCAAGCGCCGGATATGAGCGCCACTTAAAAAAACTGTAAAAACAACGCGACGACAGCAACAAGTGTGTATAAGTGTCTGTGAAAAAGCGAGAGAAAAAGCAAGAGCGAGAGAGAGAGAGAGCTCGCTTTGGTGCTGCTTTCTGATAGCAGTAACAAAAGCTGCCGTGTCAGGTAGCCGATGTCGGCGTCGCGGTCGTCGCCGTTTTTACACAGGCCAATTAATGAACGCGACAAAATGGCAAATAATAATGTGAAGGGTATGTAAAAGGCATAAATGCAAACACGTAGCAAATAAACACACACACGAAGAGTTTACAAAAGAGAGCGAGCGAGCCGACTGCCTTTGCGGGGGAGAGAGTCATTTTTTTCTATGCCGTGCTACTTTGCTGTAATAGAGTCAGCGGCGTTGGCAACCACAATAATAATTACGCAGACTAATTGCAAACATGCGTTGAGCAAAAGCTTTGTCACCGATGCCAACGCAGACGTCGACGTCGTTCAATCACTAGGAAAGAGCGATAGAGAGAGAAAGAGAGAGCGTTGCTGGTTGCAAGTGTTTTTACAATTTACTGTTGCTGACAATTGCTGAATCATTTGTTTATTGCCAAATCAAAAGTATGTTTGTATTAATTACCGTTTTAAGCAGCCGTCGTAGTCGTCTCTGTCGCCGCTGCTGTAGCCGTCACTGTCGCCTTTGTCGTTGCCGTTAGTTTTATTTAGTTGCTGCGCTGCCGGCTGTCAAACACTTCAATGAAATTTTTTATGTGGAGCAATTGATAAAGCTGCACACACACAAATCTATCCACACACACACACACACTCACTACTTGTACATAAAAATTAAGTACAATAATTCACTGGCACTTGTTGCTGTTAATATTGCTGCTGCTGGTTTTTGTATAAGTTATCAATGATCGCCGCGTTTTGATTAATTGTTTAAATTACGTTTATTATTATTGTTTGTTTGTTTTTGTTTTTTGTTGCGTTTCGTTTTTTTCTTTGCGCCGCCGCAGACAACTTTGTGTGAAAACGCTGCGCTCCCCAAACCGTTGACGACCCGCACTCGAGAGCGTTGCAAATAAAACTGACCGTTCGGTTCGTTTGGCTGCTCTCGATCGTGTTGGCTCTCAGCTCTATTTGGGGGCCGTGTCGTTTTTGGCTCGTGCATGTTCCATGCACTTCGTGGAACATTCGTATGTGTGTGCATGAGTGTGTTTGTGTGAGCACGAGTATTTTATATGAATGAATTTTTATGGAGATTTGAGAAGAGAGGCATTTAAAGAGATTGTATAAAGAGTAATTTGTGATTTAAATGCAGCAGGTTGCTTGCTTTGTGTAACAATCAACTGGTATCATATTTATTAACTATATTATTATTATGTTAAGAGATTCATATATGATATGTTTTCAATTAAAAGCATTTGAGCTTATTAAATAAAGTACGCGAAATTGTTTTTTCGATCAGCCTGCGCACTGTGACATGATACCGTTGAAACCTTTCCTTGCATGAATGCGTATATGTGTGTCCGACGAGAAACAAACTATGTTGTATGCCGAGACAATGATACCCTGTTTTCGATTTTTACTATACATATTGCTGTTTGTGGTCTAAAAATTGTTCAATATCAGACAACCCCACTTTATGAAACTTTACAGATCGGGACCAAAAACTAAGAAAATTAAAATCAAGTGATCGCATACAGAAGAACCAGCGTAGAGTATGTGAGTCACTTGCAATATTACTGCTATTTTCGCACACAGAATAATACTTTGCCTACTCGGATGCATTGTCATAAAGGGATGAATATCTTTTCTATTACAAAATATGTCGCAAAGAAGACAAGTAAAGAATTTTTCTTCTGTTCGCTGCTCGACTCGCTAGTGTTGTCTGATTTAAGACCAGGAAGAATAAGAACACGAGTATATTGAGAAGCGCAAAATATTGTTCAGAAATTATTCTTACAAATAATATTAAGCGTGCCATATAAGTAAAATTGTTCTACTTTACATAGGTGTCGATATAATTTCTTGTTCAGCTTCTTAATATTTCCAACTTATTTCTAAATTCCCCACTTTTTCTATTCGAATTCTGCGTCGACCTCTACGTGTGCTTCTGATGCAGTTGTTGCTAATAGAAACTGTCAAGCAAAGCACGAGTACACGAAGCATCATCAATGCTGAAAGTGTGCTGCGATTTCTTAGCTCTTAGCTTTGTTTACTTGTTGTTGTTGCTTCTCTTTTCAACGATTGCACTCCGCATGCAAATACAAACGGAGCTAAGTTGAAGAAAAGGCGTCAATGACGGCTGCCGCTGCCGCTGCCCCTGCTGTAAGTCAGCGACGACCTTAGACTAAACACATTAAAAGGAAGCAGCAAAGAGAGCACCAAAGAGTGAGTGAGAGAAAGAGAGATGGCAACGCATATAAATTAACTGCTTTGAGCTAAGTAATGGAGCAACAACAACAACAACAACAATGATGACGAGGTAACAATGAAGGTTGCGCAAAAAGGCACAAAGTAAAATGGCAAATAATGCCACTGCAAAAGGCTGCTGTTGCTGTCGACGTCGCTGCCGCCGTCGCTATTGCTGCTGCTTCTGCTTAATCTCTGCCTACGATCGGTCAAGTACAAATGGCTGCAAATGCAACAACAACAACAACGGCAGCAACAACAACAACTATTGCTGGCGAGGTCAAACAGCAATCAATAAAGGTCAGCGACTACTGCCACGGCACGCCTGAGTGCCTTTTGCCAATGCCAAAATGCAGTCAGTCAGTCAACCCACGCCCCACCTGTCTCAGCAGCATATTGCCCCCTGCTGCTGCTCCCCCTTTTGCAACAACACTTTTTCCCCTGACAGTGCCCATTCATGCGGCCCACGATGAAGATGCTTTATGTTGCAAATTGAAAGCTGGACGTCCAATAATCGAGCCGACTGCCGTCCACCGGCCAAAAGCTGCAACAGCAGCAATCCAAAAAGACAAGAGAAACAGCAAACGGTGCAACGGCAACGGCAGCGGCGACGGCAGCCAGACAAATGTAGACAGTCGCGACTGCGCAGCAGCCTAGTCGCGATTCAACTTAACCCTATAATGGGTCACTGTGCTATGAAACAACTGCTATCTCATCCCAACAGTTAATTAGTTTTTGCCGTTAAAACTCGAGTAATTCATTAAACTATGAAAGAAAACATATTTTTAATACATTTTATAAACTAATTTTATTGGTTTGATTTTTCCTTTTTTATTTTAAAAATAGCTTTAAGAAAAATATTTAATGAATTTAAGAATATTTTTTAAAAACATAAAGCTTAATAACTAAGAAATTTTATATTTTCCATTATCCATTTAATTCCATAATTTTTTAATAAAGTTCTTTATTTAATTTATAAATAAATCTTATGCTTTAAGATTTTAAGTATCTAAATATCGATAAGAATAATGCTTTTAATATCAATAGATTAAATTGATTGCATTGAATATACAAGTTTATTTATGATAAAATGATAAATACAATTATTATTTATTTCCAATTTTTTTTTTAAAGAAGACAAACTAATATTAATTTATTTACAAAATTATTCAACTTGGATAATTTGATTTAAAGTCACAGTATATTAAAAACAACTTGCTGAATCCATTTTAAAATTTAAAAATTAACTAGATTTAAAAAGAACCCTGATTAAAAATTTAACAATTTTTGATGTAAAAACAAACGTGAACATAAATTTTGGCACAAAAGTCACTGGGGGGTTAAGAAGTTAAATGGCGGATGTCGATGTCTGTGGCATTAGGCGTATGTTGCAAGCCTTATCCACGCTGCGCCTGCCTGCTGCCTGCCTGCTAGTACAGCCCCCTTTGTGCCGCCCCCTCAGCTGCTGTTTTGTTGCAAAGTAGAAGAAGTAGCCAAGTAGTCAAGTAGCTGCCTGGGCTTTGACTTGTTGTTGTTGCTTATCCATTCCCCCACACCCACCGACGTCGTCATCGTAGTTTGTATCTTTAGCTCTTTGGCATCCACAAGATATTTTTAATGGGACTCGCTTCCTTTGGTTGCTTCTTCGACTTGGTTTTTCTTTTTCGCTTTTTTTTCGTCAGATTTTTGTGAATGAAGTTGTTTTTAGACGCAGCACCATTATCGCACTGACATGTCTGGGGAATGGGATGGGATTGGGATTGGGTTTGGACTTGGAATTGGAGTTGGAATTGGTCTTGTGGCCTCCACCTGCAACAACTTGTTGCTGTGTCACCTGTTGATGGATTTCGCTGTTTGATTAACATGAAACGCATTGATGCATTGACAACAGCAAGCAACTTCAGCTACTCAAGATTTGCATTTAAGTGACTTTATCGAGAGCCTAACAAGCTACAGCAAACTGCACTCAGGAAAAATAATATTCCCTAGTATTTAGAAAGACGCTTTAAACAAAAGAAATCCGATATCTGTATTTTATAAATATCATATTAAATTATTTATATTTTTTAGAAATATATTCAGTTTTCATATTTACTAAATGTGTTTAAAAAGCTACACCAAATCTACACTCAGAAAAAATATACATTTTTGTATTCAACAAATGAAGTTTACAAAATAGATTTTTAATATGCATTAAGGAATTTATTTAATTTATGTGAAAAGTAAAAAACATTTTCTTAGCATTTAGCAAGCGAAATAGAATTTTCAATTTTAAAAGTAAATTTCAAATTCAATTTAATTTGTTAACCGTTAATATATAATATTTATATATACTTTTCTTACATATTATAATATTAATTTTTTTGGAAAGATATATCTAATTAGCAGCACTTCTTTTAATTATCCCGGGAATGTTGTTAATAAATTCAAGTTATTTTTCGATGAATTTTACTTCTTATAACAACTTTCCATACTGGAACTTATAAAGATTTTTAAAAAAGAAAAAATCTTTGTTGTTTTGGTATTCTGACGAATATAGGTCAATCTGCATTTGTCGATTTTCCAAAAGGCAGGTCATCTAATTTTCTCCGAGTACTCAGGTAAATCCTGCTTCTGCTGCAGCTGTCAGTAAAGCTGTCCATAAACCCAAATGACATCATTAGAAATCGCTAAGCGCATAACCAATATATTTGCTTACCTGCTGTAAATCAGTATAAAACCCACTTCGTCTGGCATTTGGATAGATACTCCCTCAACAACTGTCAAGCTGCTAAGATGTCAAACTTGAGATCAGTTTCCATGCTGCTGTGCCTCGCCAGCATTCTACTTTGTGGCTGCTGGGCACGCCCCCGTATCTCTGAAGACCCCGCGGCGAATGAGGTCACCTCCCGGGAAGCCATTGTCGATGACGACTATGGCAATAATGATGCAATGCAGCAATTTGCACCTGTCGTCGGAGGCGCCTTCTACAAACAGAGACGTGCCTATTATGCTGCTCCTCCTCCAGCTCCTCCTGCTGCTCAGCTGTGGCGCAACTCATTTCTGCAACGCTTCTACAACATGTATACAGATCTGGCAATGACAACCGGCGGCGGCAACTATCTCAGCAACGAGGTGATGCCGCTGTCCACATACGAGATCATCGAACCGGAAGCAATTTATTAAAACTTCAGATTTTAGTTTAATTTTAAAAACTTTACAAATGTGACATAGTTTTAAGTTAACATTTTTTTTTCATATATTTTAAATATACATTAAAATAAATAAATACAAATTTAATTATTGAATATTGAACTTTATTTTTGTTTCTCTAAAATATGTTTTGCTTAATTTATAAAACTTCTAACGGGCTAAAAAAAAGTTTCTATATATTCTTTATATAACTAGTTGATTTTTAAAAGTTTTCTTTTATGTGGCATTGAAGATAATTCCGAAAGTGTTATTTTTGAATATCTTAAAATAATTAATTTCTGTAAACTTCAATAATATTCATTAGTTAAATTATCATAAATCGTTTATAATTATTTATTTCTTTATTTAACGCAAGCGCAAAGAAAGCGAGTGGGTTAAAAGATAATTAAATCTAAGATATACTTTTCATAAATGGTTAGGCTTTTAGCTATTGGCCAAAATTAATGTAATTTACAAGCTTTTATAAAAATATTCGTATTCAAGCCAATTAAATCTGTGCTTTAGTCACGCATTGAATAATAAATGAATATATAGAAATGTTTAAAAAGCCGCAGCCACAATTCACACTCGAAACACGCACAATATAATTGATTCGGTTTTAATCAAAGGGCGAGATGGCCTTTTCTGTGCACCATCACCACCTACCGCATTATGTTGCAACAACAATCAACACTCAAATCAACAACAATCTGTACAAACTACAACAACATAATCACAAACAAAAGCAAGAACAGAAGCTGTAAAAGAAGCCACAGCAACATGTGCGTGTGTGTCGGTGTGTGTGTGCGTGTGTGTTGTTACATTTGGTTGTGTGAGTGTGTACACATCCCCAAGGAATTTTCAATGCGGCAGGACAAATCCTAAAGCAACCAGCAGCAAGCAGCAAGCAGCAGCAATAAGCAACCAGCAGCAATAAGCAAGCAGCAGCAACAAGAATCAACCAGCAACAAGCAACCAGCAACAAGCAGCAACCAGCAACAAGTGTTCCAAATCAAAACGGAAGCCAGGAGGCAGGAGTCGGGAGGAGTTCGGCCTGATTCCACATATGTACATGGGTTTTTGGTACGACATGGCAAAAGCATTTGGAAAATGTAATTTACAACGCGCAACAACAACAACAACAAGAGCAACAACAACAGCAGCAGCAGCAGCAGTAGCATAGGCAGCAACAGTAGAGGCAACAACAAGAACTGTTCAACTGTGCAACAGTTTCAGCTCACCTGCCACCGATCTCACACTGTCAGTTTTGTGCAAAAAGCCATCAAGTGTTTGCCCGGGAGCCGAGAGTTCTCCAATGATGTTTCTGCGTTGATTTTAATTTTAACCTTTTTGTTGCTGATGCTGCGACTGTTGTTGCTGTTGCTGCTTCTGCTGCTGCTGTTGCTTCTGTGCAAAAGTTTTTCCTTTTTTTTTTTTTTAATTTGCTGCTCCGCTTCATAGAGCATTTTTCATTAAATTCCTGAATTAAGGCATTCTTGCGACCCGTACAAACGATGCAACTTGTTGTTGCTGCCGCTGCCGCTGCTGCTGCTGCTGCTGCTGTTGTTGTTCATGTTCTGAAATAAGAGCAACATTGCTGGCAATGTCCAGAACGACGACATGGTGACGACGACCGAGAAGACGACGCCGCCAAAGTCTAGAGAGCCACCAAACAACAACAATAATAACAACTACAACTAACAAAAACAACAACAGCAACAACTACCGGTTAGCTGGCAATCGCTGCTGTTGGGTTCCGTCTTGACCACCTCAAGTGTCCCGCAGCTGCTGGAATTTCATATTTCTTGCTGCTGCTGCTGCTGCTGCTGCTGCTGCTGCTGCTGCTGCAGCCGCAACTTTGTCGCTTGCTTGCCCTTTTGTGGCGACTCGCGACTCGGCCAGTCAAATCTTTGAACCTGCACCCAAGTCACAAAAACAAAAACAAAACAAATCAAAAATAATTATCGCCGTGTCAGTTTTTCGATTAACAGCAATATTTGATTTGGCCTGCAATGAATCAAAATTTAGTTGTCATATTGAGATTTGAAAATGCCGGATTGAGCACGAAACTGTTTTTGATAATAAGTTGAATAATTAATTATATACACTCGAACAAAAAATCTATTAACTCATTTTGCAATGTCAAAAATCCTTATCAAAATTAAGTTTAGCTTTTCAATTTTAAATTAAAGGTTATTAAATATTGGCGCTCAATTTTAATTTATTGTTTTCTTATTATTATTATTTTTATTTTTAAAAATAAAAAAACTTTAATGTTGACTAATTTTTTAAACATTTTAAACATTTAGCCCATTAAAATTGTTATTTATATCTTTGTGAAAGCTAAATCTTTTTTTAAATTTTCTTAAGTATGATAGATTCACAGATTTACGTTAAATTCAACATTTTTTTGTATTATTTTTCGTAGGTAATTTCAGTTATAAGTGTTACTCTTTTTTCTATGATGAACCTAAATTTGTTGACATTTTGCCAATGTTAAAATTATTGCATTTCGAGCACTGGGCTAATTTTAATTAGTACAAAATAATTGAAATACAATATGTATATAAATATATTTATATATTATTATTATTAATGTTAATATCTATATATACTTAAACCAAGATTACAATCGCATTAGGGGTAGGCTAATACTAAAACTTGATATGACTTTCGGTTTATGGCTCAGTTTTGCTTAGTTTCGTGAAACTAACTAATTTCTATAGGCCGCTGAGACCAACGTTGCACCGTTCAGGGGCAACTTTCCTCACTGGCGATACGCAATCAGCTGAAGCTGAAAAATTCCAGCGCCGGTGCCCACATGAATTCAGAGCATTTTCTAACTTCCTTTTACCAATAGAACGCGAAAGCCGCAGTGCAACCACAGCGCACATAAAGTGGTTGTGCATGGAGCAGGTGGGGATGGGTGGGGCGGACGGCGTTGAATGGCGCTGGAGGAGCTGGAATCGAACCGGTGGCGACCCAAAGCAATGCGCACCAAAATGGGCGCAAGATCAGCAGCCAAGTCAAGAGGCAAGCCTCATGCAACGGGGCGGTGGCTGCGACTCCAACCTCGACTGCGGTTGCATAGTTGACCAGATCAGAGCGAAAGAGCGAGAGAGAGTACAGTGTTGGCCAGGCCAACACACTATGGACAGAATACACAGTTTAGCTGGCAAACAACCGCAACCGTTAAGCGAAGTTAACAGATTGATTTCTGATTCCTTTACAGGGCATAAAACCTTAGCTGAAACCTGTAACCAGAATTAATAGGATTGAAGATTAAATAAAATTAAATTTCTTTTAATATAATTGTAATTTAGTTTAGTTAAATTGACTAAAAAACAACTATCAGCATTGAACAACTATATCTTGTAGCTTTCTTTAAAACAATCGATAGATTTTATAAAATATATTTATATTTAATAGCAAAAATTTATAAATTATAGCACAATTTAAATATACGTAATTTGATTTCGGTTTACAAGAATGTGTGTTATCTTTGTTGAACCACAGATAATCTTTTCTTATTTGGTCTTGAATATATATTAAATGAAAAAATCAAATAAAAACTATATTTCAAAAATCTGTGGTTTGGTTTAGACTTGAAAACTGAATTAGGTTTTTAACTAAATATAGTTAAGGTTCCGAATTCAGGCAGTTATAATTTCGCGACCGATCAGAAACATTTGCTACAAGTAAATAAATTCTATAAAATTCAAATATTAAATGATTTTAATTATTTTTGTGGAAAACTATAAAAGCTGGAACAAGTTGAGCAAACATTGCTTGCTTAGCATTTATTTTTTGTCTGCAAAAGCTTAGATTTGTTGCATTGTGCAACGGCAAGCAGTCGGGCAGTCCGGCAGCGAGGCAGCCAGGCAGACAGGGAGACAGGGAGCCAGGCAGCAAACTCGTAGATACAGATATGCGACGTCGTGTTTGAAAAAGTCGACGGCGCAGTCGCAGATACACTTTAGGGGCCATGACATGACTCGCATACGAATTATTATAAACGATCTGGCGCAAAAACTAACAAGCGATGTGCCTGCTGCTGCTGCTGCTGCTGCTCTCCCCCCCTCTCTCTGCGCTGGCTTCCTTTCTCTGTGGCATGCCTCCCTGTGGAAGCACCCCGCTGCCAGCCCCACCCCAGTGGTGGCCAGGCAAACTAGCCATCTAAAAGTTATGGTGGCCAATTGCAAAGTTAATGGAGTTTGGCTACTCCAGCAGCGATGAAGTGCAACGGATGCGGCTACCGGACACTGGACAGCGTTGCAGCTCAACTGAACTGAACTCAACTGAACTGGACCTGGACCTGGACTTGGACTTGGAGTTGGACGTGGAGTTGGAGTTGGAGTTGCCGCTTGCTGCTTGCCGTTTGCCGCTTTGCCAAGATTGAACTTAATTTTGCACAAATGCAATTTATAGAAAATTGTTGCCACTTGTTTTTACGTTGATGGCACTTGAGACTGGTGCAACGACGGCAACAGTCAGGCCAGGAATTACCAGATAATAAATGCAGGTAGCGCTCGCTGGAGAGTAGCGCCTACCATCCTCTGCCTGCAGCGTATCCATTATTTAAATTTTTGCAAAAAAAAAAAAAAAAAAATTAACAATTAAAATGTCTAATGGGTAAATGCGTCGCGGTGCGCTGCATCATAAAATATCAGCGAGGGTCGCCAGCGAAAGCGAATAGGCGGCTTCTTGGAAACATCTTTGCAACTGCAACTGTTGCCTGATGAGGCAGCAAATGACTCCTTGCCATCATCAGTTAGCAGTTCAGCCAGCTACTGATGATGCCCGTAATTATTACACATACACAGATATTGTTGACGGGCTGCTGCTGCTGCGGCTGCTGCATATTGCTGGCATTGAGTGGATATTGCTGAGTGCCGGGATTTGCATTATTCGTGCAGGAAGTGGAAATTGCCAATGGATTAGCGTATTTAATTCGCGTAAGCTGCGCGACACACACACACACAAACAAGCAATACTTTTCCAAAAATCCCCGATAGTAAAATGGTCAAAAATAATGACAATCTGTTACCAAATATTTTGGGTACGCAAAAGTAGGTAAAACGTAAAAATTAGTTTTTAATTGAAATTGTATAAAAATTATGATAATATGAGTTGAATATTTGTATTTTGACCTGGTCCTGATTTTGATAATAATAAAATAATGCATATTGAAAATTTATTCATTTACAGAGCTCAAAAAATTGTTTATCGAAAAAATGAAATAAGCTTCATCTCAGTATGGTATATTTTCTAATATATATAAATATCAGATTACAAATATGTTAATAGTGCTTGTTTATACAACTTCAATAGACAATTTAATCGATTTTAAATAGCTTCAATAAAAATTATTCCTTCTACAGCAAATGCATTTTTGTCGGTTCTATCACGTAAAACTTATATACTCCATTCCCGTTAAGAACCGGGTATACAAAAATAAAGTGTAGCCAAGCAGCTTAGCAGGAACTCCCGAAATGAATTAAGAAAAGTGTTCAGCTACCTGATTCCTGGGCTGTTCGGGCTATAAAAGTCGCGATCCGCAAATGAGTAAGTCGCAGTCGAATTTTTGAGGCCTAGGCAAAGCAATCGCATATATTGTAAAATGCTGGTTGTACGGTATCTAATTGCATTGGTATTCTCGATCTTCATGGTAGCCACCTCGCTGCGTATCGAGGAGCGCTATAGACGCAATGGGAACTACAAGATCTCAACACCCGATCGTTTGGCACTCCAAATGGATCGGCGTCAAGTTAAAGCGGCACAGCTGGAGAGGCGGCATTTGGCTATATGAGAAATCGATCATGGTCAAATTATATAAAACATACTCAGAACTCAACTATAAGTTAAAGCAATCTAAACTCAAGCCGGAAATAACTAGAAGCTTCTGGAACCAAAAAGGACTCTGTTAAATTTAAACTCTTAGAGCTCTTTTAGAAATCCTCCAACCAGACTAAGATAATTCTTTAAAAGCAACTGTGACACAAACTGAAAGACATTTATAGAAATTTAAGTTGTGCATTTAAATATTTTAAATATAGTATAACTTTATTAATAGTTTCATAATTTACATAGATAATTTTATAAGTGTGTTTGTTCTATTCATGTGTCCGTTTCTGTTTCATTTCTTATATATTATATAGCTGAAACATTAAATTTACAAAAGGAAATTGGATTCTTATTTCTTTCATCCATATTTTAGTATATAAGTAAATATTTTTTATATTATTTTACCACACCATATGCAAGCATACGTTTTTTTTTAAATAAATACAAAAACCATGTGCGAAAAAACATAAATTTAATTTATGTGCAAGTTTATTATTTAATACATATATTTTTTTTTAATATTTTTTTTTTAAACTACAATGAAGCATTTTTCGTGTATCATATAACAATGTTAATAGACATTTATATACCTTGGAGTCTTAACTTTAGTTAATCCGCATTAAGGATTGGCAATTTGGAATTAGGCTAGTTTTAAATTTTTTTTTTGTGTTTGAAATGTTAATTTATCAAAGGGCTGTCATTTTTTCTTGTTGTTTTTTCTTTTTTTTTTTGGTTGTTTGTGCTATGGTTTCAGATCGAAGCTGAAGAGATTTACTTCCTGAAGCAGGAGATGGGATTGAAGTAGCACTGTCGATATCTCACTTGACGCTTGCTCTCTGGCAGGCGGTACAACTCGTTCATGTTGCCATAGGAGGGAGTGCGCAGATAGCCGCTGTAGCTGAAAAACAAAAAAATTCACAAAATTCCCATTTTGCCAACAGAACTATATATATCTATATGGAAAACTTACGTGGGTCTGTACTGGGCGAACAGCATCTGCAAGCGATCCATTGGAATGTTGGGATAAATGGCCTGAGAAGGCGACTCATAGCCCGAATAGGCACCACGCACATCCTCAGCATCCGGAGTCTCAAGTCCATCCGTATCCTGTTATTGAATATCAAGTTAAGTGGTTAAGTCGTGCTTCACTTGGTCATTTTAGTTATACTTACAGCATTTGCCTCGCCTGCCGAGGGTCGTGCCTCGTTCAGGGCAAAGAACATGGTCAAAAGCAGACCATAGCACAGCAGAATTTGCATAAACTTCATCATGTTGTTTTGTGGTTGAGCTGGTACTAAAATTATAAAAAAAAAAACAAGAGCTTATCAAATACAAATAAAATAAATGTTAATATCATTTGTTATCATTTTGAATAATTTTTTTTAAGTTATTGGCTATTGAAAACCATTTGAAAATTACAAGCAATCTGTTTATATAAGGATTAAATTACACTACAAAATATTTTTGCATTATTAAAATTTTAAGATCATATAAAATATAACGAAGTAATTTTAATTTATTACCTTTTACTCACATTCACAATTTTAGCTGCAACACTATCAAATTCGGTTGGTAAAATAATCTTAAATATGTTTTAGTTAAAGGACAAACGTGCTTATTGCAATTGCTGATTTAGAGCAGCAACAAGGATAAAAGCTCAAAGCAAAAGGAGCTCAAGGAAACTGAACACTTGTTGCCACAAACGTGACTCGCATGCCTTGGTGAGCTCCTGAAGCAGGGGAGAAGGGAGTGGCAGAAGGCAAGGAGGGTTGCTAGGCAAGATTCCATTTCCGCAATTAAAACCGGATATGAACTTGAACATAAGTATGGACACAATAGGGGCACCAAAGTGCAAACTGTGACCTGCAACCTGCAAACTGCCAGTTTGCAACAGCAACAAGAAAATAACAGATGTCAAAATGGACAACGTGCCAAAGCTGTTTTCAAAGTTTAATTGAATTTGCAGTGACTTGATTCAAGAAACCAATCGAAAAAGACCTTGAAATGTTTTCAGTTGTTTTTCAAAAACGATTTTGTCTTTGTGTTCGATTATGCATTGTGCAATTTTAGTGCTGAGCAAACTTTCACACAGCTGTTTTTTATGATAAAGTGCAACTAAATAGAGCAATTAAAAAGTTAATGGTTAATGGTATTGTATACATGTATGGAGTATTTAAGGGATTTAATTTATCTATAAAAAGCATATATGGATGCTTCGCATGGGATAATCAAGTAAATATTTAAACTTATTAAGTCTGAAAATATATCCTAAAATTCCAATATATATTTTGGTTAATCAAATTGTACAATGTTCCTCGTGTGTTATTTTTTTTTGATCCGCTGCCATGGCATATTGAAGGAGAACAATCAACCAACTGCAACTGAGAGCACAGCTGCGGAGCCAAGCCGATTGGCCACAAGCATAGAGGCCATAAATTTTAAGATTCAATGGAAAACAGGCGATTTGCAGTGCGAAGAGATCACACTGAAAGAAATCGTATTAAAATAAATGAAATCGAAAGAAAATTGTAGTAACTACCACACGAGATAATTGTTCATTTTGATGGCGAAAATAATGCTGTTTCCTGAGCAGCAACGAAGTCTTGCGATGAGTTTCCATTATCCACTGACACATCAGATCAATTATATAGCCATCTAGGACAATAAGGGCATAAAGCACAAAGCCGATAATCTGCATATCAAGCGATCGAATTCGGGTAATATAGTAACCCAGAGCAGCAGCCGATATGATTATAGAAAATCGGTATGAAAATATAATTAAACCGTAGGATAATTTGATGCGATGCATGAGCTCTGCCAGCTGCCAGTGTTGCCAGCTCAAATGATGCAGTTCCAGCGTGGCCCCAGCTGATTTTCCTTCGATCAGCTGTTCAACGCGTCCGTTGAGGTGCGTGAACAATCGACAAATGCGCCAAATGATCAGAAAATACAAATGAACTGTCACATTTTGGCCATCTATGGTCAGGACGTAGAGTATCACAAGCATTCGCTGCAGCGAGGGATGCAACAGCGATGTGGCCATATTTGTATAAGCCAACATGAAAAACACCATTAGGATGGCAGTCGTCACCCACATAATGCAATTCTTGACGTAGTAAATGCCATCCAAATGCAAATGACGCAAATCATGCCGTTGCCAACGATACCGATAGATGTGTCCCATTCGGCGCAACTCCTCGGTAATCTGGTAGGTGGCACGTTCTTTGGGAATACGCTGAAGGACACGCAGCAGGCAAAATAAATTATTTATAATCTCCTGCACGATAAGATAAGTCTCTGCACTCTCTTCCATAATGCTGAATGCCGAAATGCATAGGTCCACTGTGATGAGCAGGATAACACATAAATTGGCCAAAGTGGCAATCAATTGAGTCCATTTCGTATTTGTATATCGCTTGAGGACATAATCGTAACGATAGCTCGTAACACCGATAAATATCGAAAAGTATGCGAAGAGCTCGTATAGAAAACGTTGAAGTTTACGGGTTGGGAACATTTCCAATACTGTTAACACTTCCATTATGGCCACAACTATTTAAAGGGCCAAGTTGGCCCAGTAAATCAATAAATCTAATTAGGTAATTAATCAATTGCTCACTATACATGGATTGATGTGGGTTGTTGATAGCATATATTAGATGTTATTGATACTTATAAATTATTAGCTTTCATTTGTAAAATTTGTTAAAAGATAGATAGAAAACCAAATTACCACATAAGCTAATTAGAAACCAAAAAATCGATTCGGGCTAAAATGAAATACTCCCTTACATTTAAAGCTTAAAATGTTATCCATAATGCTTTCTGCTTAATAATTAACTAATTAAAATTATGTAAATCAAAAGCAGCAGCAACCAAACTAAACAGTAAAATTAACTATGCAAGAGAAAAGACATTTATCTCAATGCATAACGCTGGCAATTAACTTTAGTTGGAACTTCAAAGGACATGATCAGACAGGATTAAAGCATGACGTCACTAATTACACACACCACAGGAGACAAAACGGAAACGAAACGAAACGAAACATAAATCAAAAGCAAAGGTGCACAATTCTAATCAGAACTCGACTCGCTTATATAAGCATTGAATTAATGCAAAAATTAAGCACATTTCTGCATGTGTGGCTAACAATTTGCAGGCACTGTTTAAATCGCTCTCTCATCGCCTAATTACAGCACATCGTAATGCATAACTTATCAGCAGCATGCAACATGCACAAGAAGAAGAATAAGAAAATCGAGTGGGTATTCGAAAGAATAATGACACACTTAAGCTGTGAGTCCATCAAAAAATACGAAAACAAAACGCAATGAAGCAAGCATTATATGTTAATGACATTCTTGCCACAGCTTTAACGTGCCACACATTCGAGCAGTCATCTTGCTCCTGTTGCACCTCATAAAATGTTGTGATACGCCTGCAGTAATATCCTGTGGCAGCTGCGCAATATTATCTCTGGCGGTGTTTTTTATGGCTTTGCATTTTTTAGAATGTGAAAATGATATGCAAAAATCTACTGATGACACCTACTCAAATTTGAGACAGAAAACAAATGATAATGCATCAGCTGAGATCTACAATTTTAGAAAATTCAACAACAAATATTTAAGAATTCGTTGCATCTCATAAATTATATTGTTAATAGCTTTTCTGATACTGAAAATATTTATTTAAGTAAATATCTAAAAATTTATAAATGATCGTTAAATATCAAATAAATATTTTTTGTAGCATATTCTTAAGCGCAATCATTTCATTTAAATAATAATATTTTATAATCTATAATAGTGGAAAGCTATATTTTTACGGCACATATTCATTATAAACTTTTCAACATTATTAATGGGTTAAGGGTACTAAATATTAAACATATGCTAAAATATTTGCATACTAATTTTTGCTGTGAAAAATTAACACTTGACAACTC
Source organism: Drosophila melanosoma (assembly GCA_035042045.1). NCBI lineage: Eukaryota > Metazoa > Arthropoda > Insecta > Diptera > Drosophilidae > Drosophila > Drosophila melanosoma. The sequence continues at coordinate 1,536,043 of JAWNLY010000183.1, read as the reverse complement.
ATATTTTAACTGATTATAACTATTGCTGGTGTTATTCTACATATTTATTACTGGATGTACCCTTAAGCCTACCATAAAAGTGCAACAACAAACATGGGGATATGAGTGCTTTGGGGGGGTGGATGAAATGTCGTACATCAGTCAGTTAATACCTGAGGCACTGATAATTATAATGCCATATCATAAATGGTGTTTTCCCCATTTGGGATAGCGGCAGCAAGTAACAACAGACACTCATAAAATATTTGATAGAGAGCAAAAAATTGAAGCAACTAGTTTAACAGTTGGTTGCGGCGCAGTCTGTCAGTTGTACAGTTGCTTTGCCGGCTGCTTTGGGTTCCGCCGGGCCTGCAATAAATTAAACTAATAAGAGAAGGAAAGTGGTGAAGGGGGGGGGGGGGGTGGAGGAGGAGGGGATGGCGCTGATTGTGCTGGGGGCGTTGGCAAACAGTGTACGGTAGTCAACTGAGAAACCAAATGGAATAATAGGCGTGGGGGTAAGCAGCGAGGGAGGGGAGTCAACATAATCAGGACATTTTTATTGTGGCCGATAAATATTGCAGCAACGTTAATTGGAAACTTAATATCGGCAAGAGCAACTAAAGAGTAGAACAGAGATGGATAACCATCCAGCGATATGGAGAAATTGCAATTTTACGTGCTGCATTTTCTTCTGCGCATAAAAACAGATTACACAAGGATTACGCGTAGCTCCTGGCAACTGCTATACCACAAATTCGATAAGCAGCTCAGTTGGTTTTCCTTTCCTTTTCTTTTTTTTCACTTTTTAACGTTATTTAACATTTTTGCATCGCTTTAAATATATAAATTCATTCTGGTGCTTTTGGGGGTTCTTTATGATTTATTTGCGTCCGTCATACGATACGATATTTGATGGCCAAGGGAAATAATGAGACGGAGCCGCGCCTTGTGTCAGAAGCACTTGTCACATGTTTTCATCTTCTTCTTTGTTTGCGGCAACAAGAAATTGTTTTTAGTAATTTTACTGTTGCAAGTTAATTTATTTTACTGCCAACTGTTGCCTGCTTTTTGGGGCGAAATTCTATTTGATACTTTTAGATCTGATGTGCTATTGAATTTCTGCTAGTGATGTTTACGCATTTGGACCCAAATACATTGATAACATTGATAACAAATGCGGCATCAAATGCAAAAAGTGGAAAACAAATGTAGCAATCTAAATTTTAGGGTTTAAGCAAAATTTTGTTAGCTTTTGACTTGAATTTTAAAAAGTTTTTGTTGTCTGCTCTACGAATTACAATTCAAAAACAAAATTTCATTTTGTGAATTTTAAAATTGTTAGCTGTCCTTTATTCTAGCCAATTCGAATTTTAAAGTCTCATTTAAAATTCATTTAAAGTACTTCGAATTTTTGCTAGTAAACTAACCTAACGTAATTGTACTTTATTAAAACACACTTATATCATATTCATTGACTTAAGCCTTCTAAAAGCTATCCAAGCTTTAAATTAAATGAATTGTGTTTTTTTTTTAAGTTCAGTAATTGTTTGGCAATTTTTCAATCCAATCAATTTTGGCAGCCATCTCTTGGGAATGTCTAAATTTAGCTGTCCTGTAGAAATTGTTGGGGGAATGTAATAAATATTAAATGCAATTTGATTGCGGGTTGGTTCTTACAAACAATTTTGTAAGAAGTTGTTATAGAAACTATGCAGAATTTGTTTAAATCCAAACAAATGATGTGAAATATATTCTTGTAAATCAAAAACATTTTCCAGAAATTTTCATGCCCAACCAAGCAACAGGCACCTGAAATTGGTTTTCTAATGTGCAGTGATTTACGTTTGGGACCTTTCAGTAACCCCATAGGTAATATTATTTTATGATTTCTTGTTTCTCATGAATTTAAATTTAGCCAAAAGTAAAAAGGTCCACAGACGGTTGATTAATTAACCACATTTATCAACAAGTTTTAACTCCGAAGAAAAGAGAATTTTCCACGTTGATGAATGTCTGAATATCAATGTATTTAACAGAGCTTTTCTCAGAAATATAATGGTCTGTGTATCACTATTTAATTATTAACGGGGTAAGTACTTTGGTTGATAAAATAAAGTAACTCAAAGTCCTTCAATTAAAATTAGAGCAATTTAAAGGATAATCAAGCAGGATTATTGTTTGATACAAATTCAGCAATTGTTTTTAATGCTGAAAATATTGTATTATATTAAACTACTTTTTCTATGTTTTTTTTTCGATTTTCCTACAAATTATATAATTGAGAAATATTAAATATTTTGTATTTTTAAAAACACCAAATATTGTTTAAATTAAAGGATTTGAAATTAAATTCTGTGCGTAATTTATTACTCTCATCAGGATAAAATAAATTTGTTATTTTCAAAAAAGGTAAACTCTAATTAGAATAGTTAAATATGAGTAACTATTAGTTTCCTTAAGATTTCGCCTATTAATTTGCAGAGGGTTAAATTAATTTCTTACACGAAAAATAAATAGAACACTTTGCTAAAATACTTTCGGTTCCACATATGTTTATATCACATTCAATTTTATGTGCGAGAAAGTCAAATAAATGTCACTTAACATAATTCACGCTTAACCAATAAATACATCAATTAGAGCCCAAGCCAGCTAAGAGTTAATATAAACCAAAATACAATATAAACGAACACTCACCGCTTTGTATGGAAGGATACAAGGATAATTGCTGACTAAGCAAATAGCGACGGCTAAACAATGTTGGCAACAATTTGAGCGCGAAAACTGATAACTGCTTTTATTATTATTTTTTTTTATTTATTTGCGCGAAATTGTCTAATTTATAGAGCTGAGGATCCAGTGAGATTGGCGATTTTTATTTGTTTGCCTGTCAGCCTATTTGTGGGTCGATGTGAACACCAAGAAGTGAAATTGTTAACTCGATGTTGGCTATGCACAACGCTCGGCTTTATATACAAAATAGCAGCGGCAGCATACGAATCGACGACAGCAGCGACGACAGCAGCGATGCCGGCAGCAGGAAGCAGGAACGGTGTTGGGCTAACAAGCGCTTGTTTTGTGTGATGGTGTATCGGTGAGTGTGTGTATGTATGTGTGTGTGTGTGTGTGTGTGTGTGTGTGTGTGTGTGTGTGAGTATGTAAGGGGGAAACACGTTAACTTGGCTTAGGCGTGTGACTACATGTTGATGCCATACTTTACTGCAACAATTGCTGTTGTTGCTTTTGTTATTTCCAACATTGCGTATGAGCAACGTGCGGCTTAAGAGTCTGATTATTCACCATACACACTCACATACAAGCACCGCATGATAGCCTGTGTGGTGAAAACTAAGTTCACCTGTTGATATGGAAAAACTTGTTGCATACTTGATGGCGCTTCAAATCAGTGACGTCATGCGAGTGGCTGTATGATTTATGGCAGCAGCCTATTAATAAAAAAAATATGATTTTATTATTATTATTTTGACATCGAAACTGGCAGCTCCTGTTCGAATATCAATTAACACCTGAACTCGTCGCTCTTAAATTCACATCAATTTGTAATGCAATACTATTAATTTTACATATTGGCCAATAAAACTTGACTTGGCTCTAAGCCGGTTGCAGCCAACGCAACAGGCAATTAAACTTTGCCATAAAGCGAATTACGTGCGCTGCACACGCAAAACGATCAGCTTGTGCGGTGGGGAGGGGAAAGGAGACTCACTCAACTAATAATTATATGCACTTTGAACTTTACTCAAAGCCAGAAACTAGTTGAGTTTGTGTTGCAGAGCGCATGTCATTTGCATTAAATATTTGCAGCTTGGCCAAAAGGTAAGCGTTGGCAATTTATATTAAGTTTTATATTTTTACCTATGAGGACCTTGTTACTTGCATAAAATATTTATATTATGTAAATTAGCTTTAAATGTTTGCCAAATTCAGAGCAGTGTTAACTAGATATCAAATCTTAATTAATAATTTGCAACAAACAGAACTTGGCCGAGGGGTAAAATGTGGCAAGTGGTACTTTAAGCTGTTTAGGGATCTCATAAGTTCTAGAAATACCTATAAGGTATATGAATATAAAATACATATATTATTTGTATGTTAATATAAAATGAAGTTTTTAAATTTAAAAGCAGTATTAACCTTCAGATCATATCGTAATTAAAAATATTTTGAATTGGCTCAGCTTAATTAAAGTTATGGCATGTGGTAATTTAAATCCGATTCTATAAATATTATCAATTTTATTTTTGGTTATTATTTATATCTTATAGACAGTCTATGTGCTGTTATATTTGATATGCCTGATAAAAGTATTTTTAAATTGTGTATGTAAATTGTAAGCATATTAATAAAGTGCACCATATTATATATAATTAAGTGAATAAACACACGCAAAGTGCTACTACCGGGTCCAATCTCGACTAAGTACAACAAAGAGTATTATGTGTTTGCACCCAGAATTGGAGGCACTGATAAGAAACCGATACGACACGAAAATGTTGTACGCAACAAATAAAGCAGATTGAATGAAGGCTATTTTTTTTTTATGGCTATGCCAATCAATATTAGGCAGTCTGAATTAACATACCACATTTATGGATTATACAAATGATATATATACATATGCATATATCAATTTATTAATTTATTGATTGAGGAATAAGCTAAGCAAGTTGATTTCTATTTTATTTATTACGCAGTGCACAGCTGCATCGATATACAGAGAAATAAGTTTGTTGGTGTTTTTTTTTTTTTTTTTTTAGACACAAATACAATTACAGAAAATGTCAGTTTACAATTCATGTTTACAGATGATTTCAGTTAATCACGCGAACAACTTTCATAGCAGCCAAGGAAACGGGCAAAAATATGATGGTTTTTTTTAGTGTTAAAAAGCTGGAGCCGAGCCTGGAGCTACATAAATTGGTGGACTTGGTTGGTTTATTTAATTATTTTTTTTTTTTTTATTTGGCCTGGATTGCTTGGCTGGTTTAGAAGCAGCTAACGGCATTGAAATAGCAGCGCCAATACATGCGACCACCTCCATTGGCAACGTGATGGATGCGCCTGGCACCAGGACCAGCTCCAGCTATGGATCCTGCCGCTGCTGACGCTGAGCCGCCATGAGTTGATTGTGCCGCGTCGTTGCCAGCTGCAGCGCCGGCTCTTCTCTGAAAGCTCTTTGCCATTAACTGAAATTTTCTTACACATTTCTACATTGCTAATTGCTATCTTTAATTGTATATTTTGGTTTCAATATCCAACTTACTGTTTCGCCAGTTGCGCGATTTATTTGATTTAAATCTTTGAAATCATAATCCATCATCACGCCAGGATCATCATCGCTATACATGTGAAAGTTTTGGCTATTCATCGTTTTGTGCTTGTTACCTTTACAAAATATGTATTCAAATTTATCATAGATTTTATAACAATCTCTACCATCTATCAATCAATACCTTCTTCCATCGGTTGCAGCTGCTCGATACCATTTTTGATCTGGCTGGGTCTAAGTTGCAAGAGATTCTTATTGGCATAGAAGTCACCGATGCGATGTCCTTCACGTTCGTTCTCCAGCGCGTGATGCAGTGCAACCATTAGACGATCCAGCAACAGAGCAGCCCTTTTTGGCACCACCATCTATACAATGGGTATTGCAATTGAGAGTCATGTTTTTGATTAGGAATTTGTCTTTGACCCATTTTAATAATTTATGTAAAATTAAAAAAGGTACGATTCCACTTTTAAGAAACTAATAATTTGTATAAATTTTAAGTTTCCAGCTACTCATTTTTTTTAATTTAAATTATGCCTCTCAAAGAAACAAAATTTACATCTGCAAAAATATTTTGATTCGAATATATTTAAAAATACTTTAAGCACCTGGCATTTTCTGTTATGTAAGCAAATTCAAACTGTTTAAAAAATAGTTTGCAACACTTAATCCTGGCGTATACGCAATTTTGGCAACATGGCGTGTTTGCGTTTAGCAGACGCCCATTTTTTTCTACTTTTTTTTGGACTTGACTTATTTTTAAATGACGTGACGTCAACTGCGAGAGTGAGATAGAAAGATAGACAGATGTGAGATGGGTGGCGTGGGTGGTCCGAATCACCTTGCGATGTCAAAGCAAGAAATTCACCTGCAGGGCAAGCAATCAAATGTAAAAGATACAATTACAAAAAAAAAATACTTGTGTAATGCGAGAAGTATTTCTGGGGTTTGCCCAAAAGCCCACGCATTGAATTTTTTTTCATTTATTTTGTTTTTAGTTGAAGAATAGGGGGGAGAAGTGTGTACTGAGTCTAAGTTACTTTCAAGCTTAATTCTGTTAAGTATTTAAGTTGTATAATGAAGCAAATGAACTAATCGTTAATAAAAATACTTATTTATTTGAATACCTTTTTTCTGAAGAAACGACCTCTAAATGGGAATAGCATATTTAATTGTCAAAATTCGAAAAATCTATGAGAATTTACTTTAATTTTAATAAAGTAATCGCCACTATTAAAATACAATTTTTTGTGTAAAATATGTATATGAAATCTAAAGAAAATTATGTTTTCAAATTCAGTATTATTCCAGAGGCCATAAAAACATTGCATTAGAAAACTGCTAAAAATTTAATTAAAATTTCTGATTTAGTCAAGATTTCTTGATGTGGCAAAAAGCGATGATGGGAATTATTGGCAAATGAGATTTGATCAAATAGTTCAGCTTAGAGCTTAGCTTAATTGAAGGCAGTGTGAACGAATCGGTACAACACTAAGATTCATCACTCACCGGATACTCATCGTAGCCCCTGTCATCCGCATCGCTGGGCGCACTGAATATCTCCTCGGGCTGGCGTTTCTCGATGGCGACCATATCCCTGTTTCTCTGGATGCCGGCATCAGTGCCCATCAATTGCCTACACATGTGTAGTTCAAAATTCTGCAGCAGGACAAGCAGCACAATCAGCAGGCCGGGCAAATAGTTTGCACGACACCTGCTGCTTCTGTTGTTGCTCCTGCCGCACCTTCTGTCCAGCTGCAGGCGGCGATGACGTCGCTGCTTTTGGCTGTCCAAGCTACGAAGCTGCTGCTGCAGCATTTTACAGTTAATGAGTGGAAAGTGGACGCCAGCAGCAAACTAGACTGATTACAATCACTGGCAGTGTGTCCCTTATTTTGGTGATGGTATTTGCAGTTGGATGCACTTTTCCGCTGGCTGTGCACACTTTGAAATTTCAACTGAAGCGTTTGCTTTATGGGCATCTCGCTTTTATAGACGACTTTTCGCAGTGGCTGCCATTATTTATTATTTTCTTCTTTTCGTTTCTTTTCCTCCATTTTTTACAATAATGAAACATTACAAACGCTTGTTAATCGCTCTACTTGGAAAGTCCTGTTGAGATGGCGGGGAGGTGGGAAGGGCAACAGTGAAATGCTCTTTTCAGGCGAGTGATTTACGCTCGCTGTTTTTGCTGTTGTTGTTGTAATTATTGAACATAAAAATGCCATGTTTGGCCTGCAGCAGTGTGTTATTAACACACACAGACACACACATACATACACGCACAGAACCCACACACATACGTACATGTTGCAGTCAATTGATCCTTGCGTCCTTTTCAGCTCTGGCAGCTACCATTTTTCATAACTAATGAGCAAAAATGGGCAACGCTGCAGGATATCCTTCAGTCAAAGGATTTGCATGTGGGCAGCCCACGCCAAAGTATTTTATATTGCTTGGAAACAGACCTAATTAAAAACATACATTGCCTAAAAATACCTTTGAATCAAGGAATCAAGCATTTTCAGAGCTAGCGAATCAATGTTGAGGCAAACAATAAACTAAGTGCATAACTTGATCATTTTGGCAAGGGATTTATGGGTTTGTACCACAACTACGCAGCTGGATTGCTGTCAACGAGTTCATTGGCCATAAAAACAATTCATGCGTTTCTTGACCCCATAAATCTATCAAAATACACTCATTTTTGTATATTGATTAAGCAAAGCATGCAAATCATAATTAAAACACTCCACACACCCCTTCACACTATGCCCATTAACCAAGTAACAACAAAAAGCAACAAGTTAGGCAAAAAAAATAAATACTCACACATAAATCTGAGTATTCCCATATCAATACTATGTAAATTGATTTAGAAACTTTAGTATTATAAAATGCAAAGGCAGCAAAAGTCATTTTTCATCGTTGTAAGAATAAAATAATCTTAATAACATATTATTTAAGTCGTCTATTCTAACTTCTCATATATTTATTTGAATTCACTGAACTTTAAAGTTAAAAGAACACAAAATAGAACAAATGATTAAAATAATTAATTAGTAATAAAAGTGGAATTACTTAAAACTGCAGCATAAACATACATTTTAAATTTTTTTAAACAAATATGCAAATAATAATAATAATAAATATAAAATAAATAATTGTTTTCCGAATTAAAACCATTTATTAAAACAATTCCTTTTTGGTCATTAAATTAATACTCAACTTAAATTTAATAACACTCTTTTTAATTGCACATCCAATCACCAAAATTTTTTGTCAGTGCATTTTAACTCACAGCATCCCTGGCAGCTGTCAAAAAGATGTTTGTGCGCAGTCTCCAATACTCCCGTTAGCTCAGCCAAATGTCAAAACAGAGAGAGAGAGAGAAATCATTTAACATGAAAAGGGCGGCCTGGAGCTACACAGCATCCAGTGTTTGGTAGGCAGCCAGCAAAGGCGTCTGCAGCTGCTCCCAGGTAACCCAGGAAACCAAAGCTTGAGTCTGTGAGCCCTTTTTTTTAGCGAGGGGCGTGGAGCACTCATTGTGGACGCAGTTGTGTGGAAAATCTTGTATTGAAAGTGCACACAAAAACGAGTGTTGCCATCAAAAATGTGGCACGCAAGCAAAAAAGAAACAAAACCACAACAGTGAAAGCAGGACAAGAAAATGTCAAGGACTTAACTAAAAGTGGGAAATTCATTTAATTGAAAGCTGCTAAAATGCGTGCCTACTACACAACAAGGGATAACCGAAAATACGGCGATATGAGCTATGAGTAAGTATGCGTGTAGGTGTCTGCATAGGGGTAAGTGTGTAAGTGTTAGTGTCTTTGTGTCCCTTGCCTGCAGTCTGCTTCTTGTTTGCATTACGGACCAATTCGTATGCCATTTGCACGGCGAGTTCGTTGTGTGTTTGCCCAAGCCAGAATGCAACTGATGGAATCAAACAAATCAGAAAGAAATCGCCGACAAATGGTTTTACCCGTAAGCTTATAAAGTTGTAATGGAAAGTAGCTGCAAGTGTATTAGCTATTTATTATGTGCTCGTTTTGCCAATTGCAGCTATCCAACAATTCAAATTGCATGCATTCAATTTAAATTTTGATCTGGGACCCCTTTAAATTTTCATATATTTTTATTTAAGACACAAATAAAATATCGAGTACATCAAAAAAGGAACACGATTATTAGGTAATGGTGAATTTATCTGGGATGTTTGTTTATTATTAAAAGGAAGAATTAATAATACAAGCAGCGAGTTAAGATTGAGGCTGATAGTTCTGTTCTCTCCTCAATTTCATGCCATAGTTAATCAATTATTTGTTTAAGCTGTGGTGAAGAAGGTGCACCCTTAACATATTTAACAAAAGCTTTTACTTTACTTTTAATGTGATTTGAATCAAATCGCTGCGCCCTCGTCATCAACTTGATATATATACATTAAATTTTGCTACCGTTCGGATAGAAAGAGATGGCAGATGTATTGTGAACAGACACCAAGCTCTAAAAGCCTTTGTGCAGTTTTGCCATAGTGTTTTGTCTTTGCTCGCATCATTTCGTGTTTCGTCTCGCATCGTTCAAAATTCAGCCATAAATTTGCATTGCATACTTTCGGTCGCGCGCTAGATGCACACACATAAACACACACACACACACAAATATACTCATGAGTCAGCTATGCAGCTCGACTCTTGTCTTCACTGATTTGCAACAAAACACATATAAAAATAGAAAAGAAAAAATACATTGACAACGTCACGTCCTTGTGCTCATAAAATGACACCTAAGACTGACTAAAGGATGCTCAAAAGTTTGAGGACTCGCCGGTCTATATATGTATGTGTGTGTTGCCATTATATTGTTTGTCGTCTTAATTAATGATAGATGGCCGCTTGTTTAGGCAAGATGTCGTTGAACTTTGCCAGAACAGCTTGCAAATATGATTAAAAACAGGATTCAGCAAGTTTAAATTACAATTTAGCTTTATTGAAATTATAAAACCCTATCTTAAAATTGTTTTTAATATAAAGATATTTTCTTGAATATACATTAAAGTCTTAAAACATTTTCCAAGAATACTTTTTGTTTCGTTATTATCTAGTTATTATATATATTATAATATAACAAAATGTAAATTTGTCGAAGCAAGCTTTGATAAATATTTTAATGTTTACAAAATGTTTATGAAAAAATACAAAAAAATATATATACACATCTAAGAACTTATACAATTATTTATTTGCAGAAGCAAATATCTGCTGGATCCAAAGTATATGACAAAGCGTGATCTACAGCATTATTATCGATACTATAACATGACTAAGAATCGGAGCCAATTCAAGAAGATTGTGATTATCATATTCTGCGTGTGCGTCTTCTCCTATCTATTTGTCGATTACAACTTGAGGACGAAACTGCTAAGACTGCGGGATCGCTTTGATTTTATTGCACGTATTGATGACGAGTATAATGTGACTAGGGCATATTTTATCGACACACCCGGCTGCCGGATGCCCTACTTTGAGGTGTTCGACGACAACATCGCACAGTTTATGTTCCATCCGCGACCATTTTCATGCGCAAAGCCATTGATGCGGACGAGCGATGTGGTCCCGGGAAAGCTACTGCTCAACATGGATGCGAAGGAACAGTTGCATTACTACAACATCAAGGATGTGTCCAAAATCAATTGCAAATATACGGAAGTGCGTCGCCAGACAGACAATACGAATGACTATAGGCCGCAGTTGTCGTTTAAGTTGTCCAAAACGGTACAGCTGCCCAAGGATTTGGAATATATTTATATGGAATGTCATGATCCGGCTGGATCGCTCATCTACAAAGATTGTCACTTCTTTGTCGTCGATAAGCCGGAAACGAAACGTAGAAATAGCACCAAGTCGTCACTTAAGCGTAGCAGTTTTAATGATACACCAACGGCGGAAACTGAGGAGCGGCTGTCGGTTATGGTGCTGGGCATTGATAGTGTCTCACATTTGAATTTTCGTCGGCAAATGCGTCGCACGGAGGCCTACATCCGTAAGAATCTAACGCACGTGGAGTTCTGGGGCTTCAACAAGGTGGGCGACAACACTTTTCCGAATCTGGTGCCACTTTTAAGTGGCCTGGATGACCAGGAGCTGAACATATCGTGTGTGGCACCGCTGGCGCATCCCAGCTACGATGGTTGCACCTTTTTGTGGAAGCGCTACAAACAGGCCGGCTACAAGACGGTCTATGCCGAGGATGTCGGCTTCCTTGGATTATTTAACTTCAATCGCAAGGGATTTCGCAAACCGCCAACGGATTACTATTTGCGTCCCATGCTGCTGGAGATGGAAAAGCACATTGCCCAAAAGAAGGACATGAACATCCATCTGTGCATGGGCGGAAGGCGCACAGCAGATGTCCTTTTGGAGTATATGCGAAAGCTGGTGCCGCACATGCGCCAAGAGCTCTTCTTTTCGTTTTTCTGGTCGGTGGCGTTGACCCACGACTATTTCAACTCACCACAATTGTTGGATACGCAGCTGGCGTTGAACCTGCAGCAGTTGCAGGAGTCGGGTGTGCTTAATCGGACACTGGTACTTCTGATGTCCGATCACGGTTTGCGCTGGGGCTCGTTCCGACGCACCTATCAGGGCATGATGGAGGAACGGCAACCGCTGCTAATCGCACTCTATCCCGCCTGGCTAAAGCAGCGATATCCGCAGGCCATTGCCAATCTGGAGCTAAATGCCAAGCGTTTGACAACACCATTTGATCTGCATGCCACACTGCTGCAATTGCTCGACATGCGCCAGCTGGAGCCAGAGCAGCTGCAACGCAATGCCGCCGAGCTTATCGATATCGATAGCATAATGCCTCGTGGGATAAGCTTATTCCTGCCGATACCAGCAGAGCGCAATTGTGAGCAGGCGGGCATTGCGGCTCACTGGTGCACCTGCCATCAGCGCGAGGAGCTCCCAACCAATAATGACCGAGTACAGCGCGCCGCCCGCTTTTTGGTGCGTCTGATCAATGAACGATTATCGGCGCATTCGCAATGCCGGACACTATATTTGAATTCCATACTACAGGCGTTTATAGCGGCGCCACATCAGAAGATGGTCAAGGAAATTAACAGTGACTATGCCGTGGACATAACATTGCGTTTGCAAACCAAACCGGGTCTGGCTATCTTCGAGTCCACGGTGCGGATGACTGGATATTCGAGTGCTCTCACTGGAACCATTAGTCGCATCAATTTGTATGGCAGCCAGAGCTACTGCGTCAATGATACCACACTGAAAATGTTTTGCTATTGTCACAGATAAGCATTACAGTCCCCATCATCCCTATGCCCAATACGTAGCCTTAGATGTGTTTGATGCTTACACCATAGTTCTAAGCTAAGCATACAACTATTTCTATGAAATAATAACGCAAATAATTAGTGCAGATTTTGTACAAAGTTAAACAAATTAACTCATGACTAATTAAATGGAGTCTTAAAAATAGAATTCGATTGTTTATATATTTATTTAGTGACAATAAAAATAAATAAGCCTATAACAAAATATAATTTCTAAAAAGTCGACTAAATCTTGTACATACATTTTTTATTTATTATTTATAAGAATAAAAAATCTTACAAAAATATATTTAACATAGGTAATCAAACTTGAACCGTTTATGTTTAAATCCCTGAGAAAATATTGAACAATTGTTGCAAATATCACTTCTTCAAAGGCACAAGTTTTATTTTGGTAGAACAGTACTCGTCTATATCCTCTCTTAAGGGCTCAAAAGAAAGTTTCAATTTACAATGTTGAAAGCACTGACGAATCTGCAAAGATTAAGAAAAAATTTATTTAAAAGAGCTCTACGCAAAAATGTTCTTTTCCACTTACCAAATTGTCATTATTGCCAGTATTATAACAATGTAGAGTCAAGGGACGAGATCGCTTCCTTAAAACATTCTCCATAACACGTCGACTTTGGCAAAAGAAGTTGGCATATAACTGCATGCCTGATATATTTAACACTTCCAGAGTTGGACACATGTCGATGGTTTGCCAAAGCTCATTCTCGATGCACCAAAATTGAAAATTAATCAAATGCAATTGTTCCAACAAAGGCAAAGAAGAGACTAAAGTTTTAAGACTATCAACTCTAAATCCATCATCTTCGAGTAGTGTTAACTGACGCAAATTCTTGACCTGTTGGAGTTTGGCCAGATCGCACTCCCAAATTGAGTCACGAAATATAAGTTCCACTATGTCCAGACAACGCAAATCTATAATACTATTTATAAATGTTCCAGAGGTAAGATGATCATAATTCTTAGTGTAGCTCAGCACTTGAAACAGGGGCAATCTAGCCACACTGGTCACAAATGAATCTCCAGTGGTAACAAAAGGACCAATTATCAACTCTTCCAGCATCGGCAATTGACAAATTTCTATTGTACCTATATCCCAAGTATCGGTTAAGTTTAGTTTGCGCAACTGCGTCCATTCGGCAGCGATACTGTAGTTAAAATTTCCTCTTGGACAAGCAGAAGTCACTCCTGGAAACAGTTTCACTAACAGTTTCTGTGCTTTCACCCAATCATCAACAGCATCCAAGCTGTATTCCAACTCTCGCACGCTCGGAAATTCATGACCCATCCAAGGTGCCATTGACGTTAACGTGACTTGATCCAGATAAATACATTGCACCGTTGGAGCAATGCTGCGTAGGAACAACTCCAAATGTTTAGGATTTTCGTTGAGCTCTTTTGGGCACAGGGTATATTTAGTTTTGTGCTGCCAGGCATAGATTATATTGCTGTTCAATCTACTTGATAAGTTTTCTGTTGCTTCATATAGAGCTTGTTGGTCTTCTAGCTCCAAATAGCCAATAATCATCAATTGGCAATCGTCGTTAAGATTCTCCATCATCTATCTAAATAAATGGTACGAATTTTCTGTTAAGTTTCCTTCAATTAGCGTCCTTGGCTTGCTTACACATTTTGCACATGGTTAGTTACTCACAACTTTTCTATGATATCGATAAATGCAACTTTGTTTTGGGAAATTTAACTTACAGTGATGCCAATTTAACGCTTTTGTTAGCCAAAACATCAATTCTAATTCGAACAATTTATGTAAATCTATATAGTCCAAAAATTGCATTTAAAATTTAGGCCATAACTAAACATAATATCATTCTTTTTCAAATAATTATAGTAGAAAAAATAATTAAAAGCATTTCACAATTTGGCAGTTATTTTTTCTTAATGATTGTGGCGTGCATATATTTCGTGCGTTCAGCCCTGGTGTTCTAGCGATAACAATAATCGATATAAACGAAATACGATAATTTGTTATTGTTCGTGTTCTTATCAGTTCGTTTTGTTTTGTACTGTAGTTAGTTAATTAATTAAAAATATCACTTTATGTTACCGCCAACATCACCAACATCAAAACCCTCAACACCTGCATAAAGTAGGATGCCGCCAACAGAAACACTACGCGCTGGCAGTGGCAATGGTGAAAGGGGCGCCGGCGGCACCGGTGTCTCCGAACAGACGTACATCATCAGACAGAGCAACAAATGTTACGAGCACCGCGATTCCCAGGCGACGGCCATGTCTGTGGACTACTCTGGTCAATGGGTGCTGTTGGCCGGTCGTGGCCATTTGGCTCTGCAGCGTTTAGGCCAAGACGATGGAACACTGCGTCGTCACGAGCGTCAGTCCAAATACGACGTATCCGTGGCCGAGTTTGCTATTTGCCCCAGTCGTCGAGAATATTGTGCCATAGCGGTTAGTTTTTGCAGGCACATTAGGCCAAACAAAAGTACATATATATTTTTATGCTTTTCACATCATTGCTTGCAGACCAGTCAAAATATTGACATTGTGCGCTGGGGTCCTGCTGAACCCTACTACGAAAATTCGTTGCGTGGCCATACGCGCACAGTCACCGACATCGACTGGCATAGCAAGAATCCCAATTTGCTGGTCAGCTGCTCCATAGACACCTTCTCGCACATTTGGGATCTGCGCGATCCACGCAAGCCGGCATTATCCTTGAACGCAGTCTGCATGTGTAATTGTCTTATATATAGATATATTTACTTGCTGATATTCATTCAAATCTTCATTTTTCATTTCAGCGGGCGCCACACAGGTTGGCTTTAATCGTCGCTCGGGCAACTTGCTGGCCGCCGCTCACGACGGTGACTTGCGAATCTGGGACATACGAAAGGGCAGCTGTCCCACACATTATATAACCGCACATCTGAATCGCGTGCATGGCATCAATTGGAGTCACAAACGGGAGACTTGCCTGGCCACAGCCAGTCAGGATGGCACCGTAAAATACTTTGATGTGTGCAATCCCAGGAGAGCTGAGAAGATCATTACCACGCTATCACCCGTATGGAGGGCACGATACACAGTAAGACCGGGAATGGGCTTAACCCAATAGAAATTGTTTACAAGTTTTGCTAAGTATATGTTATATTTTAAATTTGGGAGTTCAGCTTAGGGTATACTTAGGTCAGTCTCTTTGAACTAACTGATCTTTTTTTCTGTAGCCCATCGGCAACGGTTTGGTTAGCATTGTGGTGCCACATTTGGGTCGCGGCGAGAACAGTCTACTACTTTGGAGTAATAGCAAGCAAACGGATCCCATTTGCTCATTTGTGGGACACACCGATGTCATTTTGGACTTTGCTTGGCGACCCAATCGCGAGGACTCCACGGAAATTGTAAGTCACGCCAAATGACAACAATACATTGATTGATTTAATTTCTGTGAAAACTGGCAGGAATTGGTCACATGGTCGCGTGATCGAACGTTGCGCGTCTGGAAAATCGATGATACAATGCTGAAACTATGCGAACCCTCGCCCGATGAGGATGAGGAGGGCGATTCATCACGCTACGAGCCGGAGTTAAGTGAACTGCGCGCTCTGACGCCGCCTGAGTTTACGCATACGCTACAGCCACGTCCGATGACGGCTGCATCGCTGCCCATTGCAGCGACACTGGAGCCGGGTTTGGGTGCCAATGCCCTGCCAATGGCACGCTCGCCAAGCTTTGGTGGCGTCTATGCGCGACGCGAGGAGACGCACATTGCACGCTCCCTAACAGATCAGCCGACCTGTTCGCTGCAACATGAATTCTCGCTGCTTAACACAAATATGCCACACGTGGATGTTGATATGCTGTGCGCGATAAAGCGTTATGCATGCTTTAAGATCTGCGCTGCGGATCACACGATCATATTGCAGGTGACATTTCCCACCGCCTATCCAAGTCCAAACGTGCCGCCCGATTTTCAGCTGTGCCAGGGCACCACTCTGTCCAGCGATGTGAGCGGAGTGCTTCTCAAAGTGTTGCGCACCAATGCGCTGCAACGTGTCAAGAAATCTCGCAGCTGCCTGGAACAATGCCTGCGCGCACTGGTCGCCGCAATGAAGAAGCGTTTGACATCCGTTGCTGGCGCTGGTGCGGATCGCAGTCAGATGTTGCTGCAATCGCCGCGTTTGGAGGGGGCACTGTCGAGTGCTCTGCACGACGCCTGCATACCATTTCCACGCACGTCGGGCGTGCACTTCAATGCCATCGGCATGTTGACCACCTTTGCCCAGGTGATGAACACCAAACGCTTGACATTGCGCCAGCATCACTCGATTACGCCGCGCACCCTGAGTGCCATCAATGGCAGCGGATTGCTGGGCAATGTAATGGGAACAACAACAGCTCAACGGGATCCGAACGCCTCGTTCTATCTGCAGGAGCGCATGATTGCCTGCAAGCGTCTTCAGGGCAAGCAGCGTGTGATGCGCCAAATTAATGGCACCACTCCTGTCGTTCACATCTACGATGCAAGCCAGTTGCTGCACCTTAATCGCGACATGGCTCGCGACTTTACGCTGGACAAGCGAAATATTGTCGAAACGTGCCGACGCAATAGTGAAATTTGTCGCGCACATGGACGACTGGATTTGGTGCCCATTTGGCTGCTGGCGGAGCTGATAGCAACGCCGCATGTGCCGCACGAGTCGTCGATGAGTTGTCAGCTGCAATACTATAAGGATCCGTTCAAGAAATCACTGCTGGAATCGCTCATTATGCACTATGCTGGTGCTGGGGATGTTCAAACCGCTGTACTTCTCGCTTGCCTCTTCGACAAGTGTCCGACCACGGCGCTGATTGGCATGGACATAGATGTGACCAGCTGCCGTCTGCCCGCCCAGCTCCATGCGCAATTGTCGCCATATCATACGGTTTTGCCGCTCGATTTCAAATCATCGGCCCAGGCGCGTGCCTCGAGCGGCACTTGGCAACAGTTGAAGCAGTTGCGCAGCAATTCGTGGTCAGATTCGTTGGATTGGCTGGACTTTAAGCTGGGGCAGACGGATGCGTATGCTTGTTCGCTAATTCGACGCACCAAAATGCCACTCTTCGATCAATTTAAGCGCGCCTATGCGGATGTCCTTTTTGGCTGGCAGCTGCTAACGAAGCGGGCAGTAATCCTCAAGCATACATTGCACACACCGCCGCCGTCGCAGGGCGTTGAATTTGTCACCGAGTGTGCCGGCTGTGGCAAACCAAAGCGTACGCCTAAATGTGAGCCATGCAAGCGGCCAGTTTTAATCTGCGTCCTTTGTTGCCTGCCCGTGCGCGGTGCATCAAATGCATGCCTCTCCTGCGGCCATGGCGGACACTTGCAACACATGATACACTGGTTTGAGGTGCGTAACAGAATATCAATGTTTCTTTTTATTTTTCAGTTTTTAATTCTTCTCTCTTTGCACAGCATCACACGGTTTGTGCCACGGGCTGTGGCTGTAGTTGTTTGCAGCGCACCTCGGAGCTGCTGGCTCTTATTAGCTGATTATGGATGGCGCTGTTCTGGTGCTAGAAATACAACTAACTTTAGATTTGCTAAAACTTTACGCTGTGGTAATCAAAAAACATATACATAATTGTTTGTTTTTTTTTTTTGTATGTCTCCAAGACAACATTTTGTAATCTTTGCATATATATGACGATGAAAAATATAATTTGTACTCTACTCTTTGACTGGCTATCAATTGGGTATTGGGTAGAAAAAACTTCTTAAAATATAACCCAATGTTTATAGGTGTTTGGCTGCCTAGATGACACCAATATCTTTGAATGCACTACGATAGATTTGGTTTCTACAATCCATAAAGATTTGTTAAGTTGTTAGAGCTATTTTCCTGAAATCCATAGCTGAGTTAAATCCTTCATGTTCTCGAAAGGATACATATATGTTGCCTTATATTAAAAAAGATTATCGATTTTTTTTAGATTTTACAAATAATTTGGTATTAGTCAAACTGAGAAATGTCGAAAAATTCGATGTTTCTCGGCTGAAATAAAATAAAAATTGAATGCAGTTCGAAATAGTTGTACGTTGTGATTCAAACGCACCATGTACTCTACAAACCCCAAAAGAGTTGGCCCATGTAGAGCCATTTTTTCAATATGGTTTTGAAAGTATGCCGCATATCTCTCGTGTATATGATTATTTTCATTTATTAATTGGTGTTTGCTTATCAACCATATGGGTCAATTGCAATAGGTGAAAGGTTAATGACCGTGCCCAATTAATATAAAATATTTCATCCAAGCCATCCGAAAACTATATATAAATCTGATGGGTCAGTGGTTTAGCTCCATCCCCTAAAAGGACAAACATGCAATAGAAATGTAAATAAATGTTATTATAGTTAAATTGATATTGATGTTGTCGCATATATTCAGACAGAACATTTGAAGAACTTCATGTTTTAGTTTAATCATGCGAAACCTTCAGTGTCCGAATGCAATAATTATTTATTAGTTTTCAAATACACACATATATTATTATTTTTTTTATTATTACATTTTTTTTGTTTAGTCTTAGCTTAATATTTACGCATTTACTTGTAGTTCTGTTATTCTTTTTGTTTAGCAAACATCAAATTTGTTCGTCTCTCACATGGAAAGACCGTTATCGTTATTTTGAGAAAATGTAGCATTTTAAACGTAATTCTATAGCTCTGCTTTAACATTACTCTTCGATAAGCGTCATGATAAATGGAAAGTGTATAGATAAAGAGCTCAAAAGGAACAAAAAGAAAAATACTCAATATTTCTTTAAATATATATATATATATCAAAAAGTTACAACTTATTGCAATTGTTGATCACGCGAATTGGACTTGCACATTTCTATTCTTCGCTATTCTTTTTTCGTTTTTTTTTGTTTAAAACACAATATCGTGACAAGAACAGATAAGAGTAAAATCTAAGTATAATATTAAAAAAAACATATATACGCACAAAACAAATATTTACGAAGATACTGTGGAAAAATTTCAGCTTACGGGGGGAAAGAGGACACAATATAGATATATTGGGAAAGGTATTAAAGTCAAATTGAAGCTAGAGCTAGAGATGGTTTAAATGGGATAAGCAGCTTAACTACAAAAAATTTGTATGTCTGTGTGGTTGTGTGTATGGTTGGGTGTGTTGCTATGTGTATGTGTTGCTTTAAATTTGTGTGTGTGGATATATGTGTGGGTCTCTGTGCATAGTATTGGGTTCGAGTTGTTGTCCTTGCCAAGCGCTGGCGGTTGCCGCCACGTCACAATATCATTTGAACTGATCACGATACGTTGCACTGCACATGGCGATCAGCAGCCGAACATTGCTGCATTGTGGACTCTTCGGGCAATTCTTGATGAACAGCTGGCAATTGCGATATAATTCGGAGAGCACTTTCGGTGCATGCTCACGCGTTATGGGATCCGACATATTGATGGCCAGCAGCGCCTCATTGAGGTAGCTAAAAGGGAAACATATTAATAAAACACAAATTAGCAATAAAATTAAAAATGATTTACCTCTGTTTATCCTCATTGTGATTGGTCATGTCCGCCGATATTTGCTGTATGAGCGAGAGCAACACCTTTTGCTCCAGGCGGCAGCCCTCGGGTGCAAACACTTGCATGCGATCCGTGTGTCGCAGCGTAAACTCCACCAGGTTCAAATCATTTGCCAGTAATGCCTGATGGAAGGCCTTGTTGATTTGACCGGCCTGCAGCAACTGTCTAATGCTCTCGCGTAAATCGTAAGTGGGTGCAGGTGTCACCGCCTGTGAACGCAGCGCCATATTCTGGTTATCCAAATGCTTGCGCAGTTCATTTCGAATTGTCTCCTGCACTTGGCGGGAGAGCAATATCTCTAGGCTCTTGACTTCACGCTGTGTCTCCAGCATGGCGTCAGTAAGTTCGGTGCGATGCTTTAGTAAATTCGACTCCACCAGCTGCTTTAAGAGGCCCAGCTTGTTGCTCAGCTCGTCGTTATTGTGCGACTGTGGCATGCGCTGCAGATACGCATTAAACTCCACCATGACTATCAGCAGCAATGATTAAATTAATAATTAGTCAATAGGCAATTGATGTTAAGTATTTGACGCTCTTACAGTCTTTAATGCCAATGCTAAACGCGTCGTGTAACTGCTTGAACATGTTCTGCGAGGACTTCTCATAGGCTGGTATTAGAGTGCTGCTCATTGATTCAATGAATGCCGTCTGTAGGCTGGTCTGCACGCCAATCAGCACGGACTTGCCAAAAGAGTCTAGGAATGGCTGAAAGTACAAACATATATTTATATATAACATATATATAAAGCGAAAAATTGTCGGTTTATATTTCATACCTTGCTCTTGACGACCTGTGCTATATTTTCCTTGACCGCCCTGTCAATCACAGTTAACTTTTGCACAATTTCTATCTGCATTTGAGCCTGCAGTTGATCCATTTTGGCATTGACGCGCGGAAGCAATTGACGTTGCAGCTCCATAGTCAGTACGTTGCCAATGATGTCCGTGAAATGATTCATAACATACTGATTGAGCACCTGTAGTATCGAATCACGCAACTCACGATTTTGAGTCTCACTAGCATTAACAAAGAATGAAAAGAATAAATAAAAATAGTTTAATGTTCATGAAAGAGTTACGTATAATTGATATATAATTATTCTGACTGTGGCTTATTAAATTTGATTTTATATCTGCTGTCAAAAATATTGATTTTAAATTGATCAGATTGAAATAACTATTTTATCTTATATTGCTGCATTAATAATATTAAACTTAAAACTCTCTAATTATTATCTTCTACATACCGTGCGTGCAGAAATTCGGCTAGTTTCTTTTTGTGTTCGTTCTCGTAACGCTTGAGATACTGCTCCATCAGTTTGGACAATTGCATTTCAATCTTGTAGGCTAATTCGTTGACGCTTTTCGGCTGCAAGGCGGCTCCTGTGGTACAGCTGGCTTGTTGCTGCTGCTGTTGCATATGCAATTTGCTAACCTCATGTTCCAGTTTGTTAAGTTGTTGTGATTGCGCCTTAACAAGATCTGTGAAGTTAAGTGGAGAATTATTGAATTGCTACTCTATGCCCCAGGTCTTTTTATACACGCACCTAATAGCTGTTCCAGTTTTACATTCATATCTGCATTGCTCGGACAAATTTCAGTTGTGGCATTATGGCTGTTGCTGCTGTTGTTGAGTGTTGTTGATGTGTTGTTGTTGCTGCCAAGTGAGGGCGGGACATTGCCATTGTTCTTATGCTGCACTGCCTGCGACATGATTTGTGCAGCGTTTTGCAGCTCTGCTGATTTTTTGGTTGGCTGCAGTTTGGCTTCTTGTGGCAACCAATTGGCCGTGGCTGCCGCTTTCTCGACGCTCTGCAATAGCGATGATGGGTTTGGCAATTCCTCGTCCGTTCTAAAAGTTGTAATTTGAATTGTGAATAGAATAAAATCGAGTCATTTAGAGATTCTTACGTAGTAACAAGTAAGTATGGATTTTCCTCGTCCGATTCTAAGTTCTCCAGTTCCGGTTCGTAGTCATCGGTATCCTCTTGGGTTGCCATAATCTCTTGCACCTCACGACTGGGACTGGAGCCGCCACTAGCCAAATTCTCAGCTGCATTGCGTTCCGGATTGCGATCGATGGCAATAAACTTTTTTCGCGCCTCCAGTTTGTCCTTCGCCTTCTGCTGCTCCCGATCCTCAATCAAAGTGTTGTTCACGAGATTCAACAGAGACGTATTAACCTGTTCCGTGCTTTTCGCGGTCACGGTGGCCAACATGCGAAGGGTGTTCATCACTTGCGAATTGATCGCACTTGGATCCATACTGGCAACCGTATTGGCCGAAGAAACAGTGGAGCTGTTGATGGCATCGGTGCCAGTTGTATTGCTGCTAATGCTGGTCGTAGCTAAGAGCATTGTTGACGTGGTCCCGCTACTAGCACTAAACGCATCCGGTGTCATTAGATTCAGCTGTGGATAGGCGCTGCCGTATTGTGGGGACGAGGAGCGAGATTTGCTCACGGCTGTTGCATCCTGCAATATGGCCGATGGGGCAGCCGCTGCTGCAGCGACAGCGACAGCAATTACCGAAGCTGACGTGGAGCTACTTGAGTTGCGTTTCGACTTGGCAAAGAGGGCGTCCAAGGGCACAGCGCTTGAGCCGCTGCTACTATTAAGCGGCGAACTGGACTCCTGCTTGATCTCATTGACACCTAGCAGTCCGTCGGGCGTTACAGAGCGTTTATTGCTGACGACGCTGGTATTCATGCTGCTATTCAAACTGCGCTCGGACTTTAGCTTTTCGGGAACGCAGGGCTGATAAATAATCTGACACTCCTGCAGACTCTTGGCTTGCACGACAAACATGTGCACCACCAGCGCGTCGGTGGTGGCATTGCTCTCATCATCATAATCATCAGGTTCCTCAAACGGATAATAGCTCTCATTTGTGCTCTTCAAGCGTCGCATGCTCGCATTCACAATGGAAAACGATAGTATGCCCGAACTCAACTTGAATTCGGCAACGTTCAGTATGCGGAGTTCGGCTTCATTGTTGCCAGTCCCGCTGATCGCACTGCCAGCATCGCTGCCATCATCCGAATCGTTGCTGTCGCTTTCCTCGGCATTGGTTGTGTTGATACTGCTGCCGCCGCCTATGCTGCCAATTTGCATAACGTATACGGCTAAGGACTCGAGACTGGATATAACCAAATAATTGGCACTACGATCAATGCCAGCTATGAACATGTTCGGCTGCACACTGGTCGGAATTGAAGCCATTACGTTGACCGTCTGCAGGCACTCCCACAGCGAGCAATTCCAAAGTTTGATCTCCGTATTGTGATCGCTAGTAGTGATAACATACTGCCAGTAAGCACTGTCAAATGAATGAAAATGAATTATGTACAATCAATCAATCAATTTAATGTTGACTTACTCATCAACGGGCTTGTTAATGTTATCGAGGAAGAACAGCGAGGACACCGGCTTGCCGTCGTGCGGTTTCCATTCGTGCAGGCAGCGATGATTGCGAACATCAAACAAATAGATTTGATAGAATCGAACCAATCCATCGGCACAGGCGGCCGCAACGGTGGTGCCATCGGGCGATAGCGATGAACAGGTTATTAAAGACTCCATTTCAATCTTTAGATAACCATTTTCCAACGCCGACGGATTAATCTGAGTGCGCTGTAAAATCCACATAAAGTAGTTGTATGTAAGTCTAAATATTAAAATTTTTCTCTCAAGGCTTGTAACACTTACGCCGTGTTCGGTCACAATCATTCGGACAGAGAAGCATTGAAATTGTTTGCTGCGTGACCAAAGCAATAGTTGCTTTTCATCGTCACAGCCATTGCCGCTTGTATTCTTGCTGGTGCTGCTGCTATTCGTGATGGATGGACACCAGGAGACCATATCATATTCGGGCGAATAGTTAGCAATAGGATCATCCACTTTCAGCACAAGTTTGCATATCAAATTTCCATCGATTAAATCGATTTTGTAAACAAACAGTGAGCTCACATCTATTACTGCCAGAGTGCGTTCATTTTCACTGTGAGCAAATTGTAGATCCAACACTTCACCATTCATACCCTTGATGAGCGCACGCTGACTGGTACTGGTATTGCACACACGAACCATGCCCTCCATTCCAGTGGCTTTGTTGTTAACTATATATATTTGTACACATTAAGAATAACTTCATGTATACATTACTGTCAGCATATACATTAAAATACCCACAGAAAAATGATCAAAAGTACCTTTTATGAAAAATAATAATAATGATGAAACTCAACATGTTTATAAATTCTGACACATTGGGAAAATAAACAAAGTGCTAGAAATGCCAGTCGAAAAATTGGGTTATGGTCAAATTATTGCGTTAAAAAAGCTTAGATATCATTCGAATATCTTTTACGCAGAGTTTTTCACTCTCATATTGCTTGAACAATAAAAAGTGAAAAATTGTAAAGAATTTGGAGTGCGGCTTTTGCGTGCATACCTCTATAAATGCCCATATGTGTTTGCAATCGATGCGCTTTTGAGCATTAGTTAGCAAAAAAAAAAAAAAAACAATTTGGACCTTATAAAAATCCGATCCCTAATTTAAAATAATGTATATGTTAAGCACTCACCATTAATGGCATAAGCCAAATGCTTGCCATCGCGATGCACAGCCACCAAATGCCCGGGATAATAATATTTGTGCTCCCATTTATAATCGACGACATTCTTAAGCTTTACCTTAGAGGAGCCACGGGCATGGGCAATGCCACAGCCATAGACTTTCGTTTGATTCGTTTTGATGTTGTAGCAGCATTGCTTGTCATATGGTTGAAAGTTGCTGCATGACAGTAGAGACAAATTATAGTAATAAATGGAATACTAGAGTTTTTCTAATTGTAATTTTTGACATACATAACTTCGATTTTCTTGGCATCCGGTAGATTGCCGGTGGCGACTGCTGCTGCTGTTGTGGCTGCTGCCAGATCCTGTTCATTGCTTGTGCTCATATTGATGCGGGCGTTTCCAAGTTGATTATTTTTTGCTGTTGTCTGCAAATTACTGTTGCTCGTTAATGCCGTTAAATGAGGAGCGTTGTCAGTTGTGGTTGTATTTTTTGTAGTTGTAGTTGTTGCGTTGCTTTTGCTGTTGCCTTTGCCACACCTAGATGATTGCAATTTCAGCGGCCTACGAAAGATTGGCAGATTTGCGAGCGCAAAGAGCGCGAATAACATTGACGCACTCACTTACTAGGAAGAGACATCATCTTTTTGTTTACTTTTTAGCTCAACACGATAATATTAGTATTTTCCATTACCCATTGTGTAAAAGGTATACGTATGTAAACTAACCTGCACTTGAGCGCAGCGTTTTGTTGTAGTTGCTCGCTATTTTTCGTTTCGCTGGGCTTGGTGGAGCGCGCAGAGTATGGTCACATAAATCAGGCACGCACGCAGCAATTGTTTAATGCGTCTTACACCATTTAAACAATAAATTTCAACAAATGCACACTCACAAATTATATCGCAAATTTTGCGAAAATTTGCTCCAATGCCGCAAAGCGTTAGTGATGTGCAGCGGCGTATGCAAATCAATCGATAGCAACGTGCGTTTGTTATCGCATAGCACGCCGGGTTGCTATTCGCGTGGCGGCGATTACAATGTGAATTCAATTCAAAAGTAAAAATTCTTGCCTATACAGTATATTATTTATTGCCTTTAGCATTTGTAACATCAACTTAATACATTTATCAATATTTATATAGATGTATATCCTTCAAAACAATACGCAATTATTACGCTGCAACGTAACAATAAGTTTACATAGTGCTTAATATCACTTTTATTTTTGTTTGTCTTACTTTTTTCATTCACTGCATTGAGTTTTGTAGTTGTAAATCTTTGAAAATGATTAACAATTTTTTTTGCTTGATGATAAGTGAAAACATATATGTCAATTTATATATATATAGTATGCAAAAGAAAATGCGCACGCACTCATATGGACGATATGCTCGGTATTTCTGTTGGCATATCATCTTGTAAATTCGAAGTTAGCATACTTGTGGTCCGATAAATTAAATAATTTTGTTTTGTTTTTTCTCTTCGTTTTTCATTTGTCTTACTTGTTTATACGAATGATTAAACAAACTTGATAAATATACATAATATCAATTCGTGTGTACATACAAAATAGTTTCGAAAGATAACTAAAGATAAAGATAACCTAAGCTAAGCTTTGAAGGAAATGAAATTGGTTGATTGTTTAATATATTCCTTTTTTATAATCCTTTTAACGTTTCGTATACTTAAACAGTTAAGCCTGGCTTACAAAAGTTAAGAATTTTCTTTTAGCACATCAACATAATAATTTTATATATTTCATTGCCGGAATGAATGAGAAGGTCGAGATATTGTTTTCTCCTAGCGGAACCAGGTTTCGAGTCTTACAAAATTAATGTCTACTAAATAGCGAATTAATGCCGTTGAGCAAAATAAATGTTTTTTTATTCAAAGAATGAAATGTGGTTTATTTTTTAGTTTGTTTTCTGTTTTCTCTCGGCCAAAGAAATACGCGTAATGTGTTGATGGTTTCGAAATAGAATTAGCGCCACTTTGTGACCACATCTGTCTATATGTCTAGGGAGCAGGAGCAGTGTTTCATTTTAAAGCGAACGATGATTCTCATATACATTTACATTTACACATTTACGTTTTAACAATTAGTTCAATTAGCTCAGTGTTTAAAGTATACATAAATTGATTTGCATAAATATGTATCATTATAGAGGCGGTATTATTGTTATTCGTTATGTTATTGTTACTTGGTTGACATTTTTCATTATCTGTTTCTTACATTCACTTTTGAAATTTAGATTTAACTAGCCTATAATTAAATTAGCAAAAATTAAGCAGCGTGCTCAAACCAAAATTCGCATAAGTGGACGCGCAGTGCCCGCTCTTTTAAATAACTGTATGTGTGTGTGAGTGTGTTTACACATATATATGCTTATGTTTACATATATATGCGGTGCATGCAACAAACAACGGAAAACGCTGCTTAAACATTCGTATGGCAACCGGCTGAGCCGGATGAGCCGCCAGTCACATTAGCCGTCACCGGCGCTGATATTGAGGAGCTGGTGCGGGTGGGTGCAAGTGCAGTCGCACCACCACCACCATCAGCAGCAGCCGCCAAACTCTCTAGTTTGATTCGCATCTCCTCCTTGCAGGTCTGCACGCTGAGCAGCTCGTCGCTGAGATCATTGCACAGATGCAGCAGCGAATTGTTTTGCTCACGCAGCCGCTGCAGTAGCTCCGTGGTGCTAGTTTGATTATGCTTGAACGACACATGACGCAACGAGTCACTGATGGCCGTCACACGTTTCTCAAATGTCTCCGCATTGGGCAGCTGCGATGCAGCTGTCGATGTTGTTGATGTGGATACTGCACCTGATGCTGGTGCCGGCGTCTGCGGCTTCCGATAGACCTCAAAAGCAGAGATGCGCTGCTGTGTCTGCAACGTGATGCGCGTAGGCGGCACAAAAGCGGGTGGCGGTGGCACTGGCGGCAGTGAATGCTGTTGCTGCTCAGAAGCTGCATTGATATGGGCATTGGCATTGCTGCTGCTGCTACTACCACTGCCACCATCCAGCTGCAAGTGTACAAGGCATTAGTATCAATTTTGTTACAATAGCTTCGTTATGTTCTTCAATGGCTAAACTACTGAATTTTGGTGGCATAACAGTAAACAAATAAGCTACAGCCAATTGCGGATGCATTTCATTTTAATGATGTTTTTATGTTTGGTATGTCTTTTTGTTACACTTACAACATTCGCATCGTCGGCAAAGTGCGTGAAATCGGCAAAACCCGCTGAGGTTTGCATATCGAAGCTGGCTTGCGCGGTTATCTTAATTGAAATTGGGTTTATGTTACAGATTGTTTACAAAATAAGTAAAATAGAAATTAATATGGACTCGCAATGAGGTAAACACTTTTCATCAGTTCAATGTAAATATTTATTCGGTGCACCGAAACAGTTTTTACTATTGCAGAGTGAACAAAAAAAATGCTTTAAGCTATCTGGGTACTCAAAAATTTGAGTTGACAAAATGCGAATAACTTGTTTTCTAATTAAATTTAAATTATCAAGTCAAGCTCTGCGATAATATTAACATAACAAATGAAAAACCAGTAATAAACCCAACAGTGACAGGAATGCCTTAAAACTAGAAAGCTGTCCCATCTTCATAAAGCAAACTTCAATAACTTCAATGTTACTTACAGTTTGTCTACTTTTTTATTTTAATTTGTTAGTAGGTTTTTAGAACATTAATGAATGGAATATGAACATGATTAGTGGTTAGTGGTGGTAGTAAATGACACACAGCTAAAATAGTATTTGTAGCAGAGTAAAAACAGCCTAAATAGCTGTTAGAAATTGAAGAACAGCTAAAGTTTTCAGGACACAATTTGAGACTGGACAATAGGTACAAATATAATGCATCTCCATATATAACCGACTCACCTCTGGTTGTTGGGAACCCGCAGTGCCAATTTTGAACTTATTCAAATCCAAACTACTGCTACGTGCATGTCGATGGGGTCGTGGCGGCGGCAAAGGCGGTGGCTCCTTCTTGGCAGATATTGTGGTCGATGCATAGACAACTGGCAGTGGCACCGCCTGATCCGGTGGCTCATTGACACCGGCCGACCCAATGCTGGGCTCACGTTGCGGCGGCGGTGGTAGAGCACCAATATTCTTAGCTGGTAGCTTCTTCGCCTGCGGACGTTGTATGGCACGGAGATCGCTGCTTTGAATCGATATGGAGTCACGATCGCGATGCGTTCCACTTTGATTATTATGCGTCGATGACGATGGGGCTGTTGTTGATGTTGTCATTGCCATTGCCATTGTCAATGCATTGGGACTATCCTCACGCAACACAACAACACTGTCCATATCGCTTGCACTTGTGCTGCTCGGCTGCTGACTCGATTGTTCGCCGCTTGTGGCAATGGCTGTGCCTATAATGGAAAGAATAACAAGAATAAGAATAAAAATGTAGCAAGAATCGCATTGTTAAACACTCACCAATGGGCGTTACACGCAACGGCACTGGATGCAAAATTTGCGGATTCGAGCCCACATCCTGGGCAGTGCGTTTCATATCGAAGAGCGCTGGCTTAAGACCGGGACTAGAAACAGCTGGCGCGGTAGTGGCCGCTACACCAGCTGACGCAGTAGCAGCAGCAGAACCAGCAACTGTTGCAGCACCACTTGCTGTGGATGTCGTTGTAGGAGATTCGCTAAACTTGGTCCATTGACTGGCGGCATCGTTGGAGGCGAGGGCTGCAGCAGCTGCTGCCACTGTTGCACCTGTGGTTGCCGCTGTTGTTGTTGTTGCAGATGCTGATGACGCTGACTGATTTGATTTTTCCACATTTGGCGAATTGGAAATGCTGCGATTCTTAAGAACTGGCGGCGTTGTTGTTGATGTTGTTGTTGTCACCTCACGCCTCGAACTGCTTGTGCTGGCCTGCGATGATGTAGAGATGTTGCTCAGATTCATAATGTTCTTATCATTTGGCAACGGACGTGGCTTCGCCTGCGAGCTACTAATGATTGTGTTGTCGGTATGCTCTTCCTCGTCGTCATCATTCAAATGCAGGAGATCAGCCTCAGGCGGCTCTTGAGGTATATGCGCCGTTGATGACGACGATGTCGACAATGTTTTAGCCAACACATTTGGATGCAGACAGTGTGGCAGACTGCTCGGCAATGGTATGTTATTACGACGCAGCACAACCAGATGCATGGCAGCTGTGAATTCGGATAGACTTAGTGCACCGTCGCGTGTCACGTCGCACAGCTGCCAAATGTGGCGCAGCTCCTCGACAGGAATGCGGCTCTTCTCAAAGAAGATGCTGGAAGGAAGTCAATAGTTTGTTAATTAAAATGAATTGTAAATTAATGATTATATACTATGTAAAAACTTTTAATCTTTATCTAAAATAAATATAATATAAGTGAAGTTTCAAAGCTTACCGTGCTGCCTGACCGGAGAGCAGACCATGCGGATCACGTTGCACAGTTCTGAACTGTTTGTTGTAGTACACACGCTGCTCAGGAGTGATTTGATAGAGCGTGGTCAGTTCATTTTCGTTGTCGTCATCGTCGCTGCTGTGACGATCCGATGACTCCTCCTCGGTACCCAATAGTTGGCGATGCTCATCACCCAGCAGGCCCTGCCACAGCGTATCTTGTGCCCATGGGCGCTCCGCCACACTGTTGGTGGGCGTAGGACTATCGCTATTTGTGCTCCACGCTTCCGGTGAGCCACCAGTGCCACGTCGACGCTACGAAAGTAAAAATTTTGTTATTTTAGAGATGTTGAAATACTCTGGCAGGTATATAATTTGATAAATAGCACAATCTTAATTAGTGAGTTTGATCAACGGGTTGAAAACGAAATATGTTTTTTTCAGCTCAACAAAATAGTCTCTATTTTAGGTTAAATTCATTATAAAGAATATGCACACTTCACAACATAAAAAATAAATATATATCTATATAAATTTCACCAAATTTTTCGCGTAATCATAACATCCGCTCTAAGAGTATACAAAAGCGCTGTTTATATCTAAAGTCTATATGCATTAGCATGATAAGATATAATATAATAATAATACGCACAGTTTCGCGACTGCTGCTGCTGCTTACAACAGCAACATCAGCACCGGCCAGCTCATCAAAATTATCGCCACAGCTAGATTCGTTCTGCTCAACCTCGGAATCGGTGCTGGGCACATCCGAGGTGTCTTGTAACTGATCTAGCTGCTGTAGTTGCTGTTGTTGTTGTTGCTGTTGCTGGGAATTGCGACGCAGCGAGTTGCGACGATCGGTGGGCGGCGGTGGGGGCAGTGCACCCAGCCCATTTTCGCTTGTTGTGCTCACTGGCGGCGCTGTGACTGCATCCTTCCAGCCGAAATGCGGCAACGGTAATGGCACAGTGGCTGCTATCAGCTCCTGACGCAAAGGCACCGCCTCCTGATGTGCCGCAATGAGTTTGAGGCATGAATAGAATTGGGCGCGTGAGATATGCAAAGCTGTCGCCGGTATGCCAGCCAAGGCGGTGATCTGTAAAAAAAAAAAACAACCAGATCACATAATTAAAAAGACCCGACGTCGACACAAGTAAATTACTTGCGGACCTACCTCAATCACCGTCTCGTTGGCAATGTCCGCTGAGCGAAAGAGTTCCGTTGCTTTTAGCATCGGCACCTTGCCGGCATTTTCCACGTCGCAACATTGAAACAGCTCACTATAGAATCGTCTCTCGGGCTCCGTCAGCGTTACCTCTTCCATAGCCACCTACTTGTTGCTGAAAATCGTCTTATGCGTCTTTTTTTAAGGTCTATAAAGCTTGCCACGCCCGGTCCTCCGTGTGTACGGCAACTGCGACAATGGCAATCTGTTTACTTAACTAAACAAACTAGCTCACTTGCTGACTGACTAGCTGACTGACTGGCTGGCTGCTGTCAGCTGTGCTATGGTGCCCCCCTGCCTCGTTTACTTTGTCAAACACTGTAGGTGGAGAAAAAAAGGGCCAACAAGCGACAAAAATGAAACGAAACACCCGAAATGCAGCAGGTTTGGCAACGGTTTTGCAAGCACTACACAGCCCCACAGCCAGCTAATTAAGTGTGCACATTAACGCATGTCTCGGCAAAGGCGGCACAGTTGTTCGATTCGAGTTTTAGCTTGCTTAACACTACACAATTTGTCAATCAATAGCAAATTTTACAAGAATTTTTCGCAAACTGTTGTGCACTGTGGTGGCGTTAACATCGATAACATCTGACAATTTAGTGATGGTCGAAAAGTATGCACCCGTTACTTGTAACGGATACTGCGCTCATGGCAAGGAATGATTGAATTCTCTAATTTGTATATTTATAAATTGCCATAGATTTAAAATGCAAATAAAATTATAAATAAAAACTCTTATAAAAAACATACATTATTAACTCTATTGAAAACCTTGACAGTTATTGATTATTGATATGTGATTATCTCACATTAAATCTAATAAGAGCTAAATTGGAAATATAAAAAAATAAGACTCTTATAAGATTAATAATAAGCCGTTGAAGATACGCCAAAATTAAATAATTAAAAAATGTAGCAACTATCGCCCTTCTCTAAATTCGATAACATACAAATTTTGTTATTATCTCTCAGTGCGATTACAACGCAATTTTGTGTTCAAATATTTGCGAATAAAGAATTCGAGTGCCTAAGCGATTGTCATAGACATAGTGATATTTTCAGAAACTAGTCAATAATGTTCTCTCGCAAAAAGCCAGAGCCAGCTAAGCGTCGACAGCATGATTTATCCCAAGTAAGCAAAGCACTAAAACACAAAACACATCGAATTGTTAGTCTATTTTGTATTATGAGTCATGCCTTTCCTCTCCTCTACCCTCATTATCATGGAAACGCACAGTTTGGATTAACGGAAATACCTGATGACTTTGATCCCAGCGCTGGCTATGGCGACGATGATGCTGGCGATAGCGATCTGGAAGCCGAGCTGGCAGCAATTTCTAGCGGCGGTGGCCCGTCAAAACCAAAAGTTAAACCAAAGCCACAATTGTTGCCCAGCAGCGATTTGGATCGAATGATTGCGGATAGCCTGCGTGACGTTAGCGATGATGATGACGATGATTCGCTGGAGAATGACAGCGATCTGCTGGGCGAGCTGCATGGCATTGCGGGCGATAACATCGACGACGAAGAACAAATATCTCCTTCTGCTGAGGAACCGGAGCCCGTGCAGACTTTTCTGCCGACAACCACAGTGGACACATTGGGAATCATAAATCAACGCTTAGAAATGTACAATCAGGCGGAGGCCAATGCTAAAGCCGCCGGTGAATCGGGCAAGGCACGTCGCTTTGCTCGTGGCTTAAAAACGCTGCAGGATTTGAAGAAACAGTCGGCAGCTGGCAAAACTATCAATGTTGATGACATTCCGCCTGAGGTAGCTGTGAAGCCGTCTGCGACAGCGGTTGATGGAACCATCGAGGAGCCCATGCAGCCAACACGTGCCGCGCCATTGCCACCTACGCCTAGTTCTCCGCCAGCAATATCACCCACTCAAGCTCCAGCTGTTACGCCTACTAAGCCGGCCACGCCTGCAAATCCATTGGTTTCTGAAATGCGAAGTCGCCAAGCTGAATATAAATCGGCTGCTGTGCAGGCAAAGCGCAGTGGCGACACAGCTGCTGCTATTCAGTTTCTGCGCGTCGTCAAGCAATTCGATGTTGTTGTAAAGATGTGCGAGGACGGACAGGAAGTGGATCTCAGCGATATGCCGCCGCCGCCAGGCGAATTTCTGGCGTTTATGGCCAAGATGCAAGACGGAGCTGGAACTGCAGAGACAGCAGCATCCGAAGTATCCCCAGCTCCAGCAGCGCCTGTTCCAGCAGCAGTTGAGCCACCGGCAGCAGCGCCGACTTCCATGCTGGAAGCACTGCAGCAGCGTTTAGCTAAATACAAATCGGTGGAGGACGCAGCCAAGGCAGAAGACAACACCAGCAAGGCGCGTCGCTTTGGACGAATTGTCAAGCAGTTCGAGGATGCCATCAGGCAACACAAGGCAGGCAAACCCGTTGCATATGATGAGCTACCCGTACCACCAGGTTTCGGACCACTGCCTACAGGGGATGCTGTGCCCGCTGCATCTGCAGCAGGAGCACCTGCTCCCACGCCAACAATGTCGCCCACATCACCGACAGCCACAGAGAGCACTTCGGCTGGTGGAACGCCGTCCAGCTCCGGCACAGTGACGCCTACTGTGCCACGACGCAAGGCGCCATTACCAGCGCAGCCCAAGGAGCTAACTACGCGTACAAGCGGTAATCATCAGAAGAGCAATTTGGCGGAGCAACAAATGAAATTGCTGCTCGAGCGACAAAAAGAGTTTAAAATGGCCGCTGTAGCAGCTAAGAAAGCGGGTGAAATTGATCAGGCCAAGGAATACCTAAGGATCTACAAAGGATTCGACTCTCTGTTGAATGCTGCCAGCAGCGGCTTACCCGTTGATCTGAGCACTGTAAGCTCTAATGCATATGTTATTTAAATATCGTTTTTACTACTTTAAATATTTATATTTCCGATGACAGCTGCCTGTGCCGCCATCGGAGCGGGATAGTTTGGAGGCATCGTTTGCCATTGTGGCTAGCGAGGACTGTGAGCCCGGCGATGACATTTGCGAGATCGGGGTGCGCATAGAAGAGCAGCTGGCCAAGCAGCTCATGATGTGCAAAAATACACGTGATCACCACAAGGCCATGGGCGATGTGGCCGGTATGAATCGTTTCGAGAATCTCGCACTAACCGTGCAAAAGGATTTGGATCTGGTGCGTTATTCCAAACGCAAGAATCAAACACTGCCCAAATTTCACTACGAGAAGCGTTCCTTCAACATCGTCCACTGCAACACGGATCTGACTGACAACGAGCTCGAAATAGTTGTCGTGCGTGGCATTAACTACAATGTAGCCAATCCCAAAGACGTGGATACATATGTCCGCGTTGAATTTCCACTATTGAACGTGAGTTGCCAGCATAACAGTTATGTTTATTTCTCATCACCTTTTCTTGCTACAGGATGAGTTTTTCAGGACGAAAACAAATGTGATTAAGGACACGGACACACCCGACTACGAAGAACGCTTCAAGGTTGATATTCAGCGCAGCAATCGTCAGTTTCAGCGCATCTTCCGGCGGCATGGTGTCAAGTTCGAGATATATTCTCGAGGGTGAGTCCCACGCTCTCTACTATATGCCTTATAATGTAATATTGAGCACTATAATTATTAACTCTAACAAATGACAAATCGCATATGCATATGAATTAACCAAGGTAAAGCGGAGAAATCCAAGTAATACTCCTTCCACGTCTCTACACATAACTCGCATGAGAGGATTTATAATTATAATCCATTCTAAAGATCTCGACTAAATCTCTTGTACAAGATCAATTTTCAAACAATAAGATCTTAGAGTCATAAACATAAATTCGTAAATCTTTTTCATAAACATTAATGCTCGTAAATTTGTACACAAATGCAATATGCTTATTTTGTAAAAACTTTATAAAAAATTATGAAATAATTCGAAAAAAAATTCTTTACATTTTATCTATTCAAAGTTTTTAAAGTGATATTAATAAAAAAATAACTTCTTAGTACTTTTTAGTATGGCACCAGTATTTTGAGATTTGAAAATGGCTTTGTAGACACCCTGTTTTTATGTAATTGTTTTGCTGTTTAAGGACTTTATTCAAACACGGTTTTATTTTAATTTAATCATTCGAGTAAAAGAGCTTTGCCCAGTTGAGAGTTTAGAGCTTTCTACATATCCATTGTTGCAAACATTGATCGCATAATTCAAATGTTTTAATATAATATGTTTTATCAACTTTTACGCCACAAATCCCAACACAATTCATTTAAAAATGCTCTTAATGCTACGCAAATCGCTTAAATAATAAATTTCAAATGAAAAATTAAAAATTAAAAAAAAAATAAAATAAAACAATAAGCAGCTGCAGTATTGATTGTTGTGGACTAAGTCGTAAACTGCCCATATGTTGTTTCAGAGGATTCTTGAGATCCGACACGCTAATTGGCACCGTCAATGTCAAGCTGCAACAGCTGGAAACAAAGTGCGACATCCACGACACCTACGATGTAAGTCCAAGTCCAACAACTATATCATTTTAATTGAATATTTATATTTTCCATATGCAGTTGATGGATGGTCGCAAGCAGGTGGGCGGCAAGCTGGAGATCAAAGTGCGTGTACGGAATCCAATATTAACCAAGCAAATGGAGCACATTAATGAGAAGTGGTTGGTGCTGGATGCCGAGGGATGAGCACAGTTATAGTCTCCATATTTGATTATTGGCTAAGTCAGTGTTTTGTACGCTTTAGCCTCTCCAGCGCAGAGGCATAGCTTGTATTCCACACAACCACATACACAAACATACACACACACAAACACAAACAAAAATACACGTTATGTTCTATTTATATATATAAATATATTTATATAGATATTTATGTATTTAAGATACTTGTATTTGAGACAAGACGCTGCGCTGCTCCGAAAATTTGTGCCCCATTTGTGTAAACAGCTCCAATCAAGAAAGTTGTATGAGTGAGAAACTTGAGAGTGCGAAGATTTTTGGAGAGAGAGAGAGAGAGAACAGCGCCAGCAATGCCTGATTATGTTTCATCTAATATGCACGATATGTTAATTAAACCCATACAATATATATCTATATATGTATAAGTTTTTTGTTTTTTTTGATAAAGTCGTTTGCTAAGATTATAACTCCAGATATTCGACTATTTGCGAAAAGGCGCTGCTATCATTAAACACATCCACGCCGCGCACCTTATAGAAACCTGCAAGATAACAATGGTGATTACATTGAAGATGCTTATGATAGTTGTTTTTTTTTTTTTTTGAACATACCGTCGACGCTAGCATTTAGGCCTGGCGCATATTGAAATGATGGGTACGGCAGATGCCAACCCTTCGAGATGAGCTGCCAATCGGATGCGGCACGCTCCCTGAACCACACCTCATAGGTCTTCAGGCATTGTGTGGAGCGCACCTGTTCGCTCCAGCTGATGAAGACCTCCCGTTGCGTCACCTCCACAATTTCCAGTTGCTGCGGACTCTTTAGTTTGGGCCACGCCGCCGAACACACGCGCAGCAACATCACCCAGGGCAGTGGTAAACTGGCCGAGTTGACAACCAGCTCGCTGTTGTACTGCCAAATGGGTCCCGTTTCGTATAGCCTGGGTGTCTGCGTTCGTCGCATTGCCTCGCGTAACGTGGCATTGGGATATGCAGGACTCCCAGCCAGCTGCCACACATGCACCGGATCTGTGCTGTGCGGCACCAGCAACTCCGTGATGAATGCCGATTCATTTGCGATTGACATGTTCAGCGTATACTTGTGGTGATAGGCAGTTAGCTGCGGTCCCGCTTGCTCGGGACTGAGGAATATAGTCGCCATATATTGCGCGATGCCATTGCCAGAAATTGTGCGCAGCACCTGAACACTGTGCTTACTATCCATATTCACCAGCTCCAGATCTGCCGCCCGTGTG
Organism: Drosophila melanosoma; assembly: GCA_035042045.1. Lineage (NCBI taxonomy): Eukaryota > Metazoa > Arthropoda > Insecta > Diptera > Drosophilidae > Drosophila > Drosophila melanosoma. The sequence goes on along the minus strand of JAWNLY010000183.1, from coordinate 1,498,674 downwards.
CCCAACTTGGCCAACATGCCTAGCGCTGCATAGACGGGCTTCTGCACGAACTGCGAGTATGCCGGTTGCGTCTCATTCATTCGAAAATGGGCCAACAAAGTACTGAAAGATTTACAATAACTTGTTATATAGGTATATCTCTGAAAATACAAAAAACATAAATTCAAAATGTTGTTATATAGTTTTAAATCCTCATCTCATAAACCACAAGATGGGTTACATTGACAGAATAGAGAAATTGATGACTTTTAAAGGATCTTCAATTCCAAATAATCATATTCCTTATTCCTTGAGTACAGGAATATATATAAAGAAACTTAAATTAAAAATATTCCTTTTCTTTACAACACTTCGGTACCATATAAAGATTTCTTTTTAAACAGAATATTTTGCTTACCGCTGGCTAAACTCGTATGGATGATAGCTAAGAAAGGCATTGTCATGGCTAATGGACTCCAGTTGGGACATCACTCCTCCGGCGAGCTTGGCATGCCAATGCAGCATTACAGTGGATATCAAAGTGGCCGCATAACGCACATCCGCTTGAAAGTCTCTTGGCGTGCTCCAGCCCGCAATTGGATCAGCTTCACTGAAACGTAGACAAAAGCTTTAGCTGAAGCAAGATTACAATCATAACTCACTCATTGGCCACCGGCAGATGCTGCAGCTGGGGATAATCCTGATATACTTTGGAGAGCAAGACCAGCGATCCATTGAGAATTTCTGTGGCACTGCCATCGAGTCCCTTGCGATGATAGGTGAGTATATCGATGGGACATTTGGCCAGCTCCTGGTTGCACACATCCAACAGCTGCCAGCACAGTGGATGACGCTCCTCCGACTTGAACAGGCCAGCTGGACCGCGCAGTGCACGGTAGAGTTGCTGTTGCCGCTTGGACTTACGCCTGCCGCCAGCTTTGCTCAGGCCACGACGCACCGCCTGAACGTATTCCAAATAAGATTCTGCCGTGAAATTAATGCGATTATAGTTGCGCAAATCCGGTTCGTTCCAGGTCTCGAAGCGCCAGTTGGACAAGCGAGCGGCGCCATGACGAGCTACGTTACGGATGAAATAACAATTGTGAAGCAATAAATCATTTTGATTTTTTGATGATAGTTTTACCTATCTGATGATTGATAATGCTCTTCACAAAGTGCTCCCATAGGAACCAATTGCGTTCGGGATTGGCAGTGAACACATGACCCGGATTCGCCATAAATTCCACAACCGGCGATAAATGCAACTCCTGCAGTAAATCCACAAATTTATCAAACTTTTCAAACTCATATCGGGGCACGCCCTCCGTGCTATATTCGAGAAACTCCACCAGCTCCAACAGCCAATGAATGCGTATGTGTGTGATTGCTCCCACGGGCAATGCTGCAATATGGCGAAGATTCAGCTGCATTGCTGTTGACTCTAAGCTGGCACTGATGCCATTATGATTGATTTCACCGGCCGGACAGAAGCCGACGCTCGTCCAGAAGTGTGGAAACGTATGATAAACCACATCACCACTGGTATAGTGGGCGTGGCTATGCCGAGGAGCCGCATCTAACACCAGAAGTACACCCAGCAGCAGCAGCAGCATCCACATTTCAAATAAAATTATACCCAATACTATTTTAGATTTAATTTGAGATTATAGTTGTTTATTATTATATGCGAATTGCGCGTTGATTTGCTTTGATGGCGATGATGGCGATAAGAGCTCTCGCCCCAAATATATACTGCACACTACTCTGTGTCTGTATCTGTTGCCAGCCGTTGCCCATTGACCACGGCCTTGTCGTGACGTCAGAGCCAGCAGCAGCAAAAGCAACAGCAGCAGAGGCAGAGACAGAGCAACAGCTAAGCAACAGCGTGCCAGTTTCACACAATCTCCCCCTAAAAACAACAAAAAAAATAAAGGAAAACGAGAAGAAAAAATTGCCGGCGCGCCGCATTGATTGAGAATTGCAATCCCTCATTAGGGGTGGAAAAATGCGGAGCGATGGCCAGTCCCGAGGCAGGTATCTACTCTAACATCGCATCTACAAGCACATGGGTGTAGCAAGGGGGGGCGGCGGGGAATAAGTAATTACTTCCTTTAAAATCTAAACTATACAAAAAATTATGCATTATACGTAAAGTTATTCAGCTCTTGAGCGAAACAGACACAACTTTTTTTTTTTATTTAAGTCAGCAAATAACAAAAATATATTTTAATACATATTTTCTCCCTTTTAGCACAGTAACTTCATTTACTCATTATTATTATTATACGGTTTCTACTTTTTTCGTAATTTATTTGATTGTTATTGATTTATTGGAGTTTATTTTATGTTATCAATTAAGATGCTTATATGGACAATTTTAAAATAGTTTATTTAAACCAATAGAGACTACATTTGCTTTTAATTTTCAACTTATGTACTTAGTCTTTATTTGACCCCTTTAGCTACGCCCATGTCTACTCAACATGTCTCGGCGCTCACAATGGGGGAGTGAAAGGTGTGACAAACATAATATTTTATGCTTGCGGGTGATAATAATACGTACAGCAATTACACACCATTTTGGGGTGGATTCCTACCAGATACAGCTATACATAGATACATAGATTAAATGCTTAGCGCGTAACTCTTAAAAGATTTACTTTCATTTAATATTCAATAACAGCAACGCAGCAAATTGAATAAAAGGATGAATTCCTAAAATAGCAGCATTAAGAACCTTTTTAGCTCTATGAAAATCAAACAGAAATGACTTTGGCTATATAAAAAAAATGATCGATATGGATTTTTGAACAAAATTAAGGCTTAACAAAATTATAGAAGCATTTTCAACTAATAGTACTTATCTAGAGGTAATCATCGAGCGAAAATAGTTTTTTCTAATTGAAACGCATAATTATTCTAGAAGTTAAAATGTCAATGCCTTTGAAACGCGGTACAGGTTTGAAAAGCTTATGGTGTGGAAATTTATGGAACTATGATTAATGAAAAAAATTTACCTTCACACAGCCTTATCGATTTTCAACGTGTATGCAGAACATTTTTGTATAATTGCTACCAATACTTCTTAATGACAACATTTAATGCTAATGTCAAACCCAAAATGAGATATACGTAGGACATGCGGAGGCTCAGCTCCGTTCCAACTGTGCGTTGTAGTTCGCACTTTACACAATAGCAATGAAGATCCTGTGTGATATAAAGGGAGTAGTCATGCCCACTCAGCTGTGTGGCCTTTTGCCCTTTTTTGGCATGAACAGCTTTGGAAAGATTTACGCACGATTTGTGGCTCTGATTCTGCTGGTCAGTTCTGTGATATTCTGCGAGGATGTGATTTTGCATCGCAGGGCTACTAACTGATGGCTAATGCGCACTGAGGAGATTAATCGCACCATTGAGACACTATTCTGCATAGTCAGCTATACGATAATTCTTATTTTCAGCGTGCTTAATGCATCCAAGCAATTTTGCACCATCCGTGATCTGTCAAAGCTGGATGAGTATCTGGAGGCGAATGGCTATGTTGCGCACTATAGTTGCCGAATTCTGGACACTCTGCTGCTGTTTGTCTTGGCAAGTGTTGTGGCTGTCACCTTCTACTATATCCACTATCTGAGCGACATTCCATCCTGTATGACCCTCTATCTGTGCACTTTTCTTAAGTGTCTGGCGCAACGGATTGAGTTCCTCAATCAGAGTTATCTGGCATTCGCCACACTCACCACACCCATCAAGCTGCGCAAGCGATACGATACGATGGTCTTGTCCTGCGCCTGGGTCTTGGCGGAGACAACGGTCGTTATATGCAGCTGCTTTGATTACCTGACCTCCGAGATAAGTGCGAGTGAGTGTGTGAGACAAATCATAGTATTTATAAGTGTTTTCTTTCGATTTCTGAATATATAGTATTCATGAGAAAATTAATGAGTGTACTCATGAGTGTCTTAAAGAGAGCTTATTCGTTTGCCAAAAATTCAAGCCGAATGTTCCATTGAAAAACTCATTGACACTCAAAATAGATTTTGGGTGTTTCAGTGTCTAAATGCTTGAATAAGAATTTGTTTCCCAATTCGAGTATTGGGAAGGTTTTAACATTTGTATAATATACCCAATGCATTCACCGCTATTAACGAGTACATTCACAGCAACACTCACCCACCATTGGGCTACTCTAGTTATTGCACTTTCCAATATTAACCGACATACAGATTAATTATTTTAATGGACTCGCATATCTACATCTGATATGGCCAAGTGCGTTTTGAATCGGGGTTCTACATGAACATACCCAATTACACATCTAGTTAGTAAAATCATTGTGGCAGTGACTGTCAGTGTCCCATCGGCAATGAGTCCCAACACTTGGGTAATTAAAATGGCATCGGATAAATCGCGTCTACATCCGCGACGCATTTCACCTCATCACATGCCGCTCTTCAATGATGCATTTGATCGGCCAGAGACAACGCCATCGACTACTGGTCCGCTCGAGAATCCCGTTTTCGAGGATATCAGCATGATATTGTCGGTGTTAAAGGTGACCGGTTTGCTGCCCATCTATGAGCAGGTGTCCAACTATAAGGTTGCACCACCCACTCGGACCAATGAGTACTATTCGTTCTTTGTGCGTGGCGTCGTCCATGCCCTGACTGTATTCAATATCTACAACTTATTGACACCCAATGCGGCCCAGTTGTTCCACTCAATGCGCGAGACGGACAATGTGAATCAATGGATTGAAATGTTGCTATGCATTATCTCCTATACGCTGAGTGAGTTTGGCCAGATCCCATTCCAATCGGTTAGTTGCTCTTTATCGCTTTTCCCATTTCTTAGTGGTATTAAGTTGTGGCCGCAACACGAAATCAATACTGCAGATCATGAACGACATCCTCGAGCTGGATCAGGAGGTTTTGCGTCAGTTTGGCGTTACGCTCAGCAATCAATGCAATTTCTCGATTAAATATCTCGTGGTGATCGTTATCTGTCAGGCATATATTCTAGTGATGCACATCCGTGAGGTTGAGGGCATAATAACGCCCACTTCCTATATCCTGATTGCCTTTTTTGCAATTCAGAATAGTTTGACTGCCACGTATATAGTTTTTGCCTCGGCTTTGTTGCGCATCGTTTGCATTCGCTTTCATTTCGTCAATCAGCTGCTGAACGGATACACGTATGTGCAACAGCGGAACAAGAGCCGTAGTCAGTTACGGACGCGCATGGAGAACTTTACAGAGGATTCGCTATTCATTTATCGCACGCACAACCGACTGCTGTGCATTTATAAGAGCATTAATGAGTGCTGCAGCTTGATAATTGTGTGCTTTTTGGGCTACTCGTTCTATACGGTGACCACAAATTGGTATAATCTCTTCGTGCAGATCTCCAACAATAGGGGCGGTATCTCGATTCAAATATTTCAGTGGTGCATGTGCTGGTTGTGCCTGCACATCTCCCTGTTGGCCCTATTGTCGCGTAACTGTGGTGCCACCACCCAAGAGGTGTGTCCTTGTTGGCCTAACTCCTCTGAACTCTGACTTATTCGGTTGACCATTTTCACTCTTTCAGGCAAATATCACATCCCAAATACTGGCACGTGTCTATGGCAAGAGCAAGGAGTTTCAAAATATCGTAAGTTAGATATACGAAAGCAAATTGATGTGGAAATAGCTAATTACTTGTTTATCTTACAATCAGATTGATAAATTTCTAACTAAAAGCATTAAGCAGGAGGTACAATTTACAGCCTATGGTTTCTTTGCCATTGATAATTCAACGCTCTTTAAGGTTAGCCAAGGAGCACTTGTTAATTATAATATATATTTATTATATATTTTGTTTATCTAATCGTTCTAGATCTCTTCGGCTGTGACCACATATTTGGTCATATTAATACAATTTAAACAGCTCGAGGATTCCAAATATGATGAAGAAATTCATGTAGCAACTTAAACTTCTATACGACTTCATATGTATTTTTTAACTACACATTTATTTCCATTATAAATTCTTACGACAATTTTACTAATTTCATATATTAATTAATATACTCATTAGATCAGAAATACCAAGCGCACGAAACAATCAAATACATGAGAAAAAATTCAATATTTGTATTCTTCATTAATTTAAACAATTAAGAAACCGACCACTATAACTTTGAATACAAGTTGCAGGCAGATAGAGCCGAGTGAGGAACTCAACTAACAAATTAATAAAAATCATACAAGAGAAATATTGTAAATATACTTATTGAACGAAAAGAATTTGGAATATGCGCACTAAATTTTGCGCTGTCTATTTTAAGTGTGGTTGTTGTTGAGATCTAGCTCTAACAGTTTAACACTTTGGACTTTTTACGTGTTTCCCCAAATAGAAATGAACAAAGGCGATCCAATGCAAACGCACCAACAATATCCACAACCAGTACGATTAGCAATGTTCTCCGGAACTGTAAATATAAAATTATAATTAGATATATATGCATACACATATATATTTATATATTATAGTTACGCACATTTGCTGGAAAATCAACGATTTCAAAGAATTCAGTCATGCCAGGCACTAAGCCAGTGCTGAGAAACAACACCAAAGCAGCAGAGGCCCCAATGGCACACATGAGCATGCGATTAGCGCGAAGGCTCTCCATAAACGGATATCCCTAAAATACAAATTAATAAAAATAATATATGGAGTTTGTGATTATCCCAGCAGACAGTCAGACCTTATAGTTAACCGCAATGGTCGCCACCTGCAGCGACACGCAAATTATATAAACCGTGCTGCTGACTATATTTGGATCATATTTGGTTTTCTCTTCCTCATTCATGTCAATATACAGCTTCACTTTGCCCACTCTGCGAAGGGGAGAATCAGATATATTATACTCAATGAACTATGCTGTCATTTAGTTACCTGGGTGGCGCCAATGCCGTGGCTTCATTGGTCAGATAGTAGAGCGCACCAAAGTGCACCGCAAATTGTGTAAGTATCGTTGATATGGTATAGAAATTGAATATGTTTGGTAGTGGTGCGACCTTCGACAGCGTTTTTAGCGGCTGCCATGGACAATATATGTAGATACATTAACATTCAATAAATTATTCATGAATAGCAACTTACCTTGGAGCGTGTAATGAACAGAAAACAGGCCGCTATAAAAATGCCTTGCATGGTGGCCTGAGTATCGCTGAACTTTACGCCATCGACATAGAGCACTGACTGACAATAGGCCTGGATGAGTGCATTCAACGCCAGTATCTTAAACATTTGCAGTGTGGTTACCAGAGTGCAGCGGCCTTGCTTGATTATGTGGTTGACTATTGAGGAAAGTTAGGCAGTTATAATTATTAGCATTCCAGTCTATAATTTATGTTTAATCTTCATCTTTACCACACATAATTGAAGATAGTTTGCTGGTAAATGGCGCAGCAATGGACGCATCGCCTAGTTTGACCATTGTCTGCTCTTCCATGTCGCGCAGGGCGTTCTGGAGACGAGCTTGTGTCCGATCAATATGCTCCTGACGCCGACGTAGGGCGCGTTCACGCGGCGACAGCTGTTCGTTTGAGTTGGCCGTTGCAGCTGCAGCGGCTGCTGTGGCAGCTGCATTGATCTGCTGCAATTCCTGTTCGGTACGTCTGCGCTTTACGGGAGCACTGGTGAGCAGGGAGACACCTATGTGAGCGTGCTTGAGGGCGCCCACATCGTTGGTACCGTCGCCGCACATGAGTGTATAGTAGCCGAGCTGTTTCAGTGTCGTTAAAATGTACTCTTTTTGCTTGGGTGCAAAACGCGCGCAGACGGTGACCTGTGGCAGAGCCTTAAGCATGTAGGCAGGATGCGTCTGCTGCAGATACATTAATCCATCGCCGGTGATGCACAGATCGTTAGCGGAAAGTAACATTTCAATGTTTTTGCCGCCCTTCGCTGCGTCCAAGGGATAGGCTCGCGCGCCATCGACGGACACCCAGCTCCAGTCTGCCGTACTTTCCTGTTGCGGCGGCTGTCGCGTCAATATCAGAAGTTTCTTGGTCGTGAAACGCAGCTCCCTGGCTACATGACAAGCTGTCAACGGATTATCTCCAGTGATCATGAGCACTTTGTGCGATGAGTGCACCAGTTCTTTTATTACGGCTTTGGAGTCGGGTTTCATGGGGCATGAGATGATCACGAAGCCAGCAAATTTCAGATTACATTCGACCTCCTCACGTTTTAGTTCGCGTACGCGCTGACCACCAAGTGGTCCCAAATCCTTGATGCCCAGCGCCATGACGCGTGCACCACGACGTGCGTATTCCAAGTAGATCTGTAAATTGAATATTTTCAAATAAGCTTGGTTTATATATTTGAAATTATTTTGTTGCTTTTACATACCTTTTCGTAATCTTTGGGAATGTCCTGCAGCATGCCCATTATGACTTCCGGAGCACCCTTGACAGCACCAATATAGTTTATATCGTTAGAAAAGGGCATCAGATAGCCAGCAAGGACAGACATTCGCTTCAGAGCCGATGAGAAATGATAGCGTTGCATGATGCGCAGCGGCTTAAGCTTGCCACCTTTCGGTATCACACTGTCCGTCTTGGTGAGTGTCCAGTCCACGGCAGTCAAGGCGGCTTTCTCCAGCGGATCCCCGACAAGGCCATCGTCGAGTAGGGCCAGCGAATGGCAACAGGCGAGCACCTGAATGGTAGCATCCTCTGCCTCATCAATTGGCAAACATTTACCATTTGGCGTCAGTCCGGCGATGCCCTCGACCATTAGATTATCCGTTGTCAGGGTGCCCGTCTTATCGAAGCAACAGATCTGCACCTTGCCTGCAAAGGGAATGCGAAACGGTTCCGTGCAGAAGACAAATAATTTTGTCAATTGTATGAGCGAAGTATTCACGGCCAGCGTTAACTCAATGGGCAGATCGGGCGGTATAATCGACGTAAGTATGAGAGCACACTCCAAAAACAGTTTATACCGGTTCCGTTCCAGATCCTCGCTTCCCTTGACCCACACATACGATGCAGCGGCGAGAGCGAAAACCAGAAGGAATGCAATGAACGCAAAGGTCTCCGAATTGTTTTCCGTCGCACGATTTGCGCCAAAAAGAATAGTGCGCAGCAGTCTGCCCTGGGATGTGTTAAAACCAGTGCGGATGACATAACCAATACAACCGCCATCGGGTGCACGCATCGATCCCTTACTGGGTGCCGTATGCTGGACGACCTTGGTGCCGCCAAAGAGTACGATCAGCTTGCCATCGCCGTCGACATCCAATTCGGTGTTGAGTTGTTGCAGCGATTCAAGGGATTCCTTCATCTGTGGCACCGACTCTCCAGTCAACATGCTCTCGTCTACAATACAAGTGCCACGCAGAACGACCACATCGCACGGTACTATGCTATCGTTCTGAGAACGGGTAATGGACACCAGATCGCCAGGTAAAAGTTCATTGCTGCTAATTTGACGCCATTTGTTCTGTCGCAACGCATATATATAATATGGTTTATTGCCCATCTTGCGTATTTCAGACATGTTGCGCAGCTGCTGTTTAACAGTCGTACATTCGAAGACGATCAGCATGAAGAGCGTAAAGAGGGAATAGTACCAGTAATCATCCATGCACCACAGACCCACCGAGAACACTTGGAAAACAAAGAACGGCGCTGTGGCGCGCTCAATAAATAACTCATGAAATTCCGGAACAACCATATCCATTTCATTGTTGCCATACTTCTGCACGGCGGTCTTAATCGATTGTTCCGATTCCAGGCCGCGGGAGTTGGCGTAGGTGCTCAGCAGTTCATTAACAGGAAATTCTACGGAACGGAAAGTCGCTTTGTTTTCATCCCAAACGTATTTGGTTTTCTGAAAAACTAGATAGTACTGCTGCTGGCCATCATCGAGCTTCAGGTTCTGTATGGGCACAATTTTAGAGATGCCATTATTCGCTGTTGGCACCACCTTGGCTAGAACACCCAACGCCGGCTGCTTAACCCGCCGACACGTGAGAAAGGCCAGCACATGAACACTCCAGTAGCAGAAGAGCAGGGTGAGCACATGCAGAAATGCAATAGCTACCACAGCAATGAAACCAATATCATTCCAATCGGCGCCCTCGTTCTGACCGAGTTGATCGAGCACATCATCCGTTTTGTTCTGCTGCTGCAGGACGGTAGTCTCATCGATGTCGTGGCTTTTGTACACGTAGATCCAAAGGTAAAATGCAGTCAGATAGAGCGGGACAAACGGCAACACGACACCACTTAGCGGCGTCGGTTTTCGCACGTGCAGCGTCACATATTGCACCACATCATCCAGAGCTGTGGCTGTGGTTGCAATGAAGTTTCTTTTCTCGTTCTCATTTTTGTTGTTGTTGTCGCCGGCAGCGCCGCCCGTTGTCACGGCTGTCGCGCTCATCAGTGTTCGAGATTGCGATCCTCTTGTTTCCTCTTACGTTCTTTGTTTGTCCTAAGAATTACCGCTTCACTTACAATTTTCGCTTAGAATTACTTCAATTTTGAGGTAACAAAAAACAGAAACTGGTATTGAGAAAAACGCAACGTTGTAGCTCAGCTGCTTGCCCCGTCGTGTATGCAATTACAAGAAAAACTCGTTTATGCACACTGTCATTGTCGATTTCGTACCGGCCAAATACGATAATATCGATATATTAATATCATAACAATTGCAGCCCTGTTGTACATCCCTGCCTTCTGTAAGCATTTACAAAAATTTCTCAGGCTATTTATTATTGTGCTGTTTATTAATGCTAATTTGTGCTTAACTAATATACAATATTATCGCCAACTGAATAACTAGAATGTGAATATGCTAAATTATATCAAAAGGCAGACGAGTAAGTTTTATAAAGCATACAATTTTCGATGTGATAAATAATTGCTGTGTTTCTGTGTGTTTTGTTTTGCTGGCAATTTGGCTTTTACGACGTACACAAAAAAACAGGCCGCCGACGCAGCTCTTACGATACGGATGCTAACAAAGATGCTGATGATGTGGTCGATTGCGCGGCAGCGGCGCAAAAGCGTCACTCGCTGCGCTCAACAACAAGTTTCTGTGATGAAGTCTTCATGGAGGAAGAGGCGGAGGCGACATTGTCAGCAACTTCGGATGAAGTCAGTTTGGGCAACACCAGCTTGCTAAATGTGGGGCCAGCTGATGAAGGTAAGTTTAACAATGTTGCAAAATGATAGGTTGTTCATATCAATGTGTGTGTGTGCGAGTGTGCAAGTTTGATAGCATGTTTATTTTGCAATAGACATTTCCGGACAACTGTGCTACAGTTGAGAGAGCCCAACTAGCAGATATTGTGCAGTCAGATTACAATTTGCGTACATGCACATTTAAAACCATTGCACCACGCTATGAAATTATTTTATTGTCTGTATTGTCCGATCATCTGAAAGAATTCCGAGAAGTTACAGAAGTCCTATTTACGTCTCAACACAGTGATTTTAAATCGATATTTATCTATTTTTATATGCTCTTTCCTTATCGCAATTTTAAATATGCTTGATTCCGCTTATACTATATTACTACTACCATATATTTATAATTCCTTTATGAATGCTTCTTGCAGATATATTCAAATATAGCTCTCGTCTTTCGATGACGCTAACGGCTATTGTCAGCGATCCCGATTGCCTCAGCTACTTTGTACAGTATTTGGAGACGCAGCAGGCGCTACCGCTAATAAAATTCTATTTGGACATAGAGAACTTTAAGCGCGCAGCATTAAATCAACTCCAACAGCAGAAGCAGCAGCGAACAAATGATGTAGCGTCTGCAACAGCAGAAGTAGAAGCTGCTGTAGTCGAGGCACAGCAACTTGAGGATGGGCATGATGTAAACGGGGGCGATGAGGAAAACGATGTACCTGAACTGAAAACTCTGTGTGACTTGTCAATGCGCAAGCCTCTCACCGATGACGAAAAAAGTCGCATCTATGCGGAGACTAGCAAGCAGATGAACAACAAACCAGCAATGACGACGACGACGTGTCGCCACAAAGTTTCTGCTACAACGGGGCAGCAGTTGATAAGTCCGGCGAGCATCAACGATGCCATTGCCATTTATCAAAAGTATTTAATTGTAAATGCGCCACTGATGGTGGAGCTGCCCATTGTCATTCTAGCACACATTTCATTACTGCTGTGCGGCAAGGGCAGCGATAAACCGATACCAGCCAGTTGTTTTGATGAGGCTCGCGACTATGTGCTTCAGCAGCTCGAGCAGGATCACTTGCAGTGCTTCCGGCAGAGCAGCTACTATTGCAAATACTGTGTTGAACTAATCGAGGGCAGTGTCTTATCTCTAAATATCTACGATGTGCTGTATGATGAGCTGGCACTGTTTTACCTAACCGAATTTCTGGAACAGCAGCAGGAGCGGGAATGCCTCGAGTTCTGGATAACGGCCATCAATTTTCGCAAGAGCTACGATGATCAGCGTGCTGCTCAGTCGGATGCGATGATAATTTATGAGCGCTACTTTTCGCTGCAGTCCGAGTGTCGTCTGTGGATGTCACAGAAGTTACGACTGCGAGTCGAGCAGGCCATTTGTGCGCCCGGCCAGCTGGCACAAGCCTTCGATCTGGCACTGCTGGTCACTGCCAAATATCTGGAACAGAAACACTTTTTTGTCTTTCTCAAATCTCATATATTCGACAAGTATGTTAACGAGCTAAAGTTGAAGACGTGCCCCACTCAAGCGTCGGTTGATGCCACGGATACCTTAAGTCTGCAGCACAAACTAAGTCTACGTGGACCAGCAAAACTGAGTACACAACTGCAGCAGCAGCGGAGTCATCGCAAAACCATGTCCATGTCGGACTGTACACCCATATCGCAGCACAATACACTGCTCGCTGGCCAGGAGACGACACACAAGGCAACGGTAAAGTCGACGTCTACAACAACGGGGGCTAATATGAACATCGATGCCAGGCAGCTGACAAATCCCCAACTGCTGTGGCAGCGTCCAGTGAGTGCTCTAAAATTTGGGCACGTCAATTCGCTGGGCCGCTATGAGAGGGACTTTGAGGCTGTCGACGCTGTGGCGGCGCATAAGGCACCAGCCTGGTCGCTGAGCGTTAAGAATGCTATGAGAAAGTTGGTCAATCTGCCGGAGGATAATGTGCAGGAGGAGATTGCCTGGCAGGTGGCCGAAATGATTGTCAAGGATGTCACAAGCATTACGCTCCATGGCAAACATTAATTGTAATGCAATATTTATTTAGTTTATACAATCACAAAACATATTTATGATTTGGCGCTCAAAAGTTTGATGAATCTCGCGTCTCAAGAAATCCACAAATTCGAAGTTAAGCTCTTCTACATCAGCGCTCTCTCTTTAATGCTCTCTTGTTTTCTCTCTTTTTACACTATTGTACAAAACTACCGAACAAATAACAGTTTTACGTTTGAGGAAGCTGCTTAATTTGTATAACGTTAACTTATAAAGCTTGCAAAGCTTTTAAATATATTTTCTTGTTTGCTTGCTCATTGGTTATGTAAAGCGCACAAACTCAAGTTTCCTTGATTTCTCACCTATATAATACTATATACACATATACTTACATATATACAAAATACACTTATCTCTCATATTACAAAGCTTCTTCAGCAGGCTAACTATAATTTAACACTATTTGAATTTGAAAATTTATTCCGCTATAAATATTTAATTTTTGTTTTATATAGAATATATAAACTTATGCATATACGTACATATTTTTGCATACTGAAAAACTATATAACAAAATGATTGTTACAAATACACTTTTTATTGTAACAATGGATACAAATATATCTTGTAAAAAATAATCCTTTGTATGCTAATAGCAAAAAATCTTTTTTATTTTTGCAATTAATCTTTTTATTCAAGTTAATCGCACAACAAGTACGATAAACATTAGTTAAGCACTTTAAATAATATTGTAAGCATAAAAATGTTATTAGAGGTATTATATAGCCGCCTTTTAAGGCTCGCAACTGGAAACTGCTTGACTATGCATCGTCCTCGGGTACGCTGCCCGTTTCGCTGAACCAGCGTAGGATGCGCATCATCGTCTTTGCTGAGTACAAACAGAATGGATACTCATTGTAGCAACGGTCGCTACTGCCACGTAACGCCAATCCACGACTGAAAGCGCGTCCAATTTTAGCTGGAGCCATTTCTACCGTGGATTCAAGGTAATTCATCAGCAGCTCAGCCTCCGCGGAATGCGCCTCAGCGCCCGACATGAGCTGACAGATCAACGATTGCAGGCACTCGAAAGGATCGCGGGATAGAATGCGTTTCCAATCAATAGACATCGCCGGATTCACTGCAGCATCGACTCCAACTCTCGTTCCCCGCCTACCATGCACCCAGTCTAGCTCACGACTCACCGCGGAGCGTTTGCCACGTTGCAAATTCAATGCGGTGCTGGCCTGGCCAATCAGAGCAGGTATTCGCTGCAGATTCAGTGCGGTGCCAACTTGCCCTGCCAGATTCGTCACCTGTTGTATGGGCCTAATGCGATTCCAGTCCTGGGCCAAGAGATGCATCATGTACATGGCACCCAAGCCCATAACTGCCAAAATCATAACACTGCAAGCAAATCGAATATTTAACATAATTAAAAAATTTAGCTGGTTAACTAAAAATTATTTGAAATTCCCTCTTACCGGAATCCCATTGGTTTTGCGTCTGCTTGGCTTCGTTGCCAGCACTACAATGAGCAGCCTTTCTTCGAAATTTCACCAGTTTTTTCAAAAGGCTAACAATCTTCAGTTTCGAATTTTTTTATTTTGTTTTTTTTGGTGGTCACCTCAAAACAGGCAATTCACCACCATTTTCCGCAGTTGGGATTCATGACATAATAGGCAACCAATTGAAATTTGGCCTCCAAACGGGTTCGTGTGGTTTGGTGCATTCAACAAGTTTTTCCTTGCACGATTTTAGGCCATGTTTTGTTTACAATTTAACCGCTTGTTTTTATTTTTGTGGCAGTTTCAATGTTGCGGTCACACAAATTGAACTTTGTGAAAAGCGGCAATGACAATGGTCAGTGTGTCAGAAACACTGGCTCTACATAAACTGCAAACTGATTGGAAAGCCTCCGTCTTTAGTTTGGACAAATTACAACATTTTCCAACGTTTTTTTGGTTGGTGGATGCGGTGATTGCTCGATCAATTTCAACGACGGGATAAAATCGAAGCTGATCGTAATGAAAATCGTAACGTAAAATATAAATATGAAAGGTGAATGTGTAGAGAGAGTCTGCTCGACTGCGTGTTATTCTATAATTTTTTTTTAGAAAATATCCAAACTAATAACTAATAATAAAACATATTTGTATCGTATTAAAATAGGTATAGGTATATAATAATTGGCAATCTTTCAGGGATATTGAAAAGGCTACGATTTAGTTTTGATCAACTTTAATGTAACAACTTATTTTATAAGTTAGTTAGTCACAAATAAGACAAAAAAATATTAAAATTGAATGGGTTTGCAACTGCCCAGACAAAAAATATTTTCCAGACAAAAATTGGAGAAAAATTTAAATTTCGACAAGTACTTGAAAAGAAAAATATGAATTTACTTTTTAGATTAATTTTTGAACATATAAAAAATGTTTGCATTTTGCATAAAAGTGTACATTTTATTTCAATACTTTTGATGGAGTCACTATTTCATTTAAAAACCGATATCAGAGTCACTCTAAAATAAAGCTGGCCGCAGATCGGCTCTCAGAGCATAACATGCACCTGCCAGTTTTCCTCTGGCTCATGCATGCCGCAACCAGTTTGAAAGAAAGCTTTTCCGAAGGCGCTTATAAATAGAGATTGCGGCAAGTCGAAGGCTGTTTAGTTGGAAAAGTGTTTGACAATAGTGCAACAGATAACTGCAACGATAACTGCTGAAACCAAAGGCGCTGTGTTTCCAACTTCGGATTACACAACACGCTCGTGCTGCAGCTTCAAAGCAAGTGAAAGCCACGGATGTTGCATCACTATTTGCCAATCCACAAGTCAGACAAACACTCAACATGTTTTACGCTGTGATCTTCTTTGCAACAATTGTGCTGCTTTTCCTTATTAGCGGTGTGAGGAAGCCGGACAAGTTTCCACCCGGTAGGTGTTATTGGGTGCATTGGGGAACCAATTATTAAACATTAAGAAAACCTATTTCCAAATGGAATTGATATCATCATCTAGAGTACAAGTCATACTTGAACATATAGGGCTTATTTAAATATCATATTAATATAGATCACAAGACATGACCAAAAAAGTAATGCTTTTAAAAATCGGTGAAGTTTCGACAAAGTTATGAATAATGAATAAATGAATATAGGTAAATGAGATAAGAGAGATGTTAATCGATTGCATATTATTGGCCAACCATGGCCAACCCAAGTAGACTTTTTCAATTATTAGATTTTCAAAAATGCACTTTACACCACCTGAATCAATATATCATTCTTAATGCAATCCAGGTCCACGCTGGTTTCCGATTGTGGGCAGTGCTCTGCAGATATCTCAACTGCGTGTGCGGCTCGGCATGTTCTGCAAGGTGATCGATGAGCTGGCTCGGCGCTATGTCAATCCGTATGGTTACTATGGCCTGAAAATTGGTAAGGATAAGGTGGTGATTGCGTATACGAACGATGCCATTAGCGAGATGATGACCAACGAGGATATTGATGGCCGTCCCGATGGCATCTTTTATCGCCTACGCACATTTAACGCCCGCCTGGGCGTCCTGCTGACCGATGGTGATATGTGGGTGGAGCAGCGCCGCTTCATTTTGCGGCATCTCAAGAATTTTGGATTCGCACGCAGCGGCATGATGGACATTGTGCACAATGAGGCTAGTTGTCTGCTGCAGAATTTGCGGTCGTGTGTAAGGGCATCGGGCGGCAAGCAGGCGCGGATCGAGATGCATGATCTGACCAGTGTGTATGTGCTGAATACGCTGTGGTGCATGCTAAGTGGACGACGCTATGAGCCGGGCTCACCGGAAATAACGGAATTGCTGGAAACGTTCTTTGAGCTGTTCAAAAATATTGACATGATGGGTGCTCTGTTCAGTCATTTTCCACTGTTGCGCTTCATTGCTCCCGACTACTCCGGGTACAATGGCTTTGTGGACAGCCATCGAGCTTTGTATGAATTTATGGGCAAGGAGATTGAGCTGCATCGCAGCACGTATCGTAATTATGATGAGCCACGCGATTTGATGGATAGCTATTTGCGTGCCCAGGAGAGCAGCGACAGTTCAATGTTTAGTGATGCGAGCCTTTTGGCCATATGCCTTGACATGTTTCTCGCTGGCTCGGAGACGACAAACAAGAGTCTGGGCTTTTGTTTCATGCATCTGGTTAGGCAGCCAGAGATGCAGGAGCGCGCCTACTCTGAAATTAAGGAGGCGGTCGGACTGGAGCGTATACCCGAGTGGTCGGATCGGGCCAAGATGCCCTACTGCGAGGCCATCACCTTGGAGGCGGTGCGTATGTTTATGATGCACACCTGCGGTATTCCACATCGTGCCGTTTGCGATACACGCCTATCCGGCTATGAGATACCCAAGGACACAATGGTGATTGCCTGCTTCCGGGGCATGCTCATCAACGCCGTCGACTTCCCCGATCCAGAAATATATGATCCGACACGCTATCTGATCGACGGGCAAATCAAATTGCCAGAGTCGTTTAATCCGTTTGGGTTTGGACGTCATCGTTGTATGGGCGATTTGCTGGCACGTCAGAATTTGTTTATGCTCACCACAACCCTGCTGCAGCACTTCAGACTGGTGGCCATTCCCGGTCAAATGCCCGAGGAGGTGCCGCTCGAGGGTGCCACGGCGGCGGTAAAGCCTTACGATGCCATGCTAGTGTCCAGATTGTCCTAAAAGGGAGAAGTGGCTACTAATTGAGAAATAAACACTGGTACCCAATTCATAAACTCTACATTTTGAAAACTCAAAATATTCCGGTTTATGTAAGAACAACAAATTCTAAAATCAAACTGTCAGACTTGTTTTAAAACAGAATATAGTAGGCTAAGCCTTACTCTTCATGTTTTTTAATGCGAAGTAAAGCAGACAGTCTCAACAGTTTCATGTATGCTGCTCAATTTAAAAATATCCGTAAAAAAACGATGGATACATATTATCGAGATATCCGCTAATCCCATTTTGTTTAATTATGCGATATAAATTGAACACAATTCGCTGTTACATTTTCTAAATATGTTTTTAATATTTCATATAACTATAATTATTATTGTTCATTGTTGTTGGTTTTCTTGTTGTTTTGTTGTTTTGTTATTTTTGATTTTGTTTTAAGTAGTCTACAAAGTTGTCATTTAGTTAATTGTTTTGATTCACATTGACAATTCCATTTTAATTCTTTTTAACTTGTCCTTTCGATATTTCGTATGTTCTTCAGCAAACAACAAAAGCATTTCAATTGTGCATTACAAATTATGAAAATTAAATTTAAGCACTAAATTTACGATACAAACACGAATACAAATATAAATATATGAATAACAATTTATCAGCTTAGCGTACAAATATATTGCCACAAAATGAATTTCAAAACTGTAATTATATTATGAATGTGTATTCAACAATTCAATTTCATTTCTATTTGTTCTATACACACACAATATGTATTTTTTTTTTTTTTTGTCTTTCTGTTATTGTTATTTAAAGCTATTTGTTTATATGCATAGGTTTTGTGATTTATGCTTGGAAAACAACGGTTGCTCACAGCAAATCTTTCGATCTGCCATTTGTTCTAGTTCTATATGTATATATATAATATATTTTCATTCTTCATTTTTCTCATATTTATTTTCTTAAAAATTGTGTTTGTGTTAATATTCTCACTCTTGAGCCTGCTGCTAGACACTGGGCTTACATGATCTAATTATGTGTGTATGCAAATATAATTACATTTATTGTATATATGTTGATGTATACGTATATATATAACTATATATATATCTATAGATTATGTATATGTTTATGTTGGATGTAAGTGTAAAAACATTAACTATTGTTACACCAAAAGCAAAGCCCCAGCATTGTCGATTCATAACTTATTTTGCATGTTTCTCAAGCAAGTTTCTATAAAGTAACATTAACGTTTTCACATACATCTGTTGAATGTATATATATCTAAGCCATTAGATGATTTTAATATTGTTGCACACGCCGACGCTATCGATCTTGGTCCATGATTCCAACGAGCGAGAGGAAGAGTACCTATTTATATATATAAAAACTAGGTATCGATTGAGTTCGTAGTTGAGGTGAAATAAATAAAGTGACTGTAGCCAAAACTTTGGGCCTAAGGGGAGAGGGGGGGCGATATGTTCAGTTCTATGATACGAGTTAAGTGTTAAGAGACTAGGAGACTAGCAAAGCGTTCCAAAAGTTTATGCAACAACAATCTTGAGACGATAGTACAATACAATATTCGTAACCACTTTTAACTAAAATCAACAATTAAAAAAATACTAAAAAAAATATAGAAAACTAATGAAATTCCCAAAAACGGTGCAGCCGTTGAGGAAGTGTCGTTGCCATATCTCCTATACATCTAGTGTTTACGCCAAACGAAACTCGGCAGCTGCTGGGCACAGCAGCAGGCTACAATGTAAAGTATTCCAAAGAAGAAGTTCAGTTTTGCCGTCTGCTTGGGGACCGCATGCATTGTCTGCTCGTTGCGGAAACGTTTCTCGATTTGAAATGCCTGCGGCAGTGTAATTAACGGTAGCAAAAACCACAGCGAATACTTTAATCCAAAAATGAAGAACAGTGAGTAGGGTGTGAAGAGCATCATAGCATATAGCACATGGGAGGCAGTGCGTCCAATTAGTATAGCCAGCGTTACGATGCCCGCCTTGCCATCGCTTTCCGCATCGCGCGTATTATTGCTGTGCAGTATTGCCTCTGTATTGAGGGCCAGCGGTATGGCATATCCCATCGTTGTCCAGTCCACGTGACCTGTTTGCGCCATGAACGCAAATAGCACCGACATCGGTCCAAACAATATTAAGATGACCAGATCGCCCAACGCAATGTATTTGAAACCAATTCCGCCCGTATATAAAAAGCTCGATGATAAGCCACCAAAGTAAATAAGCGCCAAATGCTCCATTTTAGCAGGGCTAAGCACAGCGAGCAGCACAAAGCCACCGCATCCAGCCAGGTAAAGGATAGCGCCCAGCGAAACCACCTAAAAAAAGATAAATAAAATGAATTGAAAAACGCTTAAACGCACAAAGTGACCAAAATATATGTTAATTTAATGCGATTTATCAATAACTATATAATTTTAATAACTAATGAGTTAATTAATTATTATTATATTTATTATAAAATGCTAATATTAGTTGACTTACCTCATCCTTGGTGAGTATGTGATCGACCAGAGTACGATCGTCAGCCTTTTGTTTATCGATTCCTTTGATGAAATCGAAATAAGTGTTAACCACATTGCCGGCACAGTGCACGGTGACCACGGTGAATGCGGTAAGGAAGAAGGTGACCATAGAAAAATCCGCTGACCACTGAGAGCGATAGGCCAACGCTGAACCAAGCAGCGTTGGCATTAAACTGGCGGACAGGGACCATGGACGCAAGGCCAGCAGATAGGTTTTCAGTTTCATAAAAGTGCCAGAGCTATTCGCATTGTTGCTAACAATTAATGATGCTGCTGCTGCTGCTTTGCCGTTCGACTGCGACGACTCGTGACCGCTGCCGCCATTAACTAAACGCTGACGAAGCAGCTGCGCTGCTGACGTCGTTACCGTCGCCGTTGATGTTGTGCCTGCTTCCTGCTGCTGTTCGCTTCGACTTGTTGCCATTGTACGCGCTGTTGTAAAACTGCCACTTGAAGTTTTTGCATTCGCTGGAATAAGTTTTCTTCTGTTTGTTTGGTTTGACCCCGAATAATTTCGCTGGCTCTCGTATTGTTTACAATAGCATAAATATTCCTGCCGTGTAATTTCAAATATTCTCCTTTTAATTTTGTATACACAGCATCTTGTTTGTGTATATGGTGTGTGTGTGTCTGTGAGTGGGCGGCGAGCGACGGGGGGTGGGTGGCGGTATTGGCTGTTGCAGCGCACCAACAACACAAATTTCACCAAACAGCCTGCGTGCTCCAAATCCAAAATTGCTCGCTATACTCTCGCCACGCTGCCCTAATTTCGCCTCCAGCTACGCCACGCCAAACAAATTGCATGTATGCAATGCTCACGTTTATTGATAAGATAAATATATACAATTCAATTTCACTAGTTCTTTTTATTTATTTTGCAAGCAGCAATAGCAGATTGCTGGCTGAGAGAAGAGAGAGCCTAATCAAACAAACCAACTGTCACGTCAGCGCCGCACAATACGGCCATACTGACCAAATTAAAGTGTGTTTATTGTTAGATGTTTTGCAACACTAATAATGCATAGTATGCAGCTCAATAATTCTTTCTGAAAATTGACTTAATTGTGTTTATATGCTCGTCCACGTTTTAAAATAGTAACGCAGTTTTGTCTCGCCCTATGCATTATTTCCATGAGCAATTAATTACTTCAGGTTGCCCCTAATTTTGTTTCTTAGGAACTCTCAAAATTGATTGTTTACCTTTTACATATCAGCGTACTTGCCTTACTATTAACCCAGAGCATTAAACAACAGCTGACGGACGACTTCAACTGTTTACCTACAAATAAAGGAAGTAATCATTAAAATACAATGGATTTTAACGTTCACAAAATATGTCGGGTGTGTCTAGAGGAAGGCGCCCCAAGTCCACTTACTTCTATTTATAGCACAGACTTTGCCATGATGCCTTCGCAAATGTTAATGATGTGCTCAAAGATACGAGTAAGTTTACTAAACTATTTAGCACATGTTTGTTGTAAGTGAAGATAAAATTAACATTTACAGGTTTATAAAACAGACGGATTGCCCGCTGGCATTTGCAATAACTGCCTCTATCGCTTGGGCGTCGCCTATCACTTTCAGCAAGAGTGCGAAAACAGCGATATGCGTCTGCGTCAATATTTAGGACTGCACGAGTCCTGGCGTCGTGATGCAGCCACAAATACCGATTTCGTAGCTAACGAAATCAAACCAATACCCGTCAATATACACCTTAACTCCAGCGATGAAGAGGAGGATCATATGGAGGCAGGCAAACGTAGTAAACGACGGTCGCGTTACCAGCGCAAGCCGCCCGAAAGTCACAAGAAACGTGGACCGAAACCGTTGCCAAAGTTGCCTCATACATGCTATGTGGCCACGTGCCACAAGAGCTTTAAGTGTGCCGCACAGCTGACACAGCATATACGAACGCATACCGGCGAAAAGCCATATGCCTGCAGCTATTGTGCCCAGCGCTTTGCCCAGAAATACAATCTCAAAGTGCACGAAAGGACGCACACGGGCAACAAGCCGTTTCAATGCGAAATCTGCTCCAAGCAGTTCTCAGCACTGGGTAACTTTCAAGCGCACCAGAAAATACACAGTGGTGTACGCGATCAAATCTGTTCCCTATGCCAGAAAGCCTTCTACACGGCGGGGGATTTATCCAAGCACATGAGCACCCACACGCGCATTAAAAATCATCGTTGTGATGTTTGTGGCAAGTTTTTCAGCAGACGGCGCGATATGCGCACCCACAAGCTCAAACTGCATCCCCTCGAATCGAGTACAGAGCATGATATTGTTGACGACGACGATGACGAGCCCATCGATACGGATCCAGTGGGTCTGGACACGCTAGAACATCATTCTCATTTTAAGTGTCCCGACTGTGATAAGGCCTATGACTCCGCTGATAGCTTAAGCCTACATTTTCGCACCCATGCTGCAAATAATAATCTGTTGAATTTGCCACTGCCACCGCCAGCACCGCCTCCCATATCACATCACTACCATCATCATCATCCGGGAGCGGCGCCGCCATCAACAGCGGCCATGCATCATCACGATGCGCTGCAGCTGCATCATTTGGCGCCACCAAATGCTGCTACACAGATGGGCATGGCGGCCATGGCACATATGTTGGCTCCACCACCACCGCCACCCCCCACGCCCAGCGACGGCCGCTATACCATGTTGCACCACACGGCGCAACGGTTGCACTACTAGAAATTAAACCCAACAACCAATATAACAAGCCAGGAATTAAAAAAGAAAACATATTTAGGGGTTTTCCACTGTGTTACTGGAAATTAATAACTTTTTTCACTTTCAAAGTCTCCGTCTGCTTATAAATATGAATATATAGATAGTTTAAAAATTATTTATTTATTTTCTTTTACTTTATAATATGAACACTTTTTTATCGAAGCTTCACAAATGCGAATATGCATAGTATATAAAATGGAATAGTTTTTTTTTTCTTTTTGTTTGTCATGTTTGCTTTGTATTTGTTTTGTACAATAAATATATATATATTTATGAATATAAATTTGGCAAGCACAGCTTCTATAAGATCATTGCTAAAGTCAATTGATATTTCATATTTTTAATACTCACGATTAAATGCACAAACTAAAATCACTTAAAAGTCATTACAAATACATTATTTAAATGTAATCATAGAGATAATTATGTATGTATCTCAATGCTATGTATGTATCTATGTATCTCAATGCTATGTATGTATCTATTTATCTCATTGCTATGTATACGATTGTAGTGTACATAGAAAAAATTTTCATTATTCATATATATATTTATATTGGTTTGTTTGGTATTGGTATGTATCGTTATCGTTGGTATTTGCTTCGGCTTCACTCAAAATATTTGCATACATACAGCACATATGTGTGGTTTGCATATATATTTAGAAAAACTAATTGTAAAATATTGCTTTAAGAGACGGCTGTAGTAGTAGTAATTAGACACTACTAACTACTTACTACTTAAGCTTGGCCTTCAGCCACTCCTCAGTCAATTCGTCGAGTTCGCGTACCTCGTAGGCGCGGGTCAGATCCACTTCGCGTTGTAGAGCGCTCCTCGTGCAGGCGTACATCATTTGCATTTCTATTTGACTGTCGCGCGGTGTATAGAATATAAAGCACATCGGATACGAGACACGCTGATCGTCGTGCACCATTTTGTATGTGTAGATCACATAGCGGGGCTGGTGACCAGGCAATGAGTCTTGCAACTCATCCACAGATATATCATCAATAAATTCATCGAGCACAACGGATTGCTTCTCGCGGTCGATTTTCACTACATAAAGAAAGACAACAAACATCAATCTAATTATTACTCAATTCGTTTTGGTCACGAATGCCTTGGGCAATAATTGACTAGAGATGAGCACCAAGCAGGCACGCGTCCGTCTCTAGCTATGACTACAATGTTTGCCATGGCATTGCGGAAATAACAAGAATAAATGTATCATGTATTTCTTACATATCAAAGCCGAGTTGTTTTTGCTCTTGCGAAAGCGAAACTTTTTCAGTTCCTCCAGCACCTCATTGCTAATGTCGCATATTTTGTTATCACCCTGCAATGCATTGAAAGTAATTAGTTATAATAATAATTTATAAATACGCCGCCCTTATCGCAACCAAGAACATTCGTAAACACACACAACAAATACACCCAACAACACATCGGCTTCGCCGCGTTTACCAATTGGCATTAGTCATTGCATTACTTTAATGCAATTGATTTAAGCTTACCATGTAGATGGAGCCGCTCTTGGCACTTGACTTTGAGAGGGAGTTGCTGGAGTTAGAATTAAAATAAGGCTGCGGAAAATATACAAAAAAAAACACTGGCGCAGTTTACCTTCTTCCTTTTGACTCAACACTTACTATAATGCAACTGTGGGCACCCTTAAACCTTAACGTTCTCTGCACTGTTATTAACAGTATTCATTGATTCATTTTGTCAAATTTTTCTTTAGCAATTCTCTCTATCGATTGTTATTTCTTAGTGTTGTGTTATGCGCAATTTTTGCCGCCAAAAACAGGTAGGCATACAGTTTACCGTTTTTTTTCAGCAAATTAGTTAGCTATGGCGCTTAGGCAGGTACATTTTGAGTTGGAGCCTTGCTGGATTGCAGGCGAAAGAAAATATTCATCAACGCATTCAGCAAAACTATTTTCTCGCCATGAAATAAATGCCATAAACATTGTCGCCAGCAGGTGAATGATTATTTTAATTATTAAGCCACTTGCTTACATGTGTAATAATTTCTAGCGAACGAATTCACGACATTATTGACTCCAACCACTACAAGAGAGAATCAAACAATGCGCAACAAACCTCAATCTTTAGTCTAGTTCCGTTCAGGGATATCACACAGCTCATATTCGGCGCTACCTACATATTGGGGCAACAGGTGTCAAACCTGCTTGGTACGTTTTATATTTAATTTAGTTTTAATAATAGTATTATTATATTGAACAGAAGAAACCAAACATTTGCTCGATCAAATAATGGGCAACAAGTTTCAAGTGGCTTGTACTTGGCCGCAGGTATCTTATGGTTGCCGTAAACGTAAAAAAATCATCTCCTTGTGCGTCTCGAAGCGTGCTCGAATCGAGGGCCCAAAGCTTTTGAATAAGCAAAATATTCAATTCTATAGACACATGTTAGACGAATGTCTTCTTTGGAATACGTTAAGTAGTGCTCAACAAATTGAGGTATATTAAGTACTTATTAATACAAAAAAATAAAAATAATATTTATACTTTGAAACCGGAGGTTCTCTTCTGTATTTGTGTACAGTCTCCAACGATTGAAATGCCACGCGCTTACATATCGGACCATCTGATCAGCGTCACACATGAACTGACTTTAACCGAGATAGATCAGGATTTAATGTTAAGCGAAGGCTTTGGCGAATCTAATCAAAAGGATCTCATAGCTCTTGAAGAGTTTATACAACCCAGAAATTACTGTAAGTCAACGATTTGGTATCTCTTATATTATTTATTCTGACTTATTCGCAGTAAAGCGCAGCTCAGCCGATCATTCACTAACTGGTGTGTCTTACAAAATGCCCAGACTAGATGGTAATGAATTGGATGTTTATCAGCCTTACAACGGTGCCCAAGCAGTCGATCCTCCTCAAGAGATTGAGGATATGGAACTGTTACCGTTACCTCCACTCCCCCCTTCGACAATTGTACAGTCACGAAAAAGGAAGCGCAACAGCAAGCAAAAAATAGATAAATGCATTAAACTATCTCGTGAAACGCTCATGAGCCATAGATCGGTCTACATTAAGACCTACGAGGCCACGAAAGCACTAACGGCTGATTTAAAATTTTTTAAGCATCATTTGAGTTCTGCAGCCATGTTGAACAGCTTTAGGCAAGAGTGGGTATTTTACATTATATTTTGAGAATTTTTTTTTGTAATATTGTGGTTGTTAGTAAACTGTTTTCAGATTGCTTGAAAGCGTATCCCACGGACTCCAGCGAAAAACTTCAGTCAATCTGTGAAAATACATTACGTACTATATTTGGTGCCGATTATGATGATGCGCTGGGAATGAAGATACTGGCTTCAAACCAATCGCAAGCTCCCCAAAACGATGTTTCGGAAATGCCAACTACAGAGTTTTCTGAGCTACACTCATCCCAACCAAGGATTATCTCTGGCAATAATAATAATGAATACGAGCATCGCAAAAGTTTTAAGGAATATCATTTTGGTAGTCAATTTGTATTTAGCAATATGTAAATGTACCTAAGATAAATTATTTAAAACAGATTCGTACAGCACTATGATGGGTTTGCTAAGCATATGGCGCATTAATCCCAAAAAAAAATCAGTAGATGCAAACTCGTATGTGAAATCATTTCCAAACCGCATAGCAGCAGCCTTGGCTTTTAATCATTTGTTGAGTAAGTACAATTTGTGTTGATATATATGATAACAAGTTATATTATCAAACTTAACTCACATTACTCGACAGGCTTAAAGCGCGACGGATTTATAGAACTGTCTAAAAAACCAGGAACTCTTGAAATTGATGCCATCACTTTGGGCACCGAGTCAAACAGACTCATCAAAGATTTTTTAAATTAGTTTTGAAACATCAACAAGAGATAATTATGATTTTAAATTATCTATGGAGCAAATTAATAATTGTATTTAAACTGTACTTGTCATTTGTTGAGTAAGAACAATTTGTGTTTATATATATGATAACATGTTATCTTATCAAGCTTAAACCACATTACTCGACAAACATAAAGCGCGATGGATTTATAGAACTATCTAAAAACCAGAAACTCTTAAAATGTATGCCATCACTTTGGGTGCCGAGTTGAACAGGCTCATCAAAGATTAGTTTAGTTGTTGAACATAGTAATACCCTTGAAACGGATATTAAATATTTTGTTTTTTGTTCATTTGTTATTTATGAAGAGATAATTATGTTTTGAAATTTACGAAGGAGCCAATTAACATTTGTATTTAAACTGTTTTTTTATTCAAAAATATTTGAAACTTATCGAGCTAGTGAATTACGACTAGTTTTTTTTCCTCTTTTTATATGATTTAAAAACTCGTTCTTGTTTATCGTTATCATAAATCATAATTTATTAACATCTTTTGTAATTCCTACACTGTTCATTGTTGTCTTTTGTGTTAAAAAAAAACTGTAATTAATCCCACGACAACCAAAATATTTATGAAATAAAAATATGTTGTAATTAAATGCCAATCTGTTGTGCAAGGCCAGCGTAAATGTGTAAAGAACAGAAGCCAATAACTGCAGCGACTAGTGCCTTAATCGCAATCGCTGACCAAGCGCCAATGCTGAGTATGTGTAGCATACCCTCCAGCCAGACGCCCTTGAAAACGGTGACTGCCAGCAAAATGGAGACAAGCGGTTTCAGAGCCTTGTTGAGGTCGTGTCGCGTGAACAGCCAAATCAGCGTGGCAGTGGTTAGGTGCTGGACAAGGAGAACATTCGACTCCAGACATTTTTGTATGTAGATCCAGCTAAATTCAGTGCCACGGGCGCCCACCCACAGCATAATGCCACGTGAGAGGATTACCTCGGCGGTGGCCCCTGAAATCCAAGTTGATCAACAAAAAATCAAGTAATTTTCTTAGATTGTTCTTGTTCTTAAGCACTTACAGCCTAGTCCAGCTGTGATTAGTTTTGAATGACCCTTGCCAGGTATACGGCTAAGAATCAGGGCGAATCCAAGCAGATCAGCCACATCCACACTACAACGCAAAATCTCCTGTGTTTCAGGAAAAAAAGGTCTTCAATTTTGAATCGAAAAATTGGAACATTTGTATTTACTTACCGCAAAGAAATTAAACTCACCGCTGTTGGAGGTGTCCGAATAGAAGAATGTGGCCAAAACGAGCATTTTACAGAGCTGTGTAAATATGTAAATGCAACCTGCTTGTACACACTTCCAGAATGCACCATATTCAGATCTGAAATGGAGGCATGACATTATTATTGATTAATACAATTAACTGGCTTAGATTACGATAGTTGACTTACAGGCCCGAGTATTTGTAGGTGAAGTAATATGGCATAAGCAGCGCAACACAGTTTCCAAAATGGTAAAGCGTCATCTTTTATAATCAGCAACTTTTTCCAATTAATTAAGTTAAAACATAAATTTATTGTACAATTGGCACACGAGACGTCAATGTAAAAAAACACTGCATAGAGAAAGAACGACGAGAGAAAAAGCAGCTGTCATTTGTTGCCGGTGGCGCTGTCCACTTGTGTCAGCTGGTATTTAAATACCAACATTAAGCTGTTTTAATAAGTTCAAAACTAATACGACAAATATTAAAATTGTATCTTCAATTAAGGATAGAGAAAAGTCGATTTTTTTCTTTAATAAGCATAGCTGTGTTGTAATGATTGTAATTTATATTGAATTTGTTTTATTTTTATGAAAAGCAACAATATTTTGTCACCTAATATTGCTGTTAAATTGCATGTATTTTAAATTAAGTTAGCAGCACAGATCACCAGCAACACGTCATCTGTCATCTGGAGCTTGCACTGTGTGTGTGTATGGTTTTTTTGGGCAAAATATTCAGCATCTAATAATTAATTCGTTAAATTCCACTGAAAATGTACAAAGGATGTTAATAAAAATACTAAATAAAGAGCCAATACCAAATTAAGCCTTTAACCATAAAGTGTAGAAGTGTGCCTCCTGCCAATTGCAACAAAAGATTTAAAAGCCCAACACAACAAAAACAACAAGAATAGTAAAAGCTAAGCGCAGTGTATGACGAATGCAAAAGAAACAACGTCAACAACAGTTAATTAAAAAAAATAAATAACAGAAAACGGAGGTGATCAAGGCAGCGAAGCAAATTGACTTGAAATGAGATGCAAACTCGACGACGTCATCAACAAACGGACCAGCAGGAATACAGCAGCAATTGCAGTGTCCCAAACACGTCTTTGCAGCAACAACAGCAGCAGCATTCATTAATCCAACTGGGACAGCAGCAACAGCAACAACCAGTGTTATACGTCACACAGCAGCAACCAGTGTTAGAGGCTGCCATTAATATTGGCGAACTCAAGTCGGTTTTCGCAGACGCTGACGATAAATACGATAAAGCAGCACGCCAGTGGAATCTGTTCAGCGGCATCTCGTCCCGCTCTGGCCAAGCTTTGCGCTCGTTCATCCAGCAGCCACTGAGCGCTGCTGCGGCTGTCGTTACAGGCAATCATTCCACCCAAGCGCCCAACAACTTTGACAACAACAACAGCAGCAACTATAACGAGAAAAACGTCTACAGTTTTGGAGGAGCGCAGCCGGAACGTGGAAACTTTGATTTGGAACAAGAGGAGCAACCGGAGGTATTCATAATGGCCGCCCGAGATCGTACGGGCGAATTTGCGAATGCGATTCGTTCGTTACAATCACGCAACATCACACGGGCCGTCAACATACGCGATCCGCGCAAGGCCAAACAAATCCAGAGCTATTCCGAGTTTATGATGGTCGCCCGTTTCATTGGCAAGAACATTGCTAGCACATACGCCAAGCTGGAGAAGCTGACAATGTGTAAGTCATAACCGAATTAGACATACAGACAAATTGTTTAAATAAGAACGCTTCCAAATTAGAAACTTAATTTCCACTGCTATATAGTACTAACATTTTATATAGTTATTTGACATGTCAGATTTGCACTCACACTTTTCTCAACATTTCTAGTGGCCAAAAAGAAGAGTCTTTTTGACGATAGACCGCAGGAAATTCAGGAGTTGACGTACATCATCAAAGGCGATTTGAATGCGCTGAATCAACAGATCGCCAAGCTTCAAGACATCTGCAAGGATCAGCGACGGACTACAAATGGCAAGCATCTGGTCTCACATTCCTCGAACATGGTGCTTGCCCTGCAATCCAAACTGGCCAGCATGAGCACAGACTTCAAGCAGATCCTTGAGGTGCGAACCGAAAATCTCAAGCACCAAAAGACGCGACGCGACCACTTTAGCCAAGGACCCGGCCCGCTGGCTGCCCACACCGTTTCACCATCGACTGCCAAGCAGGGATCGCTGCTGCTCAGCGAGGAGAATCAGGCGGTGAGCATAGATATGATGGGTGGCAGCGATACGACGCCGCTGCTCGGTCCACCGGCTCGGCTGCAGCAACAGCAGCAGCAGCTGGCGATCTACGATGAGTCTGACACGTATGTCCAACAACGTGCCGAGACCATGCAGAACATTGAGTCGACCATTGTAGAGCTGGGCGGCATCTTTCAACAGCTCGCGCATATGGTTAAGGAGCAGGAGGAGATTGTAGAACGCATCGATACGAATGTGGCGGACGCTGAATTGAATATTGAGGCGGCGCATGGCGAGATTCTTAAATATTTCCAATCAGTTTCCAAGAATCGCTGGCTCATGATTAAAATATTCGGCGTTTTGATATTTTTCTTCCTATTCTTTGTTGTTTTTATGTCATAATTAATGCTAAATATCCCCATACCAAACACCCCAAAATCCCCGAATCCCGCAATTCTAAATTATTGTGAATACATGGCATACGCATATACATCTATATATACATATATTTTTATGAAAATTTGAGTTTTAATTGTACAATAGCATAGATCGAATGCAAAACCGAGTCGTCGACTAACCATTGTAAAATAAAGTTATCAAGATACATACACAAAATGTGGGTTGATCTTGTGAAATTTGTATATTTCCATATCAGTGTAGGCTCTGATAAGAACGTGCTCTAATCTTTACGACGTCAAGTGCTTAGATCCGTAGTGCTGCTCCAAAGATATGGCATTCTCAAACGTCAGTCAAAAAGGCCGCTGTCCTTCAAGCTATTTGGAAAATAAATCCAAGCATATAATTTCTAGTTTTACTTTATTTGTTTCAGGTCTTGTCTACTACCAAAATGCAAGCTATTACAAATAATAATTATAATAATAAACACCTTTACAAATCTCCAACAATACACACAAAATATATATAATAGAAGATTGCCCTAGATATCTTTGTTATGAACCTCATTTATGAATTACAAACTTCCAAAAACTTAACACATGAAAATATTGTTCGCTTAGCCACGGAGTTGCGTGTGCGGATATAAGTATGGTGTGACGCATAAAAGATGACAATTTAAACTTTTGTAGATGTTTCAGATGTTGTACATGGTAGATGCGCTGTAGGTGCCAACAACATGAGATCCCCAGGCAGTTGCTCTCCACCTCTATGTCGAGATGAGCGAATAAACCATGCTAAAATTAGCCAGAATTATGAACAAAAAAACATAACGTTAGACAAAAGAGTACAACAAACATGTTCTATAAGCGTATTATTACCCGTATATATAGCAGAAGAAGCAAATTAAGTAGACGGCCAATTTAATCCAACCCTCACGCATATGAAGCGCTAATGTGTCTGTCTTCAGTACTGTGGTTGGGTCATACAAGCCGGGACCCGACATTACCGGACGATTCTTGTAGCTGCAAACAATTAATGGAATCAGGGAAAATTCACATAAGACTTATTCGTATTGAGAATCAATGGACGACTTACCGCCATATATGATAGGCTATGAGGGGCATGTTGAGGCACAGAGAATACCATTCGCCGCAGCACAGGAATAATAAATTTATAAAAATGTGCAGCAAATATTCGGGTAAAACGAGCTACAAGAAATGTGGCATCGATTAGTCATTGTTAGTCATTGGCATTAGTTAAATTCGCTTACCG
Source organism: Drosophila melanosoma (assembly GCA_035042045.1). NCBI lineage: Eukaryota > Metazoa > Arthropoda > Insecta > Diptera > Drosophilidae > Drosophila > Drosophila melanosoma. Next base: position 1,466,424 of record JAWNLY010000183.1, on the reverse strand, counting down.
GATTGAGACTGTTACATTGATCGATTGGATTTTTATAATCTGTTTTTAGCTCATCGAACGCAATGACTTGAAAAATTGCGAAAAATATTAAAAATGCATCGCCGATAAGCGCCACAATGTACGTGAATGCGGTGAAATTAAAGGCCATTGTAATAGGCTCAAATACTGCTGGCTGGTTTTAAATATTTTTGGAAATAAATATCCAAATTATTCGTTAATTTTTTTTACTATTGTTATAAATTCGCACTACGTACCCTGCTACATGTGTGTGTGAATCATGTATGACAGCTGTGGCTGTCGACTGACTGTTAATTTAACATTCAAATAAATGTAATTAACAGCTAGCTTCAATTTTGTACAAATGAAAATGCGATAAGCGTCCTAGAGAATAATGTTTGTTTAATGTAATTTGCCTAAAAGTTCTCAAGATAGTGATATTATTCAAAAGTTGTTAAAAATAAAATTAGTTTTGTCGAAAAATCACTAAGATTTCATTTTTCTAACAGAGACATAACAGGAGGGTGTGAAATTTGAAATTATTACAGCAGCTGTTCAGGGCTGCAGAAACGATATGAATATCGAATATTAAATTTCAATTATACTCTCGAAGTGGATGGAATTACATTTTTAACACAAATTTAGAGAAGTTCGGCTGTTTATTTATTTATTTTTTAAATATTAAAGTGATAAATGATAAGTACATTTCTTCTATATTGTAAGCTGAAACATCATATGCTATGACTATGTAGCCCTGGTAGCATTTACCGCGAGATTTTTCATACTTTTGCTTTTCCAAACCGCCATTGCGATTTTTACTCCAAAGAAGAAACACAAAATTAAAGTAAACTAATCATAAAATATATTTTAACTATTGAGTGACACATTTAATATTAGTATTGTTGGTGTGTGAGAGATGTCTCAGTTTAATTTTGTAAGCGATCTACAAAATGCCCTTATCATGGACGGAGAGACGCGTGGTCCTGCGCCTCGTTGGAAAAAGAAGCTGGAAGCATCGCTCAATGGCAGCGTGAACACAACTCGATCAGTGCTCTCCGTGTCGTACAACACCAGTTTCTCGGGCGTTCAGGCGTCAATCAAAACACCGGGCAAAAGCACCGAGGCGGCCAAGGCCAAAAAGTCGACAACAACACCAACAAAGACGCCGGGCGGCGGTGATCGTTTCATACCAAATCGTGCAGCTACCAATTATGAGTTGGCGCACTTCCATTTTGCCCAGGGCAACAAGGAGACGGGCGATAAATCGGAGGAGGAAAACGACGATCAGCAGCCCACAAGCAGCAGCAACAGCAACAGCAACAATAACAATAACAATAACGAGAATAATGTCAAGGCATCGGCCCATAAAAGCGAACGTCAGAAGCTCATCGCCGAAGTGGCCCAGCTGGGCGAAAACAATGGTGGTCGTATTCTGTGCTATCAAAATAAGGCACCAGCTGCACCCGAATCTCATACAAATCCCTTGAAGGTTGTTTACTCTATCAAGACACCCATTTCGACAAAGAGCGGTTCACGCTACATTCCGACCACATCCGAACGCATACTCGATGCCCCAGATTTTATTAATGACTACTGTAAGTAATGTGCAGAAATTAAATTAGGGTTTTACCATATGTTAGTACAGGCAGAAAGGCTTCTGTCCTTCGGAGCTACCAACGTGAATTTGTACCTTATTTTTTTTAAACAACATTTTTGGTTAATTGCTTCTTACCCATCTAGATCTGAATCTGATGGACTGGAGTGCTGATAATATTGTGGCTGTTGCTTTGGGCAATTGCGTTTATTTGTGGAATGCGGCCACCGGCAATATTGAGCAGTTAAAGGAATACGAGGAGGGCGACTATGCATGCTCTCTCTCCTGGATACAGGAAGGACAGATTCTGGCCATTGGCAACAGCACTGGCGCTGTCGAGCTGTGGGACTGCTCAAAGGTGAAGCGTCTTCGTGTCATGGATGGACACAGTGCTCGTGTTGGCTCCTTGGCCTGGAACTCGTATCTGGTGTCGTCCGGGAGCCGCGACGGCACCATTATACATCACGATGTGCGTTCGCGTGAACACAAGATTTCCTCACTCACAGGCCACGCACAAGAGGTGTGCGGCTTGAAGTGGTCCACCGATTTCAAATACTTGGCCAGCGGGGGCAATGATAATCTGGTGAATGTGTGGTCGCTGGGCAGCAGCGGTGTCGGCACCGCCACAGAGCCACTACACAAATTCAACGAGCATCAGGCGGCGGTGCGCGCCTTGGCCTGGTGCCCGTGGCAGGCCAACACTTTAGCCTCCGGCGGCGGTACCGCAGATCGTTGCATTAAATTCTGGAATGTGTGTAACGGTTCGCTAATCAAATCTGTCGACTCCAAGTCGCAGGTGTGCGCCTTGCTCTTCTCACGCCACTACAAGGAGCTAATATCGGCGCATGGATTTGCCAATAATCAGCTAACAATTTGGAAGTACCCCACGATGGTTAAGCAAGCCGATCTGATCGGACACACATCGCGTGTCCTACAAATGGCAATTTCTCCCGATGGCAGCACGGTGATCAGTGCCGGCGCCGACGAAACCCTGCGACTATGGAACTGCTTTACACCCGATCCCCTGGCCTCCAAGAAGATGGCTACATCGACTAGCAATGCCAAGAAAAGCGTATTTCGGCAGAGCATACGCTAGATGACATTTGACTGCAACTCTCAACTAATTTAGATTTGTGTTAATTAAATGAAAAATTATGTATGTTGTTCTTAAGTATAAAGTAGAGGCCAATTGATGTTTTAACTTTTAATAACTTGATGTATTTCGATTTTAAGTTTTGTGCATTTAATTTGTCTTTTGTATGTCATATGTTTAAGTTTCGATTTGATGATATGTAAGTGGTATGTATAAATAAAATGCTTGCCATACTGCAACCTTATGCGCTTTATTCCGTTCGAATACTTTTTTTTTGTGGCTTACATGGTAAACAATGTAATATACATTAAAGTTTTTGTTGTGTGTGTTGTAAGTTGTAAGTATGTGTTGTAAGTTGGTTGGTTGCATTGCTGGTGACTCGTTCTTCGTGGTTGTTAAGTGTTCATCGTCGTGGTTTGTGAAGAATTTGCGTCAAAATATATCGCATATGGGTTGGCTTCAGCAGTTATTGGAATAATAGCGTTGTTAATTGTAATATAGTAAAATGGATTGTTAATGCATAATATATTATGTACAATTGATGATGCGAACTCAAGCAACTGTCATCGGATTGCCGCCGTTGTAGCTGACAAAGTAGCGCGGATCACCAAAGCGATCGTACATCTGCAAGAAATAAAAATACAGAATGCATTTAAGAAAAATGTGGATAAATTAAAATGTAAAAAAAACGGAACTACAAATTAAAACTAAAGCATAAGGATGAAACCAAACAAAAATAAAATACCAACAAAACAAAACGCTATTGAAAAAAATTAACTACAATTAAATACTTAAGATACATGCATTTAAATAATATATACATACTCACATACTTTTCATAATACCTCAGCTCGAAAATAATTTCAATTTTGATATAGTCAAGTTTTTGTTTTTGGGTTTTTTGGTGGTGTTTTAGAATAAAATGTTTATTTGCAACATAATTCATTCAGTCAGAACATTGAAACATCAATTAGATTCAACTAACTTAAGTTATGGTATATAATTATTTATTTTCTTTCTTTTTTCCATATATATATCGTGGTTATTAAGAGTTAGGAGCCAGCATGTTTAGCTGCCAAATACGCACATTTGTATAATAATTAGTTCTAGTACTAGTTCTATCTTTAACATACATAAGATCTAAATATTAGTTGCCTACAGTCTCACACACACACGCACACTAATAAACAAAATACTCACACACACATACATACAGAATGAGACATATATAAAGAATGAAAAAAGATAAAATAAGACGAATTACATTTGAACGTCTTAAATTAAGTGGATAATAGAAAAAGTGAAAGGGGTACGTCATATAAACCAGAGATCACTCGAATTTATAGAATTTTTATTCTTCGTTTTAAAACATTTATTATTAATCACAAATTATAATCATTCACGGAACTGCTCAAATTTTCGAGTGATCTTTGTACAACACAAGTGTTTCATATTCAGATAATGATTTTTGTTTACATAGCATATTTAAATAGATTGTACTATTGCCTTTTGTTCGTTATTTTGTTGGTTTGTTTTTGCAAAGGGCAACTGATCAGCTTTCAAATTGGCGATCTACTAAAACATAGAGCGGCCTTTAAACGTATATATATATCATTAAATGTTGGTTTGCTGCTCCTTTTTTTTCTGATTTTTTGTTGTTTAAAAATACATTATTTGTTTACAATACAATTAATTTCTCTCATTTCTGTTGTTGTATATCTAGATGCAATACTGAATACCAGCATTCAGTAGTTTGGGCTCTTTCATAGCTTATTTTCTTGAACATTTTGGAAGCTGTTGGTGGTGACCCGTATTGGTTACTCTTATATTCTAATGGATATCTCAATGATATTTTTCTATTGTTGATTGTGTTTTTTTTCTATTCGAATTTTCTGTATTGTTTTTTGTTTAGGCTGTGACGCTCACCTTCGTATCGTCTAGATCTTCAATATCGCTACTGTCATAATCACTATCTGGGGGCGTTAATGTCTCCGCGCCGCGTTTCTCGAGTATATTCTGCATACGGGATTTGTTTAGTATGCTGGCAACCTGATATGCCGTCAGGCCGGCATAAGTGGCTGTCTCCAGATTGAGTTTCTCGCATTCATCTAGCAGAAAATTAGCCAAATCCTCGTTACAGCACTCAATAGCAATGTGCAACGGAGTGCGTCCACCTTTGCCCTCCTGTGAAACAATGTAAACAGAAATACATTGTAGTCATTTATTTTTAATAGTTTATTAATTCGAGTTCAAACTTACTCTGGCATTAATGTCAGCACCGTGAGATACCAGAATGCGCAAGATATCAATATGCCCGGCTCCGGCGGCTAAATGTACGCAACGCTCACCTGTAACGAGCAAAAGCAATAAACACATATTAAAATATATGTAAAATTATAATTAAATAGATATTTTCTTGAATTGAATATTTATTCAGAGAAACCGTATTTCTGACCACTATACCCTATGCTTAAGCTTCATTTATGAATGAAATACGATCCCATCTAAAAAGCGCCTAGAAAAAAAGCTTTGCTGTGTTTTGTTTAACAAGTAGCATTTTGAAATATCAACAACAAGCAAAAGCAAATGGCAAAAGCTTTGATCACTGCAACAGCACATAGTAGAGCGGGGCGGCGCAGAGGTCTTAGCTTAGCAAGCGCTTTTGCCATATGTCAATATAAACACACACTCGGCACAAATTTGCATTGGTGTGCGTTGAAAAACCCAAGAAATTCCCACAATAAAAAAGCAGATAACTAACAACAGCAGCAAAAGTCAAAAAACCAGCAGTGGCATAAAAAGGAATGGCAACAGAAAAAGCAACAGCAACAATGCAAAATTAAAAAATGAAAAAAAAAAAATGAAATAAAGTAAAGTTAACAAACCAAACAAGCTGACTTTTGTTGGGCCGGCGGCAGCCAACAAGTTTGCTCAAGTTCAAATTGGTTTTAAATTGCGAAGAGCAAAAATGTTTGCACATAATTAATATAAAGACAAAAAACAACTGAAACCAACAACAAATAAAAAATAACAAAATATGCAACGATAGCAATGCTTCAAACCTCGAATAAGACGCGCGGAAAAAAACTGTTTGATCGCGCATATAAAACTAAAAACAAAAGAACAGCTGAACTTAAAAATAGCTCTCGGCTTTGTAGTAATTAGTTGTTGTTTTCCCGTTTTTTGTGGTGGCTGTCAATTTGAGTTTGCTGCTACACGTGCTCTTAATTGACTTTCACACACACATAGAATGCTCAGTTGATTTTTTAAACGTGCTTATTGAAATTTAATTTCCGTAAGAACTTTCAATGAAATGCATAAAAGTTGCGGATGCGTTGCGTTGAAATGCAGCAACTGGAGCATTTTGTTTGAATATTGAATTTTTGTAGGGTGACACTGATAAATTTAAGTTGAATTTGACAGCGACAAATTCACATTTCCATTAATCATTAAGACAGATGGGAAGTTAATCATAATGATGATAAAAAATGCTGACTCAAAGGAATTCCCGGGCATGATTAAACAAATTGACAGAGGCAAAACAATCGATTCTAAATGTAGCCACTTTATAAAACACAACTTTAAGCATATAAACTAAGTTCGACATCTTAAAATGATCGGCATTTGGATGGGAAAGAAAGCAGATTTCTGGCAAGAAAGTTAAAGGCCGGTTTGTGTTGGGGCTTTGATTGGATTATTAGCTTCAGTTCATTTCGGCTGCCAAAAGGCTAACAAACAATAACAACAATTGTGTCACTAGTTTTAAATATAAACGATGACAACATTTTTTTTTTTCAATGTTTTATTTTTGTGTTCATTCGCCCAATGAGCCAAACGGAGCGAGATCGAGCGGCGATTATCAGCCAAGCATCTTCATCTCCACCTCTGGTCACCATGGGCATGGCTGGCATAGAGCGAGAGAAGTCGAGATTATAATATTACAAGCGTATAAGCTCGATGGGGAAGAGAGGATAGTAAAAGCCAAGTCAAGCACAGTTCCACTGTTGCTATATTGCGTCGCTTGGGCACGACTATTAGCATACGATTAAAGACTTATATAGCTGGCTTGTACATGAATATACAAATATATATATATTACGTAAATACACTTACATATATTTAAAAAGCGCGTTTAAAGCCAAAAAGTTTGCTTAAAACTTGGGGAATTCCCAAGCTGCGTCACGCGTCTAAGATTTCAAATTGGTACCAATTGGTTCCACCGCCTAACCAGATGTGAGTTTGTCATTATCCAATCCAAAGCTACATCTGTGGCTGGACTGCCAACAAGTCTGAGCGATAACACCCAACTCCCTCCGCTTCTCAGATAAAAACCCAAATGAATAACAAAAGAAAAGAAACGACAAAAAAAAGAAGAAGCGAAGTAGTTTAACTTGAAATCGCTATTTTGCTCGAGCGGTCTGCTTTCCAGAAAATAATACCAAAAACAGTTTAATAATCTCGCTAATAGAATGTGAATTTGAGCAATTCATGCGATAATAGCGATCGCTTCGCTATCAAAACAAAATGCTATTGCGCATTGAGACTGAATCCTTGTGCAGCAAAATTATATCTACCATTACATTGTTTGTACATAACACACACACAACACGTGTGCATATAACGTGTATGACATTTACTTGGTATTTTCCGGAATTATTCAACTGTTCTGTTCTTTTGTTATCATCTCCCCTTCTACCCCACCACCCTCTATTATTATGCTTTGCTGGTGCTCCATTTTGTTAGCACAGGCGGCAAGGTAAATGGCAACTTCAGCCAAAAAACCCAAAGTCGCAAAGTTAATAAATTTATTGACAGAACAAATATAAAGAGAAGGTTTTTGTTATTGTCTTTGCTTAATTTTAATTAATTGTGCTTATTGTTAGCAACGAACTTTGAAGAGTTTTTATTTAATAATTTTGGGTTTTTGTTGCTTTTTTAGCTGCTGGTATTATGACAACGAGTTTTCATCTTTTTTTAATCTGTTCTGCTGCCCGCACGCCCATCTGTTGCCCACTCGTTTTAAGCGCAGTTCGTTGGTTGTTTGTCCTTCAGTCAAGTGTATAAATTGAAAAGTTCATTGATTCATAATTAAATCATAAATTTGCTTTTTTTGCTCATGAAATGTAATATCTATCAGAATTTGTTTATATTTAGCGATGGAGCAACTTGAACGTCATAATTTTTTTCAAGTTAAACTGTGAGAAAAGTAACGTTTTATTTTGTGAAACTAACTCGATTATTAATCTGCTTTGGATTGGTGAGTTATCGCTGCAAATCATTTAAAAATATTTAAAATAACAATAACACAAAGAAAACTGTTTAAATAAAAGAACAATATACATTTAATTTCTGTTTTGGATAAAGCCTTCTGGCGTCGCATTGCCAATTTGTGGTTGGAAAGTTTTAAGTGGAAATTAAGTGAAAATCCCAATGTTAATTATCAATAAGCATTAGCCAGTTGCCTAATGACGCATTAAGTCCCACTAAACAACAAAAAACAATTATGTCGCATAAATATATATGTTGCCGGGTTTTCCAAGTCCAAAGTAATCAATTTGGTTTTTCTACTGCACACACTCTCTATCTCTCCCTCTCCGTCTCTATCTATCTGGTATTTCTTTCTTTCAAAAAGTTAATTTTGGTCAAGTTATGTCATGAGACTATTTGACTTTCTTTTAAACTAAATGCAAAAATATGCGATACTTATGGATGGGAGAGTGAGTGTATGTGTGTGTGTGCACAGAGGTGTGAATGGTCGTGCCATGTGTTTGTAAATACTCCACTCCACTCCACTCCGCACGGCACTTACATACATATATGGATAATGGGCAAAACCCGCAGCACAGCGCCAAGAAGAGGTCAGGCGCTGTTGTAAATGAAATGCTGGCCCAAAAGCATTGTCAAGTGCTTGATAAATAAATACCGGTAAAAGTCGATGTTGACCATTTATGTGTGAGACTAGTTGCATTTACTCGTTATTGTTATAGTTGTTGTTGTTAGGGTTTAACCCATCCATCCATTGTAGGCGAGTACAACAAAGTGTGTCAACGTTTAGGTGAACATTGTCTCAGACATATATCTACACATATATATTTAATTATATCTATATATATATATATATATACATATATATAAATATATGTCTCATTATAATAATGATCTTTCATTTCCGTTATGAGTGGCGATATTGCATTGGGGTTAACCAGTTAACTTTATGAGCTCATTATACTCAACACTCGTTAAATAGCATATGTGGTTGCTGTTTTTTTTGTTTTTGTTATTGCTTTTTATTATTTTTCAATCGGTCGCTGGGAGAGGCCTTACCCCCTCGAGAGAAGCTTGCTGGATCGCTATGACTAACATGTTGTTATTGTTGCAATAGAAAATGTTACTGGCAGTCAATAAAACATTTCCAGACTGTAAGTGAAATAATCATTTTATTTATTAGCAATAGCAAGTGTGGGTTAAACCAGTTTGTTTAAGTACGCAGCGTACTAGACCAGACCAGACCCCAGGTGGGTAATAGAACAAATGTTGTTCAATGGTGATAATGTTCGAGTAAAAACAGAAATAAATGAGCCCAAGAGAAGATCGCTTCCTATACCAACAGCTGTCAATATTAAACAATAGAACACCAAATACGGTTCATAATATTGACACCACAACGTGTCGTCAAACGGTATTGAGGAAACTTTTTTAAACATTCAGAAATTATACAATCATTAATATTCGATATATTTTGCTATTTGCTATGGAATATTATACACAATTCGATAATTATCGAAGTTGTTTGCTATAACACAGTATAATAATTTATGCCTCTCTGCTCAGTTTGCTATTGTTTAGATATAATAGTACCCTAAGTGGCTTTTTATCGAATAACTTCCATTAAGCTCTTGTTTTGCATCACAGCTATAAAAACTTAATGATCAATTACTCATTTCGATCACATAACAGCAGTTGTTACTCTATATCAAAGTATAAACACATACCTCAATAAAACCAGTTTATTTAATGGCACTGCAGTTCAATAAGACTCCAAAGTACACCTAAGATTTTAGAACACATATTATGCAAATTCCGGTCAGCAACTAATACTTCTACTACTTCAAGTTTCTTAAATGCGTCATCTTGTTAATTTTCTTTCCAGTATTTATTAGTTAGATTTCTTACGTTCCAAAAGTTCTTTGTATTTATCCACCGTTCCACGGCATTCCCCACTTAATTACGTACTGTTTGATAGATGTGCGAAGCCCCAACATTTGACTTGTAGAAGGTTACAGCCAACTGAGAAAAATCATGTCTTAGAATGATCAGACTGCTTCGTGTTGTCCGCATTCACATTTATTTGGAAACAGCAAATGTACTGGAATGTGTGTGTGTCTTTCTGCTCTCGATTACAGATGAGCCATGTAGAAAACATATTATAAATGGTTAATGGAAAAAAACATAAAATAGTACGTATCTTTTGTATAGCATTGAACTGGAGGACAAGCTATTTGTGTATTTGAATATGGTGTACCTACTTGCGCCATATGTACTCAATAAGAGAGCAATAACAAACGACACCATTGGGGTTTTTCTAAAAATGATAAGGATTTTGGCCTTAGCTTGACGACGCAATCGCTTCAATATGCCTATGACAATATTGAATTTGGCTTATCACTGGTTACCAACTGGGCACAGAGCCCAGCCCAGCTATGTTGTGTTCTGTTTTGTTCTGTTATCATAATTGAAGTAATAACAGTTTTTGGAAAGCTCTGCAACAGATTCACAGATATTTGCCATATGTGCTTGTACACATTTGTTGTTTATAGTTCTGAAATTCCCCTTATGTGTCTTGAGAGACTGAGGAAATTGCTCATATTTAACCACAACTATACGAATGGCTTTGAAGAATCAAATCATTAGAAACTTTAACGATTAAAATAAATAAATTAAAAATATGCTTGGGGAAACTCATTGGACCAAGCATTAATTAATAATGACATTGTTTAAACCGGTTTACTACACTGGGACAGAGTTGGAAGTTCGCATAATTGCTAGTTCATCTTAAAACTTAAGCAACATCTTCATATAGTAAGTTTGTAGACAAGTTTGCTAATGGTCCGATATTTAAACACCAGAATTTAAGCAAATAATTAGCTTGGCTTATTACCAAAAAAATCGGCCATGTCAAATTCCCATAAAACTGTGAACGTTACTCTTCTTGGGCCAAAAAGAAAATTAGGAAATTCTATTTTTAATAGGTCGTCGCGTGCATTTATTTATATTCCTTAATTCCAATCCGATTGCGTGCTATATATCGTAAATAAAGTTCATATATTTGTTTGTATAAATATATACACTTCTATTGTAATGACCACGTCAGGGCCAAAGCGATTATCGCTGCTAAACTAGTAGTAATTAGGACGATATTACAGAAATAGCTGGGAAATTCCAAATGCTAAAGAAAAGTGTGTGGTTGACATCAAGAAATATACATACATATATACATATATATATATGAACATTACACACTTTGCTGATAAGTTGGCTTTTTGATAACCCTTCAACTCGCTTTGCTATTGCTTTCCACAATTATGTACTAAACGTATAATATGGCCAGAAATAACTGGCACATAGTTTCTGCCTACATATGTGCATTTGTTTCCGACATATTTACTTTAAATTTCAAATAACTTGGCTAAGAGCCAGGCGCGTCAAAGTAGAAAAAAAGAAGAAAAACCAGCGACTATTTTCGTAACATTTTCCACAAGCAAATTGCATTAAATTTAAACAGAAAAAGGCAAAAAGCAAGCATAAAAAATTAAACAATACGAATAAGAAAATAGCTCGTTAAATTTAGACTAAATTTCTGAGATAGAAAAATATATTTTTATATGAGACTACTACACAAACATATACATATATATAAATTATATATGTACCCAAGAGTATTCTAAAAAATCTGATTTATTTGTATTATCCACACTCGTGATTTTTTTTACTAAAAAAATATGACGAATTCGTATTTCTTCGCAGAAATCACATTCCAGGTTTATTATTATAATTGTTGTTTTTTTGTTGTTACGTTTACCAAATTTTAGGGATCAACAACATATATTCAGTGCAACAATGACGGCAATCAAATAAGTGACTTGTGACTTTTGTGTAGAAACCCAATTAAATATAATTGTATAACACCTGGCATTTTAGACACTCGACACAATTAAAATTGCCTTTAAAAAATAATTAAATATTAATAATAATAAAATAAACACAAGTAAATATATAAATTAATCTGTCTGTTTTTGCATGGGAAAACCCAAAAATATCAAAGAAAAAGCTGTCGTTGTCTTTGTGTCATCGTTTCGCCTGCATTTTGATACTCTTCAAATGGAGGCAGATATCTTGACTTTGACATGCAACAGAGTGTCTGTCTGTCAGACATCAGATTGTCTGATTGATTAAAAGCTTTTTTTGACTAAAGAATTGGCTATGGAACTATTTGTTATAGAGATAACAATAATGAGCGAAAAAAACCTGATTTATTATTTAAACTTTTCCGTAAATGGTTAAAACAGAGCATTTAATTTTTTTTTTTTTTTTGAGTGGAGGTTGCTATCTATCTGAATTGAGCCAGCCAAGATATATATGGGCATAAGTCCATTCCGCATATGTTATATGCAATGCCTACTCTTCTATATATAGATTACAAGCATATACAAATGTAAGCGTGTGTGTGTGTGGTTGTTCCACGCCAGCAGCAGCTGTTTTAACTTGAATGTGATAGGCATGTGGACCAGAGACCGGTTTGGTCTGGATTATAAGTAGTAGAAGCTGTCAAATGTTTGTTCACCACATGTTTGAGAAAAGAGCACAAGCAGTAAATAAAAATTAATGGCGAACAATTTGTTGTTGTGATTTTTATACTCTTAGCAAGGCTATACATAGCCCAGAAGTGAAAATAATCGATTAAACAAACGAAAGGTTAAAATAAACACATAAATAAGAGTCTATATGTGTGTGAATGTGTGTATGTATGTGTTTGTGTGTGTGTGTGTGAGTATGTGCATGGCTATAAATGTGAAGCCGAAGCCCCTTCAGCAGAGCTTAGCTCTGCTCTGCTTCGCCAAACTGTCAGGTTTATTAACCTTTTTGTGTCGACAATTGCACACACGTTTGTGTTTAAACAATATATAAATACTTGTGTGTGTGTGTGTGTGTGTATGCTCTTATGACGACTTTTACTTTCTTCCGGTTTAGTTTCGTTTTTATTTGAGTGTCGATGTTCAAGTTATTTTCGAAATGCGATATTTTGAGCTTGGAAGCAACTACGAATTGGTTTGTAGATTTGCTGAATAAAGCAGGATAATTATATTCTTTTAATTTATTAATTATTTTTGGCACAATTCTAATTTTAAGAGGCCATGATTTTCACACAACAACACACACACCACGTTACTTTCACCTCACCACACACACAACACACAGACAGACACCTGTTGAAAATCAATTTGTATAAATAAAAAAATCGGGCGCATTTAACTCATTTGTATACAAATAAATCAATAATAACAATCAAGGAAATAAGGCCGCGCCTGTCGACTCTCAGATAAACAATCGTAAAAGTATCTGAAGCTACGCATTTGTGTGCGAGAAGCAAATGAAATGAGTTGGAAAATAAATGGAATTACCCCATTTGCTGTTGTTTTTTTTTATTCCCTTGACGCTCAAGATTTGCGCAATATTGAACTTTATTTGAAAAATCCATGTTCAATTTATAAACAATGCCACTCATTGCTGACGTCAAACAGAAACCACACTTGCTCATATAATTTTCTCTTGAGCAACTCAATAACACAGCAAAAAAGCCAATGAGAAAAATATTTTCAGGCGAAAAATGTGCGGAGGCCAAATGTATTTTTGGCTACTGTTCAGCACGGGCCTTAGGAATATATTATATTATATAAATATTATATATATATTTTGCTACAGACAATGTCTCGCACTGTGGCTAGCCGATGGCGCGACAGCTAAAATATAGAACTATACTATATATTTCATTTGCTTTTGGCAACAAATCAAATGTCTCAAAAGTGCCAACAATTTTCATTGCGTACAATTGCAAAAACCAAATTATTATAGTATAAACAGAGATATAGATTTTAAAAATGAATTTTCCTGATCTCTACAGAAATTCTTGGTTCTAAAAACGGAGCAAAGGTATTGCATGTATGAAAAGATCAGTTAGGATTATCAATCTACCACAACCACTATAGATACGTGTTCATTTATATAACAGCTCAAATTCAATAATAATTATAAACACATTTACTGACTTTAGAATATATATTTGTAATAGTTAATGAAGCGTACTCACCATCATAGTTGCGTATCTCCAGATCGGCAGGCAGGTGGGCATAGCTCAGCGAACTGACTGCCTTGTCATTAGAACGATGTCCATATTGGCGATGTGCCTCATGAATCTCCGAGGCGCCAAACTTCTCAGTCAAGGCGCGCACGCACTGCTTCTCGCCGGCAATGCAGGACAAATGCAACGCCGTATTGCCATGACGATCACGTACAGTGGGCTATTATATTGCAGATAAATATACAGATAGTTAGATTGATGTATTGATTGATGGGTGTTACTCTTTAAAAGGTGCGCCTACAATAATCGTAGATTGGTTACTCACCTCGGCACCGGCCAATAGAAGCATGCGAAGGATCGTTGGCTGCGCTGTTAGTGCGGCCAGATGAAGGGGCGTCTGGGCCACATCGTTCTGGATGTTTAGGAGGCATGGATGTGGTGCCATGCGTATCAGTGCGGCTACAACATCTACATAGCCCGATATGCAGGCCAAATGCAGTGGACTGTAGAGATAAAGAGAGAGCGAGAGAGAGAGTGAGTGAAAGAAAGAGAAATCAGTAAAATGTTGAGAAATGAGGTAAATGAAACATTGTTACCTGGACATTTCCCACTTGTTGCTTGAACGTTTCTCGGTAAAAACCCACAAATTTGCAATGCCCAAAAACCTGTTTGCTGTGCGTTTGTATACCTGTACAGGTGGTATATACACACCCTGATATATACCAGGAAAACCCGTGATTGCCTGACTAACACGTGTCGTCGTCGTCGCCGCAGTCTAAGGTCGCTTCATTGTTTTGTGATTCATGAAAGTCTTTCCCCAGTTGGTGGTCAAGTCTATTTTATAGCGATCTTCCCCAAGATATATACTAACTGTGTTTGAATCGTAAAAAATCTAATAAAAACCCAGAAACAATAAATCTTTCCATTTTTCTTATGTTATGCATTTTAAATATATTTAATATCTACTCTATACTCATGCATTTTGTTATAAAAAAAACAAATTAATGGATTACGACTTTGCTACCCATAATAAACTTTCAAGTAAATAGTAATAAAAATGTGGCTATTGATGATTCCTAGTAACATTATTCTTCAAAATGAAATTTATTTAAATTTATTTATCTGTACATTATTTAAATAGGTTTTTTGAAAGTTAAATTTTAAACATGTAAAATAAAAGATAAATGAAAATATATAAGAGCATTTTTAAATCAAATGTTGATTGCAATTTCATTTTTAAAGTTCGGAGTTGTTAGACCCATTTGCTAATGCGTAATTATAAGTCCCAATCATTCATGTTGCTTTCCTTTGAGTAAATTACGTAATTCGAATTTGATATATTTTTTACTTACGTGTCGCCATCGTCGTTCTGTTGATAGAATTGCTCCCAGGCGTTGATGATGTTGATGTTGTTGCTTCCGCTTAATGGTGCAGTTGCACTTGCAGTATTTCCAGCTGCATTTGTTGCTGTTGTTGCATATGTTGTTGCACTGCTGTTCTGTGGGGCGCTTCTTCGTCCAGCGGAGGCGTTGGCATTTGTTGTTGTTGTATTGAGATTGTTTAAAGCAGTTCCGCCACTGGCGAGGCTCGATTGTACGGTCCATTGCGGTATGCCCGTATCAACATTGTGTTTGAAGCGCATCTGCTCAACGGGCGGCTGTCCGGCGCCAGATTCAGCCCTTTTTTGATTTGTCTGTCGCTGCTCCTCGACCTCCTCGTCGGATGCGTCTTCTGTTAGTTCCTCGTCGATGATGCCCGAATCAAGCACCACTTGCTGTTTAGCCTTGGCCCAGGTATGTTCCTGCTCCTCGTCCTTATCCAGATTTCCTAAATGTTTTTTCTGTTGTTCCTGTTGAGGCTCGTCGTCGCTTAGTTCGCCGCTAAAGATTTGAGCTGATTGCGGGCCCGATATGAAACCAGAATCACTTGTTTCACTTTGTGCTGTAAATTCTTTTTGCTTGTTAATGGCGTCTTGGCTTTCTTGATGTTGTTGTTGCTGTTGTTGATGCTCGCTGCTTTTGCCGCCAAATGTCGTTGATGATGATTTCGATTCTTTACTGTTAGTTTCAATTGCTGCTGCTGTTGCTTTTTGATGCTGCTCAACACTGAGAGCCGGAAGAGTGCTGGCAACGCTACCACCACTAGCACCAGCACAGCTACAATCCTCTACCGTTTCCTTTTCCTTGTTATTCTCACTTGTTGCTGCTGTTGCCATTTGGTTCCACATTTTGACCTATTTGCCTGTTGCTGGCCCTTTTTTGCGGTTTTGCGTTAAAGTTAATATCTTCTTATTTTGCTTATTGCTTTGCTGCTTTTTAATGCCGCAGAAAAATTTCTTTTGTACTTTATTCTTTTTTTCACATATGTAAGCGCTCAACTGTTGCTTGTCGATGATTCTGCAAATATTTCTTCTATAAATAAATGGAAATTCACACGCTCAAGTTAGCTTTTAAGCTTTGCTTAGCTTAGCTCACTAGCTTTTCAAACACACAACCACACAGACATAAATTTGTCGCTCGCGTAACTGCGCTTTAAGCATTCCTCTACAGCTCGCGCGTTCGCTGCGTGCCGTAAGTGTGAGTGAAACAAATGTAGTGTGGGACATACAAGTGAAAACGCAATAACAGCAAACGACAGACGAGATTAGCGCATGTCGAAGTTATGATTGGCAACAACAAAAATACTTGTTTTAGTTTCTCATTTACTGGTAATAAGTCGCATGCAGTGGAAATTCTTATATTTTTGAGTTGTCTGCTTTATTTTCAACTTGCGCACCTGTCTTGGTTTCGCACACACTTACAGTCATTCAACATGCACACAACCACACATATAAACACAATCACACACACACATGCATTCAAGCAAGTAGTCGAGGCTGTTTCTCTTTCTTTGAACGCACACAAATTATAAGTTTTTATCTGTGTCTGATATATTTTGATTTATTTTTTTATTTATTATTATTATGTTTATTACACGCGCACCTTTAGACTTGTCTGTTATTGCAACTTGTTTTGCTGTTCCATATGAAATGAACGCGTTTCGCTTAAGCTTGTAATTGGCTGAACTGCGCTTACACGTCTCAATTCCTTTGCGTTGAAAATATCACTGAGCGATACAATGAAGCTGTTTAAATTTAGCTGTGCTGTGACAATATTTACTGCAAAGCTCTGATGGGTGGGAGAATCCAAATGGCGTTGCCAGACTTTTGTGCTTTGTAGAAAAAGCTTTTTGATGTAGGGCGCGCAGCGTCGTAAACATTATCTGCCGCTTAAATGTGTAACCACTTTACAGCAACAGGAACAACAACACAAACACCACCAACAACATTAGCAACAACAACAAAAAGAGTAGTAATTCTTAAAACTAGAATTAAGTACCATTTGCTAGAATTTTATTATTAGGGGAGGAACAAGCGTATGCAACGCTCCGCGTCGAAAACGAGAATGAAGTGCGTGTTGCGAAGACGAAGCCTGGACGAATATGTAAACAGAAGCTATACTAAAAATGGCTGCAGCTGTTGCAGTAAAAAGAGGAACATTTTGAAACGTTTGTAGCGTTCTGATCCTTGGGAATGGCAAAGTAAATGCAACTCTAAAATTGAACAGAAAATAGTCTTTAATTAAATAATATATAGTTAAAAACTCAATAATTGGTACATAACTCGAATGTAAAGGACATCGATGTCAACCAATGGCAGATTGTGACTTGCACAAGTTTTATGGTGGTTTTTTTTTCTTTCCGCTTTCTTATCTGTTTGTTATTCGTCACTTGGGATTTTCAACAATATTTTGCTGGTTCAGAGAATTAATAAAAATTCGGAATCTTTGACAGAGGGAAATCCCTGGAGACTTAAATATTTTTAACACATATATTTACTTACGTACAATCGTGTTTTCTAAATTTTTTTGTGTTTATTTCGTGATCTATTAGAAAAATTACCTGAATTAATATGTTGTTCAAACAACCGCGTAAACAGGCTGTGCTGGAAAAAGAAGTGACGCCTTACTAGCATTGTGCAGCACTGAATGTAAAGTGAAAAAGAAATAAGAGTACGAAACTGTTGTTCACAAAATAAGATCTATTAAAGATTGAGTTTATATATGTTAAGTTGCGTGGCCGTTGTAAGAAGCATGACCAAGCAAGCATGTGGGAAGGATTTAATGCAGGTTGTAAAGCAGTTGGAGAGCTTTGCGCCCACAACCCTTGCAGAGAAATGGGACAACGTGGGTCTTCTGATCGAACCATCAAAAGATGTAATGCAATATTTTAGTCTCATTTTGCAACATTTTATTTACTAATGAGCATAATGTAATTTCCAGAAACTAGTTCGGAAAATTCTGCTGACCAATGATCTGACGGAGCCGGTGATGAGCGAAGCTGTTGATAAGAAAGTCGATTTGATTATTAGTTATCATCCGCCAATCTTTAAGCCGCTGACACGCATCACAATGGGCAAGTGGAAGGAGCGAGTGGTGGCTTCTTGTCTGGTCAACAACATAGCACTCTACTCACCGCACACGGCCTGGGACAAGGTGCCAGGTGGCGTGAACGATTGGCTAGCCAAGTCCGTTAATATAGAAGACATCAAACCGTTGATCCCAGAACCGGGGGCTGAGCCAGGCACTGGTTCTGGCCGTATAGTGAAGACCAACATGCCCCTAGCCAAGATTGTGAGTGCACTGCAGGAGCACATTGAGAATGATGTGCACATGGCCATTGCTAATGGCCATAATTTAGAGATCTCAGTAAAAACGGTCGGCATCTGTGCCGGCTCGGGTGGCTCAGTGCTGCAGGGCGTGCCGGTGGATCTCGTCATCACCGGCGAGATGTCGCATCACGAAGTGCTGGACTTTAATCACAGTGGCACCACGGTGCTGCTCTGTAATCACAGCAACTCGGAGCGTGGTTTCCTCCGCGAGTTTCAGCCGCAACTCATCGAATGCTTGGAAGGCGCCTGTGAAGTGATGATATCCGAAATGGATGCCGATCCACTGACTACGAAGCAGCGGGCCAATTAAGAATCAAAACAACTTAATACAATCAAAGTGTCTAACAATTGCATTTTGGATACAAGGAAATACAATTAATTGAAAACTTATATCTAAACTTGATCCAGCCTGAATTTAAGGCCCTTGATGGCCGCATCGTTGCGATGCAACTGATACAGTAGACGCTCCTCCAAATGCTTTATGGCCTCCACAGTAATGACCAAGGTGTCGTGCTTCAGCATCGAGTAGACATTCAGTCCAAATGAGGGCATCAAATTCACATACCCAATGGAGTTGGTGGCATAACAAATGTTCTCTGGAAAGATCTCTTGCCTGAAATGGAAATGTGTTAAGAAATCTATATAAATATATATGTATTTATATTATGTATATTGGCCACCCACTTGTCAATAATCAGCACAGATGGTCCCCAGTTACGCTCCGCTATCAGATCCCTAATGAATTGTGCATCCCGTGTGGGCAAGTCCACGTTCTCAATGATGTGCAGATCATCCTGGGCGAGTTTAACGCTCAGCGTCGATGTAAGGCCCAAGACGCGTGTGTAAAAGGGCAGCATATAGAAGTGGGATGTGGGGGATCGGGGACCATGTACGATGCCGCCGCCCTTGAACATCGGTGATCGTATCGAGCCGTGACGAGCACGTCCCATGCCCTTTTGTGGCCAAGGCTTTCGACCGCCGCCGCGGACCTCGGCGCGTGTTTTGGCATGCGCCATGCTTACATAACGATACTTGCGCTGCCATTCAATGTTCTCCTGAATAATGTCTACACGCGGCTGGGCGGCGAACACATCCGGATGCAGTTCTATCATGCCCACCTTACGCTCTTTAACTGTATCAACATTTTCAATCCATGCCTGTCTGGCACTGTTGCGGTTTACGGGCGCAAATTGTGCATAGCTCTGTGGCAATATCAAAGCCGGCTTTGTTGCGACTGCTTCACTGCTTGTTGCTTTGACGCTTGCATTGCCCTGGCAGAGTGCATGTGTATTCGATATATGGCGTGCAATTGGATGTAGAAATTGTCGTGTTTTGTTTAAAAAACTCAACATTTTGGTAAATGTGGTTCTAAATGAGCCACAGTTGTTGATATTGGGCTAAATTATCGATAGACTTGTGATCGAGATGCCGCCACATGCTTTCGCTACAGTGCTGGCCAGTGCTAGTAAGTAATCAAACAGTTTAAATCACCCTGTTTTTATTTAAATAATGTATATTTACAATTTTAATGCGGCCCTAAAATTAAAAACAAGGTAATGAGTTCCTTTCAAATTTGTAGTATGCAATAAGTTATATAAACTTTCACTTGGCTTGGGTTTGAATTTTTGCCTACACATTCATTCTCAGTGTTTTCATCTTCGTCGCCGCAACTGTAATGGAAAAATCTATAGCGTAAATTGCAGAGAACTTTAATCACTCTGTGATTCGGGAGCACTGGGACAATTCTAATCTTTGTCGCTGCTGTTCGAACAGCCAGACCTGTGATGATTTTGCTTTTAGGCAATGTAATGACTTAATTCTTTCGCGCTCTGTTCGATGCAGTAAAGATACAATTTTTAATGAATTTGTTCTAGAACGGTTACTTTCTTTTGTTGGTTATTTTGCTAAGAGATAAATTACTTGTCCCTAATTATATTGTATACGTTTCAGACTTTTCCGGTTCTGCTCTTCGTGGCTTCGTTGGACCTGAATCATTTGCTTCCATATGATTCGATTCCTTTTTCTTTTCACAAAAAGAAAAACAGCTTCACGATTTAGGATCCTTTGGTTTAAGAGATGAACAGCTTTCAGATGTCGCTTCTCTAGATTCACCATGGATGATCTTGTTAAGTTTTGTATCCTCGACATTTAGCGAATCTTCCTGTAACTGTTTCTTCTTTCACTTCAAATTTAAATCTGTAATCCTTACTTGTTTATTGCTTTCATTTAAATAACCGCGATATTGTTGTTGATGAGATAAATTGTTTTTTGCCATGTTGTTGCTCCGATTCATTCTGTGAATTGTCATAAGCCATTTGTTCAGATATTTCTGCTTGGACCTGTTTATTATGGCCAAAGTTACGGGACATATTTACCATTTCGTCATTGGATTGTTTGTAAAAATTAGATTGTTGGTTATATGAATGAACCTCATTATAATAGTTCTCGGGCATCATGTTGTAAGGCAAAGAACCCCTTTCCAAACTATTTTGATCTATAACGAAAATCTTTTGACATAACAATTCCTTTTGCTTCTCTAAATCGGCGACTGTCTGCCGAAGGATTTCAATTATTTGATGAACATCACATTTATCGTCCACAACTGGATTGGCCATTACGCCGCCCTTTTCCATTTTCACTGGTGTTATTCGAAACTTGCAACACTGATTTTTGCACGACTCAATTGTGCAACAACTTTTTAGATAATCATTGGATGGGGTCTCCTCCTTGGAAGTATTTCTATTCCAATACGCATTCCTTGTGGCTATGGGTTCAGACTTATTCCTTTCTTTTTCAATTCCGTCTTGCAATTGCTTCGAATTACTTGGATAATGTTGATGTCGATGACTCTCATTAGATGAATCTCTTAACATTACGATGGGTTCACCACAATTGTGGCAAATACTATCGCTCTTGTTATTGTTGCTGGTATCACTATATGCTGATGAGTTCCTATTGCGGCCAACTGGAGAAGCCGCATCTGGGTAGCTATTTTCAGGAGTCTTATTTGACTGCATTTTAGCGTTAGCTGATGGAACCTTGACATCAGACTTTGGCATGCTACTTTGAGGCTTTACTGTTTTGATCATCTTCAATTTTCCTTTAGCCACTTGGTCATTTGCGTTAATCGGCTTGACTAACTTCGCTGCAGCACCTGGTTTTCTTGATGGATATATCGTTGGACTTGGAGCCTTAGTCATGCGTTTGATGCAGACTGGGCATTGGCACTGATTGTGATTCGAACTTGCCGTCTGTTGTCTGATTGGCTTACAGCAGTTTCTATACTGAAATTTACAGCAATTCTCGGCCAAATGATTCGCTCGGACCACAATAAATTCGCGTACTGAATTATCTTGTAACTGTTGTGTTTTGGCACTTAAATAAATTGGCAATTGCTTGCCTGTCTGCTTGATATTGGTGGTTGTTCCTGAGTTCGGTGGTAGCTCTGTAGCCCGAGTTGGAATTTTGTGGAGAGCTTTAAATTTGCCTTTGCCGACCAGTTCCGACCTTACATTGACTATGGGATTTATATGTGTGCCATTCAAGGGATGTGGAGGTGCATCCTGCTCAGACTGACTTCTCTTTGAGTTCTTGTTATTAGTTACATCTGAAGCTCCAACTGGTCTTTTGCTGATCTTGTAATCAGTTTCACCTGCAATTTCATCAAATTTCTTTTCAATTTCTTCTGTTTGCGTCATGGCATTTGAGCAATGGGTACTTGGAATTGATTTGTTGGCTGCTGCTTCCTTTTGAGCCCAGCTTTTGTCACTGGGATAGTAAGAATACTGATCAATTTTCATTTTTTCATTAGATTTTTCCCTAGATTTTATCAAGTTCCGATTGGAATAATGCTCTTGCTGTGGAATTGTAGTGCCCATCATGGCGGGTGGGTGGCTAATATGCTCAATGATTTTCAAATGCTCCGAGGATGGATAATTCATTTTCCTGTCTGTATTGGATGCCCGACTGTCGATGGCCGATAATGTATAGTTGTCATTGTTCTGAGACATCCTTGCTGCATCTATGGCCTGTGATGAGCCTAATGGGTATTTGCAACAGTTGCAACAACAATTGCACCCGTTTTCCGACAGATTTCGTGCTTCGCCGCTGAAGAACCGCTGTTCACCGAATCCTGCGCCGTCTATGACGTGCTCCATCTTAACTATATCGACTGAGATGCTGACTTGCTTTGCCTTATAGCCCATATCCCTCAGTATGGCTTTGTTGCGCATCTTTTGCTGCGGCTTGTCCAAACGCTGTTTAATGTGTGAGTTGGCTTCAATTGTGGGCGTTTTCTGGGAGATCTTTGGCGGAGGTTGCAGCGCGCACTGCACGAAATTATCCATTTTATTTTGATGGCGGGCTTCTCTGGAAAGATCGTAAGTTGTGCGATAGAGTGCATCGCAATTGGTTATATCATTTGGAGAGAGCTCTGCGGCTCCTCCAACAGCCTCTTGCAAGTCTTCGACCATCTCCGAGTTCCAGCTACTTGGATAGCTCAACGAGCTAGCTCGGGAGCCTCGTGACACTTTGTCTGTAGGAGTTTTTATTAAATTAGTCGTTCTCTTTTTATGGATCTCTTACTGTAACCTCTGCATTTGGGACACAGTTTCTTAAAGTTCTTTGGAGTGGCTTCTCCGCATTCCCGACAGTCTGCTCCAGAGAGCAATCTCGCAAGCTTGTTCTCCGATTTCCTTCTGGAGTTGGAGAGGTTGCGCTGCATGTTGTGCACTAGTTGCGGGTCCTGGGTAAGTGGTATGCCACTTACCGGGGTACTGCACCTGGTAGTAGGCACATCATGCAGCGCAGACCTATCCTTCGAAGTTTCCGCCTTATGGACGATGGACCGTCTGAGCAGCTCCTGCTTCAAAGAACTTCTCTTTTTGCCAAAACCCGCCATTGGTTGTCAGGTCCAATCTGAGTCAATGCTTGGTGGTGCTACAAATTTTTAAAATGTGCTTACATGTTGACAGTTAGAGCACTGTTTTTATTTTTATCCGACATGTACAGTTTCTCAGTAAGTTTGAGGTTACCTAATCTATAACTTTCTTCACCAGGACCAGCATGAAGCGCAGCAGCGACAGGAATGGCAGCAGTTTCCATTGCAGCCATGCAAAATGTAAGTTTTCGGTTCGATGACAAACGGCGGATCAGCAAAACGATCGAAAACTGTTTTGGGCCGACGTTTCTTTTTTTTCTTTTTGATCGTCCTCTGTGCGCTGGTCAGACTCTTCAATTGGCTGAGGCACTCCTCATTCGGGATGATGCCCATGAGTGTTCTCTCTAGAAGTCCAACGCTGCAATCGTCGCTATCCTCATTGGCGTCTGATTCATTTCGTGCCCCATTCTGCTTGCCACCTGCCTTGTGGTAGTCACTCACCTCACGGCAAGTTGGCGACTTAAGCTGATCTTTACAATTGTTAGGATTGGCTCTAGTTTGATGACCTTTTGCTGTTTGGTTTTTACTCGGTTGCGAATTTTCTGCTTTACTAAATAAAAGAAACATTAAATTAAAATGAAAATTTTAATTGAAATTAATGTTACCATACTTTATCAGTATGATAAGTATTGAAGGTCGACTTTGAGGATCATCTTCATTTGATGTGGTTTTAGGTGAGTGTTGCATTTGATTAGTTTCAGGTTCCGATTCATTTTCGATCCAGGCACCTGACGCAAACTGATCAGATTGGCGTGAAGCATACCATGCGGAAGTATCCCATCCCAAGGGGACTTGTGCATCTGTGGCAGGATCGAAATAGTTTCCTTTATCTTGAGACTCGTATGTGATTCCGGACGTGCATGATCTGCTCGCATCTATTTCATGCTCATTGCTACTCAACATTGCTCTGGAAATTTTGACCCCACCTCTCCTTAGTTCGAAATACTTGAAATGTTCTAAAATTTAATGTTGTAGTTATTGAGTTTACCGACAGGGATCACTTTGTGGGATAAGTGTTTACTATCTTTGGCAAGCAAAGGTCTGCCAGATGCCAATTTTGAGTGTTGTGCTCGTAAATTGAGAAGAATCCCTTTTAACAACTTCAATACATGTACAATGCAAATTTTGATATCGTTTCCATGACTAATTTGGACAATATTGTTATTTCTTATCTAATTTTAAAAGCAATCTTGAAATATGTATTTAAGTAAATTAACGCTGCCTTCTTGTTGTTAATATTATATTAAAAATAACATCTCGTGTACCATTTATTTTATTTAGCTTGTACATATATTTGAAGTTAATAGTTCCCAATATGTAAGACAGGCACAATTATAATTTGGTTTAACCTAGATTTAGCATATTGAAATAAAATGATGAAATACAATGCATACTTTTAGGATGAAAAGTAAAAATGATGGCGAAACTCTGTTGCAATTTGGAAATGTGCGTAGCATACTTATAGGCTGATTCATAAATGTGATGGTAGAAACTTGACTCTGTCAGTCAGTCAGATCTTTTAAAGTATACTTTTAGGACGAGATATATTTTAAATAATCTTTGAATAATTAGCACAGGCTGGCCAAATCCATTCGGATTTATAAAGGACTTGTCGGGTTAAAATGTGTTTCCATTCGAAATTAATAATAATATGGCTGAAAAAATGTATAATTCACCCCATCTCAGTGAATTACATTCATTGAATTTAAATGTTTTTATTTTATTATGTAAATTAAATTATATTCTTTACACGTAACAGTTGAACTTTTCTTTTGTTTGTTTATATAACACGCATATTTATATCCATATCTAAAAACAAAGCATTGCACTAAGTTGTAATCATGTTGTTGGATTTTTTAAAAATTAATTTCTCTTTGTTCTAGTTTTTGTATAAGTTACTTTGAAAGTGTTCCTGAGTTCTCAATGGCGGATATAGGTACCAAGTTGTAGTCGCTGCTGCTGCTAATTCGTTTCCGGTTGAAGATTAGCATTTGATTAAATTAGATTTATATAGAATTTATTAAATAAGATAGATATTTAATAATTAACAATGAGCCTAATCGATGTTCACATCTTAGCGCTAGCTAAATCTTTGTTTTCTTTTCATTTCTGGTTTTCTTGTTAGTTAGTTGCTGCACTTGGCTCCTTAAATGGGACTTTAACAAAAGTAAAGCACACGAATAATAAAATATAATATCAAAAAATGTTATAATTGATTTATTGTTGATCCTCTGGTGCTGGCAGCTTCTCCCAGGTGGGTTCAACGCCCCAAATTTCACGGGCATATTCGGCAATGGTGCGATCCGATGAGAATTTGCCACTGGTGGCAATATTGTTGATGGACATCTCCAACCATTTGGCTTGGTTCTGTTACGAGAAGTGAACATCATGTTATTAAAATATATATTTGGGTAATTCTAATCGTATTGTTATTGCTTACCTGATAGGTCTTGGAGACCAGATCCTGCGCCTTGATGTACGCATCGTAGTCGGCCAGCAAGTAGTAATGATCGTACTTGAGAAGGATATCGGCGATGTTCTTGAACTCGTTGGGATTGCCGGGGCTGAAGAAGCCACCCTGGATCTGATCGATGACCTGCTTCACCTCGGGATTGGCATTGTAATAATCGTAGGCATTGTAGCCCTTCTTTTTGAGCGCCTCAACCTCAACAACAGTCATGCCGAAAATGAAGATGTTATCCAGACCCATTTCCTCGGCCATTTCCACATTGGCGCCATCAAGGGTGCCAATGGTTAGGGCACCATTAAGCTGGAACTTCATGTTGCCAGTGCCGGAGGCTTCAGTACCAGCGGTGGAGATCTGTTCGGACAGATCGGCAGCGGGCATAATCTTTTCAGCCAGCGTGACGCGATAGTTCTCCAGGAAGATGACCTTCAGTTTGTCACCAACAATGGGATCATTGTTGACCACATTGCCAACGGCACAGATCAACTTGATGATCTGCTTGGCTACATAGTAACCGGGCGCAGCCTTGCCACCGATCATAATTGTGCGTGGCGTGAAATTGGCTGTGGGATCCTTCTTGATGCGATTGTACAATGTGATGATGTGCAGGCAGTTGAGCAGCTGACGCTTGTACTCATGGATGCGTTTCACCTGGATGTCGAACATTGAGGCCGGGTTGACCTTCACGCCGTAGTCCTTCTCCAGAATGGCAGCTAATTTAAGTTTGTTCTCCTGCTTGACGCGTGCCACGTTGCGCTGGAAATTGGGATCCTTGGCCCACTTCTTCAATGCGACCAGCTGATCCAAATGCACGGGCCACTCATCACCGATCTTCTCCGCAATCAGATCGGACAAGCCGGGGTTGCAGAGCAGCAGCCAGCGACGTGGTGTGATGCCGTTCGTCTTGTTCTGGAACTTCTTGGGATCCATTTCGTAAAAGTCATGGAACAGCGAATCCTTCAGGATCTGCGAGTGAATGGCGGCCACACCGTTGACGGCATGTGAGCCAACAATCGACAGATGAGCCATATTGATGCGCTTCTCGCCATCCTCCTCGACCAGAGACATGCGACGCATGCGATCAAGATCCTCGGGGAACTTCTTCTTCACATTCTCCATATGCAGGAAATTGATGTGATAGATGATCTGCAAGTGACGTGGCAATATCGATTCCAACATGGACACGGGCCAACGTTCGAGGGCCTCGGGCAGCACCGTGTGATTGGTGTAGGCACAGGAGCGGACAACAATATCCCATGCCTTGGCCCAATCCAAATGCTCTTCATCGATGAGGATGCGCATCAGCTCAGGTATGGCCAGCGACGGATGAGTATCGTTCAGCTGGATGGCCACCTTCTCGGGGAAGTGTTCGAAGGTGTTGCGCACCGCTTCGCGAGATCCAAACTTGGATGCCTTGTAGCGACGAATGATGTCCTGCAGCGTGGCGGCACACATGAAGTACTCCTGCTTCAGACGCAACTCTTTGCCCTCAAAGAAGTTATCGTTGGGATACAGCACGCGAGAGATATTCTCAGCCAGATTACGATCCAGCACGGCCTGAATGTAGTCACCATCGTTGACTGTAATTATGAATAAGTCACAAGTTAATCAGATGGTTAACAAAGCAAGTAATAAATGTCGAATACGCACAGAACTTGAGGTTGAAATCAATGGGCGACTTGGCAGACCAGAGACGCAGGGTGTTCACATGGTTGTTGTTGTAGCCGGGAATGGGATTGTCATAGGGCATGGCATAGACACGCTGGGTATCGACCCACTTCTTGCCCTCGGGCGTATCGATCACACGGCCATAAAAGTGAACGGGCAGCATGAATTCGGGACGTGCCTTCTCCCAGGGATTGCCATAGCGAAGCCAATCATCGGGCTCCTCCACCTGTTCGCCGTTCTTGATCTTCTGGGCAAAGATGCCGTACTCATAGCGAATGCCATAGCCATAGGCAGCCAGACCCAATGTTGCCATCGAGTCGAGGAAACAGGCGGCCAAGCGACCGAGGCCACCATTGCCCAAACCGGCATCCTCCTCCATCTCCTCGAGATTCTCAATGTCCAGACCCAGCTGATACATCGCCTCCTCGCACTCGCTCTGGATGCCCAAGTTGATCATGGTGTTCGTTAGCGATCTGCCCATATAGTACTCCAGCGACAAATAGTAGACGCGCTGTAAATAATAAAAAAAAGTGTTTTATTGAACGTATTTTTTTGATGATTTATGCTAATTGTTAAAGAAATTTTTTTTAAAAAAATGTATGTATTGAAGTTTGCAAAAATATTCAAATTAATTGGTTTATAAAACTGGTTAGGGTCATAACACATTCATCCCCTGCAGCCTATTCCCAATGATCTTATTATTATTATTCACAATATTTGAACTAAATCAAGATATTATAAAGAAACAAGAATATATGCAATAAAAATCAATTTTGTAATAAAAGAACAAAGAGTCATAAAAATCAAGTCATCAAACGGACAATTGTTGGCTGCTGATGCTTATCAAGACTATGTAGATATATATTGATATTTATATATACATAGATATTTATATATATAAAGATATCGGATTATCAAAGTTATTGCATAATAAAGAGTAACTTGGATCGAAACAATGAGTACATCATACATATAAGTAATTTTTATAATCAGCTGTTTAAATAGTTTGCCCCATCATTTATTATCATTATTTTCAATTGTGGTTTTTCGCAACCGGCGAACCGGCAGAGCTGAACATTATTTGGTAGCGTGATTGGTGACGCGATCAGCAGCTGGCCCAATTACCCAATTACAAAGTTAGTGTTTTGTTATTTATTGAGAAGGGCGACTGCTGGCGCCTTATCAACAGTTGCTAATTTCAATCAGCACTGCCGGGAAGACTATAATTAGACATTTTTACATTCACTGGTTTAGCGATCGATCAGATCAGACCCGGCCTGATAAGCATAATGCAATAACTCTGATAAGGGCATTATTTGCCACACATGCTGTGGAAACATGTTATGTTAAATGCACCAGGCACCATCTTATGTGAAATGCACCCAAAGGTAATCGAAGCCAATCGCTACATCTCTGCTCAATGTTGCGAGCCGTTTTTTAATGACAACAACAACAACAACAACAAAATCATCGATTTGTTATGTCGCCAGTTTAAAAGTGATTCCATGCAACGCTTATCAGCAATGTCTAATATGTAAAATAGTGAAGAGCATTGCGAGACAAAGTCTTGACCGAGCCTAGCAACTAATTACGACAATATAAATGCATATATAAATATCGCAATTAAACATTACATTGACAGAAAGTACAGATAAGATAGATAATGCTACTATATTGGTACAAATGTGTAAATTTTCCAAATACAAATTGCATGTGACAACAGACTGATTATTATTTGTCTTGTTTACGACCGCAGGCAAAGTCGATAAATTGAGTTTCGATATGCATATGTAGAGGGGAACATATGTTTTGCGGCTTTTGGACCTAGACAAAATGATAACAAATACCGTTTGTTTGCGCTGGTAATCGAATATAAAACACGGATAGTGTCTGAATATTTTTAAGTAACAAGCAGCTGCTCATATTAAAATAGCAATGTAGAAACATATATCTATATTTATATGAATAAACGATTTTGACGATAGTTAACACATAAAAATTGTCTAATTCGTTTTTCAAGTATTTATGCAAGTTGCCAATACGACTAAACTAAATATGACATATTTAACATAAATAAAATGCAGGCAAATATATTTAATAAAATTATGATATTTTAAATTTTAAAAATATATTAATTGCCAAACGCATTTTGGTTCCTTTTATTTATTCTTTATACTTCTAACTGATAAAAAGTTTGGTTGCGCTTATTAAAATATATATGATAGAAAAATATATACATAAAATAAAATTTAAATAGGGATCGTTTACCCCTTCTGACCTATCATCAATTGCTTCAAAACTAACTCAACCATCAATTGGCCGCCTCGAAAACATAATGAAGAAAAGCGCCCCTTAAAGAAGTGGACTCAATTAGCTTTAAGTGCAAATAGTTTAAATTTGTCGTCCATGTATCCATGACATGACTCCATAGCATATATGTGCTAAGTTAGATACATATTTACAATGTATTTATTGCTTTCATGGGTAGAGAATATATTGCATGTAAGCGCATAATGAAAGTGTAACAAACGTAAGCGAACATTATGAATATTTGGGTTATTGTCGCATTTTAATGGAACCGAAATGAATTTGTGTATCCTCAATACACATATATACATATATCTTTATATTTATATATATATATATATATATATATATATATATATATATAAATATCTAATACATAGGCACGCGCAACTACAACAAAAATAACTAAAACGAAGACAATTTATAACGAAAATTTTCCTGTGGGCGCCACAGCCAACCAGCAGTCGGCTCTCATTTTTGTTAATAACCTTTGATTGACCTTGAAAATATATGTGAATGAGTCTGTGTGACTATTATGGATTTGTACATGTATATACATTTATATATATACATGCATACTAATATTTTTTATATTATGCTATACTTGTTAGTGCCTTAGAGAAATTACTTAAATTGAGCAACAATCAATTGATGCATGTTTGAAAAGAATCAATTGGCCAGCTGTTTGCAGCTTAGGTAAATGTATCTCATTGAGGAAATTGAAAGTGTTTTCGAGACGAGACGAGTCGCAACTTGGACTCGCTGACTGACTGACATTCAGGCAAGGACAAATGTTTTCCTTCAGATTTGTGCGAAATTCGCACGCCTGCCGCACGTGATTGCAACAGTGTGTGTGTGTTTAAAAATGTGTATATGAGAGAGAGAGAGAGAGACTATTTCTGTGCCCGCTGGATACGCAATGTATATGCAGCTTTGACTGAAGTGTGCTTAAAGCTGCTTTCAGCACTCGCAAACTCGATTTAAAGTATTTCATTAATTTGAAAATATTTAACTTGAAGACACTCTTTAAAATTTTGTAAAATATTGTAAAACAAAAAAGAGAGAAAACAAATATAATCATGATTATTAAAAACAAGGTGATCAATTTCTAAAAAGTCTAAAAACGGGTTTTTATATATTGTAATTTAACTCTTTAAAAAACAATTGTGATTTTAAGTTCTATAAAAACTATTTCAGTATGTTTGCTTTCTCGAATATCAACAAACTTATTTTACAGAATTTGTATAATAAATGTCATTTCAAATAATATTTGCATATAAGAAACATGAACAATGCTACCCTATTTTTAGACATTAATAATCGTAGGGTATACGTAACTATGTTAATATTGAAATTATATTTAAAATGACCTATCTTTCTCTCTCTCTCTTTCTCCACCTTGTTCTATTTGTGCTGGACAGCCACAGCTGCTGATTGCTAATAAAAAAAAAAAATCAGCTATTTTTATTTAATTATAATTTTGTTTTTCTCAATCAGCTGGTATTAAAAGACTAGGTCATCGGCCTTTTTTTAGCAGATAATTCTAAGAAAATATGTATATATGTATTTGGTCCACCCTCAGTTAATTGTGCCGCAGTGAAAGTACCCCAAATGTTTTTGGCATTGATCTCACTGCACTTCAGCCAAATTCTGCAGACGCAATTAGGCAGAAACAGAAAGAAAGAAACAAAAACGAAAGCAAATTTAAGTGTGTGGGTATTAAATGCAGAAATGCAGCAGAATTGCAACGAGCGAGCGACGAAAACAAAAACGAAAATAAAAGAAAAGTTAATAAATAAGGCAAGAAAAACATATTTTTGGCCAATGCAGAGAGAGACATGCAAGAAGACAGCAGAAAAGCGGAGTGCGCAATATGTGCATGTCGTAATACCCAAAAAAAAAGAAATGAAATCAAATTGAATTAAGTCAAATTACAGAGTAATTTCTGAACCAGTTTGGAAAAGTGTAACGAAAGTTTGGTTATTTTTTATTCTTGCTTCACTTCCAATTTTAATTGATATTCGCAAAAACAGGAGAGGGAGTCGGTAACTAACCTTGGGATCCTTTTCGTAGTAGTGCTGCTGTGTGCGTATCCAGCGTCCGACCATGTTGTCCTTGACGGTGTTGGCCAGAGCAAAGTAATAATCGCGCAGCGTGGACACATTGCGATCCTTGACGAGGGTGTAGTGCAAATGGCGATT
This sequence comes from Drosophila melanosoma, assembly GCA_035042045.1. Classification (NCBI taxonomy): domain Eukaryota; kingdom Metazoa; phylum Arthropoda; class Insecta; order Diptera; family Drosophilidae; genus Drosophila; species Drosophila melanosoma. The sequence goes on along the minus strand of JAWNLY010000183.1, from coordinate 1,434,094 downwards.
AAAGTTCTTCTTCACCTCGGTTACGTTGCCAACCTCAGCGATGCCGCGCACCGAAATCTGCTTCCTGCGATCCGCGTCCGATTGTGGCTTCGACATTCTGCTTTCGACTCTCTGCTACTAACTGAGTTATTTTCTTTCTTACACTGCTTCTAACTAACACTCAGCGCGCTGCTCTGCTCCGATGCCGTCGCTGTCACTGCGTGGGTGCGTAGGAAAAACTATAATACGTTTTTTTTGTACGCGAACCAGCGAATATGTGAGTACGATGCGCTACCAAAAACAACCGTTCGCTGCAAAAACCGGAGCACTTCTCAGACGGCGTGCACTTCTCGCTTGCGTTATTACACGAGAGCTTTTTATGACCAGCAACCAGTGGCGCATAGGGTATACTGTTGACTATTACTCAATAGCTGTCTTAGTTAATTGCATAACTCATATATATATATATATATATCAGTATTTTTTGGTCAACTCTTTATAAATCAGATACCTGCTTTTAGTTTAAGCCATTCAAAAGTACTTTTACCTATTTTTACATGCATATTTCTTCGATGCAGGGTATTTCTCAACAACTACAAATTTTTCAATTTTCGTTTTTAAACTGAAAGCTTTCACTCTCTTTCGTTGAGTTTCGCTCTTGTAAACAACTCAGACTAAGGCAAACTATTTCGTGTCTTATCACCGCTGTTGTCAGCGTCATTTGCCAGCTGGCATTGGCAAATTCGATGTTAATGTTAAACTGCATACATGCAATACCTATTGCGGTTTTTAGCACTCTCCAGAGACACCTCTCGCACTCTCTCTCTCTGTCTGACTCTTTGTCTCTCGCTCGCGCTCTTTGTCCCAGTCACCTTGTACGAAGGTCATACATGCGTATTGTTTATTATTTTTTGTCGACAGAGCGTTGTATGCTTTTTGTTTGCTTTTTGGCCGCCCATGTTGTCGGCCCTCTGGCGTTAAGCTTTGCAAACAACGAATGCCAATCAGCTTTTTGAATGCCAACCAGCTATTGTATGCTGTTTACCCTTAGACATACGAATACTGTTTGCTCTGTGCGCCGAGTCAAATAATTTAACAAGTTTGATTTGATTTAAGTTTATTTTTATTGAAATTTTTACGATCATATCATCAATTGTTTGATGTTCTTTTTGATTTCTGAATGTAATAAGTAAGAACATTGTTTTCTCTGCATAGCATATAGCAAACTTACGGCACATTTATGTGACATACATACGTCTTTATATGAAGACCGTTTTAATTAAAATTAAACCGCGAAAAGTTCATTTGCACTTGAAAATGTATTTCGCTTTTTCATATTTATGATGATTTTGTATTTACTTACATGTTACATACATTTATAGAAATATCGTTTTAAGTGTTATATAATATGCAAAAATATCTATTGTTATCATAGTTATATAAGGGAGAAAAAACGACGCCTAAAAAGTTATCATTAGTCCTTTATTTCATTCTGCTTAATATTCGTTTTTTTTTATCGAAAGCAACACAAAACATAAAATTTCACATTAATTATTTGTAGTTTTGTATAACAATGAGCAACAAATGGTTACAATAAAAACATTTAAGCTACAAATAGATGTATTTAATGATTATGATCTTAAAACGTGTTGGCAAAAAACTCAACTTGCTGTGCTACAAAAAAATTTTATTAAATATTTGATTTACGATGTAAAAACTCTTACAAATTAATTGTACATAATGTAAATGTTTATTAAACAAGGCGGCGAAGCTGTTTGCAATTTTTATTTGATTTTATTTTGACATTTTTATGTATAAGTTATGCTTCTACGGCGAAAGGGAATCACCAGAAAGTCCTCTTTATAACTGGTCTTTCCTTCTTTGGTTTTTCTTTATTTTCAGGCCAGCCCAAGCGCAACTCGAAACGTTCTATAATCAAATTGGTCCAATTGGTAATTAGAACCACCTTATCAATTCTGAGTTGAGCCTGCTGCAAGGACGAAAGCGTTGACTGTATTTGTATATATGTATGACCAAGGATCAGACTAATATATATATACATATATTTATATATATATATCAGTATATATTGATTTTGATATACATGCTAGAGATTCAGAAATGAAAATATAAATAGGAAAAAAGGAAAAAAAATTTAAATTATATATTTTTACTTCACTTTTTTATTTTGACTTTTTTTTATAGAAAAATCAACAAAATTTAAATTAAAATTAAAGCAAAGAGTGTTTAATTAAAAAAGTTGCTAATATAAATTGTTGTTGTTGTTTTGTTGATTTCTTTTTTGTTTGCATAGCAATATGCATTTTGTTTTAACTAATTAAAATAAAAGTAATAAAATGTTCACTTGGTTAAGAATCTCTCTCGTTTAAGCCATTTTAAGACATTTAATTGGAACTGAGGAAATCTTTTGTTTTGTTTGCTTGTTTAATTGCATTGCTGTGGCTGTGTTTTTTGTTTACTTTCTTTCAAATTTGTTTCGTTCGTTTAAAAACTTAAAGACACTTGGACAATGTTAAATCTACTACGAGTTGATAATATTCCTTTTGTTTAAATGTTTTCTTCATTTTTGTTTTTTATATTTTTTTTTAAGTTTTAAGTTTGGGTTTACATTGCATGTTGTTGTTGTTTTTGTTTGTAAGTTGTAATTATACAATTTGATATATGTATTTATTTGTTATGCCCCGATGAATATATTAAACCATTCAAATAATGCTTAATAAATAAATAAACATGTTGCTGTTTTTGTTGTTGCTGTTGTTGTTGTTGCATCTAATCTTATAGTTGTTGCTATCTATTTGTCCTTGTCTGACTCGGTAGCAGCGGCGACAGGCTTCTTGCCAATGGGAATGGCCACCCGAATTCTAAAAAAATATAAATATTTAAATTAATACCAGCATGTAAAAGATTTTTAAATTTTGAATACGAGTATGCTATGCGAAATGCCTATATATAAAGTATATGCTTACTTATCGGTGATTTCTGTCAACTTGGTGCGCACCAGATCCAAATAGGTATCGATCGACTGCTTGTTGTTCTCATATACCTTGGGCAAGGTGAACAGCGAGACAAAGGCTATTGAAATCGATTTAATAATTAATAATTGAATCAGAAAATAAATATATATATATATATATAAATTATGTGCTCTCACCCAAAATAACCAGGGTCATGCCATTGAACCAGGCACCAATGTAGGTGAAGACCCACAGGATGACACCGAACTTAATCGAATCAATCAGATCCTCAACTAAGAACAGACGCCTTAGCTCCGCAGTAAAGCCATTGAGATGTGCAACAGCAACGCCCGCAATATGTTGCACCTTCTCCTGTGACAGCGTCAGGTCCAAATCCAAATACTCTCTACACACGAAAAAAATTTTAAAATTCAAATATTATAATATATCTATAAATAAATATTATAATCTAGTTTCAAGGCAACTCACTTGAAGGGATGGCCATCGTTTGTCTTTTGTACGGCCTGTGTCACTGATTTGTAGATTCTGAAGGCAACGGTGCCGAAGAGCGCCAGCAGCGACAAATACGCAAACACACTAATCACGGAGAAGCAGGAGATGGCCACCAGAATGGTAAGACCGGCGCCAAAAACAATGCCTGACTTTTTCACATCACGCCAATAGATGAGGGATTCCACTGCAAAGATAAAAAAAATATATAATTAAAACATAAGTTACAATTTGAGAGTCGTCGTTATCTAATTGGAAGAATATAAATCGATAAAAGGCAGCACATGTTACTGTTGTGGCTTCATTTGTAAATACCGTTTGACAGCTACTGAAAGTACTTTTACTCAAAGCTCAAGTTAATTTGCATGCCTGGCAGTTACAGTTTTGATGTCGGTTTAAGACGCACTTTACAGTTTTGCAAGGATTATTGTAACTATAATATTTGGCTTGACGAACCATTGAAAATACCGAAATATACAAAAGCACACACATAAGCACAATTACACTCACACACAAACACATTCACACGCCCATGCAAGGAAAGAACGATCATTAGACAGCTGTCTATATGTACGCACATATACACATAATACATTATATATTATATACATTTTGGTTTAGCAATTATGCAATCTTTGGGGTTTCTTCTTAGCATAAATAAATTCGGCTGCAGGCCGAATGCAAATGGCAGATAAAATTTATATTAGATAGAGCACGATTAGCAATAGTATAAGAAAACATATTCACATATAATATAAATATGTACATATGTTAATTATACAATATACAAATATATATATATGAATATATATATATAATATATATATATATCACTCACATATTCTGCTCGACATTTCTTTCGTTGATTTTTCGTGGTTTAGCGCGCCGTGCTTTTGATCGTTGGGCGTTCGTTGCCAAGTTTTCTACTAGACAAATAATATTTGCCTCAAAATTAAATTTTCCGGACCACAGCCGGAAAAAAACACGCATAACGAGCGCCAAATAAGAGAAAGAGCGCGAAAAAGACAAAGAGAGCGAGAGAATGTCTTTGCTATGGAACGAATGTGAAATTGAAACAAACGATTAAGAAACTTTTAGATATTCATTAGAAACTGACAGACAACCCAATCCCCCACACTCCCCAAATGCTTCTCCTCCTTACATGTTGTGATAAGCAGTCAATGCACCCATCGATCGAAAAGCGAATTCAACTTAAGGAAGAGCATTTCTCAATTGAACTGACCTATAAATAGGTTCTGTTCGACAATAAACACATTTGCTGACGGCCCATTGAAATTCAATTAATTAAACAATTTTATATGTTTCTATTTTTAAGAATCACTTTTCAAAATAAGCACAACACACATTGCTTTCGATGGGTTGTTGTGCGAGAGGTAACCTGTTAGTTGTGTTCTTTTAAATATATTTGTATTTGGGAAAATTTGACTGGAATAATAATTTAACATTATATTACCAAGCTGAAAATATGGCACAAAATAATAACAAAAAAATTATAATATAATTTCTACGTATACATTAAATATTTATTATTTTAATGTTTTCTACATAACACATTTGAGTGTACAGTCATGTTCAACACTAATTTGTTTAACATTCAAAATGGGTAAAAGAAAAATAAACTCAAGATTTTGATTTACATATTTGAAAAGCAAACACAAATATTCAAAAATATTCATTTCATTTGCATTTCTTGTTTTTATTGGAAAAGAAAACTTGGCCATGAATAATCCTCCAGCAGAAACACAGCTGGTGATATCTATGGATAAATAAAACCAAAAACAAAAGCAGCTGGTGATCGCAAATATCCATGCGCTTTCAGTGTCGAGCAAATCTTCCATTGACTTGGTCATATTGAGTCTGAGTTCATTAAAATAAGTTTTTGAGTTCACAATCAAAAAAACCATAGAATAGATAAAACAAGCAGCTAAGCAAATATCGACAAGGCGTAAAACCAACAGATAATACAAATCGTGTGGTAAACTAGTTTCGCAGGGGGTGGGCATAAAAGAAATAACAAAGAAATATAAAAGAAACTAACTGTTGCCAAGCAGATCTCAAGAGTCTGGAGAGTAGGTTATGTAAATCGGCAGCAGTAAATTAGAAAGGAAACACGAGCTGTAACCATGAGAGGGCTGGCTACAAATTGAAACTGGGCTAAGACAAATTCACTCAGACAACATGAGAAAGAATTCGATATTTTCCCATATGCGAGCCACAAAGAAAGCGTTCCGAGAGAAAGTTTCTCTTTTATCAATTGAAAAGAGACTTTTCGACTTCGTTACATTTAGTGGCGTATCGAATGCGTGTAGGTTGATTGATCAATGACAAAAAAAAATAAAAATGCATTGTAAGTTGATGAATCTGGAAGGGAGAATTTGGAATGGAAGGTGGAGTGAGAAGTGAGAGAGAAGGCGCGAGGGAACTGAGAACTGGGCAACTCTGTCAACTGGTTTATGTCAAAAACTAGTTTGCACTGAAAGTGAAGTGGAAGAAGAACGAAGAAGAAGAAGTACACAGAGGTGCAAGATAAGCGAAAGAGATACAAGTGCGAGTGTGTGAGTGTGAGTGCGAGTGCATGTGTGTACTTGAGTGCGTAGATTTAGAGCTGTGCGTGATACGTCACAGGTCAGCGAAAATGTTAATTAAATTCCAATATGTTTTGTAGCTTAAATAAAGTTTTTCTCCTTAAACTCAAATGTTTATTACACGATTTCTTTGATCAAATATTCAATTTAAAATAAATAAATAACAATAAATTAGTTGAGTGTAACTTAAGTCTAGTCTAATTTCGATCACGTTCACAAATTGCACTGCAAAATGTTCTTCACTTCCATTGGAGCACTTCATTTCACATGCCTTCGGCATCGTGATTGTGACGTCACGAGAATTGCTGAAAATGTTTGCATAGTTGGCACGCGGCATTGATAACCTTGAATTAGAATTTACGCACACACCGATCCAGCAACACGCACATATAAAACTGATAGTGGCGCGAGTGCAATGCAGGCATAAAATGATGAAAAATGCTCGCGTCGCTCATTTTGCTTTTAGTTGGTATGTTGTTGTTTGGTTGTCAGGCAGGAAAAGTTCGTTGACTGTCGCCGCCCGCCTACCAAAAACCAACGTTACGACGTGGCAATCAAAATTCAAAAGGCAACTACCCAACAAAAAAAGAAACGACAACTAAAAGCAAATTATGCAAAAGTGTTGTTTTATGCTGCTACTGCTTTTGGCTCTTTGGCAAAACAGCGAAGATTGGACGACTGAACAAACGGCGGCCACGTTGGCGTCGCTGCTGACGTTGGCAATCAATGACATGGTAGAGGTAATGCATAGATAGATAACGCTCTACGGTAAATCAAAGCAGACTGGTGATAAGCTCATCTGCTGTTCTTGTGGTTGTTGTTGCTATTATTTACCTGGGCCACGTTCGGGCAGCGATTGGAAGTTGCCATTGGAATTGTTGCGCGAGTAACGTTTGCTGCCACCGGCCATTTTACGAGTTTTTAATTGTTTTTTGTTATGTTAAAAAAGGAACTTTGCGCCAAAATGTATGCAAAGCACAAATAGCGTGTTTAGCGGTTATTAATAAATGGTTAATGCACGCACGGAATCACACAAACACACACACACTGTAAAACACAGTCACTGTTATAAATTTTTAAGCTATTTGACGAGTGCGATACTGCCGACCGCCGTCTACTCTGAACGCAGCAAAAGAACTGGAAGAAGTTCAAACACAAAACAAACCAATAAGCCCCAGTCGTCGTTGCTGCTTGTGTTGCGGCTGCTGCTGCTAGCCAGTGTTGCGCATTCAGCGCTTTTACGCCAAAACTAGCTTTTTTCAAATATTGTTCAAACCATTTTTTGTTTGTATTACCAAAAAAATTTAAGATTGGCAAAACATAATTATACAAATAAAGCGGATGCGAGCGCAATTAAATCAATTTTATGCATACAGTTCCAATTCCAATAGCTTTTTTGAATACATTACATTTTCTCTAAAACTAGCTTTATTTTATTACCAAAGGTGAGAGCACTGTTGCTATACCATTGGAGCTCCGTGTGAAAGAGACAGAGCAGACCCCAAACAAGTTTTCTGGAATGGAGCAAGTTTTTTTATTCACAGAGAGGACACGACAGTAAGAGAGCGTGATCCCATAGCGCATGAAAGTAAAACGATAACGCGCTATTCCAACAACAACAGCCACAAGCCGAGGCCCAAACTTGGCTACGTAGGCGCTCATCGTTATAAATATAAGCAACGTGTCAAAGCACACCCGAAGCGAACTGCGGGCAAAGTTAGCAGTCATCGTATGTCACACGAACGTATGCATTACGTTCACGTTTGACGTAGTGGGTGCGGTTGTGGTTGCTGTTTGACTGTTCGAAACGCACTGTGAATCATTAGTGCTCACAATCATCAACAAGAACTATAAATGTTAAACACTCAGCTTGAGCGTGACGAACAAATGCCTAAACTAGAGGTGTTCAAGTGCGACTACCACTGCGTCTGTGTGTGTATGTGTATGAGTGAGTGTTATACTGTGTTATGAACACGCTCAAGTTTGCTGCACTGAATTTAGCGCAGTTTTACAAGCACTGTGTTCAATGAACTTCCCATCAAATTGCAACGCAAAATGAGAACAAATGGCGTTATATTCAATGGCAATGTACAACGTACAACAGAGGCATGCATAATGGGGCTAGTGACATCATAATGTACACCCCCACCGACAACCTCTCGGCAACAACCACCCCCCCTTAACAAAGATATATTTTGGTTTTGCCTTTGCGTTTTTGGCGCGAGTGAGTAATAAGCTCTGCTTCAAATGATATCATGCTGACCAAAATCCAACAAAAACAGAGAAAGAGAGAGAGAAGTAGGGTGAATGACAGAGAGAGAAAAGTAGTTGCCGCTGACATAATTCGCATTTGCAATAGTGTAGTGAAAAAAAGACGATTATAATAAAAATTGCACCTGACATTGTCATGAAAAGACTGCTGAAAGAAATTGCATAAGCGAGCAGACACATAATGTAATATAAAGAAGATAATGAAATATTAATGAACATATTAAAAGCTAAATTCAGTGGCAACAGCAAAACTGAGCAACAATCAAAATGAAAGCAAATAAAATTGTTATAGATGATTAGAACGTAGCAACTGCAAGAATCGGAAATACCCATTATTATTAAAAATATATATATATAAATTTTTATATGAATATGTATATAAATATATTATAGTATATGTGTTGGGAAATATAAAAACAAAATTATTGAAGTATGGTAATGAAATGAAAATGCAATAAAATTATTTAAAAAAAAAAACATTTATGGCTTTATATTGATCACAGATGATAAATGATAGACTGGCTGTCTATATTATAGTAATGGAATAATAGTGACGCTTCTCAGCTTTCCCTACTTATAAATAATATTGCTAAAAACTAAATGTGATATGTGGATGTACTGTACTACGTTTAATATTTGGAAAATAATAGTATTTTAAATCAATGTCAGTTAAGAAACCAACCATTATGTCTTGCAGAATTAAAGATTTTTACGTTTTTCAGAACCATACTTATATATATTTATCGCCATAAAACGAGTCATATTTTTCTTAAATACATTGAGAAGCAATACAACTATTATCTTGCAGCACTACTATTATCTTTACTGAACATTATCATTGATGATAAGTGAAAAGTAAATCAACGTATGACAAACGAGCATTATCACTTTTTGAAGCGAGTGAAACGAGACAAGAAATTAATATACTCATAGAAAGTAAGTTTATATTTAACAAAAACAATACTCGCAGCACAGCTTTCTTTGCTCGCTGCAAACAAAAATTGTTTAAAAATAAATCATAGCTGCAATTGGAAACAACGAGCGAAATAACAGAAATATCTGTGAAATACACACACACACATTCATACACACGGCCTTTCATATGTATTGTGTGCAGATTGCGATGTGAATAATCCCACTGGGAAATTAGTACTTACAAGATTCCCGATTTAAAGGCAACTCTTTGATTTCATTGAGCGTTTCCAGCAGCGATTGTAGCGTTTCCAAAGCGGCAGCCATTTCTTAATTCTATTCAGATTATATTTATGTATATATAAATATATTGTTTTGATTAGCACTAAAGAACTGCAACGAAGCGATGTAAAACGGAATTATAAGGAAGTTCGACACGCGACGCGTATGGACTCGGAATTAGCATTAACCGTTAACTGAAAAGACGAGGCAATCGACCGAACCAGCAAACGAACGAACGATCAGCGAACCCAGAAATCCAATATAACAGAACCCAACACGATTCGAGACCCCAGGCAACGACAACAGCAACAACAATAGAAGCGACAGCTGTCGAATGACTTGCCGAAAAAAGAAAAAGAAATGCGAATCTAATCTATGTATGAGTGTGTGTACTTTCGTGTGTGTGTAGCTCTTTCGGCTAACTGCAATGATAGATAAATGCCATAAACCTTCACTCAGAAAAATGATTGCAGAACAATTTTATTTTACTATTTTTATTAAATGGTTATTATCAATTTCTGATTAAAATAATTTGCCTGAGTCAATTGTTTAAAAATTTACAAACAACTCTTTTTACTATGTTTAATTATCTCTATCGGTTTTAAATGTATCTTACTTCTTATGGTAAGCAAAATAAAATTATATTCTATATTTGTCAAATATAGTCAAATATATTTATTAAATTAAGTTATCTTCTTCACTTTTGGCGTTTATAATATTTTCGCTGAGTGTAACTCTTTGACAAATTTGAAAGATGCATGCAGCAAAATTAATTCAAACAATATAACGAAAATATGAAATATGTCAGGGTATATTCTATACACAAGTTGTATAATTATAGATTGCAGTTGGACGAAGGAGAAGATGCAGATAAAAAATACTACACGCAGCCGCACAGTGAAATTCCTGCCACACGAATGATTTCCGCAAAATGTAAATGCCAATGAATCGAAAGTATTTATGTAGCTGTGCTGTCTGTCGATGTTGTCTGACTGAGGTCAGACGAGGGGTTCAACAGCTGATGGGCACATTTCTTGTTGTATCTTACAGATTCAAAACACTCGCACACACACACGCACTAACACAGAGAGATAAACACGAATGTGAAGCGGTAAACGGAGCACTGCGCTATGTACTTCTGTGTTGTGACGTTGACAAAGTCCGTACATCAACTAAACTACAATTAAATTCAGATGCGCTCAGGGCACATTTTTCATAGGTACACAAGGTACATACACTTTCACAGATAGATGTGTTTGTGTGTGTTTATAGGGGAATGCGGCACCCCTTCGGCCTATGGCCCGGCAAATAGAACGGTTGAGCAGTGTAGAGAATCAGAGAGAGCGTAAGAGAGCGTAAGTGAGCGACTGCGAGAAAGTATCGGCCAAGCTATACGTAACTGTAAATGTATTGTGTTGTTGCTTGCATATTGTTATCCGTTTTTCGGTAGGTAGATCCCCGATCGCGTTAAGTTTTTTGAACATGTCGTTGCATGCTATTCGTCGTCGAGAGCAGGTAAGTCCATATGCCCAGAACAGGTACAACAGTTATATCATTGCCAGTGCTACCGTAGCACAGATTTTAAGAATAAATAATAAAACTGTTATATTGAAAAGCTGTGCTAATCTCGTAGAAAACTAATGCATTCGCTACTGACTACTATCTCAACGATCTTAAAACACTAAAAGCTCGCTCTTTCTTTTAAAGCTTTTCTTATCTCAGTTGGTGGCCAGCCCTTAAGTTTTGTACAGACATCGACGAAATTCTCCCGATTTATCATTCTCATTCTCTGCAGCCCACGTCGTAATCCAAAAATCGAACTACTTAAGCACACGCACAAACAATAATAAATACAACAACAATAAAAAGATATGTGAAACAGCTAAAAGGCTAAAATTAGCAGACAAATGCAAACGCTCGCGTCTCAGACGCCGGCTAAATAAAATCGGCGAGAGCACAAAAGCACATAATAAAGAGTAAACAACAATTGAACGTCAGCTGTGGAGAGCTGCATAGGCAACAATAACAAGAACATAAGCAGCAATTTCGCTCTACAATTTGATATTTCAAGGCTAAATTCTGCTTGGGGTGCGGTGCCAACTGCTTGCAAGCAGTCAAAAGCTGTAAGATTAACGCACAAAAAAACTGATTTCCTTTTCAATTTAAACTAGTTGTGCTTAAAACGTAGGTATAAGAATCGGAATGATAATTGAATATGATGGACATCTAGTTGTAAGACGTCAGAAAAGCAAACTCCACCGTTGACGTAAACTCTACCAAAAACAGCACATGACCCCGCATTTTTTATCAGCCGAGGCGATGACTATCTCTGATAATTTTACTTTCGCCAAATAAAATATTTTTACACGTACAAGACGCGAGGTGTGTTGTGAAAACTTAAAGTAAAGTATTCTACATAAAATTAATTAATGCATTTATAATAAAATAAAAATGTGCATAAGTCAAGAATTCAGTCAGTGTAAGTAAAAATATATTGAGAAGTTAATTTGAACGTTGAAATATATATTTTTTTAAATTCAAATAAAGAACATAATTTAGGGTATTAAAATGCTATCATTTCAATTATGAGCCATTTTTAATTGTCTGTATTTACTTTCCTTATCAATTATCAACAAAAAATCAAATCGCACATAAATGCAAATTGTTCTATACTACATACTCTTTGCCACTGCAAAAAGTAGCCAAGCAAATTTTGTGATGATCTAATATTCTTTGTTATTTGCTTGGCAGGAAACAAGTGGAATTTATCTATATATGTGTACATATATATATATATATATATATATATATATACGTAAATATATATTGAAATACGTAGTTAGTTGAGGTTTTGCATTATTTTCTCTATTATATTTTTAACCGGTAACAAATAACAAAAGCCGGCCGGCTTGTGAAAGGCAGCTAAAATAGAAGCTAGACGACTATCGACTTAAAGTTGTTAAGTGTGGGTATTTAAAATGCTGTCATGACCAAAATTGGACCAAACACAAATAAATTTCTAGACATGAATATATGTCTTAATGTAGCAAAAGTGTTGAGGAATTGGATATTATTTTATTCACAATTGTGCCCCACATAATAAACTAATATTTATAAATATTACTCAGATTGATGTGTTTTAATATTATTACTGAGAGATTATCTGAGTAAATATTTTATTAGACAAATTTTAGGATTTTTAGAATAAAAAGAAAAAAGGTATCTGGAAAAGCAATGAAATAAAAGTTTTCCATTTATAAATTCACTAGTGAATTTTTACAAATATTTTAGTAGGTATCTGTGGTAAAGAACTTGTTCCATTTATAAGCTTAAATTTTGCTCTTCACTGTCCGACTTAAGACTTCATTTTAACAGTTGCACGAATATTGTCTAGTCTCGCCGCCTCGTTGGCTTTCAGTCTTTATGTTTGGCTGGCTGTTTGTTGGTAACTTAAGAAATAAGTATGGGTTGACTTACTTATTTAAGACTGCCGCAGCGACGCGACTGTCGAGTGTTCAGCACACTGGGCAGCAGTCCGGGGTGTCTGACGGTGTCTGGGCGTAAATAGAGGGTCGACTCACTGCTTTTAATTGTTGTTAAGTGCCCGGTAACCGAAATTGGGCATAAAAGTAAAAATCGAGAAACTGCTTTTTACGTGCCACGCGGGTGGCTTTAAAGCAGCCTGAAGCTTTAGAAGAGATGTAAGAATAGTTACTTCTAAACTGAAATAGTTTTTACGAGCAATAATTGGCAGCAGTAGTTAATTGAATCTTTATTTGGATTACTATAAGCAAGCAGTTAAAATTTAACTTTCGTAATCTTTTTTTCTTATCTATTTGCTGTGATCATGAGTATTTTATTGCTCGATTAACGTGTAGAATATTGATTTGTTGTCCGATTCTATAACATTTTTATGGAATCTTTATTTATTTCTAACGTAATGCCGCGTGTTGTTCATTTAAAATTAAAACCGCGGACAATATAAATCTTATTTGCTTTCAAAGCTCCAACAAAACACAAAGTGACTCAGTTTGTATATAATGTATGTGTATACTTTTGTATATGTATGTGATTTGGTATTTGCTGTTACAGTTGGGTGCAAAGCTCAAGATACGTCAGCCACTCAGTCAAATGACGATGCTGATGATGCTAATGATGATAATCGTAGACGTTGTTTTATTCTGCTTTCATAGACTGATGAAATAAGCTCAGCTAACAAATGTTATACATATTTGCATACATATTTATTTGTAGTGCATGCCTGAGCTGACGTCTATTGCATGCAAGCCTCGTGCGAAAAGGGGCTGCCGCTAGTCCCTATTCCCCACTCCTGTTGTGACCCTCTCCCTCACTTAAGCCCTTATTAAATTGCATTTGGCGAGCAAACCGAGTGAAAAGTTTTAATATATATATATATGAATGTTCATATATACATATATATAAATATATATATTCGAATGTGATTTAGCATGCGATCCGATTACGGTTTTATTTGCCGCTCCACTGCCACAAGCGCGACCTGGAGCGGGGGGTGGAGGTGTGTGGCGAAGGTAACTGAACTGCATTTAAGGCGTCCTACTAATTGGGGGGCGTGGGCGCGGTACAATAAATGCCCACTTCGCTCTGACCATAATTAACGGTACACTTTTGACTCCGCTTCATTTTAAGCGCTTTGCGCTGTTTTTAGCGGTTGCCTTTTAGGCGTTGTCCGTTGCCCGCTCAACTTTGGAAAAGAAGAGAAAAATAAATAAAAAATCAATGCGCAAAAAACTAAAACAAAAGGCTGTTGTGAACGACTTGCAAATACCCTAAGGGCTGGGCCATTTTATTTATTTGTACCTATTAATATTTATTTATGTTTGTTCGTATTGGTAATCGATTCGACAGAAATGGCTATCCTAAACGGCAACGCTTTAACTTATATTATGTATGGAGACAGAGATCGATTTATCTATTTATAATTTTTTAAAATACCCTTTTTAACCGATAAACACAGGATACAGGGTATGTGAATATGAATGGCAACACTAAATTAATTTACTTGAGCATATACTCAGGGTTGTATTAAGCGCAATTACAAAAGACGCGCACACACACATACACAGAGAACAATAGCACATGTTAAGAGCAAGTGCATGATGGCAACAACCATATTAGAAACAATAGAAAAACAGAAAAGTAAGTAAAGCATGGCATACTTTTAGGTTCTATGGTGGGGGGGAAGGGTTGGTTTTATGCGGGCGCAACAATGACATCATTATTATGTATTTGTTGTTTGTCTGTTTTATGTTTTTCCGCATAACGCATAATCGACAGCTTTCCAATTTGCTTGTACAGTTGTGCAAGCACAGTTTGCACACAGTTTGTAAGCCACCGCTATCACACATGCGACACAAACACATACACACAGATAGACACAAACATATACACTTACCTTGAGGGTGCAAACGTTCGGGCTTGAACCAGGCATCTGCAAATAAGCGATTGATATATTGATTTTCGTTAGTTTAGCATTAAGTTTTGTGTTGTGCAAGGCAGATATAAAAGACAGAGAGAAAACGAGAGAGAAAGAGAGAGGGGGTGCATTAGGCGGTGTCTCATGTTGAGTTAAGGCGAGCATCTAGGCGTTAAGCCAAAAAATAACAAATAAAATCAATTTTACAAAAAGCATGCATTTTAATGTCAAGTTAAAAGCAGCAGGATATTATTTATAAAAGTTAAAGTTACAGCATCATTGACAAAGGTTAGTTTTGCTTTAGCCTATAACAGAATGTTAAATGTATGAGTATTGTATAAATGTACATATGTATGTTTTTGTGTTTGTATGTATGAGTGCAACACTTACTAGGATCCAAAATGGAGCAAATCAAGGGGCGCTGTTTACAGACGCCATTTTGTCCGGCTTCGCCAATTGTACACATTTTGTTAGTTTGACACAAGTTTGTAAAACACTTGATTTAGTATTAATTAAACAGTAGCTTTTCTTCTCTTTTTGCCTTTCTACTTGAATTTTGTCTGTATATTTCTTTGGAGAAGGTAGCAAACAAAAGCACAGCGCAGTTAGAGAAAGAGCGAGCGAGAGAGCGAGCGCAACGCAGTTCGGTAAATTACGACGTAACGCGAAGAGCAATTATTTTTTTGCAATTGCGTATAAGAATTCACTGCCGTCCGATAGGCACACGACGCGTACTGAGACTGAGTGTAGGCTAAAAGCTTTCAAGCCTGTCCCGAATTCAAAAGGACTAGTTCATAACAGAACGAAAGCGATGGCGTCGAGAGAAAACGTAAATGAGAGAGGAGAGCGAGAGTGCAAATTAGTAAAATCGATAAGGCGACCTGCTGTGCACTGGGTTGAGCAACCGCGCTTAGCCCTGAACTCACAGTAAAAAAGCTCAAGCTCAGTGCTTAAATAAAGTGAGTATAATTTATCGATTTGTAATCGCAGCTGTTTGGCTACTGCAGCTGACAATCAGTGTAGAGTGTAGAGATTTGTCTAAGGTAGAGCTGTCTTTTTTCGATAGGATAAGTTAGAATAACTTAAAATTTTAATATATACAAATGAATATTTTTTTTAAAAGCAAAAATAAACTAATCACATTACAAAAAACAACAAAGACCCATATTGTAATTTTGTGCTAAATTCACATTTTCAAAGAAGCCAGATTCGAAGCGAAAAAAGCTTAATTTGCAGCACTGGCTTTTGCTGAACCGCATGCGCTGCTTTTGCACAAATTGAGGGAGGGTACTGCTTAAGGGTTAAGGCAGGTGGCCGGAAATTACCAGACGGCGGCTTTTTTTTGGGTGCGGTGTTTATTGCACCTCTTCTGCAGTGACTACAGCTGTAACCACCCTCTTTCTCTAATTGGGTGTAAGGTTTGAGCTAGTTTGTCTGTCCGTTTATCGCTCGAGTGTTATTTACACCTTGGAAAGGAAGATATGAAATCAATCAAGCTTTTTATTTTTTCATATTTTCTGAGGCAAACTTGACCAACTGTGGCTTAGTTTCTTAGTTACCAAATCGATTCGAGAGACTGAAGAAGATGTAAAAGAATAGGCATAAGAAGAAGATGCACAACCACATGTCATATAACTGCAAACAAAAATTTCGATAAGTTTTACAAACCAAGCAAATCTCTAAAAAAAAAGATTTTCAGTTAAGCTTTTCCTATTTCAAACAAGTCAATATTATATAAGAAGTTTAATGGTATTGCAATTTTGTTGCCTTTGCTTTGTTCTACATTTTACTTCTCCGTTTCGACCTATTTATGTCATATTTTGATGCGATACATTTGGATACATTTTGGTAAGTTTGTTTGTTTTCTTTTTTTTATGGCATTCATAAGCAATTTAGCTTCATAAACAACTAGTTTTACGACGTCCATTCAATATGCTAAGCAAGAATAAAGAAAATTCTTTCTTATATATATAAGTCATTTGCAAACAAATTTTGTTTCTTTTAAATCTACGAATTTTAAGTAATTTTTTTCGGGTGTCCCTACAAGCAAATTGATGATCATAACGATTACAATTTGTACTCTAATAAAATCAAATGAAAATAAAAAATTAAATATAGCCCAAAGGCAGTCTTCGAACAGCGTCAGCGATCCAAATCAATATCGATCACGCCTGCCTGGCTGGGGAGCATTTAAAAAAAATTAAACACACCGACACACACAGGCAATCTAAAATTATATTACGGACACTTTGTTTACCGCCGGGTCGCGTTTCGCGGCGCTTTCACAATTTTCGTTACGCCTTGTAAGTAAACGAACTATTTTTTTTTGCTGCTCAACACTTTTTAGACATGCATTTAATGCAAGCTAACAATGTGTATATTAACTTATATACAACTGTTTAACTTCTTACAGCGATTACATACACAGTCTATTTATAAGGACTTAATTGCTTTTGTGATAGAGAGCAAATGAGAGAAATTAACAGTTACAAAAGACGGGCGATTAATGTAAAGCAAAGGCGCCGATAAGTGCAAGCTTAATATGTGCTAAGCACACTGACTGACTACGCGAAAGGCAGACAGAGACTGAGCAAATGGTAGGGGGAAGCCAAAACAAGGGCTTAACAGTGCAGATAAGCGTCACTCACACACTAAGGTATGCAAAGACAATGTGCACAGAGCAACTAGTAAAGAGAAATGCGTAGCGTTATTGAAAATACCGCCTCAGCTGGGTCGATGACAAGTGCCAAGCAGCAGACGCAGCCGCAATCAAAGTCAATGCCTATTGGAAAACGAAGAAGAAGCGAAGAAGATAGACAGTCAGACTGAAATACTTAACATGTACTTGCCATAAAAATAGCATGGCAAATAAATACAAAGGCAATGCAGAGAAAAACAAAGATTACTAATTGGAAAATTTTACAGCATGCGGTGAAAATAAAGGCGCAAGACAAAACAAGTAAAAATGTTGCTCTCGCTGCTCCACCGACAATTTAATACACTGTTTCCAGTGTCACATAAAAGCGATAAATGCATGCCGGAAAATCTTTTGTATGGTTTTACAATGTTTATGTCATAACATATATATATTATATATTAATATTCCATTTTCGCATTGAAAACAGTGTATAGTCAAAATGATAAAATAAATTTGCGCAGTGAAGCGGTCCTCTAAACTAGATAATTGGATTATGTAGGCAAAAGCTTAAATTAAAGAGCACTGGAAAGAGTCAATATCACGCCCTCCCTCCCGCTTCTCTCTATCAATCATTATTTGTCCATGTGTGTATTTGAACTTGATATAATTGCTTGCTAAAATGTAGTACAACAACTAAAACAGAACTGAATATGAAATATGAATTAAGAGCAAACGAGACAAAAGCAGCAGTAGCAACAGCAGAAATGCTGCTGATTCATGCACGCCAAATGGGAATAGATAAATACAAAATTAGAAAAAAAAAAAAAAATGTGCTGTCTCATGCAATTCAAATGTAGCATTAAATGAGTTTTACTATTGACTAATTAAATACTATATGTGCAGCCGTGACTCAAACGATGAACATCAATCGTTATCGCTAGCCGTTCCGATACCAATTTCTGATCAGCTGCAAAGCTATTGACGAAGAGAGTGTTATTTTCGTCAAAGAGAGAAGCAGAGAGAGAGGCTGTATGCAAATTTTCGGCTGTGCTGCAAAATCTTTTAGGCAAGTGAAATTCTATGCGCGATAAAAACATATATATGTATATACATAATATATTTAAACTTTATTCTGCAATAATTGTGTACATACAGAGTAACTTATACACAGCGCAAAACTTGATGCCCAATGACATCATGAGCGGCAAAAAGAAACCAACACAAGCCATAAAGTAAAAAAAAAACACGCACCACAGCAAAAAGAGAGCGGGCAATCGGACTGTTTACTGCTCAAAAAAAAGAGGAAAAACGAAATGCAAAAAAAGGTGACTAAGTACGAAACAAAATAAGTAACAACGCAAATACAAAATACCCATAGAAATAATGGCTGATTATTGTCAGGCTTTCAGCAGATGGCAACAAAAATTATGAAAATAATATAACAAATACAATTCTATCTAGATATACCCTTGCAGCAGCAGCGATTGCACTCATTTTAATAAGAATAATAACCGGCTTTTCCCGTGGCACTTTTTGCCTTTGACATTTTTCGCATTTACTGTGAACAATTTCGTTCAATTTATCACGTAACATTATAAATTAAAAACATGGTTTTAGGGTGACGAGAATATAAAAGCAAAGGATTTTTAGCCATTTTCACTGTACACATTTTAATTTCTCGGAAAAGCCTAGCATTTAATTGGTTTTATTTAATTTTATAAACTATCTCCAATTTTAGAACTTACTAAGTAAAATTTAATTTATAATAACTTATATTATGTATTAAATTGAATCTAGTAAATACCAACATTTATCTTTATTTTATTTTATTTTTTAAATAAAAGTAATATTTAAGTTTATTAGTAATTTTCCACTGCTGCAAGGACATTAAAGTCGGCGTGCCGAGATTGAATATACGGATAAATCAGGGAGTGCACTTACCAAGTCCGTATTTGTAGAAGATCTCTTCAACTGACACAATCTTTGGTTGCTGCTCCCTATCTTGTTGTAGTTGTTGTTTTGGCGGTTGCGTCTTAACTTTGGGAGGTTCCACTTTGGCAATGGGCTTCGGTGGCTCCACTTTGGGCTGAGGTTTCACCTCAAACTCCTCATCATCCAGATCGGTTACAAGTGCCTCAGACAGAGCCGGAGGCGGCGCCTGAACTGAAACTGGAGCTCGAATCGGAGCGGGAGCCGGTGCTGGAGCGTGTGCTGGGACAGCTGGTGGCGTATCCTTAAAGTCACTCAACAGATCCTCGGAAGAAATGAATTTCTCATTGTCCTGCTCCTTGAGCGCAGCCGTAATTGGTTTCTTTGCCGGAGATGGCGTATACGAAACGGACGGCGAATCTGTATCCGAATCCTTGTTGCCCGCAGCTGCAAAACTGGCAATAACAGGTGCAGCATTTAAACTAGGCTTTCCAAAGAACTCATCAATGACATCGTCCTCATCATCGTTATAGAAATTGGCTGGCGCTGTGGGCTTAAATGGTTGCAGTGGCACAGACATCGGTTTGCTGAAGCTGCCCATTAGGTCCACTTCTGGCTCCGGTTCCACGTGCTTGGGTGCAGCCACTGAAGTGTGCAGAGGAGCAACGACGGGTGCTGCAACAGGGGGTGCAGGTGCAGCAGATACAGCTGGAGCATTGGGTTTATCACCAAAATTATTTCGCTCCACATTCATAAAATCATTGGTAATCCTGCCAATATCCTGTTTAACGGCACTGCTTGTCTCCTGAAGGAAATCGGCAAAATCATCCGTTTGCTGGGCAAATTTCGCATCCAGTTGTTCCTGGGCCTCCTTTGCGCCGGCAGACATGCGTTGCACAAACGCCTGCGGATCACCAAAATCCACATTTTTTTGCTCATTGGCAAAATAATGCTCGGTGTGCGCATTATCGTCCTGCGCTCCGCTGCTGACGTTAGCAGCTCTGCCGCTGCCACTGGCACCGTCACCGTCACCGCCGCTTAGGTCACCCAATAAATCATCGTAAGTATTGGTTACCTTCTTGCTGGCGCTATTGAAAATATCCTCAGCTGTGGAGGCAGCCTCCTTTTTCAGATCAGCGAAATTTAGATCCATTGTGCGAAGTTAATATTTCTAATACAGCTGTCGTCTGTTGTTGTTGTATCCCTTTTCTTATTGGATTAACTTCGAGCTCTCGCACACACACTTATAATATGTGCACATATACACACGGACGAAGGAACAGTCAAAAATCGCGACCGGCTTGCTTTAGTTGTTTATGATTTTGATTTATTTAAATATAATTAAATTTTTATTTATCAAAAATATATGTGAAAATGTTCGTTTTGCAAACGTTGTCCGTTATACTTAAATTTTATTGTAGCGTACAATGCGATAATCGTGTGCATCAACGTCGTCGTTTGAAAAATTTATTGAGACTGCGCGATAGTGTGACAGCATACGGAAAAGTAAAAAATAATCAACTTTTATTCGCACATATAGTTAACTAAACGCAAAGTTTGTGCTATCGATGTGAAACAGCTGCCAACATATCGATAAATTGATGTACAATTCGAATGCCAAGGAGCATAGCCAACCTAACTTTGTTTTTTATTTAATTCAAATTTAAGAAAACTTACGATGCTAGAGTAAGCAAAGTATTGAGTAATTAAATAAACCAAATTACATGTCTACAGAAGACTTTTACTTAACCGCGTTAACCAAATAGCTTTTGAATATCGTAAAAATGTTCACATTTTGGTTTTATTGCATGTATTTGTATGGGATATGGGGGGAACAGAGCTCTACAAACAAATCAGGCGGTCCACTTGAGACAACGAGTGTCCTGATGGGTGCGCAGGCAGCGCACGCGGCAATAGCGCGTTCCACATGCGGTACACGAATATTGCGAAAAGTTGCCACAGACGGCACAGAAATGGCGGACGGGTTTCTTTGGCGGCGGCGCAGCGGCACTTTCATAATTCGGCCTCTGCTTATCCTCCTCGAGCAGCTGCTGGAAATTTTTGCGATATTTGGCACGAAAGTATTCGGCTCCTTTGCGTTTGACCTTCTTCTCTTTGCCGTTCTTGATGCTCTCCTGGAACTTGGGCAACTTTTTCGACATCACTAGATCAGCATGCGGATCATCTTGAAAATTGTCCTGCTCCAAAGCTTCGAGAGCCTTGCGTGCGCGTCGCTTGCGAGCTGCTTCATCCAGGACACGTTTCTTTTCCGCATCCTTGATCCGATGCGATTCGCGTCCCGTCATAATTTTGCTTGCAGAACTTTTGTTTTTTTTTTGTTGTGTTTTGTGTAGTGTTTTAGTTATTGTTTAGGCGTCCTTCTCGTGCAATGGAAAGCTGATGTGATCCATTAACTCGTCGACACGCGCCTGAAGCACTTCAACAATGTCCGTGGAAATAAATAGATGACTCTCGTCCAAATCTTGTATGATGAATTTTCGACCCAACGCCAGCTTCTCATCCAAATGTAGTAAAAATTGTTTCATAGCCGGATCACTAAGGACAATATTTGTGTAGTGTGTTTGATTTATTTATTTGTTACTTTACTTACCATTCGACAAGCACTCCTTTCATAACATTTACCATGGTTTTATTGCGAATATAAAAACATTTGTTGTTCTGGCTGTTCTTCTTGTTTGGATGTTACTCAAGTGAACATGCTTACATGTGGGCACCCAAAAAACCCTAACATTTCATTCACAGCGCGCGTCTGAATTTAAAGAAAGGGCGCTTAAATTGAATTATATAAAATGTTCACTAGCTTAGAGCCAGTTAACACCCATTATTCAAGTATTATTTCGTTATTTAACAAGCTTAAGAAAAAATTCGACAAGCTGCGGAATAAAGTATTAAGATTGTTACACTTTGCGAGTTTCTTATAACATTGCCATTCACAGTGATGTTAACCTTAAATTTAAAGCGTTGCTGTTCTTGCAATTTGGCACAGCTGTTTTAAAAATTATAACTAAATAGATTAAAATAAACTTTTATACAATTTTCTTGTTAATTTATATAATTCGACCTGCGTTTGAGATTTTCTAATTTAATAATAAATTTGGATGTCTGAATTTTCATTATATTGAAAAACCGGCAGCAGCATCGCTGCGCACATAAAAAACCATCGATATATCGATGACCGATAACTTTTAGTATTGTTCTAACGCGTAGCCAGGAACACAGAAAATAAATAAATAATATTTATTTAGGTGCATTCCGTGACGTATTCAGAATGTCGACACATTTTACAGTTGCGTTGGCGTTTATTTCGATTTTTGCCACTCTAGCGGCCGGCAAATCAGATCCTGGCATCATCGACATTGTTATAGATCAAGTAAAAAGCAAGCAAAACATCAACATTTTAATAAAAAAAACTAATTATGCTGCATTTGTTTTATTATAGGATCAGCATTCGATTATCGAGCAGCGTCCGCTACTGGCCAAAACGAAGATCTACATTAAGCGTGAGTATTGCAAATGCAATACGTGTAATAAATTTGCAATAACTGACAATATTACCCTCTTATATCCCCTTCACTTCCCCCTCTATCGAATCAGTGGAGTGTTCGTCGGAGACTGAAGTTCCGCTTACCATCAACTTCAAGCTGACCAAACATCCATGCCTCTTCGACGGGCGTTTTGTGAGTAACGAAAATTAATTGTGCTTCAATGTATTCAAAAATATTCGTGTTCTCTTTTAGCTGCTCAGCGACAATCCGAATCTGCAGCCAAATGCTAGTCAAATAACGGTCAACAATGCCACATGCACGCATCTCATTGTCCTGCAGGATAACACTGAGCAGACAGGGGATGTGCACCGCTTAAAGCAGAGCCAGAACCCACTTTCGGTAAATATATATATATATATATATATTTCATAAGAGTGACTCAGTAGAAACAGCACCTAAAGCAAAAACTTTGGTATTATCAAGCAATTCGCTTATCATAGTTTGTGGCTGCGTGTGAGATCAATTTTGTTGCGGAAGTATAGGAATTGTTGATAAAATGTTAAGGAAACTAATGATTTAAGGAGAAAACGGTTTTTTTTATTGCGTTTGCTTGATAAAATAGCACCGCTAACATTTGAAAAATATGCGTTGTATGTTAATAGTGCCACAGCTAACGCAAATTTATAATTCTGTTGCGTTTTACAGGCGAAACCCAAAGCAATTGCAAATATTGATGAAGATGGCATCTATGAGATTGAGCTGACCATACTAGCAACGCTAACACCAACTCCTCCGCCCGCCTTTCGGGCAACGGTACACATTGAATTTCTGGGACCGCATGGCTATATATCGGCTATAGATTGGCCATTTTTGCCGGTAACTCAAGCGATTCGGCCTTTATGCATCTATTGTTAACGCTTTCACGATTATTTCCAGTTCTATTTGACCATGTGTGTTGTCTATGTGATTTTTGGCATCATTTGGCTTTTTGTATCGTTTGCCCAATGGCGCGATTTGTTGCGCATACAATTCTGGATTGGCGGCGTCATATTGCTGGGCATGCTCGAGAAGGCCTTCTTCTATGCCGAGTATCATACGGTAGCAAATACGGGCTATCCGGTGCAGCATGCTGAACTCGTTGCTGAATTTGTATCTTGTGCCAAGCGTACCCTGGCCCGCATGCTGGTCATTATCATGAGCCTGGGCTTTGGAATTGTCAAGTAAATATTTAAATTTATTTTTGATTTAAACATATACATGTATTACCTATTATAGGCCTCGCTTGGGACCCATGCTGCATCGCGTTGTGGGCGTGGGCGCTTTATACTTTTTGTTGGCTTGCGTCGAGAGCTACTTGCGCATTACCAAGGATAAGAGTGATCGCAGTGAGCTGCTGGTGGCCACCATCCCATTGGCCGTCCTCGATACGGGCATTTGTTGGGGCATTTTCACGTCGCTTGTGCAAACCACACGCACGTTGCGTCTTCGCAGGTAAGTGCCCTAAATATATATGTCCACCTTGCAGTTTATTACATTTTTCCTTCGTTTAGAAATATGGTTAAGCTATCGCTGTATCGACATTTTACCAATACGCTGATATTTGCCGTTATCGCTTCCGTAATCTTCATGTTGTTTGCATTGCGTTTGCGTAGAACTGAAAACTGCACGCCCGTAAGTTTCTACGACCAAGTATTCCATTTTCATTATGTATTCATTTGTAATATCATTTCACATGTCGATTATTAGGGCTGGCGCGATATCTGGGTGGATACGGCCTTCTGGCATATATTGTTCTCTGTGCTGCTCCTGGTCATTATGATTCTGTGGCGGCCCACAAACAACAATCAGCGTTATGCGTTCACGCCTCTTCTGGACGCGCCCGAGGATGAGGACGAGGAGGGTAAGGCCAACTCAAAAATACCTGCTCTTGTTTTGACACATTTATTGACAAACTAATGCATTTCATTCAGATGAGGAAGAACAGTTCGTGGCGGATGCGTATGGCATTAAAATGAGGGGTGCACATCAAAATGGCACCACACGACCACCAGCGAATTCGCGTGGGGCAACCACAACCGAAGAGGATGATTTGCGTTGGGTGGAGGAGAATATACCATCGGCGATGGGTGATCCTGCGCTGCCAGTGCTCGATTCTGACGAGGAGATCATTAATACCAAATTTGAAGTCTCCAAAATGCAATAAGCTGCTGGTTGCGTTGTACCTAAGAGACTTCAACATTACTGTGTTGCACACTATTATTTATAGCTCTAATAATGACCGCATTAATTGTCGGCAGAAGGGCATTAATTGCTGGACAACTCTTCTACTGCATCTCCCTCATTTCCTTTCTTAAATGCTATCCATTTGATTTTCGCTTACATCTCGCATTTGTCCAATCAGTCAGTAAAAACGCGATTTTCAAGCAGCCCGTGTAAAATATTGTATGTAATCGTAAATTATTTTATTTTCGACCTCCTAAATAAATCTAATTTATTTGTAATCACTAGCTTAAGTTGTAGATATCTAACGCGCTAAATATGAAACTAAATACCCAAAATTTCTTCAACTGAGATAACATTTCTATATACTTCTAACATTCACGCACACACAATACAGACTCGAGTGTTCTTATCAATGTTGTCGCGTTTTTTGTATATAGTCGTTAATACACTTTATATATATATATATATATATATAAATATATATTATCTGTAATAATCTTGATAAAACAAATATGAACGAAACGCATAACAGGAAAAAGTTTCAATTCAATTTAAAGATAACTGAAAAAAAAGTAAAATACATTTGTATACATGTATTTGATATAAGGCCACACATCTTATCATATTTAATGACGAAATACATTGTAACTCGTAGGGTAGTTTGCGACTTTTTCATGAAAATAAAGAAACAGCCATTCAAAACCAAACAAGATAACACAAATTTCTTTGCGTTTCAAATCAATGGAACGAAAGCTAAGAATGAGATCACTGAGATATAAAAAGATATGATTTCAATCGGTGATTTATCATTATATGTTTATGATTATTACCAAATAAATAATTTAACAAGACTTTCGCTGATCGGTACATAATGTGTATTTTTCACATAATACAGAGCGTTTCAGTAAAAGAACATAATGTAAAATTTATGCTTCGAGCTTCTTATTGTTAGAATACACATACATACATACATACATTATTTATTTATATATAAACACATTATTTATTTTCTCGAGCGCTGCAAACGTTTCCGAAAAAAAGAAAAAATTAAAATGCAAATCGAATTGTATAAAAGAAGGAAACGTGCAAAACGAAATGCGAATAATTTGCATCACCTTTCCGATACACAAAAATTATTTTTTTTGCATTATACAGATACGAATACTTAAAAGATACTGTGTAAAAGGCGTCGGAGGAGCTGGCGCGACATTAGTAAGTGGACTTTAATGCTTTATATGTATATGTAAATTGCAACAAGGCGAGGGGCACGGGCATTTGAAATATGGGCAATCAATTTACATTTTTACGTTTCTGTTTCGGTTTGTTTTTTTTAATAATTTTTTTTTTCATTTAACAAGTTTTTGTCTATTTTGTCGTATTGTTAACAAATTTAATGCCTAGAAATGCGTATTGTATTTACTTGGTAAGTTGCTTATTTCGCATATAATGAAATTTAATTACGCGGCCAATTCGATTACTGTCCCTATAAACGCCATTAGCGCCAATTGCTCAGTTCGATTCGGGTTTAACATTGCGCCTCAATATTGCCGCAGCCAGATCCTGTTTCATGGCTGCCTGATCGCGCTGATCGGCCAGCGACTGTGTGCTGCGCAGTCCATTCACAATGTCCTTGGTCTTGCCAAAATAAATGGCATTCAGTGTATTACGTATTTTGTTTTCCATCTCCTCGACCATTTTGCCAATGTTTGCGATATGCGGCGATGATTCACTCACATTAGCATCCTGCTCTGTTTGCCGGGTCAACGAACCGCCCAAATTCATTGTACCGGAGCCCTGTTTGTTAGTCTGCAGCCACAGCATCGCTGTCGACGTGAGCTTGTAGTGTGCCGTACGTCCCGTTGTCTTCTCCTGCACCTCCACGACGTGAATGGAGTCCCAGCAGCCGCGTATCTTATTACTGCCATCACCGGCTTTTTTGATGAGTATCACAGCGGCGAAACCATGATCCAAATCCCATAGATATACCGAGGAGACGCCGCCCTCATAGTACATCTCGCGATACTGATCGAATGCATAGTTCGCCTCGATCTCCAGTTTGCGTAGACGCTCCGATGGCATTTGTCCATCCTCCAGCGCTGGATAGTAGGTGTTAGACCAGGGCGAACGATATGAGTCGCCATCGCGATTATAATCGCACAGCAAATAATCCTTGCCATGCTCCCTGTCTTTGGCTATCTTCAGTGGCTGGTCCACCGACGACAATAGATCCTCACACAAATCGGGCGCTAAATCAATCAAATCAATTAGATTTCTCTCAATCTGCTGAGGCGGCAGTCGTCTCATCAGATCCAGCGCACAATCCATTTGCATTTCCGACTGTAAGCAGAAAATAAAATATGCTTTATCTTGTGTTTTGTATTCCCGCATTTAATTCTTTCACAACCCTCCATTAAGCAGCACAGCCGGCACGCCACGACGACTACCATATATGGGCATCGTTTTAGGTCATAGGCCAACAACAACAACTCCACACGACCCAGTGCTACAGTACTCAAATAATTTCGGCATTTGACACTCAATAATTTGTTGCACCTGCGTCATTTAGGGCGGCAGCCAACTTGTTTTTTTTCATTTATTTATTTTCATATCTTTTGTATTACTCACCATTTTGTTAACTGTGACTGTTTTTTGCTTTTTTTGTATGTTTGTACTCCTTGCTTGTATGTTTTACAGTTTAATGTGAGTCTTTTAGTTGTTTCCGAATCGGTATTTAGGAAGAGCTAGAAAATGTCGTTGGTCCGAAATTGACGAATTAAAACAACAAACAACTATAGTTAACAACAATTTGCTCTTACTCGATTCGTCAGCACGTAACACAATGGCGTCTGACCATTCACATTTCTCGTGCACAAGCAATCAGCTGTTGTGAAATAGGTGGGATGAGTAATTTATCGACATTTGCATATCGGCATTATTGATAACTATGGCAGTTCGCTCTTTGGATGGCGGTTCCTATTTGCTTTTCAAAATTTAAATAAAACGACTGTTTTTTTTTGTATTTATTTTTAGCAACAAGTTTATTGAATTTAGATTTTTCGTTCATATACTTCTTATGCTCAATATCTGTTTCCCCATTTTCCATGCTGTGTGAGTTTTTGTTACAATGCGTTTTTTCTGTACGTTTTTTTTGGTTGTGTATAGCTTAGATATTATATTTTACACAAAAGTTTATGTCATAATCGTAAGGTTTTAATCCGAATTGTCATTAAAAATATATTTAAGCTGTTTACTTAAATTTTGCGCTTGCACATATTCCAGATATATATAAATCATACGCACAGAGTGAAAATACAGTTTAGATTCATTTGTTTTCCTTTCTTTTCCATTTTTCTTACACACTTTTTAATTTCGTTTTTTTTTTTTTAAATTTATAGTATATAGCCAAATACAAATGTTTGAATGTGTGTGAGTGTGTGTGCCTCTCTGTCTGTTTCATAAGTAGTTTCATAATCATAAACTTAGTCAATTTTTTTTTTATATTTTTTTTTTGGTTTTTTTTAAGTTTTTTTTTTTTTTATATTTGTAGTTAGGTGTATACTTTGACCATATAAATGTAAAATCTCAGACTTTAATTTTTAACTAAAGTGCACTACATACAGAAAGTGTTCAGTGAAATGTGAACTAAATATGATGTTTTTTTCTTTTAATAGTAATCGTAAATTGTTAAGAGTTATTGCAAAATGAAAAAAGTCTGAAAAAATAATTTGCAAATGACTTTCATTATTTTCTAATTGTCAAATAAATTTAATAAATAATTATAGTTTTTATTTTGTTTTTTTTTTATATTAATTCTTAGAAAATCTTTTGAAGTTTAATATTTCGGCTAATTAAATATTTATTTAGTAACGCATTACGCATTCATAGACGTATTTTGCCAATGCTCGTCATCATACATAGAAAAAGAAATCAAAAGCTGTTTAATAAAGTTTTCCATTTCTTATATTTTTTCATTTCGTATTCGTATTTCAACCAATCATTAATTATGCAACATTTTCTTATCAACGCATCGACAATCAAATGTAATCACAGTTTTATGTTTTCCTTCTTTATATAAACTCATTTTCATTTAGCTATTTATTTCACTATTTTCGCTTGTCGCTTTGTGTATGCGTGTGTTTTTTTTGTGTGTGTATGTGTGTGTTGCTTGTTGTTGTTTGTTGTGATAGTTGTTGTTGTAGTTGTGTTCTCTGGGTTGGTAATAACATAAAAATCCATCAAATCAGTTAATGATAAACAAGTGCATTCTTGTGTGTAAGTATGCACGCATGTATGTATGTATTTATGTATTTATGTGTGTGTGTATGTACTATATGCTAAGTCGTCATGTGCTTCAAAAACTCACCATACTCTACCCAGCCTAATCCCATGCTTTTCATTTTATTTTAATCCTTCTCTTTTATGAACACTCACTAGATTATCTTCATTCCTTTTTTTTTATTTAGTATTATCTCTTGTTATTAGATTGATTAATACTATTACGTATTTAGAAAACTTTAAGAATATTGCACAACTTTCGAAAATGTTGACTTTATCGTCGTTTTCTTTGTTCTTTGATTTTTAAAAATATTTCATTTAATATTTAATTCCTGAGTTGTTCATAATCGTTTTGCATGATTATTACACTTTCATCGTCTTCGTCTTTGTTTTTATATTCATTTGTTGTAATACATATCGAAAAAATGTTTTTATATATTTTAGTTTTGTATTAAATGCATGTATACATCGTCGTGAGTCTTGATAATGCCCTGAGTTTGCTCCAAACGGATTTTTCTTTAAAACTATGTATTTATGCTTGCCTTTATTATACATATATATATGTACATAATATAAGTATTTATCGTTTTCTTTTGTTTTTTCAAATTTCATTATTTTATGTGGACTTGTTCTTCTTCACACTGCTTATTTCTGCATTCCTTAAAAAAAAAACGATTGAAAATATAACTTTTTCTTGATTTACTTTTAATTTTGCACCCTTTGCAGTTCAGCACATAGTTAAAATATTGTTTACTTTTCTTTTTGTTGTCTGTGTAACTCAAGTTTTGTTGCATTTATTTTTAAAAATGAATAACTTATAAAATTATAGTGTCAAATAATTCCATTTCACTTTTTAACTGAACCGTCCTAAAGTCACACCAATTGCCAAGTATTTGGCAGTTTTCTTAATTTAATTTGTATTTTTTGTTTTTGTTTTTTCACTTTATACTTTATGCCGAAAAATTTGTACGTATTTTCATAATATATTTATTAATTTAAAATTTAACTGCTAAATTTTGTATTACCTGAAATTTTGTACTTGTCATTGTTCCAAAAGTGTTTTGTATGCATTTGCCTTAAATTTTTTTTACATAATTTTTTTTTCTTTTTTATTTTTTTTAAGTGTGACCTACATTTAATTTAATTACAAATTAAGACATAAAGAAAACCATTAAAGTACAGAAAAATAGATAAAATAAAATATTAAATACGCACATATATTAAATTTAATTTGTACTCGCTTCGATTTCTTCGATTTCTATTTAGACAATTTTACAACAACTTGATTTACACATTCATAGAGAGGAGGGAGGAGTTGAGTACAAACACCGATTTTATGAGGCGTAAGCCTTATATTTTGCCATATACATACATAGATATAACGCTGAACTGAACTGTAAAGTCGCTTAGGCCTAAACACATTTTACTTTATTTTTTTTTACTGTTATTAATTTTGTGTTTTATGTTTGTATTTTTTTTTTTAATTTGTAGTATATGTATTTGCATTCACATAGGTGTATGAATTTTTAATGTGGTTTAGATACATATATACAAACTCAATTGCTGTTGTCCGCGTGCTAAAATAACTGCAAAAATAATAATAAATAAATTTTGTTTTTCTTTTATCAAATAAAGAAAATATACGTGATACCAATAAAAATTGCCAATTCGTAAAATTTGTCGTTTCTTTTTTTTGGTGTTTAACATTTATTTAGTTGCATTAATTTAGCATATATATATAGTATATATATATATATATATATATATATATATATATATATATATATATATATATATTGTGTGTATATATAATAAATTTAGTTTCTTTTTTAAACATAAACGTTACAAATTATAAAAAGAGGTAAACAAGCCAATTTGCGTGCTAAATTAGCAAATTATAATTGTACAACATAAAACATAATGTTACAAAATAAAATAGAATATATTTCACATACATTTCCACTTAAAATTAATTTCATTTCTGTTGCTTCTTCTTGATATTTCATTTTATAGTTATTTCAAATAACTTAGATAAGATTTTGTGCAGAAGAAATAAATACACTGGAGGTAAACCAAAAACGAAATTAACGCCTTTACATTTAGTCAATGTCCTGTGACTAGTTTGTGGCTGAATTCATTTTTTTTTGAGTGTAGTTGCAAATATGGAAAGTAAAAAAATTTTGTGTTGCCTGGATAAGTACAATTGGCTTGTTGTTGTAATTTTTCTGTTTCATTTTTATGATATTCAACTAAATATTAATAGAAAACAAGTACTAACAAAAATATATAACAAAAATTACTTACATCGCACTTTTTTTTATACAACGAACTTTATTTCAATTTTCATTTTGCATTAAATTTTTTTGTTGTTGCTTTTGTTTTGTTTTTTTTTTTCAGTTTTTAGCATAGGTTTGTAATTTATTTTCATATTTTAAATGTAGCTCTTTGTACCTGTGCACATTACACTTATTCAAGTTTTACAATGTTTCGTTTTGGTTTTATCGAAACTTCTCATGCTTACAAATTAATTTATACAACGAAAAATAAGGGAAAATTATATGAATTAAACAATTGTACAGCATTTAAAATGTTATAAACACAAGATTATATAGATATACATATATTTATGGTACATACACAAGTATTTTTATTTTAATTTGTATTTATGTTTTAAATTAGTTGTATGTACATTAAAAGTTTACAGTTTCATTTTTTCACAACACATTTCTTATTTCGGTGCTTGCCTTTTCTTGTTGTTGTGATTTTTTGTTTCAACTTTTAACGCTCTAAATGCAAAATGGCGACATTTGTGTTTGTGTTCTTGTTAAATTTAGTGTTAATTTATGCATTTTTGTCACTTACATTTTTACAAAGAAATTATTTTAGGCCTCTTTTGTCGAAAATTGGCCTAAAACTTAATTTTTATTTTACGTTTTCGCTCTAAATAAATATTTATGCAAATATCTGGTAATTGTTTTTTTTTCATTATATTTTATGTTCTGCGAGTGCCTAATGTTTTGTTTTTGTGTTAAGTTTTACATAAAAATATCTTGTTTTTTTTTTACGATTTTCGTGTTTTTTTTTGTGATTTTTTGTTGTTGTTAAATTTAAGCCGAAATTTTAAGCCTAAAATCGTTTATATGCTTAGTTTTTGCTTTTATGTATGCAAAATTTCTTTAAGAAAGATTTTTTTTATTTAAGGTTTGTATTTTATTTTTACATATTTTTAATTTTTATAACCATTGGGTTTCGCTTTGAATTGAATTTAATTAAATTTTGTTTTTGTTTTTATTTTCTTTGTGGCTGTCAACAAAATAATTTGGACAGTTACGCGTAGCTTTAGCAAAAGTATACCGTTATTTAGCATTTGTGTTGGTTTTTTTTCTTCTTTAATTTTAATTTCTCATAATTTTTATAGCCTTAAAATAATTTCTTTGTATTTTGTTTGTTATTGTAGTTTTACATATTTAGTTAATATAATGTAATGTTAATGTGTGTTTGTTGTTTTTTAATGTTTTAATTTTGTTTGCCTCATTTAGTTGCTTTGCCGAAAATTATGTATACACATTTATCTTTCTTACTTGCCTCTACACATATACATACATAGTAAAATTTTTAGATAATAGTTATAGTTAGTTATATAGCCAAAAATTGTAACTTTACATTAAATGTTCTTATTTTCGTGTTTTTCTTGAAACTTCGTGTTTAATTTAGCGCATATTTACAAAAACTTATAAAAAAAAAACCATTTCTTGTTTGCCAAAGTTGTTGTTTTTGTCGTTTTTTTTTACATTCAAATTTTGTATGTTTTTTTTTTTTGTTTTTTACTTTTATTCTAAAGCCAAAAAGTGTTATGCAAATGAATTTTGTTACTCAAGTGTTTTTGTAAATATTTCGAAATGAAAAGCCAAAAGGTGTGGAAGTGTGTGTGTTTTTGTGTGTATATAGGTGTATGTGTGTGTATAGTCTCTGTGTCACCATTTTACAAAGAAAACTAAAAAAAAGTTGTAAAGTTGTAAAGTTTTTAGTTTTTTATTTGCTTGTTGTTGTTATTGTGTGTTTTCTTCTTCTTCTGTATATTTAAGGTTTTAAGATATTTTTTTTGCAATATGCGCAGTCTATTGGGGCCCATTGAGGTAGTTCAGTTAACTATTGCAGTTCGATATTGTATTGCTGTTTGTTTTGTTGTAATTGTTGCTATTGTTTTTTTTATGTGATTTTGCAATTGTGTCTTTTGCATATTTACGTACGATTAGTATAATAATTACGCGATAGGATTTAAATCATATAAAAACTAAACAATAAAAATACATGACTAAGAACTAAAGCTGTTTTTTTAGCATCTTCAAATTAGATTGGATGTTTTTTTTTTTTCATATTGTTTGTCTGCTGTTTGCCAAACCATAAAAAAAAAACAAAGAGGTAGTTTCCATTCTGAGGTATATGAGTTCCTGAGTTTGATTTACATACGTACATATACAATATGGTACATAAGTCTAAACATATATAAAACTAAGTGCTATAAAACAAAACCCTAAGCATATTGACGACAAATTAGTAATAATTATTTTTTAATAAACATAATTGTAAAGCAATTACGCTTTTGCAGCTGCCACGCCCACTTGCAGCCGAACGAACGCCCATCTGCAGCAACGTACTTAAAAATAATATGTAATTCAGACTCCAGAGAACGTTGCTGCCGTCAAGGCGTTGCTGCAATCAACTGGGATGGGGGCGTGGCCAGGTAGCTTTTTGAGCGAGGGGAGATGGGAACGGGACCTGTTGGTGGGTGATATGGGGAGTGTGTGTGGTGGGTGGGGCAACAAAGTATATATGTGCATAGGCATTAATTATTATTATGTTTGTTGTAGTTTTTAGTTAGTTTTTGTTTTTGTTTTTTTTAAAGTAAATTATTGCAAATATATTTCTTCTTTTTTTTTGTGTTTTCTTATTTATTGTTGTCTGCTGGTCGAGTTGCAACGGAGTAAGGAAAGCGAGGGTCGAAGAGGGGGCAACTATATTAAAAAAGAAACAATATAGAAAACAAAAACTTTGCAACGTCAAACGAGGTTTGAGCGCTGCACATCACAGAACAAACTGGGCTTTTGGGTATATTTTTACGTAAAAACTACACAAAGAAAATGTAACGGTTCAAAATGGCCGATCGGTGCCATTCGAAATGTGTGTGTGTGTGTGTGTGCTTGTGTATGTGTATTGTGTATTAACATTTGATATATATAGTAGTATGTATGTAACTAGATATTTCATATACTTTAACATTTGGCTATTCCGTTATCTGAATACTATTTGAGTGTATTTTCTTCTTCAACTATTGTAAATTGTTTGTGCATGTGTGTGTGTGTGTGTGTGTGTGTGAGTTCACCCTGTAGTTATATGTAAACGAAAATCTTGCACTATTGTGTCAACTTAAAGAGAAAGTGTTAGGGAAAACTAAAAGAAAAAATCTACATTGCAAGCAACTTTTGGCGAGCCTAAGTGTTCCTACATATGCGCTTAATATACATATACATATATGTATATATATATATATACATATATAAATATATATATATATATATATATATATATACATACATAGGATTAGGTATTAAATCTGCCTATATATCATTTTACATCTGAGCCTTAATCCTTAAGCAGTGTTTGTGTGTGTGTGTTTGTTTTGTATTTTTCTTTTATATTATTTACAGTGCCTTGGCACGCCCTCTAATATAAGAAGGCGTTGGCAATTCAATTTTTGCTTACAACAAGAATTTTCAATTATTTTGTTTTTTTTTTTACAGCATTTTGTTTACAAAAATTATATAGATCCGAAAAAAATGAATTTTGAATTTACGAAATTTGTTTAGTTTTTTTGCTTTTTGTCATTTTTTTTTTGTCTGAATGTTGTTTGGTTTGATTTTGGGTTTTGGGCAAATGAAAATTAAAAATTTGTTTCTTGAAAAATGTTTTCCAAAGGTGTGCCAAAAGTTTTCGAATTTTGTGTTTGTTTACATTTAGCTGTAATTTATGTTGTTGCTTCTTTGTTGGTTTGTTGCTTGTTTCAAAGTTTGTTGAGAACGTTTTTGAGTGGTTTTCTTTTCATTTTTTTTGCATTGCATTTAACTTTCAACAAGTTCCTTTCTCACTTTTTCTTTTTTGCTATAATTATTTATTTTTTACTTTAGTTCTTTCTTTAAATATATAAGAATTTTGTTATCTTTATTTTGTTTATAAAATTTTACTAATAGTTGTTTAATTTATATATTTTTTATAGGCACCCAATTTACCAATTGTTTTAATTATTTGTTTGTTGTTGAAATAAAATGATATAAATAAATTGTTTTTTTTTTTTATTTGCATTTGTTTTTGGCCAAAAGTTTGTTGTGCGTGTGCGAATTTTGAGAAGCCCAAAAATTGTATGGTAATAAATAAAAAAAATTACACTTTAAAGCAAAAAACGCACATCTGTGGGAAAAGGGGGGTCGTAAAAGCCAACTGTTTTTTTTTTGCCGTTTGTATTTATAAATTTAATAAAATTATTTACAAAAAACTTGGCAAAAAACTTGCAGCCGGCTTCACGCCAATTTGTTTGTCGTTATAAAAAATTAAATGTTTTTTGTATTTTAGTGTTTTGTTTTTAGTTTTTTTGTATTCACTTTATACTATTTAAATATTGCAGGTACTTGTGGTTGCTGTTTTTGTTTCTATTGTTTCTTTGTAGTTTGTTGTTGTTGTTGTAGTATGTAGCTATTTTTTGTTTTAATTATTTATTTACTATTTTAAATTCAATTATTTGTTTTGTTTTGTCTTTTTGTTTTTTTGATTTGAGGCAACTTGCAGTGGTATTTTGTTTGTTTCTTGTTTTTTTTTTTTTAAAGTAAAAACCATAATTGTGATTTATATATATATATATATATATTAAATACACAAAAACAATTATTTTTTCAGCTACGTTTGGCGGCACCAATCAAAAACGTTCAAACTTTTTTTTTTATTATTTAAGCACAAACTATTTAATGTTCAATATTTATGCGCTTTTCGTTGACTTGGCTTTTGTTTTTTAAGTTTCCTTTGTTTTAATTAGCACCCTGAAAACGATTTTTCAGCCGGATTGCATTTTGTTGTATTCTCATTGCTTTGCATTTTTTTGTTGATAATAAAAAATGTAAAATGTTTAATCTGCGCTTTGCTAATTATTTGTCTGTTAGTCTGTTTGTTTGTTTGTTTGTTAGTTGTTGTTTTTGTTGTCTGAAATTAAAATTGTCAATAAAATCCATCATTTAAAACATCAAATACTGCATTTGTGTACTTGTATGTATGCGTGTGTGTTGTGTGTGCGTGTGTGTGTGTGTGTGTGTGTGTGTGTGTGTGTGTTTAATGTTAGTTTAGTATTAGATTAGTTTATAGTAAACATTTTGCCAAGACTTCTAAGAGTCTGGGACTTTTTTTAGGTGGTCTCCGAGGGCAACAACAGTTGCAACAGTAGTCATTCTTCTTCTTCTTCTTCCAGATCATCTGTTCTTCTTGATCTGCGCATAAACGTATATCTCTTTTTCATCAAATCATCAATCATCACTCAATCACTCATCATCTATCAATCAATTATAAATTCTTAAAATCTTAAAGGGGTATGTCGGGGCATGTGGTTGAGGGGTGTGTGGGGGGTGGGGGCTGCTCGTGGCGGGTGTTTCTTTTCTTATCATTTGCTTACTGCTCACTTACATCCACATTGAGCTTGGGCGTTGAGGTCAATGTGGGCGCATCGTGTGGCATCATCATCATCATGGGGCTGGTGGGCGTGGAAGTGGGCGTGCGTTGCAATTCAGCTTCCGATTCATAAAGCTGCTGGTGTTGCTGCTGCTCATGCTCCTGCTCCGCCTCCTGTTCATCCTCGCTGTCGGACAGTGGCTCTATTTTGGGCTCAACTACAACCAGCTCGGACTCGGGATCTGGCGAAGGCATCGGCTCGTCGATATCCATGGAGGCCGCCTGCTTGGCTGCCTCACTGACATCGCTTGCCTCCGCATCGCTGCCATCCGTTGTTGTTGTCGCTGTGGTTGTTGTTGTTGCTGTTGTATTGGCCGTGGTATCCATGGCCTCAGCTGCCTCTGCTGCCTCAGCTGCCTCCGCTGCTTCCGCTGCCGCCGCCTGCTGCTGCTGCTGTTCACGTTGCTCCTGTTCAGCGGCCATTGCCGCCTTAATTTGCAACGCCAGCTCCTGATGCACCTGCTGCCGATGATGCTGCTGATGCTCAAAACTGAGCAGTGCCGCCGCCGCTGATGCCGCCGCCGCTGCCGCCGCCGCCGATGATTCCGTTGACGTCTCACCGCCCGATGATCCAACGC
This sequence comes from Drosophila melanosoma, assembly GCA_035042045.1. Taxonomy (NCBI): domain Eukaryota; kingdom Metazoa; phylum Arthropoda; class Insecta; order Diptera; family Drosophilidae; genus Drosophila; species Drosophila melanosoma. The sequence continues at coordinate 1,396,188 of JAWNLY010000183.1, read as the reverse complement.
CGCCCCCTCCAATTTGCTGTTGATGATGATGATGATGATGATCTCCCCCTGTCACTGCCTCAGCGGATGCCATCGCATCCCGCCGCTGCATACACTTCTCCAATGCCATTTTGAGTGATTTACGTTTACGCTGCTTTGCCGCCTCCTTGTGGGCGCTCATGACTACTGCTGCCGCTGCCGTTGCGGCCGCTTCCTATGGTGAATGATTGGCGGCTGCCGCTGCCGCCGCCGCTGCTGCCACATGCGCCGGCGCAATTGTCGCACCAGCAGCCAAGCCAATCTCCTGCTTGTGCTCCCGGGCAATGTGCCGACGCACCGTATTGTTGCGCGTGAATGTCCGCTCGCAGAAGGGGCAGGGCACACGGATGCCCTGATGCCGCTGCCGGATGTGGGCGCGCAGGTTCGTCTCATAGCCGTACAGACGATCGCAGTACAAACACTTCAATTTCTTGCCATCGGCTGTATTGACACTGTTCTTGTTGTTCATCTTGGTGGCATTCCACACGTTCAACATATCAGCCGGTGCTATCGATGCTGCCAAATTGCCAGAGAGCGAACCATCCGCGTTCTTCAGATTCTCCAGCAGCGCATTCGGTGTCGTCGATGATGTGTTCGAATTTGGTTCGAATTTCGGCGGTGTAAAGCTTGAATTCTCCAGTTTCACACGCAAATCTTCAGCGCCATTCTGCGAGAAAAAGTTAAGGATTATTGTTTATGGTAATTCTTTATAGTAATTCCTAGTTTGCATACATCTGTTGACTCATCCATCAGTTCGCGTTCATCATCATTAGCCTCATTCGCACTGCCATTATTCCGCTCCGATTTCACAATCCGATCCAAACCGGGCGCATTCCCATTGCCGGCGGTGGTGCTCGGACTGTGGTTCTCATAGCGGCTGCAAATTGATTGATATTATTAATAAAATAAACTATATAAATATTGGTTTGGCAAAGAATCGAAAATAGTTCTTAAAAAAACCACAAAATCACCTATAAAAATCCCTAGTTTTAAAACTAGATTTAATAATGAGTCCAAAATCTAAATGCTTTTCAAAATCGGATGTGTTTTAAAAGAATTTGGACTGTGTGAATTTTTTTAAACTTAAAATTAAGAATGAAAATCAAAGCAACAGATATTTCTCTGATCCATACCTATATCCCCATCCCCATTTAATCATAATATTAAATCTTACCTGGACTGCGGTGAGGCACGTTCAGAGTGCATTGTGTCTGCCTCTGTGGGCGCCGTTGAGGAGGCGCTGGACGAGGGCCGATGGTAGGGTGGCTTATTGATGGGGCTGGGACACTCCGAGGAGTTCTTGGAGCCATCGCGCAGTACGCTGCCACGCAGCTCCTGTTCGGCGAATGGACTGCGCAGGGCGCGCTTGCGCAACGGCTCGTTAAAGGACATGGGACGGTGGTACATTGGCGGCACATAGGTAGACATGGCGCCCAGCGATGTGGAGCTGCTCGGATGCATCAGTGAGTCGCATTCCTGCTTCAGGCTGCCCGTGGAGCCGCCTAAATGCATTGCGACGCCAGCGCCGCTGCCCAAACTGATGGGTCCATTGTTGCCAACGCCAACATTATTGCCGCCACCAACGCCAGCTGCAGAGCCCGTGCTCATTGGACCGACACTGGACGCGGAGCCGCTAATGATGTTGCCACCAGCGCTGCTGCAACGATCCAACGCACCAGCACTGGCCGCCAGAGCGCTCAAGCCGCTTGCCGCAACACTTGCCGCCGCAGCCATGCCACCAGCAGCAGCCATGCCGGTGAGTGCGCCCGCCAGGCTCAGACCATTGCCGGCAATGGCGCCGCTATTAGCGCCACCCAAACCGATGCCGATGCCGCTGTTATTGTTGTTGCCGCTGCCGCTTAAACTGTTGCGCATATTGCGCCGCCCAGTGGGTGAATCGAGCGGCGAGCAATCTCCGCCCATGTGTTGCTGCTGCGCCTGCTGTGCGGCCAAACGGCCCGTCTCTGTTGACAGACCCTTGACCTGATCAAAAAGAAAATGAGTGAGTCACAAATTGTGTCTACAAGTGTCTTTCATGCTGCAACTCACCTGTAGACTCTCGGCCGATTTGAGAAAACTGTTGAGCGCCTCCTGGGAGACATGGACTTCGCCCTTATACATAAACTCCAGCAGCGCGGCCATGTTATCCGGCGTGGTCGCCTCCAATATGATGACGCACTGGCCATTTGTCGGCGTGTTCTCAAACAGATCGGCAAACTTTTTCGAACAGGCGGCCAATATTAATTTGTGTGCTCGGAAAACAGCGCCTAAAATGCGAGAAAATAATTTGAGTAAGCTTTTATATTTATTTTATTCAACAATAAACTATATAAAAAGTAAATACTTATTAATGTATACACAACTGGTGCAATTTAAAGACAGTTTAAATTATATTCAATATAAATTGACAGATGTTTGCCCCAAAATCCCGTTTTAATAGCGCACATTGTGGCGCAATGCGAATAGTAAAGAAATTAAAGCATACTTTCTGGCGCTGGGCTATAAAATGCAGCCAACAGGTGGCGCCGCAAGCATAAAACGCTTTGAGACCTTGAACCCATAAAAATCATGTCACACATACACACACACAGCCACTTATATATACAAATATATATATATAAAAATAAGCATAGATATCAGGCACACAAAAGCATAATAAAAGTCGAGCAAGGAAATGATTTTCATGCTCTTGAATCTACACACACACACAGGCACACACGCACACATTGTCTGTGTGTGTGTGTGTCAGAGTTATTATTCAACATCAACGTCTTGGCCGACATCTTTTTCAATGCTCTTGGCTCTACTCTGTGTGTGTGTGTGTCTGTGTGTGTGTATGTACCTGTGACATAGAAAACCAGCTGCTGCTGCTGCTGCTGCTCCTGCTGCTGTGGCATATACGCAATATCCCTTTTGCAAACACACCACCCCACCCACCCCCGTCAACAGTATAAGTATATTTTTATGTGTTTTCTTGACTAGTCGCTGGCTGCCTTTTGTTATATACCACATTTATCTGTGAACGGGGGAGGGGGATGCGGTGTGTTTTTGGGTCTCGACTTCTCTGTGCTTGGAATTTTTCACGCTTTTACTTTTTGGCAAAGCAATGGCTAAGACCAGTGGGTGGGGTTGGGCTGGGTATTGCTCTTAGTTTATGGGGCACTTGTTGTGCTTGTGTCGCGCGCTACTCAACTCAAATTGTAACGGTAAACGCGTACTGGCTACAATCCGCAGGATATTTGATTTATTTATTCCTAATCGCTCTCAAAAACAAAAACAATAAATTTCAAAGTTTTTAGAGCCATCAGTCGACTGCAAATATGTAAGTTGGCCAGTTTTTTAATCTAATCGAATTGCAGCTGTAGAGAATATTTTTGGCAGAAATGTGTGCCAATTTCTATATTGCCACGCCAGGCTGATAAGCATGGCATATCAGTCGATTCTACGAAAGTGATAGAGGGCTCACCCTAAAGCAATAAAGTCAGACATCATCTATATGATTTCGGTTTTCATTATGCAATCAAACTAACAATTTTTCCCAGTCAACTACAGTCGATAGTTTAATATCGTTTAATAAATAACCAATTTTTGCCCATATACCATCGAAAGATCGAAAGAAATGCCCAGTTAATGGTAGTTGTGCAGTTTTTAGCATAATAACTTTTTTATGCACTTTCGTTTATAATATACTCAGTAAGTAATTTTATGCAGGGTATAAAAATTCACATCTCTTGTATAATCGAAATGCCTGCGCAGCAATTAATAAACCACATCAATTGTTAAACGTTGATTAAAATTTGTATTTCGTTTGACTCTTTTTATTATTTTTAGCAGTCTTTGTTTTTTTTTTTGCTAATTTTCTAACACTTGATACAACAGAAATTAGGTCACAAGCGCCCCAAAGAAACGCAAAAGAATTATAAACCAAAAACATATGCTGATTTCAACAATAATTCGCTGATAAACAAATAAAAAATGGGTGTGGAAAAAGAAATGGAAAAATAACAACAAATGCCATAATAATTGACTGGCGTTGTTTACGTTCTGCCTCGCATCGTATTATGCTTGTATATATATACAAATATATATATATATATATATATACATATATACATAAATATATATATATATATATGAAACAAACAACTAGCTGAACTATTCAAAATATGTTTTGATTTCGGGTGCACTTTAAAAATCACCTATACAATGACAACAATTGGGTGTTTTTTGTTTACCTACAATTTGTACCTATAATCTTATCGTCTCTCAGAGCTGATGATTCATTTATATGTTTTTTATTCACTGTTCTCAAGTGCCAAATAGTGCGGCGCCATTACCTGATTGTGGGAGTGATTAAAAAAGTCAAGGTTTGCATGAAGAGATAGCCTGAAGGCCTTTTAAATGTTGATATCAATAGTTAGATGAGAATTTTAGTACCCCTAAAATCGCCAATATTGCTTTAAATTTTGTATAAAACCTTTAAAAATGATGATTTTTTTTTTTTGGCAACTCTAAAAGGCTTAGCCAATGTCTGAATCCATTAGTATTTGTTAATGACTGCGTTACCATTCGGTAAATAGCAACCCCCGTAAAAAAACCTTATATAGAATGGCCCAAGGCCAAGCAAATGTTCATTTCGTAAAAATGCTCATTTCTCAAGTGCTGAAAATGCCCGGAACCAGTGTAACCCCATCTACCGATAAGAGGAGTGGACCAAAACCAAAGCAGAGTACACATGAATATTAAAAAACAATCGAAAACATACGATATTTGCTTTTGTTCGAAGGACTGGCAAATATTTAATGCTTCATTTCGAAAATGTCCGAAAAAAAGAAGAAGATAGAAATGGTAAATCAAACAAAACATGGATATGAATACGTTAGAATATGTGATATTTTAAAGCGAAAAATATTAAAAACCACAATTAAAAGCGGCACTCAAAAAAACGACAGACAAAAATAAACAATTTTTTTGAATTGTTGTGTTTTTTTTTTGTTGGGTGGTGAGCATTTCAAAATTTTAATCAAAAGTAGTAGCACTTCGATTGATATGGATGACAACGGCAGCTAGGCAAAGGGTTTTAGAGTATGTAATTTTTTTCTCTTGTTTTTTGGGTTGTCCAGGATTTGTGGAAACCCTGGCGAGGCAAAGGACGTCTGGCCACAGACTGAGTCTCTATAATAGGGAAAGGTAAAGGTATAATCCCACCGACAAAAATATGCACGACTACGTCAACAAACAGACAGACAGACAGACAGACATGGAAAGCGTACAATTGCTGGTTGCTTTTTTAATAACTGTAAATATGCGCAGGATACGCACACACGGCGTATACACAATTAAAAAAATAAATATAAAGTCTGCCAACTTAAAGCAAAGTTTTTAGTGCGCAACAATTTGCACATTAAACAAGAAGCTCACCAAAATTGGTCTATCTAAGTAAATATATATATATATATATATTTATATTTATATATACATTAATGGACGCCCAAGATGCTGACTCACGTACATATTTAAACCCAAATCAAAAGGCGTGCATAAAAAGGCCGAGATGGGTCCCAAAAATGAAAATGAGTCGGCAAAGCGGCAAAAATAAATTACTGACCTTACACAATAAGCAGCGGCTTCTGAATTTACTTGGCAAAATATAGACCTATACATAACCCATATATACAAAATAAATATATAAATATATATATGTATTTGTATGTATGTATTTGAGCTAAATGCCAACGAGAGTTCTTCCACATTTATATTCATTTAATAAGCCGCCATAAAACTGTAGTAAAATGCTGTAAATGAAATAGTAACATAAACATACACACACACACACACACACACACACACACATACCTACACCCACACATATAGCGCAACAGACAGCGAGACGACCCATAAAAAGGAGCCGCGTCTTTGGGCAACACGACTCCCCCGCAACCCGTAACCCGAGCCACGTTTTACTTTAAGCTCCGCAAGGAAAAATCAATGTCTACCGCTTTTGGCCGCTTGGAGAAAAAAATGTTGCCGGTAGCCATTTGGCTTTTATGCCACTTTGGCGGCTTATTAGCCAAATAGAAAACAAAACAAAAGAAAAATAAGAAAGCAACTGAACTGAATTTATGTGTTTTTTGTCCGATTGTCTGTTTATGTTTTTGGTCTGTCCCTTCCGTCTGTCCACCTCTCAGAATGTCTGGCATTGCGTGTTTATTACAGAAGCACAAAGTCGATTTATTGATTGTAAGCCATGCTAAGTGCGTCTAACTTATGTCTAAAAATCAGGTAATGTCTTCTTAGCCTCCTCCACACATTAGCTAAGTATCAATACACCAGGGAATTGAAATAAAAGTGGAATTCATAGAATAAAAAACTGATTTTTATATACTATGTTAACCAATCGTAGTTTAAATATATAATTATATATTTTTATTATTTTATATTTATATTTATATAAAGTAAGCAACAAATAAAATTCCCGATTTTAACGTTTCTAATAATTATTGAATTTAATATAGCTAATCAGCTAAATATATATTTTCATACTTCATTTAACACTTAAGCAAAGCAGTTCACATTGCATTTGCTGTCAAAACAAAAATATTTATAAATTCAATAAATTAATATGTCATTCATGCTGAATTCTTATTTTATGATAAAAATATAAAAATTGTTTCACTTACCATCGCAGGATAATGTGACATCGGCTAACAGATCTGATTTGAACAGATTGGAGAACGTTATTGCCAAGTTGGACGAGTAACTGTTCCATTTGAGGCAAAACTGCTGTTGTGGATCCATTTTGTTGCTTGTACTTTTTTATCTTTTTGTGTTTCTTGATTTATTTGTTGTTGTTGTTGTTGTTGTGTGGCGCTCGCTCGTTGGTTGGTCAATGGATCGGGCCAGGGCCAATGAAAGCAGTGGCTGCTGCTGTCCACAATTTGCGGACTGTTCGATTTGTTGTTGTTGTTGTTGTTGTTGTTGTATTGCGTGAATTGTTTGTAGTTAATTTTAACTTTGTTTCTAATGTTGCCAAAATGGAATTTCGTCGAATTGTTTAGCCGGCTTTGCATAAAAGCAATTTGGCCGCTATTAATTCTTAGCCAAAGGGAATTTTGCAATTGTTTCTTGCGTTTGTTGTCGAGCGTTGACAATGACTTGCGCATGCAATTATTTATTTTTATTTTTATTAATTTTATTTTTATTGTAGTTGCAATTTGTTTTGTATGATTTATTTAGCTGCAACGTCGAATTGGTTTGTTTTGGTTTTGCTTGCTTCACAGAGAGAGAGAGAGCAGTTCAATTTTAGGACGCGCACTCCGAACACGACAAATGCTGCAACGAGAATGACGAAAGAGAAATTGTTTTTTATTTTGATTATTTAAGTTGATGCGTTGTTGACAAAACTCAATTGAAGACAAAATTCAGCGCCTGCTTAGCTTTGCACTTTCTTAGCTTCAGCATTCCGAATGTAAAATGCAACAACAACAACAACACATAAAGCTCATAACAGACATAAAGCTCGCTCTCACTCAGCCTCCTAGGCACACACACACACGCACGCACGCACACACATGCGAACTCTCTCGCTCACGCGGTCCTCGTGATTCGTCAAGTTCTCAGAAAAAGTTTAGAAGCCTCAAATTTCAAAGTCGCAAGGCAAAATCGAACGAAATGCATTTGTATGCGTAATTCTATATATACGAGAAGAAGAAGAAGGCGATGACTACGACTGCGACTGCAGCAGTATTTCCGTTGGCCAGAAAGGCCAGCAGCCAGCAGCCAATTTATTAGAAATTAATCGAGCATTTAGAGTGGAGCACCCCAAAAAGATATACGATTTAATTCCTGGAATTAGACGCGCTCAAAAATGCCGCCGCCAAGCGATGCAACCAAAACTTTTTCCCTTTTCTTTTTGCAGGTTTTTTTTCTTTCCATTTTTTCTTCGCTGCGCCTTTGCTGAAGACCTCGTCTACGGTTTCCCTCCTTTGCGTGTCTTAAAACCTTGGACGCTGGCCAAACTCAGCTCAATTCCTGGAAACTGCAGGTGACGGATACTATAGAAGTCAATGAGGATGTTGCCGCTGTTGCGGCTGCGCGTTGCATGGGATGCGCTTTTTTTCCTCGAATTTGTTTAATCGTTAGAAAAATGCGACCGCGCCACTTTTTTCCTTTCTTGTTTTTTTTTGTGTTTTCTGCTCACTTTTGACTGTGTCTGCCTGCACCCAAAAACTCTGCAACGTTCCGGCTCGCCCCACTTCGCTCCGCTTGCTGCGCTGTTATGTGGAAACAACAGTCAGAACCTTCATCGCCTTCAGGCCATATTGCCCTGTATGTGTGTGTGTGTGTGTGTGTTTGTTTCAAAATCAACGGTTTCGGTTGCCTCGCTGAATGATTTGGCCCCAAAAAGATATCGGTAAAAAGCTATTAACAAATTCCTGGGAAGTTTGCAGTTGTGTTCTTCACTTCTCTTTTAGGTTTTGTTAACTGAAATAGCAGCAGCAACAGCAGCAGCGTCAATTTGGCTCGAATGCTAGCGGATATTTTGTGAGTCAGAGTTTTGACCACAACAGAAAATGGCCAATGTTTCGACTTGCCGAATTGGGCATTTGACAGCTGTTGGACGAGTGTTATATATTTATATATGCTTGTTAAATTAGCTAGCTTAATCGATGAATTTTAGTAAATATTACTCTAAAATATGAATATAAACTGTTGCTATCACTGATCTAAATAAATCCACTCAACACCTTAAGAGACTCAATGCCAAAAAACTAGCTTATTTAATTTTCTAATACGTTTTTCATACATTTTACTGCGTTTCAATCTGCACTTTTGATTCAGAATAAACCTTTTTCCATAAAGCTAATGCGCATTGCCAGGCACTTTACAGCTCAAAAGCATATCCTCAAAAATTCCTATGTAAGCCTTTGCAATCGACTGTACTTCTTGACGAGCAAAAAAAAAAAAAAAATCCAAAATTTACGCAGCTGCATATGAAATGCTTCGTTTTTTTTACTTCAATTACACAAGAAACAACAATGTGAGGCAGCTAGTGATAAAAAAAAATAGAGCAAATTCCATAGGATCAGTGAGTGCTGCTGATTCTGTTTAGCTTTCAATTCTCAGCTCAGTGGTTTGCCAACCAAATGACGACACCTGAAGGCAGTTGGGACTTTTTTTTTTTTTTTTTACCTTTATTGAGTCGAAGACAAAATAGCTCTCAGGTATCTGTTGAGCTATCTGCTTTGAGACCATGTGCGAAACGTACAAGCAAAATAACAACGCGTAAATCCTTTTCACACAACACAAACACACACACACACAAACACACACACATGTTAATATACAACGTGTGTTCCTGGAAGACGCACACACAAAGAAGCTGAGCAGCTTTTTTCTGGCATTATTTTATTTGAATTATTTGAATTGTTGTTGTTGTTGTTGTCTTCTGGCTTCTGACTGGAACAGGAAGGGATTCGCATTGCGTTTTGGGGGTTGTTCTCTCTGACAAAACGCACTTTTCTAACAACAATGGAATCGTAATAAATATTTAAAACAAAACTGCAAAATCAAATTACGCAACAGCCGCTAAAATCAAAAAATTAAAAATAAAAAACAATACAATAAACAACGCTGCAAATGCAATATACAAATTAATAGATAAAAAAAACACGTAAATTTTATCTATTAATAAAATATAAAATTTAATCGCTATATTTTTCTGGTATTTCAACTAATTGACCTTGTGCACTACTTTGATATGGCCATAAGAATACAAATACAAATAAATGAATCACACAATTCACATTTTCAAAAGTTGCACTCCGTAAATTGAAGCCAGTTTTCTATTGGTTTTGTATTTTTTTTTTAAATTTAATTTTTCTGCTTGTGTTTGTATGCCTTCTCTCTTCTGCTTCCTCTCTTTCCACATTTGTTTTTATTGCCATATTCGCTTGTTTTGATTTGAATATGAGTTTATTCAAAATTATGACGCACTTTATTAGGAAATACCAGATTTTTGTATATTTATTTATTTATTATTTTTCTCTTCTTCTGCTGTTTCTTTAACTTCTACTCTTGTCAATCAATAAAATGCAATTTCAAGTGTTTTTGGTGATTTCGTTTTGTTTTTTCTTATTTGAATACTAGTTTTTAATTTGTGCAGCATCGAATATCTTTCCGGAAATATTGCGTAATAATTTTATTTTTCTGCTGGTCATACAAATTTTACCATTTATTCAAAGTAAGAAAACTATAACGTTTTTCTGGGATTTTACTTAGGAATTTGAACTAGCTAAACAGATATTTATACAAATTATGAGATATCAGGGAAAAATACACTCTGGTAAAAAATATTATGTTAAATTTTAATTATTTTTTTCTCTGTATTTTGATAATGTCAAACTATAACTAAACTTATCTGAAGCTAAACATAAGCAATAAATTATCAAATGAAGTCAATTATAAATAAGATTTATAATTTTCAACTTGCTGAGAATTAGTACAAGTAGTTTGGGCCTGACTGTGGAACAAGCCTCCCAAGAAGTGGGTGTGTCAAAGAAAATGGGAACTGATTGGCAACCAGGTAGCATCTGTCAGTGGCAATGGTCCACATCCAAAAGCAAGGCACAGGAAGTGCTGCACTTGACAAGTCGCAACTTGTAAAGGTCATGTGGGGGGGGGGCGTGGCATGTAAGCATATATATTACACATGTTCGCATAATGTTGCAGTTATGCCAGAAGCAGCAGTAGCAGTTGCAGTCGCAATCGCAGTTACCGCACATTTGTGTGCTCAAAAATAAGTTAAGAAAATCGCAAAAATATTGCCCAAAAATAAATGTTGCATAGCTAGACTTACCGCAGTGCTTTTGTGGCGCCCCATGGTGCACACATCAAAGCCTAGTGTATATCGAAGCTGTGTGGCATATTGCATAAAACGAGGCACGCATTATGGATTATCAGAGAGAGAGAGAGGGATGCGGAGGTGTGCAAACTCTGAGTTATGACATGCCTCCAAAATCGCAGTGGGTGTGCGCTCTAGCTTGGATGCAAAAAAATGGGCGTGTATCACCGAATACCGTTAGATATCATAACCTAGAAATTGGTGTTCAAGTGTGTGCGGTAACAATTGAGTAATTCAAGTTTGCTGCAATTGACAGGCATGCGAAATTCACAGGCATTCTGCATGTGGCAACGACATCTGTCAGCAAGGCTGATGACAACATTTTGACATAACAGTTTAAATGTCAGAGTTGAATTATATCTTGAAATTTGGTTCAATTCTTACTCATTAATATTTAATTATGTTTTTGCTTTTTATATTATAAAAAATAGACGTTTGCCGTTGATAAAAAAGACTTAGTCAAATTAAATCAGGTATTTTAGCTGAAATTTAATTAATAGTTTTTTGTGTATTTCTCTCATACAAAGTTTAGACTCTTTTTTCATTAATTCTGAGCAACAGAAAGTGCATCTTATCATTTAATATCTAAGTTAAGTTCAGTCACTAGTTAACTATCTGCTGACTGTCAAAATCCAACTTGATTAATTAGTTATGCAATGTGTTGCAGCTCAAAGAATGATGATGGAAATGCAAGTGACTGATAAAAAATGAGGCTACATTAAAACGAAGTCCAGAACAGATGACAGTTATGCGTTTACGCAACGTTGCACACGACAAGAAAAAAAATGTATAAAAAATAATAAAAGAAGAAAATGTAGAAATAAGCTAAAAAAAAAAACATTGTGTGTTAATTTACGCGTATCTTCAAGATACGCTTGCCTTGTCACAATTATAAATTGTAATTGTAATTTTGATTGTTGCTGCAGTGTTTTTTTTATTGTTTTGATATTATATAAACAAGAATCTGAGCGTAAACCAATTAATTGCATAATTAGTATGGGAACAAACATTTTGTGCACTTACTAAATCGGAATGGAAGCAGTTGGTTCTTCTATTGTGGGAAAGCAATACACTGCGATAAATAATGCCTGGCAATGCATAGTTACCTGCAAGAAGAAGAGCATAAAATAAATATTAGATTTAATAATAGAGTAAAACTGGAGTAAAAAGTATTAATTATAGTAGTAAATAGTAGTTGAGATGCATAAATTAAATTATAAGAAAATATACTATTTAATTTAATTAATTTAAATCAAAACTAGTTGTTTTGGAGTTAAATATAGTTCTATGACAAGATGCAATAAGCGAATAATAATAATATAAATAGCTTTGATTTCAAAGTTCAGTTCCAAAATGTGTGAGTTCTCTGCTTTACCTAAAATGAACTTTGCTAACAGCCTATTATATTGTGAGCAATATCTAAAATTTACACGCAAACTTTAATAGGAGGTTCCATTACCGTTGCATACCCCAATCCCATGTTTATACATACATATATCAAGAAGGGGACTCGACAAACGTCAAGTGGCAAAAAACTGTCAGTTCTAGCGACAAATTCTCCACGTGTTGTCGCCGTGTTGTGTTGTATGTTGTGTGTGTTGTGTGTGTTGTGTGTTGGCCTGTGTTGTGTGCACATTGCTCAAACCCAATTAAAAATGTCAAAAAATGGAAATACCTGTAGGTAGTTAGCAGTTAGCGCACGCAGTAAATATTCATCACGCCAAACCAAAGCGAAAAGGTAGCTCCACTCCCACTCCCCCCTAGGATTTCCCTCAAACTGAGAAGGAATACGAAGCCAACTCGAACTCGAACTCGAACCCCTTTCGCTGCCACGCATTTGGAGCGCGTCACACAGTTTAACTTTTCATTTCGCGGCTGAGCTGTACCGGAGTGGAGCACGGAGAATGGACACAGGCTCGTCAAATCGAATAAGAAGGGGGGGTGTGTGGTGGTGAGTTGGTGAGGGGGGTGTATGTGGGGCGTCTGCTGTTGCTGCTTATCAGCATGAGACGCACACATGTCAGTAGACAGCCGCCATGGAATGCATTGTGGACCGAGAAACAATTGCGTTTGTATGTTTTCCACTCTTCGTGCCTCGTCAGCAAAATTAAAAAATAGATACGCAAACGGGTTGGTTTGCCTGGCATTGAGCAATTTAAGTGAGGGGATGTGCGGGGGGTGTGTGGGGCTGAGCACAACTTCTATAAAAGAAACACAAATACACAGACGCTGATGCGGCTCAGTGGACTGCAGGCTTCCTGCCACCGACTCGTTTACATTCATTCTGCGAATTCAAATGTCACACAAGGATCGAAAGGTACGCATGGCCAGTTTGGCAGCCCCACTGATCCCCTTCCCCTATGTAGTTTGTGTGCGTTGGTTTATTGCAAAAATACACAGGGGCAGCCAACGAGCCAGGAGCTGGCCAGAAGCTGCTGATGGCCTGAACAGAGCACAGCAAACAGCAGCTGCTTTTCTCATTTCATTTTTCTTCCTTTTTTTTTGTTTTTTTTTTTTTTGTTTTTGGCCAGCGTCACAAATCTAATAGAAGTAACAGGGCAGGGCTCGTCGTGACTAGACTTGGCCACGTCCTGGCCACGTATTGAACAAATGCCTAAAAATGTCACTGTGCCCCGCACGATAACTACTGTGAATTGTGGGCGTGTGCTGCCAGCCAGCCAACAACACATCAGACGAAGGACACACAGGACACGGCACCATTTTTCGATTTTGTTTTTGTTTCAATGAGTCTGGCGCGTGTGAGTATGTGTGAGTGTGTGTGAGTGTGTGTATTTTTATTGTATATATCATTGATGAATACGCCGATAACAAATCTCAATCAAATGTCAAAAAGGTAACAGGCACAGCAGACAGCAGGCAGCAAGGACTTTGGCCACGATATTTGCGTTACATGCGGTAATGTTGCAATTTTCACGCAGTCCACGGGTCGTATGCGCAATTGTTTCCCCTGTCAATGCGACAGGTGTGCGTATATGTCTCGCTCTCTGTATGTGTGTGTGTGTGTGTGTCTCTCCCTAACTTTGCTGCAGCCACTGACAGCTGAAATTGTCTTTACAATTTTGCAAACTGTCAAAAAGTTTAGCAGCTCAGTTTGAGTTAAACTGAAGTTTTGCATAAAATGCATTTTTATTCCCCTCGCTTGCTAATTTCTTATGCAAGCGCAAAGTGTCAAATGTGTAAAAGGGTTGACTAACAACAGCTAATTGAAATGGTGGAATGTGGCACAGAGTGAGACAGACAAAATATCTCTGGTGTGTTTTTGCAACTTTACCCTCTGTTATTGCTCATCCTATAATCTAGTTCTTAATTGAAGTCGTCTTCTGTTAGTTAATTATAATTTATTATTTTTTGTTAGCCATCAAATTATGGATAATTATTCCAATACCAAATTGAATAGTTTGTATACAAAAATTATAAATTATATTTATTATTCCATTTTATATATATTTTAATTTAATATATTTTAATTTAATATATTTTAATAATTTCATTTTAATAATTTCATTTTTATTATAATATTTAGTTTCATATTGATTCAGTTTCCTTTTAGGCTAAGTTCAAACTTTAAATTCACTTTAAAAATAAACCCCACTTTGGCCGGGGCTTTCAAGCACTCAGCCAGCCTCTAAAGCATTGCTTTCCATATACCCCCCCTCCTCAACCCCCTTCAAGTGCCATTGAAGAGCTTAGCGCACTAATTGACAAGCAAGCAAAAATATTTACGTACTTCAAGTCCAAACATTCTAATCAATGCACTACGCGTCACAAAGGCCAAATGCAAAAAAGAAAGCGAAAGAAACACACAAACACACAAAAAAGAAGACGAAAAATCAATGGACAATGTGCAGCAAGTAGGAGCGTGGAAGAGAGAGAGAGCGGGGGGGTTGAGAAATTGGTAAAGAGAACATAGGAAAATACACGAGGCCTATCAGCAGGCTAACAGGACATGCATTTGGCATAGAAGTGGAAGAAAAAGCAGCAGCCTTTCAAACAAACAACAATCGGCTGCTGCTGCTGCAGAAACAGTCGAATTCATCAAAGTGACCCTCAACTTTGTCCCCCACCACTTTGCTCCCCATCTGTCTCACTCACTCTCTCTCTCTCCTTTTCTCTATTCAACTCTGTCTGTCTAACTGTCAAAATGCGTCGAAGCGAACATCATTGGATTTGTGATTGAACAAAAATTTCCATACATTGACTTTTTCTTTTGTGTGCAAGCGCGGGGGGTTAGGGGAGTGGTTGCTTTCATTTGTGTAGGTTGGGGAGTTGGGGGTTTGGTTGGGTTTACTGAAATCGTTTCATTTGCAAAATGCATGCTGGAGTGATAATGCTAAGCGGACGAGGCCCCAGTCTTAATAAAAGAGAAAAAACGTTCATTAGTACGCGGCCAGCCTACAAACGAAACAACCACACCTCCCTCCCCAACACACACACGCCCCGGTTCTCCTTGCTACCCCCCTGTTTTTCAAAGAATTTATATTTACGGTATTGTAAGTTATGCAGTCGAATGATTCGCACAAATCGTCAAAATGTCCAAGGGTTAGCAACTGGACAGCCTTTTTTGGAGTGGATTTCGCTGTACGATTAAGGCTGTTATATGTCGAGGATATGTCACCTTTCTTCCTACTCCACCTCCCATCCCCCTTAGTCCATCCATCCATCCATCCATCGCCTAGGACAATTCGATTTGGCTACAGCGTTCAATAATTGTGTAAAACGTTTTCAGTTTTACATTTCAATCTTAATTTAGTTTTTGGCATAACGTTTGCCTAGCATTCTAAAAAAAAAAGTATTTGGGAAGGGGGTGGGGTGAAAGCCAGCTAAAGCTTAAGCAATGTGTGGCATGAGTTACGCTGTGTGTATTTATGTGTGTGTGTGTGTGGGCTAAAAGGCAAATTGTTATTTTTGTTGTTTGGCATGTTGGCCAGTTGATTTTTTGGCTAATGAAGTTTGTCATTGAGCTTTATTTAATTTGCTGTTGCCACAGATGTCCGCGGAATGGGTTCGCAATGATAAGGGATTGAATTTGAATTTAAATTGACATTTTCAATGTACAATGAACAATGTCTGCGTATATCAAATCTATACAGATGTCAATGCGTATAAAAACAAGCAAAAAGATCCATTAGTAAGCGGATTGTGATATAATATCACTGAAATTTATATGTACATTAAACACATTTTTAGCAACTTTTCTAGAGAGCTTTAAATAAGGAAATAATAATATCATCTGTAAAATAAAAACTGTGGCTGTTCCTAAGTTCTTTAAATGGTTTATCTAAATTCCTGTATAAGCTATCCATTCAACTTACTCCACACCCATTAAATAATTTGATTAATACCCTAACTAACTAATAATCCTGGTCATTCACCGACACACAAACACACACAACACACAAACCTGACAACGTTTAACCACAAGCAAGCTGCTCAAAAAGCCATTACTTTAATCGAATTTTTGTGAGTTTCAGTAAATGAGCTAACAGCAACAGCAACAACAACAACAATAGCAGCAACAACAACAACAACACTAAAAATAACAACAGTATCAAATGCGGAAGAGGACTCAACTGCAACGCCTCCTGTGCGGGAATTTAATAAACTTCAAACAGGAATATTGGCAAATAAAAATACAAAAATAAAAATGAAAGAGGCAGTTGGAAGAGCGGGGGGGCGGGGGCTGGGTGCAGTGGGAATGATAAGAGGGGTGCAAAATGGCTAACAAACATGCAATTAAGTCGTTAATACTTCATCGATCTAATACACGCGGACAGCAGAAGCAGAAGGTTCTCTGGCCAAGGATTAAAGCATTAGCCCGTGCGAAGCTAAAGGCTCGACAAGTGTGAGAGAGAGAGGGAGAGAGAGATGTGGGAAGGGGGGAGGTGCTGTTAGATAGAGATAGATCTGTGGACAAGCGGAAACGGAAGTGGAAACTGGCCAAGCAACGATTGCAGACATTTGATTAGTTTGTTTGCCATACTCACTCGCACTCACACTTACACACACACTCACACACACACTCACACTCGTTGTGATATGCAATTACGATATAAAAGTTAAACAAGCAAGCGATACGCGAATACGACGGATTCAGGAGTAAAGTCCAAAAGTATTGCTTTCTGGACGCGCTTTTCAAGCATTTGATTAAAAACGCAAACAGTCGACGAACACACACCACACACACCGATACCAACCGATGCCACCAGTGTCGTCCTGGCATTAACCATGCCCATAAAAAATTAACAACGACGAATGTCCAAAGCAAATACAAACACAATTCATCAGTTCGCCGTTTTTTCGTTTACCTGTAATAAAAATCATAACTGTTCTGTGTGTGTGTGTGGGTGGCCCTTTTTGGGTGGTTACTCAAAATACACAAAATACGCACATATTGAGCTAACGACCGTCACAGCAGCATCAGCAGTGGAACGAGTAGCGAGTAGCCAGTAACGAGTAGCGAGTTGAGTGAGTGCGAGTGAATACACTCAGCTTAAATAGTGAGTGATTTAAACTTACTTCAAGTACAAAATCTGACCAGGAATCAAAATTAGACAACCAAAATCTTGATTCAAATATGTTTTTACAGAAACTTTATTATTTAATTTTTATTTGAAGTATTCCAACCAATTGAAGATGATGATCTTTAATTCCTAAACTTTATCTAGATGATAGAAAATTATAAGACAGCTCATGTGAATGATCAAAACTGTTAGTTATTTAGTTGTTAAAGAAAACATTTTATTTTAACCTCAAATATAGAATTACTTTATAGAGATTATTCATACTAAAATCAAGAATTTAAGACAAATATATGGATAATTTAAGACTTATTAAGAATGTTAGTTTTTAAATTGTTAACTAAAACATTATGTTTAGATTTCAAGTATAAATTTACCTAATAAAATATTTAAACTTAAGTCAAGAGTTTTAAGACAAATATATCTAAAATATTTATTGAGAATGTTTGCAATTTAATTGTTAACTAGAACATTTTATTTTAATTTGAAGTATAAATTTACTTTATAAAGATAAGTCATAATCGAGTCTAGAAAATTAAAAATAATTTAGGCAAAATTGTGGACTGATTTAGATTTTCTTGTAAAAGTTCCATAAATGTTGAACAATTTTGAAATAAAGAGCAGTATTCAAATTAAGCACATTAGTTTCCTCTCAGTGTAACGAGCAGCTATGCTAGCCCGTATCTGTATGTGTGCGTGTGTAAAAGGTAAAAACCAATCAAGAGCATCAATAAAAGGCACGTCAATCAGCATTGTGGAGCGGGGGTGCGGGCGGGTCAGCTCAGCTCGTAGGCTCAGACTCAGCATCAGCATCAGCCTCAGACTCAGACTTAGATCAAGCACCACTTCCACCTAACAGCCACCCACCCAACCACTCATCCGCCCAAGCACCCGCTGTGCAGCCAGCACGAACAAAAAAAAAAATCATATTTCCGTGTATGCGTGCGGGCTTTTGTCTAGCATCGGCTGCCCCCCAATCCCACAATCCCCCCACCCCCCTTTCCAACATCTAAAATGGAACGCGGTTTTTAGTTCAGTCAAGCTGTCATATCGACGCTTTTGCATGCCAAGGATTGCTGCCTCGTGCCCCAATCTCTTGCCCCACCTACTGGCTGCTGCCAGTCTCCTGGAGTCTGGCCTGATGGGCACATATCATGATTTTTCAATAAATTCAACGGCCATGCGGCACTTTGCTCATTGAATTTTGAACAGCGATCTGACGAGTGACGCGACTTACACACACACACAAACACACACAGATGTGTGTGCGTGTGTGTGTGTGTGTGAGCCAAAAACTGCTGGCGATTTGCACGGATTGTCAGCAGCACTTAAAAAATGTTGAGCACTGGCGACTGTTCAAAAGGAAACTTAAATTTTTATGAATTTGGAAACTTTTGGCGGTAAACATCAGTGAGAAATTCGAAAAACTTTTTTTTAAAAACTTTCACTTTCAGTAAGAAATGGAGCTATTTATTTTCTTACAATATTTTAATTTAGTTTTTAATGAATTATAAAGTCTACATTCAGAAAAGTTGATTATTTATCAAGGCGGATATAACTTTATCAAAGCTGATATGATTTTTAATTGCTTATAGAAATGATCCATTAGAACTCAAAAACTCAAGGTTTTTCTTAAAACTTTCTTTAGTATTTAATATAAAAACGTTGCACGATTCCGATAACATCTCAAATTTTGTTGCTTATAATCATTTTAAATGCTCGTACGCATCTACATAAATATTCATATGTATATATATACATATATATATATATATATATATTATAAATATTATATATATTTTTATATATTTTTATATGTATATATGGATATTATTCAAGACCGCTTTTTGCTTCCCATTCCTTGGGACACTCAACTAAAACAAAAGACGGCCGTTAATCAGTCGCCGGGTGGAAAAGTAATAACTCAGCGGAACCCAAAGCGCATATCAGAGACTGGCATTGCAGCCAGCGAAACATGTCCTGGACCACGCACCAATTGTGTCCTTTCGCATAGGATCCCCTTCCATTACTCACTCAATTTATGAAACTCCTTCAAAGCGCACGCATTGCTGCATTAATGCGTATGGAAAACAATTTTTTTGTGGGTTTTGAGCGAAAAAAAAGTTATGAATTTGCTGGGGGTTGTAATGCATTAGTGTGTGTGTGTGCGTGTGTGTGTGCAAGCTTGTGTGTGTTTGGTTGATATTGAAAGGAACTCGCGATTTCAATGCATATCCTTTCACTTTTTGGTAAGCCACATTTTGCGTGTCTCAGTTGACGCAAAAAAAATGCGGAAAAAAATTATGAAATTGAATACAACAACAACAACAAAAGGTGTGTGTGTGTGTGGGTGGGTGTGTGTGTTTGGCAAAAGGGTTCAGACGCATGGGTGTAGCTAATGCCACACACACGCACACACACAAAAAGGGGTGTAGCGCGGGGAAGGGTATACAAAATTCCACTCGAACTCTTTGCGTCTGATGATTTTTTTGTATTTAATCAACAGCAAATTTAAGAGTAATACGAAAAATCAGCTAACTCCAATTTTATTAATGAAAAAGTCAAGTGATTTGCTAAAAAAGTGGGCGTGGCACACACCACACGCACAACTCGTTAGGGGTTGACACAACAAACAACCAACACAAAAAAGGGCTACCAAAAAAAAAACGCTTTAAATAATGCGTGAAACTTATGAATATTTAATATGAAATATAATAAATATATATAAAATATAAGTTTATTTCACGGAAGTTTTAAGCAAAATTAATCTATTGCAATTGATCATTTTAACATTTAATTAATTCAAACATTTTGTTAAGTTTCGTTTTCTCTTAATTTCTTTGTCTAAACAAGTTTTATGCGATTTACTTTGAACTTCAAACTTTGTATTATAAAATTATATAAATAAAAGGCGTGTCTCAAAAATCCAATGATTAACTATCGTTAGAGAATTTGCATCACTAATGAAATCTATTTTAAGAACTATTTCTTATATATTTGTGCATTTTAGATAAAACTCAATTTATTTAAATTTATCAACTTATCTCATAATTAAAAACTTAGGCAGAGAACACAGTTTTCAAAATTCAATTTCAACTTTTATTACTCAATGAAAACTCCTATTTTGGTACACTTTGTTGTGCTGCCCAACTATTGCCTGACACATTTCCAATAGTGTCAGGGGCCGCACACTCATTTTTTATCCCTACCAAGAGAGAGAGAGAGAGAGAGAGTGTGTGAGAGACCAGAGCAGCCGTAACATTTATGTGCATACAATTTTGGGTTATTTTGGGTCTACAAGCGAACCCAAAAACTTTTTTTTTTGTGGGGCTGCAACAGAAATTGTTGTGTTGCTGCCACCGCCTGTGTTCAATTGCCCAGTAGCAACAGCAACAACAGCAACAACAACAATAAGGCCAATATGGACATTGTTGGATCAACTGGCAACTTTTTAATAACAACAATTTAGACAATGCTGGCACTGACGTCATTGCCCAAACTGTTAACGCATTTACAATTTTTTGGCAATTCCGTTTTATACTCTTTTTCTGACTTAATTGCAGGATATGCATATATATATATATAAACTACATATTCTTTATTAACAGTACTTAATAATATAATTCTGAGCTAAAATTTGCACTTGGTTTTAAAAGTTGTAAACAATTTGAGTTTTGGGCAGCGTGTGCAAAATTCGGTTCAGCTTTTTGTGTTCCTTTTTTGTTTTTTAATGTTGTGCGTGTCACACACCAACACAGCAGCACACACACACAACAACACACACACACACACACATACACACATATACACACTTATAGGCATTTTGCTGCGCCATTTAATGACATTTCTTTATATCTTTTGTTGCGTTTTTTCATTTTTCCCTTGTTATTTTAGGCAATTGTGTAAATATAAAATGCTGCAGTTGCCCCCAAGCAAGCTGCCTCAGTCTCAGTCTCATACTTCATCTCCCTCGCTCTCTCTCTCTCTATTACTTATTCGTTTTCCTTCACTCACTTTCTCCGCTTTCTTAGCAATCTCTTTCTGCGCATTCGCTGCACGTTTCACGGCCTAGCTGTAAATTATTGTGTATACGCCTCAGTGCGCCAAAAATGCGTGCGGCATGAGTAATTAGCAGCCGCAGGACGCAGCCTGTGTACACACACATAACATACACACACCCACACACACTCTCACACACTTTTTCATTATTTCAATAAATAATTGCCTAATTGCATTAGCCCCAAAAATTATGCTGCACTTTTGCACTTCAAAGCGCTGCCAACACAATTCACTCCACACTTTCACTCTGCCAGCGGTGCGGGGAGGGTTTGGGTAAATATTTGCCCAAAACTGGGTGACAATTTGCTGCACAAATGCGTAACTGCTTGCTATGTGTGTGTGTGTGTGTGTGTGTATTGTGTGTGCAACCCCCAAAAGCCAAATAAATGTTGATGCTTTTTTCGGGCTGCCCATTTCGAGCATTTTGTTGCTGTCATCCCCCTGCCCGCTGGCATTTACCCCCTAACCCAGCCAATGTGGTGGCCTGTAGCCACCCTTAAGCACAAAAGAAAATTGATTTTTCCGCAGTTATGTTCGGCTGCAGTCTGCGTTTTATGTGCGTTGCGAGAGGCCTTCGCATACAAAACGCAATTCTCTAAGTTTCGAGAGTCCCTTTTTCCCAAAAATTCTCCAACTCTTCATTCTCATGCCATGTACATGGGCATAAATTATGTGCGTATGCGGCTCCTCTTTGTGTGTTGTGTGTGTGTGTGTGTGTGTGTGTTGTGTTGTGTGTGTGTTGTGTATGTGCCCAGTTGTGCTTTAGATTGGAGGCAGTATGCGCCTGTGCGTCGTTTGTATTGTTTTGACACTTTTGCTTGAGTTGATTTGCAGCAGCAACGGCAACTGGGATTACTTAGACTTAGGGTTGGGACTGTGAATGGGGGTTGTGGGTTGGGGGTATTGATATGAAGACAAATGACATCTTTAGATTTTGTGCTTGCACCAGCCCCAAACCCTAATTTGTCGTGCTGCGCATAGCTGATTGTCACTTTTAGATCGTCTGCAATTTTGGTCGGTAAATTTGATATGTCGACATACGAAATGGTTATGTGAAAAGCAGCTAAAAAGTTGTTGTATAACCAAAAATTGTATGGGATACCCAAATGTGTAAATTATAAACATATAAAGCCACTGCTTCATAATAGCTTACTTCGTGTAGCTGCTCGAGAGGGTTTTCATAGTTGAATAATTGAGAATATTTCATATTTTAGCTATTAAAGCTTAAAGTTGTAAAATCGATCTTTTAATTTCAGATATTATTTAGAGATTCTATAATAAGATTATATAATAGTTGACATCTAAAGGAAAAGTAAGCTAATTAAGTAAGTTGCTGCACATATGCCTTAAGGACTAAAATAATTTGGTGTTTTTATTCTTAACATGACTGCAATAAAACAACAACAGAAATAATAAATAAAAACTATGTTCCCTTTAAAAATACTTTAGGGCAACTTCAAATAAATAATTCAGATAAATGATAAGAAAATCTAGAATTGTTGCAATTGTTAGTATATAAAATCCCAAGAATAATTTTGAAAGGATTAGGGATGAGTTCAACATAAAGGAAAAAAACTTAAGAACATTCAACTCGGACACAATTAGAGCTAAATAATAAACTTAAAATTTAGCTTGAACTGAAAAAATAGTCTGTCACAAGACCGAAGACCGTCTAAATATTCAAGCAAATGTCACAATTATAAGCGATAGCTTTAATATTGTAGTAAATACATAAAACTTTTATCAACATTTACAAATTGCTTTCAAAATTATCGCTTAGAAAACAATTTCAGTCTTTTAAGGCACAAGCTCAACCCCCAAAAAAAGTGACAAATGAGAAAAGCCTTGACAAATCTGACTTGGTCAACATGGAGTTTAGATCTGTGTGTAAGTACAACACCTATTTGGACAGAAGGCAGGGACTGCGACATGGTGAAGAAACCGGTTTAAGGATATCAAGGGGATATATCAAAGTAGCGGCTGTTTGTGGCAACTGCAATTAGTTGGGAACGGCACACGCCTGTCACATCAGCGATTTTGACAGCTTAACAGCAGTAAAAGAAAGAGGGAAAAGGAAATGGAAAAAGCAACCCTTGCTCAAAAAATTGCAACAAAGATGCTGACGACGTTGCTTAATTAACTGGACCCCAGAATGAAATGTAACCGCGGTTGCAAGCGCAGTGCGCAGTGTTGCACTTCACTGATTCGGGGGTTGCTTTTGATGATGACGTTGCTGCTGCTGCTGCTGCTGTTGTTTCTGCAGCTGCAACAAAATCGACGTACGGTATTATGTAGCGATATCCACCCCTTGCAAGGGGGCGCCACTCTCGACCCTGTTGGCCTTTGGCATGTGTAGGAGCAGGAGCAGGAGAAGGAGAGGGTTGCAGTAGCGTGTGCAGCGAGTCGCTGGCTTCATTATCAGCGCAGCGCATTTCCAGCACGTGCCTCAAAGCAAGGACACAGGGTACAGGGAACAGTTAACTGGCAGCAGGCTGCACTCGTTGCGTGTCCGAGATTTTTCCTCCTTTTTCCAGTGCCGCTTGTATAGAGAGCCAAAGGTGGTTGCCAGGACGACGGCGCTTTCCACTCGAATTTTCTTCAAAAGAAATTGCATTTTTTGTCCTTACTTGCTTGTTGTTGTTGTGGTTGCATGTCAAAGTGGCAGAAAGAGTGGTGAGGAAGGGGAGAGGAGGAGGTGGCACTGTGTGCATTCAGCTGTTGAGCTTCGATGGTGTGGTGGTTGCTATGGGTGGGCTAACATTGTTATGCTGTTCGGGATGGGGTGTTAACAAACTCGAAAGTAACATTTTTACTCGCTTTGTACAATGAAATTGCCCCGGTTTGGCATTGCTGGCATATGTTTATGATGTTATTGTCCGGGACCTGAATGCTGCGCACAGGGATGTAATTCTAACAAAATCGATAATGAGCTGCAGAAGAACATACGCTTACCGAACTTAATCTGCCTGTGAGTGTTTAGTTAATTGTTATGCAAACATTTAGTTACCTGTAATGAAAGAAAAAGAGATTAATTAATAGGGCATTTGATTGTAATAATTGATTAATTACTTAAATAATTATGCAAATATCATTGTGTATCTAAATATAAAACAAAGTAAATTTTTCTTCATTTCTTACTAAATCTTTGATATATTTCACATTTAACATTTACGAAAAACAGCACATCTTATATAATTATCTACATTATTCATATGCTCACTTATACTTTTATAACAAAGACTGACTTATACACTGCCAGAGCAAATACGAATGCAACACACACATACTAACACAGCTTACACTGCAGCTGACCAATGGGAGATGGCGCATGTAATGCTTATATAGCAAACAGCAACAACAACTATTTAACGAACAGCCTTCGTGCATTAAGTAAATGCAAAAAAGAAATAAAAACAAGCAACAAAAAGTCACAAAGCCGACGAATTAAAATTCACAGCAATGCACGAACTTAAAACGACGAAGCAAAAAGCGCATGCGAATAAATTGCAGCGAGCAAAGCAGCAACAACAAGGCAGTGTGAGCCGAACAGTTGCCGAACCAACTGAACGGAACGATCATACCAATGTCGTTCGTTGTATATTTCGCTCTCATTTCTCTATACCTGTCTCTGTCACGAACTTGCAAAAAAGTGCACTCATACGAGCGCATTAGTATGCACACTAATATCAGCATTGTGCATTCTGATTGGACGCATTGAATGCGTATAAATGGCGTTTTGCTAATTGGAATGCTAAGCCTAAAAGCATTTCAGATAAAGATGTGCGTTAGACACGAGCCAGACACAACAACAAAACATCAATCAAAATGTTAAAGATAGCGAATGGTAATATTTTTAAATATTATAGATATCGATACCGTATGGAGCAAAATGTTATAGCACCTGTTTGGCCGTTACACACTTTGTTATTCAGCGAATGAATATCAGTCAACAATTAGTGATTATTGCATAACAGCATAACAAAAAACACGTCAGAGCAAACAACAAAAACAAATAAGCGTTTGTCTGCGAGTGAGCTATATGCACACGTATATGTTTTTTATAGCCTCTATATAGATATGTATATATATATGTATATATATATATTAATTCCTCTATGTTCTTGTTTGCGTATTATTTTTTTATATGCGCACTCGCGTGATTTCCGCAAATTTAACCTACATTTTGTATTTTGGCAAAAGCGATGAACAGCAAAAAACGAAATGTGAAAATAAAGTGCAGGCCCGGGGAAGCGAGCACCAGAAACAGAGAGAGATATAGAAAGAGAGGGAGAGAGCGCATGTAAGCGCTTTTTGAGTTGATTTTTTTTCAGTTGTATAGTTCTGATTCCGCTTTAGGCGAACTTTCTATAGCATATGCAGGCGTCTATGCCTGAGTAAGTTATTCTCTACAAGTTTGCGAGTCGCTCTCTCTCCATCTGCATTTGTATGTGTGTGTGTGCTATGCGCAGCTGAATTAATACACTTGTGCCAGACTGAAACTAACACACACACACTGGAACAAAGCAAGTTTAAATTCTTCACGAATATGCGAAGCAAAGCAAACAAGCAGCAAAAAAATATATATATATATGTCTACACATACTTATGCATGTATATCGGCACACACACATGTGCACACTCGCGCACAATCGGCATATCTTGTTTGTTCTAAGCTACCAACACAGGCGCACTGCGAAACAAGGTCAAATGCAGTTATTTGCTCAGTCGACGTCGGCAAATTTGGAACTGCCAAAAAAAACAAAAGATGATACATAGGAAGGCATACTCGACTGTCAAATGCCCTTTACAAACTGTTGCATAACTTCTACAGATCATACAAATTGACGTTGATCACTCAAAATGTGGAACGTATCTAATTTAATATAATATATTAAATAATTTTCTATTTCTTTTTTGTGGAGTGTATATTTAATTATTATGTTAATAATTTACTGCGAACAGGGTATGCACAAATAAATAACCAAACATTTTTTACTGCCAGTTGTTGCATAGCAGCCAGCATGTATGTATGTATGTATGTATGTATGTGTGTTTGTGTGTTTAGTAACTGTTTGATTTATCTTTTCCGTTGTTGTTGTTGCCGCTGCTGTTGTGCAGTTTCTGCGCCTGCTCCGCAAGCTTTCGTTGCGTTTACTTTGCCATTATTATTATTATTATCGGCGTTTGCATTTTTCAAGGATATTCGTCGTCGTTGCGATGTGGTCTTTTATCTTCTTCTTCTCTCCTTTTTTCTCTCTCTATCTCTCTCTGGCACTTTGTTTGCTGAGCATGTGCGAACAGCAAACGAGAACAGCAACAGCAACGAGATCTTCGTGTTAGTTAGTGAAAGGAATTCCAGGAATTGGTCGAGCATGCAATAGGTGAGAACTGAAACTTCAAGATCTTTCTGCGCGTGGTTCTCTATTGGAATATGCATATATACATATATATATATATATATATATATATGGGTGTGCGCTGAAGTGTTTGTTTGTTGAATGAATTGAATAAATGCGCGCTTTGCACAGTGTCTTCAATTAAGCAATTAATGCATATGAATTATGCAAAATTTCAATGTGGAATTTTAGACTTGCGGATTGACCTTCATATAAGAGAGATTTTCATGTGCAAGCATGACTAAGGCATTTAAAAAGGCTTACGAATGTAAATAAATTAAAGTTATAGACTTAAAATTAATATTGATCTGAAGAACTTCAATTTGACTTAGTAGTCGGTAATTTTAAAATACATTGGAAAAGCTCTCTTTACATTTGAACTACTTGGAAAATGTAAAAAAAATAAGAGACCGATCCTATATCATACCTTACTTAGCAGTTAAATAATATATTTATATAGCTTACTTTTAATCAATTCTTTAATGGACAACTAAAGTTGAGCTCCTAAACAGTTTCCGTATACCAATAATATCATTTATAAGCCTAATGAAGCTTATATTGCTGTTAACAAAAATACCTGCATCTTTTTCACATGCAGTAATTTTGCGCAGGATGCGAAAGTTGATTTTATTCACGAAAATTCGCAATTGTCTGCTGCTATCGTCATGTTGAATGCACACATTAAATAAGTTCCGACTATAAATACGGATCGGTAGCATATATATAGAAACTATATATAAACATTTGCAGTGTATAGAACCTCTATGTACGCGCACAGAACCCGGACTCGGACTGACTCGCGCTGACAAATAAAAAATTATTTACTTTTTGTTCGACAAACCAAAAATAAAAAAAAATAAAAAAAAATAAAAAAAAAATAAGTAAAATAAAGGCGCATTTGTAGTGCTCTCTCTGTTGCACAAGCAACAGCTTTGGCCCTCTCGTTTGCACATACTCTTTGACTATGCACAGTGTGTGTGTGTGTGAGAGTGTGTGTTTGTGTGTATATTTGCTCAGATCTGCGACTGGTACAGAGCGCAACAGCAACAAAGAGCAGCGGCAGCAGCAGCAGCGCATTTTGCTGTTATTCGTCATTGCTGACCTTGGTTGCAATCTTGACTGTGTGTTTTTTGTTTGGCAAAAATATCAGTCTTGTTCTGGCCGTACTCTTTTCGCATTTCAAGTTTTATTTTTTTCCTCTTTTTTTTGCAAAATTTTTTTTTTGCCAAAAATGTATTATTTGCATTTTAGATATGCAAACAACTCTACAGCTGCTGATCAAACGGAAGCGCGTCAATTGCATTTAAACACGATTTAATATTCATACGCCCCATCATCCCAGCTAAATTATGACATTTAAATTAATAATATCTAATTGCAAGAGCAGCGTTTAACAAATTTCCAAAATGGTTATTCGAAATTTCGTAATACAAAATAGCAACAAAAAATTTTCCATTCAAATGCCAATTATGAAAAAAAGTACTAATGTGTTTTATTTGTTGTTGTAATTGTTAGTTTGATTTTTTTTATTTTCAGCACTATTTACGAGACAGAAAGAGAGCCACCCAGTCACAGCTGGGTTGGGCGGCGTTTTAGACTTTGCAGCATTGCAAAAGATATGCGCAAACACACAAAAAAGTATCTCACAGATACACGCAGCAAGCGTGTAGAAGCGGGCTGCCGGGGCAAACAGAGGCGCAACCCACCGAAAACAGAAACGCCGCAACAATAAAATACAAAAAAAAAAAAAAAAAATAAGGCGCAGACACGCTGCACACAAGTGTCCCAGTTCCACGGATCTTTCATTCTACGCTGCTTCCACAACGACAGCACTCAGCGAAAAATACGGCAAAGCGAGTAAAAAATAACACTAATACATAATAATAACAACAACAACAACAGAAGCAACAACAAAAAAAAAATCAACAACACACAGCCGCGAATTTTCGTTGTCGGCATCCACACACAGTTATAGATATAATGGCGACTGATAGACAGCTGCAGATACATTTTGCACACTGTCGCAAAATATATACAAATTGCTTGTGCTCTTTTTATTTGCACTTTACTGCGTTGGCGTCGTGCAACTGTACATATGTATTTGTATATATAAGCACACACTTACATACATTCATCTATCGCCTATATATATATATATTTTTATTTTTTATTTATTATATCATTTAATTAATGAACTTTTGCATTTCGCACCGTATTTGTTTACTGTTTTTTTTTGTTTTGTTGATGTTTTTTTTTTTGAGTTTTTTTTTAGATTATTTGCACTGTTATGTCATTTGACATAATTTTTATATAATTTTTATTTTTATCAGTAAGTCTATTTTGCGGAAGCATTCTAAAACATTCGGTGACTCATTAAATTTCTTGACTTTCTTGGCAATGTAAAAGTTAGGAAAAGTTTTAAACTGTAAAAGATAATTTTCCGATTTTAAACATAAAATTGTTGAAATTTGAATTCCACTAAATGATTTAAATACAAGAAAAACCTTTTTCTGAGCCGAAAATCTCATTAAAAGCTGAGCAGATTTAAGCTCCAGTTTTATTATGGAGTTTTGAGTAAATTATATACAGTTAAACCACGATTAAGGAGTTTGCTGATTGGTTGAATTTATATGTAATTTTAAATTTTATATACTTATTTACATACATATATATTTAGTGTATGGCAGTCGAGCATTTGCAGAGTTAAGCGCATTTATATATTTTATTTAGCGATTATCTCATTAAAACACATTATGTATGCATTCAAATTTTTACCCCTTTTGCGCAGTGAATACAAAAACAAAGAGCACAACACACCCCCTAACCCCTAAACGACAGGCCCCACTTGCAGTCTGACAACCCGACTGACATTTAACAAAACAAATTCATTTTCGGGTTTCTTTTCGTTGTTGTTGTTGTTTTTGTTGTTGCTGCAGTTTTTTGTTGTTGTTGTGTGTCTGGCGCAATTTCAAAGTCACAATTGGAAGACTTTGAGCTGATGACATTCAGCGCAAAGCACAAAGCACACAAATAGTCAGCACATGCAGGGGCAGAGGGGCAATGTGAGAAACGCACAAACACACACACA
Source organism: Drosophila melanosoma (assembly GCA_035042045.1). Taxonomy (NCBI): domain Eukaryota; kingdom Metazoa; phylum Arthropoda; class Insecta; order Diptera; family Drosophilidae; genus Drosophila; species Drosophila melanosoma. Next base: position 1,366,185 of record JAWNLY010000183.1, on the reverse strand, counting down.
CAAATACACACACAAAATGAAATCAAATTAATTGCAAATTTGCTGCTGCAAAAAAATGCGGGTTTTTGTACAATTTTTTGTTTTTTTTTGTGGTATTTCCAATTTTATATGTTATTCATTGCATTGCAAATTGCGCAGTGCACTTGAATTTTAAAAAATATTTTATTACATTTGTTATATATATATATATATATATATATATATATATATGTAATAAACAATAGCATTTCTTTAATATTTGTATGCCTTATTGGGAGCAAATAAAATACATCATTAAAGCGCTCATCAACATTAACATCATCATTATCATTATCAACTGACACAACAGATTGCCGTTAAATGTATTACCAACAACAGCAACAACAACAGCAACAACAACAACATTAGCAGACAAGACGACCTCAACGTCGACGTTGCCGTCGTCGCTTCCCCCAACGTTGACTTCGATGCCTTCGTTTCAAGTTCAAGTTCAAGATAAATTTTATTTTATTTTATTTCAGCTGCCTTTTTTTCCTTTTCTTTTTACGCTGCTTTTTTACATGCCCGCACAGCAACGCAGATACTTTGTCTAAGTGTGTATGTGTGTCTGCGTGTGTATGTGTGTGTGTGTGTGTGTATCTGTGTCTTGTTGCTGCTTTATATGCATAAATATTTTCATTCATACAGTCAACGCCAGCCCGCTGAATGAAGTGGAAGCTTTGCTGCTGCTTAAACGATTTTCTTTTCAGCTGTGCTCCCAAAACGTTTATTTTTTTTCTTTCTTTTCTTTTCACATCACATAATGTTGCAAGAAAAGAAATTATAACCGATATATATGAGTCACAGTTATGGGCAGAGATTTGGTATTTACATAAAAAACAGTCCAATTTGAGCTCCATTTTATAAAAATATATATATTACATTACTCTGTCTAAAATTATATAAGCAAATGTAAAGTTTTGGACTTTAAGTGGATAAGTAAATGTAAACAATAAGAAAATTGTGTTGGCCACAATTTGTGTATAAGTTTAACAGTAACCAAAAAAAAATTTGTTCAGTTTTCTGTAAGTAACGCTTGAACCCAACACAAAGCATAAATTTAAGAAATAAATTCTTTGCCTGAATTTGAAAAAAAAACATGTTTTCAATTTTAAATGTGATCTTAAGCTAGGCATGTCTAAAAATATCTTCCTTTTGAAAAAGTTTCGGTTACGACAAAGACAAACATGACGCAAAAATCAATTTTGAGCAATAAAACGCTTCTTTTTTTTTTTAAAAGAATCAAAATTTTAATTTAGGCGTCAAACAATGATTAAAAGAGCCCCTTTTAAAATCGGTTCAGTTGAGGCTGTGGAATAACCTTTAATGTTGTTCATTGGTCAGCAATCAGCTTCAGTCTTTCAGTCAGCACAAACCGTTTGATATACACAAATAAGAAAATTTATACCTCTGGCATAATATATATATATATGTTGATAAAGGTAACCAAGAATATATATATATATATATAAATGTATGTATATCCTTAGAAATGTGTCAGCGTGGACTGAATTTCAACAGCTGTGACTATACAATTCAGCGTTATGACAACTGCAATTTGTAGATACAAATCTAACACCTACACACACACACACACACACATATACACACTGGAGTGTGGAGAGTACAATGAGGCCGCGTCGCACTTTCGTTTGGCTGCCAAAATGCCATAACTTTCGGTTTCTTTGAGACGGCGACGCTGCCAAAGTTGGGTGTCTCCAGTGCCAGTGTCGGCCCTCAAAGGTCCCCGTCGCATTTGCCACGTTGTTGCACGCAATCAGCAACAACAGCAATAAAGGCAACAGTAATAAATAAAATGTGTGTGAGTGTGTCTCTCTCACTGTGTATGTGTGTGTTTGTGTGTGCACCACCAACACACACAGAAACTCAAAGTAAAAAGTAAAAGTCATGCGACAAAGCAAATTTCTTTTTTTTTCATCTTTCTTTTTTTTTTTGCAGTAAATTGCAGGCGACATTTTCGTTTCGTTTGGTTTTATTTTATTTTTGTATTTTTTTCTGTGCTGTATTTTTTTTGTGCGTCTTTTGTGTCAGTTTGAAGTCGTGACAAACGCGTCTGGGACAAATTTGAGTGCAGGCTTTGCATATATACCTATATACATATATAGTTATATATATATATATATATATATATACAAATATACAAATATACTTTATGCATTTGTGCACAAAACAAAATACCTACAAATGTGTGTATATATTTTATTTTTGTGGGTGTTTAAGTGTGTGTGTGTTAAATTTTGTCGTAGGCGTCGTTGAATGCGTCATTGCTGAAAGAAATGTTTGACTCTCTTTTGTCTTCATAATGTCATTGTTTATAATGTATTAAAAATCAATTGTTTTCATAAACATTTCACATTTGTGGTTTGTGGTTTGTGGGCGACCTTTCGAACAATATGTGCCTTGATTATGAATATAAATAACTGTTGAATAATGTTAAAAATAATTTAAAATGTTGCAATTGCAAGAGACACTTTTTATCTGCGATGAAAATCATAGTTGGTGGAGTAAATAAATTTCTTTTGGGAAATACATTTTGTTGAACTAGCGAAAAAATCAAATGGCAAATGCTGCTACTAACATTTCAAGATAAAGTTTTAGGAACTTTAAGTAAATTGAATTCAGATTGCGTTAAGCGGTTTTGCGAGGCAGCCAAGTCTGAGAGAGTTTAGTCAAATCCCTTTAACAAAAAACCTTTTAACCTAAGCCACTATTGATGGTCCCCCATCACACACACAGACACACACACACACTCAGACTCCCGTAGATGTAAAACTAAAACCTTTTATCAAAGATAAATAAAATGACTGCAAAAGCAGAAAACAAACAAGCCAAAACGAGTCGCAAAACCAGACAACGCTCTGTTGGCCAATTCAATTTTTGGGGCGTTGCATGCGACAAATGCAGCTGCAAAGTTGGCCAAAAGCGTTAACTAGACTAGACACATACCCAGCAATTGGCTATAAAGTCTTTTAAATATAACGAAATATATTTTAATACAAAGTAAAAGGCTAGAAATAAGAAATAAAAAAATCTCTTATATTTTGTATGTTTAAAAAACACTAGCAGATAAAAAAAAACTTTATTTACAGGGTATAAACTGTGAAAAGATATGCCTCGTGTGTATCGCATATATCTATTAAAATCTATAAAATTCCCTAGAGCAACTATAGCATTTTAGCTGCAGCAGTGTCACACTTCCTATCTGCCGCGTCCAATCTGGGGAAACATATTCTTCCCATGTGTGTGTGTGTGTGTGGCAACATATGCAATGCCAGTGCAAACAGAATGCATAGCTTCAGGAACCAAAAAAAAAAAACAAAAAAACAAAAGAAAAACCCCAAAAAAAAAAACACAAAACGAGGAAGAAAACAAGGGGGAAATGGAAGTTGTTGGATGGTGAAAAGCTGGCTGGTTCTTTGCTGTGCTGTCTGTGAGTTTGCTGCAGCCGTTAGTAAAATAAATTAAAATATTTTTATCTACACTCGTGCACGTAGCATGCAACAACCCTCTGAAATAGTAGCAGCAAAATACACACACACACACACGCGCACACACATAGACACACAGCTGGTGGCAAAAGTTTTTCCAAGCGTTCGCATATTCGCCTTGCCATGTACAACGAAAGTTTTCAACAAGCCACCCAAAAGCAACCCGCCTCTCCGCCCTCACACCGCACACAACCACAACTGGCTGCAATTTGCAACCCCTCCAGTGTGGCAGCTACAAAGTATGCTATAGTTTGTGGCGCTGCACTTGGAAAATGGAATTATTATGAAATAATTGCAACTACATAACAGGGTTGCTTGCATTTGCTAAAAACCTGTTACAGTCGCACTCATTTCCCTACTCTCTCTCTCCCTCTCTCTCTCTCTCTCTCTCTCTCTCTCACTCTCTTTTGCTATCTCTCTCTCTCTCTCTGTTTGCTCCTGTCTCGCTTTGTCCTTTTGTGTACTTGTGTCTCGTCTGCTTTTTGGCGCATTGCACTATGCGAAAAATGCCGCATGAGGCAGGCAATCTACATGCAAAAAGTGAAAGTTTCTGTTGCTCCTTTTTTGGCCTTTCAATGACGGTGCTACATGTGTGTGTGTGTGGGGGCTGTGTGTGTTATGCGCTATGCTGTCTTTTGGTCTCTGCATTTTTGTTAGATTTTTGTTTTTTTTCTTTTTTTTTGTTTCTGGGTGGGTTGTGCAGTCAGCTGGCTTCGTCCCTTTGCCTTGCTGCAGGCCGAGGGTTGTTGTGTTTCATAATGATGACAAGCCAAAAACGTTGATGCTGCTGCCTCATCATCATCATCATCATCATCATCGTGTTGATGAGAATGATGATGACAATGACGTTGTGCAGGTTCAACCCCCATGCACCTCTCTCTTTCTCTTTCTCTCTATCTCTTTCTGTCTTTTATATTTTCATTGATTTTTTGCCTTTTGCGGGCGGGCAACAAAACAAAAAAAAAAAAAAATCAAGCCAAGTTTCAGCGCAACACAAACTGCATTTTTTCTCTGCGACTGCAGACAATGCGACAGACGCGAGAGGGGGTTGTGGGTTGTGGTAGCTGCTGCCTGCATAGCAAATTCATTTAAAATTGTCAGCATGTTGTAGTTGTGTGTGTGTGTGTGTATGTGTGTTGCCGTCTGGCAAGGAAATCACAGACGATAAGGAAATGAGTGAAAATTCATTTGGACCGTGTCTCTCTCTCTCTATATATATATATATATCTGGTATATAGTGTATATCGTAGTACTATTATCTACTACGCTCTACTACTATTTACTACTATCGAGCCCAAATGACTGTGGCTTTCTTTTGTCTCTCTCTCTCTTTCTCTCTCTCTCTCTCGATATATACCTATCTCTGTCTTTGTGCTGGGGTCATAATTTGCTTGCATTTTACTCTTGCTATCCATTTTCTGTGGCTGCGCAGTCTCTGCACTTGAGCAATTTATCGCATTTATTGCAGCTTGGCTTTTTTTTTTCCCAGCTCAACGTATTTTTCATTAGAAATTTGTGTGTATATTTGTGTGTGTGTGTGTGTGTGTGAGTTTGTGTGTGGCTTCCTGCGGCACTTTTGTCTGCTAGTTAATTTGTGTGATTTGCTGTTGTATTTTTGTGCATGTGGCATGGGGCATTTGGGGCTATAACTCCTTCAAGTGGGCGTTTCGCCCCGAACTGAAAAAGCAATGAATATTGTCTATGCCAAATGAATGCATATGTATTGGCCATGAGTCAATCGCAATTGCATTGCATTCTTCTACGTATTCCGCTTTGGAGTAGTAATTGTAAATAAATTGATGGATGCTTTTTTTTTGTTGGTTTTTTTTGCCTGCAATTAGCTCTTTTCAAGAAATACTAATGGAAAAGTCTTGTAACTCTAGCTAGGCACAAAATCAACCCATCTACATTAAATCTACTCTTTTTACACATATTATTATACAATGACTATCTTTTATCAAGGTCTCAATTATTTGCTGAATTTATTACAAACAAAGCAATCAAATAGTTATTTGAGCTGCCATTTATTTTACTCAGAATTGTTTTTATTGTATTTGTTTGCTTATCTATTTTTCTATGGTTTAATTATTCCTTTAAATATTACCACATAAATTTCTTGTACTTTCCACTTACGATTACAATTAAATTCAGAAATAACCAAAACTGATTTCAACCATTTTTGGGGCAGATGAAGACTAAAAATGAAAACCTGATACATGCATATCAATTTACGCTTAATAACCACTTTTTTCATACAAAAAACTGCAACTATTGCGATTGTGGATTGCACATGGTGCCTCAATGGAGGGTGATCGTTGAGGGGGGGTGTACATTCAATAAATTGAAAGCAAACCCAAAAGCGACCGGCAAATAAATCCACCAATGCATTGATGATTTATTTATGCTGTAAAAACAGTCAAAGTCTGCAGAGAAAACAAAAAATAAAAAGCAAAAGCTAGGGAAACATGGCAAAAATTCAGCATTGCACTTTATCGTAAAATTTATTTATTAAAAAGTTTTTTTCAACGTTGCCAAAACAAACAGCAAATCCCTACAAAAAAAAGACGAATAAAAGGCAACGCCAAAGTATTAATGGAATATTGCCGAAAATTCTGCAGAAAAGCGCATGCAAACAATAATACACACACACATACACACACACAGCCACAACAAATTACAAAAGCAAACAAAAAGCGACGCTTAAAACCCAGACACAAATTTCACAGAAACTGCTGCAAAAACATATATGGCAAAAAATAGAAAATGGCAAATGTTATTTTTATGCTGTTGTTGCAGTTTGCGGATTGTTTGGACTGCAGTGCAGAAGGCGTCACTGCAGCACTTTGTGACCCCCCCCCCCCCAGCCACGCCCCACAACGTGCAGAGGAAACGAACTTTTAGGCGACACAGGCAACAAATGGATAAAAAATAAAAATAAAAAAAAAAAAACAGAAAAACACCCAGTCAAATATCGAAATTATATTAGCCACTAGCAAAGCGGAAATGAAAAAGGACATGCGAGTGGGAGGTGAAAAAAGCATAGATGCAAAAAGTGAAATGTTGAAAATATGCATACAGAAAGAGCAAAATAGCAAAGAAAAATAGAGAGCAAAAAAAAAATGAATAGTAAAGTGGAAAAGTGTGGAAACTGAAAAATAGAACTGCAACGAGCAGAAAACTATTTTCAAAACTGGACACTATGGAAAATTGTATACACTAGAGAAACTGGAGTATTCTCAATTATTCGGTTACTTCCGGTGAGATGTTTCGATTCAATGCCAAATAACTGTCAACGAACAGATCTCTACAAAATAGCTTTAACTTTAAAAATGTTGCAAATAAATAGATAGAATTTCCTAGATTTCCTAGTCTAAAATAATTTGTATAATTTATCTTAAGCTTGCAGCATTTATTCTTCTTAATTTCCATATATTATTCTACTTCTTCTTCTTTGAATATTTCTAGTGTTGATGGATCATAATAACTTTTCATAGTTGCATATAATTTATGCAAAAGATATTCTAGATTTGCATATATTATTCATTTTAAGTACAATAGAAATACTACCAGAGCAAATATTTTAGTATTATTATTATTTAAGAAACCTGTACAAAATATTGCTGGTAGATTTAATATAGTAGATCTATAACAACTAATCTAGAATTAAGTGTCAAATAAAACCCCTAAAAATTTAAAACAGTTTCAAAAGCAGCTCAAATGACTTTAATTAAGTGATTATAAAAATTGCTTATTTGCATTTTAATTTAAGTGTTAAATCAACTTGTTGCTTATTGGTGATATATATAGTATATGTCAAGATATATATAGAAAAAATTTAGCCTGACCTTAACTTGAACATGTATCTATCTTAATAGGATTTTTTCTGAATTTTCCACAAATTATGCAACTATTTTGCATTTAAATGTCCGGGAAAATATTATAAATATTTCCTATTTTTGGGTTTTTATATTTAATATTATATTTTATTTTAAATTTAAATTTGATTAAGTTTTTTGCTTTGTGTTTTTGACTCAATTTAGTTAATATTAAATAAAAAAAATATAAAATATATATTATAATATTATATTTTATTTTAAACTTTAATTTATTTTAACTATTTGCTTGATATATTTCTTGACTGACTTTATTTGATATTAAATATAAACTAAATAAATATCAGAATACTATAATAGATTTTTATATAGTCTAGTTAAGGTATACAAATGGCTGAATATATATTATGGGGCTTATGCAAAATGGCTTGTGTGTAAAAAGTTGTTCGTTGTTGTTGCTGTTGTTGTTGTTGTTGGATTGCATGTGGGGAGACTGGGGACAGGACATGCAATAAAATGCCAGTTGGAGGTTTGGGTGGGTTGGTTGGGGGTACATGCGGGCGCCGACGTCTGCAGGCAACTAGGGCATGGGCAGAGGCACTGGCAGAGGCAGAGGCTGCGGCTGTGGCTGCCACTCGAGTCGTGTCTAAATTAAACTTCATCATCATCAACACAAACGAAATGCGGAGGCAAGCAAACAAAGCGCACCGCAGCGGGGCGTGGCAAACGCCTCAATGGGCGTTTGGGAATTTTTTCCTAAAAATTGCATAGACCATTATTGTTGTTGCTTGTTGTTGTTGTTGTTGTTGTTGCTTGTGGCCCTTTTTTTGCTTTGCCAGCTGCAGAAATTGGCATTTTTTGTAGTAGTACAAAAACAACAAGAGCAACAACAACAACAACATTCCCAGCAAAAGGACAGCAAGGAAATCAGAAATTATTGTAGATTGCAGGTGGGGGGTGGGTGGGTGGTGTGGGTCGTCGTAGGCAAGAACGGACAATGTCTGACCAGCATGCAACGACAGGACTCTGAAACACAGTCCTGGCATGCAAAAAAATATATAAATACAAAACGAAAAAAAAAAAAAGGTCTGGTAAAAAAAAGAAGCAAGTGAAGTGCATAAATGGATTTTATAACGTCCAATGCTAAAGTAAACTTATGCTTTTTAATGCAATTGCAGAACGAACCAGACCGTAAGTGGGCGGCGCATTGGGTGCCAAATGGGTTTTACTGGTAAGGCACAGCAGAGCACGCCTCAGTGGACGTGGCTAAAAGCATTCAGATTCACTTGGCCAAATGGTAGACGCGGACTGCGGGGGGGGGGGGGGGTTAATGGATCTGCATGCAGCAGGTCGGCTGCTCTGCAGCTCTGCAGTCGCCTTGCTCCACCTTGCTCGCAGACAAAGTGACATTTGTCGTTAATTGCAAAATTTATGACTAGAAATCCGGCAAGCAAGCAAAACAGCTAAAATGCCATTTGGCCAATGCCGCAGGCGCCACATCAAAACTTAAGCGCGAAAAGAGAAAAAAGAAAAGAAAAAAAAAAAACACAAGCAAAAACAAATTCCTGCAAAATGGCAAAACAACAACAACAACAACAACTTACGTGCAGTTAGACGGCCTAATTAGTTGGCACACAAAGCGTTCGCTTACCTGGAAGCAAAGTGAAGAAAAGCGAAAAGAAAATTGCATAAATTAATTTGGAAAATATATATAAATATATATATATATATAAATATAGCTTTTAAGTAGCTTATGATTATGTCTGAAACAAATGACACAAAATTAAGACTTAAATATATATATGGAATTTTTGCAGTTTTTATTAAAAGTTCTTAAGTAAATTCTTCTAAACTTTAATAAAGATTTGCCGGCTAGAAAAAACTGCTTTTAAATTTAGAAAAATTCTTTGCTTAACTAAATATATGTTATGAATTTATATACCAAAAAAATATATTTTTAGGCATGGATTTTATGAAAGCAAATCAGCTTTAATTGTTTAAAAAATGCGAACTATTAGCAAATAGTTTAGTTTATTTGCAGCACATATTCTCAGCGGCCAACTCAACTAACTTGGCTATGCATTTAAGTGGAACTTTGCATTTGAAATGTTGCCCTGCTCCATATTTATATTTAAGCCCCAAAGCTGCCAGATCCGATTTACAGACCATTGCACAGCTTGGCTGTGTCGGAAAGCAACCAGGCACAACAATAAAAGTTTATATATATATATATATATATATATATGTGTGTACCGTATAGAGTCATAGAGTCAAGAGTGCAGTTAACGCATCTTTAAGCCAGATACTGGCACTGGCTTTGGGCCACTTTGCGCTCTGTTGACTCAAAAGTCGCAGTCAAGTTAACTTCTTACGCTTCGTTGCCTAATTTCGCTTGTAAGTCACACTTTAAAAGTGTTGTGGCAAAGCGGAGGGGAGTGGAGGGGGGGGGGGGGGGCATTGAGTGAGTGTTACATGAAGCAATGCATTTCTATTGCGGCTTTTGTTTTCTCGTTTGTTTTTTTTTGGCTCTTACGAAATCAGGTGTCAGTTGAGGGAGCTCTTTTGTGCTCTTCTCTGCAGCGACTAATTTATGCATTTTCTCAGGCAAACGTTATGCGTGGTTGCATTTGCCACTGCCCCTGCCCCTGTCCCTGCCCCTGGCCCATATCTTGGCTTAGCTGCAAGGTGTTTCTTCATTTACACACTGCGCCGATCAGCGATAATGTTATGTGATCCCAACTTCAATTACACTCAGCTCCCTTCGACTGCCTGCAGCGTTTTATCTATTTCAATTTTTTACTTTTGCATATTTTTGGGCTATTTTTTCTTAGACACAATTTGAAATGAATTCAAGTGCAGTTGTGCGCGGTGTGAATGAGCCCATAAAATGGGTAACAAAAAACTGCAGTTTTATGGCCGCGATTTACAGAACCAGTCCGAAAATTGTAGACAACAAAAAAAAAAAGAAGAAGAGAGACAGCCGACAAACAAAAAAAAAAAAAAAAAGAAAGAAACACGTCGGCAATCTTGGTAACCATGAAATTGAATTGCTACTTTGAAGTGCACTCAACGTCGAACCGCGTCGCACTCGTTGGAGTCCGGGGCGAGGTAGTGGCGGAGTGTTCGTTTGGGGGGGGCAAGGGTTAACTGCACACATGGCTGCACGGCTGATAGGTAGTCAAGGTGGAATGGGGGGGGGGGGGGGGGAGAGTGCTACTGCTGCTGGCCACCTAGTTACCCATTCTAATTACCAAAATGCAGCCACGGCAACGAACGAAACCCTGACTTTGTTGCAAGTGCAGGGCTCAGCATGGGGTATGGAGAAATCGGAGCAGGGTTACGGGGCACTCTGAAGAGTTCATTAGAGGCGCTGTGAATTGGTGGAAAAAAACTGAGCAACAAGAATGTAGCCTCAAATCGGGTTTGTCTTTGGCGTCGTTATGTGTTTTTAAATGGAAAAATTAGTGCAAAGTCAGTTTGGCTTAAAAAGTAAAAAAGAGCCAAGTTTAGGAAATATTATTAAATGATATATTAGGATCTGGAATATAGAGAGCTAGTGCGAGCAAGAAGAGTTTCCAAAATTTACGCAATATGTAATTAAGATTAAGATAAGAGTTTTAGTGGAAATTTTACATAAAGTAACCCAAAATAGGAAAAAGAAATTAGACAGTTTTGAAGAAATTTTAAAATTCTTTTTGATAAAATTGAGTAGTTTATTCAGTTTACTTAAGGACAATATAAAATCTATGGATATGGACCGAATACGCTTCTGGCTCAAAGTGTGAAGAATCGAGCAAAGATTATTGTTTTTTTTAATAACTATAATCTTAACTGGAATTTATATCGGTTCAACACCCGATCCTATATCGATTGAGTCTACAAGTAAAGTCAGTAGAAATTCTGCCTTTTTCAATATTCTAACTAAATTCTCTCTGTTGTTCTTCCTCTCCATTAACAGTTAACTTTGTCTAGCCACTTTATAATTGAATTAGCTGTATTAAAAATATATTATGACTGTGCTATGTACAGTTAGTTCGTGCTTTAAATTCGAGCAAAATTGAAACAGCAGACAGATTGCCATGAAAATTACTTATTCCCCATTAAGTATTGGGTATTGCATACACTGAAGATTCAAAGTCGGAATTGGAGTTGGAGTCGGAGTTGGAGTTGGAGTCGGAGTTGAATCGAGTCGCGTAACCAAGCCAGCAATTAAGCGGAGCTCTTTGCTTTTCCTGGCGTGCTGGCGTACTAACGGTAAATGCTGCATATGTGAGTTGATTGCGTGCTTTTTTTTTGTTGTTGTTTTTGTTTTGGGAACCCCTTTTGCTTGTTCACTCGCTCACTCTCTCTGTCTCTCTGTCTCCCTGTCTCTCTCTGTGCAGTCTAATTCGGTCTTTGTTTTGGGTTGTTCTTTGTTTTAACGGAAGCTGTTGCTGTTGTTTTTATGCTTTTTAATTTCCTTAACAATTTCTTTTGTGCTTTTTGTGTTTCCACTTCTGTTCGCATAACTGCGACGAGTGCACTCCAAACGTCTTTGCTTCACTTGCCTCCCAAGGGTTATATATATATTTATGTGTGAGGGAGAAGAAAAGGCTTGTAAAAGGCGTAGCCAAAAAAAACCAAAAAAAAAAAAAAATCAAACGAAAAATCAAAATACATATAAATATAAATACATATGTATATGTATGCATGTGTGTGTGTGTGAAGTAGAACCTCATGTGACACACAATGCTTGAGAGTGCTGACGCCGGCGCTCAAAGATTGGGGCAATTTACAGAGGCAGCAACAGCAACGAGCTCGAAGAAGTCAAGATTTTTTTCCGTTTTGTGAAGTGTGTGTTTAACATGCGTATATATTATACTTGACTTAATAAGCTGTTATTAAAAACAAATTGGGAGACGAGAGCTAAATAAAAAAATAAAAAAAAAACCACACACACAAAAAGGGTTCCTAACAATTAAATAATCATTTTTCTTCCGTTTCAACAGATTCGAAGGTGGGCGCTGGCAGCAGTTGCATTCGTTGAGAATGCAGCTAGAAAAAAATGTGGTAGCAGAAGGGATCACATTTATTTTAAATTATATTACCATAAATAATTAAACCTATTAAAATAGTCTAATTTTAGACGTATTTTTGCGAATATTCTCCACTTGGCTAATTTTTGATATTTGTGCGTCACTTCGATAAGCGAAAAGATATATTTCACAGTTAATTTATTATTAAGCATATTATATATAAAGCATATATTTTTAAGTATTTTAATGGATACGTCATAATATACTCTCGGAAATTAGGTTACAGAAAATAAATTAAGAAAAGAATATTAATAGAAAAGTGATTCAGTAATTGCAGTTCTTTATTGACAAATTAACTTGAAACTTAGTTGAATTTCAAAATTTATTAAGAAAATTAGTTTCATACTTCATTTTCTTTTAGCAAAAGAAAAATAACAATAAATTATTATAATAATTTAATAAAACTATTTATAGTAAAAATCAAAAAGAATGTTCTGCAAGTAACGGTTATGTTAAAATTAACTTCACATGCCACATATCTAGTCAATTGGTCAACTCCACCCACTCTCTTGACCTATCTGTACACAGCTTTCGTTCAGTAGAAGAAGATGAAGAAGAAGAAACCTCAACTACGCCTCTTCATGATGGACGTTTATGATCTAAACCAGCCCAGCCGCATGGCGATCTTAACGACTGCAAAAGCTTTTACACGATGCTTGCCCAAAAGCTCCGAAATACAAAAAAAAAAAAGTGTGTGAGCGCAAAAGCGGCGCCAGCTTTTGCATTTGTGGGAGAGCGGCAAAAAAAAAAATATGTAGGCCTATGAAATTAGTTTTTTTTATTGTTGCTGTAGTTGTTGGTGTATTTTATTTTGGCGGTGCCTAGCATTGCGACGTAGCCATTTTTAGATTTCCTTAGCGCTTGCTGTAGTTGTGATTGCGGTTGTTGTTGTTGTTGCAGTTGAGCTTTTTTTGTAGTTTCTTTTGTTGTTGTTGGATTGTAGTGCGCGTGAATGTCATTTGAAAAGCTCAGCGAGCTGCAAAAGTACATGTGTGTGTGTGTGTGCGTATGTGTGCGTCTACGCACATTTTTAATTATGTTGTGCGAGCTCAAGGTTTTTTCTATCGCTGCTGTGTATTTTTATTTTTTTGAAACTATTCGTTGCTGTGCAGGCGTTGGCGATAGTGCGTATAGGCCTCTGCCTGCCCTCTTGCGCCTCCCGCTTTACCCCCGCACAACAAAACCTCACCCTTTGCACAGGCATTTTCAGCCAGTTTAATTGTAGCCCTCAATAATTTTGATGCGACTCTGACACAATCTACAAATAGCCGAACAATAAAAAATAAATACGTAAATAGTTTCGCGCTGCGTTTGCACACACAAACAAACACATACACTTATGTATATAAGGTATTTATGTGTGTGTAGCTTTTGTGTAAAACTTACGTTATTTATAGACTTGTATTTCTATTTATTTGTACTATACTTGTACAATTTTTTTACTGCTCTTTTTTCATTTTAGTGCTATAGTTGACAAATTTGTGTTCATAACTCTATATCATTGAAAAATCACATCAAATAACTTCTTGCTTTTTTTCTATGCAATAAAAATTGTAGTTTATTTTTTTTCGGTGCAAATTTAATGCAGAATTGCGAGATATTTAATTTAGCTTAATATATAGCATAGGAAATGTGGTTATGGTTTGTTTCTAACTATAGATTAAGATAATGACTTTGATATAAGTATAAATATTACTTTTTTTTTAAAAAAATAACATTTGTAAATAATCTTGTGCAATTTTTTCTATATGGCCTCTTTCTCACACACTGTGCCACCCTGCCACCCGCTTTGTGACTCATTTCATTTGCATGTCGAAACTTTTGTCAAACCAACACCCTGAAACATATACTAATTTATATGCAATTTTATTGCCATGTTACATGGCCTATAAAAAAAAAATATATATATATATATATATATATAAAAATGGAAACACGCACAAAGTTTATGATTAGCATTGCATATCATTATAAAAATATATATTTCCGTGCCAGAAATAAAACTTGCATGTGCTGCTGCTCAGAAGAAATAAAAAATAAAATGCGAAATCAACTGGTTTTATGTGGTGCTAATTTGGCTTATCAAAAACGCTAAGACAAATTCATTATAAAAACCAACAGAAAAATAAAAATGAAAAGCCAAAAAACGAGAATAAATATTTTTATTAAATATTATTCCAGTACAGTGAAAACCTGCCAGTGTCACTCATTGTATTTGTCTTTCTCATATTGTTGCCTTAAATATACACACACAAACACAGACAGATATATAGATATATATATATATATATATATACATATATAAATGTATGTTGCTGGACAGTTGAGCTGGTCATATGTCAGGCCTACCTACACATACAAACAAATATGATGGTTGCTATCTGCAAACTGCGTGTAGGTGTGTGTGTGTGTGTGCAAGAGAGAGCATAGAGTTGGAGTAAATATGTATGTATGTATGTATGTATGTGTGTACACACTGTTGTTGTTTTTGTTGATATGGCGCTGCCTCTGTGCAATGCTACATTGACAAACTATTCGTATTGTGTGTTGCTATTTATTCCCCAGCTGCTAATTGCTAGTTGCCTTTTGCTCCACTTCGCCAAAGCACACACGTATACACAACACGCACACCAACGCACTCTTAATCACTCACTTACACGCTCACGCATATTTCGCACTACAACTTACACTCTCGCATTTTATGGCAAATGGGCTGGCAAAACTTTTGTATGCAGTCGATAGAGTTGCGGTAAACAGTCAAGCGCCCTCTGGCTGCTATTTGTGTGTGTGTGTGTGTGTGTGTGAGAGAGTGGGCGAGTGATGTTTAGACAACGTGTATATATGTGTGTGTGTGTGTGTGTGTTTGCACAAATAGAAACGCATTTCATGTTTTCGTTCATTTAAATGGTTGACAGGCTGCCATTTTGAGTGTGCGAGAGAAATATGCATTTATATATAAGATTTCATGTTTAAGCCGAATAGTTTCATATTTCAATTATTAATTATTTGGCAATTTCAAGCTGATTTATGCGACCACTTGAAAGAAGTGTGCGGATAGCTGTATAAGCAAAATATGCTTCAACGGCAACAGAAGCTGTACTTAAAGTGCATACGCAGCGATCAAAGAGACGAGTGAGTGAAAATCGTCGCCTCCCCCTCTCTGACACGAAGCTTTGTCAACATGAGCTGAACAACTGTAATAATAACAAATGAGTAGCGCGGCTTAAGCCATTAAGCTTTTCTACTTGGTCGTCGAGTGACACATTAAATTCGAACAACTGCAGTGGCTACTCATAAAAAATGCTACAATAATTAAAGCAGCAGCAAGCAGCGGGCAGCAGAACATGAAGCAGCTATAATGAGCGCAAGGGTGGTGGGGGGTAAGACGCAAACAGTCAAATGCAGCGAACGCACTTTGCGCAACTGCCGACAACGACAACAACAACTACAACAAATAATAATAAGAGACGAAATATTGCGTCAGTTTCACAAGCCGTGCAGTCTGCGTCGTAGAGAGGTATATGCAGTGGGCGAGGGGGAGGGGAATAGACTGAGTGAGTAGTTGGGGTAAGGAGCTTTCTGTGTGTGTATGTGTGTTTGTGTATTCTAGGAAAATTAACGATTGTGCAAATGCGCGCTTGCTGTGAAAGAGAGAGAGAGAGAGAGAGAGAGAAAGAGAGAGAGAGCGCGAGCGCGATGGAATGAGAGACGGAGAAATACAAAGGTGAGCAGGGTAAAAACGCACTTCCGACAAGTGAAAATGCAACAAACACACGACAACAACAACAACAATAACTGTAAGAAAAGCACGCAAACACTAAAAGCGAAGCAAACACATAAAACAAAAGGTTGAAAATAAACCAAATTGTTGTTGCATTTAATTAAATGCGGAAGACCCGCAACAAAGGGCAGCAACAACAACAAGAACTACACTTAAGCGCACGCACAAAGTGCGAGCGAGACAGCAACTACCGTGTACTACAACGCACAACGCACAAAAAAAAAGTATTTGGAACGCGCTGCGCTTAAAGTAGGTCAAAGTAGCAGCGACGCCGACAGCGACAGCGGCTGCGTCAATGCCGAAAGGGGGTTGCGTGTCAGCAGCAGCGGCGACTGCGACGCAGCAGCATAAGAAAAGTTTAATTTATGCAAAGAAGAAAAAAATGATTATGCGTTGCGTACAATTGGGTGTGTGTGTGTGTATATTGGTGTGTGTGTAAGCAACTTTTGCTTTTCTTCAGTTGAGGCCTAATTGTTATTAATATGCAACGTTGAGTCTCATTAGTAAACCATATAGCACCAAGAAAAAAAAAGTGCGTAGAAAATACAAAACACATTTTTCAAGCACTTTTCTTTTTTGCATAAATTATAATTATAAGTTATTATAATTACATGCGTTATGTGTCTGCGTCTGCAAATGTTTGCAATTGTTTGCGACGCATCGCGACATGTAAAAAAAAAAAACACAAAAAACAGACACAAAAACTTTCGAAAAACTCAAGTTTTGCCTCTTAACTGAGTGTGACAATATTTTTATAGTCTAGGCCTAAGAGGGGCGGCAGGTAATGGACTATAGAAAATGATGGTTCGAGGGGACAGGGTGTGGTGTTAATGCTTGGTTAGTTGTATAAGGGAAAATGAGCTGCGTCATTAGCATAAATATTGAATGAAGAGAGAACTCTTTTGCAATAGAAATAGAAAATTAAATGCATTGTTTAGTTTTTTTAAATGATATCTTATAGAAAATAGCTTAAAGCAAATGTAGAACTATTTAGAACTCTGTTCAAAGCGAGAACAATCCTAAATTGGTAAGACTATATCTAAAAAAAAAAATGCCATAGCACTCACAATTCGAGTAGTGAAAATAATATTCGGTTTTTTTTTTCTTTGCAAAAACTCACCTTAAATTCCAATTGCAAATTTGCTCGTTAATCCAAAAAATGCCTTACTTTTTAATTGTAAAAAATGTTTACAAATTGTATTATTTTGTTTTTTGATAATAATTAAATTACAATATTTTGGAATTTATATGCACTTCACTGCACTTATACCAAAAGTTTATCAATTCTTTTTTTTACAATTTCTGTTGTTTTTTACAGTTCAGTTGACAGTTATCAAAAATGTTTACCAAATAGTTGCTTATATAATTTTAAGCAATAGTTGTTTAAATATGTATTTATAAATATTTTTTAATGTTTATTTGAATAAATTGTTTGTTTGTTTTTCTTTTTCTTTTTTTTGTTGAAATTTTTTCAATAATTTTTTATGTTTTATCGAAACGAAATTTTTATGCAAACTAACACACACTTTCTGCTGCTGCTTGTTGTTGTTGTTGTAGTTGATGTTGTTGTTGTTGTTGTGGCTGCTTATTGTTGTGATTGCTGTTGTTGTTGTTGTTGAAGTTGCGGTTGTTGTTGTGTTGCTGTGTTTAGTATTGCGTTTTGTCCGAACCAATAATTTTGAAGAGTTGTCCAATTTTGTTGTTGGCTTAAATTTTTGTGGGTTTTCCTTGTTTTTACTTAGCTGATTTTGTTTTGTTGATTTTTTGTCGGTTTCCCTTAAATGTTACATTTAATTTCTTTTATTTTTTTGTATTTATAGTTATGTGTGTTTTCTTTGCATTTATTTTATACTTTTTCAATTAGCCAAATAATTTTTTTTGAATTTATATTTTTAAGTTTTTTCTTTTTTGCACGCAGCTTGCCAAAATAGTTTTTTTTTTTTTGTTTTGTTTTTGAAATTTGTAGCCCTAAATTATTTTTGCCAATTTAAAATTTTGCTTTTGCATTATACGTTTTTTTTTTCAGTTCATTTTTGTTTTTAGTTCTTTGTTTGTTTCATAGAAAACATAGTAAAATATTTGGATATTTTTAGTTAGTTAAATGTGCGAAAATTGCTTTTGCATTTGCATCGAGCTGCATGCGCAAATTTTCAGTTATTTTGTCGTGATTTGTTTGTGCAGACATTTTCACAGTGACATTTGGGACCTGCAAAATACAAATAGAAATAAACATTAGTATTTCTTAAATATATATATATATATATATATATATATATTAAATTTAATATTGGTTGTTTTGCTTAGTTTAAATATACATATATATTTTTATTTATTTATTTGTTAATTGCGCTAATTTGAATATCTATTTCATATACTTTTAATAAAACTAAATAGAAAAAAAATATATTTCTTGGAAGGGTATCTAAAACTTAATCATTTTTTATTCTTTTGTATTGCAACACTTATGAAACGTTCTATTTAATTGATGAAACAAAATTCATTCATGAGCCAAATAATTTAAAAATTTAATGGGGCTTATCAGTTTTCTAACATGTTTCCATTAATTCGTTAATCTGAAACCCCAGATTCAAACGCATTGCATTGAAATGTTTCAATTTTAATCGCGCTCGAAATTGTTGCTATTGTTTTTTTTTCTGTTTTTCAATGTTGTTGTTGTTGTTGTTGCTGTTGCGACTCGCTTAAACATGTGCTTTGTTTCAGGAAATTGTCAACGCTTATCGCTCAATAAGAGAAAAAAAAAATAACAAGTACTATGCAGATGCAAAAAAATTATGAGTTTAGTTCAGATTTTTTGTGAGCTTCAAGTCTGGCCTATATTTAACTGTATATATATATATTTATATACATATATTTATATATTTATATATATATAAATATATATATATATATATAAATACATATATATATATATATTTATTTTATCTATGCTTTATATTTATTCTTGCTTTTATATCTTATACGAAATTTTGTATGATATTTTGGAACCAATTATTCAAAATGGATTTAAATGATTAAATGTATTTTATATAAAATGTATTTGGCAACTTGCTGGTGCTTAAATCAGATTTTTTGATTAATAAGCTTCTTAAATTTATATTGCCTAAAATTGAGCTTTAATTTAAATAAGCTAGAATTTTTTAAGTAAGCATTATCTAAATAAATATACATTTTTATTGCTATTTTATTGCATATTCAAATAATAGCATATTTTATAGACAATTTTAAGTTTTTATATATTATATTTCACTGCTAATTATTTATTTAAATTATTAATTTTTTTTATATATAACAAAATTTTTTAGTTCTTAATTTTAAAGAAAAAACAAGTGTATTTTTGAAGTGCATATTTTATATCCCAGCGCATTTATTTTATTCCTTCTTAATGCTTATGCACTTTTCATGTTGCACTCACACACACACAACATACACACAACAAACACACACACACGTGCCGCAAAAAAGGGTTCTAGTTCAGTTTTTTTTATGGGTAGTTCAAAATCTTTGCCTTGGGTATTTCTTTTTTGGGGCGGAGCGGGTAGGGTTGTTTATTGTTTGAGGCGCATTTTCTATTGTTATTGTTGTTGTTGTAGTTGTTGTTATTATTGCTATTGTTGTTGTTGCTTTTTGTTCTAGGCATTGTTGTTGCTTGATTAAAAATGCAGAAGTTTTCGCTTCTGGTTTGCTGCTGCTGCTGCGTTTTCCAGTTTCAGTTGCATGCAGAGCAACCCCAAATTGCTCAATGTTAAAATCACAAAGACACACCATACACACACACACACACACACACAGTAACACACAAACGCAATTAGTTACGCATAGTCAGAATTGGGATGCGGATGCGAATTGCATTTGTATGGATTTGTCCAGGAACTGAGCTGAGAATCAGAAAACTACTTCCAACTAAAATCACATTTTAAGTATCTTAAAGATACAAAAATGCACTTGAATTTTTCTTTTGCACGAATCTTTTTTTTTTTAATATATTTTGTTGAAGTTAGATTTTAAAGCGCGAAAAAAAGTTTTACTTTATTTTTCCTTTACATTTTCGACACAGCAAAACTTAAATTTTTAGCTAAAAACTATTTATATATATTTATTAACATTTATTTATAAACATTCATTTGTCTTTTTTTTTAGCTTTGCAACATAATTAAATTCTTTTGTCTGCTTACTTTATATAAACTATTTTTTATTTATATTTAATTAATTGCATTTTTTTGATTATTATTCAGCTTGCATTTTTTTTTGTTGTTGCATAATTGTATACATTTTGTATTTATCGTTTGTATTGATTAATAACAATAAACAATGAAATTACCTTCAATCACTTGTTAAATACACATACACACACACACACATACACACTCTCGCACACAATTCACACACGTTGAAAGATACACCGTCCAAAATTGTTTGTATTTTTTTATGTGAGTATATGTATGTGTTTGCCGGCCTTGGACGTCTTGTTGGTTTTGTTTTATTTTAATTTATTTTATTTTTGTTAAATATATTTTTATATATTTTGTTATTGTTTAAAACATAAACTAAACTTAAATAATAAATTAAAACAGAGTTCAATTGAAAACTTTCGTTATTTTGGACAATTTATTTGTGCGCTTTTTTGGCTTTGAATTTAGGTTTTTGCTTGCAATTTATATCAAATGGATTTGTATTTATTTTTCTTCTGCATTTCGGTACTGCCGTTGATGTAATATTTTTTATTAATCGTATTTTTTGCTTAATTTTGAAAATGTTATTTTGCGTTAATTTTGTGCGTTTTTTTATGTTTTTTATTTTTGTAATCAGCTTCTGTTTCAATTGCTGTTGCCGTTGCCGTTGTGGGGAAATGTTAAGAGACGAGACGAGAAATGCACACAACGAACGCTGCTGCTGCGAGCTGCGCACCACCGAAACCTAGCGCCGAATAGACGAGCATGAAATTCAAAAATTGCGTTTATGGCCTATCGCCTGGTTGAGGCGGCGGCAGTCGACGCACACAAGCATACAAAATGCACGCATACACGGCCAAACGCACACACACACAAAAACGAACTGCGGAAGAGTGACGGGCAGCGGGCAGAGCCACCACCAGCAGCAGCAGCAAGGAGCAGCAAGCAGCAGCAGTAGCAGCGCAACAGCTCCAAGAGCGTAAGAGTAAAACGCAGCCGAACGCAGCAAAGCGCAGCGAAAAAAAACCAACTGAGAGCGGACAGAGAGGCAGCGCCGCGTACGCTCTCGTGTTCACTCTCCCGACTCGTTCGTCGCCAAAAACAAGTTTCCCTGTTGGGGCCTGGCGTCGCTGCCACTAGCGCTGTCACTGCTGCGAGAGTGCGCCCATTTTGCATTGCATGTGTGTGTGTGTGTGAGCATTTGTTTTTGATTTTGTTTCGCTTTGCGTTGCAAATGCAGAATTTGCATTAGTGTGCGAGAGAGTTTCATGTTCTCTTATTGGACTTTGTCGAGCGCTCTCTTCGCTAGCATGCTTGCTGGCTCGCTCACTCGTTCGCTCTCTGGCATGCTCTCTTCTGTGCAACCACTTGCGCAGCGGCTGTGCAATGTTTTTTGCGCTGTCAATCCAATTGGAATGCACGGACTTGCAATCTTCAATGGGGTTTACAGTGAATGAGAGGCTAATAGGAAATATGAAAATTTAAAGTTCTGCAACAATTAACTGTACATTAAGCTTTACTATTGTCGAATTAGATTTAAGCTCAACTTGCTGCTTATGCTTGATTTATGATGTCATTGCTGCAACTTTGCATGTTTTGTGTGTATGCACTGCGGACCCCCTCCCACCACCCCTTCCCCCTACCAGGACCACTCGTCTCCTTGTTTGGGGTGAGTTTCGCTCACACTCGGCTTTGCAGTTGGCTCTCTTCTATCTGTTGAGAGAACGCACTCTGTGCAGGCAAATTGCATAAGTCGCATGAGCTAATCACCACACCAAGAGAGAGAGAGAAAAAGAGAGAGATAGAGCGCGCGAGAGTGTGTGTGTGAGAGAGAGTCCTTTGCAAGTCCTTCATGTGGAAAATGCTCGTGGGTAAATGTGAAATAGGCTTCAAAAATAGAAACTTGCTTTTGCCACACAGCAGGGGATGTCCGGCGGGAGGGCGGAAGGCTGTATGGGAGGGAGGAGGAAGGGGGAAAGATAAGTGAACTCTGATTGCATCAGCTGGCCAGGTGTAGTCCTTTACAATTAACTGGGCTATTTTAAGGGAATTCGACGATCTTTTGAATTTTTTTTTTTTTAGAAATCTTAGATTATCTCCAAGGCGATTCTTATGCAAATCAAAAATAATTTTACATTGTTTAAAATATCCTTAGAATTTATAAGCTGTTCAGCATAAAAGCTACATTTTTATCAAACAAAAAATATATTTTTTTATATTCTAGAAGAGATGTCTTAGAACATTTAATAAATTCTAGAAATTGAACTTGATAGAAAATGTATGGCATTTCATATTTGCCAAATTCAATTCAATATAAGAATTTTTTAATTATTAATCATTAAATATATAAAATATACATTTGGTACCAGTATTAAAATTAATTAGAAAAGAAAAGGAAATTAATATAAAACTAATTAAATTAAACATTATCATTTTTAATCATTAATATGTTAAAATAAGAGCGTATACGAAGTGTCATGTTAAAGGTTACCAGAATATCAATTCAAAGGTTTAAAAAGAATAATAAAGCTAAAAAGAATCATAAGAAAACAATAACCGTTAATTTATGGTTTTACAATATTTGTGAAAATATTTGTACTGCAATTCCCACAAAAATATCAAATTCCTTTGCACACAAAACAACTTGTAATTGTCCCTGGAATGTAACCATAAAATGTATTCAAAAACTCTATAAAAATATGCCGCATTTCTATTATTAATTAAATGTTGATTATTAGCAACCAGTCTTAATAGATTCCAAAAAGCGCTCAAAGAAACAATGAGAAATGTTCGCTCTTCACTCGTTCAGTTTTGAGTGCAGAAACTGACACTGCTGCTGCTGCTGTTGAGCGAAAAACTCGTTTCTCCTGCACGCTTCCAGTGGCAAAACAAAAGCAAAAAAACACACACACACACACGCGAGCATAACAATACGCATTCATTTTGCAGTGCCGAAAGAGCGAGAGAGGGAGCTTGAGCTTTTTCGGCATATGTCACTTCCCCAGCTGGGAGCGCGCATGTCGCTCAGAGAACGCAAACCGCGCGCAAAAAAAACACATGAAATAAGTAAAACGAAACTAAAGCGAGGCGCTGCCATTTTATTGCTGCGTGCACACATAACAACAACAACAAGCAGCAATCAAAACGGTGAGAACGAGAACAAAAACAGCAGAGAGTCGTCGCCGTTGTCGTCGCAGTCGCAGTCGCAGCAGCAAGTTTACGCAATTCAAACAAACACGTGGAGCGACAGGCAGCGCGGTCAACGCAGCCAAGCGCAGCGTCGAGAGCATTTTTCGTGCTTTTATTTTTATTTATTTTTTTTTGGCGCGGCTCCCCGCTCTCTCACTCTCTCTCTCTCTTGCGCTTACGCTCTATCTTTGTGCGTGTGCGACTGTGAGTGGCGCTTATGTGGCTGCTGCTGCTGCTGCTGTTACTGCCTATGCTGCCTACGAGAAATCCAATAAGAAAATGCTTTGTGCGTTTGCTGCGCGCACACACCAATGCAGGCCATTATATGCGTGTATGCACGATGTACACACGCACACACACAAATATATATATATGTATGTTTGTATTGTATATGTATTGCGTATTTTGGCATGGCCGCCAAGCATGTTGACGTCGACGTCAGCGTCGCTTTGCGTTTGCAGTGCTGCACGCACTTTTTGCTTAGCTTTGCTACACAGCAAATTTTTTGGGTTGTTGTTCTTGTTTTGTTGCTGCTGTTGTTGTTGTTGTTGTTGGCCTATGTACAGTTTTTTGGGGCGGCTTATATATATATTTATGTATATATATAAATATATAAATGTATGCTCCACATTTTTAGCGCCAGGCCGCTGCTGCTACTGCTGCTGCTGCTGCGGCTGACGGCTGAGTGCTGCCTGCTGCTGCTTTTCTCTCACCCACACTCATTCGCGCTGAGCATTAAAACGAACGCACTTTTGCAGCTTGCGCTTGTGTGTGTATGTGTGTGTGTGTGTGTGCGTTTGTGCGTTTTGCTTTTTTTGGGTGTGCGCTTTTGTGAAATTTTAGCATTTATTTGTTATGTGCGAGCATTTTGACTGCTGCTGCTGCGTCGCTGCTGCTGCTGCTGTTGCTGTTGCTGCGTAGGCCCGTTATATACACTATCTGGCAATTATGTGTAGCTATGTATTTGTGTGCGTTTATGTGTGTGTGACCCTGCTAAAAACTTTTGTCGGTTATGTGTGTATACTGCATTTTTTTTTTACCTTCTAACCCAACCCAACCCAACTTTACTCAATTCCAACCCACCCACAAAGCTATTCAATTGCACAAACAACAAATGTTTCGCTTTCTGTTTGTATTTGTGTTTGTAATGTACACACACACACACACACACACACACACATACACGCACTTACGCACATTTATTTATTTTTCATGAACATATCCAAATGCTTCGACGGATTTTTGTTGCGCTTTCAGATAAGATGATATCATTTGTTTTTGTGGCATTTGGCGCACATTCATGTTTTCGTATGCGTTGCGCCACAAACACACAAATATTTTCACACATATATATTTATGTGTAAATGTATGTATGGATTTGTGTACTTAAATTTAGAAATGGATCCCTCAACTTGCACGCTTGCAATAAATGCGTTTTATGCTTTTTAACATTTTTATCACTTTTTTTTTTTTGTAAACTAGTTTGTGCAACTGACAAACAAACACAGAAACTTGACAATGAAATTTGTTCATATGTTGTGCGAGGCATTACATATTGTACATAAACAGATGTATATATAAATATATATATATATATATGTACATATGTATGTATATATGTATGAATTGTGCGTAGAATTGTGTCTAGGGCATTAATTGTGCTAATTAGATGAAGTAATATCGTTCAGTTATGTTGCACAAGTGTCTGAGAGAGACATATGGACAGAGGCACATACTGAAAGAGAAAGAGAGAGAGAGAGGGAGAGAGTTGAATGAATGTCTAATCAGCATTACTCAAGAGACATTCTCAACCAAAAATCGTTAAAAAAATTAACTTATTACTCAAATGTCGCTTAAAATAAGGTTAAAGAACTTCGATTACTAAAAACTTAAGAAAATGTCCTTAATATATATTATTAATAACGCATAAATTTCAATTGCATAATTTATGTAGAGAAAAAATGCTTAAATAATGCTAATTAAAAATTATTATTTTATTTTATAACTAAAATAAATATCTGATTTGCTTCTGTTTGTTTTGTATTCGAAAACTGTTTACAAAGAGCCCTTCTTAAGTAATTAGTTAATTACACAAAACTTTTTAATTTATCTAAATTGTTAATTTTTCACGTTGCTGTTTAACACAAATATTAATATATGTCGAAGGACAAAACTTTTATGCAATAAATTATTAAATTGTTAACACAATGCAACCAGTTCAAGTGCACTCGAAAAAAATTAATTTCTCGTTGCAACTAAGCCTGTTTTATAAATATTAGCACTTAATTTAAATTAACTTCTTTTAAATTGCAAACATTAATTTACAATAATTATATTTAATTATTAAGACTGTTGACTCTATTAATGTGTTTATAATTATTTATTTGTACTCTAATTAAAATTTAACTCTTTTGTAACTTGTGCAACAGTTTATAAATTTAAGCCTTTTAGCGCTAGTATTATAAAATAAATAATAAATAAACAAAAGAAATAACAGAAACAATTCATTTAAGTGTTTATTTTTAATAGTCAAACTTAGCGTTAACTGGTTAATATTTAAATAATATTCATGTGTCAATATATTTCACTTGCTTAAAGTAATTTCTGCGCTCAGTTTTAGTCATGAATTTTTTGCCTGAAATCAACAAGTTGCCTTATTAAAGGCAAGGATGGAAACATCCTGCTTTAACAATCATTTAGGATTAGATATTCGCTTGGCTGCCGGATTCCTAGAAATAAAACCGCAAACGCAAGAAAAAGTAGACGACAAAAATCGTTTTGACTAACATCAAAGCTAAAAAAGTTGACGTTTTACAGCGGAAAAAAATGAACAAAGTTAAATGGCAAAACACAAAAAAAAATATATAAAAAAAAAAATTCCCCGTTGAATTAGGGGCAACAGTTTAAAGCAAACCGCCAAACCCGCTGAGAGCCAACGGGTAGCTGCAACCGGTGGGATGCTGGGGGTAAACGAGGGGGGGTGGTCGGGTTTATTACAGATTGTGACGTTGACAGAGTTGAGTTGTAAAAAAAATAAGCAAAAAAGAAAAAATTTATTTTTTACTATAATTCGAAAACAATGACGCAGTCGAAATAATCCTTCAGAAAGTCGGCGAAGAAAAAGTCGAAGCAGATGGAAAAACAATGCGAAAAAGGGGGTACTGAATACCAAGCACAGATGTAGAAAAGGCAAGACAACGACAACAACAATAATAACAACAAAAAAAAGGGGTTCAAGGACATTTTACATATAATTTTTACTACCTTACACGCTCGCCAGACAGAGACAAACCCCCAAAAACTGGGCTAATGCTAATGTAATAATTTCGTTGAAGATGTGCGCCAGGATTGCAAAACGTCCTTGCGCTGATTTGCTCGACTTAAAGTGGAGCAAAAGGAAGAAAATAAAATAAAATAAAAATAAAAAAAATATAAGCCAAAGCAGCAGAGGAAGAATACACAATAAAAAAAAGGCTGTTGCTTGAAGAGTTTCACGCTTTATTACGCACAATGAGCGCGGGGAGCGGATTACTCAAATAATAATATAATAGCCAAAAAAAAAGAGAGAACAAAAAAATGGAAATGGTAAAAGCACTTCTAGGAAGACGACATTGATTGCCTTTTTTACCTTTTGGCCCCCAACCACCCCCAACACGTTTCCCGTTTCAACTCGAAGCCTGACAACAAATTCAAATGTTGCGCGGCTTTGTTTACCTTCTTATTTTTTTTTTATTAGGCCGGGCCAATCGATTATTACGTTGTGGGTGAATGAACTGGCTAAAAGTCACGTAAGTCAATGATTCAGTTAATATATATTCTACATATAATAATTGTTAACTGAACTCGTATGAATAAAGTTTAGTTCTTCTTAAAAAACAGTTCAACAAGGATATCATTTAAATTTATAATATATAATATAAATAATATATTTTGTATTATTTTATGTCAACTGACCTTAGTTGGTGTTAAATAAATATATAAATGATTTTTTTTATTTAGTTTAATATATTTTTGTATTCATTTGTGTCAAATGACATTTGCTGGCTTTAAATATAAATGAATAATTTTAACATCAAACATAATTTTAAATTTAAATAAAGTATATAAAAGCAAGCATGAAGTAACTTTAAAATTTTTGAACATTTAAGTATTAAAAATAAGCAGATGATCTAAAATGAGTTATGGATGACAAAGTTTGTATATCAAGGTATAAAATTGCTTGTACTCCTAATAAATAAATAAATAAATAAATAATAAATAATAAATTAAATTATTTCTTCAATATAATGGTATATAAGTTCTCATATATATCAAATTTATTTTGCGAAAATTAATATACATCGATTTCTAATACCAATAAAAATAAAACACAGTTAAAGGTCTTCAATTCCAATTGAACTATTATTGATCAATATCGCTACGAAAAACCAACCCAGTTGTAGTAAAAAAATAAAAATTTTATTAATCTTATTACTATCAGCAGTCGCAGGCATTTCCTGTACAGGCATGATAATCAAATATATAAATATATATATATATATATAGTAATGTGTGTGTATGTAACTAATATGTTTCTGCCTATCAACTATTAAATAAATATGTATTCTTTATTATCCCATCAAAGAAATTCCAGATATAAAAAAGTGCCTGCCACAAATTAACTGCATTTAATCGCATTTTGCAACTTAACCTAACCTGAATAAAAAAAGTTAATATATAAATATATATATATTATATATATATTTTTTTAATATAGTAATATTGTTGAAAATTTACACACACACACAATAAAAACTTTAATAATATTTTTGACTCCTTCTGACGAGAATTTGTGAAAAATATAACTAGAAGCTGGCATTTAATTAAATTCAACATATTCCAAAGCTAGTCAAGCACTATTTTTACTCGCCAACTTATACTTTAAATATAAAATTTAAATAATAATAATTAATAAGCTAAATTCAGTTGCATGCACCGCCAAAAAAATAGTGCTTCACAGTTCATTTTTTATATGTTTATAATTTAGTCGTTGCGCCGCAACTCAAAAAGGGCAATTTGTGAAGTAGAGCAAATCGTTGCTCTATTAACGCGCTTAGGTTTGAAGGGGAGAGAAGAAGAGAGTGGGTAGAGCAGGGGGTTGAGGGGGGAAGGGGCTGGTAGAGGTATATTGAAATTGGGTCACACACGCATGTGTTGCTTGTCATCAGTTGTTGCAGTTGTCGAAAATACACGCAGCGACAGACAGACAGACAGACAGACAGACAGACAGATGCGGGATTCGAGATACTAGATACTTAATGCGAGATATCAGCAGAGGCAACACAATTTGTGGCAGACAATGCGACGCATCGTGTTGTAATGGGGCAGACAGCCAGCGACAATGATTACGCATGCAAATTACAAGCAAACCGAATAAAACTTATGTAAAAACTTTATAAAATGAAGACACAAAATTGTTGCACGTGAATTTTAAAACTTTAAAATGTTTTCCATAACATTTATTTTTTTATATAAAATTTTAATGTTTAAATAAATTTAATTTAAAATTTACATTACATACACAATTTAATTGATCTTGAATTATTTTTGTGTTTAAAGTTTTGATTTGAATTTAAAGTCATTCAAAGAAAACATTCAAATATTAATTACTTTTTAATTAATTTGTTTTCAATTGTCAGTTGTCTCACACAAAATTTCTCTGACAGTTTTAGTTTTATTTGGGTATCACTGTGCCCCAAAGTTGACACTTTGGGGCAACAACTAAAGCAAAACACAATTGTTGATGAGTTATGCGTTTTGTGGGTAGGTTGGCTGCCACTGCGCCTTGCATCTACTTGACGCACGTTGATCTCTTGCCACACTCTTACATATCTTTCTCTCTCTTTCTTTCTAGCTCACCGGCGCATTCATTTTTTTTTTCTGTGTGCTATGCAATTCTGGTCCCAAAATTGTTTTCGTTTTTTTTTTTTGGTTAATAAAATTAGGTCAATGCATATCATTTAAAGTGCGTCTCGTGTGCTGCGCTCTCTCCCCCCCCCCCACCACTCCCTCTCTTTTTCTTTTGGTCTGCCTCTCTCTGTGCTTTGGTTGATGTTGCAATGTTACTGATGGCGCAGTTGCTGCTGCCAATGCTGCTCTTGTTGCCGCTGTAATTTCTGTTGAATGTATTTTTTTTTTTTGTCTTTGATCTTTGCTCTTGCCTGCCTCAGTTGAAGAAGTCGCTCTGCCCGCTGTGCTGTTCGTCTGCTGCTTGGTGTGGCAACAGTCAGAATGCAATCCATCAATCGCAGCAGAGGCAAATTAACAAACATTGACGTCAGCGTCGATGTCGACGTCGACGTCGCTGTTCGCGTAGCTGCCCCAGTCTGTGTGCAACCACCAGGCAATTATGTAATCCATGGAACCTGCTGAGCGAATTGCCCAAAAAAAAAGAGGAGCGTACAAAGCGAATGTGGCGGGGGAGTGGTGGTTGGTGGGTGGTGGTTGGGTGTTGTGTGTTGGTCGAGTGGCAGCTGATGTGGCAGGGGTTGTCTCGCTGGCAAAAGATAAGGCAACAGCTGTGAAAGCAGCACATTTTTAATAATAATTATAGCAAATAACGAAATTAAAAGTTGAAAGTTTTCTTATAAAAAGAAAAATATTTGAATGATATAAAAATATTATTAATATATATTAATAGTGGCTCAATTTATACTAAACTTAAGATAAACCACTAAATTTCAGAATTTCTAAATTAACTTGAAAAAACAAACATTTCTTTTGTAAAATTTTTGAAAAATATTTATAATTATTTTGAAGACCAACAAATATTGATTTACGCATTTTAGCAGCATTTGAGTATTGTTAACAATTTATGCTCTACTCAAATACATTCGAATATTTATTGCTTACATGACACACAGATCAAGCATCTTTGCCCCTTCTTGTTGCACGCTTGGTTTAATCCCGAAAGTTAACTACATTTGAGACAGCATTTGTATTCACCCCACTCGCCCCGCAAATCAATAGAACACATAACAAATAAGAAGCATAATCACATCATAACATTAAGTACTTTATTCCATTAGAAGAAGACCTTCAGAAAGGTTGGGCATAAATTAAGTTAAGCAGAAAACAGCGAAAAACTAACCACCAAACCATAAAAAAACATTTGCAACCACAAATGCCAATTACTTGCCACAGCTTTGTCTTCAGTTTTATCATGGTTTATTTATATATATTTTATGCAAAAATATAAATATATAAAAATCTATTTATAAAAAAAATAAAAGAAATGAAAATAAACAGAAAATGCTGAAAAACATGGACAATTTAATGGCTAGAACAACCCCAAAAGTGAAGATGCTCCTTTAAAGCGTTTATCGGTTAATACCCTGTAATAAATGGAAAACAGGGCATGTTTTATCTGTTGTGTCTTTAATTTTTTTTAAGTTTTATTTACTGAGGACAAACAATTAATATGTTAGCTATGGAAAAACCTGAGTTTTACAGATCAAATTTTGTAAATACAACTTAATCTGATTCAAGGGCATTGCAAAGATGAGCATTCGGATTTATTTCAGAATTTTTATTTGTTTATTATGCATGAATTGTAGATGTGGAGGCCTGCAGCAGCAGCAGCAACCGGAAGAATTCAATTGAGTGAAAGATGTGTAAGGGGAGGGGGTACAAGAGCAACAAAAACAAGGGCAGAAAAAGGCAATTGTGAATATTAAAAGAAAGTAATGCCAAACAAAAGGAGGGTTGGCATTGGGTTGGCGTGTAATTATAAACATTTGTTGCTGCCTGCAAACCTTTTCTTGTTTTTGTTTACTTCTCAAATGAGTCGCTGCTCAAAAGTTTCACAAAAGCAAATCGCAAGCAATTCCAAATTCAATTCCAACTTCAATTCCCACGCGTGCCGCTTGCCTCAAAACTAATTGCAAATTAATGACTTTGGTTAAGTTGCCGCAATGAGCAGCAGCAGCAGCAGCAGCAGCAGCAGCAACAACAGCAACAACAATTAGAACTAGGCAACAAATTTTGCGCATCTTTCGGTTGCCAAGTTTGAGCAGGTCAAAGAAGCTTGGTATAGTTGGGCCTGCAGGGCCCTTTTGGCTCGAGTTAATCAATCATTTTCTCCATTACATGATGTGCAGAATACAAAAGCAAAAAAACAAAAACCTAAGTCGAAGACGAACTACAACAACAACAACGGCAATAACTAAAACAAAAAACGATTTTCTATCGTGTCTGCCAATTTGTAGCTAATTAGTTTTCTTTGAGTATTCGCCGCAGCAGCTAACAGCACTGATCGCTGCAGTGCGAGCGAGGCAGCTAGCATACACATTAAAAACATACTCAAATTGCAATTCTCGCAAAAGCTTTCGCTTAACTCTCCCAACTGCAGCAATTGTGTGTGTGCAAGCGAGATAGCGCTTTCGAATCAGTGCCAACTGGTTTCCCATTGGATGCGCAAAAATGGCGATTGCCATCGGATCGTAAATTTTTGCAATCAAGTGCAATCTGAGTGTGTGTTCCTGTAATTGAATTGAGTTGAGTGGTGACATTTATAATGCAGCTACGCTGCAATTGAGTTTCTTTTTCTAAGAATGCGGAATTTTCTTTTAAGTTAAGAAAAGTTTTGCAACAAAAGTGAAGCGAATTTCCTTCATTTTTGATTAGTTCTTCGTTTGAAATGCATGCGAAAATTCTATACCAAAAATTGAATTTTGAAACCAATGCAATATATAAATGTTTATTATTTATCATGTAGTGATTCATACAGTACTTATTTTTAAGTTGAAAATTGTAATTGTTTTTACAAAGCGTTATGCTTAGTGAGGCGCATCCAACAACAACAGCTGCAAATAGAATATGTATATATAATATATACATATATTTAAATGATATATTTTAAATCTTTAGCGGCAAACAGGTTTCCATATATATATATTTAGCTAAATATTGTTATTGTTTTGTATACTCATGCCCTAATCTTGATATAATATTTTTAAATGTTTCTATGATGATATTAGATGATTAAGAATAAATTTCGTTGAGTTGAGAAAGGTTAGGAGTTATTTATTAATTTGAAACATAATAAATTAGGTTTAACAAAAATAAAATCATTACTGATTGCTTTGAGAAAGATTTCAATTACACGAAAATGATAATTAGTTATATATATTAGTAATATATATACAATAATATATATATATATATATGTATATGTAATGTATGTATAGATTAAAACAGTTTTCATCTATAGCTGGGTGTAAATATCGGTGTTTTTAAGCTTTGAGCATTTCTGTTGTAGCTTGATTTGCGTTAATCTACCAAAAATGTTGGAAATTGTTCGCTGTGCGTGGACATGAAATTTATGGGATGTCAAAGGGCCATAATCTGTACGGCGACTGCTGCTAAGACTGCCGACTAAGTAGGCAGACGCACAGACGGACAGACGGAACAGACGATGCTAGAGCAGAACCTAAACGTGTATGTGGGGAAGGCCAGCGAGCGTTTAGGTATGGCAGCAAAGGGAAGCGAAGGAAAGACGCATGGGAAGACGATGGCACGGAGGGAGGAGGGCGCTTCACTCAACGCGTGCAACGTGAACGACAAAGCTTTGCGCTCACGCACTCCAACTAAAACACACACACACACATAACACACAACACACACACGCATGTGGCGATTACCTCATCGCAGCGAATGTCAGCGCCAAAAAGCAGGCGAACAAACTAAAAAGCGCAGAGCCAAAGCGAAGCATGGAATGCGTGCGCGCATATAAAGAAGAAGAGAGCGTTGTTAGCGACGGAAAGCGTGTGGGAAAGGGGGGAAACAACTGAGCAAGCAACGCACTTTGTATGCTAGAGGCCAACGCACACCAACACAAGCACAGTTGTGTGCGTATATGTGTGTGTGTGTGTATGTGTGTCTATGTTCTATGTGCTGATTAAAAAAGCATGCGATCTTTTATTTATGCTGCTGCTACTGCTGCGGCGACTGCGACTGCGACTTCGACTGTGAGTGCTTTTGCTGCTGCGGCTGGTGCTGCTGCTGCGCTGTTGCGCCGCTGCTCTTGCGGCTGAAACTTTTGCGCTTGCTGTAATTTGTGCTTTTCCCCGCGCCCTTTGCCTTTGCAAGTCTTTTGCGCTGCGCTCAAGAACTGGTCCAGCAACATTTTAATTAATGATCTCTGGCAATGCTGCTGCTTTTTGCTGTTTCCATCTTTAATACCCTGTAAAACTGTACTTCATAAATAGGTTATGATCGTGCACAACACTAAAGTAGTGCATATGTGTAAATATATTATTTGTTTATATTTATTTTATTCAAAGCGAACTAAAACCAAAGGTGTTCAAAAATTAAATTTAACATGATTTACCAAAAAAATCAATTAAATTAAATGATGAGAAAAGATCAAATTAAATTATATTTAAGGGGCACAATATTTAAAAATATAAATATCATTACAAATTATATAAATATTATTATATATAAATCAAATAATAACTTTAATAAAGCTGAGTAAATATATAAGCACAATCCAAAACAATCCAAAATCAGATCTAACCTCAGCTAATTTATCTTTGTTTATTTTATTGATTTACAAGCCGGCGATTTTTCATTTATCACTTTCTGCAATAAGTAGTAAACAAATATGTTACATATATGAGACTATTACAGGGTATTTTACAGTCCATATCTGCTTGAGGGTTATTCTATGTTCTTCAACTTCTTCTTCATTCAGTGCTTGCTCAACTGCGCCAACTGCTTCAATCGAATTGAGCTGAATGTAAAATTTTGTATGGTAGGTCATTTGCTCTCTCTCTCTCTTCTACTTGCGCTCTCTCTCTCTCGCTCTCTTGATCCATATGGGATCTGTTCTCTTTTTGTAACAGCCGGAAATGTGTCTTGTTTTTGCTTGTTGTTTTATTTTCCAGTTGTTACAGGCAATTATAAGATTGAGCCACACAAATGTTCCAAATGCGTAAATTGTGCCTCAAAAACTGTTCGCTTTTTATGTAATTAATCAAAATGTGAATCAAGGTGAAAGTCAAGAGGGGTGTGTGCTGCACTCAGGTCCTTTCAACTTTTAACGCGTCAAGCAATGCTTCACGCAACCCGAAACAAAAGGAAGAATTTTACGAAAAACCACACATAATTATTGTAATTTGCATTTTCAGCAGGTTGTAAAAAAAATGTGCGTGGAAACTAATACGATAATAAATCAAACCAGGCGCAAAATATGCGTTGAACTAGACGAATTGCTAATGCTCTTTACAGGCAGGTGAAATCGATTAAAAAATTGGATTAAATAAGAGAATTAATTACATTTATATTGGCGAATATTTATAAAAATATATTTAAAATGTCTTAGACATTTTTAAAGAAGTTTTTAAATATAAATAGAAACAATTTTGAATTGTTCTCTAAAATAGCTTCCGCTTTATAATAATAAATTGCTAAATTATACAATAAAGGCCATGAAAAATGAACAATAGTTAGCCAACAAATTTTCTCCATTTGATTATCCTTTTGTTCGGTGTTAACACACCTTTTCTTCCATGCAGCTGAGCGGACATGCCCCGAAAAAGCAAATCAAAGCGAATGTCATTAAAAAAAAAACATAAGAGTTACAAGAACATATATCAGAAACAAAGGAAATGTTAGCAAGAGGTTATTTTTTATTTGCTTGCCACTGCGCCTAAGCGTCACAAGCCTGGGGCGTATGCGTAATCATTTTATTATTTATACGCGACGGGTTACGCTTGGGTCAAGCAGTGCATATGTGTATGTGTGTATGCTTGTGTTTGAGTCTGCTAATGAACATAAAAAACTATAAAGAATGCGTATATTCTGAAATCATACATACGCACTGTGAGCCCAGCCCACAACATATCCGTTCAGCCTTTTAATTTTATGATTTTGTCATAAATCTTATTTTGGCTACAACTACAAATAGTTAGTTTTGCTGTTTTTTCACTGTTATATTTTTTTTGTATGTCCTTTATTGCATTTTAATGGTAATTTCTTGCATGCACAGGCAAACTTTTTATTCTTTGCGCTTCGTTTATGATTCGACCACCTTCTGTGCCGCTAATATGACAATAACATAACCAACCCCTCCCCCCTCTCAGTACATACTCTGAGCACTATTAAGTTATTTCATAATTTCCAAATTTTCTCTTATTACTTTTCTAGTTTTTTTTGTATTTTTGAGGCTTGGTTCGACAACGCATTCGAATTTGTAACTCGACTTACTTGCCTCAATGGATTTTTATTGCAAAATTGCGTTTTCATTTCTAATTCTTGTTATTTTTTTATATTTTTTTTTTTTATTTTGGTGCTAACCTCAATTGCCTTTTGTTGCGTGCCCCGTGGCAGGGAGGCTTGCTTGACTTGTCAGGGTGGTAGGTGTTTTGAAATAATTCATGGAACTTATTCGCTGCAGGCCTGTCCCAGAAATATGCAAATTTTTCAATATGATATATGTTTATGAGTATTTCTAATAATAATGTAATGTAATGTTCTTAATCGAGTTAGTCAAGGTAAAGCAGAGCTACTGGACAGCAGTTAAAATGTAATAAGCCACATTGACAGATGTGAAAGTAGGCTACACGTTAGAATGCTATAGTCGAGAGAACTCGACTTGGAAGTCAGTGAATTCGCTTTTTAAATACATCAAAATAAATTATACAATATGAAAATATGTTGTGTTAAATAAGCTTAGCATTTCTTTTCCGATTTTAATGGCATTTTTGCAGTTCATCAAGAAATTAGTGTAAATTACATATTGTTTGGAGGGCTCTTGTTTAAGAACATTTATACCTTATTTATAATTTTAGAGATGCTACATTCTGCCTCTATTATGCTTTGCAAAGAATTTTATTATACCCCTTTTCTATTTTTAATGGAAACAGTGTATAATAACTAAATCATTAGCCTAATGTTTAAGATATGTGTAAAAAATATATATTTTCATAAATAGCTGTGTTCTATAACAATATAATATTATATATAATAATAGTATTACATAAAGTATAAACATAGATTCCTTTTACTGCTTGACTATATTATGCAACGATATTCTTTATTTTTATTTATCAAGTAGCAACTCTAATTCCTTTTATTAGTTATCTATTTTCAGCATCAATATTCACATTGTCAATTTCAAAGTAGATTCGCATTTCTCATTTTCTTTGTTTTTCAGTTTTGCTACTCAGTATACAGTTTATGGCACAAATGTAAAAAAAATCCTGACGCAGCCTTTCATTAATTTCACAATTTGTAAATTGTGAATTTTATGCATAATATTTGTGCAGATAACAATTTATGATTATTACAACCGAATAACAACAATAACAACCAAACTGAAATCTTGTGAGAGAAAATATGATAATAAAAACTAGAAATTTATATGACAGACAGCCAAAAAACAAAATAGAAAAACAGCAACATGAAGAAAGGAATTCATTCAAGCGCGCCACAAAAATCATTCAAATTAGTTGAAGAAAAATGCGAAAAACAAAGGCAGCGCGTCAAACAGAAGACCAAAGCAATCCAATCACCACACAACAATAATAACAACGAGCTGATAATGTTGCAAGTGAAGGAAAAAAAAAAAAAAACTGCTGCCACAGCAGAGCCTATGAAAAGGAAGCAGGATTCTTGGCGCCCGAAGACGGCACCATAAAAACCCAGCCCGAAAATAGCAAACATATATTAAGAGAGAAGTGCCGAATTCCGAATGCCCTTCAATTACAATACTCGAATAATCAGTAAGGCAGATATATAAAAAAATATAATCATATTTTATATACATTTTTTAATTAAAGAAATCGTAAATTTTAGTATTACTTTTATTAATAAATAATAAAAATACCTAAACCATATCTAAAATTGTTAAATTGACAATATTTAAATGTATTTCAGCTATAATTATTATCTTTTAAACTATTATTAAACAAATTCGATAATAAATAAAATATATAAAGTGGCTTAAGTTCTTTCTTTAATAACAAAAAAATAATGCTCTCCGAGGAATAATTCTAATTCTAAGAATTCGCAGCATAACAAAATATGGCGACTCCTGCTAGCTGTTTGTATGTGGCATGAGGCATGTGGCATGTATGTGTATCGCACGCATAGAGTTTTGTTTTTAATCTTTTGACCTTGTTTTGCGCTTAGCCAGACACAGTTATTGCATTCTGGCGACGTGGCTCAAATCAAATGTGACTGGTACTGGAACTGGAGCCAGTTCATCTTCAATTTAATGCTTCGCCTATGTACAGCTCTTATATATTTAAGTATTTATATATATATATATATATATATATATATCTATATAGTGCACTGGGCCTACGCATCTGACATTGGCGGTTTTTGCCCTTTTGCTGCTGTTTGTGACATTTGTAAAATATTTCCCCACATTTTCTTGTTTTTTTTTTCTATCTTTTTCGCTGCCTGACGCCACTTGGCCATTAAATTGATAAGGAAAATGTTTTGGGGCTGTCTAGGAAACTGCATGAATGGCCTCAAAGATGATGCCAGTCTCTTGATAGAGATACACACAAACATTGGGCAGTGG
Source organism: Drosophila melanosoma (assembly GCA_035042045.1). Classification (NCBI taxonomy): domain Eukaryota; kingdom Metazoa; phylum Arthropoda; class Insecta; order Diptera; family Drosophilidae; genus Drosophila; species Drosophila melanosoma. The sequence goes on along the minus strand of JAWNLY010000183.1, from coordinate 1,328,015 downwards.
GGGTGCGTTAGAAAGTGAAAGTTGCCAGCGGGTTGGTTTGGGGGGATGGTTAGAGGGTTTTTATGCTTCACTGAATGCCACTCAATAGAAATTCAAAAACTTGTGCAGAATAATAGTTAGAATTGGTTTATGCATATATTTAAACGAATTTTGCGCAAACTAAAAATATGAAATATAATCAAAAGTATTTCCCCATACAGAAAATTATATTCGCAGAAAACAGATGAAATTTCAATTTTTTTTCACGATTCTGTATTTATTTGTTGCATATCATTTAAAATAAATTTCACAACTATCTTCTTGTCACTACATAATATGCATATTATTAATCAACTGTTTCAATTTAATAAAGATAAGAATCACTCAAGTTATGATCAAACATATAAATTCTCATATTGATCTCAGTTCTGTCAGTAGCCGAACTATTTTTCTGTATGCATAAATATGCGAACGCATGTGTGAGAAAGAGGTGACATGATAATCGATGCATGCGTCAATGTGTTTTGCGTGTATTCTGCAGAACCCCGTTACATACGATTGCGTGTATATGTAGGCACGTGTTTCTAGCCAGCCAATAAGCGATCACTTCGGGCTTGTGAATAAAAATAAGCTCCACGTTTTTTTTTACTCTTCAGTGCCTGTGCTTGCTATAAGAAATTACTTAAAAGGGAAATTTAACTATAAAATTAGAATATATTTAACAGCGGGGTTTAGGGTACATTGTAGTCGAGCTAACTTATCTACATCTTTTCTCATTCCCTTTTTGCTCTTAGTAAAGATCTTTTTTGACTACTTAAAGTTGCCATCAATTCCCTGATTAGGAGGTTTCCCCTTTTGAGCTGCCCATTCAAATAAACTGCAAGCAAAGTTTTGTGCTCAGGCATAATAAAAATCAGAAATATTTACACATATTTTTATTGACTATGGTCGATATTTGTTGTGGCGTCAAATTGTTGTTGTTTTCATTATTATTATTGTTGGCATTATTAAGGCGGCAATTTGTTTGTGTGGCCATTGACCAAAAACAATCAAATAAAAGACAAGTTCTGCCTGGCAAATTTTTTGCCAAGTTGAAAGTCACGAAGATCGGGGAGGGTGGGGGTGGCAAGTACTTAATGTATTGCCATCTAGTGACCCAATTCAGTTTGGCAGAAATGGAAAGAAGGACCTTCAAGACACTTGCCCCCGATTTATGTGTTGTTTGTCTTCGCTCTCCCTTTTTCTCTCTCTCTCTCTCTCTCTCTTTCCGCAAATTCCCTTTATTTTTGCTTCTTTGTGTGTGCCACATGTTAATGTCTTTGCATTGGCAGTTTGGTCCTGTCCTCTCCTGTTCTGCTCGGTTCGGTTTCGCCCTTTCCTCTCCTCTCTTGTTGTCCTTTTTTGAACTGTCATTAGAACTTTTTGTATGTTTGACAGCGCCGTTTTATTGGCCGTCCACTGGCTCCTTGGCTTAGCTTAGTGCTCTCCTGTCTTTTTTTGTTTTTCATTCTTATATTTTGACATTTATTGCCATTTATTGTTGTTGAAGTGTCGACCCCAACTGCTGTGCTGCAGCAAGTTGTTTGTTTCCTCATTTTTTAGTGGGTCCATTTCACTTTTGAGGCAGCAAAGGTTCCCCTTAATGGACCTCACACTCAATTCAATTGATGCCCCCATATTTAACGAGTAATTCGAGTCAATATATATATATTTTTTAAACATTATGTGGAACTTTTTAACGACGCTTTGAACTTGTGAGAAAATAGTCTTGTTTAAAACTGTCAAGTAATATGACATTTCTCAGGCACATCCAAATCGTAGCGAATCAATTTAAAGCATACTCAATGCCATCCAGTATTAATGCGGCAACTTAATTTGATAGAACAAATATATTAGTATTATTTATTGTTGTTATTTTTATTGTGCAGTTGGTGTCAAGGCAGACGTAATAATTATTATTATCAGAAATAACGCACACTATTCTGTAATTAACTCAATTTATGCCTATCAGCAGAGTCGAAAACAAGCCTGATAAACGAATAGCCAAAAGGCAAAGTAGAAAAATGAACTACATTTCGCATCAAATCAACGAAACTATGTTGAAAAATGTGACAAAACAATAAAAAACTATTAATTTATGCATAAACTTATACGTTTAATGCATAATTAATTTAACAACTCAACGAAAAGCAAATTCGATTGAGTCTTGGAAGAGAGCCAGCAAACACACAGGGAAGAGCAATCGGTGAGAGTGCAGTTGAGGCAGGGGAAATTATTCCAATGACTCTTTTCAAAAGATCGTTCAGTTTGAACGAAAGCAAAAGTGATGTGCGCGGGCAGCAAGAGCGCAGCACAAAGAGTGCAATTGTCCATGAATCGAAATTAATGGGACATTTTTCGTTTGTTTGTTTGCTGCAGTCTCTTCGCACTGATCGTTGAGTCAGTGCAACTGGTGGAAAGGGAATTTATACAATTTGCACAATTCGTCAAGCGATACAACGATCGCAAGAGAAGCATAATACAGCAGCTAAGAGTGCAATTGCCTTTGTCGGGCAATGATTTAAACGAAAGCAAAACTGGTTCGTTAAGTTTGGCTGGTTTGCAGCTTGAATATGTTATTAACAAAACGTTAAGTTTTTGAAAATTGCAAAATGGCCGCAAAACAAATCTGTTTTAATTGCCAATCGGCAATTGAAATGCGGAAGTTGCCAAAGATTTATGATATCTTTAAGTTTGATAACCAAAAAAAAAAAAACCAGAAAAAGGTTTTTCTCATGCCCCAACTGATGTTGTTGAGTTTGCGGCGTCATCATGCTTTTGGAGCCAATGTTTGGCCACATAATTACCGGTTATTGTACGCTTCATAGATAAATGCGCCGCTGAGGCTGCGACCTTACGCACAAAATGCGTGTGAGATAGGCACACAAAGCCATCGAGACACATACAGTTGGACAGACGGACATTCAGACAGTTGGCAACACGCAGCGCATGCTGATCTCACAGTAAAATTACTGGTTTTTATTTGGTCAGCTTTTGAGCCGCATACAAAATGCCTAGAAAAATTGGCTTGGCTTCCACTATAGGCCCTGTTTCGAAGATCGGCTCGCCCCGGCTCGGCTCGGCACGGCTCGACTCGGCTCGGTCAAACAACTAAAATCTAGCAACAAAACGCACACAATACGCAGAATTTTATGCGTTTGCAAAGTTTTCGTTGTCGTTTTCGTTGTCTTTGTTGCCTCTTCGTCATTCGCTGTTGCCTTTTGTGCTTCAGCTTCGTACTCTTGAGCAGCACAGAGTGGAGAGCTTTTCAAACACTAAAGTGCCCTACAACTAGTTCAAACACTTCAAAATATTGTCTAACTAATTGAAAAAAAAAATATATATAAATAAAATTAATTTCAAAATTACTCAGAAATGTTGCCAGAGGATCTAAGGTCATTGTCATCCATTGATTTATTTAAAAACTGATATTATGAGAAACTTGAGCTTATTATTTTGACTGCTGGCAGTCATAGGTAGAACACATTTTGTAAAACAAAAATTAAAAAATGTTTTTTAAAAGTAGAAACTAAATGATTTCTAATTTATAATAAAGTAGTATCCTTCAATTGCAAAACTGTATAAATAATAATGAATACAATAAAAATTATTACCGAATACCGAATAAATAAAACTTATAATTAAATCTTATTATAAATATTTCTTATTTTATATTATATATATAAATTAATTTTATTTTTTTGCCTTCTCTGTTTTTGGAGTCGACTGACTTTAGTTGATATTGAATAAATATTATTATATATACAGATACTTTAAACGTAAATATAATAATAATAATAACATAAAGAAAATTCCCACTCGCAAATGAAATGATTATTAATTCAGAGTGTTTTTCGCTATTGTTATGCAGATGACAAATGAAGATGCCACTTGTCACGCCTCTCTACGCAATTCTCAACAATTTGCTGCTTTTGAAGCGCATACGAACTGCCCACGCAGCCCAAACAAAAGCTCAACGCATAATTCTCCAAGTGTCATGCGCTCGCGACTAAGTACAGAAATATCTATCTCTCTCTCTCTCTCGCTCGCACACGCACTCGTCATGTATATGTGTTGTGCGTGTGTTTATGTGTGTGTGTGTGTGTTTCTGCTCATATGCGTAACGCATTTTGTTTCTGCTGTTTGTTGAAGCTCTTCGCTCGCTGCGCCTCGCTCTAACGCATTTATTCAACAGCCTAGACTGATGAAAAAAAAACTTAACCAATCTTTAAATAAAAAAAAAATTGTAAAAAGCACACACACACACACACACTGAACGCAACTTATTCAAGGTTATGTTCAGGGCTATACGCATCGGCAAACGAATTTCTGTTTCGATTTTTTGTTGTTATTTTTTTTTTTGTCGTTTTCGTTAGTGCGTTTGTCACTTTATTGTTGCTGTTGTTGTTGTTGTTGTTGTTGTAGCCCAGGTATATTTTCAGTGCGTGCTTGTATTTGTATTAGTAGTCATTTTTTGAGTGTTTAGTTTATTTTTTTTTTTTTGCAGCTGCTAATCAAAATGCTTAATGCTCTCCGTGTGTCTGTCGAACGCTGTAATTTATAAATGCCTAACAAGCATTTTTTTAAAAAAAAAATGAGTAAAAATGTAGTTTTTTGTTATAAATGCTGTTGTAGTTTAGCGACTGGCGATACGCATTATTTACGCAACTGATTTGTATTTGCAGTGCAAAGTGTATTCAAATGCCACAATTCACAGACACAAAAATATACTTTTTAATGTTCAGGTATTTTTGACATAGCAACTGTTTTCATAAATATATCTAACATTAATTTTGATCATATCAGTTGTGGTAATGCCAATTACATATTCAGCAAGGTTAAATAGAAGTTAACCGTTTTTTTTTTTCAATCGAATATTAAACAGATTCTGTATTCGAGTATTCAATTTTCTTTCGTTTAGGCTGAAACAATTACATCTTCGATACTTTTTTCATATATTCTTAAAGTTTTATATTTCTAGTTTTATGACTAGTATTTTATGGTTAGATTTATGTTTGGTGATTCCGCCGATTGAATATGAAAATCAGGTGTGGATGTGGAAAGAATATGTAGAAATCTCAAGCCATTTATTGATCAACAAAGTTTTAAAGTCTTACTTTAATTGCAAGTTATTAAATATTTGAGTTTAAAAAGCTTGACATTAAAAAATAATAATAAGAATTAGAATTATAATTTATTCCAATTTTTATTATCATATTGCGCTTACTGCTGCGTAATTTGTTAAAAATAAATACATAATTTTCTTCCGTGTTTGTTAATCGATCTTGATAAATTTTTATCAGTTAATAATGTTTATTTATATAAGAATTTAAAATTGTAGTATTCATTGCTATCGGAAATAGATTTTTTTATCGATATTCGCCAAATATAAATGTAAGATAAACGAGAATTAAAATTCTCTAGTTCTTATAAGGCTTAAAATCGGCTTGTTCATATAGACAAGCTACAGACATGTCTGGCTCGACTCGACTTTTGATGCTGATCAAGAATATATATATATATATCTTTTGTAAACGGAAATGGTTTCTTTCGCTTGCACAACTCCCATATACCTCTTACCCATTATCGATTGGAAATGTCAAAAAATATGATTATAATTTAGGCGTGAAGGTTTTTTTTAGAACTCGTTTCAAACCGATTTGCTGTTATAAGCCCAAAATTCTTCAGTTGTAATACAAATTATAAGCTATAAATTTACCTTAGCTAAATGTATTCAGTTGTTTTTTTTTTTTTTGGTGTCGACAGACGTTTTATGTATTTTTTTTTGGTTGTTGTCTGGGTGCTGCTGACCTTGGGCACTTTGTAACGCACAAGTATCACCAGAGTAGTTCGTTAAGGGCCCCAACAACAAGCGCAGCACTCGCACACACACACACACACACACACAAACACTCAAAAGCACACGCGCACACACAGACAGTGACCAAGGCGAGCATTGCGTTGCCCTTCTAGAAAATAAAAGTAACTCAAAGCAGCAAAAAAGCTAAAAAAAAAAAGCTGCGGACTGCGCTATCAATGCGTATATCAATTAAATACAGCTATTGTTGTTGTTGCTGTTGTTGTTGTTGTTGTTGCCATTGTTGTTGTTGCCATTGTTGTTGTTGTCGAGGCCCTTCAATCATCAAGTTTACATTTATGAGCATTATTGTTGTTGTTGTTGTTTTTGTTGTTGTTGTTGTTCGCTTGTCGTTTTCTTTTTTGTTGCGTTCATTTCCGCACTAAACATTTGATTAGCAGCAGCAGCGCACATAACATAAATTTGATTATACAACTTTTTTAGCTGAATCGACCTTATATATAATTTTTTTGTACATGCGTAAAGACTGCAGGCACAGCGCAGGAAGCATTGAACTGATCCAAGGTCATCTCAAATATATATATATATAAATCAATTAGTTTGCTTCCTACGATTTTTACATTTTTGTTTTTTTCTTACATGAGACTTTTAACAACTGACAAACGCGTGCACAAGTTGCGTGATGCATAATAAAAATTGAGTTTTTTTTTACTAAAACATTTATAGTTTCAATAATGCAATAAGCTTAACACAAACTTAGTTTTTTCATTTATATTTCTTACTAATTTCTTTAAATTTAACAATTTTCAAATTATAGACTATTTTTTATATTGAGCCAGTTATCAATTACTTTAAATATATGTTAGAAATGTCTTCATCAAAGTTTTCTAGATGATATTTATTTAATTATATAAATTATGTATGATATATTTTTATTATACTTTCATATATATATGTACATAAATATTTATATATGTATATATGTATGTAACATTCTTAATGCACCAATAATCTTAATTTGAAAATATATTTACATACTTTTAAATGACTTTTTCATCAGATTACTTTATCTTAAATATCTTTAAATGTAAAAAATATATAACACATAATTAGTAACATTAATTAAATTGTTTTTACCTTAAATCATTATATACTTTGCTTGAGTAAATTAAAAGAAACAATCGAGAAACGTCCCTCGCGGCGCTGTTCAAATATTCAAATTGAGTTGTAAATTGTAACTTGTAAATTCAACGCCCATTCTCAAGGTCAATATTCGGTTTTTGTGGTCAAGTTGACCTTTGTCTGTTAACTGGCTGTTGGTTATTCATTGAATGCATTGGAACGTACAGCAAAATCCTATTAAAAATCAACACTTTTAATTTAATCTATTAATATGCACATGAATTCGAAATGAAGCCATCTGACTTGAATTCAAAAAATCAAATTTGCATTGTGTGCATCTTATTTGGTGCTAACCATATCGTTTTGACACAGGAAATAAAATTTTCATGCTATTTTAAAATTCATGTTTTCAGTAGAAATAAATGCAAAAGATATACGCGTGTGCATACATTTTGAAAATACAAGTTTTCATACTAATTAATCGCTTACCTTTTAACTGTTTCATTTACATTGAGATTAAGTGAAATTAATATTCACATTTTAAACAAGTAGACGGAAAGATAAATAAATAATCAAGACCATTTATAGACCATTTACAACTATTGGGTGTGGTTGTTAATCCGATTTTAGGGCAAAGAAGAAGGCAAAGAAAATTCAGTTTTTAAAGTTTTTATGAACGTGTAGAAACTATAGAAATGGAAATCGTCCCAAACTTCCTTCTGTCATAACTTTGTCAAAAGAATTCAGATGTTCCAAAACCAAGTTCTTTTTAATTATGTTGATCTCTAGCTGTTAAAAATATGATTCTAACTCAAAGCACATGATAAAATTATATTCCTAAAAAGTATCTTTAGGGACTGATGAGAAGTTTCCATACAATTAGTTAAAGCCGATTTTCAGAAGGGATCTTTGCTCATTCCAAGACTCGAAATTAAAAGTGATTTTGGTGAAAAGAGAAAACTTTGTCCAAAGTGATCCGATTTTATAAGTCAAATCTTTTTAAAAATTATATTATATCTAAAGTGACATAAAATTTAATGTTCAAAAAGTGATTTTATTTCGAAACTTAGTGAAATATGCTTGATAAATATTGTAAGTTTAAATTAAACAAGTAAAACTGGCAGCTAACTTTACCAGCAGTTAGATTATGAGAGAAATATGATTTTGTTGACCATAATAGGCGAATATTTACTCAATTTATAATCTGCTAAACCTTTTTTGCAAATCATAGTTTTAAGTAAAAGAAAATAGTGTTGCCAACTAAAATGCACTAATCATTTATGAATAAAATCAAAACTCGGATTTCATTCAATGAGCTAATCTCTATTTACTCAGCTAATGTCGGCTGATTTGGGGCTGTAATCAGAACAGGCACCCACACACACACATACACACACACACACACACACACACACACACACACACACACACTACACACACACACGCATACACACCCAATATATTTTCAACATGCATAAATCACAAAGTTACACGCGAGTTAAAATCGAGTACAAGAGTAAATAGAAAATCACGTATACGCCACGAGTCGGAGAAGGAGGTGGAGCTGGCAAGGCGAGAGGCACTTAAAATTGGTCGAGGTGTGCCTATAATATATGTGTAGTATCATGTTAAATGTGCACATATTTACAAGTTTATTTCATAAAATTTAATTACATATTCACACTTGCCGCTTTGCTAGCCCATTTCAAAGGTGTGACACACACGCGACTTTCAACTCATTTTGACTCTTTGCGACTCGTTTCATTTCATCTGTTTTTTTTGTCTATTTGGCATTTTGGCTTCTGTGGCGACTACTTCACTTTTCGTTTTTTGTGGGCTTTTGTGTGTAGGATGCCCTTTCTTTTTGGTGTTTTGCTTTGTCTCATTCGGCTCATTCAGACATACAATTTAATTACACTTCTCTAATTACCATGCGAGTGTCACGTTGACTTATTTGCTTTTAATATTAAGTTGACAGTTATGACAAAATGCCGTGTGCACTTCAACGGTTTTAGTTGCAAGTAATATATTAAAGTAAAAACTAAATTTCGGTAACTGAATTAATCAGATTCTCGAAGCGAACTTACGCACAACCTGTGATTGGTGTTGTATTAAAAAGAGAAGTTTCAATGCTGGCCCTAATTTCGAGGAAAAGTAGTCTAAAAATATGTTAATTTTTTTTTCTACATTTGTAAAAAATGTACATAGCCCAGCAAACCATCAGATTGAATCAATGAAAGTTATAGATATATTTATAGTTGTAAAATGATTAATTTTGTTTCAATTGTTGCGATTTTTGTGTTAGTTTTCTTAAGTTCATCAAAAGAGTATTTTATTACAAGAATTCATCTTTTGAACGATCGTTTCTAAAGCAGCTTATCTGATTTAGATGTCAAGTTTTATGAAGTTTTGTCTAAAACTGAGAAGTTTACATTAAAATGGACAGATAGACTGACAAACGGCTGGAAAAACTGATTTGACATTGTCAACTTGTTTAGTGATGCTGATTATATATACATATATTTTATGGTGTCAGAAATGGTTCCTACTAAATTATATTACCATCTGCATAGAGAAGGGCTTAAAAATAGCTAAACAAACTTTTAATAAAACAATTTAGTTTTAAAAATCATATAAGAAGCTAAAAGAATACTGTAGCCAAATAGGATTGCACTCATTTATCTTCTTTTAAATATATATTTATATATATAGTAATATTTATATATATTTATATATATATAGTAATATTTATATATATTTATATATATATAGTAATATTTATATATATAGTAATATTTATATATATATATATATATATATATATATATATATATATATATATATTACCTTCCTATAAATACTCCAAATGTAAGCCACATAATAAATAATGATATATCAACATTTAATTTTAAATCGGTTTTAAAATATCTCAAATTGATTATAGAATTATGACCAGAGTCCATTTTCCAGATATATATTGAAACGATATGTTGCAGCGCAACTAATTTGTATATTATTTCAAAGGATTGCACAATTAAGTTTTAAGAAATGAGTCAATGAAATGCCAAATACATTACCCCTGCTGGAAACCGAAAACACCTTAAAAATAAATCAGAATATTTACGAAAGCAAGTCAGACCAGACAGACAGACAGACAGAGAGACAGACAGATGAATAGAGTGAAAGAGGACCACCCATAAGAAAATGTCATCTAATATTTTCACAAATGTGTCTCACAGAACAAACCAAAATGCGTGCGAGTGATTATTGTGAGTGTTTGTTGGCAGTGTGTGTGTGGTTGTGTGTGTGTGGTTGTGTGTGTGTGGTTCTGTGTGTGTGTGAATGTTTTAAATGCAAAATTAAAATTAGCAAGCGACAAAGGCATTAATCAATGCTGAACGCACCGCATCGTTTGACAGCTGTCATTTAAGACACGCAGCGGCATTTTATGTTTATAATTTTATACTCGTTGTTGCTTCTATTGTTGCTATTATTGTTGCCTTTGTTGCCTCATGCAGCTTACGCACTTTGCGTTGAAATAGAACCCACAAACATTAATAATAAAAAGCAACTGAGAAAATCACAAAAATGCCGCAAAGGTGTATTGTCATTAGCAGACGGAAATACTTAAAGATAGAAGCCAAAAAAAAAACTATATACATTTAAAAAATAATAGTATTAATGAGGCATAGGTAAAAATAGACATAAAAAAATCAAGAATAAATATTCATCATACGCACTTGCAACACAGCAAAAAAAAAACTAGCCAAAACTTGACAATTCTAATTGGTCTAAAAGGAGTAGAATTAGTTTATATATATAATTGAAAATGTAAAGAAAGTTGTAAGTGTATAGAATGTAATATTTATAACAATATATTTTATACTTTAAAAACTAAAGTTAAATAAAATGTAATAAGTAAATTTTAAAAGAAACATGTTTGGTTTCCAGTTAAAGGCATGTGGCTAACTAATTAAGGTGTTTCTTTAAGAAATTTAAATAATAAGGATTTTTAAAGATGTTAGACTTAATACTAATTAATGTGCAACTGACTGGAACAAAGGGTGGGCTTAAATTACGAGACAAACACAAAAGTACAAAGGAAGTCTTTAAAAATTAGTTGCTATTAAAGTCAGAATAAGAATAAGAATAAGAATAAGAATAAGAATTAGCCTGTATGCGCTCTAAGCGACTTTTAAATAGCAATTAATTATATACACTTGCAACTTAGAGTGTGACTCTCACATACACACACAAACATATTTAGCAGATCTAACATGAATACATACATAAATTGTTGTTGGATTCTACTTATACGCACCCCGCTGCGATCCATAATGAAAGAACTACAAAAACAACATAAAAAAAAGAATAACAAAAAATACGCACTGGAATATGGCCCAAGCTAAAAAAGCTTGCGTGGGGAGGGGTGAGGGAGGGGAGTGGAGGGAGCTCAGTTTGGGTCGGCATGGCATAGAATCATAGGAGCAACATTCAAGGTTAGAGGGTTACTGACTTTGAAAAATGCGATAGAAACAGTTTTGGTTCCCCTCTTTTTATGCTCTTCTGTGGGAGTAATATAAATTTGTCGCAACATGTGTAACGGATTGAAGAAAAACGTTCAGAAACTATATATTTTATATATACATGATGGACACTATATATATTTGTATTTAGATGTGCGTTGCAGATAGGCGTATATTTTTAATTATTTTTCAGATTGAATAAGGAATATTCAGCGCAAAATTATACAAAATACAGAAAACATATATTTAAAATCTAATAATAAAAATCGAAATCTAAAAAAGTCTAAATCGGTCTACAAGAGTATGTAATTTGCGGCTTGACAATTGTCAAAGTTCTTACATATTCTATGAGTTGATTTTTCTTAAATTTTTTTCATTTATGTTTTAGAGAGAGCAACAACAACCATAAATTAATTGAGCATTTTTTTCGCATTTTGATTTCCAGTCGCAGTGCGTGTGCGGAGCGAAAAGAGCAGCAGCAGCAGCAGCAGCCAAAAAAAAAATGTCATAGAAGCAGAGCCGCAATAAGAGAGAGAAAAAATAAAAATATGAGAGAAAAAACGAAGGCGAACTATAAAAAAAGGCACAAATAATAATGACAGGTAGTTTCTATGCGATTTGTGCTATTATGTGTGTATGTGTGTGTGTGTGGAACGTTGCAGGTAGAACGATATAGAAGCTACAACAATGGCAAGCTGTGTGTTATTGTTGTTGGTTGTTGTGCGCTGTTTGGCAAATGCCTGAATAATTCCCATTGCTCGCTTTACACGCACTTTCGTAAACAACTTAGTCAGTTATGTTTAATGTTGTTGTTGTTGTTATTGTTGCTGTTGCTGTTGTTGTTGTTTTTTCTGCTCTTTTGTGTGCTGCAAACGCTGAGAACTGTTCTAAAATGGGCAAATGTATTGAGTTCCCGCAGCAACAGCAGCAGCAGCATTCACACTGCTTAGCAACTTTGCCAATTTGCATGTATGTGTGTGTACGCGAGTGTGTGTATTTGTTTGTGTGTGTGTGTGTGTGCATGGGCTTTAGATGAAATTTTGGAAGCCGCATATCATGTGATGAATGCGTGCCTTATGAGCTAAACCGCAGCTCCCAAAATTGAAAGAAGAAGAGTTCTTAGATATTAAGTTCAAAAGCAGAATAAGTCAAGTGTATCGTGTGTGTGTGTGTGTGTGTGTGTGTGTGTGGGAGTGGGGAAATCAGAACGGAAACAGTTGTATCCTTAAGTATTTTAAATAAAATAAATTGTTTAAGAATATTCAAAAATGTACATTGATTAGGCAATATCTCACATCTCAGTGAAGTGCTGAGCATACGCCATGTGAGCCTAGGCAACTTCAAAGTAAAATTAAACTCACCACGATTATGAGTTCTGGCAGTAGAGTTGGAGGCCTAAACAATAATCACACAGCCGCATCAGCTTTTTTTTTCTTTTTTGCATTTAAACCCAGAAAAGTTCGCATATTTTACTTACATTTGAACAGAGAAATATTTCTCTATCTATTTTAGGTGTTCTAGTTTGTTCGTTTTATTTGCACACCTGCGTCAACTAGCTAAAAAAAATATAGCAAGAATTACGTATACGCAACTTGATATTTGCGCAAACTTTTTTCTGTCTGTAAAACTAAGCAACTTTTTTTTTGGCGAGGTTATTGCACTTCAAATGGCGACAGCAACTACAAAAAAAAAAAGAACAAGAACAACAAGACAATCAGAAAAAAAAAATCAGTAAGCAACGCAGCGACGCAACGACGCAGCAGCGTCAACAATTAAACCAGCCGCGCAAATGTTGTTCGTGTGCTTGCGACTGTGTGTGTATTGGTGCAAAAAACTTTCAATGATCAGCATAAATGCGCAAGGCACACACACACAAACAGGCATGAGCACCAACACATGCACATAAATTGCGAAAGCAGCCAGCATTAGCAGCAGCAGTAGCAGCAACGCTGCGTTTCGGTCGCAGCTAGAAACCGAACGAAACGAAACGAATCAAAACGAAACGAACGAGCGCAACGCACTTTTGAACGAAGGCAACCATCGGCTATGCTTCGTTAAATCGTTTCAACTGGCGTTTGCTAGTTTGCTGTGCGTTCAAATGTGTTTTTCTAAATTTGATGATGCAATACACGCATTTTGCTCAGCGTCGTCAACGTTAACGTCGCCGCAGCAGCAGCATTAGCAGCAGCAATAATAGCAAAAGCTTCGACAAAAACCACTGCCATTTGCTATTGCTTCCAACGTCTTCAACTCTTTTATTTTTCGGGCGTCAGTTTTTTTTTTAATTTCATTTTTTTGATTCTTGCTTGTTCTTTGCTTCGCCACACGCACTCTGCACTTTGCTTTCGGCGACTTTTTGCTTCTAATTCGAATTCGCTAGAACAACAACATATGTGTGTGTATGTGTGTGGGATGATTTTTAGGCAGCGGAGCTTGAGGTTTGGGCAGACATAGCATGAATAATAGGCAAAGAGCAAAGAAGAACAACAAAAACAAGAACAAGAACAAAAACCACGCACTGAAAATGGCGATTCATCAAAGTCCACTTAACAAGTTTTTTGCATTTGAAAGACAACAACAAATTGGCTCGACCAGCAAACGAAGCAAAGAAAAAACATAAAACCAAATAAAAAAGAAGAAGAAGAACTGGCAAAAGGCACAAAACTTAATAAACTGAAGAGCCAAATGAAGTTAGAATATCGTTGTTAGCAAACACATCCATATATCATATATTAACTTAATGATGATAGCCGTGCATGTGTATAAATAATTATATAATAGTTCTTATCTTATTTGCATATGTCTATAATTAAATTGCTAATACTAACTTGCATACTTATAGGCTGAGCTGACGTTAAAGTATTTTCGAGTTGCTGTCCAATATAAATATAAACCCAATTTCCAAAGATGTCACATTAACAATATCGAAATTCTTTCATTTTATACATATTTCTAAAACTGCACAACTCTGAGATTATCACATTTTGTATAATAATATTGGTTTATGGAAATTATGCAGATTAAGTAGGTCTGTCAACTTATTATATATTATTATGATTGACACTTTGTTATGATTACAATTATTGCAGATTAATATTTATTATAATGATCATTAGTCATGAGTTTTTACAGCTGACCAAAACGCAAGACAAAATGATCTTCACTATATTTTTTGATGTATGTTTTATTTACTTGTTGTTATTATATTTGACTAGATGTTAAGATTTGTTTCTGTTAGTATGAATTATTGTAAACATTATAAAGTTTATATATAATCCATTAATAATATAAAGTCCAATTTGTTGGCCACTCTGTAAATAAACGCCCTCATTAATGATATGTTTGTGGGATGCTGTCAAACTAATTATTATCTCTATGTAAATTTATGAGCACTATTTTAGTAGGTAAAAGTTTCACATGACCTTGACAAAGGCTTTTTTGGGGCTGTATATTTTTGGCTTTTCTTGTCCATGCCCAAGTAAAAAAATTTATATGTATTTTATTTATTTTTTTTTTGTTGTTGTTAGGCTTTTTTGTTATGATTAGCCATTCGCGCCGTACGCACAAAAATTCTAATTTTACTTTTCACACGCACACACACACACACACACACACACATGATACACACACTTCGAAATGTGTCTAGCGAATATTTTTGACTGCTGAATGTGTATTTCTAACTTTTGTTTTTTACCTTTGTGGCACGTTCCTGTTAAAGAAAATAAAAGCAAGAATATTATAAAAAAAAGGTAACGAAAGTTGCTTTTAGCATTGTTTGCCAAGCAAAAGAAAGAAAGAGCTGAAATACATAATAAAAATAATAATAATAACAACAACAACAACAACGAAAACTGAACACTATCACTTTTTATCAGTTTCGTTGTGCCACATTTAAATTTTTGCTAATATTTGACTTTGATTTCCGTTTAATTCATAATTTTTATAATAATTTTATTTCGCATACGCCTTGTTGGTATTATTGCTAATCAGATTTTGTTTGTTGCTCCCACAAAGATTATTTATAGCTGTTGTTGTTGTTGTTGTTGCTTTGTTTGTCTTATTTTTGTGCTATTTCTATTTGCTTTTGTTGTAGCAGTCATTGCACTCAGTCAACAGCAGCAACTTTGAGCTTGACTTATTGTAGTCTTTTTTTGCTTTTTTTGTTTTGTTGATAATACTCAAAACGAAATTTCGCGAGCCAAAAAAAAATTACCGCATCGCGCGCATAAAAAGTTCATTGACTTCATTAGAAATGTTTATACAAATACATATATATATATATATATATATATATATTTTATTTATTTAACAGAACTTGACGTTGCTGCTGCTGTTGCTGCTATTGTTGTTGCTGTCGTCGTATAATGTTGCTGGCGTGCACCAATCAGCTACAACGCTGTCGCTGGCGTTGGCGTTTTGACTTTAGGTGTATTTTTTCTATTCTCTATCCAATGTGTGTCTTTTACTCTCTCAAAGTTGTGCCCAATTCGTGACACGATCTGCATATATTTTTTCTCTCTCTCTCTTTCTTTTACTATTATTCAATTAATGCTGCTCATTATGCAGATGGATACATTAGCAAGGCATAAATTTCAATTTATCTGCCGGCCGCCTACTAAAAAAAAAATAACAACAATTAGTGAAGCAGCAGCAGCAATAACAAACAAATAGTTTGCTGACTTCACGCACATTTTATGCAAATCAGTTAACAAATTGTTAATTGAAATAAGCAGAGAATATGAAGACAAATAAAATACCCTATAGATTCATTAATTGCCGATAAACCATGTAAATATACACTTTGGTTAATCAGAAAACTTAAAATTAAATAAATTGGGTGTTTGTCAATGTCAATATAATTCTAATAACTAATTGCCTATAAAAGTGTGCCTATGCTCTGCATATAATAAATCAGATTAATTTCCATATAGCTAAAAATTGAGAGTTGGCTAAGCATAAATTGATGCCTATGATTCGACGGCGTCGGACGACAAGGCCCAAGACAATGTTAACCTTGAAAAGTTGTAGATGCGATCATTCCACTCTCTGCATATAAAAAACATATAGAAAGAGAGAGATAAAACTCAAACAAAATATCCATCGATAGGCTCGATTTATGCGCGCGTGTGCGTTGTAGTTTGAATAAATTGATGGTGCGTTCTATGCGCTCTAAGCAATTAATTAACCAACTGTTTCTTTTCTTTATTTGTTGCTGTTGTTTATTGTGAATGTTGTAAATTGATTGGCAAGCCATTCGATACTTTCGAGCTGGCTAAGACGTCAACTACAATGCAAGAACTATAAGCGTAGGCCTTGGCAGCACTCGAGGCCTCGTTCTTGTAGTTCAAGTGGAAGCTGCTCGACTACAGTAGGCACATAATAATAATTCCATATATGTACTTAATAGAATACTTTACTAAGGTGTAAGAGTTGTTGAAGAGTGGCACGAAACGATGCTATAAAAATCTAAAAGCAAAACAAATGGGATAAATGGCAAATGCTATACTCAAAATTTGAAGATGAAGAAATATAAAAATATTAAACATATTCATATAAAACATACAAATATGACATATGTTATTATGAGACAAAAGTAGAGCTCATAAATTAAATGTATTACTTCAATCAAAAAGTGTAAAGATTTGAAAAGAAATAGAATACTGAGAAATGAGAAATAAATTGTTAGTAATTATAGAAAATGATACAATGGAATTGTAATGAATGAAACAGACATTATATATGAAACCATGTATAATGTATGAAAACTGTTCAAAATTATAAAATGAAATTCAATTTTAAAACATTTGAAACTTAGCAACAAACAAAAAAAGACAATAATAAAATCGAGCTTCGCAAAACTCTGGTAGATGAAACAGTTTCGGAGGGCAAAAAAAAGACACATATATATTCAATCAGCCTGCCCTCGGTTTTATGTGAATGATTTGTAAATTATAGACAAACAAATGCTCGAAAAAAAAAAATAAAAAAAAAACGAGCCTGGCTTCAAGTGAGCAAATTGTGAGGCAGTGCAAACCATTAACAACCCGTCGAATGTCTGTGGGCAGGGTTGAGTTGGGGCAGAAGCGGTTAAGAAGAGTGGGAGAAGAAAAACACGAATGTCAAGAAGCAGCTGACTAACAACAGAGACCACAAAAATGACTTTCCAGCCAAGAAGACCAACAACAACAACAGCAACAACAACAACATCAACAACAGCAGCCACCAGAAGAACAATCAAGCCAAACTTTTCTATGGACTCATTCAAATTTGTGTCTAGCAATTCTGGATATTTTCGGTTTTTTCATCTCTGCTCTTCTATTTCATCTCTTCTTATTTCTTATTTTTTTTTTTTTGTTTGGTTTTTTGCGTGGTATCCAACGTTGGCGACCTGCAAGCGGCTGACTTTGGCTCTTTTCATAGGGGAAATAAACTCAAAACCCGTCCCAAGCCTGGCAGCGAATGCGAGTGCGATTTTGTTATTGTTGTTCAGGCTGTTGCTCTGTTTTTCTTGCTGTTGTTGTTGTTGATGTTGTTGTTGTTGTTATTGTTGAAGCAGCAACAGCAACAGCAGCGCCAATCACTCGCTTCCCGGCACACACAAGAGCTGTTCCTGTTCTTTTGCAACCTCTTCTATTATTTGAATACCCTGTACATGAATGGCACTGAAGTGTTTGATGGAATTATTCAAATGCAGTTTATACAGTCGCCGCAAATTAGAAAATATTAAAAATTATTAATATTAAAGGAAGATAACTTTAGAACCAATAAATATTTAATAAATAATTGTATTTAATTATTGTATCTACAAATACTGACTAAAATAATATTACAATTTTTATGCAAGACAAAAAAAAGAAGAAAATGAATAAATAAAAAAAAATAAGAAAGCTTAATTTATAGCAAATATAAAATATAATTATGGTTTGGTATGGTATTGAGAAGTAGTAAGGCAAATTGTTAATTATTCCGGATCGCTGGGATAGAAATAAAAAGATTTTTTAATGTTTGGTGCTAACTTTTTTTATTAATGCTTATAAGAATTTTTAAATATTTGTTGTATCAGAATACTTAAATTCTTGGGTTACCTAAATAGTTATCTATTCATGACTTTTCCTGATTACACACATTGAACATTATGGCATCGCTGAAGCATCTTTCAGCGGTTTCACAATATAAATTTTACCGAGATTTATAAAGAATTATAAATTTGATAATTTATAAAAATCTATAGCCTCAAACTTAACTTAGAATCTTTTATGTATTCGACTGTAGAAAATTTGTAAAATTTAATAAATAACATATGGAATTAGATTAGTTAATTGGTATTAGATAAAGTTTTTTCATTTTAAATGCATATTTGATTTGATTTGAATCTATTTCTAGGGTATCTCCTCAGCTAACTCCGTCGCTTTAAGCATTCTTACTTTTTTTGCGCTGCTACAGTCGAAGCCAGCGTCGCTGCTGGCGTTGTTGTCGTCTGCGCCGCACTATTCCTATTCTAGCTAGTTTCACCTTGAAAAGTTCATTCACGCCACTGCCAAAAAATACCAAAAAGAAATAAAATAGAAAAATAAGCCGAAACGCAGCGCCAAAGTTCGCAGCAGTAACAAAATACAGCGAAAAAAAAAACTTGCACAAAAATAACATAATTTATTTTTTGCTAGCCTGCACGCAAAAACACACACGAAATAAATTACAAAGAGGGAGAGCCGAAGAGAGAGAGAGAGAGAGCTGTAGCTGGAGATAGAGAATAGGTTGGGATAGAGAGAGGTTCTTGAGGCTAACTGCTGACTAGTCGCCGGTCACTGCGAATGGTTTATAATGCAAATATATACGCACTTTCTGAACAGCCGCATATTTATGGCCAACTTTTATTTCTGTTAACTAGTCGAATCAGGCCACGTGTGTTTAGCATGTTATCTGATGACAATTTCTAATTCCGAGAACCAGCTAATTGGGGTTGTGCATAATGTTGGAACTGGCTGCAGGTTAATCGAAAGCAAAATGTAATTTGCTTTTGTGTCCCCTTTGCTGACATTTTTATCTGACAATTATGTGCAACGTCAGACATTATATGCTCTACTATCATATCGGCAATTTTACAACGATGACATATGGGATTTTGACGACACAAAAATTAAGCTGGTTAAAAGTTTAAAATAGGCAAGTAAATGATTGATATGTAGGTTAAGATAAGTAAGATATATCATTTATGAAACTATTTTAACAATTTCAGTTATATGTAACAATAAAAATGCGATAACTTAAATCTAACTGGAATAAAATATTTTTATCACATTTACCTGAAGCTGCCTATCTATAATCACCATTGCTAAACAACAGATGTAAATTTGGCGAACCCCCACTAATTAAATAGTTAAATAAACGGAATGATTCATACGAAAAACAAAACAAAAAAAACCGTCCGTGTTTCGCATTAGGCAACCCCAATAAAATAGTTCTGATTACTCGGATCGACGCCAATCAAAATATTATTCGCACAACCCCCACGCACAAAAGCAACGAAAAATAACACCAAAAATATATCAAAATAGGCGAATTGCGAAATCAAAATGGCAACATCATTTTTTTTTTATTTTGTTTTTTTTTTTTGCACACATCAAAACAAATGGCGAAAATTCGGTGAAGTTCAAGGTATGTGCTATTAAATTAAGAACACAAAGCAAACAAACCGCACAAAATGAGGAAGGTCTGATAGAAAATAGAGCAAAACTAAAGCACAGATATGGCACTAATATTGCTGATTGCTGATTCCGAATGAAGATAAGGGGGACTCGGGAGAGGGGTTAGGGAATCCAATGTTCTCAGCATTGCGTGCGATCAGAATAGGCAACAAAGCGAAACAACAAATAGCAAAGCAAGGCCAAATAAAAAGAGAGAAATATATATATATATATATATATATATATATATGTATGTATACATGTGTATTTGTGCGTAAAGTGCGTGTGCCTAAAAAGCTTTAAATTGTTTTTGTAAATTCAGGTCTTGACATGGGAGCTTTTAGTAGGGCCTTATCTAATCTGGTCGGATCGTTCCCAGAACTAACTAACAAGCAAAACAGCAGCAACTCACTTTTTAGTGACTTTTTTTTACTTTTATTGGTGTTTTTTTTTTTGGATTTCATCTACTAGTGACGAGCAGCTCGACATTTTCTATCAGTCTTTCTAATTCTGTCTAGTAATACCTATATAAACATATATATATATATATAAATTATGTCTGTCTGGTGTGCGTATTCGGGAATACGCTGATAGACATGTTTGTCCATCAGCAGCTGTCATCTGCGATTTATTTTTATCTTTTCTGCTTTCGGACATTTATTAACCAACATTTGGTGTAGGTTAGGAAAATAACAAAGTAGAGATAATAATTAATTGATGTTGGTAATTGACACCTACATATAAAATATAAATGATAAGCTAATTAAAACTAAATCAAATCATTCAACAAGTTTTCGATTGCTTTGAATTATTTGTAGTTAAATTTGTACTTAATATTAAAAATAAAATAAATTATTAAGAAACTAATTTGAATTATTAATAGAATATGTATATTATTTGTATATAATTTGTATTCTTCATGTTCACAAATAAATATAAAGTTAAGTGACTAGTTTGACTACTTAATCGCTTGGTTATTAATTAATATATTTTTAGATATATTCACTTGTTCTTCACAACAACAATCACGAAACCCAAAATTTTTCATTTAGTCTGGCGCCGCAAAGTATGCAGCATATTTTTCAAATCTACTTTAAGCAATTTCAAACAAATTTGCCTGAAGGCCAACTGAACCACTTAATATGTAGAGCAATACAACTTTTAATCTACAGAGATTTAAAACACACAAAAAAAGGAGGTAAGGTTCCAGAGATGCTGCAAGTAATTATACCCAGTCCAATTTTTTTTGCCCAGCTTTGCGTAATATGCAAATAAAATGATGCTAGGCCAAATTTGGCGTTTATTCCATTTGTATGTAAAATAGACCTTTAGCATTATTTTCACATACTTTGATTGCCCGAACTGGTTGTTGTTGTGGTTTTTATATACTTCGGGTTAGCGGTAAATCAGAGCTAGTAAAGCTGCGATAGTTGTGTGTGTTGGCCTTAAAAATACCCTGTACATGCAACTAAATATTATTTATGTAAATTGTATAAATAATAGCAAATCAAAATTAATACGTTTGATATGTAGGAAATAGAAAGAACTTTCAAAAATATTTTAAATATTGAATGTATGCATTTTGTGTCTCAATCTCTTCTAAGTTTACGAACCCAGAATTGAGTGCAATATGACAAAAACTCTGGACATTATTATAGCATTTATGAGCCAATTTTTACATTTACAGGGTGTATAAAAAGGTGCCCAAAAACAGTTGTTGTCGTTAAACCCTAATTTTTACTTATCTTACACGCATCTCGAATCACTTGAATATATCGCATTTGACGCCAGGACGAGTACGTTCAGCTGAGCATATTTTAGGCCAGTGTCCTGTAGCTGGCTTGCTGCATTCGCCGACCACAAGCACGCACACACATATATATATATATATATATACATATTTATGTAAAGACATATGTGTATATATATAGCGAAAAACGCGCACAATAAATTTCCACATGTTTATCCCTTTTTTCTCCACACATACACACACACACACTTACATATATACTGAACTAACTTCCTGTTTCTTATGTTCTGCGTCCATTGTCCTGTCCCAAATTTACTTTCGTCTGAGCCTCGTTGTGTGTGTGCGTATGTGCGTGTGTGTGCTTTTGTGTGTTTGTGGGCCCGCAGTGCACAAAGTGTGTCAAAAAGTTTTTGGCTATTACTTTCACTACTTAGAGTTAGAGCCCAGAATTTGGCCAACGTGCTTCGAGTGTGCGGGGGAGGGGGAGGAGTTGGTGTGGGTAAAACCAGGGACTGTGTATTTTAGCCTTATGGGGGTTGTTGTTGTCGTGTCGTGTTGTGTTGTGAGTGTGCGTGTGTATGTGTAATGCGACAAATTAACAATGTACTTAATTAATATGTCAAATTGGATTACAATTTGCTAAAAATTTGTCATAAATGTTGGTCACTCTGCTTCCAGGCCAGTGAGCAGCCAGCAACTGTAATTGTTCCTATTTAGCTGACCGTAGCTGAAACTTTTTGGATTTGTTTATATACTAATTAAAGATGTGAGTATTTTCAAAAAGAAAGTTTTCCGGCTAGCAGACCTAAGTAATAATCACACAAGCATGCTTAGAACTTCTATTTGGTCAAGGGTAAGACTGTTGACAGAATAATTATTTAATATGGAACACTTGGAAGTCAAAAGGACACATTTTAGAGAAGAGAAATTAATAATAAATTCTTTTTTTTAATGGCTCACTTATATCAAAACTTCCTTTAATGTATGTTCAAATAGCTTAAACTAACATTGCTGTCAAATTATTTGTCAGAATATTAAATATTTATGTTAAGCAATAATGGAATTCCTCTGCTCAAAAAAAAAAACAGATATCTGCTTCAACTGCTCATCAACTCATCAACAAGTAAGCCACTAAAAACTTATCAACTGCGCATATATATAAATTTTAATTAGACTTCACACACACACACACAAACACACAAACACACACACACACACTCATACACACACACACACACACACATCACAGACTAGGCGGCATAGAAACAAATATTTTGTAGCAGGGTTTCATTTTGGCTTTAATTAATTTTTGGCCAAGTGACATTCTCCCTAACACACACACACACACCCGCACATACATATTTCTGTTTACTTGATATACATCTCAAAATTTTGTAGAGGATTCGTCTGCGTGAAAATCGAGCTTGTGATAAATTGATTTTCACTGAGCGAAAGTTTTTTGGGGGGGGACCAAAATCAAGCGACAAGTGCAAAAGCGCAGCGCAAAAGTATCTTACGGATACACAAACTGTTGAGAATCGGATCCTGCCTGCCAGCTGTAGCTGTAGCAAGCACTCGGGAATGGAGTGGATGACGGGCTGGGATGCGGTGGATGGGGTGGGGGCTGTGTGCTGTGCTGTGGTGTGCTGCCTTCCTGCTGTGTTGTCAAAGTAACGAGTACGCTGTCAAGACTGTCAGCCACACCCACTCGCCTCCCCATCCCCCCCCCCCCCCCCCCCCAACCAGCGCAGTCGAGCGTCAACGCAAGTAAACTAAAAAGACAAAAGCAACGCCTAAAAGTATGCTACACATAAGGCACAAAAGTATATAACGGCCCGGTCGGAGCTGCTCCTCCTCCTGCTCCTGTGCTGTTGTTGCTGCTCCTGTTGTTGCTGCTGCTGCGTCTTCATCTTAGCAGGTTGCCCCAGCGACGCTTGTTGGCAGGCGGCTCAACATGGCCACGAATTTCGGCTTCAGCCAAGTGCAACAACAACAGCAGCAGCAGCAGCCGCAGCCGAAGCAGCAGCAATGGCAAAATCATTGACAAAAGGTTTTTATGCTCTGTTAACCAATACAAAAGGAGCATATTTGATTTGTGCAAAACTTAAATTATTGTTTTTAAATTATATATATTTAATTTAGATATGTATATAAATAGTTGCAATTTTAGCATTTGTAATTTGTTCAGAACTTTGCACTGCCAAACCTTTTTACAAGCGTTCCATTTTAAGCATTACATTTAAATATACAAAAAAATTCAAATTCCGCTCACAATTCACATAAAAAACGACTCAACAAAATCGCATTTGAATCAAAGAAATCCTTAAATTCTAAGCAAAACTACTTCCCCCTTTTTTTAGCTATTATTATTTACAGAGTATATTTCAGTCTTTGATATCCGTTTACAATAGTATTTGGCTTGGAATCACGTTACGCCCTCGTACCGCCTTAGAGCTGCCTGTCCATGCCCAACCCTGCCCGCAACATTCACCTTGCCTCCCTCTAACTCTGGCCATGTACACAAAAACTTTGGGACGCATTTTGTGTTGTTGTGTTGGAAAATTCGAATGTCAGTTGTAATAGCTTCGGCATATAAATCAATAAAATGATTGTACGCACCTTTGCGCTTTCCCCTCCCCAGCCCCGCTTGGCCGCCACACTCACCCCAACTTCAGCTGCTGCTGCCACTGCTGCTGCCACTGCTGCTGCTGTTGCTACCTTTTTTTTGTTGTTGTTGTTGTTGTTGTTTTGTGTTGGTTTCTTGCAGCTTCTGGTTCTGGCCAAAGGCACTTGTAGCGACGGCTGGCGGCCTTTGCTACAGTTGGTTCTTGTTGTTGCTGCAACGTCGTTGCCGAAATACGCACACAATAAAAGGGGTGGTAAGACGAGGGTCAACTGAAAAGATTGTCGAAATTATGCGAGATAGTTGTCAAATGTGCTGGTAGAAAATTTTGACAACCAGTTGAGCTATGAAAATTGACGATAAACTTAATTAATAAATAAAGTAAACGTTTTATATTTTTAATATGTTAAGAAATTATTATTAATTTAAACCTATTAAATCGAGTCTTTGCTGCTGTAGTTATAATTATAATATGTATGATTATAAACTTTTTAATAGTTTTTTTTTGGGATTTAAGATAAGATAAGAAGAAAATCAATTATTATATTTTAACTAAACTTGATATTAATGTAAGTAAATAAGCATTTAATATTCCTAAAATACTCTGCTATATTTATTGTGAAATGTTTGTTTTTAGCCGTACAATAAAATAAAAATATGAAATCTTTTTAAAGGATTTTTAAGTCTAACTGATTTTGAAAACACACATAATTATAAAATTTGTAATACATTAATTTTATGGTAGAAAATACTTAATTCTTTTATAAATACATATAAATAATTTTTTTATATATTTTTATTTAGTTTTATCATAGAAGTAATTTTCGATTTAGTAGAATTCGCAGTTTTTATATAAATATAATATAAATGCATTAAACTTTTACTAAATCCAGTGTTTATTTTGTTAATGCAACTGATAAAATGAAACTGAACTTATATAAATAAAAGTAACATATTGTTTCCTTACTTAACAACAGATAACTGTTCAATTCACCCCAACACCACGCCCACTGCCAACGCCCACATAGCCGTCCACTTGCTCGCCCCGCCGTAAGCAAAAAAAAAAAAAAAAAAAATAGATATTTATTTTTGCTACCAGTTTCAGGTGCGGCTGCTTGTTGCTGTTGCTGTCGTTGCCATTGCTCTTCCTCTTCTTGTTGCTGCTGTTGTAATTGTTGTTGGCAATGCTGTTGTACTTGTTGTTGTTTTTGTTGTTGTTGTTGTTGCAGCTGCTGTTGCCGTTTGCCATTCCAACATTTAAGTTGGGGCCATTTTGCTGACTGTTGATGATGATAATGGGCCTGGGGTTTGCCTTCGGGGGCTGCCAAAGCAAGAGTATAGGAAGTAGATGGCTGTGTCACACACACACACACACACACACACACATACACACCAACTCAAGCACACTTACACACAAGTCCCCACCCTCGCATAACGTATAAATTTCTACGCATTTTTGATTTATGTGTAAAAAGCAGGCAGTGGAAATAAATTGGCGACGCTTTCGTGTATATTGAAAATGCATTTTGCGAGCAAAAATAACAAGAAAACCAAACAAAAATGTAATTCACGAAGCAGATTTTTAGCAGCTGCACAGCACTGGCAATAACATTAATGATTATGGCAACTCTGGCAAGCGATAAACGAGCTGAAGTACGGGCCGACAATGCTCAGCAGGGGAGCGGGGTAGCGGGGGGGCAGGTAGTCATACACCTGCGGGACACATGTGTGTTGTATGCAGGGAAACTCGAGATCCTTTAGCTATACAGCTATACAGCTATAGGCCATTAAAAGTTTTACAATGCAGACACACGCACTTTTGCCAGAAGTTGCCACGCCTCTTGTTTTTCGTTTAGGGGCAGGAGAGAAAGAGAGAGAGAGAGAGAGAGAGAGAGAGAGAGAAGGGTGTTTTTCCTGCTGCTCAATTTGTAGGCTCACTTTAGTGAAGCAGCTTGTGTTTTTTTTTTGTTTTGACGTTTTTTTTTTGTAGATTTTCTATGCCTGGCCAACGGTGCGCATACTTGATGCTCGTATTTACCCATCGAGACAAGCAGCGTTTTTGGGGCAGTGATGGAAGACCAAAACACATGCGAACCAAAAGTTACTTCAACCTTCGCATTTTTCTTTTCTTTGCCTGCCTTTGCCCTGCATCTATGTTTTTTTTTTTCCTTTTCGGTTGCCAGTGTACAATTTACAAACAAGTAGGCCAACTCAAGAAGTACTTGAAATTTATTTTCCCTTCCTGTTGCCTTCCTGACTTGGCATCGCAATTTATGTTGCTTAGACATTGAGTTTAAAGTGGCATCGATGCTAAGCACATAAGCAGTGTACATATGTCTCTAGATATAAGCACTTAAATGCCATGGTAATTGTTTCTTCTTGGAAGTGATGTCAACTTTCACAAGTGTTGATCAATCGCTGGCCAAGTGAGCCGAAAAGCAGCGCACATTCAATTTGAATTGCTGTTTATCAGTCAAATATTCCGTTGTTTATCGCTTCTTGGAACGACGTTGATTACAGGATGATGAACAGGTATATTCACCACCTGCTTCACACAAGCAGGCTTTCCATCAATCAGTACTCAATCATGATATTTTGCATCTGATTACCTGACAGATTTATTTTTAATAATTAGATTGTTTCTGATACTTTTATTATATCGAAATGTATCACTTTAATATTATTTATTAGTTAAACAAATGTATTTTACACAAGATTAATTTAATTCAATTTATTAACTAATAGTTTTAGACAAAAAGGATCCATTATGTTTTTATTTTTGAGGGAATTAATTTTTGATTTATTTTTATTTAATGCTTAATACCACTAATTGTTCAATAAATAATTTAAAGGAAAATATTTATTTATATTTCCCTGAATTAAAGCTTATCGAGCCTCTGACTTATGGGGAGCATTGGGAGCCAAAACACTCAAGGTTATTGGGGTGTGTGCACTCCAACGGCTTACTGAGCAACAACATGATTCACATTCAACTGCTGTGGGGCAACACCTCATTAAAGTAACATCGCGCTAACAAGCCACCCACAAACAACCTGCATAAGGCTGCACACACACACAGACACACACACACACACACACACACACACAGAGACTGTCCAGACACCCACATGATGATGAGATTGCCCAGGGAGCCAAACACATGAACGTTGCTGTGACAGCAAAGATAACGCGACGGCAGCAGTAACAGGCGCAACAACACCAAATTCCATGTGTGTGTGTGTGTGTGTGTGGCACGACAAGAGTGGTGTGAGATATGTCAATGCATGCGCCAACCAACCAAATGACCAGCAGGAGAGAGAGACAGTGACAGACGGAGAGAGAGAATGAGAGGGGGGAGTGGTGTGATCTATGCCTATCTGATGTATTTTAATGGTGCTCACATATATTTTTCATTATTGCTGCTGCCACTAAATAAAAAGCAACAGCGCACTGAAATAAAGCAATGTAGGTACTCAAACGAGTGAATTTGTGGCAAATTTATTGTACGAATATTTAACTGTACTTTAAAAATAATTTGGAATTTTACCGAGCTAAAAATGTCATACATAAAAATATATTTAGTTCGTTCATTTGGTATTCAACGTATTTATAGGTAAGAAAATATTTAACACATTTTGCTGAGATTGTTAAGTAAATTGCTGAAATTGAGTTAATATCGGGTTAAGTATTTGAAGTACTTTAAATATGAGTTGTATCGATTTATGACTTATATGAATTACAAAATAAGTTAAGTGCATATTTGATAAATATACTTCTAATATATAAAAAGTAAAAAATACTTGACATTAAGAATATTTGTGTTATTAATCATTTTTTATTAATATTGCAAATTATCAATTATTTGAATTGCATATGAATATTTATTGAGTATTTATTTCGCAAAAATGCTTTCCAACTAAAACACATTTATTTATTTTTCTAATCGTATCTTATTAATATAAATCACTCTTTAACTTTTAATTAACTTATAAATATAAGTTTAGTACTTGTAAAAATGCTTTCAAATCTTGATATACATATAAATTCATATTTCAATCACTTGCAGTGAGCTATACAAAACTTGCCTTTGCGCTAATAGGCTCTTTACCATAAGGTATCTGAAAATACGCTCATCTCCTTATCCATAACACCGGCTCATCTCTGAATGCCGCGTTACGTATACGCAACGCATGCCAGTCTGACACGCACACACAGTCTGTGGCAGGGCTAAATTTATATTGTGTACAGCAAAGGACACGAATTTCGCGGCTGCATCCTGCCCCAGGCACTGGCCAACACGAACGGACGAAGGCTTCGCGTTGGTTGGCTGGGTCCCCCACGTGTGATATGGACCCAGGTTAGACCGGGTAATACGGCACCCCTTATCGCTGTGGGTCGTGTGCTGCGGCATTTTGCGGGGACCGGTGCGATTTGATGCGCAATATTTTTTATGGCCCAACGTTGAGATTGCAATTTAAAAATCGATAAATTGCAATTAATTTAATGGTCACAACGACACACAGCAAACAAATTTGGGCACATAAATCAGCAGCCAATGCAGTGAAACGATGCGGTTGACTCGATTTCCTTGTATTCAAAATACTAACTATAAATTCAAAAAATGTTGGCAACTTAGGAAGTGCTCTCAGAAATGCCGTTATTATCCAAATTACATAACTTCTAAACAATCACTAGACAACTAAGTCTTCTCAGAAACCACAAGCAATTGCTTTGAATTTCCTAATTTCATACAGAATGACAAAGCGCTTCAAATCAAAGTTAGATTTTCAGTCATTTTCTGGCTAAAAAAAAATGAAAAGAAATTGATATTTATTAAGGCCTAACGGGCACTTAATTAGCCACAGCAACTCTAAAGGCGCATCAGCCTAATGGATGGCAGCAAATGCGAGGGATTTCAGATTGCCAGGGTGATACTTAAAAGTCAAAAAACATACAAACTGCTGGCAAGTTGAAGCTGTAGTTGGGCGTTGGAATTATGTAAGACAAAAGAAGACAAAGGAAGAAATGCGAATGAAAAAACTTATAAGTGCTTCAAAAAATATGAAAAGAAAACATGTAAGAAGCACTTAATATTAAAACTGAAATAGCAATGGATATATTAAAATGGCAACATATTTATTCGTAAGGAAAATGTAAAAATTGTTAAAATTATTAAAAAGCAGATTAATTTTCTTTTTTTATTAAGGTCTTCAAATCAAATTATAAGTTAATGCGAATATTATATGTTTAAATTTATTTATTTATTTAATGTGAACTAAAATTAAAAATAAAAATATAAAAAGAAGAACACATAAACTTTGGGAGTTTTAACTGGAAAATGAACACACATGTAAATAATACCTATCACTGTTTTCGTCAACAATATAATATTGTAATTTTCGATAACCAAATCTTGCCAATAAATATTTTTATATATTTGTTGCTCTGCTGCTGTTTCCCTAGAGCTATATTTGTAATGCATTTTACGTTAAGTCATCTAAGTGGGGGTTGCAAAAATGAGAAGAAGAAAGCAAATCGAAAGTGAAATTTTAATTAAACTGGCCGAGCCATTTGTAGCCAAGGCAAATGAGAACTGGAGCATATTTTAAATGCAGCAATGAAAAACAATTTGACAGTCAAAACAAAAAAAAAAAAAAAAAACAGACAGACAGAACGACCGTCGTCCTCAAACCATGGCAACTGACATTTGCATAATTTCCACCCCAAGTTGGGATGGGGTGAAAGCAACATTGGCTCAGATTCGAGCATCGCTGGGATTGCTGATTAGGTGCCTGCGTCGCCATCGACTTTGTATATTGTTCATGTTGCCGTCGCTGTGGTCCAGCAACGCAGCATTTAATTACCAACCAACCACGGCGGCAACTTCAGCACCACAACAATAACAAAACACACACACACATACACACACACACATACACACACAGCGAAAGAGAAAGAAAAAACAGGTTAGGCGACCAGGACGTGTCCAGGACATTGCGATGTCCCTTGCCTGCTTTGGCAACAGCTAAAACAAAACCTAATTTTCTCAAATTTCCAAAGCGGACAACAACAACAATAGAACGAAAAATATGGCGCAGTTAAAGTGCGATCCAAAAGTAAGGAGCAGAAGTGAGGAGCACAGACGGTGGGGGGGTCGAGCAGTGGAAGGGAGTAATGCACTGCGACAAAAGTCACTGGTTGTTATTGAAGCAAAAAGCAGACAAATGACAAGTTTTTAAATGATGCACGCAGTGAAAGTTATTTTTTAGTGCACAAATAAATTACTTATTTTAAATTAATGAAAATTGATTTTTTTTTCTGTTAGTTTTTAGTGCATTTTACTTGATATTTGCTGGTAAAAAAATAAAATAACTATAAATGCAGTAAAGGGTTGTTTTTAGTGCTCAATTGTTTAATTCAACTTAATAAATCAATTTAATTTTAATATTTTAATTATATCTTTTTTTCATAGTGTATTTCACCTTTATGTTTTGCATGTATAAATTAAATGCAAAAACATCTTATATTTCATTTTTATTATATACCCACCACTGCAATACTTCTTATAATTTTTCATGATTTCTGTGTATTTTATTGCAGTGTAGATCTCTGAGAAAATGTGCAAAAAGATATTCATTTCAAATGCGGCGAACTGCTGTTTTTGCATGTAGGCGTTGCGCAAACAGGTCTCTGCAACGCGATTGACATAAACACACACAGACAAACCCATACATATACACACTCATACACACACGGACACACACATAAGCACAGTGACAGCAAGAGGAACAACAAAATATAGAAAAAGCAAAGCAACAAACAATGATTTTCATGGTACGTAAAATTAATTAGGGCACTGAGACAAAAATCCTCAAATTTCAATGAGCTGCGCAGCGCAGTGAACGTCGACGTCGACGTCAAGGCACGCACAACTAGCAGAGATGAAGGGGACAATGCTTGGGGGTGGGATGCAATGAAAACATAGGCACAACTAAAAATACCAAAGAGCGAGCTCTCCGAATTGTGGCAAGGGGCAACATAGTAGATATACCGGGCAACATAATTACTTTGCAGCTGTATAAGTGTGTGTGTGAGTTTGGGCTTGTGTGTGTAATTGTGTGTGCTGGTTGTGCGTAGGCTGCGTCTGCTAATGCAACAAATTTTTGGGGACCTGACTTCGCAGTCGGCGTCGCTGCTGCGCGTGTTTCCTGTCGCTCTATGTACCAAATGGCTTTTACATAGCAATAGGCTGTAAGTGTGTATCTGTGTGTGGGTGTGTACAAGTGTGTGTGTTATCAGCATGACAGCAATTACAACAGCAACAACAACAACAAAAAACAGTAACTTTAACTGCGTCAGCAGCTCAAAGCTCAAAGGCAAAAATTGTTTTTTATATTTTTTTTTTCTTTTTGCTAGCTAATACATAATTACAAATACATTTAATCCAGAATGTTTTTCTTTTAATTGTTTTTGTTGTTCGGCTAAAAAGCTTGGAAAAACGTAACGGCAAAGGCGAAACAATGGCGCTTAAACTTAAGCATGGGCAGGTGGGTGGGTTGGTGGGTTGGTTGGGTTTGGCAAGGCGATGTTAGAGTTGGAGTCGAGGCGCTTGCAGGCTGACATTTTGCTTTGATTGACATTTTTGAGATTGTGAAGATGAAAAGCGAAAGGAGCAAAGGCGGGGGTTGACTTGAGTGAGTGGGTGTTCGAGATGATGGTTGGGTGGTTGGGTGGTTGGTTGGTGCTGTGATGGGTTCAGCTGCTGTCAGTGAGCACATTTTTGAATGGATAAATGCTGCCACAGCGCTGAGAATAGAGCAATGGAGCAACGCTGCATGCAAATGATGAATACGCATTGGGAATTTCAGTGACTAGGGAGGCAGTTGGAAGCGACAAGAAAAAAAGTTAAATTGGATATTATTAGATATTACGGCTATTAAGCGCGTTAAACTCCAAAAGAATAATTTTGGATTAGCCCTTAAGTCGCTTATATAATCATACATAACATATTGTTGCTAAAATGATAAAACCTCAAAATACTTAAAGTATAATATAAATCTTTAATATCATCATAAAAACCTCAAAATACTTAAAGTATAACATAAATAACTAACAATCTTTTTTAAGATACGCATAATATATAATTAAATTATTATATTTATTTTATTCAACTTCAAAACAAATTATCTATTTCTGTATAAACTCTTATTGATTATTTTGAGCACCAGTTGAAAAGAATACCCAAAGTTGTGGTTAAGCATCTCTATCGTAATTAGGCTCGACTTAATTTGTTTTTGCCATTTGAAGGCACATTGTCGCTGAAATTAATTTCACTTTCTGTCTTGCCAAGCAACTGATATTTATAGAAGCCCATTTTGAAAGCTTAAAGTTGGCAATTAACAGTAAAGGAAACGAAATCTAACCGCCTAAAGACCGCACACGACATTTGGCACGCACTTTCTTATTAGAAGAGGAGGATGAAGCTGACGACGGCTAAGGCAAACCTCAAAAGCGGCTGCTTTTCCAAGGAAAATGCCAGCAACTTTGTTATTTGCTTAACTTTAAACTAACGCACAATAACACACACTCACACACACACACACACACACATAGAGAGAGAGAAAAGGCATTCATTCACATTGCTATGCACCGCACATGAAGGAGGAAACCAGAGACCCGCTGCGACCCACATAAGTAAGCCGAGGCAAAAAAAAAAAGGGACAAGCGAAAAGGAAACAGCAGGAAAATGCCAAAAGGCAATGAAAATTTTGCCTTGTGCACTGCGAAAACTACGCAATTTAGAAAAGCACCAGCAGCAGCAGCAATAACAACAACAACAACAACAAAGCTAGGCTTCCATCTATATACACAAGCTATATACTCACGCACAATCCCCCCGACAGCCCCCGACAACAACAACAACAACAACAACAGCAATCAACGTCACTCACAATGCCGCTCCCAAGCGCCACCATTCTCTGCCCCTTCGCCACGCTCCCCCTAACTCTCTCTCTTTCCATCGGTCGCTGCACACGCACAAAAAGCGCCAAAATTACAAACGCAGCAAGCGGTCGGTCGCTTATACGATACACTTTCCAAAATTAGGAGTAACAACACAATTGCTTATCATTTTCTTTTAGTTAAGCAATTCTTTGAAATTTTGTTCAAATATTTTTTATAATTTTTAGAAACAAATTTCATTTAATTAATATATTCTCCTACTTCAAGATGAAAATAGAGTTTTTGAAACAATATTTTTATTAAACAAT
The DNA here is from genome assembly GCA_035042045.1 of Drosophila melanosoma. Lineage (NCBI taxonomy): Eukaryota > Metazoa > Arthropoda > Insecta > Diptera > Drosophilidae > Drosophila > Drosophila melanosoma. Next base: position 1,294,205 of record JAWNLY010000183.1, on the reverse strand, counting down.
TATTATTTGTCATGCTCATAATTTATCTTAACCTACATTTTAATAATAACTATTTTTTTTTTAGCTGCTTACTCTTATTATTCAAAAATTAAATATTTTAAGATGCTTAGAAACTTAAACTTCCTTTGATGTGACAAGCAATAATAATAATCTATTGTTATAAGTAAATAAAACGTAAAACTCGATTCAAAATTTTTACATATTTTTTGTTATTATACAATAAAAATGTTATTCAAGTCTTGTACACTTTAAGGCAAAGATTTTGTTAAGTGTAGTTCATTTTGACTGGCTTCTGTCGCTGAAGCCAAAGTGGTTTCTGGGTGGTTGTCGGCTCAATAAAGGACTGCAGCAGCAGTAGCCGCAGTCGCAGCAGAGTATCCCCCTTGCTCCCCACCCGATACACCATCTTCATTATATATATATATACATATATATATATATATATATATAGAGGCGCTCACGCACATCTGTTATGTACTGCGAGGCAGCTGCAGCCATCCAGCTACACAAAAGGCTCCCAAACAACACCCATCCACAAAACCCGTGTCAAAGTCAAGCCACCACCAAAATAAAAAAAAAAAAACTCAACAAGAAAAGAAGAAGAATAAGAACCGAGCCGCCCAAGTAAATGAAAATGTACGCCCTGCATTTCTTTTAGTATTCGCGTTGGCTCCAGTTGCCGAGTTGCCGAGCAGTCGCCCATTTCATTTAACTTGAACGTCCTTGATCCTTGCAACGCACAACAACAGCAGCAACAACAGCAGCAACAACAGCAACAGCAGCAACCATAAAGGGCGCCTGCTGGTCGTCTTCCCAAAACACAAAAACACACACAAACACACACACACAAGCGTACGCACATGCACACACATAGAAATGTAAAAAGGCATAGCATACTTTTTGGGGCCAACGTCGCCTGGCTGACGCCTTATCAGTTGTAAAAACAAAACCGGAAGCTCACACACACAGACAGGAAGTCACGCAGTGCGTGCGTGCGACAGAGTGAGCGCATCTATAGGCATGTGTGCCAGAACGAGACACAGAGCGAGAGAGAGAACGCGAGAGCGAGAGAGAGAGAGAGCAAACACAAATGCGACGTCGTCGAACTTTTTCAGGGTGTTTGGAAAGCGAAAGTGAAAAGCTGTGAAGGCAAAGGACAAGGCAAAGAAAGTGAAAGTTGTGCACAAAGCGCAAACGCACAGAGCGCAAGAGACAGAGCGCAAGAGAGAGAGAGAGAGAGAGAGAAACAGAGGGAGTGAGAGGGAGAGAGTGAGAGAGAGGGAGTGCGTTTTGGCGAGAGCATGGCATTGTCGCTGCTGCAGTCGCGTCTCAAGAAAACGGCTGGAAAAAGCTTGAATGCCAGCATTTTAATGGCCGCAATGTCCTTGGCCAAGCAATGTGCCGAAGGATATTTGCTATAAACGCACGACGTCGACAGCGACGCTGGCAGCGACTGCGACGCGTGAGCTTCGTTTCGGCGGCGGCGCTTGCATTTACTTTCACTTTCGGCTGGCCGCGAACTTGGCAAACAACCCCAGACCCAATGCCAAACCCCCTCCCCCCCCCAACCAAACACACACACAAAATACACGTCACATTATCCGGCTCGTCCTCCCCCCTCCCCCACACTCACTCCGCCCTTTGCATGCTTGCATATAATGTACTTTTCGTTTCGTTTCGTTTCTCTTCTCTTTTTTTTACTTTTCTGTAAGGCAAACAAAACTTTTACCCCAAGAGCTTTCTGCATTTTTTTATTTTTTTTTGCTGTTGCTTGTTTTTTTTTTTGTTTTGGCGCAAGTTTATTTTTGACAGTGTTTTATGCCCTGCGGCCAGGACACTGCAGCGGCAGCAATGCTAAGCTGAGGCATGGTGGAGGTGGGCTTTGGGTGGCATCGTCCCAAAATGACAAAATAATGTAATTTGGCATTAGATTTATGCGTGCTGCGCCTCGCCTTCTCCTTTGGCGCGTGTCCTGCGCGTACGAGCGCAAAACGCAACAAGGACCCCAAAAGAAAAACGCAGCGTCGACGTTTCCTTTTTGCTTTTTCTGCTGCCTCTGCTTCTTCTTATTCAACTGCTATTTTTTTTTTCTGCTGTTCGCCCGCTGTGCGACTTATGCTTGATGTTGTTTTTTGTTGTTGTTGCTTTTTCCTTCTTATTTGCCACGCTTTGTGTCCTGTTTTTATTTCATATTTTCGCTACTTGCGTCTTTGTTATTTTGTTGTTGTTGTTTTAAGCCGCTTGTGCGAATTTAGGGCAGGTTTCATTGACGGTTTTTTTCTGCTTGCTTTTTTGTGTTTTCTCAGCTTCTAGGCAACGTTTTTTTTTTTCTCTTCTTCTTATATATATAAAAAATATTTTTAGCCGCTATCAAAAAAACCAAAGAAAAACTTTCACGTTTCTAGCTTGAAAGTTTGCTGTAAATTGAAAAATGTCAACAAAGTTTAAAGTGCTAGAAGAAGAGCGGCAAAGAGTGAGAGAGGGAGTGAGTGGTGGCCGACTCAATGCGCATTTTTTTGTGAGAGTTTTCTTTGAAAAATGCCAGTGAAAATATATTGCATATAATAATAAACAGATTAGTCAACAGAGCAAAGCTATGGGCAATTGGTTAGTATTATCAGAGAAGAAACCTTGACCCAAATTTATGCATTTCTACAATAAGTTTGTAATAATTATCTCTGCTTGCACTAAATGTAAATAAATTAAATTATTATTTTCTTAATTTTAATTTCAAAAATATATTTATTAACTATTGATTCCTCTGAAACTTAAAATCCACGCAAACATTAACCAATAAATGAACTCTTAAACTTGAAATTTAAACACAAAAAATAAATTTTACGGAGGACAATAATAATTCTGATGCATAATAATGACGGGAATTCAAATTTTGCGCTGCTCCAGCTGGCCCTGGCTATAGCCCCAACGATGATGTTGTGGAACTAACCAAGGCAAATTTTGAGCAAGAAGTGTTGCAGGACGATGCCATTTGGATTGTGAAATTCTATGCAAAAAGGTGCAGCTATTGTAACGCAATGGTGACCGAGTACAAAAAACTGGCTAAGGCACTAAAGGGCGTGGCCAAGGTGGGCGTGGTCGATGGCGAGCAGCACTACGAGCTGTGCTCCACTTATGAGGTGAGCGGTTTTCTCATGATTAAAATACTTGGAGCGAATAAAGCAAAATCCAGCGATTATTTTGGTGCACGAAACGCTGAACAGACTGCCAAGGCAGTTGTGGACGAGATTCAATGGAAGTCGCATTCTACATGTCTTATTGCAATACATTAAATGCCGAATGGATTCAGGCAGCCAATGAGCTGAGTGGCAAAGACACCAAACTAGCTGCCTTGAAATTTAGGAGCCATGCGATGAAAGAGCAGTTTAAAGAGTATGGTCTGCAATTGCCATTTTCGGGTTATCCCGCAAGAAATGCAATTTGCTGTATTTATGGAGCCATTTACACTCGATAACTTGACCAATTTCTAGATGATATTGATAAGAATCGTGGCCATAAAATGTACATTAATTGTGCCCAGAAGCCAGCTATCAACCGAGTTGCAGCTTGGAACGGCGATGATGCACTGCTGTCCAAAAAGGAGACACTCGTCGAAGGCGAAATCACAGATGAATTGTAAAAATGTCTCCTAAATTCTTTAGTTAAGTTAATATTAAAAGCTAATAAGAATTGAAGTACTTTTTGTGGACATTAGTTAGTAGAAAGTTAGAATGATCTTTCTGAGAGCTCAACTAGTAGATTCTCGTAATCCAAGTTTTAAATATATGGGTGGGTTTTTTGATAGTGATTTGTTTGACATGAAAATACGTTTGGGTTATCAAAATGTTAATTTCTTATTTAAACTTAATTAAATTGTATAAATATATCATGTATATTAATCGGAAATATAATTATTTTCAGGTGTATCTAACCTAAATTGATTTTTTTTCGAGATTTGTCAAACGAATCATAATTAATATAAGAATATATATACTTAATGGGCTCGAAAGTACATCCTTCTGCCTGACGTAGTTTTTCAAAACTTTCTTATACGCATTTTACACCTTTACCCAGAAATAAATAGATATATCAGCTTTACTTTTTCACATAGCGATATATAGAAAAAATTTCTAAATAATTACAAATTAAATAAAAATATGTCAAATCATGATTAATCCACTAAATTTAAATTCAATTCAAAAACTTAATTTATACTTTTTTTTAGTATTCACATCTTTAAATATATATTTTTTTAGGCACATTAAAATTCAACTTGTCGTTTGGGACATACCAAATAAACAAAGAATCGGACAGAGGCTCGTTGCCCGTTGTCCACTAAACAATTGTCATGGTCACCTAATCCTGGCTGGCAAAATGGCTTAGGAAAAAGTCGAGCAGACGCCGTTTGGGACAGCAGGACAGACATTATGACTGGGTCCAGTCGAAAAACCTTAGCCAGGCAACAAAGTGCACAGCTAAGCATGTGCTAACAACAACCTAAAAAAAATATATATATATTAGGCTATATATATATTTATGTGATATATTTATATATATATTATGTGCAGACCCAAGCTGAATTGTTGCCGTTGGCATAATAACTTTAAATGCAAACCGAGAGTTCGGTTAAGAAAATGACTGCCAGCTGTGCTACATTTGGTTGCGGCTCCAGGGACCCGAGACCGCGCCATCTTAAAGGCTGCACATGCCACCCCCCCCCCCCCCCCCATCACCATCTTCTTCTCCATCCACTTGTCTAACACCAATCCCCCACACTTCCCTTGCCTACACTGCTGGAGTTGCACAGAGCTAGCTGCTTATTTCATTTAATTTTCAGAGAAGCCGCCCAAGGAGTAAATGGGTTTTGCATGCCAAGGTAGTCCAGGCCAGAAAAAAGAGGTTTAGGGGGAGGAGTAGTGGAGAGGTGTGGATAATGTGGTGTGCATGGGCGTCAGCTCGACTGTCAGTTGCTCAGGCAGTCAGTCAGTCAGTTTAGGAGGCCGTCACTCAGCTCAGCTCAGTTCAGCTGAAACTTTTTGGCTGCCACGCACAATTTTCCACTTTCAACTTTCGTCGGCGAGGGGGGGAAAATTTGTTGATGTTGTTGTCGTTGTTGCAGGGCGGTGGTTGGTGGTGAGAGTGGGTGGATGAATGGTTCGGCTCAGTTTGGGTTGAGTTGGGTGTGCGTATTGAGCTTTATGCTTGGCTGATGTTGCGATAAGCGGCTGGAGCAGGCAATGTTGCTGTTGTCGTCGACGTTGTCGTTGTCATTGTTGTTGTTGCCACAGCCGCAGCCGCAACGCTGCACACGCCGTACAAACACACACACACAACACACACACACACACAGAAAAGTGGAGCTGGCAGAGCAAAGCAGCCCTCGGCATTTAGATGGCGGGGCGGGCTTGAAAAATAGGCAGCCAAAGCAAATTGTTGTTTTTGTTGTTGTTGATGTTGTTGATGTTGTAGTTGGCGCCATTGCCCAATGTAAAAGTTGCTGAAAAGTGTAACGCAGTTAACGCCAGAAGAGATGGTGTGTGGTGTGCTGCTATGGTGTGCTGTTGTGTGTTGGTTAAAAAGGGGAGCTCTTCACTGCTTCTGGGCTGCTGCTGGTGCTTCGACTGCTGCTGCTGCGTCGCCTACGCGGCATAGTTTTAACTGTGTTGTTGCAATACACTCTCAGTTGAGCTATATAGTTGAATATGCCATTAAGTTTGACAACGAAAATAATACAGATGCAGACTTAAAGGATTACCGTATTTAGATTATTTTTGGTATCTTTTATACGGTTATAAAAGCTAGGAACTAAAAAAAAAAAAGAAAAATCCGAACTAAAATTCAAAAATAATTAAATCAAATTTATAAGAATTACAAATATAATAATATTTATAAAAATAAAATGAATAATAACAATAATAAGGGTAAGAAAACAATGAAAATAATGTTTATTAATAATAATATTAATAAGGATATTAATTGATTACAATGCTGATAATATTGCTTTAAATAGGAGTTTCTTGACACGTATGTTTTTATTCTACGTGATGCGATTTTGATGCTCTACATTTAGCTTCATCTTGGCAAGGATTTTAAACAAATTTATACATTCAATTAGAAGGTATACAAATTTTAGTTAGTAGTGATTAACTTTTGGTTAAGAGACAAGCAGACTTTTCTTTTAATCAAAAGCTATAATTTGATAAATAATCCAATCAGCTTATTTTAATCAGTTTACTCATTTACTACAGTTGGTTTATTACGTACTCAAATGCAAACAACAAATCAAAAGAATGCAGCGACTTAAAAAACATATTCCAAGTGTTATGCAATTGCTGAGTGTATTTTCAGTTCGTTGGCAAAAATTGCTGTTTGTTGTTTTCCTCAAAAATTCACGCACTTTTTGTGCGCCTCTATATGAACGTTAGTAAGTTTATACATACATATATATATATATATATATATATATATATATATGTGTGCGTGTGTGTAAGTGTCGTAGTAAGTACATAGAGGCACCGTTATGTGCGCAGATTGCCTTGCCTGGAAATGGAAACGGACGCCGCTAGCAGCAGGCCTTTCTCCTTTAACTTTCACTTTCTCTACGCCACCTAGCGACGGAGAGGGTAGCTGGTGGGTGGCTAACGGGGGAGACTAGCGGCGAGGGAGGCAAAAACTTTCAACATCAAAAAGAACTACTTTCGATAATCACAGGCCTGGCGCCAAAGGAATTACTTTTGCCGGCTGTGCGCGTTGCTGGTTTTTTTTTACTGCTTTTTATGTTTGTTGTTGGGCTGCTTTTTTTATATTCCACTTGCCGATTGGGTTTTAAAGTTTGGCGAATGTTGTTGGTGTGCTTGGTTTTGCTACTGCCTACTTTTATGCGCATAAATAATGTGAATTTTTTGTTTTGCTTTTATTTTTGACAAGTTTCGCATTTTTATGCATTTTTTATTGGCATTTTATGCGTTTATTGTTTTTGCGGTTGAACGCGATGAGGTCAGCGAAGAACAAAACAAACGATTCGACGATTTTTGTTTGTAAATAATCTTAAAAGTAGCTTATTAATTAAATATAATAAATTAATGTAGAAATTCAGCTCCCATCCCCATCCCTGTCCCGCTTTATAAGAGATAACTTAAAGGCGCAGGATTCAAATCGCTGATATAACATCGAACAGAGAAAATGCAGTTGGAAAAACCTTGCAAACTGACGATTGTGATGGTGGTGGTTTTTATGGTGGTGCACAACCAGTTTTCCATGAAAACCCTTTTATGTTTTCCTGGCGAAAGCTAAAGTGTTGCAGTTTCTAACTTAGCAGGGAAAACTTTTCATAAAAGGGGTTGCTTGCTTACCTTGATGCCAAGCCACACAGCGGGTGGGAGATTGCGATGAGTCTGTTAAGTATTATTCGCTGGGAAATACTCTCATTAAGGTGTAAGCTGTGATAAAATCAAAAATAAGAGATTGTTTTTATGTTATAATTTTTCCATATAAACAGCAATTAGTGTAGAGTGAATTTAGATTTGAAATCTAAGTGTAGATCTCTCAAAAAAAAAAAATTTTTACTTCAAATAGATTTTAATAATTTTGAATTACGTACATTTTTAAAATTTGGCGGAGTTGAATTCTACGCGCAGCCAACTTTAGGTAAGTCAAATTTTAAGCGCACCCAGCGTCACGGGCCTTGCGGACTCCAGGCTGTATTCGCAAAAACACGTCCACTTTACTTTTAACGTGGCATATATATGCTTAACGAACATAAATGCTATGCAAGTACGTGCATTTTTTTATCATGTCGACTTTATGTATCTAATATGATTACGTCTAGTGAATATCCTACTCGAGCACCATCAAGCAGCTAAAAGTGAGTACAATTTGGCGCGCTAACCATAATTTGCTTACGTATCTTGCGCTAGCGGTACGCAGTTCGAGCTACGTTGCTCACTTTGCGCTTACGTCATGTCAAAATGACAAAATACAAATTTAAATTATTGTACTTTACTACATCGTGTGCTTTTGAATTTTGGTAAACAAAACATTATATTTTCACCCATGTAGACGATTCTATGTTGTCAAACAGACATTTTTTGGTATTGAATTAATTAAATATGTAAGTAAAATTGTTTGGTATTTTCACATTTGCGGCGCACGGTCACTCTGGTTTTCAACAGCAATAGCAAGCAGACGGACGACGTTGGTCAACAGTCAACGATATTTTTTCGATAGACAAAAACAATTAGAAATAACAAACGCCAGCCAACAAAATGATGAAAGCCGTGTCCTGTGCCTATGTGCGAACCAGCGCACAGGCGCTGTCCACCAGCCTGCGGGCGAGCGGTGCTGCTGTCAATGCCATTGGTAAGCATCAACAATAAAATTTGGAGCTGCAGTTACATAATTGTTGACCAATTCTGTGGAATTCTACGTGGAGCACCATCAAAATTCAAGTTCAAATGTTTTCCGCAATGTTTTTAATCGACAAATGGGCCAAGTGGACAATTTCCTTACGTAATTTCTACATAACCTCCTTCCTTGCAAACAGCTGATTGGCCAATGAATGAAAGTGTCCGGCTTTGCCCGGGCCAAAATATGGAGGTTTCAACTTCTGTTTTATGAGCATTAAACCAGTCGTCAATCAATCCAATTTGTAGCTAAAATCTGACTAATGTATTTGTTTTTCTCTTGCAGCCACTCGGCAGGCGCACAGCGATCTACAGGTGCCCGATTTCTCTCCGTATCGCCGTGACTCTGTAAAGGATGTGCGTCGCCGCAACGAGTCCGCCGAGGAGCGCAAGGCCTTCTCCTATATGCTGGTCGGTGCCGGCGCCGTTGGCGGTGTGTATGCGGCCAAGGGTCTGGTGAACACCTTCCTGGGCTCCATGAGCGCCTCTGCCGATGTGCTGGCCATGGCCAAGATCGAGATCAAACTCGCCGACATAGCCGAGGGCAAATCGGTGACTTTCAAGTGGCGCGGAAAGCCGCTCTTCATTCGCCATCGCACCGCCTCCGAGATCGAGACAGAGCGGGGCGTGCCCACATCCACGCTGCGAGATCCCGAAACTGATGATGTACGTATACCATATATATATATATATATATATCGATCATGACTATAATCCCTGCTTTTCTGCAGCAACGCGTCGTCAAGCCCGAGTGGCTGGTTGTGATTGGCGTCTGCACGCATCTGGGCTGTGTGCCAATTGCGAATTCTGGTGATTTTGGTGGCTACTATTGCCCCTGCCATGGCTCTCATTATGATGCCTCTGGACGCATCCGTAAGGGACCGGCCCCATTGAATTTGGAGGTGCCCGCCCATGAGTTCGTTAACGAGGGCACCCTCGTAGTTGGCTAAGAAGCCCGAGTTTAGTGTGTTGTTTACCTTATAAGCAAAGCCCCGCGCTCCACAGCAAATAGTGAATGGATTGATGTAAATTAATAAAAACAACCAAACAAAAAAAAAAAAAAAAAATACAACTACTACATTATTAGTTTCAGTTTTATGATATTACCAATATGTGCAAGCATTAGGCTTTTCCAATATTTAATTAAAATTAAAAACAAAACAATATTGCGAAAATTAAAACGAGATTATCAAGTCGATAAATATGTGAAGGCAATTAACAAAAAGAAATATTTCGCTTTATCAGTTTAGCGTTTCCAACAAGCTATCATTTTTCATAGACACCTTATTGTGTGAGAATCAAAGTTTTCCAATTTAAGAAAGAGAAATAATCCTTTTCTTTCATTTAAACAAAGCTTTTTTTTTGCACATTTGTTAGTTTCTGTGCATATATAAGACTTAAAAACTATTTATAATATAATCCAAGACACAAGCCAAGCTTATTTTTTAGATCATCACTTGTGTGTTTTGTAAACTTTTCGAAAATCCCTGTGAATTGAAGATAATTCATTGGCCATATTTTGCAGGGCCTTCAGTTTTTCCCTTTGTATGGCTAAATTAGCTTCCTCAATTTTTCCTTTTTTTCTTTTAAAATCCAGTAATTCTGCTGGCTCATAAGTATTTTTTGAATACGCCGAGTCACTTTTTTGAGAAGCAGGACTTTTTGGATCAAGTTTTTGATAGATTTCAGGACTGCTGCTTGGTTCTATTGTTGGAGAGTTGCTTCTGTTTGGCGTGTCGAAATCGCTGCTCTCAGATTCCTCAAATGGTGAATATTCTGCAACAAAATGTAACACATTATTCAAGATGCAAATTTATAAGCTTTATTAAGTTAATACCCAGACTGTTAGCCATGACCAAATTCATTTCGTCCGATCTCGATTCATTTAATATTTTTTGCATCGTTTTAAAATGTTCCCATTCCGATGGCAGCCCAGTCGCGCGACATTTATTCAATTCTATTCTGAAATAGCAGAAATAACAAGAATAATATACACTTAATTAATATAGGAGAACACACACACCTGTATTTCCTGGTCATGTTGTCCATTTTGGTCTTGACTGAAACGTAAGTTGGACCAAATTTGTACAATTTGTTGGCGATTTCCATGTAGATTTTCTTATTTACTCCAGAGCCGCGCAATTCTTCTGTGTACTCCCTCCACAGTTCCAAAAAGAGTTTCGTCGATGGCAGGTTCCACAGAAAACGCTTGCCAACTGCATTAGTTGATATTGGTTATCAAATTGATATTTATTTAATTGTTCAATATTATTTTGAAATGCACCTCTTTTGTTTTCCATTATAATGTTGTTCCAAACAAAGCGATAGGCTGAAATTAATAAAACGCGTTTCGTCTATGAAGTTGATGTTGAATTCAGCAGTCTGGCAACGCTAACTTATGTGTGCAGAGTATGGTGATCACTATATGTTAATAACTATAATTGTTTCATTCAATATTGTAAATTTTTTAATTTATTTTTATTTATTGTTATTATCAATATAACGTATATTTTTATTCACTTTATTATGTACATTACGAATATTTATTACAATTATATCGCATTGTTCTTTGGCGGTTTTAGTCCATCTGTAGCTGCATTGGTATATTGCAGCGCCCTGGCAACTCTACGCGACCAGCTGGCAGCATTTATTTTCATTTAATTGTGTTTGTTTGCCATTTGATTTTTAATACGCGTTAAATTGGCACAAAACAATGGCCGAGGAAATCGATGATAACGAATTCTATCGTGAGAACTTCAGTGCCGACTCCGACTGGGAGGTGTTCAACGCGCAGCTCGGCGAATTGCTACAGAAATGGGGGGTGGCCGTCGATGTTGGCGTTCCACTGCAGCCCGAGGAGCTCTTTAAATGCAAATGGCATGTAGAGTCCGAGACGCTGAAGATGCTGCGCAACGTTATCGCTGTCGACTACTACGAAGCACAGTTGCCACAAGAAATTGCAACTGCAGCACCAGCAGCAGTCAGCAATTGCTTACAGCGCACAAATTGCCATCACGATTTAATGTGCAGTGGAAATAGTTTTGGTCCACCCATAAGGAACTCCAGTGAGCTGCATACGTTGGCGCGGATTTACGGACTGCGTCGCTTTATCGTTCTGCACCCGGTGAATGCGGCCAGCAATTACATGAAATCCACATCAGAGTTCAATTTCTTTTTGAGTGCTGCGGCTGTTGTGGCCGCTGAAGTCAGCAGCGTGGTTCCAATTTTTGTGCAGATCTACGATCCCAAGTGGAATTTTTACACTGGTGTCTCCTTGGCACCCGCTTTGCGCACAAATTTTCGTCTGATTGGACTGGAGCAGGCGCCGCCAGAGTGCCGTTTTCTAATGGGTTTGCTGACGCTATTCCATGACAAGTTGCCTGCATCGTATACCCAAGATGCGAGAGTATCGGTCAGAATCACCTATTCGCTGGATGCGGTTCGCATTCGTATGCCATTGTATGTGCCCTTCGCTCACGGACCAAGTTCAGAGGACATTGTCATCGATGGCGATGTGGAACGTTTGGATGTGCAGCATTTCTATTCCCTGCCGCATGGCTATGCACCCGAATCCTGTACGGAAAGCTATTTGGTTTACACGTGGCCCGAACTCTCAGAAGCGGTGGCCTTTGACAGCGAGTTGCGCACAGATTTTGTGCCCTCGAAGGCGCCCCTGGGCAAGATCTACTTATCTGTGGAGGCATCCTCCTATCTCAGTTGCTGCCTGCGCGACTATCAGGCTGTGAGCAAAGTCAAACGCACCCTTGATTCCTATGTGGGTCGCAATTTTTCTGGCACCAGCAGCGGTGCCGAGCACACAAATCCCCTGGACAAGCTTACCGAGCACAAGTTGACCACACGCCGACAGCAGCATCAGAACTATCAGCTGCCCTCACAATCGGATCTCACCAAGCGACTGCCGGGACCAATGACGGGGAGTGAGCTGGCCGAGTTGCTCGCCTATCTGTTTCCCGATATGCATCCCGATCTGGCACTCTTTCACTATGCCAAGCAGAGCAATAAGGATAAGGTGAGCTAATTTATTAAGTTAAGTTTTTCATAATTTATTTTTATTTATATTTGTTTTTATTTATACAAACAATTTTTGTTTGCAGTTCGATCCGATGCGCATTAAAAGCGCCGTTCCTGATTCTTTGGTCTGTCGCCTTAGTTCCCTGTTGTCCACTTGCCACGCCCACCTGGGCGGCGCGGAGGGCATGGCCCAGTTGTGGGCAGTATTTACACGCCAATTGCGTTTGTTATGGGATAATTCCCTATCGGTGCCCGGGTGAGTAAATAACACCATCCCCCACTATAAATATTAAAAAATTGGGCGTTTAACAAAAATATGCTTTATTTGGAACTTGATGCGTATTGGCGAAAAAAAACGTTTCTTTTTCAATACAACAAACGAAAAAACTTGGCAAAAATTTGTTTCTAATAATCTTTTGCTAATACATATTTATATCATATATTTTTTTGAAGCCGCAAAGTTAACACTTTAATTAATATATTATCAATTTAACGCACATTTATGGTAAGATTTGAGTAACTTGATTCCGTTCTAAATTCTAAAATCGGATGGTGTTTATCGTGTTTGTTTTGTTGTTGATTTTGTTGTTTACTTCAATATAATTTTTTGAGTGGGTTTCAACGTGACATTAAAGCAAGGAAACTAGATGGAAAATAAAAGTAAAGACAATGCTTTTATCTTTTTAGAAATTTTAAAAACGATGTTTTTTTTTTTTTGGTATTACCAAAAATAATTTAAATTGAACCAGTCGAGACAGTTTGAGTAGCAAGTACCCTGATCCCAGCATTTAAATACTTAGTCGGCTTAACGATCAATGTTCATTTTTATTTTGATTAAGAAAAACAATTTTTCTTATCGGTTGATAGTAATATGTCTAAGAATTTTGTATTTTATTGCTGTTGGTAATAGATTTTTGTTGATTTTCGTCAAACAGGTGCTGTTATTGATAAAATTAATGAAAGTTGATTTAATTATAGGTATACAAGAACCAATAATTCATATATAAGATCTAGCTAACTCTTATAGCCTCTGAGATCGACTTGTTCACGGGCAGACATTGACGCTGATTAAATATATATATATATATATATATATATATATATATATCTGGGTCGGATATGCTTTGCTTCATACTTTCGCTCAACTTGATTACATTCTTGTTAGCCATGTTTAATAGGTTGAGGGTATTAAAATACATATATAGCAGGCCTAATGTCACGCGAATTTGTGATTTTGTATAATTTGTTGCTGTTTGGCAGTATTTGTGTATAAGGTTGCTCAACTCGTTTCTCTTAAGTGCTGCTAAACTAAAAACTAAGCACGTGCTTTTTCTGCTTCTTCTTCCTTCGTCTTCGTCATTTAAATTATTTAAAATCATTTTTCGCTGGTGCTAAGGCAGTTAATTAATTTAATTCATTGTTATTAAGCTTAATACTAGGTTTGATTTCAAATTTTCTTAAGAACTAGAATCGATAACGCAGTTGTATATCGTGTTATCGATACATTGAGTACTTAACTAATTAATTTGCTTACTTTACAAGTGAAACATTTGCTTTTGCTTTTTATTATAACTAAAATTGTTGGGGGTTTGTTTCTTCATCTACATTTTTTTTCTTTCAATTTATTGCCTACAATTGTTTAATATATTATATATATATATATATAAATATATATATATGTATATATATTTATAATTTTATTGTTGTTCTAAATAATTGCTCCCGTTTTCCATCAAAATTGTGTTTACTTGTCTAATGCTCAAAGCGTTGTCTTAACTTCTTCCTAAAACGAATTCTAATAAATATTTGTATATATGTCTTACTTCACTAAGTTATCTAGTGCCAGACATGAGCGTTATTGGGTTCTGCCTTTTGTTTGGCCTTCATCCTGCCCATCGGCACTAAATATTGTTAACTGTCAACTGTGTTCTCCTGGATTTGCACTCTGACAAATCCCATCTTTAAAAATGCTTCAAACTCAAATCTAAGCCTAACTATTTAATTTATGTACAAAGATTTACAGATTGCATCTAATGAAAATCTAATAACAAGCAAAAGTTTTCTCATTAAAACTATAAATAAATATATATTATTAAATATTAAAAAAAGGAGTCAATATACAAACCCAAGACAAACTCAATAAAAAGGCGAAACTAAATAAAAATCATAAGACACTTAATTTCTATTAATATATATATATATTTAATTTTATTAAAATCTCACTATGAAATTATAATTAAACATAAAAATTAAACAATTAATTGTTAAATCAACTTAGCACACAGACGTTTCGACTGAAGATTTTATACAAAAAGTAAATTCTTGAGCTCTACAAAAAGAAAACAATTATTTGCTTGATATATATATATTTTTTTTTTTTTAGCAAAAAAAACGAGAGAAAATGAATTTTCTCCAAATTATATCCTAATATTCAAGGCAGTAAAACGCTCCTCTTTGCTTTGGGAGCTATGGGAATGTTCTTGATTCACTTTTGTTTTTACTCGATGCGACAAGCATAGGAAATAAAATTTCAAAATTTAATTATTTACTTATTTCCGAAATAAATTTAAATACATTTGTAAATTGATGTAGTACATTTTTAGAATCAGTTAATCTCTTTTTTTTTAAAGTTAATTTATAATAAAATAAGGTGTGAATACTTTTAAATTGGCTATATTTGTCGCACCTCAGTTTTTAAAGGTTTTGTTTTTTTTTTGTTTTTCGTTTTTACTAGGCTATATTAAATAATGTTGTTTTATAGATTAGTGATTTAATAGCTAGTAAAAGTGTTTGTATGTGTGTGATTGAGTGTGTGTGTGTTTTAGTACCGTTTTATAAGATATTGACTTACGTTTTAGTTCTTTGATTGCTTAACATTTGCTGCTTAACCAAACAAAAGAGAGTAGAAAGATGAACAACGCGTACAACGACAAAGAACCAAAAAAAAAAGCGCTAATACAGTTAATGGAAACAGATTTCAGATTACAGATAATAGATAACAATTACAGTTATGTACACAAACAATATATAATGTGTATAAGTAATTCATTGCACTTTTTTTAAACAGCATACAAAAATAGTTAGTTAACTTGAATTAAAATTGTTTAATGCAAATTGCTTGCGATGCGACAACAACAGTAGCAACAACAACAACAACAACAACAACAGCAGTGACAACAACTTGGTTAACAGCTACAACAACAACAGCAGAAACAACACCAATAGTATATTCCACTCAAAGCGTGTCCAAGTCCAAGTCCGTCTCAATGTCAGCCAATGTCAAGTTCAGTTCAGACAAGGCTACAGCTGCTGTTGTTGTTGTTGTTGTTGTTGTTATTGTTGTTTCTGTTGCTGCTGTGTCAGCTGCTGCTGCTGCTGTTGCTATTGTTGCCGTCTCGTGCTCATACTTAGCTGGCTGCACTTGCTCAATGCTTGACACTGAAGTGCTGGGCGCCAAGGATGATGCTTCTGTTTGTGTGTCAACGCGACTGCTGTCAGTTGTTGTGGTTGCTGTCTGCTGCTGCTGCTGTTGCTGTTGCTGCTGTTCGCTTAGTCTACAATTACAAGTACAGTTACAGTTATCACTAAATGTATGCGCATTAGTTGCATCTATTGAATAATTCTTTCGCCCATAGAAAATATTGTTTGTCGTCGTTGCCGTTGCGGGCAACTGTAAACGAAAGGCATTGTTGCTGCGGCTGCCCAAACGTATTGCTGGCGTGCCGCCGCTGCTGCTGCTGCTGTTGCTGTTGCTGATAGTGCTGTTGTTGTTATTGCTAGTTGGATGATAAATGATTTCCTGACGCTCATATTCGTTAAAATAGTTCTCAACAACAATGCCAACGTTTGCTGTTGCTGCTGCTGCTGATGCTGCTGTAACAGCTGCTAACGGCAATGATTGCTGATTAGGGTTGTTGCTGTTGTTGGCGTTGCTACTGCTGCTATTATGGAAATTGGCTGCACGGGGCACCACATCGGGCGGCGAAGTGCAACGCTGTGTCTCCGCTGCATTGTAGTATTGTAAACGCTGCTGTTGTTGTTGTTGTTGTTGTTGCTGCTGTTGATGGTGTTGTAGTTGATATGGCTGTTGCAATTGCTGTTGTTGCTGATTGTTTCTATGTCGTTGTTGCTGTTGTGCTGCAGTTCTTTGCTGTTCCTGTTGTTGTTGTTGTTGGTGTTGCTGTTGTTGCTGTTGCTGCTGACGCCGTCCACCATCGCCACCCGCTGCAATGGCCGGCGTCAGATATTGTCAGAAAATGCCATCCAAATTTAATACAACATTGAAATATCAGGATAACATAAGCCGCCCTCATAATGGCACCAGACCGTTGCGCGTTGTCGGATTGCGCGCCATATATATATCCATATCATGATCGGTCCAATTATCCGATGTATCGCAATAATTGTTTAGCGTATGCGTTGAACCCGCCTGCGAATATCTATCAACGGGCGAAGCGGAGTGGTGGGAAGTGGAGGAGAAGAAGAAGCATCGATTACAAATACAGCAATTAACTTGTGTGTAGAAAGTTGTGATGAGAAAGGCGGTTAATGACTTGTGCCAAATTGTTGTAAGCCAAAATGAAATTTAAAAAAAAAAGTAATAATAATAATAATAATAACAACATATTTGTATAATATGAACGTAACAAGTTTACACACTGGGCAAAGCAAACAACCACTTAAAAAAAATGTTAAATGAATTAAATTAACGCTTTGTGTTGTGTTCGATTATTCAAAAAATTACCAGATGGCCTGCGGAGAGGGAGTAACTTAATTGAATAAACGCAGGGTTAAACAGAGTTGGCTTGTAAATTGTATTAATTATGGCTAAAAGTGCGCTGTATTTTATCCATTTAAACGTTGATTTTAACACAATATCCCTGATGTTGGTCACGATTTAAATGTGGTAATGGGGAACAACCTTAACTATGTTTTTAGTTGCTATTGTTTTCACTGCTAAATAAGATTTTTGGCACTTTCTATCTTTAAAAAATTTTACTTTATTACAAAAACTTCTCTTCTCACACAAATTTTATGCATATTTTTAAGGTGTGTCATATTTTTCAATAGATTCCCTTGAGCAGCCTAAACAATCTAAAACTAATTCATTATTTTCATAATACTATCAAAATTAGTAATTCTAAAATACGCTTATAAAAAAGAGATGACGTTTCTTTCATTTTATATATCAGCCTAGTTAATAAGCACCAATTGTTAATACAATTTAATGACACACAATAAAAAAAAGATGCCAATAAAAACAAATTTTTTTTCTTTGCAACTTTCGAATAAATTTAAAAAAAAAAATTGAAAGTTTGACGTTTTGTAATTAGCGACATGTTTCGAGCTGCTCATAAGCTGTTCACAGTTGTGTGTGTGTTTGCTAATTGAGTGTGTGAATGCTGCTGTGTGTGTGTGTGTGTGCATTTGTGTGTGAGAGTGTTAAGCCTGTACCAGACATGGGTTAGTAGCGTCGTTCTACTTACCGACTTCCCGGTCGATGGTTATGTATGTGCGTTGTGTTCAGTTGATCGCGTGATCTGGAGCGCGGACGTGAGCGTCTTGCATTGCTGGATGCAATGCTCGCTGGGCCGCCGGGACCAACCAATCCGCTCATGCCCATCAAGCTGCCGGCATTGACCATGCCGCCAACGCCCATGGCACCACCACCACCACCGATGCCGCCACCACCACCGCCGCCGCCGCCGCCGTGTATGGAGCCAGCGTAGGAGGCGCGTGACATGCGCTCGGAGGCAGCAGCCAACGACTGGCGGGATTGCCTCAGCTCTGGGCGTGAATTGACCAGATTTGTGGGGAAGGCGCTGCCCAAATAGCCGCGATGCGAATTATTCGAGAAACTGTGCTGCGATTGACCATCGGCTATGGATCTGCTATTGGTGTTGACCGAGATTGGTTTTGTAGCAGTCGCATGTGTGTGTTGTGTGTGTATATGTGTGGGTGTGTGGGGAGGTGTGTGTGTGTGTTTGTGCATGAGTAAACAACAAACATGATGAAATATGAAATTAAAATTAAATCAATAAAGTAAAATATAAATAAATTAAATCGCAAAAATCAAGCAAATATTTGTGAAACATTTTTAATGATTTACGATGCATGTTGCATGTTGCATGTTAAATATTTAATGTTTTTTTTTGTGACTTGACAACTTACCTTGATTTGGCCACCTTGCCGGGCATGCCAGAGAAATGGCTGCGCATATCGTCGGGCTGTTCGACGGGATAGATGCGTGGTCGCGGTATCGAGCGTCCACTGTACGCAGATACTTGATCCCATTCCTATGGGGCAAAGCAAGAGAAGCGCAGCGCAGCGCAGAAAGTTAGTCGAGGTCATTGTTGAAAATATGTAGTCAAAGTCACTTTTTATAAAGTTTCACTTTAGAATTTTCAAGCTTTTAGCTAAATGACATTTTGGTGGTAAAAGACTTTTTTTTTTTTGCTAGCAGGTTGATTTTGTGAATTTTCAAAGTTTCCTATACACAAAATATTCAATCGATCTAAATAATAGATTGATTTTGTAATTTTTTAGGGTTTTCTATTAAGGAATAGAAAACTCACTGAATAATATATTCAAAATATATGCAATTTCTGTAATAGCTTTTTAGTAACCATTTTAAAGTTTCGTTTTTTAAATAAATCAATAAATATTATCAAATTGAAAGCTTTTTTAAAAAGTCAACTAAATAATTGTTTGGCAGATAGCTAAAAATCATCTGAAATATAGACAAGAATAAAAACGATGTCCCTTTTACCTTTTCGACCTCAAAACGTAGCAGTTTAATTTGTTGGCCAATAAATAAAAATATATCGAGGCAAAAAAAAAAAAAAAAAAAGAGGTTGCCTTCAATTGCGGCCATTTCCGAGTCGCAAGCCAATTTAGCAATAACCTCGGGCAAAAAGTCAGCTTCTATGTTATTTTTTTTATAGCCAATTGGCAAGTGAAAAACTCACCTTGTGATTGTTAAATGCTGATAGCGTGGCAATGGAGCCAAGTGGTCCTGGCGAACCGGTTGGACCGCAACAATTAACGGGCAAACCTCCAATTGGCAGTGGACTCTTTTGCTGGTTATTTTGCAGCTTACGCGAGCGCCTTCAAAATCCAAAAGCGAGAGAGAGAGAGAGAGAGAGAGAGGGGATAAAGTAGATATATTAAGATGTTGATAATGCTCGAGTGCAGATAATACAAAATAGGTTTAGCAAGAATAGCACAGAATACAAACACACTCATTACCCTTTGTACACTCGAAAAAATATTAGAAAATCAAAGTATAATGGAAATGAAAACCATTTAACTTGCTTCGACTTATTGATTCAAAATGTTACGAATGCTTGTAATTTATAGAAATATTTACTGCTTAAATAAATATATATAAAATTTAAAAAATATACTTTCTAAAATTTAGAAAAATTAAAGAAGTCAAAGAACTTTCGGTGTACATAAAAAAATATCTACAGCTTTAAATATAAATTTTTTTTTGTATTTAAAAACTAAAATCGCTGTTTTTTACTTTCTGAAAAAAGTTCACTTTTGCTCGACTATTTTTTCCGAGTGTATATTTAATAAACGCTTGAAATGATGCTTACCTGCTTGCCGCAATGAAAACAATCACAGCCACAATGATGGTGCCACAAATGGCGGCACTTGCCGCAATTGTTATCTTATCCATGTTGGACGTTTGCGAGGAGACGGTGCGCACCTCGCGACACTGTTGATATGGCACCGTTTCGGGCGTTACATGCAGCTCCTCCAGCGAAATGACGCACACAATGATGCACTCCTGGGCGGGCACATTCTTTATCTTGAACTCACGCTCACTGGCCTCCAGGGGCGGACCCTGCTTGAATGCCTTCTCGCCGAAAAGGCGATAGACAACACGGAAGCCCAATATATTGGCCGTTTCCGAGTCCCATTGGATGATGACAGCGCTGTCCTGACGGAATGCATGTTTCACCTGCACCTCGTTGGCATCATCGATCCGTGTGCCACGTTGCGGCGGATAGCCCAGCACCAGTGGGGGCCGTTGTGGCTTGTGTTGACTACCATTCGATCCATTGGCGCCTTGACGCCAACCCGGCGCCTGTTTCCCACTCGTATGCAATGTCGCAGAGGATGAGGAGGACGAGGAGCTGCTGCTTGTCGATGTAATGGCCGTGGCCTGAACGCTGCCAGTGCCATTGATGCCAGCTGTTGGCAATGAGGCGGCTTTCGTTGTGACTGTTGTCGCTGCTGTGGGCGGACGAGTCTGTGGAAAATCCAAAGTTGTTGAATTTTGCATAAATCATTTGCTGACATTCTTTAATTTACTATGTAAATGTTCATTTTATGCTAGTTTTTCGTGTTAGTTGCACGGATTGCAGATTTTAGTGTTTCGTGTCGTGTCGTCGGTAAAATGAAAGTGTTGACTGCCAAAATTTATTAATAGCAAATTCAAATTGTGCTTTAATTGAAATTTGTAGTTTTACTGGGATTAAGATAGAGTGACATTTTTTTTTATATTTAATAAAACTAAATTGAAATCAGCACTGATTCAGATTTGTTGCAGAAAATAATCTATTAATAAGGATAATATTTATATTGAGACTAATTAACATTAGCTTCATCCCTGAGTGCAAATTAATTGTTTTATATTAATTTAATTATTCTTATTAGAAATAATACAGTTAATTTTAATGACTTTCAATATATTCTCAGTTTGAAAATCTGGTCACTCGTTGCTTACTAAAAACCGCTTTAAAAATAATACATTTGAAGTTGTTATTTATTTTTGGCCGAGAAACTTTTTAAATCGTTAAAAATCAACTTTATTTTTAGGAAGAATAAAAAGGTTTCTCGGTTACAAATTGCTTTGCCCCAATCAAAAACCACTCACCGTGCTGACTGTGGTGCTGGAAGTGGTTGTTGGGGCTGTTGTTGTTGTTGTGATTCTTGTGGTTAATTTTGTTGTTGTTGTTGTTGCCTTTGGTGTTGTGGTGCTGAGGCTGTTGGCAATCGGCGACGAGGCGGCAGCTGTGCCAGTGCCAGAGCCCGTTTCAAACTCCACCGAGTCCGGTGATGAGGCAAACGTGGGTTTCAGATTGTCGGCTAGGCCGACAGGACCACGAAGCGCAGCATCGGCAATTTCGGGACAATTCAACTCCTCCGGCTGTATGGAATAGAAGCCGCGATCACGGAAACGTGGCGGTGTGCCACAAAACTGAGGATTGCGTTCGCGTGAAGTGACCTAAAAAGCCACAAGAAAAAAAAAAGTAATTAAAATTGGACAACAGATCGATTAAAATAATATTGCCGGTTAGCTGACCTGCAAGTCACCGTTGCGTATCCATTCGGCGACCCAGCGCAGCTTGCAATCGCAATGGAGGAATCGACCGCCCAAGGAGAGTCCACGCAACGTGGCATTCAAATGGGCAAATGCGCCCTCCGGCACCGTGCTGAGTGGATTGCCGTCCAAGGCCAGCAGCGTTATGCTCGGATTGCCACGGAACGCCGCCTCCGGCAGCGAGGTGAGCAAATTGAAACCAATATCCAAAACACGCAGCTCCTTCAGCGAATGCACAGCACCAATGGGAAAATCGGCCAACAAATTGTTAAGTAAACTCAGCGAACTCAACGTTTTGCGGATACCCGCAAATGCAGTTTCCGCAATGCTCTGGATGAGATTCCGTTCCATGTTCAAGGCGGTGAGGGCATCCAAGCCATCGAAGACACGTATGCCACCAGCACCGGGCAGTTCCTTGATGCCATTCTGCGAGAGATCCAGAAATGCGAGACTCTTCAGACCACGTATGCTTTCCGGCACTCGTCGCTGCTTCGTGCCCTTCAGATTGAGATTCTTCAGACTCTGCTCTAAACCACGAAATGCGCTTGGCGACAGGGTTACATTGTTATCATTCAGCTTCAGCGTGGACAGCTTGTGGAGACCCTTGAAGGCATCGTCCGGTATCTGGGTGAGCTGATTGCGCGACAAGTCGAGCAGATTGAGCCTGCCCAGCAATTGGAGTGCTGCCACAGGCACCTCACTCATCAGATTATCCTGCAGATTGAGATTCTTCAGTATTGACTCCTGGCCCTTAAAGGCGCCACTGGATATCCTCTTGATGCCACAGCTCGAGAGCTGCACATTGTGCAGACTCAGATTGCTGAATATATCATCGGGCAGCTCCTCAATTGTTGCATTGTTCACATACAGCAAATCCACCGGTTTCAGTCTCGCATATTTGTTCATCGCATCCACCAGTTGCGAAAAGTCCACCTGAAATCGCACAGAAATTTGATGGTAATTTTAGAATAGAAATTTCGACTTATTTATTTAATAAATTTGGGTTTTCTATAGAGCAAATTGTGAACATTTTGAAACAGTTAAATATTTAATGTAGCAAATTAAAAAAAAGAGGAAAAACTTTAATAAAAGTTGGGTTATACATGTTTAACCAACTATGTTCTTACCTGATCACATTGCACGCTCAGCTCTCGTCCCAGATTGTAGGCACAGATGCAGCTCGATTGCAGATCGGGCACTTCTCGTTGCCAAGGACATTGTGCGTTGATCCTGCTGCTGCTGGCCAAAAGTAAAAGCAGCGACGGCAGCCAAAGCTGTCGATTTGTGGACGTGGTCGCTGTTTGAATGCTGTTGCGTCTCATCTTGGTGCCGGCATAGAGCTGCAAGTGACAAAAATTAAAGTGGAATGCGTTTAATATATTGATGCAAAGGACTAATATATTTGGCTAGCTGTCAAACACTTGACATATTTGCCCAAAACAGTTGATCAAAAGGACACACCATCGTTGGGAAAGCGAGTACGGACAGACTGGACAGAATAGCTTTATCAATCAGTTGTCCAGTTACCCAGTTACTCTCAATTTCATTTTCACACTCGTTAAGCAATAAACTGTGCGTGTCCTGCGACGCCGTCCTTTTTGCCCCCCCCCCCCCCCCCCCCCAACCTATCTTTCTGCTCATCATTCTCTTGTTGATCCTTTGGCAGTTTCGTTTGATTAATTTATCTGTCAGTGTCCCGGTGCGAAACTCTCCTGCCCATAAAAAAAAATGAACCATAAAAATGGAAAAGCAAAAAATAAAATACGAAAGGCAGAATTTTGCATCCTTTTCAACAGCGGCAAAATCATTTTTGTGTGTGTGTGTGTGTGTGTGTGTGCCGGACACCCATTTAATTTAATTTGCCAACGCGACAGGCGAGTCATAAAAAAAAGTAAAAAAAAAAACCCTGCAACCCCCCCTCCCACCGACCAAAATACCCGGAACAATGGCTAAGTGACTGGCCCTTTTGGTCCAGTCAAAGCTTTTGACCTTTTTGCATAATCATGAATTATGGTCGCACTCAATTTTAGGCTTCACAAATTTCGCATTTGAGGTGTCTGTATTTTTAGACTTCGGAGATTTTCATTGTTTTCTTATTCAACGCACACAAAGCGAGGACGGGTTGAATGCACGTTAAATAAATGTTACGTATTCGCCGTGTGGTGCGAGGGGAAAGGTTCAACGCTTGAGTGGCACAATGACAATTTGCAAAAGTTTTAAGCTACCAGCTAACAATACCAGAAAACTACTTGAAACTTAAAGACGATTATAGACCAAAACTTAGTTGCAATAAGTTGGAATAATGACTGTAACATTTGTTTTAAAAAATTAAAAAAAAAAAAGAATAATTCGTTTACACTTTAATTATTATTTTTTTCTTTAAAAATTTCACAATGAACAAATATCGAAAAGATTGTTTCCTAGCTTAAAATTATTTATTTGTTATAATTTTAAATACAACTGAAGTTATTTAATTTCAATTAAATAATTTAATATTTTATGTTATTTTTATTATTTAGAACTGATTGTTATTTTAATATAATTTAATTTAAATGTATTTGCTTCAATCAAATGCCAGAGTTCAATGAATTGGTTATTTCATTTTGTAGACTTTCAGTTTTGCCTGAATTATTTAAAGGCAAAAGTAAAAGTAAAATTGCAACAACCCCCCCACAAATTGCATTATTCCCTGCGCATGCCACAGCAAATGCTTCATTGATTTGTTTGCCATCCGAAAAACCACAAAAATATATCTATAAATTAATAAATATAATAATAACTGAATTAAGTTTTACGCTTCGCTTCCTCATAATGTTAATCAACGTTTTGTCCATTGATTGATAGTTTTTCATTATTATTATTTTTCTTATTATTTTTTTTTTTTGCCAGGCCTGCGGCTCAAAATGTCGTTTCGCTTGACTTAATTTTTCATGCGATTTGCGTTTTTATTTTTGTTCATCTCTTTTTGCCACTTTGCTTCTTTGCGGCTTCTTTTGTTTCTTTTCATTTGGTTTCCTTATGTTTTGTACACTTCAAGTCGAAATTGCATTACGTGGCTAACAAATATTTTGCGCTTGAGTGTGCATTCCTCTCTTGAGCAGCACCCCTCCGCCCCATCCTTATTGCATACAGAGTGCAATCCCATTCAGCCGCTCATTTTTCATTTGTCTGTCCGGCCGCAAACTTTAATTAAAAAATTCTTGCACCCATTTTTCCATGCGGAGCTTTTCCACTGATGCCCGTCCGTCGAATTAATTGCATCACTAAAATTTTTTAATGCGCGAAAGTGCGAAAATTACAAAGACACCGAAGTACTGAATGAAAAACGATTTAAGTACAGTTGTGCAACAAAGTTTGAGCTAAATCCGAAATTAAAAAAGAATAGAAAAAGAAGAATTCATTATTTTTTTTCTCACCAATTCAAGGTGCAAAATGTATTTTTTTTTTTAATATTGTTTTTCTGTTGTGTTCCTGCCGCATAATTATTCACCTTTTGTCTTTTATTTTTGTGGTTGCGTTGCCAAATTTGCATTTTTTAAGAAAACCACCAAGAGAATCAGAGGCGGGTCAACAATTTTTTTTTTTGTTCTTTTTTAACCACGTTTTTTCCATCCATTCATTTTAGGACAGCTTACAAACAATTTTTCCCTTAGGGTCGAAGTCTCACTTAAAACGAGTTTTAATTGAAGTTTTTTTATTTAAAAAAAAAAGGGCGAGCAGCAGTTGTTGCTGCCACACTTTTTATTCTTTTCTTTACTTTTTGGGTGGCTTGCCACATTTGTGGGCGTGGCTGGACGACCGCACGATAATTTTGTTAAGCATATAAGTAGATTAGAATTTGCAGGTGCACAAAAAAGGTGTTTTTTGTGTGCTTAAGATGAAAATTTGTCAAATTGAAAACTTCTCTGACGTGAATTTGTGTGTGTGTGTGTGTGTGTGTGAATTTGTGTTTAATCTATTAAAGTTAATTTTACGAAGATATTTTGCAAGGCAACTAAAGGTTGGTAAAAAAAAAAGATAACCCGTTAAATTTCGATGATTTATTATATTAAAAATTTAAGATTTGTTTTAAATGGTCATCAATTTTGAAGAAGGCTTGCATTGATTTATTTTTGAATTTGTTGTTGTATATTGCCTGAACCTGAAAGAACAATCAATTTGTTACTTATCATTTTGCTGAAACAATTCGTTCAAATTAAGATTAGCCACTTGATGTGTCGCTAAAAGTAACATTTAGCTAATTAATTGTTCTATAAATTATTAATAACAAATAGCTCAATCATAATCAGCTTTTGTGATCATAGATATTTTCAATTGTTTTGACGCCTTTAAAGAAACAAAATATTGGGCTATTTATGATGGCTTATTGTTAAGATTAGGCTATCTTCAAGTGGCTTAAGTTATTATCGAAGATTTAATTAACTCTATGAAATCTGCAAAATGTTATAGAAAGCATTTGGGTTATAAAAAATGAGTATGACAAGGCCAAAATTAATTTATTCTTTAATTAAACAGCTAAAGAGACTCTGAAGTAAAACAAAAAAATGGCATTTTTTTTCTTGAGTTCTAGTTTAATCTATACGTGCCTATTTACTAATAATATAGAAATCAAAAATGTGCTCTTGAAAATAAGATATTATTTAATGATTTCGCATAGTTTGGGTAGACGAACTAGCAAACAGCATACTTCAATAATGTGTCCACACACATTGCCTTGCTCTCATCGAAGTAGTAGTTGCCGCAGCTCTTCTCATCGATGGTGCGACCATTGCCACAGCGGAGATAGTGGCGACAACCTTTGGTGGAACTGAGGACAAATGGAAGTGTGCGACCCTGGCAGCGATCCTCTGTGCAGACAACCTTGTTTGGCTCAATGCAGGTTTGTGTGCTCTTGTCAAAGAACAGATCATCAGTGCATCTACCCCAACGCGGACTTGGATCGGGGCTACCATCAATCTGCTCTTGACACCAGAAGTAACCGTGACAGGTGGCGCCATCTGGCACCCGGACATTCTTCTTGGGTGTCTTTTCCGTGCCGCAGACATTTTTGGGAAATGGATGAGCCTCGCAGAAGACTGAAGTTTTCGTCTCACAAACACCAGTTCTCTTTTGATAGTAGCCCTTCGAGCAGGTTGAATCAACCAGTTTGCCCTTGGTGCAGACATGATACCGATCGCAGCCGAGCACATTATCAAATTTAATGCCATCCTTGATGATGGCGCAATAGTCAAACTTGGTCGAATGACACTCGGATGCACTGGCGTACAGGCACTGCTGTGACTCCAAATTGAAGTGCGTTTCATCCGGGCAGGTGCCGGCGATAGCGGTCTGCTCATCGGCACAGTAATAGTAGCCAAAGCAGGACTTTGGATCCGCAACGAATGTATTCGTCGAGTTAACACAGGACACAGCGCAACCCTCCACAGAATTAAGCGCCGCCACACAAGTCAATTTGTCCTTGTCGAAATATGGCTTGGAGCCCGTGCAGGTGCTATAGGTGCTGTGGCCATTGAGGCAGGTTATTGAGCGACTGCACGATTCGGGATCACGGATGACTGTCTTATCGGCGAACAGCTCGCAGATGTCATCAATACGCTGGCTCTTGCCCAGGCCACAGATGGCCAAAACAACAACTAAAGCCAAAAGGCCGCTGCTAACTGCAAATAGGTTTAATTTCAAGTTTTCACTCGACTAATTTCGAATTCAAAATTTACCTTTCATTTTTCTTATTTTTTTTTTGCGTTCTGCTCCGTTTGCCAACTGGCCACAAACTAAACAATGAAACAATTCCAATTGTCGACTTTTCATGGCTTTTATATCAAAGGATCTATCGAAAGTAACTGGCTTTATCAGTCAGCTACAGAATTCTATATACTCATTATGACCAAAAAATATAGCCAAAGATTAGATTAATGTCTAATGCCACCTGCCGAAATAACAAAAAGTATATATAGGACTATATATATTAACGCAATTGTGCAAATGTTGTGATTATTTTGTTGTTGTCTTTTTTTTGCTATTGTCTTATTCCATTGATAAATCATTTTTTTGGGTTTTGTCGAAAATTAACACAATTCTCGACACCATCGATAAGTTGGAAACTACGTCAGGTGTGATTGTTGTACTTTCAATTTCACAGCAGTCGCCTATTTAATGATTATAAAATCAGTCAATAAAAGGGAAATTAAATTTCACACATTTCTCAAATGATTTTTTCAGACAGATTAAATGAGCTATAAAAAATAGTTCATAAATTAATCTGTGTCAATTAATCAAAACATTTTCTTAAGCTAAATTAATATGTTAAAGAGTTTTGTGTTTTACGACTTTTATGAATCGCTATCATAGCCAAAAAATGTGATTTATAATTTAAGTCTAACTCGAATTGATTTAGTGTTAATGAAATGCATTTTCAAAAAAAAAAACCTTCAGTTATCATAATTTTTCTGGCATGACTTTAACTTTGCCAAATTTTGTGCTTCTTTCTGTCGACATGACTATTAAGTTCAACGATTCTTTATCTTTTTAATCGAGAGCGCCTCTTAAATACCCAAAGTAAGTATAAAATTGGTATACATTATTTTGCACATCTTTTTGTCACAGTCTCTTAACTCGAAATGGTCTTTAAGGCCTCGCCGGCCATTTCCGCATGTGGTTGCCTCTTTATTCATGTCCCACATCTTGGCTCTGGAAATAAATAGAACTATAAAGTGACTAGGCCAACATAAAATGACCGAAAACAAATTGCTGTGTGCTGTTCTAGCCACAATACTAAAACGTAATATATATATATATATATATATATTTGAGCCAGTTTATGGCTGGGCATTGTGATGATGAGACTGGAGTCCACTCCACTGCCATCCTTAACAATTAATGATGTGCAGAGCACTTGAGCTTAAACTACTACTGGCCAAGCACATAGAAGATTCTATTGTGGTCAGTATTTGTTAGGGCAAAACTTGGCCCAAAATAACGCTTGTCAACTTGGGTTTAGTTTGACTCAAAATGCTTTTAAGCAGCTACTGCAGCTGTACGCATAAAACTCATAAGCGAAGTTTATGCAAATGCACAAGGGGAGTGGTGGGAGGGTGAGGGGGGGATAGTTGGTGGTTTTTGGTAACTACTTACTGGACACATCCGCCGTTTGCAGCTGTTGGCCAAATAAGTAAGCTCCTCTTTTGTCTAAAAGAAGCGTATAACTGTTCGAGGGTTCAATAAACTCTTTTTTCATCCATGACTCACGGGACTAGCTACGCTCCCCCCTGTTCCCCACCACTCGCTCCCCCACCATACCATTTCCAACTCCATTAAGAGACGCTTAACTCATTTGTTATGCACAACTCGAAAGCCACGCAGAGCTGACAAAGCCGGCAACAACTTGAATACCAAATGGGCCAAAAGAGGCAAGCGGCAACTGTGACAAAGACTCCGCCTTAAGACAGTGCGTGTCATGTATGGCAGATATCGTATATATATATATATATCAGCGAGTACACATATATCATGTGCGGGTTGTCATTGTCACTGCCGTCAGCTGATGATGATGATGATGATGATGATGATGATGATGATGAAGTTGCACCGTCAGAGCCCACATTATCATATTGTTGATGATGGCTCGAAAACGGGACTCACTTCAAATTGGCTGCTTTGTTCAATGTATGCAAAAATGTTCGCTGTTTACAATTGGCTTTCAGTTTATTTATAGCAAAACACATATTTGCAGATACAGATAAATATCAGCACGTACAAATGTTGAACTATAGCCAAAGCTGATTTATCAAATAAGTTGGAAATAGTTTGCAAAGAAGGTTTTCTAAATAACTTTTCTACAACAATGAAAATTCAAATGAGTTTAGATTGGGGAAAAGGTTTTCAAATATAAACCAAATTTTTATCTCAATTCATATAATAGTTGCTCAAATACTTTGCTAATAATTCTTGTTTCTCTTTATTTTAATATTTTGCTTAGGATTGCACCTGGTTTTCCGGACACACGCACCTGTCTGTTGCACCAGAAGCTGCAGATGCTCAACGTTTGCGTGGAGCGGCGAGTGCAACGCGAAGCGCTTGGCAAACGCAAACAGCCTCAACAACAGCAGCAGCAAGAGCTGAGCGAGGATGAGGAGGAGGAGGAGGAGGAGGATGATGGGGAGTTCTATGACTGCGATGAACCCACTTCTGCCAGTGGTTCTCCAACTAAAGCGGTGCTGAGCCTTAAGCCAGAGGGTCGCCTCAAGCGTTTGGGCGATGAACGTTTGCTCGATGAGCCCGATGAATTTCTGTACATACCCGAAACTCAGGAGCCGGTGCCCAAGACTGAGGATGAGCAGCATGAAGATGCTGAGGTTATGCTGAAACTGGGACTGAGCACACAAATGATGTGCACATCACTGATGTCCGACATGGAGGCATTCAAGGCGGCCAATCCGCGTGGCAAAATGGAGGATTTCATACGCTGGTACAGTCCCAAGGACTGGGAGGAGGTGCAGTCAGGTAAGTGCAACAAGTCAGTCATCGCTTAAATTGTATATAATTTTATAAACTACCCAGCAGATGGAGACTCTCCGAAGCATCAGTTGAGCGTACGCATGACTACCGAGGGCAATACGTGGCAGAAGGTGTGGCAGCAGGCACAGGTGGTGCCCGTTGCCAGGCAGCGACGCCTCTTCGATGATACAAACGAGGCGCTGAAGGTGCTACACTATCTGGAGACGCGCAACATGAGCGAGATTTATGATCTGACTATTATACCAACGCTGCACACAGCCATACTCAAGTTGATTGTGAGTTTCCAGAAATCTCAGATAATCATACGATAATTCCTAAGTCATAACCATATCAACCCAATCAGATATGATTTACAGCCATTAACTCTTTTTTGGGAAGTGGTAAATCTTATAATACATTTCTTTTGATTATCAATATTGTTTATTAACAGGACATCTACAGCAATGCGCATGTGGAGGATCTGTTTGCCGGACACATTGAGCAGCTGTTGGGCGATCTGTGCCGCCTCTCACGCTCCCATTCCAATGAGCAGCCGAACTTGAAATTCCTGCTGGACGAACTGGCCGAACTGGAGCGACGCTTCTATCAATACAAATGCTTTGAGCGACTCGCCGGCTACCCGAAACGCAGCTCTCTGGCGGAGGTGAAGCGTCAGTTTGAGGAAATACTTCGGAATGAGAACAGCTGCACAATTGTCGACAAGAAGCGGGGTGCGGCAGGCGATACGATGATGGGCAGCGGTGGCACTTTATATGATATACTAAGTCCCAAACTGGAGCAGGATATATCGAATCGTTTGATCAGCAAGGATTATGTTATTCGTCTGGATGGTGACACACAGTCCAGCGAAAAGGGTCTCTATTTGGGACCACAATTCATGCGAGCCATTATCACTGGCGATAAATTGAGACTTTGTGGTGCTTTCACAGAGAGCACAGCTTTTGTTTAGATGCATAATTATATACACTATATATATATATACAAATATATCCAATATATCTATAACTAATTAACTATTCATAGCTTTTAATCTGTATGCATATGATTTGATATTATATATATTAATGGTTCTTTTTGGTAATTTTTGTGCTTTTGTAAACTTTAAGTTGTAAACATAATTGCAATAAAATTATAACCATAAACTTGTGGGAAATTGGCTCAACTTGCTCATTTTGTGAACCGCAACTGTTTCCTGCAATCAATATCAATTATACCAAGACAACATTTACACTTTACAATTTACACTTTACAATTTACAATTTACATTTTACATGTGTGTTTACAACACACAACCGCAACTAATCACATAATCATTTTATACACTCCCCAACTTTCCACAGTAAATGTCTGGCTGGGCTGTGTGGCACTTCAAGCCAGTTGCCTGTAGGCATCTTAGCCAAGCAACCCAAAAAAAAAAAAGGAAGGCATCGCAGCACTTGGATTCAACTGCGCAACTTCAGCTGCAGACATGAAAATTGCCTACATACCGAGACCAAGTGGGAAACGCCAAGTCTGCGCCAAAGGCGTCTCCTTCAAAATAGCATACTGTATGTGTGTGTGTGTGTGTGTGTTGGTGTGTGTGTGTGTGATGGCCCAAACTAACTCTCGTTATGTTGGCCATGTTTAACAGAAATTATTTTAAGCGCTCTCGTCGCCATAGTTGAAGCAATATTTTTCCCCCCCTCCCCCCCACGGCCACAACACATAAAACATTTCTTCTCTTTCCAGTTTTGCTTTCATGCTTGTGTTTTTTTTTTATGTTTTTAGTTCTGGTTTTTTTTTGTTTGCGCCTTTTTTTCGGTACTCGTAAATGTTGCGCCACTAAATTACTTACGGGCTATAATTGTTTTGTGCACATGCTGGGAGTCGGAGGCGGTGTAGGAAATTAAGTGTCTTCAACAGCAGTTCGTGCAACAAACCCAGCAACAAACAGCCAAAAATATGCAAAAGCTTAAAAATCGTAAATAATTCAGGTTTAAGTATTCCTCTGAAATAAATTCCTCAATAACAGCAGAAATACTTGTTGGGATATTTGCGCATTTTGTGCGAAAAATATTTTAAAAATATTATATTAATTATAAAAAGCATAGCAAAAAGTTAAAGTAAGACTTAAACATATTAACTACATTTTACCAGTTTAATTATCGCATTTATTACGGCTGCCAAATGTATTGGCTGTCGGCTAAAAGCATTTTGCAAAAGTTGCTTTCCCGTTATGCATGCCACTAAATGTGCTCGTTGCACACCATAAATGCAAATCCAGTTAGTAAATCAAAAATAAATTGCACACACAAACTATAAATATGATATGACATTAATTGCATGATGATATTCAATTCAATTTATACAATAAATGTGCAATGCGGTAGTTTTCAATAATATGGTAAAAAAAAATTAATTAAATTTTCACAATCAATTTGGCATGAAATGGCCGCTGAATAGAGAAGTTCAATTTCAATTGATTTGCTGCTGGTTTTGTGGTACCTACACACACACACACACAGTCACACAATCACACACAGTCACACACACTTGCAGTATTTTGTGTGTGTGTGTGTGTGTGCGCGTGTTGTGTGTGGCCAATGTTACAATTTTGCTGATGGAGTTGAATTTTAATGAAAGCATTTTTATTTTTTTCTCGCACAGAAAATTGAATTATAGCAGACAGACTTTGGAAGACCTAGAAAGAGAGAAAGCAAGACAGAGATAGAGAGAGTGAGTGAGAGAGAAAGAGATGAAGCTGCAAGGACTTGTTGAGATTTTCAATTTCTATTCGAACTTCGACAGTCACATTCGCATTGGTTGCAAATTGAAAAGTAGCTGGGAGTAAAAATGAATGATTTTATTTGCAACATACAATTTTCATCTTGTCACAATTCTTAAAAATCTTTTCGTTAAATTAAATTGAGTGAGTGGGTTTTACGCTCTTCTGCACATGAATTATTCACTGATACGGTGGGATGGGGGATGGGGGGGGGGGGAGGTAGTATTCATCACTCTTTTTTGCACTCAAAGATCTAATTGCTTGAAATAGAGAGTGAAGCGTCGACATTTGCATAAAGAAATAGCAAATATTTTCGAGAGCATTTCATTTGCAGGTCTATTTTCAACAATGGCGCATAAAAAACAACTGTGGGAAATGTGCGGCAAGCGAAGCAGCATCAATTTGCATAGTAAAAAGTAAAATATAAAAATTAAAACTCACTTGAACTGAACTCTGATTATATGATTCACAGCTCAATAATTAATAGTAAGCGCTGCAAAAAAAAAACCATAAAAAAGATGAGTAACAACTCAAATTAAGATTAAAACGTGCCAAAGAGCAGCAACTACAAATTGAGCCCAACCTTTATTTTTTGAGGTTAGGTATGTTAAATGGGTGTTGTAAATTTGTTGTGTGTGTGTATATTTTTTCTTTAATTTGTTTTTTTTTTTTTTTTTAGAGGTGTAACACATTGTCTGATTAGGCTTGTCAGTGGAAACTGGCTTAAATTCAATCTTAAGCAGCTTATTATAAATTTTGCTGTGTGCATAAATAAACACTTGACGCGGATGTGTGTGTGTGTCACTCTGTGTGTGTGTAATTTACGAGTTTTGGAATGTGAAAATATGAAGATATTCACAAGAGTACTTCAAAATACTCAAACAAGGTTGAATAACTTGTCTTGAGCCAGGCGAAGAGCGATTGCAAATATTTGTAATTGACGATGCCAATTGTTTGCCAGCAATTAGCCATCTTTGATGTGTGTGTGTGTGTGTGTGTGTGTGTGCCTATAATTTGAATTGTGTGGGTTAAATTTAACACCCGCATGTCTATGAATTTATTTTGCAAACTCTTTTAAGTTATGGCCTTTAAATTTAAATTCAACTTGCAACAATATCCGCTTTGGCAATTATTTGTATTTAGCAGAAGTCTTTTTCAGTTGCTACTTTAATCAAATCTATTAATATTTATTCAACAGTTTTTTCTTTGTCGAAGGCCACAAAAGTAGTTTTAGGCTAATCAATTATATACGATATATATATATATATTTTTTTTGTATAGGTATAACAAATATTGAGAGAACCAGTTGTGATTCCAATAATACTAGCCTAAAGGGTTCCATTTATTTGAGCCGCATAATCAGCTCAACTTTGTTATGTGTAAATATATTTAAATCTTTTGGATGCAAAGTTCAACTTTACACATGTTGCCATAACTCTTCTGACATAATAGGATTATTGATATCAGCATTGTAAGCTGTGCATTTTTTAGATGATATATAGGTATATATTTGTCAAGAAACAAGCTGAGTAAAATATTTGCTGTGTTCGCTTAAATTTTTATAAACGGCTTTAAAAACTTTATTTTTTATACCATGTGCAAAAAATAAAAACCACGCTGGGCAAACTTGAAGTCGTTGCAAGGTTCTTCATACATTTTCTTATTTTTATTTTGGTTATTTTTTTTTTGGTTAATTTTTGGGTTTTTGCAGATCAACTCGGTTCTTCGTACTCGCGTGTCTCGGGGCGGCCAACAAGCCATGAGAGATGACGGCAGATAGCAGCATTGGGCGGGGGGAGGTGTCGGAGGGGAGGGGGGCGGAAGGAGAAGGACGAAGCATTTATTAACATTGCTTACTGGGGCGTGGCAGATGCTGCCAAAAGGTGT
Source organism: Drosophila melanosoma (assembly GCA_035042045.1). Classification (NCBI taxonomy): domain Eukaryota; kingdom Metazoa; phylum Arthropoda; class Insecta; order Diptera; family Drosophilidae; genus Drosophila; species Drosophila melanosoma. Next base: position 1,259,275 of record JAWNLY010000183.1, on the reverse strand, counting down.
TAAGTGGCAACAACGACGCGGCAAATGATGATGAGGCAAACTCACTCATACGAGCCAAAGCCCCAGGAATATGAGCGTCGAGAAATCTGCGTAAATTTCCAGCACATCCCCATAAATTACAACAAATAAACCAGCCCAACAAAAGTTGAATAATAAATATGTGAATTACGGCTACGGCTGTTGGTAGTCAGTAACTGGCAATATATCCTGTAAATGGCGCAGCACAAAAATGAACTTCAAAAGCTATTTATTTGAATAGTGTGTGAATTTATTATCTGATTGAAGTGAATAAAGTAAACCTACAAAGATGGCTTGGGTATATTAAAAATAATACATAAAATAACCCTTCATTATTTAATTTTTAATAAACTCTCAAATATATCTGACATATTTATATATATTTATTTATTTACTACAATTTTAAATAAGTTAAATACTTATTCAAACTTGAATACCCCAGGCTGAAGTATATATATCTTTTTTGTCTGCAGGGTATTTAAATGCCAGAGTGCTGCCAAAATGAAATAATTTATGAAAATGTCTGCACGTTACCGATTTTCCAAGGGGTCCAGGCCAAAGCATTTTTTTAATGGCTAATTAAATTGGCAAGCGAGAAGCGCAAAACGTGCAAGGCGAACATAATGTTTATATGTCAAATTGATATAAAAAAAAAGTAGTAGCGATGGGCAACCCAAATTTGAAATTGAATTGGAGAACAACTGTTAAGGCATGCACACACACAGAACCACTTACACACACACACACACACACATATACACAGATACAAATACACCAACATTTGCTCAAAGTTGCGGACAACGCTCTGGTCAGAAATTGGAATGGAAAGAGCTGAGCGGAGAATCAACGATGAATCTGTCAGTAAATCAATCGCAGAATATAGAAATTTTGACTAGCTAAAAAAAAATATAATTAAATAAATAAATAATAGCTAGAATATAGAAACTTTGAGCTAAACTATAATTAAATATATAATCCTTGAGCTAAGCTATATGAAAATATAATTAAATTAATATAGCAGCTAAGGCAAACATTTGAATTGGTTTGCTTAAAATTTTATTTATTTTTTCTACATTTTTAAATTATAAAAAAAACTGCCAAAAATATCTAGATAGAAACATAAGAAAATCCTTAAAATTTGATTATAATAAAAGCAGACAAAAACATTATTTTCTAAGTGTTTTACTCTATATGTTTTAACAGTATCCCAACTGAAGTCAGGTTTTTATTATGTAAATAAAATGAACCTCAAAAATGACTAATTAAAACTTTTTTGTGTTTTTTGAGAAACATTTTCATGGAACTATCGCAAAGACTTTGGTTTCATCTCTGGCTAAAAGTGCATTTGGAAGCTCAAGAAAATTACGTCAGTGGTTTGGCACAAGTGCACGCAGCCACATACACTTTGACACAAACACCAACCGAAGCAAAAGCACACACAATTACACACACACACACACGCACACACACACACACACACACAGAGGCAAACTCACAGATAAGTGACTGCTTGGGTGCTTAAGAGATAGACCAACGCATGCCTGACTGGGCAAACAGTGCGTGTGGCTGTGTGTGCGAGTGTGCGTGTGTGTGTGTGTGTGTGTGCGTGTGTGTGTGTGTGCCAAATATGGCCAAAGCAACGCAGATAAAGTTGGCAATGTTGCCACAGTAAACGCCACATAGCAACTGCCCTCCGTTTCCCACCTCCCCACGTATTATCCGTCCAATGACGCAGACGATTGAATGTGCTCCCCAAAAACCCGTTGAAAGAGTTTTGGGACGCAATGCGAGAAGTGGGTCAAATGCCGCATTTTTGGTCTGCAGCTGCGACGGCAACAGCGCTGCCTCTAACGGTTAATGTTATTGCGCTTTTGCCGCTTATAGCTGGCCATTGTTCTTGCCGTCGCCGTCGCCGTCGCCATCGACGTCGCTGTCGGCTGAGATTTGTAGCCAACCGTTGGTTGCCTCTTTGTCTGGCAGCGTTGCCACGTTGGCAACGCAGGCATTGGAGGCAGGGGGCAACAAAGTCAAATAGGCGCACACACAAAAGTCAAACGGCAGCCGCTTAAATTTACTTTACGACTCATTGTAAACGGCATAATGATGTAGTCGAGGAGGATGATGATGAAGGCGGAGGGAATCGAGGAATCTCAGCAGGAAAGCAGCAGCTGAAGAAGCTGCCAAGTTTTGGGCTTGTGCAATCGACCATGTGAGTGTACGTGTGTGTGCGTGTGTGTGTGTATTCTTGTTGCTCAAATTGCGTTAGCAAATTGTGTGCATTATGATTACAAATTTTGACAGAAATTGCTTACAGAATTTCACATATTACATATTGATTGTTGATCATTTCATTATTTAATCCAAACATAGAAATGTGACTTTTCAATTGAGTAAATATTATGTCAACTGCATTGATTAAATACACAAAAATAAACATATATATATATATATTGCAACTATAATTGTATGATTAGGTGGAAACATATTCAGATTTTGAATTTCTTAGCTAGTTATTTAACTGCAGTCTGCAGGCAACAAATTTAATTTAAGTTCAGTTTTTCCAGCAATTTCTATTATAAACTATATTTGTGTTCATTTCATGCGAAAATCCTGTTTAAAAACACCCGACTCAAATTGGGTTACAAATTATTGGCAGCATTCCAAATCGACGCTGATAAAAATGAAATATATATTTTTTGGCCCAATCGTGTGTGGCAATAATTTTTGTTTCGACTTAAACTCTCCAATTTAAAGCTTAAATTGTTCAATTTGGGAGCTTAGTTTATTTAAAAAAAAACCAATTAAAAGTACGTGTTGAAAAAATTCAATAAAACATGCAGCATATTTATTAAATTGGCTACAAACTTTAGATTGGCATAAATAAAGTTAAATTTGTGCTATGAAAATTTAACAAAATGTTGCTGCCTATTTTTTTTAGGATTGCTGCTGCCTTTTTTATTGCTCGATAAAATTTTCTGTTAAGCGTTTATGTAAATTTCCCTCTTAAACCATTAACCATTAAATGAAAGCTTACAATAAATTTTTGGGTTGGTCTTAACGTTTTTCTGGTGCAAGCCTTTAATTATTATGACTTGCGTTAAATAAACGCAATGATTATTAAAATTAAGTTGCTGCAGTGGCTTGCCGCTTTTTTTTTGTGGTGTTGTTGTTGTTGTTGTTTCTGCTGTGGTTGTAACAACAATTTGTGTCAGCAATTCGCCGGCGGCGTTGCAAACTGATTGAAGCGCAGTTTGTCAGCGGTTATTGCTTCTTCTTTTTTTTTTTTGTGTACTCTGCTGCAATTAATGATGTTGCAGCAAACTGTGGCACGCCGCAGGCAGCAGGCCAAGACATTGTCGCTGTCTCGCTTGACACACATTCATTTATTATGTTTGCACTATTTTTGCGGACCGCAAATCGAAGTCAAATTGAGACATTTTTGCTTAATTTAATGTTTTAATTAAAGTTGTCGCCGTAAGCCAGTGTGCCAAAAATGGCTTAATGGCCACTTGCAAAATGAAGTCTGCTGGTGAAATTTATTAGTTTCAGTCAACATTTAAGCCAGAACGAAGCCAACTAAGCTCCCACTGGCTGCACCGAGTGCTATCTGCAACTCCGTGTCGTACGTGTGCTCGAACATTTAGTTTTACCTTGACACACACACACATACACACATACACACACACACACATACACCACGCCCATGCTGCGTGGCTGGCATGTGAACGAGTGTGGAATATGTTTGCAACACACACACACACAGCCACACACACACATAGTTAAGGCAAATCCCATTTGTCACGCCTGCAACGATTCGTGGCTCGACCCGTTCGGTTTATCAGTCTCCATTGACCCGATAAAGAAGCAAACGGGATGTGTGTGTGTGTGTGTGTGGGTGTGTGTGTTTGGGGTGCGGGTTGTCTGGTTAGCCTGATCTGATTTTGGGGCTCGTAAAATCTAATATAAATGCAAAGGTAAATGTCAAAAATTCTAAAATTAAAAATCACATCTGCCAGACTCAACACCAACATCAACATCCCTGCCCCTGCCCCTGCCCCTGCCCTTGCCCTTGCCATGCCTAATCCATTATTATATTCAACGACGAGTCTCAACTATTTGTGTACACCCGCTTGGCATACGAAACATTTTTTTGCAGTCACTGTCACATTACGTATACGCAATCAGTCGTCATCTTGTGAATATGCCACAGATTGACATCGTACATATTTACACGGCAAAATTATCCGAGTTTCTGGCGTCGTTTGCACTGACTGATAACCGAGATACTCTGTAATTAACTTTCAGTATTTGAACTACATGAAAACAGGCACTAGAAAACAAACAAATGGGAATTTATTATATTACTCGTATTACATTTATTTTAAAATATCAAATTTACGAAACGAAAGGAATGAATTTGCTAAAAGAGTTTTCCTGCAGAACTTTGAGTAATTTTGATTGAACAACTCGCTGGATACCAGTTAATTTGTAGATATGTTGGTTCATCAACCAAAGAGCACATTTACCCAATTGCCCAACACATTTCCCAAATAAAACATAAATAACACGTATGGCAAATGAAAATTGCATCAATACAACATGGGAGTAAAAAAGTATTATTTTTGCGGCTTTAGCTATTCATGCATAAATTGGCTGTCAATAAATGAGGAACTTTGGCTTTTGGAATGCCAATTGGTATTGACAGCGACAGCGACAGAGTTCAGCAGCGAGTTGAGGGCCACGGAAAGATTATGTCGAATTTTTAAGTAAAGTTTGTCGAGGCAGAAAAATCGTTTCGTTTTTGCAGTTTTGCATTAAAAGTGCATTGTGTTAAAGTTGTGCATTTATCTGTCATGTTGCACTTGGTTTTTAATTTTATACACTCTTTAGGAGTTTGTGTGCGAAAAATTAAAATGAATTTCATTTTAATTTATGCGCAGACATCAGCAGAAAGAGACATCTTCCAACTAAGGTGCACAGGTCAACGGTTGGTGTTGGCGGCGGGGGTCAGAAGCCAGCGATCCCAAACAACATTCACACACAGACTCATTGGGACACACAAACGCACACACATATTCACACACACACACACACACTCACGCATGCGACGGAAATATGCACAATTTTTCAACAAGACAATGTCAGCTGGCCTGGGAAATGGGGTGCTAAATAGAAGAAAAAAAAAATAAAACACAAAAAAGAGAAGAAAACGAAGTAGAAGAAGAAGAAGAAGCAGAGGAAAAAGACAATAATGCAAAATGATAAACTGCAAAGTTTTACTGCCGTTTTCGCAACTTTCTGCACTTGCCTACAATTATTTGTAGGTTTCGGCATTTTGTTTGAGTTTTCTGTGTGTTTTGTCTCAGTGCGTTTTTCGGCTTGTCGTTTTTCATTATGGCGCAAACGAATTTTCAAATAATTGTTGAAGTGCGTGCCAAATGGATAGGTAAAACAATTAACACGAATTCTTTGAAATTGGGTCAATAAAAAAGTTACATTTATAAACTGCACTCTAATTTGGCTTCACTAATTTTATCAGCTGGCATTTTATCTTTATAAAGATGAAAAATTATACAGATGATTTTCCCAAGTTTTAAATAGTTAAATCATCATATTGAAATAATTCCAAAGGGTGCTACGAAATATTTGAGCAGAAATATATGCTTATAATGTATATAAATATTATATTATAAATTTATATATAGAAATAAATAAATTTATTTATTTATACATATTATAGATTTCAGAATTTAAAATTTAGAATCGCAACCGAATATGAACAAGGTTGCAAAGTGAGTTATAGTAAAAGATTCTATTAGACTAAAGAATACAGAATACTAGAATCGAATGCCAAAAAACCTGCATAGCCAATGAAATACTTTCAAACTGGAATCCAGATACGATTCAGATTGACATCTTGCATAAAACAAAATAAAATAAAATAGCGAAACATTTTCGATAGCATTTTAAATTTGTTATGTCAGCTGTCTAAAAAAAAATGCGCATATTGCAATGCTGTCAAAATCCGTTTTATGCAACTGACAAATATTGAAATAAAATTCAACATTAAAATACCTTTAACATTTGTTCAACAAATAAAAACGAATTTAATTAAATAAGCCGCATTGCAAGAAAATTGCGTATTAAGCGAATCAGATTTTTGCAGTTTCTCGTAATTCATAATTTTTTTGCAATCCCTTAAAAAAGAATTATGCCTTATGCATGAATATAATTGTTTGGTTAATATAAAAAGAAAAGCCGCATTTAATGCGTATAATTTATTTTAAGCACTTCTGTCGTATGCATTTTTTTCGCTGCCACAACACAATAAAATAGTGTTTATCTCAATGCAACCAAAAGTGCACAACAAACCCATTAACCGAGCCGCAAACAACAATAATTGGGAATGTATACGTGTGGATGTATAAACATATTTGCACAACGGACAAGAAGGACAAATATATAGTTATTTATATATACATACATTTTATTTACATTTGCATAAATCGTGTGCACATTGACAAATGGCGGAAAAGTCAGCGAAACAAATATTTCAGAGTTCGCCATATTTCAATATTGAATTATTATTAAAAAAAAAATTAGCCTTAAATCTGAATTAATAATTTAAGCTGATCGGTCATACAATAATAAATGAGAAAGTAAAGTGAAATATTAATAATCGGCAATTTAATGCATTTATAATTTTTCCCATGAATGTTCTGATTTAAATTTAAGGCTCAAAATAATTAAGCAGATTTGGTCAACGGAGATTTCCAAACAATTGTGGTTTGCGGTTGACGAAAATAAAATGCTTTTCTAGCTACCCGTTAATTTATTAAGCATTAAATATTTTAATCCCGTTTATTGTTTATTAATATACTTTCTAATGAAGTAATCACAATTGTTTGTTATGCAAACAATGGACAAATGTCATTAAATCGGCGCATATTGTGAGTGAGTGACTCAACTGAAAATCAACTATAATATTAATTAATGGTAACAATCAGCGTTCAACCAGCTAAGCGGGGGGGGGCAAGCGGGGAGTTAAACGAAAACAGGTCAGTGCATTAATTTGTAAGAAAACGGCAAAGCCGGAAGACAAACGACAAAAACAGTGGAAAACGAAATGTTAAAAGAGCCAAAGACAGCGGCGACAACTTCATGAATTGTGCAACGAGCCAAAAAGAGTCTTTTTACAAAAGTGGAACTAAGCGTGGCATGCAACTGATAAAATACTCTAACATAACATTAATTGAAATAAATATAGTTGTTATGTTGATAGACTGAAGTTAATCCCGTTTAATGCAAATCAACAAATTATACATGTTAATAAAAATAATAATTGATAAAAGACGAATTATAAATAAATATAGTTTGTACCAATGAAAAATATATATAATTTTATTTTATGCCAATGCTCTTGCTTAAAATAAATTGAAATTAATATAAAATAAGCTTAAATAAAAAATTAATATAAGATAGATATATTTTAAAAGTTTTCATATATATCTAAAAATGCACATAGAAAGACTATTTTGGTACAAAACTGTAGGAAAATCCACAGCCAACTATTCGAAAGCGGTGAATCTGTTTCTAAAGACAAGTTTTTTGTATTAATTAAAATAGTATCTCAGAAGTAACCGCTGCTAGGGTATTATAGAGATACCAATTAAAATGCAAATTTCAACGAAAATGAGTGTAAACAGCAAAACACTTGCAACGCAATGCTAGATGAAATCAAGTTTGGTCTGAGCCGTGTCTTTGGAGCCGCTAACTGGCAACTCAAGGCTGCAACTTGTGAAAATGCGGCGACAATAAGACTAACTGTGAACCAACCAGGGGCGGACTGGTCCATTGTGTTAATGGGCCCCTAAGCTGGACAACACGAAAACACTAAAACATTATAGAAATTTCCAAACTAAAATAAACAAAGTAATAAAACACAGTCTTAAAAATGTTTTATATACATATTTAATAGCTGTGGTGCATAGTAATGGAAACCAACCAGATAATTCTTTAAAAATTTTAGTACAAATTTTTTGCAAATTTTTTTATGTACATCTCTCAGCTTCATAATAATCAATAAATTAATTATAAAAGTCTGATTTATGGCTTTAAACTTTCAAATATTGTAAAGGCAAACAACGAGAAATTAATTAAGTAAGTCCAATGTAAGGCTTCCAAAAATGACTAAGAAATATTTTTGTCAGTTGGATGTGCTTAGAATAAATCTTTCAAAAATTTCTGCACAGCTTTCTAAATATTCTATATAGATACACTTTGTTTTTTTTTTGGATTCGGCTTTTTTTTGGCAAGAATCCACACCTGTTGTAGACTTTGCGTCTGTTGAAGCGGAAGTGTCATGGAAAGCGACAAAAAACATCAGCGTTTGGCTAATAATACTTGCAAATATCAAGTTGGCAACGACCAACTGACCCAAAAAAAAAAAAAAAAATACCCAAGAATTTGATGCGAATCTTTTGGATAGTTTGCCAGCCAATTGCAATAGACAAGTGCCATTTCTTACACCCATTGTTCCGCCAGCTACGAAGGTCAACTATTGTTGGGGTTTTTGTGTGTGTGTGTGTGTGTTGGATTTGACCCGTGCCAAAAATGGATTGGCTCCAGTTACCACGTCTTACTTACCTCATTAGATTTGAATTCAGTGTTCACTCAATAAAAGTTGTAAATGTTAAATTTGGGCCTTACCTAAAAAGAAAAATCAGCGAAAAGATAAATATTAAATAGAGTTAAAAGTTTATTTCATTTTTTATTTGCAAAGAAATTTTGTATTGTGCAAAAATTATTTATGTATTTGTCTGTTTCAAGTTGCAGCAGTTTTTTTGCGGTTCTGTTTGGTTGTTTCCCGATCCAACTGTGAAACACCAGCAGAACGATAAAAAAGTTCATTTTTTTTTTGACAGTTTCTCGTTGCTATAACCACTGGGACGGTCGCAGCAAGCGGAGAATAACAATAAATGCGAGCTAAAGCGTAAATAAAAATAACAAAAACTAATGAAATGAAATAACTAACAGAGGAGCACAACTGCAATTTCAATTGCCATTGGCTATGGTCAAAGCGATTCTCAAATGGCTTTTTGTTTTTGTTTAATGAGTGTTTGCATACTTCTCATAAAGAGCTGCCAAAGTCAAACCAAAGCAATTCAGAACAGAAAGTATCTAACAAAAGATTTACAATCGTTTAAAACTTGACCTGCGGCGCTGAATATTTATGCGGTGCTTTGCAAATAAATAAATACAACTATTAAATGCAAATAATAGTTCAAATCGAATTGGCCTTAAAAAATGGATTGTAGTTATTAATAAACGTTTGAATGTTGTTTACGGGAAATATGTCGAATAAATTATAAGTTAACTTTTGACTTTAAAAAAACGAGAACCCAATCAAAGTTATTGGTTATCTTTTTCGTATTACTTCTCCAATATTCAAAAGCAAACAAATTTGTCTGGCCAACTTTTCCAAATAAAGATGAAACTTAATTTTAAATAGTTTTACATTTTTCTAACAGAATTGTCTGTCCTTTTAACAAATTTGTCTGGCCAACTTTTCCAAATAAAAATGAAATTTAAAATGGTCTGCCCTTTAATCGTAAATTTTATTATCGTTTCACAAATCGTAGATTTTAAATGCAAAAGCTTGCACAACATGCAAAAGTAAACAAAAAGCAATCCAAAGTGCCAAAAACATGCTTCAACCTAACCAATCTAACGAACTAATGAATAAAAATTCAAATATGTACCATAAAAAATGGAATGCAATCAATACAACGGTCCCACAGTTGAATTGCTAACAGTGGCTTAAATAAACAATACCCACACCCGCATCCACACACACACACACACACGCACACACACACTCGCACACACACACACACGCGCACAATTGCGCAGCTGTGTTTGGGGCAGAAATGTTTCCATTTGAAATGTTAACCAAATGTTGTATGAAGCGATGAATTCAATTTAAAAGATTTTTCTATCAAATTCAACACGTCGACATAGCCACGAAGGACCTGCAAAATGAATTATTGCTGTTGGGCGTTACTTTGGACCTAAATCTGTGTGCTGAGCCCACAGACTGAAAACATACAAAATGAAAATTAATCATACCCAGTGATTTTTGGAAACTGCGCCAAGAACTAGACGGCTCTTAAATAAATACCAAAAAACAGCAAGCAAACGGCAAACAACAATAATACAAAAAAAAATAAAACACCGAAAAACAACAAACAACATTTGGCATTATCTTGATGGCATTTGCCACCCGCACTTTTTGGTTAGAAAGGAGACCCCAAGGCAAATGATACGCAACTCACAGCCAATCCCAAATCCCGCCAGGCAGTCGGCCAGCATCAGCCTTGAACTGCACAGTTTGACAGCTGAGCAACAAATAAGTAAATATATATAATATATATATCTATATATATATATAAATACACAATATATTTGCTTACACAGGGCCATGCAGGTTGAATATATTGTAACAAAAAAATAACTTTAGTTTTGCTACTAGTTTTGACTAGTTGACCAATGGGGTATAAAGATTTTCAGAGAGCGCCAAAGTAAATTTAGATTTTAATTATTATCTTAGTAATTTTCCTACTTGTATAGAAGCATCATTTAATATTATTATTATAAATTCCCTTTCTAATTTTGCGTTGGTTTTAAAAATATTAAAGTAAAGATAATCTTGGCTACAATTTTAAGGTATCTTAAATCCGGCTAGTTTGAGTAGATGCAGCTCCGATTTAGCTGTATTTTTTGTTTGGCTTTCACACGAATTAACGTTTAACTATTACTTATTTTTATAGTAAACAAAAGTATACACAAAATATATACACACAAAAATAGCTATGACTATAAACGTAAGTAAGTAAATAAAAATATATATAGTTAAAAAAAAAACACACACAAAATTGTTGTTATTTTTGTGCTGTGACTTTGGGCCAAGCAATTTGCATAAACCGCAAAATCCGCTTGTTTGTATTAGCATTTGGCTTGGACCGTCAATAAATTTTGCAGCTACCCGAAAGTCGTTTAAATTTTTGAGAGAGAAAACATGTATTTTTTTTCAAGCAGTACCAAAATATTATACACATTTATATTTAAATTTGTCTTTTGCTCTTGCTATGAAACCAGATGGCTTAACGAGGGAGGGTGGGCGGAGGGTGAATACACTCGTTTATGGCGAGTGTATTCATCTTTATGAGTCATTCATTCATGCGTTCAGCTTAAGTCGATAAACGTTCCAAAAGCGAGAGAGAAAAGACAAAAGTTTTGCATAGCCATGCAAAATGTTAAAAATGGCCAGCCACAAAAGCAGCCAGCATCTCACGCCCAGTGTCCTGCTCCCTTAGGGATTAGTTCCAGTTCCAGTCTCAGACATGAAAGCAACCCAACTAATAAGTTATCAATCAAATATATTGGCATATGCCTTGGACCTGCATGCAATCAATTTGTGTGATAAAGTCAAACCTTGAACAGTCCAAGGAGTTTGGGAATGCGTATCCGGATGGGGGGCAGTGCTATGGATTGGGGGTTATTGTGTCCTCTTCCTGTTTAGCATTGTATTGCTTGACAGTTGTAAAGTGATTTGCTACGTGATTTAGCTACTCCCTTTACTGATTTTTTCTTTGATTTTTTGATTAAGTGGTTTTACCATATGCCAAATTGAATCAAAATATGATTTGTATATATATTAAGAAATGTAATGTTTCTTGCTCAATGGATGATTAATAGTTGAACTAATTTCGAAAAGTTTTGGTGTGCATTTAGTTTAGCTTTTTCTGTTGAAAATCATTGTTTAAGTTTTCAAGTAACTAAAAATTAACTTGTTAACTTTAATTCGCCTGGCATGGAAAATATTTCATGTGCTAAAAATTTAAATATTGAAGAAAAAAAGAAACATCTAAATTGTCATATCTCTCAGGCATTAGATAAAATGTATATATTATTAATCATATTACTCATCTTTAGTTTTAATATTTATTAACCAGTTTGTTGTCTCATTCTGCGTAAATTTTAATAATGAACTTGCTAAATAAACCTGCATAGCTGGAAAAACAATTTAAATGTTAAATAAAGAGAAAATTTATTTAATATTAATAGTATTACTCATCTTCAGTTTTAATGTGTATTAACCTGTTTATTGTCTTCTTCTACCCAAATTCTTATAAATATCTAGCTGAATATTTCATGTGCTAAAAATTTTAATATTGAAGAAAAAAAATAAACATCTAAATTGTCATATCTCTCAGACATTAGATAAAATTTATTTAATATAATCGTATTACTCATCTTGAATTTAAAAATTTATTAACCTGTTTGTTGTCACATTCTGCAAAAAATCTAATGAAAAACTTGCTAAATAAATCAGCAAAGCTGGAAAAAAAATTTAAATATAAAAAAATAGACACACCTTAGTTGTGATATCTCTTTTAGGCATAAGATAGATTTTATGTATTACTCATCTTTAGTTATAATATTTATTAACCTGTTTATTAACGCATTCTGCATAAATTCTAAGAAACCGGCTAAATAAACCGGCTGCTTATATTTCAAAATACAATAACCTTATAAGAAAAAAAAAAAACAATATTACAAATGTATTTATCAAGTCAAGCATTATAATAACACGGACACGGACAACTTCCCAGCAACTTTTGTATGTTTATCAATATCGAAAAGACATTTCGTCTGTGATTTCCTGTTTATCGAATACAAGAATTGTACGAAAACTTATTTTATGCCACAATGAGGCAAGCAAAACTCAAAAGAATATGGAAAAGAAAAAAACAAATTGAGCGGAACTCATACAAACTCAAATGTAAGTTGACGATAAAAAATGACAAAGTTTCTGTTAATGTGCGATAGAGTTTTGTGGTCTGAGTAAATAACTTAAATATGTTAATTTCATGACTATTAAAGCAGCAACAACAAAAGCCAAAACTCAACAATGAAGCGTAAAATTAAAAAAAAAAAATAAATAATAATATGTGGTAAAGATTAAAAAAATGATGTCTGATGGCCGAAAATAAAACAAAATTTTGATGATGTTAATCAGGTTTCTCATAGCAGATACGCTGATGAACTGAGATGATGTGGGCAGTAAAATATTTCGCATTGAGGAAGTGCCTCGTATGTTTTTTTTTTTTTGTAATTTAAAAATTCCATTTTAATAGATGAAACACACTTGGCAATGCCAAGCATTCGCACCAAGACCAAGCTAATCAATGAAAACCACAAATTGGGACTATTTTACAATTTGTTGTTTGGTTTTTTTACCTTTGCTGTAAACCCATTTTTTTTTTTTTTTGTATTTTATAGCTTTGGAGTTTTGTATTTTTGAAGTGGCTCTCGTTGAAGTGCAGCTTGTGTGCCACAAAAGTGGCATCTGATCGAGTTGCGTAACGAGGAGTCGCCTGGTCGGTTTGGGTTTGCTGGGTTTGCTCGGTTGGCTTCGTTGGCTTGGGTCAAGTGTGACCAAGTGAGTTGTAAATAGGAATGCACGGTGAATGGAGCTCATTGCTTATGATAGATAGATTGCCGTAGTTTACCCTCGACTTGAGACTCCCCAAGCAAATAGAGTTAAGTGAATTGCCTCGTATTGAAGTGATTGTTAATGTAAAATGTGTGTTTGCCAGTTTCGCTCTTCATCAAAGGATGGGGAACAGCAGCAGCAGCAGCAGCCTGGGGAAGTTAAGAAACTTGTTTTGCTCGATTTGAAGATTGATTGCAGTTCCATGACAAATTATACCTTGAATTTTGGTAGACGATTCCGCACAAAGCGTTAGTATTAAATGCTAGTTATTTACACCCATTAAAAATTGGGAAAGTTATGGTAAATTATGTAAATTTACAGGCGTTACAAATTATCTACAACTTTATAAGGTATATACTTATTTTTTAAATGGCTTAAGATAAGAGTTAATCTTGCAAACACATTAAAAAGGCTTCAAATATGGAATATAAATTCTTATACTCAATAAGTAAATGAAGCTACTTTCATTTTAACGATAACTGCACATGGTTTGAATATCGATGCAAATCGATTAGCGACAGCTTTAAAATTATATCTAGACATTTATTTTATTAACTTTATAGTATTTTATAGATTGGAAAGGTAACACAATTTTTGGCTGGCCAAAACGTAATTTAATATTGAAAACTCAATTCAGGGTATCTCCTCGTCGAGCTCCTTCAGTAGTTATTCTGCTTAAGCAACTGAGTAAATTTAAAGTTCTCAAGACACATTTAACATTTAAGTTGAGTGCATTGACTTTTTAATATTTTTAATTAACCTTTAGTTAAATTCAAACTGTGGGATGTTTGCCACATAAGTCCCAAACATCAAAATAAACCAATGCCAGCTTTGTTATATAAATAGAAACAATGCCTTAATAATTGCAATATTAATAAACTACGAGTAATTCCCTCACATTGTCCCCTCGTTGAATGAACAAAAGAAATGTCTTTTTGTCATGTTAGTTGCAGGTTTATTAAAAGAAATTAGCTCTTCACGTGAACGTGTAGATAATAAAATGTAATTTTGCACTTGCCATTGACATTGAAAGCAGAGCCGTGTCAAATGTTAATTAAGTTCAACAACAAAATTTACCTGAACTTACACATAATAATGCACTATAATGAAGACATCAAGACAACAAGTAACAAAGCAAAAATGCTGTCGGCAACAATAAAAGTGAAGGCATTAAAAGATATTTAGATTGTGTGGATTGTGTGGATTGTTGTCGGCTCTGATTGCTGGAGCAGCAATTGGACAGTCAACACTTTGCCATTGGTTTTCTTTCGCTACGTGCTGCAGATGAAAGCGATTTTCACTGACTAACTGCCAAAGCAGCATCCATTGAAAAAAAAAGCCGAAACCTAACCGAACCGAACTCAATTCAACTCAAATCAACTCAACTCAACTGAACTGAGCACATTATGAAAAACGCTTTTCATATTTATTGTCGGCTCGTTTATGTTGTGCTTTACATTTTTGCATTTCGCTTTTGCTTTTGCTTTTGCTACACTTTATTTGTTATAGCCATAATGAGGGGCAATTTATGATAATTTCAGGTGGGGTCTGCACATAAATCTAAGTTAGGAGTGAAATTTAAAGCCAATGCCCAGCAAGAAAAAATATAAATATATAAAAACAGTTCAAAAAGTCAAGAAGATGACAACAGTGCAATAAATAAGCCAATAACTGACTACTTTTTTTTTTTAAATGGATTCGATGTAAAACTTAAAATTTAACATTGTCTCTTGGCTGCAGCAAATACTTTGAATATTTAGAGCGTGTTTTTGCTAGTGATTTTAGTTTGCAATTGCAAAATCAAAAACACATTGTTATCATTTTTAATACCTCCCAAGGCGATAATGAAAAAGTGTTTTAAGGCAATTGTAGAATATTTACTACATTTATACATTTATCACCTCCCAAAGGAGTAGCATTCATAGCAAAAAGTCGAAATTTAAATGACTTCAATTTAACAGGGTATATTAACAAGAAATACATATGTATTAAAGCACAAGCGATTTACAAAACAAATTGCTTTCGTTGTCAATTTATAATAAAACTAATAAATTTGACAGAGCGTTACCAACACTCCAACTAAAAAGGGTCGGAGACGCCTCCCTTTTGGCTATAAAAAATTGACTTGTCAACTTTGCTGCATGTTGTTGTCGTTGTTGTTGTTGTTGTTGTTTTGTGTGTTTGTTTGCTGAAACAAGTGAAAGTGTCAACGACATGAAAAATGATGAATGGCCTAGAGACTATGGCCACGACTCCGAGTGCCAGGCAACAGGAAAAAAAAAACAGCAAAACACAAACAAAAATAGACTATGGAAGGCTGGCCAATGCGGCGTATGCGTAATTTATGTGTTTTGCATACCCACCGTAGGTGTGTGCTTGTCGGTGTGTGTGTGTTTGCGTGTGTTGTTGTCTGCAAGTGAAAAGTCTGCCAGGCAACTTATTAACTGTTAACAAAGAAAGCACTGAAATCAAGACTTGTATCTGGCAAAAAAATGACGCATCGCACAATGGAATGTTGGCAAGTTCATTCATTGCGTAATGGCCCTATCTAAAGATCCATCCATTCAAAATTCTACTACTTATAATAAAAAACAAGCTAATAGACCAAGTATAGCATTAACATAGAATATTTATGGCCAGCTATTAACATATGACTACTAAAACTGCAAATTATAAACAGTTTTTGACTTGGTTGTTTGAACATAAAAATTAATATATTTTTGCCAAAGACAGTAAATTGTTTAAGTTTAATATAAATCAACTTAATAGCTACAGTTAAAATTCGAAATCTGTTTTCTTACTCACAACAAAGTAAATGAAATTGGATTGGAGTAGGCAGATATAGAAAAACCTTACTTTTTTTTTATTGTTTAGTTCCGATATTTAAATCTGAGTAATAAAAAAAAATCTGAGATTTAGATTTGTGTGCAAGGCTCCACAAATAATGCGTCTAAAAATAGAAATGTTTCTGCAGAAGACAGCGCGAGGTGAGATGCGTTGGTGGAGGCAGGTGTGTGTGTGTGTGTGTGTGTGTTAATGTGGCTGCTTATCTGGCAGTCGGCGTGGCGAGGACTTCATAGATAACTGCCAGGAATCATGGCGATGGCGTGCGCTGCATAATGAAAATGCTGCGGGTTGGCAAGCAGTTTGTGGAGCAGGTGGAGCAGCAACAGCAGTGTGGCAGCACGAGGAATGTGGGGTAACACAAGGAATGAGATGGAGGCAGAAGCGGAGGCAGAGACCATTTGAATAGCAGACTCTTTACTAGTTGGCAAATGCGCTGAACGCGTTAAGGCGTATTATTTAGTGCCACAAATAAGACCGACTAAAATGAGAGGATGGCAGAGCAGGGAATAGGGGCGAGGTAGGTAAAAGTAAGAGGAAAGTTGCAGCTAAAGAGAAGTGGAGAGGGGAGGTGAGGTAAGGAATAGATTCGGTTTTGTGGCTTGGTTACTCGCTAATTTCGCTGGCATGTGTGGCGTCCATGCGTAGTTTCTAAAGTGCTAATTTTGTAGCAGAATTCGTGTGTGTATATGTATGTGTATGTGTATGTGTGTGTGTGTGTGTGTGTGCCTGTGTGTGTGTGTGTGAAGGGTTTCAGTTTACTTTGACTTTGCATGCGTCAATTTCAAAACACGAGAAAGTTCAGTTTGCCAAAGTCAAAGAGAATGGAGCGAATAGAGAAGGTGCTAAAGCGTGCACACAACACGACTGTGTGTGTGTGTGTGTGTGTGTGTATATTGATGATATGGAGTGTGTGTGTGTGTGTACACAACAGGTAAACACACTGAGTTGGACTATGATGAAAGTCAATAAGTTGACCACATAAACTGGGCTTTTAAAGTGACACAATCGCTTCAAAATTGGTTAGGCAAAGTTTTCGAAAGAGCAACTTGATGAGTAAACAAGTCGCGATTTATTTAAGGTTAACGAACTGAATTTATATATATATATATATAGAAAGTAGAACTTTTATCCCCTCTTAACTAAACCTAAACTTTTTTTTTCTTCTTTTTATTACTTTTTATTGCTTTTCGGGAAGCAGGAAACTAACAGCTGTTAGTCAGGACAGAATTTTCTATGAGAGTCACTCAGCCACTCAGCCACTCCGGCAATCCATTCGAATTCCAATTCAACTGATGCAAACGACCAACACTAACAGTAAATAAGCACGCACCCAAAAAAAACGCACACACAAAAAAAAAATTACTCACACACACTCAGCCACAATAAAAATCTCTCATGAGAAAAAAAAAGCGAAGGAAAAAAAAAAAAGTAAACAAAAACAAATATGAGAAAAATGTTGTGCGTGTGTTGAGGAGGCCTAAGTAACAAGCACAGTGAGGCGCTGAAGTCTATGACCTGACTACCTATGCCACTATAAAGCAGCATACCCACTGTACGCCCCACCTCCCCCCCCCCTACTCCCACACCCACTCCCCCACACCTCCTCCACTGCTCAAGCCCCCCTCTCTTGTCAACACAAGCCGTTGGCAATCAAAAGCGGCGGCGTTTTTCTTTTTGGCTGCTGCGACTGCGACGCTGCTGCTGCCTCGCCTCTGCTGCTGCTGCCTCGACTCTGCTGCTGCTGCTGCCTCGCCTCTGCTGCTGCTGCTGTTGCTGCTGCGGCTCTTAGCCTAAGCGCGGTACAATGAACTTTGTACAGCATTGGGGGCATTTTGTACTATAAAAGCGGCAACGTGGAGGGGGTTACACTCAGATACAAATATTGGCAATTTAAGGAAAGCGATTCACTCTGATGCTAAGTAAAAATTTCATTTATTTTTACAAATGACTAAATTAAATATAAAAAAAAT
This sequence comes from Drosophila melanosoma, assembly GCA_035042045.1. Lineage (NCBI taxonomy): Eukaryota > Metazoa > Arthropoda > Insecta > Diptera > Drosophilidae > Drosophila > Drosophila melanosoma. Next base: position 1,240,882 of record JAWNLY010000183.1, on the reverse strand, counting down.
ATTTATATGAAAATTACTGAAATTTCCAGCAAAATTCATCATTTTATGTTTTATAAGTTATACAATTAAAGTTATTAAAAACTTTTAATAAGAGTTAATTTTGTACTATTTGAAAATAGTTATCTTATAAATCAACTTTTTTTTTTTTTAGATGTTTTTAATGATTAAAGCTGTGTAAGTTGCATTTAATTTTTTTTTTTGAAATAAATAAATAAATTCGAAAAAGCGATGAAGTACAAATTTTAAACTTACTGGTCAAATATTCTATTGTAGAGCCAAAAACCAAAGAGAACTAATAACAAGGATTTTCATTTATTTTTTGCGGAAATTTAAAAAAAAATGCTTTTATGAGTGATGTTCATATTTAAAAGAAATTAATTTAATGAGTTTCGAAATTATTTAAAAAGAAGCAAATAAATTACTTTATCTTTCAGTGAAATGCCAGTCTTTATAATTTCATTTTTCTGAGTGTAGGGGTAGTTGTCGGAGGTCGGCTTGTATAATGCAACGCAAGCAGAAAGCATCTGCATCAAGCATCAGCAGCTTCAGCATCACAGAGCAGGTTGCATGTTGCGTTGAAACTGCGGCTGTTTGCATTTAAATTTTTCACATTCAATTCATTTGAGGCCTGCCAACAAAAACGCAAACATAGTTACAAAGACGAGGCACATCTGAAGGAGCCGTGGGAGCGGGGCGGTGGAGGTGGAGGTGGGGCGGGGGGCGTTGTAGTTGTGCCGCTTTTGGTTTGCCTTGTGGCATGGCTAAATGCTGCTCAAAATGAAGCTAATACTCATGTTGCAACTAGGGCTGTGCCAAGCCCCCCAGCAACTAACCATCATGAAGACAACCCCCCCCCTCCACACCCCTTCCGCAACGCCCTCTCTTTTTGAATCCACACTGCTCAAAACTGCAAATGACTGGCGGCCTTTATTCTTTCAAGCAGCAAAAGTTGCCGTTGTTGTTTTTGCATTTTAGTTTTCTTTCTTCATATTTTTTTTGCGCTTTACATTTATTTTTTTTTTTCCTAGCACCGGTCGCCCACTTTTTGCATAGTGTAGGCGTGGCAAGCACCTGTGTGTTGCACACTGTGCCCATTTCTTTCATTTCACTCACTTGCTCTTTTTGATACAGACCCCAAACCCACCCACCCCTCCGCCACAGTTCATCATCATCATCATCGGCATCCGCGTCAGGCATGTGCGAGATATTTTTCATAAAAATAAATCAAATTGAGTCACCTTAAAAAATAACATAAATAAATGTGTATACTTTTTGTACCACTTTTTTTTGATGTGTTTGCAAGAATACCAATAATGGCAAAGTGCACTGAATATAATTGATTTTAAGCAAAAAGTTGACATTTTATGTAATGGAATTCACTCAAAATAAACTACTTAAAATAATATCAAACAATTGACAATTTGGCTAAGCTTTTGATTATACATTAAAAATTGATTTGCTTCACTTAAATGTTTTCAGTGTGTGTATGGATATGTGTGTGTGTGTGTATGATTGTGTGTGGGAGTGTGTGGTTGTGCGTTTGTGTGTTCTTCTATTGCTGTTTTTGTGCGTGTGTGTGGGCTAGCAAAAGTACCGTACATTTGCTAACAAGCCAACAACGTAAAAACTGACGTTGTAATGTACACAGCAAAAATGGCCACAACTGCAACAACAACAGCAGTAGCAATTGCAACAATTGCAACAACAACAACAACAACAACAACAACATAGATAGCAATGAGAACCTGCTCGGCAACCGCAGCTCGTTTGCCTCTGACGAGGATATGAAACGAACGAAACCAACGAATCCAGGTGACCAGATCTCCACATCCAATGCGTGAAAGCATCGGGCGCTCTTTGTAGTTGTTGTTGTTGTTGGGGTTGTTGTGTGCATGTGGCCACAACGGTATATCATCACACACACGAATACACACACACACACACATATACACAACACATGCACAACACACACTCAGCTACACACTCAGCTACACACTTAAACCAACACACACCTGTATTCGCACGCTTTGATGACGACAAAACTCGCCCGCCAATTCAACAACAGCAGCAACAGCAGCAGCCACAACAACAGCAGCAACAGCAGCAACAACAGCAGCAGCAGCCACAACAGCAACAACAACAACACAACGCTTTCCCCTTTGCCACTGTCCCCCCTGCCACGCCCACGACCTGCTGCACTGACCCTGCACCTGCAACTCGCTTTGGTCTCGATTTGCCAACACCATTCAATTTTTTTCGTATTTTTTATTTTATTTATACTTGTAACATGAATCGCAGACTCCAATTTGCACCTCGACGTATTTTTGCACTTTGCTTTTATTTATAAATATTTTCCTCCAAGATTTATAAATGGAATCTACATATTTTCAATCAGACTGTGCACAATGATTTTATTGTGTACAAAAAACTGTTGACTATCTGTAATATTTATATCACATTTCTTGCCCAACTGAGATGCTTGAATAAATCAATTTAATTTGAAATATTTACAGTAGTTTTGTATTTTAATTATTTTTATTTTATTATAATGCTGTAATTACTTGTATAAAATCTACTGCTGCCTGTATTAAATAAAAATATATTTCTAAAATAATATTTTATGCTGATCATATCTCTCTTAATATGAAGCTCGACTGCATTTTGAATATAGTAAATTATATAAAAACTAAAAAAAACAATTTACTTGAAGCCAGATATTAAAATAAATAAAAACTAAAAAAAAAACACTTGACTTGGAGTAAGAAAATGCATTTTTCTATTATAATAAAAAAAAGTTTATAAAGAGATCTCAAATGAGAAGTATCTTAACATAATATTTTCGCCTGTTCAGTTTGCTTTCTACTCGCTTTTAGCCATTTGAAATTTGCTTGACCTTAACTTTATGCAGCTCTTAGTTTTGAGGCTAAAGCAACTTGGCTATGGAATGATATGCTTTTTATAAGCAGTTAGGATGAGTGCACATTACTTTATTGTTATTGGTGCTTTTCGGTCGCCCAGACTTTCAAAACTTGATGATCGCATTATAAAAAAAACCCCCACCCCCCGCATCATAAGCAAGGCCGTAAAAAGGAGCGAAAGAGTTAAAAACAATATGAGACAAAATACAGTTCAGCGTCGATTGAATGTCTTTTGTATTTGGGTCAGCAATGTTGTCGCGGCTGGTTGCCATTCGCCTGGCTTGGTCGACTGCTGTTGGCCCGGTCCCGGTTCCATTTCCATTACCAGTTTGCAGCAGCGCCATCTATTTGGGCCACAACAGAGGCCAGAGGATGTGTTTGTTGTTGCGCGGAGGTGAGGGGGTCTGGTGCTGGGAAACATGTTTTTAATCGTTGTCAATGGCCAAAACGTTAAGTGTCCCGTTCGCTGGACACACTGGCGCACTCTCTGCCAAACACGCGACAAGCTGCGGTTGCACCGAGCCGGAGGAGCAGCAGGAGGATGGGGATCTGCTGCAGTTTGCGAGCCAATTTGCTGGCCGGCATTTGAAACTTGTTTCAAGTGCTCAAAGCGTTGTCATCGTTGTCGTGTTTAGTTGTGTTGGTTGCACTTCAAACAGGTTGCACTGTTAGTTGCACTGATTTAGTTGAAGTCGATTGTTCTAAATAAACTACCACCCCTCCTTTCCCACCTTTCCCACCATTCCTCGGCTGTCTCAGATTTCAAATAAATTATTTACAAGTGGGACAACTGAGCACAGTTACAATACATTTATATACGGAATCAGTGCCATATATGTTGCGATGATGTTGCGCTATTTAGCCACATGAATAACTAACTATCAATATTTACACACACATCACACACACACACACACATCACACATCATCATATGTGTGTGTTTGTGTGTATTTCCAAATGATTGCCTACAATTTGTTCGTGCGCAACGATTTGAATTTATTTCTCAGTTTTTTTTTTATTTGAATTTATTTCTCATCTTTTCTTTTTTTGTGTGTTTTTGTATTTTATACGCATGACTTCAATTTGGTCATGTTGTTGTTGTTGTTGTTTGTTTGTTTATGTTGTAACTGTTGTCTGACTTGTAGACCCGCTTCTTTATTTTTTGGTATTGTTTTCTTAACGAGTTACCAAAAGCGATTCGTGTGTGTGGAACACTCTTTGAAATTCATCTGTTAGCAATACTAAAGAAAAAAAAACTCAGTTTGTCATCAGAACTGTTGTGTGTGTGTGTGTGTTTTGGTGTGTGCGTGGGCTGTACTTAGTGTGCTCAATAGAACGTGTAAACAAACTCATAGAAAGTCAAAACAAATAAGCAAAGTATTTATTGTATTCAGTCAACTCCTTTGTTGCCAAGTTCTAAGACAGTTAACTGATTATGATAAACCCGTTTTTGACCTTTCACGAAAAACAAACACTACAATTACCCATACGAATAATGGTACTAAAATACTTAAATACTTTTCATATGGTAACTAAAATTCTTTACGTGCCAAAACTGTTTTTGGCTTATTTGCAGTTGTTTTTGGGACAAGCTTTCTAGAATTAGTTTGACTGAAGAGGTATTTTTTTCTTATACTAAGCATTGTAATTAAAGCTGAAAAACATTTGATTTTCATGTTTTGAAAAATACATGAAAATAAAAATAACATTTACTTATTTTTTTCTTATATAAAGCATTGTAATTGAAGCTGAAAAACATTTGATTTTTATGTTTTGCAAATGTATGAAAGTAAAAATAATATTTATTTTATTATAAGTTTATTAATATTATTATTGGGATGATGCACTGCAAACTAATTAGACTTAATGAGTATTTTTCTGTCCCATTAAAGCTGGCAGGAATTCAAGAATTTTTAACGTCTTGAGAATTCCACTATATCTTATTCCCAGCAGATTCCCAGTTTAGCTAGGAGACCAATTAGTCTGAAGTCTTCTATTAAGAAAGTATTTATAAAGTCTTTTCTTCTACATAGATATTATTTGCTTATAACTGCTATTTCGAAATTAACTCAATATGAGTACAATTTGTAATCGTTACTCTGCTCCTAAAAGTGTCTGCTTTTAGTTAAGATGTGTAATAAACTGAAATATCCAGCTGTATAATATCAAATCATCAAACGACTAAATTGAATTAAATCGCATTTATATAAGACGCATTTCGTATTATTATCTCAAACCACAATTTTGGAGATTGGTATTTCGCCAAACAACTGTAAAACTCAATTGGAAATTGGAAGTCGAACTCGAAGTCGAACTCGATGTTGAGAAACGACTTCAAATGACCAGATAAATACTGGCAATTGCCAGCTTTGAAGTGACTGAGGTGAGTGGAGTGCAGCGAGCAGACAAAGAGGCGATTCAGTTACCACATCATCATTATTGGCAACATGATTAGCATGAGCATCATTATGCAGTTGACCGTAAAGAGGCGGGCTAAAAACAAAATGAAACGAAAAACAAGTCAATCGAGTTGAGTTGCATACCAAAAAAAAAACCAAAAAAAAAGAAAAGAAAAGCGAGGAAAATGCGTAACAGCAACAACAGCAACAACAACAACAGCAACAACAATTACAACAACAAAAACAACAGCAACAAAAACTACGTAAACGAAATGTCCAAAAATCAAAAAGCGTGGCAACAACTTAATGCTATTAACAGTTAATCTGGTCACGAAAGCCGCACAAGCTGCCCTCTCCTCTCTTACCCATCCCTTTCAAAACACACACACACACACACACACACACATGCACACACACATGCGCTTACGTGTACAGTTTATGAGCCTACTTACAGATGTCAACTAAGTATTAGTTATGCGATTTGTATCTGCAGCTGCAATTGCCAAATGTATCTATGCACGTGTGTGTGTGGTGTGTCTGTGTGTGCATGTGTGTGAGTGTGTGTGTTAGTAGCGCGTTAGTATTCTGTAATTGTGGCTGTAAGCCGACCTCGGGGCATCCATTTGGTTGGCAATTAGCCGGATTTATGTGCGTTTCATGTTCGGTGCCCTGTTCTTGTACTTTGCACTTAAATGTTGCATGCGACATTTACCACACATGACACGCGCCACATGTGGCTGCCACATATGCCACACATTCATGCCAATCATTCAATCATTCAATCATTCAATCTTTCAATTCACTCCACACATTGACTCAAATCGTTATAGCTAATTAATGGTATTCGCACTACATTTGCCACAAATTAATGGCGCCACCCTGCCACACCCCCCTTAACGCCCCCTTATCGTTAGAACACTGAGTTCTGCTATTTGCCGTTAATTGCTTATTTAACGTGTTTTATGTGCATTTCACCAAATATGTATTTAGGTTTTCTCCTGCTTTTCTATTTTAATTTCCCATTTGGCTTGGCAACTTCTAATTTTTGTTGGGGTCTTAGCCTGGCACTTAAGAGGGTCATTGGCTAAAAATTAATGGCTTATTTTAATGGGTCATTCGTGAGCACTTTGTGCCAAAGTGATCAGCACACAAACACTGACAAGCAGCTCCACAACTAATTAGCTGACCATGATGGAAATTTGGGAGACTGGGTCACATAGAAGCAAATATTCAAAATACCTTTGACTTTCATCATCGACTTAATAGTTTGCATACCTGGAAAGAGACCAAGAATTTCGAGAGTAAATTAGTTTACATAATTGAATTGGACAACATACAAAAACTTTAAAATATACAAAATATTCAACAAATAAAATGTTGTTGTATTTAAACATGTTTGCTGTCAATGTTGCCAATATTCATTTGAATTATTATTGTTTTCACTGATCTGGATAAAAGCACATAAATTGCATAAAGCAAACACAGCAGATATCAAAAATATTTTTATCTTTATATATATGAAAATAAAATACAATTTCAACAAAATTTGACACTGAAAATCCCTGGCAAAACAACAACAAATTTTCACTTTGATGCTGCAAATCCAATGAAAATTAAGTTAGAAATGTGCATGAAATTTATTGCAATATGCATATTAAATTCAATAAAATGTTGTGCTTAGTGCGAAGATAGAATGACAGGCAGGCCGATATATATGTATATCCTTGATAGATTTATATATATATGGAGTATGTTGGGGCACTTTTTTATCTATACATCTAAAGGAAAGATGCGCGGTTGCTGCCCGACTGACTTCAGTTCAAATTGATAGACACATAAAATATGTGCGAGATGAAGGACAAGAAGCAAGAATGTAAAATGTAAGCGTACAAAACTTGTAGATACCCTGTATTTACAAAAATACAATAATACAAATAATACAATTGATTAAGAATTTCTTTTAGTTATAGTACTAAAATAAATGACTAACATTAAGACTACATTTTAACATTTTCTTAATATATTTTCAAGCATCTTTAAATTGCACAAAGACAAACAAAAATGCAAATATATAAGCAAAATTCTATTAAAATCATTATTTACACACTTGATGGCAAACAGGGTATGAAAATTGAGCTTCGATGGGATGCCAAAAGTGCTGAAAAAATTGTTTTTTTTTTTGTGTGCTCTATTTTTGCAGCGCCACGCGACAAAGTTTATTTAGCCCTTGAGTTGGAATTTGAACTCAACGACTTTGACGCTGAAGTGCGGGATTAAAAGCAGTGTGAAATGGGAGGAAATTCAGAGAAAATCGAAAAAGAGCTACATAAATCGAATCAGCTGACAAGGAATGGCAGTTAAGCAACCAGGTGCTCTGAGAATGACAAAGTGATGTGTAAGGAGAGTGTTTTCCTGCTCCCGCTGCTCCAGCTCCTGCTGCTCCTGCTCCAGCTATAAAAATAGCTCAAGAAATTGAGCCAGGCATCATTTAATTGACTGTTTGTGAACCCATCATTATCCAATGCCATGGCTTAATAATGGCCTTGACTGGACATTATTACCAGGCACTGGCATGGGATTTGGGGTGTGGAAGAATAAATAAAAATAGTTAATCGCCACGTGGAGTTTTTCCAGTTAATTAAATATTTGTTTGCAGTTGCGTCGAGTATTGCCTCTTGCCACATAACACACACACTCATACCACGACCACTCGCTCCCCCGCCCCCCGTTGATCCCTTTAACCAAGTTGCTGGCCAAAGGCCTCTTGTGCTGTGTTCTGTGATTGCTTTTTGTGCTTTTTGCTTGCGTACAAAAATAGTTTGAACTAACAAAATGGCGAAAATTCAAAATAACAAATTGCATCGATGTTGTTGCAGTTGCAGTTACTGATGCTGCTGTTGCTCTTGTTGTTTTTTAGTCACTGCGGTCATCAACTTTGCCGCTTGCAACTTTGCCGATTGGCAGGCGGCAACCACGATTGCAGCTACAATTTCTGTTGTTGTGGCCATGCTTGTTGTGTGTTGTTGTGTGTTGCTGTCTATAAAACTGTGACTGAAAATGAACACCCCCACCCCACACCCCACCACACAAATCCCCTCTTTAACTTGCACCAATAGAGGCAGCGGCGTCGTTGGCGCAAATTTGTACAGGGTCGTCAGCAAAATAAAAATGACTTGCACTTTAAAAATTCAAAAATGCAAAAAAAAAAAAAGGGAGAAAAAAAACTTGCCAGAGCAAAAGTTGCTGACTTTGTGCCTCCATTTAAGTTGGGTGCATTGGATACTTTGGATACTCGTAGGCACTGAATATCTAAGTATTTCATTATACTTTCAAATACAACTTGAACTATTCGTTATTGAATTTATGATGCAATTTAAATGTAAAAGAATCTTATTCAACTGAATGCTTATTAAACGCACAAAATGGAGTGGAAATATTCTCAATATTGGCTAATGGCCATCAAATTGGCTAATATATGTTTATATGAAAGTAGTTTACATGCTTTTAACAAAATGTTGACAAATAAATATTTAATTTATATCATTTTAGCAATGCATATTTAAATGTGAAGCATGCATGAATAATAAAGTTACAAATTGTATTGAATAAATTAAAAAATAAAGTAAAAAAGGCTTACAAAAAACTGGCTAAATAAAAATATAAATTAGTTGCAAAGCAAAACAAAAATAATACATAAATATTAAAATTATATAAAGAATGTTTTATTTATATTTTAGAAACAAAAGTTACAATTTTCCTAATGACTTTCTTTATTTTTATAAAAGTCACTTTTAATTTAAAATGCATTTTTTATATGTGTTCATAAATGACACATTACAAAGGAAGCAAAATTGTCTTAAAGTAGTTTTCACATTTCGAATGAATATAAATCAAGGAATTACTGAATTTATGTACAACTCGTTGCCATTTCGCATTTTACTTCTTTCGCTGTCAGGCTTAAGTCTGAGATTATCATTTTACTGACCCCCACACAAAAACAAAAAAAAACCAGCAGCCGCTGCACATGGCCAGAAGGGATGGGTCTGTGTGTGGGGGGAGGGGGGGGGGCATGGGGAACAAGGCGTGGCTTAGGGACAAGCTTAGTGTCCTGCTGGCTGGCAGTGCAGTGGAGTCTTTTGTGCCTGGATATGCCCGGGCATCGTGCGCTGCAATGCAATTAAATAGAATATATATCGCCCGGGCAGACAGAACTCCAGAAATCCGTTCAGAATCCATACAGAATCCTCGCTCTTGGGTTTGCGCGTCGGCCAAAACTCAAAACTCATCCGCCCGGCAATAATTCAGCTATGATGTTCACGTTGCTTGTTCTTTGTTGTTGTTGTTGTTGTTGTTGTTTTGGGGATAGTGTTTCCGATAGTAGTTGGCTGCCGTCGGCATGTTTGACCAAAATGCAATGCATTTTGGGTGTAGGCTCAGTTGGGCAGTTGGGCGCTGGTTAAGTAATTTTGTTAATAGCCTTGGCTGTAGCTAAAAAATGCTGCTGCCACGATTGGGCTTCAATAAATCTCTGTGGCTGCCACAATTCGTTGCACATTTCATGCTCTCTTTGTTGCAGTTGCACAGCCGACACAACTACAGGCTATTAAACTGGAAACTAGTTCACGACGCCAACTCTCAAGAAGCTCAATGAAGTTGTTGCTTTTGTTTCGACTGGCAGGCATTTTCCTTTTATTTTCCCCCTATTAGACTAGCCTCAAATTGTTTTTGTTGTTGCAGCCACCACCCACACACACACACACACACACAGATACACAGGCACACACAGCACAAATTGCTGCACGCACCTGAGAAGCCAATGGCAGAAAAACAGACAGCCTACAATGTTGCTTCAAATATCTTTGTGGACTTTCACCAATTTGTAGCAGCTTCGATCGCAACAATAGCAAAAACAACAACAACAACAGCAAAAACTACAACAACAACAACAACAACAACACAAACATTATAGTTATAACAATTGCTATTTGGATTATTTCTTATGTGCTCAACACGTGTTTTTAATTGTTTTTCTTGTCAGAGAAATATTTCTGTGTTCGAATTTTATCTGCACAATTTCATATTGCATTGTTTACTTAGCATAACAAAAATCAGCAGGAACTTAATCTGTGTCAATTTAAAACAATATCCAGTTTGACAGATTTAGGGTATTTAAGATTCGGTTATATAAGCTGTAGAAAGTTTTTACTCTTTCATCTAGCACAAATTTGTGTGCCATTTTATTGCCAAACAAAATGGTAGCAAGCGAATTTTTGCTCATTGAGTTGATTACAGCGATTATCGCTGCACCGCTTGCCACATGCCGCCTGCCACCTGCCAACTGCCGCTTGCCCACCTTTCGCATTAGCGCTTTCAACCCTTAGTTGCCACGTTGGCGGACTCTGTTGGAATTTACACCTGTTGCGCTTTTGGTCCGCTGCCTTTGGCGTTAAGTCAACCCATGAAAAATGCACAAAAGTTTACACAAAATTTAGCAATTTGCACAACAACAACAACAAAAAGGCGTCTCATATGTGTGTGTGTGTGTGTGTTTGAGTGTGTGTTACTGTGTGTAGACTACGTTAAATGGAATTTAATTATAAAATAATTATGCGCTCATTTGTTGCTTTTGTTTTAATTGTTTGGCTCTTGCTTAATTTGCCTCATTAGAAGCATTTTTTGTGTTTGCTTTAATTCATTTCATTTTTTGTCTTTCGCTCGGAATTTGGGTCGAGCACTTTTGCTGCTGGTTGGTGGGTTTTTTTGCAATCCGGCTGAGCAATCCATCAGTTAGTCAGTTCGTCATGCCATCAATTAGACACATTACTCAACCAGACTGCTCCTGTTGCACTTGCAACTTAACACCCTGTACAGCTCAGCTGTGAACAGAGTCTGACAGACTTGTGTAAATTTATATTAATTCTTATAATAAAAAAAATATTTTTATATTTTTTATTTAACAAGAAAAATCAATACAAAACAATAATAACTATTTTAGATTAAGATTTTCGTTTTGTAAAATATTTGCAACTAATTTAAATATCTTCAATTCGATTACAATTCTTTTTTAATTATTGTTTTTAATTCAAACTCAAATTGTTTTTATTTAATTTCAGTAGAATTGTAGTTTTTTTTTTAAGCATTTTAGTTAGTAAATTAGAATTTGTTTGTGCAGCAAGGTGAGCCAGTGTCGAGGAAATGGATTATTTATGAAAATTGTGCACATGTTACCCATACGCAGCGTGTTGCACAACAATTAAATGCTACAAGCAATTTATTTATGCATTTGTTAAATTCGAATTATGCAGCTTTTAATTGGAAATCGCGATAATTGAATGCTGTGCTCGATCTGAGTGTTGGCCATTGGTAATCGGCAGTCTTTGAAATGAAGTAAATCATGCAATGGTTTTAATTAAAAATACTTAGTTAGTTATTATGACTATTGGTAAAAAAAAAAAAATTTGTTAAACATGAGAGAACGTTGCTGCATACTCTGACAACTGATTCTTGCTTGAAATTCCAGTTAATTAATACTTTAGAAATGCTGTTTACGAATATCTGAAAATCAGAACTTTGTCAAAGCTGATTCGATTATTAAAATCCATTGACTTTTAATCGTGCATTGAAACTTTTCAGAAACATAACTTTTGGCAAAAGTGATACGATTATCAAAAACCAGCACTTTATATTTTATTACCTCTGCTTAAAAGCAACATTAAAAGTTTACGCAATTCAGCTACGAAATGCAAGTTGAAATGATACTTTCGAAAAGAGTTTATTGGGTCAGTTCGAATACTTTCAGAGCAATAATTTTGTGAAAACTTATTTTGATATTCTTTAATGAATTTTAAAGCTGGAAACGCGATTCAGACGTGTTTTGGTTTGCCGCACTTGATGATGTTTTTAATTTATTTAATAAATGAAATATTTTCAACAGCTTTAATTAACTAATTGGCAGACAAACAAAAAACAATTTACAAACGCAATTGAGTTCACGTGTTGCAAGCTAATTGCGTGTTGTGCCACAAAAACAAAATGAGGGGAAAAATAAGAGAGGAAAAATAAATAAATAAAAACCAATACGCTGATTGATGTTAATATTCAATGCATATATCAATATGTGAACCGGATTGCCAAAGGGAAGGCGACTCTTGTCCAGCGCTGGCTGCATAACACAATTACGCGGTCGAAAAACAAATGGACTTGAACGAAAACGTGTGGGGCATGCCACAGCAGTGGTGCTGTAGGAGCTCCCAACGAATAGCAGCTGAGGGACATTTAGGCACAGTTTAAGTTGGGGCCACAGGCCCCTAATCCGTGTTAAGTAATAAAAGATTCACTGATTCGCCTGGCACCAGCTGAAATATTCAGCAGTCAGCAGTTGCCAGGATAACAAACAGTCGCCTGGTGCATCCTCCTCCTTCTCCTCCCCCCCCTCTCCCATCCTCCAGGCAAATGAAATATGAGTCAGGCCCAAAAGGCCCGGCGTCTCTGTTAGCCAATCTTAGTTGGGCAAAACGGACAAATGAAATGGTGCGCAAATAGAAAACGAAAGAAAAGAAAATGTGATAAAAATAATCGGCAAATAATATGTCTAAATTATTCAGATACTAATGCAGAGCTATATATATAATTGTGAGCAGATGCTTTTTACAAAAATAACACACAACTAATCCAATTATTCTGCTGCTGCCAGTTTTCCTTTTCGAATTTCAGCTATTTTCGTAAATTTTCATAATCATAAATAAATGTTATTTGCTGAAATTCTATTTACTTTTGCATTTCGGAGTTTATTCAATTTTGTTAGAATTTCTGTAATTTTATAAATGCATTTTGTGGAAATTAATGTAATTTCGCAATTTCAAGTTTTTGATCGTTTTCAGCAAAGCGATGATTAGATTTGTGAAATTCTATTTACCAGACAGAAGGAGAGAGAGATAAAAAGAGAGGGAGAGAGAGAGAGAGAGGGAGAGAGAGAGAGGGGAGTCTCCTCGTGCGCATTTGTAATGCTCCTAATTGAAATTGCAATTAGCCTTAGGCGGCAAATGTTGGTGCTGTTCTTTAATTAACACACATTTTAATTATTAATTGCTGCACTTAATTTATAGGCTCCACACGAAGTCAACTCCAAGCAGGTCCCTCCCCCCACCATCTTGCCCCTTGACTAAACCCCCCCACCACCACTCCTTTGATATGTATTGCGTGCTGGCATGGAACAAATTGCAATTTGTTTCAAGTTTCCTGCTGGCATCGCCAGGACCAAGTTTCCAATGGCTTTGTGACTGATTCTCTCTGATTCTGGCACTCGGCTCGTTCCGTTGCACTTACCTGAAGTTGTAGCGTAAAACTATCTACCATGATTTCAGTTGGCCCGAAAAAATAAAGTTGGCAATTTGTCATACGGCAAGCATAAATTGAATGGCCAACTTTGCCATATGATTTCATTGCATTTCATTTGCTTCATTTTTCCATTTCTCATTTTGCTGTTTTTCTTTCATTAGACCTGATCCAATAAAAATTAATTAAGTGTGTACAACAGGCATCAGAGCAAAAGTTTCTCATTTTAATTTAAAATTCGTTTTATTTATAGGGATGCCTCAACGAAATGAATTAAAATAATGTAAATGAGACACCAAATAAACTATGGATGAATAGAGAGAGAGAGAGAGAGAGAGAGAGAGCGGAGCAGAGTGGACAGAGGGGGGGAGAAAGTACACAAAAGACGAGTGTGAAACGAGCAGAAAGGAATGAAAAGTTGCCTGATATTATTATTATTATTTGATTCGCCTGCATCGCCTTAACCAATGATGAATGAATTAAGGACTGGCTGCCCCCCCGAACAGCTGCAAGCTGTTAATGTTGAGCGAATGAGAATTCCAGCATTGCATTAACAGAGTGTACACAAGGGGGGTGCCCGGGGTGTAAATGGTGTACCTTGTGCAGAAACTGTTTGGGGAGCGTGACTTTTGAACGGCATTGGCAGCCAGCAATGAGAGAAGGAACAAGAATGAAAGAAGAAACATGTTGTTGCAGCAATGTTGCACAAACCGCAGACTAAATACCCTAACTAATTTTAAATCAGATGTAGTTTTTTTAATTTGACTTAAAGATATCTAGAAGAACCTATGCTGAGACTGACCTTTACCATGTGAATTTTATATAGTTTTTTCATAATTTAAATATACTCAAAACTTGCATTAAAAATTCGTTTTAATATAGAGAAAAAGATAGAATTAATTCTAAATAAGAAATATAAGCAAAAGTATTTCATATGCTAGAAGAATTTTCATTGCATTGCAGATTCATAATACCCCAAGTAAAGTTTTAGAACTGGTAGACAATAGAAAGAAACAGTTTAATGAGATGAATGTGCAACCAAGTCTCTCATTTGCCGTGGCATAAGTCAGCCCGCAATCGCAAGTTGCAGTGACAACTTGCTGGCAACATTAAGAAGCGATGAACGTGCCACGTTTCAACACATGAGAAAGTATCTAATAAATTTAAAGACTTGCAGCATTTGCTTTTAAAGTACTACATATGACATTGATAATGTATTCTTCAACTCCATGTTGCATTTTTTTCTTTTTTTAAATTTATAGTTGTATATTTATGCATTTGTTATTATGTTGGCTGTCGCATTTCCGTTGGCATATAAAAAATAGAGATATATATATATATAAATGAATATATAGCTGCAGCTGTGCAGCAGACACGTGCCAAGCGTCTAACGTTGGCCATTTCCTGTTGGCCGAAGCCTTAGAATTCAAACTGGGAGTAACCAGAACCAAAAGCAGGCAACATGAAGCAGTCTAAAATGCATAAGAGCCACTAAATTGTGCGTCACCAACAGCTAACGGAGCAGCGGGAGGGGAGGAGTAGTGTGCCGAGCAGAGATGGGAAGAGTGATTGTGAAAATGGGTCTCGGCTGGCGACTATATATTATACACTGTGTATATGGAATGCATAACTCTGGCTTTGGGGTTCCTCTTTTGCGAGCGCGTAAAACGTGCAAAGGAAATGGGGACAATGCAACACAAACATCAACGTCATCAACAGGCTCGCAGTGGCAAGCAGATAAGCTGCACTTAGGCATACTCTATATAGAATTCTCTAAACCAAATTCTGTACAAATTTATAATTTATTTATTATCTATTATATTTATTTATGGTCTATCAAAATATTTAAATGAGCTTAAAAATATGAACTACAATTGATGTTTAGTGTATCAGCAGCTGTAAGAAACCTCTTCTTATTTTATATGATATTAAAGGTATTTAAATTATTTTTTCCTAAATTAATAAGTGGAATGTGTAGTCATCCCACAGACATCACTAAGAACATTAGAAAATGTTCGACGTTGTTTGGGTTGTATCTCTAAGTTCAAACTCTTTTCTCTCTAATTTTTGACTTGCATTACTATATTAAAGTCAAACTTTGTTCTATTTTCCAGACTAAAGATTACTTTCCGATGATTCACTCATCGTTTATGTTTGCATTTTTCAGCTCAATAAAATCACGTTTTATTCTTTTGGGAACATTGGCATTCAGTTTTCAGTCTGAAACCGATGCTTAAATAAGAGTCAATCGATTTTCAAGTGGGTTTCATTTTAATCCACTTAAGTTCTAACTGCATATCTAGTTTTGATAATTGGAGTTCCCATATTCGTTCCACCCATTATGCACAGCTGAAGCTAACATTTGGCTTAGAGGGTATGGAAATATGTTAATCAAACCGCAGTCCGTTGGGGCCGGCATGATAAACGTGATAAACGCTTCGCTGGATGAATGACCTCTACAGCTGGAATTCTCTTTCTCTATTTCTCTCTATCTCTCTCTATCGCACTCTTTGTGTGTGCATTTCTTGTTATACCCTGAGCCCATTGAAAATGGGTACAAAGGGTATAATAGTTTTGTGCAAATTTTTGTAAAAGGCAGTATGAAGCATTTCTGTCCCCATAAATTATATATATTCTTGTTCCGGATTAACAGCCGAGTCGATATAGCCATGTCCGTCTGTCCGTCCGACCATCTGTTTGGATAAACACGCAGATCTTAGATACTCTTATAGTCTAAGTCTAGGCTAAAGTCTTGCAATTTGGAATATAGGTGCTCGTATATTCGTCGCATACCAAGTTTTTTTTTAATTTTATCGATAACTGCCTCAGTTTCGGGATTATCTATACATTTCGATATTTGACAACAATAAAAGCCACCTTTTAAAAGCACAATATTCGAATTAATAAATAATTTGCATATACATAATATAGATCAACTGCTTAAATTTCATCAACATCGAATAAGAAAAAGTGAAGTTATGGTCAAAAATACTTTCTCATATTGATCTCATTTCTATCAGCAGCTGCAAGCATTTTCTGTATGCATAAATATGCGAACGCAGGTGTAAGAAAGGGATGGCATGATAATCGATGCGAGCGCAAATATATTTCTTGTATGAATTCTGCACAGCTCCGTTACCTACAACTGCGTACATGCATGTATGTATGTAAGCACGTGTTTCTAGCCAGCCAATTAGAGATCAGTTTGGGCTTGTGAATAAAAATATGCAGTTTATTTGTTTTTTTCTACTTTTGAGTGCCTATTGCTTGCTATAAGAAATGAATTAAAAAATTAAGATATCTTTAACAACTGTATTTAGAGTATATCGTAGTCGAGATGACTCAACTAAAGCATTCTAACTTGTTTGTTGTTGTGTTATTTACCCAAAATTGTTTGCAGCTACAGGGCTACGAAATGCACAAGCGAAGGAGGGAGTGTAAATTATAAAAATGCGTTCAGTTTGATGCTCTTCTCTAATTGGCTAAACTCAATTCGAGCTGCGGCTACGGTTAAGATTCAAAGTCTATTTGCCTGATTATGTTGCATCTTTGGTATTTGTTGACTGCATTTCTCACCGCTGCTGCTGCTGTTGCTGTTGCTGTTCTATCGTCTGCTGAGGCTGCCCTTTTTTTTTGTTCCTTTTGTTGTTTTTCTTGTCTGGCATTTCTGTGTAGAGTTCATTGCCGCACAGCAAACAGAGCTAAAGTCGGTTTCTGGCTTTGAGTTCGAGTTCGAGTCTGGCACTTGCACTGCTTTTCTTTTTTTTTTATATATATATTCATTCCGCTTTGCATCTGCCACTGGCAACATCGTCATCATCATAGTCATAGTTATCATTATCATGTGCTTCAGTTGACTACCCTGCTCTGGCTTGGCTTGGCGTGTTCATTAGTTTGTCGGTCTGAGTGAACGCTTGACACAGTCGGTGATCATAATTCAATTATGAGAGCAGCCCAATCGCACAGTGGGAAAACACTTTTCTATTCTCTTTGGTTATTATTATTATTATTTTTTACTTTAAGTTTTTTTCGGTTTTTTTTTCTTGGGTTA
This sequence comes from Drosophila melanosoma, assembly GCA_035042045.1. Classification (NCBI taxonomy): domain Eukaryota; kingdom Metazoa; phylum Arthropoda; class Insecta; order Diptera; family Drosophilidae; genus Drosophila; species Drosophila melanosoma. Next base: position 1,223,179 of record JAWNLY010000183.1, on the reverse strand, counting down.
CCGGAAATGGGCAACATTACAAAAATTGTGGGTTTATAGCACTTGAAATTTAGCTGCAAATTAGTTGAGTTAGTGCCTGTGGCAGGAAATACTTGCTCAGAGGAGGGGGCGGTACAGTTGTAAGAGAGATTGAGTAATTGGAACATAAATGATAAGTGTGAGAAAATGCAGGTTTCAGTTAAAGATAATAAAGATACAAAATTTGATCTTTTCCCCTTTTTTTTATTAGTTGAATATTAAGTGGAATTTAAAAACTTTTATTACTATAACAAAGTGTTCATTAGTTGTTTTTTTATTAAAATCAAATAAATAAAAAGTAAAAGAAGTTGAACAGGTAATTAGAATTATTATTAATAGAATCTTCAGTGCATCTTTCGAATGTATATATGTAGATATAGTGAAAGCTATATATGACTGTTATTATTAGTTAGGTTATACGTTATTTCAAATTGAAAATAAGAATCAAGTCACAAATTTAAATATATATAAAATCAAAATCAAATTAATATATGTATACGGTTAGTTAGGTTGAGCTCTGTATATATATTTATAAATAAGCAATACTCAAAGGATGATCAAGGGAGTGTCTTTCATATATTGTCTAGGCCATTGTCATTTTCATTACTCAAATTCTTATTCTAAATAGTTTTAACAAAATGGACCACTGTACGAATACTGCTGATTTTTTTCTAAGCGGCTCACACACATTTACACACACACACACACAGAGAGATACAGTGAGCTAGACGCAGACAAGATTTGCACGCTTTCTTCTCAACCTAGGCCAAAACTTTCGTCTTTCAAAACATATTTCTACAACGGCAGCACTTTAGCACATTTTTCACATATTTTTGAGTTCACGATCAACACGAACCGCTAATAACGTTGTTAATGAAGATCAGAAAGAGAGACTTAAGATAGAGAAAGAGAGAAAGAAAGAGGGAGAGAAAGAGAGAGAGAGAGATAAAAGGCGCATAAAAACGGCAGTAAAATTGTGTCGGACAAAACACTTTAGCCAAAAACTCAATTGCCGCTAATGATGCCAACAAAATACCCAAAAAAAAAAAGATGCCCAAGATGCTGGCAGTGTAGGGAAGCTGTTGAGGAGTTTTAGAATAGCAACAGAGTGATAAAGAGAGAGAGGGGAAGGGGGCATTTGGCGGATTTGTGTCTAAGCACAACACATTTTGACTTTCATTTCTTTATACAGTTAGATACTTTTATTGTGTCTTACATTATTTGTTGTGTGTGAGCTGTGTGTGTGTGTGTTGTGTGTGTTTTGTTTGTTTTCTTGTTTGCCCTGCTGCCTTCGTTGCCTTTGACTGTCTGTTTGCTTGCATATTTCCCTCTGTTGATTTGAACTTTACTTCAATTTATATATGTAGCAACGATAACAACTTCTACTATATATATGCAATGTGTGATATTTGGCAACAGCTTAACTCAAACTCAAACTCAAACTCAACTCAGACTCGTCTCTGATAACGTCTCTTCTGTCTCAGACTTAATTCAAGTCGACCCTTTGTGCTTTTTTGTTTTTCTTTAAACGCATTTTTCCACATGTAAGATATATATATATATATTCCTTAGATACTTGTTTTTTCTTCTCTTCTCCTTTTTTCTGCTACTCCACTCGACTTGTAAAAGTTCTGCGACAGACATCGGATTATAGCAATAGTTTTTTCTATTTTTTATTTTTTTTTTGCTCCTCATTTTCAACGGACAAAGATGCACACAAATTGGCTTGAATCAGACAAGTCGTGACCGTAAAAATCAAATTAAGCACACTAAAAATAATAACAATCAAACGAATCAGCGAAAAGCGTTTTAACAATTTCGATTGTTTTTTTGACAGACAACAACAAAAATTTAAATCACTAGAATTGATTGACAATGCTAATTTTCTTTTATTAGAATTATGATATATATTTTTAATTACAATAAACTTTTAGTCGAATTATTTAGATAGTTTGATTTAATAAATATGTATTTTATTATTGCAGCTTTGAACATCAAATGTATAGAGTAAAAATTCATGCAACAATTTAAAAATATATTCCAAAAATTGTCGCAAGTAATGTTGACAATGCCAAGTTTATTTATTTGAGATCTAATGCTGGAAATATATATTAAACATTAAAGAAATCTGCAATTAGATTAGGCGCCGAAAGGGTAAAAAATGATAAAAAGAATATGTGCGGCATAACATTTGTTTTGTCGCTTTGTTGTTTGCGACCAAAAAAAAACAAAAAAAAAAAACAGCAAAACCATATGCCACACAAACAATGGGAGCAGAGATTTTTTTCCGAATTTTTTGTATGGTTGTTTTGTTAACGTTTATTGTTCGGGGCCAGCTGCAGCACCCGACCAACCCCAACTCTTGCTTGCTTGCTTATCGAGACGTACAAAAAGTTCAGTTGGCAGCCCTCGCAGACACTTGTGCATATTAATTGCTTATTGAGCAGGCCAGGGCTGCAGTGGGGGAAGGAGGCTTGGAGCTAGAGGTTAGTGGGGTATGTTGCACAGACTCTTATTGTTCCTTAATTTTTTTTTTGTCTGTGGAGGGGGCGGAGAGGCCTTTTTATTATTCTTTTATCAGTTCTCAATCACTCAATCGCACACAGGCGGCTGGCGGATGGCGGATGGTGGCAGCAACCAATGAGTGGGGGCACCACCATTGATTCATTCATTCATTTATTCACTTCATTCATGCACTGCTTACCTGTGTGTGCTGGTTGTCGTTCTTCTTCTTCTTGTTGTTCGTGTTGCTTTTGTTGTTTTGGTCTTGTCGAAACAAGCGTTTCCTGCCTTCGAGTTCAAAAGGGTTTTCGTTTTGGGCCTCAGTTCGTTGTTGTTGTTGTTGTTGTTGTTGTTATTCGGTTCACAGGGTTATTTTTGTAGTAGTTGTTGTTGTTGTTGTTGCAGCCACTTGTGCGCTTTTATGGCCACTTGGCCGTTTCTCGGTTGACAAAAAACGCTACCGCTTGAAATTCCTTTTTTTTATATTAGCTTCCCCTTTTTTTTCCTTAATTTTTAACCAGCATTTTTTGTGTTTTGGCTTTTTAATCTTTTTTTGTTTGTCGCGCGCGTTTTTGAAATTGTTGGTTGGTTTGTTACTGGCACTTTTGCTGTGGTTGTTGTAACTGTTGATTTTTCTTGTTAGCCTTTATTTGAGCCCTGCAGGTGTGCGTCTTTTTGTTGTTGTTGTTTTTGTTGTTGCACTTGCTGTTGCTTGTGGCAACCTGTTTGGCAAAACAATTTTAAATTTTTTAATCTGATGGGCAACAATGGTTTTCACCAATTTATTGGCATAATATGCAAATCATTGCGTTTATAAGATTTTTTCTTATTACCAAATTGAATTTATTACATAAAGTATAAGCTGATATTGTTATTAGTAAGAATCTTAATTTGACTTGGAATTATGACTCTTTGAAAAACGTAATAAATTCTTTTGTTTATTTTATCAATAGAATATTTAATATTTCGCTTCATAAATCACATTCATCAATTTCATTTTAATAAATTAAAGTTCTGCAAGCATTTAAAGCCAAAAGTGGTGGCGAAATCAAATTAAAAAAGTTGCTAAGTGCAAACTAAAAATATTATTTGCAAATTATATGATTCGAAATATTTTTGTGTATGATGCAAGAAAATGACGAATTAAAAAATAATAACACAACTATTTTGCTTGGAATGATCTCAGAAACATAACTCAAGCATAAACTTCATTAATCATTAATTTCCAGACACATTTTGACCATTTCACATTTATTTATAAACAAAATATTTCTTTAAGCTGAATTTGTATGCATCCTTGATTGGCTCTTAAAATGGTTCTGTTCGGCAAAGAAGCAGAAAAAGAAGAAGAAGCGTTACACAAAAACAACAATCGAATTAATTAACGGTTTTTCGGTTTCGGTACAAAAAGTCGGTCAATTTTTCAAAGAGCCCAAAAGAAAAAGACAAGTTTTGCTTTAAATTTAATTAAACATTTGTTGTTGTTTAGCAACCGGACTCAGCAGACTGAAGAAAACCGCTTCATATTAATAATAATAATAAAAATAATCGTTATATTGACGAAGAAGACGAAAAAGATTAAGAAGGCGGAGAACAAGAAGAAGAAGAAGAACAGTGTCTGGAGTTAGGCGAGTGGCTTTCTAAACACCCAATGCAAGCAGCAAGAAGAAGAAGAAGAGATAAAGCCACACGCTTCGTTGGCCAAGGGAAGAAGAGGACAGAGGAGCTGGACAGCTCCCAAGAAGATGAACAGCAGCAACAAGACAATCGACAAGAGAGCGAGAGAACGAGAGACTAGAGACAGCGGTGTAACGGTAAACAAAAATGATAGCTAAACTCGGCAGTCGAAACTGCAGCTGCAGTGTTGAAAAGCAAGAAGTTAGACGAGTTAGTGGTATTGGTGGTGAAGAAGGGGGAAGGGGAAGAGGACGTCACGCGGGGCGCGCGCTTTAAATTCTTGCATGGCAGCCAATTAACAAAAGCCGTTGGCCATCGGCCAGCGAGTTCATATTAAGTATGTGCTTAGAATAAAAAGGAAAAACGTGTTGTGGGTAAAGGGAGTGCGCACTACTACTTTTGCAAGTGTTTAACAGAATGTAAATAAAAACAAGCACACGCATAGGCAGCAGATGACGCGCTTAACACTCACACATATACACACACATGCACAGCGAAACAAGCACAGAACACAGAATTCAAAAAGAGGCGAGACGAGACGCGTGGTTAATACAAAAACATTAACTAACCATCAGAAGAAACCGTTACGAAAATCTGCCGCTGCGTTGCGACGCGCTCAAACCTTGGCAGGTGACTGAGACAAGCGCCAGCAGGCCTCAAGCGAAGAACTGATATAACAAAACGGATATACGAACTGCGCTGCAGCAGTGACCAACAGCGGCAGCACATCAGCCATAACAGTAGCTGCCAGAGCCGAAGTTACCCATGTTACTGTCGACACGAAGTGTGCGCTGCGACGCCGACTGCGCAGCAACAGCAGCAGTAGCGCTCTGTTAACGCTAGCGTCAATGTTAAATAACATTCACGCCAAATCTTTCAAAATCATGTTTTTGAGCATTTAAATTTTGTTTTGGTTTATTTGTTCGCATTCACAAAGCAGATTTTGCATGTATGCCCAAAAAACGATTGGCTTCAATTAACATGCAACCACAATTAAGGGTATTTATCGAAGTGGTTGTATGCAATTAACTTGAGGAAAAGAAGATGATTTAAGAAACACACAAAAACAAGTTAATAAACTTTGAATGTTATGCAAACTATTGCCAATATGAAATGGGAAATAGTCAATAACTTTATCTAGATTTGCCAAACTGTTGAAAAGTAGCTTAAATCATAAGCTTAAGGTAAAATGGTTATAAACACTTTAGCAACTTTAAAGACTTTTTAAATGAGCGGCTTAAATATTATAATAGAAACAAATAAGTAGATGAAAGAAGTAATTTTAAATTTTAGCATTAAGTTCAAAAGTCAAGCTATGCTAGAAATAAAACACTTGTAAATTGTCTAAATTTTAATAAAATTATTATTAAAATACTTTAATATAAAATTATGCATACTTTTAACATGAAATTGTAAAATCATCAACATCAAAAAACAAAACACCAACAAATGTGTTGCATTATCCAATTTGACACATGCCACAGAAGTGCAACATTTTATAAAAGCTGCTAAAAACCGACTGTTAAGCTGTTAACATGTGGGCAACAGTTAACAGCACTTGGGCAACATTGACTGCAATTGCTTGCAACATAATAAACTGCATAGTTTGCAGTTAACAGTTCCTCAAGTTGCAACGAACGTTGCCACGTCGAATGCCACACATATGTGCACTTCCATATGGGGCGGGGTGCAAGCGAGAGGTGAGGTCAACAAAATTTAACTTGAACTAATTATGGAACTGAAGTATGTGGCACAAAATCAGCAGTGGCAGCAGCAGTAGCAAATAGTTGGCTCTTTTAATATTAAGGCCGAACTGAGAAATAAATGAAATACTTAAGATGACTTGTGAAAATTGTTTGGTTGGCAAAGATTTTCGACTGATGTTCGAGTTATGCGCACAATTTTTTCATATGCCTGTCTGCTTGCTTGCCCCAAAGCTGACTCAAAACTTTTCGAATATGCCAAACACACACACACACACAAACACACACATACGCAAAGATGAATAAATTTTTGAAAGGGGCACACTTAAAAGTGAGTTTGCGAATTGGTTAAGGTTCTTAGCATATTAGCAGCGATAAAAGTCAAAGACGTTAACAACAAGGGGATATCCTGGCAAAAGCCGCCAAAAGCAGCAACAGAAGCAGTAGCAGTGGCAGCAACGTGAGGCAGCAGCGTCGATAAAGACGTAGTTGCAAATGACGTCAATCTTTCCATCATTATCATCATCATTTTCTAGCTCGTGTCGTGCCACTGCCCCCACCCCCCTTCTCATGCCACGCCGGAAAGGTTGCCACGCTTCACGTTTTGCTAGATTACGAAAATGTTGTCGGTGAAAATTAACACATTAAAAATTTTCTATATTGCACATTAAGAAAATTTATCTTCTTTTATTTTGTATCTAAATTTTTTAATGCATAAACTTTTTATTTGGTTTATTTGTGTACAATAATTAAGCTAATCTTGAATACAAATTGTTGCCGATTTTTTTGAGTTTTTGTGTAGATGTTGGCCAATTCAAGCTTAAGTGTCCAATGCTGCTGGTGGAGTGGGGGAGATTATTGAACTGTGTGTAAAAGTGTCACCAATTAATTAAAACGATAATTGTGCAATTTTATTGTTTGTCATTTTGCCAATTACAGCAAATCATTTATCTATCTAATTATTAACTATCAACATTAGTGAAAAGCGTATATTTATAACCCCAATGTTTCACTAAGCATAGCCAAACTAATAACTAAAAAAAAAAAAATCTATTACTAATTACTGAAATAACGTTAATTGCATCATATTTTGCAATGCCAACAAATGCAATTTCAATTTTTATTTGTTAAGCCGAATAATTTGTGCATTGGCTTGGATTATTTGGTCAATGCAGAAATTTCTAATGTAAATGAATGGATTTTTGTGCAAACAGCAGTGCTTTTTTTTATTTGTTGAGCATAGTTAAATAAATGTGATACAAATTGTGATTTTTATGCTCTGATAGTGAAGATATAAAAGTATATATTGGGTTTGGAGACTCAAAACTTGGAATATCACCTATAAACACTCTTTGGCGACCTGATTTTAACATGCAAAGTTAGCCAGGAATAATTTTTTACTATAAATGTAGAATTAAACTAAAGTTCAAACCATGATAAAGAAATAATTTTGTTTAAAAATCTGACAGCTTCTGACAAAGTTAGAGTTCTAATTAATTAATTAATTTTTAATTAAATAATTTTTTAATGAGCGAGATTTATTTATGAAAAACGAAGACTATTTGTCAACTGATAGTGGTCAGAGTATTTTGCAGTCGACTAAACACGACTTGTTAAACAAATTTTGTTTTATATGTGTAAAAAGAGTTAACGCAACATCGAATATATTTCAAAACCATCTAATTAAAATTGTAAAAAAAAAAATGTGAATGCAAATGCAATACAAATGTTGTAATTCTCCAGCTTTGTGGCAGACAATTTTCACGGATGGCCATTTAAAAATTTGAATTTGTTGTCAACATTGCAAACACCGAAGGGGGTTCAAAAATAGCACAATTACAAGCGAATAAATGATTTATTTGAACCACGTTAAATGCCACTTGACGGCGTCCATTTTATAATTAATTTCTAATTAGTTCGTAGCTGAATTGCAATTTGTTTTAATTGACACAAAACTAATGCAAATAAATACTGTCCACTCAATTATGTATCCGCCATGTGAGCAATATATATTTAAATGTGTCTGGCAATCGACATACCTGTTTAATAATCAACTTATTTATAATTTATACATAATTTCATAATAAATTAAAGTTGAAGTTAGAAAAAAAGCATACTATTTACGCAGTTTCACTTTCATTTGATTGACAGCAAAAAAAGAAATCAACAGTTGTAAATAAATTTGCCTGAAATTGACTTCAATTAAGTGAATTTTATTGCTTCATTGCATTTCAATAATTAAATCAAAAAATTATTTCCTTCGCAATGTTTTTATTGTACAATGATCCAATTCAAGTCTGAGCTCAATTTGATTTTACAGCTTGTTTTGTGATTTCAATAATATCTGCAAAACACTTTCTAAATATTTATTATTTATATTTAAAGTGATAAAATATTTAATTACAAACCATTTATTAAATGCTCGTGCTGTGAATTTATTTGTTTAATATACCCTGAGTAAATCAAAAATTACATTTAGGGCATAAAGAAGTAAAACTATATATATATATATATATATATATATATCTAAATATATATATATATATATCTAAATCGAATAAGTTTACAAATCGATTGCATATTGCATTAGTATTTTTATTTTAATTTAATAAACTTAAAAATTGAATTTAGGGTATTTCTCAGTCAGTCTATCTAAAAAAGTTGTTCGTTTTTACTGGTTTTTATATTGCATTTATTTATTATTTTTTTACTTGATTTTATTGCATTTGTTTATCATTTCTATGCAGCCTACAATATTTATTTTCTATTTATTTAACTTATTAGCTGCTTATTTATTTTATTTCTTTTACTTATTGTATTATGGAAATAATTTATCTGGCAAATATTTGCCAATTATAAATGGCTTTTCGGAATTGTTTTATTATTTGTATTGAAAATATTTTTGCCATTTATTGACAAACATTTTGTTGGCTTTATATTGAAAAAATGACTTAATTTGGCAAACGGAGCTTTGTCTTTATTTACCAGCACATTTTTTTTAACATTATTTAAAAATATAAATCATTCGCAGACTGCGATTTTAATATTCAATGTTTTATTGAGTAATTCATTAAAATTCTTATTTATTTTCTGTTTGCAGATGTTTAAATTTGCCTTGCTTCAATTATAAACCAATATGTTTGCATTAATCATGGAAATAAATTTAATTTTTCTAAATGCTGAGTCGTATTTATGGACTCCATTTGGCTATGATGCTTTATCAAATATCAATTTAATTTTTTTTATATTATTTTTGCTGGTATTAAATCAAAATCTATCAAAGGAAGCCGCGAGTTGCGTTTACGCTGCGTATGCTTAATATGATTTTGCACTGAAGCTAAATTAGAAATAAAGCTGCAAAAATAAAAGTCAACAAATTTGTGCGAAATTAAACGATTTATTATTCTTTTGAACTGATTAAAATAGTCGGATTTTCTTTATTTTTTTCTATTTAAATTATTGGCTTTTAATATTTTAATTTATTTCCTTTATGTAGCGCAAATTTGTATTTGCACGCACTGCAAATATCATCAATTTGAACAAATATGAGTTTTAAATAAATATCTTTTTTTTGTCAAGATTTTCGCTTTGAATTCTCAAAAAAAGGAAACTTACAAAGCTGCTTACAACTTGATAAAAAATTGAAAGAAAATTGGAATGATTAACATTGGTTATTTTAGTCGGATTTTTTGTTTGGATATAGTGAAATTTGCAAGCTTTTCTAATTTGGATTTGCCGTCAAAAGGCTTTTAGTATTTTTGACGGGGCAAAGAAAAACGAGGCATGCGTTGGTTTTTCGTTCATGTGCCGCATTTGATGCCACACACAGAAGAGATGCAAACGCAAATGTTGGCAACGTTGCTGCAATTAGATGACCTGCAAATATGCCATGTTGGGGAGAGAGAGATAGCAACAGAGAGAGAGAGAGTGAGAGAGAGGGTATGACTGTGCCAGCAAATTGACAAATGACGCATGTTAATGTCAAGAGGCAACGTTATGAGGCAAGTACAGTGATATTGATGCACGTGCAACGGCTATTCATGCTGCTGCTACGGCTGCTGATGATGCGGCTTTGATGTTAATTCGCTAGATGAAGTGATGTTGATGTATGTGCATATGACCTATGGTACAAGCACAGCACACACACACACACACACGCACACACACCCTTCACTTGCTGCCACACTCACAAATGGCCCACAGAATCTGAAGCAGGCAAACTGCTATATCATTTAACATTTGGCTCAAGCCGCTTTCAGGCAACGCACAACAATGCAAATTGTGAATGCTGCTCATTTGGCTGTTGCCCGCAGGCGCCTGTCAAATCAACTGCAACAGCAGCAACAGCAACAACAGCAACAACAGCAGCAGCAGCAGCAATGCAATCTGGCCTAAAAGCCTCGCCAAGCCTTTGGCTAATGCCAATAAGCCAAGGCTATGTGGCAGCCACTGGGACATGCCCCAACACAATTGCAACACACACGCAGGAAGCTAACGCAATTGACCGCAGCACTATTTATATGAATGTTGCATATGCAACCGTTAACGGGGCAAGCGATGGGGGTGGTGGGGGATGGCTTGATTTGCGTGCTTTGATGCTTTGCAGAGTTAACATTTTAACTGTCATGAAAAATTCAGTGAAATTTTTGTGGGTGCCGCAGGCAAGTTGAGCTGAAACATGAAAATAGTTTTTCCACGTCCCCAAAACATATTTTTCTATGTTTGCATATATTCAAGAACATGTGTCTGCAACTGTGCCACACAACACGGGGTGGGCTTGAAATGTACTCGACACATGTGAATTTAGTGCGAATATATGTAAAAAAAAAAAAAAACAAAATATGTACGCTAAATTTAATGTGTATACAAATTATTTACAACGCCACAATTATGTTTGAATTTGAGGCAGCAATGTGTTTCTTAAATGTGGAGTATAAAATTCTTTAATCGTTGTAATTTGTATGAATTTAAATGAGAAATGTTTAAAGTTTTTAGCCATATTCAATAATATTAAAATATATTAGAATATTACTCATTAATAATAGAAAATGATTTTGCTTCAAGTCTGAGCAATAAATATGAAATTTATAGTTTTGCTGAAAGCACATTTAAATTAATATGTTGATCAAATACTTATTTAATACATATATAAATAAGAAAATCAGAATAATTAACATTGGTTAATTTTGTCGATTTTTTTAAGAATAAGAAATATTGAATAATAATACAATCTTGATAAAAAAAAACTTATTTTATATATATAAATAATAATAATAATACAATTATTTAAACACTCAGAAATTATGAAGAGAAAAACAGATTTAGAAAAGTATACTTCTAAATAATAATATTTTTAGTTAGCAAATCTGTCGATTTTATAAGAGAGGTTTTTTTTCTTGCCAATCCGTATAATTTTCTTAATAGCTTTGCTTGAGCAACTCTTCGGGCAACCCGCGCTATTTGCTATTATATCTTTCATTACTTTGGTTAACCGCCCATTAACTATTAAACAAGCCAAGGAAAATAGTCTATAAACATTTTAGAATAAGCAGCACCACCTGTTATTCCGTGGCAAGAATGGGGCGGCTGTTTAAAGTGTGTGGCAACTGCTTAAAAGTTAAGGCACGCCCACAGATCCTAGATTGCCACAAGTCCCAAAATTTAGCTCCATGAATATCTTGGTTTGCTCATTTCATTTTCTTACTTGTTTATAGCTATGTGTTGTGTGTGTATTGTGTGTGTTGTGTGTGTATTGTGTGTGTCGAGCGATTAAGTTGTAATTATGCCTTGCCACGTGTTTGTTTTCATAGTTCTCCAAAACGTGGAACTTTGTTGTTGTTTGGGTTCCCCGAGGATCTCATGGCGATTATGGTTAACAGTGCCTAATGAGTTGGCATTAATACACGGGCTATATGAACTTTAAGGCCTATGGCCAGAAGGAGACACATGCAACAAATGTAATTAAAAGCAAGGATTCTGATTTTCTTCTTTTTTTTTCATAGGCCAACGATAAAAAATATAAAAGGATGCGAAAAAATAAAACCAAGCGGAAACGGAAAGGTTGTTTAAAAAGAAGAAAAAAAAGGGAAAATTATACAAAGCAGAACACAAATTGACATCAAAAAGTCGGCCCTGACTGAAGTATGTCCATGTCAAGGCTTGCAAATTAAGAAGTGACTCTCCAACAACAGGCAACAGAATAGTAAATGGAAATGAGAGTCTGGAAAAGTGTTCAAGGAGGCGGAAAACTCTTAAGCAATAATAAAACAAAAGGAATGGCAAATAAAAAGGGTGTTAAATTTTCAACCGAAAACATTAAAGTTGCTGAATGTAATTGCAATTGATTAATTTAATAAATGAAACAATTAAAAGCAAAAAGTTAAGCCTGCAAAATGGCTAGGATTTTCTAGTAAAAGAAGGCTAATTCCAGCTCAAAGTTCGACAAGTTATTTGAGATTTGGAACATTAATAAACACATGTAAAATTGTCGAACATGCAGCAGAAAAAACATACCTGAACACAACTTAATTGCCGGCAAAACATTTCGAATTGGTTATCCTTTTAGTCTTGCCATAAATTGCCCAAGACATTAGCAATTAAAGTGGATGCCTCAAAAGAAGTGGATGCCTCAACTGGAGCAGGCTAAGCAGCCGATAAAAAACAGCAGCTATTCAAATGGAGCTCGAGTGGCCAACTTGGAACAATGCACCAAATGCCAACCCGAACAACAGTAAAATATGTTGTCAGCTTATCAATGCATTCACACACAAAATAAGTAAAAAAAAAAAATGAAGAGCAAGACTGCTAGACTAGTAGATACCCTAAAAAAAACAACAATAAAATGCTTTTACAAAATTTATATAATAGTAATAATATATTAATTACTAATATATTAAATATTCTTGATAGATCAGCATAAAATTGTCATGTATTTTAGATTTCCTCTCTTTTGGTGGCAGAAAAAAATGAAGAAGACATTTTTTTGGTGTATTTAAAAATTATTTGTAATTTCTGCAACTTTTTTATGCGATTAAAAAAAAGAAATTCAAAAAGTAGAATTTTTTTTTGTATTAAGAAATTATTTGTAATTTCTGCAATTATTGTTCAAACTTTTTTCTGCGATTAAAAAAAATAAATTCAAGAAGTAGAATTTGTTTGGTGTATTTAGAAATTATTTGTAATTTCTGCAATTATTTTTTAAACTTTTTTTCAATTCAGATAATAAAAGTGCAACATTCAAATTCAAAAGCAAACTTCTCTTTTTATAAGCTTACAGGGTATATCACATATATTTACATCTCTCCCACTCTCCCTTTCTCTCTCTCTCTCTTTCGACTTGTTCTTTCTCTCCCTCTCTTTGTATGTGTGGCCCCAAGGATTTCTTTGTCAAAGCACCCGCTGTGTGTGTGCCACTTTTTTTTGTCGAACACAATGTTAAGACAACAAAAAGGGCAAACAAATTGCATTCAAAAAAATTGACACATACATATAGAAATATGTTTTAGAATCCATTGTTATGCACAAAATTTGATGTGTGTGTGGTTGCCATAGAATATATATATATATATATATAGATAGATATAGGTATGGGATATATATCCCAAGGCATATGCATGTCAATATGGTTTTAGAATTGGGTTTTGGTGCTGTCTTTTGTTCTGGAGTTAGTTGTGTGTTGTGTTCCTGGTTTCTTTAGCCATACAAATTGTAGCTCATCGTCATAAATATCTGTAATTGTCTGATGTTATACAACGCAAAAGACAATGAAAGTCAAACGCACGCACATAGATACATTTTGTTGTATGTCAATTTGTATGGCATTTTCAGTCGAGTCATCACAATTTACGCACGAAAAGTTTCCATCGCCTGGAAAATCGATTATGCAAAAATAAAAGAAAATCAAACATAATGCACACAAAACCAAATATTTTGCTCCCTAAGCAAATGTGTGAGATTTTTTGTGGAGGGTCGCCAAACAGCTACCCATAATTGCAAATCTGATGTCCTTAGTGTCCTTAGTGTCCTCAGTCTGGGCTCTTCATTCGGCAATTTTTAGCTACTCATCTGTGTGAAGAGATGCCAAAAAATGCAGAGTAAAGCCAATTAAAGGATTTTCAAAAACTTTATCGGCACATTACAACACTGTGTAGGTGTGGGTGTGTGTGGGCATGGGTGAGTGTGTGCGTGTGTATGTGCGTGTGTATGTGCGTGTGTATGTGCGTGTGTATGTGCGTGTGTATGTTTGTGTGTCTTATTCACTGCGTGTTCATCATGGGAGCTGGAAACATGCCTCAGCAAAACAGAGATAAACCAATAAAAAAAAAAAGATAAAAAATGTTGTGCGAGTTGAGCGAAGTAATTTATACTCTATAATTAATAAACATTTGTGGCTTGATGAAACTTTTAATTTTGATGTATTTAATAATCAAAATAAATAAAATACAAATTAATTTTAAATAAATATTATAATAATTACAACAAATCAAATCGTTGAAGCAGAAGTATATAATTTAAAAAATGTTCCAGTTGTTACAACTATAACAATAAAATAGCCAAATTTAGTTTCACCTTTCACTTACCATGTTTCAGCGAAATAAAGAAAATTTATATGTGGTATACAAATTGTAGCATACATTTGTGGGTCGCTGCAACTGGAAACAGTTGGGTGCATGCAGCAAGCAGTAAGCAGCCAGTAAGTCAGGCAAGTAAAGTGCAAGTTTTATAGCAGATGAAAGACAACAGAGAACAGGAGGCACAATAAGAAGAAGAAGAACAACAACGAGGCAAGCAGACTGTTGTCTGACATCAGCAACAACGACAACAACAGCAACAACAGCAACAACAACAACAACAAGCAACAACAAGCAACATGCGGCAACAATGCGAATGCATGTGAAATGAGGGAAATAATTCAAGTAGCTCACAAGCCAAACCACAACCGACTGTTGACCATATAAATGACTTGGTGTGCGGCAGCAATTGACAACTTCAATTCTACACTAAATGACTGGCTTTGAATTTGAATTCAATTGTGTCTGCGACTGTGTGTGTGTGTTTTTACACTCAGAAAAAATGCTTGGAAATACATTTAATATTTATTTTTTTTGTAGAAAGACTTGTATAAAATCAATACTCCCAAATAACAAATTTTTTATTGATAATTTAAATAAATATAATAATAATAATAATAATATATAATATATGATAACATATATATTATAAATATAAGTAATATACATAAGATTGATAAGGTATAATATATTATTAAATTTGTTAAAATTTAAATGATTATTATTACTATATCTTAAATTTGTTCCCATTCAGAACAACACTTAAATGATTGAAATTTAATTTGTCGCTGCATAAATATCAGTAATTTTAATAATATTATATTTATCAAATTTTTGCTTTATATTAAGTTTAAATTAAATCCTACAATATTATATTTGTATCTATTAAAAATCGATATTTTATCTATTCACCTCTAATAAATAATATCCAATTTATTTAAAAAGAACATTCCTGAAATTAAAATAGTTGCATAGTTGATTTTCTAAATTCAGTGAAATATTTCAATCAATTTCCAACAATATGTGGCACAACTTTTGTGGTTGCAACAAACGAGTTGCTGACTTTTCTATGCAATATGCAGCATCACTATTTTATTTGTAGTTGCAAGGATTAAATGGGAAAATTCTACTTTCAATTTGACATTCAACGTTTACCATGACGCACAACAAACACCCACACACACACACACGCACACAGTGAGTTGAGTGTGTTTGCCATGGTAAACCATTTTTGATTGATGGATAAGTGTGGGAAGGGGGGGGGGGAGGGGGGGGTGGGGCATATATGGTTTCTAACGATGCGTGAAGGCTGTTGATAACCTTTAATTGGCCTGTTTGTATTGCTGATGGGCGAGAATTGTTTACAAGCACGCGTGGTTTTGCATGTTTTGCCACGCCTTGTTGTTGTTCCAATTCGATCAACAACATGCAAAACAACAGCAATCACAACAACAATAATAACAACAACAACAACAATATCAACAACAGCAGCAACAAAACTAAGCAACTGTCACTTGGACATTTGACATTTAGCTATAAGTTTTTATTTTTAGCAAACTCTCAAAATCTACCAAAAATGTACAAAACAAAAAAAAAGGAAAAATTGTCAATTATAGCAAAAGCTTTTGACACTACTCCCCCCGCCCACCTCTGATTGGGGTTTGCTTTCAATAAGTGATTTGGTCAAAGTTCAAGATTTTTCACTCAATTCGTAGATAGTTTCGTTAGTTGAAGGACGACTTGTAAAGAAATCAATTTCATTTCTATGCTGATATTTATCAGTTGTGCTTCAACTTAAATTAAAATTGATTTAACTCTAAACATGAAGTTTATTTTGTTGGTAATCAGCTTGAGTTGTTCAATTAATAAATGTCAATTAAAAAATGGCAATTTTTGCATTTTTTTATTCATGAAATATACTTGCACTGATCTTAATTATTTTTATTATTTATTTTATATTATATTTTATTGCAATACAAATATTCTCTTAATTTGTAATACTTTTTATTTGCAGCTTGGCAACTGTCACTTTTTTTGGTATGCAACATTCTTAATAATAATAAGCCCTTAACTGTAGTCACTTTAACTAACTTTAGTTGTTAGCTGGTTTTGCCAACAAAAACACATCGGATGCTAACGTGTGTTTGGCACATTTTGGCCACTTTTGTGGTGCGTTGCATTATCACGTACCACTTTTTATGTGCTATTAAGTGGTCTATAAGCTTATGGAGCCTTAAAGTATGCCATAAACTCATACAAAACACCCACACGTCCATTTTGGAGAGCATTTGCAGTGACTGCTGCTGCTGTTTCTACTGGTCCTTGTTAGTGCTTTGGAGTCCAAGCCATAAACATTCTAACGTCCCAAAACAACAAAACAGTTTTTAATGCGAAAACATAACCAAAAAGTGGCCAATGCTTTAAAGAATGTTCTGGCAAAAGCAACTGCAGCAGATGTAACCGAATTTCAGCTATATACACAATAAAATTATGATTTAAGGCTGAAACAGCAAATATTGCAAGGGCACTTTGAGCCAAGTATTGGTTTTTCTTAGCTGACAGAATTTGATTATATATTAAACAAATCAGGTAAGTATTGGTCTTTCAGATCTTGTACAATGTATATGTAATATATGAAAAATAAAAAATAAAATATATATAATAAAAAAAATTAAATCAAATATATTTTAATTATACGCCAAGTTTTTTAGTTACTCTTCTGCTTAAAAAAATGTTTAATTGCAATCAGAAATGATTTTTTAACTTACATCAGACAGGGTATTTTTGGTTTTGGCATTTTTGTCATGCGTTTTTCATTTTGATACTAAATTTCAATTTTATGCAAAAACAGTAAAGAAAAACTTGCATTTTACCACATACGTTGCAATCTGCCAGCTTTTCGTTAGCCCCTTTCCCGTAAGTTGGCCATTTTTCCCATTTTCCCATCGACGCAACGCACCAAAAATTTGCTCTTTTCTTTGGGGCATTTGTGTGGAGCATTTCCCCATTTCCCAGTGCAATTGCATTGGAAATGCATTGGAAGCGAAAACAGCAGAATTTGCTTTTGGCCATTGTTTAGAGGCCATCGATTATATCTTTTCACAAATTCTGCAGGCATTCGATTTGGCTTTTTCTCCGGCTCTGGATTTGTTTTGTGCACATTTCCAAAAACGGCGACATTTTTTATTTTTTTTGTCATTTGGTTTAGTTCATTTGATTTTAATTTGATGGCCAAACATTTGGTTGGATTTCTAAAGTGTGATTTCCATTTGCATATTAGATTAAAATGCACCATTTTAATAGCTTATTTTTGGTCGGCAAATTTACTAAATTGCACCGAATGTTAAATGTCAATTGAAAAAGTCAAGCTATAAAAAATCACTTTTCCGAGTGCCAAACAAATATCTAAATTGGTGACTATAAATTCTATAGTTGAATATATTTTACATATTTATAATTGATTGAAAGACTTCAAATAAAACGTGCTTTTTGATCATCATTTAGAATATTGTTCGAACTTTTTTAATATGTCTATTTGTGATTTTGAACAAAATTTGTCTTTATATATATTTTTATATATATATATATATTTATATTTATATATATATATATATATATATATATATATATATATATATTGACAAGTTTATTAACAATTTTTATGCGCCCCATACACTTAATATATATCGGGTGGAAATCCGGACCAGTTGCAGCTGCGGTGAATTTGCTCTATTTCACCTTCTCTCTCTCTCTCTCTCTCTCTCTCTCTCTCTCTATAATGCAGAAAGTTAGCCATTTGCTCGTGTCTCGCACACAGGCCCATCAAGACATGTGCCATTTAGTGTAGGAGGAGTATTGGACACACCAGGTTGTTGTCCATACTCATGTTCACATCAACTGCAAAAAAGGGCTGGCGCTGAAAATGACAGTGGGAATACCCAAAGATCACGTCACGCTGGTACAGACCCATAGAGTGCACAAATACTCTGCCAATAGGCATAATAGGTATATATATATAAATAGATATATTCCAAAGAATCCTAGGATGCAAGCCGAGATCGACAAACTGTTGGTCGAAAAGCTGCTTTCAGACCTCAAAATTCGCACTAAATAATAGCAGTTCGATAAGGGAAGGCTATCCTTTGCCGATAGTCAACCACATTCAGGAGAAGCGGAGAGACGCGATTTTTCTTAGTAGCTTAAACCCTGAATATGGATACCTGATGTTGAAGAAGAACTGAGCTATGACGGACTGCAAAATAGTAAGGCTCGATCCTTAAGGACGCAAGCGAGACAAGTCAGCAAAAGTCAATTGGACACAACGGACAAGGGGGAGCCCTAGAGAACTGTATGCTCTTTCTTCGCGGAACCATTACTAAGATCTACAAATGGAAACACCATGCAAATTGTCGTCATTTGAATAAAAATGGATCAAAATGATACCCCGGAAAACAACTACAGCAGCATCCTTATAATCGGCCTTTAGGGAAAAGATTTTGGCCGTAATTGGAGTACCAGTTAAAACGTTGATTGCACAATTCAAAGACGTTGACAAAGGCTATCAACACCAGCAAATTGAGTTCTGCAGGGTATAGCAGGGAATAGCCTTCGGAACACATGTTCGGGATTAAATGCAAATAATAAATAATAAATAAATCATTGCAATTGTAATAAATAATAAATAAATTAATTGTTAACAATTAAAAACAATATTCGGACAAAGACGGCCCTGAAAGGGTCGAATACGAGCGAAAACCATGAGTTAAAGGAGTGACGAGGGATGCGAGGAGAGCAACAGAGGAACAGCAGTTACATAAACCAAAGAACACGCCCCCCAAAATGGTGGCCAACAATGGTATAAAAGGAGTGTTGCAACACAAAACGGGGTCAGTCGAAATCTATAAGAAATGTCATCAAAGTGAATTTAAATAAGTCTATTAAATTAAATTTATAAGTGATACAAAATTCCAAGGAACATCCAAGCGCAGGTGATAAATAAATATCCGTGTCAACCTAAAATTGTAGGAACAGATGGGCAAATGAATCCTTACTTAAAGTAGTCATAGGGGCAATCCTTGAGGAATCAATGAAACCCCCAAGTTCTGTTGAGGAATAGGTTTGCTTGCGCGAAATCACTGTCAAAGCAGGTTGGGATTCAGAACTTGCGAAGCTGGAGGATTCTGGCACACAGGGGCTGGAATCGATGCTAGCAGCGCAACATCGTTGGTTTGCCGGTTTCAGGTTAATAATTAAACAGACAAAGTGATTTATAATCAAAGTGCTTTCCTGAACAAAAACCAACCATTTCTAAAAACATTCCAAAACAAAAGTTAGTTTCTTTTCTTCGCTGAAAAGCCTGGCAAATTTTGTTTAGAAAGTGTGTTTTTGGTGTTATTTGTGTGGCATACCACAGCTGATCCCAAAACAATATTTAACAGTTAATAAGTTGAAACATATGTGGGTAACTGTGCACAGAACACCTTTCAATTCATTGCCCAGTTTATGGGACAGTCTATGGCAAAAGTTTATGTCCAGCCAAATTTACGCACTCCAAGAAGTAAGTAAAAAATATGTGTGTCTTGCAAACGAATCAAATAAACTTTGTGAACATTGCGAAACTTGCAAGAATAGCGAAATATACAAATAGAAATCGAAAGAAGCCAGAGGCGAATGCACTGAAAAAAATAAAAACTCATTAATGGTTGGCAAGTTGAAAAAAGTTGTTCAGCTTTGGGAAAAGTCTGCACATGAAATTAAGTATAAAATAAAACATTTCAACTAGCCATTTATTCTGTGTGTGTAGCCTGAGTGCGTACGTGTGTGTGTGTGTGCGTGTGTGTGTGTGTGCGTGTGTGTGTGTGTGCGTGCATGTTTCCCTTACTTATTATATAACTTGGCATTAGACAAGCGCGCACAACTGAACTTGAGAAGTCAAAAACTCCCAAAGAGGACTTACGACTTAAGCACAGCGAACAGCAACCAGAAGGAACCAGGAGCGGGAGGGAGTTGAAGCGGGAGCTGAAGCTGTAGCTGAACCTGGATCGGGTGCAGAAGTTAGTTTTGGGGCAATAACAGCAGCAGCAAAAGCTAAACCCAAATCGTAACGATGCCAACTTATTTTTGAGCGCAAACTTTGCTCCTGCTCCAGATTTTCTTGTTCCTTCTGCTGGTGCTGCTGCTGCTGCTGTTGCATGTGTTCCCTGTTCCATGTTGTAGCAGTTTTCATACCCATTAAAAAAAGGTACGTAACAAGTTGAAGTACTCCACTCCGACTACATGATGAAATAAAAATTGTTCTTAAGTGCGCACAAAATGGAAAATTGTTTAATTTCAATTACACAACAATATTGCTTAAAAAGTAAATACCTGAAATAAAATGAATCTCCAAGAAACTCAAGTTTTTTACTGCAGGACTGAAATCGTGTTGTGTCCACCAAATGGATTCAGTTTTCTGCATCATTCTTATGTTATTCTAATTCAGCTTTATTTTTTTCAATGAAATGAGTCTCTGTCATAAAATGCCGATTCAATCTGTGTCGGCTCCATCAGTTTTCTCGTTTTATCGATAACTTTTTATTTATTAACATCGATTGCAGATGAAACGATAGATCGAAACGAAGAAAAATACCATAAGTTAAAAGTTTTTAATTTTATATAAATATAGCTTGATATAAGTTAAAATTACCTGTCAATTATTATTATTTATATTTATTATATTATTATATTATAATTTATTGTTTATTAATTATTATTAATTATTTATTACTTATAATTTATTATTTATCATTTACTATTTATTACTTATTATTATTTATTTATTATGATTATTATTTATTATTATTATTATTATTTATAATTTATTATTTATTATTATTAGTTTTTATTTATTATTTATTAAATTTTAATATTTTATTATCATTATTATTTATTATTTATTATTTTTTATTTATTTTTATTTAGTATTATTTATTATTTATTACATAATTACTATTATTTATTATTATTATTATTTATAATTTTTAATTTATTATTATTTATAATTTATTATTTATTACTATTAATATTTATTGAATTATAGTTGATAAATATTTTGAGTACGTAGTATTCTCGAAGTCGTGCATTGTCTCTGATTTGGATCAATGTTGTTTTAGTGGTTGTTGTTTTTTTTCGTCTTATTGTAGCTTTGATAAAGTTTAACTGGCATCAGCGCAACAACTCACATGCCGCATGCCGCTTGCTGCATGTAGCGGCATGTGAGCAAAGTTGCTCGTTGCTCGTTGCGCACTGCTCGGCTTGTTGCAAGTTGTTTGTCTATTTACTTGTCAGCCGTTGGGTTTCATTTCCGTTACATTTCATTTCATTTCATTTCATTTCAATTCGCTTTGTTTTATTACTTTGGTCAGTTCGTATTCAGTTTTCACTTTTTCTACTTTGACAACGCTGCAATAAAATTTACTTTCTTCTTGTTCTGTTGCTTCCACAATTAATTGAATGCTTAACCTTTGGATGCAACCAGCTTGTTCAAGTATGAACATGCGACATGCAGCATGGTCAGCTATTGCTTAATGACAGAAAACATAAAGCTTCGCCTTACCACACATAAATTCAACTTGCACCAAATGGAGTCGTAGTAGGCGATGCCATGTTTTTAGATTTGAGATTTTTGTATAAATAAAGGAATGTTCGTCAGAGAAAATCAGTTCGATTCTAAATGTCGTCAAATAATGTTGACTACATTTTACACGTGTTAAAATAAAATTATTAGTATTAGCGTGAGACCAGCGACATTTATTAATAATGTTGCCGAACAGTTCTACTTTATTTTCTTATATATATTATAGACTTTGAGCGTTAACCAGCAATGTGCCCCCCACTTTTGCCAGCTGGGTGACATCTTTATGGCTTCCTCGGTGCTGGTTACTTCATAGTGATCACCGACCAGCCAAAATAATAAGCGATTTTTAAACATAGCTCATCCCCAACCCAAAAAAAAAAAAAAAAAATAAAGCAACTCATTGAGACAAACGTTTTGACGCCTTTTTTTTTTTGTTGGCATCTTCTAATTGCCGTTGACTTCTTATTTGGGCCGCATTACTTAAGCACGCGCACGACTCTTGCAACCAAAACGTTTACGAACAAGGTCAAAAGAGGGGTGTGGTAATACACATGAGCCATAAATATGAGCCAGAGTCTGGTTTTTGTCTTCTTTGACTGAGGCGACGTCATTAACCGTCAACAAGTTTTGCGTTTGGCTTTGGCCGTAATTTGACGAGGTAACCTGGCATCGTTGTGTGCCCACCTATGTGGCACCTATTCAGGCATGGGGCATGGCAACGCCCACCGCAAGCAGCGCAATTTGCGTGGTAATAATTTGTAAGCTGCACTGCAAATATTCAAATCGATATGCTCAAAATGCGTAATGGATGAATTTGAATGTTTGTTATTGAGTTGAATAGAACTAAATATAAATTCATAAAAAGCAATGGCAGAACTGAAACTGTAATTTATGTGTGAGTGCGTCATAAATAAATCTTGAACCCATTCGTGAATTTAAATAGAATATTTATAAATATATATTTCAAAGTCAAATTTACGTCCTGGCCAACTGGGGTTGCTCAAAGTCAATTGTGCTTGCAAAAAAAGCTGCCTTAAATAAACCAAATAAATAGTCATCTGCCAACGGCTGAGCCACAGCAAAATCCATTACCAATTTAAGACCGACCAATGCCAAAGTCAACCGAATCAATTTTTGTATTTTCCGTTTGCGCCTCGAGCTGACAATTTATTTTTGAAAAATAATTCTTCAAATGCTTTGGACATTTTCTGCACCCTTTTTTGACGCAGTTGTTTTTGTTTTTGTTATTGTTTTTGTAATTGTTTTTGTTATTGTTTTTGCAGCTTGTGCTTGCTTGAACACCAACTCAAATTGACAAATTTAACTGAGCTGCTTCTGGCCAAGTTGGCGTTTATTTAATTTTGGGGTGCGGAAAATGTTTGTTTGTTGGAGCACAAAAGATGAGGAGATGTTGAGTTAGATAGAGATAGGGACAGATCACTAATTATACAATTGCCTTGC
Organism: Drosophila melanosoma; assembly: GCA_035042045.1. NCBI lineage: Eukaryota > Metazoa > Arthropoda > Insecta > Diptera > Drosophilidae > Drosophila > Drosophila melanosoma. Next base: position 1,199,633 of record JAWNLY010000183.1, on the reverse strand, counting down.
AGATGACTACGCCTACCCCGCTTTTCCCACGCCTTAACCAACTTTGTGTATTAATTAATGCAACAGCCTTGGAAATTTTGCATACTAAAGAGGCAAAACACAAGGTGCGTTCATTAAGTAGGTAGCAGCCTCTGTCTTAGCCATCTTAGCATATTTTGGCCCACAAGCTGTACGGCCGACGAAGTGTTGGAGCTTATAATAATATTCCGTAGTTTTGGTAGCTTCGGGATTTGTCATTCAAATAACCAAAGGGTTCGCTGTCAACTTAAAATGCAGCTCACTAATTGCCCAAAACCTTTGACACGCAAAAACTTACAACTTAAATTTTACAAATATTTAACTTTTGTTGCAAACAAATAATCATAAATATAAACAGTGTTGCAGGCTAAATGTAAATACAAATGGAAATTAACCAAATATGTTTTGCACACAACTTTAATAATGAAAAGCGAAATTATTCGCTTTATGCAATTAAATATTTATTTTATTAAAACTGATTAACAAATGTGCAATTTAAGATTAATGACAACATTAAAATTTATTTATGGCAATTTATTGTGTGCGATTAAAAAGTATTTCATGAAATAAATAAAAAGTAATAATGGAAAAAAATATATTTTATATACTAACATTTATCATATTTATTTTAAGACGGAGAAAAAAAAAAGAAATAGAAAATATTTATATATTTAATGCTGATCAAGAATATATATAAAATGCTTGAAAAAACTGTCTTTAAGAATACATATAAAAAATAGTGCAAATTGCTGGCTTTCCCTTTAAGCCTCAATAGACATATTAAATATGAGATATGTGGCAACTGTGAGGCATACATGCAACTTGTGTACTGTTTGCCATTTCAGAATACATAATAATAATTACATAAAAGCTGTGTGTGTGTGCCACACACACACAACATGTCAGGCAGTTGATGCTGCTTGTTGCCCTTCTTGTTTAGTAATATTTAGTAAACAGCTTGAATGCTTTTGGCTTTATTCACAGAGTTGGCTATTACGTCTACAGCATAACAAACAACATGAGGCAACTGCAATAGCGAGCAACTAGCAGCAACATAGGCAGGCAACTGTCCACACTTGTTGCACCATTGCGGCAACCCGACTGGGGCAACGACATCAGACTAGAGAGAGAGAGGGAGTAAGAGAGAGAGAGAGAGAGAGAGAGGGGGAGCAACAAAATGTTGCCAGCCGCTTAAATGTGCGATTATGTTGTTCACGTGAGCTATTCTTTCTAGCACCCCCCCCCTCACGTCCTCGTTGCTCAAACAATGTTTTTCTGTTTGTTTTCATTTACTTGGCCCTTATTTTTTTTTTTTTTTTTTTTTTTGGTCAGCACCACCCAACGCTTTTCCCATATTAAATCATAAAAAACAGACTTTTAGGCTCAATTGTTATTGTAGTTGTTGCTGTTTTTTTTTTGCAAATCGCAAACCAACAAATACGTGCAAATTTTAAGTTTGCTTTTGTTGTTGGCCAAAACAATTTTTTTTTCTTAGATTTTTTAGGTAAGCTGCAGGTTATGTTTTTTTTTATGTGTTGCTGATGTTGCAAGCCATGTGTATAATGTTTTTTACGGCTCTTTTTTACGACTGCCAGCTGTGTGATAAGTTGTTATTATTATTGTTGCTTTTGTTGCAATAGAAACAGCAACAACAACAACAACAACAACAGAAACAAGAAGCAGCTTTGGAGTCTATGTAGCGTCTGCAAATCATTTTCACTTATTTATACGGCAATTTCTGACAAGTTATGGATATGAAAACACTCTCAGGTTATTACCTGTGAGGGCCTCTAAAATTTACAATCGTTAATTCGATTACTTTTCAGATAGCTGACTTTAAGTATGCCCCCAAAATGCGGCGCATAGAATCATAAAAAAACTGAAAATTGTTCAAATCTAAATCATGATGAAGAACTTATGGCTTTTGAAAATCGATTCAGCTTTAACGAAGTTATGACAGAGAGAATCCTGTGACCCATTTCGAAATGGGGAAAAAAAAACAAAAATTTCAATAGGTTTTCTCTGGTTTATTCATGGAATTTGTAATCCGCTTGAATAACAAAACGAATCGTTTGACAGGACACAAAAAAAAAAACCAGGAAATTGTTGGACTTTCTGTGACTTTGTAAATGTTAAATAAATACTAAGCAAACCTTGCGGTTTTTTTGAGGGGACATATAAAACAAATATGTTTGCAGCAGCCAAAAATCTCATCAATCAAAATCTTAGTGTGATAATTTTGTAGCACGCCCCGAGAAATCACAAATATTTCATTCTTTCAACTAAACAGCGCCGCTTGTTGTCGCTTGCCACTAACCCAAATTCCAGTTCTCATTTGGCCAACGATGCCAATGACGATGAGGCCGATGATGATGACGACGAACAAAGGGGGAGGTGGGGGAAACGTGGCACGTTGCCTTGCTTTTGGCCAACTTTGTTGTGTCTATATGGATGTGTTTCTGCCCCGAAACGATGACGTTGATCATGATGAGCCTCAGCCGCGACAGATAATGACGTAACGGACAGACTGTCTGCCTTGAGGCACTCGGCCTGTGCGGCTGTGCGAGGCTGTGTGGGCGTGTGGGCGTGGCAATGGGTGTTAAGCTCTGTCTGCGGCATTATCCTTGCGAGACGCGTCGCGTAATTTTCGAAAGGCCCTGGGGCGGGCTAGCTGACAAATCGAAACTTCCGCATGTTGCCTGGCACTGGGCCTTCATTTCAAGTGAAGCGTTTTAAACACGTTCATTTAACACGGACACCCAAACCGCCCCCTGGGTGCCCTTTAGCTATCTGGCCGAGTCGAAACCTAATGTTGCGCGATTTCGAAACACAAATTGCTGTCATTAAAATCATTTGAATGCGCATAAAAAGCCACGTTAAAAAGAAGGAAAGAAAAAACATAACGAAATAAAATGATCCATTCAATTACATTTAGTCTGAGCCGATTTTAAGCAGCATTATTTACGCTGCTAACTTTATTTTACTTCCATTCAGCAAAAGATTACTGTTTGACCATATTATAAAAAAAAAGCATTCAAAGTTTTTACTCATCAGAATTATTATTGAAATATGCAGTGAAATTCTTTTATTTTTTATTTTTTGAAATGAAAGTGAATACAAATTAATTTAATTTAATCTAATTTTCATAGCTACATCAAGCTTATCCTCCACTTAAACCTAATTAAAACTGATTGTCGCCTTCTCCATTTGGCGACATTTTTTAGCAATTATATAAAAATTGTATTTGGTGCAGCTTTCGCACGTCTGCACAGAATTGCGAGAAGTAATCCGAATGCTGAGTATTAAATTGGAAAATGCCATCCGCAAACTTGACATCGAGTTTGTGTGTTGACAAGAAAACTGATTTGTCATTGGCGTAATGAGCTTGCGGCTTTGCTCAACTCTCACCTCTCTCTCCTCTCTACGGCTAACTGTGTGCGAAAGCAAAAGTAATGCATTAAATGCAATAAGCAATTCCATTAAGTAAAAGTGTGAGAGAAAACACACACAGACACAAGCAGCACAAGCACATGTCGTTGAAAAGCGGGGAAAGAGGTAAGCCAAAGATGATAAGAGATACAAAAAAGCAGAAGCAGTAGCAGAGGAATAAGCAGAAGCAGTAGCAGAAGCAGAGGCAGTAGCAGAGAAATAAGCACAGGCAGAAGCAGAGGCAGAGGTACAGGCAGAAGCAGAGGCAAAAGCAGAGGGAGAAGCAGAAGCTGTGCAATGCAGTTTTCTCATTATGAAAGCAGAGCCAGTCTTCAAGCGCTGACGGTGAGTTGGCAACTAAAATATCCACGAGCAATGCGCAAGCTGTAATCTGATATGTTACTAAGGAGGGGGGCTGAGACACCATAACCGAAAGAAATTATATCAAAATGCTATTTAAGTGCCAGCTTTTCAAGTACACACTGACGAGTGTGTGTGTGTGTGTGTAACGTTTTTTTTTTCGAATGCTACTTTAAAATGAGAATAAAATAGATGCATTGCAATACATCAGAGCGATTAAGAAAATTCCATCGAGAACAGCAATTTAAAAATCGATTATTTATGTGGAATGTGAGAAGTTCAGACAGATAAGAACTGTTAAGATTTAATCTGAAAGAATATTAATTATGCAGTATATGATGAGTTGAGACAGTTGAGAGGGAGGGATATAAGGAGAGAGAATACTTAATTACTTAAAATTATTTCTCGGTTTTGAACAGTAAACCATATTTGAAATTAATGAAAAAAAACTATACATTTATTTATATGTTTGTCTTTTACTTATGTTATCTAACTATAAACTTCATTTCATTTAGTTCATTTATTTATAATATAATAGTTTTATTCTTAAGTTTTCAGCTTCAATTAAGTTTAATTTATTTATTTAAGCATAAAGCTATAATTAGCTCTTCAGGCTGCAAGACTGAATTATTATGAATTGAGCCTAACAGTGAAAAAAATGTTCTAGATTCAGTTAAATACTAAGCTATTTAAAAATAGTTATCAGAGACATAACATTAAATATAAATTTTTTTTATAAAAATCTTTATTTGTCAATAATAAATTACAAACAAAATCATTCAGGTAAAGCAAATCAATTAAATTTGACGTAAATTGAATTAAATTACTTTTTAATGATTAGATATTAAATATGTTTCTAACAAATATTTATTTAGATAACTATTTTATTATTTTATGTGTAAAATGTAAATTGTGTTATTGAAATGGCTGTGAATGTTGGCTCAGGTGTCTGCTCAACTGACTGAATGGTTGACTGACTTCTTGGCCATCATCATCCTGTTGACGGTAAACAAATTGAAGTGTGTTCATGTCAGATGTGTACAATATATATACACATACCACATACACATGCTACACACACACACACGCAGAAGTTCAACAGTTCACAGTGTATTAAGTGCTGAGCATGGTTTGCGGGTTACTAACTAACTGAAGTTAGTTAGAACTGTGGCTGCTGCAAACAGGGCTCTAATAAATTCAACTCATGATTCACAGTAAGAGGAAGCCGTGCACACATAAGTGCAACATTGCTGCAATCTCAAGTGCCTGCTTTGCCACACTGCCTGCCACACAATGAGTGGAGTGGAGTCAAAATTACGGCATTTATTCAACTCGGGCAATTCGTGCGGCGGACACATTAAAATAAATAGAAAACCAGCTCAGTCTTTGGACAAGTCTGATCCTGAGTACTCCTCATTCTAAATCACTTTGGTTTTTGGCTACTTGATTTAATTAGTCGAGATAAAAATGTGCTTTATGTATGCAATTGACATTTCACAGATTAAAGCATTCATTTTAGTGAGTTGCCTTTAAAACTAGTTTTGAAATGGGTCAACTGAATGATTAGTAGCATTTCATCATATCCATCTCCATTTCCATCTCCATCTCCATCTCTGGCTCGTTGTCGTTGTCGTTGTCTGTGCCTCAACTGTCAACGTCAACTGGAGACTGCCACTGTCATGTTGCACTATCTCAAATCACATAATGATGTGCCACACGAGGGCAGCAGGAAGCATTTTATATAATGCCAAAACGTTAATCACTCGACTAAGAAATAAACATTGATTGTCTGCTTGCCACAAGACAAGCTGCATAAATTGGATTTTAATGGTTTTCTGCAATTTCTAATTTTACTTATTTATTTATAAAGCAATATTTTGTTCAATGAAAATGATTTGACATTAGTCCAATTACTTAAGTAAAATTTTATCACCAGCTCAGACACCAGCGAATCACATAAATATATCAATTAAATTAATTGTTAACATTTAATACTTAAATTTTATTTTATTTTATTATGATTAAGTCAATTGCCATAAGTAACTGTATTTATATGTTCGCTATTTAATTCCATTGTGAATATCAATTACTCCAAGCCAATTAAATATTCATTTTAAGCAACTTTAGATTTAACTTCGAATTTGTAAATAATGTGCATAAAATATTTGTTCTTGCAATAAACACAAATTAAGTGATTAATTATGAATGGAAATATGACAAAACTATCTCATTCGAAGCAGACTTAAAATATGTTAAATGCCACTTTTAGCAGTTGCTTAATTTTGTTAGATTTTAATTTAATTTGAAGGCCATTTCCAGCCCTGGTTAAAAATAGTAAACAAAAGCTGGACGCGCTTTGGACGTGTTTAGTTAGATGCACATATAATTTGGACATGGCCAGGTTGGTTGGCTGGTTGCACGGTTGGTTGTCTGCTGTTGACATTTGTGTGTTACGGTGAACTGCTGCCACAAGCGACATGTTCTGCGCGTTGCTCATACGCCGCATGGTACCCATTCGGTTTTGCGTTGGCGGCAACGTGTTGCATGCAAATGAATATCTTGTTTGTCAGCTGCTTCTGCTGTTGTTGTTCTCAATTTTGTTATTTTCGATGTTGCCCTTGTTATTTGGTTTGTACCCGGCGTGATTAATAGCGAATGTTTTTGAATTTCTAGCAGAACGCAATTCGAAATAACCCCCCAAAAAGGCAAAGTTCACAGGTGCCCAAGCAAAAATGAATTTAAATAATGTTGATATGTAGATTTTGAATGTTGAATGTGTAGTCAAATCTTTTAATTCTTACAACGAAACTTGTTGAGTGATTTGTCGAATTGCATTTTAATATTAAATCTGACAATAATTTGCGGCTGCATCAACTAAGCGCTGCCAAATTACTTGTTTTTTTTTCCGTATTTTTTAATTAACTTTTTTGTGTTTTTTGGTTTTTTTTGGCTTTGACTGCAGCGTAAACTCATGCGAGTGCAAGCAAAACATTTGCATATTAACACACACGAATTGAGTGTGCAGCACACCAAACGCACTTTAAATTTAATTAAAAATGTAAATGAGCAAAGCTGAGCATATACAACAAACAACACATGCTGCGCAACAACAACAACAACAACAACATAAAGCCAAAAATGTTTAAATATATAGAAAAAAAAATAAGAGAAAAAATAACCTAAAAGAGCATAAAAAAACAAGCCGAATGCAGCTTTGCGCAAAAAATCTGCCGACCTTCGGCACCATTCTCCCTTACCCCGCGCCCACAAGCCAAACACTCACATTCAGTCACATTTCACTATATGCACCAGAGACCCCATACAGCCATCAGAATGCGCTTCAGTGCGTGCTCAGCGTCAATTTCACGGGGGTCCAGTCATAAAAATAAATAGTAAGAAAATACACTTGAAAAAAAAAATATATGAGTCGGTTAGTTGATAGCGCTGACCGCCAGATGTTGCTCTACGCCACTGTGGTATCCACACTAAGATTTGCTAAGGAATGATTCAAATTTTAAGATGAGTAAGAAATTTATAATAATAATAACTAATATTAATTTATTATAATCATAAATACATATAATAAAAATAAAAACAAATAATTATTTATTATAAATATTTTAAGGATGATAATGAATGAGTCAAAATTTAAGATGAGTAAGAAATTAATAATTATAATAACTGATAATAATTTATTATAAACATAAATATATATAATAAAAATAAAAACAAATAATAATTTATTATAAATATTTTATTATAATCATAAATATATATATAACTAAAATAAAGACAAATAATAATTTATTATAAATATATTAGGAATGATAAAAGAAGCTGGGAAAACCTAAAGATTTTAAACAGAGGCTGATTTGAAATAGAACTGAAAGCTACTCAAATAACAGATTTATTATTGTGTACTTTTGGCTATCGTTAATCGATTTTTATTAAAATTTCGATATTACGTAAATAAATCTGCTTTTAACGTTCAACTAGAACTTAGAACTTATTTTTATGTGTATTATATATATGTATAATGTATGTATTTAAATTTGAACTCACTATTTCTAGTGGTTTCTAAAATCGGTATAAACTGCCCAAAATTGTGGTCGAAAAAGGAAGGAAATTATTTGCTTCAATTATTTCTGTAAAATATATTTAATAAAATTATTTCTATTGTCTAATATTTTGTTCCACTGTGGACCGCTGGACAGCTTGTGGCCGGCATTAATCAAGCCATTAAAATGGACATTTCTTGCAATGAGCACGGTGCGGGTTGGAGTTGGAGTTGGGAGCAGGGACCAGGGAGCAGGGAGTAATTACAATTACACCTTTCTGCGTGGAGTACGCGTGTCAGGGCACTAAATTATAATTAAGCGCCAGTCAAAAGTTGACTTTTATTAAATTTTATTTATAATGCTTTAAATACCATTAAGCAGCAGAATGAAACCAGCGTCTGTCGTCGGCTGCCAAGGCTAATTGTGTCAAGAGAAGTGCTCAACACATAAATACAAACAACAACAAGAACAACAACAACATCATCATCAGCAGCGTCATCAGTGGCAACATAATCATTATCATTATGCAGCCTAGAAACCGGAAATTCAGATAATATCCCTTAATGTGCTGCTTGGTGTTTTTTGCTCGTTCCGAGCACAACTTTTGGCTTCCATCAATTTTGTTTGTTTTTTTTTTACAATTTCTCATCTTTGATTTGTTGGCAATTTATTTTGTCATCGTCGTTTTGATTAGATTTCGTCAAAATCAAACGTCAGCAATAAGCAGGACGTTGTGGAGTGACTGACGTTTATCATGACATGGACATGGTTCTACATCATATCCACCCTTCTCACACCCTCCACTACACCCCAAGCCCCCTCAACTTCTTCTCCTTGTTGACCGCGTGCACGATTTGTCAGCGTTGCGCAGATACCATTAAATCGTGTCAGACCCAAAAAAGATTAAATTGACTTTTTATGTAGACTTTGTGAAAGTATATGTATATTATAAATTACATATATATTTATATTGTTTTTTTTTTTGAGCTGTATGTCGTTATCGTTACGGGGTTAAGAATTTCACATTTCTCTTTCCGTCACATCATAAATAATCAATCATTTTACTCCGGGGAGTTCTGTATGCGAATAAAAGAACTTTCGCACACGAAAACTGCAGTGAAATAAGTATAATTCAATGAAAATCTGAGTTTTTGTTTTATAGCAGCTCCATGACAGTATTGTTACCCTAATAGTGTATTTATTTACACACAACATGCCAAATTCGCCGATATTTTTTATGGCAAATGTGCAGAAAACATTTACACAGGCAAAATGTGTCAACGTGTCGAACTCAATGATATTTTTATTTTAGTCGTTTTTATTCATTTCTTTACATAATAAAATATTTAAAAGCGACAGTTTTTATTTCGTTATTGCTGCCCGAAAAAAAAGGTTTATCGTTGACTGAATAAATAATAACATTTTAACGGTGCAGTTACCGAGTTTAACAGACTGTTAACAGGGCGCTGTTAAGTAAAAAAATTAAGAAATGTAAATAAATAAAATGCGGAATAACATACATAAATCAAAAGTAAATAAGTCTTTTTTTTAAATATAAATATTAACAAATTTTTATGATATATTTTTGACTAACATTTGCAAGTCAAATACAAAAAAAATATCGATTACAAATGAACTGAAATAGAGCACTTTGAACAGAGAAATAAAAGTTAATAAAAGAAGCATCATAAATATTGATGCAATCTGAACTAAGAAAATAGACAGAGTAAAGAAACTGAATTGACATGTCAAGAAATGGATGAGGGACACATAACAAATATAAAGCTAAATGGATTGAAAAAAGGTCAGAAATGCTAGATAATCATTTAACAATTTCTATTTCGATTCAATTATTTATATATATTTAAAGACATCCAATAAAATAACAAAGGCTTAAAGCAACTGCCACTTTTTAGGAGCCACAAGCTCGAAGTGCTCAATTTACTGTCGAGTTTTTTTTTGTTGTGTTAAAATTCTTATAAATAAAACGACACTAAGAAATGTAAAATAGCCTGCGGGCTACATTGGAATTTCAACCAAGTTTAACTGATTTTCTGACTTCAGGAAACACGCACATACACTGAGAGAAAGCTAAACGTTTCGGAAATGGCAAAGCAGCTGTTGCCGGATGCATTTTGTGTGACGTTCTTACACAAATACACATCAGTACACACATCAGCACACACATCAGCACACACACACACACACATACGCACTTTGGGGCACAGCTGGCAACTGAATCGGGTTCAACTCATCAGCAATTTGGCTGGCGTAGCTGGTGAAAGGAGGTGGTTGGGTTGATATTGGGGGCGTGACAGAGCAGCATAGTTCAGTGCACTTCATATTGCCTCTGGCTGAGCGTATTTTGGACACAAGTGTGGCAAGTAGCAAGCAGCAAGCAGCACCATCACCACCAAGTCGGAACTCCAACGATGTCGAATGATTTTCTTCCGATTTTCTTTGGAAAATGGTGTTGCACTTTAATTTGATTTCAATTTTCTATATGCTCCACACACTGCTACCCCCTCTTCCGCACCCTATCACTTCTCGTTGTGCGCTATTTGCTTTTCACTTCATCTTGTTTGACTTGATTGCTTTGTGGCTTAAAATTCATTGTTTGACTTTCGATTTTGCACCACAAGAGTCCAACTAATTCAATAGTAAATCGTTTCGATTTGTTTTTCTTTTCTGTTTTCTGTTTCTTTCTGTTGCACTTAGCTGATGTCGAATGCATGGAAATGTATTGCAACTGATTACATCACATATTCAATCAAAATTCTCTAAAAAAAAATGAATATATTTATCAAGGATTTCTTTTTAATTTTGACCCTTAAACAGATACTTTTTATATATCTTAAATATTTCATTTAATTTTGAATATTTTTATATGAAATGCAATAATTTCATTTAATTTTGACCCTTTAACAGATACTTTATTTATTTCTCAAGTAATTCATTTAATTTTGACTATTTAACAACTACTTTACATTCTTTGCATCCATTTTTAAGGAATTCTCTAACAAAAGTATGAAAATCTTTCGAAACTTTAATTTAATTTTAAGTCTTTAATTTGACACTTTAATCATTTTTGGCAACGCAATGCACATTTGAATCCCTTATGACTGACTATTATTGCATATACAATACAATATATATATATATATATACATATATATATATATATATATATATATATATATTTATATATACTCTGCACATGCAGTAATATCTGCATTTGAGCAGCTTTTTGCTGAAAGAAATATATATTTCAAGATGCTTGTAACAAGAAATAAAACTGTCAAAATGAAAAACATAAATAAATAAATGTCAGCATACATTTCGTAGCCAGTTTGCAACACACACACATACACACAAAAAAGAAACCAAGAAACGATGCAGGAAGGAAATTATGGAAGAAGGCATTCATATAAGAAGAAGCAAAAAATGTGTCTGCACTTCTCTTGTTGGATGAGTGTGCAAATTTCTTTCGGCTTTTGTCTGGCTCACTTCGCATTTTATGGTGTGCATATTTTATAACATGCTAATGTGTTTCCCAAAACCCCAAAAAATGACACAACTACTGCTACAAGCTTTCTGCCACGTCTCTTACAATCTCTCCATCTCACTCTATCTCTTTTTATATCTCTCTCTCTTTCCATTTCTCTCATCTTGAGCGCACTTGACTTGCGAAAACATTCAAATTATGCAACAAGTCTGACAGTTTATAATACCTAAATGTGGCATGCATTTTTTTAGGTTGCAAGGGGTATAATGATTTCTTACAAAAGTATGGAAAAATTAGAAAATTAGAAAGAATCTGCGATTTTGGGTATCGTAGTAGTTAAATTTATATATAATATAGGTATTTAGTTCATTAACTACACCTAATGGGAACAGGGCATTCCATAGTCGTTCACAGCCGATTTAATAATTCTTACTTTTTGTACTTTTTTTTGCTTCTTCTGTTGTGGTTTTGTTGTTGACGGAGATGTGGGCGTGATTTTAAATTAATTGTTTATTCTAAAGAAAAAATCAAAAATATAGCTTATAGAAAATATAAAAATTGGAAAGCATTTTAAAAACTTCATGTTAAGAATATAATTCAATTTATATTATTATGTTAAGTATATTTAACTACTGTATTAATTGAAAAGTAATTTTGAATTGTATTTATAAATTTAATCATTGATAGTTGCAAGATTAGATAACGATACAGATTCTCCATATTTTTGATTCACACACTGAAGTCAAGTTGCCATCTCTAAGCCTGTAGGCTGCATAATTTTTGTTGTTGCAACTTGTGTGGCTGTTTCAAGTTTCTGACTTGTCACTGACAAAGAAAACTCAGCACGTTGCCTTTGGCCAGAAGGAAGTTTTCGACAATGTCGCCCATTGCACAATGCACAATGCAAAATGCACGTTGCACATAAAATAAAACAGCGAAAAAAAAAAATGGTATAATAACAATAAATATAAACAAACAATTGGCGAAACGAAACCGTAAACTTTCACAACTGTCATAATTTGTTATATTTGCATATTTTATTAGGTCCGATGACAGATTTGGTAAAGTTTTTTTGGCCCGAAGAGCAGCGAAACACTTGCGGACAAAACGAATGCACAGCAAAAAAAGATTTTATTAACTAATTTGTCATTTCTTGCTTGGTAAATGGAAATTTCTTGGAGCAAGTTACTTCGCTTCGTTCCGCGTGCTGCATGCCCGTACGTACAAAGTGCAATTTCCGCCGGAAATGTGACACCAGCAACGACGGATTCTGTAATCTAATTTTAATGATTTTGCATTGCGTTGCAAGCTTGCCCCGCCAGCGTCAAGGCGTCGAGGCTAGATAATGTGCCCCAGATTCGATTTGCTTAGCTCAACATCAGTGCCAAGCCAGTTCAGCTGCTAAGCCAATTTGACGTTGATTTTCCGCCCAGCAGCAGCACCAGCAACTTCTTCTGCTTCTCTATCTTCTTCTTCTTCTCCTACTTCTTCTACCTCTTTTTCTTCTTCTTAGTCGTTGCCCTGTTTTTGTTTGTCCTTAAGGATATTGCAAGCGCCCGAAAATATTCAATTAACAAATTTTTTTTCGTCTGCATGTGACAAAATGCCATTTGGAAACTTTCCTCTTTTTCCCATTCTTTTCTGTTATTCTCCTCGGCTTTTCTTATTTATTTTACATAGACGCTAATGACGTCAGTGGCCTGTTTTTCCGCTCCAACCCCGCAGCGCCAGCGTCTTTGCCAGTCAAATTAGTTGGCAAAGTTTTACGGGGTGATTGGTGGGATGGGGGATGGGGCATACATTGGTGTTACATGGGGGCGTGTCTCAGCCTGGCGCTGGATTGAGGCGTCAAGTTGACATCTGCGCTCAAAGTTAAAAATTAAGGCAACAGTCAACTTGGCAGCAGGATATGAGCATCCCAACCTGCTGTCAAAAGACAGCGGAAACCTGATTAATGAATGCAGCCTGTGAAAAATTGCGCAATTTAAGCATCGCATGTGAGTTTTTCTCTGTTTCCCTGTTTCCCTGTGTGTGTTTTGCTAATTAAAGTAATTATATATTATAGGAAATACTTGCAAAAAGTTCAAAATGTGGGCGCCTTAGCATATTTAGAAAAACTCTTAGATTTAATGCGCAGTAGAAAAAGTTCACACATTAACAAATTTAAAAAAAAAAAAAAATAAATAAATTTAAACAATGTTTTGCAATATTTAAACATCGCTTAAGAGCTGTTAAAATTTGTTTACAAATTATTGATAGATTTTCTAGTCAAACAAAATATTCGCCTGCACTGATCAAAATAAAATCGAAAAACATTTTATTTTGTTATTTTTCGTGCCAAAAATATTTGTGTTGCACGCAAATTGCTCGTTAATTTTTAACTAATGCCAAAAATTATTTAGTGCACACGTGCTATAAATATTAAATAAAAACAACAACTTATACGCTTCCCAATTGTCAATAATTTGCTGTGCAATTTTTGGCCATCATTTAAAAATGTGTCAAATTTCACACAATAGCAAAGCCGCACTTCAAAAATGAATTTAAAAGAATAATTTTGAAATACCCTAATATCATTATTAAATAAATGAAATATATTAATTTATATAAAATTAATTAGTATATTTTAAATAAATTTATAAATAAAGTTAAAAAAGCAATTAAATTTATTACATTAATTAAATGTTTTATGACAGTTATAATCTAAAGAGCTTGGCCACATTTCTAACTCTTAACAATAAATATTATTTAATATTATGTTAATAATATTAATTAAATGCATATAAAGTCTACACACTTGCAACATGAATTTGATTGAAATAGTTGCAGTTGCATATGCCACTAATCACTTTTATCATATTCAATTGTTTTTTGCTTTTTAGTGCATTTGTTTGACATAGTTTTTGGACTGTTTTTGCTCATTTTGTGGCTGTTTGCCCGATCGGGGCGTGGCAGGTTGGGCGATAACATCAATTTCATCTGCTAAAAATGAATGTGCATTTTCTCAATTTTGTCTAATTATAAAATATTTTTAGCAAACAAATTCTTGTTGTTGCGTTCATCAACAATGGAAAACAGTTGTGGTTGCTGTTCGTGCAACATCAGCAACATAACACAGCAACAATGGCAGTCAGCAATAAATGAGCGGAAAACAGCAAAAAATTTATAATAAGCCAAATAAACCAAAATGTTGCTAATTTTGTTGCTTTTGCGATTTTATTTATTTGCTATCTGATTTGGATTTTGTTCATTAAAAGCAGCAATTGAACAAAATATTTCATTTCACATGTTTTCAGTTTAGAAAAGTTTAAATAAATTTACAAAGCTTAAATTAAACCCATAATAAGTTTTGATAAGTAGAAGATTAATAATAAAAATATTGGTAATATAAAACAAAACATAACAACGCAATATTAACTGAAATTGTTTTTGAGCCATTCCATTAAAATATTGAATTATTAACATCATGAAATTCAGTTAATTCAATATTTCACCTTTAATTAGATAGATGATTTTATTCAATCACATTAAAAAGCGACATAAGCAAAGTTTGGCATATTTTCAAATAAATAAACTTTGTTAATTTTTTAATATATATATATATATATTATTCTGAAGTACTTTAAAAAACTAGTTAAATAACTAAAGTTATTTTGGTACAAAGTCAAGTTTCATAGAAACTTCATCTTTATTAAGTGCAAAAGTGGCAATTTTAAGGGACTTAGTTGAGTTGGTTACACTTGGCATTTGATTTAAAATTGCTGAAATTGCTATTTGCTGCATTGTGGAGCTGCTATTCACTCAATCAAATTTGAAAAGTGCTCAAGTCAATTGAATTGCTCAGCCAATACACTAGCATAGTGTATCTTTTATCCCCACCCCCCCCCCTCTCTCAGTGTGTGTGTGTGTGTGTGTGTGTGTGTGTGTGTCGTGCTCATTGTATCTGTGCAACATTTTATCTGTTTACAAAGTCTATCTGTGCTACACAATCACTGCCTCACCTGGCATTGGTATTGGTAAAGCTTTTCTTTTGCCATTTGCCATTTCCTTCTTGGCCTTTGCCACCATTTTCCACTTGATGGCTCATCGAATGCAACAAAAAGATTTTTCTAATAAAGGAGTCGAATTCGTAGGACGCGCAATATTTCTAATGGCACCTGGGCGAAAGATGGAAGGAGATTGAGAAAAGGAATGTGGATTCAAGGGGGAAATGTTCAGAGGATATGAGGTGTCAACTGATGAAGATGTGCCCGGCACACTCAACTCAAACCAGGACACATCCTGAACAGAACAGTACTGGACAGCTAACTTGGCGATGTCAGTTTCTTTGGCATACAATGCAGGGATCGAGGAGCCTGTCAGGCATCCATAGAAAAGGCAACCTGCAATCAAAGATTTGCTATTTAATTTCTTATGCGACATCTGCAACTGAAAGAAAGAAGGGTTTTTTTTAATGGTAAATGCAGTCTAATTAAAATGATTACATTCTTTATTAATGGTAGAAGTGCACAAAAGTTCTTGGAAAAAAAACTGACAATTTGTTAGCTAATTTTTTGTTACAATTAGTACATTTACATTTGCTTAATTAGATTTATAAAGGAATGCCAAAATATGCTTAAAATTAAAATTTGCAGTTTATTGAGTAATCAAATTAAAGTAAAGTTTAAGATAAAATTGATATTGCTGTAAATTCTGTTTTCTATTTTTTAAAAATTTATTTATCACAAATTAAAGAGTTTAAATGAAACTTCAAATGTATTATTACCTTTTTTTAATGACTATAAACCAGCTTTTTTTTTTTAGTAATGAATAAACTTTAAACGTAATTTGGCAATATTAATATTTAAAGTTGCGACAGACAGGAAGTTCATATGCAATTACTTTGATGGCAATCGATGACCTTTTGGCGATGCCATAGACCAGAATCTGATACATTAATCATACGCTCAGTTAAACAGCTGAAAAAAAGTCAATTTACAAATGCTCCACACACACACTTACAGACAACACACACTTACGCACACTGCTTGTCTCAGTGTGCAATGGCGGCACTTCCGCAACGGAAACTGGGCAAAAGCAGAAAGCTGTCCACCCACCCCCCCCCCTCTAACAATCCCCTCCAGAAAACAGAAAACACGCGCCCCAAATCGAAAATATTAAGTGCCGCAGTTAGGCCAAGTACTTAGCGCAAACAAAATGCTCTGACATATAAAACGGGAGGGGCAAGGTAGGCAAGGACCACCACCACGACCAGGACAAGGACAAGGACAAGGACCAGGAGCAGAATCCATGAAAGCGTCATTCCACAGAATTGGCAAACAATGAGACGGAGCCATAAGAATGAACCCGCTAAATATTGCCAACCAAACACGAGACGAGTTTGAAAGGACGGTGATCGGAGCAGGAAAGGGGCGTTGGTTGGTAGGGCGTGCCCAATAAAGACGCATTCAAAACAATGTCCTGTTGTTGTCGATTGTGGAGTCGATTTCGGGTAGCCCGAAGCGTAAAGCCTGGAAGCGATGCGATGCGATGCGATGCGTTCGCTGTGCGCGTTTGTCGGAACTGTCACATTAAAATGGATGATTTATTTGTGCTCCTAATTTATTGCGACACAGTCGAGGAGCGGTTCTGGAGTCAGAGCTGGAGCTGGAGCTGGAGCTGGAGCCGGTGCTGTGCAAGGCCATTGAGTACGCGCAATGCATGAGCGAGTGAAGCATGTAAGGGAAAGGGATGGGTAGTAGGAAGGGGCACCCAGGGTCAGGGGTGCTCTTGTGGATGCCAATGAACTCTCTCTCTTTCTCTCTCTGCTCAACAAAAGGGGCTAATATAATGAATTTTATACGCTGCCATCGCACTTGGCACTTAATAATCGCATTAGGGGTGCTAAGCAGCCCGCTGACACAAACAACTGTGGAAGAGGGGAAAAGATGGAGGGGGAGGGGGGGAGGGAGTTAAAGACAAGGGTGTCAAGTGTATGGGGTTATTTTATCAGCTGGCGTTAATGTTTTATTGTTCGCTTATTGCTACAAATGATGGCAAAAGCAACCGATTGCGATTCAACTGAATGTGAATGTTTGATTACAAGTGTGTCGGTTAACTGTTGGCAGTCACTGTGTTTGTATACTTGTGGCATTACTGTTGCTGCAGGTGCGTAATTAACGCGTTTGGTTTCATGCCAAGTTGCACATAAAAAACACACACAAAATGATACGAAAATTTTACAAACAGCGCTTTCAATTCATCTGTTTTGTTGCCCCATGTGCCCCCAAATGTTGCCGCAGGGGCACACAGCTGTAGCTTTTATTATCAATGCTGGCATTCATTTGCCCTGTGCTTTGTTCGTAAATTTAAGCTTTCAAATGTTGATTGAATGTGATTTTAAATTGCAATTTTCTTTATTCAGCTCTGTTTGTTCTTGTTAAATTTAATTAAATATTAATTGTATTTTTTGTTCACATTTAAGTTAATTTTTTGTCAGAGTTCCAAATTGGTAAATTTCTATTTTTTTTCTCTGATTATTTTTCTCTCCCTTTGAACGTTTTACTATTACAATTACAAAGCAACTTATTAATTTTATGGTCTAATTGGGTTTATTCAGATTAATTAAGTCAATCCCTGATTATTAATTGATTAAATAAACATTTGAAAGCATTCTCTTTATATTTAATTCAATTTTTACTTGTCATATTTCAGATTGTAAAATAAGTGCATAAAATCAAATTAAGCAACCTAAATTATATTTAAAAGTAGACTTTCTTGCCAGCAGCAGTTAAAAAAAAATTCTCACTTCATAGCCAGAACTGATGGATATTTATTTTTGACAGCTCAGGCTAATTGTGTAACCACTTTGAAATTGCGATCAATTTCAATGCAATTTCAATGAGTGTCATAAACAGGCAATTTTGTGTGAGTCCCATAAATTGCCATTAAATTATTATATGGCGCTTGACGACGGCAAATCTATTGTTTCATTTGAATTGCGTTAATAAATCAGTGAAAAATTATGTGCTGCAATGAGATTTGGCTTCAATTCCAACAGTAGCTGGAACCGTATAACAATGCCACGCCCATTACGCCCACCGGCTACGCTCGACCGACCGACCGACCGACCAGCCACGACTCCATTCATTCGACAGTTGCACAGAACTGTGTAATGAACATTTATGAGGCAATTTCCTTGGCAACATACACGCACACACACACACACACACACACACGAGGGACACACAGAGACAGATGACACAACGTCGTCTCGGCACATTCCCCCCTTCTGCCAACCAACTGAGCTCATCTGCTCCTCTTCGTCTTTTGCAGCTCGCAGAAATTGTGGAAAATGGCGCACAACTTTTTCTGCTCCACTTACGCTCAAACTAATTAAGTGCAGGAAAAAAGTCACCATTTCCTTTCCGCTAACAACCGCCGGTCTCTCTGATCCGGCCCGGCTCGAGCTGGGCGCCAGGAGTTGTTGCAAGTTGCCATTGTCTTCTCTCTTCCAGCCAAAAATTGCAACGCGGTCCTTTCGCTTCCGTTGCCACTGCCCCCTTTCTCTGCCTCTGCCTCTGCCTTTCTGCTTGTAAGACAAGTTGTATAATTTTTCGACACTACGCACAGAGGAGTGTTAGATCTTGAGGGGGGGTGGAGGTTGGGGGTGTGGGCGAGGTTTGCTTGGCCAGAAGCAATGGCTATGTGCCTGCATTAACAGCTAGATCGCATTCTGTTTGCAACTGTCGCTGGCTCTCCAAATATTTAACAGTTGCTCCACTTGGCGCTGATAGCCCATTTGGGCGTCATAATAACGAAGATAAATGTTGCAAAACTTTGCTCTACATACTCGACAAGGGACATGCGAAACAGTGGGGAAGGGGAGGGAGAGGCTTAAGCGAAACATATATTCGCTGGCTAGTTGCATTTTGGTGCGTGGGGTAAACCTTTTGGTAATATTTTGTTAGCAATGTTCACAAATTATGCGTAGCAAGAAGAGTTTGACAGATTTTTAAGTTAAGAAGTTTTCTCTTTTTTTATTTTACTTCACTTGCAGCAATTATTAGTTTTTAGTGAAAATTTAATACTAGAAATAATTGAAACCAAAAATAAATGATAATACCTTCTCCACAGGTTTTATTATATGCTCCGATTTAATATTCCTTTATTTTTCTTTTTATAGAAATATGCACTCAAAGTTTGCACTTATTGTTTTAGTAAAAGTTCTAAAAACATATGTACAAATCAAAATAAAACTCAGGCTACTCAAACAAAAACGAACAAATAAGAATCTTTGATATATTATTCTGTTCAAAGTCATTTTTTTTTAATGACAATACTTTTAGGCAGCGTATGCCGAAAACAAATATGCCTCAAAGTATGCAGCGGAAAAAATCGCCCAACTAATTTGAAATGGCAGCAAAAAGATTACATGGGAATCTCACCGGGTGCAGGGTGCAATATGGTCATCAGATCTAAGGGAATCCATCCATGCTTTTTGTTAAATTTAAGTAGCAGATTTAACGAAACAACTCAACAAAAAAAAACGCACTTAAATATAGAACGCGATTTTTAAAAAAATAATACTTTTGAAAATAGTTTATATTTGCGATAGATAGAAAACAGCTAATTAAAATTTAAGAATTTTTTTCTAGTTCTCAGAGCAATCTTTTTATTTTGTTGCTGATATTTATTTTACAGTGCAGTTACGCCAAAAACCTTGACTAAGTGCATTGTCTAAACTCAGCATTTCAGCGATGTCATTCACAATTTTTGGGGAACAGTTGGCAACTGTTGAGCTGGGTGTCCACTGCCATGTCATTGTCCGATGTGCCGGCTGCGAACAGGCAGAGACAGCGTCTGGTTTGCTTGATTTATGTGTGTGTGTGTGTGTGTGTGTGTGTGTGTTGTTGTTGTGTTGGTGTGGCAGCAGCAGCACTCGATCCTTGTGGTGCCCCCCTTTTAGCTTGCTCTTAGCTGTGCTCTTTAATTAAACGACTAAAATAGATGGCTGCATGGGGAGCGTGTAATTTTTCTAGATTGCACAACTTGAATTATTTGATTGCTAACAAGCAATAAATTATGATAAAACTTTCGATGATAAAGTCGAACTTTGCTTGCACTCAAACGAATGATACAAGTTGAAACTTACAGTTGAAATTAATTAATTTCATGTGGAAAGTATTCTACTATTTGCCAGGCTTTTAAGCATCATTAAATCAATGCTTTGTAAGAGTATACAAAAGATGATGATGCGTTTTTATGCCGGGTTAGATAAATAAACGTTCTTTCAAATTGACAGTGCATTTTGTGCAACGCAACTCTCGCCATTCTTCCGTTTTTGTCAAGGATTAAGTTCGAGCCACACAGAGAGGACCGTCAAGTAGCTCTATAAAAATAACTCACAGATGCTTTCAATAGGAGGAAACCAAGAAAAAAATCGTCTAGGATACATAATAGGAAACACATACAAAGCACATACATACACACACACACTCACACTCACACACACATGTCTGAGGCAGCTGAGCAGGATGCAAGCTGGCGGCGACATCCTTGCAAGAGTTCAAGCAGTCACAGCCTTTTTGGCTCCAACTGAAGAAAATATTTTATACGTGGCGCATTTCAAATATCACAAATAACTCAGTGGAACGAAATGCAGGCCGAAGCACAGCTGACTGACATTTTCCGCTTTTCCTTGTAGTGCTTTCAATGACTACAATATGCACAAAAGACATACTTGAAAATGAATCTCAAAAATGCTTCCAAGCTTCGCTGATTTTGTTCCCAGCATCAATTAGAAACGTGACAAAAAATATATGAAACGAATATGGCCAAAGCCAAGGATTACCATTTAACTTGGACAGTGAAGGGAAACATATGCAGGCAGAGAGAGAGAGAGAGAGAGAAAGAGAGAGAGAGATAGCAAATAAATTGATTAAAAATGTAATAAAAATTTTAAGCGAAATCAATAAAAGCTGATTTGATTTAGATTAGACTATATTCAATTTTATGATTAACTTTTGCTGAAAAATGCTTAAAAAGTTTATCTTCCATCGTCTCATATTTATTTATTTTTAATATTAATAATTAATAATAAAAAAAAAACTTAGTGAAACACGTGCAAAATTAATTTAAAAAACTTAATAACACAGTTTCCCAGTCTCAGTCTAATGAAGAAAACTTTACTTTTCACATATTTAGTTCCACAAACTTCTAAAACTAAATAATTTACTTTAAAAGTTTTTTGGATAGAAAAAGTGAGGAATATAAAAAAAAACGCTATTTTTGCTCTATTGGGAAAATCATTGACTACTTCAAATCTTACAATGTCGGATATGCTATACAAGCTGTTTCCTCGAATGACGGTATTGCCCCTGACGGAAACACTGAGAACCCGCGATGCATTTGCCTATCTGGATCGGGGCATGCAGTGGCTTGGATGGATGCAATCGAAGGGTAAATACCAACGCTGGATCTATGGGTGGGCGGTATTTTTGATTGCGTATGCGATTGTAACGGTGGATTGCACGCTAATGGTTAGCTGGATCAAGGATTTTCACAACTTTACCGCTGACCAGTTCCTCGACTCGCTGCAGATGGGCCTCACCTGTTATGGCTCCAGCATCAAGACGATGTTCACCTTTGCCAATGCCAAGCGTTTCGAGGAGGCCAAAAAGATTTTGGATCGTTTGGATAAGCGATGCACCAGTGACGAGCAGCGCAGTCAACTGCATCAAACTGTGGCCAATTGCAGTAAGCTCTTTATGGTAATGGTATTTGTGTACTACGGCTATTCGATATGTACGTGGGTGTGTGGCGTCTACACTGGTCAACTGCCCTGGAAGCTATATAATCCTCTGATTGATTGGGAGGCGAGTTACTTACACTTTTTGCTAGCTACTTGCATCGAATACCAGTGTATGCTTACCTCCGTCTCACAAACTCTAACATGTGATGCTTATCCCGTCGTATACTTCTTCGTCATACGCCTCCACATCACTCTGCTCAAGGAGCGACTGCAACGTCTGCGCTCAGATCCCGCGATGAGCGAGCAGGATAACCATGCGGAGCTAATCAAATGCATTGAGGATCACTGTCTGATAAACGAGTAAGTTAACATAAAAATTGTGTTAAATGCATTCTGCCTGTTTAATCCTCTCTCTCTCTCTCTCGTCTCTTCCAGTTACTGCAACAAACTGCGGCCTGTCATCTCTGTCACAATTTTTATACAATTTCTGATGTGTGGCCTCGTCATTGGAATAAGCATGCTCAACATAATGTACTTTGCGACCATCTGGACTGGCGTGGGCAAAGTGCTGTTCTTGTCCGGTGTCATCCTACAATCATTCCCCTTCAGCTACATATGCAACATGATCAGCGATGATTGCGTCGAACTCGCCAATAATCTCTTTCACTCCAATTGGCAGGGTGCCACTCGTCCATATAAAAGCGCATTGCTCCTCTTTTTGCACAACATTCAGGAACCCATTGTCCTGACAGCTGGTAACATCTTCATCATTTCCTTGGCCACAAATATCACTGTAAGTAGAAGCAATACCAACTATCGCATATCATTTAATATGTTTTGTTTGTTTATCATTTGCATAGGTCGCAAAACTCTCATTTTCTGTGGTCACATTTGTCAAGCAATTGAATATTGCCGAAAAGTTTAAAACGAAATAAATTACAAACAAAAATTATATTCAATGTTAAATGCTATTTTACAAAAAGAAAATTAAATAATGTTTTATTTAAATTTATATGTATTTTGAGTAATAGTTCCGATTAAAAACTGTCATGTTAATCACATATTTTTTATATGTAAATTCATTTTTCAATCAGGCCAAGTATTTTATTATTTGTCTTGGATATTTTATTGATGAACCTTAACAGCTACTTTAAATATAAATTAATTGGAATTATTCTCCGTTGCAAAACTGCACAAGGCTCTGGCTTGGTAAGCCTCCGGTTGTGTAACAATTTACTGCCGCGCACGTTGCAAGCTGCACCCCGGAACAAACATGCCACGATGCACTATCACTTAATAAAATCCAAAGTGCAAGCAAGCAAGTGATTATTTCACAGCTATTGTTCAACACCCTTTACACACACACACACCCACACACACACACACACCAACTCACACACACATGCTGTAACTGCTGTATGGCCAGGATATGTTGAGGCGGAGGCGTAACTTAGGATTTGCGTAATAAACGAAGAATTGTGCCACACCAAAATAACAAAAAAAAAAAAGAGATGCGCCACAAAATCCACAACGAATATCCAAATACACTTATGCAACACTTAATTAAAATGTGTTGCATGCTGCACAACATGAGTTGCATACAACGCGGCAGTGTATAACAACAAAAGCCGCGAAAAATTTACAACGCGAGTTTTCATTGTTAAACTGTGAGAGTAAACCAAAAAAAAAAAAAAAAATAAGAAAAAAAAAGAAGGAAAATAAAGCCAGCTACTGGTTGGCAATGGACACAAAAACAGGACAATGTGCCGGACAAGCCACGGAACAACGACAGGGCGCAGTTGCCTCATGGCAACTCTGGCGATCTGGCCATGGCCAAAAGGCGAAGACACCGCGTAACTGGTAACTGGTAACTGGTCCGCATCTGCCAACTGTGCGGAAATTTACGAGCTGCTTTATGGCCGCACACGGCCACCAAAAGTGTACACTCAAACACACACACTTGCACACACACAACACACACACATCGACACATGTGGAGAAGCATTGCTTGCATTTTGGTTTTGCTTTCATCCTTTCGGCGTAAAAAGTTTTTCGTTTGTTTTATTTCGCTCTGCACTTGATTACAAAACGGTTGTAAAATTTTATTGGGCTTATTTCTTGGGTTATTGATATTGATTAATTGTTAACAACAAAAAAAAATGTATATTTCGTAAAATAAACGCATTTGCATACTTTTGAAGCGTATTCAAATTTTCATTCACTTCGATTCCAGACACAAATTAAATCATGTACATTTTTTACATATTTCAATAAATCGAATTATATTTGACGAGTTAAATAATACAATTTTCAGCCTTTTGGAATTTTAAATAACTGTTTTTTATTCAATATAAAAACTGACTAAAAATTAATAATCTTATTGGTCTATCTATAAAAATAGCCAAAAGGTATTTTCTTTATTAATATTATTAAGCTGAATTGTTGTTGGCAAAACTCAAAATATTTTATTTTCATTTTGTAATAAAACCAACTTTGTAGCAAAATTTGGATTGAATTGACACAATAATTGCACCACACGCTGCTCACCACACCAAAATATTATAATAATATTTAATAATTATAAATACAAATGAGATTTTATTAAATGTGAAAACATTTGACTTTTAATTATATGTTTTACACGTGAAAACATTTGGCGTTGCACACTTAATTATTACACAGAATGTGCAACATAAATTCCGAATTTTAATTTCATTAGATTGCATTTGTTGTTGCAACGATGTATTTATGCATAAGCGGTCAATGTGGCATGCATCATTTGCATCATTTGTTACTGCACTGTTTTGCCTAATTGAATAATGAAATTATGTAAATAATGTTTAGCTTATTGAACTGCTGATGGGTGAAATCGATATTTACTGTGTCTGATGACTTGTTTCAACCACTTTTAGCAGACTTAATTGCTGCATTAATGGTAAACATATTACAGAAATATATATAAAATAATTTAGAATTTCATATTGATTTCTTACAGATTTGCATATATTATACAATAGAATAGAATAAATTATTACAATGAGAAATATAATTAGGTAAAAACTAAAACTTAGTCTTAGATATGAGTTACTTACTTTTAAGATTTAAATGGCGTTTTAAAGAATTTTATTTTATTTATTATTTTGGTGTATGCTAAAGAGAGAATTTTAAGAGAGCACTTTAACAAATATTTTAAATTTGAAAAAATTGTAGTGCGCTTTCAAAGCTCCATTCTACATCAAAAGATTTATATTCCATTATTCCCATGTGTTCTAAAAACTTTGTTGTGCAGAGTTTCAACAAAAGTGGTTTTGAAATTATATAAAATATTAAATATTGTGAATACTCAGGAAAGTAATTTGTCAATTTGTCTAGTGTTTAATACGCTACTAATAAATTAAGTACACTAAATATTTAGGTAACATTATATTATAAGTGCAAGCAGTAACAACAATATGACGTAAGTATTAAGTTTAAGGTTACATTTCATGCCACACACACACACTCGGTGAGTCAGAGAGGGAGAAAGAGAGAGAAAGAGGGTGCAACATATGAAATTTATCTGTACTATCAATCAAAATAGGGACACTAATTGCATTTTTGTGGTAGGGCCAGGCGCCGACTGCGCTACACTGCACAACAAGGTATTGTTTACATTGGTGGCTGCCACGCTTTAACGGAATACACAATTCTCAACTGGATTGGATTTTGAGGGACTCGCGGTTCGAGAGAACTTTGCACATGCCGCTGAAATAGTAAAGGAACAGTCAATTTCCAGGTAATTCAATTGAGGGCGGTCGCGGAGTCGAGTGTGTGGGTGTATGTGCGGGTGTGTGTGAGTGTGTGTACACGGTTCGGCGAAAAAAACAAAACTCATTCAATATGCTGCACAGGTAGCCATCCCATCGAGGCAGGCAGGCAGGCAACGGTTTGAAATATTTATTCAAATGTTGCGAGCAAGTTGAATACCAATAAATAAACAGCTCTTTGTCGAAAGATATTTCATGAAATATACTATTATTATTGCTGTTGCTGTTGCTGTTCTTTTGGATTATATGTGTAATACACAATATGTATGCAAATAGCTAAAAATATGCTTCTGATCTTTAATATTTGCCTGCTCAGGCATTCCGAGATTTTATATACCTCAACCTGGCCTTTTTTGGCCTAAGCCCCCCGGCACACTTGCCTGTTTTACAGTTGGCCATCTGTTTGCTATTTTTGGCTAACTCACAAACGTATTGACGAAAGGCTTAAACAAGCTATTTAATATGTTATTACTCGCCTTGTGCAAATTCTGAGAAAATTCGTATTGTGTTATATGAAAATAAATATATTTTGTATATATTAAAATAAAGTAAGCATTTAATACAAAAATTAATTATATAACCAGGAGTATTAGCGACTAGTCATTCAGCTGTGCTAATTACTTAAGTAATTTCTATTCTTGCTCTAGAAAAATTAAATTTTCAATAAAAAAAGTGGAAGGAAAACTTTTAAGAAAATGTTGTAATTCAAACAGTTTATAAATGTTGAATGTTTAATAAAGAAAATATGAAATATAATTTAAGAAATTATTGTTATTGAAATAGTTTATAAATGTTAAATAAAATGAAAGATTTTAAAAAACATTTATTCAAAAATTAATCCAATATTTTTATTCAGGTTTATTGTTTGTATTCATATATTAATTGTTTCCAAATGTTTAAATGTTTGACAAAAACGAAAAATGTATTGCAACAGTGCAAAATAATAAATTTAAATTAAATACATTGAATTCAATGGAAAACAATTAAAAATCGACCAAAATTTATTAACGGATGTTGTATTTAAAATTAATCATAAGTTAAATTGCAGAAAATATTATTGAAATTCCAGCAGAAGTAATGGTATTAATTTACACATGCATATGTAAAAATGCACATTGCAATTAATTAATGGCTGCAAAAGGAATTCAGGTTCATTTATTGCTCGGCATTTATTGAACGTGTTCCAAAATGGTATGTTCCATGTCCTGGTCCTGGTCCTGGTCCTGGTCCTGGGGCAGCCATGCTGTGGCTGTGTGTAAGGCAGAAAGTCAATATTATTATTATGGTAAATGCGTAACAAAAGAAACATCGACATCGGTGTCAGCCAGAAAAATATGGCGGCAAAAATGCTTTCAATTAATTAAACACCCAAAAACAACACCATCATTAAAACGCAATGCCCCGTTAAGAGAATGGCCAACAAACTGGACCAGCTGACCAGTTCATATAATCAACGAAACCACTGAAATGCCAATGCCAATCCAATGAACCATCAGTACAACAATAACAACAATAACAACAACAACAATAACAGTTATCTGCTCTGTGTGGCATGTGCGGCATGCAGCTCATTAATAATACAGATAATGTGTGTTTGGCAATCGTTTCGGCTTGCATGCCACAAATGCTGCTGTGATTAACACATTGAACTCATCAGCTGAACTGTGTCTGAGCCAAAGCAGCTTAACAGCCCCGAACTCCACAGGATAATGTTGATAATGTTGATAGCAATCTGTTTAATCTTTAGCTGATTTGTTTTCCAATGAGGATTAAGATAAAAGCAACTGTTTCATTCAAAATTGAGTAGCAATTTAAATGCATATCATTTCAAATGCCCTACTTGACGTTTCTGAAATATTTTAAAGTGCGAAAAAGTATTTCAAACGTTTATTTATTTATTTACTTCTGATTTGTAGTCAAAGTTTTTTAAGTACATCATCAACAATACAATTTAATAACTTAACCGATAAATTCAATAAGCACAAAAAGATTCAGTAAGTAATTAAAATTTGTAATTGCATCCATTTAATTAAAGTTTATTTATTTATTTCTGACTTACAGTCAAAGTTTTTGTTAACAATACACTTTAAAAAATTAACCGATGCATTCAATAAGCACAAAAAGATTCAGTAAGCAATTAAAATTTGTAATTGCATCCATTTAAAGTAGTTTTATCTGCAACACTCTTTGCTCATCCAGCTGTTTATTTACGCGCAATTCAATTGAATTGAAATCGAATTTTTTTTTAAATTGCTCTTCATTTATTTTGATACAGAAATGAGCGCAGTTAAAGCCCTAATGGATAATACTGCTAATTTGTATAATTAAGTGAATGCAATGGAGTCCCTTGAGCCAAAGCTGCGCTGCTGCATCCTTTGAGCAAAATGCAATTCAATTAAATTGCAGTGCGCCAGCCAAATTCAAAGAACATAAAAGAAAACCATTTGAAAAAAAGTCGTAAATTTCATAAATGGAAAACGCTAGCAAAACTGCAAAAACTAAAATAAAAACCGGGTAAATAAATATATATATATAGACCATATTATAGGGCATTAGAGATGGGGTACCGTGCAGGTCAGGGTCTCATAAAATGTTTAGCAGCTGGTCATTTGGAGGAGATGCGACAATGCGGATGGTTTATAGCCAAATTGCAAATGGATGCGCAGACGTGCCGAGGCACTAATAGAATTTTCGAGACTAGCTCCATGCGAGACTCCGGCTTATCGCGTGACACTTGCAGCTGCACAGGATTCAGCAGGTAGCTCAAGGGGCAGCTGCTTAAGCTTTCCCCGAAAAGTAGGCGACGCAACTGCTGTAAATTTCCCGAAATAGTAGGCAGGTAAACGGAGACAGACTATAAAAATCAGAGATACTTCAAAAAGGGCACGCATTGTGATTTGAGCAGACGAACGAAACACAACGCACAAATTTCAGTTCCTTAATAGTATTATTACCGAGTGAGAAAAAGAGAGAGAGAGAGGACGAAGAGCAAATCCGTCAATGGCTGAACAACTATTTCCGGGCCTGGAGCGACCTTTGCCCCAGCTGCCATCCCTGCCCTACACCCTCTTCGCCTATCGCGAGGAGCTGCGTCGTCGCGACGCACCCTTCATGAAGATGTCCACCATCAAGCTGCACCTAACCGATAATCTAATATTGCAAACGATTAAGAACATTCGACAATTGGATACCATAGAGATAATGAATCTGAATCGCGAGATCGTCTTCAAGCGCAATCTGACCAAGCAGATGCGAAAGGTGCGCAAACTGGAGAAGATGGGCCTCAATGTCGATCCTCGCCAGCTAACCCAAGTGCATTGGGCATAAAACAAAAACGAACAACAACAGAAAACTGTGTACAACAAATCAAAACATACTCCAAGCATGTCAAATACTTAGTTAATAAGCACTCAAGTTTCTAAAACTCAATTGTAAGTTGGATTGGTAACAAAATTAATATCATTTATCATATAATATATGTTGATAATTTTTTTTCGTATTAAAAAAGAAATTGTAACTGTAAAAAGCAAATTTTCCTGTTTTCTTTTAATTTAATTATTTAATTAATATATTTATATATTTAATAATTAAATTTTTCTGTTTTCTTTTAATTTAATTATTAAATATATAAATATATTAATTAAATAATTAAGAACAGTATCTGTCAGCCCATCCTTATTATAGGGTATGTATCAGTCGCATATTAGTTTTGGTTAATTGAAGATTTCTTTTCCCAGGTCATATCTCTTGCAATCGTATCCATACAAAGAAGTCAATAGGAGTTGCAAAGGTGGCTTAAACTGCATCTCTGCTGGCAAAAAGAAGTCTTTTTTTTCATTTTGTATTTTTGAGTTCTGCAAATGCAACGAGAAATGATTAAGAGAGATATGAGTTTGTCAGCTTCTGAAGTGACTAACGAAAAACGCAAAGAGAAAGAGAGATGAACAGAAAATGTTAAAGAGAGAGACAGAGGGAGAGAGAGGTAGAGAGAAAGATGTAGAGATAGAGCGAGAAATTGAGATAGATAACGGTAGTACTTCGGTGTGCATGCATGTTCATGTTAATTGAGAAACTAGTTCGTTAGTTTGCTGTGATTAATTCCAAAATAGAAAATTGCATATTTTGAATTTTGGATAAAAGTAGAATCATTGCATTAATGTTTAGTTAACTTCAAAAAAATAATATCCGTAATTCCCTTGTAGAGGAACTCAAAATCTTGTCATGAAATATCTAAAGCAATGCGGAAGATTTCAGCTACAACACAATTCCTATAAAATAATTCCTGAGCAGCAAATATAGCAAAAAATCAATAATAATTTAAATGTTATGTAAATGTCAGCAGATTTACTCCGATTTATTTAAACTTTGGCAATGATAAACTTTCTCTCTTTGTTAATATTTAACAATATGTTACATATATGCAAATGCAAATGTAAATTAAATTGTAACAATATATTTAGTTAAGACAGAGTTGTAAATAAATATTAACACATTTTGACAAAACATTCAATTATGTTTCTTGAAAACATTGTGGGAACATTGATGTGCACTCGTGCAGAGTTCTTGAGTTTTAACTGGCTTCGAAGTTATTTGTGTTTGCATTCGAGTGCTGCTCTTAATGATTTACAAAGTTTTTCTACCAGATGCACATTGCATGCGGAACCACACACACACCAACACTCACACACACACACGCATACTGGCAACCACTTACAACAAAAATAAGCCATTGTTGTATGTTGCAGCCATAAAAACTTTGTCAACATAAACAACAACCAGAACAACTCACATGAAAAATGCAAGGCAAAGCGTAAATTGTATTCGCAGATGAAAGTTTTTTTTTTTTCGGCATATAAGTAAATAAAGCAAGGCAAGCGAGTGGAAGGATGCGGGAAAGGGGACGGGGGTGGAGTGTTGCAATGGGTGTGCGGTTGCGTGTTTTTAGTAATTTAGTGCGGCATTTGAAATGTCGTTTTTCGCGCAGCTGCAAAATAAAAAAAAAAAAGGAAGTGGGAAGGAAAACAAGCAACGCTATGTTGCATGCAAAACAATGGTATGCTCTGTGCGTTGCTGCAACTTCTGCAACCGCATTTTATGTGGCATGCCACCACGCATCTCTTATGGGGCAAGATCCCGCTGCCAGTGAGCAGTCGCCACACTCACCACAATTTGGTCATATGCAAATATTGTGCTCATTAGGCAAGTTTTATTAAAAACTCTGATTCGAGAGCATTTGAAACTGTACTTGCATAAATCCCAAATAATTTAGAAAACCAACACTCAAATATTCAAAATAGTATATATAATATTATTTTTTTCGTGAATTCTTTTACAAGACACTTCTACAAAAACTTTTAGAATGCATAATTATCAAACGCGATGCGGGAATTAAACAGAGCCAACCCGAAATTAACCATTATATACTCAGAAAAATAAGAAGAAAAATTGACATTACGAAATTCGCTTGAAAAATAGAAAACAAGATTTTAGAAATTATTTCTAACAATTCTAATACAAATTTCTTTAAATTAAAAAATCTTTTTTACTAACAGAAATAACAATACAAATAGATTTTAAAATTAAACAAAGTTAAAAAAAAAGAATAATAAATGCATAGCATTATTTTTGAAATCCCATTTGAAATTCAAAAAATAGTAAGGCCTATTGTGACCAATAAAGTATGGTTATTTCGTTGTGTGCACAAATTGTTGGTCTGACTAACTTTCACCAGACAAAAAAAAAAAACGCAGAGTTTATTCGTCTTGTAGACGTCTCGGCTGCACATTTTGATATTCTTGAGTTGAGTATTTCTTTGGAAATTGCATTTCGAGGGAGCACAAAGAAAGCAACAAATACTCAATGCGAAGATGCACTGGAATTTATATAATAGAAAGTAGAAAACGCTTGAAGCGAATGAAAAATATTAATGCAGAAAAATGTGCACTGCAAGAAGTTAAAAGTGCAAAAACTTTTTGCACTTGTGTCCAGGATTTTAGTCAGCACCAACCAAAAAAAAGAATCGCCGTCAAAAAACTTGCTGATGCAAGTTCAACAACAATGGACCAAGTTGAAACTAAATACAATTGGCTCAATGACCGAAATTTATCTGCAAGCCACGACCAAAAGACGCGTGCGGGGATCGTGAGTATTACAAAAAGTCCAAAAATTGCACATACGCAGCGTATTACAATTGGGAATTTATGAAAAATACAAACACAATTTGGCAGCATTTTAAAGTGTGTTTCTTATTGGTTGAGACAATAACAATAAAGTTGAGAAGCTCAACAGTTAGTTGTGAATTATGGCTACAAGATTAGCTGCAAATAATAGGCCAAGTTGAAAGGTCAAAATTATGAATTGTTTAGAATTTGTATTTGAAACTCACTGGAAGAATTCTGTGAATTGTTGCCAACAGATGCGAAATATTTCGGAATATTACATATAGAAAAACATTTGACTTGCAGCAGATCAGCAAAAAAAAAATACACTGATTGTTAACATAATTATATAAGGTAAATAAATTAACTTAACTGATTGTAAACATATTTATATAAAGTAAACAAATGGTGTTCATTCAGAATTCGTACGATATGTGAATACACAATATAAAACTAAAAATAATGTATGTACATAAGCAAATAAATAAAATGCGATAGAGATTAAAAAGCACAATTTGCAACTTAGTCAGATAATTTAAAATTAATACTCTTACAAAATTTGTGTGACTTTAACAAAAAAAAACCCATAAATAGTTACGACAGAGTTTCAATTTTCAGAGCTATGCATAAAGGGGACAGGTATTTGCAGTTTAGTCCCATTTAATGTTAAACATTTCACATACAAGCTAAAAATTCCTTGATTCCAAAATATGAACGTATGAGTCTAGTCCTGAATTCCCCAAACCGTTGCCAGCTCTCCACATATCTTGGGATGTTGGCCAAAGACCAAAGCACGCTGGGCCATAGGGATTTTAGCCACCGGTCCCAAGTTCCAAGTCCCAAGTCGCCAAATACTTAAACCTACGTAAAAGCATGCAAAGAAGCAACAAGCTCCTGGCTTCTCCCCAAAGTGAACAACATTCCTGGCAAGCCTCGCACACAAAACTACAATCCAACCATCCTGCCAAAAAACCACAGCCACAGTGGATGGGGTGCAAGGGGCGTGGCGGTGCGGCAATGGAGTGTAACGAAACTAGTCGTGACACAATTTCTGATGCAAATTGCACAAGTCATGGCATTTGAGTGTTACGGCTATTGTCAGATATCGATAGCATCCCTGAATTTAAGAAGGTGCTGGCCAAATGCCAAAAAAAAAGGAACAAAATGATAAAAAATAAACTAGACTATGCATTCCTAGGCTAATAACATTATCGGCACATAAAAGCGTTTGCCAAAAAAGCCGGACCGAAAATTATATATTATTAAATTTTACAAATGGTTCCTCCACTCCGAGGCACGCAGAACCGTTTTCCATTTTCAATAAAGTGCAAAACGAGTCGAGAACGGCAGAGCCCTCCGCTAACCGCAGATAAATGAGACACTCGGGAACTGCTGGCAACGGCGACAACAGCAACAATAACAGCAATAAAAGGAGCAACAAGGAGTGGGAGAACTGGCAACAGGATATGTGCGACACTGTTGGCCAAAATGCACATAAAAAACCGATAAAATCCCAATTGAATCAATTGAATTGAATGACTAAGCAAGGGCCTCGCCTGGGCCATAATGGTTAGGGTTTGAGTTTTATATATGATGGTTGTGGTGCAGGGCGGGGTGGGGGGAGGGGGCTGCAGGGGATGGTGCCTGGGTGTAGATGGCAAACTCCAGACACTAAAAGACCCCAGCGAAAGGATTCCAGCGAGACGAGCTGGAGGAATAAAAATAAATTGATGTTTTCAAGTGTCAGACGCTTCAATGTGGACATGGCTGATGGCTCGGTTGTGTGTGTGTGTGTGGGGGGGGGGGGGGATGTAAGGATTTGTAGCTGCTGGAACTGAAACTGGCTTAGCTTTCAAAAACCATGGACACATGTTCAAGAAATAGTCGCGAATAGTTTGATTACTTTTTTTTTTTTTTTGCTTTTATTTTATTTATTTTTTTATTTATGTCGAGTGGTCTGTCAGAGCGATGCAATGCAGAATGTTTATATTTATGATTGCTCAGATAGGTTCATGCAATAGCTATAGAAATTTTAGAGGGTAGTGCCACAAGTTGTGGGCATCTGTTAAAAATAAGTAAAATAAAAACAAAAAACTTAATAATACGAAATATATATACAACTCGTCAAACAAGTGTTTTAGCCATGTGGCTCGAAAAACACAATTTCGATGCATAAAAGCAAATTTTGGCAACTAAGGTGGAAAATAAAATAATAAATAATAATAAATTAATTTCTTATAATAAATTAATTTGGTATATATTTTAAGAAATTTATTTAAATTTTTATTTCAAATTTTAGCATTTTGGTTATGTACTAAAAATAAATTTAAATATTATTACTCTCGCATATAGTTGAGTTGCTCTTTGGCATTCACAAATCCCTCGAGAGCACCACGTTTACCACTTTTGTTTCAGCGACTTTATTCCAGTTTGGGGCGTTTCACAGTAGAAAAAACAAAAAAAAACTTACGGACAGACATTTTGCAAAAATAAATAGAGGCAGATAGAGAAAAAATTACGAGCGAAACTTTTGCAATTGAAAACAAAGTGAAAAGAAGCGAGGAGAAACACGCTGCTTCTGTGCACCGAGCTGTAAACAGTGCTCGGTTTTAGTTTCAGTAACTCCCCAAGTTGCAGTTACACTTGCCACCGCGAATGGGGACTGACTACATGCCACAGTAAATGCCATACAGTATATAGCATCTTGCCAAAAGTAAATGAAATAAATGTGCCCCAATAAAAGCCACAAAAACACACACACACACACACGCACAGAGGAGATGGGGGGGGGGGGGGGTGAAATGGGGCAGGTTGCCTGAATAGCATTTGATATTGATTCCTGAGCCTTGATAAACCAACAAAGTAACGAGAAGTGTTTCTGATTCTGTGTGTGTGTGTGTGTGTGTGTGTGTGTGTGTATTTGTCGTCATCATTGTAAGCTAACTGTAAATTATAATAAACATTGCAAATGCGAAACATGAAAAAACACTCAAGTTTGTTTGATAATGTCGACAGGATGTGCGTGAATTTGTCAGTTTTGTCTGTGTGCGATTTGAATCTGTCTGCCGGAAGCGGATGCTATCAGTGCTTCATTGCGATTCTCATGAGGGAGGTGCCCCCTCGTCACCTCTTCTCTCAAAATATATATATAGAATACATGAATATATTTGCTTACCTTATAAATTAATAAATACTCACAGTATTTGTTTGACAAATTTTGTGCTTTGGGAGTTCTGCGGCAATTGTGATTTTAAGTATAAAAAAATAATGATAAAAAAATTTAATACACTTGAAAATGTTTCGACAGTTAAAAAGTAATAATAGTTCTAAATTAATATCTATGTATTCTGATGTTGAAACAATATACAACATTTAGTTTGATAGCAAGTTAGAAAGTGAATATATTTTATGTTAGCCCCAAAACTGCAACATGCAACATGAGCGAAGTGGCTCAAAGTATGCTCACAACAAGTTACCACAACTTTTCATTTGAAGAGCTTCGAGGCATTCATTCGGACAGCTGCTATGAAAAGAGCAATATGCTCCCTACTCCCCCACCGTCCCTAAGGATGCGGACTGGGATTGGATGAACCCGGTGGCCAGGGTAAATGTAACTTCTCTGAGACTGCTTTTATGCCCGGCCACAAAGAAACTAATGAACTCCATTCTGACCAACAGCCACCGACCAATGACAACAAATGGCAACAAATAAAATACGGGAATAAAATGAGAAGCAAATGTGTGTTGCCACCAGTTGGTTTTTTTGTCTGCGCAACATATAAATTTCTTATGTAAATATGGAAAATGTACATTTTATATAATATCTATGGGAACAAGGCATGTCTGCACAATGCTAGGACAGGCAAATAAACCTCAATAAATAAATTCAACGTATTTCTACCTATTCTCCATATTTCAATATCATTATCAAAGTTGACACCAAATGAAAGCTGAAAGACTCGTAAACTAAAATAAATAAAAAATGTCGCTTTGGTTTAATTAAAAAAAATCGAATAACTGAATTTAGTTACTTACCATATTAAATATAAAATAATTAATTTTTGTTACTAATTTTAGTTACTTTCTGTTTAGTTGTTTACGCATTTTCATTTTGCTCAAACTTGTGTCAGTTGTGTAAATTTGATGTAATTCTTCAATTTTCTCAATTCGCATTTTAAAACAATTTATTTTAGTTGTCTGCCCCAATTTATATATAACTGAATATATATAAATAAATATAATAAATAATAAATATATATATATATATATACACATTTGTGGGATCATCTTTTTTGCTTGGAGTAAACCTGTTGTCTCTTAGAGAATTTACATTTTGTACCAACTAAATAAGCGTTCTGCATTCAGAGGATGAATCCACTTCAGAATTTGCCTGCTTAGATGAGAGCACTTGGTCAGCGGCTGGGCTGCTGTTATTTCTCTATTGGATTGCCCTTCATGCTTCGCCTGGCTTATGCCGGGCAAAACCACACTTTTGGTCATCCAGCGAAACAAAAAACGGTTCACGTTCATTCATGCTCATTATCCTGTAGATTATTCGGTACTTTAGAGTGCTCAGTGCGATAATAACGATGATGCTGCTGCTGCTGCTGCTGCTTCTCCTGCGAAGGATGTTGTTGAGACAGCGATGCGAACTGGTTTCTGGTTTTTGACTTGTGATTTGATGTTTGTGGGAATGGTACTGGTGACCAGGGAGGAGGAATGAGAGTTTGACGGAGGGGGGGTTGGGGGCTCACTGACAGGACAGCTTAATATTGTTAGAAGATTCGTCCTTGTTGCTGTTGTCGTCGCTGCTTGATGATGATGCACTTGATATTTGCCGCATGAATGCAACCGGCGAGAGATCTCCAGTTCTCTTTCTCTCTCTCTCTATCTCTCTTTCCCTTTGTGCCACTCTCCAAATCTTATTTGGCCATTTAAAGCACATTAAGTCCTTGCGTATTGTGTATTTGTATGTGTGTGTGTGTGTGTATGTGTATGTGTATGTGTATGTATTCCTCTACTCGAGCTGCGGACCATTCAAGAGTTGAGAGCTTTTGTTGTCGACTAGCTCGACTTTTACTGCACATTGTCCGCGAGTCCTGCGACTCCTGCGAGTCCTTGCGTTTCAGCTTTAGCAGCTTTTGTGGATTATATCGCATTTACTTTGTGTATGTGT
Organism: Drosophila melanosoma; assembly: GCA_035042045.1. Lineage (NCBI taxonomy): Eukaryota > Metazoa > Arthropoda > Insecta > Diptera > Drosophilidae > Drosophila > Drosophila melanosoma. Next base: position 1,162,391 of record JAWNLY010000183.1, on the reverse strand, counting down.
GTGTGCGCTTTGACAGCAACCAGCAACCTGCCACCAGTCCGCACTCTCCATACTCTCCTCTATCCACAACCACATCGCCAGTCAACTTCAGTTAATTTTTGGCCATTTAAATGTTAAATATTTGTTGGATTTATGCACCTACCAAAGCAGCCTCACCTTTTTACCTCGTAAATCCTGTTCGTATATATCTGTGTGTGTGTGTGTGTGTGTAGTCCTCGGTGCCCACACCTACGCTTAACTCTGGTCTGAACGCCATTGTGCCGACTAATGGTCCTGCTGCCTGTCGCCGATGCGACGTCAAGCTGTTGTCATCACCGCCGCTAATCCCTCGTTTGAGTGGCAAATGCCGCACCATTGCCCCAGCTCTCCACCACATGCCACATCCCAGCCTGAAGCGTCTTTCCGTTGGGCAGCCATCGCCTCACTGCTGTCCTGTCCAGCTTAGGTAATGGCAATTTAATAAGCTTCTAAACGTTGGCCCAGCCGGCTCTGGCTCTGGCTCTGCCTGGTGGCGCTTTATGGCCTCAATGATAACCAATATTGCCAATGGCTATGAGTACCAAATGCCTAAAGGTAACCAAAACTGCCTTCGTGCCACAAATACCCCACAGCTATGCGTTTGTTATGTAAATCTTTCTTATCGATAGCCTATCAACACTTGTTTGCAGCTAGAACCACTTTGAAAAATGTTTGCAATTTGAATATATAAATAAGTATAATAAATGGAATTTTTAAATTAATAATATTGCAGTCTAATATATTTGAATGATAAAAAAAAATTGTATAAAAGCAACCATAGTTCAGCTATTTCTATATTCATAATATAAATATTTTTATATATAAATAATATAATAATTTGATCAAAAATATCTTTCGGTATCTGCATAAATATCAAATCATTTGACTACAGAAATAATCGGAAGCTACTAAAAAATAAAATAATATTATATATATTTAATTTATCTGATCAATAATATGCAAATTTAACATATAGTATTCATAATTAAAGTTTATTTTGCTATTTGTGTTGCAATTAAAAAATGCATTTGCTTTATTTAAATATTTTGTTTGCTGAAAGACCATATAAGCCTATCCTTTTATAAAAATTACAATTAACAATTATATTATATTTTTTTTTAATTATTAATTTATTTAAGCTCTCATCTATTTAACGCAAATTGTAATATCAGCATTATATATTGTAAGATACTTTTATACTATTTTTAAGTAATTATCGTTTAGCTGCCATGTGAACTAATTTAGTTTCTTCCTAAAATATTGTGAATAAAGTAGCTAAAATTCAACTAATTCGAAGTCCAAATGAAGTTTAGACAGATCATGTGATATTTACAAGGTTATGCAATTTACGGCATGACAATGACAATTGTTGTGTTTCTTGTTTCTTGCTCGTTTTATTATGCATTAGAAGCCAGATTCGAATTAGATGTTAAGTGAACTTTTACACCGAGACGAGACGAGACGAGACGAGACGAGGAAAGGGGGCTGAGACAAATGCAGCAGACACATAAAGTGCCGGCATGCGAATGCCCGAGCAGAAGGGAGGGAGGGATGCAGGACGAAAAGGACAATTCACAAAGTCGACAAGCGTAAAATTGACAAACGTTTTTGGACCAAAATGCTGGCGAATGCAGACAACACGACAAAAGGGGTAACAAAGGCGACAACAACAACAACAACAACAACTAAAACAACAACTGCAACAACAACAACAACAATGTAAACTCACCAAGCTGCACGCTGCTTGAGCCTGTTGACAATTGTTAGTGAGACATTGACTGAGTGTCGAGACAGTTGAGCAGGAACATAAGGGATTGAAGGGAGTGTATGGTGCAGCGGAGAGAGGAGAGCAACAGTCTCCGCTCTCTCTCTCTCTCTCTCAGACGGACCTTTTAATGACATTCAAAGTGTTAAGTCGAGTGGCCGTTGGGCCAGAGAACACTCACGAGTCCAAAACATGCTGCCTCAGTCCTTGTCGAGTGCATTCTTGTTGACTTACTGACACTTTGACACTTGCCACTGTGTCAGCCCGCACAACCCCCTCAACCACCCATTTCACATAATGTACCAGTTTGGCTGTTGCCACTGCAACTGCAAATTAGTGCCACAAAAGCAATTCGTGTGCTTGTGCGGATGTTTGTTTGCCTGTCTATTTGGTTGGCCTGCATCCGCAGGCAATGTGCCACCAGATCTGGCTGCTCATTATTCAGCTCATTTGCATGCATCTCATTCGTCGTCTCATGCCACAAACACATTTGTCCAGTTTTTGTGGCGCTTATCTGCATTACAGTCTACGTTTAACATTCAAAACCATATTGTCTGAGTTTTCACTCTGCAACAACAACAATTGAATACTCTTTCGCAAAAGTTACTCACTAAGTAAAATTTTCATAAATTACTTTTTTACTTATTAGATTAAAATTCTTAATAGCAATTTTTACTAGAGCTGCTTTAAATTGTTTGCGGGTCAACTTTTACAAAAGCAGACCGAAAGTAAATTAGCTTAATTTTATTACAATTCATAGTAGAAAATTTGGCAAATTGCTGCCTGTTTGTAGATTGCCATTCAGTATTCAGTTTTTTCCAACTAATCGCATTTGTCAAGTCGGCCTAACCCCGTTTGAGGGGTGAATGCAATTTGCCTAAAATCATGGCCAGCTATTCTGGTCTAAATAGATTTTGGCCTGCTGCTCCTTGCACTTCCAAAAAATAAAATAAAACAAAAAATAATAAAAAAAAAAAACAAACAAACAATGTAGAAATGAAAATGTGATGCCTGTTGCTGGTCAGATTTGCATTTGGATATGCATTTTGGATTTCGAACAGACAGTTGTGTCCAAGGATTTGTCCTTCTTTTGCTGTTTGATTTTTTGGTTTTGGTAATTAAATTGTCAGGCTGGCATTTCAAGCAGTTAGCTGCAAGCGACAACCTGCAGCCTGCAACCTGCAACCTGCAACCTACAAACCTGCTGAGTCACGCATTGTTGACCTTAGATTGAATTAAGCACAAGTTTTTATTCATGTTTAATAATTTGTCATTTATGCATACAACATTTGCAGTACAGCTTACACTAAGGAATATTTTGTAATCCCTTTTGGCAACTCACTCATCTTTTTGTTCTGCATTTATATACATAAATTGGAGGAATGTGTCTCTCTAAGAATCCTGGGTTTATTTTCTTAATTCCAGTGTATATTTAATTCAAATTTATTTAGATCAAATAATATTATTAGTTATTCCAAAAGTAAGGTTTGGATTTTCTACTTTTAAATACATTTTCTAATATGAAAAAAAATACTTCTAAAAATAATTTATTTTTTAAGACAGATATATTTCGGCAAAAATACGAGTTAAAAGACATTTTATATTATATATTTGGAAGTTCTATTTTTTAGAGAGTGTTTCCATATATTTTTCAATTTTACACCGTTTTTTTTTCTGAGTGTATGCGGCTATCTAATATTTATGAGAACTATAACGTTGAAAATGACAAAGATATATTTGAAATATAAAATACGATGTGTCAGCTTGTTGGTAAATGAATTTGCCTAGCAACAACAATTATGAATTATTTAATCAAATAAATGGAAAAGGAATGTAAAACTAATTTTTTTTTTTGCGCAAATATAATAAATATAAATAGATAAATATATGGTACAAGTTCGAAATGTTAAACATTTAATGGCAATTAAATTTTAATTATTAATTGTTTAACTATAACTTTGAATTGTTGAGAAAATTATACAAAAGTATAATTCAAATAAATTGTCATTTAAGCTGTGCATAAATTGTGGAGCATCGTAATCGCCAGTGATTTAAGGATATTTGATCCATTTAAATGGCTTTTATCTGGAAATTGAAGCTAAATCGCTGCACATTCAATTGTGCATTGAACATTTGAAGGACATGCCCTAATGAGCCATTTTACCCTCAAAGTGCCGAAGTAATGAGTGAGGTTTTAAGGGGCAAGGGGTGAAGGGGTGAAGGTGTAATGGGTCTGGGACCGAATCGGACTCTGGGCCTACGCGCCTGAACTTAATTGCATTTAAATTGCCACTCGTGTTATGTTAACAAATAATTAGTTGCCCATTGGGCATGAAAACAGTCCGAGGCGTAGCTCGAAGGACGCGCCAGAAGTGCCGACAATTTAGCCAAAGACAAGGACAATGCACACGCCCCGAACTTCGTCGTGTCCTATGTTGCATGACGAGAACCGCACTTGCCTCATTTGCATACGCTCTGCCATAGCGAATTGGACGATACGAAACGAGTACTGTGAATGTGTGTGGCCACTAAATGGGGTATGGTTAATGACTAATGAAGACGTCTGAAACGGGGTTAACAATTCGCATGCCACATGCCACATACCGCATGAGGCAATTAGGCTGGAGCCATGAAAAATTCAAATAAATCCAATAAAATGTTACATTATGCATTCGGCATGCAAAGGCCAAGTTTTGCAATTTGCACAAATTAATTATTTGCAACTATATCAACAAGATGGCAAAGCGGAAACACAGCAGCCACAAAATGTGCGAAAATCTCTCAAGATTAAACAGCAGCTGAAACTTCAATGAATACCTGACTGACGACGCTTTATGCTGTTGCAACTGCCGGCTGCGGGCGTGCGGCGTGCGGCATGTGGGGGTGGTGGGATTTTATTCAAGGAGCAAGTCATCAATATCCTGTCGAATGCAAGCACATCTTCAATGGATAACGTACAATGGGTAAAATACTTCTTAAACTTTTCGTGAAATTTAATTTACTTAATACTACAAATCAAACTATGTTGAAGCCCATTAATAAAAATAATGTTAAAATTATTTAGAGAATATTATGAACACAATGAAAAAGAGGTTTCAGATAATATTAAGATCTTGTGGACAGAAGGCTTAGTAGGAGCAGAGGCAATAATATTTTATGTGAAAAGCTTTTTTTCGAACTTATATTCATAATTCAGTTGTTAAATATTTAACAAAAGGGGTACTAAAGCCGGAGTATAAATAACTTCATCATAGAAAACAGCGAATATTTCTCAAATTCAAAGTCTATAAAAAAGCTATTGGAAATAGCTATAAATTAGAAGTTTATAAATGCAAAAATGCTGTTGAGTCTTTTATTTAGCTAAGCTTTGATTAAGACTGGACACTAGATACATCATTTTTATATAGTATAATTTTTACAGTATGTTTGTAAATATTTATAAATTACCTCTAAAAGTTCAATCATGTATTATGAATGAGTGCGAATTCATAGAAGATTTGATAGTATTTTATATTTATAAAATAATTCGCTTATTGGCAGTGGACAAGTTTATTTGAATTAAAGAAAATGTATAAAAAACTTAATAATAAAAAAAACAGATGACTTATTCAATTAACACTTTTAACATGCTGAAAATAAAATTTTAGGTATGTATGCAAAAAAACAGTTTAGAATGAACTTCCTAGCACTGTTAAAATCTTATATACTATTAGCAATTTTTGCAGCAAGTGCAACGAAAAATGTAGAAACTAGTAGAGCAAATATGTATGCATGCCACTGTGCCCCAAATGTTTTAATCAAGCGTCCACAGTTGCGCCCAACCGTGTGCAGCGTCAAGACGAGATGAGACGACCAAGAAACATTCAGCGAAGCATGCGAATATTTGGCTAATACGAAATGAACGCTAAGAAATTCCGAGTGCATAGATTAAGCCAGAGAAGACTCTAAAATCCTTTGCTCTTTGAGCAGATGTATATATATATATATATAAAAATATATATATATAGAGTGAGAGAGGTGCTGTCAAGGCGAAAGGAAACTTAATGCAATCAAGCTTAATGCAGCGCATCGGCTAGCCGAGACGACGAGTCGACTAGACTCTGGTGAGACGTGTGGGTTGAGGGGTGAGGGGTGGGTGCAGCGGTCGGAACAAAGTGTGTCCTTGGAGCTTACTACCTGCGGTGCATTTTTAAGCAATTTACATAATAATTATCGAGCAGCCAGCCAGCCAGCCAGCCCAGCCGATTGGGATTGCGCCTGAAATATTGAAAAACTTGATCAACTTGATAACAACTACATAATTAGTTTTCACCAGCTTTGGCTAGCTGTGAATTATAACAACGAGTCCAACAAAGTATTCCAATCAATTTCAATGTGGCCAATTTAAAAGCAATCGAAACTTTAAGTAATTAAACACTCTTTAGTAAACTAAAAATTAATTGACTAATGTAGTTTTTGAGTTGTGAAGTAAACATATTAAATATGAATATTTTGTAAGTTTTTCTCAAGTCAAGTTAAGCAATTGACATATTTGACATGATTGAAGTTTAGTTCGCTTAAGGAAAGCATAAAAAGCAACTTTGTTTTTCATGGTTCTCAAATAAAGCGCGACACGCTGTCAAAACTTTAAGTCAATCAAGAAAAACCAATTTTCGAAAAGTGTGCTGCACAAATCCGATGACAAAAAACTTGAGCAGATTTTTCAAAAAATATAAAAACATATATATATATATATATATGTGTATATATATATATATATAAATATATATGACAAATGCATTGTGGAAAGGTGTAAAGGGTTGGGGCGGGTTGGGGTTGGTTAGATTTCTGGGGGTGTTCAGTTTGCATTGTGCGCTTGTTTAACTTAAATTGCTTTGCTACATCTGCTGTTGTTGCTGTTGTTGCTGTTGCTGCTGTTGCTGCTGCTCCTGCTGCTGCTACAATGACGAAACAAAAGCCAACAACTACAGCAGCTTTGCTCAATGCGCTTCCGTTTCCGTTTAAATGCTTCGCTTTCCTCCCCCCCCCCCCTGCCAGATCCCCCGTCACTAGCCACCTTGCCATCGACCACGCCAACACTCCAAACAGCATCCAAAGTTTGGCATTGTTGTCTTTGGCCGTGCCTGTGGCAATCACTTTCGTTCCACCAGCTCCTTCTCAACACCCCCAAAACACCGAACCCAACACCCTTCAACCGCTCTACCACTTCTTGGGCAACTCGTTGAACCACCAAACACTTCCGTTGGCTTCCGTCGTGCTACGTGGCGCAAAGTTTAAGTACAAAGCGAACCAATTTTTTCTCCTCTTTTTTTTCTGGTTTTCAAAATGTATTTTAAGTTTCAGTGTTGGATTTACCCCAAAGGAATTGCATACGTTTTTGATTGAGCAATTAGGGAATGCACAAGCAAATCACCGACAAGGGGTTCCGAGCTAAGGGGGGCACATCCTGACATTATGTCATTTTTTTTTTTGCATTTTGGAGTTTGAAATTTAATTTGAAGTGTCAGACGCAAAGTGTACACTTTTCATAATTTGGCTGCTGTGCGTTTTAGGGAATTCAATATTGATTTGGCATCCAAACTACGGCTATGGTCACAGCTTTGCTTGCCACAAAATGTGGGCGTGTCCTTACCATGCAACGGACAACAGCACAAAACCGCATTCATGATTAGTGGTCAAATGACTTTTGTGCCATCGCCACAGCCATTGCCATCAGCAGCAGTTGAATTTGTTGTTAAAAACCCACTCACCAAAATTCAGCTCTCCCTAATTTGATGTGCCGGATTTTGACAGAAACACTAACTGTGGCAGAGAACGAGACAGAGGCAGATAGAGAGAGAGAGAGAGAGAGGGAGAGGTAAATACGCAATCAGTTCATCAATTTGAATTTCATAATTTTGATGTTGCTGCAGTTGAGTGAGGGCCATTGAACGCTATGTTATGCAAATAAAGTCGTGTTTATCATCGAATCAGTTTAGCTTTGGATTATCATAATATTACTGCAATAGCTCTCAGTAACGAGTCTATTTTTGACCTGTTTGCAATGATTATTTTTCGCTAATTTTACAAAAGTATTATCTGTATAGTTTCAGTAAATATCTCTTACCAAAAACTGAGCGTTTTAATTTTAAAGGTTGTTAACGAATTAAGTTTTTATAGTAGTGTGCTTTCAGTCGTAATACAAGAATAAAAAACCGCGGAAATTAACAAACTTGTGGCCCAGATAAAAGAGAAACAGCAATTGGTATTAAAAGGCAAGAGTTTAATTACAAGTGGCAATCGAGTTTTACAGTTCTTCCCAATTGAACCTTGAAAAGAAGAGTTAAAAAAAAAAGGAAATGACAACATGTGCAATTTTCACTCTTCACTATTAATTGTGTGTGTGTGTGTTGAATCAAATACCATCTAAAAGCAAAAGTGTAACTGTAGAAACAACATATTTACCCATTAAAGTAGATTTTATCTGAAAACAGCTAAAATGTTTTGCTACCCATATAACAAAAGAAAAGATACGAGAAAAGCAGTTAAAAGTCACAACATGAGAATAGCATATAGAAAATGGAGTCACGTGCGTATCCATTGAAATCACTCTCTTGGGAAAAAGCTAGATATTTTCCATCCACACACAAACTATAAGGAACGGTTTTAATATTTGAATAACGCGCGCTTGCTCTAGCTATGACCGCTTTGCAACACTACTTGTGTGGCTAGTTGTCCAGCACTAAACTATCGACACGGCTATCGCATGCGTAGTTTTGAGCTAGTAGTTCAACAGCTGTTGGAACTAGTGAATTAGGGCGGTTCTTTTAAACATTAATGACAAGCCAACAACTCAACAATGACAATTTTTATTTTATTTACCTGTAATTGTTTATCAATTATACAAAAAAGAAGTTTCAAATTATGTTTTGTTAACGTTGATATAATTCTTAGGAATAAAGCTCAATAGTTAAAGTCGTGCATTTACCTAAATTGAATGTTTTAATGAACATATATAAAGCCTTCCGCCTTAAGTGACACGCGATCCGTATATAAAAATATTGTATTTATTACTTTTAAAGTGCAGGGCGAAGGTTAAAGTGCATGTGCTTTTAATTAAGTTTTAATTCTCCCCAGAAAAAGTTAAGTTAATCAAGTAAATAACCATTAAGTGCCCAAGCACGAAGTGCAATAGTAATAATTAGAATCCGTTGAACATGAGCTAATGACACAGAACTATGAATTCTCTACGTTAAAAACAAAAACAATTTTACCTTTAACAATAACTATAATGAAATAATTAACTATCATTCTTAAATATTCTGTTAAATGTGTTTATTAAGTGGTTTTCTTTTCCAAATGCTTCGTATTAGAACCAATGTATCTACCTCCAATTGTAATGCAACAATATCAACTCAAAGGAACGGCACCAGGAAATGCGCAACGGTAGCCAACACTAAGAGCGGGGTTTATATATATGCAATGTGCCGTTAGCATGCGAGGCAGAAAGTCGCGGTTGAGGTGAAAATTCACTATGGATTTGCATTTGCAATGCAAAACAGAGTCCGGACATCGAGTTAGCCAAACAACCCTAAACGCCACAAATCAAAACTAACCATTTGCACAAGTCGAAAAAAGTCGCCACACGCAAGGCAGTCGGAGGCAAACTTTTAGTTTGCACGACAACATTTTAAATTCAAATAATTGGCAAATAATTATATGGGCTTGTCTAAAGTGAAAACCTAGTTACTGGCACACCCCAGTATCCAGATACAGTTGTTAAATGTAATTTCATACTTTTTGTCGTCTTAAATACGAACTTTACACCTTTTTCAGGGTATTCTCAGGTTGACCTGCTGCTTGCGGAAAACATCGTAAGACACATTTTGCTAAAAATCGTTTACCATTTGAGGTGGCGTAAAAATGATAAGCTGTTATATTTTCTGTGTCTAACAATTATGTTAAACATTATAAACAACGATTGTAACTACTCGTATTAATTATAATGCAGCCTTGTAAATAAGATATGGTATGCTGCTCAAGCCAATAAAATATTGCACAAATTATGTATCATATAATAGGTCACAATCAGTATTGTGCTTTTATATATCATGCCATTAAGTTAAATTTGAATTTAAATTAAAATGGGCAAATAATTATGTTGCTTTGCCTGCCATATGCGTTATCGCCCTAGCCATAAATACCAAAAACATATGATTGCTTTATGTTGCCACCTCGCTAAGCCGGCAAGATGAGCAACAAATATGCGCACAATTTGTAAACGAGCAGATAGATTCAGCTAACTGGCAACGCTGCGTTTCCAAATAAAAATAATATTTTGTAAACAATTTATTAAATGCTTTAATATTGTAACCTAAAAGCCAAATAAAACATCAAAATGAGCAGCACGTGAATCCGGCTCAACTATAGCCCGACCGAAGGAAACACAAAGTGCACACGAAATATATTCAAGCCAAAACAATATAAAAGTAATTTGTCCGGCAAGAAAGTGGCTCAGTTTTACATGAGCAGCGACGGGCAGAGGAACGCATTGCGAGGACGAACTGCAGCTGGCAAAGAGAGGACGAAGAAGAATAAGAAATCGGTAGGGAGTCGCCGACATTGTTGGCGTGACTGCGGCGCATTAAATCAAAGTGTGAAACACAAACCGGAAGTGCAACGACGACGACGCCCACAACACAGGCCCTGACCCTAACCCTAACCGTAACCCCCAACGCTGAACGCAACTGGTGGTCGCAATGGTGGATGTCGGTGTCTATGCCTGGGTAAGAGCCGTTCAGCGACATCGCTTATATAAAAATAATATTTGCATTGCAAATTAATGAGAGATTTCCTTTGTTTTGGCTGCGCACAGGGCGCCAATTCTCACGGTCAACTCGGCCTTGGCTATGAATCAGAGCTGTGCATGTCACCGCAGCGCCTCGTTAAGTGCTCCTTTAAGCCCCACAATATACGCTGCATTCGCGGTGGCGGAGGTCACGTTCTAATCCTAGACAACAATGGGCGTATCCATGCCTGCGGCTGGAACAATCGCGGCCAACTCGGTCTCAATTCGACGGAGGAGTGCCACAATGAGTTTAGCATGGTGCCCACCGAATATTTTGAGGTGTGCCCTTAGTTTAATTTCACTGTAAAAGATTATTAAGTAATCTATTCTGTTTGTAGGAAGTGCCTGTGGAGAGCATCAACTGTGGCTGGGACATCTCGGGTGCGATTACGCTGACAAAGCAAGTCTATGTGTGGGGCTCAAATTCCTTTCATCAACTTGGCATTTGCCAGCGTGGTTTTACGGCGGTGCGTCGTCCAGTAGCAATGCGTTTGCCACGCGACGAGCTTGCGGAAAGGATTAGCTTTGGTATGCGCTTTTGCGCTGTGCTCACACAGGATCAGAAGATCTATGTTTTTGGTCGATTAAGTATCATGGATCCCCCACCCGATGAACTGGATATTACGGCAACGACCCTTCATCGCTGCAAAGCAATGAAGATCCAGGCGCATAATCCCAATGAGCTGAGGATTGCCTCACTGGTTAGCGGACAGAATCACATGCTGCTCAAGTGTGTCAACTTGGAAACGGGCGCCTGCAGACGCATTATCGCTTTGGGCGACAATAAGTTTGGTCAGTCGAATTCATTTGAGTTTGAGGAAGATGTGCGTCAACTTGCGGTCGGGTGGACACACAATGCGGCCGTCCAAAAATCCAATAGCATTCTGATCTGGGGACGCAATTGTTACGGCCAACTTGGTACAGGTGAATTCACTGAGAAGCAGGCAATTCCCCACTCGCTCCTAGTCGAACTGGGGGAGGGAGAGACGCCACTAAGCTTACATATGGGCGCCGAGCATGGACTGCTGCGCACATCTGCCGGACAAATCTATACCTGGGGCTGGAATGAACATGGCAACTGTGGCAATAACGCATCTGAGAATTTGTAAGTGGCAGGGATGAAAAACAGAATCGTTCTTAGTTTAAAATAGGCTTTATTTGCTTAGGCATTAAAGTAATATTTTATATTTAAATTGCATAGTTAAAGTATATATTAAGATTCAATATTTATTCCATAGAATAATAAACATTTCATATATTTTTTGTTTCTTTTCAGATGCCATCCAACACTGTTGAAGATGCCGGGATTTGTGAAATTTGCCGGAACTGGTGCTGGATTTTGCTATGCCATTGTGGAAGAGCAGGTCGAAGATCATGTTACTTAAACGACTAAGCCATTAAAAATAAAATAAATATTCTTGCCTTGGCACTTTTATTTATAAGTTTGTTGCCTGTATTTTACTGTTGTTATAATTGTATAAAAAAAAGAGTGAAAACTATTCTTACTTATAAGAAATCGCTTTAATTTGTTCAATGGCAACTGATTAAGCTTAAGCTTGTGAATTTATGCAATACTTATTAGATAAGATCTCCCACACGACTACTATAACAAAATATTAATAAAGATGGATAAAATCCAAGTTGCTTCTAAAAAACTTTAAACCTGAGCGATTATTCATATAAACAGACAAATGGACAGGGGAAAAAGGCTATTTCAATTCTGCTAGTGATGCGGATCAAGAATATATAGATACTACTTCATGACTTCTTTATGATTGATCTGAATGATGAACCTACCTTTCGTTGGTGAGGTCGATCATCAGTTATTTAGTGTTAATCTCATCCATATCCCTTAACAAATTTAGGAAGCTTCGATTACTTTCATACAAAACATATAAGTATTCCTAATACTGGCCTAGTCCGATTTATCTGATATCGATATATATATATATATATATATATATCCTTCATTTAAGATGTAAGTTAAATGAAAGGTGTCATTCCAGTAGAAGAATGAAATTTGGCCTGCCAGTGCTGCCCATCAACTTAAGTGTCGAGCTGTTTTTTTTTCCGGACTTTTTGTCGGCTAGCAAAGAATTGAAATTGGATTTAATTTTTTATAATAATAACCGTTTTGCATTGTTTATTTACACTTTGATATTATGAACATTCGATAGGAACAAAGAGAGGGGTTGCAGCTGTTCTGATAGACTCAAATTCAGCTTCAGTGATTTGCGAAACCTGCAGCAGAGAGTGTCGGGAAAAAACTGCAAGTAGCGTTTTGATATTAATATAATATATTTAATGCGTTGCAACTGTTCCAAGTGATATGCAAAGTGTAAATTAGATTCCTATTGAACTTTTCCACATATGAGAATTAATAGATTTTAATTATTTTTATAGCTAGTGGCAAGGGGTTGCTGGCCAAGAAGATCAGCTGTCCCATGGAACCCAATCAAGATCCCTTTGTGGTGGTGACGCTCGATAATCTTAGTAAGTTCCTTTTTGAGGTGCAGAACGCACTCCATGGCGGCACCGAGGGACACCCCGAACACGGCAGCTTCAGCTATCACAAATCTGCCGAGTACTATGCGCTCTTTGGTGACGAGCACCGCTACTGTCCAGCCTGGAATTCGGTTAAGGTAACCAATCCGCCGCCAGGATTCGAGCACTTACACTGCCCGAATGTAAGTGATAATGATAACATTCTTGATGACGCCTGTCCGTCTATGCCAACGTAGTTTTTCTGCTGAGGGTGGCTAATCTGCTTTGATGGAAGAATTATCTCGTTTATTTTTTTTTTTTTTGCAGAGCTCCAGTAACTATTCTACTTCATTCGAAAACTCCAGTTTGCCAAGCAGCGGTTCGTCAATACCAGAAGGTGGCGTCGGTCTGGACACTTGCACCAGCAATGGCTGCAACAGGTCCAACCCCGCAGCACTGCTGCAAACGTGTTGGAGCGTGCCGCCGCAAGAGGTGCCACAAGAATTGCAGCTTAATGGCGACTCGCACAACTATTATGGCTTGGACAATGGCAATGACAAGTATTTTACTCAGACCTAAACTTAGCTGCTGAGGACCAAATTGCATCACATACCCATGCAGCAGCATTTGCAGCAGCAATCGCGTCAAGCCGCAGCCGCAGCAGCTTCGCGTGCTACTTCAACAACAATAGCAGCAACTGGCTCATCAGCTGTCGGCTCATCTGCGACCATTTCAACAACTACCCCACCTTCCGTGAGGCAACAACAATTTGCCAAAAGCGAGCAACAAATTAATGATTTAATTTAATTTTCCTTTACTTTTTTACGTATTTTTCAAGAAGCAAATTATCATATTTTAAATGTCTTAATTTGAGTCTGAATTTATGCATTTTGCAAAACCTCAATTTGAATACTCTGCACACGATATTAATTCACTTGTCTAAAACTGCATCAACAACAATTCTTATATCATTTATAAATAAACCTTATGTGTAAAATACGCAAAATCATTAATGTAAATATTTATCTGCTTTTTTTTTTAAATTTATTTTGCTTGCATTCTTTTATTTTTTATTTATTTTTGTTCGAAATTTAATTCTTTGGTGCAAAGCCGACGCTGTTGCTTCCGAAATCAAATTGTGTGTAATACTGACCAATGAAGGTATCACCAAGAATCCAAAAGTCAGCGCCACTCGACGTGAAGCTCGACATGCAGAAGGTGTAGCCACTCTCCCGATAGACGCTAATGTACTCCGCGGATGTCAGATTGAAAATGCTGCCGCCAATGTTGATGTTGAGGGTTGGCAGAGAATTTATATTGTCGCAGTTCACATAGTAATCCCCTTGCATTTCATAAGCACCAATTATCGAGTTTAGATTTGAGAGTTGAGCATCGGGTACACCCAGCAAGGAGGTGCCCGTATCCGCAATTGCCTGACAACCGCTGCATATACCCACGCCATTTAGTGCGACATAATTCATGGAAAACTGCCAGTAGCCCATCTGGGAGACAGGGACATAGGTCAGATCGCCTTGAAACAACTGATAATCGACTCCACCGAGTATAAGTTCACCGCCTTGCTCAGCGGAACCATTATGCTCCAAATAGAAACCAAATGTGGGCTTTTCAATTAGTCCCTGGTTCCAAAGATTGTAAAATGGTGGCACAACCGTATCCACGGCAATAGTGGTATAGCCCATGCCCAAAATACCATCGAAGGGGACTCCAGTGAAAGCGTTGTCTGGCTGAAAAATGGCTTCGCCAAAAGTCTGATTCACAATGCTCAAGCCATTAATGCTGACTGTGTCCGAGGAGAGGATTCCCCAGACACTGCCTGTGCCGTACTGTATGCTGAATGTCTGTCCATTGGCCACATACGTACTGGATGCACTCGAATTGTACTGATTGTGCGACTCGCAAGCGACATCGGTCTTGGCGCAGTTCACAGATGGCACCCACAGATTTGATGAGCCCGTATCAAACACCACTTCGAAGAACTGGGGTGGTGTTCCAATAGCAATCACACCATAATAGTCCATATTCTGATCGTTGGTTAGTTCCTCCGTCACATAGTCAGCACTGGAGTCCTCCGCACTGCCGTAGTTGGGCGCCCCATAATTCGGCACGTAGAGCTTACTCTGCTGGTGATACTTTTGACGAAGATGACGAGCATCTGACCTCTGGTGCTGTCGGGTCTTCGTGCGCTGGCGCTTGTGGATGGGTATGCGATGCAGTTCAGCACTGACCAGCGCCACCACAATGGCCAACAGCAGCAGTTGCTTCAACATTTTTGTATCTTTGTTTGGTTAATGGTTGCCTTGACTAGGCCACACTGAAGTCAATTACTCAATTACCTCTGCTATATATACCAAGTTCATAAGTCTATTCAGGATTGATCACTTCACGATAATTATAAAATTATCGTTAAATTTACAAATTGATAAAAGAAATTGATCAATTGGCAGTTAAGCTTTTGTTTACAGTAATTCATTCCGAAAAATGGACGCAAAGTAAGTAAATATATATAAATAAAAATAATTAAAAAAAAAATACGTTTGAAATCTGCTATAAATCTGTAATCACTTTGATTGTAGGTTTTCTTTCTGTTTATTTTTTTTTTGGAATTTTAACTTTAATATTTACACACATTATACATATATTACGTATATATATTATATATATTATATAAACACATATATATATGTATTATTTTTTGCTGTTATTCTTTCATTCCAAATGATTTTTAAGTGCGTTAAAAACCCGCATTAAAGATAGGGCCAATTCACAGATATGCTAAACTCAGCTATTTATGAAAGTACTTATCTTAAGTTCCAGTAATTAAATGATATAGACTATAGACACCGCCAACTTAATTCTAGTTGTTGGGCAATATGCCCAACGCTTAAATTTAAGTAAGTATGCAAAAGCACAAATTATTTAATACCTGCACAATTAAAAAAAAAATTATAGAAATACAGCACATGTGTTATTTTTTTTCGCAAGCCCTATCTAAAATCAAACAATGTCTACAAACTTGTTGCCTTTATCTTTGTGTACTTGACTTATCATTCAGAAGGTATATTGTTGTGTCTGTGAAAATCAGAATTTCATTTATTTTGTTTTTTTAGATAAAAAATGTAAGGCTCTAGTTTCCTGGAAAATTTTTTGTTTGATTAATTATTTCGATATTTGAGTCCATTATTTATTTCTGATTGTACGTGTCATATCATCACTCATTATAGAAACAGGTGTCTACTTCGTACGTTCAAGTTGCAAAAAATAACGAAAACAATTTTATCGGCTTTTACGAGGTAAATAAAATATTTATTACATTTTTTTTAAGGTGTTATTATTATAATTATATATATTTTTGACATAAATATATATTGTACTGAATGATGGCGAATGATTGTAGTAAGTTATGTAAAATAATAATTAATATTTCGCAGAATTTTGTATTTATTATTAAAAACGTATTCTTATAAAAATTGAATATTTTAATTAAACAAGAATTCGCTTATGATTTAATTTAGATCTTTGGGGCTAACCCAATGCGCTTGTACCCCATGTCGAACTCCATGTAGTAGGGACCCATGAAAACAAGGCCTAATACCCAAATATTGCCAAACTCGATGCCATCTCCATTCTTCAAATGCGTGTCCAACTCATCCAAGGCGGTGAAGCCGGAAACACACACATCCTTATAGCGAATCACATAGTCTGCTGGGCGGAGTACAAAATCACGTCGTCCAATGTTAAAAGTGATATTGGGCAGGCTGGGAACTCTCGAGCAGGTGATCATGTAGACGCCATCCCGTTTGTCATCGTTCGTCAGTCCGAGCAATGTATTTATACTCTCCAAAACAGCTCGAGGAGCCACAATCAACGAGGTGCCCACATCCACAATAGCCTCACAGTTCGAGCACAGTTCCTTATCGCCCATGTCAATGCTGTCAACAGTTATTTGCCAATAGCCAACCATGGATAGGGGCACATACGTCATGCAGCCCCTGTACAAGGTTGGATCACTCGGTCCCAGTATCAATTTGCCGCCAGATGAGTCGATCACACCCGTATTAGTGCGATTAATGGAAATGGAAAACGTTGGCTGCGAGATGAGGCCCTGTTGAATGAGATTGTACATGGGCGGTACGATGCCATCAATGGCGATCTCCTGAAAGCCCAGCCCAAAGATGCCATCGAAATTGGCGTGACTAAAGACGCCCGGCGGTAGTGATGTCATCTCTGCAAAAGTTTGTCTCTGAATGCTTAGGCCAGCTAGTGTCACAGTGTCCATGGAGAGGAAGCCCTTTAGAACTGTCGCATGATTATTCTTGGCCGCGTATTGTATTTCAAACGGTTTCCCGTTGGCCACATAACTGCTGGAAAGACTCGAATCGTAGCGACGCATTCCTGTGCAATTATTTGGAGGACACTGGATCGAAGCCACCCACAGATTCGCAGAGCCCGTATCGAAGAGTATTTTGAATGTCTGCGAGCTGCCAAATTGAATTTCGCCATAATATTCCGTATTGTAGGCATTGCCGAGCGGCTCACTTTCGGATCCTTTCGCACATGTCTCAGTTTTGGGCGCTTGCAGCCTAAACTTGGATCGAAGAGCTGCCGTCTCGAATTGTAGAGTCTTTAGCGAATCCTCGTGATTAGTGCGCCGGTTTAGCTGCAGTGTATGACCCTTGCCCCTTCGCCTCCCGTGTTTCGATTCAACGCTGGCGTTGAGCAGCAGTCCCAGCACAAAACATAACATCCAATTCCAATGCATGATCTTTCAGTTCTGATCAGAAATTAACCTAAACACACGTATTTATAATAAGTATATGCAAAAATTATCAATAAATTTCAGCTTCTGTAGATTCAGATTAGGCACGTACTGCAGAAACTATTTAATTGTTTTTCAAATAGCATTGACTGTCAATAATATGCGAATAATTATTGATTATTTACTTTAAATTTTTATTTTATTTTTTATTATTTGTATTTATTTAAATACGTATGTGTTGCTTATATTATATAATGTATGACTTCATTCCTTATGTCGCTTACCGCAATAATAAGCTATTGATTTTCATTTAATATAATTAATAATTCATTGGCTGCCGCCATCTGACGGTAAGCGTCAGCTAAATCAATAGCTGGCGCCATCTAGCGTTTTAGAGTTTACTGTTTCAAACCAGTCATACAGATTAGGTTGGTGCATTGACTAGATTGCAAATACTAAATAAATAAAATGTAGCATACTTTTAAGAGCAAACGAACTTCGTGAAGCCAAGAATATGGTCACCCTAGTTAGTATTTCATGCAGGTTGCTGAATAGGCCAAGTTTCTTGGCGCACAAATAAAAAACACTATAACATACTTTTGTGCTGTATGGTTTAATCTTTGGAATCGCAAGGAATTGATTCAACTGCATTCAAAGATTATAAGCAAAAAATTTACCAAACAGCGTACGAAAACTGTTCGATGGATATACATTTCTTGTACGCTTTAATTAATAGGTAGCAAAAAAGTTTTTAGTTGTTTAATGGATATTGAAATAACCCTTGTACCTTCAGATAAACAGAGATTTTCTAAATTTTGCTAGCTCTCCGTAGCTACATTTATTTTCTTGATTGATTAAATAGTTTTTTAACATGTTTTCAACATTTTTGAATAGGCGCTTCTCAAATCCATATTTCTCTTGACTAAAACGCATCGTTTAATTATAATATAATAACAAATATTGTATCCGATTTATATCATACTGTAAATTATATTTATTAGTATTTCGCTCTGTCCTTTATTAAATTGAGGTAAACGGAAATATAAAAATAAATATAAATTTGCGCCAGAATTGTTGATACCACACAATATAAACGGCAAGAGTCAAGTTCTTCAAAAGAGATACTCCTTTGACGCTTAAATTGAAAAGGCGTACTTGGCCAATACTTTGTTGGCCAACAAGAAGCAAAAGGAAAGTGATTGCAAAAGTTTTGCAAAAGGAGACCGTCGCCTCATTGACGCTTAAAATATGCCGAGTTTTATTTGCTAATTGCAGCCCTCAGCTGTAGAAGAGGGCTGTGGGGAGGAGGTGTGCCGATTGCAGTGTAAATAGCCTCAAGGACAAAACTTCCAATTCCAATGCTGGCCAACAACCAAGGACAGCGAAAGAGACAGAGAAAGACACAGAGATAGAGAGAGAGAGAGACATAAATATCGAGAGAGCCCTCGAGCTGTGACAACGTTTACAGAAATCACACAAAAAACCGTCGCCGGTGGGCAAAAGTTTTCCACACAAAAACCAAGAAGGCAACTTTTTTTCGCCAATTTCTTTAACAAGTTTTTGCTTATTTTCCGTCTGAATGTACACGTGTGTGTGTGTCTGTGTGTGTTGCAGGGAAGAAGTAGGAGGAGTGTGCGGGGGCAACGTTGTAATTGAATTTGCGTCAAGTTCTATTAAGTGGCGTAAACTTTTGGCCTGCGGAATTGAACTTGGCGCCAGTCGCATGTGCATTTCTCATATGTTTATCGCAGTGTTCAATATATTTGCCATTATTTGCCTCCCGCCAACCCCACACCAAACCCCTAGCCCTGTCTTATACCTCCCACTAAGCCACTTTACCTATACCGCTGCCATTTGTACTGGTTGCTTTTTTGTTTGGTTTGTTTTGTTTGTTGTTGGGCCGTTTTTTCATGACATGTCTGCGCAATGAAAGTGACTGCGACGAGACTGAGATTGTACACTGAGAGAACACAAGGAGCAGGTATTTCGTATGCTCTCCAAATATCAAGATTGCATTTTAAAACAAATTTGGCAGGTAAATTACAAATATCTAAAACGATAAATAAAACAAGTTTAAGTTCAGAGTTATTCTAAGCCATGTTGAAAATTACAGAGTTTTAGCTTAGAAGAAATTAATATTATGAAAAATATTTACCCAATTTTTGCAACTAATTCAAACAAAAATATTTAAGATTTTTTAAACAAATAATTACGTGTATTTTAAATTCTGTTTTTTACTATAATACAAAAAATGTTATTTTCTCAGTGCATTCACGTGACTTTGTAGCTGGGAGTTGTTAGCTGGTTATGTCTGAGTTAGGAACTGTTCTTATCGCCCAATTGGCTGTCATTTGCCAGCAACATGTGCGGTTATCAATGAAGCATTAAATTGTTTTGCCATTTTAGAGTTTGAGTCGATGTTACAATTCCTTCTTTACTATTCTTTTATATATATATATATATTTTTGTTTTTTGAATGTTCCTAACTGACATTCCATGTCATTTGGTGCTGCAATATCTCTCAATCTCAATCTGAAAGTCTTGGAGAAATCACTTCATTTGTGCTTAGCCGTGCGCAGCAGACAAAACACTCATTTCCATGCATTCATTCATTCATTCATTCACTCACTCATTCATCTCAAGTGAATAACGAGCATAACTACAAACCTATACAAATTCTAAACACGAGCTCATTTCGTATGCAGGACCACTCGAAACTGGACCCAAAACATGGCCAATTTATGCATTGCACTGCACTGTGTGAAAAAGTAAAAAAAAAAGGAAAGGAAAACCAAGTGGCAAAATCAAGTGTAAAACCATTAAATTGTTAATGTTCTGCATTTGTTATCAGTTGAAGTTTTTTATCCATTTTTTTTTTCTTGTGTTACTTCCAGTTTTCCATATCTTCTATCTGGGTCACGGGTTCAACAATAAACCGATAACATGCGTTGGGCGGAAAAAAAAAAACACAGGAAAAATAGGCCCCGAAGCAGGACGCAGCTGGCATTTGAATGCGACGTGTGACATCAAATATTAAGATTGAAAATGGCATCTGGTGACAAGTCTCAAAGTTCACACTTGTTGTTGTATTTGGAACTTGTTTTCGACTCACCCTCTGAGCCATAAAATGGTTAAAACGTGAGCATAAACCTAGAAATTGTTGGCAAATATTTTTTATATTTATGTTACTGCAAAGATAAAAAACATATAAAGTAATATTAAAAAAATACAGCCAACAGACGAGTAAAAATTATGAAATTTGGCACAATTAAATACAATTAACATTTAATTGGCTTGCTAATTTGCTAAATTTATTATAATTAAATGATTATATGTTGAGCATAACTCTTGAATTTGAATTCATCATTAAAGACATGAGTAAATCACAAGTATAGCAAATAACTAAAGATCAGCAAATTTGAAATATGACTCGTAATTGGTAAAATAATAAATTAATTGGTTTAAGTAATTATTAAGTGAATATATTTTGGTTTGTCTCAAATGAATAAATATCTACGAGATAATTTTCAATCAGTTCAACCAAATCACACTTTATAAATGAATGAGCTGTCAGCAATTTTCAATATCCCATTCTAACATTGGTTACTGCGACAACTAAAACAACTAAAACAACAACAACAACAACAACAACAACAATAATAATGGCTAACAATAGCCAAGGCCAATTAATTTGTATTTATGGCAAGGAGACCAAAAACACACATTGTTTACACTTCTCCATACTTAGTTGGGGGCCCATAAACAACAATAAGAACAACAACAACAACAACAACAACAACAACAACAACAACAACAACAACAACAACAACAACAACAACAACAACAACAACAACAATGGAAACTTGCAAGTCTAATTGAAAGTCTTTTGTGCCTAAACACAAATAACATAAAACACACACACACACACACACTTGGTATGTGTGTGTGTGTGTGTGTGAACACTTCATTAAATTTTGTGAAATGCAACAGCTGCTGGCTTAATAACAGGACAAGCCGCAAAACTAACAATAGAAACAATTTCAACAATTTGCACACGAGTTGCAAAATTTTGCACACAGAGAGAGCTGCAAATTTGTGCTTTTTAAACAAAATTTTATGTGAACATAAATTTTTTTTATTGAGAAAATATTTATGAGCCGTGGGCTAAAAACGTTGGCTTAGGCGCTACAATAAGGATTTGGCCCAATGATGGGTCTCAGCAGTTGGCAGTTCAATTGACAGGATAAACAGGGATAGCTTCCCACAACTCCCCAACTTACAAATATATATATATTTATATATATTTGTATATATATATGTATATTCTTCATGTTGTATGCGCTGACAACTATTTCGGTTTGGTTCACTGATATCCATTCAAATTGTTAGCCACAAAGCTCCTCTCTCTCACACACACTCTAGAAAATTCACACACACACACAAGCGAAACACACACGCATGACAGCTATTTGCTTTTATGGCAGCTGTATGTGTGTGTGTGTGTGAGTGTGTGTATTCCTGTGTGTGTGTGTGTTGGTGTCTGTCGAGGACATGCATACGTCAGTTGGCTGTACAGTTTATCCAGTATATAAACTTCAACAACATACGTTTACACATATTGAAATGCTCCTACCTCACCCTCACCCACCCACATCCCCTTCTCTCCAGCACAACCCACTACAACTATTTCCGCTTGCTGCAAACAAATCCCAGCTAGCAAAACATCGCAAGCAGCAGCAACAACAATTGCTGAAACAATGACCGGCTCTCCTATGGCGCGTATACGCAATATTGGCACTGGCATATTATTGAGTTGGCAGCCGACATTTTGAGCATCGAGCACACACACACATGCACACACACATGCACATACATATAACAGTAAATGTCCTTAACCCCGTCTCATTAAATATGTTGACATGTTGATAAATCGATGTAATAGTCCTCTCTGACTCTATTAGACACACAGTTCAATGTGGCATTCACCAATAAAGATATTTCTGCTGTTTCTTCTTCTTCTTCTTGTTGCCTGTCGAATGCCAAATGAGATATGAATGCAGATTGATAACTTACTATTCATTTAGGGATGTATATATTATTATTACTTAATTAATTAATTAATTAGTACAACATTTTTATTCGTGTTTTCAAAATAGTCATAAATATTTCTATGTTTAATTAATTATTACAATATTAAAATATGTTTTTTTATTTTAACAGTTTCTAATTTTAGTTAGTGTAGTGCATGCAGAAATTATGACAAATGTTTTAATTAAAAGAATATGCACTATCCGAGTTATAATATGTTTTGCGCTTAAAATATTAAGAAATTATCAATCCGTCAAAAAAACTAGAATTTGCAAAATAGATCTAAATAGTTCGCAGTGCAAAAGGAATCCACTAATAAAAATCATAATTATATTGTTAGAATTTTCTGAATCTTTTATTATCTATATTAGTAAGAATTAAAAGTATTGTTAAATATGAAATAATAATTTCCGCATCTTTTATTATCTATATCAGTAAGAATTAAAAATATTGTTAAAAATGAAATAAGAATGTTAAACAGATTTAATTATGATGATTAACATAAGTGGAGTCAAGAACACATCATTTTAAAATTCATCATGCATAAGTTATGGGCTCAGAATGGGGCACCATTGATCTAACTGAGTGCTTGAGGTCTAAATATGAAAATCAGAACAGTTAGAAACAACCCCTAACTGACATGAAAGATTAAGTTATGTGCCATCTATTAATAATTAAGTGGAGGTGAAAGTTTTGAGAAACTTGAAATATGTTTGGCTAAAAATAAAAAACTCTTGAATGCCCAGCTTAGCAAAAGCCAACAAGCAAAATGGCTAAGAGAGAGAGAGAGAGAGAGAGAGAGAGAAAGAGAGAGAGACTGATAGAGAGAGAGGGGGGAAGCAAGAGATGCAAACTAAGCTTGGCACTTGAAGACGTTAACAGGTTTTAAGAGTCTTTAAGCTCGTTAATCCCGGCTGTTCGAGCCGTTGTCTATTGGCTTCGTTTTGGCTCTTCTAGCATCATTGTCTCCCGGGGGATGGGGGACGTCATATTTGATTTTGAATTTTCGAGTTGTGCTTCGATTTGAATGTCTGTTTGCCCCTGTTTCCCCTGTCGTTTACACCCTCATCAAAATTGTGACAGGGCAAAAAACTTTGTGCTTAAAAATAAATCAAAACTTTTCATTTGTGCATTATTTCCCCAGATAAATGTGCTGATAATTTGTATGTGTTTTTGCGTATGTCAACTTTTGTCAATGGGCCAAGAGTTTTCGGCAAAAACTTTTCTTTGCATCGCCGACGTCTGTTTGCCAAGTTTTTGCATCGTTTTGTCTACGCTTTGGCTTTTGCTTTAGATTTTGGCTCAGATAACTAGAGAACAAGCAAATAATGGCCAGAAGAGAAGCTATGTGTGTGGCTTATCTACATGTAACACACACTCACACACACATTCACACACACACACACACAGACATAAATATTAATCTGCAAAGTTGAAGCTGATTTCATTCATTTTGAGAATTGTCAGATTTTATTGCGTACAGCATAAATAATACAAAAAGATGTAAAATAAATGAAAATATATTGTTTGACACACATGTTTTTTTTAGCAGAGTGGATTCCATTCCTAAACACAACTAAGCTCATAGAGAATTCAAAACTCATAAGTTGGGTTATTATAAATATACATTTCTATAATCCTTCACTGATAGAATATTCAACATGATTTAAAAAGTAAGTGACTGATTTATGAATATGCCACAGCAATTTTAAGACTTTGCATCTTTTCTCTGTTTATTTTATTTTGAGAACAAACTAAAATCAATCAACATTTTTGGCCTGATGCATGTGCCACAACAAAGTATATCAGTGATAAAGTATACGACTCGGTTGCCAGAACTTTTCCTATCCAACTCACACACACACACACTCAAAAAGTTGTCAAATTTGAACCTTTCGAAAACATCATTTTGGTGTAAACAATTCAATTGCATAAATATGCAAAACTTTTCGCAAAAGTTGAATGGTTCAACAAACCGACAACACTTACACACACTTTATATATTATAGCCGGGTAATGTTCAAGAAATAATCATATTTTACAATTTTATTCAATCAAAGTGTCGACTCGTTTTCCCGTTTAACAAAAGAACGAACGACAAAAAAGAAATGCAAACTTTTGCAGAAATCAAGCCCTTCCCCGTTGAAAGCACCCCCCTCCACCTCTACCACTCATATAGATGTTGAACGTTTTGTCACCTATGCCACTGCCTCGAATTTACCCAAGAAGTTATTCGGAAGTTATTTAAAACATTTCCGTTCGCATTCGTTTGCAAAAGAAAAATGCGTTTTTCATGCTAATGTCAAACCATAATAGATTCACCCCCCCCCCCCCCCCTCAACCTCAACAACAAAATAATCCCCTTGCCTTATAGGGGTTGCTTTAGGGGGGGTTTCCCCCCACAACATGTGTTCTGAGATTTGTGGAGCATTTAATTGAAGTGCGGCACAATCGAATTTTGTGGGCGTTCTCAATGCTGAGTTATTTCACTCTTGAGAATTTCAATTGGACCACTGAAACTTTTTCCTTTTTTTTGTCCAACTTAAATTGCAGGGGCGTAACTTACTGATAGGGCTCTTAAGTTGCATTGTGTCCTATTTGGTTGCCACAAAAAAGAAATAAACAAAATAAACATAAACATAAAAACTAAAATCGGGTAATATGTCAAATTTACCTTAAAAGGTTCAAATGCTGAAAAGTTAAACCATTTGAAAAAAGTTAAAGTCATTTGAGAAAAATATTTATATAACTTAGTTTATTATATGTTGTAATATTTATTCAGATTGATTTTCTAACAAATACTGATTTATTTCATTTTATTTATTTTTTAGTCTAAGTTTGTTTAGTGAGTTAATTTTTGTAATGTTAAATATATATTTATTTAATCTTTTTTGGATTTTTATTTCAAGAGCAGAAAGTGGAAATACAACTTGTTTTTTTTTTAAATTAAGTATATAATTTTTTTATTTTTTTTAAAGTCAAATCTTAGATAATTTTTCTAAAATATATAAAAAGGTTAACTTATGCTTTTCTTTATATGAAATGTGAATTTTGGCTAACAAATTTCTCATATCAAGTGATATCTTAAAATAAAATTAAAATAAAATAAAATAATAAAATATTTGATAGATTTTATTATTTTTTTATGCTCTGCAGTCTTTAGACACATTCTATTTTCAGTTACTTTATTAATTCCTGTAAAATCTTAAAGTTTTCATCTTCATTTTCTTCTTAAGTTTACTCAAAGGGGCTGTGACAAAAAAAGAACTTGCGATATTTCCGTATTTTTTTTTTTTGTGGAGGGCTGTTGAACAAATTTAAGCGCAATTTAATTTGCCATTTGTTAATGACAACCTGGCAAAAACTGGCAACAACAACTGCATTCCAAACACACACACACACACACACCGTACACACACGCCACACACACTTGGACTAAATGCAAACAAATGAGCAGAAACGGCGTCTCACATTTTACTAGCAATTTGTAGAGTGTCGCTCGGGGGGGAGGAGTTGGCTGGGGAGTGGGGCCAGTGTCGTTTGAAGTGTTGCAGCTTAGTTCTTAGTTCGCCTCGCTGACAGCGAAAATAAAAATTGTTTCAGCAGCCCAGACGCAGTCACAGATACACAGATACAGATACAGATACACCGGCAGAGAGAGAGGGGCCTGAAGAGGCAGTTGGACAATAAACACATGTTTCGGTTTGTAATGCATGAGGCCATAAAGTTACGCGCAGCACCTCTCACCTAACCCCCCTACTCTCCCCCTCACCTACATCAAAATGGTGCAAAAAAAAAAAAAACTTAAGAAACATATTGCAGAAAATAAAAATAAAAAAAAAAGTAAAATAAAATGCGAGGGCAGCCGAAAAGTATCTGCTTGCGTCTCTTAAGTATCTGTTGTGTCTGTTGTATCTGTGCCCATTTTTGTTGAGAGTTTCTTGTATCTGTTGTTGCCTGCTCAAAACGGGGATTACGCTTGACACAATGGGGCATGTGAATAGTAGCATACATACAATGGGCTTTCAGTTCGTAAATTGGTAGTTTTTCCATGAAATCGAAATCAGTATTTGTGGTTTGAGACAAAGCAGCTGAAAACCAAATCCGCATTGAAAACATTTGCTTTTTAAAACTGTAACGAAATAAATACCTTTGTGACTTGGCTTAGCATATTTTATCTTTTCTTTTTTTTTTTTTTAAATCTTTTTTGGAAAGAGTATACAAATTTCTGTATGTAAGTTTTCTTGGTTCTGCGTTCCTTTGCATTCGTAGTGGGAATCTGGTCTGCAGTGGTACATTTGACTCCGCGCCTGCTGTGTCTGTGGGCCATAAACTGAGCTGGCTAATTATGGCCACTAATGAGCTTGAAATGGCACTTGCTCAAACCGAAACAAAAACACACATCAGCCAAAGCAAAAGACACAAGGCACAACACGCACAACACACACAATACATACAACACACACAACTTGTTTTACTTCCAATTTAGACATTTGCTGGCATCATAAAAAAGGGGCAACAAAAGGCGACGAGCCAATAGACAAATGCAATGAGTGTTGCACTTAGAACCTATCTGTTTGCCTCGTCTTGTACTCCATAATTTATGAGATGAGCCAGCTGCACTGCTAAATCGTGGACAACTAAGTATTTACTGTTATGGATTAGGGGCGGCGTTAGCCATTTAAAATTAAAGCCATTTCCAAGTTAAAACAAAAAAAAAATTATAGCGCACAATTACAAATTGTCTGCGCAATGTCAACGAAATTAGCACATTTTATGGGCCGACAGCATTTTGAACATATATATTTTATTAGCTATACCCTGCTATAATGGAAAGTTATTTGATTCTATATACAGGCTCTCAATTTACCATTTGTAAAGATTGATAGTAATTTAAAAATTACACACATCTGCAGTCACAATAAGATTAAACATAATTTTTCTCGAGTCGAATTTTTATCTAATTTGATATTGCATTCAATGTATATGAGATATACATTTATATTATTTTTATATTATTTTATATTATTTATTTATATATTTATATATTTTATATTTATATTATTTGTGTGTATTATTTACAATGTATGTAAATTATAACTAAAATTTGTCACCTTTATACAGGGTATGTTTTTGTCTACTTTCTTTAATATTCTGCTTCTGGGGCAAATTGCCAGACTTTGCATTGCAGTTGCACTTTGGTGTCTCTTAAAGTTTCATTGAGATATTTGTCTGCCTGTCTCCCTGTCTCCCTCTGTCCCCCTCTCTCTGTTGGGACAACATCAGACCGCTCGCTCCTTGATGATGTTGCTTTTGCTGGTTATTACAAAATTTTCGGTGGATTTTACGAATATGGCAGATAATATGACCAATGTCTGTTTGGCAGTCGCCAATTGCCAATTGCCAGTTGGCTGTTATTGTAAATTTTAATTATTTTCTACAAATGATGATTAAATTGGCCGCAGGCAGCACAGATATTAAATCAATACATGCAAACCCCCTCCCCCTCTCCCACTCAACCACTCGCTGTTAACTCGTTCTGCACCGTCTGTTTGGGTCTGTGTTTTTCTGGCTTTGTCGGTGAGCACGTTTAAATTGCTATAAACTCAGATTGGGCGACAGTTTACCGGTTTGCAGTTCATTTTGGCATGAATTTACTTGTTGTCCTGGCCAGCACTATGCACAGTTTTCATAAATAAAATGATGGCTATTTATGGCCAATATATGGCAATAAGCGTCCAACAAAAACACAGCAGCCAACAAGTTAACTACACAATAATTCAGCTTAAAATCACACATAAATAAAATAATAATCAGTGGTCAACGTTGAAATGCTCTTTTTTTAGAGCTGAATTGTATAAACTTAAAATAATAAATTTTCCTTTTACAGATTTTATTTAATATTTGACAATGCTTTTTAATCTAAAATAACTTTAAATCTCAATCAGTTACAAACCTTTCCACAAATTCAATGTACCCTTTAAAAAGCACTTTGCAAAAAAAAATTCAATTAAATGCGTACTTTTAGCCTTGGGCTTCACATATCAGAGAGAGATTACAAAATTAACAAGCCATCAATGCCATGAAATGCCAGCAAAATCAAAGCCAGAAAAACAAGAAGTAATAATAACTTCAACTATATAACTATATACATATACATATATATATATATATATGCGGATCGGGAAAATTCGCAATGCGCATTACTCAAACAAAAGCCGACAGATTGCGAGTTTTGATGTGTGTGTTGTTTGTCTATTAATTGAAAAACTCTTACGATTGATGAACTTTACAAACATATTTCAATGACCGTCCTTTGCTAGGTATGTCAAAAACACATGCCACACACACACACACACAGGCGACACACACACACACACACACACACATATTTGAGTTACGGATAGAGCGATGAATGACCATTGTGGCCAGGCTACAAGCACTTGAATGGGTAAATGGCTCAAATTGATTGAATTTTGCACTTTGGCATTCATGAGGCCAACAAATTTGTATGCTGCAAAATTTATGAAGCATGAAAGCCAAATGAATGATTTTTGCTGTCCAAAAAAAAAAAAAAACAAATCAAAAAATCCTACATTATAATGGTGTACGAAAAATGCTCAATTTCAAAAGAATTTGCATAATTTATTATATATAAATATATAAAGTGTATAAAGCGAGTTGGCTAATTTACTTGTATGATTAAGCATGCAACAAATTTTAGTTAGGCATTCAATCAATTTAATTAGCCTTAAATCAATTGTGATTTAATTTAAATTTTTGTTAATAAAAAAACATAAAGTAAAAGAAATAATTATTTCTTTGTTTCACATTTGTATTGTGATTTCGTTTTATATGTTAGAGTATTCAATCTTTGGCAATTCAAAACTTTGCATATCTTTTACTTGTTTTCAATTGGATTCATTAAGAAAAGTTTACTCAGACCTCGCAGCCGGATTCAGAGAAGAAAAAGTAATCGAAAGAGTTGGAAAATTACACTTAATGGATTTTAATTATGCATTGGCAAAAGTCTCGCAGCAGCTGAAAAGCTATAAAAATATAAAGAAAGAAGAAAGAAAAAAAAATTGATAAAGGAGTTGCGTCCTTTGCTCTGGCTTTGAATATTTGATTGAGTCCAATGAGTTTGCCAAGTGAAAGTTGTTGCATACTTGCGGGCAACATGCCACGTTTCGATTCTGAGGTTGCTGTTGCCACTGCCACTGCTGCCACTTCTGCTGTTGTTGTGAGTTAAACGAAGCACAGAGCACATCATTCAGCTGCGGGCAAGTGTTTGGGGTTTGTTGCTCTGTTTCGTCCTTGTCCAATTCAATTTACCCGCATTTCAATTTCCTTTCATTTTACGCTCTCTTACGCATCAGTGTCCCGCGGCATGTCCTGCCACCCGAAATCGAATCATCAAAGCCCAAACCGCAATGGCTTACATATGCGTCAAATTTGCCTATTAGTTGGCTGACTATATATATTATATATATTATATTATATATATATATATTATATATATATTTGTTTGGCCAACATTGTTTTATTTGGATCGGCATCATATTTGTGCCAAGTTCATTGCACGCTGCTTGGCAAGATGAGCACCGCCTCCACAAAACTACTCCTACTTATAGATATGATAAATTATTCCTGATTGCTCAGCGTATGCCAAGACAATGGAGACAAATATGCTTTTAGATTTATGCATCTGATTTTTATGGCTTGGCCAAAAATAAATTGCATAACTATGCGATGCCAATTGTGCTGGCTTTTTTTATACTATTTCTAATACATAATAATAAATTATGCGTATTTTTTTTTCATTTGTATTAAGAGACATAAATACCTATTGACTATTTTAAACTATTATTTAAAAAACCAAGAAAAAGTATGTTAATATATCTGCCTTTTACAGCTCTATTTTACTTGCCTGGCTTGATGCTGCTTAAAATCTAATTTAGCTAACAAATTGCAGCTAATTAGCTGAATTTTAAATGCCTGCAATTAGACAAGTAATTAGTTGGGATTTGCAAAAAAAAAACAAAAAAAATAAGTGCAAAGCAAAGCCAGAGAATATAAATTAGTTGGTTAGCATTGCTTTAGCATCTTCTACTACATATATATATATATATATATATATATATATTTATATAAGAATAAATTTATTTCTATACATTTACAAAGTATTTCGAAGCATAATTTATAGTTATATATTTCAAGTAAAAATGTTCGATCGTTTGGCAGGCGTAAAATATGAAATGCCTTTTTCGCATTGTTTGGTAACATGTGTTACCACATTTATGTGCCATTATCGCAGCCCCCCTCCGAATAATCCCATATCGCCAACATTCTTTTTGAATTGATGTGAAGAGCTTGGGCAAATCTTGCTGGCAATGTCTGGCACATAATGCCGTTACTTTCTGCACCTTTGTCATGCACATAATGCTAAAATATTATACCGATATTATGCAAATTTTTATTGTTTTTCATGCGGGTTGGCCCAGCCGGAGACCTTGCCAAAACACCCAACATCCCCCAAAATTCGCCTCCATCTTCTTACCGTGTGACGGCAACGGTTGACGACTAAAGGGATTTGGTGCGTGATGAAATTAGGATAATTTAATAGATTACGCTTGGCGTTGATTTTTCACGTGTAGCATCATCTGAGTCCACGGCTCAGTCTAGGCACCCACTATATCATGCATTATACATAATACGTAATACCTGCTATGTGCCGACTATGCGTATTGATTGCATTTACTTCCACTTATGCCTTATGCCTTATGCCAGCCATTGTTGTCTGGCATCCAAATCCAAATGCCATCCACTTGGGATTTCAAATCTTTTTTTTTCTCTTTCTTTTCTCTGCTTTGGACAACTGGTTGTACTTAATGTGCCACCACCCAACCGGTGAGGATTTTCTTTCTCACAGTTTTGGCCCTCATTTTTGGGCTTTTACCAGGCACATCACGTATTTTCAAAACGCATTTCGTCACCTGAGCAGCGGGTCACAATTGCTGCTCAGTGGTTGGTTCTCAGTTTCCACCTTGTTTGTAGTCCACATTGCACTTAGTGTTTTAACTTGGCTTTATGGGCTTAACCTTAACAGTCTATTTATTTCTTGAACAACGTAATTATTCTGCATGTTTCATGTGTATATATCACACTGTGTATTTATTACAATTTAAAAAATAAATGTTTTAAAAACCAATATTGTCATTCTGTTAAATAAATCTTAACTTGGAATTTGCAAACAAAAATCTCTTCTTTCTTTTTTTTAGCTTAGCTTTTTATGCTGGGCACACCTTATGCTCAACCCCCTGATAATTTGTAGCTCTATAAAATACTCTTAATCTACTTAAGTCGCAACCGCACCCCTCGCCTAGATCATCCCCGGGTATTCCCAGTTGCAAATTTTCAACTAATTTACTGGTATTTAATTGCTGCTGGCCTCCTCCGGCAGAGCGCTAAGCGAAATATTGGCGGTTTGCAGTGTGCAGCGAGCATGAAATTGGCATTGGACGCCGACGGAGTATTAGTAAAATATAGGTGGGTATTAGCCAAAGAGATTATATTAATTAATTTGATATCGAGTGCAATATTAGCTGGCCATTGTCTTGGCTCCATTCGAATGTGTCTAAGAGGATAGACAGTTACCGGGCCAATGCTCTCATTGTTCCTTATCAGTGGATGCAACTGCCTAAATGCGCTGTGTAACAGCTGCAAAAAACGTTCATTTTATATATTTTTAATTAAAGTTATAATTATCATTTGTGCTTTCAAAAAATGAGAATTGTATTTGCAATATTTTTTACTAACCTTGATGTACAATACAAATTATACCATCAGGCACCAAAAATGCTCTGTGCATATTTACTCGATTTAATTGAACCAATATTTTGTCACTGGTTGTAAATTTTATATTTAAAGTTTTATTATCGCGTGCTGTGCCGCTGCATGTGGCGAGTTTTAATATCTTACCAATTTTAAATTTGACGCCACATCCTGACAAAATTATGAACTGAATAACACACACTGCTAAACACTTTTGCATTTTACTTTCAGTTCATTTATCATTTGTTATTACCGTCTCTTACTTAATGACGACAGATACTAAGATGAATATATTAGAAGATGAAAAGATGAATTTTTCACATTAAACTGGGACCATTCTCATACTTTATAAAAACCACGTCGTGGTTTTGGCTTTATTCTTTCCATATATTTACATTGCTTCAGCACTTTGCCTTCCCAGAGAGAATTAATAGTTTAGCATGCACAAATTGAAAGGGACCTACTGAACTTTCCAGATAGGAGCGATTTATTCAAAGAAGAGTTCTTCTTTAAAAAAAACTCTATGCTTACCAACATATTCGGATCAAATTCATTAAAAACGCGCATTAAAATATGCCGCAGATATCGGAAAAAACGATCAAAATTTGAGTAAAAATTCGTAGGAAGTAACAAAATTATGGGTTGATTTCGATCTGAAGAGGTATATAATTTCCGGTGTGGTTAATATATCCGTTAAGTATTGTTTTTTTTTTTTATGTATTTATTTATACGACATTTAATTGATTTATAGAGTTGACTCGGAGTAATTGTCTAAATTTACTATAGTATTATTTAAGCTAACCCTGTTCAACTACTACATCTAAAAAGAGGAAACTCTTTCATTCTTTTACGGAATAGCAAAAAGTAATTATTTTTCTATTAATGCAAAAGATGCAGATGCTAATTGAAATACCAACAAATAATAATTGCGCTAATTAAATCTTTATTTTTGCCAAGTCGGCATGGCAAATGTATTTGAACTTTCAAGTGCCAGTCTCTGTCTCTCTCTCTCTCTCTGTCTCTTTCTCTCTTTCGATATCTGCCATTTCTGATGCGGATTATGTTTGCATTTGCTTTGGCCTTTATGGAGGAGGCCATATTCAAGTGGATGGACAACTTTAGCATTTGTTTGTCTTAATAAACGTTGGGTAAATCGTGCGTTTTATGCTGTAAATAAGGCAGATCCGACGTTTGATGTTTAATGATGTGCATAGCATGGATATGAATGGATGCTCCAAAGATGAACAAGTATCAGTTTATCTTTTATGCATCCAGAGAAACTAGTGGCTGCATTGTGGCCTAGCCGGAAGTAGTCAAAGGAAAAACAAATATATATTTTATAATTGTAGCACAAATTATTGGCCGTTGTCTTATCTACTCAGATTTATTGCCTTCAATATTAATAATAATATCAATATCAAAGTAGAGAAAAAAATGGTTTATAATTTAAAAATCGACGTTTAATTAAAGTCTCCCTTTAAAACCAGCAGCAATTTATAAGTTGTTAGAAATGCAAGTTTTTAATAAAATAAAAATGCATCGCTCTTAGATTTTTAGAGAAGTTTCAGTAAAATATGGATTTTTCTATACTGCATATTTTTATGAAGTCTCGTTGATTTTTGGTTTCCTGAATTTAGTAAATGTGCACAAAAAATGACTTTTGGCTAGGGGGAAGTGCAACCAATTTGCTTGTCGCTTTAAAGCCAACTTTGGAGTGTGTTTACTCAGCTGTGGCTTAATTTCATTTTGCATATATGGTTTAAGCCCCCCCCCCCCCCCTCCCGCATCCCGCTCGCAGGCAGACTCGCACTTCGCGCACTTTGGATTAAGCTGCGAATGTCTGGCATGATGTTTTCGAGTAGCTCAGCTCCAGCGATGATAATGTGCTCTGACTTGTGCAGTGGCAAAGCAAAAGTTTGCCAACAAAATACTGCTAAGCCCTGGTAAAAGTTTTATGACTAGACAGTTTTTGGGGCATCGTTCGTCAATATGCTAATAATGTAAACGCACGGCCGGAAATTGTTTAGCTGTAAACTTTGTTTGTGGCTTACCATTACCAAAGGGAGCAAACCATGCTCTATCTCTTTCTAACTCTATTTGTCTTTCTCCCTCATGCTCAACAAGCATATTTTGATGAACTGATCTTTGGCTGACTTCTAAATAGTGGAAGGAATAATAATAATAATATAATTAATAACAATATTAATTATAATAATAATAATAGTAATTATAATAAAAATAATAATAATAATGAGAGTAATAATAATAATAATAATATCATTATTACCATTATTATCATTCTTATCATTCCTATCATTCTTATCATTCTTAACTTTCTTAACTTTCTTATCTTTCTTATCATTCTTATCATTATTATCATTCTTACCATTCTTAACATTATTATCCTTCTTATCTTTATTATCATTCTTATCATTATTATCGTTCTTATCATTCTTTTACTCCTTATCATTCTTATCTTTCTTATTTTTCTTATCGTTATTATCATTATTATCATTCTCATCTTTCTTATTTTTCTTATCATTCTTATCATTCTTGTCTTTCTTATCATTTTTATTTCTTATCATTCTTATCATTCTAATAAAAACAGTATTATTAAAGTAATATTTTCACTCTTTGACATTTTAAGTTAAATAGTGAATTTTCAATCATTTTTTTTTTTTTATTTTTTGTTGTTTTTTCTTTTTTTTTGCTACAACTTGCATTGTCCTATGCAAACAGACAAGTCCACCTGAACCACTCGCACCACCCACTCAGTCAGTGGTGCCTCACATGCTCCGGGGCCATTTATCTTGATTTATACAAACCTAACGACGTTTAAATGCTTGCTACAAACGTTTTGCCCCATTTGTTGGAGCATTGTTGCAGACTCCACTTACTGTATTTGGTTTCGTGGACTCGTGGACTCGTGGATTCGGCATCACGTTGCCGGCTCGTCAGCTCCCAGTTCTGCTGGGTCATGTTTATTCTTGAATAATGTTGACAAAATCGCGGCGGTCAGCCAAGGATGCACGGAGAGCAGTGTTGGCCACCTTGTCTACTTCGACTTCTACTAAATCAAATCTAGCCTTTTTCTATATTATATATATATTTATAAATTATAAAACATCAACATATTTCGGAAATTTCTAAATGTAAATATATTATTAATTATTGATTAAATATATTGTTTATTAATGATTAAATACAATGACGGCTATGTTTTGAGGTTTTTAACGAATTTTTTAATTTAAATCTAAATTGATTTTTAAAGGGAAAACATTTTTGAGAATTCATTTAAAATGCCAAACTCAATTTTAGTTCAATTCATTTAAAAATGTTGCAATTTTATTGTTATTCATTAATGTTATCCTAAGTTAGTTTCTTATACATCTATTTTATTTAGTAAGTATTCAATATTTAAATTATTTACTGATTAAATAAGTTAGTAAGTTAATATTATTTTAACCCAGATCCATTTATTAAAATAAAAAATATGCCCAAAAAGTAAAATCAGCTGAAAATGTATAAGCAATAAATGTGAAGAAATAATGAAAAGTATAAACTTATTTTCAGTAAATATTGAAAAATATTTATATATTTAGCTTTATTTTGACATTATTTTCTCTGGGGGCAGCACCGATGGAGACAGATAGAAATAGGTACAAAAAATCAAGCCAGTTACATGCCACGGACATGCGACCCGGCTAAACACTTTCAGGCAGCTCTCGTTTCTCTCGACCAGCTCCACCCCGCTGCACCGAACTCGTAGACAAATTGTCGGTGCTTGGGTGTGAAAATGTTGGCAAAGTGGCAATGACAATGCCCGACTAGCAACGGGGATTGCTAGAAATGCCTGGCCGCCCCCTCTCTGCCTCTCATCCCCTCAGCCTCTCTGGCTGGTTGACTGCCTGTCTGCTTGGCTGTTGCAGTTTTGTATCTTGTATCTTGTATCTTTTTTCGCTTAGGCGGCAACTGGCAACTGGCGCTGCTGAAACTCAACGTTGTTATGACAAGTGGCTGCACCGTTTCTCGCCGTTTCTCGCCGTTTCCGAGCCATAAAGCAAATTGATGATGAAAAAGTTGCCGCTGCCGATGCCGTCGCTTGTGGCCAAAAGCTTCGTGTTTGTGTCATGGCCTGTTAAATGTTGGTAATAAAAGTGAAAACTCTCTTGTCATACGGCGGTGCCGTTAGTTTGCCATTTAGTGGCCATAAGCAACTTTAGAAGCAGCCATAAAGCACTAACCCCTTAAAGTCATCGCCGCATCCATTCTCCAGAATTTTAACGCCCCTTCCCTTGGACGCACCTGTGTCAAGCTCATAAACATAACGAACGCATCGATTTATGAAAAAACCATGGTTTTTCTTTTATTGTATCCATAAATCAGGCCATAAAATCATATGAAGAAAATGCAAATACGTGTAAAGTTATGCGGGCCGTCATAAATCTCAAGTGTTTGCTTTCGGTTTGCAAATTGAAAATGTTATTAAATATCATTTTTTTATTTACAATTGGAGACAGATGAGTACATGATACAATAACGGGTATTTTATAGTTATTACCAGCTGATCACTATAACTAAATTAAATACAATATCAGAACTCAGCGTGTAAATTTTATAAATAATAATAAATTCAATTTTAAAACTAGTGTTAAAAAATTGTAGCGATATTCTTTGAATTAAGAGAACTTCTTTTTCTTTTTGCTTTAATTAATACAGTTTTCTTATTATATAGCAAACAATTAATTTTGAAATTTTTGTTTAGAGCTCCGCAAAGTACAGAAAGTGTCCCAAAAATCTACCTTTATTTCTTATACATTTAGTTTAATTAATTGTCCAAAATGCGGTTTCCACTCCAAACATTTCAAGGGTCCTTTGTGCAGCTGCTTTGACAACTCGACAACAGCCCAATAACGTGGCTTAAGTTGCACTTTGGAGAACATATTACCGTTTAATGATAAATTGCCACTATACAGGGAGAGTCAGGGGTAAGACCAAAAGTTGCTCCGGTAAATAATTGAAATCAACCGCAGGAGCCACGCGTCGAAGCATTGGCAAATCGAGCGCTGATTGAAAAAAGTTGTAAATTTTTTAACGTCAAATAAAAAAATACAGCAACAGCAACAACAACAACAATAACAACAACTTGGAGCATTGCGTTGACAGCGAAGGGTGTTTTGAGCAATTGATAAATTTAATGGCGTTACGCATGTCAAGCTCGCAAAATCCTTAAGAGTGTCAAATTGGCAGCAAGCTGGCAGCCTCCCCACCTGGCCCCCCACTCATCCTAAACAAATAAATGCGAATGCGAAAAAAAAAAACAAGAAAATTCAGCAAAAAAAATCGAAATAAACTTCGAGAACGACAACAACAAATGAAAGTAACGAGAACAACGAAAACTCGTCTCGAACTAATGGAGAGATATGCAAAGTGGCAAGTAGCAAGCGGCAAGTGGCAAGTGGCAAGTGCCAGGTGACTGACGTAAATAAATTGTGAAACATACTTAAGACCTGTATGATAGATGTATATTTATACCTCACCAACAACAACAACAACAACATTAAACAACAACAATCGTTGTTGGCCACCGTCAAAGTAATCCAAAAGTTTTGCAAAAATCTTAGGCTCTGTTTTGTAAAACTTTTTTTTTTGTGGCAATCATTAATTTTATCCCCGACTAAAACTGTTGACAAGTAAAAAATAAATTAATAGATTGGATTGTTTTTTTTTTTTGGGATTTACTTGATACCAAATGGAACTCTGTCTTCAAGTATTTTTTTGGCAAATGATGTGTCCAGTCTTAAATTGAAATGTTGTTAAACTAAATTGTGTATATAAAATGGATTTCCAAATGAATGAGTTTATTGAAAATGTTGAAATAATTGTATTTTGAGTAGATATAATTATAATAATTTATTTTATGAGTGAAACTATTGGTATATATATAAATTAAATTGATTTTAAAAAGATATATAATTGGGAGAGGAGGAGCAAAAAGGCAAATGCAGAGTTGTTAAAAATCAAATGAAAATCTATATAAAGATTAAGCTGATAAATTCCTTAAATTTAGTTAGTAAAATTTAATCGATTTTAAATCACTTGAGTTGTTATCCATAGCAAACTGTTAGCCGTTTGCTCATCCAATTAGACCAAGAATGGCGTAACGTGTAAATCCTGTCGTTGACTAGCAGCGAAATGCATTTAAAATAACAGCTGCAAGCCAAAAAAAAAAAAAGAGGTAGAAAGAAGTGGCAGTCGACGCTGGCAACGGATAAAGCCTTATAAATATCGAAAGAGACAGAGAAAGAGACACAGAGAGAGAGAGAGAGAGGAAGAGGAAGAGTAGTGGGAGTCAGTGGTAGGTGCGGAGTCAGCTCACTAAATGCATCACGTATTGGGTTTTGACATAAACGCTTGTCCTCGTTAGCGCCGCATCGTGTTCCTTGGCCAAAAAGGTGGGTTCGCGTTCTCGGTTTTCGGTTTTTGTTTCAACAGCAGCTTGCAGCTGCTGCATCTGCCCCCCCGCGGCGCCAAGCTAAAAAAACTTTTACAGCCAGCCACGTGGGGGCGAGGACTGTGCAAACTTCGCTTGGATTTCTTGTAGGCAGCCGCCAGCATTGATAAATTGCCGTTGCGCCTCGACTGCGCCTAAGCTGACGGTCCGGCTCAGATTTTATGCAAAAATTCAGCGTTTAGCAACACAAAAAAAAACACACACACACACACTTACACAGATAAAAGAGCGTAGCAAGAAGCAGAGCGACACTCAGATGCAACTTCAGTTGCAGATCCCTCGGGGTGTTGACTGACGGCGTTTGCTGCTGGTGCTGAAATAATGCGGCCAATAAATGTCACAGACCCCTTTCCTTCTCCCCCCCTACCAACAACTCCCCTTTCCATTGGTCGTTTACCCCCTTGCTGGCTCCTTTTATGTCTTTCTTTGGCCTTTGCAAATTGTGTATTTAAATGGCAGTTAAAGTGGCAACACGTTCCACTCCCGTTTGAAGTCGTCGATGATGAGTGATCACATGCAGCGAACCCCAACTCCCACTGTTGCATATAGCAAGTGGCAACTGCTGGCAACTGCTTCACGGATGGATTTATAAATATTTCATGCGTTTTGCGCAACGTAGCGGAAGTCACTCCAGGTCCGAGTGTTTACAATGAATCATATATTTTTATGAGCAGCCTCCTCGCCTCATTCAACCAGCTCCATCCGATGCACATCTTAAAGCTGTCCCGCTGAGACAAAAGGCATATTTGTGGTACTCCCATAAGCAATGAATATCTTAAAGTGCAGACAGTCTAATATCCAGCAAATCTTCAAAGAGTATTATTCTCTAAAAATATTTATATCTAAATTTCCACAACTTTTTAAATTGGGTTTTAATAAAAGGTTTGTCATCCGCAATAGATAAACAATTATTTTCAGCAAAGTACAACTAATTTTAGCAGTTTTTATCTTTTGTAGGGTATCTTCTAGTAATACAAATCTTAACTTGTACCATTCTTGGTTCTTTCTTTTTTTTTGCTGGTCATATCCATATTAATTTGCATTCTGTGCCAGCGACTCAAGTGACAATTGTGAATACTTGAGTCTTTTTCCTCCTCTCTCTTTTTTTTTCTCTTGATCATTTACATATTGGCACTTGGCACAATACTCATTCACATATCTTGAGAATGGCAAATCAAATGTTGCCAATTTGTGACAGACTACATAATCAATTTGCATATCTCAGCTTTTATAATTTAGCCATCACAATGTGGCACATAAATCAATCATATCCAATGTACTTTAAGCCATTCGGTCTGACAATCACGATGATATCATTAAATTCGCTATAAAATTGATCTTTTTATAAGCTGAACATATCCAATAAGTAGCTATATTCATGCAAAATATTATAATAGAAGTCTAAGTGAATTTGCGCTTTTAGTTGTAAATGATATTATTGAAATATTATTTTTTTTTTACATTTTAAACTTCATTATTAACTATTTAATTTTGCTGTTTTTTCACTCTTCCAGCCTTTGCTAATCCCTTAAGCACTTTTAAGCTCATTAAGATTAGCAAACACTTTTTGTGTATTTTGTTTGCAATTAGCTTGTTTACATCATTTTTTTCACTGATAAAATAAGTTAAAAGCAAGGCTAAAATATTTATTTATTATGTTTTAAAGAGGAGATTTCTTTTCGATTGATATAAACTGAAACACTTTAAAAATAAAATATTTATTTTTTATTTTTTAAAGAAAAGATTTCTTTTCGATTGATATAAATTGAAACACTTTAAAAATAAAATATTTATTTATTATTTTTTTAAGCAAGATAAAAAGTGAAGGTTTCTTTTCAATTTATCTAAATTGATATAAAGTTTGTTTCACCTTGAGAAAAAGCTAAACAAGTCGTATTTATTAGCAAATAAATTTACAGAGATGTTGCTTTATAAATTATGTTCTTTGCATTGTTGCCAAATATCGCTTATCACATTTATCAAGTGCACACGGCGGTGCTTATTGTTCTTTATGTTGGTGGAGAGAGAGAGAGAAAGAGAGGGGGAGAAAAAAAAGTATTTACGATAGCGCAATTTGCATAATGTGCAAATCATAATACGAACTTCCTGAGCCTCGGCTCTGTATGGGGCATAAATATTGCAGCATTTGTAACAGACATCGCCCCCAACCAGAGATAAGTTATCAGCGACTGAAGTGCACACACGGGGCACACACACCACACACACACACACACACACACACACACACACACTTGGATTCGATGTGGCATGCGAATGTTGCACAGTTGAGTGTTGAATGTGGTTGGCAAAAGTTTATACCAAAGCTCGACGACACGCCGCCCTCAAAGGGGGGGTTTTTTTTTTTGTTCGCTTGATACAGCATAATAGCTGCAGCTTTAAATAGTCGTAAAGATCTCAAAGCCAACAAATGTTACACTTGATAACAAAAGGTAAGAGTTTAACAGAGTCATACAGAGGGGCATATTCTATCCCTTATATTTAGATTTATTCTGAGTTGCCAATCGACAACTGCTCAACTGTCTGTTAGATTTATTTATCATTTATAATTTAAAAAATTCAACTCATGTCTATGTATAACATGCCATTTACAAATTCTAAAAGATTCATAACGATCCATTAATAAATACTAATATTATTTGTGTACATGCCCAAAACATGTTTTGTGACTTGTTACTGGGTACATTTAAGTCCAGCACTCCAAATTGGTGTTTTTTTTTGGTCTGTGTGGTTTACTGCGATTGTTAAATTTCAATTCACAACTTTGGTGCATGTAACAAGTGCAGCAAGTTGTTGCATTGTTGGAGGCAGTTACATGTGTCCAATGTCTGTGCAAAATGTGACTATGACAAATTTTTGGTAAATGAAAAAAACTAACGAGCAAGTGAATGCCAAAAACTCTAAAGTCGAATTATAAATACGCTTTTATTTTGAAGGGATTTAGAAAAAAAAAATCACATTTAATTAAAAATAATCATTTTTTAATTGGTTCAAAATGTCTTTGTTATATATAAATAGGCAACCAACAATTTGTTAATATAAATTTCTGATATGTTAGTTCCCCGCTGTCACTTCTTGGCCCACTTGGTGTGTCCTCAAAAAATGTAGCGTATTTCAATGCAAATCAGAACATTGTCTACGTTCTGGCCATGCCATGTGCCACACATGTGTCAACAGAGCTATGGAAAAAAACATTTGTCCAAATGCTGTAAGTGAAATCTCTAAGCTCGTTGAGCTCTGTAGGGTTTCTGGCGATGACTATTGCAGCCCCACATCAATTCAAAACCAATAACTCAAAAACAAGAACCCAACAATCCAACAAAACCAACAAATTCTGTGGCTGCATTTCAGCTAAGACCGTTTCTTATTTGGCTTTTTTTCTATTTTCTCACTCTCTGCTTATGTTCTCACGTTGCTTTTTGCCCTGTGCAATTTCATTTCCCAGAATTCCATTTACACTCCAGCGCTTTGTTCCAACCTGTTCAGGCTTTTGGCCCATGTTGGCCCGAGAGTCCATCCCCCATGACTCCACCCCGAAGGGGCTGTAGTGTCACGACGACGTTTGCCCCGAATTGGCAGTGATAAATGTAGCGTCAATTCAACATCAGCTTTAG
Source organism: Drosophila melanosoma (assembly GCA_035042045.1). Lineage (NCBI taxonomy): Eukaryota > Metazoa > Arthropoda > Insecta > Diptera > Drosophilidae > Drosophila > Drosophila melanosoma. The sequence goes on along the minus strand of JAWNLY010000183.1, from coordinate 1,119,452 downwards.
TTATAGCTTCACCTACAGCTTCATGTTTGAAGCGGCAAGTTCGAAAAGTGTTTGCTATTTATGCGAAGAAATACCAAAAAAAAAAAGAGCGACTCAAATGTGGTTCGAATAAAAGAATACTCTTTGAGTGGATAAGATCTGTATATTTTATACAAGAGCGGGAACGAAAGGGAAAGAGAGACGGAGAGAGATGGAGAGAGATAGAGAGAGATGGAGAGAGAGAGAGAGAGAGAGAGAGAAAGAGAGAGAGAGAGTGTGCGTTATTTTAACATTGTTTCTAAAATGCATTTCTCAATAAACACCGCTGCCAATAAAAAAAATGTAGTTAAGTACTTTAAATTTATTAATATAATCATGAAATTAGTTTAAAGAATAAATAAATAATAACTATTGAATAATTAACAACAAAAGCAGGAAGAAAGATCTAATACCTGCCTAAGTGCTTTCTGTATTTGTTCTCGATTTTATTAAAATGCTTCGGGTACAGATATAAAATACAACAAAATATTCCTAAAAAAATGTTTAAAAATTCAAATGTTCAAATTAAAATTTTTGTGCGTTTCAAGGCAGCTTAAAAAATTTAATTTAATACAATTATTTTTAAATTAATTATAATAAAAATATATGTAAATAAAATGCAGCAAAATTGAAAATTCGATAGACAATTTAAATTATGTGTAATCTTTGAGGTATCTGCATAAATATATATTTTTAAATACGACAGATAATAAAAAAAAAATTGTAATTTGATTGTAGAAAAATATACGACTTTTATTTGTAGTACAGGGTATTTTTGAAAAATATAAATCAGAGCGATGGGAACTCCACACTATTCCAATACAGTAAACCACTCGCTTGACAAACTGCTCCACACTCTGTCCTAAGGTGCTGTCTGCTGCAATGCTGTTGCTGCCACTGCTGTTGCTGTTGCTGCTGCCACTGCTGCTGCTGCTGCTGATGCGTTTGTGTTTTATGTATGAAATGCCAAAACGAATGCCACAGACTGAATGTTGACGCCTGATGCATGAAAGGATGGATGGTGTCTGCAACGAGGCAACCTCGTCTGTGGCATGATTTTGGTAAGGCGCAGTGGTAAGTTGAACGGGGTGGAGGGGGTAACAAGTTCAAGGCAACCCTCTCAAGTTGCTCATGTTGCACACGCTGCTGTTGAAAGTCAGAGAACTTAGCACACACTCCCAGATTGCGTGTTTGAATGCGAATACACTCGACTTGACTACATGTGCCTGGCGGGCATTTAAAAAACGCTATTGAAATTTCAGTTACAGCGTTGCTAATTTGTATTTTAAAATATGCGCAATTATAACAACAACAACAACAACAACAACAACAACAACAGCAACAACGACAACAATGCGATTGTTCAGTGGTGTGTAGTCTCCATGTTTAATAGGCCGAAAAGGGTGCAGCCCGGATGACGGTGGGAGGGGGGCGATGTCATAACAGCGGGACAGAGCCCAAAGGCTATACTCACACCCTGCTCATAAATATATGGACGCTACCCTTAAGTGCATGCCTTAAAAATTTTAACATTTTACCATGAAACGCGTGCCAACTCCCCCTTCCCCTTCCCCTTCCCCTTCCCCTCGACACACTACACACCACACAGACCATCCACAATCACTAACCCCCTTTTCCGGCATTGGACTTTGCATTTATGAAAAATCATTAAAATTATTACATTTGGCTTGCTGACACCTCGCGTGGACATGGAATTCATGACATTTGTGCCGGGGATTAGCCCAACAACTGTCACACATTTTTTTTTTTTTCTTCCTTTACTCGGAATTAGCATTGAGAGTGTTTTCGACGCAGGGTAAACCCAAACTCAAACTCAACGGTTGGTCATTATGTGCATTTCACTTTTCGGGATTATGGGCAGTTTCTCAGGCTTAAGAACCAACTGAAGACACCTGTCCACTCAATTGGCCTCCAAAACGGCCGCCTCTAATGGGAAAAAATCTGGATATTCTTCGACATTATGCAAATATTTGCGCCTACTAATGACACGTCGTCCGTTAACAATCTGCTCCTTATGTTGATGTTGATCAAGATGAAAACGAAGCAACCTTCATTCTCCTCCAGCTTGATGATGAAAATTGTATGCAAAAGTCTACAATCTGAGTAGATGTCTGCGGTGCTGCAGCATTTAAGGGCCTAGGTTAAGGACAGACTCTGACTTTGTCTTTGGAATTGAGTCTATCCATAATTAATAGCCATTTAATGGCTCAAGGCAAGTGCATTATGCGAGCTGTCTTTAAAATCTTTTCAAGTATGCTTTTAAAGGTGTAAGTCTGTAAAATTTTTGATATTAATCTTGAAGTTAAAAGTGGGCATATTATCTTGATTATTAATATGCAAATTAATCTGACACAAATAATTGCATTAGACTTGACGAGTTTTTATTAGTTTAGTTTTTATTAAATTTAATATTTTTTTAATGTGGCCTCAGAACAGTCCAATAATCTGAAAAAGTTTTAATTAAATAAATATACAAAATTCAATTAAAAAAGTAAGTTAAAAATTAAAATATTCTGAACTCAAACACTTAGTACAAGGATTGAAACCAATAAAAAAAACCCATGACAAGCTCAAATGTATAACATATTTTCAAATGTGTTGAAATTCTCATTAAATATATTGATATGTTAATTATTATACATATTCCAAGTTCTCAAAAAACCGCTTTTGAAACTTTAAATTAAAATGGCTCTGTTAAAATTGAAGTGATTGTAAGGCTTAAGTACTTAATTATATATAAAAGGCAAGAGTTGAATAGAGCTTATACACACTTAATTTAAAGATAAATATTTTTATAAAAGATAACATTTATAAGCTTTGGTATAGATTCTCTTGAAAAAGTCTATTATACAACGATACCAATTCCATTTACTTCGATTCAGTTCATGAGGCAAGCATTGTTGTTGTTGTTGTTTTTAATCTGGCAACTTTAAGCAATTCATTTACATATGGCGTGGGTAAACAGTTTTGAAAGACATTTCAAATTGTGCTTTCCCAATGCGAAAAACAAACCGATGAGCAGCACCCAGTTTGTCCCTAGGGAGAGCCGCAGCTGAAGTTGATGCCACTCGAAGCGTCGCATTGCCGAGGCAGATTTAGCTTCGAACGTTGGCCAATTATGTAGGCAGCTAGACAAATCAAAGAGCCGCTGACAAAGCACTTGGGCACAAGGGGCCAACGACGCAGTGTGGCAGGGGGGGGGGGGGGAGGGCGAGCAGAAATACCTAAAAGCCGCTCGGCGCCAGCTTCTTGCCTTGATGTGGCATTGTTTATTGAAATACAGCCGCATTGAATGAAATTGCGCGGAAGCACTTGCAGGCAGTATTTATTATTGGCTTCATTCGCACAACCCTTTCGAAAAATATATATATGGATGTATGTATGTATGTACATTTATTTTATTTTGTTGTGTGATTAGCCCGGGGCGTGCCCAGCCAATAATACAAGTAATACTCCTCTGTACGATCCGATCCATTCAAGCGGCAATAATTTGTTCGCTTGGCATTGTTGAAATTTTACAAATTTAATGCGTTATGCATTCATTAATCGTATTCCATTCGCAAAAAAAAAAATTACATTTTGCATCGAACAAAAACTCACTTCAATGTGCGTGTCTGCAGAGCATTAATGCTGGCAAAACGATTCCAAAAATTGCGACTTCTGCAGCGCCACTTCTGGCTGCCCCATCAAGATCTCGTTTCGCTTTCGTTAACCGATCCCCGGGACAAAACTTACTCAGTGCGGCGATTTGCATGTGTGTGTGTGATGTGTGTTGTGTGTATGTGTGTGTGTCTTAATGATCGTCGAGTTGATGATTTTTTCAGAACTGATAAGCACGACCACCAAAATTTCAAAGTAATTTGCCTATACCCTGTTACAGAAGGCGAAAAGAGACTGATGTATTTAAATAACTTTTTCAATTTTATTTTATTTTTATTATTAAAAATGAGATACTTTTAAATTTGGGACAAGATCTGTCTATTTTACTAAATTCAATATAAAAATAAATAGTAAAGATAATTACTTTATTTGGTATAAAAAGACAAGATGCACATTTTTTTATAGGGTATTTCACTCCTAATGAAATTCTATTTTCTTAAAATATGCTCATTAAGCGTAATGTTTTCGCTTTTCTGGCCCTTTGGTCTTGGACTTTGCTCCACACAGCTGATGCCACAAGTGTCATTTATTTATGTACTCATAGTTGATTAATTACTTGGAGAGAGACTCGTTTTGTGTGACTTTGTCGTGGAAATCAATCAATCATCTATGCTATGAATAGAAAGATCAAAGAGCAGCACTTCAATGGAATTGGAAATGGAATCGGACTCCGAATCGCAATTGTAAGATTGTAGTTGTAAGAAGCGTTCTAATTAAAGTGCTGCAAGTAAATCTTGAGTCACAACTGTGACGATCTCGGACACTCAAAGCAGGTTTCAGGACATTTTCCAGCTTGAATGCTAAACGGCAAGAATGGAAAGGAAAGCATTTCGTGTCGGGGAACTGCGAGGCTAAAGTGACAGCGTGAATAAATTTGTCATTAGTAAATGTCAAAGATAAAAGTGAGAGCCGAGAGCAGCAGCTGCCAGTGGAGCAACTGCCAGTTGTCAGAAGTGTGGTAGTGCCAAGAAATGCACTTGTCCCATGTCCCATGTTGGCCAGACGATCCCATCCATATGTTGCTTATTTGCAACGAGACAATTTGCATATGGATTCCAATCATTTGTTGTGCTAATTATGAAACTTAATGTGGCATTGAAGGCGCACATTGCTGCTCCAACTTTCGATCCATGGACTCTGGCAACCAAATGCTGCGTGCAGAACAATTAACCATGAAATTGAAAATGCCGTCGCCGATGACGATGACGACGATGACGACGATGACGACGATGGCGATGGCAATGGAGAGGACGATGCCAGCAGTTTGAAATCCACTGATGCACAGTGAGAAATTTAAACTTAATGTGCCCAAATAAAATCTATAAATTTCAATACTCTATTTCCATTTAATACTGCAAGGGAAATATAAGCTTGAGTTTGTTTTAAAAATGATCTCATAAAAAAAATTAATAATATATATTTTTAGCAAAGCAACTCAATAAGAAGATTCTTAAATTGTTTACATAAAGAATGTCAACATTTGGACAAGTTTTATGTTTAGAATTTATAAAATATTAAGTAAAACAAAAAATTCAATTTTATTTCAAAAAATTTTTATTAAGTCGACCTTTTATAAAATATTACAATATCTTACAAATTATATTTTTTACTCAACTATATTGTACAATGTTAAACACAAATAGGAATTCAATGGCAACTACTATTTTGTAAAGTGTATGCAAAGCAGGCAGCTGAGTCAGGTCTCGCATATTCAGTCAGCCTCATCCCCATTCACGTTTTCACGTCCTGCACCCATTTGTTCCACTTCTGTGGCCAGGCAGGCGCAAGGAAGTGCTAGAGCGTGCGCGTGCCCCCAAGTGAAGTGCCCCTAAGGGGCAGGCGGCGCCGAATATCGCTCTATTACCCAAGGCAGCAGAAACCAACTTGAGTGCGCAGTTTGAGTTCAAACGTTACGCTCTCGCGCCCCTCACAAGAACTCCATAACATTGACAGGGCATTAGCTATGCCACTTGGCGGTTCTTTAGTTTCCTGACCACAATATCGGCCAGGGTTGCAACAACACAATACCAAAATTAACATCAACTGACAATTGGCGGAGTTCAATGAGCTCTCACTTTCGACTCTGATGGCATTTTAATGTATATCTAAAAATAAATATATATATATTTATATTTATTCTCAAGTCAAGTAATTTTCCAGGCTTTATTCATTGAGCAGATAGTTGTTAAATATGTAAGAATATAATAAGATCAATCTTTGTTCCTTAAAAATAAATATTATAAATTTCACTCATTTTTCATTGTATTTAAACAAATTTAATATAAATAAAAATTATTCCATTGTTACATTTTATATGTTACGATAATGTGTTTCTAAATATGTAAAAACTACATAAAATAAATATCTACAAAATAGATTATTGCGAATATTTGAATTCCAAATATTTGTTTCGAAAAATGACATAAATTCTCGATTTCTGCCTGCGAATGTTTTAATTACAAAACTGGACAAAGCCGGAGGTAATCGGAAATCAAATAATGACAAATCTGTTGGGTTTGCTTTTATTTCAATTTTAGAGTAGTGTTTATGGCTTTTGTTGTTGTTGGTTGCTGTTGCTGGTTGCTGTAGCTGGTTGCTGTTGCTGCTGTTACTGTGCCTGTTGCTGTTGCTGTTGTTGCTCCACAAAGAGCGATTAAGTTGTGGCTTTGACTTTCGGGACGATTCAAGGCCGCAGACAGCTGCCAGACAACTGATATGTGCACATGACTACATGCGAATGTAAATGTGAATGTAAATGTAAATGTGAATGTGAATGTGAATGCCAAAGCCAAATCCATTCAGATACCGATACGGCACCACAAAGGATACAGCTCTATGGCAGCCAGACAAGAGGCACAGCGCCAGCAGCAACCAACAACAACAACAGTTACAACAACAACAGTTAAACAACAACAACAGTTACAACAACAACAACAGTTACAACACGAACAACGCCAGCTCGATGGGAAACTGGCGAAAACTGATGAGAACGAGAGATGACGAAATGAACTCGCATATGAATCACTGATGTGTATGTTGCTGCTGCTGCTGCTATTAACACTGCGCAACAAACAAACTGAAATCAAGTAAATATTTTAAATATAATAAATTAAAAAAAGGGATCAGAATTCTTACAGGCGTGCAAATGATTTAAAAATAACAGTAATTTCAAACTCCCTGAACATGAAAAGTGACGGGTTTGTAAATATTTCGTAGTATATATAAAAATAAAATAACAGCGAAAATTAAACTTCTTGAATAAGACTTAAATTCAACAATACAATTGAGCAAATTGATCAATATATCTAACAAATAAAAAAAATATTTAAGTTTGCAAAGTTTTCAATTTAAAAAATATTACTTATTTTTAGATAATCTATTATTCAACACAAGTTGTTGAATGAATCCAAATAAATTAATAAATATACTATTACTTTTGCTGAAATTACACTTAATCCGAATACATACAGTGCCCAAAAACTATCTTGTCGATTCTGTATACGAATAAGTAAATTTGTAAATATTATTTAAATTGTTAAACAAAAACATGTATTTAATTTAAATCATTTAAAGAAAGGTTTGACTTATGTGTAGTTGCTTTAACTTTGTTGCGCAGTGTAATCAAGGGACATGAATTTTTGCATTGAATTCAATTATAAAACACATTAAAGACAAAGGCTGGCGACTGTCTGGAAATCTGTGCATATCCTTTGTGCATTAAATTTGCTGAAAATTGGTTAGTCGTGTCGCCGGCTAGATAAACTTGCCCCCCCTCCTCACACACACACACACAGGCACACACATACTATGCAAATACTTTAGGGATAAGCGTTGAATTGAGATGCGAGCGAGGGGGGATCAGTTCGTTTGTCTGGCGCACAGCACTTTGTGAAAGTGATTTCATCTTTAGGTTGCGTCGCTGCTCTTTGGGATTTGGGGAATACATTTGGGCAGACACAGTCGCATTAACTCTTCACCTCTGCTGCTTTTCAACAAAACGCTAAACGCATTAAAACTTTGGCCACTGTCCAAAGCTAAGAAACACAAAACCCATGCCGGGTTCAAGTCCAGCTTGAAGATGAAGGACACGACGAGGGACTCAGGCAGCAGAAGACACATTCCACGAATTTCGGGTGTTTTTGGAGTACGTGTTCCGCTTAGGAATTCGTTGACATATTGGCCACAGACGGGCGAGCATATTAATATGATGATGGCCTGGAGAAATGTTGAGGAAATGTTAATCAAGCGGTCAGTGTGGAATACGGAACACCACTCCTCAACCACTCACTCAACCACACCAACCACTCGACTTTTAGTTGCCGACCCGTCAAGAAGAAGGCGTGGGAGATTTCTTATATGTATATATATATATTTTTTTTGTTTTTTGTTATTTCTTTGTTTTTTCATAGGAGTTTGAGAAGTCGCACGTATTCAGACTATTAATGTCATTTGCAGTTGTTGCTTGTGTTCCACGTTTTCTGCCTCCTTGTTTCACTGCTGGTGTTCTTTGCCTTAAAGCCGGCTAAAAACGGAAGTTTTGTAGTCAAGTTTTGTCGGTGCGGCATGTCAGGTAGGCAGATAAAATGTGGTAATGAAGGAAATGAATAGCCTGCGGTAAACTTGAGTGTTACCAGAATGTTTTCGAATGTTAATTATCTTCATTAACAAAATGAACAAATTTAATTGTCTGCTCTGAAAGTCAATTTTAGTCAGAATAACACAAAGTGCACATAAGTAGTGCATATTTCTCTTGAATTTTAATTGTGAAAATTTTAAAAATTCATCGAGTAAGATTTTAATAAATTATTAAGAAAAATAATATTTTATATATGTTTTCACTTTTTGCATTAATAAATAAAGATGAAATAATTGTTTTCAAATGAATAAAATTCAGACACAAAATCAATCTAGATAATTGCTCAAAATTGAGTTGGCCCTTAAGGAAATGGCATTAGTTTAATTAAAGATGTGGGCGTTTGCAAGGCGTGGACAATCAGTTTCTTAGCACTTTGAATTTATTTATTTGTTTTTATCAAGTTGATTAAATGGACGAAATAAATTTTATATTCAACATCCGCTCTCATGAAGCAATTTCCGTTCTATTAAGCGAAAATTGACTTTACTCAAATTTGTATTTTTTTCAAAGCGAAAGTGAGTGAAAGTGATGGGTTGTGAATCAAGTGGATGTCAAATGGAACCATGGCTGAAGTCTGATGCTGTTAAACCCTTTTAACGTCAATTAATCACAAATTAAACTGTCGCCCTCAAATAACATGCACAAACAGACAGCGACACACACACACACAAACAGTCAGACACACACACACACACACGCACACACTCGTGTGTGTTATGTCAGCGGCATCATCATAAAAACAAGCCAGGCTATTAAAGCTAAATAGGTAATAAATTTATCGTTGTCTGGCACAAGGATATCCACATGACAGGTCTGTACACGAGAGAAGGACGAGTGACTTCTGCCTGGTCAAGTGATTGGTGGTGGGCAGGGGGGAAATGCTTTTAGAGGGCTTTGTCGCCAGCATGTCATAGCGCAAAATCAAGTAAATCAAGTGGCAAATATGAAATGAAATAAACAATTAACGCCAAGTACATAGCTCTGACCCAGTTTTGTGTGGCAATGTAACAGCTTGCCGCATGCTCCCAAGACGCAACTCAATTTTCCGCTGGCAGCAGCTGCCCCATAGAACCGCCCTCGAACCGCATGCAATCAAATGCACGGGCTGAAAACGACGTAATGCAATAAGGAGGCGAGCAGAGAAAAAAAAAATTGAAAAAAATGAGTAAGGAAGAAACCAAGTTGGAACGGAAATGCTGATTGAAATCGTTTTGGCGTGAAATCAATCATCGCACAACGATGTCTACGCATATAAATACAAAACACACACACACACACCCACCCGCGCGCATATGGGACTGTGTGTAGTGTGTGTGTGTGTGTGTGTGTGTGTATGGGTGTGTGTCACATGCCCCAGGATGCAGTAAGTTTCATTAAGAGTCCTTAATGCGATTTGCAGCGCTGACGTTGATGCTGTTGCTAAAGCTAAAGTTGATGCTGATTTGGCGTCAAGTTTTTTTTCGGTTTCCAACTCATCGCTGTATAAATAAGACAAATGTCTGCGTCTCGCAGAGAGAAAGACAGAGAGAGATAGAGACACAGTGAAGGCGAGAGAGTAAATGACAAATGAGCATTACTTAAGTAATACATCCCCCTCTCTCTCTCTCTCTCTCTCTCTCTCTCTCTCACTCACTCTCCATCTATAAGCTGTCAATCAGTTTCACAATTCACATTCCGTTTAAAAATCAACGGTTCCTCTCGGTCGCTCTCATTCTCTCCCTCTCTCTTTAGTTATAATTCTAAAATCCCTTCTATTCATACTCATATCTCATTCCACATTTTCAATTCGACAAACCCAACAAAAGTTCAATCGTATTTTGTATTTTCTTGTTGCATTGTTGGTGTTGTTGCCATTTTCAAAATCGAATCAAATTAACGGTTCAGCCTTTTCGCTGTAGTCGCAAAGCAACAGCAAGCAATTGAAATATTGTAAACACAGCTCGGAATCGCTGGGTACGCAAATGTTACCCTATAAATTGTACATACTTTAACCCGTAGATGGTGCACCGTGGTTGAAAAAGCCCAGCAATGTACTAGTGGTGAATAAACATATATAAATAAAAAATAAAATAAGGATATTTACAATAAATTCGGTAGAAGAGTCAAAATAAATTGTGGGTGATTGCAAAAGATCCAAAAACTGACTAATTTTATATAAGCAAAAATTAATCTTTATATTATTATTAACTGCATAAGCGATTTTCTTATATATTAATTTAAAATTGTTTTTTTAATTAAAAATAAAATAATATATGTATTTAAAAGCTACACACATTCTGATAAATTTTAGCAAAATACTGCTAAGAATTTATCCAATTTTGTAGCTTTTCGACTATTCTAATTAATAGCTTGGGTTGACTATGGGTTAAATTGCAATTGTAGTACCAACTGCCTGCGCAAGATTCAAGTGATTGTAATCAAGCGACGCACTGAAGGGGCGGCTCTGCCCAGTCAACGGGGGGTCCTTAGCCACGCCCCACCATCAGCCCCTTCCGGTATGCCTACCCGACTGCTCTATGTGTTAGTGGGGTAAAATGTTGTGGCAGCAAAAGTAGATTCTCAATTCGAGGCGGGGGTAAAGCGACTTGCTGACGACTTCATCCTTTCAAGCGGTTAATTGTGGAAACCTTTTCAGCATCGCCAGCTTTCTTAATGTTTTTTTTTTTCTGTTTTTATTATTTTTGTATTTTGACATCAAGTAGTTGGCCAAGTATTCATTTCCGCTGCTTGCGACTTGAGGAGCTGCCAATTCATAGTTAGCGCTAAGCTAAATCAGCTACTCCAATTAAACATTAACCGAATGACTGAACTAAAAACACGAAGGAGGGGCATTGTGCAGGGGAGTGGGTAGGGGAAGAGAGAGGCGAGGCAAGCGAACGTTTGCGAACGTTGGCAGCCGCCACAAAGCGGACATTTACCGCAAAATCTTTGATGGATTATGATTTATTGGTCCGCTGATGGCTGGTAACGCATAATTAAAAGCAAGAGGGCAGTGTGTGTGTGTGTGTGTGTGTACATTTGTGTGTGTGCATTAATCAATTATCTAGATACTGTTGCAGCAAAGAAATCGAATACGAACCATTTGCTTTCCGTTTGTCCCACACATACAACAATTAAACAAAAGACACACACGTTCATGTAAATCACTTTCAAAGGTTGCCAGACTTACATTCTCCCCCTTCCCCTTCCCCTTCCCCTTCCCCTCCACCATTACCACTAGCACTACCCCTACCCACATTCCTCCAACTTAACTGCTGCTCTGATTGATGGCCTGGTGTAGCCGCTTTGTGTCTGGCTCAGACTCGGACTGCAGTCGAGACTTGCAACAATGCAACTGCCAATAGATAACAAAACCAAAATCAGATCTCCACACAAAACTGAAGCTCAATTTTCATTAGTTAATTAGCAGACCAGTCAGCAGAATTGCCAGACAAATCAACATTTGGCTTCAATTATTGAAGTTCAAACAAAAGTTGACAGCTTTAAGCGAAAGCATTTTGAATACAAAGTATTTTGTACAATTATTAAAAGCCGAATAAAATTAGTACATTTAGATTTAAACAATAGTAAAAAATGAATTTTATTTAGTATTTAGAAATTTGTATTACAATTTTTCTTCAATTACCATTTTTATGCTTTCACAATTTTAAAAATGCATAACAGATTTGAAAATCTTTCTAAAGATGTACTTTTTAAATTATGTTAATAAATTTGCGTGCTTTAAATATGAAAAGTAAATTATGTTATATATTTCTTTTTGTTTGATATTTTTCCCTTATTTTTTTCCCTTGACTCTTTTTCAATTGGATGAGAAATCATAAATGAAATATCAAAGTTGCAGCATGAGATTTAGCGCCATCCACCAAAGCGACCACCCCACCTACCCGCAACCAACTTCTCATGTGACGCGTAATTAGACTTTTGGCAAAAACTCCCCCGAGCAACCCCTGTGACAAAAATAAAGTCAGATTCAGCGATTGCTTGTTGTTAATCTTAACGTTAAATAGAAGCAGTTGGGAAACACGCAAGATTTTTGTAAGCCGCTTAACGAAGCCCCCAAAACGTCAGCTCTTCAATGCCAAAAATCCAAAAATAAAGATAATAAATAAATAAGAAAACAAACTACAATTTCATTTGTATGACAATTGGTTTCTCATCGAAAATCAGCAGCAGCCATAAAAACTACAAAACTCGCTGCAGTAGCTGGAAATATATTTCAATTATTATTGTTCGTAGATGCAATCCAGATGGTCTCTGGAGAGGTATCCACAGCCCATATATCCGTAAGCAATGCCCACGATTTGCGGTATATGCAATGTCATTGTCATTAACTTTGACGATTGGCGATTGCCACAACAGCTACAAACTGTGTGACAGTTCAACGGATTACAACTGACCAGGCTGAGACCCAGTCTCCGACTCGACTCACTTCCCAAAGCCCAATCCGCGGCACATGTTTGTGTTTAGATATGGGTTACAAGGGGCTTAGCAAATCTCATGCAAACTACTTTGTATGTCATCAATCATCTGGCATACATACATACATACATACATACATACATGCATACATATATAGATGTAGGTAAGAACAGATATGCCACAGAAATTGCGTTCCATCATTGTGTGTTTAGTTGAAGGCGGAAGTGTTTAGTGCATTCGTTAGTTGTTCAAGGCTAATATCCGTAATATAGATTGATGTAGAAATAATCTTAAGCTGCCAGCTTATAACTAAAAGCTTTGTGTTACATTATGCCAATTTGTACAACAATATGGTTTGACTCTGTGTAAATAGCTGGAACTAAGTTGTGGCATCTTCTTCTAAAAGGGGGGAAACATAATTGGTGGTATTTAAATTTGAATTTTATTATGAAATGAAAAACTCCCCTGATAGGCGTAAAGCGAAACAAACTTGAGCAAATCGCCAGGGACTGGTCTTAATTAGCAGCCAGTAAAAACAGTTTTGGGATTGCCAAAAACAAGAAGTGATTTGTCGAATTTAGATTTCTTGAATAAATCCAAAATTGCGGTCTTTAAACCAATGCTTTTCTGCACTGCACTTCACTTCATTTAAGACAATTTATAATTTAAGTGGCACCCTTAAGGTGATTGCAGTTCAGCTCTCATTCCTTGAATTTTTTGCGCAATTTCAACTTCTCGCACTTGTCGAAAAATTGTGGAAAATAGAAACCGCAGCACGTTTGACTGCGGCTTTTGCATGTTGCATACTTTGTAGCGTCGCTTATTTGAGTTTTTGTTGCATGCACCTCAACTAGGAAGTATGACTATGATTTTGCTAATTTGACAGACTTTTGAGGTATAACGAGAGAGATTGGGAGAGAATAAGTCTCTTCAGTCCCTGGATTAAAAACTGACCAAGCTAAGGTGACAAATACTGAAGAGTTGTAAAAGTCGCTTAAAAAATACCAAAAATTTAATAAAGAGGGATAGAGAGTTATATATAGATGATATATTTATTTATGATTTATAATTAACTAAATTCAGCACAAAATTAATATTAAAAAAAGTTTTTAAAAACACGGATTCCAAGCGATATCAAATAATTAAATAATATATTAGTTATAGTAAATCTGTGTATATACTAATTAACTAATGTATGCATTATATTATTATTTTTATTAATTAACTTAAATCAATATGTCAATAGTCAAGAGCTAATTAACTTTTTATTACAGTCGAAAAACATCTTGTCACATTGGGTTCATTCTCCTTTCACATATTTCTTTGCTCTGTTTGCCAAATCTAGAGCCTGACATCTTGGTACCTGTAATGAGACAGCCAGCTCGAAACGTAGTTAAACAACACACTCACACACACACAAGCAGCAATATTGTTGTTGTTGTTATTTGTTTGGTCCTTTTGGTTTTTATCGTGCAGCGCATATCAAATAAATGCGGGATTATGTGAATATTTCGCTTAATGAGAATTTTCGGACCACACTGCTGCATTTTTTCCAACGTTCTTTCTTTTATTTTTTGTTTTTTTTGGAAGATGCCGAAAAACAACAGAGAACTGACCAAAGGAAGGAAGGGAAACACATATATATATATAAATATATATATAGATATGTGTGTGTGTGGAGCTGTAAAATTTGTTGCCTCCGTATTCTCACATTGACCTGAGCCCCGAGTCTCAGTCTGAGTCTGAGTCTGGGTCTGAGTCGAAGCAAAGTGTCTTAGACCGGGTCTTGGCCTGTGCATTAAGAGATGCCTATCGGTGACACCTGAAAGAGAAGAAGGTGAAATGCGATCCGATACGATGCGATCCATGGCACTCATCGCCGGCGCACTTTGCTAAAAAATTATTACTATACCCCCGGTAGCCCGGGTACCAAAAAAATATATTTCTTCATCTCATCGCATCTCATCTCATCTCATTTGGCGGAGTTTCGAGTATTGAGTTTCGACGCAATTTTGTTAGCCGTTGATTTTTACCTGTGTTTTTTTGTGTGTGTATTTTTTTTGTGTGTGTGTTTCTGTCGCTTCGACATTTATCTTTTCTTTTATTGGGCTTAGTTTTGTGGTATCTGTTTCTGTGTCGGTATCTCAATCGTTCTATCTGGCTTATTTTGTTAACTTCCTTTTTCCGTTTCGCCGTGCCGTCTTTTGTTCTGCAGCTTTTTACGCTCTATATAGATTGTTTTGTCTTGATATCATGCCATTTATTTATGCTAACGTTGACATTCAAATAAATTGAAATTAAATATATATATTTATGTGCCGGCTGCCCGGGAACAGACTTGGGTACGATATACGATGGCCTCATTCCCATTTTCATTTTCATTTCCATTTGAAAATAGCCGTGAAAGTTGTGCACCTTATCGCCGCTATTAAATGTCAGAATGTCACTCATATGTGCCACATATGCCACAGAACTTGAACTAATTGACGGCTCTGGACAACGTATAATTTAGACCTGTCAATAAGACTTACTCTTCAGTTGTGTTTCTTTGGCCATGCCAAGAAATTCAAGTTTGATGTTAACGAAATTCTTAACTTTGGCCCACGTTGCCATAACATTATCTAAAATTAACTGTTTTCCATAAGAAATATATTTTTGGTTTTGGTTTTACATCTATTTTAATTACGCATTTAAATTTGCAAACATAACACTTTTTTTTTAAATTAAATTGGTATTCATTTTAAATTTAAAACAGAATATAAATTAGTAATTATAATGATGAATACAAAAATATATTATAATTCGCTTAGGATGGTAATCCTGAGATAATTAAATGATATTAGTTATTCAAAAATAATAATATTATATTTACAAAGTATTATTATTATTATAACTAAGTAGAAAATATGCTTTATTCTATGTGAAACAACCATCGCAAATATATTTTAATCGTTCGATTTAAATAAACATTCAGCTGATATCATTTCAAAGTATCCAAATTTAAATTTATTGTACCTCAATAAAAGTGAGAAGTGCTCTCTCATTGCACACACTTTCTACAGCTGTTCTTATGGATTTATTTGTATTCGAAATGTAACAAATTTATATCGGGTAAATTCCAAACATATTTTTCCCTCAGCAATTAAATTTTAAATCGCCCAAAAACTAAAGTGAGAATTACTCAGCGCAATTATGCAGCTCATTGCCCTTGAGTTATATGATGGTTATTGGAGCATATATATGCACATTGTTGCAGCCATAGAGCCTATAGGTAACATGCCACGATACCCTTGCAATATGCAGACACATGTGCCACAAGCACGCACTCTGAATTCTTGCTGCAACTGAACTACACTATTTATAAATGTCAATTTATTAGACGACTTTTTTGGGTTTGTTTCCCTTCACACACACACACACTCAAACACACATACACACACTCTCAGTGTGAGTGGCATGTGTGTGTGGCATGTTATGGGTCTGCCACTTTGACCGTCTAGCGACTCATTTTCTCTGAGCATGCGCAACCGAGCGACCCGCTCATATTTCGGGCCTGCCAAACCCACATACCTTATACATATATATATACACATATATATATATATATATAATATATATATGTATATATTTTCAATGAGCTGTCTCGTCAGGTAGTCTAGAAATGAGGTGTGCATGCAATGCATGTGCCCAGATGTGGGCCACACGGTGACTTTTTATATACCCTATCCAAAAACAATTATGAGGCATAGGGTTTATAAAATTTCTATATGACACAATGGTTCCTCAGCAAATAAAATAAATGTGCATAGTTAATAGTTTTTTTGCCACAACAGAAATCATAATATAATCATATAATAATTTTAAGACATTTGGAAATATTTTACTAAATTTTATTATGGTAACTCTAGTTGAAGATATATATATATATATATTTTTTTTTTATAAAACAACCGATTGCCGAGTTCAGTTTTTAAAAGTTCTAAATAATAAGCAAAAATTGATTCAATACATTATTTTATTAGTATATATACACTGTAGCTATTATTTTTTTTAATTTAATGAACTTTTTAAAGATTTTTCGCTTATTGAAATATTTATTTTAAATGTTGTTCTACCTTCTGATTTTCCTACTCTGCAATTTTAAGAAAAGATTTTCTGGCAACTATTTGCTAATTGTATTACAGGATATCTGCTGGTTGTGCGTTCTTTTACTTATTAGATTCCAGCTTGTTTTTAATGGAATATGTCATCGAGACATAGCACACGATCTGGTGAAGCCGCAATTCGATCCATTGACTGACTATAGAAACACGCGCACATACATACACACACACATACATATATATATATATATATTTAGTTATTCGGTTCGACATCCACATCTAAATCCACAGACATTAGCTTTGTTCACATGACTTGGCACACTCTGCCAAAAAACACAAAAAAAAAAGATGATAAAGAGTAGAGAAAATGCTGCATCATTCTTCAATGTAAATTCAACGAATTGAAGTTCACACACCGCAAAGCGACTCCCAATGATCATAATGATCATAATAATGATGATGATGATGATGTTTGTGGTACGGACTGTTTTAATTAGAATATCGTGAGTTGTTTGGCTTTGGCAATATAATAAACAATATCAACATATGTACATATTCTGTGTACATATATATATATATATATATATTGTGTACTCTCCCTTAATATTCCGTGGGTGGCATTGCAATGAGTTGGCACAAAACTAAATTCAAGTTATGCCAAGGCATAATTATTATTATCAGCAGTTGCCGTTGTCCTCTTAATGAAGTAATCAAAAAAAAAAAAATAATAACTTGTGGATGAACTTTTCAAAAGCCCTCTTGAGGTTAAATAGAACATTGGGAAGAGCAGAGCAGAAGTCATCCGATTGGTTTTTTAAACTGCTTACAGCTTGTTACACAGAGCCAAGATTTCTTGACCCTGAGCCATTTATTCTGGGAGCCAGAAGAGCTGCATCAGATTGAATAAGTAAATTAATTATAGTATCTTTTTCATGTTTTTATTTTTTAGTTTGATTAAATAATTATGAAAATTTATTTGTTGTCATAAGAGATGAATTACGCATTTTATAGTAAATTTACTTATTTAGTTGCTTACTTATTTTTAACAAACAAATCGAAGATTTTAAGATTTAAGTTTTAAGCTGACTGATATATTGGTTGGTTGGCTTAAGATATAAGTTGAATTTTTTACTAATATATTTACTTATTTTATATAGGGATATCTAAGATATAATTGCCTATTTATGTAAGCTCTTTTTTTAGCTAAGTTTTTCAGAGTTATTCATTTATTTTGTATGCATTTTCAGTTCACATTCATGAAAAATAGTAAATATTGCGATTAATATTTTAAAAGTGAATTTAGTTAACGAAAGACATTTAAAGTATTTCTTATGTTATATGCATTTAAGCATTACATTCATAACAATATATGTTGCACAATTAAATTCAAAACTTGAGACCTTTTAGCACATTTTTTACATTTGGCCTCAACAGTCAGCTGTTGTGTTGCTGTGGCACAAAACCTGTTGTCAGTTCAAAATGTTGCTAAACATTAGCCGAAACACGTGCCAGGCGAAACGAAATGGTAACGAAACGTACACAGCTGCAAGTGAAACGAACTGCCGAACAGAGAGCAAACAAGTTCCACAAGCCGAAGTTGCGCACAGACTTCGGGTCTTTGGGGGCAGTTCGTGAAACGAAACTGGACAGGGAAATGCACATGACCGTGGGACGACAGCTCGAGTGTAGTGCAGTGTAGCGTTGAGTAGTGCAGTGTAATGACTGCCCAGGTAAGCGGAGTTGACTTCATTAGAGGCTGGACACTTGAACGAGGTGACAAACAGCGGGCCAAAGTCGAGTGCAATGCGCCTAATGACACACAGCGACAGAGGCAGCCACCGACAGAGCGACAGAGGCAGCGGCAGAGACAGAGTTAGGGCTGCCATGTGCATGCCTGATAATGATGATAGCAGTTGTGCGCCAGCCTCACTGTTCACACTCAGCAACATGTCCTTAAGGCAGAGCAGCCAAGAACACTGTTGCTTGTACTGTAAAACGAATAAGTAGAGTGGGAAGAGAAATACAGTTTAAATATGTTTAGCTTCAAAAATATAGCAACATGATTTCAATTTGCATGTGAAATGATTTTAGGCTCATTCAATTATTATTTTTGTTGATATTAATTAATAAAGAAAATTAAATTAAATTCCATATGCTACTCAGCAATATTTAGCGTTTAAATAAATTGCATTTAATTATCAGAATGCTATCAAATAAATATCACAAGGAATTTAATTAAGACCCATTTTTTGCTAAATGTTGTGTGTGTTTATGGTGACCAGCAAAGGGACGGGGGGCATGTGGATATATGGCGTGTCAAAAGTTTTCTGCTCACGTGCCTCACATGGCTGGCACATGCAACAACCAGAGTCAGAGTCAGAGACTGAAATCCGAGAATTGAGTTTCGGGTCGGTCTTTTGAGGCATTGCGTGTCGCCTTATCGCTGACGGGGTTTAAGCCAAGAGGCGTTAAAAATGCTAAATGCTCATTTGGTGCAATTTATTGGCAGCAATGGCCAGAAAGAGACAGCAGCACTTATTTATCGCTGCCACACGTGGTGCTGATTGCTTCATTCAGCCACATCCGAGAGCCCAAACCAAAAACCCAAACGCAAACCAATTCCAAATTGTGTGCTTTAATTTTTTTAAGTCATAGTGCAACCCACGTGAAAAATACCTCAGCTAAAAAAACACGTAGAATTCAAGAGTGAGACAGAGAGAGAGAGACAGAGAGAGAGAGAGAGAGACAGTGTGAGAGGTGGGAAATAGAGAATGGATTGCAGCAGCAAAGAAGCTTAAAAGTGGCAACGGGGCCAACGAGTTTTTATGCAAATGCAACAAAAACATTAAAATTACATAAAAATGTAGCATGAAAAATGTGCAACGGTTACAGTTGCAACGTCGGCGCGTCTCTGAGTCTATGTTGCCACAGGCTATGCTACAACCTGCTCACATTTAAGCTGCTCCTCCCCTTCTCCCCTTCTCCACCCAACAGTTTGATCCTTTCTCAACTTAAGGCGCGCTGCGGAATTTATTGAATTTAAATACTGTTTTTTCTCATACAGCAGAATTTGTCTGCTCAATTTTCCGTCAATGATTCATTAGTTCCAATGGAGGTAATCTCCAGAGAATTACCCACTGGGGATATCCTATAGCTAATAATTAATCAATGAAAGCACAGGTTCTATTTTTATTATTTTTATTATTATTATTTTTTTTTTGTTTTAATTGCAGTTTAAAATTAAAAAAGGCTTTCTTAAATAAACTATAATTTTTTATTTAGTTAAATATATTCTTCTGGTCTGTTTAAAAATGACACAAAAAATAAACAATATTTTTTAACATATAATTAAATTAAATGCTATTTCGTTTTAATAAAATATCAAACATTTATTTCAGTTTAATTATATTTGAAGTAAAACAATTGGTTGACCAACCCAAGTTTTATCAACAATCTGTAAGAAGTGCAACTCTAAAGAATTTATGGCATTATTTCTTCTTCTTATTGCCACTGCCCTTTGAGAAACCCACTGATTGGCTTTGGAATCTTTTTGATTATTAACAAAAAAATGTGCGACATTTTAAAAGTATTCTCATTCAAAGGAGTGACAAAATATGCCGCCAGGCAGCAGACTAAAAAACATGTCTCCGGCTGGGGATAATAATGCCAAAAATTCAATCATAATTGGCAACAGACAGTGAAGAATGCCGCCTGAGATGCCCCTGCAAGTTGCTGCCACCAGTAGTTGCACACATCTTTTTTTTCTCTCTTTTTTTTAAACGAGTTTGTGGATTAGGGGGGAAGGAGAGGGTAAAGAAGCCATAACAAATGCGTCACTCAGTGGCTGTTATCGTGGGTAATTAATAAGCGAATGGCATTACAATATTTTGTTGCCAGCTAATCGTTGCAACAAATTTGTGCACAGCACACGTTGCATAGATGCGCGCCGCGCCGCTCGATAACAAATTGCAAATGAACGTTAATCGATTAAGTTGTTTTGGCCGTCGTCGTTGGCCAAACCGAGCCAAGCATGGCAAAAATATGAAATGAGCATGCAAAAATGAATGAGAGAGATTTGGGACAGGGGGCAGTGGCATGGATGGGGGCAAAAAGTAGCTGCACGTGCCTCAACAAAGACAAGACACATTTGCCTAGTGTTCTCAAGTGAAGTGAAAGTTGCGCTGTTCTTCTACTCATTGTTGTTGTTGTTGTTGTTGTTGTTTAGTGCCACTTGCCACAAGATCGCTGGCTTTGGCAAGCAGTTGCAGTTGCAGTTGCAGTTGCAAGGCGAACAATGCGCGTTCCTTTTGAGCAAAAATGTTTATTTAAATGCGAATAAGAAATGCGTTTGCTATGATAGGCTCCTCTTTTTCTCTCTGTGTGTGTGTGTGTGTGTGTGTGTGTCTTCAGCGTCTACTTGTTTTACCTGCAGCTAACTAGCCAGCATGTTGAGCCATTCTACAC
Organism: Drosophila melanosoma; assembly: GCA_035042045.1. Classification (NCBI taxonomy): domain Eukaryota; kingdom Metazoa; phylum Arthropoda; class Insecta; order Diptera; family Drosophilidae; genus Drosophila; species Drosophila melanosoma. Next base: position 1,098,131 of record JAWNLY010000183.1, on the reverse strand, counting down.
TCCGCCAAAGACAGACATACAGACAGAGAGACGGACAGACGGACGGACGGACGGACGGACGGACGGACAGTCTCTGAGACAGACTGGGAGCAGGTTTTAGGGGCAGCCACTGATTGCCCCGGCCATTAAGTGCACCAAACTGTTGAGCATGCGCAGAGCTCCATTTGGCCTGGCTAAAATACATCGTAGAGAGGGGCTGTTGAAGGGGGAGGGGCTGGGGTAAATGTTGGCAGTCCGTGTGTAAGCGCAGCATAATGAGCCGCGCAGTTACATTTATTTTAAATCTGATATACATATTTCTCGTCGTTTCTTTTTTTTTTTCTTTGCGCTTTGTTGTTATTTGGCCTTTGTTTTTGGGCAGGCTGCAACAGCAGCAACGACAACAGCAACAACAACAATAGCAGCAGCAGCAGCAGCAGCAGCAGCCGTAACAGCAAACTCAATGGCCATTGTTGCATTGCCGCTGGCGACTTGCAACTTGCGCGAGACTCTTTGCAATTCTTTTGCCTTTTGCTAGGCTGCCTTTCGATAGAGTTGCAGCGCATAAAAAAAGAGTTTATTAACTAAACGCTGAGGTTTGTGGCCAGAAAGACTTTAATTGAAGCTATATACAAGATTTTGGAGTTATAAAATAATTTTAGCTGTGCACTGTTTTTCGTGGCGGAAAGAAATGTTATTTTGTTACAAAATAAAGCCAGAAAATGTTAAATAAAACTTTTAATATTAGAAAATTCCAAGATGATCGTTTTTTAGAAAAGAAGAAAAATTATATTTATTTTAAGAACAATTTAACTAAAAGCTGTTTTTAACTAATATTTCTTAGCAATTTTTGGAAGATCTTTAGTTATATTAATAGTGCTTGTTTGGCAGAAGGACTTGTAGCTATATACAAGGTTTTGAAGGTTTTTAGAAGTGCAAATAGCTGTGGCCTGTTTTTTGTGAATGAAAGAATTTTAAATTTGGCATATAACCAATTTAGATAATCATAAATATACTTTGATGCAAATCAAAACATTTATTTAATTATAGTACACTTTAAGATGTTAGATTTTTATTGACGAAATAATATATATAATAATAATATATAAAATATAAATATATACGGGTATATATATATATATATAAGTATCAGAACAATTTTACTACAAACCCTTTTGAACTAATAATTGTTTTAAATTTTTGAAAGATCTTCATTGATTTTAATTTTGATTAAAATCAGTAAACATGCAGTTTGGCAACAAATTGAGTTATTATGGAATTATTCTGGAGAACCTATCTGTATAACAAAAATGTACCACTTTTTTAAAATATTTTCTTTTTGGGAATTAAAAATATGTTTCTATAAGTTTTTCTTGTCGGGTGCAGTTTCCACTATTATATTAACCAAGTACTCTAAAAATTAGCTAATAAAAAGAGCATTCATTAGTCGTTGTAGTGTCGATTTTGATTGTTCGATCTCGTTTCGGTTAAATGTACTTAGTGTGTATTGTGGCCTTTCTGGCTACGCATGGCTGGCTAAACGCAAATGTATGCAAAGAACCATTGAATTTGCACAGAGAGCCGCGCCAAGAGCAGATCAGAGGGGAAGGCAAAGGATGACTGGCTGACTTGGCTGGGCAGGGTATGCGGATTGGTAGCGCTGGAACCTGAAGAATGGTTGCAGATTCTCGGTTCTAGATTTTGTTTATTTTGCGATGCGCGGAACAATGCACATGAATAATGTGTGAATCGCGCACCGAAAAAAAAAACCTGTGCCGAAGATCTTGTGAATTGTGCGCAGTTTGGCATTAATCAAAGCGCTGTCGCCGCCGCTGCCGCCGACGTCGCCGCCAACGTCGACGGCGTCGTCGAGTCATAGTAATGGCCAAAAGCCAAAGAGCTGAGCAGTTAAGCGGCCTCTAAATGCATAGGTAAATACTCAGCCAATGGTATTTCACACTTTAACAGTCGAGTGAAGAACAACGATTGCGGGGGGGAGAAGGGGTGCTCTGTGCCTATTGGCTTAAACAATTCTATTTATTTTTGTTTTGGGAAAGCGTAAACTCGGTTTTTGGAAATCACAGTTTTCAGCAAAGTTTGAGTGCACTCGAAAAAAAAAACATTAATTAAAAGCATTTAAGAGAGTTTTACTTGAATAATTCTAAATATTTATTTTTTATGAATTTTGAGCAAAATTTGAAATATTTTTATAAACAAAAATCATCTTGCAATTTCAGAAATATAATTAAAAAATAAACTTACGAATTTTATTGTTGTTTCTTCTTAAACATTTAGCAATGGAAATCAAACATAAATTTTTTAAATGACATTTTCTCTAGATTTAAGGGCGGATATATTTAAGAAATTATTAAGAATATTATATTTATATTAACGGAAATAATCTTGCATTTTTAGAAACATAATTAAAAAATAAATTTAAAAACGTTTTTTATGGTTTCTTTTTAAACATTTAGCAATAATGGAAATCGAACTGGGATTTTAAAATGACACCTCTATTAAAATACATTTTCTCTAGATATTAATGTGAATATATATTTTGTTTTTTTTTTCAAGTGTGTCGTTTCTATTTGTGATTTTCCGTATTTGCCTGGCAGCAATCGAGCTCCAGCTTCAACTGCTCGGACACTGAGCAGCTTCGAGGTGGTCGTCGCCTGACTTTTGATTTTGAGGTTTGTGGGTATGTTTTTTGTTTTTTTTTTTTTTTATTTTGGACAGGCAAACAAAATGAAAATCAAAATCAAAAGCGTAGCCAAATCCAAAGCCAAAGCCATAGCCAAAAGCCTTAGGTCTGGCATTCAATAAACTCAACTCGACCCAACGAAATCCATTTGACGTGCGACTGTGTCCAGCATTTTGTTGTTTGCTTTACCAAGTCAAAGTCAAAGTCGGAGACGGAGTCAGAATTGGAGTCAGAGTTGGGAGTCGCAGTCGAAGTTGGAGTCGGATTCGGATTCTCTCAAAGAGCTACTGCAACTGCCTGAAGTTCTGAAATGTATCGATTTCACTTAACCAGCTGGCAACTTGTTGCAGTTGCATCCATTTACCGTTTGCTTTCATTATCATTTCCCATGGACTGTGGCAACAACTGCATTTTAATGGTCAAAATATAACTATGTATTGCGATCCGGAGCTTTATCCCTGGCCAAAAATCGGCGCCGATGTTAACATTGCCCCCAAAACTCGTGACCGTTGCGGCGAGAGAAAAAGCTAAACATGCACATTAAATCAGCTGCCGCTTGAAATCATCATAAAGAAATGCATAATAAACAGCAACACAAGATCTAACTATACTAAATACATATATAAATATATACTATATGCATATATGTATGTGCCATTCAATTATTGTCTTTCTCCCAGCTGCCTCCAGTATTGGCAATTGGCCTCATCGCCTCCAAATGCCAGGTGTAACACATTTTCTTTTAGCCAGCTTTGCTGGTTTTCTTGAGTTAAAGAAAAATTAAAAAAAAAAGTATTAGAGGTGTGCCAAGTCCTTCTATGAAAATATTTAAGAAGAATATGCACAAATGTGAAATGAGTTGTATTAATTAGTGAAGAAATCAAAAATTTGTGTTAGAAATACTTAAATGACAAAATTTCATGGTATTTCTTGGACAACTATAAAGATTATTTAATTATTAATAATTGTTAAAAAAATATATACATATCGAACTTATTGTTTAATATAAAATATAATAAAGTTAACTTCTTTAAGCCAGACAAAATTGAGTAAAACGATTTAATAATTAATTTATAAATTATTTTTTATTTATCATATATGAAAATATACCAATAGAATTTTTTTGATAACTTTAAGAAAAGAAAGCTTTAAAGTCAAGTAAATTAACTATATTTAAAATGAAAAAATAATTAATAAATGATCAATTAGTTATAAAATAAAACGTAATAAATAATAATAAAAAAAAATAGAATTGGAAAATTTAATTCATTTGCTGAAACAAGTTAAGTTAATCAAAAAGCTTTTCCGATGAATATGCTCAGATTATTTATTTTATTATTATTATTATTATTTATTTATTATATATGAAATTGAGAGCTTTATCTTTAATCTATTTACGGGATTAAGCAACATGCCGCATGGTTTTAAATGTAGCGCAACAGCAGTTGCAACTATTTGCTGTAACTGCTGCTGGTGCAGCAACAGTCAAAAGGTAAAAAAAAAAAAATGAAAATCTTTTGTGCCACAGAGCAACTGAAGAATGCAACAAGAAGCATTGATTTCAAATAAATTTCGCTGCCGGCCAAATTGTATGCCGGTTGCCAGAGAGTGCCACAGTCAAACCCCCTAATCCAAAAAGCCCAGTCTCCAGACCACAACTTTTTGAATCCAACTCAGATCCATTGCTGAAGTCGCCGTTGCAGTCGCAGTTGCTGGTTCGTGCCTCATGCAGCTGTGGGTGTGTGTCTTGGGCGCGCACACAGCGACAGATGGGTTGGTGCGGGAGGAGGGGTCGGGTAGCCAGAGGTGAGAGAGGAATGGTGGGGGTAGCGGGCGGGGGGGGGCACTATGGACACACACACGCCCCGATGCAGGCGCTCTGATACCGATACGGATGCATGTAAATGCAATCGTATCTTTCGGGCTCTGCACTTTCTAGCCACAAGTTCAAGTTGCGAGCGCGTTGCATTGTTTGTTCTTCATTGTGTTTTTTTTTTTTCTGTTTCTGTTTCTGTGTTTTTTTTTTTTTGTTTTTTTGGGAAGAGGAGCGTGGAGTGGGCAGCCGCACACGGTGTGTTTGTTGCTGTTGTTGCGGTGCGGCGCTTTCTGCTCCTGTTATTCTACTAAGTTGATAACCATGTTCAAATAAATCACCTTTTGCGTGGCTGCAAGCGAAAGGCACACGGAGCAGCAGCCGTTGTACCAACTACTACCAACAACAACAACAATAACTATCAGAAGACTGGTGCAAGGGGAGATGGAGTGAAGGAGGGGTTACCAGCAACTGGTGCGGTGTTGTCGTTGCATTTGGCTTTTATCTTTTGTTTGCAATATTCAGATGCATCTCTCAGATAATTTTTGGTTGCTACGCTAACCGAAAACGCGAAATCCGCTGTCTATGCCGATTATTTTAGCATAATAAAAATATATCAGACAACGTTGCTGGGGGCATCTCTCCTACGCCGTGCCACCAAGCCACCACATCCACCACAGCCACCAAGCCACCACAGCGACCTCAACCCAGTACACAGTAAACAATTTCATCTCATATTGTGTACCATTTTTGTGTTTGTTTACAACAATTGAAACAATTTCATTCAACTGCAAACCACAAATGCCAACTTGAAATTATTTAATTTTGTAAATAGATTCCACTTTTGTTAGCATTATTGATAAATGGAATTGGTAATCGATGCGAGATGCGAGCTGGAAAATAAATATTTATAATAATAATAATAATAATTCCTGTTCAACTATTATATTTAAATGCTAACATTTAATTATCTGTTAACAATTTAATTTTTACTGATTTTGTTGTAATTGAGTTTTGCACAGTGTATTAGCTGCATATAATAGCATAAATGTGGCTTTGCTTTGATGCCATATCGATTTCAGGCTGAAATTGCCGCATCCGCCCTATGCTATATGCCGCCTTGCCTCATGCCCCATGCCCCATTTGCCTTTAGCTCGAGCAGCTGCCGCCGACAAAACCCAAACTGGAGCTGGAGCTGGAGCTGTTGCTGTTGCTGAATCTCAAAACTGAAGCCGATGCTGTAGCTGTAGTTGGGGTCGGTCTGGGCTTTTCGCCGCCGGCTGTTGGTCTCATTAGCCGCCAAACCGTACGAGTGCTGCAAGTTGGAGTCAAGTTTTTGCTACGTGACAAAGGCACAACACTTGACAATGTCTCGCACACACACATACACACACACAAATACACACATGTGTGCGGGGAGACAACAAATTAGCGAGTTCGTACACCACTCGTTCTTGACCTTTTCTTGTGCGCTGATTAAGTTGTGCCTCCTCCAAAGCTGACTCCATTCATTAGGATGCGCCAAAGATTTTCCAGCTGTAAATGGCTGGATTAATCTTAATCTTTACAACATTTATGCAGTCACTGAATTTAATCTATAATTAAATGCCTAAGCAGAAATGTATAACTTAAATTGTTTATAATGAATTGCATTTGAACACTTGAATTAATCTTAGCGAAATCTTAATAGGATAAATAAAAAAAATGTATATTTGGCTTTTCATTTAAGGTTAATCTATAGTTAATCTCAAAGTTCTCTCTTAATAAAGTCTATTAAAAGATTTATGTTAATTTTCAATTCATAATTGATGTATAAATCTGGCTATAAGCAGCTTAAAATCAATATTGCAATTGTCTTCAAATAAGCTTAATTTTTTTTAGCAGCATTCAATGCAGCAAACTTGCAGCTATTTTTTAGTATACAATTTACTTGAATTTATTACAGCAAAAAGCTTGATTAACTGTTTACAATCAGAGGATATTTTTGTTTAACTGCTGCTTTGCAACTAACATTTAATTGTGACTTTCAGCTAATGTCATTTTAGCCACTGTTGTTTGACATTAACTAATTGCCAAGACGCGACGAGCAGCCGTCCATTGTCAAGGAGACAAGGATGACAAGTTGACAAATGTAAGGCACAATCCCACTTTGCCAAACTAACTACCACCAGCTGCACTACCCTCCCCCCCCCGCTGAGGAGCAACCCAAAAAAGGCTTTTGAGTCAAAGTTCTGTTTCGAATGTGTGAATGTGTGCCACAAACACACACACATACACAGTAAGAACTCAAGTCTAATGACATTTCAAAGCAACTACAATAACATTTAATGCTATTTATAAATTTACAATCCGCTTAACATTTGCTAATCTCATAAGACCTGGTAGCACTGTCAACCCCATTGTTATTGGGTGCCACCAATGGCAATGAAGAGCCAACTTTTCTGCCATTTGATTTTCAAGGCTCAGCTGGGCAAAGAAAAACCAACCAAAGAAACCAAATACAAAAAAATACAAATCGTTAGAAAGAAAGTTTTGCCTTCTAATAAAACTTAGCTGGGAACATTTGCTATGAGAATCTCAACGATATACTTGTTATGTGAGAGGCAGCAGATGGGATTGTCTCGAGATTAAACTGGCAAAAGAAGGTTTTTGGGGGCGATGCCCAAAAAAAAAAATATATATATATATATATAAAAGAGTTTTAGCAAGGATTTAAACAAAGAAAAATAACACTGATTTCAAGTCTCAGCTGATACACGAAATTATATTAAATTTAAGAAGAGTCTTTGAAATGTGTGTAGCAAAATTGGAATTATGTTGCCAAACAATAGTTAAACTGCTTATAAAATATATATTTATTTATCTTATTAAATCGATAGTTAAACTGCTTATTGCATATATTTATTTATCTTAATAAATCGATAGCTAAACTTCTTATTGAATATATTTAATTAACTTAATAAACAAGTATCCCATAAAACTTTGGTTAAATGTTAAATTAATTGGAATACTTAAATAGACAATTTACTTAAATCAATAATATTTGTAAGATGAATTAAATGACTGATGCCTAAAAAACAAAGAAATATAAAACTGCTTTTAAGTCTCAGCTGATACACGAAATTATATTAAATTTAAGAAGAGTCTCTGAAATGTTGTAATTATGTTGTTAAACAATAGTTAAACTGCTTATTGAATTTATTTATTTAACTTAATAAACATTTAGCCCAACGAACTCTGGTTAAATGTTAAATAAACTGTAATACTTAAATAGACAATTAACTCAAATGAATAGTAATTGTAAGATGAATTAAATGACTGAATGAGAGAGTGTGTTGTAACCTTAATAAGCTTTTGGGTCTCTTAACTCATATTAAACATCGATTGGCATTGTTAACAGCAAAACAGGCAGTGCAACCAACCAAGAGCAGCCCGCAAAACAAACGAGGCCCAAACGCATGGCAAATGCTTTTGTAAACGTATTTAATTACATTTGCCAATTGTCTATGAATATGTTAGCAGCGTGTAAATAGGAATGCGAACACAAATACAAATACAAACACAAACACAAACACATAGATACAGATACAGATACAGAGACAGCTACACAAATTAATAAATATGCATATGGCCACGGAATCGAGGATTGTATCCTGGCAGCCTTTTAGCATGTGGCATAGCTGAATTGTCCTTGAAAATGGCGCCACACAAAGCGAAAGATAAACTTTGTCTCCCTCTAAATATACATATATATATATATATGTATATGTGTGTGTGTTTGTGTGTGTGTGTGCATAAATCTGCCTAAAGTGTTTGCTTTGAAATGCATATACCGTTGATAAGCACACCGCATATCCGCATATCCTGGCGCAGCACAGGACGCAGGACGCAGGACGCAAACTCAGCATTGCAAATTCTATTGCAACTCTGATTGAATTTCCAAACAGCCGCTCAAGAGTAAAGTGGTGTGCGTGTGTTGAATGTGGGGTGTGCGGGTGTTTGTTAAAGTGGAGCAGTCATTGTTGCCATAATCAAATTATGGCTGCAAATTAAATATCCTGGCCGAAACCCTGTTGCCAAATCACAACATTTGCGACGCTGTTTGGTCAATTCGCATATTGACAGAAATGCAAAAAGTGAAAAATAATTTAAGTGAAGTAAATTAATATAAATATTGTGATTTGACAGATTTAAATAAGTGAAAAATTTAACTGTTTGAATAACGATTTCCAAAGGCAGATTTTAGTCAGTTATTTTATTAATATTTATCTACGAAATCAGTTTATTCTATAATTAGCTTATCTAAATTGATTTTGATTATTGATTTAGTCAAGATGCTTTTTTAAGTTCAAATATTTAATGAATTAAAGCAATTTGAAGTAATTCACTTAACTTGAGCATTGCTTTGGGCTTATAAATACAATCACAGCTCTACTTGGAAACTTGGTCAATTCTAGTAAATTTTTGTATATTTTTTTTTTATACAGAACTCATGCCACACGACCCGAGAGATATGTAAATTGGGAAACTATTAAATGCAAATTATGTCAGTTTCATTATTGTCCACGCCTCTAGAAGAACTTTGGCCGTTTGGCATCGATGCATACAAATTAGCATTAGCCAGGCATATATACAAAATAATGTTGGCCCAAAGCGTTTGCTTGTTGGCTGGTTAGTATTTTTCTTACGCTTTCGGCTAATTAAATTGAATTCAATTGAAATTTAGAACGTTGCGCGTGGCACGTGATTCACAAAATGAAGCTCTGCCACTTCTTTGGCCCTCTTGTTGGCTTTGTTTGTTTTTTGGGGTTTGGGTTCAGGTTTTGGGGTTTTTGTTTTGGCTTTGGCCCCTTTTCGGGCTTAATATGAAACGTAATTAAACGCAAGGCAACGGTAAATGCGTAATAATGAAAACTTTATGGCTTTTCGATAAACGTTGCAGATAATACGAAAAGGTTATATGTATAAAGGGACTGAATGGAACGTGAATGCAATAAGAATTTGAACAAAATGAGACAGTCGTGAGTTTAAAGTTTAAAGAAGACAATTTTCAACAAAATTAGAAAAATGAAGGAAGCCCCAAATACTGGTCAGAGATCTTATCGTTGAACTATGTCAATGATATTATTTCCATTTGTTGCCCTTTGAAGTTGTCTATTCAAAGTATTTTTCAGTTAGTAATTGCATTGTTAGTTGACTATTTTGTTGTTGTTGTTGTTGTTGTTGTTAATGTTTACGATTGCAGTCAAAGGCTTGAACATATTTTTCGCTTTTTATTTTGGCTGGAACAACAAATGAAATGCCGAAAATACTGAATAACCCAAAAACCAAACTCAACCGGAAGCCAATGTAAATAAAACGCAGGCCAATGTTTGTTTCTGTCAAAAAAGCAAAAAACCAAAAAAAAAAAAAAAAACAACATAAAAAAAACAACAAGAAGAAAAAAGCGAACACTTTGATCTGTAAATCCCCCCCTTGGATATACCCGACCAACGACCAACTAAGCAGCTGCCCGAACGCATCAGTCAAAGGCATTGAATGAAATTTTCTACATGTGTCTGCCTCTCACTCGCACTCGCACTCGCACTCGCTGTCTGTCTCGCTCTGGCGTAAAGGGTTTAAAGTTACTTTTAGAACATACTTTTTGGTAAAATTTTCAAGAATTGTTTACATACACATGGCACACTTGCGGGGGGTAGTTCGCCTAGGCATAATTAGCGGATGCGCCACGTTTCTTGGTTTGCATTTCAAAGTGAAACTCAAACTAAATGAAAATTAAAACCAAAAACCGAAAACCAAAAACCGAAAATCAAAATACCGGGAAAGAGTTGAAGGGAAATGTTTAGTGCAAGGAAGAGTCTCGTTTCAAATTGATTTATTTATTTGATGTTTTTATTTGTTTGCTTTTGGCTAATTTTATGGCGCCTGCTTCACCCCCTCCCCCCACGCTTATGCTCCTTCCTCACTCAATCAACACTCAAACTTAGACGGGTTTCCTTTTATTTTGGGTTTGATTCCATGTCCAAATGTTTTAGTATAACAAATGTATCTGCGCCATCGCTGAGAGATGCGTTTGTGCCACATAAACGAAAGGTGTTTAAAGGCCAGCGGAAAGATGCGGCTGCTGCTAAGGCCAAACAAGTTAAGACGCCCGCCCACCAACGCCCATAACAGACACAAGTGCCCCTTGCCACTTGCACCTCAGTTTATCTTGCCTCTGGCAAATCCCCAGCTTCCTACATCTCCATGACAACCAACTAATGCCCTGCCATCAGCCAAGACCTGAGCAAAAAAAGAAAATATGAAAAAAGTAAGCATGCCAAAGCTGCACAAGTTCAACCTGATAAACTAAGCCATACCCTAAATCCCATTTTTTTTGCAGTGTAATTATTTGACTTAGTTTAACAATTTTTCTATTTATTTATAGGTGAATTATAATAATGAAAAAGTCGTATTAAATATTATTTCTGCTTCTTCTCACACCCAATACGAATTGATACACAATTTTTTTATTATTTATATGAACAGAGGGTATCATCATTATCATCATCATTAACAGGGACTCCCCCTCAATGTGATGTGAAGGAGTCGCCGGAGCAACTTGCAGCTGCTGTGCATTTGATTTGAAGCGCTTCTCGTTTACGTTTAATTGAGTTTATTGATGCATATTTGAAGTCAACTTCCACGTGCTGCTCTCATCTGCCTCATCGATTGATATATGGCCCAGTACAGAGAGAGAGAGATAGAGAGAGAGGGAGGGTCTTCTGCTGGAGTTTGGGGCACCACTCGAAAGTGCAAAAATGCAATTAATTAAGCGCATTTATTTGCACACTCAATGGGCCGTGCGCATATCGAACGCGTGCCGAGACTCGAATAGCCCTCGGATGCATTCAAAAGGAGATGAATGGCCACAAAAGTTAGGCGGTTAGATAAAAAAATGTATATACAAAATATAGTTAAATAGTTTTTGAATTCCTTTGCCTTAAGCAAATTAGTAATATCTAAATTAGTTTTAAGCTCTCTTTTAGAGTCAACATTAAAATGGATTTTGAAGAGGCACATTTAAAGTATTATATATATTTATATATTATATATATATATTTTTATATATATTTTAGATTTATGTTGACAATTAAATTGTATTTTAAGTAACTAAAATAAAGCAAACTATCATTACTAATTCTAGCTTATAACTTATCTAAAAGTTATTTTAGCTAAATCCAAAATGGAACCAATTTTCACTTTATCTATCAAAATTTGATACTACTTTGGCTTAAATTACAATGACAAACAATTCGATGATTTGTTGAATCTATTCTTTGATAAAGATCTGATTTTGATCTTAAGAATTCGAGCTTGTTAATTATACTGAATTCTACTCAGACCAATTCGAATAAATTAGTCAATGACCCCAAAACTGACATAAGCAGACTGATCGTTGATCTCTGTGATGATGACCACAGCTGCCCAGTTAGAGCATAGAAAAATCCCAGCACACACACACCCACGTAAGCACACACTCACACACACACACACACATAGACACACCCACACAATCACACTGACATTGAGTTCATTAAACGCACATCGAGTTCATAATTAACGTGCAATCGAGTTAATTTCTGTTCTAAGCGAAGCGGTTAATTAAGAGTGCAGACAGAGTCAGAGGCGTGATGGTAGCCGGGGGGCAGTGGAGTGCGAGAGGGGGGGAGAGTGGAGTCCACTAGAGTGGGGAGGGAGGATTAGTAAAAGTGGCAGCTGTTTTTTTGGCAATTTTGTGCGCTAATGTGTCAGCAGCAATTGGCTGACTTTTCACCAAAATTCACATGATCTGTCTGGGATAATTCATTGGCTGCCCATCGAATGGCAACCAGAGTGCAACACTCGCCTCCTCTCTGGTAATTCAATTAAGGTCTGGTCCATTGTTTAGTTTCTTGAACCCGTTGGCAACGATTCGGTACGGTTTGGTTTGGTTTGGTTTGGTTTGATTTGGTTCGATTCGGGTTTGGCTGCGGCTGCTTATCTTTAGCCATTTGAGTGAGAGGCAGCCGGCTATAAACTTGCAGACTACTCCAATGAGTGATCCGCTTTAATGTTAATGCCCGACGAGATATGGAGACTAACAGAATGTAGCGAAGCCAGGGGAAACGGGCTCGTCAGAGCTTAACCCGCATCGAGATGTGCAAATGGAGCGCCCGCAGTTTCACGGCGCCATAAACCAATTGACTTTAGTAGCTCAGCGGCTCAGTGGCTCAGTGGCTCAGTGGCTCAGCGGCAGGTGGTGTGCATGCCAACAATTGGTCAGCTGTGCTTAGCGAGGCTGGCTCAAAAAGTTATCAGTTGAGTTAGTTAATAATCGTAGAAGAGAAAAGAGGTGCAACAAAATGTGGCTAATGAGCAGCTGTAACTGAAATAAGACATTAAATAAATTATTTTTTAATTCATTTTAAATATTTTAATATACCAACTCTTTCTCAAAATTAATCATTTATCACTTATTTTATTTATGAAAATTATATTTTAAGTATTGTAGAAAATTTAGCTCTTTTTTATCTCTATGCGAAATTATATTTTTAGATTTTTCTGAATAATTTGATTTATATCTAGCTCGTACTTACCATGCCCAAATTTCACAATAAATATTTATCCATTTTAATTTTGTTGCTAATTTCTTAATTTTTAAATTAATTTGTAACTTTATTTCAATTTTAATTTAAAGTGTTTCCTGCATAGCATTCATTTAATTGGAGCTTAAATCAATAATATTCCACAGAAATTTGCCTAATGGTGAACTAGAAAACATATTAATTTATTTTATATATTATAAATAGTTTTAAATAATGACTAAGATCAAATTAATGCTTTTGGTGTTGTATATCTCAATTTTAAATTTTTTGATTGATTGAGAAACAATGTTAAATTATTTGATATATTATAAATTGTTTTAAATTATGACGAACCTAACATTATTGACTTTGGTGAATTAGAATTCAATCTGAAATGAATTTAAAGAATATTCAAATTAAATTTTATTATAATATATAATTTTGTATATTCCCCACATACTTGTGAAGCAACCCTCTTGCTGCCAATTTCCCAAAGTGGCTTAACGTCAGCGTCTCTCAATGCGTCCTGCTTATCGAAGTTGGCTCATGAAGACGACTAATATGGCCAAATGCATTTGCATGCAAACTGCAGTTCGCATCGAATTGGAATTTAAAGTCGAGTCTCAAAGCTGCAAAACTCATCGCACACAACTCAGGGAAAAGTGTGAAAATTATAATAGATATCAATAAAGTTGTCGGTGCTGCCAAAGTATTAGGTTTTTAATTGCTGCACGTTTGTCGAGTGCTGCATAAAGTAGCAAATCTTATGATTTCAATTAACGGTGCAATGATGCGTGGGTCAGCAACCACTATCAGCACCGCCATCAGCAACGCCACTCGCACAGCAGCAGCAGCAGCAGCGGTTAGTTGGCTGGAGTCCTTCGGCTTCACATGGCATTAAATTACGTTTTTATTTCGTTTGCCGTAAACCGGAAATTGCGACATACGCACGGAAGTCAACTCAATAAATGGCCGACGTTTCATTGCCCTACCCACCTACCCACCTACCCCCCACCTGACACCGGTCACCCGCTGTCAGCACTCCACACTCTGCGTACGAGAGTTGCAGAAACTAGTTACACAAATTGCAAGTAAAACACATAAAACAAAAAAAAAAAATGAATGGGAAAAAGAAAAATGAGAAAGAAATTCAATAACATTTATGAAACTTGAACTGTCCGAAAAGCGCAAGCAGAATTTGGCCCCACAATCCCAACACCCATTTCGAAATAATCCAAAAAATTGAACAAGAAATGGCAAAAAAATTGTTTTTCAATTAAAAAGTTTTTTGCTGCTGCATGCAGACAAATTTGCCATTCAATTTGCCCAAAGGACAGTTAAGATTGTGTATGTGTGTGTGTGTGTGTTGGTGTGTGTGTGAGTGTGTAATTGCATGTACATACATTTGTAGCTGACAGACCAAAAGAGTTGAAATGGGGGCAAAGAGCAGCTAAATTCTGAATCAGGTGTGCAACTTTTGTACGAATTGTTCAGAATTATGAAATATTAATGCTTTCACTTTTTTAAATTCCTAGTTCTAAAAAAGGTATCGAAAAGCAGTTCTCATTTTCTTATGAATATTTCTACAGTAGCATAAATTTGATTTTTTTTAGAAATTTTAAATAATGATGATCGGTTTTTGTTTCTTCAATTATAAGGAATAATTTCTTAATCTAAATTTAATGAATTTTCTATATTGCTTAAGAATACATTATTGCTTAACCGATAAGCATTTTCGTCGTATTTAATTAAGGGCCACACACAACGTTTTCAAGGTGTTAAATACCCAAACTTCTATCTGGATCCAAATGACTGTTTGCAGAGGCGCTACAAGCAAAAGCAAAGAGACCTTTTGATAAGATGTTTTCTAAAGTCTAAAGTTTGTTTAGCATTTAGCATTTACTTAATTTCATGTTTTCTTCTATTTCTATATTTTTTTTTTTGTATTTGTTTAGCATTAAACGCCATAAATTATGCGCAGTGTGAGCATATATAAATATATATATATTTTTATACTATGGGGCACAAGTCGAATAAGGCTGCAGGCAACACCTGCGGCTTTCAATTTCCTGGCAACGTCATTAGGCAGTCGAGGAGCATAGCCAAAAAAATATTTCTGGCTTGTACAGTTTGTTTGGCGATAATGTCGCCCGCATAACATTTTGCTTTCGATTTTGGTCATGCGGCGCACGTAAAATGACAACTCCAAAAAAACACCCAAAAACCGAATACCGAAATTGAGCCCAGAACCCTTTGCAGCAAAACCGGCTCGATAAGCCGCTTTTGTGGCGTTTGGCCATTTCTAATCTTAACACAACATTTAACAATGCTTTCTTGGCCGGCTTTCTGAAAAGCCACACATAAATATATATATATATATATATAAATATATATTTATAAATATATGTAAGGCTTCGCAAGCAACCACCCACCACCACCCACTGCGGAGTGCAGGCATCGCTTGGACACGTGTGCAACATTAGATTCGACTCATTGCAGGCGTCGTCTTGTTTCTTGGCCAGAGCAACACGCGCCGCCTTCCAACTGTTGGCCAAGATGCAATTGACTTGAACTAATCCAAATATTATCGCAGCCGTGCAAAGGGAACAACAACAATTTGATGTCGTGCGCCAACATCATTAAAAAATTGTATACTTTTGATTAATAACCAGAAAGCAGCACGCGTTGAGCCAACTCCCCCACTTCCACTCCAAAAACCACACCCGCTGCTCCTCTTCATCCCCAGTTGAGGCACCTTTGTCGCACTTTTGGGCGGTGCTCGGCTTTTGATCAGTTGTTGGTAAATATTTGCCACTGATAGGAAATTTACACTGTCATCTGAATAAACCAAGCATATAATAGAAAAGGGATGCATTCGGTGAGTGATACGACAACAATTTGTAATTGCAGAGCTGAGAAATCGACAAAGAAGGTTTCTCGAATCCGATGGATATGGTTTCTTTTTTTTTTTTTAGAGTTTGCTCGTGAATTGCGTGGGCAGATGACAATTTGTTTGCGGAGACCAAAGAAGAAAAAAGGAAAAAGGCCAAGGGGGAAGGAGAAGGGGAATTTGTGTGTCTTAAGATATGCAAAGCAAAGAAAACGTGTCCTGAGGTGCAACAAAATGTGGCTAATGAGCAGCTGTAACTGAAATCCTACATTAAATAGATTATTTTTTAATTAATTTTAAATATTCGAATATGCCAACCTTTTATCAAAATTAAGCAATTATCACTTGTTTTATTTATGAAAACTATATTTTAAATATTGTAGAAAATTTAGCTCTCTTTTATCTCTAACCGAAATTCGATTTTTCTAAAAAATTTGATTTATAATAAGGTCTTACCTACCACACCCAAATTTCGCAATAAATATTAAATCATTTTAATTTTGTAATCATTTCTTTTATTTTTTAATTTAATTTGCAACTTTATTTCAAATTTAATTTAAAGTGTTTATTTTGCTCAGAATTATTTGTTTAATCGTAGATCGCTTTTTTCACATTAAAATAGTAAATCTGATTTTATAATTCTTTCTTTCATGTCTTATGCAAGTTGTGAAATCAAGTTCTTGATCATTGAAATATTTAGATCTAGTTGATAAATGTGTGCATTAAGTTTTGCATTAGTTCAACGCCTCATTGCACATTCCTTTCCAATTATAATTTTCAAAGCATGGAGGGATTAGGAACTGTAGGTAATATAACAAAGTTTGTGTGTGTGTGTGTGTGGAAACGCTGTCTGTGGCCATCGCCGGCTCATTAGGCATAATTTATGAATGGCACCACAATAAAATACGAGCATACTATGTGAAGTATTGTCTATATAGAGAGGGGTTCTCAAGATGACGACAACTTTCTAAAATTTTACAAAATACAAAAAAAAAAAAAAATTAAATTTTGTAGCTACTTAGGCATGCGCACAATTTATAATACAATAAATCAGATGCAAATGGCTTTTACACAAACCAAGACGTCGCGAGCCAATTATTTTAATAGTTTTTCGTCAACGCGGCAGCAACAATAAAAGAATGTGCCATACACTGGGCGAGGGGTGGGGTGTGCTAGTGAGGGGGAGTGGGGGGTTACCACTCGGATTAAGCAATTCGGTGTGAAGTGCTTGGATGTGCTCTGCTCTTTACAGTCGAAGAGCTTTCAACACCCAGTCAAAATGCTTTGACAAGCTGCACACTAAAGGAATGCAGTCTTAATGGCATTCCCTCCCCTCCCCCTCTCTCTTTCTCTACCTCTCTCTCTCTCTCTATCTCTCTATAGAAATACCAAAAATTACTTTCACTCTATTCAACGTAGGCAATCCCCTTCCAGTTCACCTAAAACACAATTTGAGTAGCGCGTTTCATTCGCTTCGGTGTGGTGTGTGGTGTGGATTGGAGGCGCCTCTCAAAAAGTTGAATTGGTGATACAAACAAATTAAAAAATGCATCAATTTTATTATCACAAGGCGAACAGGTGACCAGAGAATGGCGTCGCTTAATCATCAAGTGTTAGTAGGTTAATGAAAAATTACCATCTGATTCGAAAACTGCTTAGCAAAAGGTTACAAAAAGGTAACAAATTAATTCAAAGCAGGCGAGATAAGTAATTACGAAAATTCATTCAAATTTGATAGAAAAAAACATATAACATTTTATTGTGAAATATTTTACGAACTTAAGAAGTCGAGTGGGTTTTGTATAACTGAGACTGACTAAGATATATTAGTAAAATTTCTTGCAAATAGATATTGAAATAGTTTTTAACTGATATAAATAACTAATCGAATTTAAAAATGTAATAGTTTTGACTGAAATAAAGAACTAAAACAATTTTGGAATATAAGGGAACATTAATAAAATATTCACCTTTTTTTTAAATACTATACAAATTTATTGATATCTAGGAAACTGCTATTAAAACTTCAATCACACGAAGGAAATTATGTTTGAAATAACTTATATGATATACAAGTTTAATGGAAAATACAAAAAAATTAAAAATCTCATTTGGTATATTTTATTTACAATATTATAATATTTTTTTAAAATTATAACTAATTTATCATTTTATTAATAATAATATTAATAATGAATTTGTATTGAACTATCAAATTATATAAAACAAGTCTTCAAAAAAATTCAGTGAAGCCAAAATTTGTAATAACTTCAAGTCAATACAAAATTTGCCTATTGGACTTTCAACACAGTAAGGACATGATTTATCCATCTATAGCAGACTTTTTATATATCTGCATCCTCACCCTCCTCTCTTACCTTTTCCCACTTCTTACTGCACTCCATATCGAGTTCATCTAGTTTTTCTTCTTATCACATTCAAATGGAACAGCATCGTTAGATCACTCGGCACTTTTATGAGCGACAGGCTGACAAATTGCCTTTGCTCGAATTCTGTAGAAAGGAAAGCGAGCGGGAAGCGGGGAGCGAGGGGCAAAGGGGGAGCATAGGCTAAAACCCTTTTGGCCACTTTCGAGGGTCGTTGTGGCGACAACAATAATTCAAATGAGCAACGCATTATTCAAAATCACGAGACAGTTGGCGGCGTTAACGAATCGAGTCAGTCAGTCAGTTTTAGTGGAACCCCCTCCCCCTCTCAGACCCTTCCTCCCTTTCCCCTCTATCTATATCTTTGTCTGGCTGTGCTTCTGTTAAACTTGGGTTTTGATTCATGGTGGACACTTATTGTTATGATAGTTGTTGCTGCAGTTGTTGTTGCTGGTGGTTGGTGGTGGTGCCTAATCGCCCTGGCGACACTTCAGCTCGTAGGCGAGTTATCCACATGATCAGAGGAGGCGAGTTGAGTCGCCCAGTTTGCCAGACCGTAACTAAAATGAGATGCCAAACAAACTGCAATTACTGCTGCTGCCTGTGCTCCACTCCGCTCTTTAAGGTAAAACGGGTTAGCCATGGTCGAGGGACTGGGAATGGGCAGCGAATAAAATTCCTTATCGCGCACATAGTCAATCGACTGGGGCAAAGAGATGGTGCGGCAAGGTAAATGGAGGGGCCAAGATAAGTGTCGGCAACAAAAGGCGATGCAGCAATTAATCTTCGCTTCTGAGTTGCCTTCAAGGTGAATTGTGTGGCATGCGCCCCCGGGGCAACACACACACACATATGTGCGTGTGTGCTTTGACTTATCTGCTGCACAGCGACAAAAAAAACAGGTATAAATTTTATAACTTTCAAATATCAAAAAGAAAAATTTCAGTAAATTCTGTTGAATTTATAATTTTTTTTTATTAATATTGCCAGAAAGAAAAAAATAATTAAAAGTAAAATAAATTAAATATTTGTAGTAATAAAATATTCTTCGAAATATTGGAAATATTACTAAATAATTATTAATAAAATAAATTATTTATTTGTAGTATTAAAATATTCTTCAAAATATTGATAATATTTTTAAGAAAAATGCCATAAATTTAATATCATTTGGTATACCATTTTTTTACTGTGTACAGCCACAAGTTTAACGCAGTTGGACTGCATTCAACTTTAACTTATTGAATTATAAATTATTGTGGGTTTCATTTTGGCAGAAAGACCTTTTTGGCAAACGTGGCCAACAAACTTTGGCCATTGACAGCTATTTCTTTGGCTGGCAAGACCCAAACTCGACCCCGAAATAATTTGCCTTATGATATTTGCCTGCCTCTGAGCCGGTTACGTGTGAAAAGTTCAGTCAGGCGTAAGTGCGTCCGGGATTTTGGTATCTGGTCTGGGTTCTGGGTTCTGGGTTCTGGGTTAGATGGCAAGCGTATGCCAGGGATTTACCTTTGTGGGCAGTGGTGTGTGATAGATGGATACTCGTCTAATCACCTGGAAGTAATATCTATCTATGCGATTTATTGATTTCGTCTGACATTGAAACCCAACACGCTGATAACTCAATTTGCCATGCCAAATTCAATAGTAAACCCAAAAAAACTAAGTCCAATAAATTTTTGTGAATCTCTCATCGCAATTTGCAATTGTACAGTTTTTCGAATGCGTGACGAACTCAAAAACCAAAACTACAACTTGACCCACATTTTTGTAGAGTTTCGAGTTTTGAATTTTAAAGTTTCAACTTTGTGGTTTGCTGTTGATGATTTTTTTTCTTTTGGTTTTTTGTTTTTCATTTCCACTTTTATCTTAAGTGCACTTTGAAGCATTTTATTTATTGCACGACTTTTTCTTTTCTTTTCTTTTCAGAGAGTGTTTCATAACTCAGATCCCCAATTCGAATACCAATTCCAAATCCCAAGCCTCGACACTTTGGACCACACGTCGCCATTGTCAAGTGTCGCCAGTTTTAGATATGATGGTACCAATCTTTGTGGGTAGCCAGGCAGGCCGCGTGTGTGGCTTTTATTGTCTGTCCATAAAAAAATATGAAACAAAATGAAATTTACTATTTGTTACATTTCCAGCTCATCATTTTTGGATTTTTGTTTTTTTATCTTTCATGGTGTTTGGCTCTAATTGCATAGAAATGTGCTCACATTAAATAATATATTTTTCTCATATTTGCCGAGTTCTGTTTCTGTTTTTTTTTTTCTATTTTTTATAGCTTAGCTGAGGGTCACTCAGACTGGGCATTTCTGGGAGTCTGGTGTAGCTGCTCCGATTTGGGATGAGCTGTAGTTGTCTTATTGTGTTTGTGTTTCGGTTGATGTATTTGAGATAAGGGCGGATCTAATGTCTGACCTTTTGGCAACTGTGCTTCTTCTGCTGCAACTCATCATTTGTCGACCCGAACTTGACCCCATTTCGTTGGCAAACAGTAGATAAGAATTCCCACATTTCATTCGATTTTATTTGTTATCATTCGATTGTTGCACAAATTCTATAACGGAAAAATGCCGTATAAATTTTGACTAAATAAATTAAAGCACAAAACTACCTAATTTGAATACTTGTTTAACTTAAACAAATGTAATTAGACCTTTTATTACAATTATTTGAATAGATTTAATATAAATGATATATTTGAAGTTGCACAGATTCAGGTCACATTTCCTATACGAAAAAAGTTATAGCTAAAAACTAGTTGAACAGTTAAAGTTGAAGTGAAATATTTGATTTCAATAAAATACAAATATTTATACATAATAAAATTGCAACTTTATCACATGCAGCACAAATGAATTTTATTTGATTTATTTATGGCCTTTTTCCAATTTTTATGTGGCACTTCAATTGAAATTGGATGCTACATGTTGCCAGCTCTTCAGTTTCAAGTGACAAACTGAGCTCAAAGTATTTAGTATTTAAAATTTAGATTTTATTTTTTTGTTTTGAAGAGTCTGCCTTATCGGGTCAGGGTGTGTCATCTGCTGATAACCTTCTCGAGTTTACAGAATCAATTTGAAATTACTTTCATTTTCCAATTTTATTTTTTTTTTTCTCTTTGTTTTGTTGTCGACTGAGCTGAGAGAAAACCTCAAGTTTTTCAACCCCACAAAACAGTTGCGTTTCCCAGCCAAGTCCAAAATGCAATTTGCAAAATGTGTTGAGTCTCTTAGAGATTAGAGAGGGAGATGGAGAGTGAGAGTGAGAGAGGATGGTGCATGCGGGGGGACGGGGTGATTGATTGATATTCGAGCTGGCCGCTTCCACTGCTGTTTACCAAAGTGATAACGTGGCTCAGATTATGTTGTGATCCGATCACCGGCGCAGCTACTCAATGATTGTGTGTGTGCATCATTTTTCACATCACGTGCCACACGCGGCAAGAGCAGCCAGCAAATTGCGACATTTTGCGACATGCGTTGCGTCCTCTTAAATTTCAACAATTGTCGCATCGAGTGGCCCTCTTCCCGTGCCCGTTTTTCACGGCTTCCCCCTACCACAGAATGGCCTTGCCAGCGGGAGGGAGACTGCAACACCCCCCACGCCTCTGCGTCTGGCGGCGCATCAAAGCAGCTGCGGCATTTGGCAAGCATTTGCTCAACGTTGCCAGAAATATATATGCCGAAAATCCTTAGTCTTGTCTGCGGCTGCCACTCATATTTCTACCCAGAGCAGAAAGCATTTCAATCCATTCCATATCATATTCTTGGGACTCGTTTTTTCCTTTTTGGCAGCTCCTCTGCACTCTCAATGCGGCAATAAACGGAATTAAAATTCCAAATTAGCTCGCTGCAGTTGCGAATAGTCAAAGGAAGAACTTACAAAAAAAAATATAAATAAATAAATAAAACAAACTCGGTTGGATTATGGGTTTATGCGATGTCGGCAAATTCATACTAAAAATATTATTATTGTATTAAATTTTATGAAATCATAAAGATAAACTGTCTTAAAAACTTAAGTTTTATTAGTTAACTTTTTAAGTCTACCAAATATAATAAAAATATTACTTTTAATGGATATGTTTAATTCAGTTTTAGTATTTTATCTATCAATGCAAATACTCCAACAGAGAATAATTTGAATATTTTTATATTTATATTATATTTATAATAAAAATATTACTTTAAATGGATTTGTTAAATTCAGTTTTAGCATTTTATCTATCAATGCAAATACTTCAATAGAGAATAATTTGAATATTTTTATATTTATATTATATTTATAATAAAAATATTACTTTAAATGGATTTGTTAAATTCAGTTTTAGTATTTTATCTATCAATGCAAATACTTCAATAGAGAATAACTTGAATATTTTTATATTTTGTGGATTTGTCTTTTACTCCAATTAAAAATGTTGGTCAACAGCAATGATCGATGTAAGTAGTTGCATATTTATACCACAATTTACCACCCTGCAGCACCGATCCCACAACCCTCAGCCACCCCCTGGTCCGGGCAGCTAGCAATCAGAGAGATTTCATTGCGTTTTGCCGTTGCCGGATTTATGCGTCATTATTTTGTGTAATCCCCGGGACCACGGCGCTGACCCATGTGAAATAGGGGCAACCAACACGCAATCGAAATAGATTCTTTTTGGGTTTTGCGGCATTTTTGCGATGCGTTCAAGTGCGAAAAGAAAAACAAAACAACTTCAAAATTGCTAATGGGAAAACTGTGAAAAACTAAAGCTGCACGAATGCATATTATGGTGCGGGGTGGGGAGAGGGTATTGAGTACCGAGTAGAAAGGAATGAAATGGACACATTAGCCGGATGTTTGTCATGGTGGTGACCAGCTGCTTCTGCTGCAGCTTCCACCCCTCACCAAATCTTGGCAAATGAAATTTGCAAACAATTGAAAATAAATTTGTTCAACAAATCTGACTTTTAAGTGTGTATAAGTGTGTGTGTGTGTGTGTGTGTGTGTCTGCTGCAAATAAAGACATATTTCAACTTGATTGTTGAGCTACATAGTTGCCATGGGGCCACACCTACACACACACACACACACAGTCACACACGCACAGCGTGCCTCAAAAAAGTACAAATCACTCAACAAGTCGCCGGCTGCGGCACATAAATGTCTCACAGCAAAACTGCACTTTAATTGCCCAACTAAAATGAGAGGCGCTTCAAAAACTGACAGCCGATGCCGGCGGAAGAATAGCTAAATAAAAAAATATAAATCTAAAATTTGAGAACTGCTTGAATTGCAGATGCCCTGTAGAAACATAAGAATATTTTGAAAAACATTTGTTCACAGATTAAAAAAGGTTTTTAGAGTGCTCTATAATAAAAATTAAGTATTAATATATAAAATGTTAAATAACTTTAATAAATAACTGAAGTTATATCATTACTTAAAAATTATTTTAATTATTTTTAATATTAATATATATTTTTATATCTATAATTGCATTTTATTAGTTTACAGGGAATCAGAAGATGTAATTGAAAATGTGAAATAAATTTAAACTGCTTTTGATATTGCTGTCAACATATGTTTATATTATATTATTATAAGCAACTTATATTATAAACAACTTCAAGATACCTAATATCCACTCTTGCTTATATTTACAGGGTATACAAAGAAAACGGGCAACAAACAGCGACAACAAACTGCGCGATTAGCTCGTAAAACTGCGGCATAAAGTAAAAGGTTTTTGGGTTTTGAGAGAATATTATGAAGTAAACATGGAAACATGGATCGAGTTGGAGCTTGGAACTTGGAACATGTCGTGCACATAGAGCCCTCCCACAGATGCAGATGCAGAACTCCGTTGCCCACATGTGTTCCGGGAATGGGAAATGGGAATCGGAATAGGAATGGGTATGAGGAATGGTCTATGAGTATAGTTATGGATATATGGGTGAGGGTGACGGTGAGGGGGGAACTGAGCCGCGTGCCTCATCTATGTATGTAATAGGTACACGTGTGCCATAAATTTTATAGCATAATGTTGCATGTAGCAGCATGTTGCATGTTTGCCTGAGTCGAGCCTTTCCGGGTACGCTCTTTGAAGACGCTGTCCAGTCAAAGGTCGTTGCATCATCAAGCTGTCCGGCTAGTCAAATAAGCATGAGAGTTCTTAAGTGTGTTGAGTATATATATATATATATAAATATGTATGTATGTATATTTGGATTATTTGTCGCCAGCGTTTTGTGTCGCCCACACAAACTTGCAATTACGCTGTTTATTCTAAATGACAAGAGCCAAATGGGAAATGCATACAAATAGTCGCTGCTGCTGCACTGCAACAAAAAAAAACCAAGTCACCAACCAAAGTCTGGCAGGCAGCAGCATCATCATAATCATCATAATCATCATCATCATCATGTTCAGCAGAGCTCATCATCGGCATCGTTATTATTATCCTTTGTCAGTGCATGCAAACATTCAGAGACTTGCTTGAAAAATGGTTGGAATCAAACGGCAAATAATGCAGACAACGACAATGCCAACAATAACATAAGTAGAAAGTAAATATTAACTATGATAAACCAAATAATATCGACGAATTATTACACTACACATGTAAGTAATATACAAACATATATTTACTTTATATATATAATATTGAATTTGATTTGTGACTTGACTTTGAGCGCAATCAATTTTGAGAAGTTCGAATTTCATTTCTTTGCCAGTAAAGAACAATTTAATTCAAATTTAAAGCAACTTTAAAAATATTTATATTAAGCCAATTAAGATTTACAAATTATTGCTACTACTAATACTCTCATATCTTAACATAATTATTTATTTAATTGATAAATACTTTATTGAATCTTCTTAAAGGATATTATAAAATTTGAATACTCTGGATTGGAATTTTGAACAATGACGCCAAACGATGTTTGTCTTGTGCTAGTTTCTTGTTTTATTTTTTTTTGCATATTTTAGCACAAAATGAAGAAATAATTTGAAATCATGAGCACACACACTCATACACACACACACACACACACACTAGTTGCAGTTGTCGTGGTGTCAACACAATGGCACCAAATTATTTAATACTTCAAGTGTCTGTATTTTTGTATCTGCATCTGGAGCTGCACACATATGTGTGTGTGTGTGTGTGTATTGGTGTATCTGTGTGTAAGTCGCCGCTTTGGCTGCTGGCCGCTTTTTGTATGTGTTCGCCCGGCAATTGCAAAAATTGTGAAATGTCTCCAGAAAACAGCACAGAAGGGAGCCGGGCGAGCAGGGGGAGGGAGGGAGCCAACAGACAGTGTTTGGTAGCAGGCCCAGAGCCATGTCACACTAAGTAAGTCGCATACACAGCATGATGCAGTTGTCCCAGTCTCAATCCCACTCTCAATCCCAGTCCCAATTCCAGTCTCAGCTCCCATTCCTCAACTGCTTTCGAATGCAATCTGCAATTGCTTTTAGTTTGAATTTCATATTTAATGAAGCTACATTTCCATTGTTGTCGTCCAAAAAATTTTTACATCAAATTGATTGTGTGTGTTTTGCTGCATGTTTTGTCTATGCAACAAATAAGGCAACACAAATTTTTATTTTTTTTTTGGGAAATATGCTGAAATATTGATACTCTGCAAATTGACTTTGAGCTTGAAAATGGTTAAATATGTTTTCTAATTAAAGCGCTGCAGTTGTAATTCTGACAAGACAAGCAAATTATTTGCCACACGTCAAGTGCTGAAGCAAGCAATTTGAGAAGAGCATTTAAATTAGTGAAAATGCCCAAAATTACACAATGCATTTCTGCATTTGCCTGCAGCTTACAAACTGTCTCTAAAAGTGTTTTCCAAAGAACAAATCATGCCAAAAAACCCATCACTCATTTTCTATTTTGAGCGTTGCATTTCCATCGAAAGTTTTTGGCCTAAGTTTAAACTGCAGCAGAAATCAAACTTCACAGATAGCCAGCTGCTCGATTACACTTAAGTTAAGCTACCCCCGTCCCCGTAACAAAGCCAACCCCCCTGCCCATTGCTTTTACAATTTACGGGCCATTGCAAGTCAGCACATTCCTGGATCATTAACTCAACGTGCGATGGATGCACAATTCGACTTTAACAAGCAATTAAATCGAAACAAAAAACTTGCACAGCACTCAACTCCACAGGGTAGAGAGACAGTGGAGAGAGTGAGAGAGGGGTACAGAGTGAGAGAGGGGAGGGGAGAACAATGCAGTTTGGGAAAAGCGCATTGACATTGATTTATTTAACAATTGTAACAAACGTAAATTTTATAATTATTGCGCATGTAAACAAGAATTGTTGTTGTTCAACGAGGGAAAACACACAGAGAGAGAGAGTGAGAGAGAGCGAGAGAGAGTCAGTGCTTAATAGAGAGAAATGCAGAACGGTGAGCACTTATAGTGAGAGAGAGAGAGGGGTAGAGGGGTGCAAGTTAATGCCAGCGAAATGTCAAAGTGAAGTGACAGCTGCAACAAAAGCGCGCATCGAGAATCTGGACAAAGACACTGGCTGGAGTTCCCCTGGCGCCCGTCTTTGCTTGAAATAATTACTTTTTGAGAGCACAACCCCCCCCCTACCCCTACCCCACTTCTCCACTCCCACCCAACAGCCAGCAACCCCTTGGCTTAGAGCCTGTCTCCCATCCACATTTGGGTACATCCAAGCGCATATGTCGCAGTTGCGATTTTAATTTTGAAATTTATGCCAACAGCAGTTTGAGAAACTGCAAAGCGACAAAGCAGCAGCAGCAAAAAATAAAAAAAAACAAGTTGGAATATTTTTATTAAAGCTGCTGAGCTATGAGTTACCCTGTAATCCCCAAAAATATTTATAACTTACTAGAAATCATTGTAATAGGAGCTATAAGTTACCCTGTAATCCCCAAAATTATTTATAATTTACTAGATATTATTTGAATATATATTATTTGAATATTTGAATATTTAGCATTAATATATATTTATAAAGATTCCACGAACGATTTTAATAGTAACAGAATATATGACAAAATATAAATTTAACACAAAAAAAGTTGATTGGAATAGTTTTTGAAAAACAGCATCCTAAATTAAAATTCTTAGTTTACATTGTATTTTTAAGGTGTGCAAAATGCTTGGCTTGAGAAAATTATTTAAAATACTTTGCTATTTATTTTAATAATATTTTAATACGATTGTCTTATATTTAATAGTAATAAATGCATATTTATACATTTTACAAAAGTTTTAAAAGTAACATAAAATTTAACAAAATTTATATATAAAAACCAAATAAATATTTAATTGCATTGGGTTTATTTTTTCAGTATATAAATTAAAATTCTCTGTTTACCATGTGCATAAATCAGTGAATATCGGGTTGAAAACAAGATGAAACCGATTAAAGAGCAATTAAAAAAATTGAGTTGTTGATCGAAACCGATTGGGAAACAACCAACTTTTAAATTCAGCTTTTTATCTACAGGATGAATCAGTCATAGACTCATAAAAAGTCCCACAGGAACTTGAATTTAGTAAATTTTAAGCAACCCATTTTCTGATCAGTTGCATGTTGAAGAGGGTATTAAAAAACGCAGTCAGCAGGTTGCCAAGGGTTTGCCAAGGGGTTGCCAGAGGGTGGTAGGCGTTTCTGGGTGGGTGTGGGGCGTCGAGTTGGCAAAGTAAATGAGGCATCCGTATGACATTATTTGTGCAGCACTTTTTACGTTTTACGTTTTTACCCCCTTTGTGCGGCGAGTGGCTTCATCAATGGACATCCTCAAACGGCATCGGCATCGGCATCGGCATCGGCAGGCAGCGTTCATCCTGTTCATCAGCCTCATCAACGCAATGTAAATATTTGCATATGGTGCAGCTGTGTGTGTGCGTGTGAGTGTGTGTGTGTGGGTGTGTGTGTGTGTGTAATTTGTGGGTGGCAATGGGCGACAGCAGCACTTGGCATGTTTACTTTACAAAATGCAATAACAGTTGCAAAACGGACTACAGCAGCAACAGGAGAGAAACAGCAGGAGACAAGTTATGA
The DNA here is from genome assembly GCA_035042045.1 of Drosophila melanosoma. Taxonomy (NCBI): domain Eukaryota; kingdom Metazoa; phylum Arthropoda; class Insecta; order Diptera; family Drosophilidae; genus Drosophila; species Drosophila melanosoma. The sequence continues at coordinate 1,069,700 of JAWNLY010000183.1, read as the reverse complement.
GAGAGTTGAGTGACAAATGAGAGTAGGAGAAGGGAAGAGGGAATGGGGGTGTGGGTGTGGAGAGAGGGTAGTCTGTAGATGCAGCTTAGCAAAACAACATTTGGTTACCCACAGATAAACACAACACAGACACAAACACAGTAAACAAAAACCGCATGATATAAAATAATAAGAATTAATTGAAAAACGATTCGATATGCATTTCATTCAGTTAACAATACAATCAATAATTACTTATAAGACCCCCATCAATCCCATAGAAAATCAGGCAACCAATGCACTCATCAAAACTTCAAACTCATCGCCCAGAACATAAAGATATGAAAGGCTAATCCTTGGAACACCTTTGCTATACAAGAAAACAATGAGTAAACCAGACTGAGAAGTGCTCAATGATGAATCATCAACAGAAAAGTACTGGGAAATATTTGAAAATATTTGAAGTATTCAATTTTAAATACCCTAACCGAAACTGATAACTATTTAAAGAGAGTTAAAAGCTATATAAAAATAATATATAAATAAATAAATAATATGAAAAAGCCAGCAAAAGTATCACTCATAAATATCAGTTAATTTTTGTTATTAAAAATTCAAATATTTGATTGCTGCTGCAAATCACATAACTAATTCAAAATACACTTTCGAAAGTGTAAAAATATGTGAAGAGTTGCTAACAGCCGTTTCCTGTGTAAAACCCGTGTCTTTTGTATAAGATTCAGATTGAGTTTTATTCTCGATGTTGGCTCGATTATCTTTTATTGGTTTTGCCATTTATCAAATGCAGTTCACAGCTGTCGTTAAGGGACGAATTCGATGAGATAAACCACACATTGAAGTGTCCTTTGCTGTCTCCAAGTGTGTACGGCCACGCCCACTTAACAGAGAGAGAGAGAGAAAGAACTGAATTTATTGAGAGCAAAATGTGTCCTTTAACTGAAAGTGAAACTGAAACTGCACTTCAGATTCGTCACATGTGTTTTGGGTTTATGTAAATAGCTGATTGGCGAAGGGTGTCCAAGTGAAATTGATAGTTTGTGAATGGCATCGACACGCTGCTGCTAATTAAAATAGATGATCGATGGACCAACAGTCTTTTGGTGAGGGTAGCCATAAAAAAATGATGATGCAATCAACCCTTGAGAACCGGAAATGGCCAAAAGCTAGACTATTCCGCAAGAGGGGAGCGGGAAGATTTAAAAGAATGCGACTCGTGTTGTTCTTAAGCCAGGATTAGCAACACTTCTTTTCTACAGTTGCCAGTTGCCAGTTGCCAGTTGCCGGTTGCCTGTTGCAAGTTGCCGGTTGCAGATTCATAGAGTGCAACACGCAAATCTCTTGTGACAACATAAATAGAAACATGATTTAAGATCGGTGCGGGATCAGCGGCATATTTACAGCTGGGATTACAAGCCGGCTGCTCAGCAGCCCAGCACGAGATGAATTCAAATTGGGAATGGGATTGGGAATGGGAGTTCACTGATGGGATGAGTTTGTGTTGAGAGTCTCGCGCCGGGTGGTTTTGTTCGTTTTACTCATTGTTTTTTTATGCCAGCTCATTGAGGGGTTAGAATTCGGTTTTTTTTTTTTTTTTTTTTGTTGATTAGCCTTCTGCGCAACGGAAATGGGCTGGCAGCAGGCAGAGCAGAGGCCCGTTTTGTAGTTGCTTCGATGATGTGCTGCTCCCATAAATTACAGCTAAACTTTGTTCGGCCTTTTGTTGTTGCCATGTAATTTGGTTTGGCACGGCGGCTGTCAAGGTGCCACAGGAGGGGGGGTGGGGACGCGAGACGCGTAATCAAAAAATAACAAACTGCGCAGGATAATTGCCGCGCGAGTTGTGTAAATTGTGTTTGGCCAAACAATGCACAAATGCGACAGTTTTTTTCTATGCAACATTCTGTTGCCAATTGGTCACAGGTAGTCGAAAACGATCGCAGTTCCGCATTTTTTTTTTTTTTGGGGTGTTGAAATTGAAGAGATTGGTAAAAATATTTGTTATGTGTGCAAAATGAGAGAATACAAAGCGTTGTTAGGCAAAACTGATTTTTACTACAAATATTAGTTTTCCAATATGTTTTCCAATATATTTAATATTTATTTTAGACTACAGTTAGAAGCTGCTCCTTATAAATTAATCATAGTTCTTGGTTTACTCCAATCCTTTGTTAGAATACAATGATTTTTATATATTTGAGTCTACTTATTGTCAAACAATTTTCTAGAATAATTTCCGGAATCTGTCATTTCCCACACAGAGTCTAAAATATTTATTAGATTGGTTAGCTTCCCTAAATATTTCACTAATGGTTTTGTCTTGTAAGCGTTATGTTAACAAATTTCCAAAATATCAATTAAAAACTGCTTCAAAAACACCTCAAATCGTATATTCCATATATGTATATATTATTCAGTGCTTTTCATATTTTGTTTTCATTAACGATGTCAATTTGAGGCATAAATTTGGAGCTTGTCTCATAAATTTGGGGGCACAAACAGCTGCAGCATTGGTTGATGCCACTTTGCCCCCCCAACACGAAAATTTGGAAAATGCAGATGGTTGCAGTGCGTGCCAGCAGATGAAATGACAACTGCATAGGGTTGTCAATGGGGTAAAGGGACTTAGGGGGGGGGGGGGGGAGGGTTGGATGGGCGTTACAGATATGAATAATGTAAATATGGCAAAGAGCAGGACTATAAAATTAGCACGAAGTGCGCCCCAAACTAATTGCATTAATATGTCAACATGCCAAGCTGTCTGCGAATGAGAGTGTGAGTTGTGTGTGTGTGTGTGTGTGTCTGAGTGTGTGTTTGTGTGTGTTAGTGTGTGTGTGTGTGTTGAGTGCACGGCGCACTACTTAAGATTACACAACAGCCAGCAGCAATTTCGAAAAGTACTTAAAGTTTATTTATTTTGCGTCTGCTCGACACGCAAACATAAAAACACAAAAAATACAAAAAAAAAAAAATACAAAAATATTGATGAAGCTATGAGAGAAAGCCAGAAGTGTGGGGGGGGGGGGTGGGGGGGACTTGGCCGTACAGCTGAAGAAGCCGCAAATTAATTCAGTTGCCACCCACTTGGCAGCATTTGTCGAGTAAAAAAATATTTTCTTTTACATTTCAAATTTGTATTTGTCTATGGTTAAATGGCTTCGAGTGCACCAACCCAATCCCCCCCACACCCCCACCATCCACCGGCACCCCTTTGCCACCCTCTTGCCGTAAGTGTATTGCTGCTTTCTGGTTTTTTCTTACAACTGCATTTGGTTTTTATGATTTATGCGACGGCAATCGTCCCAAAATCAACACTTTAGCCAAGCGCAAAAGGCCTTTGAAGTGAGAGCTAAAGAGAAAAATTATGTGATAATTTGGCAAAATTGTAAAACAACGATTAAAAATGCATTTGAGTGTCAATTGCAAATGGTGTTTTTTACGACTAAACTTTAAATGTATGTGTAGAAATCTACCCTGTAGCTAGTTGAAGTGGTAGCAGCATGTTTTGGTTCAGATTGTTCTTTATAATAAATAAATTAAACTTAAATGAATATATAAAAATTATTTATTAAAATATTTAAACTTTTTACAATTGTGCACATATTACTAAATTAAACTTACTTGTCAATTATTTAACCAGAATAATTTAAACATATTAAATGAGAATTTTATATATACATTTTCCATTTTAGATCTTGAAACTATGGTGTTTCGTGTCCTATTCCTCTTCTCATAAAATTCAAACTTATTTTTTCAGCTATGTTTCCGTTTTGAGTTGTGTCTCTGCCACATAAAACAAGATGAGCATGAAAAATGGAATTTATGTATATTCTTGAAAGGGTTAATGGGGCATATGCACTATTCATTTCGTTACGCTGCATTTTTCGTTGCACAATCGATCATAATTTTTTTAATGGTTTTGAGTGCTTTTTAGTCCAACTACTGCATATAAAAAGAAAATGAATATTTCTTAAAGAAAATGAATTAAGTTTATTAACTATAGAAAAATGTGTTGCAACAATTAAATTGTTTTAAATACGATTCAAGCCAATTCGATATCGAGCCGGCAACTTAAATTTGATTTCAAGCACTTCGCTTTATTTATTTTTATTGTATGTCCGACTAAATTTGTATCTTCATAAATCTGGAAAGTTTACAGAATTGTTCGTCGGCGGATCGAAATGAAAATAAACGATCTTTCGCAGCCGCCCACAATAAAAATAATAATAAGGAAATTGGGTGCTGTCTGTGCACAAGTACAAAAAAGAACAAATTGTGCCCCATTGAAGTAAGAACAAATTGTTAACATATATATATGTAGTACACAGATGTATATATAATTTCTATATGTTCTCGCAAGATATCAAGTCGAAATTTCGCTAATTAAACTTAATATTGACAAATGATGGCATTGGACAATGTCAAGAAGCTGCCAACCCCACGCTGATGCAGCTCGTCTGAGCTTTGGGTTTCCGTTACGTTATGCGATGCCTGTCCCCTTCCCAAAAGTGTTGACAGATCTGTGGATGCCGCATGTGTCGATGTTGCCGCCTCCGCTGATGGCGACGCCACTGCTGCTGCTGCCACAGAGACTGCTGTAAATGATGCATGTTTAATTGCCGGCGCATTAATTAAATTTTGGTAGAGCGTTGTCTTTTTTCAGTGCGTGTGTGTGCGAGTGTGTGTGTGTGTGTGTGCGAGTGTTTGTGTGTTTTGTTCTCATTTGCATAAGCACCACAGTGGAGCCCACACACGCATTGTTGTTGTTGTTTTGCTGTTGTCGTTTTTAAAGATATGCCCAATAAGTCTGTCAATGCTAAAGCCATCAATTGACTCGACATCAACTTGCATTTTTTTCTCTAGAAACTATTTTGTGACAGCGCATAAAAAATGTGAAGAACAAAACGTCTTACAACTAAATAAAGTGTATTCTGAAATAATATGTTTTTCCAAAGCGAATAGATGATTATGAAAAAGTTCTAAACGTATTTAAAACTAAGTAAAATTAATGTAAATGGAAGTTCCAAAAATACCTCGAGAAAACTACTTTGTTGATTTTATAATGAAATATATAGAAATAAAAAAATGAAATAAACTAGAGTATTTCATAATATATTCAAATAAATTATATTACAAATCTAAATAATTCAAAAAGTGTCGTTGTTATTGTATTAAAATTCAACTTTATATTAAAATAAATGATTCTACAAATTTAATTAATTCAAAAAGTGTCGTTTTTAATGTATCAAAATTAGATTTTCTTTTGTTATAAACGTTTCTACAAATTAAAAAAAAATTAAAAAGAGTCGTTTTTAATGTTTAAAAATTTAACTTTCTATACAAGAAAATATTAAATCTCAATTAAAGAGTAAAAATGAACACAATTATAAAACGATTATTTTTAAAAACATTTGAAAATCTATACATTAAAAAGTTCTACACTATTCCTAAGTGATTTATATGAATTTTTTGAGTTATACATTGTGCATGACTTTTGACCAAAAACGCGGATTCCAGTGGACAGTTTGAATATTCAAAATACATTTCAATTAGGCAGTATCAAAAACGTTATTGACCAAATTTGGGAATGGTTTTGCGTTCTGTTTTCTGAGTTGTGGTGCGAAAAATGGCGAAATGCAGTTTACTTGTTGGACACGAAATGCTTTTGTGGCCACAGCGAAAGCAAATCAGACAACCAACAGGAACAGCTAAAGCCCGAAATGAATTGGTAATTTATTATGCGGCGTCATGGCGTGGGCTAATTAATGGACGACGGATCGAATCTGGGCAATGTCAGCGCTTATCGGACGCGTTCGTTCATCGATGGCATTTGCCAAATTAATGCAAATCATGCGACCAGCAGAAGATGCTGCTGCCCAGCAATGACAAACAACGATAATGATGATAATGATGATGATGATGATGATGACGATGTGTCTCGTTGTTGATGATGACACAGATGATGATGATGATGATGATGTGGCTTGGCTTGGCTTGGCGTATCAATGCTCGCCTAATGAGTCAAGTGGCCAAAGGATTTTGTGGGTGCGTTTGTCTGGTCGTCGCGACGTGGGTCAGTGGCTAATCCAGGCCAGATAAATTGTATAAATTGTATGGCTGAAAATGAATCATGGCCCAAACACGCAGACAGAGACGCCACAAAACAACAAAAACATTGTTAGTGTCATCTTAGGCTCAAGACAAGCCGATAAGACCCACAAACACAATTCAGTTTCGAGAGGGATGAGTTCACATTTGAAGCTGTAGATATATATATATATATATCGTATATCGTATATATAACAATTGTTCATGCAGTCATTCAATCATTTGCTCATTCGCTGCGAGGTGTGGCAGGTTCAAGGTGTTGGCTATTGTTGCGGCTTCTGATGCGCATTATTTGTTTAATTAATCATTTGACAATCGCGCCGATTTGCGGCATCAGATACAAAATGTATCTATGCGTTTGTGTAGCAGTCATTTTAAGAGCTGGCTTTGAATGCCTTTTGATTGCCACAGTTTGGAGAATTTGCAAGTCAAGTTGCAAGTGCAATCTATTTGGGAGTTGTGGGTGCAATCATAAATGCAACATTGATTGTATGTTTAGCTGCCTCTTATTGTGACTCATTCAGATGTAGTTTCTCTATATACATTTATGATTCTATATATATCTATATCTGAATATATAAATATATATATGCTATTTCTTCAATCTCTTTAATTATTTCTATATCTGTAATTAAAAGTGTCTCCCAACAGGAAAATATCTTTGCACTGCATTTTTTTTTTCCAATTTTCAGTTATTTTGTGTGTGCACACACATAAATCAATATGCCCAAAATAACTGTAAACTGCACAACGGATACTCGGATGCAATAAAAATGTCATTTAACCCGAGTTTTGTTATGGTCATCATTTGGGAATGCTGCAATTCAGCTGAACTGAAACTAAGTCACACTGATAAGATACTCAACTAGCCAATCCCAGTTGAAGAAAAAAAAGATACGTCCTTTTCCTCTTTTTTTTTTGTGTATTGTTACACAGGTAGACTCCTGCCCGAAGAGGCAGCGACTCATTCATAAAACGCTGGCACAGCGCCTGCAAGAGAGTAAAGCACGTAACTGCTGCTTCTGCTTCTGCTGCTGCTGCTGCTGCTGCTGCTGCTTCTGCTGCTGCTGGTGCTGCTGCTTCTGCTGCTGCTTCTGCTGCTGGTGCTGACTGTGAAAGTGTGAAACGTGTCCGTGGAATGCCAATGAATTTGTGTTTTATTATTATTTTTTTGCTCGAGTCAACACTTGACGTTGCCAAACATGAGCCAATCTGCAGGAGACGACACATGGGGGCAGCAGATGGGGGCATAAAGGAGGCGAAGTAACAGTCGCCGGAGTTGAGTTACGCGCATGCAGTGGCCATAAATAAATGCGAAATGCATTAAACGGACGACACAAAAACAACAACAACAACAAGGCAACAACAACAACAGCAACATCAGCAACAGCAGCAGCAACAACATTTACTGTTGTACTGTTGCCCAACTCACGTCGACGTAATTAATTAAAGCATTAAGTGCTAATTTTACGACAACTCGATTTGTGCCTAAGTCCACAAAACCCGAAGCCCCAACCCAAAGTTGGGCCAACAGTCCCTTAGCCTCCTCCCCCCCCCCCTACCATTGTGCCTGTTGCTGCCACAAAATGCAATTTGCATGCTGCCATCAGGCATTGGAATTTGGCAGACACGTATAGGAAGCGAAATGTCTCGGCGGCTGTCAGCGACGACAGGCGACAGTCAGAGAGACCCAAAACTGAAACAAGTTGCCTGCCCAACAGTCCAATACCCGACACTCCTCCCCTCCCCCTCCCCCTCCCCCACCATTCCCCCATAGCCCATATACCAATTCATTGCGCGATCTGCGATACAAACAGCCAACAGCAAACAGCAAACATCCAACAGCAACAACATTTGTTCAACTTTTCAACTGTCGCCAAGATTTCCATCTGACTTTGCTGTTTGTCTTCTGTTGCCTGCTTCCCCCCTGTCCTCTTGTGGCATCCTCCCTGGTCGAACGTCGCAGTTTGCACTTCATATTTTCAGCGGCCTTTTGTTTGCTTTGATGTTATTTTTGGTAATACAACATCCAAGAGAGAGAGTTGCCTCGTTTGTTGTTCCTGTCACACTCACCGACTGAGATGCTACCCGGCAATTAATCATATGCATTGCTTTCTGCGCCTGTCCAGCTCTCCAGACACTTGCCGACCTCTTCACAATCGCACAATTGATGCCAAATCGAGGGGGCATGTGAAATGGAAAATGGAAAATGGGAAATATGCAATGGGAAATGGGAAATGTCAAATGACAACCACTTCAAAATGTACAAAAACTAACAAATATATAAATAAATATAATATGAAGTGTGAAATAAGAAAGTGATTTGGGACAGGACAATGAGTAAGATTGTCAAAGAAATGTTAGCTAAGTTTTTGCTAAAAATCTGATTTTGTGTATATATAATTTTATAATATTTATTCCATATATAAATCTACATCGCAAACAGGTTTTTCTGGGTTAGCAACAAATAAATTCTTCTTATTTATCATTCTTATAATGAAGTTACATTTTATTTAAATATTATCATTTTTAAATATATTAAAAAATAAAAATGATAGCCAAATTTAAGATTAAAATCAGGTATTGTGCAGATGCATCGAATGTTTAAATAAAATGTCATTGTTTAATATTTATTCCATAAATAAATCTATCTCTCAAACAACTTTCCTGTGTTCGTAAAGAATATTTTGGTTTTATATTGTAATATATTGTAATAAAGTTAAATTTGATTTAAACATTAACAATTCTAAATAAACTTTACAATAAAAATAAAAGCTAAGTTAATGTAAAAAAAAAACGGATTTTGTGCATATGCGTCGAATTTTTTTAAGATGTAATTTTATAATATTTAATCCATAAATAAATCTATTTCCCAAACAACTTTCCTGGGTTCGCAACTCATAAACTCTTATTATTTCCTTTGTTATAAAGTTAAATTTTATTTAAACATTATCATTTCAGCAAAGTTTAAGCCTTAAATCAGATTTTGTGCAAATGCATTGAATATTTTAATAAAATGTAATTATTCAATATTTATTTTATTAATAAATCTATCTCTTTAACAAATTTTCTGCGATATATTATTTTTAAAAATCTGGTAAATAAGATACATTTTATTCAAACATTATCATTAACTAAATATTCTAAATAACATGTGGAAAATTGTATTTACAATTTAAGCAAATTCTAAATAAACTCTTTTTTAACTAAAAAATTTAATTAAAATATAAATGAAATACTTAAAAATATGTCAATAATTTGTTATTCGTATATATTTTTCCAATACCAGAAAATTTCTGCTACTGATCGAATTATTTTTCTCACACTGTATTTAAATAAAAAATATATAGCAAAAGTCATTAAATTTAATGATGTAGACAAAAATAATAAAAAACAAGTCGCAACTCATTGCACAAAAATTCTCTTCTATTTTTTTTTTGTACAAAATTCAAATGTCAGTTTAGTAGCCCGCACATTCTTGACTATAAAAAAAAACTGTGCGCATTTCTAGTTGCTTTGACATTTACCTCGGCAACAACAACAATAACAAAGACTACAACAAACAGAGGAACAATAATAAAAACCAGATTCTGAAGTGCTTATGTGCAACAATGGGGCATTGGGCTTAGGCCCGGCGAGAGAGAGAGGCGAAGCGAAAAGAAATGATCAAAAATTTATCAGCTTCATTGTTAGTTTTATGTCTTATAGACGCCTATTAAAGGATTATAAATGATGGGCTATCTTTTTAAAGGGGTTCTTAGCCGAGGGATTTGTGGCTGTATTTGAGAATGCAGCTTTAATGGGCATCGCGCTAAAAGCGAGTGATTTGTCTTAACTTATCTAAAGTTGTTTCGATTTATTCTCGTATTTATTCTGCTTGCAGCAGCATTTGTTAAATATTTAAATACAATTCAAGTTTTTTGCTTGATTTTTGCTGCTCGCTTTTTGGTTACATTTGCAGCAGTAAAATTGATTTTTTGCTTGCTCAGGTAAAGAATCATTAAATGTTGTAACACAATAGTTGCGAAAATGTCTATAATTACACATAATGGCCAGGGTATGGATATAAAGGATGAGGGTCGAGGAACGGGGGGGGGTTATTGCTGCTTGCATTCACTGCATATCCGATTTGCCGATTGTGCAGAATGCGCAGGACACGAGTGTTGGTAAATAATTGGTTATGGGTCTGCCAATCCCAGTCCCAATCCCACAGACTCTCTGATGGTAGCAAAGGGGGGGAGACTTAAATCAAATATATAGAAAATGCCACTCGACTTTTCCCAGCGATTTGCCGGTGCAAGTCTTTTTCAGTCTGTCTGACAGTTGATTTTCCGTTGGATTCTCCGTTTTTATGCACGCATTTCCAGTTTGACGTCTGTCAGATACAGATACATTTTCCATCATTTTATGCATGTGTGCCTGGGTGTGTGTGTTTGTGTGTGTGTGTATCTTTGATTTAATTATTGTTGTAAATTCGTTCAGCAATATCATAAATTTCATAGCGACACACACACATAACAAATTCTTTGATGGCTGTCGCATATTTATGAAGTGACCAGAAAAATACATTTTATCACAACACTCGTAAAGGGATTTTGAGGCTATAAAAAGCTAAAGAAAATTATGGTTACAATTATAGAAAATTATGTGTATTTGTATACAATTTGTCAGCTATTTTAATATAGGGAAAAAGTTAAGTATGTCTCCATATAATTTATTTATGTTTTCATACAAAAAGATTGGCAAATAATTAAACGATAAAAAATATAGAGAAATTTATGGCATAATATTCACAGTCAATAATCATTTATTAAATTTTTAATGATTATTAAAATAATATTAAGTATTTTTAAGCACTGCAAAACTTTCTCAACTTTCTGTTAATTTGGCTGCTTCAAAACCCACATAAAAGATGACTTCCTTATTGAAAAAGATTGAACCAATATTAAACACACAAAATGCTAAAGAGCAACTTAAAATCTCGAAAATGTTCTTAAGTGATCAAGAATCTTGTATTCCTTGGAGACAACCGCAGAGTGGATTAAGTAAAGCGAACTCAAATCTTAGCTGTGCAACAATAACAATAACAACAACAACAGCAACAACAACAACAACAACAACAACAACAGCAGAAGTTGTAGTGGCAGCAATAACAAGTGGGGCAAAGTAGCTGCTATTAAAGAGCCTCCACTTAAGCTGCTGTGTTTGTGCAACACCCCCAAAAACAACAACAACAATAACAACAACAACAACAGCAACTGCAGTGGAATGTTAATGTGCCAGCCAAAAGCTACAAACGTCGCCGAGTCATCAAGCGATTGGTGGGGCATGCGTGGGGGTAGGAGTGGCGGTTGGGGGGTACACTCGTGTCGCTCTGTCACAGAGGTAGGTGCATGCGGAGGGGGCGGCATCGTGCGGGAGGGCAGAAGGTGAGCATCAATTTTGAAACAGTTTTTCTTTTTTTTTTTTGAGAGAGAGAAACATTTTTAGCCGCCAAATCGATGGTGCACGCCCCCGCGCATTAACTGATGTGGAATGGGAAGGGGAGGGGTGGAGGAAGTGGAAGTGGAAGGGGAATGGGAAGCAAGAGATTTTCAGCTGTGGCCACACAATTATCTGCAGCATTCGTCAACATGCTCAAGCAGATCCTCTTTTGGAAAGAGACAGAGATATGGGTAGAGACTGAGAGAGAGGGAGAGGGATAGAGAGAGAGAGAGGTAGAGAGAGGGGGGAGTGGAAGAGTGGAAGAGTGTTAAGTAATGAGTTAATCTGCGCAGCCTTCGCATGATTAAGTGCTTCAAGCAGCGTTGATTTGTTTTCAGTGCATGCAGCGATGGGTGGAGAGGGGGGCCAGAAGAGGTGAAAAGTGGCAGTGGCAGTGGCATACGAGCTGGTATGCTGATGTGTCCCATAAATAGAAACATTTCGCATTGCCTCATCCCAGTATCCCTTTGACTGATGAGTTATGATTGCCGCGGCCTCAAAATGGAGACACATCAATTTTGTTGTCTTCATCTCAAATACCCTTTTACTCATCGACTTTGATGATGATGTGTGATTTATGTTTGGTATTTATTATAATTATTATTATATTTATTAATACATTAAAGACTCTATATATATATTTAAATAAAAATCAAAGTGGTTTGCCTTAAAAACTTGAATTAAAAATATATAATTTAATCACAATAAGTTTGCATAAAACCTAAGAAACCATTTCTAAATTATAATAATAATTTCTATAATATTTTATCTATTATGCAATTTAAAAAATTTAAATTAAAGTGACTTGCTATTTGTATTTAAATATCATAATAAATAATGTATAATTTAATTACAAGCAATTTTCATAAAATCTAAGAAACCATTTCTAAAAATACAATACTCTGTTTAATAATTTATATATTATTCGATTTAAAAAAAAACTAATTTAAAGTGACATTCTATTTATATTTTAGTGTCATAATTAATAATACATAATTTAGATACAAGAAGTTTTCATAACACCTAAGAACCCATTTCTAAATATATATTAATCTCTATAATAATTAATCTTTTATATAATATAAAAATGCAAATTAAAGTGATTACAATTAAATTTAATATGAACAAATATTAAAAATATTAAAAGTATGACGAGTTTACAATTAACATGTCAAATACAGGTTATCACAATTAACACCTCTAAAACACAGGGTATCTGTTGGCTTGGCACAAGTGGAGCTTGTTTTCTCAAGGATTTATCGCACAAATTAAGTTAATGTGGAAAAGATTAAAGTTAAGGAACTGGAATTCATAGAGCTAAAACACGAACTTGTCCAGACTGCAGTAGTTGGCTACCAGTGTTTTTTTGTTGTGTGTGGTGTGTGTTGAGTGTGTGGTGCAAAGTGGTGTGAGTCAAAGTGGGTTACATCAAAAGCCGCTTTTGACGTCGCAACATTTGGCTTATCAATATGATAAATTACGATACAGATATCGTTTGGCTTGCCACAAACTGCTGCTCCGACAATCGGCTATCTAAGTAGGTGAAAGTGAAAACGGTAGCCACTGGCTCTGATTGACATAATTGGGCTTAACAAATAAGTACACAAGACATCAACTAGAGAGAGAGATAGATAGAGAGAGAGAGAGTGAGACAGAGATAGATAGAGAGAGAGAGAGAGAGTGAGACAGAGATAGATAGAGAATCACGCACTCGCATAGAGATAGTTTATGATCGCTCAGACAATGATCAATTACAATAAACAATCTGAATCATAAATATTGTCAGTTTGACATTATAAACAGCAGCTGGAAAAAAAAACTCAAAATGCGATGCTTTTATTTTTTTTATTTATTAAGTTTTTTTTTTGCGTTGCTCCAACAAACACTCCAATTATAAACTGTGATTATGATGAAGCACACAAAGCACAGCAAAACAGAGAGAAAGACAGAGACAGTGACAGAGAAAGAGATAGAGAGAAAAGAAGAAGAAGAAATCAAGTCGCTGTATAACGCATATTTGGTACTTGTGTATTTCATTTATTTTTTCTTTTTTGAGGAAGGTGAACACACAACGAGCCATAAATTATAATTATCGACGAGATTAACTCTTTGCCGTAGCACTTAACGCCGATGACACATACACCATACGAGTGCTGTGTGTCCAGAAATCCCCGAAACTCATACCTAGTACCCCGCGCCCCCCCTCCATACAACTAAACTACGAAGTGAAGAGTTGCCGCTTGTTGTGGCCTGTTGGTGAAAGAAACCAAGCCGCAGATAAGCAGCAAAGAAGACACTAAATCGATTGCGATATCAGCAACCACCAAGACAAAATGAAACCCGTTGCAAGAATAATTAAGTCAATATGTGATTAACTCATGAATACCCTAGGCTTTGAGATATTTTTGTAAATTGAAGAAAAAAGAAAGTACATGAATATAATATTAAATTTAATGATCTACCAATTAATATGGAAGCAAGTTACAAATTTAATGAGATAAAAGTAAAAATATGTAAGTCATAAATATAATAAGAAAAAAGTTAAAATATGCAAGTCAAAAATATAATAAGATAAACGTTAAAATATGTAAATCAAAAATATAATAAGATAAAAGTTAAAATATGTTAGTCAAAAATATAATAAGCTTAAAGTAAAAATATTTAAGTCAAAGCTTTTTGAACAGATAACATTAAATATAGAAAACCATTTAATATAAATTCTTTTCATTTTAACGCCAACCTTTTGATTAAATTGGATGAAGAAAATTGTGAAATATGATAAAAATTCATAATAAAATTCACACAACTTTAAATTTTGCTTTTAACCAGCAAATTTCTGCTGCTATTTTATTGTGCAACATTTCAAGTTATATTTGTGCTTAAACCTTTTATAATATAAACCTTCAAAAATTTGTAATACCCTGCAATAAATATAATTCCCGATAATTTTAGTTGGTATAAAAACATGACACATGCTTGCTGAAAATTTAAAAAAATCAAAAAAAAAAAAAAAAACACCAAATTCAATAACGCATTCAAAAGGTTTGCAGGGCTTGGAATAAAAAAAAAGCTGTCCGATAAATTCCTTGTTTTTGTTGTTGTTATTGTTATTATGTGCTTGTTGTTCTTGTTTTATATTATTATATACATTTTTTGTCGCTCTTTTTTTTTGGCGATAACTTAAGGGAAGACAATGTGGCAAGACGGCGACACAGAACGTTGTCGGCGTTTTCATTGATATCACTCGCAGTGGCAAACAAAACGCAAGAAGCTCAAGAATTTATGACCCCCTGTGGCTTTATCGACGCCTCTGTCAGTGCAACCCTCGTACTCCGATTGTCAAAGCGAATGAAAGATGCAACAACAACAACAACAACAACAACAACAACAACAACAGCAACAAGATTGTCACAGTGGATTTTGTTTGCAGTGTTTGTTTGGATTTTGCTCGGGTCTTGTTACCATTTCCATGCCCAGAACCCAAATCGAGTACTCACTGTACCCACTTCATTCAGCACACACACACATCTCATTCATTGCTGTGATTTGAGACGTCCCTTTCGTAATATTCAATTTTTTTACTTTTATCACGGGTCGCCGGAGCTCTTGACCCCGTACGAGGCGAGCAGATAGCGTCCTATCCCAATCCTCATCCAGCTAAGTCTTATCAGGCAGCCACAACAAATGCTTGATTTGTAGATGTGTGTGTGTGTGTGTTGGGTGTGTTAAGATGCTGGGATTTATGTTTGCAGAGAACTTAATGCTTAATTATTGCAAATTGCATACCGAAGTCAATAAAAATTAACACGAATTTTATTTGTTGGCCAGCGAATTCTGCTTAATATTTTAATTAGTGCAACGCTCGTAAAACTCTCTCTGGTGTAGCGTAAAAATAAAAATCCCAAAGATGTGGCAACTTAACGACCTGCCAGTAGCAGGTCCCTCCATCCCAAGTTTTGAAGTACTCATAGGGCCTTTGGTAGGAGACGGCAAATAAAATATTTAAATGCGCGTAAAAAATGGTCTTAAGAAACGCACATTAAATTTAAACATTAAACAATCGTGTTGGCTTAGAGCAATTCTCCCTCTCCCTCTCCCCCCCCCCCCCTGCTCTAAGAACTGCTTCAAAAATCTTTTCTAAAGTTTTTATTTTAGTGCAACAATGACAGAAGCTGAAAGTGATCTTAATCTTAGTTTTTTTTAATCTTCTTTAGATAAAATTGTAGTAAAAACTTTGTGCGCATTTGGAATATTTACTGGAAGATCGCTTTGTTAATTTAGTGGGCTTAAAATACAGAACTAGAAGCAAGTTATAGTGCTTTGACTGAATTTACATTAAATTTAATTAATTAAAAACTTAATAATATTATAATTATTATTTGAATGTAATAGATAATAGATTTCTGTGCGCTTGAATAAATAATAATAAAAAATAA
Organism: Drosophila melanosoma; assembly: GCA_035042045.1. NCBI lineage: Eukaryota > Metazoa > Arthropoda > Insecta > Diptera > Drosophilidae > Drosophila > Drosophila melanosoma. Next base: position 1,053,675 of record JAWNLY010000183.1, on the reverse strand, counting down.
AATTGATTTGAAGCAGCTTTCTGCTGCTAAATAACTACTCGAATAAACCTAAAAGCTTAAAGTAAAAATAAATATAAAATAAATAAATATAAATAAATAATAAATAAATAAAATTAACTTAATTGAAAATAAGGTTAAATTTAATAACTAAACTATTAAAGTAGTTCATCAAAATAACAACTAAATAAACCTAAAAGTTTTAAGTATAAATAAATATAAAATAATTAAATTAATATATATATAAAATAAATTTAAAAAAATGAACCTCATTAAAATTAAGGTTAAATTTAATAACTAAACTATTTAAGTAGTTCATCAGAATAACAACTCAAATAAACCTTAAAAAAAAAAATAAATAAATATAAAATAAATAAATATTAATATAAAATAAATAAATAAAGTAGACTTCATTAAAATTCAAGTTAAATTTATTAGCTATTTGCAGCTGGTGTCATTGCAACATCCTTGACACTTTTGGTTGCACAATTCTCTGTTTAACGCTTGGAGGGAATCAAGTCAGTTAGAAGCTGGAATCGCTTCTTGGAAGTGTCTAACAATCGTGGCAGTCGCACAGTCAGACAGTCAGAGTGTCTGGCAGACTGGTAGTGGCACCCGCGAGCAAATCATCATCATCATTATGAAACATCATCGCTTCCTGTCTACCAAGTTCGATCGGGATCGGGATCGGGATCGAAATCGACGTTTTCCAAAGTCCCATAATGCTCATTACCCATTTGCCCGTTGCCCGTTGCCAGTCTGCGTTTTAAATTTATAAATTCTCAAATTATCAGTTTATGGGTGCTTTTAGTTTTATGAACCGATCACGTACAGGCCATCAACCGATGCCGATGCCGATGTGGATGTGGATCTTTTGCTGCGTGCGAATCTTTTTACCAGTTAATAATTTTTTTCCCTTCTTTACTTCTTTTCCCTATTCGCCTTTTTGTGCTCGTTTTTTAGCTCTTTTTTTTAGCTCTTTTTGTTTGTTTCGCTTCGGTTCGCTCGCTTCAATTTCAGCGCATTTTTTTTTATCGACTGCACAACTAATTAAAAAACGCTTCACTCTCGCATTCGTATTCACAAAACATACACAATACCCAAAGCCAGACTCCGATTCGGAGTACGACTCAGACGCAGACCTATTCCCAATGCCTACTTCCCTTCTCCATTCCCTTTCCCTATTCCCCAATTGACCTGCGATCGAGTTGCCGATCATGTTTAGGCCGTGCTGCCTTAGGGCCTCAATGTGTGTGTAGCTGCGTGGCGCTTTTAGTTCCAAATTTAACAAATTATTTAATGATAGATGGTTGTTAAATTGTTGGCTACGCTTATATATATATATATAGGCCCTGCATCATTAGCTCGCGGGGGCATTAAGTGATTATAGGACTTGCCCGATCATTCTCATTGCTCACTCCAAATGCATTTAATTCAATGGAATTATGCTTTAGCCGATTGATCCCCCCTGCGTGTGGTATATCAGTAGCCAGCTTTAGGGGATTACGTTTCCATTTAGTTTGGCCAACTAATTTTATTTTTTTAAAGCCATTTGCTACCATTTAAGTTAATTATAAAATTAGCGTTTAATACAATTGTTTGACTATGCTCCATAAGAACATGAATCTTAACAATAAAAATTTAATTGCACATAGATTGAAAATAAAATTTTATGCCAACTCCAATAAATGTTATCCCATTAACATACAGCAAATAAAACTAATGAAATTAAAAGTCAATTAAATGGCAAAACGTGTGCAAACACAACTGCAGTTTAAATATTCATAAATTAAGCAATAGAGATCATCATTTCAATGACACACAAAAAGCTGTCAATATTTTATGCACGTTTTGTCTATTTTATAATAAACAATAATATTTACTTTAGGTCACTGGACATATAAATGTAAATATTTTATGGGTTTTTTCTATGTTTTGATAGACAAAAGTAATTAACTAAAAAATGCCCTGTATAAAGAACTAAGAATCCTAAGTTAATAATTCGATTTAAATTATATATTTAGATAATAATTTTATACTAATTTCAAATATTATATTCATAAATTGTAGTCTTCAATTCAATTTCCAATTAAAAATCGATGACATTTATTAATTTTGTGTACTTTATTCCTTTTCATAATTATAGGTAATTTGAAAAATTATGTAAACAAGTCTCGTAAATTATGCACCTAATTTGCAATGCATTTAATAAATTGAATACTGTTGATAACTGTTTATCAATATTGGTTTTTTTTTATGGCATTTAATTAATATATTTTTCGGTAGTCAACGACCACCAAGGGCGCATCTGATATCGCATCGCATTTAATTTGTATTCATTCAATTTATTCAATGCGTGTGTGGGTGTGTGCATGTGTGTTAGTGTGCGTAGTGTGTGTGTGTATAGTATGCTTAAACACAGCTCAAAATGTTTCGAAATCAAGATAATCATAGAGTGGATTCATTAAAACGAAATATGAGCAACAAATACAGCAGCAACATTAATAACAACAAAAAAACAAAAGGCCGCCAGTTTTATGGAGCTGCTTGCAGCACAGCTGCTGGCGGTAAACACGCCTACCCCCCCTGGCACCACCTCCTCTCCACAGACACACATACTCACCCCCTCTTCCCCTTTGTGGCAAATAGTTTTGTAGATTTGTATCGAAACTCGGTTTGGTAGCACCAAATAAACAGCAGGCGGCAAAAACTGCAGCCCATATCCAAATATGTATCCAGATATGTGTTTTGTATAGTTTTTTGTATAATTAATTACATATTTCAATTGTGTGACATTCGGATTACGAAATTTTAATTTTCTCATTTTTTTTTCTCTCTCTGTTTGTTATTTGTTTAAACATATTTTTTATGCTTGTCGTTTGTTGGTTTTTGGTTTTGTTATTTGCTGGACAAATACTGCGCAGCGGGTTAAATTATGCCTCGTATTGGATTTCTATGCACACAATTCAATTTTTATATACAAGTATTATTATTACAATTGTTAATTGTTTATTTGTTGTATTTTGTGTTATTTCACGCATTGAGTTATTCCAAGAATAGATGGGAATAAATAGAATAAGTGTGTCATTCAGCACAAGCTGATTTTGCTAAATTAGCAGTAAAAAATATATGTCAAAAATTATTTCGTTTTCAAATTGAAATTTTATGAAAAGAATTATTTGTAGTTTTTCTAAGTGCTTTTAAAATTTTATTCTCAAATCAATGTCAATTGTGCTTTCTGTTTTTGTCAATCTATAATTTTATTTCAATTTTCACATTCGTCTGACTTTCATTCAATCGCATTTCAGCACTCATTTTATAATGTTTTTCAAGTGTAGAGATTTATAATATACAAAAATAAACAAAAATTCTTTATAATGGTAAATAATTTAAAACAATTGAAAAAATACGTTGCTGACAGTGCTTAAAAAGTATTTGGAAATTTATTTACACTCTTGGTTAATAAATTAAGTGTGAAGGCGATAATTTTCGAGTTATCGAAATGAAAAATGCTCAAAATAAAAATGTAAGCAAAGATGGAAAATTGGGATTACATATGCATTTATAAATATTTGGAAATGAGTTATGTACCCAAAATTGAATTTGATAAGTGCAGGAAGTGAAAATCGCTTGTGTTTTAGTCAATCAAAACACGATTTGTTTTTTTTTTTTTTTGACGGATATCAATGAAATACATAATTTAAGCATAATTCATTATCAGACTTAGAGGCGCAGATAGACACAAAAAATTTTAATTATAGCCATCAGTCATCAGTTGGGCAAACAAGTCAAAAGGGATGGGAGACGAGACGTGCTAGAAGTCAAAACACTCCTGTGTACATAAATTTCACACTCAACTCATTTCCTGCTCATTATCATATCCCAGCCATGCACATTATACAATCTCTCTTGGCTGGGTTGGCTGGGTTAGCTGAGCATGCGCTCTTCTCCACGCACAACCAGACCAGACCAAACCAACTCCAACTCGGACGGACGCAATCGACTCCTCATGCGTTTGGCATTGGGATGCTCAGGCACAGGCCCAAGCCCAAGTCCTCAAGTATCTCCAAGCACACATGGATTGCTGTATATGTTTGTATGTTTGGTCTGTCCAAGAAACCCACTCAATTTGGGTTTGGCTTTGGGTTTTTGGTTGTGCGCCCCAAAGCGAGTGGGCGGCCAGCAGCCGGTTGACTCAAGTTGTGGAGATTTGTGGCTGCATCTTAGGTTCATGTTTGGGTTCAGGTTTTGGTTTTGCTGCTGGTCCCCCCCTCGGGAGGGGATCTGAGCAGGCAATCAGGCTGTCACAGTCGCTAATTTCAATTATCTTGAGTGTGTGTACGAGTAATTTGTTGACTTTTGCATGCCGCAGCCAAAATGTGCGCAAATTTAACCAAATGCTGCCCCTGCGCCTTGTGGCAGCTTATGCCAAATGCGGAAACACTTTTCAACCAGACTCAAGCGTTATCCTCTTGAGCCAGTTTTTTTTTTTCTTGATTTGTGTATCTTTCGAAGCATTATTTCTGCTGATTCTTCGAGTCCGATTAAAAAATTTGAAGAAGTGCAAATTTTATTTGTTTTTGCTTTAGCTAAAGTTTGTTGCCCTTCTGTTAAAAGTTATAGTTCAATAAAATCTTTAATAAAGTTCAAAATATATTTTAAGTTGATTATTAAAATAATATTTTAATAATTTATAATCATTTAATTTAATTTATAATAACTACGTAAAGTCTCTCATTAAGGTAAAATTCAATAAAAAGTATACAAAATATTTTAAAAATTATATTTATATAATTAATAATAATTTAACAGAATGATATATATAGTTTTTTATAAAAAAAAAACCGGAAAATCAATTATATCAATCTGGTTTATTTAACCTAACTAAACTCACCTAAGATAAATAGTAACTTACATTATATAAAACTTTAAGCTAAACTAAATAACTGCTTATATTATTTATATATATATTTTATGATATGACAAGTTGTCTGACACAGTTCTTATACCCAAAGAAAAAATTTAAGACAAACAACGCCTGCTGCCTGCTATTAACGCCTTTTCAGTGTTTTTGACTGGCAAATTAGCAGGCATCATAAATTAATTACGAGAAATAAAAGTCACGTTAAATGTTGATGCACTCAAACATGCACCCCTTGGCAAATACGAGCAAGAAATTTATTGCTGGTGCGGAAGAGAGAACTTTGTGTGGCAATCAAAATGTTATTTTATTTCGTGAGCAAACCAAGCTAAGCAAATCCGCAATTGAGACGCAACTTACATGTCATTAACAAGGGCTTATGCCCAGTCAAAGCAGACATGACACAAAGAGAGAGAGAGAGAGAGAGAGAGGGGGGGTAGAGGAAGAGAGACAAACTGATAGACAGACAGTCAGTCAGTCAGGCAACAATGACAAGTTACGGCTAACACAAACATTTAAATGGCTCATTCCTACAAGCGTTTTCTAAGCCCTGACAATATTTTGCCAAAAGACGTAAAACGTGCGATGTTGCCAAATTTCGTGCATTGTGTTGCGTGAAGTGCGGCAATAGCGCGGAGAGTACCGAAAGCTGTACTCAAATTTAGAAGCATTTTTATATAGCATTTATTATTGTATAATTTTTAAATAAATATTATAAAATGTAAAATTGATTTAGACTAATTTCTTCGTGTTGCCCTTAAAATATATGCTCAAAAGTGTTTCAAAAATAAAGTTAATATACAAAATTATTTGCAATATTTTAATTTTAAATTTACAATACATATTTGCATTTTTTACTTGTCTAAATTCATATTCACGTTTAGCAGAAACGGCGAACGTTGCCAAATTTCAGTGTTGCTGAACAGCGGCAAAAGTGCCGCTTTCAATTTAACTTATACAAAAAGAGTTTAACAACTGAAAATTATCAACAATTTTGAATTTTAAAATTGTGCATTAATCGCATATTTAAACTAGTAAGGCAGCAAAACCGTGCAACGTTGTCAAGTTTCAGTCTTGCTGCACTGTGGCAAAAGTGCCACATAAAATTATGGCTCGTTCAAAAAGTGTTTCAAACCTGAACGAAAGTAAGAAATTAAACATTTTAAATATATTTAAATATAAATTGAAATTAATTTATCAACATTTAAAATTGTAAATTATTCGTTAATAGTAGCTTAAAATTCGTAAATCAATAGCTGCGGCGTTGTCAAATTTCAGTGTTTGCTGAAAAGCGGCAAAAGAGCCACATAAAATGCGAGTTATTCGATTCCCTTTGTAAATTGGCCAATTATCAGCATTGGAAATATTGCCTACCTGCATGTATATATGAATTTAGTTTTCTACCTGGTTTTTTGGGTTACATACATTGTGCATTGTACGCACTTTTGACCTTTTCGGGCAAGACAAAACAATGCACATTGTTGAGAGGAGCGTCGAAGTAGAAGTTCGATACCAATAACAACACCTGCCTGCCCCGGCTATCAGCCAGGCTGCTAGGCTGCCAGCCTTTTAGCCCTGTCTTGTGAATGCACGCACAATTTTTGTATAAAAAGATACACACCTTTATTTTACACTTGGTCAAACTCTGTTTCTGTATCTGAGCTGCACTAATGAACAAACTTCACACTCCAGCTAAAACTACCTGTGTGAGAGAGAGAGAGAGGGAGGGGGAGAGAGAGGAGTAGTTATTGATTATTTAACAAACGTTGGGAAATTAGGCAGCGATTTATAAAAAAGCCTCGTTTTTTCTTCTATTTTTTTGGATATGCACTTTTTTGATAAATTAATACAATATCTTTGTTCATTCAATTGATTTTTGTTTTTTTCATTATTCTTTTTTCGAATTTCATTAGCGGCTTCTAACGGACGCCGAGGCGTCGTCTGTTGCCCCGATATGGATACGATATGACCCCAAGTGGTTCTGTGTGATCTTGTTGTTGTTCTTCTTGTTGTTGTTGTTGTTGTTGTCACTGTTGTTCTTAATGTTGTCTTCCTCTTTTGGGCTTGTTGTGAAATGCTCTCAAAGTTTCTGTCTGTTTGTCTGTCTGGATTGTGTGGCGTTTATTGCAGTTTGGAAATGGAAATGGAAATGGATGAGCTAACAGCTGGAGAGCGAGTGCGGCACTCGTTGAGATTAGATAGCAAATGGTCAACACTCTTAAAAGAGCCGGGCCTTAAAAATCGACGACTCGAGATTTGAATAGAACAGAACAGAACAGAACAGAAAGAAAAAAAAAACAACAGTGGGTAAAAAGCAACATGTTGCCAATGAGCGAACATCAACTAGAAAACTCGAACAAAAGACTGCATGAAAATACAACATTTATTTTATTTAACTGTCAAAAGCCAAAGGTATTCACAATCAACACCTTAATGAGTTTAGATATCGTTAGCCAAAAAAAAATAAAAATAAATAAAATAAGAAAAAGCACTCAGTTGAGTAAATACATAAAAAGTTATATGAAATTAAATCAAATATATATAATAAAATGAAAGTGTTAACAAAATAGGCTTGCCTAATAATAAAAGTTCCCATCTTTAACAATTTATAGCTGTTAAAGAGCATAATATTAAATGCATTAAATAAAATTAATTTTATTCATTTTAAATGGAATAATAAACAAAAGATGGTCATAAAATATTTTGAAGGTATTAGGGAAAAGTTTATTAATAAAAAAAAGTTCACATCAACTTATTTTTTACTTATTTTATATTTTGTTAGTATTTAAATTTATTGTGCATATCCAAACACTTAATGATTATTTTTTTGATGACACCATTCATTAAAAGATTAATTAGATAGCTAATTAATAAAAATTACTAGAGCATGCGTTGCACCCGTTGCGTTTCTACAACAGTTATAAAAAAATAATAAAAAAAATAGCGGTACACTAAAAAACAAATTACCCCATACATGTTTCAGAAAAAAACTATAAAATCAACTTATAAATAGACATATTATATTATTAATAATAAAATAAAATGAGCAAATGTTGCAAATTTACCACATTTGCAGCATAGACAAAAATGTGTCTCAACATTTGCGAAACAAACGGCAAATGGAACAAAACAAACGTAGCGCCTGCAATTGTAAACAAAGCAACTGTAGACGAACACACTTAGCATCCACAGCATGCAACAAGTTTAACAGCGCCCATTGCCTTGCATCCGAACGTTTAACAGTGCCATTTTGAGCATGGGCACAGCCACAGCAGCAGCAGCCTGTGTGGACTATGTGTGGATTGTGTGCGCTGCTAGCTTAACAGGGTAGACGGCAAACATGTTGCTGGCCGCATTCAATTTGCTGCTGGTAGTCGGTCGCATCGGTTGTGCGAGCGGTTCGTGTGCGTGTTTTTCTTGCGTTCGTCGCTCACACGGGTTCGGGGCTATTCGCATGTTGAACACGGCTAAAGATTCGGTCGCTCGGCCGCGACTTGGGTTTCGTGCGTAAGCAACAACAACAACAACGACGACAACGTCGCAACGTCATTGGCTGCCAACGGATTCCGGTTTCCGGTCTAAGCGCCATGGCATAGGATTCAAATTTTCAAGCAGAAAAAGAAACGTGTGCCAAAAATTTCAAGTGAAACAAAAGTGCATTTCGAAAAAGTGAAAATCAACAGCAACAAAAAATAGAATTTGAAACGAAAAAAGTAGTAGAAAAAACAAAACCTGACAAAATGCGTTTATGTGAAATGCGTGCCAACGAAATTAAAATTAAAAATAAATTAAAAATTGAGAATAAAAATAAAGATAAAAATCAAAGCGAGTTCAGCCAACGACGACGACACAAAAGAAACAATCCAAATGTCGCTGCAACGTTGCAGCTAAAATTAGAGAAAAGCGACATCAGCCCAAAGATGCGTCACTCAACTCCATTGTCGGTTGGTGCGTGGCTGCCACTGTGGATGCCACTGCTGCTGGCTCTTCTAGCTGGATTTAATGGATTAACACAAGTTGCAGCGCTCAAGGGTAAGTCTCGTTTACAGTTGCAATATGCAATATGCAACATGCAACGTGCAACATATTACATATGCATATTCTCTTTGAAGGGCAACTGCATTTCCGCTCTCTAATGGCAGTTGCACCCCGCTCCCCTCTACTAAATCCTTTGTGGCACATGCAGCACTCCACCAATATTTATTAGTGTCATTTGTTTCACAATTTCTCGTTGTCTCGCCTAATCTGGCTATTTTTGGCCAGTTGCAACAACAACAATCCGAGAAGGGAAATTAAGGCAACGCGGTTTTATTTATGCCGCATGTTGGCTAATGGATTTTAACGACGCCTTTTAAACACGACATAATTCAAAATGCATTTTGCTCCATCTCCATTTCCCTTCCTCCCTCATCCTTAAATGTTTTGCCGTCGCTGTGTGGCCTTTGTAGATTTGTAAACATGGCATAGAAGTTTCTCAAATTAAGCCTTAAAAATTATCTATAAATCCGCGCATAGCTCAAATGACAAACCAATTGCAAGTTGGCAAAATGAGAAATATTATTGAAGAGTTACTATAAATATATATATATATATCTGTGATTCATATGACATCATTTGTAGTGGAATCCATATTTATATAGTGTACATTCACAGTATATGTATTCCAGTACAAGTGATATTATATGTATCACAGAGATATATGTATATATGTAACTGCTTTTGAGCAACTTTGAAAATTGACAAAAGAAGAAACATTGTTGAAGAGTTGCTCAAAAGCAGTTATATATATATATATATATGTGATTCATATGATATTATTTGTAGTGGAATAAATATTTGTATATATTGTGTACATTCTCAGTATATGTCCGTGTCATAATTCTTGGTTATCAAAAGACATTCCAAAATAGACTCTGATTTCAATACAAAAAGCACATTTGTTTACAAAGCTGTTTGTTTAATAAACATATACATATAAAAATGCATATATGTATTTGTGTATATATATATATATATATATATATATATTCCGAGGAAAGTAATTAAATTGTCCCACAATCAGAGCACAGAATAATCATAAAACTGATTGCGTTGCTTTAGTCTCCGTCTTTCTTGGTCAATTACATCAAAAGCCAACAAATATAGGCGCAGAATACAAAATACTTAATAAAAAAAACACAAAAAATATACACAGAATAAGAAAATATCAAATGAAAAATGAAAACGAATTTTGGGGCCTTTGTGTGGTTTTTGCGGTTAGTTTTTAAAGTTTTTGGCTGTTTCGAAATGCAGCACACAAATTCACATATAGCCATATTCCCAGATAGATAAAGAAATATATTCTGTCTGGCAAACTGGCAGTCGATTATTAGTCGAATCTGGCATCATTTGTTGCGGTTGGTTTAAAGGCAAACTTGCAACTTCACAAAGCTGCCAGTTAATTAACTGAAACGATGCCATACAAAAAAAGCAAGAAATAATCTAAAAATTTTATACAAAATTTAGCTACTTGATATGTAGCTTGTTTAATAAGAATTTCAGCTGCTTTTTTAAAATATCTAAATATTGCTATTAATCTGTATTTAAAAATATACAGAATGTTTGTACATTGGAATTATCAAGAATAAGTTGAGAGTTTCAATAAAATCACTAAGAATCAAAAGAGGAAAACAATTTCACTAACTGATTGTTTAATATTTTTATTTTATATTATCTTAAAATTTAGAACAGATTTATAAACCGTTTAAGCAACTACAAAATAGTTATTATAAAAAATATATCAGAATTAAAGCAGTAATCGATTTGATCCTATTAAAAATATTAGTTTTCAGCTTTTAAACTTAACCAATAAATTTTAAGCTGCAGCTGCTGATAAATCCATAAGCCAGTTTAGCATTTTAAAATGTATTAAAATATTGCTATTAATCTGTATTTAAATATATATAAAATATTTATATATTGAAACTATCAATAATTAGTCGAGAATTTCAATAAAATATCTTACAATCAATTATAAATAACGAAAAGTAATTTCTTTAACTGGTTAACATAAAATTTAGATCACATTTAAATTCCTTTCAAGCATTTTCAAAATTAGAATTCTTAAAATATATATGAGAGTTAAAGCAGTAATCGATTCCTCGCATTATAAATATTAGTTTTCAGCATTCCAGCTTAATCCCAATAAATTTTAAACTGTAGCTGCTGATAAGCCAATAAACCCGTTAAATCAGTTATGCTTGGGGCATATATATAAATATATAGAATAAATATATCTGACTTTTAAGCTTGCAGCGTTAAATTGGCGCAACTGTGGCACATTAAGTGAGAGATAAGTTGGTCACCCTTAACCCGGTCAGAGAGAGAGAGAGAGAGATAGAAAAAGGGGAAATCACCCGTTTAAGTATTAGCTCAAACTGAGAAATGATATGTAATCTAATGCTTATTAAACGCTTTTTAATGCAACAAGCGGCATAGGAGAAATCTGCACGCAATGCTGGAGAATACCGATTCCGAGTGGCAGATATGTATTACGATTGTGCGCCACGTGAAAACATTTAACACGCAACAACAACACGGGGCAAGCGGGGCAAACGGGGCAAACAACTGGCAACTGGCAACAATTGGCAACCAGAAGAGCTCTGATGAGCTGTGTGGCCATGCGGCCATGTGGCAAGTGTTGCACGCGACGCACGTTGATAATAAATTGTATAAAATTATCTCACCGAGCTACAGCTACAACTACAGCAAGGGGTGTGAGTGCGAAGGGGTCGGGTGGTGTGTCCAATTGGGTGGTGGGTCAATCTCTGGCTGCTTGCGCCGCGCCAAGAACAACAAAACAACTCTCAGCTAGTCGGGTCATAAAAATTATCTGCTGCTAAACGCCCTCAACATGTTGCCGAGGGTTGACACTGAGAACGGGATGTGCACTGTAACAAAAACTGGCTGCGATTTTTATTGCTTAACATTTTTATATGCATAATTTGAGCAACTTTTTTTATAAAATATAAAATACAAATAGAAGAATTTTTTTTACTCCTTTTCTATTCATTAATTCACAAAATACATAAATTAAAAATTCTTTATAAAAATAAAATTTTATTCAGATATTTAAATTGCTAGTTTTTACTTAACTAAAAACTAAAATAGGTATAAATTGCTAATTAGCCCATAATTAAATGTAGCATAATAATAATTTTATATAAACAAAGAAGAGTTCAAGAAATGAATCAGAAAATTGTTTGCAGTGCAGGCAGCTACAACTGTGGCCAAATGGCTTTTAATGTTACTCTGGGGAGCGTTTTTCCAGCTAGCCTGCACTTTTCACAAGAATCTCAACGCTACAAATAGCAGCAGCCAGCTAAACGCTGAGCAGAAACTGAGCAAAGAGAAAGGAGAGGGGTGAGGAGATGTGCGGCAGGCTGCAGCTTGGCGTGCAGTTTGTCTCGAGGGAATTTCATGAGCAATTTTTCGTTGCTATTTTTCTGTTTTTTTTTTTTTTTGGTTTTTTCTTATTGCCTAGTTTAGATTTTTGCTGGAGCTGAACAACAAAAAAAAAGTGTTACAATTGCTGCGGCTCAATTTTTTCGAACGTTGCCCGTTAGCTGTTTTGTAATTTACAAAAGCGAGAGAGAGAGAGAGAGAAAGAGAGACAAAGTGAGAGAGACGGGGAGACTTTTTGGAGAATCGGAGACTGTAACTGGGAGTTGTCGCGGGGAACCGTAGGGAAAACACTCATGTGCATTATGCGAAATTGGGCTAAGTAGCAGTTGGTTATGAATTTTTTTTGAAATTTTCGGTTTTTTTTAGGTCGATCTTTGCGCTGTGCTGCACTGCGACGGGGGCACCCTTTGAGTCATGTAAATGAAGTCAAGTGCTGCTGCAACATGTTATTTCAACAATCACATGATTGGCCAACTCAATTCTTACAATCACGTAGCCAAAACGCCTGCTGCTGCTGCTGCTGCTGCTGCTGTCTGGGAACAAAAGACAAGAGATTTGCTCCTAGTTATACACTTTCTAAAGTGGTAGCATAATTTTGCTTATCCAAATGTGGCTGTGAAGTCCATAAGCCAACAATAGCAACGCTCTACACAGCTGACATCTTAGCCTACTTAGAATATTCAATATTTGATTTTAATTTAAACTTAGTTTTGCTGCAGCAAAAAATCGAAAACTGTTCGATTTATTAAAATTGTTGTATTATTAATTTTTTTTAGGTTTAACTATGATTTTTATGCCACGCAAAACATGTGCATTTATTTTTATTCCGTTAGCACATTCATCGTTCTGGCTTAGATAATTGGTATTTTCTACAATATTATTTTTTTTTTAATTAAGCACTTGCATTTTGTTGGTGTCTGCGCAGAGTTGAGTTATTTGATATGCCAGGGGTACTTTCCAGCAAAAAATAATAATTAATTATGAAAAACCAACTAGGCAACAGGCTGAGTCTCAATTCTAGTCTTCTCTCCTCACCAATACCCCCTCCCGGCCAACCCCATCCCCTCTCGTGGGCTGTCGCTGCCTGTTGCAGTGTCCGGTCTCTGAGCAGACAAGCGCCAAGTTTTGCCTACGCAAATACGCAAAAGAGTTTTGCTTCCTGGACATGGACGTGATTCTGGACATGGACTTACGGCTTACTGTATCTGTGTGTGTGTATTAGTGTGTGTGTGGAAAATGCAACGAGTTGCCTTTTGAAGCAGTGGCTGTTGTTGTTGTTGTTGTTGTTGCTTTACATAGCCGTGGGTTTTTTTCATGTCGTTTCTTTCTCCTCTTTTTTTGGCTTGAGCAGCGCGATATTAAAAATATAAGGAAAAATTAAGCCTGGCAGCCGCGTTAAATGCAAACTTGCAGCAGTTAGCCTTTATTATTATTTTTCTTACTTTTTTTTTTCGTTTTTGGTTGCCCAAATGTTGCTGTGCTGCTTGCCACATTTTTGCATGCAACGTAATGAACGCTTTGGAAAATGGATTTTCATACATATTTTTTTCGGCTTTTTTAGTTTTTTGCTTTTTTTTTTTTGGGCAGAAGGCGTTGCTTGTACTTGTGCAAAATTACTGCTGCTGCTGCTGCTGCTCGAAGCGTTTTGCCGCAGCTGCCTGGAAAAGTTGAAAGGTGATGTGGCAGATAGATTTCTGCTGCAGCTGAGCTATAATCAAAGAGTAAACCTTATGCGATGCGCCTAGAAAAATCACACAAAAAAATTTATATATATAGCAAAAAATACTTGTCAGCTGGTTTGTAACTAATTTGTGGCGATGCAGCTCTGATTTTAGTCAAGCTACAAAGTTCAAGATTTGAAAGGAGCTGATGAATGGCAAAACAAATGAAAACGTGACGATGAAAATATTTAAATCTCTATGTAAAGAAAACACTTTTAAGTGTAGAAATATATATATTGGTCTGACTGGGGATAATAATACATATACCCAATAATTAATTGATAATTCGTCAGTTTTAATAATATTATTTATATGTTTTTCATCGAACTATCTTTTAGTTTGCTTAGTTTTTCGTAATAATACTTCATTTTCCAGGAGTTCTTAATATTAAAAAAAAATAAATATATATTATTTTGTATAATTAAATATTTTATGAGTTATTTTTGCTGCCTTTCTTAGCTTATTTCACATTTTTATAAATTGTTTAATTTTGCCAGCTGACCAACTCGAATGCAACATTAAAATGAAAAATTGCGCCATTTGCAAAGAATCTTGTTTGATTTATTACAAGATAATTGTTAACAGATTTGATGTGCAAGCCAAGTATAAATTTCCACAAGCAAAATAAGTCAATTTCAATAAGATAGTTCAAAATATATTCAAGTTGTCAGGTTGATTTGCGGCTCTTGAGTAGGTTTGTTAGCTGCATGGTCTCTGGAGTTGCAACCGAAACGTTGCAACTGAGATTTGCATATTTGCACTTGATGAAGTTGAAGTTTGGATTTCTCAGTTTTACAGTTTGCCCCGACTGGAGTTAGCAGCTTGAAGTTTGCAGTTTGCAGTTTGCAGCTTTCGAGTTGGCAGTTTTGCAGTTTGGGAGTTGGCAATTGCCGCCGGCGTTTTGCCGGTTGCAAGCTGAGATTTGAATTTGTGCTGCCTACGCGCACCATGGAAAAAACAACAACAACAAAAATTACAAAAAATGTGCAAGGAATTGCCTTGAGTCATCGTTTGTGTCCACGTTTCGAACGTGCAACGTTCAGCAGCGTCGCCAACGTTGGCGTTGAAGCACGTCGCCATCAAACAGCAACAGCAAGTTGCAGCCAAAAAACAAAAAAAAAAAAAAATTAAAATAAACGGAAAAAAAAAGTTTATAATTTGCTAACAAGCCGATCGACGGCGCCGCCGCCGCCATCGCAGTCTGCAATTATGACAAGTTGACAAACGGCTTAATCCTAATCTCTTTTCCCAGACTCAGCATAAACTGTGCGATTTTGTGGCCAAAATGAAAAGATGCCACAAGCAGCGATTCGCTGCAATGCGATGCGATGAGATACAAAGCGCTGGCATTTAAATCAATAAAAAGTTGCTCGGCCCATTCGACGTTTATCGCATTTGTGATATCTAATACCAATGACGAGGCCCAATAACACCACTCCCTCTCACTTTGTCCCCTCCCCCTGCCTTTCTCGTTCTATCTGTCTTTGGTACACTGCAAACTATTCAAGTCTCATACAAAAAAACACTTGTCATATGCAAATATTTCCAATTCCTGGAATAACATTTTTATTTTAAGCAATCTGACGTCATTTTAACATTTAAAAAATTTTGATTGATTTTATTTTAATTCCTTCTCAATTTTATTAAATTAAGGAACTTATCTTAAAATACTAAAAAATATTTTAATTAGTTTTCTTATATTTTCCTTTTCAATTTAAATGCGTTTTAAAAATTATCTAAAAATCTGTTGATTTGTTCAAATTAAAAAATAAACTGAATTCAATTCTCCAATATAAATTAAATTATTTATTTAACGATGATAAATTTTTAATCTGAAAATAGTACTTTTTCTGTTTCAATTCCAATATTGTGTCCAAATTCGAGGCACAGAGATTTTTTGAGCAGTGTACTTCCGCCTCGTCGAGTGCGACACATGCAAATTGGCCATGTTGCTAAACAAGTTTGCCGCTTGGCTTTGGGCGCTGCTTTCTTGTAGTCACCTGCGTAAGCGACAACGACAACGACAACGACAACCATCAACGAGCAACGTGCAACGTGCAACGTGCAACGGGCAACGTTCCAGCCGCAACATGCAAAATTGGACTGCGCTGCGTGCAAATAAGGCTAAAACGGCAACAACTACAACAAGTACGAAACAACAACAACAACAAAACCAACAACAACAACAGCAACTATAAACAGACGCTGGCTGCCAGGCAGACAATCAGCCATAAATCTAAATGACTGTCAACCCGGGCAACAACAACCTACAATGTCCATTCTTGCAACATGTTGCCCACAGTGTCTCTCCGACTCTGACTCTGACTCTGACTCTGACTTAGACTTGGACTTCGACTCATTTGCCGCCTCCTGATAAGACACTAAAATATGTTAAGAACTTGAATTCGATATTGATATTGCGTTGCCATCGCATTTACCATAAACATTAAACAAGAAATTTACTTATTGCATACGAAATGTTGTTGCTTGTTGTTGCAACTGCAACTGCTGCTGCTGCTGCAACTGCTATAAAAGGGAATATCTAACTTCACTGGGATTTCATTTGATTGTGGCAAATTAAGTGAATGAGCTCAACTTGGCTTTTGTAGGCTGTGGCAATTATTAAAATAATTTCAAGTATTCGAGAAATAACTGAAAATTATATTTAGATCTTTGAGTAATGATTGAAACTAAAAAATTGTGAATTTTCTTTGTTTTAATTTTAAAAAATAATATCAAATACAATTTGATATGCATAATAATTTGACTCTTTCTGCAATTAGAAATTTTATACCAAAAAATATTTATATCGATGAGTAATAAAAAGCGCTTGAAAATTTGAGTAGGCTGTTTTTTTTTTATAGTCAATAAATAATTGGTAATCCTTGGTATGGCTAAAACTGTTTATATTGAGTGACCATGCCTCATAAAATAAATATTTGTCTAAAACAAATCATATTCGAAATTAGAAAAAAAGCAGGAAAAAGATGCATTTAAACTTTTCAAAGGCAGCTAAAAATCTAGAACTGTCGATGGACTTGTTGAACAACTTACTCTCTCCAATATATATAAATATATATATATATATATATATATATTCTTGTTAGCTACTAAGACATTAAAGACAACCCACTTGGTTAAAAATGCTGCTGGCTTTCAATTCAACTAGTTTTGTCATCAAATTAATTAGTTTTAGTTGCTGCGATTGGCTGCAAAAAAGTCTGTCATTTGGCGGGTTTTCAGCTTAATTTATTGCACTTTTTGCAGTGTGTTGCAAATGGGCAGAGAAATGCGATAGGCCAATCACTTTTGAGAGTGCTGCGACACTTTGCCACGCAGAGTGTGGCTGTGGCTGGGGCAGGGGCAGGGGCAAACTCTCGAAGGGGCATGCATTTAAGATAAGGCGTCACTTGTCGCCGTCGCTTTGGCATTTTTTTTTTATATTTTCTTTCTTTTTTTTTTTTAGCATTATTTACATTTTAAAAGCCGAACCATCTTGAGTGACAGCAGACGTATGCTCCTCTTCTTCTTCTTCTTCTTCTTCTTTTGTTTTTTTATTATTTTTTTATTTCACTTATTGCCAGGCTCAAATTACAGCGCCCCGACATTTGTTTAGAGTGTTGCGTTGCGTTGTGGCATTGTTTACATATGCTCGATATGTTTTTTTTTTTGTATATTTTTGGTTGCTTGTTAGACAAACATTGCAATCGAAATCAGAAAGAACTGAAGAACTGGAGAAGTAGAACTGGGTTAGCCGGGTGTGGCCTCCAGTAAATATTTAATCAGTGACGCACCTTGTGGGAAATGATTTCCAGCTAGAAAATATTTCTTTGAGACGCACATGCAAATGTTTGGCGGCATCTCTTTCAGTTGGGATTCCACGAAATGTTCACATCTCTCGTTGAATGTCGAGTCATGCAACAGCCTGTTGCACAGTAAGAAAAAATCGTGTAATAAATCGTTGCTAATTATTTAAAATCAATTTCAAAAATGTTTTTAGTTTTACTTTTATTTATTTAACAAGGCTTAACTAATTAATCTGTAAAGTTAAAGTAATTAAATATAAGCATCAATTTTTTACTGTGTAATGGCGTTGATCATGAGTTATCTACAATTTCAAACGAGTCGTTTACTAATTGATTCAGCATGATTTTGTATAAATTGTCAGATCGATTATTGCGTTTATTCTTATGCCTAATTAGGCATTCAGCTGCACAGACTCTCAAAGCAGCTACGTGCGGCGACTGCAAAAGATATATATATATATAAAAGATATATATATATTTAGAAGTATGTATATATTATGTAGCTTGTTTAAAATTAATTACAGTCGCAGCTGCAATTTGTGCGGCTAATTAATCATGCGCGAGCGTCTCACTAAAGAATTTGCATGGCAATCCCCAAAGGCGAACCGAGCACGAAGGACAGCTGAGTGATCCTCGAAGACAGACGGACATCTTGGATAGACATTCAATGCGCACAGATTGATGTGTGTTCTTGTTGTTGTTCTTGTTGTTGTTGTATTTGTGGTTGGCATCGCGTGTTTAGTCTGAAAATCGCTGTCCGTCTCAATCTGGCAGAGATCTGGCTGCGCTCGCTTTTGCAACCCAGCACGATCATTAATAAACCGCTGTGAGCTGTCAATAAAAATCAACGATCAACGTACTCTGACGATTCCACCCGAAGAGGAGAAGCTGTCTGCGTTGAGTGAAGATTGTTGTTGTTCTTCCCCGTTGCTGTTGTTGTTGCTGTTGTTGCATTGATTCACACTGCGTGGCGGGTTTGTTGTTGATCAACACTGATCGCTGATCGGTGATCGGTGATCTGTGATCGCTGATCAGGGATCACTGAACACAGTGAACAGTGATCGCTGACATTTGTTTGGCACTTGCTGTGATTTGGCTCCAAATGGGTGACAATTGGCTTTGGCATTTTGATGGCTCAATTCAAATGCAGGCACAGCAGCAACTATTGCTGCTGTTGCTGTTGCTGTTGCTGCTGTCGTTGCGGGAGTATTGTAAATATTTAAGCGGCATAAACATTCCCAGGCATTGCAAAAGTAAACAAAAACGAATCATAATTGCAGCAAGAACAACGACAGCAACAACAACAACGACGGCAACAACAACAACAGCAGCAGCAATTGATGTCTGTGTGCAGCAGCAGCAACATGTCGCTTTATAAACAATATTCAATAATGCATAAATAAGAAGCATGGCGGATAAAAAGTGTGTAAGCAAGGTGAAGTCGTTGCCTCCGCTGCCTCCTGCCTCCTGCAACATAAAATAATGATGATGAAAATGTTGCACATGCTGACGACAACGACGACTACGACGAGAACGACAACAAAGTAAACGTTGTTGAGAAGTAGAGGTTTAGCAGAAGGAGCAACGAGTCAAGCGTCCAGGCGGCTGACAATGATGAGGCATGATGACAGACCAACAAATCGAAGGGCAACACACAGCGCACAGAGAAAAGAGGAAAAGAGAGGGTTTGCACCAAAAAGGGGGCATGCCTGCAGCCAAAGTTGCCACTGTTGTTGTTGTTGCCGCTGCTGCTGTTGCTGTTGCTGGTGGTGGCAATCGTCATCGTTACCGCAACAGTGGAATGTATTGTAAAACATTCAGACAAAAGCGCATAGCACTCCAATGGGGCAGTGGCAACCAAAACTGAGGGCAAACTCAAGCATGATGTGAGCACTTTTTTTTCTTCTGTGCCTCATATGGGCGTTTATGCCACAGAGTTGTGCATGACTTTCAATTGAATCAGTAAATATACAATTTGAGAAATATATTTTAAAAATGTATATATAAAATTTTTAAGTATTGCCAAGTTTTCTATGTGACAAGTTGTGACTTAAAAAGTTATTTCTCAGTTTTATTTAAGTAAAAAGCAAATCAAATTTATAATGAATTTTTGAGTTATGTTCGCTAATTTTGCAATCAGTTTGACGTCTTTAACAGATGTCAGCCTAAATCTAATTAACTGAAACATTTCTTTGTTATTTCAATCAACTCGTTGCGCAATTTGAGTGCACATCAAAACTATTAAAACTCAGCTGAAAGTCATCTGGCAACATTTCATGATTCACTTTATGTGTTTATCTGCCACACACGCATAAACATCCACAACAACATCCACAACAACAACAACAACAACGACGACAACAATTTTCCTGACCCTGCGAATCAGTTTCCATGTGTCTGTCTCCCCACAGACCAAAAAAAAAAAAATAAAGCAAAAAAAAAGAGCAGAAATAACATGAAAAAAAGACAGAGTCTGCCGACGGGCAGAAATTAATTTTTCATAATTTTTTTGCGCCCTTTTTTGTTGTTGTTGCTGCTGTTGTTGTTGATGTTGCTGCTGCTGTTGTTATCGCAACTTGTTTCCCTTTCGGCTTGTAGTCATCTGCCTCCCCCCTCTTGCCGCATGACTGTTCAGTCTGTGTTTAGCTATACGCCGAATCCTGTTGCCCATTTATTGTCAACGCCATTTTCCTCCTCACGCTTGGGTCAAGGTTGAGTCAGCATGCGAGCAAGGGGGCAGGGTTCGCAGGGGGGGTGGGGCGACAGCCTGCCATTCATGGTCTTTATTAAAGTTGATTGTCAAATGCGGCACTTAAGTGATTTTTATAGCACTTTAATTGGATCTAGGAATGGGACGCAAAAGTTGCGTCAGCGGCCAAGACTTTTGAAGCGGCCAAGAGGCAAACCAGAGAGAGGGGTGGGGGTGGGGGGGCAAAAAGGGGCCAAAGGCATGCGGCTTAATTACTCACGGTAGCATAACAAATAAAAAACAGAATGTGGTAAAAAAAAAAAACATGATCAAAAGAAGAAAATGTGTGTTGTCCTGGGGCGTGTCTCAAGGTGCGATGTGTGTGGATAATTCATGGCCAAGTTGAAGTTGCAAACTGTTGACAGAATGACGTGACAACATGCAATGTAAATCGTGTGACACGACGACAACGACGTCTCAGCCAAAGGGGTTAATGTATAAATTAAATAAAGCCCGGTTCAGGTTCCAACTCATATCTCTATTAGGCGACGGCAGCAGCAACAGCAACAGATACAGATACAGATACAAATACAAATACGAAATACAGATACAGATGCAAACCTGGCGATAAACGTGAATTGCCAGCTGACAATGCCGCATAAATTGCGGACGCAGCGTGAAGAAGGCGACAGACAGTTGCACTGTTGCACTGTTGCACTGTTGCACTGTCGAAACGGTGACTTCGCACAAGGTTCGATGGCGACACACACAGGGTGCACACGGGGTCAGCAGCATCCCGCTGCACTACGCAGTATGCGAAAACAAAAGAGTCAAAATCAACAACAACAAAAAAAGATATACCTAAAACAACAACAACAAAAATCACAAGAAGAGAAACCAGGCAAACAATGCGTAGGGGTCAGCAGGAAGCAGCAGGAGGAGCAGCCTCAGCAGAAGCCTCAGCTGATCCTTACCAAGAAGAAGTTGCATTAAGTTGGCTTAGCAAAATTTTCACGCTTACCTGCATCCACACAATAACTCAACGAGCGTCGATTGAGGGAAGGGGCCGGCGGGTTAGGTAGTTGGCCAAAAGCAGAGCAGCGGCTTATACGCAGCGTCCAAAAGCAATAAGCAACAATTTCGTAGAACGCAAAAACAGAAGAAAAAAAACACACACACAGCAAAATCAAATAAAAATGAAAAGACCGAAAAATACACACACACACACACACACACACACACAGACAGAGGGAAAACAAAGCCAAAGTTGCCAAAGTTGTATAATTTCGCATTGGCAGGCATAATCCCACACAGAGTCAGGTAAAACCCACACACACACACATACACACACACACACACACGCACACACACCCATGGCTTAATCTATATGAGTGTGTGTGTGTATAAAGAGAGACTATTCGCAGTTGCAATAACGAACAGTCGCACAGAAAGTCGGCTGGGAAAAGAGAATATTATACGTATTTATGATTATATTTGACATACCCTGCAATCAAATGGTTAGCCTAAAGGGTTGTTAAGGGATAAGTGTAATCGTATCTTTTAAATATGCTGAGTCTGAATAGATTACAAAATTCAACTAAATATTAACTTATTTCCTGGTTGATCTCAGCAATCTCTGAGAAGTTAAACGTAAAATATATAAAGGAAAATATTATACATATTTATGATTATATTTGACATACCCTGCAATCAAATGATTAGCTTAAAGGGTTGTTAAAGTACAAAATCAATGGTATTATTTATATATGCTGAGTCGTTATAGATTACAAAAATCAACTCAAAATTAACTTATTTATCAGAAAGGTTAAATTTTAAATAATTAAGTGAAAATATTATACGTATTTATGATTATATTTATTATATCCTGTAGTTCCTAAAGGGGTGTTAAAGGATAAATTTAATCGTAACTTTTATGTATTCAGAATACGAAATTCAACTAAAAATTAACTTATTTCTTTTTCGCTGCAACATTTTAGAAAAGTTAAATGCTAGTTAACTAAGAGAAAAAACTGAAAAAGTGAATTTATCATATCCTGTAATCAAAGATATGTAATTAAAATGCAAATTGAATTGTATCTTTTGATTATTAAATCATGTTCTTTACTTATTAATTTTGTTTTGTGCCCAGAAAGATTATAATTAGACTTGTTCAATTTTCTGCTCTTTTTTATATTTGACAAATTTATCTGCTCATCAAAATGATTAATAAATGTATTTTTTAATATTTTTATCTACTTTAAAAAGAGGTAACTTTCCATCGAGTACTCTCAACTGAAGAACTTTAATTTCTTTTATTTTTAAAATAAAAGCAGCTGCTTTTGATGTTGGCCAGTGTTACAAATTAAATTTTTGTTC
Source organism: Drosophila melanosoma (assembly GCA_035042045.1). NCBI lineage: Eukaryota > Metazoa > Arthropoda > Insecta > Diptera > Drosophilidae > Drosophila > Drosophila melanosoma. Next base: position 1,030,722 of record JAWNLY010000183.1, on the reverse strand, counting down.
ATATAGAAAACACCAAAAAAACTTTGCTAATAAAATTTAACAATTTTCATGCTGCTAAATTTTTATGATTATCTCTTTCTACAAAACAGTAATCCAAAAGCGTGCAGCGAAGACAGACAGACAGACAGAGAGAGAAGACAGATAGACAGTTAGAGCAATTTTCCATTTCCATTTGGACATTTTATGTGCAAAGTTTTTGCTTGCCTTTGCCACCAAAATGCTGCCTAATTGAAGCAACAATGCAAAGGCGGCAAAATTATTTCAATGGCCTCCAACTCCGACTCCGACTCCGATTCCAACTCCTGTAAATGTTCAAAATGGCCGCCAGTCAACGCTGGAGTTTGCCTGCAGTTCTCCCTTTGGCAAGACAAAGAGGCAAGGTCAAAGACAATTTGTGCCGCCAAATAGAGTAGAAATTTTGTATTTGGTTTCGGGTTCGGGTACGTTTTGAGTGCGGTCTCCTAAGTTTCCCAAAAATGCGTAGGTAGAGCTCAAGGAAAACGAAGAAGACACCCAGCCCGATTAGCTGCAGCTCGCTAAACGAATGCCCAAACAATGGTCAGATGTGTGTTGTGCCAGTGTGTGTGTGTGTGTGTTCATTATAGAGAGACTAAAGAAACAAGAAATGCATTCTCAAGTTGAATGCAACACATGGCACGGTCACACTCGAGACACAAGACTCGAAAACTCGAGTCTGTGGCGGCAACGAGTCATAAATTTTACCAAAAATAATAAAAACCAAATAGTCGAAAAAAAAAAGTACACACAATAGAAAACATACAATGCGACGCAGAAAGAGAGCGAAAATATTTGAGTGTGTGTGAGAAAGAGATGTAGACATAAAAATGAGAAAAAAGAAAAGAAAAGGTTCAACAACAACAGAAATAACAGCAATAACAGCAACAACAACAACAACAACAAGAGAAACAACAGTAACAATGGCATTTTGGTATGTTTCGAGAGTTTAGGTAGACAATTTGTGCTGGTAGATGGATGGCAATAGTTTTCCTTTTCTTCTCTTTCTTTTTCTTCTCTTCTCTGTTTTTTTTTTGTCGTTGTCTTGTTTTCAGTTACAATGCATTCGATAAAATCGCCTAGAAATGCACTGCAGGACTAACAGAAAAATATATATCCCAAATGTTCAGGCAGGTGCTGGCAGAATTAGGAGCAGCAGCAGCAGCAGAAGGAGCAGCAGTTGGTGAAAGGCAGCGATTAGAAACTGTAACAGATGAAAGCAAGTAGATTAGGGATCCTACTTTATGGCAGGATGTTATTTTGTACTGAATGTAACTGGAGCCATAAAGATGTTAACAACTGTAGCTAATTCAACAAATTTGCCATGGGAATAGTTTTGATAAATGAAAAAAATAAAGGCAGTAAAATTCATGCAAACTGAGCTAAAGGAAAATTAGTTACCATAATTGTCAATCTTTTTCTATTTAAATTATAATAATTAATTATCTGTATTGAATTTCTTATATACAACAGGCTTGGGAACAGTTTTGATAAATGAAAAAAAATAATAGTTGTAAAATTTATATGTAATTCTTAGAACTAGTTACAAACTGAGCTATGGTAAAACTGGTTAGCATAATTATTAATCTTTTTCTATTTATATTAAAAACTTACAATAATTAATTATCTTTATTGAATTTTTTAGTTACAAAATGAAGAATAAATAAAAATATTCAACAAGTTTTGCATTTAGTAACAGTCTAAAATTGAGCTCAAAAATATCTTTTTACATTTAATGCTGATTAATTAATTAATTAATTCCTAGTTGAAAAACAAGCTTATGGAATTCTTGTAGCTAGTAGTAATTTAAAATTGAGGCCTTAAAAAACTATTTGTCCTATTTTAGATATTTAATCAAAAAGTACAAATTAATCTGAGCTTCTATCAGCTGTTTAAATGTTTTCTAATTGAAGTATAAAAAATGAATCTTCAAAAATGAAAATATGTTCAACTTGTGCTTACTAATTAATATGAATAGAATTTCACTATAATAGCTTAATAATTAAATACCATTAAGAAATTAGCGAGATTTCATGGTTTGATGTATCATTAAATCGATGCACGAAATTCAAGCAGCAATCTTTGAAATACAAATTATAAAAAAAAATCGTTGGAATGCGTTTGCTAAATGGCAGTTGAATATACGTAAAGACTGCTCTAAATACTGAGCAGACAAAGTATAGCTAATCTCAGCTGATAATGACCAGTAAATGGCTTTGGGCTAAATGCATACGCATTTGCTCTCCATCTAACAACGTTTTTAGAGATCTGCAGCTGATGGAGATTTTTGCTCAACACAGGCAGAGCGAAGGCCACTTAGAGGAGGCATCAAATATCGGTCATTAGTTAAATTACAGGCTTTAAAACCAAAAAAAAAACAATACATTCAAAGTTTGCGAAATTGCGGGATATTTTTTTTTTCGAAAACGATCCAAGCAATTTTGAGCCAACACCACAAATTTGGCGCCCACACAACGCAGATGCACACAGATACACACACACACACACACACACACACACACACATAAATACAGATACGTAAATGGCAGCTAATTGGAAGTAAATCGAGTTAAACTTTCTTTTCAACTCGATCAACACACAACAACAACAACAACAACAACACACACCAGAATTACACGCATGACGCAGCTGGCATTCTGCAAATAACATGAAACCAGCTAAAGTATTTTTTTGTTGTTTTTTTTTGTCTTGCCAAGAAAATGCCAAAAACAAATGAGAAAAGAAATAGTGAAAAACTGTAGAAGATTTGCGCGTATCTTTTGCTGTGTATCTCATAGTTTGCATAGCTAATTAGCCAAGTTGCCAGCCAATGTTGCCTGCTGCCAGCGTCGGTTGCTGCGCGGTGTCTGATCATTGATCAAGTTTTGTCTCTTGGGGGCTAACGAACAAAATGTGTATCTGGTTTTGGAACGTTCTCACATTAGTCACGCGTTTAACATATTTCGTTTCGTTCGCGCTGTTTTAAATTTAATATTGTATCTTGTAGATACAAGATGCAAGCAGCGAACAGTTCGCTGCTGCTGCTGTTGCTGTTGCTGTTGCTGCTGTTGCTGTTGCTGCTGTTGCCGCTGTCCAATGTATGCAAATAATTTCACGTGTTGCGTAGAATTGAACCCATCTGCATATGCAAAACCAACCAACCAACTCTAGACTTGCCTCTCTCTACCCAACTCCCCCTCTCCCCCTCTCCCACTCTCTTTTATCCCTCCTTTCAGCTTGTCTCGATCTGTTCTGTGTGTTGTTCTGCCTGTCCCTGGTGGTATCTGATTTGCGACAGTCGAGCGTTTCGCGCGCTATCTTCTGAATATGGTAAGGAGAAGCTGCAAGTCTCTGCAGAAAATGCTGGCGAATTAGGAACGCGGAATGCGATCGATACGTGCGGTCATCTCCTGCAGCTAAGTAGCAACAGCAGCAGCAGCAGCAGCAAACAGCAACAGCAGCAGCAGCAAACAGCAACAGCAGCAACATGTTGCACATGCCGCAATGTTGAGTGGCGCGTCTGGTCAGCGATTCGTTTCCCATATTGCTAATGCCACAAGTCGCAAGACACCAGCGAGTGAGAGAGAGAAAATCGTGCGCCTGGCCACGGGGCAGCTGCAGCTTTGCCTCAAATGGTTGCCCACTGGACATTTGCACGGGCAATTAAGGGGCAAGATGTTGATGGTGCTGCGCAGGGTGCGGTGTGGTCAAGTGGGGAGACCAACTACTAAAATGTTCGCTGTGTTCCTTGTGCGCGCACAATTCTTAACGGTAATTATGTTGTTCGTTTTGGCAGCAAAATGCATTTTTACGTAGCCCTAACAACCAAACAACTAAACAACCCAAGATCAGAAGAACCCAAGAATCTGTCCAGGATTCGGCTGAATGTTTTGCTGCTTGTGTTAAATTGGATTAATTTGACAGTAAAATGCAAATGAGCCAAATGCCAAATGCCAAATGCGAAATGCGAATTGCAAAATGTGAAATGCGAAATTAAAGTTTAAAACGGCGCGGACCATGTTGCGGGCAACAAATTATGTTGCTGTTGTTGTCACTTGTCGGTTGCATGTTGCCTGGTTGCTGGTTGCTAGTTGCTGCTTGCCTGTTGCTGTATGTTGCTGCTGCTGATGATGCTGCTGCTGCTGCGTACGGCAACAACAAATAGCTACACTAAAAACTCAATAATTAAATTGTCAACTACTCCTGGAATATTCTGAAAATAATTAAAATAAGTTATAAAAAAATAAAAATAGATATCAGTAAAATGCTTAAAAATGTTTAATTTTACTGAATTTAACTTCAAGTTAAAGAAAATTTGAACTAAAATCGTTTTACAGTTTTCAAAAACACTGCTAGAAATATATATAAAATAAATAGAAATAAGTTTATTTTGTCCAAATTGCGCTCAGTGTACTGCGTCTCTCCGGCCTGGTCACTTGTCATGCACGCCTCTCAGATTGCACTCTGCATGTTGTTGCTGCTAAATAATCAACATGTTTAGGGGCAGGCACATGGCACATGTTGCCGCCGTACAGCAGCAGCAGCAGCCGCAGCAACAACAGCATCGCAGCGCCAAGTGCAGCAATAATTTTTAAATTGAATTTTTCTTTTTTTGTGTGTGTGTGTGTGTGAAAAAGAATAAAAAAAAAAAAAAATTGGAAAACAAATACGAGAAACAAGCAACAACGTGGCAAGCCAAGCCAAGGCAAGTCAAGTTTTTGTGCTGCAGCAATTGATGCTGTTGCCGTTGCTGCTGCTGCTGCTGTTGTTGCTGCTGTTGTCAATGCCCTGCAGCAACATGCATCAAAAGCCGGCGCCCGTTTTTCATATTTCGCTCTGCCTCGGCGCGGACTCACATGTTATTTTTTTTTCTCATTTTTCTCTTCTGTGTTTCATTTTTGCGTTTTAATTTGTTTTCTGTGCGTCCAAAGATAGCTTAATCGATTTGCCGGCAACAAGAGCAACAACAAGTTGCAGCAGCCACAAATAACTGGCCACTGATAAATTGTTTGCAATGTGTTTATTAATTATTGTGAAATATATAGAAATGTAAGCAGCCACAAAAAGAGCAATAGCAACAGCAAACAGCAAACAGCAACAGCAAGCAGCAACAATTGCTGTTGCATGGCTCAAAGGTGGTCTCTTTGCAGACGGCTGGCAACTTGGCTGGCAACATTTTGCCTTGTACTGCCTCAAATTGTATGCAACTGAATGACAACAACAACAACAACAACAACGTACAACGTTCTGTTGCTCATTTTGGTCATTTACAAATAGAAATTGCATTGATTTTGCAGTTGCAACAACAGCAACAACAACAAAGACTGAAACTGCAACTGCAACAGCAACATCTTTGGCTCTTGGGCTTGAGCTGCCTTCGTTGCGCTTTGATGATATATCGCCGCCAAGTTGCACTCAACTGTCCCCTAACCCCCCTCACCCACTTCCCCCCTTACCCATCCATCCATATTTGATGTGCAGTTACATGTTACATGACGTTCTCGTTGTTGTCATTGGCCAAACGAGCAACAATGTTGTGTTTAGCGTTTTCCTTCTTTTTCTATTTTGTTTGCTGCTGCTTCTTTTTGCTGCTCCTTTTTTTTCAGCTACCCTTTTTTTTTAGCATTTATTAGCATTTTGCCCTTTGCTTAGTCCGCTGCTTGTTTTTGTTGTTGCTGCTGTTTGCCGTTGCTGCTGCTGCTGCTGCAGTTGCTGTTGCTGCCGTGTGTGGCAACATTTTCAATTCAATTATATTTCATGTTCATGTTGCATCGATTTACATTATAATTTGTGTCTGTAAAGGAAGTCATTTGTGGCGACTCTTGTCTTGCTATCTGGTTTTCATGCAAGCCACATACTTTAAGCCAACTCGGACATTGGCCAAGCATTTTTCGTCTGGGAATTAGACATTGCTTGTGTGTTTTTAGACGTTTAACGAAATATTCAAAGAGAAAAGTTTTCGGAATTTCGATTGAAGTATATCAGAAAAGTGTTGATTAGCCAGTTAACAAAGTTTTTAGCTCTAATCGAACTTAATTTAGCTTATTGGCTGCAATTAAATTCGATTTTAGCCAAAATTAGCTACTGAAATCATTTTTGACAGCTTTGTTCTCTTTTCACTTAAATTAAGATTATTTTCTAATACGATGAATAGATTTCCATAAAGTTCCATTTGCCACATTTGTGTTAAACTTTCTTTCTTTGAGTGTGCCATCATTTGAATTCTTCACGATCTCAGCTTCCCACAGATTATGTGGATTTTGGTTTGTGCGGCCACATCTCAATCAAGTCATTCTTTTCTTTTCTTTTCATTCATTTCCCATTTCCCACTCAAGTCTTTCTTCCCCTCGAACTCATAAGTAGTGCTGCCAATGAACTTAATAGTTGGTGTAACAAATCGTCTCATAATTTTTTGATTAGTCAGGCTACCAAATAGGCAGCTGTGTATTGTGCCTAGTAATAATAATAATAATAATAATATTAATATCTTTTGCCTCCACCAAGTGTCGCTTTCATTAAGCGCATCGAATTTTTCCCCCAACCCCCTTCAGTCACTTAAAAGCAATGACAGCTGCGAGAAAAAAATCTTCAAGGAAAATATATTTATTTGGCTGTTTTAGAAAATGAAATGCTGAAAAATATTTCAACAAGTCAAATAAATAAAGCAACTTTCGCTGACACCTTTGACATTGGCATATGGCGTCGCTTAGCCAAGCAGTCAATCACACTCAATCCATCAATCAATCAATTAGAGCGCAGTTGTTGTTGTTCCATTTCACTTTTCTGTCTGTCTTTTGGGCGCGTCTAGAACCAAAATATTAACTTAAAGTGCATTTTTAGTTGAAGCCGTTAAAGTAAATGTTCGCCCCTTCACCCACCCCGCTCAACTCTTGGCAGCTGCCATCTTTTCTCTTTTTCCCTCATTTAATGTTTGTAATAATAAGCAGCGTAAACAGTTTTCCAAGACTAATGAGCTGCTGCTGCTGCTGCTGCTGCTGCTGTTGCAGCCTCCTCCACATGCTGCCCCAGACATGATCTAATGTTATGACAGCTCATCAAGTGTCAGCGCAGAAAGGCGCATCCGACCTGAACCCGAACCCCAAATTCCCCACACCCACACCCATACCCACACACACACACACACATAGTTGCTCCAAGTGTTTCTCTCTAATGACATTTTCTTTTAATGTTCATTAAGTGGTGTGTGTGTGTGTGTGTGTTGTGTGTCGCTGAGCTAAATCAGTTTTGCTGGACATTTGTGCAAGGGTATTTTGCTCCTGGCCATCCGCCCAATTATGCTGCGGCATGTGCAAAGGCTACACTTGCCAAAAAAGACGGGCATTTATAAACATAAACTTAAACAAGTCTTTAAATTTTAGTTGTCAACTATCATTGACCAAGTACACTCAACAGTTAAATATTTAAAATTAGGGACATTTTTTCTACTTTACTGCTATATACTTTCTTTCAGTGTACACGTTCAAGCCTATCACATTTACTCTTTCGCATAACATAATAATTTACACATATGCAGCTCCCGTTAATTTAGTTTAGCAAGCAAATATTCCACGCACTCCCTCACTCTGCCTCTCTCTCTCCTCTCTCACACTCCCTCCTTCTCCCTCCCACTCCCTCTCTCGCTTATCCTTCATGCCCATAATGACTGCAATTTGTATCATCATCAGGCTCAATAAAAAAAAAAAAAAACATTGCTAAGCATTTTTGAATTCCTTTTTTGAGCTGTTTTCTCGGGCTTTCGCTTATGGCTTTTTGCTCTCGTTGCTCTCGTTGCTCTCGTTGTTTTGTGCTGTGTTTTCTCTTTCATTTGAAGGCGATTTCATGGCTCTTGATTAAGTTTTTGTTGTTGCTCTGCTCCGTTCTGCTAAGCCCTGGAACAATGAGCCATGTTTCACAAAGCCTATTAACTTTTTTGGTTTAGTCTCGTTTCTCTCCCTTTATTTTTATTATTATTTTTTGTTTTTTTTGTTTCTTTGGAGGTTCAATGTACGTTACTTAATTATGCGCTTTTGGCAATTAAACGACAGGCTTTGGCAGTGCCCAAGAGACGGCTCCAAATATGGATAGTGTCATAATTCTTGTCAGTTTGCAAACCCCCAAGCGACTGGGCAAGCAACTAAAAGGAAAAAAAAAAACTGCATAAACATTTGCTGATTGAAATCAACTTTGCCATGAAATCAATCATCGACGTAGACGGCCCTTTTTTTTGTTGTTGTTTTGTAGTTCAGGCCGCCGTCTCGAAACGAGTCCCAGGTCTGGGCCTGAGACCAGGCGACTGGGAATGTGCCAATGCCAGTGCCTGTGCCTGTGTCCTGGGCTTATCCATTTGCAAAAATCTCTTGGCCTGGCGGCATTGTCGTCGTGCAGTGTTGAGTTTCGCGCTTGAAGTGGCCCGAAACAGCCCCTTTGCCGAATGAAACGTTGACGATGACTGCAGGACATGCAACATGTGACATTGAAACCAAATGCGAAATACGACAGCAACAAATAAAATGCAAACTTGAACTTCAGTTCGCTGCTGACTCACAGTCAGAGCAACTCCAAGTCAACTTTTGACTTTGGCTCCCCTGCATAGAGAAATAATTCACTGGTATTTATGATATGCCCGGTTTTTGCCTTTTTTTCAGCTCATTTATTCATATTTACATTTAACATGCGTTTCGCGCAAAAACTCGCCTAACGAACTCGGCGTAAATCGATATTCAATAAACGACATCTGTGTGCATTTTTTGTTGTTTTCCTTCCGTTGGGTTGGCCCTTCGATAATGATCTCTTTGTGAGCGAGCAGCTGGGCAGCTGAGCCCAGGGGTTAGATGCATATCTGTCGGGGATGTCAAAACGAACAGAGAACCGACATAAATCCCAAATTACAAAAACGTACAGCTCAAATCATTTATGCTGCACATGCGACAGTTCCGCGTCGATAGGACTACTGGGTTTTTTTTTTTTTTTTGTACTTTTTTGTTTTTTATTTTTTTGGGGAATAACCCAAATATTAGCTATGCACTACTCGTAATAATGATTTAAACATAATTCTAATTTCTACTTTCTTCTCTCTTTCTACTTGCAGGTAAGCAAAACGTTTCCAAAGATGAAAATGGGTAATAAAAAATAAAAAAGAAAAGAAGAATTTTTGAACACATTTTCCAGTTGTGGTTTCTGTGTCTGCAGGCGAGTTGTTGTAATATAAATGTGGAGCACTTTGGAAACTGTGTCGCGCCCATAAATCAGCCAAGCGACTGACACATTCACCATTTCCAGACCAGACCAGTCAATTCCCCAACCCCCCCTCCCAAAAAACAAAACATCTATCAAAAATAATTAATAGAAAAGTTGTCGAAATGTCAATGGGAATGACAAATCTAATTAATTTAAGCTTTTATTTTCTACACAAAAAAAAAAAAAAAATACAAACATCAACAAAATACATATGACAAATTATGAAAAATAGAATTATGAATTCTCATTGTTTTGTTTAGCAGGCAGGTTTTTTTTTTCAAAGTTTATCGCTGTGTGAACTATGAAATTTGTTTTAAATCGGATTACGAAATAAACAAAACTCAAAAATCGAAATATAATACAATTAAGAGATTAAGCAAATGATTAATTCGATTTTTTTTTTTTTTTGCTTTGATGTTTGTCATTTTTGTTGGCTGTCATATTCGATGTATTTATGTGGAAATGTTAGGGTAGGACACAAATTGATAGTCTATGTTTTGACAGTCACTTTTATTATACAGTTCTTATCTGCTGTCAACTGTCAACAATAAACAGCTTGTTGGACTTTTAATATAAATATGAGGCTAAGGTTAAAAATGTGAATAGTACTATTTTTGTAAAAAAAAACAATAACATCTATCATAAATTTGTCTCTATTCAATCAGTTTTGCTTGACAACTACAAAAATAACGCATTTAAATTAAATTATGTGAATTGATTTGTTTTAGGGAATTAGCAAGTTATTATTAATGTTTCCAATTTGTTTATTTTCATTTTGTAATATTATTTCCATTTTATTTACTATTACTCAAAGTATTTTAAGCTTTAGAGTATTTGCAATTCTGCTGGTTTTCAACTGGTTATCTGAATAATTATTCATCAGACAAACTTTTTTGACAAATGGATCGCATATTGTAATGCAGATTTTGGTCTTAACGTAACTTGAAACCTGTTAAGCCAACTTCTCCGCTTAAGCCACATTTACAGACATGAATTCTTTGGGGTTCCAGTCGCTTACATCATCATATTTTTAAGGGCTATTTGCATATGCCATCGGATAAAGCACTTTTAAGTTTATGGCCATCAGCGAGAGCTGCCCAGATAAATGTATATAAGTTCTTAAAAGCCTCTACCCCTTAACACCATTCCGCTGCCAACCCTTCCGGTCAATGCCAATGCAATTTTTCAATATGATAAAAATAAAAATGAAGCAGTTGTTTGGGCCAAACAAAAGCAGGAATGCCGCAAAGATAACGCACAGAGATAGAAAACAGAGATATAAACTATAAAGTTGATAAAGTACAAACAATGTAGAGGGGCAGAGGGGAGTTATAAATGTATATATGACTATATGACATTGATCGCTGTGTGTGTGTGTCCGGTCTTTATTTTCCGACGGCTTCTTTACTTTTTTTTGGAGCTCGCGCATATTTACGGATAAAAGGGCCACTGTTGGGGCTCTTTGGGGTTTTTTTTGTTGTTATTTTTGCTGGCAGCTTTAAAAGGATTTCAATGTTTTCGTTTTTCGCCAGTATTTATGAAATTATTGATAAGCGAATGAAAACAAGAACTGATATTCGACATCGAAACCTTTTTGCGGCATCTGCCTTGATGCCGGTTTTTCTGCATTTATTCATAATAATAATAAAACCCAATGCATATTTTTCATCTTGATACAGACCACATTACACCTAAGACAAAGAAGTGGTTAATCACTGATGAGGAGGGGGTGCCGGGGAGGATACTACACATATTCTGTTGAATTTAATTAACAGTTGAAAAAGTCACATGGGAAAACCGATAGCCAAGATTAAACAAAAAATTCGAAAAACAGAAATAGCAAATGAAAACAACCAGACAAAATCATATAAAACCATAAAAAGAGCTGATCGGCTAGCAGATACCCTGCACTCTTGTTTGAAGAGATATATTTCAGGTCCTTTAATATAAATTTTACCTCCAAGAATAAAGCAATAAAATTGATTTTCTTCGAGTTTATATTTTGAAAATAGAAATTTGATTAGTTAAAATAAGCCAAGCTTTTTGAATTTTGTATTATTTAAATTCGCTTAATGAAGCTCCATTTCGCAATACTTTAAATATTAGATTATTTTACTTTGAATTTCAGAACTTTAGCTTTCACAGTTTCTGGGATCAATGAGACAGCTGCATACCAAAATTTATAGATTTATCTATTTTTACTGTTGTTGATACTTTATTTCACACAAATTCTATAATATTTACAGGGTATCAACAACGTTTTGAGTGCATTTTGGGGTTGGGTTTCTGTGGTTCGAGATTGGAAGCCAAAGGCGGCGCCAAATTAACAATATGCGTGCAATGAAAAAAACAAAAGGCAAGCAAGGGAGAGGGAAAAAGACCAGGGGGGAGGTGGGAAGTGGGGAACTCAAGAAAGAACATGATGTCTGAAAAGCTGTCTGAGCATTTTCACAATTTTCAGCACCTTGGGGCGTTTTGGCTCATTAGCGCGACGACAGCCACTCGCCCGAGTTGTGTGTGTGTGTGTGTGTGCGCTGTGTGTTGTTGGGCGCCAGCGTTGCCAGACAGCGGCGTGCTTTGGCATAAATTTGACATTGAAAATGCTTGCATGGTCCACAAAAGCTGTTGAAGAGGAAAAAAGATGTTGGCAAAGAAGAAGGCAACTCAAAGTCGACAAGGCCCGCGGGCTGCCTGCGGTTTCACTGTTATTGTTTTGTCTAATCAAATGTGTGTGTAAGTGTGTGTGTGTGTGTGTGTGTGTGTGTGTTGAGAGAAGAGGGTTCGTTTGTAATATATATATCTATCCTTATGTTGTTTTGGGTATTCCATATTAATAGAACTGAATAATTTATTTGATTTTTTGATTTCTTGCATTTTGTTGCAATCAAAAAGGACAATAAAAGTGGCAGGGTGCGTTTTTTTTTTTTTTTTGCTTTATTTTTGTCTCTTGCTTACACATTTTGCGTCTAACCACTCGAAATGAAAATCCCCATATTATGGCCATAATCCCCGTTGGTTTATTGCGGTTTTTATGGCCACGGCCTGGGCAAATATTTTTCGGCTCGTCGTTTGTCTGTCTGAATGTGTGTCTGTCCCTGTGAGTCCTTGTGCATATTACATAAATGTGATAATGATTTATGCGCCAGCTTTTGGCTCATGGCTTCTGGCTGCTGTTCAGGCACAGGTTCAGGCCTCCTTCTGTCTTGGCCCACATCCGCTGTTGCTGCTGTTGTTGCTTTTGCTGTTGCTTCGTTAGGTAAATACCAGCATTTAAATAATTGGCAGCCAGGCAGCTTCCGCTCTAGGCCACCAAGCTGCACAGCTCCCCCCCCCACCCCTCTTGTTGCTGCCCCTAAGCAAACAAACAAAAAGCGAGGAGCGCGCGCAAATACAAAAGACAAACACTGTTAAACAGGAACAGGAAGAACAATGCGCACTTTACACCATTTTTTCTTACACTTTGCATTGCAAACACAACAACAATCACACACACAAACACACACACACACACTTGACAAACTTTTATTGCATTCTCAGATTTGTCGGGGCAAAGTTTTGAAGTGCCTCGCACTTTGTTACGCTGCTGTAAATATTGCTGCACATATTTATTATACCAACTACCTTATTTACTCCACATAAAAGAGGTAAATACAATGCGAAATCTTTGAGTTTTATGTATTTCAAAGACTCATAAATAAGGCAGTTAGAAATTAATCCAAAGTTAAAAATTGCATTTATTCACAAAATCCATTAGTAGACAATGGATATTTATTAAAAGGAATGCAACTTTTATGTGCATTGCTATTTCAAGTTAAAAGCTTTTTAAGCTGATTCAAAAAGTTGAAAACATAATATTGAACTAAGTTTGATAATTATTAGCATAAGCCCAAAAATGCTGAACTCTTTTAAAGTGTTGTCGAATTTTTTACAATTTTAAAGAGCTTTTATTTGACGTAAGTCAGTAAACAAAAGTGATTTTCAACAAATTATAAGCTTCTTCAGGTAACGGGTATTAAGACTTGCTCTCTCACACACACACACTCTCCTTACTTACATAACGCATAAGTGGCAAAAGTTGTGCAATACTCTTGAAGCTTATGTAGCTCCCAATTCCCACACCTTGCCCCCTCAATTCTATTAACTTTACAGTACTAAGGCAACTCTTTCCTTCTTTCCATTTCTTTGTCTATCAGCTCATAACATTCGCGAAAGTTGCATGCACATTAAATAATAAACATTCAACATGAATAAATAAATGGTCGCAAATGTAAGAAGAGAAACAACAAAAATATTTAACTTTCAGCATGCTGGCGGCAAATCAAAAACTTAACTTCCGTTATTTTTGTTTTGTTTTTTTTCGTATTTTTATTGTAGTCTCTCTGCCATTACACTAAAAGCTTATAAATAATTTTTGAGTTGAGAATTGAAACACAACATCTACTCAATTCTCTCACTCACTCACACCCACTGAAGCACACGGCGTCGTCAAGCTTTGTTAATTTTTAACAGCGACGCAATGTCAACGATACCGTTACTTGATGCGAAAGCACTTTTCAGGCAAGCAATTTGATGATACTTTCTGGAAGTAACTGTAACAATTTGACTTTTGCTTGTACTGACGTAGTTTCTTGAAATTATGTTAAATTTACTGGAATAATATGTTATTGACAAATGAAGAGAAAAAGATAAGGAGAGAGAGAGCGAGAGAGAAACATTTAAACTAATGGACTCCATTTTTAAACGTTTTTAATATTAAACGTTAATTTTTAAATTTGTTTTACTGTAGTTATCAATTAAAAATGTATTTTTCTTTTTCTATTATTTTCTAATTTATTTTTTAAACCAAATTCTTAAATTTAAACAACATATAACTGTTTTCAAGAAAACAACACGCTTTTAATTCTTGTTTACACAGAGACTGATCATAATCAGTGGTTTTCCGGGATGCAGTACTTACAGCATTTACCCAACAAGTACAACAGTTTACCCAAACAGCTGTTTCTGTGGACATTTTCCACGTGGGGTGGCCGCAGCAGCTAGCATCCCATTTGGTGTTTGTTTGATTGCAAGCAAAGACGGGGGGCGAGAGTGAATAAGATGGCGATAGTTACTTACATATTTGCATATATGCATTTGTACACCTGCTGTGCACAATTCCTGCATATTTCCCTTCCATCAGCTGGTGCTTTGTCACTGCTTCGATTCATGTTGCCGTCGTCGTCTGTGTTTTTGTTTGCAGAAAGTTGTGATTTTGTTAGTGTTGCTGTTAATGTTGCTGTTGTTTCTGTTGATGCTGCTGTTGTTGTTGACATGCTAATAACGATCATATTGGCACTCTTAGCAACTCGTAGCTGTGTGGGTCCAAACTCAAATAAGAGAGCGACAAATTAGCAGACTGATGCGGTGTAAGAGAGAGTAAGCACGAGGGGCAGGGGGAGCGTATACAAATAACAGCTGCTTTGCTGCTGCTGGAATACGCATCAAACAGGCAGACAGACGTTTTTATGCTTATGCCAGACAAATAATAACAACAACTGCGGCAACAGCAAATAGCAAACAACAACAGCAACAAGAAGAAGAAGAAGACGCGCAAAAGCACATAAACTAAGATAACATACTAGGCGCAACAACAATAACAACAACAGAAGCAGCAGCAGACGCAGAAGATTTCTTAACAGCGGTAACAACAAATGCGCTTCCTGTTATTATTGCTGTTGTTGCTGTTTCTGCTTCTCCTTCATCTCTTGCATTATGAGGTGAGCCACTCTCTCTCTCCCTCCCTCCCTTTCCCTCTTCATCTTTCTCTTGGCAGCTTGCTTGTGTTGTTGTTTGCTTAGGTGTAGTATGCATTGCACGCCGGCAGCACTTTGCTGTTTATTTACACAGACTTCTTCTTTCACATTATTTCATATGCATAAATTGCCAACGCACGCAGCAAATCCACACTTGCATACATATTCACGCACTGACACACACACACACACAAACACACACACTTGCATGCACTTCTACTGAACTTTATAGTATGAATTAAGTGCGTGCACCAAATGAGCGTAATTAAGTGCAAAGTCTTTCTCTCTCTCTCTCCCTCTCTCTCACTCACAGCCACCCACTCACTCTCTTTCGTTAGCGCTCTTTTCTCTCTGCAGCTGTGTATTTTAATAACCAAGCAAATTTTTGTGGCTTCGCTTAGCGAGAATTTCTCTTGCTTTGAAGTTGGCCAAAATATGTTTATAAAAGGATTATAAGCAGCGCATGGCAAATATTAAATTAGACTATAACAAAAATACAAAAGATGATGGGACAAGAGAGACACTGAGTTGCCAGGCGATATTTACTTTTAAAATACATCCCTTGAAATAGTCCCTTTAATGATGATATCTAAAATTTAGTTTAGTTGTCTCATTGCTTCGCACTTTTTGCACGCAGAAATAATAAAATATTAATTCTAAAATATTTTCCTACTTAGTTAATTATGATTTTGGAAAAAAAACTTATCGAAGTTTTCGCTGCAAAAGTTTTGCATTTGTGTGTGTTTCTTTTTTATGTGTGTGTGTGTTTGTGTGGTTTTGTTTTCTTCAGTTTCCACTACAAATATGTTTCTTGTTTCTGCACATTTGCTGCATATGGTTGTGTTAATTTTGCCGCACCATATTTTTTCTTAATTAAATATTTTGTTAAACCAAAGCAATTCTTTGCGGGTTTGTCTTGTTTATTTATGAATTTTCTACACGACCAACAAAAAAACGTAAAAAAAAATGTCAGATGCAGCAGAGCTTTGGTTTGGTGCAACCTTTGTAATCAACTGAGCTTTATAAGCTTAAAAGAACTATTCAACTGGCATTTACTCAATATGGCTGACATGTCTTCAAGCATTTCATCATATAAATTAGCACACTGAAGCCTTGACAATAGCAGAACAACAAAGAGCCACACGCAATGCACAAAAAGAGAGAAAGATAGACCTGGACAGGGATTGAGTGGTGTGAGGAGAGAGTGCAAAATCGGACAATGCCCAAAGCTCAGCGTCAAACAAAGCATAGACCATAAAAGGATGCTTTTGCTGCTGGCAATACACAAAAGCAATTGACAAATGTTCAAGGTGCGCTCCCAATTCCTCGACGACTCGTTCTCTCTCTCTCACTCACTCGCACGCACTTAGAACAAATGAATAATGATTTTTCATCGTGAGAACAATGCTGGCTCGTGATTTGATTTGCATGCGCCAGCCCTGGCAAATCACAGTTTAAGTGAATTACCTATTTTAAATGAAAATAGAATTTGGCGCATTTCTTGTTAGTTTTATAAGCTTAAATATGAAAACTATATAAACTTTATGTTATCCCCTTAATTTTATCGGTTCTTTTGTTCCACAGTGTTGCACTTAATTAATGTCCTCCGTCAATAAGTCATTCTTGTATTCTCTCCATTTCCATTTTAGTATTTTGAAAACTGCTCTGCTCGCTTTAAAGCTTTTCGCCCTCTCTCTAACTGTAATAGCAGCTCAATCACTTTTGCTATTCGTTCTCAGTTCTCATTACTATCCGCTTTCAATAAATCTGCAGAACTTAATTTCCGGCTGAATGATGTTACTATCAGTCAGTGCTGCCAGTGATGCTGCTCCGAGAGACCGAAAATTCCATCTTGCATCTTCCATTTTACATTTTCATTCTCTTACACACACACACACACACACACGCAAACACACGCACACACACACACACACACACACACAACACTCATCTTATTCACCTTTAAGCGCTTTTTGTAATTACATTTCAGCTGTTCTTCATTTCGCTGGCCATTTGCAGTTCCTCTTGTTGACTTTGTTTTTGTTTTTTTGGTGCTGCTTTTAATAAAGTTTATCTAGCGATGTCCTTTGTTTCATCCTTATCGACATGCTGTAAATTTATGTTTAGTCTTCCTCTCTTTTCCCGGTCCTGAACCGTCGGCGAGCAAATATTTTCTTGAAGTTAATTGAATTTGAGGCGAGGACGAAATTCAAGTGAATTTTATTGCTGCTCAACATAATATAAACCAAGATTTTACTCCTAGGGGGGTTTTACAAAAAACATTATATTTATAAATATGTATATATATATAATTTTTTTTTTCCTTCTTCACAACACTCTAATGGCGCATTAATTGCTGAACGTTAAGTGACAAAAGTTGTTTAAGGTCGAGTCCCTAGAGGGGCACTTGAACAGTTTGACAGACCCGCATATGTTCAATCTTAAGTCGGAGACATTAGAATACGCTCTTGGTGGTGCCTTAAGATAAGGCGACTGTAATTTAGGGCACTTAATATTTATTGAAATTAATTTGGCAACTCAGTTTAATTTACGGCATTTTTCTTTTTCGTTTTTTGTGTGACAGGTGAAAATCCACACATCATTGAGCATCCCATGGATACGACTGTGCCCAAAAATGATCCATTCACGTTCAACTGCAAAGCCGAAGGCAGTCCAACACCAACCATTCAGTGGTACAAGGATGGACGCGAACTGAAAGCGGATGTTGGCTCGCATCGCATAATGCTGCCCGCGGGTGGTTTATTCTTTCTCAAGGTAAGCGCTACCCATCCAATACTCTATCATTATGGATGGACGAGGACGTGGGCATCTTTCGATTTTCAGCTCGCATGCCTGAGAAACGCAACATTTGTGCATAAATTTGGTTCATATTATTTTATGTGCTTCCAACTGGTTGCATTTTGATCGGCAAGCAAAACAAAGGGCAGACAAATAACAACATCACTTGTCAATTGAGTGCGCTGAGGGAAAAAATAATTCCCCTTTTTTTTCTGTCTAGGCTTGAAACACTTGCCAATTGTCTAGCCAAAGTCTTGTGGCTCTAGAGATGGGCGTTGTTTGAGAAAAGATAAATAAAATAATATGTGGCAGTAAGGAAAGTTCAACTGAGCTGATCAAAATGGGAATTTTAACATAAATTTCGATATAATCATGTTTGTTTTTAGAAAATAGTTTAATTTTTGACAAAGCTATGGCAAAGTGCAAAGTTGTATAAATATCTAAATGAATACTTCAGTTTATATAACATTTAAAATAGCTACAAATATTTCACTGAAATAAATAATAATGTGCATTAATTAATATCAAAATGTTGTCTATAAAAATCTATATTTAAAGAGTAAAAAATTAATTTGATATAAGCACATTTTTAAGGGATTTTTAAATCAAGTAAATTTGACTATTGCGTTCTTTTAGATATCGTCCCGCTCCCATCTCTATTAGTGCCCCAACCCTGGTTGACCTTCGCGCGTGCACATTTCACAATTTCAGCTAACGAGTCGCATTGCGGGGGTCGCTTCATGGGGGTCGTGGGTGGGTTAAAAGCCACCCTCTACCCTCCAAACTCAACCCCTGCATTGCAGTTTCTGTTCCGTTTTGTCTTGTTTATATTACATTTTTGCCACCCCCCACGCAGTTGAATTTTTCATTAAATGCAACAAATTGTGTTTTATTTATATATTTTATTTTTTGTTCATCTCCTTTTTCTAATTTTTTTTCTTCGCTGGAATTCAACGAATTATTTCGAGATGAGCAAGTTTTAAATTGAAATGTTGCTTAAATTGCGAAAATTATGCGCGAATGGGTTGCAATATTTTCAAGCCGGACGCATTTGAAGCGCTCGAGTGGCGAACTGGACGGGGTGGACGAGGGGCTTGAGGGGTCGGCTGGATGCTTGTATCATTAAAAAATCACTTTGCAACAACATATATTCGCATATTTACAGTTACTTGAGCATATCTCGAGCCAAACAGCCCCGGCAATTTGGGATGAGTTCCTGTCAGATCCCATCAAGACCCCCCCTCCCCTCCCCCACGTCTCGTTTATTTTTATTGTTTTCAATGGCATTTTTGGGCTTGGGGTTAGGGCTATTTCAGGCATTTTCGGAGTCGTGCCCCAATCCTAAGTGACTTGTCGGCATGCTTACAGTTTGTTGCCAATTAAAAGTGAAGTGGCCAAGTGATTAAGGCACAGCACAGACCGACCCACCGACCGACCGACCTCCTCAACTGGACCTGGGGTTGTAACACTGTTCTTCTGCCCCTTCCTCTTTCTCCACATCTCTCTCTCTCCCTCTCTCTCTCACTCTCTATTTTTAATTAAATTAAATTGCGTATACGCAGAGTGGACGAACTGGACAGTGAGGTTTAGAGGCAGTGACAAACATAGCTGTAAAAGTCAGGGTCGTGTGGCACGTTTTCACTTTCCGTTTTTATTTGATTTTGATTTTTGGTTGAGCGCATTTTATTTTGATCTTTGTGCCGGTGACACGTGTCCAGCTTAAGCCCTATAAAACTACTATCTTACTTAATGTTCCACATTGCCCACACATCTATATCTCTAATAATGTCTCTAATCCATAATCTCTGCTCTCATTTCTCTCTTCCAAAACAGGTCATCCACTCGCGACGGGAGAGCGATGCGGGCACTTATTGGTGCCAGGCGAAGAACGAGTTCGGCGTTGCACGTTCCAGAAATGCAACATTGCAAGTAGCATGTAAGTAAAATATAAAAACTAACAAAATTCAAGATCTGTCACTGAAGCCATCGATATTTTAGTGACAGATCTCTGATAGGCGTAATTTTTGAATACTTAACTTGGTATCCCGCAATTTTCAGCCGAGTTCTATGAGAGTTTCTAGTTGAAAATTTTCTAGAAAGAGGTTTTAGTAGTCAAAAATTATTTAATTCTGCGAATCAGAGCTGAAGTATTGAATACTTAAAATATATTTTTTTATCCATCAAAAAACTTTCTCTCGACTTAGTTTATATCGCTTAAAGTATTGATTACAGATCTTTAAATTATTAGTAAACTTAATTTGTATATACGTAATTCAATACTGTAAAAACTTTATCCAAATTCCCAGAGAGTTAGAGGTATACATTTACTACTAAATATTCTACAATTTTGAGCCAAATTCTACGGGAGTTAAGGGTTAGTTTTTTTTCCTTTACGATTATTAATATGTTTGCTGGAAAGACCACTTTATTTAAGAATAACGATAGGCACACACTTACACACACATACACTTTTACACACACACACATACATACTCACACACACGTACACACAGAAAACAATTTTACGACGTTGATCGATGGACGCTGCACATTTTGCTGCTAATGAACATTTGTGGCTTGCATTTCAGGAAGTATTCCAACCCCATTAAATGCGTCTGCCTCCATCCAAAAAATAAAGCAGTAACAATTGCATTGCATGTCCAGTCTCAGTTTCTGTTCCTGTTCCTGTTCCGGTTCATGTCATGCATTCGCATTTCTTCCTAATTAATAAAATAAAGCATTCGCAAAAATTTGATGTAATTGATATCCACAACAGCAAATGCTGCCCTGGTCAAATTATTAGAACTTGTTGGGGGTTGTATTTTTAGGGGGTTGTATTTTTGGGGCTGCTGTGCGTTGCCAGGGGCTGTTCCCAAGCAGATTAATTAATAATGTGGAGCCGGAGTTGGCAAAGGTTTGCCATTTAAAGGGTTATTAACTTTGGCATTTGATAGTCTTCACCTGCTCACAATTGTTTATCTTTTCAACAAACATGGCACAATGTGGATTGGGATTGGGATTGGGTCTGCACCCGAGACCCCAGCTCGGAACACGCTTCCGAAGCAGCTTTGTTGCCTTTGGCGTGCAGCGAAGCGCATTATGCGTTTATTGAAGTGCAATTTGCATTTTACATTTTGCGTTTTAAATTTTATATTCTCCATTTCAATACTCTGTAAAAGAGCATACAAAGGATGTACATGCTCTCAACTAGCAACAATCTGAACTTTGGACTTATCAGCTTTGCTTCTATTATCAGCTCTGCTTCTATTTAAGGAATGTTACAAGCCATTAAATAGTAAACAAATTCAATAATATAATATTTAAAAAGTGGGAAATTAAATTAAAAATATTAAGTGAAAAATATAATGAAAGAAATAGAAAATAGGAAATTTAGACTAGAGGCAGGCAACAACTTTTAAAGAATGTTTCGAGCCATTAAAATTTTAATACTAAATAGTAAATAATGTTACAAATTCAATCATATAATATGTAAAATGAGAGAAATTAAATTAAACATATATAGTGCAAAATAGAAGTAAAGAAATAGAAAATAGTTTAAATATTTTAAATGATCTCTTAAGATGCCATACAGGGTATTTGCAAGTCGAGCGCTTGACAACAACATGGCAAATTTTTCAATTCCTGTTTGTACAAAGAAAAATACGCATTGCAAATGCCAAAGCTTATTAATATTGCAGCAGCAGCAGAAGCAGCAGCAGAAGCAGCAGCAGAAACAGAAGCAGAAGCAAATGCAGAAGCAGAAGCAAATGCAGAAGCAGAAGCAGCAGCAGAGGCAGCGGCAGAAGCAGCAGCAGCAGCTGAAGCTCAAAGCTTGGACAAGAAGCACATCATTATCAAGGTTTTATTGGCATATTGAGTGGGTTGCAAGGGCAGGGGAAAGGGACGAATGGGGGAATATGGGCAGAGCAGGTCACTACAAATGACAGGCACATTAAATATGGAGCAGGCAGCAGGCAGCGGGCAGCGGGCACTTTGCTCAGTCAGGCACAAGGATAAAGCAAGGATGTTTTTAAGCTATTTGGTTGTCTGTCTGTCTGACTGACTGACTGACTGACTGAATGACGCTCACCTGAGCATGTCCTTACAAGGACAGTTATTAATATTGTATCAATCAAAGCTTTAGCCAAGCGACCCCTCTTTAATCCTCTCTCCCTCCGTTTCTCTCTTTGCTGTTTATCTTTTTAGTTTTGCGCGATGAATTTCGACTGGAACCGCAAAACACTCGAGTGGCGCAGGGCGAGGTGGCGCTGATGGAATGCGGTGCACCACGCGGCTCACCCGAGCCGCAAATCTCGTGGCGCAAGAACGGCCAGACACTGAATCTGAGCGGTGGCAGTGGCAGCAATAAGCGCATTCGCATTGTCGATGGTGGCAACCTGGCCATCCAGGATGCCCGCCAATCCGATGATGGACGCTACCAGTGTGTGGTCAAAAATGTTGTTGGCACCCGTGAATCGGCTACGGCTTTTCTCAAAGTGCATGGTAAGTTGCATGTTTTTTTTATGTACATTTCGCAACAGTTCTTAATCTCAATCCTTGCTCGATTTTTTCCCGTTGCAGTGCGTCCGTTTTTGATTCGTGGTCCGCAGAATCAGACGGCTGTCGTCGGCAGCTCGGTGGTCTTTCAATGTCGCATCGGCGGTGATCCACTGCCGGATGTCCTGTGGCGACGCACTGCCTCCGGCGGCAATATGCCACTGCGTAAGTATCTCTGAAGTGATTCTAGTTGAGTGGTCAGTCAATTAAGCGGAAGTGGATGCGGCTCTGCGGCCATTTTGTTATTTTATTTCATTTCAAATGTAATTGAAGCTCTTTGTTTACCATACTTGCACTGCCACCGCTCCCCCGCTCCCCACTCCATTCGCATAGTTCACACATGTGTGCAAAACGTTGATCAAATAAAAAAAAAACTTTGTTTTTATGCGGTTACTTTTGGCCTTTGACCTGTGCTCATGTTTGAACTGTGCAGCATTTGCAGAGCTACACTGAGAGAAATGATAGTGCAAGAAATGTGAAAGGAATTGAATTGTTTAGTTAGCAAAAAATAATAAATTGCAAATATTTGATTTATCAGTTAAAAAATTTAACTTTATAAAAATTCTGCTTGAATTTGGTTAAGTGCAACATTTCAGATTCTACTTTCAACTGGACTGTAAAATTGCGCTTAATCTTAATCTTAATCATAACTTTTGAAAATTTTGTTATCTCCTTTTAGCCAATCTCTATTTTAGCTGCTTAAAACAAGTCACAAGATATACTAAAAATCGTCTTTAATCCAAACATTTCTTTCAATATAAAAAACACCTTTTGCAACGATGCGTTTGTTGATTTGCACTATTTAGTTCCACTTGTTGTTGTTGTTGTTGTTGTTGTGGTTTGTGTGATTGTGGTTGAGAGCGACGCACGAACCCTCTTTACCTACCCTCCCCCATCCCACACCCAAACAGTCAACTGGGTAAACACAACTGTAACTTTTAATTCCGTTAATTGCCAATCTCTGTTGGCAGCAATCAACAATTTTGCTTGCACAACACTCGACTGTTGCAACGTTGTCCTTCAGACAGGACGCACCCCGTCGCACAGAGAAAGAGAGAGTGCAACTAACCGAATGAGGGCTGAGGTGCTGCCTAAGGTGGTGGGGGGTGGACGTTGTGGAAAAAAGCTTGGCCACTTTCGAGCTAGTTACGCTTCCTTAAACTGCCCCACGCAGCCGAAAGCCGTAAAAGAAAATACGGCAAGGACTTTGAAAGGTGGCTCAGCTCTTTGGGGCGGCTAAACTTTTGTTAAGCAAACAATTGGCACAGTGGCCACTGAAGGAGCAACAACAACAACAATAACAACAACTACAACAGCAACAACAATAACAACAACAGCAACAACAACATTTAAAACCTATTTCGCAGTCAGTCAACCAACCGACCAAAAAGAAAGCAAAGTTCTTCTTCTTCTTCCTCTTACATCCTCATGTTGTCTGCCCCGTTGTGTGGCACAACCACAAAAGGTGGCTGCTCAATGTGTGTGCTTACATCCTGGTCCCTGCCCCCTGCTTCCACTGCTTCCCCCTGCACCGCCTCTGGCTCTCTTTTGGCTTACATTGCAGCGGTTCTTAGCCCCATTGCCTCTTAGCCCTGTTGTTTCTTGGCCATTTTTATGCTACTTGAACTACTAACGAAGTAGATGAAGACAACGTCCAATGACTTTTGAGTTAGTTGCTCCTTTTGTGGTTCGAAAACAAATCAACCTGTGTCTGCCTGAGAGTTGACCAAGTGTTGAATCAGTATTTATATTTATTTTTACAGAAGCTGTTTTTTCCCAACTTGCAATTATAAATATTTTATATTACAAATTTGATTGGATTGTTTGGTAACCCAGTCTTCAATCCTCTGCTCTGTCTGACTCACTGCATCCCATTTCTTTTTTTTTGCGCTGTTTAGGTCGTGTGCACATACTTGAAGACCGTAGTCTGAAGCTGGACGACGTCATGCTGGAGGACATGGGCGAATACAGTTGTGAGGCGGACAATGCTGTCGGCTCAATTACGGCCACTGGCATCCTAACGGTGCACGGTAAGTTAATTGCCACAAACAGCCAACTTCAGCTCAGCTCAGCTCACTCTAACTCTAACTTGGCTTTTCTGCAGCACCACCCAAATTCCTGACACGCCCCAAAAATCAGCTAGTTGAGATCGGCGATGAAGTGCTCTTTGAGTGCCAGGCAAGCGGCCATCCGCGTCCCACTCTGTACTGGTCTGTGGAGGGGAACAGCTCGCTGCTGTTGCCCGGCTATCGGGATGGTCGACTGGAGGTCAGCCTGACGCCCGAGGGTCGTTCGGTGCTTTCGATAGCGCGCTTTGCTCGTGAGGATTCCGGCAAGGTGGTTGTTTGCAATGCTCTCAATGCCGTTGGCAGCGTCAGCAGCCGCACTGTGGTCAATGTGGATACACAATTTGAGCTGCCGCCGCCGATAATCGAACAGGGACCCGTTAACCAGACGCTGCCAGTGAAATCAATTGTGGTGCTGCCGTGCCGCACTCTGGGCACACCTGTGCCACAAATCTCTTGGTATTTGGATGGCATACCCATCGATGTGCAGGAGCATGAGCGCAGGAATCTCTCCGATGCCGGCACACTCACCATTTCCGATCTGCAGCGGCACGAGGATGAGGGTCTCTATACGTGCGTCGCCAGCAATCGCAACGGCAAATCCTCGTGGAGTGGCTATCTGCGCCTGGACACGCCCACCAATCCGAACATTAAGTTCTATCGCGCTGCCGAGCTGTCCACGTATCCGGGCCCGCCCGGCAAGCCGCAGCTGGTGGAGAAGGGCGAGCACTCGGTCACCCTCAGCTGGACGCGCAGCAACAAGGTGGGCGCCTCCAGTCTAGTCGGCTACGTCGTCGAGATGTTTGGCAAGAACGAGACAGACGGCTGGCTAGCCGTCGGCACACGCATTCAGAACACGACTTACACCCAGACGGGTCTCGTGGCTGGCGTCAACTATTTCTTCCTAATCCGAGCAGAGAACTCGCATGGCTTATCCCTGCCCAGTCCCATGTCGGAGCCCATCGCTGTGGGAACGGTAAGTTTCTATAAATGCACAAATAATCCTCAACTTTGCTCAGAATTTAACTGCATAAATTAAATAGAATTTATTATTTTTATATATTTTATTTAAGATTATTTTATTTTATTTAAAAAAGTCGTTTTATGTCATTTATAAAATGGAATTGAATTGATATAAATAAAATAAGTATTTAAACTTGAATATTCTAACAAAAAGCAATAAATATTCAACTTTGAAAGTGAACTTAAACGCTTCAGTTTAATAAAAAATATTTTAATTAACTTTTATGAAATTTAAAAAAATATTCAACCTTTAAAGTGAACTTAAACACTTCAATTTAATAAAATAAATTTAATTAAATAAATAGCAAACTTTTAAAGTGAACTAAAACGCTTAAATTTAATAAAATAAATTTAAAATTAATTAAATTCAAAAATATTAAATATTTAAAGTAAACTTAAACACTTCAGTTTAATAAATAAAATTTAAATTAAAAAAAATATGAAACTTTTAAAGTGAACTAAAACGCTTCAGCTTAATAAAATAAATTTAAATTAAATTAAATACAAAAAAAAAATAAAATAAAATAAAAAAATATAATTAAATTAAATTAATAAAATATTTTACTTTTAAAGTGAACTTCAATTTAGTGAAATAAATTTAAATTTTGCCACAAGCTACAACCTGTGCTGTTTGTAAAATATTTATAGTAAATTGATAGAATATTATGCATATTAAATAATAATATTACTTGGCTAACTTTACCCCCATTTCTCCTTCTCCCCCTCTCTCTGCAACAGCGCTACTTCAATAGTGGCTTGGATTTGAGTGAGGCACGCGCCAGTTTGTTGTCTGGCGATGTTGTGGAGCTAACCAATGCAAGCGTTGTGGACTCCACCAGCATGAAGCTCACTTGGCAGGTTTGTAACAACAACAACAACAACAAAAAAACAACTATCTATCCATCCCTGGTAAACTATAGAGCTAACCCCTGGTCGTTTACTCATGCAGATCATCAATGGCAAATACGTCGAGGGCTTCTACATTTATGCACGCCAGTTACCAAATCCAATAACAAACATGGTAACAGCCAATACCAATCCGCTGTTGGCCTCCACATCCGCATCGGATGCCGCTGCCTCCGTTTCTGCCTCTGCCTCTGCCTCCGCATCCGCCTCGGCATCCGCATTGATTTCGACAAAACCAAATATTGCCGCTGCCGGCAAACGTGATGCAATGGATTCCCAGCACCAACAGCAGCAGCAGAGCCTGGCCCAAATCCAGTCGTCGTACAGCAACAAATATCGCATGCTGACGATACTCAATGGCGGCGGCGCCTCATCCTGCACGCTGACAGGACTCTTCCAGTATACGCTCTATGAATTTTTCATTGTGCCATTTTACAAATCCGTCGAAGGCAAACCTTCAAATTCGCGCCTGGCGCGCACCCTTGAAGATGGTGAGTATCCAGTTACCCTATACCTACACCAAGTACACTCAGAGAAAATTAGTATTAGGCGGCTGTCGATGTGTTTTATAAGTGCTTTTTTTCTATTTCCAAGTATCTTAAAATTCAATTAGTTTTGTTTGCTTATTCAGAAAGAAAACGTTTCAGATTTTTGGCATAATTTTTTGGCCTAGCTAAAAATTATTTTCTTAGCAAATTTCATTATAAAAATACTCAAGATATATTTTTATAAGTTGCAAAAAATAGTTTATAGTCTAATTTGAAGAAGTATGTTTCATGAAAAGTTTGCATATTTAGAAAGAAAACATTTCAAGTTTTTGGCATAATTTTTTGGCCAAGTTGGAATTTAATTTATTTAAAAGAATTATAAACATTTTAAAGATATATTTTTATAAGTTGCAAAAAATAGTTACAAGTCAAATTTGCAGAAGTATTTTTCCTAAAAAAACAATATTTATAATTCCATATAAATATTTGTAGTTGCCAATGCTTTTACTTACCTCCTTTTTTTCTGAGTGTACTCGTTTTGCTGCTCCTTTGATGTATTATTTATGCGTGGAGCCAAATAGGCAAATATGCAGTTGTCTGCAAGCCCAGCGTCTAATGAACCAGCTAAAATCCTGCGAAATTCAACAAACCATATAAATACCAACACAACAGCAACTAACCAACCAACCAACCCCCTCAGTCGTTGTGAGCAGCAACCCTCAGCGAGGGGTTGACACGCATGCAACAAAAGCAGCAGCAGCAGCAGTAGTCGCAGCAGCAGCATGGCGAGGGGTTGGGGGGGGGGGGGGGGGGGGGTGGATTGGGCGTGGATCTGTTCGCATTGCAACAATAACCCAATAACAATAAAGGGATAAGGAAACTGCGTTACATAAATGCCAGAAGCGAGAGCCTTATCCTTATCCCATTCCCGGCCTGGCATCAGCTGCCAACATGCGGGTCTCGCCCATAATCGCATATAATTTTTGAGGGTCGCACAAAAAACTGCCAAATGGTTGGATGAGGTGGGCAGAGGGGGCCGGCTTCGGATATGGCAAATAAAAAGTATGTCAATCAACGACCATTGCAAAAAATCGAATAATGCCTCTGCAAAGCCGAGGCAAAATATCTGGGAGGAAAACGCGAGAAACACGTAGGATCAGGTTCCCAGCACACGTGTACAGCAATTCATGCGTGTGTGTGTGTGCGTTGAGTGTGTGTGTCGGAATGTGTGTGTGTGTGTGTGTGGAATGCTTGATGTGGCGATTTACATATGTCGCCTGTGGCAGACAGGTGAAAGGATTCCTTTACATCGCAAGCAATGACTCGACATGTGCTTAAGGAATGTGTCCAGCAGTTTAACTATAAATTTTAATTATTTGCAAAGGCCTGCCTGAAAAAACTAAAAGTGAAAAGTAAAAAAAGAACTAAATGATACATTCCTGTGAGTTTCAAAACTAATGTTTTTCATAGGTGCAATCTGAATACTGATTAGAAGAGTGGCCAGAAAATGAATATAAACCAAATTTAAAATTTTTTATTGCTGTCCTGAATTTTCAATCTTTGATATTTATATAGTTGGGTTACATATGACAATCTGCTATTTAAGCTACTCAAAGAATTTTTAATTCAGTTTTTAACGGCTCTCAAAGTTAAAGTAGTTAATATCAAATCCAATTTATTTCTTAGAGAAATCCAAAGATATTTAACAGAAACACCATATAAAAAGAGAGACACTTAGCAAATGAAAAGCAGCATTCCATTAAGCTTTCTAATTCATATGTATATATATTTATTATATATCAATATTCTATATATAAATATCTTTAATCCCTTAACTCCTTTCACAATAATCAGTTAGCTGCTTAAAATTGAGCTACCAACTTAAAATCCGCAGCTGATTTAAGGCATTGTTCAAGCTGAGAAGTTCGACATTTTCAAGCCAGATTAGAGACTTTGGCTGATAAGTCTTGGCTGAGAGCTGCATGACTAAGACACACACATCCAGCAAATGCGCTTTTCCCCCAGCTGCGCCACGATAAGATTGTCCAAATTTTCAACTCGAGTTGATTTTCTTTTGCTATTTTTCTCTCTCGATTTGCCGGCAGACAGATGCAAAGATGGAAAACTTTGCAGACAGGTTTATCACTGCATTTTATCGCCCGAAGCAAAACTTCAAAAAAGCGCTGAGAAAAAGTGAACAATTCTCAATGAGGCGACTTTTTTTTATTTACAAAATAATTAAATACAAAATGTGACAGAGACAGCGATAGGGAGCAGAGCGACAGAGATAGCAGCAGAGTCAAAGCAAAAAGAAGACAGAAGACAGGTCCAGGAATGCCGCAAAGGCAAATACTGTAGAGCTGTGTATGTGTGTGTGTGTGTGTGTGTGGCAAGTAGAATGGGTAGCAGGGTTGGCAGTGCCGCAAATAAGTCAACAAACGCTGCGCCAGCTGCAAATATAAAATGCACAAACGTTGCGCGTTGGTGCCGCGTGCCACCAAAGCGTCCTCTGCCTGCCCCCAAAATGCAGGCTGTCTGTCGTTGCATCTGCTCCGTCCGACAGTCTGTCCCTTTGTCCGTTCTTTGGGATCTGCGGCGTCTGCTACTCAAATCAAAACTCATTTCGTATGCAACACATTTTCACTGACGCTGCTGACTTTTAGCTGGCAGCAGCAACAACTCAAAGAAATTGCCAACGCAATTGTGTAAAGATAAACAACAATTATTACTGCTACGACGTATATGAAGCACACGCCACATCCCTCACCTCCTACCTGCCACCTCCCCATCCCCCATCACTTGTATGCCTAAACAACCCGCAAAGTGTTGCAGCGCCTCGCAATGCAAATTTGATGCGCGATTGTTAGTCCTGCCAAAATGCGGGAGTTTGGCAAGCGAAAAATGCACACAGGAAACATTTTTGCACAGGGGTCCCTTAGCAAAAGCGGAACTGGGAACTGGGCAAATAACGGATACAGGTAGACAAATACCTGGGGAGTGCACAGAAGCTTGGAAATCTGCTAACGACTGCAAAATGCTCTGCAATTAAATTGCAAGTATTACAAAAAATGGGAATGTTTAAATTGACATAAAGCCAAAAATGCTTAAGTGGAATAAATATAGAAAATATGAAAAAAAATTAAAATTATTTCAAATTATAAAAAGCAATGTTAATTTCTTAAAATTAAATAAGAAGTCGCATTTAAAAAAGTAAAGAAAGTTCAAGAACACAGAAAAATAAACATTTCAAAATTCCTATATAATTTTCTATATAAAAAAAGAGTTTTGTGGAATTGATCACTTGGAACTTGGTTTAGTTTGGAGGTAAATGTGTGTAAACAACGCTTGGCAAGCCGTCATTTCAATTGCAATTTTCCAATTGGTTTGTCAGATGTGACGTGGCAACACGCTTTTGCAACAATTGCCTCGAGGTCGTCTATGCCACACAATGGCAGATACGTGTTAAGCGCGTCATCAGCCATGGCTTAAAAGAAAAACAACAGACGCAGAATGCAAAAGAAAAAGAAAAAGAAAGAATAAAGTAAGAGCAAAAAAAAAACCCCGTAGACAAAAAGCCTGACAAGCACTTTAGCATGTCGCAACAGAGGCAGGGGCAGCAACAGAGGCTGAGGCAGCAACAGCAAACAGCCGAAGAAACAAAGCCAAAGAATAATAAAAGAGAAATCGCTGCAGCACGCTCCTAAGTATTCCTATACTAACCCTATATATACCTATACCTATGTATATATATATATATATATATATTCTACCTAGACGCGGCACCTATTTAGAGAAGGTTGTTTTTTTTTTTGGTTTTGTTGCGCATTCGCACGTGTGTTTATTTAAAGAAATTGCTTCAACTGTGGCACAGACAGACGCAGCGAGATCTGCTGGTTTAGTTAGAGAGTGAGGGAGAGAGTTGGGAGGGGGATATGGCAGCGACATCAGGAAATAAATAAACAAATGAAGATGAGCTTTTGAAGTGTGGCAACGTGAGTTGCTCTGATGAATGCATCCACTTGATACCGCTCCTTTCGCTTCCCTTTCTAAATATATCTGCCACTCTTTTGGGTGCGTCACAATGGAGTTGTACCCGGAACTGTTTTTGTGTAGAAAACTAGGGTAGTCTAGTCAAGACCCAAACCACTAAATGGTAATTAATTAGAGCAGACGCGACTCATTAGAGACAGCTGCGGGCAAAACAATCAAAAACGCATTTACAGCCTACAACAACAACAACAACAAAAACCCCTGAGAAATATCCTTTTTTACTCATCATTCTTTTTTTTCCCCATTTTTCAGTGCCCAATGATGCGCCATTTGGCATGGAGGCCATACTCCTAAATGCCTCGGCGGTATTCCTAAAATGGAAGGCACCCGAACTGAAGGAAGAACATGGTAAGTTTAACCCTCCCCCCTCTTCCTTGTCTTATCCTTAACTGTTAACTTTAACCCTTTTGCAGGTGTTTTACTTTACTATCACGTAATTGTGCGTGGCATCGACACTGCTCACAATTTCTCGCGCATTTTGACCAATGTGACTATTGATGCTGCCTCGCCCACTTTGGTTTTGGCCAATCTCACCGAGGGCGTCATGTATACGGTGGGCGTGGCAGCGGGCAACAATGCTGGCATTGGACCATACTGTGTGCCGGCCACACTGCGTATGGATCCAATTACCAAGCGACTCGATCCGTTTATCAATCAGCGGTAAGTTGATGGACTGAAAAAAAAAAATTAAAACATATTTAATAATTTAAATTCTAAAGAAATTTTAAGCAATTGCAATTTTAAAATCAAGATTTTTTTGTAATTGATTTATTTTGATTTGGTTTAATTTTTTCTGTTTCTGTTTTTGCAGCTATCCCATCAATCAGGATCATGTGAACGATGTGCTGACACAGCCCTGGTTCATAATACTTCTGGGCGCCATACTGGCCATTATGATGTTATCCTTTGGCGCCATGGTCTTTGTGAAACGGAAGCACATGATGATGAAGCAATCCGCGCTGAACACCATACGAGGTGAGTACAAAACCAAAAATACCATTTAGAATGCTCTGGACGAGAGAGAAATAGACTAGGAAAAAATCTGAATTCAGCTGTTAATTCATTTATATATTATATAATTTGATGTATAAATTTTGTTTTAATTGTCAAATGTCTGTTTAAATGGCATTGCACACCCAAATTTAAGCAACTAAGATTTGAATGTCGACTTGCTTATAGAGATGATCTAGATAAAATGGCTTTCTTATGCTGATCAAGAATAATAATACTCTATATGGTTCCAGCTATTAACTATATTCAATTTATATTATCTATAAATCAATGTGTAAATTCGATTATAATTTTACACTCAAATGTAAGCCGATAGATTCTTAATCCTCAAGCCGACTCCTGACTAGTTCCACTGTTTTTTTTTTGCTGATCTAGAATATATATATTCTCTATGATTCCAGCTGCTTCACGCAGTCTTTTTTTTCATCCTTTTTCAAAGCAGTTTCAAACTCCATTTTTTCATATATTTTTAGCGTTTTCTGGGTGCATAAAATCCTTCATTTTACGCACAGCAACATGCTCCAGTCACATTCCAGTTGCATCCGTTGCGTTCAGCTAGTTGCGCTTCCTTCCTAGCTAGAATTTTTGCTGCCACACACATACAGATTTGCATATATAAATAACGCTAATTTTCCATTGTTAGCGGTACACACACATACACACACACACACACACACACAACCATACACAACAAAATAGGTGAGAATAAATATTTTAGCAGGCTGCCAGCGCAGAATTGCACAAATTTTCGTGCCACGAACATAATAGAAACTAACATTTTGCACGTGACATTCTCAGTTGCAAGGCAACTTCTAACTACCCCGCTACACCCCCACTACTCCCCTCTTCATACATACCCAACAGTCAACTGCAATTATGCATTTAGTTTTGTGTGCATTATTAACTAACAAGTTCGGTGTGTGTGTGTGTGGGTGTGTTGCATGTGTGTGTTGCATGTTTAGTATCTGCAGTTGGGGGCAGACTTTGTGGTCTAATTGAAATGAGCTGCATGCCGCAAAACAGGTGGCAGGGAAGTGGGCAACGTGTTGTATGCCAAATGTGGCAATGGTGCCAAGGCACAACGCACTAAGCGAGGCGCCACAAATGTAATTGCTGCACTAATCGGGGCGTTGAAATGGAAGAAGTGGCTACAATTGGTAATTTGATGTGATTTGATATACGTTTTAAATATTTAGCTTAGAAAATGATGTTAACAAGAAATGAATACTTTAGTTATGATAATTGTTATAACTTCAATTAAATAGTTTTTGAAATTTTCTAGAATACAATTGACTGTTTTTCTTCCTAAATTTCCCATTTGTATTAATGTTATTCAAATTAATGAGATCTTCCATTTAATCTTCCATAAATTTAAGTTGTTACCAACTACAACTATTGGCTAACATGATTAGCAAACTAATTGAAAAATATTTAAAAAGAGTCAAAATCTTTCTTAATTTGTAAACATAGCAAAACATGTTAAAATGTTGTTTATTATTTTCAACTTTTTAAGTTGTGAAGATATTTTATGTTGTGTTTTTTTTAGTTAGTTGTCTGTGTGGAGCACACAAAACTGCTTTACAACTTGTGCATTGTTTAACAAGCCGCAGCTAACCGACATTTAAAAAGCGAGCTAAAAAACAAAAAACTGACTAAAAATGGGTGAAAAAAATGGCAATGCATAGTCAGGGCGTGGGGTGGTGGGGGGGGTCAGTTGGCCATAAACTAAGCAGCAAAAAGCGCAAAAGGTTTTCGCTGCACTCACCTGAACAGCCATAGACAATAATAACAATGGGGCCATCAACACCCTCCCCTCTCCACCCCCTCCCCAACCACTCCTCTAACTACAGCCATAAAATACTCGCTTGATGCGCAGTTATAACCCGGGGACAGTTTAATTGGTGCATTTTTTATGCAATCATTTTGCTTCGTCGCCTTTTTTTTTATTATTTTTTATTATTGTTTTACTTGCTTGAAAAGTATGCAACACATTTTTATACATGCGACGAGTGCCAACTGGAAAATTGACTATAATTTATTTGATTTTCACTGTGTCTCTGTGTGTGTGTTTGTGTCTGTGTGTGTGTGTCTGTGTGTGTGTTTTGTGTGTGAGCTGTGACAATAGGGTAAATTGCGCATACGCCCCCCGTCACCCGCTCTTTCATAATATTATTTTAATGCGCTGCAATTTATGGTGCTGCATGGAAATCCTATAAGTTGCTCTAAAAAAAAAAACACTTTCGCCACAATTTCAACACATTTATTTTTATGACTACAAAAAGTTTAAAATGCTGTTAATCAACCTAAAATTTAAGCTTAAAATCTTTCTAGCTTATATCAGAAATTAATTTAAAATTCGGAATATCATAAAATCCGCCTTGGCTTAAATAGGAAATTCTTTAGAAATGTTAGTGAAATTGTTTTTGGGAACACATGCAACATGGAAATGCGTTTTGTACTTTTTTTTTTTTGTCAATATCCGACAGCAATTTATTTGGTACACAATTTTGTTGCAAAACATTTAATTGTTCTGTCTCACAAACCTCAACCCGCTCTCTCGCTCTCTGTGTCTCTCTGCCAGATTTACTCGCACATTCTCTAATTCTCCTTTCTCTCTTCTCGTTTCACCTGCAGGCAATCACACGAGCGATGTGCTGAAAATGCCGAGTCTATCGACGCGCAATGGCAACGGCTACTGGCTGGATGCCTCCACTGGCGGCATGGTGTGGCGCACCTCGCCCAGCGGCGACACCCTCGACATGCAAAAGGATCACATCGCCGACTATGCCCCGGTCTGTGGTGCAACTGGCAGCGCTAACGGTGCCACTGGCAGCGGCAGCAACGGCAACGGCAGCGGCAACGGCATCGATGATATTCATGGACACGCCAGCGAACGCAATCATCAGCGGTAAGTTTTGCAACAGTCCAAAAATTTAAAAAAAAAAAGAGAAAGAACTAAAATATAAAAAAAAAATATATAACTGGGGACCCACTCAAAGCGACGACAATAAAAATTCACCAAACTGTGAAATTGCATTTTTCTGGCGCGTCGAAAAACATTTTTTTTTTTTGGCTTTTTTTTTTTTGCGACTGCGCCAAACAAAATCAAGTTAGAAATGGAGATGTTGGCGCGCTATTTATGTTGATTTTGGGGCACCAGCAAGTGGACAGATCCCAACGTGGAGCCAGCTCCCATCGGACATTTTCCAGTGGCTGCATAGTTTCACTACTCCCTGTAGGCCCAAATGTAATTATCGTGGTGTGTTGCACAGTTTTGGCCACCTTGGCATACACATTTGTCCAGCTTTAACTAGCCATCTTTAAGTTTAGCTTGCTGCCAAATGTGGCATGCTCTTTGGAGCAGCTTGTTTTGCATCTTTGCTATGAATTTGACTATTCAGTTAGGTTAATCATATTATTATATGACATTTAAAGTACCACATTTTATAATATACTGTTTAAATCATACAACCAAAAAAAAGTGTATTAATATCTCAAAAACTTCGTGTTTAATAATAATTCCAGCTTTAAAATGTGTTTTCTGCAAAATGTTGCAATTATTTTGGAGCAGTGCCTGCAAAATGTTTTGCATTTTGTTGTTTCATGTTTTCAATTTTTTTCGTAACAATTCACATATTTTATATATGTGTTTTGGGTTTGTGGAATGGTTAATCAAAGCTGGTAATACTGAAATCAACTGGCAATTGCAGTCATGGCTAATTTATTTGTCTGGCAATCAGAAGGCGTAAAATAATTGTTTGCATTTTGCAGAATTGTTTTATTTTTCGGCATAAAATGTTTTGCGTACTTGAGCACTGAAATAGTCAAATTGGTAATTGGTATTTGTTTGTGGCTAATTTTGTGTTGGCCACAAAATACCATAGTCGCTGTGGCAAATTTGATGCAATTATAAAATTGATAAACAAACTGATGGCAAATTTAAAAAGTAATACAAATTTAAAGAATGACAATTGTTCGATTGCTTGATTTTAATGTCGAACAACAAAAATCGCAGCTGTCAGCCAAATGGCAATTAAATACCAATCAAGCGTAAAAAGCTGAAGAGTGTCCCCCAATAAAAGTACTCGAACCACATCAAATTGCAAATATCAATAAAAAAAAAAGTATATAAATAAAATTGTTTAAAAAATCAGAAGAGAAGGAAATAAAAATAAATTTCAATTTATCCATAATTTAAATGCAATTTGCCATGCGACTAACGGGCGTATAAATTTCCGCCCGACATAATTAAAATTATTTTTCGCACACTTAATTAGTCATTAAAAACACAAATTGAAATTGTGTGCGATTCACAGCAAATATTAATAATAATAATAAGTGCAACAAAATTGTGCGTGAGCACAAAATATATATATATATATATGCAATAACCATTGCAATAACAATAACAATATAAAAGTCATCACACCATAATTAGTGTCAGATGTGTGTTAATAAAAATGAAAGAAATTTCAACAAAATCAGAAGCAACAAAATTACATTTTTGACAGTAGTTAAAATTTATAACAAAATAAAAATACACTTGAATTAAGCTTGTTCTTTAGCAAGATTAAAATTAGTTGATTTGATTAAAGCTTAAAATCTACTTTCAATATCATTTTTTCTTAGAATATATTTATCAAGTTTTTAAAACATTGCTTTTGTTATTAATTTACAATTCTTCTCAAAATACCCTATAATTTTATGCACTCTGCAAAACAAACAACTGCACAAAAAATATGACATTTTCATAAAGGGTATTCCGCTTAAACTACTTACAGCTATTCAGCTGTTTTCTGTTTTTTTTTTAATATTTTTAGTACATAGTTTTTACTGATGTTTAACAGTGCCACAAGCCCACACTCTCGGTTGCACAAAGGATTCATTCATTGCAGACATTTCCCATCGCCAGATGAAAACTCATTAAGGGCATTAAAAGCGTATTTTGAAATGCACGCACAGAGGTTTTTCCATGTGGACTGCACCATGACGACTCCATCAATATGCCATATATATATATATATATATTTTTTTTAGCATTTGCCTGGTTTCGCTTCGTTTTCATTCTTTGTGTTTTTTTTTGCTGTTTAATCCGCTTTTAGTATTTAAATACGAAAATAATGTTAAAAATTTGAGTGTGTTTTTATAGGGTAGAAACACCTTGCAGCTTTTCCTATACCCTTTAACTGTCTAACCTGGAGAAAAGGTGTATTTTAAGCACTTTGCATTATTTATTTTTATATTTATATATATAATTATTTATACTCCAAAACTCAGCAAAGGCATGAAATCACACAGTATTTATTTGAAAGCAAGCAAATGGAGCATTTCGTAGTAAATCGCGCTCAAAAGTCTTATTTTTTTATAGAGCGAAATAAGTTGCACATTTTTCATACCCTTCAACTGCCTTACAGGAGAAAAGCAGTATTTTAAGCACTGTTAATTTTTTATAATCCAAAACACAGAGAGACATGAAATTGCACATTTTTAACTTAATATTTCTTGTCTAAATTTAATGAGGAATTTATTTCAAACCGCCTCGCTTATTTCGTAATAGTTTGCGCTAAAAAAAATCCTTTTTTTCTGCATAGCTTTAAATCGCTAATTAATTTGAAATGAATTTAGATGCTGTGTCCAGTTGAAACTGGTTGATAAGCGTTATCGCTGCTTAGAGCCAAAAACCTTTTGCACAACATTAGCCGGGTTAACTGGCAACTGCAGACGAACAGACAGACATAGTGAGAGGGAGAGAAAGAGAGGGGAAGATGGGCGGACAGTCGGGCGGTCAGGTGTTAATATGTAAAATGTTAAATCCGAAATAAATTCCGTTTTTACACATGAGCTGCTCATGGAACTGGTTCCGGGCGCCAGAGAAAATGCAAATTTCCGTTCCGACTGCAGACCGCATGCCATAAATTCAACCAACGAACTCAAAAAGAACCCCGCACCAAAAACCGACAAATTTATAACCGAAAAATATTTTTGGCTGCTACTCCTTTCCCCCTCCATCCCCCTCCCCCACACGCACGTGGAGCGTGGGAACATTGTAATAAACAAGCGCCGTCGAGTAAATGTATTTTGGATACCCATTAAAGATGGATCAAAATGGTATTATGAGCTTAATGCAGATTTATGTAAAAAAAAGGGACGACGCAAATGGATTTTTTTGCCAGAGCATTTTAAATATAATCTCCTTTTTTTGTAAATACACTATTAAAGTAGCTGAAGAATATATTTTTACACTTTTAAAAAATAAAAGGAAAGTAGGGAATATATAAACTGTACAGTGAAATCAATTGTAGGGTATCTGCTAGTCGGAAATAGACTCTTTCAGTTACTTTGTACTCATTTCTTATTGTTTTTATCTGTTCATTTGCAGCTATGTTGGCGAATACTCCAATATACCCACTGACTATGCCGAGGTGTCCAGCTTTGGCAAGGCACCCAGCGAATATGGACGTCATGGCAATGCCTCACCCGCCCCCTATGCTACCTCCGCCATACTCAATCCCGGTCAGCAACATCAGCAGCAGCAACAGCAACAACAGCAACAGCAGCAGCAGCACCAACAGCAACAGCCACGTTATCAGCAGCGACCAGGCCCAGCTGCGTTGCCGGGTTCCTATGGCATGCAGCGACCCATGCATCCGCATTACCAACAGCAACAGCAGCAGCAGCAACACCAGCAACAGCAGCAGCAGAAACAACAACATCAACCGCATTCCAGCGCCAACATCTATCAGCAAATGTCAAACACTGGCGAGATCTATCCGAGTAACACAGCCGGATCCCGTTCGGTTTACTCCGATCAGTATTATTATCCCAAGGATAAGCACATGCACATGCACATCACTGAGAACAAGTTGAGCAATTGTCATACTTATGAGGCGGCGCCGGGCGGACATGTGCAGCAGCAGGTGGCGACACCGGGCGGCGGCAGCTCAGCCCAATTTGCCAGCGTGCGACGCCAACAGTTGCCACACGGTTGCAGCATTGGACGGGACAGTGCACGCTTCAAGGTGCTCAACGCGAGTCCATCGCAAATGGATCAGACTCTCGCAAAGAGCACTCATCATCATCAGCAGAATCTGCTCGACTTGGATGGCTCCTCATTTTGTTACAATGGCTTAGCGGATTCCGGCTGCGGGGGCTCTCCGTCGCCAATGGCCATGCTGATGTCGCATGAGGATGATCAGGCGCTGTATCACACGGCCGATGGAGATGTGGATGACATGGAGCGTTTGTATGTGAAGGTTGATGATCAGCAGCAGCCATTGCAACAGCAGCAGCAACAGTTGCTGCCATTGGTGCCGCACACGCCACAACAGCAACAACAACAGCAGCAGCAGCATCAACAACAGTTGCAATCGCTGGAGCCACAATCCTGGCGTGGTCAGAGCACACGCTCTGCACGCAAGGTGCACATTGAGGAGCCGCTGGCCAAGGAGGCCACAGAGCTCATCTACGCACCCGGCAGCGTGGCCAGCGAGCGCAGTTTGCTGAGCAACTCCGGCAGCGGCAGCAGCAGTCAGCAGCCCTGCCACAATGTCTGACCCCTCGCCTCAACGGCCGCCCAGCTGAGTCAGCAGGAGCAGGCGAAGGAGCAGGAGCAGCTATATGCCAGGGAGGTGCGCGAGTTGCTCGCTTGGTGCGAACGCTTCAACAATGGCGGCGCAGAGAATTTTGAGTAAGCGTTGCAACAGCTGGACAAATTCTACATTTTTTTTTTTTTAATATTTATAGTTGACCTTGCCCCAAAACTGAGTTGCTACGTTTCAGTTAACTTGTTGAGTGTGCAGCAATTAAAAACAGTTATTACATGCTGCAATCAAATTTAATTTATATTTGAGTGATTTAGCTACAAAATTCAAAAACACTTCAATTGCAAGCATAAAAAGCAGATCAAAAAAATATAAAATCGGGACAAAAATTATTTTTAATTTTAACAAAAAAACTTCCTTAAAATTTGAAAGTGATTTTAAGTTTTGTTTTCTCAAAAATTCACTTAAATATTTGATTGCTGGCTAAGCGAACTAAAACAAGTCTTAAAAAAATCTTATTGTATGACTCAAAAATGCACATTTTTGTAGTACATTTATCGAAATCCACTCTGCATAAAATCGAAATATTTGTGTAAGTTAACAGTTATGTCTAAACTCAGTTTTGGTGCAATGCTCCTCTGCGAATCATGTTTATTATATGTGACTTTTGTGACTTATAACTTAATTAATTTAATAATTGTATAATGCCCATTTTGTCACTGATGCTGTGACCAGAACTGAGCGCAATTCTGAGTTAAGCTGAACATTTAACAAATTTCGTTTTTTAACTAATAAAAAGAAAAATAAATAAAAATTGTGCCAGTTCTGCTGCGATTGCCTCTATGCTAGTGATAGACTTACTACCCAAAAAATCGCTCTATCTCTTTTACTCCCACTCCCCCCCTCTCTCTCTCTCTCTCTCTCTAACACTCAACCACATAATGCTTTATCCCGCAGTTTAGGCTTAGTTTAGATTTAGATAATCATTGTACATGTTAAAGAAAAGTATGATAAGTTCCTCCAAGTATGCAGGCAGCTAAAGCCAGCGCTTAAAGTTATATATTAAATGGCTAGTTAGATTGCTTAATTAATAACTGTAATCGTAAATGATTTGAACTTAAATGTCTAATTGTATAAGTGTGTAAATAATGTATTAAGCTAGCCATAAACGAAAGGAAAATTCAACAAATCTATTTAAATATGCAAATAATGTGTGTAGAACTATGATTAACATGTGAATCAAATTGTGCATATAGTAATTAAAAATCGTATAATTATTTAGTTGTTATACACACATACACACATACACATAAATTATACATACATATATATATATATATATATATAATACAAATGTAATTAGTGCGTAATTACCACCAGGCATATGGCAAAAACTCCTTCAATTTACTGGCTAAACATACGATTTTTCTTACGTTGCTGCCGCACTAATTAACTGTACTTTGTAGGGCAGACAATTAGTTATGCATTTGTATGACTGCCATATACACATACATATATATACAAACATATAAAATAAAAAATAAATATATATATATACACATAAAATATTAAGTGCATTAACATTAAATAATATCATAATAATAATATTCGTATGTTGTTTATCCATTAGAAAATATTGTAATACTGAACTGTCTATGTGTAATTATTGATATTGGATACGCGTCGTATTCACAATGTAGCAATTAAAATGCAAATAAAAAAAAAAATGCCATAATTATGAAATTTAAAACAAAAACAAACAAATCTATTGTTTATTTTTTTTTTATTGGGATTGGGAATTGCAGTTTAATTTACTCAGCAAACGAGCGGAATAACAATTTTCGTAGGAAAGCAATTTGGAAATTAGCAAAATGCTTTTGAGTATCTTTTGCGCTGCAAAATAGACATCATTAATATTATTTTGTGTACAACACAAAATGTTGAAGTGCACAGCTAATTGAAAAGTCGCAACATTCCACCACATCCCCCCCCCCCCCCCCCTGCAATGTTGCACACTCTTGCGACTAATTTCAACAAAGCAAAACGCTCTTAATTAGCTGCAAAAACCCAAATTATGCACACGCACCCAGTGCATGGTGTGTGTGTCTGGTGTGTGTGTCTGGTGTGTGTGCCTGGAGTGTGTATCTTGGTGTGTGTCTAGGTGTGTGTGTGTGTTTATGTGACCGCGACCACTTCTACTCTAAAATAATTACGTGTTAGGCAATTAATTGCCAAGGGGTTAGAGTTCCATAAAAAAAAAACAGCAAAAAATGGGCAACAGTGTGCGACTTACGTGCGCCATGTGGCAACATCCGGCAGCCATTTGTTGCAAATCGAAAGCCACTTCCGGTGCGCGTATGCCGCCCAGGGGGAGGGGGGCTAGCAAGCCAAAGGGCAATTGCCTGGGGGCCAAGTGTGAGCTTAACAACATTTGTTATGAGCGGTTGGCCAAAAACATGCCGGAAAAATATAAATGAAAATGCATTACGAAATATGCTTAATGCAAATTTAATCACCTCACTGCCAAAAAAAAAGGGTTTTAATCATTATGAAAGCAAACCCAAAATGTTCATCAAATGTTGCACATTAAAATTAAAATTATATTTCAATTGGCCATTTAAAAATATTTAATGCTAACAGTTTAACTAAATTTTGTGCATAATTCGAAATATTTTGTTGAGGCACATTAAGATTTTTTTAAATATTTAATTAACAATTTTCAAATGAAGAATATGTTTTTTTTTAATTTGAGTTTTAATTTATCTGCTTGTGAATAACAAATAATATTTTTATTTTTTATATATTATTTTTATAGTTGAGATCAGATTTTGCATTCGTTTTTTATAATTCTACAATCCGTTGGTCATTTACCTCGTGAGGCAGAAAATGGCGGTCAGGGACACTTACACGCACACAAATGCTTACAAGTACTCCACACACACACACTCATACACACACACACACACACACACACACACACACAGCTGCGTGTGACTGTCACCTACCGTTTAACGATATTTTGCTGACAGCGACAACGGATAATTAGTTTCGCTAACGAGAAAACTTCAACGTGCTGGCCGAGCCACACACGC
The DNA here is from genome assembly GCA_035042045.1 of Drosophila melanosoma. Lineage (NCBI taxonomy): Eukaryota > Metazoa > Arthropoda > Insecta > Diptera > Drosophilidae > Drosophila > Drosophila melanosoma. The sequence continues at coordinate 988,145 of JAWNLY010000183.1, read as the reverse complement.
ACACCCACACACACACACACATACAGAGAATCGCACACACAAACATCACACTTGACACATGATGGGATCTCTGGTGCAACATGTTAACTCAAGTAGCGTTAACAGCAACAACAACAACAACAGCAAGTGAAACATGGCCAACACGTACTCCAAACCAGTTGCCAGTTGCTCAGTCATTTCGAAACAGGATGAACAATCCGCCGGAATCCTTTGCCCTCCGCTTCACTGCGTCCGTCGTTTCGCCTTTGCTGCTAATAAAATGATTATGTGTTGTTTTTATGCTCGCCAACCAGAACTGCCAGGACGAACAGGAGCAGCACATTTTGTAAGCATTCTGCCAGGCAAGCAGGCAGTCAGCCAGGCAGGCAGTCAGGCATTATAACGATGTTGTCTCTGATGTGCCCTGGGTTTGGCCTGGTCCTGTCAGCACAAGCACTTTCAAAAACAATTGCTGCGATTGCTTACATATTAATGACAGCAACTTTTATGAACTGTGCAACATTTTCTACATAATTGATTGCCAGCAAAGTGCCCAGCCATTTACCACGATTTCACAGCACAAAATGAGGCACAAATTACAGCACAATTTCATTTACAATAAGTAAATAATGAGCTCTGCCATATAAAAAGCATATTGCATATGTCTGCATATTTTATAGACCATCTGATATGGCGGTGAACTGTGTAAGCCATATTAAATAAATTGAATGCATCGAAAAAAATAAACAAAAGATTTTATTATAAATTAACATTAACTTCAACAATTTTTGTATTTTTTATAAATAAAGACAACCAAATTGAACCTGTTTTTTATGCAGTAACGGATACTTCATTTAATGAGCAATCAAGATAAATGTAAATTTTGTAACTGAAGCAAAGAAATCTGTAAGAAATAAAAATCGTTAAGTTGACTTTTTTTTTTGTTCAGGTGGCTGAAAATGGCGGCAACTGTTTAACTAAATTAACAATTCATTGCATGCAAAAGTTTTCAAAAACGTTGTTTGCCCTTATAGGGAAATGGAGCTCAGCAAGTCGGACATCGCCACCACCCACACCACACCTCCCATTGACAAGGCAGTTTTATTGTTAGCAAAATAAAAGTGAAAAGTGAGGCAAACAAACAAAAAAAAAAAAACACAAACGGATGCTGGCAAACAAGCGGAAGGCTCTGGCACTCAACTAATGGCAGCATAATGCGTTTATTGTGGAATCACAAACACAAAACGGCAGCGGCAGCACCAGACACCCACACAGATGTGGACCAGTCGGATACCAACTGGTTGGGGGGGGGATAAAATCCAGCTGGGAAAACTCCCCAAACAAGCGAAGGGCGGCGCGCGATAACCCAGCGCAAATGTCAACGCAAAAGTCAATCAGCACGTGGGGGGGGGGGGCGGGTGGAGTTAGAGGGGTGTGGTAGATTGCATTCATTCGCTGCCAGACTGAAACTTAATAGAACTGTGTGGCATCCTTATTCCCATCCCATACTCGATGTGCCTCCTCCCCACCACAAAAAACACGCACGCACTTTTCAATGGGCAGCAGACAGGCGGCAGACAGTGAACAGCATTCAAAATCAATTCAATTGAAATACTTTTTTTTTTCGTTTTTCGTTTTTGAAAGCTTTGGGAATTGGGGGAACTTTCACCTACCCACAGCCCCCCGGCCACACCCCCCGATGACTGTGTCGCTTTTGTTTGCTGCTTGTCAAAAAAAAAAAAAAAAGCAGTGCAAATCAACCATTGAAAACTGCCGAAAAACTGTTCATTTTCATTTTCGACTGGCGGAAATGAATGATTTCCGCCGGCAGCCGCAGTCGCTAATGAGACGTAATGTGGCGTCCATGACTGGTGCTTACATAGGACCATAGACCATAGTTCTTCTATATGCAAAAGTAGAACTGGCTACTCATGCCACCCCCTCCCGGAACGAGGGGAGTAGGGGTAGGCCAACGTGAAATTAATTGCCATTGGCTGTAATGTCGTTTGTCAGAAGTTGTTGCATACTTAGTGGCGCGATGACAGATCGAATGAGTGGCTGCCACTTTTGTGAGTCTTCACCAGATACTTATAGCTCATTAAACAGACGCTGCCTCATCACAAGTGCAAGTCATGCCACGCCCATAACTCTGCCAAATCTGCCAACTCTGGCAACGCTGGCTGACAGACAAATTTTTGAAACCAGCTAAGCGTTTCATAAATCACATAATGAGGCGTAACACAAAAATAATTCAAATTTTGCATTTTCACATTTTGTGCTTAACATACAAAATTAAAGAAATCGTCATTGTTTAAAGTGTGAAAAGTTATATTTAATTATATAGATTAGCAGCCAAAGAGAATAAATGTTTTTCTGATGCATTTTCAATATATTTTGTAGCTCATTTTATATTATTACAATATTATGTACTAACTTTAAAACAAATTTCATTCTTTTACATTATATTTTCTGCTTACATCAATTTATTCGACTTTTGCCTTGACCAGCTTCGGAAGTTATTTGATCAAAGTTCAATTAATTACGTATAAGAAATGATTTCAAGTGCTCAAAAATATATAAATAATTATATAGAATAATAAACTGAATATTGCAACATTTTCTATATATTTGTAGTTAATTTTAATTTATTTCTATCGAATTTTAATGACTTACTTTAAAACAAATTTCATTGCTTAAACATATTTTCTGCTTACATTAATTTATTCGAATTTTACTTTGTTTTGCTTGATTAACGTCGAAAATTGTTTTACCAAAGTTCCAAGAAATACCTTAAAATTCTCAAAGATATATCTAGTTATATAGAATAGTTAACTGAACATCGCAGCAGCCAAAGAGAAATGCTGTATTAATGCTTTTCAATATATTTTGTAGTTCATTTTAATTTATTTTTATCGAATTTTAATGACTTACTTTAAAACAAATTTCATTCTTCTTACATATTTTCTGCTTACATCAATTTATTTGTATTTGGTCAACATTTGCTTGACCAACGTCTAAAGTTGTTTGACCAAAGTTCAATTAATTACCTCCAAGAAATGCTTAGCCAGATTTTTGGCAATCTTTGGACAGTTTGGACATTTGTCACACGCTCGCTTTCATCAGTTCCATCATCATCTTGCTCTGAGCTTCATTCATTCATTTCATTCCATTTATAAGGAGTTCAGGGTAGTTGCTACCCTTAAGCTGATGTCAAGATTTGTATAGTGCTGAGCTTTTCAATATTAATTGCATTGCTTGGGATTGGGCAAAGGACATCTATTGAGGGGGATGGGTGGGGTTCAGAGTCCGCAGCACAGCCAGCACAAAAGGCTTTGACCCATGTCCTTTCGCCAGGACTTTTGGCTTTTGATGAATGGACAAGAATTCGACATGGCATGAATGAGCATTTTAAATAAATTAGTTGTATTTCAGTGTTGCATTTGATTTGCTTTTCTTTATATACGATTTTTGTTTTTTTTTTTGTTGTTGCGTTTGTTAGACAAAATAAATTACGTTATCAAATTGAGTAAGTCCTGATCGAGAGCTTTGATTAGCTCGTCCTTAGGAGAACTAATAAATCAAAGCAAATATCCCACACAAAAATGTGCAAACGCTTATCAAACAAAACTAAATAAACATGAGAAAGCAGCGGCAAACTTCATAAATGAAATTCACTTAAAGTTTAATCAGAGCACGTCTCCACAGGACGACAGTCCGAAGAAAAGTGTGAGACGACTTATGCCTTGGGGTTATAAATTAAGATAATAAACCACCAAATTGTTATAAGTTAATTAAGCTAAATGAAAAGCTTTTAAGCATCCAGCAACTCTCCCAAGGCTTCCAGTTATCCAATGATGAGCTGAGACCATCAAGGTGAAAAAAAAGAGAATGAACAAAAAAAAAAACAATGTCAGAATTATAACTGAGAAGTGGCAGTGGAGAAGTATGAGAAATGACAACCAAAGCAGCCACTGAGGACTGAAATCTGAGTCGGAGTCGGAGTCGGAGTGTGTGTCTGAAGCCGTCAGTTCGACCTGAAGACAAATGTCTGGCAATTTGGCTAAATGGCAAAACTCGGATAAGTAAAACAGTAAAACATGCACAGGAGCATAATAAAGACAATAATTATTATTATCATGTGTGTGCACTCAGAAAAAAAACCTCTATAAATACAAATCTTAAATATAAAAAATTCAATTTATATAATAAATTAAATGTTATTCGTTTTTAAATGTTATTTCGAGAAATGAAAAATTGTAAATATATTTCAAACATTTTTTTAATTAAATAATTTACAATTTTAATATTTTATGGGATAAGCTATACAATAAATTAAAAAAAAAATAAAATTAATTAATAAAATATATGCTATAAATTATTTAATTTCTCTCATAATTTGCAAACAATTTTCTATAACACAAAAAAATAATCTTTTACAAAATGCAAAAAGTTGGTTTGCAGCAAAATCATTAATTAATTTTTGCCTATCGATTTTAAGAATAAATTAATGGTAAAGAGTATAGCAATCAAATACATATTTTTTTGCAGTGTATTAAGAAAAGTTTCTGCGTATGTGTTTATAAAGGGAACTTTGCTCGAAACCAAAATGCCTGACAGACAACGTGCGTTAATTATGGCCATCTGGTAGACGAGGCCAGACGACGCTCCTCAAATAGCATTAAGGAAATTGCCTCAAATCGCATAGCTATGCAAGCAGAAATAGACAAACACACCAAATAGTTGTTTATTACCGTTATTATTGCTGTTGTTGTTGTTGTTGTTGTTGGTATTGTTGTTTGGCTGTCATTGTTAGGCCATCAACTGTCTGAGTTGGAGAACCGCTTAAAGGATTTGCGCATATTTAAACTGATCCGCTTAATGTTGCCAAAACTAGCTGCATGTGTTTTTTTTTTTTGGACTGAAGCTATAACAGTACTCGTTATTGGCCATATGATGTGCTGATTGGCATATTGAGCAGTGAACAGCAGACCAGTTTTTGCAGCCCTTGCCAATAAAGTAGCTGGCAAGGATATAAAGGACTTAGTTTGTTGTGAAAATGGACAAACAATACGAGTAGAAATTTTGAATTTTTTAGTCTGCCTTCGTAGAATGAATTTGGTAGCAGAGTTTAACTTTATTAATTTATTACTAAATATTCTTACTAACTTTATTGTTTCTTACTTTATTACTTCTTTATTACTAAATCATCCTAAATTCTAGAAAATTTAATAAAGTCTATTTAAAGGAAAATGTGCAAATAGATTTCACTATTTTGCTTAGGCTTTAAATGTAATCCTTAAGCAGAGTCGATGGAAATTACTCGTTTTAATTGCCTGTCAAAATATGGATGGATTTAAGCCATTCGATAATCATACTGATTATCTTGCTGCTTTTAATCAAGCAAAAGCCGCTCGTTTAAAATATTAAGTCCAAAACTAAAACATATTTGCCAGTTGTTGTGCCACACACACACACAAATGCTTAAGCAAACAGATAAGAAACATGGCCAAAATACATAGAAAACACACACACACAAACATTTAACTTTTTCTTATATACACCAAATATTTGCCACTGACCATTTATACAGTTAGTTTCATTAAACATTAAACATTAAATGGGACAAGCCTGAGGCATGCAACATGCGCCTTTCGAAACCGCCAGATTGATTTTTCCCTTTTCGATAACATGAAAGTGAATTGTTTGACGCTTTTGATTTGCAATCTGCTTCAGGCTATTTTCTGTTTGTTGCCTCATTTTGTTGCACAGTAGACAGAAACTTAAGCAACTCATGCGATGGGGATGGCTGGCCACTTCAAGTTTTGTTGTCAGCCTGATGTTGAATGTAAACTTTGGTTAAGTACACAAAATTAATTTGATTACAAAATTACAAAACATTTGAGCGCCTCTGGCTTTGATTTCTTGTCCATCTTGTTATATCCTGTACAAAAGCAAAAAAAAGGTCTATGAAAAAGTTTGTGGAATTTGCATTGTTTTTCTTTAATTTACCTGTTAATTGCTGAAGATCTGCTTAAGTAGAAAATTAAACATTCCAATTCTAATACCTCCTCATTTAATACTGCTATTTTATATATTTCCAAAAAATGTAGCAATTGAGGGTATGTTTAGGTCCATCACTCTTCGTTTACACTGTTTCTAATATAATGTGTCAAAATGCCGCTAAAATATTTGACTGTTCATCGAGGTGTTTGCTAAGTGTAGCCGCAGGTCAAAGACAAAAATCATCTTTAAAAGTTATAAAATGTTTCGAGCAGCTGTTCAAGGGCTCTTCAACATTTAATGAGTTGTAGCTGAGAGTCTGACTTTTTCCCCTAAACTTGTATATATATATATATATATATATATATATATATACCAATTGAAAGGTATCCGCTTAGTTGCTTTGTTGTCAACTGCAATTTGTGTGTTTAACGCTGCCTGAAATAAGATTTTTTGTGCAGCGTCTGCTCTGCTCATGTGGTTATTCGAGCTTACTGTAATGGAATTTTTAAGTGAATGTCACAAATGCAGAAAGAACACACCAACAGCTGCTCAAATATGCAAAGGCTACACCCACACACACACACACACACACACATCGCAACAGCTTATTATGTGCTGTTTTTTTTTTCTGTCGCGCCCCAAAGTATGCAGCAGAAAAAAAAATATCTCAGTTTGTGTGGGAAGAACTTATTTGGTATACAATAGCGATTTTGTGTTTATTTGAGCTTATATGCACATCATCTATCATCAGGTTAACATAACAACAACATACACACAGACACTCACCCACACACACACACAAACACACACACACAAACACACACCAACACACCCACACACATAGAAGCTGCTTTCGCCCCCCCTAAGAAAATTTAGCTGGAAGCTGCATCAATTTTCATAGTGCCATTATTATGATTGTTATTAACTTAAATAGAAAATACTTGACTGTTTCATAAATCTTGCCTCTCAGCACGCCCGCTGCGCTGCTCACCAGTTCTCTGAGGGGGCTGGCAGTGTTTTTCTTCTTTTTTTTTTTTTGCTGCCCCCCAAAGCGGAGTTGGGGGCATGTTGCGTCAAGTAGATTTATGTTTTGTCAGTGCGATTACTGAGTTCTGTAATTTTCGCTGATGAGTTCTGTTTTGATTTATTTACGGCCAAACAAATGTCATGAAGAGTGTTTTTTATTTGCTCCTAAGCTGACTAAAAAACAGCTAAAGCAGGGAGCGTAAATATTTCATATATATTCATATATTTAAATATGCAATGGAAAGACAGGCAAAATTATTCAGCATTTGTTTGAACTTGCATGTCTAACCTTTTGTAATTTAAATCATTAAATCACCTTAAAATCTTTCAATTTTATACCTAATATTAATTTTAGTAACATCACTAAATATAAAAGATTGCGTTTAAATGAGGATAAATGACAAAATTCCATTTAAATATCATAAAATCATAAGTGCCATAAATTGTAGAAAATTAACCAAGGATATTTCTCAGATAATTTTGGTAAACTTTGGCTGTGATAATAATATTTAAAATTATTATTATTATTTAAGAAACTACAAGTCTAATTTCAGGCTTGCTGATATATAAAATGTTTAACTTTTATGCACATTTTTAGTAGATTAAAATCACATTCAGTTGGTAGGAAACAATTTCCAAGTCGAAAGAACATTTCCAAGTTTAAATTATAGTAATGAGTCAAAGCATTCAATCTCTCAAGTCAAAGTTGAACTTTGTGAAAACTGAATAGAATTTAAAAACAAGATTTTTTTAGATCATAGTTTGTCGCACTTTTAATACTTGAATCAAATCGCGATTATAGCTCGAAGTTCATGTTGATATTATATATATCGAAAAAGTGTTTGCAGGGAGAAGTCAAAAATGTTCACAGTGTAAAGATAAAATTTCTTTTTATAATAGTTTGACCTGTTGCCAAGTAATTACTGAGCTGGGCTGATGTGTTGTTGTTGTTGTTGTTGTTGTTGTGGCAAATAACAAAAGAAGCCAAGGAACGACAGATGACAGCGGGACAAAAGGCGCATAACTTTTAATAATAGATCCGCAAATTACTTAATAAGCAGCTCCTTTTACTTTGCACAGAGACGACAACTGCGATAAGGTTGCGACAGGGACTGGAACTGGGACTGGGATGAATAAAAGAAGCAACAAGGAAAGGAACAAAGCGCTGAAAACTACGCCACGTTTGAGCTGAGGGGGTTAGTGCAAAGGGAGGGTTGTGGGGCGGTGCAGCTAAAATCGTTTGGTTGTTAAATGTGGAAACGGGTAACTCGGCTGTTTAGCATTAAACCAAATTGTGGCAGATGACGTTTAAGCAAAGCAACAACTGCAGATAGAGAGAAAGAGTGAGTGATGTAATAAGAGAGAGAAAGAGAGAGAGATAGATAGAGAAAAAGAAAGAGAGAGAGAGAGAGCATTTCACTAGTTGTTGTTAAAAATGGTCGCATAAGCGATTTTTATTTCGCTTTTGTAAGTTAATTTGCGCACTATTGTCCTCTGTCCGCAGGGGTTGTTGTAGTTGTTCAAATCTGTTTGTTGTTGTTTAAATTGTTGTTGTTATAGCTGTTGCCATTGCTGTTGCTGTTGTTGTTGTTGTTGTTGTTGCATTTGTTGTTGTCTACTATTACTAGTGAAACGTAGCGCTTTTGTGTGCTGCGTCGCCTTTTGCACTTTTTAATGTAATTCAATTTCAATGAAATTTAATCGTCCGTATATGCGGTCTGCACCCCCTTAAGTCCTTCACCCCCCACCCCCTCTCACTACCCCTCCCCTTCCCCGGTCACTGTCTTGACTGCGCCCGGCTGGCATTTTAACATTATTTGCGTCATTTGTGGTGGTTAATTTCAGTGAGCGCTTTTACTATTCAATTATGTTGACGACCAACGCAGCAACGCAACGCACCGCACCGCACCACCACCCCCTGCCACCCACAATCCAGCGCCTGCCAATCACATTTTTTATGCACTCTTCTTAAGAGAGGATGGGGAGGGGGGGATGGGGTACACAGGGCGGCGCTAATGCGGCGCCTGTTGTCACATTATGTGTAGTTGTACTTATTATCCTGGTTGTTGTTCGCTTTTTCATTGTTATGAAAAATTAAATAGGCATAAATCATGCTAATGGCGCATTCAAAAATTTATTGTGCTTTAAACACATTTATTTATGTATGTGTTAGTGTGTGTGTGTGTGATCTGGATTACGGGGTTGATTGTGTTAACACAGCAGCAGTCTGGTGCCTGGTGTCGGTCTCCGATTGAGTCATGGCATAATCAAAATGAGCCACTATTCAGCTGATTTCAATTTCAATTAAGTTGATTGAAATGTAAACTAAAACACATTTTTAGTGTATTTGCCATTATGCGAAAATACCGATTCTACTTAATTAATTAATTTAATAACTCATTCACCAATCAAGTTGTGCAAAGCAACGTGATAACTATTATTTGATGGCTAACATCTTTGTGGTAACATCATCATGGCTATTAGCGAAATTGATTGTTGCGATTAACTAAATATATAGCTGCAATCTATATATATATGATAGTTGATACTCGATAGTTGAATTTGTTAATTAAAAAGTAAACTATTTGTTAATTAAGTGGTAAGCGAATTGAATTTGTTAATTTAATAGTAAACAAATTGATTTTGTTAATTAAATAGTAAGCGAATTCAATTTGTTAATAAAATATTTAGGCATATTTAATCCTAAGGAATTTATATTTAATTTCGCTAGCTGAGAAAACAATTAGCAGACTAGGTTAAAAAGAATTTTCAAATAATTAAAATATATATTATATTTAATTTTAAAGAAAAGTGAAATAGAATTTTAAACAAATCTACATTTATTTGGCTAAAGCTTTGTTAAAACCGACTTTTAAAAATTATGCCTGCTTAGACTACAATACAAAACCTACATTATAAAATTAAAAGTTGGTCTGCATTGAAAATTAGATGTTTTCAACTCAACTGCAACGCAAACTGCGAGAATTCATTCACATTTCATAATCCAAGTAACAAAAGCTAATTTCAAGTTAAGGCCAACAATATATGGCTAACAAACAATGCCTGAGCGTGAATAATTTGCAAGGTAGAACGCAAAGGGGGGGTGTTTGGTTGGGGAGTACCGCATGCCGTTAGACATTAAGTCCAGGACAGGAGCGACCCACATAATGCAAATTGCTCTTATAATTTGCACAGCAGCAGCAGCAGCAGCAACAAGGAAGCCGAAGGACGACATCATTCATCAGCCTTAAAAAAGGATACGCAGCGTCGCGGATTTTCGGGTTTTCAGACAAATTTCGCAGGATTAGCAGCAGCCAACGCTTTGGATGCACTTTGCAACGATGTTGTTGTTAGTGTTGCATGCAACACTGCGAATTCTCGACGCGCAGCTTATTCCATTTATTAAGTCTGTGTTTATCTTCTATCTGGTTATTTTCATTGCCAAAAATATTTCAAGTGGGTTTTTCGGCAAATGTGCCGAGCGAGTTTTTATTTGCTTTTAGGATTGCATTTTTTTTCGCCGCCAGCCGAAATTTTCCATTGCAAATTTTTCATCTACGCAACGCACACCACTCACCAGATTACAGGATGCAGAAACAGTTACAGTTACAGTTACAGTTAGAGTTGCAGTGGCAGTTGCAGTGGCAGTTGCAGTGGCAGTTGCAGTGGCAGTTGCAGTGGCAGTTACAGTTACTGCCATTGCTGTAGACACACAGATACGCATTGGCTGTTACAGCTGCAACAGTTGCAGATACAGGAAACAAGCGTTGGTATTCAATGCACACCCACACACACACACACACAGCAAAGTCTGTCAGTAGTTTTAGCCAGCTTAGCTGCAACTGAGGCTAAAAAGAGTATATTAATGGATCAGTTTGTGAACCAACTTCAATTTGATATGGAAAAATATCTTATAAATAATTAATAAATTAAGTTTTAGTGATTAAAAATATATATTTATTTAATATTCAAATGTATTTTTTATGATTGCTGACAGTGCATGTGGCAGTCGTTCAATTTTTGTGTTGCACAATCAATCTTAGTCGCTTCCCGTGTGGCATTGTTACCGTCCGTGTTGTTTTTGGCCAGTGCCCACCTATCGTGGCTTGTGCTTTTGTTTACATGTTCATTCGCGGGATTTTTCACTTGAAATTGGAAAGTCGTCGACGACGTTTTTCGTTGCTGGCCAACACAAAGAGTTAAGTCCCCACATGACGCATGGCACTGGCTCAATGTCTGTGTAGCAGTTGGAGTCGGAGTAGCAAGAGCCGTATCTGCATCCGTAGCTATGCCCCCCCCGGATATCTATATGTTGAGCATGTGAAGAGGTGGGTGGAGGGGTTTGGCAAGTTAACGGGCCATCAGCTTATTGTTTGGGCCACCATTGTAGCATTAAATGAAGTTTCTGGCTTTAGCCATTGCTGCTGCTCCTGCTTAGTCCGTCGTCTGTAGTCCGTCGTCCGCATTTTGCGGCTTTGGCGTGCATTAAGCTTGTTATAGCTTTAATTTAGAGCTATCCTTGGGAAATCGCATCAGCGCAGCTGGAGATCGTTAAATAATTCATGTCAGGCACGAAAAAAAATAAAAAAAAAAACAAGAAAGAATCGTACACGAAAAGACGCAATGAAAGCCAAATTAAGCAGTTGAAATCGTTTAGCTGTTTTAGCCCAAAAAAAAGGAGTGACAGAGAAGGGAAGAGGGTGAGTGTGAGAGGAAGAGTGAGAGTGTGAGACTGTTGCTAGGTTGCAGGACGCAGCTGGGCGCCCCGTTCCGCAGCTGATTTACGATGCAATAATTTTCATCTCATTTTCATTACTTTTTGGGCTTAGCTCTGAGCAAAAAAGGATATGTCTGCCAATCCAAAATGCTTTCCCGGCCAGGTGAGAGGCTGTGTCCTGTTTGCACTCCAGTGCTATTTATCATTTGCCAAGTGCTTTTGCATAATTTCAAATGTTAGATTTGGGTTAGCAATGACACTGCCAATAATACAACGGGCTGCCTCTTGGCCCCGTTAACAGTTTGCCACTCAGCTGCACCGTTTCCATGACCCGTTTTACTTCTATTTATTTTATTCTTTTTTTGTATTTTCCTACATTGAAATACCTTTCAAGTTGTGAAGAAGTTGCAAGACTCAGCAAAGCGACAATTGCAAAGACTGGCAACGTTTGTGGCACTTGACAACGTCTCCAGGCTTACATCAATTATTGCACAGCTGAGCAACAGGTGGCAGGTGGCAGGTGGCAGATGAGACAGCACAACAACAACAACAACAACTATTTCCATATTCAAAGTGAACTTATGATTTTTGTATGTGTTTTTTATATGGGTTTTAAATAAGGAGTCACAAAAGATCCAATTTACTTACATTGCACAGACTCTATAAAAAAAATAGCAATCAAGCAATCCATATAAATCTGTATAATCTATAAATAAAATTTTTGTTTATAAGTATAATTTGCATATAAATGCATATAGTAAAAAGCTAAAATTAAATATCCAAGTACAAATTTGGGATGTCAAAAATAGATCTAGAAATTGTATACATTATATTGAACTCATTTGAAAAAAATTCAATGGAATCCCCCAACAATCCATATAAATCTGTTTAATCTGTAAATTAAATTTTTGCTCATTTCCAAGTACAATTTTGGGATGTGAAAATCAGATCAAGAAATTTTAATTGTTTTATTATATAATTAACCAGACATTTTAAAGTGCTTCAATTGACGTATTCTCAAAAATTACAAAATTCAATGGAATCTCTCAAATATCCATATAAATCTGTATAGTCTGTAAATTTAATTTTTGTTCATAGGTATAATTTGCAAAAATTTTAACATAGTGAAAAACGAAAATTGAATTACAAATTTGGTATGTCAAAATTAGATCTAAAAATTGTATAACTTATATTGAACTCAATCGAAAAAAAAATTCAATGGAATCCCCCAAACAATCCATATAACTCTGTATAATCTGTAAATTACATTTTTATTTATAAGTATAATTTGCATAAGTTTGAATATAATGAAAAATAAATTTGCAATTCCGAACGCAACTCAAGAAATTTTAATTGTTTCATTATACAATTAACCTGACATTTTAGTGTACTTCAATCGAAGTTCTCTTAAAAATCACAAAAATTCTATTTAACCTCCCACGAATTCGTTAAACTCTTTGTTTTTTGGCAATAGTTGTAATTTTTATTGACTTTCACACTAGCAGCTTGGATTGTGTATTATGCAAAGTTTACTATTTGTGGCCCTTTTAAAGTTAAACCCATCCGATTAGTATTCATAACAAAATGTCATACAATATATAATACATAATATTTTGCTGGGTTACGGCAAATCCCTTAGGGCAACCAGGCGCTGCGTGACATCTTTGGTTTGATTTTGTTTTTTGGCTTCGACTCCGAGTCCGTTCCTTGGTCAACCCAAACCCAGAATGGCATCTCTTTCCGTACAAAAAAAAATAATCTTCTATTGGTCTTTTCAATGCGGCCTTTGGCTATTTTATGGCTTTGCAATCGTTCTGTAAATGTGCCTGGAATATCTAATGGATGCGTGCAACTAATTGAGTTGCCTCCCTGCTCTGCCTCCCTGCTGCCTCCCTGCTCTGCCTCCTCTGTTTGTATTTGTATTTGTTGCTCCTGGCCAAAGGATTTGCTTTCGCTATTGTGGTTTCATGTTTGCATTTTGGCCAAACCTTTTTACATGAATTCATTTTACTACAAAAAGTGGCTTAGTCTTTAATGGCATAGTTTGAGGGATTTGCATTTGGTAAATGGACACAAAGCTAATCATCAACTGAACAGCTTAAAAAGTCTGTTTGAAATGAAAAGAATTAAAAATTGAACTATTCTACGAATATAAAATACAAATATAAAATAACTATTTTAATTTATTAAATTTGTATCAATACAAAAGTCGATTGAATAATGTTTTCAACTGATGTTGAGCAATTCTGATTTTGAGCATCACTTACATTATTTTACTGCAGATAAGACTGTATCTAAAGTGTTCACATAAGGATTAAAAACTATAAAAAAAAGAAACAATAAAAAATGATAAATTGAAAACAAATTCATAATTAATCAGCACTATCAGAAATCGTGCCAAGAGGCACAGAAAAACTCTCGAAAATACAAATACATTTGCCAAAAACATATTTTCAAACAGAAACAATTCTAAAAAAAAAAACCAGTGTTGAAAATATATGAATAAATTTATTCAAAAATTTGCAATGCAATGTAAACATAATAAGAAAAGAGTTTCAAGTATATTTCACCTGGGAATATGGAGATATTTGAAATTGAAGCCCTCCAATTACCAGGCATGTAACCAGAATAACAAGTACAAGTTTGCCAGAGCTGGAAGCAGTGCTCGAATCTGGGGGAGCAGCTCATAAATTTGTACGGCACACACTCGGATGACAACTTAAGTGCGGTCAAAATGTTTGGGGTGCCTTCCATTAGGAAAACAATTACAGACGACGGCCACTGACAGCGACACAAAAACGCAGTGCGTCGAGGAACTGGACTGAACTGGACTGAACTGAACTGGACTGGACTGGACTGGACTGGACTCCCTGGCAAATGCGCTACGACAACCTCGACGAGAGACTAAAGACTGAGATAGTCGCTGGGGTTGCCCGTTGTCCTCGTTGTCATTGTTGTTGTCCGCCTTTCCAAACACTGCGAAGATAGCCAACATTCATTCAGCCAACGTTTGCTGGCGTCTCTGGCCATAAATTACAAATATGTCGTCGCTGGCCGCCACTTGGTTGTGTCTATTAGCAGCCTTAGAATGTCCGATGTTTGACAATGCTTAGGCTTAGTTTGGGGTTTTGCACTGCCACCACCCCAAACCCCCTTCTCCGGGTTGTGCCGCCAACCCGTTGCTCTTCCTCAACGCATATCCTTCCGAAGACGACTCGTTTATCAAGTGCAGCCAAGCGCGACTGCTGCTGACCAAATCCAACCTACAGCAGTCAGTTCACCATTCAGTTTAAACAGTCCTTAAAGCCGGTTAAGATAACTTTGTTAACAGTAGTTGCATAAAAACTATTAGGGTTAAAACATTTTAGCCCAATAAGCAAAAAAAAAAACAACAATTTTGCGAGAATAAAACTGCTTTTGCAATAGTAAAAAAAATTAATAACAAATTTCAGCAGTCAAAAATTGATTAAAATTAATATTTCTTTTTTATGTGAAAAACAGCGAAAAGCATTTTGAACTCCATGAACTATATGTAGATATATATTCCTGATCGAGTCAACTATTTCTGTTAAAACAAATCGAGTAATAAGCTAAAAAAAAAATAGTTAACTTATTATGTTTGCTCAATTTGTGAGCCAAATCTATTAGCCATGATTGCCTTAAAAATATTACCTATCAAAAATTTATTAAACTTAATAATTCTTTTTCAGCGAAAGCATTTTGAACTCCATGAATTATATATAAATATATATTCCTAATCGAGTCAACTTGGCTATGTCTGTTAAAACAAATCGAGTTAAAATAAATAGTTAACTTATTATGTTTGCTCAATCTGTGAGCCAAATCTATTAGCCATGATTGCCTTAAACAATTTTGAAATTATTTCAACTGGTCGCAGCTTGGATACGCCTGTCATTCCTATGTGTCACTCGGCAACATACCACACAAGATTAGCCACCATTTGTGGGCCTCCAAATAAATTCTAATGTGCAAACATAAATTATACAAAGTGGCGGAGTTTCAGTTGGTATTTTCAGTTTTGGGCTCACGTAACGTATATATATATATTCTCGGCCAAAGTCGGGGCGTCACATGTGTGTCTAAGTGATTTTCAATAAGTTGGCAGCAGCTCTACTTGAGGCAACGGACATGGGTGCTTTACTTTGGTGCGATGGATGTGGATGTGGAAGGGGGCGGGGGGTGGTGGTGGGAGTTGTTGGTGCGAGGTTCGGGTCAAAGTTTGTGGGGCACGATTTTTCACACAGCTACAGATGTCTATATTCGTGCAGCAGGCCAACACACGCAGAAAGTGGCATAATTTATGGCGCACCGCCGACTGGAGTTTGAGGGGGGGAGTTGGGGTGTTGTGGGTGTTGGTGTGTGTGTTTGTGTGTGGGTGAGGGGTGCATGTGTGCGTTTCTAGCGAATTTTCGCAAGCATCAATAATGACGAGCAATTTCTCATAGCCAGTGGCACACTGCTCCGACGCGCTCTCATTTTACCAAAGCACCAGCCATTTGCAGCAGCTGCGACCTTTGATATCCACAGCAAAATTCCTACACACACACCAATACACTAACACACACACCAACACACACATAGGCAGTACAGTTGCGGCACGTAAAAACCAACTTGATTTTCGACCATCAAAAATGCCATCAGTCTTTCCAATGTCTGACAAATGTTTTCTTTGACTTTTTCCCGTTTTTGTTTGTGTACCCCACCACTCCCCTACCCTCTCCTCCCCTGCACAACTCCCTCTTCGTAATTCTCTTTAGCAAATTTGAGACGTGCTTGGCTACATTTTTTCAGTCATATTTGACTGAAATTATTTTTTAATCACAGTTGCAAGTTGTTGCCGCAGTTGTCACTCGAGCGTGTTGCGTGTTGCATGTTACTAGTTGATTTTTAAATAACAATCAGCGCTAAGAATTCGCCAATATTTGATATTAATAATAATTGCATTTTGGCTTAACTAGTTAACTGGAAAATTAAATTAATTTATTGTTACATGCCTGATTATTTAACTAAATTTGTCAATTTTATTGCCAGTCAGTAAACAATTTTAGACAACGATTTATTTTAGAAATTTACAAAAATATAGCGAAACTTCTATATTCAATTTAATATTTTGCACTAACGAAATAAATTAATAAACATACAAATTATTAAGTAAAACACGTTTTAACCTTATTCGACATTTGTAGGCCTATAAGTGAAAATTATTGAAAATAGCTACATAAATTCGCTAAATATTTTATTTTAGCACTCAGGAAAAATCTGCATGCAATTTTAAAAATCATCAAATTCTTGGCGCATAGAGTAGCTCAACTTAATTTTCAGAAAGTATGTATATAAAATTGAAGTTGTGTCTTTATAAACAATAGAGTTATTTTTTTTCATTAGAACTGCAAAATTTGAATTCAATTGTCTAATTTCTAGGATGTTATTTCTCTATCTGTAGACAAACCTCTTTCATTAGCTTTGTTTGTTACTTATATCTTTAAGGGTTTAACATTTCGCAGGCTTTCTTTGTATAAGATATATTTTTTTATATATCTCAGCATTTTTTCGAAGTAAAATAACATCTATATTTTATTTTTTATTGTAAAGATTGTTTTTCTAAGTGTAGTGAAAAACAAAAATCAAATCTAAAAGCACTTGTCCGCCATGGTCATCCGGCTTTGATTTCAAGCATAGAAAGTTGAACTAATTTCAGTTTCACTTTCCAGCTGGTTACACACACTCGCACACACTGTGTATGAGTGTGTGTGTGAAATCTTAAGACAACTAAACGACATGGAGAACATTTTCGTTGGCAGCGGAGTAAAAGTTTTCTCATTTGAAAGATTTGCAGCTGGCGCTGGACGCTGTCATTCGCTGCCATTAATGCAATCGAAGGACATTTTGGCAGAGGTCCTTAGCTTTTCACTGAGCCAGAGAATGCTTATGGTAAATGCCACAAAATGGCAAGCAAATCAGCGCTGAAGTGACAGAGAAAACTGACAAAAAAAAAAAAAAGAATTCTGCAATTCTGACAATTGTGACAATCTGCAGGCGACAGCCAACGAACATGCAGCCGGGGGAGGAAAGTGGGTTACAGAAACAGAGGGGCAGCTAGACAAACAGACGGCAGAGAGAAGCCACCTACAGCCCCATCTCGACAATGTCTTCATCTTCATCTCCAGCTCGGAGATTCAGCTGGGAACAGCGTCAAGCAATCGGCGACACTTACAATCAGTATGAAATTTACGCGATTTTCATTGCGGCAAATGGTTCGTTTTTGGTATTAACATTTCTTGCCAGCAACTTGGCAACTTCAACGGGGTGGGTGGACGGTTAGAGGGGGAGGGGGAGCGGGCGCTTGGTGCGGATTCAGGAAATGTTGCTAGATGCGTGGCAGAAGCTGTGCCAATTCACATATTTGTATGCTCTACTGCAAAGCGACCTGAACACATTTCACATTAAGTTTGTACGGGTTTAAATGCAATTTAAATAATATAAAATTTTAATATATTAATTTAATGTGTACTTAATTAAATCAGACTAAAGATTTGTCAATTATTTATAAATGTTTACCTTATGCCAAATTAGCGGAATTTAAATTTACAAACTGACTAATACAATTTTAGACTATTTTCATTTAAACATTAACAAAAAAAATATAATTATTTGCTTTTTCAGATGAACACAATTTATATTCAAGCGTTGACAAAATATTGCTAATATTTGCATTTAAAACAATGAAAAATTAAATAATAATAATAAAATTAATAATAATAATAATAATAATAATAATAATAATAATAATAATAATAGTAATAATAATAATAATAATAATAATAACACAGAATTAGTTGCATTTTTTCAAAGGGTATTTCCCAATCACTTTTCTGCAATTTCAGTTTTTCATTTCTTGTTATTTTTCGTGCTGAGTTTTTCTTCTTAGCACGCCATAACGAACAACAATAACAACAACAACAACAATAAGAACAGCTCGCGGGGTCCAAAAGTGGCATCAGCTGCACTTGGCAAGGATATATCCTGAAGCCGCCTTCCACTTCCCAATCTCTTCCAACCGTCTTGCACCCACTTCCATCGACTTCCATCGACTCCTTCTTTCTATCTGGCTGCGCACGCTGACGCTGACTGACTTGGCGCTCGGTGGCATAATGCAATAAGCGTAGTCAACGATAGCGACGACATCGTCTTCCTCCTCTTCCTCTTCTTCTTCTTGCCATGTTGCTCCTTGAAACTTTTAGCCCTAAAACAAACAAACAACAACAAGCAGCAAGCACCAGCTTATGGGTGTTTGAAGAGTGTGGTGGGGGTGGTGGTGGGGGGGTGTGGCGCATGTGTGGCAGACAGGTTATGCGCTATAAAATATTTAAGAAATTGCCGCCAAATGGCAGCCAAAACGACAATAGTTTCGAGCATTGCACAAATCAAAATACTTTCAGCAAAAGCACTTCTCTCTTTGTTGTCTGTGTTGCTTGTTGTTTTTTGTTGGTTTGTTTACCACTCCCCCAACCCCCTTCCCCACTTACACAACTGATGCCCCAAAAACAGCAGCAGGCAAACAACAAGGTGATAAATAAATTATGTACTTAGCATTGCCAACATCGATAAAATTGAAGTTATTCCATTTTATCAAGAAAAATGTTTATCTAGAATAGGACCTAAGTAATAAAATATGATTTTAAAAGATAGACAACTTTACAAAGTTATAAGGTGAATTTATTATTTTTATAGCAAAGCTTACTAATAATTTCTGATTATTTTGGCAAAAGAAGTGTTTTACATCGACTTACAAAAGGCACCATTTGTTCATCTTTTCTTCCTTTTTTTTTATTATAGAACAATTTAATAATTTTGTATAGAAACGTTTTAGTAGGCAACAAGAATTGTTTCTATTACAGCTATCTGATATAGTCATACGATCCGACCAGCTTTGCATTATGTATTGCCAGAACTCAAAAATATCTCCTTCGATGCGTTACAAACTCTCCGATCAAATCAAAATTCTCAATGAGAAGATATTTCGATTTAAGATTTAAAGATGAAAATGCAAACTTCAATTTTTTAACCTTCAAAACACATAAAATTAAACAACTTATTTTCATATTTTTAATTTTACTTAATTTTTTTAGAAACAGAGTTGTTGGCAAGTTGATTGTAAACGGATTTTGCACATCAGCATGTAAATAACATTATAATCATATATATTATTATAAATAATAATGATTATATATATATATATATTATCTTTATTAAACATATAACTTAAGTTTAACTTCAATGAGATTCACTCATTTCCATTGTGCACTCGACTTTTGTAGCTTTGAAGTCCTTGTAAAATCCTTGCCGCAAGGCATGCAAAAAGCGCAGTCATTTTACCATTTGTGTGTGTGTGTGTGTGTACGTGTGTGTGTGTGTGTGTGTGATGTGTATGTGATGTGTGTGTGGTGTGTGTGTGTGTAGAAAGGCAAATTGCGTCATGTTGTGTTCTTTTTTGAGGAAGTGCTCCGCAGCTCCCCTACTCCCATCAAGGAACTGGGTTAAAGGTCATCCTGAGTGGGTTCTGCCCAAATGCTGTTTAGCCATAGTTGGTTATGTGGCTCAATGCTGCGGTTGCTTCCATCTGCCACATCAATTGTTGATTGCAACAAGAAGAAGCAGCACAAGTTGCAGTTGGAATTTAAATTGCTGGCATAACAATAATCAATTTTTAATTCAATTTGTGGCCAAAATGTGCAATGGTCAGTCAATTAAATGGATGCATATCCTTTTTCCATAAACACTGATTTTTTTTTTGCCATTTTTAAAACAACACTGCAGAGAGTAGCTGATGGATGGGGTTGGAGGGGAGGGTAGGGGTGTCAGGGGCGTATAAATCAAATTACATAGTACAAAATGCTCATAAAGCGCATAACCGCAAAATACACTTAAAATGCTGGCAAAATGATTGAATTGTGTCCCGGTGTGTGTGTGTGTGTGGGTGTCTGTGACTATGTGTGTGAGTGTGTGTGCATTTATGTGTGTATGTTTGCATTCGCAGAGAGCTGCCCAGCTGCTGGGTTCGCTTCTGGCATTGGTCTCGCCGTCCTGTCGGTTGCCTTTGATAAAATTATATTCCTACATCGCCACACACACACACACACACACACACAGCCACTCACACCCCCTCCCCCACTCTTTCGTTCTCACCCACGCACAGTTGCACCTGTGTTTCAAAACATTCGTTTGTGTGTGTGTACATATTTTAAATTTAATTACTACAGCACCAAATCCAAGCAACCATCCATCCATCCAGCCAAGCAGATCAGCCAACCCATTCCCATTTCCCGTTTCACGTTTCACATTTACCATACCCAGAACCCATTCCACAGATCCTTTCATTTGTCGCAGTGGCTCAGCACTGGAGCACGCCATAAATGTCCATTCGAGAATAGTTGGCAGGCCATTCAGATCTCCGCTGTCCACAGCTGTCCCAGCTGTATGCATTTTAATATGCGAGGGCTGCTCAAGAAGTTATTATTGACTTATTTAAATTCTGATTAATATATATAAAAATTTGCCAGTGTTAATGCATATTTTACGAACATATTTAAAAAATCTTTTACAAAGTTGAACTTTAAATTTTTTTTATTTAACTTTTAAAAACTACAGTTTCTAAAAATAAAAAATATAATAATTGTATATTTATTGAGAACTTTTAAGAGTTAATTTTATAAATTAACTAAACTGCCCGCTTAAATAAATACTTTTGTAAGCCAGTTTGTCTGGGCCATATGTGAATGGCTTTCAGCATTTTTGGTCCCTTTGCCAAGGGCGCATTTTTGCACATTTAACTCAATTTGTGGCTTACATTTAATTAATTTAATAATACGAAATTGCGCTTAAAAAATATATATATATAAATAACCGCAGTGCAACCATTTCTTTTGTGGGTGTTTATATGGGTGTACATGTGTGTGTGTGTATGTGTGTGTGTGTGTGCAGATGATTTTAAGAGATATCAATAAACAATGGCCAAGATGACCGCTAAGCTGCTTTTAAAAGATTTTACTCCTGATACAGTTAGTTACAGATAGAGGCAAAAGCGCCTCACAGATGGCGCCAGTCTGAAAACGATTGTGCGCAGTCAATAGATGGCGGTGCAAAACACATTCCACACTCATGCGAAAGCTTTGCTTGCATGCAGGCATGTGGATGCCATTTGATATGAAGTAAGTTTTTCATATTTTTTTATATTATTTGTTAATTTACTCGTTAAGCAGCTTAATTAATTGGCTTAATAATGAATTATTGAAAATTGGTAAATAATATTGTGATTATTTGCTTACATTTAGAAAGCAACAAGTTAATTTTATTAGTAAAATTTAAACCGTTAGAAACGCATTCTTTGAAAGGCAATTTTAATTTTAACTCAAAGTTTAGTCTAAGAAGTAAGCAGCTGAAAATAAACTTATATTCTGAGTTGTTCATTAAGCTGAGGAAATATTTTAAACATTTTCTTATTTGATATAAAATAGTTATCCCCGTCGAATTCATAGTTTAAACCAAAATAAAAACAGAATAAAAAAATAGAAATTAGAAAACTTATAAATAAAAAATTTTATAACAAAATATAATACGAAACAAAAATAAATATAAATTCTACGTATATAAATGAAAACAAATAAAATTTCATAACTTATAAAAAGGTCTGTTCTTTGCATTGATTATATAAAAACAAAATAGTTTCAGTTATGGAATTGTTGGCATTGAGAATAAAAATGCGGAAGGTTCTAACCTATTTTTTTTGCCAACCATTTTTGTATATCTCTATATAAGCACCAAATGCAACTGCATTGTTCAGTTTCAGTTTCAGTTTCAGTAGCAGCAGCAGTTGTGTTGTTGATTTCGTTACTGATTGAATTAACGGTGCTGCTGATAAGTAACAAGAGTTAAAGCGTTGGGTGCACTGAGTGTAACCAGAACGAACATTGACAGCTTCGATTTCCATGTAACGCCAAAAATCTCTCTTCTCTCCTCATCATCTCTCTCTGCTTTAAAGCCTTTCTGCTTTTGGATCGTCACCTTTTCACTGTTTAATTGTTTGGCACTCTAACAGATAAAGCAGCGCCGGCGCAGTCAAAAAAAGCTTTGCAAGCAGAAGCAGAACATAAGCAACAACAACAACAACAAAACGAACAGTAAAAGCTTTTCGAGATGAATCTATAAATGATGAACTGCAGCCGGCTAGAGTTGCAGTGCTTAACGAACGAGCATACAAAGAATACCGAAAGCTGCGCGCTTCATTCAATCATAATTTAAGTTAATCAGAGCAATCAACAAGAATGCGTCAACCAATCAGGTGAATTTACGCTTCGAACACCCCGCGAATGGAAAAGCAACTAATTTAATTTGTAAAACTCTTCACATTTTGCAGTGCTTCAGTTTGGCTACTCACATTTGTGGCAATAAATGGAATCTTGGTTGCGGCTCAAGTGCCCTTTCCCGGCCAATGTCCTGAGGTTAAAATAATGGACACCTTTGACTTGGAAGCGGTAAGTGGCACAAAAACAATTGAATTCACATGAATTCAAACTGCAGCAACACTTCAAATTGAGCATCTGGGCAAATAATTATTCAAATATGACGCAATTGTAAAGTTATTTTAATTAAGTGTTCAGTTGGCAAAATTGAATTTTCTTGTTTGCTTATCAGAAGTTTCGAGCACTTTACGATGTAAATCATGAATCATTTGTTTATTGCTTGGCTTGATAATAATCTTAGAAAAACTACAAACATGTCTCTGATTGATTTTGGCAGACTATGATAATAGTTCTGGAAGTTTTCTATATGTCTTCAACAACAAAATCTACCAACATATTTTAATTAACAAATCATTGGACATTCTTAAAGATAACAGATCTATCTACAAGTTACTGAATCTAATAAGTTTCAAAGAAATTTTATGTTAAATCCTTAAAGCGATCATAATCTGAAAACATTACTATAAAATGAAGAATGTATTTTTAATGATGTTTAACGTGTTTAATTTTAATGTAGAACAAAAATTTAAATTTATAACCAGATCTTTTGTTGTTAATATGTGTGAAAACTGATAGGGGCAAAAGTAAACTGTTGATTTTGACTAACATATGTGTTTGCCTATGATTTAATATTTGCATTAATTATTGCTTGAACTTCAACAAATTTGTACATGTTTGTATTTGTTTTTCCTATTGACTGATTGATTAGATTACTCAAGGTAATGACATATTTGCAATTCTTTACAGTATATGGGCATCTGGTATGAGCATTCCAAGTATCCATTTGCCTTTGAAATAGGCAAGAAATGTATTTACGCAAAATATGAAATTATCGATAACAGCACAGTTTCCGTTGTAAATGCAGCCATCAATCGAATGTGAGTACGAAATTTAATACATTTGCAGATAACTCGTAATAATCTATTCGAAATAAACAGTACAGGAAATCCAACAAATGTGACTGGCACAGCTAAGGTCATTGCACCCGCCCAACTGGCAGTGACCTTCTCCCCGTATCGTAAGTAAATTGATCTTTAAAAAAGTTAATATATATCATACAACTTATATATCTATTGAATTGCAGAACAAGCCAATAGACCAAATTATTTGGTTCTGGGCACCGACTACGAATCATATGCAGTTGTCTACAGTTGCACCGGTCTCGCCTCCCTGGCCCATTTGAGTGAGTATGCGGAAGCCGAGATGCCTTTGGGCCCCATTTGCCAGTCACGTCCCATCTTAACCTTGGCTAATTTGTCATGCAAAACGAGAAATCAGTTATTGCATTTGGCATAATTAATGCAATTCCATAATTAATTGCATTATGGCCAACATAGGGAGACATTTGTCCAACAACGTTAATTACAATCATGCAACATTGCATTCATTGACCATTACAGAAATCGTTTGGATATTAACGAGAGAGCGTGAACCCACCGAGCAGACCATTGAGACCGCTTACAAAATACTGGATGACAATAAGATATCGAAGGCCCTGCTGATCGATACCCTACAGAAGAACTGTCCCCCATTGACATGCAATGGCACATATGCAACCGAATACAGTCAGCTGGAGGAGGATGACTTTGCCACCAATGTTCTGCCCAAGGCCATTGAGGCGGCATGAGATTGGCTAAGACGCTTCTATCAGCGTCTCTACGATATATACTGGAATTTCTTAAACGACTAAACCCAAACAACATGCAACATATGTAAATATTGTTTAAATGCCAAGCATTCAATGTTATACATATATAAAAGAAGAAAAAAATTACTTAGAATTATATTATTATAATGGCCAGCTACCTTATACCTACAATAATTGTAGTATACATGGTATACATATACACCGAATATAACAATAAAAATATAAACTGTATTATTATGTCATTAGCACAATGATTGTTACAATTTATTTAAGAATAATAAATAATAAATTTCTGTGACAATGTTCAATGAACAAAGAGAAGATTTTACTTAATCATATAATAACAAAATGAAACTAAACAATGGTAAACTATATTTTTATATTTATATATTTTTTTAATATTACAAATCTATTTGATTACCTTCTGTGACAATTTTGAACTAACAAAGAGAAGATTTCACTTAATCATATGATGACAACATGAAAATAAAATATATTAAAAATCTATTTGATTACCTTGCGATGTTTGAGGCGAATCTTAGTTTGTATTTAATTTTTTATTTATATTTTTATTTATTATTCAAATTAGTTGTTTGTACTCTTTTTTCTCTTAATTAAGATAAGCAATAACTAAAATTTGATGTGATCAAAAGCTAGTTGAATAGAACTTTTGTAACTTTATATAATAACATGGCCTCAATTTAGTATTCTGTGAGAAATTGCAATTTATTCAATAATTATTCAATTACATTTTAAAAATGTTTTCCAGCGCTTTACAAATTCAATTAATGTTAGAAACTGACCAGACTCAATAAAAAACATTCTTCTCAGAATATTCCGTGATTCATCTGCGTCTGGCACTGCAAATTGCTATATAAATTGAATAAACCGGATTGCAACGTCATTCATAATAAACTTAAACTTAAACTTAACCTTCAAAGATCGTTTGACATAATAATTTAAGCATTGATTCGTGTAAATTGAACAACTTAATTTTAAGTGGCGTAACTAAATAAAGCCAAAGAATATAAATCTCAAGTTGGCTGTAAATGAGTCAATTATGAGTTGATATTGAGCACTCATAAAAGTCAAAAATGCTGATAATGATTTGTTAGAGCTTAAACACATCTTAAATTAATATATGCTTAAATAATATTAATTTAAAGCGTGGAACGCAAATGCAAAGTGGAAACCAAAACTAAACATAAAAAATACTTTATTTTTATTTTTTTTTTGTAAGGTAGTAGTGCTGGCAGCTGTTGTCTGTAAGCAGCTTATTTGTTTGCTTTTTGTAAATAATTTTTTTTGTTTTTATTATTTTAGTATGTGCGGTAAATAAAACAAATGTTGAACAACATAAACAAACATAAATCAGAAGCCGCAACAGCCATGACCGGAATAGATATAACTCCCGCCCCAAACTCTATATATTTGTCTTGCCGGGTTTTGCTTTTGCTTTTGCTGTATCCATTGGAAAGGACAATTGCAAAATTAAACAGCGAAAAGGCAAGACAATCGTCCTTGCCTAGAATGGCATAACAGAAAACCAAGCGCCCAATGGGGAAATTTTATGGTACAGCGATTTTAGAATTTCTATATGCATCCATCTACTATTTTGTATTTTGTTTTTTTTTTTTTTTGTACGAGTTCTCCCCCTTTTTTTCTATCCTATTTTGTTATTTGCTTTTTGGTTTTTTGAGCTTGTAGTCGCCTTACCGCGACAGACCCAAACTCAGACCCTCCACACGACTCGGAGATGTAGATAGAAAGAGGCAGACACACACAGTGGGGGGGGGGGGGGGGAGAGAGAGAGGGCAAGTTTGGAGGGACAACTACTCGCCATGCATACAAAATTTATTTTGTAAACAAAGTAAATGCCATTACAAACAAATTGGACTTTGTGCCATGCTTTTTGTACTTTGTTGCGTTGTTGCTCTTGCATTTTTGGCCAAAGAACTGAAGAACTGAAATGCTGGGGCACCTCTGGGAAATCGCTCAAGTGCGCCTCGGGGGCGCCCAAGAGCCGACGCTGCTGCTGCTGTGCGTGATGCCTCGACAAGGATGTGGCTGTGGATGTGGATGTGTGACTGCCTCACTCTGACATTTAAGACCTCGATGAGCGATAGATATGTATACAGTATACACACTCTCCCCCACTCACTCACCCTCCCAACCCACGTACTTATACTGTGCGGTCAGACAATATTTATTGAGTGCAAAAAACACTCAGCATGCAATGTGTAAACTTGCCTTGGGCCATAGCCAAATGAGGGTCTCTATTCCCCATCACTCACACGCAGTCACCAAAATTCTCTCTAAATTGGAATGCAAAGAGCAAATTTAGTCTTATGGATTTGTAAAAGAACAAACAAGTAACTTTAAAGCAACTTCAAAAAAATAAATATATAAATGACGAATGGGTCTGACAATGATATTTCAGTTACTATATATATTTTGCTACATTTTCAACAATGGAATTTTTAATTATATATTTTCAAGACCTTCGCCAGAATGAAATCTTGTCTAAGAAATAAATAGATATTTTTTTTGTAAACTTTAAAGTTTTCTCAGTAACAATAGACACGTGTTGAAGGAATAAAAAGCCA
Organism: Drosophila melanosoma; assembly: GCA_035042045.1. Classification (NCBI taxonomy): domain Eukaryota; kingdom Metazoa; phylum Arthropoda; class Insecta; order Diptera; family Drosophilidae; genus Drosophila; species Drosophila melanosoma. The sequence continues at coordinate 960,626 of JAWNLY010000183.1, read as the reverse complement.
GGTTTAATCAAGCATAACATTAATTTAATAGCTTAATTAATTAATCATTTTTTATTATAAATTGCAATAGAATTTAAGTTAAAAATTAAATGGTTCATATTGAAAATGAATAATATAATTGAAATATTTAAATAAAATGTAGACTAACCATAATAAAATAGAAAATGTTCCAAACTTTCAAAAAACGAATCAGGTCAATAAATGTTAGAAAATTTGCAATAAAAATAGTGAGAAACTGGCAAAAGAGACACTTTGAGTACACAGGGGTAATCGGAAACCTACATCTCTTGGAACTGCACTCGAGCTCCAATTGAGCAGCTCTGGAAATGGTGTTCATATCATTTTATTACCTTTTATTGGCAGTGTCCTCCGTGTTGGTCAGGATGCTGCAGTGCAAAAACCATTGACCGTTAAGCATTAATGTGCTGTGGCAGCCAAATTGTGAGAATTGCGAGAACTTTTACGTGTTTACATATTTTATGGAGCTAGTCGAACTTTAATTGGAACAATACCAATAAATGCCAAATGCAGCCAGCGAGCGAGCCAAAAAGTTTGATGTGCATTGACCGGAATTTTTTTTTTTTGTGTAGTCTGCAGCCAAACTCAAATCCCAATGCGTCGTGGTACTCTGTGAAAACCAAATCAACTCAAGGGACACACACACACACACACATACACAGACGAAGTATAGCCACAGAAACCACAAGGATAACAACGGCTTTTAGCCGTTTTCCCGCCACACACCACCGCCGCCGCCGCCGCTGCAAGTTGCGGTTGCGGCCAGCGGCTGGCCGTAGACAACGAAACCAGTTAACAATTCAATGAACGCAATTACAAGCGACCTGGTTGCGTTTCGCCTGTGGGGATGGGGAGAATTTGTGGCGGCGGGGGGGTGCTGCCACACGTTGCCAGGATAGCGATTAGAGGGGAGGTCCGTTCAAATTAAACAGTGTACAACATATTGTTGCTGGGCAGTCGGCCGTTTTCAGTGCCGCCTGCCGCATGCCGCCTGCCGCCTGCCGCCATTCCGTTTTGTGGCCAAAAAACGTGGCCATAAATGCTTGCCCCAAAACGGTTGGCTGCATAAATTATGCGCACAATTCATCGCTGCATTCAAATGCTCAACGTCTGCTGCCCATTTTGCACCAACAGCTGACGCGGCGCTTCCGATTAATTAAAGCCATTTTATTGACTAGTAGCTGCGGTAATAGCTTTTTCGGCTTTTTCCAGCCGCACTTAACAAGTCTGTTGCCAAAAAAATAAAACACTCAAATTATTTTTTCGTTGGCCTTCAGCATTGCAGATGCGGCTGTGTTGGAATATTTCGGTTATTTAGTTGTTCAAAATGGCGAATACTATTTTGCTGTAAATATAAGTTTTTATTGGCTACGTTTTGAGGCTTTAATTTCTACTCACAAACGCTTTATCAATCTTAAATCTAGTTGAGTCGAATCATTATGAAAAATCATTGTTTTTTTTTTAAATCTAATCATTTATGAAAAATCGATGGCTCTGAAATGTTTTGACCCATTGTTTAGATTAGAATTTTAGCACGTAAATTTAGTTAAATTTAGTTGAGTCGAATCATTATGAAAAATCATTGTTTTTTTTAAATCTAATCATTTATGAAAAATCGATGGCTCTGGAATTTTTTGACCCATTGTTTAGATTAGAATTTTAGCACGTATTTCATGCCAAAAGCGAGCTTTGTCAACTTTAATTGTCATATTTATTTTAAGGTCAAACCATTTTTTTGAAAAGAGGTTTATTTTAAAGAATTTATGACTGCTAAAATTATGTACCGTTCCAGAAAGCATTTTTTTAGAATATAATTTGAACATGATTTTCGAACCAGAATCTCATTTTAAATTGAGTGTAGTATTAAATATTATTATTATTATTAAATAGAATTATTCCATAGGTTAATTCATAGTCAACAAGCCTTGGTTTTTGAATAACAGATCACTTTTGACAAAGTTTTCTCTCTGCATAATTTTGGGGACCAGCCGTATTCTTTAAAACTCGTCACACTTTTAATCAATTTAAGGAATCTTGACTATAATTTACTTAGCTTAAATAAAAGTATTTTTTTTAATAAATAATAAAACTAATATTTTCGCAATAAGTTCAGCCGCATTGGGTACTTCATATGCTGTCCGGGGAATGTGGATACCACTAGTAACGCTGCCGTCCCTTTTCAACTGCAACTTGGAAAAACGGCTGTCAACGTGGGGCAGCACGTGCAGTCGTATGAGAAAGTTTGTCGCTGCCACAGCGTCTTGTGGCACGCTTGCCAACTGCTTAATCAATTACGCAACTTTGTAACAACATGCGACAGGCTGAAGCTGGCAGTCAAGACTCGGCGCCGACCCCTGCTACCCCCCCAAAGAGCTCCAGCTACAAATGTGGCATGCACATTGGCCAAAACTAAGGCTAAGGCTAAGTCGCAAAAAGGCAGCTTTCCCGAGACGCCACTAAATTGACAGCTGCTGCAAGCACCTTCCACTTGCAGCTGCTGCTCCCAATTGCTGCCCCCAACTGAGGTACCCCCACCGACTGTACGAGCAAGTTGGCAAAGTATTTGAAATTGCACGTTGCAAAAGTCGAAAATAGTTTAATTAAAATGCATGTGAAGCATTTCGCTTTCACAATTTTCTTTGGTTTGCCTAATGAAATTAACGTGATCTTGCAACGGCAGTCAACTCAAAAGGCAAATGAGTTTAAGTCAAGTTGCAGTAAGTTCAATTTAATGATAAAATGAAAAAAAAAAAATATATATAATAAAATAATAACAATAATAATTGAAGAATATGTGAAGAATGTGACTCACTTTTTACAGCTTAGTCTGAGCTGAATCTATTAAAAAAAAACTCCCAATACAATTTTGGCCAATTTTCTAGAAATTTAATTTATTTAATTCCGAGCTGCAATTATTGAAAATCAAAATATGCGCAAAAAGACATTAATTTTGAAAATCATTTAAGCAAAATGTTAGCAGAAAATAAGCCCTAAAGCATGACTGAATTGAAAAACCCAGTAAACCAGATATAATTAAAAAAAAATATTAAAACAAAAAAAGGTTTGAAAAAAAATAACACAAATTCATAAATTATTTTTTGGAAAATGTAAATGCAAATACAGGGAAAAACCAATAATGACGACAGCGAAATCCAATTCCTACACCAAAGTGACGCATTGCATATTTGACAATGATGGAACGCTAATGGGTAATGCATAAAAATCGCAAATATACCCAGATATATATATATATATATATAATGTATATATCACAGATACGGAACGTTTGTATACGCAGGCAGTGCAAAATATACTCACTCCTTATGGAAAGATCTACTCGCCAGATTTAAAAATGCGTTGCATGGGATTACCAGCAAAGATGGCCAGCGAGTTGGTGGTCAATGAGTTGAAGCTGCCGCTTAAAGCGGAGGAGTATAGGGTCAAATTTGATGCTGAGGTGCACCACTTGATGGACAATGTGGAACTGCTGCCAGGTGTGAAGGAGTTGCTGCTGCATCTGTTCGAGCATCGGGTGAGCATGGCTGTGGCAACATCGGCCAGCCGCAAAACATTCAACCTGAAGGCGCGAAACCATTGCAACCTGATGGCCGCATTTCGTCACTTTGTCTGCGGCGATGATCCGGAACTGAAGCATGGCAAACCTGCACCAGATATTTTTTTGCTGGCTGCCTCGCGCTTCAGGCCAGCTCCTCGACCCGAAAACTGTCTGGTGTTTGAGGATTCACCACTTGGCATGCGTGGTGGCATTGCAGCGGGCATGCAGGTGGTCATGATACCAGATGCTATTATTCCGCCAGAACGGACTGAGGGTGCCACTTTAGTTTTGCGCTCCATGGCCGAATTTCAGCCGGAATTGTTTGGTTTGCCGCCTTTTGACAATGTCTCCAAATTTACATTTGGTTAACAATGCCGTGCATTTTTCTACTGTTCTTGAAACAAATTATCAGTAACCAATAAGATTTTTTCTCTATATTATATTATTTTTATAATCTGAACTAATTGAAAATGGGTAAAAATGATTTTGTGCAAAAATAAGTAACAGGCAAAAGGCAGCATCTCCGACCACACAAAGTATATATATTATCGATCAGGATCCAAAGCTGAGTCGATATAGACATGTCTGTCTGTCTGTATGAACTCTCGAAACTCAGAGACTATATGAGCTACAGGCTTGAAATTTGAAATATTCTAATATATTCGGCGCTGATCAAGTTTTCTTTTTTTATAAAGATAACTGCCTTCGTTTATAGATAAATCTATACGCTTTTTCGATAGCAATAAAAGCTACAATTAAGGCATAATCTTCTGATTTACACATAATATGCGAATGCATAATATTGACCAACTGCTTAATTTTCATCAAGATCGGATAAGAAACACCCAAGTAATGGTCAAAAATATATTCTTATATTGATCTTATTTCTACCAGCAGCCGCAAGCATTTTCTGTATGCATAAATATGCGAGTGTGAGAAAGGGATGGCATGATAATCGATGCGAGCGTAAATATGTTTTTAAGTGTATTTTAAAGAGCCCCGTTACGTACGATTGTGTGTTCGTATGTCTGTATGTAAGCATGTATGCCTGTGTTTCTAGCCAGCCAATTAGGGTTCAGTTAGGGCTTGTGAATAAAAATACGCGCCGCACTCGTGTTTTTTTTTTACTTTTGAGTGCCCTTTGCTTGCTATAAGAAAGTCCGTTACCTTTTTAAACGGAAATTTCCCATTTAAATAAAATAATTATGTTATCTTCGAGCAGGGTATATCGTTTTCTGTGCGCAGTGAAGCTTTAGCAATTTAGTTGTTATGATGGTAAGTTAGTGGCCCAAATTATTTATTAAAGACTAAAATGTGTAATCAATTTGTTGCAATTGCAATTTTAATGAGCTAAAATGGAACTAATTAAATTTAAAATGCATTAGGGAAGTGTTCAAGGCAAAAGGCTTTAATTAAATTGGCTAAATTGAAAAACTTTGACTTGTCGGCCAGGCGTATTTAATGATTTTCTGCACACTTTCGTTTTATACTTATATTTTTCTAATGGTTTTTGTTATTTTTATTCTGTTATTTAACGGTGCCCTTGAGTGCTTCCTGTGGCGTTCATTTGATAGGCAATAAACGGAAGTAGGAGGCAAAAAAAATGAGTGATTCACAAATAATGAAAAGCAAAGTTGAATTCGCAAACGCAATTAGCAGAGTAAAGAGTTAAAATGTTTATTCTCTTTAGTTTTATGGGAACTGGTTATGGGTTATGAGGCAGAGACAGAGATTCAGATGGAGCTGCGGCTGCTGCAACTGGAGATTGGAGACTTCAAGTTGACTCCAACTGTTGGCACTGTCTGGTTGGAGCATTAAGTAATTATAAGTTGGGATTGAGTTCTCTTTGTTGTTTTTGCTGCCAAAGTTAGTAGTTGCAAGTTGAGCTGTGTGAAGCTGCTTGCTGCATGCTGCATGCCACATCTTTTTCAACTCGAATAAAGTCGCCACCTACGGCACATGCCTTATAAGCTGCATTGCATACTTTAATTGTCAACAATTGACTTTTGCCAGACAGAGAAATGTTCGAAATTACTGCCAGACAGACAATAAAATGTTGCATTTTGCTTTAGCAATTAAGTTTGATTTATTGTTTGTTTTATCCTGCTCAGAATGGCCATTCAATGCGAATTATATTCAGTCTGAAGGTGTTGCGAGATTTGCAAATTGTTTTCAAGTGTTTGACTTGCAGTTGTGTATTTTACTCTAATAGGGGTGTTCCCTGCTTTTTCAGAGATTGTGTAACTTGTTGGGGAAAGCTGTAAAAATAATCTAAAATATTTTATGATGAAATATGATGATTTTCTTTTAGTTGATATAAATCTAAATTTTCTAGATTAAAATAAGCAATAATTATTTGCATTATATTTGTCTTAAAGTTCAGTTATTATACTTTCAAATTAATCTTCTCTTGAATAAACCTAATAAATTAATAGTTTTATTTAAATTATTTTATTTAATTATTATTATTTATTAATAATTAGTTGCTTATTAATGTGCTAATATCATGGTTTCAAATATATACAAAAACATATCAAATAAACGGATAATTGATGTATCCAATTTATTATGATATTTTATGTAAAAAATATTATGTCTTATTAAATCTTTCTTGCTTAATGTGTGATTAAAAATACTTTAACAAATTTACATTGTTTTCTCAACAAAAGAGTATAAAATAAACGGATAAATGTGATTTTCAATTTTAATGAGATTTCGCACAATTTCCGCATGATAGCTATAAATTTATGGGTTTAGCTTCTGGTTGAGACTTGCTTTATCTATGCTTCAGCTGGTGGCTCTTGAGGTGGCTGTTCAGGTTGCACCTCCTCGTCCTGCCCGCTAGTAACAATTTCCCCCTCCGTACTTAATACATCATTAACAGCGCTGCCCCTCGGCGATGTTGGCGATAGAGGAGAAGGTGGTGTTGGTGGTGGCGGCAGTGGTTTTAAATATGGCAAGCCATACTCCACAGTATCGAAATCGATCAGTGTTTCCAGACGCTGCGTGGCCAGCTCGGACCAGCAGCAGGGCAACTCTGGATCCGCTAGCATAATGACTCTCAAGTGGGCTTCTCTAGCCGCTTGAACACCCTTGGGGGTGCCATCAAATGCCAAGCAGCACTCGGCACAGGGTGGATTACAGAGCAGTTTCATTGCAATCAAATAACAATCCGGATCCGGTTTGTGGCGATTATATTCATCGGCGCACAGCACATGATCGAACTTGGCGAATAGCTCCTCATGTCCACATATCTTCTTGCAGTAGATCGATCGACTGCTGGCTGTGATTAGAGCCAGGCCAATGCAATTCTCATGCAGATGATTGATCAGACGCTCGACACCCTCCATCAAGGGCGGATACGCAATTAGCCGGCAAGTGTGCTCATTCAGCTGCACCAGGAAATTCTCCCACATGACGGGCAACTCACACTTACGACATATCAGCTCCGCCATCTCAGGCGTCTCCATCGGCGCACATTGCATGAGGATCTCGTCCGGCAGCGTTTTATTATAGCTGGCCAGGAGTTCGCGACACGCTCGTTGATATATATGATGAGTGTCTGCGAGAGCAGGTGTTATTCAAATCCGAGGCGAACTCTGTTTACATACCGAAAATCGTAGTTTCCAAATCGAATATGCAAAAGGCGGTGCATGGCTGACAGCAGGCGGGGGGACAGCAGAGGCAGGGATTGCAGCAGGGCGGACAACAACGCAGACAGCGCGGCGGAGTTGAGTTAATTGTTGGATTTCTATCACACATGGGAAATGAGCGGGCCAAAAATAAATAAACTTTAAAATTTAAAAAAAAAAAAATAAGCTTAGCAAAATTTAATTTGAAGCTTTGACGTATTTGTCAGAATAAACTAAATATTTGATAAGATTTTTAAAGTGAAATCATTCGATTTGCGAATTATTTAGTTAATCGTTTAATTTATTAAAAAAAATTGTTAATAATAGTTTTACAACTTTAAATTAAAAAAAACATCAAATTATTATTAGTCTGTGGATATTTTTAATTGAACATTTTTGAATATATCAAAAACAGCCACTTCTAAACTCAATTTGAGTCGAGTTGCTGCATAAATAAATGAGCAAAATAAATGATACGCTAATTTTACGCTTAATTATCTTGTTGTTTACACACACACACACACACACACAATGTGTGTTAGCCCCATCATTAACACTACAAAGTAACGGCTTATCAATTTCCGCCAACCCTTTTGCGAGATTAGTTTGAGAAAGCCGCTAAAAAATTTAGCTGTTTGTCAAAAGCAATTGAAATTCATGCAGACCAAATCCATAAACGAATTTATATATATTTTGTGAGTTAAGAATGAATGTGAGTGTGAATGTGAATGTGAGTGTGAATGTGAGTGTGAGTGTGAGTATGGATGTGGCTGTGAGTGGTTTGTGGTAGCGACAACGACGGGATTAACATGTGTCGACGACGACGCTGAAAAGCTTTCATAGTCCTTTGCCGCATTCCACTAAATTAATGTTAAAATGCATTGGACAGAGGAGAGCTGGGGAGTCGGGGAGCCGGGGAGCAGCCGGGCGAAAGGACGAAAAGGGCGTTAGCAACCATGCAGCCAGCAATATCCTTGTTTTGTTGTTTGTCTCTCTGTGTGTGTGTGTGTGTGTGTGTGTTGGTGTGTTGGTGTGTTGGTGTGTGTGTTTTCTGTGTGTCCTGTTATAAAGCATTAATCAAGCATACCTGCTGGGCAGAGTGAGCGGTCTAGCAACAGAGATACAGCGTGTGGAGAGTGAGGCAAGTTCAGGTTGCATGAAGAGCGGGGCACGGGGCACGGGGCATGGCGCAGGGTGTTCACTGTGGCTTTGGCCTTTGCTTGTTTGCGGTGGCGACAACGACACACACACACACACACACACACACATGGATACTAAATTGGCGCTCATTATGATGGGCCTGCACACATGTGTGTGTGTGTGTGTGTGTATGTGTGTGTGTGTTTATTGATGTGTGTGTGTGGTGTGCACCCCTGCAATTTTCCAGCTAAATGGCATACATTAATTAACGGGACTTGGCCCTTGCTAGCCAACATTCATTTGGCCAGCAGCTCACGAAAAGATTAATGGTGCGCTATTAATGTGTAATGACAAATGTTAGTGCAGCCTCTCTTCTCTCTTTCTCATCTCTGACTATCTCTCTCTCTCACTCTCTCTCTCTCTCTTCTCTTGTCTTTCTCTCTGATCCCAGCTGAACTCATTTCCATTTTGACAAAATGATTGAAATAAATATTTAATTAAAGTGCGCGCATGTGTAACAAAAGCAACCAAAAGCCGTCTCTAAATTTTCATAAAAAATGCAAAAGCACGTGCCAACAACAACAACAACAGCAAAATAACAAAAATGACAACAACGTATAAAAAATGTGAGAGCAGTGAAATGTGTCACATTTAAAAGGAACAACAAATTAAGTTAATATTTTGGCAAGAGAGCGACTAACATTTACCCTGTAAGCTGCTGCCACAAATGAAATGCATTAAAAACATAAAATAACTAATGAAAGAATCAATCAATGCATGATTGAATGATTGATGGAGTTTTAAATGCATGAGAAACTAAACAGAAAACTTTGAATGCAAAGCAAAAAATAGTTCGATGAAAGCAGGCGAAGAATTCTTGGCAAGTTGTGGTTGCTCGATGAAAATGCTTTGTTTTTGTCGCAACTACCCTTGGCTGGTTGAGTAAACAAACATACAAAGCGACAACAACAACAACAACAACAACAATAACTGTAACAACGTCAAGCGTCAAAGTGACAACAACAGACATTAAGAGACACACATGAGCCGCCCATGAGATGGGGACATGGAGATGGTAACAGAGAACAGAGTTGGACAGATGTGGGCTTAGATAAGGTAGAAAGAGATTGCTGGGGATACTGGCTGCGGTGGCAAACAAGTAAATAAATGACAAACTAAAGCCAAATTAAGTAAATAAAATTGTTGACGCTGTCAGTCGCATAAACTGACGCTGACATGGCTGACGCTGAAACATCAGACACCGAACACAGTAGCAGCAGCAACATGGACTCACTGACTGACTGACTGACTCACTGACTGACTCCCTGAATGACTGAGTGACTGACAAGCACATGTGACTGGGTCCTGACCAGACTCGGTGCACACACCCACACCCAATGTCAGTTCAAGTGACACGATTGTCAATTGACAGCAAGTAGTTGACTGCACTCAAAAAACCAGATCTAAACGCTGCGGATTCCATACCACAATTTAATCTTATCCATATTTAATCTAAGTGTTTCATATTTTATATAGAATAAGTAACAGATTATTGATATTTATAGCAACTTATTTGTAATTACCAAATTGCAGTTATTTGTTGTAGATTTTCGTTTGTTTTTTTGTACCTTAAAAAAAAATAAAAGAAAATTGACTGCTTGGTCAAAAACCAATTTAATTTGTCTTATTTGTCAGCTTAACTTATGTTTTTGTTGTCCACAGATTTTCTCTATCTTGGTCAGCATCCTATCTACACTTGTAGTCCGACTGAGTCTTAATATTCTCATCTCAAAAATGAAAAGAGCGATAACCTTTACAGGGCAGCCGGGACAATCAAAAGCAGCAAATGGAAGACAGTCTCTATAATAAGAGTCTTGCTATATTTTTTTACAATGGGTAGACAAAGGCTGACATGTGTCAAAACGAAAGGCGCACAATTTATCAAAACGAACAATGAAACAAACTAAAATGTAACATCAAAAATTGCATGCTTAAAGCATACACAAAAATACACACCAAAACTTAAATACTCTGCCAAAAACTATTTTCGCTTTACTAGTCACAAATATCACAAATCAATTCAATTATTTATGATTTTAAAACTAATCCTGATTTTAAAATTTATATGCCCTTTGAGTATAGTTAAGCTTAAAAACCAACAAAAAAAAAAACTGTGCACAAACTGGTTTAAACCAATGTTGACAGGCCAGAACCAAAAATAAAACCAAATCCGAATCCAAGTCAAGACAAGGAGACAATGACAATGGTCAGCGACAGACGAGAGCCACAAGTGAGACAAATATATTCCCAAATTCACATAAGACAGACACAACAGACAAAACAGACACAGCAGACACAACAGACACGACAAACAGACAGACAGACATGAAGACAAACAGACAGACAGATTTCTTTAACAAATGAAAAATTGACGCCCACTTCCCGCACGCCCACTCCCCCTTCTCACCAACCTCCTTTGTGAATTGCGAACTGCTGTCGGCTTGTGGTAGTTTCGGAGGCAACACTGTATTCCATTCATCACGCCGAAAGCGATGCAAGTTTCCGGCTCAGTTGAGAAAAGTCCAAAAGAAAAGTCTCCGTTCCGGGAGACTGTCATGCGATTATTATTGTTTATGTGTGCGATAATCTAGCGCACTGTTAATTGTCGGGAGTTACTCTATAGTTCTCAAAATATATAGTTCCTAAAATTCTAAGTCGATTTGCTAAACACCGATTTTTATAGTCTGAACTTGTAAATTAAACAAATAAGTTAGGATTTCGTGACTATAAATCTGCTTAAAATTAAATAAATATAAATTTATTAAAATATGAAAATAATACAAATATTTATACATTTCTCAAAAAATATAGTTCCTAAAATTCTAAGTCGATTTGCTAAATACGGATTTTTATAGGCTGAACTTGTAAATTAAACAAATAAGTTAGGATTTCGAGACTATAAATCTGCTTAAAATTAAATAAACATAAATTTTTTAAAATATCAAAATAATACAAATATTTATATAGTTCTCAAAAAATATAGTTCTTAAAATTCTTTGTCGATTTGCCAAAGACAAGTTTTTATAGGCTGTAATTTTAAATTAAACAAATAATTTAAAATTTCGTGTCTCTCTTAAGTGCTATTAATCTGCTTAAAATACATAAATATAAATTTATTAAAATATCAAAATAATAATATATAGTAAAAAAATATTTATATATATATATATTTTTTTTTTCAAGCGCATTTAATCTTCGGCTTATCTATGCTGACAGTTATTTAAAACGATTACAGTTTTTTTTTTTTTAGTTAGTTATATGTTAAATTGCGCATCAAATGAGAATTTTCTTGTTTAGATTACACATTTTTTTTTTTGCCCCATTATTTTGTTGTATGTGTTTTGTGTGTGGATTTTATTGTTGTTTTGGTTGGTTTTCTGTTGCTCAGTCTGTGTCTTGTTTATGTTTCATTAGGTATTTTTGCTTGTTTTGTTCGAGTCAGCGGCGACTGTTGTTGCACTTGCATCTGTTGGCAGATAAAACTGGTCGCCTGGTGTTGACTTTGTCGCCTCTTCTCTGTGTGTGCCCCCACCCCATCCCCCCTGCTTGGAACCGACCAGCTTGGCTTTGTTGGTTTTTACAGTTACAAATTAACAACAAAAATAAGTATTATAATAATAATAATAACAGCAAAAAGCAAAATGCAAAAAGTTAACTCATGTGTGAGTGTGCGAGAGTGTGTGTGTGTGCGTGTGTGTCTGTGTGTGCGTGTATGTTTTGTTGGTTTGTTGGTTGGTTGTTTGGTTGGTTGGTTGACTTCGGCTTCTAGCTTTTTGCCCGGCCAAATGTAACAAAGTAAAATGCAATTACACTCGTATCTATGGCACTTGCAATTGTTCCCATTTTGTTGTTGTTGTTGCTGTTTTTTTTTCACTGTAAGTGTATCTGTATGTGTGCGTTTGTGTATGTGTGTGTGTTTATTCAAGTCGTGTTGTGTAATTTTATATTGAGGTCAGTACTGCTGACTGTAATTTATAAAAGTTGGCATTTTGTTTGACCCGCACACACAGCTCAAAAAGACCAAAAAGTTTTGGTTGCTCCTTTTGTGTGTGCGTGTGGAGTGTGCGGGGTGCGCGGGGTGTGTGGGGTGTGGTGGGGTGTGGTGGGGCTACTGGCAAAATTACTCGAATTGCATGTAATTTCCCATATGGAAATTGGCCATCGAGTATATCTCGCTTTAATTCATTTTTTCCTGCAGTTACATTCTGATCTCAATCGATTAAATGGCTGTAAAAAATAAACCTTTCTTTTATCTGCAGGCTGACATTTAAATATGCATTTATTTAAAAAAAAATGTTCTTTAATTTAGCAAGAGTATAAAATGTGGTATTAAAAAATAAATAAAAAGTATCAGTATTAAAAGCTTAATGTATATTTATTTTACAAATGTGTACTTCATTTATATATAAATATATATATATAAGCGGATCACAACTTCATTAATGCCACAGTTAATACATTTTAATTAAAAAAAAAACCATTAAAATTCGGGGTTTGCTAATTTATAAATGTGTTATTCAAATATAAAAAATGTGCTGATCAAAAGGAAGATATTTAAATAATAACGTTAACTTATATTTATGCATATTTTAAAAATAAATTTAACTAATATTTATGCATGCCATAATTCATGAATAAATAGAGTATTTTATTTGTTATATTGAAAAGCAACTTAAACATTATCAAATCAAATTTTTAGAAATTTTAAATGTTTCTAGTATTTAAGAAACGAGTCTTTTGTCACTCGTTCCCCGTTTGTAGACTCGTCGGAGCGAATTGTGGCAAGTGCGCAAACTCAACACGAGTCGCTCTCGTTTGCTCATTCAGCTCAACAGGAGTCAACTCCAAATGAGTGGCAATGGCCAAACAGCTGCTGGCAAAGTCACCTCAGACTGGATATGCGAGGCGAGGCGAGGCGAGGAGATTAGTTGGGGTCAAAAGCGTTAAGGAATTGGATGGGCTGATGGATCCGAGCCACATTGACAAGCAGCAAAATGACGAAATCGGCTGCCTTTGCAACTTTTGGTGTTACCTTTGACTTGTTCTGTTTAATGTTAGGCCATAAAAAAATTTACCATAAATTGACGACGTAAAAATATTAATAAAGCACGCTTGAACGCATAAACCTGATTGCGAGTCATGTGCGTTGTTGCGTACGTGGCACTTAAATAATGTTTTTTTTTTTTTTTTATTGGCGCAACGGATTTTGTTGAGCATGAAAAGCATTTCGACTGTATTTAAGCTGGGCATGAAATATGCATGAGCCACTGTCTGTCTGTGGCACACACGTTGGTGGCAAGGGCAACAGCTCAATTGAATTGAATCTATCGCATGCATCACATCTACGTGGCACACACACAAACACACCGTATTTATCGGATGCAGCAGCTGTCCGGCAACAGCCGGCAACAATGCAACAAGGCCAAAAGTCCTCGTACTCAAAGGACAATTCTCAATAATATGCATATGTTTGGCCACTGGCAAACATTGCCGTGCGACTATTTAACAAAAAAATATCCATATATATAAACAGTATAGCAACTTTATTATTATTATTGTCATGGGCACAACTCTCTGCTCAACTGGTTACCCATTCCCAGTCCCAAGTCCTGAGTACGTGCGCCGGCATAATTACGCGCCTGGCGACATCCTTTGAGCGGCAGTCCAAAGGTCCTGCTGCTGGCTGCTGGCTGTCCGAAAATTGCCAATCGCCGAGATAATAAAAGCACATAAGAGCGAATCGTGTGCACGAACCAGCAGCAACAATATTTTAATTAACTTAATTAAGCCATTTTTATTTGCCACGGTCAGGTGTTAACTCACACACACACACACACATGCATCGCAAGCACACACACAAACTTGCACACACTCGGTGCAAAGTTTAAGCAGAAGTAATTCAACGCTGTGTGGTAAGTGCAACTGTGGCAACAACTACCATACACAGCTGTAGCATGCAACATCAATAACTCCAATATAAACTTGTTCTTCAATTGGTTAACATTTGATATAATTGTTTCTTTTACGAAATTAGGTTATATTATTTTAATGGGTAAAATTAATGTATTATATTGATTTTTAATAGATATAATTTGTGTTTTTTTTAATACTTTTCCTTATTACTTTTTATTTGTCAACTTATCTTTTACTAATTAAATAATTGTATTATATTCAAATTTGAATACATTTTAATGTAGTTTTTTTATATTTTAATCCGAACAAAATTATTTGCACTGATCCGACATACATTTTTTAAGTATGGTCACTTTTAGCGTTGCCAGATTGTTACATTACAAAGAAAAACCAATATATAACTCACAATGCAATGACCGTGATAATCTTTAAAAGACTGTTGAAATTATCTTTTTATGAAATTGACTGTCCTCATGTACTCATTATATATCAGCTGAGATTTTTTGACTTTATCAGAGTATTTTATTAATACTTTCAAATTGGAACTTTCGATATTAATCGATGGGCAATCGCAATTGGAAGCAACCATATCAGTTATCAGATGTTATTAATAATGCTCGAAATTTCATATTCTTTCCTTAAGATTTACTTATTATAATATTCGTTTCAATTTCCTGTAAGACTCTGTCCAGTCCTTTGGCATTCAATTCATTATTACTCAGCCGTTGATTTATTTAATTATCCAAATTTTGATTGAACTGATTCCTTGCTAATCTCACACTGCCCAAGGCGAAACACAAGCATATTTTTAACATCTTTATTAACGATTTGGAAACCGCAACTGAAACAAATTGAGCATATATAAAATGGCAATGAGCTTCTCAAAACAGTTGCTTTGAATAAATGTTATAATTCTGTTGCAGAAACTTAAATATTCTTAGGTCAATTACGATTTCAGTTTGGCTTACAGCAGCTGAGCGGGTCAAGTTGGGCCAAGTTGATAGAAAAAAACATAAAAATCTAAAAGACTGAAAAACAATAATTGCCTAAATACACAGAGCATAGGAATTTAATATTTTTTATATTAAGCTAAATATTTAATTTATTATTATAATCTGCTAAAGATATATCTTTGTCTCATGGGATTTACTGTGGCTTATTGGTAAATATGGCTTATCAATTTTGCTGCAGCGTGTTACAATTTATTTTAGTAGATGCAGTTTTAATATATTTAGCAATTTCTTGTTCAACACAGCTATCAGTTTAATTTTTACTACTATCTAATATAATTCAAGTTCAATTTGGAAAGCAGCAGATTGTCATATATGGAATCGTTTAATGAGATTAGACACCTGATTTGTAAATAATAAGCCAAAAATATTTTGATTCTTAACTGATATAATTGATTTATTCAATGTCGAAATTTGTGTGGTTTTGTAAATAGTCAGAAACATATGTATTTTAAAGGAATTTGTTTGCGTTAAACGTTTTGGCTTATTGTGTTTTGGTTTCCCATTGCGTTCACTAAATGATTGTGTGTGTTGCAAGTTGCAAGTTGATGCAAGGTGATGTGATGTCAACAGTGTGCCATTTCAAATCAGAGTTCATAGTGTGTGTGTACTTATTGCTACAACAATGTGTGCTGTGTGTGTCTGTGTGTGTGTGTGTTTGGGTGTATTTGTGTATTTTGCCGGACGATTAAGGATATGGTTAACCGCTCTTGAAGAGCAGTATGGCCACCTGCCCCAAATAGAAGTAGATAAAGTTACGCGTCTCGTGTGTCACATAGGAGCCAAAGTTGCGTCCGACGATGCAATGCCAGGTGGGATTGTATTTCTTATCGAACTCCTTCTTGATGTAGGCCGCAATGTCCTTCTCAATGTTGTGCTTCTCCAGGGCCTGTGTAGCACAATCCACAGCATCCTGCTGCATCTCCTCGCTCATATCGGCATTTTTGATGACTGCTTTGCGATCCGACATCTTCGCTCTTTGCTATTGATCGAATTTTCGGTTATTTTTTTTATCGCTAAGGCAAAGTTGGTTGACTCGCTTACCTTTTGGTTGCTGGTTGACTATATTCAAATATTTAACAAATTACGATTTGTCACCAATGTTCTAATTTTAGTAAAAACAGGCAGTTTTTCGTTAGTGTTAGTTAGTGACTGACAAAGCAATTGCCTATTGAGGTATCAATACAAAAAAAAAAAACAAGGATCGCTCGAATCTCTCCACAAATTAATGTTTAAATTGTAATTTCTTGCAAATTTACGCTGAACTTTTTTTTTTGGGCACTGACAGTTCGGTTGCAAAGAGTTTTTGTGAAAAAATAATATAACAGCCCTGTCAAAGTTTAACAATGATTTATCGATAGTGTACATCGCCCTGCTGGCTAGTTATCGAATCAGCTCGGCATCGACTGCAATATATTGGGGAGTAATAATTTTTATATTTTTATAGCTAAAAAAAAAACAAATACTTCCATCAGCCTAACCTGTCCGCTACTCTGTTGGCTGTTTTTATAAATTTCTTATCAAAATGTATCTGAGAAATTCTCTTATATTATTAGTCCATTCTCGTCCATTTGCTATATCCACACCTCATCCAATCACATTATTTTAATATTAGCCTACTTATTTAACATTCAAATTAGCTTATAAAATTAAGATTTTAAATTTCTAATATTATGTTGGCGAATACTAAATTCTTTTAAATATGTTTTATATTATCAACTATTTACATAACTTAAAACTTACAAAATTATTTAGATTTTTTTAATAAAATAGCTGAAAAAGTGTGCATCACTGATGGCAAAATGAGCATCACTGTTGCCAGCATTACATCACTCATGCTTTAAAGGTTAGGGACGATCAGCGGTGCCTTCGAGCTAATTGGTCCTAATTAATTGGGCGAGATAAAGCTGTTGGAATGCTTCGCATCATCTCACGGTTCTCCGGATTCCACTCATTGTTTTCTGTTTTGTCCCAATTGTCCAACGGTGATCGCAACTCGGCCTTGGTTTATTTTGCCTATTATTGCCGCTGGTTAGCTTTTTTTTGTTTTTAATAAATTGTTTATTTTATTTTATATATATATATATATATATATATATATATATGTATATCTATATATTTTTTCCAAATTTTTTTCTGTGTGCATTTCGCTTTATTTTTGTTTTTCCCATCTTTCTAAGATGGTCTCCCATATGACACGCAAAAACGATCAGTTATTCGCCGATCATAATAAATATTTAATTAAGTTGAGTTTTTATTTTGGTATGACATGAATGAAATGTGTTAGTACTATTTATACATGTGTGAAATGCGTTGTATTATTTATGTGTTTGCTTTTGGAGTTCGATGAGCTAACCGCTCTTGAAGAGCAATATATGCGTACCATTGAATACCAAGGTGATGAAGTGGTGCGGCTCGTGTGTCACAAACAAGCCAAAGTTGTGCCCCACAATGCATTGCCAGGTGGGATTATAAACTAAGTCGAACGCGGTTTTAAGATAGTGCGCAATATCTTTTTCGCAGTCGTACCTTTTCATAGCTTCGAGTACCAAAAGAATACAGCTTTTTTGCATAGCTTCGTCCATATCACTACTCACTACAACTGCTTGGCCATCATCATTATTCATCGCGTTGTCGAAATCCATATTTTGTTATCTGTGAATTAAGCTCAAATTTAAAGTGATTTTTCATAGAAATGCAGATTATTTTTTACCGCCACGCGCAACAAACTATTGCCGTTTCATTAAATTTAACTTTATATAAAGTCTGGCAACACTGGCAGAGTTGCTAACTGATTCATATCGATAGAAGCGATGAGCAATCAATCAATTAATCTTTTTACTTAGCTTATAGCGATAGTTCCAATATCCGTTGATGGCAAATAAGCAGTTATATATATATATGTATAAATAATAATAAAAATTCATCGCACATCACTAATAAGCAAGCCTTAAGCGCTGTTAGCAATTAATTTCTAGTCCAAAATCTTTTTAATATACCAAATTAGCAGTCTATGAAAATCGCATGACAAATTGCTTCCCGGAATATGCACTTACGATAAATTTGTATTAATTTCTCCGGTGCCGGGCACGTGATAAATGCAAAGGGCAAAATGGGAAAACTTGTTACATTCGATTAGACATGCAATCGGGTTGCACGTAAAGGAAATTGAATTTTAATAATGGCATTTGTGCAGCTCTAATCGAGTAATGCAACAAATTTATGGTCTGTGTTATTATTTTGGTTTTTTTTTCCCTATTTTTTGTTGTAGTTATTGCCGGACATGGACACGGATATGGGGACACGAACGGGCCAACGAGCAACCTGTTCAACGACAGCATTGCGAACAAATTTTGCCTGTTTTTTAATGAAATGCTAATTTGCTGGACACACGCAATTCACCCCGCCCATTGTCTGGATAATGCTTCGGGTATGTGGCAACTAGTTTTGTGTATTGTTAACAAACATAAATGCGAATGACAGATACCAAAAAACACGCATGATTTAATGAATGACTGAATGGCCGAGTATAAACTCCAAATTGTGTTCAGATAATGAATCTATGATTATCGTGTCGAATGTTGAAAAGTGGAAATGTACAAAGAAATAGCAAACTCAAATATATCAGTAAGTTATTTCATCTAATATTTGTGTAATGCAGTAAATTTGAGTTATTTATTGTCAAAGGTTCTGCGACATCAATTTGTGTATTTAAATTGGTTCACTTTGTGTGGCCTTATGTCGCATTTGGTTTGGTTCACATGGCCCATGGCCCACTTGGCTTGCAAAAGCAGAAGATTGCAGAAAAAGCCAAAAATGCTAAAATGCATATTGAACCTATTCCAAAAAGCTGCCAAATAATGCACAGAATGCAAACATGTTTTTTTTTACCCTCGTAGAGTGTATTTTAATTTTGTTGTAGGGTTTGTAACACATTGAAGAGAACATAAATATTTTTATTATATAGTTAAGTATTCTAAACATTTCAACAGCAAGTACAGATACAAACCAGTTCCTCCATTTGAAAGTTATCTTGAAGAGAACATAAATATTATTATTACATAATTAACAAATTTAAATTATTCATCAGCAATTACATATAGAAATCAGTTCAGTTTCGAATTTATCCTTTCTGTGGGTTTTTTTTTAACTTGTAATAAAATTAAAATAAGGGCAATTTGCCTTCGGTCTAAGAGGGTATTTAATATTCAATCCAAGACAGCTGTTTTTTCTTTGACTATCTTTTTATTTGTTTTTTTTTTTTTTTTTTTTTTTTTTTGGCACACTAGCAAAAAGTTGAGCTGGAAACAAAAGTTTTTAATCTGCCGCATGGAAAACTTTAATCGAAATGCTCGAGTGGGAAAACTAAGTCAAACTTTTCAAATTGATATATCAAACATTCGATTCCCATTCCATGTCATTCTCTCTCTCTCTTTCTCTCTCTCTCTCTCTCTGTCTCTCTCTCTCTCTCTCTCCCTGTGTCTCTCTCTCTCTATATCTCTGTGTCTATCTATCTCAATGTGTGTTTGCCTGGCTCATCTTGAGCAAACATTTTGACTGTCACATGCCAATTGCGTGTTGAAATGCATTCAGGAATTTAAGCTGAAAACTTTTGCCACCGACTGTGACAAATGCAAATGTCAAACTTTTCTACTCATGTCCATATAAAGTTGCATTTTAGTTGCCACGCCTAAAAAGTGTAGTTAAACAAGCGCAAATTCTTTGGACAATTTACCTCGACTTGGAGATACTCTTCACCCTAAAGCTTGAATTATTTGAGTTTTATTTGCGCTGTTTGTTTAATATGAAAATATGTCTTATTCATTTTAGATACTCATTTGAAGTTAAGTTTATATTTTCCGATTAATTCTATATAAATCTGCCTCCCTGAGAAAGATGCTTTCATAAAGCTAATTAACCAGAAGATGAATATTGCTAAATCGACTTCTGATCAAGTATATATATATATATATATGTGTGTTATGAGGTTGCAGATGTTTCCTTAGATAGTTCATTAAACCCTTCTGATCCACTTCACTGCATTCAGGGTAAACAAGGGCGACTGTATTTGTCTAACGGTGCTTTGACCTTTTGGCACTCAACCAAACAATGCACTTTGTAAATATCCCTAAAAATACTTTACTATTGCGCAATTTTAAATCGAAAATGCAACTTTTTGGTCTTTTTTTATAGAGTATTATAATAATTTATTGTCGTTTTGTTTGTGTCAGTTTCGAGTACTGTTGAAAATAGAAAAATAATGACTACATTTTATATAGAATTTATGTTATATAAAATTTAATATGCTAATATTTATCATTCAATTCAAAATTTGCAGAAGCAGCAACATTTTTGATTTATAATATTTATTTACTATTGCCAACGTTGACGAAAATTTTTAATTAGCCAAACGCTTGTATGAATATTTCCTGGTACTTTTAAGGTTTTTGGATTTTTTTTGGGCGTTGCCTAGCACAAAACGCAAATAAAACGAGCGAAATTAATTTGCACAGTGCAAATATGCAAAATGTTGTGTGCGTGTGTGTGTTCTGTGTGTGTGTGTGTGCGGTCTCATAAATTTTATCCCCAGTGGGAAACAGCAACAGCAAAACTCACAAAAACTCAACCATGCCAAGCAAATAACGAAAATATTTCGCTGACGTTTACGATGTTCGAGTAAACGAAGTCAAGCACACAGCTCAAAATATTATATATGTGCATACACACACACACACACACACACACACACACACAAGTGCATTTCATCCAGCAGTGTTTCTGTTAACCAAGTTAGTCTCAGTCTTGAAAACATCTGATTGCCACAATGAGGTGGCTGCTGCTTTTGCTGTGCGGTGTTTCCAAGAAATTTCACCTGCCATGACAACCCCAGACAAAAGCTACATCACCAAAACACACACACACACACATACACACCTATGCACACATTTTTGCGTGTATGTATGTGTATGTACATGGTAGATATTTAGTGGTATTATGGCCGGCTAGCTTACCGAGCAGTTGACGTCTATGACTGCCAAATAGTAGTAGTGCCACTTGCTGTCGTCAGTGCCACTACCACTGCCACATCCACATCCACAGCCAACGGCAGAACCCGAGTCAGTCGCAGTTGCAGCCAGTTAGTTACCCAGCGGGTGCTGACGCTGTCATAAACAATCTCATTTTGCTAGTTATATTACCCAATAAACACATTTTTGAGATAAATGCAGAACAAAATTAACAAGTACAAAAATAATCAAAGAAATTTATACAAAATTTGTACAAAAATAATTAAAGAAATTTATAAAAATGCATCAATTTGCCTTTACAAGTTTTTATCAAAAACTTTTGGGCTTAATTTAAATAATACTAATTTTTTTCCATTAAAATGATTTATCTGAAATTTAAATCAATTTTGGATGTTTCCAAGAAATTGTTAAATATGTTTTTTTTTTTTAATACGATTTTCAGATGAAATTTTCTTAATATTATCAAAATGTTTGTTGGGTATTAAACTGCTGCTGGGCTAGTTGAATGCGTATACTTGATATCAAGCTGTATACGTGTGTGTGTGTGTGTGTTTGTGTGTGTGTTGGGAAGTGCACTTGTATGGGTATTTGCTCATTATGCATAAATTTGCAGCGCTAAATTCTGACAAAGTTAATGGCATTATAATGCCAAAAGCGTCGCTGTCTGATTGTCACAGAGTGAGACAGCCGGC
The DNA here is from genome assembly GCA_035042045.1 of Drosophila melanosoma. Taxonomy (NCBI): domain Eukaryota; kingdom Metazoa; phylum Arthropoda; class Insecta; order Diptera; family Drosophilidae; genus Drosophila; species Drosophila melanosoma. Next base: position 938,579 of record JAWNLY010000183.1, on the reverse strand, counting down.
TAGAGAGTAAGAGAGAGAGAGAGAGAGGTTAAGAGAGAGAGAGAAAGGCTAAGAGAGCGAGAAAGGCTAAGAGAGAGAGAGAGGGAGTCAGTGAAATTAAGTTGTTACAGTATTAGCCAGCGACTTTCGGTTGCCCGGTTAAGTTGGCAGCTTTATGTAATGCAGCCTTGTGTGTCGTGTGGCAAATATAAGCCATGAATTGTTACCAAAAACGCTGTCGATTATTTGCACCCCATGGCAAGGTGGCAAGCAGTGCTGAGAGTGGAGTCCGTTGCAAATGAGCCTCGTTTGTTAAAATCCAAAACAACAGGTCAGCTAAGAGTTCTGACATTGGACTACATGGCACATAAATGTCAGCAGTAACACACACACACACACACACACACACACACACACACACATGCACAGCCACACAGAGACAAGCTCAAGTTGTTAACGTGTTGCCAACTTTATCGGGAGTCGTCCGCAGAACATGGCTCTGTTGCAAGAACCACAACAACAGCAACATTGGCTGCTTAGCTAAACCGTTGCTGCTGCTGCTGTTGTTGTTGCTGCTGCTGCTGCTGCTGTTGTTGTTGCTGCTGCAGCGTTGTTTACTTCCTAAATACGCCGCACGCGAACGTCACCGCAAACTTGCGGCAGAGCCCTGTTTTCACTTCCGGTTTCCGGGTCGCCGGGTCGCTACTAGTTGGTTGCTGTTAACTTGTTTTGATTTTTTAATGGCTCGCATGACGGCAGCAGCAGCAGCAGCAGCAGCAACGGCAACAACCATCGCAACAGCGGCGACAACATTTATGCCTTTCATAATTTCTTGGCTTTAAGCTGTTGCCACAATTTCGCTACACATTTCAGCATGCAACAACATGAAACATGAAAACTTTACTTGTAATAAAAAAACGTTTTTATTTGCAATTAGTTAAAGTTATGTAAAACAACATTTAATTGGGTAGAAAATGATAATAAAATAGATAATTAATACACAGAAAACTTTTCTTAATTTAAAAACTACTTTGATTGGAAACGTTTAATAATTTTAAGTGAGTAAATTGTAATGGATAAAAAGTTGTTCTATTTCTTTAATTATAAACAGTTAATAAAAAAATATGTTAATTTGAGCTGTTAACAAATTCTTCTTATACATAATAATTCCAATTATAATCATAATTTATTTTGTTCTACCTTTTTTGCATATCAAACAGTTAACGCCTATTAAGGGTATTTTCTTTGCTTCGAACTACTTAATTTGGTTAAGACTGCAAAATGAATTAACAGAAAAGGGCACACACAATGCGCTCATTGTTAATGTTGTTTTGTTGCTTTGTTGTTTTGTTAAGTTTGGTGAAGAAATCAAGTTAGTGGCTAGTTATGAGCAGAAAGGCTTCTTCATGCCAAACACGAATTGCGTGACTTGTGGCAAACAATGGCGGCGGCAAACAAGAAACAATCGAAAAGGTGTAGCTGCGACCAAAGGACACACCACACAAATACACACACACACACACAGTGGGCAACTCCTGTTGAGCTTTTGTCATGCAAATAGCTGAACAAGCGAGGCGGAGACCCCCAAAGACAAACCGCAACGATATAAAATTAAAAACAAACAGGCAAACAGGGCTGGCAGGGCTGGCAGGGCTGGCAGGCGAGCAGACAAGTTTACACTGCTTACCTTGATGTACTCGCAGCCCCTCCCACCCCCCTCCCTCCCTGTTGGCCAATCCACATTCATGTTTCACATGCAACTTGTATATGGTATGGAAAAAACCAAAAAAAAAGACAAAAACAAAGAGCTGCCAACAACAGCAAAAACTTGCAACTGGTTGACGTTAAAGGGAAGCACAAGTCAAGTCGGAAAAAAAACTTTTGTTTCCTTGCCTTCTTTTACGTATTGTGTGGCTTCTTCTTCTCCATCGTCTTCTTCTTCTTCTTCTTCCTCTTCTGGCCATTGCTGTAATGGCTATAACAATTGCCATAGCTGTAGTCCTAGACTGGAATCGAGAGGCGGCCTGCAGAGTCGTCAATTTTAATTACGTATGCAATTTATTTATTACCCTACCGGAAATATTGTGCAATTGTGTGCTGCCTACGGCTTAAACGCAAACAAGAGACAAGGGATTGGTGTGGTGGGGGGGGGGAGGAGGAGGAGGATGACCAAGGGATGATTTAAAATGCGATTATCAAGCTATTTTTCATTTCACAATTGACTCTTGTCATATGGCTTAAAGCAAGCAACCCACACTCAAATAACTCTTTTCGTCTTCGTTGGGTTATTTATAATTTCAGATTTTCAAATTTAATGAAATACTTGCAACTTGATACTTGCAACCTGCTACTTGCAACTTGCTGCTGTCGTGCAAATTGATAGACTTTTCATTTATTTACCTCTCAATTAGACAAACCATTAATTTGGTAAACTTTATATTGTTATAATGTAGCTTAAAATAAGGATTTTTACTTTGGATCTTTTTGTATATTTCAATTTATACAATTGCTTAATACTTATTTTAGAGCGAATGCTTTTTTTCCTTTAACTGATTTTGTCTTATCAAGCTTATATTTTTGTAAACTAGATTACTATATTTTGACTTGAGAGACAGATAAAACTCCAATAAAATTATTGATATTTTTAAATGCTTTTAATGGATTTGTGACAATTTTACTTCTGGCAGTAATAAATGTTTAGTAATCAGGATATGAAAAGTATTATTATTATCTAGCCAAAAGCCCCAAAAGCTTCTACAATCATTTATTTGTTGCAAGTATTATTTACCAGCACTTTTGTTGTGCCATTTATAAAGTGATTTATTTTTTTGAAACGAGAAGCAGTCGCAACACAAAAAAAAAAAACACTTGAATTGCCTTTTGAATGTTTGGGTTTTTTTTTGTGTGTGTTTACTTTCAGCGCTTACGTTTTTGGCGTGGCACGAACCAAATTTAAATTTTTAATGCTATTTCGGGTAATTTGGCAGTTCGTTAGGCTTGTTAAAAGACGCGCTCACACACACACACACACACACACAGGACACACACACAAAACACATTCAAACAAACCGTACTTTGCTCATAAATAAAATAAAAAAAAAACCCGGCAAAAGTGGAAAAAAAAAAAAGGAATGTGGCAAGTGCCGCAATTGTGGTTTGCCTATGTGTGCTTTGTGTGTGTGTGTGTGTGGTTTTAGCACTCGTTATGAGTCACATGACACATCGTTATGTGTTGTTAATGGACTCGCGCAGCGGCTCATAAATGAAACAAAACAAACACAACAACAACAACAGCAACAACAACAATGCCAAAGCACCACAAAAGCACATCAAATTATATTTAATTATTTAAATCATGTTAATTTGCATGCATTTAAAAGATGCCCAAAATCATCTCGATCGCTGCGTGTACACAATTTAATTTTCAATGCCCCATGTTGCACGGCTTTAAAGTGCGTCTAAGTGAAACGCAAATAGACTCAAAAACAAGCACAGAAGCAAAGATGAGCTCTCATCTGCACACCCCCGCCTCCCACCCCTCTGCAATGCCAGTACGAAAATGTCGAAAATGTAACTTTAAACTGGCAAGCAACAACAACAACAACAGCAGCAACAACAACAACAGCAGCAACAACAACAACAACATCAAACACATTGCTCGCAGCGTCAAACTGCATGCGTGTGTTTACTTTGCGTTAATGAAGTTGTGCGCCAACAGTGGGTGCTGACAGTCTATGCACTATGGAACAAAAAAAGTTCGTTTTACCAACGTGAAAATGCTTTTATAAAAGCTACTTAAAATTCTGAAACATAAACTTTGGCAACGTTTTATCGTTATTTATCGCAGAAAAAGTGCACATTTTCACCACAGTGCGAAGTAGAGAGATTAGGGCATGGCACTTGCCTTTTGAGTGTGTGTGTGTGTGTGTGTGTGTGTTTGGGGGTGCATAGGTAAAGGTAATGTCATTGCACATAAGCGCAAATGAAATTCGAAGTAGAAGTGAATTCTGTGCAGAGTCTGGAATGATGTGTGAGCCAACAGAGCCAACAGACAGACAGATAGAGAGACAGACAAACAGACAGACAGACAGAGAGACAGAGAGACAAACTGACAGACAGACAGAGAGACATACAGACAGACAGACAGACAGACAGACAGACAGACAGACAGACAGACAGACAGACAGACAGACAGACAGACAGACAGACAGAGAGACAGACATCAATGTCAGTGAGTCTTCTATGCAATTAGTGCTTTTGTTGATTAAGTCACAAATTTGACTGAACATTTGTCTGCTAAGCGATTTTCTTCTCTTTGCTTTTAACAGGGCTGCGTTTTCTGACTTTGTAATATTTTACAGCTTCCACAAAGTGACACAAAATTATAAATATCAAATGGCAAACTAAGCTGAAATTATTGCAACAGGCCAAATTGCAAAAGCTTACCAATTTTATATTGATTTATTTTTTAAAGTTCTTATAAATAAATAAATTCCCTCAATACTTTGGGATTGCAACAATCAACAAGATATAACCAAGTCAAATTATTCATGTCTGTCTGTTCGATTTATTATAAATTTATTTATTTATTATGAATTTTGAGTTAGAGTCGCGCTTAAAATTGGAATGCAATTTAGGTGTGAAACTGTGATCAAAAAGTTCTGCTCAACCTTTCCAAATTTTTTCATTTGTGAGTATAATTATAGCAGGATTTTCAATCTGAAATCTACATAAGAGGTTAAACAAAGATCAATCAGCCAAGGTTTTTAAAAATTAAAAAAATTTATGATCTTTAAAGTATCATCCTCAGTTTTTGAGAAAAGAACTTTAACATGTATTTTGAGCTTAAATGGCGTTTCTAACTTTCATTATTATTCTATTATTATTATTATTATTATTATTATTATTATTATTATTATTATTATTATTATTATTATTATTATTATTATTATTATTATTCTACAAGGCAAAAAACAGGTATTTTTTTAATCGACTCCAATTTCCTCAAAATGTTAAATCAAATCTTGTACTTTAAACACATTTAACACACAATATATCAACACCAGTTATGTATAGTATTTATAGACTTAAAATGTTATTAATAACATGAAATAAAAAAGAATTTCTAAAACATTTCTTCAGCATAAATGTAAGCAATAAATTTTAAGTATAATCGAAAATGAAAATCTGAGACAGAAACCCCGATTTTGCTCATGCATATAAAATGCGTGCTTGTCATTTGTGCGCCACTTGAAATATGTCAATCCTTTGTCATTTTATTATAAGCTGTTGTTGTTGTTGTTGTTGTTACTGTTGTTGTTGTTGTTGTGGGCTGCATTTGACAAGGAAGGCAAAAGAAAATTGTTGGCAATAACCGTGCATAACAATTTGAGCACCCCTTCTCAAAGCCCGCATTGCCAAACAAAATTCAAGCAGTTACTTTTTATTGACAACTTTGAAAATTGTTTTTACCGCAACAAAACACCCACATACACACACACACACACACACACAACGCTGCTGCTGCTGTAGCTGATTTTTGTTATTGTGGCCATATTTTCAGTGGTCGGTGCGTTTCCAATCATTTCCGCTGCCTAAAGTCGATAAGGTAACATTTTTGACAACAACTTTCGTGATTTTCATGCAAAAATATGCCAAAACAAAATGGCAACTTCCTCTAAAACAAGGCACGTTCCGCTGTGTCCCGGGGAGGTGAGGTGAGTTTTATGCTTTTATTGTGTAAACTCTGTTGCTTATCGATTTTGAAATTACATGAAACGCAAGTCGTAAGCAAAGGAAACACAAAATTAGTAAAAGGCCCATCGCAAAAAAACAAGTGTAGCATACTTTTTCGGGCAATTTGAGAGAATAGCTGCCAAAGTCGCCGGCATATTTGCATGGAGCAGCCAATGCTAATGTTTGTAATGCTATGCCAAGAGCAAACATTAGCCAGATAGCTGGCAAAAAGAGTCTGCACACAGTGGTGGTGGGGGTTTGAGGGGTGGTGTGGCAATGTTTGGGGGTAGCAGATGGCTGACTGACTGCCTGACACAGGCCAAACATTTTGAAAGGATTGCATTGACTCTTTGGATTTATGCTCAGCACAGTAAACCCCCAAAATATAACCCCATCCAATGTAATAAGCTCGGGGTGGTTGGAGGGTGGCACTGCCAAAAATAAATATGCTTACAGCTACCCCAGCTGCCCATCCATAAGTCAAATATGCTGGCAAAGTTATTGATGGGCGCACGCAACAAGACAAATTTACTTAAATCTTTTTAATGTTTGCACATTTTTTACACTTTTCGTTATTTTTTTTTTCAATATTTATAAATGTGTTTGCCGTTCAACTTTTACTTATTTTTTTTTTGTTGTTTTTTGCTTTTTACTTTCCAGTTATGCGTTGATTAGCCGCATAGATCATTTTGACAGGAGCATATTTTAAAGGACGTAGAAAATAGAAACAAAAGCAAAAATCTTTTGCCAGCTGTTGGCTGACTAAAAATGGGACACAATAAACTAATCCCAGAGTAGGCTAATAAAATAATATTTTAAGACTATTAAAATTTGCTATTTAACAAGCTTAAATTAAATCTAAGAACTTAAATTTTGTTTCTTAAGAAATGAAATTGAGCAATTATTGCTAAGCACTTAGCTAAAACATACAAAATAAAATAATAAAAAAGTATATAAATCTAGCAGAATAAATAAATTAAAGTCAATGCTTAACTAAATATTATTATATAAAAATAATAGGTTTAGGCTCGGCAATTATGATATTAAAATGCTTTTAGCTGACTTTAAGTTTTTCAATTTAAAATGTAAATAGCTGGCAATTAGCTTAAAAACATGCCTGGTTGCGGTCTGAAAATTTTATGCCATCACTCACACAAACACACACACACACACACACACACACACACACTCGTACACACACATAGGCACGCACACTTGGCTGGCAGTTTTTCCCGTCTGTCACCTGGCATCAATGCCCCAATGGAGGCAACGCCGCCATTGCCGCTGGCCACTGCCACTGAACAATGCAACCAACCGAGCAGCAGCAGCAGCAGCAACAGCAGCAGCAACAGGATACGGTTGGGGGCAGGTGGGGCAGCAGCCGTGTGTTGAACTACCATTGTGCCTTTTGAGCGGCTCATTGTTGGCAATTCTTTCTCTCTTTTTTTGCCCACTTTCTTTTTTTTTTTTTTAGTATGTTGCATTGTTGGTCGAGGCGGTGTGCGGCGTGCGGTGTGCTGCATGCAGCATGCAGCGTCACGACGCGTCGTCGATACCGTTAGCCGACTTGTTGCCGTGACGTTGCCACTTGGCGTCGAGTCCGTGCACCACTTGCCTTGTAATGAGTTTGCCATTTTATTTTATTTATTTGCCGAGCTCCGCTTTGTTTCGACGGCCCGTCACAAAAAAAAAAGGCGCATTTAAAATTAAAATTAAATAATGATTTAAGTGCGCCGCGAGGCTTTTGTCTGTTTTGGCCAGATCCAGCCGAGCAGCTTCAGCTGACAATAATATGCTGCAGTCGTTTGCCAGGTCAGTGTTTTTCAGAGTGGCTTCACAGTTCACAGAATTATAAAATCAAGAAAAAAATATTCTGCTATTTTGTTATTATAATTTTATAGTTTATCTTTAGCTGGCAGTAAGCTGAGTCTTAAAAAAAAAACCGCAGCTTAAATGAGATTTTAAAGAAGCTCAATTTTTAAATTGAACAATAAACAACATTCTATAATTCAAATTTGTTTAATGCGATTTATTGCTAAAGGCTTAAATGAAAATTAAACAATCAAATAAATCAACAACTAACATTTTTTTCACAGAGCTTTCAAACCGTTGATTAAGTGACATTCAGATTTGGTCCAGTTAAACGTGGACTAAAATATAGAAAACTCTATTGCCTGCCAAATGCATAGAGCCAGGGGTTGGGGAGAGGGGGAAGAGACACATTTCTAGAAATGGACAGATGAAGAGTTGACTGTTGTTATTGTTATTGTTGTTGTTGTTGTTGGCAAAAGACAGAAATCAAATTACAATTTCAATATGCAATGCGTACAAATGTCTGTTGGTGGCAGTTTGGCTTTCAATGTGAACATGAAATTTCAAGTTGATGTTTAGAGTTCTGTGTGTGTGTGTGGATGTGTCGGAGTGTGTGTGTGTGTGTGTGTGTATGCCTGGCTGGCGGGCACATTTTGATTTGAGCCCACAAAATGGATTTCTTGCTGCTGCAGCTAGCTCTTTGGATGTTGTGTGTGTGTGTGTGTGTGCGTGTGTGTGTGTGTGTGTGTGTACGTTGTGTGTTCGACTGTCACTTAATGGAATTTATCACATTTTAACTGTGTGACAGAACTGACAATGTCAGCAGTGGCAGTCAGCATTGAATGTTTGTTGTGTGTGTTTGCTAGTGTGTGTGTGTGTGTCTATGCGGGTGTTTGTTTGGAGCACCCTAGTCCAGTTGTATGGGCTGCTGCTGCTGTCCTGTCATTTGCTTGGTTTGGCAGGCATGCATTTGAAATGTTATTCAATATGTGCAAGTGCAAGTTTCGCATATTGAATGCTTCCAAGTGTCACCGTCATTGATTCCAACAATAAATAATGCATAGCCTATTGTGTGTGTGTGTGTGTGTGTGTATCTCTCTGTGTGTGTGTGTGTGTGTATCTCTGTGTGTGTGTGTGTCGGGTACTATTTATTTATTCAAATACAAACATCTTTCTCGAGACTCGCTCGGCAATTAAAAGCCTACTCATCAAGCGGCTATTAACTGCATTTAAATGCAGCCAACTATGAAAAGAGGAGGAACCAACTATGAAAAGAGGAGGAACCTGCTCGAAGTTCAAAACTTGCCAGCAACTTAACGACGATTATTAAATTAAAACGTGCAGCAAACTTTTACCAAAGCTCAAACTTTTTCTTCTGAAATTTATTTTTTTTTTTTTTTACATATATTTTTCTTTCATTCATATTTTGTTTTTTTGTTTTTTTTTTGTGTGCAGCTTAACGCATAATTTATTATGCGAGGCAAAAATCTGCTGCTGCAAATTTGTCACATGGGATAAATAATAAGAAGAAACTTGCTTAACTTTTACACAGGATGTGCCACTGGGCACATGGGAGCAGAGGCAGCAGCAGCAGCAGCAGCAGCAACGACAACTACAGCTTTTGCTGCTTTGGGGATTTGCGACTGAGCTGCTGAGCTGCAGATTACTCATACGCCATGTGTTCTGGCAGCGAGTATTCCAAAATTTATATATATATGAGAATGTGACCAGGCCAGCGTGAAATTAGTAGTAAGCACTTTAAGCGGGTCGCAGACAGTTTGTCATAAGTGCGAATGTGCCAACGTTGCATACTAAACAGTGTTGTGTAACTCGTTATGAGCACAACACTAGAATAATACTCGAGCAAAGTTTTTCAGTTCTCGTTGTTATTCATAATTTTGTACGCAATGTGAAATGTAAAACATTCGTTTTATATTTATTTTGAATCTCTATCTCAAATTTCAACGAGTTTTGCATACTTATTTCCATTATTTTAGTTCAGATTTAGCCAACCACATTTGACCTATATAATTTCCGCTTTAAATTAAAGTTGCATGTGAATTATATTAGTCTGCCCCTTGCTCCCCCCCACTGGCAACCACAGTCACTTTCACTTAGTTATTGTGTTTATATTGCGTTTTAATGGACAAGCAGCTGGTGGAGCATCACATGAGCTGTCTTTGGTCTTATCGGCAATCCGAAGGAGCCCACTAAATATGTCAAAATAAAGGCAAATTTATACACAAACTGATAAACAAAATAAAGAAGTTGGGCGGAAACAAAAAAAAAAAAATACTTGTAAAAAATAAAGACTTTTTGGAGCTGGCGGCAATGTTGCAACAAAAATTGCTATCTTGACACAGTCATCTTTTGAGCTGGGAAATTGCCGTTGCCAATGCCATTGCCATTGCCATTGCCATTGAAATTGGCCCAGCTAGAAAGAGTCTTGAGAATGTTTGTTGTTGGTTTTGGCACGCCTATCAGTGGAATTGAATCAAATTACCTTGTAATCTTAACCTTAAGGTTATTTGCCGCTTGCCGCAAAACGCTTTGTGCCCTGCGTTTAGTTACTATTCGAGTGACCCCAAAACACCCACCCCAACCCACTTCAGCAATGCCCATCCCTTAAGTTGACTTGGCAACATTTGACTCTCGCATTACACAGACTGCCGTTCGTGTTGCACCTTTAACACTTGTTTCTTTCGGGGGAAGGGGCGGGAGGGAGGTGGGTGGTGCTGGTGGTGGATTGGCATCAGATGGAAATATATAAATGGAAATCTAGCATTTCGTCTTATCAGGATTGCAAAGTTTAAGTGACTTTTCTGCAAGTGCAAAGCGATAGCTTCTCATTGTTGTTGTTGTTGTGGTTGTTGTTGTTGTGGCACTTTGAAAATGTAGCAAGTCAATCAATGTTGTTAGGTGGAGCGAGAGGGAGCTGCTTGTGGCAGCTCTTGGGACCGTCAAAGTTAGTTAAATTTCGATTAGGCGACTAAATTTAAATCTCTCAAACTTGAAGTTTTCCCTGTGACAAACTGAAAGCTGAGACTTTACGTGTGGTAAATAAGTTTGAGCCAAGTTAAGAAGTACTCAGTTATCTTCTACAACTTTATAAAATTGATATGTTGTTTTTTGAATGAAAATTAACAACATTCTTTTGTACATTACCCGATTTCGATTTTGGTTTCCATTTTTGAATTAAATACTCATTTTTAGCTAACTATTTTTACTACACAACTACTTAAAAAGCTAATAAACATTATTAATTAATCATATTTACATTTCATATATTATAGTAACCCATCACCAAAATGCAATTTTTATGAATGTTTTTTCGCCTTCACTCAGAAATGTCGTAGAGCATCTTCAGCAATTCCGGCACTAAATTATCCCATTTGGTTTGGAATACATTTGCCGCACATGGAGCACTCATATTGTATTTCTGTGTAAATTTCTCCACATCAAAATTGCTGTGATCGACGGCACTCTTCAACTCCATTTTCGGCTCGTCAAAGTCCAGTTTATCGGATTGGGGATAGACGAGAGCCACATAACGACAGAGTCCGCTTTCCTTAAGTGGAATTGGGCCAAAGTATTCGGATAGCAGTTCACCTTTAGCCACATCCGTGCCGGGCACATTGACCACCAGCCAGTGGATCCAGGACCGATATATGGGTAACTCACGACTTGGCGCATCGGGACTAATCATCATGATCGTATAATACGATCCCTCATCCGCACTCCACTCGAGCTGAGGCTGAACTTTCAGTTCCGTCGGCGTATATGTTTCACCCTCGTTGATATCAATGCCATTCTCAAAGTGCATCTAAAATGTAGAAAGAGTTATGAAAGGGCCTAAAGAACATAAAATTCGCACCTTTAGCAGCTGATGCGGTGGTTCCTTGAACACATCTGGTATTACTTCCAATTCCTTCAGGACACGCACCACATTCAGTTCGTCCTGCTCGGCCTTTGTCTGGGCCAATAGCAACACCAAAACACACAACAAAAAACCGTTAAGTGACTTCATTGCAAAACTATTGACTACTGGCTGAAAGCCTCAAGCTTTTATAGACCAAATCGATATTTGCCTACAACAATTGTCAATGCAAATATAATTAAGAAAATTGCGCGAGGAATTTCGAACAATTTGTGAAACCGGTGCAAATATTTGCATATCATTTTGAATAGATATTTATTTGTGTAATTTCTATAATTTGAGCTGCTATTGTTGTTGCACAAATTAAGTGAAATTTATCCACGATATGAGATAACTATTTATTCAATTTGTCAACAAACAAATTATTATTTTTTAGCATTATTAACTAACCAAGCTGCGAGAACTCTGCTGCAAAATATCTTTAGGAATCAGAGAATTATATTGTTATTTTCATAATTATTATCATTATTTATAACCATCGCTCGAAACAAGAACTTTGCTTGAATCAATTTATGTTTACCATGAAATTATAGAAACAGAAAACTGTTTTAATAGTGAATTTATATACTATTTTCGGCTAGTCAAAAATACGAATTTACGGTTATTTTTATATCTATTTAGTTTTCTAGATGCGCTAAAATGCGTTATTAATGGAAAAATGTTTTAATTATTTGGCAAAGTCCCATTTGCATGGGAATTAAAAAAAAAATTTCCAGCGTTTTACGTAATTTGCAAAAACTATGCCAAATTTTTTCAGCCTGTTAACAGAAGGATGTAAAAACAAAAAAGCATAGAAAAAGCTCAGAAGTCAAAAGAAGAGTTGGTGGCGGCAACTCCAAGCGTGCTTCAAGCTGTGGCAACATGTGCGTCTAATGTATGCACATTAGCAACACAAATGCAGTCGAGCTGACTGAAGAATGGAAGAATGACGAGGGAGATGGGGATGGGGATGAGCCTGGCCAAAGGAGTCAGCAGCTAGTCGGGCTATGCGAAACCAGCGCCACTCAAGCAAACGAACGCACTTAATTTATGCAATTTGGTTAACAACGTTAAAATTGTAGACGAGCAGTTTGGGCAGTGGGGAGGCGGACGGGTAAAGAGCCAACATTGTCTGGCAGACACACTCGCAAATATTTTGGGGTTGACAAAACAAATTTTTTCTGAAATTTCTGAAATTCATAAAAAATATGCTGCATACAAAAAACAAAAATTAAAACAAAAATGAATCACGAATTTAAAAATTTGTATTGATTAAGAAATTAATAAATATATTACTATATCATGACAATAATTAATATAATTATAAAAAATATATAATAATAATCCTGACAATATTTATAAAACGAATAACATAATATAATATAAATTTTATTGTAAATTCTCTGATATCTTTTAAATATATTTTCTAGAACAAATATTAAAAATAATAATATTAACTAATATAAATTATTTTAATAAGTAAAAATATTTCTATTATATTTTGTAATTTCTTTCAACTAACTTATGATAATAATTCTGTAATAATTCTAGGGTAAATATTTCTCCGAGTGCAGTCAATCAGGCGGACGGACGTAACTCAAAATGGAAACAATAACGTAATACTGGAGCCGGAGGAAGAGAGCAGCAACCGGAGCAGCAAGAGCAGCAGAAGCTGCATGTTGTTGGCAAGAAGTGAAGGAGTAATAAGGATAATGAAGCAGCAACAACAACGGCAGCATCTTGTGTCCTTATACCCAATGCTGGGCACTTGCCATGTAAACGATGATGAGCACGATAATGATGGCATTTGAATGGGCTAACACATACACACCCACACAGACACACGCACACCCAAATAGTGTGTATATGTGTGTGTGTGTGTTTCGGAATAATGATGCCGTAATTGGAGCGCTTACGTTGCCATTTTCTCAATATTTGCAGAACTATTGGCTCATTATTTGGCTTATTACATATTAATTTGCTTATTAATTATTTAATGTTGCAATCTCAGGTTAATTTGCGAGTGTCACATTTTCGCACAGATTTTCTGGCTTCTTTTCCTTATGTGTTTTTCTGTCAGTTATTAATGCATTGCAATTAGCTGACAATTTTACTTGGCCCAATTGACAACGCATTTGGCCCATTCTCATTGCGAATATAAATTGATGTAATTACAAACAGAGATATATATTTTTGGCAGCAACTAATAATAGTATTTGTTATAATAGTTACTAACTTACACTAAATAGTTCTTGTTCATTATTTTCATATGTATTTTGTGGTATTTTTATGGCCAGTGTTTGCCAGAGTTAAAAAACCTTTAATTACATATTAATCAACTAATTATCTTATCATTATTCAATCCGCAAATGCATTCAACTTTTCAAAGAATTTCTCTTCTAGTGTCTCACTTTATTGGCATCTCGCTGGGTTTCTTGCTGGTCTGAGCCAGATAGCAAAAGTAGTTTTGCCCCAGCTTCTGCTGCATGCAGCATTATCTAGTTAGTTTTACAAGTTTTTGCCCCAAGATTACCAAGCAAGTTGAATGCGTCTGAGAGCTGAGCTGGTCTGGTCTGAGTTGAGTTGAGTTGCTATTCATGAAAGTTTTGCATTGTTGTTGCGTAGCTGCTGATTTTTGTTCCTCTTGTTACACTAATTTGCATGACCTTTGCCTGAACTGCCAGCGAACTAACCAGGTAACCAACTAACCAACCAACCAGCCAACCAAGCAACCAAGCAACCAAGCAACCAGGCAACCATCAACCAGGGAATGAACCAGTTACATAGATATAGTCCCAACAGAGCCACAACATTTGAATGGCGTTTCATTTGCGACGCTTTTCAACGTTAATGCCATGGAAAATGCATAAATTGCGGCACTCAAGTGGAGAACTTTTGTGGAAAAACAATGACAATTCCTTGGCTAACAAACCAAGTTGAGGGGTGATTGAGATGGTATGTGGTGCAGCTGGGGAAAATTGTTAGCCCGGCTAATTAGCAATTGCCAAGCTAAGCTGCAGCTTATCAGTGCACGAGCTGCACTCAAATGCCCTGCATTTTACCAGTTTCCGTTAAAATCACAAATGAAAAGGGGAAAAACTCAATCGGTATTTATCTCGGCTCCTGCAAAACTCAAAAACTGCAAACTGTGCTCGGCGCTTGAGGCAGGTGTTGAAATTTAAGCAGCGAATTTAAAGTGTTTACTGTACTTGTTTTCATATTGCAATTTAGATTAGAGTAAAGTTTTTTTTAAGTTATAAGTATAAACTTTGTTAGAATGCTGAATTTAAAGATTTTAGTGTACTTGTTTTCATATTGCAATTTAGATTAGAGTCGAGTTTTTATAAGTTATAAGAATAGACTTTGTTAGCATGCTGAATTTTAAGTGTTTACTGTACTTGTTGTCATATTGAAATGGAATTAGAGTGAAGTAGAATTTTAACAAAGTATAAAAATAGAACAATTTAAAATGCTGATATCAGTTTGTTTAATAAATAACACATAATTATTGATAACAAAATTTTAAAATGTCCATATAAAGTTGTAATTATTAATGTAATCGTAAATTAACAGAACTTTTTTATTTATATTAAAATGTTTTATTATGAAACTTGAAAATTGATTTATTAAGATACATTGTTTTATTAGATCTTAATTATATTGTCTTATATATGCTTATTAATATTAGGGCCTCAGGAGACCTATTTTAAATATATGTCTACATAAATCCTGATTCTTGCACGTATTTATAAACTTTTGTTGATTTGAGTATTCCCAAATATACTACATCTTCTTATAGATAAAAACTATATGTTTACAATAGTATCTTTTATTAATTTCAGAAATTGATTTCTAACGAATGGGAAAATTTATGGTTCAAACAAGGAACGAGATCTCTGAGATTGTTTTGTTCATAAGAATACACAGAGGGATTTGCCTTAATTGAACTGTTAACTTTTTAAGAGTTCTGGGTATAAAAAAATACCATCTGTAAGTGACTAACTACTGGCTATACTTTAGGAATCCCATTACACAAAATATATGAAGAGTGCTTTTATTGTCTTAATTTACATTTCAGATTCGAATTACGTGTTTGGCAAATCGAAATGCTCTCAAACTAAACACAAAATGATGGTGCGAACATTTTAAGAAGTTTTGTGCAAATCTGACTAGCCCCACCCACTCAGTCAGGCAGGCAGTCAGGCAGGCAGTCAGGCAGGCAGACAGTCGGACAGGCGGACAGTCGGATAGTCAGACACTTCAGGCAAACACACACACAGAGAAACACATTCGGCGAACGCCATTTGGCAATTTCAGTTTGGTTGTGTATCCAATTTGGGCGCACAGGAATAAAGCGCTTGAAATATCCATTTCGTTTGGAGGATTCTTCGCGTGCCAGTTAAGAGCTGCAACAAAGCAATTGTTGCTCCTCTTCTTGTTGTTGTTATTGTTGTTGTGCCTGTTATTGTGTGTTACATGCGTGTGAACTGGCAGCCCAAGAACACACACACACAATCTAACACACAGATACAAGCGCCCAGAGAGAGAGAGCATACAAAATGTGGGGAATTGTTCATTTTAAACTCAACTTTTGGTTTTGCTGTGTGTGTGTGTGTGTTGTGTGTGTTGTGTGTTGTGCGCTTTGTGTTTATTTATTTAAGTGTTATTTCGTTTTATTTTGCAAAATGGAGTTATAAACAAGTTTTGAAAATTGTTTAAATGGAAAAAACAGATTGAATATCCTGTCTCCTCCTCGCTTCCCCCAAGCAAAACACTCACAAAAACAAGTTGGATAACACTTAAAAATTACCTTTATTATAAACACATGTTAAACTTAGTTTCTAAAAAATGATATAAATAAAATTCATAATTTCCACAGAAATAGCAGAAATTATTTACATGTGTACAGCTTAGAAATTTCAAGTAGATGTTTTCTATTTTAAATAATAGATATTTTTTCGATGCGAATTTAGTTTAAGGGCATTTTGCAAAGTTCTGGGTCTCACATTTTTTTTCAGAGTGTAGCCAGCAACAGCGAGATGGCAGCCACTTGAGCACATGTCAAGTGGAAAATCGTTTTGTTGCTTTTCTCTGCGACCAGCCAAACGCCTTCAGCCTGGCTCATATTGTAAATGTGCGGGAAGCTATGAATATGTTTTTGATAAAGTTTATTTATATATGCAAATCGCATAATGCTCACATATGCAAAAGGGTTTTCGGATTCCCTCGCTTTTGCTGTTGCTCTCACTTTTGCTTGTAAGTTGAATCGGTTCATATATATATATATATCTACACATTTAAACGCATTTAAATACCAGCTCGCATATTTGTATGATTTCCGTTTGAAATTTCCTTTTAAACCGATGCCAACACACATTTTATTTTTTATTTTTTTTTTATTATTTTGTTGTCTGACGATATGAAAAAAATATTTATTTCTTTGCAACTTATCCAAGTTTTCCAGCTGAGTGGCATTTTCTTTATTGTCATTGGCATCCTCCCCAAACAATCTGCAATCTACAATCACGAAACTCAAGCGGCAACATTTACCGATTTATTTATTTTGATTAAGTGGTTCAATTGCTCTTTGAGTTGTTGTTCCTCCTCCTCCTCCTACTCCTCCTACTCCTCCCACATGTCGAACGGGAAGTAATTGAGGCAATGTGACGCTTCGCGTTTTGTGTGCTGATAAGAACTTTACGGTCGGAAAGTATCAAACATGGTCCATAAAGTCATTCCAAGCATTTTTTTTTGTCTTAGCATTTTCTATATATATATATTTATATATGATTTTTGTTTAAGGGCAGATTCCGATTTTTAATAACAGAAATAAAGCCAATTTTAGACTTTGTAGTATTTTTAATTGTTCTTTCAAATGAACTAAAACAAAAATAATAAAATAAATAAAATGCTATAATCGTGTGAGCTCGACTAACATGTACTCTTAAACTTTGGTTCAATATGAAAACAAGATTTGGTTACCAATATCTGTGTTTCTAATTCAATCTAAATTATATTTTTACAGTCCAACAATCAAACCTCGATATATATATATATATATATATATATATATATATATATATGTCTTTACAATTATGCGATTTGTTGTTTTTATAGGTAATATATTTTATTCGATATTAGAGAAACGTAAGCAGTTCTCAAATAGTAAACTTGATCTTGTATACGAGAACTTCAATATTTCAATATTATAACTCTTTAGCTTTTATATTCTCTCAGATCGGTTTCCTGATATAGACAGAGCGGCGGACATGACTAAATCAACTCGAATTTTGATACTGATTAAGAATATATATGTATATCTTATGGTGTCGAACACACACCTTCTGATTTCGTTTTACTGTTTTCCGATTTTTAAGGAAGGCTTCTGTAAAATACTCAGCAAAATTCACTTGCTGAAAGGCGAATTTCCATACAACGAATTCTGCCTAGTTTCTAATTATTTTAGTAGTTGTCGTAACATTAATTTAAGTTTTATAAATATTAAAAATTTGCTTTTAGCTTGCAACTAATTTTCTATGTATTTTCTCAATTTTTAGGCTGCCACTTCACTTTTTTTATAACTTATTTTATCGCATTCGATTGACATTGGAAATTTTTAGGAGCTGTGCTTATCGGACGCTAAACATGATGGAGGCGCCGCAATAAGCGCCGCTGGGCAAAACAGTTATGTCTTTATTAACGAGGCGCAATGAAAAGACGTGGCGGGAGGTGGCAGCACTATAAAAATATTAATGTTGGCTAATAAAAGGGGCGCAAATGCTTATGAGCTGGTGGTGATCAGAGGAGGAGGAGGAGGAGGTGGAGTGCAGGCAAGAAAGCGATTAACCCAAAAGATACAAAAAAAGGGCGACTGTCAAAGTTTTTGGCAGCTTAACAACTTGCGAAGGCCAACAATAATATTCAAGTGTATATAATTTTAACGATAACAAATCGCTTACGGTTAACAGGCGGCATTAATTCTCATTGTGGCGTAATTTTCACAGCGGCATTTATTGGCTAATTAAAATGGAGCCGGGGGAGTTTGCCAGACTTGCGAAAGACAAGTCAGCCCCATCCGCCCCGCCTGCGTGTAGAACAAGCCAGCAAGGAGGAGCAGCTAGCTGGAAAAAAGTAGATTGGGTTCGGAGCTATCAAGCACAAAAGTAATGACCGCAATTAATAATTTTGACAATTTACACAACATTGCACAAAAGATAAGGACAAAGCAGAGCAACTGCGTCTCCTCCTTCCCCTTCATCACCAAGACGCTTGAAAAGTCTTTTTTTATTTGCCCAAATTAGGAGAGAAAAAAATCCTTTCTCTAACGACTCGCACAAATTGCTCATTTGGCTAATAAGTTCATCAAGCGGGCAGGTCTTTAAATTTTTTAATTGCATATTTATTAATATTATTTGTTTAATTTCCATATTCTATTTTTTTTTTTTTTGGGTACTCATTCAAATTTCTCAGTTCTGTTGCTGACAACTTTCAAGCGCGTCCCTTTTCACATTTTTTTTCATCGTTTATTATTTTTAATTTTTTGTTTGCTTGTGTTTATTTTTTGTTGTTGTTGTTCTACTGTTATTCGCTTAACTTGCGTTTTAAATAAATCAATTATTTTTAATTCACTATGACAACTCGTGTCATTTGCAGCCCAACCATTTTGGGGTCTGTGCGATGTCTCTTCACTCAAGCTCGAGCTGCTCTTTTGCTCTTGACATGGGTGTGTCCAAAGTTGGGGGGGGGGGAGGGCTTGCTGTCAATAGCAGGCCACAAGTGAGGGAATGCCATGCATATTATGTCAATAACAGCAACGGGCATTCGAATATGAATGGAAATGAATCCAAGTGAAGATGATTCGCTTTCATTGCTCCAATTAATATATGCAAACTTTGAAGTTCTGCAATTTAAAATACAAACGAACAAATTACTTACGTTCAAATCGTTTCAGGCAAGAGTGCTAATTAAATTATAGTCATTACTTGGCTTATAATAATTAGAATTACCTGTCTTAGCTAAATAAAACTAAACAATTATTCAAAAAATTTACTGATGCGCACCGGGCTCAAGCCAAGCGGATTATCTTTTCATGAGTCCTAAGTAATAAGTGGGAAGGCCCCTACTCAGATAATTTCTCGCTTTGAATGCTAAAATTTGCCATTAACATTAATTACCCGTTTGGCATACAAAATGAATGAATAAACGAATGAATGAATGCTTCGAAAACTTTAATACATTTTCCCATTTGTTCATAATTACACACACACACAAAGGAAAATCCCATCCCGCTGGCGTTTTCTGTTGTGGCAAGGATGCTTAAAGAGGAAGAAGAAGAAGATGAAGAAGAAGAAGATGGGCAGAAGGAAACTTATGACAAGGAAATTCAATAGCGCATGCAATTGAAGAAATTATTGTGCAATTTCAATAACTTTCAATTGGGTTTTCAATTCTCTGCATACACTTTTGTCCACAACTTTATCTTATCTCTTATCTTATTTTGTTGGAGGGGCACGAATCCCAAAAACGAATGGCCCATGAAAAATGAAAACTTTCCCAACTTTAGTCTGTCTTTGGAATACTTCCGTCCATTGAGGAGCTCATTGCCATTGCCTAAGAATTTGCTGAGTGCAGTCATAATTTTCTGTGGGGGTGGGCAACTACAGTGAAACATGCTTGTAATGTATTTGCAAAAGCTTTGCATATAGCGATTCTTTATTCTATTTTTTGTAGTCTTTTTTATACAAATAAAATACAAACCCAGACTTAGTCCTTGTTTTACAATTGCTTTAGGGTTTTTGCATATATGGTACATTGCTTTTTTCTTTACTGTTTTGTTTAATATTTTTTTAAAATTTTTAGTTTATATGAGTACAATTTTTTTGCTTAAATTTAAATACTTGTTTATGTATAAAATAATTTTATTTATTTTATTCTTTCTCAGAATAGTACTTCATTTTTAAAATAAAAATTTTAAATTAAAACTGAGGATAATACAAAGATGTACTTTGATTATGTTAAATTTAACTGTATATTTATACCAAAGGAATATTTTCTTTACTGCACACATTTGATATCCAATGATTTTTAAAGTAGCCAAACTATATTTAAGTTTAGATATTCTGTTGATTTATTGGATATTGACCAAGCAATTTGTAGCTATATTTAAACTGCAGACTGGTCACAGGTTTAAGCCATAATAAGAAAATATGACGCCATTTGCCAGCAATTTGAAAAGCTTAACTATGTAAATCTTTTAATATGGCCAATGGATGGATGATGCGCCAAGATGAGCGGCTCCGAATGCGCAACGAGCATATAAAAATGGCATAAAAAAAACTGGAATCATAAACCAAAATGCAAACAGCGCCATGGCGGCTGAAGCCAAAGGCAAACAATGCAATCCCGCCAAGAACTCTCTTGGCACAACTCCCAAACAGACTACATCCCACCTGCCTGCTTGCCATCCAGAATGCATCCCGATGCCAGGCGGATCCCAGCGGAAGACATAGAACGAAAATATGCCTCGAAGGCGCGACGCTCGCACGGCGATGCTTGGCAAAAGTTTTTCGCATAAACATGAAAAACATGAAAAACAGCAAACAACTTGCTAAACTTACGAAGAGAAGAGTTGTCAGTGGAAAGGAGGAGGAGGAGGAGGAGGAGTAGGAGCCAGTTAAAGGAAGTGGGTAAACCTTGGCCGGGTTATGCATAAAGCAGCCGGTGGCAGTGCTCATGATATATGTATCTATGTAAATATATAAAGTATGTACACGGAAAAAAAATATGAATAAATCAAGTTTTTGTTTCTTCAATTAGAAATGTCTCCGAGTCTGAAAATGTTACTTTTAGTATTTAAAGATTAAATAAATGACAACAAATTGCTTGAAAAATATTTTCATTTTTCAATTTCTTGTTTATTTATTAAATTAGTCAATTTATAAGAATATTTGATATGTTTTTATTTGATTTCGTAGAACAAATAAGTCCAGCAAAGAAATACAAAATAAGCAAATAAATTTCGTAATTCAAGCAAAAATATTCAATAAGACTTATAATAATAATAATAATATTAATGTATATAAACGAATTTCGATTTCAATTCTTTAACCAAACTCTTTTCCTTCAATCGGTAAAAATGCGGTTTCAAATCTTATTCATATTTTGGTTTGACACCCACTTTAAAGATTATCGATATATAAATTATATACTTTTATTTGTAGAGATTCACTCGAATGTTCGAATGAATTGTTGGGCTTGGTAGCCATGAACTTATTTCAGTGTAAATATTGTGCATGTGTATATATCATATCATATCATATCATATGCGCTGGTTGCATATGTACGTGGTCCATGTACATCTATAGATATATGGCTGCAAACACAGTCGAATAGTTTGTTGCTGCTGTTTGTCTGTGCCCGCTAGGTAAATTTTGTGTGCAACTTTTGCAATTGAAACAATATTTGCGCTTTACATTGCCTCTGCCCAACTTCCCCACCCATTTTCCGCACACCCACCGAGAGAGAGAGAGAGAGAAAGAGAGAGAGCGGGAGTAAATAACGAAGGTCAGCAAATGGAGCTACCCAACAAGGGGGTTGTACTTGAGCTCCATTGCGTAGTTTTAAGAGCACGTGCCTCCGTTTAGTTTTTACCAAAACCATTAATCAAACAATTAGAGCTGGTTTGCGTCAAATAACTACCATCTACCCTTGGCCACTCCCGCACCAACCATGCCACACACAAAAACGTATTTGCATAAATTACAGCTTCATAATAACCGCTATTTGTAATTTTGGTCACCGCTGGGCGTTCAGGTTACGCCCACTTCTAACACCGCCGCCCCAAAAAAGCAAAGCTGGAAAATGTACTTCAAAATCAAAAGGGTTGTGTTTGCTGCACTGATTTTGATTAATGTTTACACATCTAGCAATTTACTGAAACTCTTTGCAAACGATATGATTTCAAAGTCATTACATAAAGTAAGCAAAAATATTTGATATTTTAGCGTAACAACCCTGTCTTAAAGATAGATATATATTATTCGAACTAGAAATGTGCTCTATATTGGGTTTGAAACTTGGCTAAACACATTTGTAGAAAGCCTAAAAAATTTGTTGGGAATTCTAAGCAAAAAAGGGTGACGCAATTCGGACAGTTCTGTTGAATTACTCGCTTGGAATGAATAGCTACACTTTTGCAATTGTGCAACAGCAAAATCACTCGATTCCAATTATTGCTAACTGAATGGCAATTATCGTTCAGCACGCATAACAATTACAATTAAAACGTACGACAACTGCAAATTGAAGATGTGCTTTCTTTTATTACTGCTGTTGTTTGCCAATCTGGCAACGTGCAACGTCCGGTTGCATATAATCCCTATAAGTGGAGTCGAGGGAGCGACAGACGACACCTGAGCAGCTCTCTGCATAGCTACCTAAAATGCATAAATAATGGGTGACGGCGATCCCCAGTCAATTCCAGAGGCATGTCAGAGCAAACTTGAGTGTGGCGTGGAGACGTAGGCGGAGATGGTGAGACGGGTGTCCGTAAATGAATGACAAACGCCAGCCGGCAACGTGAATGCCAATGACGTCAACGGCATCATTGTCAGGCCCAGAGAAGCGTTGGTCGCCTCTTTCCGACATTAACAGAAGGAGAAGAAGAAGAAGAAACTGGTTTAGCTCTGAGGCAGTATCAGAATTATTGCTAGCTGTCTACACATGACCATGAGACCAGTATGCACAGAGAATATGAGGCAGACAGCTAAACTGTAAAAAAACATTTTAACATATTTACAAAATTTGAAATATAACTAGAATTTGGAATTAAAACCTACATATTTTTTACTTCTTGGAAGTGAGATAAAAATTGAAAAGACATTAAATATAAGCATATTTTTTTTTAAAAATATATATAAAAGAGGTTATATATAAATATATAAATATAAGCATTCAGTCTACTACCAAAAATTATTAAATATAAAATGAAATATTTTCACCATTTGGAAGAGATTGAAAATACATGCAATATAACAATTTATTTTTATAAAAATATATATAAAAGAAGTTATATATAAATATATAAATAAATGCATTCAGTCTACTACCAAAAATTAATAAATATTAAATTAAATATTTTCTCTCAAATGTAAATGTAATTAACATGAATTTTATATAACTGCAAAAATGTGAAACTATTAAATTGCGAATAAATTAAATTTATTTTACAGTGCAAACATTTTGTTTGGAAGACAGGCAAATGGGTTGCGCCCTGACACGCTGAACTCTCAACGCGAAATGAGTAAAAATCCTGTGACACACACAGGAAACTGGAACAGTACACACACACACACCCACACACACAGTCTGCTGTGTGGGTGAGTTGGTGCAGCATCAAAAAGCAATGGCTTAAGTGCCATAGCATTGTGAGGTAGCCGCTGACAGGCGCAGCATGTGCTCGGGGGCAGCCCTTGAGGTGGGCAGGAGAGGGAAGGGATGGTGTTTGGTGTCAGAGCAGACCCGCATTTTGCAGCCCGTATTCCCAGTTGGTCCTTGACACAGCCATTGTTCTTTTCACTTTTTACGAGTGCGCTGCAAATGAAATGCTACCATCCACTCCCCCACCACCCCATTTGGGGCAACCTGCAACCCACTACCTGCGCCGCCTGCTCCTCCTGCACCTACTGTTGCCCGCTTTACCATGTTCAAGGTGTTCGACGGCGGCGGCGAGTTGATTATGGCCACCAATGCCAACTTAAGTGGGTCTCTTGTTGCTCTTGTTGTTTTTGCTGTTGTTGCCGCTCTGATGAAGCACCTTTTGTTGTAATGAGTTTTGAGTGCGATTTTTTTTGTTCCACTCGCACAACGATTTTTGTTGTTGTTGATTTTAAGCGGCTTATATCGACGTTGGTTTGGCTCTGGTTCCAGCTTCGCACTCATCCTACTTAAATTTTCCATGATTCAGTTGCCATGGTTATTGGGGCCTCTCTTTTGAAATTATTTTCAATTGCGTTTGTAATTTTTCAATATAGGCCGTATTACTAGCAAAAGCTATCATTTAGTTGATTATTTACACATATTTACATATGCTTGTTTATGTTCGACATAAATATTTATGATGGCAATAATTTAATTGAGTTATTTTATTTAAAATAACTCGCAATTTATTTAATCATGAAACGTTATTTTTGAGGCAAAAGTTTAATAAAGCTTAATAAAATATTGATTTCGGTTATTAAATTCTTTTTTTTTCAAAAAAATTTTGCATTTGTTTAACTGATTATTTTATTGTTTGGTTAGTTAAAGTAAACTTCTGTATTTAATTTTTTTTTTATTTATTTTTAATTACAATCTCCCAGAGAGCACTGAGCAAATTCTCTAAATAGTTTTCTATGTAAATCATTGTAACACAATTTGATATGTTACTTAATTAATAATTTCAAGTCATTTATCAGATATATTTTTCACAAATTATATTTACAGTTTTTGCTGGTTTTCAAGGTTAGAACTTTATCTATTTAGGAATCTCTGAGATGTTGAAGTATATCCATTTCTTTTGAATCTCTTCTAATGCCTTTGAATTTGTGGTAACCCAAGTCCATCTCTCGAATTTGAGTCGATGTTTACTTTTCAAATTTTAATACTTTTGCCTTATTCAAGCCATGACTATCAAATTGCCAAAATCTATAGCTGATTTAGCTCATATACCATCTGACTACCTACCAAAGGATTGGGCCACTTATTGCCCTTCCATTTTGCAGTGCTCGAACTCATCAATAAGTGCAATGGGAGCAGCAGCTGGGCGTCAAGTTCTTTCTCCATTAACATCATGGCCCCACAATGGAACACACCAAATTGATGATGCATAGGACAAACAATACGACAACAAGCGTAAGGAGTGGTACAGGGGGAGGGGGGGGGGGGAACAAGAACTGCACAGAGACAATGACGATTGCATTGACATTTCGACAGAGCATTGAACGGACACAGCAGAAACATGTCGCTGCACGTCTGTCTACCAAAACATCCGAGTAACTGGACTCTTTCAACCAAAGAGGAGACAGAATGTTGAGCCAAACACGACATAAGACCAAGTTGCATTATATAACCACAACTCTACAGTCTTAACGATGATTAAAAGTTAACATTATGATATAATTAATATCAGATTAATACAAAGCGAAACTTTACCAGTTGAAACTCCAACCAAAAATCTATATATTTATTATATATATATTAAAATCGATGTTGTCAAATACTGAAAAAAAATATAGCCACTAGTTAACACTTACCTGCATAACATACAAGAAAAAAATTGACTTCAAGGATGTCAAATCGAAATAAATTTATGTTCCGTTTCCAATTCTGACACGCAAAAATAATGAACATTTTTTTAGAGATACATTATCAGAAACTGGAAAAGCTAGAAAGTATTCGATTACATTTATGTTTTGGGAATATGTTTTTTGGTTACGAGTCAAATAATCAGTCTGTTTCGGTATTTTGTTTTTACAAAAATATCGAAGTAGACTTCTGCAATTCCGATATAGAAATTCAATACAACTGATTCCCATTTCGATAACGATTTGGCAACCTGACTTCGATTTATATCAGAAGATGAAAAAATAATATTTTATATTTATATGTATCAACTAAATTCATGTGTCATGTGTCGTGTTGCAACTATATATTTTTTGGGGCATCGCGCACATCTCTAAATTGCAGCAAGCCAGCTCTACACACTTTCCGTTCCCGGCTTAGTTTCGCAACCCACCCCACGCACCCCCCCGCTAACTGAGCAAGAACTCGGCACTGGCAACAGACCGAAACATGACCATTTACTGAGTGTTCTACACACACATCTGTGTGTGTGTGTTTGGTTAGGTGTGTGTGTGTGTGTGTGTGTGTGTGTGTGCATCGCATATCGATTGCAATTGCTTGATTTTGTCATTGGGATTTGTTCGTCAGTCAGGATTTTTGATATTGCCAGGCAGTTTATTTGCACAGTAGTCGATTCGCCGCTCGATGCGGCCAGTTGTCAGTTTATTTAGTTATCATTGCAAAAATGTTTGACTATTCTTCTTCTTCTTCTTGCTTTTTGGGAGCATTAGCTTTTGTTTGCTAGTGTATTAGATTTCATCCGAAATGAAGTT
Organism: Drosophila melanosoma; assembly: GCA_035042045.1. NCBI lineage: Eukaryota > Metazoa > Arthropoda > Insecta > Diptera > Drosophilidae > Drosophila > Drosophila melanosoma. The sequence goes on along the minus strand of JAWNLY010000183.1, from coordinate 911,984 downwards.
GATCTTTTTGCCCATTTGCCACCAATTTCATTGCTTTGCATTTCATTTTCAATTAGCAAAAAAAAAAAAAAAAAAACCCATAGCCAGTTGCCGTGTTTGTGTTGCATATCTACATGACTCGTTGTAATTGGTGGCAGGCAAAAAAAAATCTGATATGACATTCTTGCTGCTTGGCTTGCTGCGGCGTCGTGCGCGCGCGTCTCTCTCCGTGGACCCTTTTTTTTACTTTTTTCTTTTACTATTTTTTTTCATCCATTTTCATGGGGGTTTTAGAATTTTCTAGCATTTTTTGTGTTACACATTGAATGGGTTATGGGATGGAGCGGGGTGGTAATGATATACCGAAAACACTACCACAAACAAACAACCATGCCCACAGCGGGACTCGAACCCGCGACTGATTTTCATTGAAGCGATTTTAATGAGTTTTGAAATGATGCAAAGACTCAACGCTTTGAACCATCAGCCGGCGATTGACCATCTGCTAAATGTGCAACATATACAAAGATTCTGCAAATTGGTTTGTGTCAATGCTAACCAGTTATTTATTTTTTTTTTGTGGTTTATTATGTGATTTGTTGATGTACTGCCTTTGCGGTTGATCTCGATAACATCGTTATAATTTTTTCTATTATATTATAAAAATATTAATATTATATTATACAAATATGAATATCATATTTTCATATTAATACTATATTTTCATATAATATTATAATAATAATAATATTATATTTTCAACGAAACAATTAGACGTTCACATTAATCAGACCAAGTGTTCTGAGTTCGTATAGTATCGATAGTTAAAACAGTATATAGAGCATTAGCCAGTCGATATTGAAAAATTATCCCTTTGTTGACTGCATTTCTTAGATGGTAAAATGTGTATTTTTATATACAAATGCAGCTTTAAATCTCAACTTGGGCACGTAGCTCGATTGGACACGTAGTTCTTGGGCAAATAGACAATAGCTAAAGCGAACAATTTTTCTGCACTCCCCCTACCTCCTCAACTCACCCCTAAATTTTGGGGTAGATTGTGGGGCTTATCATTGGATGAGCAGCTGCTTTTGCATTTGTGATTAGTATTAAAATGGGATTTTTATGAATAATTGAAGCAGGCGGAAAGTGGCAAGACTGGCAACCAACATCGCGGCGCCAACTTGCCTATCAATTTCAATTATATAATAATCATTTCCGTCTGACATCGCTGCCCCACCATCCAATCACAGCTGCCCCGCCGCCACACGTCGCCTGTCAATCATCGACGAAACGACTTCGACTCAGGCAAAAGTTAACGGTTCGAGCGGAGCGGAGCGAGTGGGGTGTGGCGGGCGACCTTTGCAGCTGACTTGAGGTCGTTGCAAGTTCACGCCAATTAAGGCTTATCAAATTATTTACAATGCTTAACCTAATTTCTGGGCTAGTCAACGACGCCAACGTCCTTGCTGCAGTCGGCTTCGCAGTCGGCTTCGCAGTCGTTGCCTGCCACTCGCACATACATAACTCAATAAAAACTGCGCTCCAATTTGCTGGCACCCAATATGGCTGCTTTGGTTTCAGTGCAGTGGGGCAGGCAGCTGGAGTGTGGGGAGCTGGGGGAGCTTGCCACCAACACTTTCGCCTGTGCGAACTTTTGCAATAACCACTTAAAATTCACTCAGCTGTGAATTATGCGCACGTCGAAGTGTTGTTCTTGTTCGAGCACCAGAGCAAGAATCACCAGAAGAGCTGAAGGGGGGGTGGGGTGTGCTGAGGTGGGGTTGGGTTAGAATGCTTGGCAATGTGGCACGAAGCAATAAATGGACGCATGTGGCCGGGCTGTTGGCAGTGCCTAAATTGGGTGTCGATTTTCATTTGTACCGCCTGCCACACAACGTGACGCCTTCAAAAGTCCTTGAATAGAGAGGAGAGGGGGGGTTTTCGCAATTGTTTTTAATTGAAGTGGCTGCATACTTAAAAAAAAAAACAGTATTAGAATTTCTTAGCTATTAGTTTGCAAACCAATCAGCTTGATGAGTTGCTAAATATTTCAAGAAATTCCTCTGGTTTCTAATAATGTAAACATTAAAGCCTATAAATTTAAATTAAATTTTGGCTTCTTTAAAAACATTTTGGCATCTTAAGAGGATTTTATTTATTTATTTATTTATATTTGATATTATGTTTAGGTTTAATTGGAGCTATTATAATAATAATGATGAAAAATATAAGCCAATAATAGGCAGAGTATTCCATAGGTTTATTTCAAAACTCGCAGGTTGCAATAAAAATATAAATTAAATACTGCTGAAGTTGACTTGGTCAATTTTAAAGAATTCCTGAATATTTTGGGGAATTTTCGCAGGCATAGAAAATGTTCGCTGTATTATTTTATATGCATATACTTAGTATGTAATATTTAATATGTAGCAGATTTGTATTTAATTAAAACTATCATTATTATATATTCTGTGTTAAATATGTTGTAAGATATTAGGTGTTTTTAGACTATATCGACTCATGAATATAGGGTCTCGACTATAATTATAATTTTTGTTATACATTATGCAATGGTTCTTAAATTTTGTTATAATTCTAGTTAGTCACAAAAAAGAAAAAGCAAACCTGTTGCTTAATCACAGACTGAATTTTAAGCCAGCAGCAAACTGCCACCTGTCACCCGCCAATGTGCCACTAGTCGCCGTCGCCATTTGCCACTTAATCAGCGCTCGTCGGGCTAATCCCACAACAAAGTTTGCCACTTGGCGCGCTCGAAATTAGCGCCAGCGACCCGTCCAATTAAAGGCACCAAGTCTTGGCAACCAGGAAACAAAAGCAGCAGCAGCAGCAGCAGGAGCAGCAGCATCGTGTGTAAACAGTTGCCATTGCACATAACTCTAAGCCAATAGTCAACATGAGAAAATAAAAACAAAAACAATGCCCAGATTCAGATCTGGAACCAAAAAACACTTGACTGGCCGTGGCAGTGGCAAAGGCTTTGTTTTTAGCCTGGCTGCTGACTTTGGTCTTTGGTCTGGTCTCCATTCACGCCTCAAAATTTTCAACAATAGCCAAATGAAGCAAATGAAACGACGAAGCCACTTTAAGCTCTCCAAATCCATAAAGCAAACAAAATGGTTTTCAAATAGAAACCGCGTTCCGGCTACGACCAAAGCAGTCTGAAACTGCCAGCAGCCAGTACACTGTGAAAAAAAGTGAAAACAATAATAATTTAATTTTTTAAAATATTTATTAGAAACAAAATCAGCTTTTCAATTTTATTTATTTTATTTATAATACATATTGCCAAAAAAGTTTGATTAATATTTTCATTATTTGTACCATACCATAGATTTCTCGCAGTGCAGTCAGTGGCAGGACGCTTTGAGTTGCCATTGTTACGGACATCGATAATACTGAGCCGTATTTTCACAGCGGTTAGACCAAGGAGACACAAAAACCCACCGGCTCGAGACTACAGCAGTGTGAGGGGAAGAGGGAGGGAGATGGAGGTTGTGGCAAGGGAAGGTAGTTGGAGGCTGACATGGGGTGTCGACACAGCCAGCGGCTTTCGCCCTTCCAACAATTTTGTTTGCTTGCGATTTGCTTTTTGTTTTCTTTTATTTTTTTTTTATTTTTGAATTCTTTGAAAGCGCTGCTAGAAAATTGAAAATTTTCTTACTAATCGCAATCGATATGCCTTGCCAAATGTCACTCAGCTCGACAAGGGGGGAGGGGGAGCTGGGTAGGGGAGTAGTGTGGTTGGGGGGAGGTCTCTTTGAATTCGCTTGTGCAAACAAATAAATTGAAGAATGCTCAAAATTAAATAAATATTTGGCATTTTCAGCTGCAAATAAATTACAATAATGAATGACTTTGCTTGGTTTAGCGACTGAGAAAGATAAATTACACTTGATTTGACAAATTAAGTTGCCCATTGGGTGGACAAGGCCCAAATTTGGAATCTATAATAATATGATAATCAAATTGTTACGATTTTTAAGTGAATTTCACAGAGGAGGATAGCTAAAATTTTGCGATATGTGTTAAGCTGTCAAAATATAGGAGGAATAAAATAGGTTTTACTATGAAAATATATTTTGGCTACCAAAAACTCTTATTTTGTATTTGAGTGATATTGTAAATCAATTTGTATCGATTATTGATTATTGATAATTAATACTAATACTTAAATTATCATAAGTAATCGAGAAATTACATTTCAAATCATAAGTTACTATTTTTAAAAATCTTTAATATCAGATTCTTAATATAAACTAAAAGACAGAGTTGGATAAATTGACTTCAGTGTTAATTCCTATTAAAAATAAATATTTCGAATGAAGTCAAACGAACTTTATTAATAACAATTGATTATCTTTAGTTATCAAAATTATAATTTTCTCCCTGATTGAAATGCTTTTTAACGCGTTTTGTCGTTAAGAAAATTTCACAAGCACTTCTCAAATTCCCATTAAAATGTCTTTAAAACAGATCTTTGAAGCACATTACATAAATTGCTCATTAAGTGCAATTAAGTGTATTATTCCATAAGTGTGTGTATGGCTGTGTGTGTGTGTGTGATTGTGGGTTTGTGTGTGTGTGTGGGTGTGTGCTTTTGGTTGTGTGGCAATGTAAAATATTGGCATTGTACAACATGCTCATTAATTATGTTGCATATTGCAGTTTATCAACACAATCGTCGACTTGACAACATATTTACCACACCCTCAGCCACTTATCCCTCCAGTCTCCCCCCCTCACAACTCTTCTGCCATGCCGTTGCCAACCTTTTGAAGGACTCTGTATCCCTTTCCCTCTCTCTCTCTCCCTCTCTCTCTCTCTCTCAGTTGTCGTCTTGAATTGGTTGTACTTGCATTTAATTTATAACCCGAAAAGCCCAAAGTTATACATTTTAACAGGATATGAATAAAGTTGAAGACAATAAAAGCAAATAAAACAGACCCACAACAAAACTCGACAGCACAAACTTACTGCCAGCGGGACGCTGATTGAGGGGGGGTACAGAGGAGGTGTGTATGTGTGGGGAGGGGGGTGTAGGCCTGAGAGATTCATTATCTAGCACAACATTTATAAGTGTATACAGTCTGTGTGTGGCACTGCCTGGGAGTGTGTGACTTCCTCTTACATTCAGCTCCAACTGTCTGTCTTCCTCACTCTTCTCACTCTCCTCTCTCTTCTCTCTCTTCTCTCACTGACTTTTCTATGACTTCTCGTTCTGTTTCATGCGTATGCGTATTTAATGAGCAGACGTGCGTGCCAAGTCAGCTAAGCCCAGAAACCAAGATTCGCTGCGTGCTTAGAGGTGCCTCCTTGTGCGAAGAAGGGGGTGGCGCGGTGAGCCGCAAGTGTTGAGCATGTGTGTGTGTGTGGATGTAAATACGTGAAAATGCCAAAATTAAACCAAAACTTTTCATGCTTCATCGCAGCAGCAGCAGCAGCAGCAGAAACAATGCTGAGGCAAAACGTGCATTTGGCCACTTTGGAGACTACGTGCAAAAGTTTTTCATTTCCGCTTTGGCAAACATTAAAGCTGCCACAACGAATTTACAACGAGCTCCACCTACACAACAGTTACAAACAGTCAACAGACAACAGTTACATTTACAGTTACAGTTACATTTACAGATACAAGCATAAAGATACACGCACGCCTGAACTGAACTGAACTGAACTGGAGTCATCTCCACTGAGCTAAGATGGGCTTCACTTCAAATGAGATAATCAGTGGCCCAAAGCGGAAATGAGCTAACGCTAATAAATCAAATGCAAAAAGCCCATAAACAAACAAACAGACAGACAGACAGACACAACAGCAATACACTGAAAGAAATTTATGTTAAGTTGGCAGAAGACGGAACTCTTTTAGAGCTATCTCAAACCAAACTAATCATAATAATAATAAATGTAATACAATTTATATAGTCAAAGATTAAGCAAAAACTATTTATAATAAAACTATTTATAATAATATAATTCCCCCTGATAAGTGAGCTATGAGTATTGTTCGACTTTTGAAGTTCACATTTTTTTAGCAAAAATATGTCTGTCTTTCAGTATGTGTTATGAAGTGTAGTCAGTCTAAAGGCAAATCTTATGCGATCAATTCTTCTTCTTCTAAATTGCTTGTTTAGACCGTAAATTTCCTGTAAGAAGTTTGGTTCTTCTCAGAGATATCAGCACCTTTCACACTTCTGTTTTTATTCCAGTCAAATACTATAGTTAAGAATGAAATGAAATTACATCTTAAATCTGAACAGACTCTTGGTTAGAAATTCACTCTTTTCTATACCAGGATTAATTGCATGTTTTGGTAACCATTAGATAAGTTACCATATTGTTAATACATATATAAATTGGGGGTTGCTGCACTGCCACCTATTAGATCTATTGTGCCACCTTCTGGGCTTATAGCTCCTGCATCAAGCTCCTGCAAGAATGCCAGAATTTTATTGGTTTGAGGGCTTCTATGTCATTGCAACTCATAACATTAATTCCTAGGATGCTGCATCTTTTCCTGGATAAGGCGACACATTCTGTTAGGATGTGAGAACTTATACTCACCTTTACAAATCCTATACTGATTGCAACTATAAAAACCCAGTTTGGATAGGTGGCTTTTTAGTATGTAATGTCCTGTCTGTAAGCCGACAAGTATCCTAATTCTCTTTCTACCCATTAATATTACTTGCTTAACTCGTTTCAAATTACAGCCGCTAAAAGACTTGTTCTTACCTATTTTATTTATAATATCAGCAAATTACTATAACGACAATCTACATGTGCACAGTTGTAAAAATCAGGTGCACCTTTATCATCTTTGATTCAATACAAAATATATCAAAGACCCAAAATTAATTTAAAGCTCGGCGAGCAGCTCCTTTGGGTAAACTTTTAGTAGACGCTTGAGGTGATTCAAGTGCCTCGGCCTCGTCAGCGATTAATGAACTATTCTGGAGATATTTCTGGGACTTGCAAAGTCATCAATAATGGGCAATCGCTTGACTCAAACTGAAATTGCTATAAAAAGTCAACTTCTAAGAAGAAAACCCCAAATGAAAAGTATATAAAAAAAAAACAACATTGACTTTTGAACTTTTTCATTAGCGGAAGAAGACGAACCCCGAAATGAAAGAAAAAAAAAAAAAAAAAAAACAACGTGGCATAAAAACAATGTAGCAGCAAACCACTTGAAGTAGTCGAGGCAGCCAAGTGGAAGCCACTGGAAATCAATACACATCCAGATAAAGAGAGAGAGAGAGAGAGGGAAAGTTTGAGACGATAACATCAAGTTCATTTACGAGCTAAAGAGGCGAGCATTTCTCAGGTAAAAACAGCTAAAAACAGCTTAATACCTAGACAAAACCAGACAGAAATCCGCCAAAAAACAGACAGACATTTCCAGACAGAGTTGGTACTGCTGCTGCTGCTGCTGCTGCTGGTCTCTGCTGGCATTAAAGTTAATAGAAAAAGTTGCTGTTGGGCAAGATTCAATCATGCGATATAAATAAGCACACCAACACACACACACCAATACACACACACACAGACTAACTACAACCTGGCAAGCAGGTAAATAAAACAATGAACGACCAAAGACATCGACCAACAGAACCGACAAAAAACGCTAAGAAGTCACAAAAAACTTTTGTCTTTTTCCACTTTTTTATTTTTATTTTATTTGTTTGTTTTACTGTTTTTGCCCTTTGTTGCTGTCTCTACTTGAAAAATTACACAATGCGGGACAGTTGGTCAGTTAAGTTTGTCTTGAGGTTTTCTAGTTTAATATTTGCTGGTGTTGATTGAAGTTTGCATTTCGGCCCAAAGTTGCCACAAACTGACTTTTAAAGTTGCCATCCCCGATCAAAAAGTTAACAAATGCTACCTTGCAACCTGCTTAAAACAGCATTGGGTAAGAATGCCAAATTTGCTCAGGTATTTTGCAATAAACAAAAAATCATTTCAACGAAATTTTGATGATATTTATTTTTAACTTAAAAATTAACATATAAATATTAATTTATTTACAACTGTGTTCAATTATTGGACTTTTTCCTTAAAGTTTAAAGCATAGACAAAAATTTTTGAATCAAGCGTTAAATTTATTAAAAATAATCTTTAATATTTTTGTAGATTAAAACAAAAACATCGATGGCTAATTTTAATATAAATATTGCTACAATATGTGTTAAATGAAAAAATATAAAAAAAATCTTCCAAGTTTCATATTTAGATAATATTTTTGGCAACATATTTTTATAACAAGAAACTTCGATTTAGCAATTCAATAAGCTTAATTTCAGCTTTAATCCGCAACATTCTTTTCTTTGATCTCAGCAGCTGTTTATGCATGTACATTGTTCCAAGTTGCCAGAGCACAACCACCCAAAAAAACCCCCAACTTCCGCCCAATCCCCTCCTGTGCGTCCCCCCCCCCTATATGTTTGGGAAACATGTGCCCGCATATTGAAATCCATTTAATTCAATTACATATCGCCACAACTTAAAGCGCATTTCAATACATAAACCGATTGGGGAAGAGCCGATTTCGTCTTGAGGAGGATAGCAAAGGGAGAGGGGTGGAAAGGTTTTCAGCTTAGCAGCTGGTGACTGACCGAACAGCCTCAGACTTCAGACAGCAGCCCGCTGCCTTTGCTCCACTTTAATCCCCCCCCTCTTTTTGGACGCAGTTTCACTTACGATTATTGCCTACTTTTGCAGGGAGCAGGAGTCGCTTGTTCGACACGGCTAAGCGCCACATGCAACATGTATTTACCGTTCTTTTCTTTCTCATATATATATATATATATATATATATATATATATGTGTGTGTGTGTATTTTTATATATATATGCGTGTACTTTACATGCTCGAATTGTCATTGAAGCGTTTAGCCATTTTATTAGATTGTGCTGTCGCCTTGAAGAAGACGAGCCAGCGAATCGCAAAAAACTTTTGCATTGGGGTGCTCTTTGTTTCCACCCCTTACCCCTTGACCTTTCCCCTTTTGTGTGTGTGTGTGCCTTGCCTGCCGAGATTTATGCGCATATGCTAAGCACACTGTTTGCCTTGACTGGCCGGGTGGGGCACGAGGGGGTACGGTTTACCGGTAAGTTTGTTCTCAATTTTGGGGTTGACTCTGCCCATTTTGTGCTCCTGCGAAGGGTTGGCATTTCTGCTGTTGCTTCCAGAGCACTTCTCACCCGGCTACCATCTCATCCCAGCTCCCAGTTCCCAGCTGCTATTGTTGTTTGTGCTGGTTGCCTGCCTTTTGGCATTTCTTTCTTTTTTTTTCGCTTGCCTTTGCATTTTTCCGGTGCGTCCTTGCTTGTTTTCTAAATTAAAATTGATTTGATATTTGCTCTTTGGCTTTTCTTGTCTGTCTCTCTGTTTGTCTGTCTGCTTGTCTGTCTGTTTGTCTGTCTGTCTATCTTTATGGCCAATGTCCTGTTGCCTCCTTGATACGCTTAAGTTGCACATATGCTTAACGTCTGCTTGCAACCTGGCATCCTTGGCATTCCATTAATAATATGCTGTCCATAAGAAAGGAGCATCTTTAGAGAGTCTCGGCATTTTTATTACAATTTAAACAAAAAAAATTGTATTAAAGAAACATAAAATTAAATAAATAAAAAATTATTAGAATTTATTTATTTTATATGTTTACACAATATTTTCAATAATGAAGAATTCTATTTCTAAAAATAGTTTTTAAATAATAAATATTTTTTTTTTATATTTACAAAAATTACTTTTTAAATTGCAAAATTCATTAATTATTCATGCAGTTTGTCGATTCTTTTCAATTATTTACTAATAATTTTCGCTGTGACACAAAATTCCCTTTATATTATATTAATAACAAATCAGTATTTTCTAAATTTATGTTCGCATAATATTCAATGCCCAAAAGCATTAACAAAATACATTTTTAATGAAGTTTATCCACATGCCTCATACTACATTTTTATCTGGATATGTGTGCGCCGTTTGCTGTCATCACTCGCGGGGCGCAAATCTCGCTGAGATTTGGGCACAAAATTAATACAAAATACAAAATCGAAAAACATTTAGCTGAGCTTATCAAAGCGACGACAGGCAAATCGTTGAACCGGTGAACGTTGCGTATGCGCAATGTCAAACGGCTGACGCTTAAAGTAGCTTATTTAAATTATCAACACGTTTGCCAGTGACGTGCCGTGGATCCAGGATGCATGGGACATGGCACATGGCACATGGCCATATGTTTGGTCCATTAAGATAAGCGTCAATCGAAACACAGCAAGCAAATCAAAGCAACACACACAAAAATTTTAAATCCCGGCAAATGTGTACGAAATTTTTTGGTTGTAGGCACGTTTTAAAATTACCATCAATAATGTTGAATGTTGTACAGCAAAGTCTGCCGACGTCTACCCCCCTTGCCCACACTCCAAACCACCATCTTTTTTGTATACAGTCCGCCCCGCAATTGAAGGGTGGTTCGATGTCAGTGACTTTTGACTGAGCCCTGAGCAGCGGGCCCAGAACTCAGCTCTCATTGTCAGCTTGATGGCTTGATAGAAATCTGGCTGGCACTTTACCCACACACACACTGTTACCCCCTCCCCCCCATTCAGGGGCGCTTTCCTTGACATTTTATTGTCTTTGTCTCGTTTCGTATTTATTGAAAATCGTTTTCGTGTGCAACGAAAAAGGAGCATCTCAACTTTATCAGCTATCCTGCAAATCCTTTAAATAATGCCCATTTCTTAATTTACTTTAATTGATTAGTAAATAACTTAATCCAACTTGATAGATTTCACAACATTTTTTGAATGTCAATAAATATTTCATCAATCCAGAAGTAGAACTCCAGAAGCTGATTCATTATAGAAGCTATCAGATATCCAAGCCAGGTAATTGGTAACCTTTGTTAAAACTTAAAGCACAGTGCCTCAAATTAGTTTTACGATGGTCAAATATGACCCAAGTGATAAGGTTATTTTTACTACAAAAATAAGTTACTGTTTTATTTTAGAAAATTCCGACATAATCTGTAGATTTTAAATATATTAAAAATTGACATGTTAATTGTGCCATGTAAACAAACAATAATTAAAAAAAAAATAATTTCATTCATGGGCTAATTCAATTTATATAAAATTCAAAATACCTTTATCAAAACATTTCTTGTAACGATTTTAATGGATTTAATTAAAAAATGATCTCTTATTAATTATTTTTTGTATATTTATTTTGTATGCACAACTTCAGCTGCCACAGTAATTTATAAAAAAAATCGCAAACTCATCGAATGGCTTTAATATTTCAGTTGCAAGCATATTTAAAAAATATGCTGCTCGTTGCTGCCACCACCAGTTTGATTTTAATCCCTTCGCGTCCCCCTCGCCTAGTACACTCTTCGACGTCCAAATCGGCTTTGCGAGCATTTTCCACTTTAATCCGCGAAACTGTAGTCACAGCATAGTTGTTGCAAGGGGGAATACCCAAACTTGCCACTTTCAATTCACTGAGTGTCTAGTTCTATTCGAACTGTGCAGGTGAATGGAGTCGTATTCAGTGGCCAACAGCCGCATTCCGAGACTGGCAATTCAATAAAAATGCCGGCGTTGCGTCCGTTTTCTGTTCGCGCTCACCAAAATTTGTTGTTGCATGCCACAGACGACTCTTGCATTAATCACTTTTGCCAGCTTTTGCACGGCAAACCCCACAAAAAAAATAAAACCAATATCAAACCAGGCGAACAAGTTGCACAATTTAGCGAGGGGCGCGACTACTAGATACCCTGTAACCAAATTTTTTATGTATGTCCTATTTAATAGATACATTTTTTTAATTTTTTTTTTTACAGATACTTACGAATCTGAAAAGATTTTGATACATAATCTCTACCTGTATTCCTAGCTGGCTGTCAATGACTCTAAGACACAGACAGACAGACAAGACTATGTCGACTATATATACTATATATATTCATATACCTTATATTTTTTGCTGCACTCTGATTGGTAAATTCCCATCCACAACTCCATTAAACCCTATCACAACAGTTTCGGAAGCAGCGCGTTAAAAGAAGAAAAATTGGGCAAAAGCAAAGCGCTACGCAAAGGCATAGAAAATAACGGGGGAAAAAAAAGAGTGCAAAACCCTCGACGAGACCCTTTTAATCCGCTGTGCAAATGAGCTTTAAGGGGGGGTCAGCGGCACAGAAGTGCGGCAAAGTTGCAAATTTATGGGCTCCATATTTCGATTTTGGATAGGTTGCCGCAGAGAGTACGATTTTTGCTAGTTTTTTTTTTTGGGGAGAATTGGTTGATTTCTGGCAAATATTGGCAAAATATTTATACGAAATGCAGCAGGGCAAGTGTCAGATTGAATAGATAGAAACCGCTCAGAGAGGTCAATCAATGAAAGTGAACACAGCTGGGAATATACCCTCCAATTGCCATTCAAGACGTGTAGAATATCGACTTTGATATTGAATATATATATATATAATTTATAAATAGATATCTTAACGAAAGATGCCAGCTCCATTAAATAATATTCTTATACAGAGCAAATTAAATTTTCTTGAACTGTTCTTCAAGTGAAATACTTTTGCAATAATTGATTAAAAAAACACTTCAAAAACTTCAACACGAATTTGGTGCATAACGCAAAGTTTTTACTACAAAATTGCTTCAATTATTCAGTTTACAACTTTAAATGGCGCCCGCTGGCTGGAAACGTTGCTCAAACTGTGAATTGAGAATTCAACGAATCCAAATTGAATATTCATTCAACAATTCATTTTCATTCACTTGCTGAGCCGCGAGCTCTGCTAAATTACCAAAATTCAACCTAAATTTGTTTGCTAATGTTTTTGTAAATTGACAAGTTTTGTTTTTCGTCTGATTTCAATTTTTCTGATTTACTTGCGAACTGCAAACTTTTCGGCCAGACACTTTTAGCCATTGTACAATTTTTCGGATGGTGTTAATCGAGTTTTCACATTTTGCTTAAATATTTAATGGTCTTGAATTTGAAAAATATTTATGGCGCAGGTGTTTCTCCCAGTCATAGAAAATGGTGTATTTTGAATTTGTGGAATAGGCAGAAGAAAGCATATTCGACTACAAAAAAAACTATAGTTTTATGATCTGGCAGAGGAGTTGATCTATCTGTCAATCTGTATCAGAAAACTGATGTTAGGAACGATTAAAAATAGAGATTTCTAGGTTTAAAGAATATCGAGTTTATTTCATTTTATCAATAAAATAGTTTTTGTTATATCAATATAAATTAATATAGTTATTTCAGTTTAATAGTTTGACTCAGCATTTCCCCTAGTCGAGCATTCTTGTCTTTATTTTTTATTGGATTCGCCAAGCTTTTATGAGACTTTGGAGACTAGGCTAACATATTTTTGGGAATATGCTAAAACTGACAAGCATCCAGAGCAAAGGCAAACAAAAAGCAAACTCGAAGGCAAATTTAATATAATTTCGATACAGTTTTGTTGTGGATGGGAAAGCCACAAACCGAGTTATGTTGATATAAATAGGGGTTTTGCATACCTCAGCCATTTTGGTTTGAGTGTGCAAGTATTTGTGAGTGCACTCAAGACACTCACACCGATAAACTCATATGAATATGCTTATTTATGAACTGTTTTGTTGGCCGCAATAAAACAGGCAATTCCCTCGACGCCGGGGTCCATTTTGGACCAAAATGTGCACCAAGGGAAGGAGCGGTGGGGAGCGGGGAGGTAGCGAACATAAAGAGACAATGTATGAGAGCAGTAGGTTAGTGCCACAGTGCCACAGTGCCACAATGCCACAAAGTGTGTGCAGCTTATAGTCAACTTCCTTATGCGACTCATGCGGTTTGCTTTTGAATGCCATTTGGGGTTTTTAGATAAAACTCTGTGCAATACCAAACGAGCGTGAGGAAGCTAAAAAAAAAAAAAAAAACAAAACACAAATAGTATAAGAATGCAATGTTGCAAGTTATACGATTGCAACATACAGAACTTGCAAATAATGTTGCACTTATAGCAATCGTCAACAAAATGTTAAGCTTTTAAAATGGAAAAGCCAGCTAAATAAATATTCGAATTATATTCAAATTGCATTAAAGTGCATAAGTTGTGCATTTTTAGAGTGCTGCAAATTTGTTTACAAATGAATTAAGAGAAAATTCTTCTCATATTTGTCACGTTATTTTTGATCTAGAAATACATCCATTTAAATATGAATGTTATCAAAATTGTATTTATTTTGCAAAATAACAAATGTCACACGAAATGCTCAAAGTATCATAGAAATGCGAGTTTTTCTTACCAGCATATAAAAAATATTCATATTTTTATGCAAATACTTTTAGACAGAGAAGGAGCGGGAGCGGGGGCGGGTTGGCATCGCATACTCGATTACCTTTATGCATTTACATTGGCAAATGAAATTAATTCATAAATAACAAACTCTAAGATACATTTCCACACAACATTAAATGTGCTGCTGAGCCGTGCAGAACGCAAAGAGCTCGAAAATGGATGCTCGAAGCTCAGAGCTCGATCCTGGAACTGGCAAACAACATTCACATATGAGCATTATGTAAATTAGATGAATGCCAAAATCAACTCTCGAGGCTTTTCAACGTAATTTCGCCCATGCCAAAGAATTGCCAACGGAACAAGTGGAAGAACTGGCAAATCAAATGGTGCAAAATGAGCGGATAGAATGGAGTCATGGGTGGTTGGGTAGAGGGGGTGTGTTCAAGTCGGAGACATAAAGGATTCGCACATTCACATGGGCCCTGTTTACAGCTACAGTTACAGTTACAGTTACAGTTACAGTTACAGTTTGAGGCGAGTCGGTAAAGCGAGAAACCCGCAAATGAAATGAAACGAAATGTTTGCATAAACGATTTAATCGAATTCCAATGCAAATTCAGTTAAATTTCATTTCCGGCCGAGGAACTTTTTGCTGCAAGACGGCAAAATGGATGAACCACAGACTCTCTGGCGGCGCACAGCAATCTCTTTGCTCTTCTCCCCCTCCGTTACGGAAATTAGCATAACACTCGCGGTAATACAATAAAATGAAAAAGATACACACACACACAGCAACACCCAAAGCAACAGACTCAGCTACATAGCGGGGGGAAGTGTAGAGAGACGAGGGCAGAGCAGAGCTCACTTTCAAATGGTGGAATTGAAATAGGAAACACTTTTTGCCAGCGAGGAAACTGAATCTTACAGAATTTGACTTAAGGCTTGTTGCTTGCTTTTTATGTTGTGCAATTGGGAACGGAATACATTTTTGAATGGGCTTCATTGTGGTTGACATTATTTACATCCATAAGGCAAATAATCTTATTGGTAAGCATAAATAAATTGTAGAAACATCTATAATAATAATATCTTGAATATAGTTCATAAATTCTACATTGAAGAATTTCTTAAAAATTTCTGACAAGATTTTGTGAAATTGGGCAATTATCTTCCTCTATTATTTAATTAATTTTTTCTGTTTTCTTAGGCGCGCTATAAAATTATTTAATTGCCCGTCGCGTTTAGATCATAATTTCATAATTTATATTATTTCTAATTGATTTATTATTATTTTTATTTTATTTAAATAGTGCCAAGTAAAAGAAATTGATTAAATATTACAACATTAAAAATGAACAGATCAAAAGAGAATTTTAAAGCTATTTCTTCAATATTCTTATTTATTTTATCTATTTTCTCTTGAATATTCCATTAAAAAATTCCTGCAAATGCTCATTGATATATTACTTGAAAAAGCTTAATTGCTTTGCATTATTTATAATTTAAGTTTTTATATAGATGAATTCATCTTCAGCAGTTCTCTTTCATTTTTAAAGCAAAGCTTACAACAAAAGAGAAATTCCTCGTTAGGATATGCAAATTGTATTCTCTAAGAAATTATTGCTAAAATTAATGCAGTAATTATTTAAATGCGAAAATAGATTGAGCGATTTAATTAATGAGCCAAGTTGTTCTGCCCCTTTTGCTGCATTTTATATTTGTTGCTTTTTTTTTTTTTGGTTTTTGCTGCTTTTGAGATTGGTCAAGCTTTGGTGTCTTACAGAAAGTTTAATGAAATCTTGACACGAACCGTTTCCCTTTTTTTTCTCCTCTAACCAATTGTCGCGTCATGAATTTTATTTCGCTTCTTACAAGTTGTGTGAAAATAAAAATAAAAAATAAAAAAAAAAAACGAAAAACGAAAGATGGAAAGACCGCGAAAAGAAGAAATGTATTTCAAGTTTTTGTGCGGCTTGTACAAGTTGTTGGCTATAAGCCAGCCGCCTGCAAAGACCATGCCCCCAGAGTGTGGCAAACTTAGCCCTGGGCGATATTCGTAAACCAAAGGCAAAACATTCTGCTGCTCACACCTCACACCCCCTTGCTCAATCTATGACTTTCCAAGTGCATATTCAAAGCACTTTCAGCACAATGTGTTTCCCATCGGCGACTAACTCCTTACTGTCTGTCCGTCTGTCCATCTGTCTGTCTCTCTCTTTCTCTCCCTCTGTCTGTCTCTCTGTCTGTCCCCAAGCGCGCATTTCCGTTACATGCCAAACACTTTTGGCCTTTGTCCCGGGACCGCCGCAAAAGTCAGCGCCTGGCGCATACAAATTAATCACTTGGTCAAAAGGTTTCCAGTGTCAGCAGCGCCCAAAAATGGGCAAAGTTAATGGTATCTCTGTCTCTCTCTCTCTCTCACACATAGTCTCTCCCTCTCTAGTTGCACAACATGAACAGCATTCAGCATATTTGGTTTATTCCACTCACGTACGCGACGTTTTTATGATATACCAATTTTGACATAATCCACGTGGATTACCAACACAAGCCAACGGGAAATTGGCCAAAATGGCCAAATCCAGGCGGCAGTGGCTGGGAAAGAGAGCGGTACAAAATGAGAGACAGAGAGCGAGGGTGTAAAGAGCTAACTTGTTTGATTTTCGTTGAGATCCCCAAGTGGCTTTAGTTTACTATTTACTTATCCAGTCAAAGACATATAAAAAGTAACCATAAATTTTATATTTTTTTTAGTCGGTTTTAGTTTGCTTGGCAAATAACTGAAAAAATTACCGCATTAAAAATTGGAGAAAAAGATAGAAAGAATGTGTGAGCAAAGACTTTAAAATTTTCTATGCTTATTGAAATTAATTAATATATAAAAAATTAAAATTTAACTGATCCCCCTAAGTTTGTAAAAATTTTGACTACACAACTGTTTTTTTTTTACTAGACTGCTGGTGCGATAGAGATGCCATGACAATTGAATAGGTGTGCGAAAAGGATGGCAGATGCTCTGTCTTATTTTGCCTGTCTGACAGCAGTTGATAATATAATAATATATTTATTAAATATTTTATAATGATTTACTTTATACAATCCTTAATTGAACTATGCAAGAAAATGTCAAAACAATAATCAATAATCAATCTAATTCCACTTTTTATAATAAGACCAGTTTTTAACTTCTTGTCATAAGATTTTTGGAATCAAAAGAAGTAACTCTAAAAAATGTCAGACAGTTTATTGGATTCAGGCAGAGAGGTTCTCAGTGTTGATCCTCCGTTGAGGAGCATGCCTAGCATCATCTGCCAGATGAAATATGCAGTTTAATTAAATTCGACTTTTTGGAAACCTTTTTTTACCCATCCAAATATTCACTTTCCTCAACCTAAAAAGAAAAACTCAATATTCTTTTAAAACAAAATGTTCAAAATATTCCACTTAAGCTGCATAAATATTACCTCAGCTGGGAATATGCATCGCAAAGTAGTTTTCGCTGTCGAATTTCGCGGAAATTGCATCGATTTATTTATAAAGAGTGCCGGGGACTACCCTTATTGTGTCTGCATGTGTAAATTGTGTTTGTTCTTTCCTGCTGCGGTTCCAATATATTTACCGCCTGGCGCATTAGTTCAATAAACTTTTATGCTAAAACCTTGCCTTGGCAAAGAGAGAGAGGCACAACAAAATGTGGCATAAATATGCCCAGGCATGTTCACCAGATAGCCAAGTACAGCAAGCGATGTAGTGGAAGGGGAAAGGGGATATTATACTGGGCACACACACCCACACACATTGAAACCGAGATTGTCAACAAGGCATAAGCGAAAGTGATACCGGGATTTTCCACATCATCGTCATCGTCGTCGTCGTCGTCGTCGTCGTCGTCAGTGGCGTGGAGGTGATGGGGATGAGGATGTGGATGGGTATGGGGATGCCATTGCCGTTGCCGATGCTGAAATATGCATTATAGTTATGGTAATGGGTCCGTTTGCTCAACTACCATCAAGTCACACACACACAGGGAGATTTCCCAGCTATAGTCCAATGTCAGTCCAGACCATGATGATGATGATGATGACGACGACGACGAAGACAGCAATGTTGATGTCAAAATGATGACAGGCATATTTACGCTCGTTTCAGTTTCAATACTCTACTTTTGTGGCATATTTACTATGCAACACGGCTTGGCAATGAGCTGGAAGTTGAATTAAATAAAGGGAAAGTTAGAGAATATTTTTAAAATTTATTAAATTAGCTCCTCGACTAGCTTATAGGTTAAATTCAATTCCCTATTAGGTTTTTAAGACACTTCATAAACTAAAAGTTGATATAAAGGGAATTTTAAAGGTGGATAGTATCAAAAACTGAGCAGGTTTATCCAAGCCGATCTCAGCGATTTTGAGACTAGAAACTTTTAAATTGGAGTATAAGTTTCCGTATACCAGGAATATATCTAGTTTATATCGATAAGCTCCACATTTTGGTATTTTGTGCATTTCAGTCAATCTGAGTTTAAAAGAAATATAAAGTTTTAAATATTATATTATATATATTAGAACAGATAATTTCTAGTCAAGGGAATAAAATGAGAAGCCTAAAATGAAACTCTTTCAGAGTTGAAGTTTTGTTTCTTCGTATTTAGGAAATGTTAGGCTTTACGAGAATTGTAATAATATATAATTGAAATTCTCAAAAATATTAATATTATTTTTAAAATTGTGCAGCTCTTTTACAGATTTGCATTTATTAATAACTAATTAAACAATATTTTTTAATGTACAACTGTTTTTTTTAATAACTTTAATTTTAAAGTGTATATAAATTTTTAAGCCTTATGGGTTCTTCATTTATTCATATATTATTTACCTAAAGGGTATTCAAAATTCGTCATATTTTTCCACTGTTTTCGATTCTTGCATTATGTGTTTGTTTTACTTTTTTTTTGTTCTGGCTTTGCGCGTCGTCTTTGGATTTTTTTTTTATGGCTTTTCTTTTCATTTTCCATGCCGCTTTGCGCAAATTTTCAGTGGGCGCTGGATAGGTGGTGCACTGTGGGTGGGTGGGTACAGTGGGGATGGGGGGTTTGAGGTGCGGCGGTGGTGTGAGAGTTGTGTGTTCGGCTGCTGACAGGCCGTGCAAGGTTAAAGTGACAAGTGTGACGGCAATGGCGCCTTGCATAATGCCAAGGTAGCAGCTGAGTGAGCGGTTGAGGGTGGCTTCAGCGGTTCAGCGAGGGTGGTTCGGTGACTTTTCATGGGCAACATATTTGCGTCGCGACACACAACAGAATTACGTGCAGCTAGTCAGCGTGTTGGGGCAGGGGTGGTTGGGGGTGGGGGGTGGTAAGTATCTGCGGATTGTGGCATATAAAAACTTTTGCAGTCTGTGGCGAAAAGTAACATGTTGTTGGTGTTAGTTCGCAGTTTGAATGCGGCTTTTGCTTTTGTTTTTATGCCTCACTAAAAACATTGAAACGCGATACGATTGTTGCAACAACAATTGTTGTTGCTGTTGTTGTTTTTAGTGTTGTCGTTTGCAGCACATTACCAACACCTCTGTTTTGTTTGCTGTTGTTGTTTGTCTCGCACAATATGTGGCCATGTTTACTGGCTGCCAGCATGAAATCTATGGATTTACCAGCACTTGAACTTTGTCACATGCCACACACAACAAATGCTGATGATGACCAGGCTGATGTTGATGATGATGATGATGATGATGATGATGATGATGTCGGCACGAATCGGATGAGACATAATGCATATAGAAAGAGAAAGAGACAGAGAAACGACAATTGTCCAATGGTGCATTAACCTTTGCCATTTCACTGAGTGCAACTAACCCCCCCACCCCCCTCGAAAGTGGAGGGAAACTTGAGACTGTGATTGCACAATCTAAAGTTTGATTATTGGATATGCGGGCCAGCTCAGACAAGTTGACCAGTTTTGTAAAAATAAAATCCCATATAAAAAGGTAGACAGCAAAATGGTTTTGACTTTAAGCCGTGGTCTGAAAGGGACTTCAAAGAGAAGATTTAAACTGGGAAGTTTTAAAATAGTATTACCTATGAAATAGAGACGAT
The DNA here is from genome assembly GCA_035042045.1 of Drosophila melanosoma. NCBI lineage: Eukaryota > Metazoa > Arthropoda > Insecta > Diptera > Drosophilidae > Drosophila > Drosophila melanosoma. The sequence goes on along the minus strand of JAWNLY010000183.1, from coordinate 891,569 downwards.
TAAGGTTCATATAATATAGCCTCAACAGTTCCGGTTTTAAAATGTCAATCGATATGAAACATATAAAAAAGAATCATCATATTTCAATTAATATTGGTTTCTTTGTTAAAAACTTTTTTTTACTCTTTATTTCATATGTTTATTATTCCTTTTTTTGCATTATCATAAAAATGTTTTTTCCATGAACTATACATATTTTTTTTGCATTCGCTTGACTAATTAAAAAATTAATAGGATTAATTAAACGTCAGCTTATGTGGCATATCATGGAATATTAATAAATTAACAGCAAACAAAATACAAACCAAAACACAAAAAAAAAATAAAGGTTAAATAAATAAACCAAATGTGAGCCACAACAATGTTAATGAAACAGTTCTGAAAAAAAATAAAACAAATTATCAACCAACTAATTAAACACGCAAAAAAAGGCGCATTTCTTTTGATGTTTAAACTGCATTTCTAATACCCTTAAAAATTAGTGAGAAAAACTGAGCTTAATTATTCATAATTTAGGGATTACTAACAATTATTTTTATTATTTGGCAAAAAAAAAAAGGTGGCAGAATTTTATTTTTAAATTGAATTTATAATTTGGTATGTAAAAATTCGTCTTTCTATTTTGATGACTTTTGTTTTTTGTTGCATTCACACAAATTAAATTGTCAATCATTTCCCAACAAACATTAATAACAACAATAAGTGAGAATGTTGCAGTTGAGTGAATTGTGGGCGTGGTTACTAAATTCGCTTGAGAATATATCTCTATCTTTCAGGTTTGTAATCCTAACAAAAGTTGTGGGAGATTTTCTATTTATGATATTTCTCTAAAGTTTTCATTATTATTATAAAAATGTATGCATTTTGGATTAAGAAAACTAAGCTCGAAGCGTCAGCAGTAGGCGTGGCAAATTGATTTGTCTTTTTTTGAAGAATGTAATTTTCAGCTACTCCAAATTGGGTGCGACTAGCTTTCAGATACTGAGAGATATATAAATTTATCAATATGCACTTATCGATTTAATCGATTTACTTATCTGTCGGGGAATATAGGTGATTTTTTTTAAATATAGAAATATATATTCCATACAGAGATAAAACCAAAGATAGTCTTCTAACTTCGGTAACAAAGAATAAAAATGTATATTGCAATAATGACAGTTATAAAGTTATTATTACACACCCCAAACCCCCTCAGAATCACCCACAAAAATCACAGACGAGGCTGAGACTCGTTGAGCCTGTTTTCTGTTGTTTCTTGTTTGTTGTTTGTGGCAACAACAGCAGCAACAGCAGCAGCAGCAACAGCAGCAAGTGAAAAAAGACTGCAACCGCAGTTTAACCAACAACGCCCCAATGCATTTGTTATTCTCTCTCTTTAATGGGTGAAGGGGGGAAGGAGGAAGTGGGGGTGTGTCATGACATAACAGGCAACAGCAGCAAGTACTGGCCAATATTCAAATAGCAAAAAGTCAGACATATTCTCATTAACATAAAACATAAATATTTACTTTTGGCTTTTGCACACACACACTCGACATTTCTATTTGAATTTGGTCAGAAGCAGCTCATGTGTAAGTGTGTGTGTGTGTGTGTGTGCGAGTGTGTGTTTGTATTGCGCACACACACAAATCATATTTCCTTTGCATTTTTACGCCATTACCGCTACGTGTTGTCTGTGGGTGTGGTGTGTGCAGTGTGTGTGTGTGTGTGTCTGTGGTTGTGTGTAGTTCTTGCATTTCCATAAATGCAAATCAGTTTGTTTATTCGCAACGCGCTTCTTCGCTCATATTTATTGCAAATAGTTCAAGTTATCAGAACACCCAAAAAATAAGAAAGAATATAAGTTAGAAAGTTCAAGTCGAGAGAGCTCGATTAGATAATACCCTGTTAAAGAAATAGTCAGCTGTCCGATGGTTGATTGTTCAATATAAATAAATGTTTTGTACTTTTGTTGCTATCGCAAATCGATATATATATCGATATTCGCAGTAAAAATCTTAATCTGCGAAAACTTCTATGTCAATTTAATATCTCTAACTCATATAGTCTTTGAGATCGACTAGCTTATACAGATCGGCATCTCAAATTTATAATTCACACTACGAGAGTACATAAAAAAATAAACTCGAAAGAAAAACTGCTGCATATTTTGCGGCTGAATTTTTGCCACAGAATCTCTCCTTTTGGGCGTGGCAACCGTGCCCGTAAATTGCCTGCCAAGAAATGTGGAAAACTTCACTTTTTGGGGCAGGCAAATTTGAGATTAAGTTTCTTTTCTTGGGGCTACTTAATCAACGAGTATTACTTGAATTTGAACTCAGTGTTAAGTTAATTTTAATGGATTTTGTTAATTTGCATAGTTTTGGAAATATACTTTTCAGAGTAAATAAATAAATAGATTTGTGAACATTTAATGCTAATTTACTTTCTACTTTTGAAATTGCCGGATAAATAAAAACGCAATTGCTTTTTATTGTAGTCAATTGCTGGGTAAAGTTTTAATTAATTCCCATGTTAAATGCAATTAATTGGAATTCCAAGCAATTATTCCGACAGAAATTTAAATTTAGTTTGTTATTTAATTTGCACTGCAACCAAACAATTTAAAACTTGAAGTATTTTGGATCAATCAAATTTAAAGTAGAAATCTGACTTGAGCAAATAATTGCTATGTTGCCCAGAGTGTTGTAAACATACACTTATCACTCCCATTGGGGGCATGCCACAAAGGGTTGCATTCAATTCAGCTCACAGTCAGCTATAGAATTACTCTTACCCTCTGTCATTATAAGCAATGTCTTTATATATGCAGTATGCAAAAATAACAACAAGAAGATGAGAAAATATACACACACCTACACACACACACACACACTCCAACACACAAACCGTCATTAAATCAAAAACCAAAACAAAAATATTGCGAAGCCAACGTGATGCCCTTCACAGGGTGTTTGAGTACAGGGTGTTTCAGTCTAAGCCCCCAAGTCCAACAACAGCAAGAAGTAAGTGCAGCAACGCCCAAGTCATTAGAATGCCGTTATTTCGGTAAATTTTATGCAGAAAACTTGGACAAAAAAGCAAAAGGCAATAGCAAAAGCAAAAACAAAAACCGAAACAGAAACCAAAACCGAAACCCAAAAAGCAAAGGCAAAACGAATTTCATTAAATTAGACGTAACGGAAACAAAGTCGTTAAAACTTGGCCCCCAACCAAAAAAACAGAAACAAAATGGAAAACTTAACCAGGACGAATGCGACTGCAGCAGAGGACACTAACGATCCTAAGGACCTTTTCCAGGATATGCGTAAAGCAAATGCAATTGCTGGTCACAGAGACGAGGAGGACAACGCAGGACACACTAAACGGGCAACGTCATTTTAATAAAAATCCTCGAAAATCCCCACAGTCAGACAGACAGTCAGACAGACAGGGAGGGAAAGGGCTAAGCAATTTTCATGGGCACATTTAGAAATACCTTTTTACCACATGTTTTAGAAGAGGGGCGATTTTAGAAGCCAGCCAAAAGCTCTCCCCTCGCAAGTAGCGCATTGTCTGCTTACCAATCGAGACTCGAGTGAAGTGTATGCATCTCTCCCATTCCCACACACATACACACGCAAACACACTCGAACTTTCCACTTGCTCTCCCTGCCTTTCTCACTCAGTCTGTCGTTTCACGCAATGGCAAATTGCCATTTCGATGTAACCGAAACTGGCGACCAGTGCCAAGCTACAAATTAGTATAATAAAACGTTTCATATAAAGTGCGTCACACATACACTTGTAGTTAAACGAATGTGTTGAGCTGCTGTTTTCGTCGCACTCTTAACATTTCATTATGAGCTTTTGTTGCCGTTTAAGCTGCGCTTTCTGCTCGCTTAATAGTTGTGTGAATTTTGAGCTGGAGTTTTTGCAGTACTTTTAACATTTGATGAGAAACTTTAGTTACTTCGTTAAGCTTTACTTTTAGTATACAAACCGGCGCTTGCCTGTATTTTGAGGTGAGTTGTTGTTTTGAATCAACAAAGAACTTGCGCAGGCTCAAGTGCTAGACTATGAATAATACCCCTTCCCCCTGTTTTATTTGGATGACACCCAAAATGCCCGTTGAAATTAAATTATCCCCGCAGCGGCGGCAGTCAGCAGACGTCAATGTGCTTAACTTCTTTGAAAATTGTCGCCATATTTTGCAATTAGGAGCGGACACATTCAAGAAATTTCAACGCCCAAAGGCGAAACGAGGCTAGACCTGGCGAGACGAAACGAGACGACAACTACAAAAAGCGACAAAGCGACCAAAGCAGCGTCGCTTCAAATGTATTTTATGGCCTGTTTAAGTGTCTCAGGAAGCAGCGACTGCCGGCAGCGCAGCAACATCAATGGTCGCGTCAGAAATTGTGCGCTTCTCTCCCACACACACTCATTCGTAATACGCTCGCTTACTTACTCTTAAGCACTCTCACCCACAGCGATGCTCGCTCTTTTTGTGTGTGTGTCAGAGAGAGAGAGAGATAGAGACAACGCAGAGTGGAGACATTGTCCGTCTCTGCAAATAGGCTGTTACGTTTTATGTCTGCTTAAATTACAGTAACTAAACGAAATGAGTGCAAATTTTTTCGGAGAGTCAGTAGTTTAGTTTTATACGTATTAAATATGTATTAAAAGCAAGCGAAATAATAAATATACATTTTGTTATTACAATTAGCATTTGGATTAAATGTACTGTTAAAATTGAGTGCAGCAAAAATGCAGGAAATTTAATATCTTTAATAAGACATGCTAATTTGTGCAGCGTTCTCAGATTTCACATGTAAAACATGACAAAGTGTTTCTCCCTTTGCCTCTTTCTTTCTTACGTCACTCCACAAACCTAATTCATTTTAATGCATTTTACTAATTACTTACGAAAGCAAGAAGAAGAAGCCATTTAGGCTACCCGAAGCTCCCACGGTGCAAATTAAACATTTTTTTTGACTAACTCGACAAATAAGTTTTAGTCGCTCCATTTAAAGTGCCCAACTTAATTGGTATGTGTCTGTGTGTGAGGGGTAAGGGGGCTTTTGTCTGTCTGTTTCCAACCCCCCAGTTTTGGTCAATTTCAATTTGTTTTAAACGTCGCCAGAAAACAAACAAAAGTTCCAAAATCAAAAATACTGCTCAAATTAAAATGCTTACATTGCGCATTAGAATTGCTTCACTGGAATTTTTATGTGATTTTCGTTCATTTTTTTTTAAATTCTTTTTGTAAAAATTCCTATACACATTGTTGGCTGTCTGCCGCATTTAGATTTAACTTTTTTTTGTCTTTTATTAGAGAGTTTTAAATTAAATTGCTTACATAAACCACGCCATTTTTATAGCAGCAATTTTAATTCTTTTGCGTCGGTTTAAAGTGGCAGTTAAAATTATTAAAATGGTATTAAAGAGCATAAAAAAGGAAGAAAAAGATTATTTCATATTTACTATATTAAATAAGCTCTTGATAAGCTAAAAACTTGTAAACTTTTTGTTATAGAATCCGAGTCTTTTGTTGTGGCTCTCATATCTTTCTTTAGAAATAAATTTTGTCTCGCAAAAATATTGTCGTTACAAAAGCACTTTTCTTCATTGGATTTTATTATTCCTATTATATTTTCATTATTTTATAGCTATGAATAGAATATTTTATACTTCCATCTCCAGTTAAAATTCTGGGCGTACGTAGTAAAATAATTTTATATATATAAATGTATTTTTTTTATATATTTCTTGAATATTTTCAGAACACAACTTTCTATATTTTTAATGGTAACCCTGGATTTGTATGTTCGATAAGATTGTTTACTTTAGGACAAGTAAATGTTGTGTCAGCTTTAATCAATTTGCTGCCGCATCGAATTATAATGACATTTGACTATGTACTTAGGGTCTATTTATGTGTGTGTGTGTGTGTGTGTTTGTGTGTTTGATGGGCTAATCTTATCAAATTGCGTTGCACAATTTTGTTGTTATCGACAGGCATCGCTGGGCACAGGCCACAGGCTTCCTGTCGGGAAAATCCGGATGGCTGGGACTACTCCACACACAAATGACCATTTTTATGGTCACTCAAATGCGCATTAAACTTCTGCGATTGTGTGTGTGTGTGTGTCAGTATATGTGTGTGTGTGCTAGTGTGTAACTGGGTTCGTCTGAGCTCAGCTCATATTTACGAGTTCTTCCTTTTTTTTCATTAACAATGTGATAATAGGATATGATAAAATTAGGCAACAGAATGTAACCGACAAGAGGAAGCATCTCTGTCGTCATATTCGATATACATTCTTTATAAGCATCAGTAGTCGATAAGTTGTAACTTGTCGTATACCAAGTAAACTTAGCAAGATATTATTTAATTTCATATCGATATAAATCGATTGCCGATATAATTATGAGACAATATTGTAAAAGAACCTTCCCATTCGCAGATATATTACTCAACTTCTGCTAAAATTGAATTAAGATCAGTCACAATTAAACACACTAACCAGACTACAATCAGCAATTACTAACAGCTGAGTCCAGGGCATCTCCTAGTCGAGCTCTCCCGAATACAGTCATCTAACTTGTTTTTTGTAGTTTCTTGTGCTTGGTCTGACGATGTCAAGCTGCTGATTAAACTTTATGGCAACTTTGCTGAATCAGTGTTTTCCCGGAATGCCCCTAACCCGATTTGCAATTTCCATTTCCATATCCATTCCATTTTCATGCTCATCCTCTGTTCATGTATCCATGCCGTTTTCCTTTCCGTAACTCACGCGTTGCTCACACACACACCCGATTGCCCAAATACAATAAAAAGAATTTAATTTTTATCATACACAAATACGCTAAACAATTTTATGCCAAATGTGGTGACTATAACCCTAATCAGGCTCATTAAGGCCAAGCAAAAAAAGATGAATAAAAACCGTTATTTCCATTTGTGTTTTCGCCATGCTATTTTTATTCAATTATTTACAAAGTGCATTTAAAATTTTATTTGCCACATGTGTTGTTTGCTGTGTGTTGTGAAATTGTATCATGTTCCATTTGGGTGTCCAGTGTGTGTCTCCTGCCACAATTGGTGGCAGCAACAGCTGGGGCTAAACAAATTGAGAATTGATTCTTTATAGACCATTAGTTTTGATTATACAATAGTGTTTTGGCTGCACAACATTAAGAAGGGCTGCAGACTGAGCTGACTACAATCTAGGCTGGGGTTTTAAGGCTGGGGGAGGGGGGGTTGGGACTGAAGCTATGGTTTCAACTTCTGGCCAGACGATGTCCTGGGCCAGGACATTCAATTGAACGCTTCAACGCCTATCGACAATTTTGTGCCAAAAATTATGACCGCTGCCGGCATTGCTATTATATTCACGATATATGGTTTGCCCTGGAATACATTGTATGCCCTATCTCACTTCACCTCTTCCTCCTCTATATCTCTCAGCAACTGAGCTGTGTTCATGTACATGATAAATTTGGGTTTATTTATCGGCCTGGTCAGTAGCAAAGCAGATGAGAGCTTTGCCTATTTGCAGTTGGGATCGGATTGCTAGCAGTGAGGCGTAGGACTACAGAGGGAATTGATGGGTGTATGTGTGTGTGTGTGTGTTTGTGTGTGTATTGTAGCTAATACTTTGGGCAGTTCACTTACATTAGGCTGTAGCCATTTGGGTGCTCTTGCAGCTGCCAGTTGCTGCTGCCTGTTGGCATCGGCTTAAAGTTACAAGCCCCTATACAAATGGAAAATACACACACATTCACACACATACATAAATATTAGGAAAAGTGCAGAAATTTTCATGAAATTTACAGAAATAAACTTATAAGCCTAAAGCAGACTAAAAATATTACTTATTCTTTTGAAATAACAAATGAAAATAGAATATGCAACACAGAATGCAAAACATTTATAATAATACTTTTAGCCAGGACTTAAATTAAGTGCATATTCAAGAAAACCATAGCAGAAAATAAATGTACATGAAATTTTAAGCATAATTGTTAAAAGCTTGATTTTTCCAAAAAAAAATAAAAAATGTATTTGAGGAATTTACTTCGATTTGCAAAGATTTGCTGGGATAGTTTAGCGATTAAAATACAAAATTATTTATTAAAAATAAAAATAATATATATGAATTTTATATCATAAAAGTTAACATTAAACGTAAAATATCATGTAAGAAGTTTATTTATTATTTGTAATCGGTAAATAAAGCAAGTAAAATTTGACTAACTGAGTACTTGTGTTTGATCTGATCAAGAGTTTATATACCTTATGGAGTGGGAGTGGTCTGCTTCTACCTGTCAAATATTTCTCCATACTTTTTACCCACTTTAAATAGACATTCCAATGTATTCTGGTTGTATTAAGCGCAAAAATTGAAGTATTTAATAAAATTATTACGAATACAAATTAAATGCAGAAAAAGCTGTTTTATTTATTATTTTGAAACAGTGATTAAAGAATTGTCACAGTCAAACTTTAAAATATTACGAAACTAAAATAAAGTATTCAACAACTTTCTGGATTATAAAACTATCCTTAATAATTTAAAGCTATTGCTGAAACTAAGCTGAGATACCTATAAAGTTGTTATTCTCCTTTAATTTATACTTACTTTAATTAAATGAAAAAAGTTTAAATATGCACTTAAAATTAAATCAAATTAAAGTTAACTGCAGCGATGCTGTACTGTGTGCAGTTTTATTTCATTGATACAATAATAATAATAACAATATATAGTAATGCCTAATAATGCCAATATTAAGCAGAAATTGTTGCGATATTAGTGCGCCTCATTTGGTCGAATTGATTTTCATTTGTTTGCACAATTTAAATGCACACATTCAAACGACATCCGGCAAAGCCAGGATGCGGATGTGGAGAGGGGGAATAAGTGGGGAAAGGAATTGGCAAAAAAACACAAAACATAACAACACACATAAATTGTCAATAACAATTTGTAAAATTGTTTTACAACCAAATGTGAAAACAAAAGCACAAAAAGCAACAGCCACAGAAAGAGAAAAAGAGAGAGAGAAAAAGAGAGAGATAGAAATTTGTGCATTTATTTGATTATCCTGTATTCCGCATTGCAATGTTGACAGTTGCATTGGCAAAGTGGGCAAACAACAGTTAGCGGGGCATGCAGAGGGAAACCTAGCATTGGACTATAAACAATATCTCATTTCAATTTAATGATGCTCCACAAATTAAGAGCCGACGAGGTGAAGAGCAGGGCAATGCAAAGCGCATAATTAATATGGCTGGCCAACGAGAGAGGGAGAGAGAGAGAGAGAGAGACAGAGATAACAGTTAGTCTTAGTATATTCTGCACTCATTAAAAATAGGTTAAAGGGTATATTGAAGAAGTGCTAAAGTATGTAACAAATAGAGGCCAATAAAAAAATATATATTCTTGATCAGGCGAGTCGATTTCGCCGCGCCTGTCTGTATCTTAGATATTATAAGGGTTAATGACTTGAAATTTGAAGTATTTTCCTGTCGTATATCATATATAAGCCAAGTTTTTATTATTTTATCGATTACTTTATCCATTACGCCAATATCGATTCCTCGGTAATGCCTTTCTCATCGAGATGAATAGACCTCAGCTGTAGAATATTAAAACTGTCAGTATAAGGCCTAATCCTATTTCATATGATATAATAGCTAATTAAATTAGCTTTCCAAAAAATATATATTTGCCAAAATAAATAAAAGCTACAAAAATATTCTTTATATGCACGAAATAAAAGTTGGCTCATTCAGAATAGTCATCTACAAAAAATAATTAGGTAAAAACTTGATTGCAGCTCATCTCCCAGTCGAGCAGTCTCGACTATCGCTTGTCTACTTGTTTTTCTAGTTGGTTGGCGTTGTTTGGATTTGGTTTTGGGTTTTGGTTTACCTGCTTTGATCAACAACAGTTGCAACGGAATTCAAATGACAAAATCCATTGAATCATCCAGCAGCATGTAGGCACAGCTGTGGCGCCTCCAAACGGTTGCAGCTACACATCCAAAATCCGAAATGCCATGAAATGAAAAACTCATTTACATATGTTTTTTTTTTTGTTTTAGTTGGTATTAACTTTGTTAGTAGTTATTTAGTATTTATTTGTAGCGTTACTTTTCACGTACGTTTTTTTTCCGCATAATTTATCAATTTAGTTTTCATTGATTGCTTAAATCTGAATGTTTATTTTTTTTTTTATATATAATTTTCCATTTTATGACAGCGAAATATATTGATGGAAATATATATATTTCAGTTTAGCTACAGGCAACTAAAACTAGTTCGTCAGTTAATTACAATTAAATGCTTTAATTACACAATTTTAATGTAGATTTATATATATAGTTATGTATATATATATATATATATATATATATATTTTTTTTTTTTTTTTGTCGGTAGGGGATTATTAAGTATTTATGATATTTTACATTTAACAGCCTTATTATTAGCATTTAAGTCGCTTATCTGGGGATTATTACACATTGCACCTTTAGCTAATGAATCTGCCATATATATATATATATATTATATTTGAAGTGCTGCTGCTGCTTTTGGATTTTTAGATACAATTCTACATTATTTAATTCGCTTAGGTGAGTTTCTATTTTGCAATGTTTCGTTAGGGTTTTGCTATTCATTGTTTTCATTTTTTGTGATTTCATAAATAAATTACATAAATCATTACTTAGTTTAACTACGTCGGTGCTATTTGGATTTTGTTCTGTGTGTGCTTGCATGTTTTTTATGAATGTATTTTAATTAATTTATTTTTATTTTCTTGCTTAGCTTTTAAGTTTGAATTTCATATTCCATATGCTTTATAAGGTTGAGTTCTATTTACAAGCCAATATGTATTTTGTAATCATAGAATGCCTTTTCTTTACACACACACAAACACAAACACACTCACCTTTCGTTGTGGTTGAACTAGGTTGGATTTTTCTTTCAGTGTAGAACTTGCAATTGGTGTAACTAGTTTAGACTTAAAGGGCTACAGCTACTTGAGGGTTTCGTGGAGCTAACTAGTTCCTTGGAACTCTCTAAAGGATTACAGTGGCTCCAAGCACAGCCGAACAGATAACTTTGATTGGCTTCTAAGCAGTATTTTATCTTAAGTTATTGTAACAAAGGTCTGATTGGTAATATCATGAATCTCTCACAATAAAAAATAGCCTTTTTCAGGCTTAAAATATTTTAAATTTACTCGAGAACATTTACTCTGCCGGGCCAAATCTGGCTCACTTATGTCAGTTTAGAGGCTAAATAGATCTTAAAACTCAGACTCAATTTAACAAGAAAATTAAAAAAAAAAAATGTGCTTATCCTTTGCTGTTCTGTTGAAGTCATAATTTTATTTATTTCTTATATGGGTCTATTTCTGCTGGAATTTCTTATGAAAGATTTCCTCGTTTCCAATTTTATTTACTTGGAAATTGGTTTTATTTATATTTAACTTTTATGTGTTAGTTCAAAATGAGTTTGAGTTATAAATCTGAGTTTCATAAGCTTTGCTATAACTACTTTTTCTTGGTTTGTTTACCCCACTTCTTCCCCTCGACTCTGTCAATCCTAACCCTCAACTAAGCTATTATTCAGTTAGTTGCCTTCTCGCATTTTCTATATTTGCAATTCACAACTTTTTTTTGGGTTTTGCACTTAAGTCTAATGAGCAAAAACACAACACACACACAGGGGCCGTCGTAGCGAGGGGGGAAGGTGTTGCTGCACTCCCCTCGCCCGTTAACCCTCATGTATATATATATATATTTGGATATGGATATATATCAACGCTCTACACATTGGCGCTGGCACCGAAACTACTCAGGAATTTGCTATCAGCTGCTAGGCTGCTCGAGCTATGGGCGGGATTAATGAGGAGTGGGGCTAGCTGCTTGTTGTCACCTGTTCCAGCATGGAATTGTTGCTGCTGCTGCTGCTGCTGTTGCTTGAAATTCTGATAGGCATCCGAGCTGACCGCTGACCAGGTGCCATCCTTGGCCTTCACATACAAATGCTGTTTGCTCGGCTGTTTGCTGCCAAACTGATGATAGTCGCCCGCAGCGGCAATCGATGCACTGGAAGATGCCCAATCGTTGAGCAGCTGATTCGTTGAATTGCACAGCGCCGTAAAATCGGCATCCAAATTATCAGCAATACCAATGGATGACGATTGTCCACCTGCACCAGCACCACCAACACCAGCACCGCCAGTGAGAAAATCTAAGTTGCCATTCGCCGATGCATTGTTCTGATGTTGCTGCCGGGAATTGCTCGACTTGCTGCCCAAAATGTTGTTCTCGCTCTTGAAGAGCGTTTTGGGTTGTCGCTGGCGACGCAAGGTGCCCGCCCCACCGCCGCTGGCCATTTGAGCCGCCAAGGTGGTGTTCGCATAGGCGCCCAATCCCTGTTTCAAGGCGTTGCTTGCGAGCAGCAATTGTTGTTGCTGGTTGAAGGGATTTGTGCGTTCCTTGGCTGGCTTGCCGGTGCTGCCGGACGACAACAGGAGCAGCGTCTCGTTCTTATTGCTCAGATTCTGTAGATGATCCATTTTGTTTTCGGTGATGTTGATCTTTTTCAGTTTGGCCGGTGAACCGCTCAAAATGGCCGTCGATGCTGTCGAAATGGTCATCGGATTTGGACTAGAATTGGGCTCCAGGCAGCCATAATGTGCACTTGCTGGCGCCGAATACATGCCGCTCGATTGATAATCACTATTCTGGCCAATGCCAATCAGTGTTCCATTGTTGTTGTTGGTGCTGGTGCTGCCAGCAGCTGCAATTGTTGCTGTTGCAGTTGCAGCAGTTGCTGCCATTGTCGTTGGCTTTGTGCCATAACGATTCTGATAGAGCTTCACATTGGCGACCACATTTGTTGTGGCATAGGCGCCGCAGCTATCGTATAATGATGATGATGAGGCAGCTGCACCGGAAGTGTGTCCAGCATTGTTCTGCGGACTTTTGAATGTTGAACATGCAACTTCCGCATAGTCCGGCATATTCAGTGGCGAGAGTCTGCAACAAAAGAGACAGAGAGAGAGAGAGGGGAAGAGATTTTAGTGGGTTTGGGTTATTAACTCATTGGTCCTTTAAAAGCGTATGTCTGGATGCACAAATGCATTACGCTCATAAATCAATCGTAGGAAATTGCTTTTGTTAGTCGCATAAATGGATAAAACGGGTAAACCCGGTACAGTGGTGCCACGACTGTGGTGCGAGGCTATTTTTCGAATCCCCAAAACGGAAATTTGTTTGCTGCAACTCATTAAAAATTGTTGTTGGTTGGCCTGGATAACGAGTTGATGTGTAGCTTCTACCAGGAATAGGGGGGTTGGCAGTGGGTAGGCGGCTGTGGATATTTGCCAATACATTTTGCCCATTAACTGGGCGTGTCATGTATTTCAACTTTCTAATTAGTTGGCCAAAATAAAGCAACAACAACAACAGTAAAATACTCAAATCGCTTGCAAAACTTTTTCCCAAACACGCCAAAAAAAAAAAACTGTTTGCAAAAAGAAACTTTTTTATTGCTCAAATTTTTCAGGCACTAATTAGCTAATGAGATAATACTTATCTATAGCATTTTTCCAATGAATTTTCCTAGTTTTTTCTCTTCTCTCACTATTCAAAATAACTGAATTGGAAGTTTTTGGCTGTGAATTGCGTTGGGTGTGGAGTGAAAATCGATAAGCGATAATTTGTACTTCATTTCGGAAACTAAGTATTGAAATGCATACGGCAAACTTAGGCAAGCATTAATTATGGAGTGCAACTTATTGGCAATATATAATTTTAAAAAACCATAAAAAATGTAGAACTTTAGAACTGCTTTATGCAATTAGAAATGAGTCTATTGTAGACTTAGTTTTTAGAGATAGGGGTTAGACATATGTTACTAGATTTTCTAGATATAATCAAAAGTTAACTAGACATTACTTTATTCTCAGATAGTCTCAATCTATAGAGATTTACTCTCTTCCTTCAATTAACTGACTTCAGCATTTCTGTATATATATATATATATACTATTCTAGGTATATAGGTTCCATCCGATAAATTATTAAGTACGCTCCTTAAGATTATAATTAGCAGCAGATGTTGATAACTAGTTTATATATATAACATGTTCTTCTATTTGTCAGACATTCAACTCACGCCATATGTAAATACCCGTAATATCTTTACCTAAAGAGTATTAACTGGATCTGTGCTTAAGGATGCTTGAAATTATGCAGCGGAATTTGGAATTTTCCAGCAATTAGACTCGACGGCGACAAGGGAATCCAAGTGCCTAATTCCAAGTGCCTGTCGAACAACTCTTCCCCGACTCCCACACATTTAGCCCACTCGCAAACGGAGACCTGTCAAGGCATTTGCATATGCTAAATCCTTAAGGCTTGGACCTGACTGTGGAAATGGATGTGACTGGAAACTGGGATCGAGGAGGAGGGGCTTCAGCTTCCCTCGGGGCTATCAATTTTTAATTGTTAATTTAGCGGTGAAAATTACGTTCTCGTCCTAATAAACCAAATACGTAAGGTGAAAGAGGGGGGCTGGGTGCAAGTTGGAGTATGGGGCACTTATAATATGGAGCAGAAGATGTTGTACGCTGGAAGGCCATAATGTTGAAAATCAGACAACTCGGAAAGAAATTAAATATTTTAATTGGAAATTCAAATGACGGCGTCGCAAGCGTGCCAAGTGCCACAACAAGATGCCGGGGGTGTGATGTGTGTGTGTGTGTGTATGTGTGTTTTTTACGACTTTACAACGTTGTTAAAATGCACAGCAACAACAACAACAACAACAAAAGCAACAGCGCAGAAAAGTTGCTAAAAAGTACACAACGGAAAAATTGAAACGGAAATAATGAAAATCGCGTAACGGAAGTGGCAACAGCATTAGAAAAATGTGCAGAAAAAGCGTCAGAGGGGATGAAAATGGGTGGCACGCCAATAGCAAGTACACGAGAAGGGGGCATGGGGCATGGGGCATGGAATGGGGCAGATATCTGCCACAGTTGCTGTCGCTGCTGGTGAAGAACACAACGAAACAAAAAAGGAAACAAACTGAAAAACAAATAAATGCGTAAAATGCCGCAAATAAATACGCACAAAAGTCGGGATGGGGCGGGTGGAGTGGTGTGGTGTGCTGTGGTGCAGCGGGGCGTGGAATGGTAGTAAAAAGAAAAAGAATAAGAAAGAAAAAAAAAAAAAAAACACAAAGAACAGCAATATGTCGCCAGCAGTTGCGTCTTTTTATTGCGCCTTGTTTGTTTTTCAGTTATTGTTGCCACAACGCTACATTAAGCTTTAAAGCAAACTTTTTAGCCAACACAAAAAAAAATCAAATAAAAAAAAACACAATGAGGCATTAAGAAAAAAAAAGAACAAGAACAAGAAAAACAAAAACAAGTTACAAAATTGTGTTAAGTAAGAAGTAGAAACAAAGCAGGAAAATGAGATACTTGGATAAAATTGGATTTAAAAAGCGACCCAGAAACAAGTGTGAAACGAAACTAAATTTTATAAGAATGTTGCAAGAAATGTGGCCAAAAATAAAATGAAGACAACTTAGAAATTTGTCCAAGTAAGACATATAAAATGGAATTTCAATTTGAGAACAAGTTCTAAATTGCTGACTGTAGAATCAATATGGGGCTTATTTTTAAATTAAATGCTTTTAATGATAATTTTTACTTGTTGTCTATTTATTAATATATAATCTGGTGACAATATGAAGTATTTTTTCAAGATATAACGATGACAATTACTGATGCATTTTAATTATTATTTCTTCTCAATGTTGACTCACAAATTTACTATTTAAACCGATAATCATAAATATTATCCTGAATTTCCAGTACATTTTTAATATTATATCTACATATGCAATCAATGTTTCATCACTTTATACTCAAAGAAGTTTACTTATTTTTTTTTTTAATATATTAATTAATTTATAATGCCCGACACTTGCCACTCACTCTCAATTTACAAGAGTCGCCAAAAAACAAAAATTACATTAAGCACGCTCAAAAAATAAAAAATCTGAAAACAGAAGGCTTCCAAAAAACCGAAGCAAAGGCAATGCAAACAGACAAATATTTACAAATATGAAATTCACGTGCGTATATGGAAATTGAGGGGGGGAATTACGGGGCTTCGGCATAAATGGCCGCACTTTTGATGGCAGGAGATGGATGAGGGGGGGTGGGCTGGCTGCTGATGGGCAGGCAGTAAAGCTCGTACAACCCCCTCAGAGCAATAAAAAAAAAGAATTGGAAAGAAAGCCAGAAATGGGTAGCACTGCCAGGCACTGGCAAAAGCGATGGCCCAAAGTAAAACCCGTTCAAGTGTAACAATTTAATGGCGGTTGCTGTTGCTGTTGTTATTTTTGTTGTTGGTGGGTGAGTTGCAGGGGGGGGGGGGGGTGGGGTGTGGTGGTTTGGTAACTTATTGAAGTGGATGCGACTGCAGCACCGCAATTTTTATGAGCGTATCGTAAATAGTGTGGCCTGGCAGCACTCGGCATTCGGCATTTTCTTTATACCCCCAGGATAACCACCCATTTGGCCCCGGATAGTTTAAATGTTAAACATTTTGGCGTGGTTATTCTGGGCTGCTCTCGCAATTTTTCGTAATTAAACAGGCAGCGAACCGTAGACAGGATATGAAGGCAACTTCCTGTTGATAAACCAAACCAAACCAAACCAAACCGAATCCCCCCAAACCCAAATCCGAAAGAATCCACAGTTTGAGCAACCCTTTTGCCCATAAGCTTCAAATCATGCTCACCTCTCATAATCAGGCAGCGGCTGTTGTGTGTTTGATTGTCCTTGTTGTTGTTGTTGTCGCCGCCTCTGTTCCTGCCCCTGGCCCTGCCCCTGTCCATTGTGTTGTCCCTGCGGAGCTGTGGCCTGCGCATAGCCCGGAAGTTGCTCCTTTGTTGTACATGAGCCAGCGGCCTGTCGCCAAACACCGCCACTCGGATCGATCCACAGCCCACTGGAGTTGGTAATGCCCGCGTTGCCAGCAGCATTATTGCTAATACAAGCTCCAATTCCGCCTCCACCGCCGCCGCCATTCATGGGCAACGTTGGAAACTTTCGCACAGTGCCGATTGCGTGATTCCCTGAAATAAAGCCAACGAATGAATGAATGACTGAATGAATGAATATATCGAATAAATACAAATGAAGATAGCAATAGTTGGACTGGGGATTTACAGCTGGTAACAAGCAAGTTGTTGGTCGTAAGCCTCGTTAGCAGCGCCAATTACAACACGGCTAAGACCGACAAGAAAGAACGCGGCAAAAAAAAAAAGGGCAACGTGCAAATAATAAAAGACGGAAATAAACATTTTATATTCAATTGGCAAGCGAAGCAAAGTTGTTGCCACATTTTGCGCTTTTAGAGTTTCACCAGACAATTGATGTGATTTTCACGTGCGCATTTGTCGTTTCAACAGACACAAGTCCCCCGCAATCCCCTACTGCCCCTCGCTCCATACTTGTGCTTATCTTTTATCGCTGATTTAACCTTCGAGCTTTGCTTTCGGCTCCCGAAGATTATTGCCCTGCGTAAGGTTTAGGGATTCGGAGTACCCTCGCTAATGCTCCGAGTGCGTGTTGTGTAGTTTTCTGTGGCTAACAAAACGGGCAGCCTAATTGAGAGCAGCCATAAACGAGTGCCCATAAATCATAGATTATATAACCTCTACGACTGCTACTTGCCCCAACTTGGCACTCACACAAAATTATCTTATCAAACACACACGGGTTTTTTTTCCTCCGGCTCCTTTTCTATGGCTCCATTACCATTTAAAGATACCCCCTCTAAATTGGGTGGGTCTCAAATGCAAGCTAAGCGAAGGTATATGGCATTAGAGCAAAAACTGAATAGAAATCAAACTCTTAAAAGTCAATATTCTGAATTTATGAATTTACTGTGTTACTGTGTGTTTGGGACTGGCAAATGGAGCTGTTCAATCTTGGAATCTATTTATTAAAAGTGTTAACTGAATGGCTTGTGAAAAGTTATGGGTTAAAATCATAATTTTAAATTAGATATAAATATTCGAAGTTTTTGTATATTTGTTACAGTTTCTATTAGTATTATATATATACATATTTATTATTTTTTAATGCAATCAATCAATGTATAAAAATAGATATTAATATCCAAAACTCTATTTATATTCTATTCTCACTTTAATATATGTAAATATGTAAACGATTTAAAAACAGATATTTATATCCAAAATTCTATTTATAATCCATGTTTGCTTTAATTTATGTAAATTTGTAAACGATTTTTTAAGGGTCTTTTTTCCTAATTATGCAAATAAGTAGAAAATCCCCCGCTCAATTGAACTTTAAATCTACACACAAATATAATTTCGCTTAGCTTTGGGTTCATCGAGTGCAAATGAGTAAAATATTTAAAAGCTAATCCTCCAAATTGCGCCATAAAGTCGGAAATGCCTATAAGCTTTGACGACTTTTCAATGTTCAATAGAGCACCTCATAAATTTTAAATACCAAGCAATTACCGCCCAGCATAGGGCTAAAACCCAGACAAACACCACACACACACACAACACACAAAAGCTGCTCCTTAAATCTAGACAAACTAAGCTGCTGCCACCAAAACTTAATCTACAACAAAATAAAAGTAAAATAAATAGCAAAAAAAAAAACACAAATAGAATAGAAATTTAAGCTGTCTGCTAGAGGGGGGAGTGAGAGGTATAATGGGAGGGGGGTTACTTTCACGTACTCACCATGTAAACTGCCCAGCGAGGTCTGCTTGATAAATTGATAGCGCTTGAATAGAACCAATGCGCCCAATAGAAACACAATTATGGCAATGATGGAGCCCAGCAGGACGATAAACCAGGTCTGCGTTAAAAAGTCATCGGCAATATCACGACTGATGGGATAACTGTGCACAATAGAGAATAGAAACAGAGAGAGAGAGAGAAATGAAGAGAGATGGAGACATGGAGAGAAAAGAAAGAAAGCGGAATGAGCACATTGATACTGGGCAGGAAGTACGTGCTTTGTAGAGGCTTAGTTTAATGGTCACACACAGTAGTCCGATATAGTAGTCCATTCACGCCTCCATTCCCATGCCCAATGACCATTTGCTCATCCTCAAAACACCCATTGTCGTTTGCTGTTAATGGATTGATGTGACTGTGGCTGCAGCAACTCCAACTCCTACTCCAAGTCCAACGTCAGCTTCAGCTTCAGCTGCTGTCCTTTTGTCCCAAAACGGCGGGGCAGTCAAATGAGCTCGACACAGACACAATAAACCGTTCCTATTCCCATTTCCCATACATTTTGTCATCCCCCCCAGCTTACCGCGTGTAGCCTGTGTCCAGTGATTGGGTGCGCGCATCGATGCGCAACACGGCCGGTTTGCTGTAGGGACCAACACCGACGCGGGTGGCAGCTGCCACAGCAATGTAGTAGGTGACGCCAGTGGTGAGGTTGGCCAGCAGCAGCGTCGGTGTCGCCGCATCAATGGTCATATTTTTGAATATACGCGTCGTGTTGTGCACATCCAGCCCCTTGACGAGCACATTGTAGCTGGTGAGGATGCCTGCGAACGAAGATCGAGGGGAAAGATTTAGTCAGAGACACCAAAAAAAAATAACAAATGAAATTAAATGTTAACAAGGCGCACAACTCAAATACTGCATGAAACACGTACAGGGTGTAGTCAACACGAGATGACGTTTAGCATCGAACTGATTTGATCTGACGAGCTTTCCTTTATTTATACAAAAATATTAAATCTAAGTACATGGCGTCGCCTAATACGACTCCATGTGTTGTTAGGTGAATTTATATGGTGTAAGGTGAATTTATGTGTTTTAAGGTGAATTTATGTGTTGGCTTTGTGTTTTCTGTCATTAACCAATAGCTGAGCCTGCTGCGTCGCATGTTCAAACTTGAACAAATATTAACTGATTCGCTTAACCGAATACTTAAATGAATTTACATAATAAATTGCGATTTAGTTGGTTGGTTTTTTTTTATAGATCAACTAGTTAACTCACGAAGATTAATGATTAGCTTAAGTGGAATTAAATTCGATTTATATCGGTGTTATTTTCCTGACTTCAATTTGAAAGTTTTGATTTTTTTTTATTTCATTTATATTTGTTGATTTTACTTCCACAAATCTACTTCTACTTCATGCCCAATACTGTTCCTAAGACAGACAGATGGAAGCATCTTCATGGTATGTATATATATAAATTTTACATAATGTATTTATAAAATTGCAGTTTTATAAAGAGTGCTTAAAATAAGAATTTCAGGTTTTTATTTAGTTGTTTGAACTCGGCTTTCGTTTTTTGAGTGATGAAAACGAATAAAAAATAAACGAATAAATGAAAAATGTTTAAGCCATATCGATAAATATTGAAAAATATGATTTTGGTGATTTTCTTCTATTCCAACAGACAACGAATACCAGCGAGATTTCCCTGGTATTATGGTTATTATAAATTAATGTGAAATTATTGATTATTTAAAAAACTGGATATTCATTTAAATAAGAAAATTCCCAAACTAGAATTAACATATTAAATGAATTATATTACTTGTAAACAAAAAAAAACTTTTTTAATATATTTCAATATATTTTTTATTAAATATTTTAAACCTAAAAAAAGAACTGAATTTTCTTAAATAAAAATTAAAGATAAAATACAAAATTTAACTTGAACACAAATTTGTTGTGGTCTGTTAAAAATGGGGTTGGTCAGTGGCCAAGCCTCACTGTAAGATGGCTATTATATGTAAGCTCAAAATAGGGATTTGGTCAGTACTTACCATTACGAGTGCGATTCGGATGTGGGGGAAGCCATTTGAGGAAGACGGAGGTGCGATTGAATTGGATGGCCTCCATGCCAAACGGAGGTGCCTCGGGTGCTGTTTTGGTCAAAGAGAATGAGAGAAAGGGAAAGCCAAAAAAAATGAGTTGGGGATTAGTGAGGAGAGTAAAGACCACATGGAATTCAGCAGATTAGGCAAATGATAGCCGTGGCTGGACAGCAAAAGCATAAGCATTACAACAAGCGGGAGAGTTCTTACCATCTTCCAGGGTGCGGGCATATCGAGTATTCGAGGGTTTGCCTACCACGCTCTTGAAAAATGGCACAAGAAAAAACTCATACGTAGACGCCTTGGCCAAGCCGGGTACGGTGCACGAGCTGAGCCCCTGGCCCTTGTTCAGCAGCGTTAACATTTTGTATTCCGCCGAGCGGAGCTCCCTCGCATACAAATAGAATCCCTCGATATACTGGCCACTGTCGATGTCCCACGACAAGCGGACAGTTGTCGAATCGCTGGCATTCGCCTCGAGCAGCTCAACAATATCATTCGATTGCAACAAGGTCTCCACATCGCTGAGCAGCAGCTGTGAGCTGACCGAGCCACCAGACGAGGCATCGCTGCCATCCCGCACACCCACCAGCTTCCCGGCCGTAATCGGCTCCGAGATGGGTGAGGGTGGCGAGAAGCCCAAAGCATTCTCGGCACGCACAATGAACATGTAAGCGGCACCCGACTCCAAGCTGTCCACGGTGACGATGGGCTCGCTTAGTCTGCTGGCTATTGGTATCCAGGTCTTGCTCTTGTTTGTGCAATACATCTCCACACTGTAGCCATGGAAGGGGGATGAGCCCATCTTATCGCTGGTGGGCCATACAATTGTCATTGCTGCTGCAGTGGCATTCAACACTGTCGGCTGCCCCGGCGCCGTGGGGCATTTGCTCTGCTCGGGTGCACGATAGAACTTGATGTTTGGATTGGTGGGCAGCTCGATGCGCAGGAAACCACTCCACGTGGACTTGCCAGCCCTCGAGCTGGCCACACACGTGTACAGGCCCTGATCCTGTTGGCGATCCAAATCGGAGATAATTAAATCACCAGCAGCGGTTATGTTCAACTTGGCACTGGGATGCACTGGGATGCCATCGCGATACCACGATATGGTTGGATTGGGCAAACCAATTGCCTTGCACTGCAGCGTAGCCAGCGATTTGATGGGCAACGTTTGGTTCACCGGTCCCGCAATGATTATGGGCGGCGGTCGATCCTCCTGGGAGTCGAGCATGAGCTGCACCCGTGACGTTATGCTGGCCACCTCATTGATGGCATTGCACACAATCACCAGATCCTTGTCGGTGCGCTGAAAGCGTGTCAACGTCAATATCGAATGACCCTCCTCCGTGTTCAGGCTGTGGAACCGATCCAGTGGCGGTGCACCCGGAAAAATCAGCGTGCTGTTGTTCTTTACTGTCCAGAATATTGTCGGCTTGGGATTGCCCGAGGCGCGACACTCAAACGAGGTGTCTGCGCCCAGTTCAACGGATTTGCTGGCGGGACGTTGGATGAATTTCGGGGGCGCTACAGTTTGCGAATATATGTGTGTTGTTGGTGTGTGTGTGTGTGTGTATGTGTCGGTTTATATATATATGTACAGGGATAAACTAATTAGCTAAATGTGCTTGACTAGCGCTAATTATTTGAATGATTCAATGACAGCTTTAAATTGATACTTCAACTTTTAATTGATCTGTGATCAGAAATCGAATTGACAAGGAGAGAAACTTTTCGAATATAAATCGATTGTTATAAAATATTTCATATTTTATTTTTTTATCTAACATACAAACTTTGTTTGTTAAAAGTGGCAACTCAACAATCAAACTAAACAAATATTAACTAAATGCAGCCTTAGAACTTTTAAAAATTTTCAGATTTATTATCGGAAAATGTAAATGTGTAATTTGAAATCATTGTGACAAATGGAAATATAATAAATATATTTCGACAGTATTTTTATTTTTATTTTATTTTAAATGGAATTAATAGACTTTTATTGGCTTTTTCATATAATGTAATTTTTATTTATATATTTTCCATCTTTAAGTAATTTAATGTTTTTTTTAGCTATCTTTAACTTTTCAACTGATTGAATTGATTTAAACAATATATTTTATTAAATGCCAAAGCATTAAAATGTAAGCTTTCATGAAACATTTAAAGACTTTTATACCATAAAAATAAAAAAAATAAATATATATATATAAAATAGTATAAAAATGCCCCACAAAATATGGTCTCCTCACAGATGAAGTTCATGTTGAGCAATCACTTTAAGCATTTCTCATTGAGTCTGTTCGTTGAAGCTTTGACTTACCAAAAACTGTCAGGGTTCCCATCGCAGTGATGGCGCCGACCACATTGTCCGCTTCGCAGCTGTATTCACCCTCATCGGCAATGGTGACGCGTTCCAGGCGCAAGCTGCGATCCTCTAGCACGCTGACACGGTCTGCATTAAAGTAACACACGCACACACACACACACAGAAACAGTGCATCAAATTATAGCAATTCTCTAAGTGAAATGGGTTGATTGGTGGCTTACCTAGCGGCATATTGCCACCGGAGGCTGTGCGCAGCCAGAGGACATCCGGCATGGGATCGCCGCCGACGCGGCAGGGGAACGTGACGGAGGCGCCCTCCAATACCGTTTGATCATGTGGGCCACGTATGATGTACGGCTTAACTGCAATAAACATAATGAAACGCTTAGCGTTACCATTTAGGACACACACACACACACACAGAGAGATAAAAGCAACCCAAGTCACATTCCAGCAAATTGAACATGACACATTGATTTGAGGTGAGGCGATGTCTGATGAGGGAGAGTGTCGGGAGTGAGGGAGGGTATCGGGAGTGCGGGAGGGGACCACTGACTCCAACTCACTTACCGTGTACTTTGAGCGTGGCCAGGGATGATTCACGGACACCAACTGGATTCTTGGCAATGCACTGGTATTGACCCTCGTCACTCTGACGTGCATCCTGTATGGCCAAATTGCCGCCATCAACGATGCGTACACGCTTCGTGCCATCCAAATCCAATTTGAGGCCACCCTTCTTCCAGGCAACGGTCGGTTCGGGTATGCCACGCGGTGCCGCACACTCCAGCAGCGCTGTGTCACCCTGTGCGATGCGTGTGTTCTGCGGCTCCAAGCGAAACTCATCGCGAAGCACTGCAAAATGCGGCAAAAGGGAAGAACAAAACTCAGCGAAAGCTTTAGCAATTGTATGTGTGTATATATATACGTGTGTGTGTGTGTGATGGCCTTTGTCCATTTGATTCCAACGTTAGTGGTTATAAATTATCTTGGTTTTGCATGATAAATGCCAGTCCCAGTCCTGCCTTAACCTGCGGCTATATGCCACACTTTGTGTATGTGTGTGTGTGTGTGTTTCGGTGTGTTGCTGTGGGTGTTTGCGGCCTGACAGCAAAGATAAATGGTTGGTGAATGGCATAAATGTGATTTTCATACGCCATACACACGCCAACACACACACATACACACACTCTTAAGCACTCTCATCCAGCCACAGCAATTCACTTGTTAAAGAAAAATAAAGAAGTCTGGCAACGCTAACGGCACTCAGTTTTTAACTTAATTTAATTATATCGCATATAAAACAAGCATTGCTTGTTCCGTTTTATGGCAGAGCAACATATAAAAAAAAAACTTTAATCTGATCTTTTCCAATTTGACGTTTTTATAAAAAACACATGTCCAATAGTTAATTTTAGCATTAGTCGATATTGTCATCGATAAGTTGCACGAGCGATTTTTGCAATAAGAAACTCTGAAAGCAACTTCTAGAAGGCAATTAGAAAAAACTCATAGCTCATAGAAAATAATTCATGATAGAAAATAATTTATGACACCAACAACTATAAATTATTGTTAATGCCATAAATTATTCGCAACACCTCACAAAATTTTTTTTCATAATTTATTTCATGTACATTTTATACAGTTGTTTGCAGATTCGAATTCTGTATAATTTCTAAAAATTACTATATATATTTTTTAGTAATGTTCTCGAAGTATTTTTCCATGTTTTCTAGCGTAGACGTCGAGCTTCCCGCTCCGCTTCCAGTAGAGTCAGAACGTCTCCCTCACGCACCGGTCCCTTCACATTGCGTATGATCTGGCGATTCTCGTCGCCCAAAAATTCCACCCTGACTTGGGTACACTGTCCCTGGGAGCCGGTGCGACCGAGCACCTTCACCACACGAGCCAATACAATTTTCTCCATTCTAATTTCTTATCGATGCAGAGGGAGCACTTTTGGAAACACTTGTTCTCGCTTTGGCAGTCGGTGCAAATAGACAGAATTTTGTCAAATCGATAACAAATGTCAAATTGACAATTAAAATGTATCAGTCACAGAGTTGCAATGCAAATATCGATATTAC
Organism: Drosophila melanosoma; assembly: GCA_035042045.1. Lineage (NCBI taxonomy): Eukaryota > Metazoa > Arthropoda > Insecta > Diptera > Drosophilidae > Drosophila > Drosophila melanosoma. Next base: position 866,221 of record JAWNLY010000183.1, on the reverse strand, counting down.
CGACTGGTATTTTTTTTAATTGAGCACAAGCCCTGGTGAAAAGGCATTACTCTTGAAATGCCATTCACCTTTGAGCAAATTATAACTGTTATACAATGATCCACTTTGGGCAGATATCGTATAAGTCCGCCAATTTAAAAATCAAATATTAATAAAATATTATTTGTATTTGTATTTCAATTTAATAATATCGTAAATGTCTGTTATAACAAGATTCATGCAAGTATCTTATTATTATATTTTATATTTTGAATAAGTCTGCTTTTTTTAAATCAAATATTCATAAAATATAATTCGAATTTGTCAACCCATTTAGTAAAAATGACTGTAAAGTTAAATTCACTTTAGGCAAATATCGTATTTTTATATTTTCAATAAGTCCGTATTTAAAAATCAAATATTATTCTTATTTGTTTGATAATGCATAAAATCTTCCAATTTAATAATATCGGAGTTGTTCTTCTTCTTCTTTAGCTGCTTAGTTAATCGCACTGAAATAAAAACTGCATTGCAAATTATTCATGCGCTTATTTTGCTGGCCAAGAATCTTGCATTTAGAATTTTAACCAAAACGCATTTCTAAAGCTTTTCTTAACCCTGGCGCACAGTAAATCACGCTATTATCAACATTTTGCATTTGCCAACCGCAGATTTAAGCCACTAACTCAGCTGTCCGCATTTATTTTGCCTGGCATTTTCTTCTTTTTTCTTCTTTCTGCTTTCTGCTTTTTCTGCTTCTTCTTATTTTTCTACTCGTCCATCTTTTTGCATATCTCGTGCGCTTTGCCAGGCATCTCCCTTTTTTTGCAGTTGTGGTCAAATTGCAAACCTGTAATTTACACACCTTCCACCCAGCTACTATCCCGATCTGCTAGGTGAGTATTTGTCCCATACATATATATACATATATATATATATATATATATATATATATATATATATATATATATGAATACATATTTACACACACAAAGCGTGGGAGTAGTATAATAAATCAAGTAACTTTCAAGCACTTGAAAAGCATCGCATAATATTTTTTTTTTGTTGTATTTTCTGCTGCTGCTTTTCTGAAAAGCGAGCTTTGCGCATTCAACTTGGACGCATTCAGCGTATACAAAATATATAACATATAAATTCAGATTGCGGCAGCTGCTTTTACGTAAATTAAATTTTACTTTTTATAACATTTTATTTAATCTGCAAAGTGAATAAGCGCATTTACTTTGGCTTTAGTTTAAAATATTACCCTAAAAAAAATAATAGAAGAAAAACTCTTCAAACATGACTTTTATTAAATTTAAAGTGATGTCTATAAATCAACATAAATCAAAATATTTCAACGCATGGCAAAAGTGAACACGAAAGCGAATTCGTCTTCCTTTTGCCCGGCTGTTGCCCACCTATTTTTTTTTTTTTGCCACTGACAAAACTTTTAATGCGCTCAAAATGGCAGCAGCCTCGGAGTTGGTTGTCGAAACTCGAACCCAAGTCCCAAACACGGACACACGGATCGAGGCCAGCGGAATGGAATGGGAGCGGGAAGGCGAGAGGCGATAGCTGAGCACTGCAGGAAACACGCCAACCATCAATAAATTAATCAAAGTCATAATCAGTGTCAGGTTCAGTGGCACGAGCGAAAGTTGTAGGCCATGCGGTTCGGTTCGGCTCAACTTGGTTTGGTTTGGTTCGGTTCGGCTTTGGTTCGAGGTCGTGACTCAGCCAAGCGGAAAACCCGTGCTGAAAGGTGCAAAACGCCAGCTGCTGATAATGAGTTAATAAATGACCGTTAAGGCAATATTTATACGGCCATTGTATATAAATGCGAAGATTTATGATAAAGCAGTGCCTGATCCAAGTTAATTTTTTTATAAGAATCAATAACTATAGCAGATTCTCACTCAGCTCTTCCCTCAGGAAACAAATTTAATTTATTTGCACACTTTATTATAAATTAAAAGGTCAATTGAACATTTGCATTGTTAATTATTCATTATTTATATTAATTAATAATATTAAGAGATTTATTTCCAATTATAATCGCTTAACACTTTTACGAATTTCGCACGCTTTGATTGATGATTATGCCATTAATAATTTTAATTATTATATTAATCGTACTCGTAGAAAAGTATGTCGATTTTTTTGTATTAAGAAAACTATTTGGTTAAGAATCAAAAAGTTTGATTTAAAGTAACCTTACAAAAGATGCAGCACTAATCTACAAATAAGTCTCAAACCGGAAACCTAAGTAGCTTCCATGTTTGAGTTTGTAGCCACGCCCCTTTTTATTGAGTTTGCACACATTGCGTATGCGTATTGCGGCAGAGTTGGAGTTGGAAATTACGCTGACAACATCAAAAATGGGCAACTTATGTTTATTATTGACAAACCCCCCCCGACAAGTGAGCAAGTGAACCGCATATTTATTTTTTCTCAGCTTCCTCTTGCCAGCTTTTATTGCCTAACCCAATCAATGGGAATGCCTTTTGCCAAAGCTCCCTCTCTCTCTCTCCGTATTACTCTCTGCAGTGTCTAAGCCAAGTTGCCAGCTCCAGAATCGCAATAACGACGTTTTAACCAAGCAAACAAATTTGACGTGCTTTTCGTGATTTACATGCAAATATTGAAAAATATTCCCCAAGGATACCGCAAAAAGCAAACCAAACTGGCTCCAGCTAAGCAAAAAAAAAAAAAGAAAAGAAAAGGAGAAAAAAAACAATATCGATTTTCATGTGGGCGACTGTGGTAAGGAATGAAAGAGCATAGCAAATAAAAGAAATATTAGCCAACAAAAGACAAAGTGGCGGTCTGCGGTGCCAATGGGCCAATTGGGAGTGCAAATGGAGCCACAAATGCCCCGCTTTTCGCCTACAAATGCGCCACACACACAGTTTCCAGTTGAAAAATGATCTTGAAATTGGTATTGCATTAAAATAATTGAAATTTAGCTCTAAAAGACTTATGAGCATATTTTATCTTCTTTACTAAAAGGGAAATAATATATATATATATATATATATATATATATATATATATATATATATATATATTATATATTATATATATATATATATAACAATAAAAATTTAAATGGGTTTCAAGCCTTACAAAATTATACTGAAAAGTGTATGAAATTTAGAAAACTTGGGCAAACAAATTTGATTGTGTTTTCTGCACGAGTTAAGTGGTTCATTTTCAAATTTATTGTGGCAGCACAAGTTCTTGTCAAACAGACCTTTCCCAACCGAAAATATATATATACACACACATACACACATAAATCACACACCCAAAGCTACACACACTGCACAGAATATATAAAAAAAAAACTCAACTAAATCCGTTCAGTCAGCCAAGCAACTAACTAACCAGCTAGAAAAGGTTTCAAAAGTCAAAAAATGGCAAAAAGCAAAAATAGCAAATAATACCAAAATAAAAAAGACCAAAAAACAAAAAAAAAGCTGAAACTGAAAGGGGTTAATAGAGGCAGGGCAAAAGCAGGGAGTCCACTGACGAGACAAGTGGGTGCGTTCATGCGGAAAACTTGTAAACGCAGCTCAGCTAGTTAGTTAAGTGGGCGGTGGAGCTACGCCCCACTGAAAGCCCCAACTGCCAGCACTAGCAAAAAACAGCTAAAAAAAAAAGGCAGTTCTGCCCGGAGCATATCGGAGCGCAACAACAACTGTGGCAAAAATCAACATCAATTTAGAATATTAAAAACGCAAAACGCCTGCTGAGTGAAGACTGTGGCTTCCAACAGCATGTGGTGTGTGTGTGTGTTGGTGTGTGTGTGTGTGGCGTATGCAAATATATATATGTATATAAGACTTACCCGCCACTTGCAATGTGGCATTGCGACTCCTTGCCACGCCCAGTTCATTCTTTGCCTCGCACCAGTAAATGCCGGCATCTGTTTCGCGACGTGAATTGACAACCTGCGAAAAAAAAATGGCAAGAACAAGCAAAAGAAGTTTAGAAGTTGTCTAAAAGCACCGAGCTGTGGGCCAAATGTGAGCAAATTTTAATTGAATTGAGTAAAAAGATTGTTTTGTTTTTTCTTATTACAAACCCCTTCTTGGAGTGGTTTTTGTTGCATGTGAATCTTCAGCAGTGTTTGACTGACTGACAGGCTTTTAATATTCCTGTCATGTTCTGCGAAAGCAGTTTGAAGATTCTTATTAAAAAAATAAAAATGTAGTAATATTCAACGAGTTTTTAAAATAAACAACAATTATAAAGATACTCATAAATTAATTTTAAGTTAATTTTCAGCTAACAAAAGTAAATTCTGAGCAGACTTTTACTTTATTTAGCAATGCCAAATATAATTTTTAATTTGTGCTGCTTGCTGAATGGTTTACATTAGAAGACCCTCTTTATGAGTTCCAGTCTATCAGACTAAGCCACCCAACAACAGCTTAGTATAGGGTATACAGTAAGTTATTTCATATTTCAGATTACTTTGCTTTCTTTCTTATTGTCATTTTACAAATGGGCTGCAAAAAGTGCTTTTACAACTTGCAAGACGTTGATTTGCAGTCTCTCACGCACGCTCCCTCTCCCTCTCCCTCCCCCTCTCTCTCTCTGTCTCTCTTACATATCTCTGGCCCCCCTCTGCGTGTGCTGCTCTTTGCCCCTTTTTGGTATCTTGTCGCTTTTTGGCCATAATAAACAGTCAGCAATCTGTTGTCTGTTGCGCGTCTGCTGCCTTCAAGTGCTCAAATCATAAAATGTCTCTCGAGCAACTTTATAGTTACTTCTTGTCCCTTCTGTTAACTTCATATGTACCCCCCCCCCCCCACTCTCCCCTCCTCTGTCAGCACACCCAATACTTGGTTTGCCCTGCGTATTTGTTGTTTCGCTGACTGTTTTTGTGTTTTACTTTGTTTATTTGTTTTTGGCGCACAAAAGAAAATTCCCCAACATGCGCTTAAAATTAAATGTCAAAATGCGTTGTGCTCTCTGTGTGTGTGTGTGTATTTGTGTGCTTTGAGTGTGTTTTCTTGTGCGTTTCTGTGTGTGTGTGTGTGTGTGTGTGTGTGTAATATTTATCTCTGCAACAGCAGCTACAAAGTTCGCACAATTTACACAACTTCTGTGCCTCATCCAAGTGAAATTAAGTGTTGCGCTAAGTGAAGATGACAAAAGGGTTCTTCAGCTCTATTATTCTTTCATTTAATCTTGCTCATGTGCCTTAGTGTGTGTTCTGTGTGTGTGTGTGTTGTGTGTGGGTGTGCTTTAAGTGTGTGTATTTTGTGCCGCGGGTGCGCTTTATAAAACAAATAAGCGAATGCGCTTCAGGCAACTCAATTGTCATGCTGGCAACACAAAGCCAAAGCGCTTACCTCGGGCAAAACATCTTGCATTGCTATATTATATATATATAAGATATATATATATATATATATATATATATATATATATAACATAAGTTGTATTTATATCTCTGCCCCTTTATCTTATTATGCGCATCATCAGCACAAGTTTATCAGATTAATTTATACAATATATTTTTCTTTGTCTTTTCAGGCAAATTGATAGACGACTCATCAGTTGGCAGATTAAAGTTAAAGACATTATTTTCATTACTTATTATTTTCATTATTTAAATCAAGATGATATATTACTTATAATTTGTTTCGACTCTGAGAAACTTACGCTAAACTAAACAAATTTCATATTTGCAAGTATTTCCCATTATATATTTTCATAAAAAGAAATACAATACAAGAAATGATAATATTTTTTATATATTTTATACAGTTTTTTATTAAAAACTGTTGTTAATTTATTTTTAAATTTAATTTCTCTTTCTCAACTTTCTCTCATCTTTGAATTGTTGTTTCTATATTTTTAATTTGAATTTCTCTTTCTCAACTTTCTCTCATCTTAGTGTCTTGTCCCATTAACCTGTGGGAAAAAGCTTAAAGAATATTAAGAATATTCGCCTTGAGCCTTAAGAATTGTGCAACTGCAACAAAAAAAAACAAAAAACTAAGCTCATTAGGTGCCAGCTGCAGCAGTTGCTATTAATATTTTATATAAAATGCGTCGAGTGGCAGGCAGTCGCCGATTCTGACATCCTTACTAATAATAAAAGGATAAAAAAAAGTACAAAATATAATCCAAATCCGTTACAATGGCAACGCGGACAAATAAAAATGTGAACGCTGCAGACTAAGCCAGACAATGTAATCTATATTTTTTTTGGTGTGTGTTTTCTGGCTGAAATTAAATTTTTTTGCTTAGCACAGGAAGAGGATCAGGAACCAGGAACCTGGGGACAGCAATAGAAGAAGCTGCGCCGAAAGTCACATAAATTTATTTATTTCTTTAATGACTTGAGCCACGCGAATCGCTGCGAATTGGCTGCGCTTTATTGTTGCCACTGCTTGTTGTTGTTGTTGTTGTTGTTGTTGTACTTTCTTCCGTTATATTTTTTTGCCTTTTTGTGCGTGCTGCCAGCAAACATTGAAACTGATTTGACACCAAAACAAAAACAACAACAACAAATAACAAGAGGAACAGCAGCAGCAACTCTGCCGTGTGCTACGTGCGTCTTTAAATCAGTTTGTTGTAGGATGGGGCAAGTAAGAGCTGCCGAGGGGCAGCACTGCGGCCATAAAATATATTGACTGTGTGTGTATGTGTGTGTTAGTAATTGTGTATATGTGTATGTGTGTGTGTTGGTGTGTACTTTTTGCTGTGTGTAGTCGCGCGCTGAAAACACGCTTCCGTTTTAATTTAAAATACCCATAAATTTGCAACATTTCATTTGGGAACCATTTCGTTTTCATGTTGTTACATTTTGTAATTGTGTATGCCAGAGATAGCGAAGAGAGAGAGAGAGATAGAAAGAGAAAGAGACAGCGTAGAGTGAGTGATAAACAAAGCGAGTGCTTTATAATTTTGTTTGAATTTAAAGTCTGTAAAATGTGGCGTGTAAATGATTTTTATTGAGCTTGAAATCGAGCTAGTCAGACAAAATTGGTTAAATTTGTTGTCAAAAACAGTCGCAGTGGAATTGTTTACTGGCAACAGGTAAATTAATATAGAAAGTGATAAAATATTAAAACATAAATATGATTGAAATCAAAATATGTTCGTTTTCGATTAGATTTAATTATAGGTGAAGTGAACTTTGTGGCAGATAATATTTGTAGCAAATTATTATAATAAATATTATTTAATTAATATTTAATAGATGAGAATTGTGTGATGTGAAACTGTGTAAATATAATAATATAAATATAATAAAATTAGGGTATATAAAAAAGAAATCGTTTATTTAAAACCTGTCAATATTTGCTTATTAAATAAATCCTTAGCCTCGTTTGACTCAAGGATTTGCTGTGCTAACACTTATTGCCCATCTAGTTGACTGCTTTGACACCTGCTAAGTCGTTTGTTAAACAAATTTCAAAGTGCTTTCCCCTCGCACTCGTAAAAAAAAAAACCATAAGTAGATGTGTATGTAAAAATCATTTATAACGCATACGCAGCGTTTGCCCGCGAAAGTTGACTCAAACTGCGAGTTGCAAGTTGCGAGATGTATATAAAATTCTTCATTTTTTTTTTATGTAGCTGCGAATGTGTCAAGCGTTTGTAAACTCATTAAAATGTACTTTACGCGCCGCCAGTTGAAAGTTATGCCCAGCGGCAAGTGGCAGCTGCAGCAATGTGTGGCGTCAACTTGGCTGCGTTTAACTTGTGGCAAGTGCTTTGCCAGCTTTTAATTAAGCGCATATACGGGGGGAAAAAAATACACACACACACAAACACACACACACACGATTCAACTCTCAATTTTGTAGTTGATTTAAATGCAAGCAGCGCTTTGGTGCTTGGCAAATGCTTGATTGCATTTTAAAGCTTGCCACAAAACTACTGCTACAATTGCCAAATGTGGCAGGCGTTTAAATAAACATTTAGGCGATGGCAACGAACGCATTACATGCAAACACTTGTGCACCCCCAGACAGATGTACAAATATACCCGAATGGCCCAAGCCCAGAGTACTAACTTTTAGTCAAGGACGAGCGGAGTACCAGAAGCAGAAGAAGCAGAGTGCCACAAGGATTTAGTTGCTGTTGTTGCCTCTTCAGCTGCTGCTGGTGCTGCTGATGATGTGCGGCAGGCAAAACCAAAGTGGTGCACACAAATACACGCGCATAGTTGCTACAAATCATGTGTATCCCTGCACCCCTCGTCCACCCCCCTCTCTCTTTCTTTTTCCTTTTTAGTACACCATCTCTCTCTCTCGCTCTCTCTCTCTTGCTCTGGGTGAGCTACAACATTTGTCTGACTGGTCCTTGCCTCCCATTTTTTTTTCTCGTGCAGTTACGTAAATTATTGTCTGTCTCCCTGTTGCTCGCTCCTCCACTGTCACTCTTCACTACACTTCAGCTTTTCTTCTTTTTTATATTTTCGTGCGCGGGTTTTTCCTCAACACACACACATGCAAACATTGTATTCGCTTGTGCCTTCTTGTATTTTATTGCAAATTCCCCATTCGCTTGTCGCTCATTGTTACTTAAAGACAGAACCCTCAACCAACTTTGTGCCGCATTAAAGTTGCCACATTTCTGTTTGCCTTTCCCTCTCCCTCTCGCACTGCTTCCTCTATTCAGTTGCGAGCAATTTGATAGTGTTGCATAGTTTTGGGCTGTCATTTTCGGGGCTTTGGCTTTAGGGCGCCCCTCGTTATTATAATGCCTGGGCGAAGTAGGAGCTTCTCTTGCATTATAAGTAAGATGAATCGTCTTCAACTTGAGAGGGACAGAGAATGATTGAAATAGAGCAGCAGTGGAGAGAGAGAGAGAGAGGGCGAGAGAGAGATGGCAAATAAAAGCGACAGAGAATGGGAAATTCACAGCGAAAAGCTGGCGGAATTAGAATGTAAATTATGCAAGTGACATAGAAAAATGGAAAAGATTCGAAAAAAAAAACCAGAATAAAATAAATAGATAGAAGATAGAAATAAAAGAAATGCTTAGCTTAAAATTTAAAATGAAACTGGCAGTGAATTTATGTGGTCCACTTTATGCGGTAATCTTTATGCAGTCAGCTTTCTGCAACAAAGTCGAGGATTAACCGAGAGAAAATATAAATAAATTAAATTTTTGTTTTTGTTTTTGGATTTTTTGTTTGTGCTTTGAATGACGAAGAGTCAAATGAGAAAAACCACAATGTACAATTTACTATGACAATTGTCGATTATATTTACTTTTCATGTGTTTTATAAAATAAATAATAATTTAAGTAAAATCAAATTGAGAGAGAAAATATTTTCTATGTTAACAAAAATATACATTTTGTATGCGCAATTTAAACTCAATTTGGTATGTATAAATAAAACTTGTTTAAGTTGAAAAATTTCAATCTCTCAAGCCATGTGCGAAATTGAATGCATTCATTTACCTGGGTGCAAAAATTTCAATAATCAACCGAAGGAGCAAACAAAAATATGCCAAATATGCCACACAGCGTATTTATTGTGGCCAAAAGCAGGCGAATGGGCTAAAAATAATGGCCAAAGACACAGGACACAGACAACAGGACACAAGACACAGGACATATACGAAGCACAGCAGAGGAAGAGTTTTTAAATTAATTCATTTAAAGCTCGTTAGAAGCAGTAACAAAAAAAAGAGGAAAAGAAAAAAGAATGAAAAATATATAAAAGCAACATTTGCAAAACGGAAGAGAGTGTCTGAAGTCTGATTGCTGGAATCCTGCATACCGAATCCTTTTTTGCACTTAAGTGATAAACAAATACACTCGCATCAGGCAAATACAAACACACAAATACAAACACAAACACAAATGCAAATGCAAATGCAAATGCAGAAATGCGAATGAGAATGCGGATACAAAGCGGAGACTAACACACAGATAGACGGACAGATGGACAGACGGGAGGCAGACAGCAAGTCAGTGGCAGCCAGATCGAGTGTGAAAAGTGGCAGGCTCTAGTTGGAGTTGTTGGATACAGCTGGGAAGCCTTGCAGCACCAACCCAAAAAAGGTTCTGGCCGCAGCAGCGGCAGCGTCTCCAACTGCATCATCAGCATAATCAACGCGGGCGTCGTTGGCTTTTTGTCGTCGTAAATTGCTGAGTGCTCAGTCCAAGTGCTGCCACATTGCTCCTGCTTGCTCCTGCTTCTGCCTGCCACAGAACACACACATATACACACACACACACACCAAGCTACACTCACTCATTTGAAGCTCATCAGGCTGCTGACTTTTGCTGCGTTGCCTGCCAACTTCCGTTTGTCTTTATTTGTCTGGCTGCTTTTGCTTTTGGCTTCGACTGTCTCCTGACTGACCCGCCATCCCCCCCACTCCCCACTCCCCATCCTGCCTACTCACTGCCTGAATGTATCTCTCGACGTTCCTCTTAATGTTTGTTTACCTTGCGTTAATGAAGTTGTTGGCCACCCCAGTGAAATGCTTGCAAAAATATTTTTGCTGCGCGCAAATATCTTATATATATATATATATATATATATATATATATATATATATATATAAAAATGTGAAAGAAAAAATAAAAGCAATTAGTTTGTTCATCACTCAACAGATGGCCTGGCAAAATGAAAATGTTTAAACAGTGCAAAAGCAACCGACTTTCCCGATCCCGATCCCCATTCCCATTCCCACAACTTTTCTGGGTCTCTTATTATGAATGAAAGCGCAGAGACAGAGAAAGCATAATAAAAAAAAAATAATTATGCATGCAACACAATATAAAATGAAAGAAGCAAAAAACCGAGAAATAATAATAATAATAATAAGTAAGCGAAGCAGTGAAAATAATGTAAATATGCCACAGGCTCATTTTCGTTATTCCCAGCAAAAAGGATACAATGAGCATCTCGTCGAGACTCGCCATTCAAAATAGTACAAATATTATTGTTTCTATTTTAGAAGTGTGAATAGAGAGCAATTGTCTTGTTTTTTTTTTATTTATTTTATTTTTTTTTTGCGCCTGAAGGACCTTTAACTATAAACAATGACAAAGGATTTCATTTGCGCTTTCTGTTAAGAGATGAATTAAAAATTGTATAGTTTATTTCAGAATAAAAAATCTAAAATTAATACTAAAGTTCAAATTGTCTTTTGAGAGCTTTAAAGTAATAATAAATTGCCTACAGTTTGGTAGGATTTTATCAATGTTGAAGAATAATAAGATAATAATAAGATTTAGTTTATTTTTAGGAGGAATATTAAAACACAAAAATAAAGAAATATTCCCTCGAAAGAGTATTTCATATGAGTTCTCTTTGGGGATCGCTGATAATGTCGCCTTACCTTGAGGAAAAACAATCCACCCGCTGGCAGTGTGATGCGATGTGAACCCGGCAGTATCTTCAGTGGCACACCATCCTTATACCATTGAATTGTGGGCGTGGGGGAACCCTCTGCCTTGCAATTAAGCGTTGCTGGCTCGTGTCGCGGCACCGTCGTGTCTATGGGGTGTTCCACTATTCGTGGCGGATGTGAACCTGCAAGAGATGGAGCAATGAAGAGGTTAAAGCGCCTTTTTATACAAATTGCACTGGGATACTATAGGAGGAGGAGGAGGAGTGGTAAGAGTGGGAAGAGGAACGAGTTTCCTTTTTCCGCTGCGTCAGTTGACAGTCGTCAGCGGTTTGGCAAATGTTAAAAAGAGCTCCCTGGCAAATGAAAACAATGTTAATGCGCATTTCCGTTGACGTTGCAAATGAAGTTGCAGTTGCAACACACACACACACACACTCACAGACACACACACAACTGTCGCAATTGGATGGGGTTTAAGGCTTAAGGAAGCAACGTTTTTATATATCAACAGTCATTTCTGCTGTGGATGGTGTTCAAAGGTTCAGTTTTGGAATTAATTTGTGTGAATTTGCATATGCGGCAAAGGACCGCAACGCAGCTTAGCACTTAAGTAGTTTTTTGTTTTTGCATAATGCGAAACTGCTAAATTAACTCTGGGCATGGAGAGGGACGAGGGTTAAGACCTGGTTGCACAGGTTGCCCCGAGAGATAACCGAGATAAGCAGAGGATTAGCATAGTTTTAGTTTCATTTATGTGCATCCCAAGTGCTTTGTGCTTTCTCTGACAAAGCAAATACACAAGTGAAACAATATTTTTGTTACAGCTTGAATACATTATTAAAATATCAGTTGAAGGAAACACAACTTAAAAAACACAAAAAATATAAAATCATTAAAAGAAAACGAATTAATTTAATATCAGAAAGCTATTTGGCAATAAAATCTACTTAAAGTTTTTTTTATGGGAAAAAAAAAACAAAACCGGTTGGTTTATGAAATTCCCTTGTAAGCTGAAAAGTGCTTTGGTTTATGTCAAATTGTTTTCCTAATCCTTAATCAGTATTCAACACTTTTCGACTTTGCGAGAAAAGTTTATATTTTATTTGGTTGGCACATAAATCGTATGTTTGTTCACATGAATTCTGTCAGTAACACACACATAAATTTCAATTTTCATGTCATATAAAAACAATTTGCTGTCACACACACAGACAACACAACACACACACACGCACACCACACACACCAACCCCACGTCTAAGAAAACACAACAAGAACTCACGCAACTTGTGCGACAATGGAAAACTTTATTTATATCGCAGCATAAATCTATAAATACATTTTTATATAGATATGAATGAAGCTGCACTTATGTGTATAAATAAATATATATAAATAAATATATATATAGATATAAAGATAAGTTCGCACTTCGTTTGAAAATTGATATGTCAGAAAATGTTGGAATATTGAAACGTTATTAAATAAGCAAAAAAAAAAAATAAAATAAAATAAAATAAAACGCAGCTGCTGTTGTAGTAATTGTTGTTGTTGTTTTTGTTGTTATTGTTGCTGCTGATGATTGCAGCACTGCCAGCAAACATGACAACAACTATAACAAAAACAACTACAATAACAACAACTTCACAGCTCGAGGCAAAAGTTGCATGTCATGCAACAGACGCTGCACAAAGTCGAGCTGTAAATCGAATTGAATTTGGGGGGAGAGAAGGCGACTCCGAATTCGAATCGAAATCGTTGTTGTTATTATTGTTGTTGTTGTTGTTCTTTTTGTTGGTGTGGGTGGTGGGGGGACTAGACGTGTTGCATGTTGGCCGAGTTGCCGGAGGGTCTCGCATTCGTCGGGTTCACAGGCAAGACGCATGTCAATGTTATTTCAGCAATGAAAAAATAAAAACACTAAAATGCCAACTGGTGCGAGGGGGTGTAGATGGAGGTGGAGGTGTAGGTGGAGCTGTGGGAGTTATTGCCGGACCAAAAATCAGCACGCAAACAAAACACGAAAAATAAACACAACAGAAAAAAACATAGCCAACAAATGAAATTGAAGTTGAGTCAAAATGTGTTCAATGCGCACATTTTGAGGGTTAAATGTCGCATGTGGGTGGTTCTCAGAATTGTGGGCGGCCTCCTGCACACCAAAAAAAAGTTTTTTAACCGTGGAGTTTTTTTTGTTTGTTTATTTGGTTTTTTTTTTTTAGTAATTTTTTTTGTTATGGTGTTTACATATCTTTGCTGACCAGGCGAGGACCAAGAAGCGAAACTGGCTTCTGGTTGCGGTTGTGGCTCTGTTGCCCTGCGGTAATGTTCAACACCTAAAAAAGGTTGTTTTTATAAATGACAAAAAACTACTGGATGGGGTTCGGGAGTTAGGGGGAAGGGGATGTGTTGCTGGCGCCAATTGAATGGTTTGCAAGCAAAGTTCACAGCTCTTGTTGCGCCCTGTGTGCCTCAAAGGGTTAAAGGGTGTGTCAGTCACCGACTCAGATGCATATCTTGAAATCAATAAAAAGATTAGGAGCAAGGATTAATGCATGTAAGAAAAAGGTAATTGAAATTTTACAAAACTATAATGGTCTTGACCAGGCTATAATCAGCACGTGTTAAAAATGGAACCATTATTAAAATAAAAATCTTGATATACCTGATACTAATATTCTATGAACTCACTTATTAATAAATATGAATGTTTTTGCAAATTTTAAACATTTTTAAATTATATTTATTATTTTTGAATAATTTTTTGATTGACTGTAATAATCTTTCTGATGAGGAGTAACATTTGACCGCAAGAGAAGATTATTTTGTGGGATGGAGATGAGCAATGACCAGCAAACAGTCAAGCATTTACGACATGTCTTTATATTTTTTGATATCTCATTATTATTATGTTTTATCTATATATCTGAATTACGACTGAGTTACCCTAACACACCAATTGCCCAGCACATATGGAACATATAAAGTTGACCAGAGATCCTTTGTATTCCTTATAAGTAATGCATATTTTTATCGTGTTTGCTGATTTTGCTGAGGTTTTGCTGATTTTGCTGCTGTGGCGATAAACTTTGCGTGTGCATTTATTAAAACATTTCGCTTGCTAAATAATTCAATTAGCAATCTGAAAACAGCATTGAGTAAGCCAAGTTGCCCAGAGAGCCGAGAGGCCTGTTAATTTAGTTTTAATTGCATGGCAAACCTTAGCCTATATATGGATGCATGTGAACATATATATAAATATAAATCAGTATATAGTAGTAGTTGCTAGTGCGATTTATATATGTGTATAGTAGTGTATTTTGTGTATGTTGGCCAAGACATACAAAGAATGTAACAACATGGGGTAAAATGCACGAAATTTGCATAAATTGCTATAACGACAAAGGCATTTCCAAGCGCTTATGCAAAATGCAAAACTGCCAAGCGACCAAAAAAAGGACTGGGAAATAACCCAAAGACGAAGCCAGGCCAGGAAGACGCTCAAGACGAAGACGAGGACGAAGACGACGAAGAAGAAGAAGAAGACGTTCGAGTATGAGTGCTTTCGTGGTATGGCCAAATGCCTGAAGAAAATTGCAGAGTGCAGTATTTTTGGTCTGAAGTAAAAACTGTTTTCCAAACTGGGTTTCACTTAACAAGCAAAATATTTGCAGCAATTTCCTTAAACATTTTCTTTTTTTCTTTCAGCATGTGTGTGTGTTTGTGTGTGTGTGTTTGTGTGTTTGTGTGTATATTGTACCTTTGTATAATAGCACACATTTGCATGCTTACTTTTGTTGCCTGTCGGCCAAAAATAAAACAAAGCCATCAACTGAGCGACTTCAACGCTTCGCAGGAGCTTGCCACATGTGCTGCACTCTTAAAGGCATTTTCCCCCTCTTACATCATCAATCAAAGGGCCTAAAGGACCACTGGTATCAGTCGTCGTTGTTGTTGTTATTGTTGTTGTTTGGACTGTTGTTTTAATTAGGACGCAGCTAATTGTTTTAGTAGCATACTTTTGGGCTGTTTGCTGCTCAGAGGAAAGTGTGTTACGAATAGTCGAAGAGTAGTTGCACGTCCAATGCGATAATTAAATTTTGTGCCATAATTTATGTGTTGCAACAACAGCTGGTGTTGCTGCTACTGCCGCTGCTGCTGCTAAGCAAATTTATCTAGTGGGTGGCTAAAAGCAATTTCTGGGGCAGAATGTTGAGTAAATTTCACAAGAAATACGAGAATGTTTATAAAGTAAACAAAGTACGCTTTTGTAGTTACTTTAATTTCACGTTGTTGCAAGAACGAAGCAAAAATGAATATTCTAATGGTAGATACCAAAATGTGTGAAAACAAGCCAATAAATTTCTATGTTCTAGAAGATGTATAAAAGTAACCTTTAACACTTTATTTTAAAGGAGAATCTTGTAGAGGCATTGCGAAGTTGAATTAAAAGCTGTGTTTTTTTAATTGAATTTAATTCGATATGCCTTATTTTTTCATAGTTATGCATTGGTTCAACATTAAATTAAAATAATCTTAAAGAGATAACCAAAATATTTATTAATTGTTTATATTTTGTACACATTGCTTATCTTAGCAATCAGTTGACCTGAAAGACTAAAATAAAGTTTTCATATATTTTTAATATCAAATAACACAATTCTTTAAAGAATTTAAAAAAAAACTATTTAGAAATATATTTTTCTAAGCCTTAAAATATATTTCATAAGATAATTAACACACATTAAAGTCATATTAAAATTAAATTGAAAAAATAAAGTGTCAGTCATTTCATATAAAACCCAAGTAAAACTTGTATTCAATTTTGAGCAACTCAAATCTCATTTATATTCAAAACTTAATTTCCTACATATAAAAACATTTGAGAACAAATCACGATAATAATTTCATTGTCGCCGCGGTGAACTCGACCCTATTTCTACTGAAATGTTGGGTGTGTTTTTTTTCTTCTTTCTTTTGAATAGGAAACTGAACCCAAATGAGTCAAATTAAAGTTGGTGAATGCTTCGTGTGCAGCAAATTGTTTCCGGGGATGTTGTTAAAAGTTTTTTGTTTAGTTATGAATCATAAGAACTAAGCTACAGCAACAACAAGAAGAACAACAACAACAATGTGGCAATAAATTATATCGTTTAGAAAAACCAACCTTTTTCGTTGGAGTCGCCAGCTGTCAAAGTGGCAAGGGTTGCAAAATAGGCGAATTCCAGTTTAACAATGACTCACAACTTTTACACATGAATTGCTTGTTTTTTTTGTTTTTTTTTTTTGTGTGTGTTTGAGTGTTGTTTTTTGTTTGACACTCTTGTTGTTGGTGGGTGTGGGGGGGGGGGAGGGGGTGCAAAAGGTGTGACTTAAATTGTAAACGTGTCAAGAGTCAAGATTTTTGTGGTTAAATTACGAAATGCAATAAATGCAAAAAGCAAGCGAGCGATGCATTGCCATCAAACTCGATGTCAGCTGCAAATGTTGTTGTGTCACACACAGAAAAACAGCAGCTGGGAAATTGTCTGTGCCTGCATGTAAAGTGCAAATAATATAAATAATTCAAAACACACGAGAGACTGAATACACACACTCACACACACACACACATACACACACATTTGCATTGACACACTTCAAAAAGCAACACCCGCCACCCGCAACCCGCCACCCGCAACCCAGTCGTGTCTCTGGTTTTGGCCCACTCCCGGGTCTGCGGCTCCAACTAAATGCATTACAATGCCAAATGCAACGGCTTTCTAGCTTGCTCCAAATGTGCAAATACTTTTAGACTTTTGTAGCATCTGTTTGGGAAGTGGGAGTGGGTGGAATTTCTACCTCGTCTATACAAATCGAGTCAGTCAGTGAGTCTGTCGAGTCATATATGTGCATATATATATATATATATGTTTTTGTGCAACTACTGCTCCACATTCTCGCAGAGCACCTGCAACCACAGCCCACTTTCCCACCCCCAACCCACAAAAAAAAACTAGATGAAAAAAAACATATGTCGAATAAGTAGTGTTCCATGTAGATATAGATACAACAAAGTTTATGCAATTGCACTTGGCTCTGGCCAAAAGTTGCAACCTTGACGCAAGCTTAGCGTGGCAACACAAGCAACACAAACCACACACACACACACATACACACACTCACCCATACACCTGTGTATAACTCTTGTCAAATGCAAACTTTTCACATTGAATTTTCCGGCACAGTGCATTGAACGACAAAATCCTTAGGTACATGAAATATCTGTAGTTGCATAAGTGTGTGTGTGTGTGTGTGTGTGTGTGTGTGTGTAGCTGTGTGTGTTTGTAATATGTCTTTATGTGTGTATTGGTTTGTGTACCTGTCAGTTGGCATCGAGTTGAGTAAAGAGTATTTTGCATTTCTTGCCAAATTGAAATTGACGAAATACTCTGTGGAAATTGCAGATAATAATTAAAAGTTGTTTTTTTTTTTAAGAGCAATGGAATTATATGTTCTCTGATAATACTCAAAATATCACACATAGTGTGTCCTTTAGTCAGGCAATCCCTATTAGATTCTTAAAATTTGTACACAGCAATTTGGCAACAAAAGTTTGTGAAGCGTAAAACGTTGCAAGTGTGGCAAGGGGAAAGAGTGGAAAGATTGTTTGGCAGCCGTATGATATTTTTATTTGCACATCGAAACATTTGAAATGCCAGTTTGTGGGATGCCTCATTAAGCAGCAAATACGAAAAAGCAACAGCTGCTGGAGGAGCAGCAGTGGAATAACCAACACCAATATCCACACTGAGCTGAGCCATCTGAGCTGCCCCTGGGTCAGAACAGGAAAATGTTGGTTCGTGTCAAGCAGCTGTGTCAAATGCTAATTAAAATCAAGCGGCATTCGCTTGTATAAACAGATATGTTGAGAAGGGGGGAGGGGGGTGGGGGCATGCAGCATGGGGCGCAGGTAAACTAAAATCACAGGACATCGATGGAGAGCTCCAACGCTAACGCCATCATCATCATTATCCTTGTCATCGTCAACAGCAATCAAGATAAAAGATAAGTTAAATGCCAAGCGGACAAAGTGGTGAAACATGGCGGGGGAGCAGTGCGGAAAAACAGGAACTTGGAGCTGGTTCTGTGCTACGCCTGACTTGCTGCTGCTGCTGCTGCTGTTGCTGCTCCTGCTGCTGCTGCTCCTGCTGCTTGTTTGTTTTGTAATAAAGTCCTGGACTCGGTCTCTCTATCTGCCCACTCTTGGAACGGCTGCGGCTCGCATCAAAGCAAACTTTGAGCTGCCTTCGGTTTTTCGGCTAGTGATTTGGACGCTTGATTGCTTTCACTCATCCTGGCAACCAGACGGCTACACATTATGGGCCACAGTACGTGCAAGCACCAAAAGGACACGCTTCTCTGAATGCTCCACACCCACACTCTTACACTCTGTGTGTGTGTGTGTGTGTGTGTGTGTGTGTGGGAGTATCTCTTTATATGAATGTGTTTGTGCATGTTAATTTCAATCTGCCTGATTGAGGGGGTGTCTCTTTTCTATCTATTTGTGTGTGTGTGTGTGTGTGTGTGTGTGTGTGTGTGCGTCTATCTGTCCTTCGTCCTTCGAGTGCCCCATAACAACACGTTCGGCTCATAATTTGGAGTGAAAATTTTCAATTAAACTTAATTGCATTAAAAGCGAAGGGTTCAATCTGTCGTTATAGTCATTCTCTCCGTGCTACCCTTCGTTTTTGTTCTTTTTGGCTTTACTTTTTAACTTGTGTTCTGTGCCGCTCCCCTTATTTTTGCACCCTCCCCTGTCCCACTACTGTTGCCCTTCATTAGACGCTTTATAGTTGTTGCTGCTTTTTTTTATGTTCTCTCAACTTTTTTATGCTGCAATAGGTTTAGCTCTTGTGGGTAGAGGGGGGGTTGTGGTGTTGGGGGCGTGGCATGTCAGTTTGGAAAACGCTCGTTAAATATAGTCAATTTGGTTTGTTGTTTATTTTCCATGTCCCCTTCGAAAATCATTTTAGTTTTCCCTTATTCATAAATTATAAACAAATTTGAATTAATTTTTCGAGTTTTCATTAAAATTTCATTCGATCTTATTTTTATGCTTTATGTTTGCATTAAAATTGAGTTATTACAGACTCTAAAATGGGAATTGATGCTTAGCTCAAATCGTTTTCAGTTTCCTTTATAACTTAATAAATTTCTTTCAATTATATGTCTTGTAAAATATTAAATAGATTTTTTCATATTTTTTCAAATTTGTTCATCATAAATATTAGCAATAACTGACTTTATTTTAGTGTCTTTCCAGAAATTCTTAAGTACAGACCCAATTATCATAGTAAGTATACATTTTATATATATATATATATATTTTTTGTATTTTCATTAAAAAAGAACTAGTTCTAATAGGCTAAAAGCTCTTAATTTACCACTTATTCCAATTTAGACAGCTTGAATTATTGCTGCCCATGAAATCCAAGAGCGAAGCACACATTTGGCCAGCTTTGCAACTAAGCACTTAAGGGTATACTTTCCACAAAAAAAAAAAAAACTGCCACTCTGAACACCTCCAGTTTGGAACCACTTTGGTGCCTTCCACTCGATGTAAGCGTCAAACAAACGCTTAACTCGACTTGTTGTTTTTTGCTGTGTTGTTGTTGTGTGTAGGAGTGTGTGTAAATTGCAACGCATAAATCTTTGTGACAAACAGCCAACATACTTCCACACACACACACTCATCACACACATCACACTCATCACACACATCACATCACAACACACACTCCAAAAATACAATAGAAGTGATGCGACAGCCATTTTTCAAAAACAAAACAGTCTCGCAAACAAAACAAAACAAAGCAAAAAGAACTGAAAATAAGAATGTAAAAAACCATTGCAAAGAATGAAACAGGCTAAAAATGTACGGGAAAGAAACAAAAAAAAAAAAAATCATACACATAGAAAAAAAGAAGCTGCAAAGAAGAGAAGCAGGCAAAACGCATGATTGTCTTAATGGCTTCGACATGTTTGCAAAACGACTGTCAAAAGCAGCCATGTCAGGATCTGTTTGGGTCTCGAGCAGGCGTCAAGCAAACTCACATCAAATCACAGTTAGATAGAAAAGGACTAGAACAGCGAGGGAGAGAGTGAGAGAGAGAGAGGGAGAGTGAGAATGGGAAATGGCCATGAAGTATTGTTTCTATGCCTTGGCATTCTACACTTAAACAAATTGTAAGTTATTATGTAGAATATCACTCCAAAAAAATTAACTCGTGTTAAAAAAAGCTTTCTAAATGCACTAAATAAAGTTTAGTAAATATTTAAATTGTAAATTATAAATTTATTTCAGTAATTCATAAATTATATTTTAAAAAATAAAAACCTAAAAATTAAATACAACATCTAAATTGAAATTGTTAACTGCACCTCCATTTCTTAACATAAAAACTTGCTGTGTATTTTTACAATTGATTTCTATGTTATCTATGGCATATATTTCGCTCAGTGTAGCCGCGAGTGTGTGTGTGTTTGTGTATATGTTGCTGTGAATGTCTTTTCGATTTCGCAATGCTCTTCATGACATGCGTCAGCATTGAATGCGACTGCCACACACTTGAGCTTGTCATATGCCTCCTTCTCCCACTCCTACTCCTGCTTCTGCTTCCACTCCTTCTCCTTCTCCTCCTCCTCCTGCTGCTGCATCAGTTTCCATCTTGTGTGTGTGCACAAATCGCATGGCATGACAGAAAGTCACTCAGTCATGCAGCCGCAGCACTTGATACACTGCCCATTTTTTCCTCCACTTTTTTTTGGGGTGCATTCCCCAAAAAAACAAGAAAGAAAGAAAAAAAATCAAATTCCCATTCAGTTGCTCAACACAAACACTTAGACATGCGCGCGCCTCAGGTTCTAAAGGGGGGTCTAAAGGGGGGGTCTGGCTTGTTAATTGAATTTCTCACCTGAATGCTTCGGCCAGTGTCTGCATGTGCAATTATCGTTATCGATATCGATATCGCGCATACGCACAGTTTGCCAGAAATTGTTGTTTTACTCAGCTTTTATTTTATTTTGTTTTGTTTTTTTTTTAGCAGGGGTCGCACATTTAACCCTCGTTAAGCAATATCGAAATTAACGCTTTATGTATTTAGTTCACATGAATAGAAAATTACACTTTTAAGGCATCGCTTCTCCCAACCCCCTATTCCCCTTCCCCTTCCACCCACCCCCCCGCATGACAATCAGCCTTTGCCTATGAAGTTATTAAAAGTAAATTAGGGTCGTTGTAACCAGCAAAACGAAACCTGAAACCAGTTTTTTAGCTGTCTTTCCGTTTTAGGGGTTGGATGGTTGCTTGGCCTCGTTGTCAACGGCTAGTGTCCTGTAATGTCCTGTCTGCATCAGCAACACCCACTCATTGTAAGGGTTGCGTGCCTTTAACGCGTTCTGCTTTTATTGTTGTTGTTGTTTTTGTTGTTGTTGTTGTTGTTGCTCAGTCTGTGCTGTTTTGTTTTGTTGCTAACTTAATTGTCAACATGGGAATTTTTAAGCTAAACAACAACTTGCATAGTTTAGCTGATATACGAGAATGTGTGTGTGTGTGTTATGTGTGTATTGTGTGTTTACAGTGTTTATGTCTGGGATTTACGAGGCAAAGTTTCAATTATTTTCAGATTTGTTTAATTACGCATGCCTGACATCTGCATACACTCGACTACAAATTGATTTTTAAGTGTGCGGCTTGAGTCTTGTCAATCAACTCTTAATTAAGAATCCACCCAAAACGTATCTCATACACACACTTCAACTATGTCAAGCACTTACATGTTGCAAGACTAATTGTTACCCTACACACGACGAGGCAAGTCATCAGGAGTCATCTTGTTTACAAAACTGTTTTAATTCCTAAATTTAATTGGAAATTAAGTTTATTTTTTAAGCTATTAAAATAAGTCAAATTAAAAGTCGAAAGCATCGTTAAAAATGTGATTTTACTTTAAATAAATAAATATCTATTAAATAATATTTATAATAGCAATCATCAAATATTCACTAAAAATTATAATTGAAATATTCTAAAATGATTTACTATTTAAAAAGACTTTCTGTAAGAAGACTTTCTATATTTCTACGTTTCCAATCAGCCACAGGCAGCTGCAGCAGCAGCAGCAGATAGTTGCAAAATCATTGAGGATGAGGAGAGGCAGTCTTTTAATGGGCGTGGCATGCACACCTTTGAAGTGCAACAGCCGCGAGCAAAGTTGAAAAGTGCGCTTGTTAACATTCCTTAATTGCTGTTGTTGTTGTTGTTGTTGTTATTGTTGTTGTTGCCTTGGGGGGCCTTTGCAAAGGGGGGAGCGCCGGTGAGTGCAGAGAGTCAGGCACGACAAGGATGTCGACAAGGACGACAATGACGAGTGCAATTATACAAAAACTACTTAGGCGCGCATCCTGCCTGGCAGGCAAGAAGACGCAGACTCGACTCGACAGGACTCGAGTCGAGTCGACACGACAGGACTCAAAGCAGGAGACTCCTTGCTACTGCTGCTGCTGCTGCTGCTACTTCTCACAAACAGGCAGCGCAACAAAATTGAAAGAAAATTCACTTTCGTGTTGTAAATTTGTAAACATCCTTGAAAAAATAGCTAAAGGCAGTCTTCCAAGTTGAATTGTTGCCTGGAATGACAAGTGGCGGGCTGCATTGAATTGGTGGGGGGGGATTGTGGGGGAAGAGAAAGATTCAGACAGTGGTGGAAATTGCAGCTGCTGATGACAGCCGCAATGCAATTTGCTGTACATCTCTTATAATGCCCAAGAATAGGAGGAAAACTGAAGCACTTTGCCAATTATCCATGGGTAACCAGGCATCCAGCTTCTTGCATCCCCATCCAATGGAACCTATCAGCAGCCCTGTTGGCCAAACCACATTTGTCATTAAGTCAATAAGCGCATTGTGCTCAAATGTACATAAAATAAAGCCATAGTCAGAGCCACAAGGCAGAGGGGGGAAATGGGGTAAGGAGCAGGCCATTAAATTTCAGTCAGGTCGTTTAGGCCTGCTCATGTGTTTTGCCCAACGACAAAAGCCGATTTATGCCCAATTGGATTTTCTGCTAAGAGCCACAATTCATGTGTTTTCTACTTCTTCTTCTTCTTCTTCTTTTTTTTATGACCGGATACCTATTACAAGGATACCCAAACGTTGCGAATTGCCAACGCTTTTTTAATAAATATAAAATGTCCAAGCACACAAAAGCGCAAAGTCTGAAAGAAAAGAAAAGGTGAATCCACACACACACACACACACACACGCACACGCACACACGCACACATGGACAGACACACAGCGTTGATGGTCTGGCATGTCATTTTTGGGCAGAGGAGCAGAACTCAAGATACGGCTTTGGTCCATTCCATTCATAAAGACCATGTCCGTTGTGCTGGTCTCGCTTTTCATTTGATTTGCTTGTTAAAAAGCTCAAGTTTTATGGACTTTTCTTTTCTTTGACATTTCTATTCATTTCTTTTCTTTTCGTTTCTTTGCTTTCCTTTGCTTGCTGGTCAAAATGTCCAACAAGTTCAGCAGAGCCTATCGATTTGCTGGACCTGGCTGGGGGGGGGGCGAGAAAGTTCCTGGCAATCTGCTGTTTTGACATTTCGGGACGCGTTCATCATCACCCAGCTGACATTGATAAATTATGCATGCTGCTCGGGGCAACAGCTGAGCACGACACACACACACACACACACTCACACACACATCCAACACTCCTTTTAACTAGGCATATTTCTTTTTCAGAGCCTTTTCTCATGTCCTGCAACAGCAGCAACAAATGACTGTTGCGCTCTTCTTGGCCTTGTCGAGATTTTGCGGGCAATGAGTTGGCAACAATTATGACTCTTTGGCGTTAAGTCATCTAAAAATATATATAAACACACACACTCGCACACATACATATATACTCTGTAAACAAGAAAAGGGTTAACAAAATGGTTTTGCTTTGTGGCATTTAAAATTTAAGTGTTGTTGCAAGTGAAATAAGTGGCAAGTAAATCACTCTTATTTCGAACTGTTAAAGTCGTGAATAAGACTCAGATTATGTGTGCCTGTGCGATATGTGCAAATTGGTTATATTCAAAATATTTAGATAGTAAAATTAATCGAAAATTTTTAAAAAGAAATTGAAAAATACAAAGAATGTGTTTCTCAGACGCTCCCAATAATTTGGACAGTAAGTAAATAAATATTTATAGAATTGTTTGTCATTTCATATTTTGCACTCCTTAAGATAAACGGATTGCTTGTAGTTGCAGCTACTTGAATATTTTTGTTCCTGATTGCAATTTGCTCTTCCACTCAGCTGCTTCAAATAAACAAGGAATAAGCACAGCAAATGTCAGGTCCTTCAGCGCTGTCCTGTGCAAATGCCATAGTTTCAAGTATTTTTGCTCATAAAATCATAACCTACATTTAACATTTGTTTTTACATTTTGCACTCAGCTGCTGGCAAAAGCTGCTTACAGCAAAAACCCAACTTGAATTGACAACTTTGACAAAATTGACTGCAAGCGAAACACGAAAAGAATCGTAAAAGATGACAGAAATGGAGATAAAGATGGAGATATAGAGAGATAAGGATATAAATTGAAGAAAGACAGATGTAAAAATAAACTCATAACAACTCATAAACACTGCTAGTCCTTGGGTATCCTTCAAGCGTCTACAAGCTGTTTACAAAGTGTATATAAAAATTAAAAAAACCGCACTTTTTCATAATGAGCCCAAAGGAGGAGCAGGAACTTTGACGTTGATGATGCCCGTCAACTCAATCCTCGACAATTTTTATAACAATTTTACAATATTTTTTTGCATTTATGTTTCTCCGTTGCCCCGTCCGTCATCTTCCTTTATTGTGGGCACTTCGCGTTTTGGTCCTCATCTTCATTAGCACATTAAAATGTCAATGACACTTTGCTGCGAGGGCGTTGACGGGTGCACGGTTCAAGGGTCGAAAGGGTAAACATTTAAAAAATTCGCCAGCAATGCGAACAAGTGGATCAAGTGAATCAACGGAACGAACTCCGCAGCTATCCAGACGATGACAGCAGCAACGGATTCCTTTCCGCCGCCAGACATCAGTGACGCTACGGCCGCTCGGCATTCTTGGCCCGGACACCGACACGGACACGGAGCCGTCGGTCACTCAATGCTTTATGATTGCTGCGGCGCCAGCCTTGCCACAAAAACTCGCAACAGCAATAACAACAACAACAAAAAAGTGACGATAAAAAATATAAGAAAACTGGTCATAAAAAAATGCTCATCGCTTGTTTATGTCAGCGTTTCGTTGTTTCGACCATTTTCAAGTTGTTGCCCAACATTTAATTGGGTTTATAAAATATTAAATGCAGCAAATTGGCTCTGAAATTTCTTCAGCTTAAAAATGATTTAAATCTCTAAATAAAACTTGTCCATAAAATAAAAAAATTCTGATGAATCGATTAACTTTATTAATTCTAAGCAAGTCTAAGTTGAAATTAACACAATCTCAGAAGGAAGTCTTAAAAATATTAATCAGCTTTGTTAATCTTAAAAAAATTTAAATATAAATCTGTTAATTTTTAAATTAAATTATTAATAGGCAATAAATATTAACTTTATTTTTATATTTGTTTTAAGATTTCTACCAGTTCAACTTTTACAGGGTATCAACGATTCGACTTGCATTTAGAGCGCATTTTTTCATAGTTTTTGTTTTTATTTCATTTGGTTTTTATGCTGCTGCTTCAGAAGCACTTTAAACTTATCCTTAACAGCTGCTTCAGAAAATTTACTAGCCCAATTCATTAGACGCAATTGGATGCCTCTTCTTGTTGTTGTTGTTGTAGGGTCTGCCCGTTTTACTAGTTGTTTGTTGTTGTACTTGTTGGCCTAGTTTTGCGCATAATGGCTTGAAATATGTTTTCATGTCGCAAACGTCCCGCAAACAAAGGCACAGCGGGTAATCATGTCAAGCTGCGCCAGGATTAGCGCTGCAGGAACACCAAATTGCCGTTGATAGGCATTGTTGTTGTGTTATTGTCCATGTTGTTATTGCAGTTGTTGTTGTTGTTGTTGTTGTTAGCGGGGTATGGGTAAAAACGAGAAATCACTTAATTAACTTAATCAAAATATTGCCATTATTTCAGCCGCTGAAAGGCATCAGCATAATTGAGTGCCGAGTCCTGCACATCCTTTGCAGCTTGTTTCATTGTTTGTTTACACATGCGAACAGACACACACACACACACACACACACACAAACACACACATACATTAATAAAGGATACGTTAGATAAATAAATAAATGTGTCTATTCCTAATGATTTGTTTGTTTAAGGACATGTGTATGCATATGTGTGTGTGTGAATGTGTGTGTGCGTGTGTGTGTGTGTGTTCACATGTATTTATACTATTTGTATTATGACAGGCTTATCCATTTGATACAGAAATTAATTAAAATTTGCGCATTTCTGCAATTTGGCAGAGCCCTTAAGGCAACTGCCTGTAACTGGCAGGTTGCCTTTTCACAGAGTTTTCAATTTGGATTAAAGTCATTTGCCATTTAAGTAGACACTTAATTAAAACGCTTTCAATCCAACAGTATTCAAGAGTTCAATGAATTGATTTTACATTAATTGACTTCAGTGTGGAATTTCAACTTGTTTTAACTCCTACTTTGGGCCCAGATGACATTTGTTACAACAGCAACATTCGAAAGCTAATAATTTATTAATATCATCACAAGATTTTTAATCGATTCAGTATAAGAAAAGTATATTAAAAATTCTATATTATTATACTTAAATGGGGAAAGGTTTCATGTATTTGACCAACAAATTGTTTGTTGGGCATTTGAAATTTCATACAAATTAGTAAAAGTAATATTCTGCCAATTTATTTGGATGAGGCACAATTTGTGTAAACTCATTTAACGATCAAATACCTTTATAAATACCCGGAAAATGGAAAATTCGACTCAATTAACTAGACAACAAAAGCCAAACTGGTACCAAATACTTTTGGGGCATATTACCGAAATAACAACCCAAAAAAGATAACAAAGAAATGCCGGAAAAGAGCAAGAGGCAAGTTAGTTGCCTTTTATTTGCGTCCATAAGCCTTTTAGGGCCAAGTCTTAAAGATGTAACCATATAAAAAATAATTTTAACCCTTTTTTAAGTAATTTAACGGTACATAGCACACTAGCACACACACACACACACGCACACACGCACATGAGGAATAAGGAAAAAGGGAGCCAAAAGCCAGGCTGTCTGTGGCACATTGATACGAACTGTTGAGGGTGCCCCCCCCCCCCGCTTAGAGCAAGCAACATTTCATACCACTTATCAAAGGCAACAATTTAGGTTAAATACTCATTAATATTCCGGTCTGCGAAAGTTTTTGCCAAATAAATTTATGCTCGACGCTGTTGGCCGCAAGGCACAAGACGGCAACCAAAACAACAAATATAAATACCCAAAAAGAGAAGCGCACACACACAACACACACACACACATACACACACACACGCACACAACCGCATAGAAATTAATTTTGGCAGGGCCAACTGGGCGTATGTGTGTGTTTGTTGTGCCACTGCTGAATTCTATGCCCAAAAGACAACAGCGAACTGAAACTGAGTTCAGCATGCAATGAAAATGATAATTGGGCCAATGCCTGCCGCTGCCAAATGAATAATTTATAAATTAAGCACAAGAAAATGCGAGCAAGCCAAGAAAAAAAAAACAACAACCTTTTACCATGAAATAATGCAGCACACCAAAGTTTTCCAAAATAAAAAGAAAACCCAAAAAAAAATAGAGTATTTAATTTGTTTTATTTTATGTTACAGCCGTGCGAGTTGCTGCCACTAAAATGCCAATAAATTTGCCAATGCTCGGCCAAACAACAATTTATTGCATACTTCGCAGCGCTCGCCTCTGCCTCAGCCTGTGCATGTGTGTGTGAGTCTGTGTGTGTGAGAGTGTCTGCGTTTTTTCTGGGATTTATTTATTTACTGCACCATAGCGGATTTTACGTAGCGCTGATAAAAATTTTGACATGGCAAAAAAGCCGAGTAGGAAGCTGCTCTGCAAAATGACAGGATATTATTCAATTGAATACGTTTACATGCATGAAAATACAATTTAATAAAAGGCACAAGCACAGATTGCTTTTGGTGAACCCCACTCGACTAGAAGATACCCTATTAATTTGCTTTTAATTACAAATTTTGAGTTTTTATATATAAAATATAAATTTAATTAATATGCCTATTTTGCTCACGTTACGTTTGACTGACTATTTGTGTCACTTTGAAGCGCATTGCAAAATTAAAGATTTAAATAAATAAAATGTTGTATGCCCGCAGAGTATTAACAAACAGCTATATTTATAATTTATGCGATATAATTGCCACAATGTGCGGTAAAACTGTTTTGTTAAATGTTGCTTCGTTTCCGTTTTGTTCCATTTTATTCAGTTCGGTTCACTTCATTTGCGAGGGTCATATTTACTTGCTCTTCCCATTGCATTTGGCCAGAATAGCTGTATATATATATATATATATACATATATATGTATATATTCATGTTGGAGCTTATTAAATGCGCATATTTTATGCAGCACCCAAAGACGTCTATATATATACGTATATATATATATATATATATGGCAGATACGAGCGCTACAAGAAACTCATTCATAATTTGGTTTTGGCCTTTGGCTCTAACGCTGACTGTGGCTGGTTTGCTTGTGTCTTGTTTCTTGCCCGCATTTTGGTTTTTCGTTTTTTTTTTTTTTTTTTTCGTTCTGCCCTTTTTTTTTTGCCTAATTTGTTTGAGTTGTTAGGCAGCAAGGAGAGAGCGGTGCGGCAAGGCAAGTGGAAGAAAGCTGAGTGCGGAAATTGTTTTGTGACTGGGAAAAGTTTTTCGTATGAAATCCAAGCAAATAAGTTTATTTGAGCACAAGTAAATGAATGTTAAACGAAACTTAACTATGAGATATTTTCCAACTAGAAGTCAGCTAATCAATACATTAGCTCACAACTTGGACAACACTTAAATACTTTTCCGCAGACTTGGAAAAAATAATAACTATATAAGTGGGTTTTTTGCTGATTCTTCACATGTGAATATTTGGTAATTAGTATTGAGTAAATGTAGAGAAAATTTATTACATTAATTTGTTGTAGAACTCTTGATAATAATTAATAATGCCTTAATCAATATACATTCCAAATATGAAATTGTTTAATAAAGATATTTTATCTTTGGAATGTAACAAAATATGTTTTTTTTTGTTAGCTAATTCTTCACATTTTGAAGTTTATTACATTAATTATATTTTTTTTTTTCTAGAGCTCGAAATTTATATTAATTATGACTTAATCAATATACATATAAAATATGAAATTGTTTAAAGAAGATATTTTATCTCTGGAATGTAACAAAATATGTTGAATATAATGTTTGTGTTTTAGCTGAGTCTTCACATTTTGATGATTAGTAATTAGTATTTAGTAAGCGTAGACAAAAATTTATTACATTAATTTAATTTGTTGTAGAACTTCTCAATATATATTAATTATGTCTTAAGCAATTTACATTCTATATATTAAATTTTTCAATAAAGATATTTAATCTTTGGAATGTAACAAAATATGTTGAATATAATGTTTGGGCTTTAGCTCATTATTTACATTTTGATGTTTATTAATTTGTATTGAAGAAGCATAGACAAAATTTATTACATTGATTTAATTTTTTGTAAAGCTCGCAATTTATATTAATTATGCCTTAATTATTATACATTCTTTTATCTTTGGAATGTAATAAAATATGTTTGGATAAAATGTTTTCAACATTAACTTTTTTGCTACCTTTCAAGGAGTGTGGCAGTGTGGCACAATTTCGATGTTTGCAACAACTTGAGAACACATTCGACTGTTGGTACTTGTTGGCAACACCTATTGCTTTTCACCTTTCAACCGTGATTCCAACATCAATAATAAAGTAAACCTTTTGCATTTCTATTCAAAAGCTGCATTTTGGATTGTGAGCATGGCACAAAAAAAGAAAAAAAAAACTTGTACCACAAATACGACGATGAGTGGAAAAATAAACCAACACACTTTGGAGCTAGTCGCTCTGTTACCTCAGCTAAATGCACCTCATTACAGTGCCACAGAGGCAGCCACACACACACCCACACACACACATGCATTTATTTGAGTTAGCAAGTATAATAAATACTCATATAATGTTGAGCTCTGAGGTATTTTCTATGGCATATTTGCAATTGCAGCCGGCGCACTTCAACAAATGCGAAAAAACTGCATTTCAACAGCAGCTACAGAAACAGCTGCACAAACAGAATGCCCAAACAAATATGCACAAGCACAACACACACACACACTGAAAACGAATATGAGTAGGTATATATATATATACACACACACACACACACACACACAGTAGAAGGACTTACCTTGTGCATAGGTCCACTTCAGCAGGAAAATGATGAATACGAAACGTAAATCCATTTTAATATTTTTTACAGTATTTCGACTTGAGATAAAATGGCTAAAAATGCGTTGTAAAAGCATTTATTTGCTCGCCACACTCTCGCACACACATACACACATGCACACACACACACACAGGCACAACAAGAGTGTGCAGCTGCAGTGAGGAGGGTTTTCTTCGTATTCTTTTCTGAGTATTCAGTATTCAATTTTTTATTGCAAGTTTTAGCTGCAACTTTGGCTTGGCCCAAACCGGCTTTAGGAGCATTTCTCGCAAACACACACACACATTCGTAGAACAACCGCGGCACACTCACACACACATAGTGCGAAAGCAGGCACTTTGCTTAAATGCTTCCGTTTCCGGTTGCTTTTTCTTTTCCGTTTGCTACCAAAATCTTGTGGCGCATCAGCGTCGCGGCTGTTCCTGCCACCTGATGGCCGCTTAAGTTTCGCATGTTTGCGACGCCTTCGCAATTAATCAATTAAAAAACACACGATGCAAATGGCGCTTGCAACACGCCCACGAAACGGATTTTTTTTTTCTGTTTTTGACCAAAATGTTTGTTTATGTTTTTATTTTTGTTTGTTTTTTATTTATTTTTTTTTGTATAACAATTGCCGCTGCGATTGCAAATGCGACTGTGGCAAGTGGCAATGTGGCAATGCGGACACGCGTGGCTCGCTTCAAACCGTTAACCGTTGGCGACAGTAACCAAAACTCAACTGAACGCCAACGAACCAACAGTTTACCAGCTTACAGCTACGCGGTTTACACCCCCCCCCCCCCCCCCCCCCCCAACAGTGGCAAACACCCGCCCCATGCCGACAGCGTGGTGAGTTTGCCACATCGTGTGGCACGCTCGTTACTTCGCTGTGGGCGCTTCGTGTATTACGAAATTCGGAGTGCGAGCGGAATTCCTGCAGGCAAACAAATCAGCTGTTTGAATCCCTGAATCCCTCTTTTCCCCAACTCGGCAAATTCTGCAGTAACTCAATTACAAAACTGAGTTTTACTGGAATTTTATATATATTATTTTAATATATTATAAAAAAAAATAGAAATGCAAGACAAATATTAATTTTTAGTAATTTAAGTTAATCATATTTAACATTTAATTTACAATTGTAATAAGCAAAAACTTATCATAGTTATTCATGTTGCATGCCACATTTCGTTTTGTTTATTATCAACTTCGTAGCATAAACAACATTTGTTGCTGAATTCTGCCGGTAAATGTTGAGTCTGCGCATTAATTTCGGAGAGTTTTATATATTTTGTGTTTTTTTTCGGAGTTGTACAAATTCCGGTGCTCCTGGTGCTGACACATTGTGTGCAGAGAGTTGTTGTATCTCAGCCACTGAGAGAATGTTGCAAGTATGAACAAAAGTAACGAGTGGAATTTTTGAAATATGCGTGCAAAAAAAACCGTTAAATGCCAACGCACTTTTCGTTAAATAAAATAACTGAATAAAAGTGAAAAATAACGAAGGATGAATACTTTATTTTTAAATATGATTTATATAACATATTTTTGATACGATTTCCAGATTAGTATTAATTATAATTATATATAATTAAATTATAATAATTAATTATTTTCCACTTCGTGTTCAGTTAGTAAATTTAATTTGAGTCTTAAGCATCTCTTTAAAATTTTAAATTTATTCACTTTGCATTATTGGCCCAGTTAATTGCAAACTAATGCCAATAATATGAATGCCCATCCACAAGAACCACAATCGAAATTAGCCCCAGTTGCCGGCGGTTGCGATTTGAAATGCTCCAACGAGCCGCAAGCGTCCAATCAGAATCAGAATTCCAGCTTCACTTGGCCACCACCTCTGGGCCAGCTCCTCTTGTCTGTTGTCTCAGCCTGCAGCTAAGTAAACAACAATTAAAACGTTACAAATTGCACGTACAAACATCCTTCAAAGACCTTCATGAACCATCAGGATTTTTCTGTTTCTTTTTTTTTTTTTTTTTATTTCATTTTGCTTTGCTTTTATTTGTGCCATCTCGTTTATTTTTTTCCTTCTTTTTTTTTTCTTCAATTATTTCCGATTATTGCAGGTAGTTGCTTCAATCCGCATTAATTGCTATTTTACCAAGCTGCCAGCATTTGCGACCCCCTCAAATCCTGCGACCCTCCCCCAAAAACGGCTTTAAAGTGCCGGCAAGAAAAATAACAACCTGGTTTTCCATTCGGTTTTTCCTCTTCTTCAGTTTAGTCATGCAACTTCTAACATAGCTTTTGCTTTCTTTCAACTGGGGGTGCACAATGTGGAGGAGATAGAGAAAAATTACTGTACAGGCGACCCAGTAAAGCAACTACCACACAAGAAGCAAATGGAGGGGGATGGGGGATTTGGGGGGGTTGTGGTTGGATGATAAACTGCAATCGAAGGACGCTGACTGAATGATAAATTACACTTGACAATGGCCAGTGGCAACGTGTGTGTGTGTGTTGTGTGTGTGTGTGTATTGTGTGTGTTTGTGTGTGCTATATACGCCTGTTTAGATACTGTCTGCCGCATACTGTGTCTCGTGTGTCCTGTGTCCGCAGGACTCGAGCTACTTGGTCAGCGCCTGTGTGCGCTACTTTCCTGTCATAAGTTTACTTTTAATACAAAAGTTTTTCGCACTCTGTTGAAAAGTGATCACAATGATAATTACACAAGCGGAGCAGTAGGTGGCCCAAGATTTATGTGGTCAGTGAAAAAAAAACTCAAGTGTGTGGGTGTGCCTCTCAGTGTGTGTGTGTTTTAGGTGGGAGTGAAAAGTTGTCGTCGAGTGTCGAGTGTGTTTCTGTCAGCAGCCAGTGCGGGAGGGGGGAGGTAACAGCGGATAATTATGATTGCTGCTGCTATTGCCATTTCCCCATTTGCTGTGTGGCAGACTCAAGTGCGCTGAGCCTTAGCCCAGTTTTCACTCATTAAGGATATCCGTGCAGGAAAACAATGCCAAACTCGAAACTTGGCAGCGAGACACAAAAGCCGTTACAATATTACCGCAGCACAAACACACAAGAGGATAACGCTCACCACAGCATCCAGACAGCCCTTGCGTCTCAACCGAATAATAAACATTCACCCACACACACACACACACACACACACACACACACACACAAACGTAGCCCGCAATTTGCAACGCCTCCATTTCATGGAGCCTGGCTTTTAATGCATTTAGTGGCTGCGGTTTTTGCGCTCACTGTGTTTGCTCTTTGGCGCGCCAGAACAACAAAGCAATAGCAACAGCAGCAGGAGCAGGAGCAGGAGCAAGAGCAGCAGGAGGAGCAGGAGGAGGAGCAGCAGGAGCATCGCTCACACATCAAGAACAACAACTAAAACAATACAAATTTATTTTTGCAACCAAAACTCGGTGTGCCTTGCCTCCCCCCGTCCCCACCAGCAAGTCCCTCTACTCGTGGACTTTATGCTCACAGCCAGCGGCACAGAACTTGAGCACTGCACGGAAGTTCCGGATTCGCAGCGTCCTGCGGCCTGCTCCCACCGCACCCAAGACCAGCACTGCAGGCTATCAAAAGTTGCCAAGGGGAAAAGGGACTGGAAGTTTGGTCTGGGCTTTGGGAGCTAGAAGACTCCCCCTAGTATTCCAAAGCTTTCAGCGGTCTTGGCCAAAAGTGTTAATTCGTTTGCTTTGCTGGTCTTTTTTTTTAATTATATTTATTTTTTTTGGAATAATTTTATTTTATTCATTTGGAGTTTGCTGAATTAAAAGTTGGCATTCAAATTAAGTAGAGAATTATGCGAAACTTGTCAATTTCTTTGCTAACCAAAAATTTTAAACTACTCAAATTATTTTTAACTTACAGAATTTCAGCAAATACTGCAACAAGTTTTAATGAGATTTATGGAAGACCTAAGGCTG
Organism: Drosophila melanosoma; assembly: GCA_035042045.1. Classification (NCBI taxonomy): domain Eukaryota; kingdom Metazoa; phylum Arthropoda; class Insecta; order Diptera; family Drosophilidae; genus Drosophila; species Drosophila melanosoma. The sequence continues at coordinate 831,433 of JAWNLY010000183.1, read as the reverse complement.
ATAATCATTATTTTTTAAGGTATTTAAAGTATTCCCGAAAATCACTATTAATTTTAAATAACCAATTTAATATTATTATTATTTTTAAAGATATTTTAATAAATTTACAAAACACAACTATTTAAATCCGTTTCGTTTTTAATCATATTTAATCTGTATTTTGTGCAGTTTGTTTACATTTTTATTATATGGTATAAATGGAACCACTGACATGAAAAAAAAACTACTCAAAAAGTGCTCATAACTGAAATGTAAATACTTTTCACACACACACACACACACACACATCGCTTGAAGTCAATGGGAGCTGCATGGAAAATAAATGCAAAGGTTTTCCCAAGCGGAAAAGAAAAACTCTTCAACTTTGAGTGTGATTGATTGCAACAGAATGTAATTGAATAGCCGCAACTTCAAAAATGTGCAAAAAAAAAAAAAGCGAAAGTTTTCACTTTCAGAGTGGTGAGAGGTTGGGGCGGGGTAAGACAACATTTACTCCAGACAGTTAGCAGACAACACACAGAGAGAGAGCAGAGCTGTCATTGTGCTGGGGAATAAGCCGGAATATCGGCAAAAGCTGACACGCATAAATAGACAAACGGAGCAAATGCAAATGTGTATTCAATGTGGCATTAAAAATGCAACGATCTGAAATAAAAAACGACTGAGACAATGCTGCAAATCATAAAACCCAAATTGCCAGACATAAAGGAAAGGACAAAGCTGGGCGATACAATCTTCTCACATATATATTGGGGGAGAGAACCACTCAGACACTGAGCCACTGAGCCACTTAACTGCAACAAATCGTCAACTAAGTGGAAAATATTGCAGGCCACAAATTGCTACAGCCAATCTTATCTGGCGAGTTGCAGGCATTTTGGGAGGGTGTGTGTGTGTGTGTTTGTGAGATTTGTGGCACATACAGAAACCAATTTCGATGACCTCTTTAAATATTAATACGACGTCTTCTGATTGCACTGGGAATTGTGATTGACTTTTTAGACCTGGAAATCAGCGTACAACATCCTGGACCAGAGCTACCCCGAAACACCCGCGCTAAATGCAGCCACTCGTGGAGTATGCAGGGGGTTGGTTTGGGGTTGTCTCATGTCTTTTCCGTTGAGTTAAAACAATTCAACCGGTGTCCTGTCCTCAAGAGAATACGAGAAAAAAAAAACTTTGCACTTGAGAATGTCTTTTGCAAAGTTTGTGAAAGCTGCCACAAAACTTTTTTTCTCTCCTCAACATATTTTTGCTGTTTTTTTCCCCCTTGTTTTCTTTAAACAAAATAAATACTTTATTTGTATATTTTATTTATGTGTCTCGATTTACCAGCATCCAATTAAAACAGCAAAACAACGCGAAAATAAATCAACTAACCGATTGGCCACGATTTCCATGTATTCATTTTGTTGTGTCAATTAAGCCAATAAATTGTGACACACACAAAAAAACAGCAAAAACCAGTGGGAAGAAGAAAATAAAAGTAAAGCAATTAAATGTCAATTTATTGAAATCAATGCCAAATTAGTTGCAAACAAACTGTAAAATTGTCATTAACATGCATCACGTAGTCGGTGCTGAATAAAATAATTGTTTTTTGTATGCTGACTTGTTTTAATGAATTAAATATATGACAAATTGTGAGAAGGCATTTTATTTTAATCAATTTTTAAAAGTTAAGTTAAAAGTTAAGGTATCAATTTGAAAAAATCAACATTTGAACTGCTTAATTAAGTGCTTAAGTATAATAATTTAAATATATAATACATATCTATCGGGATAACATTATTTATTAAGATTTATTTATTTAATTTTTGGTTTTTTAAATATATAATACATATCTATCGGGATACCATTATTAATTAATATTTATTTATTTAATTTTTGGTTTTTTAAATATATAATACATATCTATCGGGATACCATTATTAATTAAGATTTATTTATTTAATTTTTGGTTTTTTAAATATATAATACATATCTATCGGGATAACATTATTAATTAATATTTATTTATTTAATTTTTGGTTTTTTAAATATATAATACATATCTATCGGGATAACATTATTAATTAATATTTATTTATTTAATTTTTGGTTTTTTAAATATATAATACATATCTATCGGGAGACCATTATTAATTAATATTTATTTATTTAATTTTTGTTTTTATTTCCTCTTTTTTTATTTTTTATAATTTTTATACACTTTTCTTGTTTTGGGGTTTTGCCAAATGAGCATCAACTGGGCCAACTACTCAAGTGGCTCTATGTGAAGAACCGTCTGCCATTTGTGGATGATACTTGAATTAGGGTTTTCTGGCGTCTTTACGCCTGCTCCAACCTCCAAACAAAACTCACATATCCAGAGAGTTTTATGCCCACTTAATAGTTTTGTGTTTGCGTTGCTCCCCGGGCCGGTCAGGCAAATGACTAACCAAATTGGAAAGATGCGGCTTTGCTGCTGCGTCTGGTCTGCTTTGCCAAGTGCTTTGTAATTTATGGGGCACAGCGTCAAAAGGCAGACGGCTGGCTACTTGACAGCCACACACAAATAACCCTCTGACAGGCATACACTCACACACTCTCACACACACACACACACACACACACGCACACACACTCACACACACACACACAGTGTGTGACTTTTGGTATGTGTTTAGGTTTAAATTATATTAAACTGCCAACGTGGCATGTGTCCCATTTCAAATAATGTTGCCGTGCTTCACGTTTTACTCGCTCACTTAAATGAGCAAATGTTGGCTAAATTCAAGTTCTGGTTGCGGTTATCTGTCGAAATTGTTTTCATAATGGCACCTCATAGAGAACATGGCCACCACAAAGCAAATTCCATCCCACCAATGCCATATACAAAATGCACATTTATCATGAACCACTTCCCCCTTTGGCCGAGCTTCCCTCATTTAGGACATTTACATTTAGTGCATTGCGAATGTCAAAAGTTGGAGCTCAGAAAAGTTTCAACACTTTTCCCCCTGAATATTAGCCCCCAAACGATGGAGCGGAGACCCCACAATCCCAAGAGCCCAGCGGGTAGTCTAATTTAAATTGGTTTGTTTTGTCTGTGGGCATTGCGCTTTTTTACAGGTCCCCAACAATTACGACTGCTGACACAAACCCTCGTTTAGTTTATTTATGCCCTTACAGAGAGTTGCTTCATTTTGTACAGAAGTTTGTAATGCAATAGAAAATAAGTGTTTAAGTTACAAAAGTCTAAAATTAATTTCTTAAAAAACATTAGTCACTTTTCGGTTTTATAAAACATAAATATCTATATATATATTTTTATACTTATAAGTCTAAATTTAAATTTTTAAATTTATTAATTTTATATATCATTTTGTAAGTGATAAATATTACAATAAATTATTTTCAATGAAAAAATTTAAAGAGCTAATTATCATATAACAATTAAGCATTTTGTATCTTCAACATTTCTTTAAAAAAAAAATTAAAATTTATTTTAATTAAAAATATAAATGTGACTTACATATTTATATAAATATAAATTATTTTTTTTAACAACTAGGATATTTAATCTTCGGTATGCCATTAATAAATTTCCATGATTTGCAATGCATTTCGTCGTGCAAAAGTTTTTACTGCTCGGGGGAGTTGCCGGTCACACCGGTGCCAAGAGAAGAGGTTTGATGGGGTGCGGGGGTGGGGGTGGAGGTGGGGGAAAGGGACACCCGGTAAATGCTAACGTTTACTACCTACTCGTATATGCAATCGTACATTTCATTTTTTGACTGCGTCGAGTGAAATTAAAATGCTTGTTTTCACTTTATGCAAATTTTCTTTAAAATAAAATGAAAAGCAAGGGACTAGCTGCAAAAAAAAAGAACAAAAAATAAAAACGGAGACAGGCTATACAGGATTCGTAGGATTCACAGGATTCGTTGAGTGCCCAAATATAAAAAAGCAGTCGGGCAAATAAAAATGGTTCGTATTTACGTTTGGGAATATGTAAATAAGAGTCCGTTGTATTTATTTCCTTTAGCTTGCGATGTTGCGCGCACACACACCCCCTCCCCTCCCGCGAAGACTTCTTTTTTTTTTACTTATTTTTTATTTTTTTCGTGCGAGTTGTTGGTACTCTCGGGGCTTACAAGCTATTAAAATGTCGCTGCAAGTACTTAACTGCTTGATGTTGTCAATTTAAATTAAAAACCGCTGCCGCAAAAGTTGCACACAGTCCTTGCCACATCCCAACAAGACATAAGCTGCCCCAATAACATGCTGCAAGCGTATATGAATCGACTGACAGCTGCTCAGCTCAGATGCTGTCAAAGGCGTGGGGCAAATGGATATTTCATTAGCGAATGTGTGGATTAACAACCAAAAACTTTTGTTTATGTCTGCATTTTGCAGTTCATATGCTAATGGAGGATTCCAGGACTCTCGGGATGGGCGCATTGGGAAATTAAAATTGTTTGGCTTAAAATTTCTAATGTCTGCTCGTTAAATACCAAGTGACTTTTAAGTAATGTTGCTCAAGTGTTGTGGAAAAATGTGTAGGACTTATAAAAAGTTCTAAATGTAAAGTTTAAAATAAAAAAATTAACAACACAAGCTTTAAGTGGAAGGGTTAAATGGAGGTACTTTGGGACTGTTAACTGTAAAAAGTTTAGAAAGTGATTGAGGGGATGAAAATAAAAATAAATGCCTAAAAACACTTACATATATGACATATAAAAACCTGACACATATAAAATAAACCCCAAACGAAGAGCAGCCCATAAATTAAAACATTAATAAAATAATAAAAATAAACGTTTGCCTTCATAAGCTAAATTAAATTTTTCCCATCTGAATTCTAATTAAGATTTGAAGTGACTTTTATTTAAAATTAAATAAACATCGTGAAATAATCTTTACTAGTTTACTTACATTTAACACCCAACTTTTTTGCTCATAAAATGCACACCTTAAGGCCTAATACAACTAAGCTCTTATTCTGCAATCTGGTAGGGAAACACCCGCACCACGCAAAGTCCATGTGTGTGTGTGTGTGTGTGTGTGGCTTTACAAGAGCAAAGTCCACAATTTGAGGCTGTCAACAAATGCGCATTGTTTGTGTCTTTTGTGCCTGTGTGTTGCTTGTCATTCTTTTCTGCGTGTGTGCGTGTGTGTGGCGTAATAAGCGAGGCAGTTCAAAGCATTTTAGTGTCACACACATACACGCGCACACACACTCACATGTGTGTGGTCATGACACACACGTAAGCGCATAAAAGCACAGCGCGAACGTGCTTTGATTTTCTAAATAATTGCAATGACGATGGCAACGAGCCACGAAGCGCGGCAAAAGCAAGCCGCGGGCCGCTGGCAGTCGAGCACATGATAATATTAATAATAGTGGTAATAATCATACGCACGCTGTGACGGAACAAAAAAAGTAAAAAAAAAAAAAAAAGGAATCGCGCTTAATATGATTAATGCTCGGCAGACTGGCAAAATATTTACACGTAAGGACTACAAGGATTCTTTTCACTGACTTTTTGTGCTTAGCCAGCAATTGCAAAGGCATTTCTGAACGCATTCCACAACTCACTTTTAACAAGTTTTTACACACACATTTTTAAGCTAACGATAAATTACAAAAAAAAATTAACATTTAACTTATGACAATTGCTTGAAATTATTTCGCAAAGCTTTCTGCATAATTTTTCATTATCCATTTTTGTAGATTTATGGCGAAATTTATCTGCAAGAGGTTGCATTGCCACAAAGTTTTCTCAGCCAGAAGCGAAATTCAATGAACCAAGAAATTTGCCTGACAATTAAGCAGCTTGCGAAGACAGACAAAAAAAAAAAAAGACTCACTAAAAAAGTAAAAAGATTCTTACATGATAGTAAAGCAAAACTTTCCGCGCCAATTGTAAAGTTATGGCAATGGCGCCCAAACTTATGCAACGGATTTGTTTTCTTTTTCAATTTTTTTTTTTAGCGAGACGCATAAAAGAAGCAATCGAAAGTTTGAAAAGCAGTTGCAGAGCTAAAGGCTAAACTAACGCTAACTCATAGGTAGCAGCAACCAACACACACACACAAAAACTGCATTGTATATTTATGCCTTTTGGCAGCCAACGGTTGCATCAAAAAAACTGAAACCTAACAAATAAAAAAAAAGGGAACCAAAGCGAACCAAACTGAATGGCAACAAAATGCAGCAGCGCAGAAATTAAAGAATAATATTTTCACAGGCTCACAGCCGAGATGCAGACGAGCGTTAAATCACAAAATTGCATAACTAAAAGCGAAAAAAAAAAGGAAACTTACCTGAGGAATAAGAGAAGTTTTAATGCCCTTGCAGCCATAGACACTCATTTGGAAACTTAAAAAAATACTTAGTAAATTTCTGTTGAAATAGAAGTAGTTTAAGATTGATATAAATATGATGTTACAGAAACTGAAAGATTACTATTAATAAGAGATTCAAGTGCATTTCAAATAAAGAGCTAAAGTTAGGATAAAAATTAGAGAATTAGATATACACAAATTGAAACCAAAAATAAAATTAAAATAAAGCAGAAAAATATATCTAAAAAATATAACGAAAAATAAAGTTAGGTGTGGAGAAAGAGGATAAAATGAAATTTAAATTATTGTTATAAATAAAAAAAAATATATATATAAAAATATAACGAAAAATAAAGTTAAGTGTGGAGAAAAAGGCTGAAATAAAATATAAATTATTAGAAAAAAAATTAAGTTCAAAGTTGATCACAAAAATATTTGTTAGTCATTTTCACTTTCATCATCAGCATTAAAGCCAATAATCGCAGCATAAAATGAAAATTACTTTCTTGTTCAGTTTCGTAGCATAATTAAAATACCCTCGGTTAGGGCATAGATAAATCCACATAGATGTAGAAAAACATAAACAGTGCTGTGACTTGAACCAGAAGTCTTTAAAAACGCATAAATTGTATTGGAAGTTGTGGGGGGGGGAGGTGGAAGGGGTCTTTGCATCGTTCAACCCACACGTGCACAGGTTGACATTGCAGATGGGGTTGTTTGATGTTTGGCTCGTGGCCCAACGCCCCCTGACAGCTTGTGAGGGGATGATAATGATGATGGTGGCGTGGGTGAGCACATCTTTAAGTGTTATTCTTTGGGAACTAACCCTTGTTAGCAATACGATATGTTTACTCAAGTTGCGTTCGGGCAGCGGGAGAAAAGAGGGTCTGCTGTCAGTTTCGACTTCTTCTATTTTTTTTTTTGTGACTGACATTTGACAGAGTTTTTGTTTTAAGAATGCGTAAATAAGCCATTAATGGGAGGAGCGTATAAATGCGTATAAATAACTGTTGCAACGAGGCCATAAATTTGCATGCGCAACTAAATGACGACAGTCGGCGGCAGTAAGCGGCACATACAACAATTGCATCATCAAGTCGTGACATTTGACAAATGAGCACCCCGAACTCCATTGAACCCCCTCCCTTCTCTTCACATGTTACACACACATTTGGCAAAGTAAAATATTGCCAGCAGAGACACACACACACACACGCACAACACACACACACTCTCACACAGCCATGCAAATTGAAGGTACATCAAATGGGTGTAACAAAAGCAAAAGCCAACAGTCAGCAGTCACAACTCCTCCCCGGACATCCCTCGCTCCACATCAACCAAATAGCATTTTGCGGAGTCTGGCTGCGAATGAGCCAAGTCAGCATTGGGCAAACACATCATCCTCTCGCTACTATTTTTTTTTTGTTGCATGCCAAATTGTCAGCGCTGTCGTAATTTTTAAGTTAAAAAATTGTTAAAAAAAAAATATATTCATAGCATTCATTACCACGCCGCCCAGCTCCTCCAGACAGCCCCCTGAATCCACACACCCAACTCCCAACTGCCCAATTGCAACCTCCAATAGCAGAGCTGTGACTGCCACTCACTCAGAGTCACAGTCGCAGTGGCAGTGGCAGTGGCAGTCTCAGTCGGCTGCCGCACATTCAGACGCGGAGTCAGTGGGACCGCCGTCTGCGTGTTGCACAATAATTTATTGCCGCACAATTGCAGCTGCCACACATTCCAATGCACTTCATGCGCCCTTCCTCTCCCTTCTCCACAAGCCACCCATCATCCTGCCCCTACCCCTTAACAGCACAGCAGCCATATAAACAGTACTCGACATAAACTTTTGGCCAAAGGAATGAGGGATGAATTTTGGGTTGGGCAGGTGGCAGGTGGAGTTCATACTTACAGCTCCCGCTGCGCTTGTAAAAATCGCATATAACGCAATGATTTTTTGGCAGCATGCAATACAACAACTCAGACGATTTTTAAAGTTAATTTTATGGCGAATTTAGTACTTCCCTTTGAAATAGATAGATGTAAACGGTGTTAGAAATCTATTGTTTGACTTTGAGTAGAAACGAATAACAATCTGCCAGTTTATAAACAGTTTATATAATTTCATTACAGTTTGTATGCCAGTTTATAGACAGATTATATAATTTTATTGCACTTGTTGAGTACAAGTTGTAACAGAACAAACAAGAATTCTTTATTCCAGTGATCTCGATTACGATATACCCTGAACTCAGCTGTTAAGAATAATATAATTTGATTGGCAAATTTCCCTTTACAAAGGTTTGCACCCAGACTAAGTCATTTCTTATTTGCTACAGGCACTCAAAAGTAAAAAAAAAAAAAACTGAATGCAGCGCATATTTTAATTCGCAAGCCCGAACTTATCCCTTATTGGCTGGCTAGAAATACGTGCATATACGTACATATAATTAAACAGAAATACTTACATACACGCAATTGAACGTAACGGGGTTCTTCCGAATACACACAAAACATATTTACGCTCGCATCTATTATCATGTCATCTCTTTCTCACACATGCGCTTGCATAAAGAAAATGCTTGCAGATGCTGGTAAAAATGAGATCAATAGGCGAATATATTTTTGACCACAACTTGGGTGTTTCTTATTCGATCTTGATGAAATTTGTGCAGTTGATCAATAATAAAATGCATATGCATTTTAACTGTTAATTTGAATCTGCTCTTCTGGCTTTTATTGCTATCAGAAATAAAAAGTGATCGATAATCAAGAAACAAAGGGAATTTTAAATAAAAATAAAGCAAAAATGTTCTGCGCAGGATATACGAAACTTATATTCCAAATTTCAAGTCTATAGCTCTTATAGTCTCTGGAATCCGCGAGTTCATTCAGACACACGGTCAAACAGACGCACTTGAGTATATCAACCCGGCTATTGATCCTGATTAAGAATATATATATACTTTATGGGGTCGGAGATACTTCCTTCTGCTTGTGACCTCCATTTCCACATAACCATTATAGCCTTTTTACCCGTTCTCAATGTTTTTAGGGTATAATAATGACAAACTAAATATCTAATTGGTGTTTAAAAGTTTTTATATAACTGAGTATCTTTTTTCTGTACAATTTTATAATAATAATATAATAATAATAATAATAACGAATTAGGTGCACATTGGATGCATTTGCTTAATTTAATTCATATATCTCGACTTTTGCCAATCGATAAACAAGCAAGAAATCGAAGAAAAAAAATCTACAACTCGTTTTTGTTGTGAGTTGTGGCTTTTGCGAATTGTGTCAATTTCAGCAGATGTCAAACACAATCAACGGCGTTAATAAATAATTGCATACTTAATGGCGTTAAGGCATTGGGCCAAACGAAGTTGGCCTGCAGGCCAATTGCGTGCAGTTAATTAGTGTCTGTGACAATTGGCTCAAAAGGTGTTGCTCACAAATAAAACATTAACGATTTATTAAGTTGGGGTCAAAACTGTTAAAGAAAACTGGCAATATTATGATTGCAACTCGTTGCTCCACAGTGCTGCGTGTGCTCTGTGTGCGTGCCACATTCCAATCAATACTAATTATAGTAATCAATTTTAATTAGAGCCTGATAGCTTCATGCTCAGTCCTAAAACACTTTCTGGACACCCACCCACGTTCGACCCACGTCCAAACCATTCCTGAGGGTCTCTGAATTGCGGGGCTGCAGCTGACATTGTCAAAGCGTGAGCCAAGTGCAGTCCAACAACAAAGACATCATAATTCCAAACAGAACCGACTTCACATTAGCAAAGAGACCTGTCCCAGACACACGCACATACACACCCCAACATACACACAGGCACACACACACACACACACGCACAAACACGCACACACACGCACACACAGCTATACATTGAGTGCCTTTAGATTGAGGCCATACAAAGCAGATTTTTGCTTATATCAAAACTCAAACAATGGCAAAGTGGCTTTACCAAAAATTGAGCCTGACAGCGGCATGACGGCATGACTCATCCCCCTGATCCCCTTCTATCCTATCCAACTGGTGTCAACTAGCCTATCCCTTGCAATATGCATGCCTGATAGACAGGGCATACAGCACATCCAAATTCCATTATTTGGATTAGACCAATTGTTGCTGGAACTACTATATTGTTGTCCGTGTTGCCTGCCCGCCTGCATCACGTTGAGCAGATTATTTCTTTCATTCAAAAATTTGTCCATAATAAATATCATAAATGTGCTTGTCAATTTCGTGCAAAAAAGGCTCATGCTGAGCCGAAAATTGAAAATAATCGAAATTAGATTAGAGTTAATTACGTTTTAGATTGGGTTTAGAGATTTGATTGAAATTTTTGTCTGAAAGGATTTTAAATTCAATTTTCAGTATACAAGTAATCAATTTAGTGCAAAAACTGCAAAAATATCATAGTTGCACAAGTTGTTTAGGTTGGGTAAAAAAATTAGATTTACAACACATAATATAAACTTGGTAAATTAATTTCGTCTAGTTTAAAGAAAATTACTTTGGAAAAAGTTAAAACTGAAAAAACTGAGCACACACAAATTAATTGACAAAGTAATTTCCTAGCCAAAAGATTTTTAATAATTAAATTTTAGCCACAAGAAAAATAAGGAAAACTAACATTTTGATTTAAAAAAAAAAACACAGCTAATATAAATGCATAAAGTTTCCAATTTACATTAAGCTGTAAGCCACAAAATTTTTGGCTTCGAACAAAGTAATTTCGTAAGGTACACAAACAGTACATGGAAAATCAACAACATGACTGGAACAGGACGAGGATGAGGACGAGGAGCAGCTGCTGCAACTATTAACAGCAAATGACTAGCCTAATTTATGTTGCTGTCTGCAGAGCAAAATACACATACACACACACACACACATATACACATATACATGGAAAATATGAGTGTGGGTTCGATTACTCGTAGTTGGAGTCGTGTTCCATATGGGTAACCACATTCTATTCACAGACTAAACACGCCGCAATGCCGTAACTTCTGCTCCAGAATTGATGAAATGACAGCAAAAACGAAGATGTGGAACAGAAGTTGGTGAGGTGGGGGAAATGAGAGCTTGTAGAATCAAATAGGCAAAAACTGAATATGGCCAGAACTGTGCCTATGAAATTGCTTTACACAATCGAAACGCACGAAATGACAATATAAATCGAGGGGCGGAACTAATTTGGCAAAAGACTCGAAATAGGCCGGGCTCGAACCGCAAAACGACATAACAACAATGCGAATAATGCAAAGGATGAGAGGTGATGAGGGGGGAAAACAGGAGACGGCCTGACTTCAGCTGAGGGTTGATGAGCAGCCTGAGAGGGGGAGATGGAGAGGGAGTGGGAGACGGGGAAGAGAGGCTGGCAAATACAGATGCTGGTAACGAACGCATTACCGGCTACTGAATTGGCCAAAATTAACGCAATGTTAGAAAAGTTTTTGCGGAAATTGCGTAACTACACATTAATGAAGAAAAATTGCGTACGAGCGTGGTGAAGGGGGGACTGGGTACTGCACCCCCCAAGTATCTCCCCTCTGCAAATGCCTGCTCCGGCAAAAACTAGCCAAAAACTTTTGGCCCGGCAAATTGCATTGGAAATTGGGCGACACTTTAGCCATAAAACGGACTCGTGATTTATGCTCAATTGAGGTACGCCCAGGTAAACAGCTCCATAATGAACTGAATGAGTCGTTTGAGGGGGGTTGGGGGGCAAGCTGATTATCTGCAGTAGTTTTATAGGTTTTATAGTTACGCCTGAATGGGCAGGGGAGGGTTAGCCAACAGCTTGCCTTGATTACACCCAATCATTGCCACTGATCATTTATTTTGGCCAACTCATTCTTAAAGTTTTTCTATGCCTTTTGCGAATTGTCGTTGCGCATTCGTGAATTTTTATGACCATCATTAAAAATGTTCAACCAGTTATGGCCACATTTTCTTCTTCTTCTTCAACAGCTTCTTCAGCTCGTTTAAGTATTTATGAGCCAGGCAGGCTGGCCAACTACTTACTTAGAATTATAATTATCATTTGTCATCCGGCTGCCGTCTCGGACTCTAATTAATTGTAAAGTTCACTTTTTGTTTGGTAAGCCCATCCGTAATGGCCCATTAATATTGTCACAGATGTCGCAGCTAGCAAACTCAAATTTGCCAATGATTAATATATGAAAGTTTTATAATTGAAATGCCTCGCCTTGGAATGCAAAAAGAATTTCGCAAATTGCTATTTTTAGATAAACTGTATAAATATTTAAATGTGTTGTGGAATGTTGGAGTACTTAAATATTATGGGAAGTACTTTAAATTTATCTCACATCTGGCTTTTAAAAACTAGAATTTAATATTAGAATATTACAAGGTAAAATTGTTAAATATTGGAAAATAAATATTATTATAACTCAAAAAGGCAATAATGTTATTATCTATAGTAAAAACCATTAATTAATATTATAAAGCATTAGTAATTTCATCAGTGTTATATAAAGAAATAATACTTCAGTGACAACAAATTTGGGATACAAGATCTATTTCAATTCCCAATTATAGTTTCTCTTTGATTAAATTTGCGTGACTATATTTCTATATGTATATATATTTGTGTACTTCTATTATAGCCTAATCTTTAATCATAAGAGCAATGCAATGCAGTGTCTGTGATTGCCAACTGTGCAGAGATTTGGCTCAATGTCCGAGCCTAGGAATTAACTCCCCAACAGTTGGAACTGTGGAATGGGCTGGCATGTCGAGCAGTTTCAATTTATGAAATTAGTTTTAATAATATTAATGCCATTACATGAAAGAGCAGCTACAATGGGGTCTAGCTGTAGGTAAGCCGGCTTTACTCTTAGCTTTTTGGCCATAGAAGTTCAGCGCCTGCCAAGGAATTTGCACAAAAGATGCCAAGGCAACCCAGCGGATAGATTCCAGCTACTCTCCACTCCAGACTCACCAGGCTCACAACTTTCACTTGAAGCTTATACTCATTGTTTGCGCTGTGTTGCCACTGCCAACGAACCAGTCTCCCCCCCCCCTCCCCCCCTCCCACTCTCGACTCCAGCCGGATGCGGGCTGTGGATTCCCCCACAAGTTATAAAACTTTGCTTTTGTTTAAATTTTGTGCCGGAAATTTGCTTATCGGCACATTTCAGTGACTACTGCAACGCGACGCTTCTGCGGCCAGCCCAAAAGTCAATAGAGAGATTAGCGTCTGACAGCGGAGTCACCAGAGAGCTCTGTGAACTGTGTGAGCTGTGCTAATTGAGCGACGGGCAACTTGGCAACCAGCAGCTTATATCAATAGCAAACACTTTTTATTCAATATCCACCAAACTCCCAATTAGAAAAGAAAAAAAAAAAAGTCGAGAGGGGTGTGAAAGGTCAGCAGATATCATAAAAAATTCTGAAAACACGATTTTTACATATAATTGAAGACAGCCAAAACTGAAATGATTTTGAAAATCACTTTTTTAGCATAATTTGGCAACTATATTAATATAATACAAATGAAAAGATTGAAGAGAAAACTATTTTAAAGTGAATTAAAGTGCGAAAAACCAGCAGATATCATTAAAAAATTAAAAAAAAAAAAAACAAGGTTCTAATTGGAGATAGCCAAAATTGAAGTGACTTTTAAAATCATTTTATCAACATGATTAAAACTTCATATTTATATAATACAAACGAGAAGATTAAAGAGTAAAGTGAATTAAAATGTGAAATGCCAGCAGATAATATGTAAAATTCTGAAAACAAGACTTTTACATATAATTACAGACAGCCAAAACTGAACCGATTTTAAAAATCATTTTATTTTCATAATTTGGTCACTTTATTAATACAATAAAAAACGAAAAAATTTAAAAGTAAAATTAATTAAAGTGAATTAAAGTGTGAAAGTTCACCAGATATCATATAAAAAATTCCGAAAACAAGATTTTCAAATCTAATTGAAAACAGCCAAAAGTGAACCAATTTTTTCAAGAATTTTACTACCCTGATTTGGCTTCCATATTAATATAATACAAATGAGAAGATTGAAGAGAAAAATATATTAAAGTGAATTAAAGTGTCAAAAATCAGCAGATAACATATAAAATTCTCAAAACAATATTTTCACATAATGTTTGTCTAAAATTATTTTCGAGTAAATCCAAAACTGAACCGATTTTATTAGCAGGATTTTAGAAGATTGAAGAGTAAAATTAATTAAAAGTATTTAGAAAATACCCAAATTTAAATTTAGCCCAAAATCAAACCACCACGTTTGTTGTTGGCATTCTTGTTGCCACCCAGTCCCAGCGTTTGTCCAACGCCGCCCAGTCCCAGCGTTTGTCCAACGCCGCCCAGCGTGTTGCCCACGCCACCCACCGCCTGGCCGAGTCCGCCGCCCAGCTGTCCCAGGACATCGCCCAGCGCTGCACAGCTGGTGGAGGTGAGCGGTGACAACGAAGCACCCAGCACTGAAAGCTCACAGAAGTGAAAATCGCTGGCTGCCTCCAGTTTGGTGTCCACCTTGATGAATGGTGTGCCGCCGCCGGTAACGCTTTTGAATAGCTTCGAGCTTAGCGAGCCGTCCTTGCGCTGATCCTTTTTTCCGGCGAACTGCAGCAGCATGTCGATAAGATTTTTGCGCACCTGCAAATCATCGTCACTGCTTAAACGTGTCTCCAACAAGGGATTGCCAAATATATCATTCGCATCGAACATGTAGCCCAGCTCATCGCCATGGGCAACAGTCTCCGGCTTATTGTTGGAGGACTCGGCCACAATGGGCAGACCACGCAGAAAATTGATGCCCTTCGACTTGGTCCCATTGTACTCGAAGCTGTATACAAAAGCTGGTGCCAATTTGGACCACACCTGTGTTGTCAGCACGGCCGGCAGGTTGAACAGCACATCTGTGGTGGACTTTACCACCTTGTCCAGCACTTGATCAACATTCAGCGCCTGTGGCACCTTCCACAAATCCTGCAGCGTGGGCGTCAGTATGTCAGTCAGTCCCGGCAGCACCGCCTTGGCAATATTCCCAGTCTGCTTATCAATGCGCAGAAAACCTCTCAACTGCTGCAGTGCACCTTCCAGCGAACCCAGAAACTTCTCTGCCGAGCCAAAGACCTTGTCCACTGTATCCACTGTCAACGAATTGGCCGTCTCGTGTTTCACAACGCCAGTCAGCAAAGGAATGCCCGAGATGTTGCTATTACGCAGCTGCTTCTCCGGTTCACCAACCATCAGACTGGGCAGCGAACGGTTATCGTCCTCTGCCTCAGCGTGTGGCTGGAAGCCAACGTTGCCAGTGAGTCCCTTGACCAAAGCACGCCCAGCCAAACGTTCCGTTTGCACTTTGTCGTCATTCTTAATTATATCCATGGCCGATTTCTAGAGGGAACAATGATATATATATATAGATTAGAGCAACATATTTCAGTAAGATTCCCAATTGATTCCATAGTAAAATTTAAGCTGGATTTCGTTTAGTGGAATCACATTCTTATCACTCCCTGCTCACCTCTCGCAAGCAGTTGACAATTTCCAGCTCGTTACCAGTGGGACAACCATTGATTGTAGCCACCTCTTGGACACTCTGCACCGGCTCCGTGTCCATGGCATATTGGGATAGAGCCGTGCCCGACATGGCCACCACACCATGCACCGCTCCTGCGCTTCTCGCTGTACGGGACATGGACAAGAACATGGCACTGGCGGCACCTGAACCGTGTCCAATTGCCTGAATCCGTTTAGGATCGCCACCAAAGTGTGAGATGTAGTCCGAAACCCAGCGCAGAGCTGCTGCTAAATCGAACATGGACAGATTGCCATCAAACTCCTTAGTGCCATCGCCCATAATGCCCAGCGAGCCGAGACGATATTGTGGAGCAACAACAATGGCGCCCTGCTGTGCCATGGGCGTGGCATCATACTGTGCAGCGGAACCGTAACGAAAGCCACCCGGATGTATCCATACAAAGACCGGCAATCCTGTCGTCTCGTCCGGCATCTGTGGCGTATACACGTTCACCAGCAGGCAATTCTCATCGCCAATAATCCGCTGCGGCTGCTGCGGATGCGGTTGTATACAAGGTGCACCGTGAAGCGTTGCATTCACATCGCCACCGAGACGCTTGTAGACGGGTCGCGCATAACGTAATTGACCCACCGGTGGCTCCGCATAGTGCATGCCCAGGAAGCTATAGATGCCAGTCTTCGAATTCCGGAAACCCTCGACTCGCACATCTCGCTCGAAGGCGCGTGCAAATACAACCGGATCATCAACGGGTGGCGCCTTCGCCGTCTTGCCACCCACAATGCGTTTCACACGCTGATGCGTCTTCGCATCCGCCTCCGCCTCCCATTGTGACTGCTCCAAGGTCAATGCGGTAACAGCCAAGTGCAAACCCAACAATAACAAAAAGTTCCGCTTCGCCAGCGCTCGCATTGCAATTCACTCGATTATCAACTTGGAACTGAGCAAACGCTTCAGTTGCCAATGCTCTCCAAGCCCCAAGCGACTCTCGACGAGGCCGGCAACTTGCTCGGTTTGCCGATAAAATGCCATAATAAAAAAAACAATAACAACAACAACAACACAAATAAATGTTGATAAAAGTTTAAGATTTTTTTTCAATCTTTTTTTTTTTGTTTGCTGCTCACGATCAACGAGTAGCCAGTTAGGTATTTATTTAGACTTATACATAGTATTTATATATATATTATATATATTGAGAGTTTTCTCTAGCATTCAAGTCATGTTCCACACAACCAGAATCATATCGCATAACAAGCGGGCAATTCAAATGGTGACACACATTGTGTGCCAACGAATTTTAAATGTGTAGATTTAATTATCTAATAAAATGTTGATTAAAATTTAATATATAGTGAAATTGCTATGTTAAAATATATCTTAAAACTTAAAACTTAAACTATATATATTCTTTTGTCTAGATTTAAATATGTAATAAATAGTTGATTGAAATTAAAAATAGTGAAATTGTTATATATTAATATTAAAAATATATATATTCTTTTTTGTAAATTTTAATATGTAATAAATAATTTATTGAAATTAAAATAAGTTAAATTATTATACTTAAAGATAACTTTAAAGAAAATCAATTATTTTGTGTAGCTTTAAATATGTAATAAAAACTTGTTTGAAATTAAAAAAAAAAACTAAATTCTTATATTTAAAGATAACTTAAAAAATCATAAATTCTTTTTTGTAGCTTTAAATATGTAATAAAAAGTTGATTGAAATTAAAAAAAAGTGACATTGTTATATTTAAATACCACTTTAAAAAAGGAGTTAATTTTAACATATATTCTAGATACAAAGTATTATATAAATATATAAAAACCAAAAATATTTCTATATAAATACCATAAATATATAAACTAATAATTACCTGATCAATACTAAAACAAATTTTCTTAATAAATACCAACTACAAAATACAATAAATTAAAAAGTTGTTCATTTAACATTTAGTTTAAAGTAGTTACAAATATCAAAATACCTGTTGTATATCTGTAAATGTTTTTATAGCCTTTAGTCAAACAGTTTTCGAGTACTAATCAGGTTTTTAATTAGTTAATTCAATGACTTAAACAGTTCATCATCATTTAATCATTTAATTATTTTGTAAAAAAAAATATGTGAAGTTGAATAAAATGAGCTGATAACTATTTACTCAAAAAACAAACAAAAAGTTGAAAATAAATTAAAGCGATTTAATTTAATCTTTCTTAGTAACTATTTAATATTAAATAAAACAGACATTAAAATATGTTTATAAGCTTGTTTTTATCAATAAATTACAACTTTTAAATTCTAACTGACAGTTTTC
Source organism: Drosophila melanosoma (assembly GCA_035042045.1). Taxonomy (NCBI): domain Eukaryota; kingdom Metazoa; phylum Arthropoda; class Insecta; order Diptera; family Drosophilidae; genus Drosophila; species Drosophila melanosoma. The sequence goes on along the minus strand of JAWNLY010000183.1, from coordinate 813,199 downwards.
TCAGCTCATCTTTCAATTGAGCTTTTTCAATGTGAATTGTTAAACGCGAATCATTTAAATATTTTATTGTTTTAAACATCAGTTGTCCCGTCAACTGCAATTCGAGTTTGCTTTGGAAACTGGTCAGTTTGGATTTTTTTTTCCATGAATTGTAATTCTCATTTAATTGTCAAAACTTGAATACGCTGAATAAAATTGCATGTTTAAAATATTAATAAGATTTTAAAGCCTTAACACGAACTCGAAACTTCCAGACAATTGTATTTAGCAGATTTTGCTGCATTATCTGGCCAAATGAATTATATGCTCAAAATATTTACGACTAAACATTTTTGTGAGTGGGGCAAGTGGAAACTGAAACTGCTAAATGTGTATCATGAAACGAATGCCAGAGTTGTGATTTTAAGTTTTTTGACCCGTCCCCCCCGTCACTCGTCGCCTTTCCCTATTTGCTGTAGATGAAAGAGCAGCCCGGGATTAGGCCAGTCAGATGGCACGCGTTGCCCGGGCCTGACTTTGCCACATGAATCTCAATGTTGTTGTTTTGAACTCTGTCTGCCACTGTGACCACGTACGTCGACTGATTTGTCTCCGCAAGTGGCGACTCTGAGTTACGACTCCAACTCCGTTACTATCTCTCATGTGCGGCAGACACACAATGGCAAAATGACATTTAAAGTTACGACAATATAATTAAGTATACTTCTGGGACTTGCCGCTGGTGGCAACAGAGGCGACAGACAAGGAATAATTATATATACGATATATATATACATGCTCGCATATATGTGGCAGCAACAAGAGACATGCAACACTTTTGTGAAACACTTAAAGCGTGCCACGTTGTAGCAGTTACAGCTTGCCACTCGCCCAGTCACGCCTACACATTTAACTATTTATTTATATATTGCTATATACCCTGTAATCAGAAAAATTTATTAAAATAAAATGTAGCTAAAAAGAGACTTTTATGATTTAATTTTAGCAAATCTAATTTACACACCCAATTTAGATATTAACTAAAGTAACTAACTTAGTCAAAGTGTATTTTTAAATGAAATCAATTTCAACATTTTGTCTCTATTTCTGCTACACAATATTCAAGTCTTTAAAAAGTTATTAATCTTCAGCTGTCAAGTGAATATTTTGCTTTTAACAGAGAGAGATTTAAATAATGCCACCGACAATTTGCATAAAACCTGACAGACAACAGGCATAAATTTTCCAGTTATCCTTAGACCCAACCAGGATAACTAAATATGCATGTGACACCCCCATGGATGAAAAATATACATATCAATCATGCAGGTGATGAAAGCTGCTGCTAAATGTAATAATTACATGCAAGATTGAATTTTAATTTGATTTCAAGCCAAGCAGCAAATGGGGGAAATGACCAAGTTGGTAACAGATGAAGAGGGTGTAAATCGTGTATTTAAAACATGTTTATTTAAGATTTTATGAAAAATATATGTTCACAAATCGAAGCGAATATTAATTGAGATTATTTAGAAAATATATTTCGTGATAGAAATGAGATTTTCTTGCCACACGCACTTAATATTCCCGCTGCGCTCTTATTAATTGCTTTGCCTGTTTCATTTCGCCTTTCAGCAGAAACTTTTGCCTAATTTTTCTTCTTTTTCTTCTTTTCATGCCTGCTTGCCACACGCAACACACTTTGGATTTTTTCCAGCTTCTCATGCTGCTCCCACTTCCTGGTCGTGTTCCCTTTTTCCTGCCACGCCGCGGCTGCTGATTGCGTGTGCCGAGCCCATCCTTGTTTCCAGCTGCTGCTGATGTGTTTCTAATGTGCAAAATATTAATTATAAAATAATAATTGAATTGTGTTTGCCCGTCTGCCAGTCCTGCTGAAAGGTGAGCACCATCCACAGCCATCCTGACGGTTATTGTTTAGATATCCCTTACACGCCAAGAGTTCATTAGCAAAGAAAAGCGAAAAAAAAAACTCGAATTGCGCACATCTGCTGAAATTCATAAATTGGATTTAGCTGCTGCAAAGATTACTATTTAATAGGATCGGCAAATGATAAAAGATTATAAATAACTGATGGAAACTGCAGGTGTACACAAAATAGTTGATAAATGACTGGCAAATATTGTTAATTAAGGTGAATGAATTAACGAATGATGTTTACACAAAATGAATACATGTCTTAAGCTTAATAAATGTATATGTCTTTTAATTGTAGTCAATTATTAAGAATTTACTAAAAGCCTTTCCCAAAGTCTGCTTTAAAAACTTTGAATGCAGCTCAACCACAAATGCGATAAATCTAATATTTAATGCGAATCTATTGTAAACTGCAGTCATTCATTGCTTTTAACGCACATTAAATTTTAATGTGTTTTCACAAGCAGACAGAAAATGTTGGTCAGCAACCGCAATCATTTTTTGTGGCCTTCGTTTTCTGGCCAACATTTATTTCAGTTAGAATGAATGCTGAGCAAACTGGCCACATTGGGCACAAACGAGAAGAAAACTGCGGTTGCAATCTGTCTGTCAATGGCAACTTTTAAGTTTTTTGACTACTACAAGAATAATGATCAAATTAATTAAACTCAGCTTTCGCATACCCCGTAAACTGATCAAAAAATATTTAAACATAAAATAGAATTTGAACTTGCAAAGTTTTTGTGATTCTTATCATGATTATTGTACTCATCTCTTAATATATTGTGATGTATTTTGCAGGGAAGAAAATAAGACATGTAAATTGAAATGAACAGCAAAAGTTTTGTGGCAACATCAACAACTAAACCAGTAAGAACAACAACAACAACAACAGCAACAGCAACAATGAATGACAAAAGCAATAACATAATCCTTTTGCAACCAACCCGAAAACTTTTGCGGTTCAATTTGAAAAGGCAGCATCCACACACACAAAAGCAGGCATGTAAAATTTTAATTAAACTAATGAAATTGTACAGTTACAACAGCAAAAAAAAAAAAACAACAAATAAAATGAAAGGATTCGGAAATGTGCTAGCTTTCCTCTTTGGGTCCTTTTGGTATTTTTTCGGTTTTTTTTTGGGCTTCGACTGAACATTAAAAATTAACTGGCGGAATAATCGAAACTGTTAAAACGTTAATTTAACACTTAAACAAGCTAAACCGCAGGACAGCCTCCACAGTGTCCTGTACAACTGTAACTGTAACTGTAACTCTCTCACTTTATGTGTGCGTGTGCGTGTGTGTGTGTGTGTGTAAGTGTGTGCGTGCATTCCAATTGGCAGCTTCTGTGTGTCACATTTAATGCAAGAGCGGAATTCCATTAAACGACAACCACAGGCAGCAAGCCACCAATTCAAACCGAAGCGAGACACCCTGCCACGCAGAGGAAACGCATTTGTGGTGCGAATAAACACACACGCACACGCACACACACATACATTGGGCGACAGTCCACTGCATTGATCCACCCAACCGAACTGCTGAACTTGCCACAACCCTCGCGCTTTGCTCCCGCAGCATATTGCAGATGTTTAAACATAAAGCCGGCCGGGTGGATGGGGGTAGATGATTGGGGGGATTCGAAAGAATCACATCGACTTGCCTGACACGCCCCTCCACAACCAACACCCAACACCCAACACACACACACAGCACACATATGTAATGTTTATTACAGCGTTGCGCACATAAATTGCAATCGGAATATCAAATTGGCAGCAGGACGAAACAGGACGAAACAGGACGAAGCAGGACGAAGCAGGACCGCAGCCCTCTCGTTTGTCCTTGCCGTTTGTCGTTCGTGATTTTATCAATTCAATAAAAACCAAATAAAATCAGTACAAATGCAAATACCATTAATGTATTGGGTTTAACTTTGTTTTTGTTTCCCTCTCAATTGTTTTTCTTTACGTTTTTTTTTCTTCGATTTTTATTTATTTCATTTTTTTTATTGTTTTGTCGCTCGTCGACAAATGTAAAAGAGCGAATTTTATGCATTTCTTTTCGCTACATTTTTTTTTTTTTGTTTGTTTGTTATTTACGTGTTATTTACGTATTTCATATTTTCTTTTACATTATTTACGCTTTTGTGAGTTTTTATAGTTGACTGGGGCACATGTGAACTGTGCAAGTTTTAAGGGCGCTGAAATACTTTAAAAAATGTGAAGTTATGGGAAAAAACTATATAGGTAAAGTTTTTTTTACCAGCGGAATGCTTTTAGTTTGCATTTTAACAAAATTGTTCTTGCAATGACAGTAAAAAAAAAACTTTTCAAGGCATGTGAAATATTTGTTATTTTATTGATATATTTTTAAAATTATTTATATTTGAATATTTTTTGCATAGGTCATAGTTAAATTTTAATGTCAGCTATCCATTTACAAAAGCAGTAAATAAATCAGATGATCTCTTTGCTAAAATATGACAACTGTTTTTTTATTTAGATAAATTCCTTGGATTCTTCTTAAGTAGTCACATAAAACTCTGCTTAATCCAAAAGTTTTAATGCAATTCTTTGCTCTTCCCCAATTAAGCTATGCAAATCGAGAGTAGCTAATTTGATATCATCATTTAAATAAAAACTCACCCAGTATTTATCTCAATATACAAACTTTTTATACAGACCCATCAATTTAATTCGTTTGCTGAAGAACCCAAAAACGTAATTCTTCCGCAGTTACCCGTATAAACCAGCCTAATTAACTCATTAGACAATGTCACCGTGTCCAAGATGGGTCAGAAAAAAGTGAGGAAGTAGACGAAGTTGAGTGGAATGTTAAATGTGCAACATTTACACACTCATTTGTTGACAAACAAATTACACAAAAGGATTTGCAGCAAATTACGCGTCATTTTTCAACACTTTTCTTTTAAATCCGGGCAAATAACAAACACAAAAGAAAAAATAAAAAAAAAATACAAAGACACCCGAAAAAATACCGTTAGCTGCCCAATTCAGTTCAATGTGTACATATGTCCCATGAAATTTAATTTAATCAAAGGGCAAACAGGCCAGCGAGCAGCGAGCAGAATCAGAAGGCAAAGCGGTGGCAGCAGGCGGAGGTGGAGGCTGCGGACAGCAGGCAGCAAGCAGCACAAATCAATCTCCAGGCTCCCACAGGCAGTTGTAAAAGGGATGAGTAGCGAGTAGCGCAAGGGGGGGAGAGGCGTTAGCAAATGAAATTGCTTTAAGCAGCACACAACGCACTTTGTGTCCCAGTGTCCCTTGTCCCTTGTTCCTTGTTCCTTGTCCCTTGTTCTCTCAACATCCACTCTCCGCTGCCCGTTGTCCTTATCCAGTGTCCTTTTGGCCCATTGCTGATTGTCTGACCGTAACTTGTTTGCTCGCCTTTAATTTCATTTGCGCGCCGTCGCTGCCGCTGCCAATATCCTTGCTGGTCTTTAAGGCTGCGCAGCTGCAAAGCAAAAAAAAAAAAAAAATAGAAAAGGAGTTGCCAACTGGAGTTTGATTTCGATTGCAGTGTCCTTTTGTTGGCTTCCCTTCTACTCGATTTTCTGTCATTCTTCTTTTTTTCGGTGCGCTTTAATTTACATGCTTGAATTGTCCTTGTAGCGTTTAGCAATTTCGATTGTCCTGCTGCTGCTGCTGCTGCTGCTTTTGGGCCAGCCCCACTTGGGGGCACGTGATTTATGCACATATGCTTAAAACCCAATGACATTTGCTTAAATTAAGCTTGGGATTAAGTTGATTGATTGACAATAATAAGGATTTAAAATATTTGTTTTACCATTTACCATTTATTGGGCAACGATTTATACAAATTTTAAATATCATAAATAAAATTAACATAAAATCTTAAAAAAAAGAAATAGAAAGAAAGATAAAAGATATTAATAAAATTTAAAATAATTTTTTTCATTTCCCATAATTTTATAAGTATTCGCTTAAAATATTTAGTCAACAAAACAAGTGACTGAAACTAAAATTAAATGTAATTTCTCAACCAATTTTAGAATAATCCATAAGCTGAAAATTTAACACAATTCAGTGTCATTCCGCCATAAGTCTGAATACCAACTTTGACCCTGATGAAGGGTCGTAATTCCAGTAATTTTTCTGATGGCATTCAAACGCTTCACTGCTTGATTTGGCCAAAAGATGGAACTTTAATTTGCCACGGCTGATTGAATTAGGCGCGCATGATAAGGACACACAGGATGGATATGCGGATATACATATGTGCATAGAGAGATATGCGAAAGCGATTCGCTTTAAGGACACTCGAACACACACACACACACACACACCCACATTAGCGTTATCTGTGGGGCGACAACGACCCTTCAGACGGCCATAATAAATGGCGTCGCGACAGTTTCCTTTTAACAAAACTTTGTGTATCCGGTATTAAGAACCAGCGTCGTCTGGCTTGTAGCTAACGACAAGGACCACAAAACACCTGCGTCCACTCTCAGTAAATAGCAAACAAGGAGGATGCGTGGGGATGTGAGGGGATGTGTGAGGGGATGTGAACTGAGACGCGGCAACTGCACGCCACATAAATTTCAATGGTTTCGACCGCGTTTCTCGCCCACTTTCGCTATGGCTTACAAGTTGGCAAATTTGTGAAAATTACTTTTTGTTTATTGTGCTGAAAGCCACGCTAAGCTTAATGTTAAGGCCAAGGTGCCTGCCTCCATAGCATCCAAAACCCATGCCAAATATCCCCCACTCCACTGGACAGCAATAACATTGAGTTGTTCTTGTTGCGGTTAATGCCTAACAATTACTATACCCTGGATCACGGAATTCTCCATGCATTCTCACACATACCATATAATCCTTTCTAAGCGTTGAAATCTAGAAATTTTAGAAGGGGTGTTTTGAAACTGCGCAAAATTGTGTAACAGGTAGAAGAAAGCATTTCCAAATATTCTTAAACTGTCTAAGTTATTTTTATTTATTATATATTTAAATTTTGAATATAGAAACAGATTCAGCAGTGAAAAAATATATATATCACTTATGAAATGCCAAAATAAGAGATTAACAAATTGAATATATAGTTGATTATCGGATATAAAAAGAAATACTTCAGCTTAGTTGGGTTTCAGAAAAGTATAACAAAAATTTGAGAAAACAATCAAAAATAGTTAATAATTAATTTAAATCTGAGCACAGGGTATTCCCAAGTCGTTAGCCGACAATCTTCAATTTTTTTTTTATTTTTCAAGCATTGTGTTTTAATAATTTTCCCCCACCTACATGGCTCGTAAATCTGCACTAGAGTGTGTCCCTGTGTGTGTGTGTGTATGTTGTCGCTGTTATTGTCGCTCTCGTTGTTCTTTGCCAAAAAAAACATGACACGCAACAGCAAACAGCGTTGGAGCAATTGTTGTTTTCACACCATAATCATAAAAGGTACAAGCATAATTATTATTTTTATGTCCTGGCACTTATTGTAAAGCAGCAAATTGCCTGCCTCGCACCAACATGCCCATAAATATGCGCTCAGCAAACAGACAGGGAAAGCCGGAAATGCGCTCCGTATATGAACTCTGATAACAACACAACAACAACAACAACAACAAAAGATACACACAATAAAAAAAGAGAAGGCCACAAAAAGAATGACCACGAGAAATGTAATTTTTGTGTTGTCGCACGGCTAGTGAATATTTACGATGTTGCGAAAAGAAAATACTATTTTGCAGCAGCAAAACTTATTTTCTAGACTCCTTTTGCCGGGGGAGTTGCCATGAAAACAACAGAGATTTATTTTTAAATAAATGCAGTGCAAATAGAGTCAGTCCACTGAATGTTTACAAATGTATTTAACTTTTGAAACACTATAAAATATATATAATATACTGTTAGTATTCCAATTTACTGTTTAAAAATGCAAATTTGGCGATTTAAATACAAGAAAAATAATTGAAATACTCAGTCCTTGTGCAGCTACAAACATTTTAATTGAAGCAGTTTAAGCCCTTCTTTTATATGGCCGAAAACCAAGCAAATAAAAAAAAAGGTTGCCAACAAATGTCGGCGCTTAGAAAATCAGTCAATTGTGCAGGTAAATGGACTGCAAGCGACGTTTCAAAGCCTCACACTCAAAACAAATAACACAACAAAAAAAAGTATAGAGAAAAGAAAGCCAAACCCAGGGTTGAAGTCGCAAATGTTTCACAAACAATTGCACAAACGACAGGGCCGAAAGGACCCCATTCAATTTTTAGAAAGGGTCGTCCAGAGTTAATCACTTTTCCGTCAGCCTTTCGATTCCCAATCCTTTTAAATGACCCCCCAATCTGAATTTATTAGCTGCACGTGATAGTTGCTAAAGAGCCCCAAAAGGTGCAGCCTCCAAAAAAAAAAATTACACACCAAAAAAATAACGTTAAAAAACTCGCCCCACGGCATTTTTAATGCTAATTTATTGCGCGAGCACTCATATGTGGCAAGGCTTTTGGGGCACCCTCGACTTATTTATGAGCCAAAGAAATATATTTTTTTTGTTTATTTTCTATTTTTTATTTTTATAAATTTCCGTTTATTCCGGATTTGAAAATCTGTGTGGAAAATTCGTGTAGAGTTCGCATGGGCCCGGCAAACGTCAGCGGAAAAACCATTTTAATTAGTAAAAATTCACACAGCGCGTATACGTAATATTTTTATAATCGCACTGTGGAAATCCTTTTCAAACACAACCCGCAGATTGGCTGCGAGTGCATGCATTTTTCAGTACATCAAGTAACGGCGAATATATTAAATTATGAGCGCTGTGAGGAAAAAAGTGAAACTTGCTTTTCAAATCAGAAGAGAAACAAAACGCGATTTAAAAAGAAAATATTTTATAAAATTTTTGGTATGTAAGATTGTCTCGCAATAATTTAAGGAATATGGCAAAATGAGAATTAACATATTCAAATCCTTCTTTAAGAAATATTTTAAAACAAAACTGAATTCTTAGCAGTTGTTTAAAGAAATCTTTTAACTAAAATTCTGTAAATATCTGCTTAAATTCTGAATAAAAATATACAGTAAAAACTATAAATTTTAATGGCTAAAGAAACTTAATATAGACATATGGCTAACACACAACTTAACTTAATATGGACATATGGCTTATACAAAGGATATAAAAGATTCGTCTTTTATGTCTTCAGATATTCAGCTCAAATATTGCAGTTCAACAAAAAATACAAGCCACAAAAAAAAAACAAAAAAAAAACAGCTGAAAGCTAGCTAAAATTATGGTAAAACTTTTCAGCAGTTTAACAATAAAAAGCAAATGGCGTTAGATACAAGTTGCTCACAAATACCACGCCCCCCTCCCACACACACAAACACACCCATACACATACACACGCATACACACACACACACAGACACACACACACAGACAGACAGACAACCGCACATTAGTAGTTAGTGCAAGCAGGCGGCTTCAAACTTTTGAATAAATACAATATATACAAGGGGGGGGTACAGAGTTTAAGGAGTGGATTGGGAATGGGGATTGGGGAATGGGGGTGCGCGTAATGTTGGAGGCACCTCCCCGGGCGCCACTTTAGACAATGAACCGTGTAATGCTAAATATCGCGCTGGCAACCGCAACCAGCCGTTGCCTGCCGCCTGCTTGGATAGGTGTAGTCAGTTGTGGGTGGTAAGGGTTAATGGGTATTGTTCGGTAGTGTGGGCGTGGCATGCAGCATGCAGCATAATTTTGTGCGCGGTTTGGTAACAATTGCTTTCATTAGAATTTTTTGGATGATGCTGTTTGAAGCTGCTGCTGCCTGTAGAAGTTGATGATGCGCCACCTTGGAGGAAACTCCTTGATTTTATTGTTGTTGTTGCTGTTGTTTTTGTGTCCTGCGGCCGCAGATACATTATCCGAAATTTGCATAAAATAAATAAATTAAATATGCCAGACATGCGGTGCACCGTTGGTCGCCTGTTAGCCTGGTCGCCTCTGTTGGCCAGGCTGCTGGCCGTTAGTCCTGGTCCGCTTTCCTCCATGGCTTTTGGCTCAAACTTTTCATTTTATTATCACACGAGCGTGCAACTCAGCCAGCCATAATGAAAGAGTGAGACAGAGAGAGAGTGAGATAGAGAGAGGGAGTGAGAGAGAGCGAGTACATTTTTGAAGTTGGCCAAGCAGCAGCCGGCGATCTGTTGGCTTGTGGCAGCCACATTTTGCTGGTGGTGGCAAATGGCGGCACAGGATGCGCTACGTTGCGTTTTGCTTGTCATGCTCCGTTGCCTGATTTTTGTCCCTCGTCCTGCGCTTCATGCACGACTTGCTGCTGCTGCTGTTGCTGCTGCTGCTGTGTTGCTCTTGTTGCCACTTCGTATTTTTTTTTTTGTTTTTTTTTTTTGATTTGGGCACATGGCTGCCCGCTACGAAATTGGTTCGTTTGGTGGTGCCGTTGGGCACTCCATTCTGGCCGCCGCCGCCGGGGCACTTAAATTTTCTGCATGGCCCCCCCTTTATCATTGTTGTTGGTGGCTGCTTGTTGGTTGTTGTTTGCTGCTGGTTGATGGTTGCTGGTTGCTGGTTGTGCCACCACCGTATGCCGCCGCCTGTTGTAGTTCAATTTGTGCGATGCGGCTTAATGAAATTTAGTTGTTAGTTGCTGCACGTTTATATCGCATATATACATATATATATATATATATATATATATATAGATGAGGCCTGATAGATCTGTGTGTGTGTGTGTGTGGCTATTTCGGTATGGTCCACGTTGCGTATGCGTATTGTCCAGAGAACAAACGCTCCAAAAGCGTAATTGATGTGGGAAGCGCTCTCTTTTCCCCTCTGTTCTGCTGATAGAGTTAAACCATATGGAAGAGGTTAACAGGACGTCTGCTGCACATTTTAGAAATGGGTGGGCCAAAATGTGTTATTTCATAAATTAAGTGCTGGGCAATTTCTGAGATTTTATAATGAATATTCTGAATATTCTGCAATAAAAAACATTCTTTGCAATGTTGTTCAAAGTGTTATTTAAGTTTTACTAAGCCAGAAGGGTTTTAACCATAACAAAGTGTTATAAATCAAAAAACATTTGCGTTAGAAACGAATTTATAACAAGAACAAACCTATCCAAATTTCATATCAAAAGCCATATATCAAATTCCTTACACTTTTGACATTACAAAAATGCAAATTACCTTTTTGTTTTTCGCCTTATGTTCCGGTGACATTCCATTTATGTCAACACTTTGACAATCTCCAACTGTCACAATCCACAAAAAAAAAAAAAACACCCACTTACCTTGCTGCCATTTTTGGTGCCCTTAAAAATTTCATTACGTCTGTCATAATTCAACGTCAACAACGTCAACGTTGCAGCACTCCCTCTGCTCCACCCCCTTTTCCATTCATGTGCTCCTCTGGGGTAGTCTCAACATTATTAAGGCCATGGCAGCTGAGCTGGTAGCTATTTTATCGCTAGCGAAACATCTGCCTCTCTCTAAAATATTAAATAAAGCAATCAAATAAATCTTCCAACATGCCTCATTTATTGCAGATTACCATGCTCCGAGGCTCCGGTGGATGCTGCCGTTGTTGCTGCATGTGGCATGGCGAAGCCCCAAACACAAAATGCAGGCAGCCCCCCAACAGCGGCGACTATGCACGCACGTACAGGCTGGGGCACTATCATTACCAAAGCCAGTTGCCCCGCAGCACAGCACAGCTCAGCACTTGTAATCAGCGGGCGGTCGCAAAGGGGGGCAGGGGGCAGGGGGCAGAGGAGATGCGGTAAGTGAAGCTTCAATTACATAAAATGAGTACTGAGAGCGCAGATTATCTCATTAAAGGGAAGCACGCCTAAAAGCGCACAACATTATTTTTCATTTTTTTTTTTTTAAATTCAGCTCACACACAGCATCATGTGCAGGGGGGGGGTTGGGGTTGGGGAATGGGGTGTGTCGGTAATTCGAGAGACAAAACTAAAACCGAAAGCGACTTTTGGCCATTTACTGTCTGAGCGCCGAAAAGTGAAAGCGTTTCGCGACTTTCCACGACACATTCAACATTCGCAGTTACTCGCAGTTTCATTCGCCTGCAGCAGACATGAACCACCCCCCTCTGCCACTACCTCCCCTTATATTAACCCTCAACACTTTCCTTTGCTTGAACTTTCGCTCTTTTGGGCCGTCTCGTGTTTTTCTTCTGGTCTATAAATTTATATATGGACAAGGAATGCGTGTTTAATGGCCAACAATGTGCGTATGACTGAGCCAAGAACTTTAAGCACGTTCTCGCTGTTAGTGTGTGTGTGTGTACGTATGTGTGTGTGTACGTATGTGTGTGTGTTTGGCAATTGTTCGTCCAGGCATAGCGCCATTTATTATGCTTCAAATTTTTCGGCTGCTGGAATTTTACGCCGCTGTGCAAATGCCATTTTAGAAGATGTTTTATGTGTGTGTTGACATTTTTATTGCGGCAACATGTGTCGAAATTCGTTGCCCACCCCACCAATACCCTAACCCATAGTCACCATATGAGGCACAGACTATCTGTGTGTCTGTCTGTCTGTCCGTCTGTCTGTCTGTCTGTCTGTCTGTTCTGGTAGTGTTTGTCGTAGTTGTTGTTTGGATTGTGGAATGTGCGACGCGGTTTACATTCTACTTAACAGTCGGGCGAATCTAGCAAGAGTTAAATGTGTGCTAAGCGGGGTAGTGCAGTGGACAGGGTGTGGTAGTCATAGCTGTGTGTGGCTTTTGTGTGTGGGATTTCTACTAGGATTAACAGCATGACATTTAAAGAAACAGGCATGGAACACGCTGAAATTAATGTTTTTTTTTTTGCCAAAAGCTGATTTTGATATTAAAGTTGTGTTTGATAAATGTAACTTTTACAGAAAATTTTTAATAAAAAAAAATGTTAATAATAGTAATAGGGAAAATTAACAATTTTCTATATAATATTTTTTATTTATACTTTTAGACTTTTTTATCATTAAAACTGACAATAAATGTAAAACCTGTGTTTTTTTTAGTAATAAAATATACTTAAGATGTGTGTAAAATGGTCTGTTTTAGTAAGGCACTATTCGACTTTGCCACAACAAAGATTTTTGTACCTACATTTCTGAACATTCCGCAAAAACTGACAACATTCATAAGAAAATTAAAGACCACAAATTGTGCTCATTGATAAAACTTACGGATCCCCCTTAAGTATCAAACGATGACACAAAAGCCTCACTCCAAATGCCCAAAATGCATCAATTTTGATTAAGCAAAATATAACAACAAAAAAAAACCTAAACAGAAGCTGTGAAGAAATATAGCTTAGCATACAGTGGAAAACACAGGTATTATATCTGTATATCTGTGTGCCACCGCCCGGAGGCACAATTACAATTAAACGCGCAGCTCAACGCGACAGTTTTGCCGACATCGTTTATCACCATGAAAATCCAGTGGAGAAAACCCAAAGATAGGTTGTGGAGAGGCATCATTACAAGCGATTAGATTTGACTGTTTTGGGCCAGGAGAAAACACTAGAAATAAACACAGAGCGATGTGTTTTTGGTAACGAAATCGAGTGCCATAACTCAAGCCACAGGCTCGCAACTGTGTGCCACAAGAAGTGGCAACGAAATTAAGGAAACAAAGCACAACTACAGCAAAGCGTAATAAAATCATAATCGTCGGATCAACACAGTCATCAGCGGTGTCACAACAGCGCCAAGTGTGCCCATGGAGGAGCAGACATGGTAGCAGTGATGATGCCAGGACACAGCCGAAACTCAACGGTAATTACAGTAATAATTCAAAAGAGATTTGGTCTCACAACCGCCAATGGAAAACACAAAAAAAAAAAAGACAGTACAGACAATGAAGGCAACGTTGCAATGATTTCCCCTACCCCACCCCTTCATGCTGCATGAAACAGTGGCAATTGCGAGGAAGGACAACGACGAGACTAGAAAGCAGCCAGCAGGAGTCTTAACCAGAACACCAGACCCAGCCAAGCCCTCCAACATCCACCCACGCACATGGCAGCGCTGATGTGCAGCTTCCGGTCCTAAGCGACGCACAGGTGCAGCCAAAGTCAATGAGAGAAAGAGAGAGAGAAAGAGAGAAAGTGAGAGAAAGAGTGAGAGCCATAAAAACTTCAGGCAACAGTTATGATGAAAAATGCGACAATGAAAATAATGCTTGGCACACGCACAACACACTTTCCTCGCCCACCAACCCCCTTTCCCCTTTTCTCTTGCCCTTCTGCCGCCCAGACGTCCAGTGTAACTGAAGAAGCCCCCAAGCACTTAAAGACTGGCAAAGGTTTCACACTGGGTGCGAAAAAGTTTAAGTGGCTACACAAAAATCCATGGATTTACTTTTATGCAGTCAGCCAGCCAACCCAGGCAGCGAGCAAGCCAACCAGGTCCTGCAGTGCAATCGGAGGCATTGAAACTTTTTGACTCCCTTTATGACTTTTGGCGCGTCAAGTCGTTGAAAGTGTCAATATTGCGTTCGAGCATCACGTGCCCGCACCTGGATACCAACACACACACACACACAAAATGACAAACCCAAGCCAAAAACCCAAACCCCAAATCCTCACACTCCAAACCGTATCCAGCTGTCAGCTGTTGGCGCTTGGGCGCTGTCCGGGATTAGCGACGCGTACGTTTTTCGGGCCACTTTAGCTACTTATGTACCGTTGTGCACTCTAAAAACGCAATACGAAACTTTTGTCGGTCGGAGGAGGAGGAGGCGACTGGAGCCGGAAACTGGGAACTGCAGCCAAGGGGGGGGGGGGGGTCGCTGGCGCAAATGGATACGTTTGCAGGTGGAGTGAGCAGTTTGGCAAACACCAAATGAGGGTTGAAGCATTGTTGTAGACACCAAAGAAACATACGGCAAAAAAAGGAGAAAAAAAATTGGAAAGTTGGCGCAAATGATACCAATAAACAAATCCCATTATACACGGCGTATCAGCTTTACGTTGATACTACGTGATATGACTATAAACAGTTCAAAATAAAACCAAAACAATAACAACAAAGAAATGGCAAAAATGCTGCTGCAAAAAAATGTTCGATAGGTTTGTCCGTTTTTTTTTTTTTTTTTTTTGTGTAGTCAACAAAAAGCATGCAATTTGAGAAGAGCTGCAAAAAAATCGTATTCTGTTATTCCTCATCGCATAACGATACATTAACACCATAAAAGTTGAGCGTAGCAAAAAAATATATATATTTGAGGGTTTATTATTTTTGGATTTTTTATGTATTTATTGTTATACTTTTTCGAAAGTGATAAAATTAACAAAAAAAAAGATGGAATCAGCATATTTTTCTGTCTCTCCTTTTTTTAATCTTTCTCATTCAATCTTTCTCTGTTTTCAATATACTTCTAAATTAATCTATTTCTAAGCCTACTTTTTTTTCTTAACAAATTATCCCTTTTTAATGTATTTCTAAAGTAACTCTTCGCTTTAATGTCTTAAAATAAATCTTTAGAGGATTTAATAAATAAGTTAATAGTAACATTAATATTCTCAGCAAGATTAAATAGTCAATGTAGATTTTAGATAGAAAACTGTTAAGCATCGTTATAAGATCAGAATATCTTACTGTCTCTTTTTTTTCTATCTATTTTTCTCCAAATTAACTACATTTTTACTAACTATATATTTTCAATCTTTTTCTAAGTCAACTACTTATTTTTATGTATCGAAAAAAATTTGTAATAAAAAACTAATAGTAATTAATAATAATTCTCATCATAGTTAAAAAGTCAATGTAAATTTTAGAGAGAAAAATCGACATAAGATAAAGATGTTGTAAGTTTCTCTCTCTCTCTCTCTCTCTCTCTCGTTTATATCCATCGCTTTTTATCTGTCTCTTAATTAACTCTCCGGTTTTATGTATCAAAATAAATATTTCGTTAAATAGAGAATTATAAAAAAAACAAATCGAAGAATAAATTTCTCATCATATTTATAGTTAAATATTCAATGTAGATTTTAGAGAGAAACCTGGTTAACATCGTCATAAGAAAAACACTTAAAGATATATTTTAACTATTAAATATTTACATTTTGAAACTTAAGCCAAATGGCACACTAAATACTTATAGTTTTGAAAGAAAATTTCAACTCTAACAGTTGAGATTTTTTTCGCGGCTTGTGCAAAAGTTGCGAAACCAATTTTGAAGTCCATTTTGAGCCTGGTTGCAACTAATAGAATAAGCTTTACACCACTTTGCGTGCATAAATCTAAACTAAAAAGTCGCTTTGGCAGAAGAAAAAAACAAAATCAAATAGAGCCAAAAGTAAAGTGGCTTTTAATGAACTATGCATTAAAAATATGTGCACAAACTAAGAGCATTCATTAAAAAGTTTTTGCTTTAAATAAAGACTAAAGACTAAAAGATGTAGAGTCAAAGACGTTCAGTTAGCCCTGACTGTCAGCGGGATGTGGGGTTGGGAGGTGGGAGGTGGGTGGTGGGTGGTTGGAGGGTAGATTGGTTCAGTTCAGTCCAGTTCAGTTTAGTCCAGCAGGCAGTTACAGCCGTCGCCGCCACTAAATCCCAAGTAGAAGCTGCAAAACTTTGCGACTTTGGGCCATTCATCTTACAACTAATTTCTGAGTGGACGCACGCACACTGCCAGAGCCGCCACTCTGAAGTGGTCCTGGGCCGTAACGTCGTACCAAGCTGGACCGTAGCGATTCCATCTACGAGACGGTCCTTTGCCGCACTTAAGTGCTTAAATATTTCTCTTTGTTTTAGCTCGGCCAGGAAAACACTCAAGTTATTGGCCATTTCCGTTAACGCTTGCCCAAATATTATTCAAGCTAAATAGAACTTTACGTTTTCTGTTATGGTCTTTAACGAGATTTCGGTACACACACACACACACACGCAAACACACACAGGCACACACATCTGGTATCTGTTGGTCAACTGCATCTGCTGGCGACTTTACAACTTGTTCAGCTTCTGTTGACCAAACTTTACGCTGATTAAACGCTCTGCCAACTCTTTGCCTGATAGCGCACATACAAAGCCAAAATTATTCTTAAAAACTAACCCCATCCCCTAATCTCCCCTTTTTGTAACACACACACACACATACACACACTCGAAAACTTTAAAATCAGCAAAGCCAGTTATCTAATTGCTTTGAACAAGTTTCCGGTCTTTGCCATTGAAACTCAATGCAAAAGACACTTTCGGGTTGTGGCCCCAACTTGTGCATCACAAATGTGACACAGAGAGTTGAACGAAGAATACAGATATGCCACACACTCTGTGCCACATTGTGTCTAAGATGCGAAACATCAGATAACTGTTGAAAATGTTGCAAGCAAAGAAACTCAACTTCAACTTCAAATTTATTTAGTATCTTTGTCAGAAGTCAACTGATATCAATTTCAAGTTTATTTTGCAATAACAATTTTAAAGCAAATAAGAAGGGATACAAAACACATAAAATATGAGAAAACTGTTTTTAAATAGTTTATAAAGCAATTCATTTTTTCTTTGAAGAAATTTATTTAAATTAATTTGCTAGAACTCGATCAAAATAAATGCGGGCAATATTTGTATGCAAATCATTTTATTCATAATAATTTCGTAACTGAATTTAATAAATACATAATAAATTTTCTGATATTTATTTAATCTGAGAAATAAACAAATTAATACTTGTAATTTTTTTTAGCCACTTGGATTATCATAAGAAAATTTTTGGCAACTCGCCAAAGTCATGATCCCATCCAAAACATGAATGGACGAGGCAAAAAACCAAAAGGTAAAAGCCAGGACAAGTAGAAGCAGCTAAGACTTGGGGAAGTACTAAACTGCAAAGCCAGCCAAATTGTAATTTCAATTAAAATATTTACAAACGCCTTGGCAGCAGCAACAAGATATGGTAACAGAGTCAAAGGGCGCAACCCATAGGACGAGCCTTATAAATTGGCAGTGGAGTGGGCTCAAAGCAAGGATGAGAATGTTTTTCATAAAAATTTCAGTAAGTTTATAACAAAGCGCAACGGGGTTGCATGATAACAAAAACAACTATGAAGAAGAAGAAAAAAACACCAGTGTGTGTGTGTGTGTGTGTGGCAGTTAAGAGAGTGGAGCCCCCATGCGGCTTTTATTGATTCAACTTGAAGTTGCACGCACTGCGAGCGGTCGTTTTTTTTTTTGCCAAAAACTTTCTTAATTTTGTTGTAATTTCCTTTACGCAGCTGGAATTTCTATCTGTGAATTTATGAGTAGCGCAAAAACTATTTTTATTAGATTAAACAAGATTTTATATATATATATAAATATATATATATATATGTATATATATTTATACTTACTTTGTTATATAAAATGTGAGCAACAACAATGCGCGAAAATCTCTAGCCGTAATTTTCTCTAACAATTTTAATCGCATTTGCGAGGCACTGAGCAAAATATTAACAATAATGTTGCCAGCAGCAGCAGCAGCAGCAGCAGCAGCTTCTCTTATAATGTTGCTTCTCCTGCTACTCCGGCTTCCAGCAAGGAATCTGCCTTTTGGGGTCCTCGAGCCCTAGCAATGACGCAGCGCTTTTCATTACGGAATTATTCGTGCGTAAGAATGTTGTTGCAGGCGGCATTTTCAATTTTCCCCCCAAAGACAATGTTAATTTATTATGAATTTAGCAATTCGTGTGCAAATAAATATCGAATACATACATACATATTTAATTATCTATTTATATTGCGCTGAAAAAACAATGAAAATGTCAATTCCGCATTTGCATAGAAGATTGTTTGAGTTTATTTGCAATAGCCATAAATAATTTATGTATTTTTTACTCTAGTTCAATTTATATTTGAAGTCGTAGAAATCTGGAAATATTATCTCAATAAAAGGGTATAGATATTTTTAAAATAACTTTTTATATTTTTATTCCCCATTATTGAAATCTGTATTACAACTTTAGAGTCCTTAAAGAAGACGAGTTTTCCGGTCTTTCAAATCTTTTCAAATTTAATGCTTGCCCTCTTGCAATATTAATCCAAGTCAAATATAATAAGATGTGTCATTATAACTTAAGTGGTTTTCCCAACAACATGCAATTTGACATAGGGCATCTCGAAGGCGGAGCACATTTCAGCTAAGAATTCCAATTTTGCTATTTAGCCGTGCTTTTTCAGCCAAAGGTTTTGGGACTGGGCTGCCACTCGTGCTGAATTTTTATTGCTTGATTTAATTATTAATGCGACCTGCAGATGTCACGAACACACACAAAGAGAGAGACCCGAACACCCCTACCGAGTACCCCTACTCCAAATATCAATACTTAGCTATTCTTAACCCTACCGTGTGCCACATTTTGATGCGTAAAAACAAAAATTTCCGTTGGCTGCTTGGCAAAGGTTCATTGAAGCGTCAACGGATTGCATTTTTTATTATTTATTTCGACCAAGTTTCGTGGGCAAAAAGTAGATACCATACCGAAATGCGTTGCCAGAAAAATGAGAAAAAAAAGTCGAAATTCATAATGAAATATTTATGGCCATAAAGCAATGCGGCATTGGGGTTTCCATCATCATCGGAAAAGGGTCGACCCAAAAAAAAGGGGGAAAGGGTTGGCAGCTTTTGTAAACGAACTGTGATATAAACGGAAGTCAACGCAGCTGTCTGGAAAAGATTACGATAAGAGGCATGTTTTTTATTCCACATCCCTTTGTCCTCCGCCTTTGCGACTGCCACAAGAAAAGGTGTACTCAAAAGTAGTTGTTGGAGCTAGTTTTGTCAATGTTTTTATAGCGCCACAAATGGCAGTGGAATAAAACATGAGAACATTGAATTGCAATGATTTTCTTGACTGTTTTTTGTGTGTTTAGTGGTCTTCAAAAAAAAATATGCAAAATTATGTTTTATGACTCATGAAAACACTTGATAAAAATATATGTATAAAATGCTGTATGCAAGTTGCAAAATTAAGTTTGAGAGTTACTTAAAGAGACAATTAATAATTACAGAATTCAAATGTAGAATCTAGAAATTATTTGGTATTTGAAAGAGGAGTACTAAATTATTTATATTAATGTTCATCACTTTATAAATAGTTCTCCTACTCAAGAGCAATGATGGTTAATAGTTCTTCTGCCCAAGAGCAATGACCGCATCCTAAAAACCATTTAACGTTTTTCAGAAGTAATAAATAGATTTTTGGCCACATCTTAAGGGGCGCCTTCAGCAGTTCACAGCGAGCCCATAAAGTGCCCAGACCCAAACAGTTTACATAACTCATTAAAATGGAGCAGCGGATAAGGAGAAGGAAAAGGAGAAGGAAAAGTGGAGGCGTCGCTGCCAGTAAATACAATAAATATGCAACTAAATCAGGCTTAAATGTGCTTAACAATTTTGAACAATAACATGAAACCACAAGTGCAAAAATGCCCGAAAGGCACTCCAGACGACTTTAACGAGCCTGTGCCTACACGCTCCAGACAGTCCCAAGCACCAAAGACCCGTTGTACCGTTGTCCGGAATGCCAGGTTAGCCAGAACTTGAAGGGGACTTGGGGTCGGTTGGGTAGTGGGGGGGGTCTGCTCTGGCCATATGTCAGGGTCGAGAAATATAACGTACACAAAAGTGCTCATTACAACGGACGCTGGCAGAAAAGGTTTCGTAGAAATAAATTTGCACCTTAACGCCTTTAAATGCGCAACGCACACACTCAAACAAACGCACATAAATACACACACAAACACACACAGACGCACACACACACACATAGAAGAGTGTAGAACATGGTGTTGCCAATTACCCGGAAGTATGCGAAAAGCTTATGCGATAAATTCAACAAAGTGCCAAAAAGGTATGCATCGAGTGGAGCTGCTACAGTTCCCAGCTCCTATTCGAAAGGAATAAAATGGAAAAATAAACTGTGCGACCCGCAAAAGTCTAAGGATTTTCAAGGTGCACAGACAAAAAAAAAAAAGAGCTCCAACATTCAACAGAATGCTGGTCGTCTGAAGTTGCTGCTGTTGCTGTTGCTGCTACTTGTGCTGCTGCTGCTGCTGTTGCTGTTGCTGTTGCTGCTGTTGCTGCTACTTCTGCTGATACTCCTACATGGCTTCCAAGTCGGTCTGGCATCTTTGTTGGCTCACTCCCACAATGTAGTCAACACCTGCGTCCAGCAGCCGCCATTGAAATGGAAAGGGAAAACACAACAACACGTGCCCTAAGCCAAGGTGTGAGTGTGTGTGTGTGACTGTGTGAGTGACTGTGTGTGTGACTGTGTGTATGTTTGTGGTTGTGGTTGTGCACATTTACGGCTGCCATATTGAAGCTTAAGTTTTGAGCAGGAGAGCTTTAATAAAAAACTAAAATATGATGCGAACTGTTGCAGCTGCTGTTTGTTCTTCACCTTTCTCCACCTTCACCACCATCACCACCATCATAAAGGCTACAGTTTAAGTTGAAGCCCCTCAGCTCGATTGCATCTTAAGGAAGATTTCATTAAAATTTACAATCTACAGGCCTCACTCGTTATGCGTACACTGGCGTTATGGCACGCCCATAAAATATAACTCAGGGTATCCATGTATATGGCCACTTTGCTGCCTGTTTTGGATGAACCAAAGCGTGAAATATGATTGTAGTGCGCTACTCGCTAAGGTGAAAGGCATATTAGTTTCACAAAATCCAATTAAAATGTTGCATAAGCTTTTAACTAGAAATTTGAAGAGTTGGAAAATTTAGTATTATTTAAAATAAATTTATTCTTTAGTTTCATAAAATCAAAAATAAAGCATTTAAAATATTTTACTAAAAATTTATATTTTAGTTATCTGAACAGTTGGTTAACTGAGTTAAATACATATGAACAAATATATTTATTTGTAGAAATATAGTTTTTAGTCTCAATGCGTTTATTTTAAGTATATTTGCTTAATTCTATTATTCTCTATATATTCTCTATATATATCAGAAATATTTATCTATCTTTAATCTTATTTCTGCTTACCTTTTATAACTATAACTTATCCTATATATATAAACTAATTCAACGCCTGTTCAGCTGAGCATACCCTCCCCTTGCAGCGCATCTGTGAACTGGTTTTAGCCAACCACACTCCTCGGTTTATTACCTGAACATCATTTCACGCTAACGCAAGCGCAAATTTTGTACACAAGCCGCAACCAGATTCTCAGACAATATGTTTTGGGGTGGGGTATCTTGCCACAACCAACCAACTTGGCCATGTTACTCTTGGCTGACACTTCACGTCGTAGCTGAAGTAGGTAAACAGGTATAGCTACCAACAAAAAAAAAAATAAAAAATGGGCAATCAACTTCAAATGGCAAATGCGAGCCATCTGTCCGCCCCGCCCATCTACCTACTCCCCCCGCTCCCACCCGCCCTTTAAGTGTTCGCTCAGTTTGTGTCTGCGTGTTTGTTCTGTCTTGTTACTTTTTAATACTTTTTATGATTATAACAATGTGTAAGACACTACGCAAATACAAAATAACTTGTTTTCATTTGCCACACAACAAAGACAACAGCAAAGCAACAACAACAACAACAACAACAATGAAAAATAATGAAAATCCCCGTCTTCAAGTCGCTTCTGGGTTTTGATCCCTTTTTGCCACTTGCCACGTCGCTTAATAGCGCTTTACCTTCGTTGCTAATGTTTAGCTTAGTTTACACTAAACCACCCCTCAAAAAAACCGGTGTGTGTGGGGGGGGGGGGGGGTTGTCATAATTTATAATCGAAATGTTGCGCATACGCCGCGTATTAAGGCGAACGCGCGTGTCAACAACTCTTCTGGCGGCGGCTTATTATATATTTTGATAGTCTTTTCGTGTCGCTTGTTGGATTTGCGCTTTCTGCTTTTAATTGTTAACATTTCATTTAAGCCACACACACACACACACATGCCCACACACACACACATGCATGATTGCGAACGCTCTGTGCCACAACGCCAAATATTCATTTATCAAAAATGTTGCCCGCATTTTGGCGCTTTGTGCCCGGCTGGCGCCATCAGTAGCAGCATGTCAGGAACTGAGCTCAACTCCAATCTAAATCGTTATGTGCAGAGCTACACACAACACACACACAGAGAGAGACAAAAACCAACCATCCCCCAAACCACGCCTTTAGGGCTGGCTAAAGCAATCCATGACGTTTGCGTATGTCAAAGTTATCTAAATGAAAAATTGACTTTCATGCACTCACTGAGTATGTATAGAGTGTGTGTGTGTGTTGTGTTTGTTGTGTGTGTGTGTGTGTTTGGGAATCAGCAAAACGTTGAGCTGTGTTCAGTTTCCGTTGCGTAGCATTTCGCATTTACGCATTTCCTATTTTAGATGATATTTCATACTTTTCTGCTGACAGCCGCAACAAACCAAACCGCTGATGATGATGCGCGTTTATTATTGTTGCTTTATGGCTTTCTGCATACTTCTATGCATAGTCTGATGATCCCAACTCCCAACAACCAACACCCCAACTCCAATCTCCAACTGCTTCAGTCCCTTCACTCCCTTTCACTCAGTCCCTTCAGCTGTGTGTTTGCCTTTGGGATTATCAACTCATTGTGCATTTGCTTATGCCGTATGTAGTTGCACGTCCCCTTCCCCTTCCCCTGTCAGCACTACATATCCATTCTGGCTGTCTCTTAGCCATTTATCCATTTACTCATTTGGCAGTTTGTCATTCGCTGTCTTGTTTGTGTGCACAGCGCAAAGCTTTAAGCTGTTTGCTTTTGACTTAATTGCAGCCATTTGGCTTTAAAAAAGCTGCATTTAACGTATTCCTTGGCAACGTCATATTTTAATCGCTTTACATGTTGAAGTGGTAAATTTTTTTTTTAATAGACTTTGCATGTTGCACGCAGAACGCTTACTTAGAAACTACTTTTAATTTACATGCAAGCATTTAATTTATTTAATTCTTTGCCAGACTTGAACTAATTAGTTTTATTTGTAGCAAAAGCCTTTAGAAATTAGGTCAGTTTTTATTGTTTTTTGCAGAATGAGTCTTGAATTTAATTAGTTATTCAAGATTATAAAAATTAGAAATAATCAAAACAGTAAAAAGAAGGTTAGAAAGATTAAATAAATTTGAATAAATATAAAAACCGTAAGATGAAGGTTAAAAAGGATAAACTTTCTACCCTTTGTACAATATACAACATATAAAAATAAAATAAAAATTAAATTTTATAAAATAAAGTTAAAATTTAATTTATTGCCTTTTCAGCCTTTGGCTTTGTCAAATAATTGAACCCAATTGCTTTGCTCAATAAAATGTGAAATGAGCCTATTAAATTCTTACATATTACCAAGTAATCGGTTTTTCGGCGTCATTTCAAATCTAACGGCGCCTACGTGTCTGCGTGTGACAGCTAGTCGTCTCGCTTCCACTTGTGAGCCGGATATGATTTTAAAAGTCAGCCCAAAATTATGCTGCACAATTTGTTGCAACATCAATCAAATTGCTGATACGCAGCAGACAAAAGGCCAAAACAATTGGCCTGCAAGAGCCAAGGGCCAAAAGGGCCAGAACATGAGACGCCAATAAATTGTTTTCTTTTTTTATTTCGTGGAAAAAAAACACAACAGCATAAAAATTGCCAAATAAAATAAATTGAAAAACATTTAGCTGTAGCAGCTATCAATAAGCGCTGACAAAGACGCTGCTGCCAACAGCTGAGACAAAAAACAAAAAGTGGCAACAACAACAACGCAAAGAAATACACAAAAACATTTCGCCTGCAAAAGTTCACAACATTTCGGGGAACTAATGTTGATATTGGCCCGACCCGAAGACCCGCAGGCCAAAAGGGCCAAAACTCCAACTCAAACAGACATAAAATGTATAAAAATCATTTTAGCCAACTGCATTTCTGGCAAACAGTTTCCATTCGTGTCATATGCTGCTTGTCTTGGCATCTGCTGCGCTTTTGTTTTTTTGCCACTTTTTTTTTGCTTTTTATGTCACTTTAAATTAGAGCACATTTCTATGATTGGCTTTCGGGTTTGGGCCATAAACGGCGACAGGCGCCACTCTCAGTTCAATAGTTCCGTTTGTTGTCTACTCGGCACAATGCCAGCCCCAAACCAGCCAACAGACGCCAGAGCAACAACAGCGACAGCTGCGACTTCTTCTCCTCCTCCACTTCTGCTCTTCCACCCCTCAGCAAACGCCTACAAGTCTTGTGTCCTGCGTCCTGTTTGTGCTGCAGGAATTTTGGCTGTGCTTGGCCTATTTTGCTAGGCAACAAATGTCAGTCATTGATATGTGTGTGACTTTCGACTGGGTTAAACTTTCAGCTAAGACCCATCCATACACACACACACACACATACACACAGCACACACACACAAGTGTCCTTTATGTTCTTAACCCTTTCCGATGAAATATGAAAGTGATTAAAGCTAATCGAGACCCAAAGGCAACAGTTTTAGTTGTTATTCCAGCAGCGGGTTTGAGTAGGGTTTATCAAATATTTTGAAAAATTAGTTTATTTAGCTGAGAGAATAGGTTTTTTGCCGAGAATACTCTGCACATGAAATCTATGCAGCTGCTATAAAAACGTGCAGTTTTCAGATAGAAAATGTCACAAAATTAACTAATTTTGAACATTTTTTGTAATTACTTTGGATATACTTGCAAGACCTGGTAAAATTCAGGGCTTTAGATATTCACAGCAATGTTTAATTAAAATAAAAATAATAGTTAATCAATGATTAATCTCAATATGTATAGCATTTTTTAGCTGTTACCTTTGCTTATTTATAGCATTTTTTAGCTGTTACCTTTGCTTGCCCCATGCCACCCACTCAATCGCAAATCGCATTTATAGAACATGCCACCAAACTCTGCTCTCTGCTCTTTGCTCTCGCAAACCAACTAATTTGACAGATGAAACACACTAAATGCATTCGCATGTGCAACAGTTACCAATCCCCACGTCGCTCGTTTTGGAGTAACCCATTTATCTTGTTGGTTCGATAAACTCGTCATGCAGCTGGCTGACAACACGGCGCCAATGGCAACAACAACAACAACAGCAACAGCAACAACTACACAGAAAAGAGGAACAACAAGAACAACAACAATAGCGATGAGCAGCAATTCCACATGGGGGGCAGTACATTGGCAAATGCCCAACGGTAAGGAAGCAATCTCTAACTTAATACGGAAAACTTGTAAACGGTAAAGCGTAGCAAAATGGAAAACCTGAAAGCCAAACAGCAGCAGGCAACGGATGCAGGCGATGGCAACAGCAATGGAAGAACACATCCCAATACCAATCCCTTCAAGCGGCCGATGAATGCATTGCAAAAGCAATGGTATCGTGTCCTCCTTGCCAGGCGTGTGGGCTTCGGGCCGAGGCCGCAACTGGATGAGAAGGAGCCGACGTAGTAAGTAACGCTAGACAGACGCCGCTGGGCGACTCTGCCAGATCGAATCAAATTGTGTGAAAATTGCAATTTCCTGTTGATTTAATACATTTTTACAATTTTTTGCTACCACCCAACGCTCCAACTCAATGCAGCGCCGACATATGCCATAGACGCTACATGGCCGCATTCCGGCGCTACAACGAGCGTTTCCGCTGGGAAATGGCAATGCACGAGCAAATGCAGCGTTGCGCAATCGACGCGATGCGCGTTCACAGGTAAATTGCACAAAAAAAAATTTAAAAAAAATAAAAATAAAAGCAAAAAATATTAATAAAGTCAATTAGCAGTTGGCAATTCAAAGTTTTTACCATTTTCAATGCACAATTTGACAAGCTTTGTAATTGCATTATTTGCCAAAGTCCCAGCAAACTGTGCACATTTTTGGCATTTAAAAAAAGGTTAAAGAATTTGGTTTTTTTAAACTCTAGCAAATTGGTAAATTTTGAAGTCTGTCTTCTTGTCAAGCATTATTATTATGAGTATCTTATTGTTAAGTAATTAATTATAATAATAATCAATAATTAAATAAACTGAAACTTATTTTTAAAAAATACTGCTTTAAATTATAGAAAATTTTACAAGCTAATCTTCTGGTCAAGCTTTAAACTTATATTAGATTTTAAAATACTGATTTGTAAATTTATTTTGTGGGCATTTTTTTAATTTAAAAAAAATCATGCAACTTGTTAATGAAACACAGATTAAATTTTTGTTAACTTATTAACATAAACATCAACTGCACTTAATATGTAAATAAAAAATCTTCAATTGAAATAAACTACAAGTTTAATATCATTTCAAATATTTTATATATATATAAAAATTATATGTTCAATTTAGACAGAGATTTTCAATTAAAACCGTAGCCGTATTTGAAATCAATTTTCACAGCATGTTGTTCCTTTGCTGTTTGATGAGTAAATAGACCATTAACATCCATTTGATTCTAGAACTTTTGCGATAACAACACTCTGGCTGCCATTGCACTCGAAGCGGGAAATCAACTCAACGTTGGAAAAACTGGAAAGAGTTTTGACAGTTAAGGAAAGGCGACGCCTCGAGGAAATACTCAAACGCGGTGAATCGCAGCGCACGCGACGCTTTTAGTGGATCCGAGAGAGAGAGGAGAGGAGAGGAGAGGAGCAATGCAAAAAAACACTTTCAAGTGCAGCACTTACTCGACTTCGTCTAGTGTATCCCAAAAACCATTCCCACTCCTCTCACAACTCCTCTTTGGACTTGAATTTCACTTTATACGCACAGCCAAGTTTTTTGGAAATTGTTCTTCCTTCGGATGCTTTGTCGTAAATATTTAATACAAATAAAACTGCGACTTTCACTTCATTTAAAGCGCAAATCCATGTTGGGAACTCCAAATTATCTATCCAGAAATTTAGCTGCACTTTCGAATATGCAACATTTATGCTAAGTAGCTGCCACTTAACTACTCTAAACAAAAAATCTGTACAAGAAACTGGAAAAGTATTTCTAAATACCATTTGAATGACATCGAATAAGTAAATGTGAATTTTACTATAATAATATAATAAAGATTTTAGCAAGTACAATTTATCATTCTGCCTAGCTAATTAAATATATGTTCCTCATTTAGTCTAACATATTTTAGTATTTAAATTATTATAACACATTCGACCTTAAGAACCTATTGTAATCTGCAAGACTTATGTGAATTTAGTTTATGACTTGTGCTTTCAAGTCTATCAAGTTGATACATTTTTCATAGAGCTGCCCTCTGACATATTGTAAATGGAGCGGTGCACATAGGAAATGTTAGCTCCCTTGTCAAAAGCGCACCCAAAATGATAAATCCTAAAACCGAAAGGCACAAATTTAATGGCAAAAATGTGAAAAATGTGCACAAATTAGGGACTGTCATTGCTGGCATATCTGCCCATTATTAACTCACCCCGCTCCCAAACTGCACCCAAAAAAATATATAAATAAAACACAGAAAGAAACTAAGCCCGGGCATGGCAACCAGAATTCCGCCTAGATACGACTATTTCTATATATCATAGCACACACACACACACACGTCACGGCTAGAGTTGTGTAAAAAAAAATTGGAAATGGAAAAAGGAGTGCAAGCGGAAGTGGGGGGGTGGAAGGGGACTTTGCAGGGTGCAGAGTGAAAAACATCTTTTCATAATGCGCACAGCTCTGACAGCGGCTGAGAAAGTAGTTTCCATTTCCGCAACGAACATGCCGCAACCGAACAAAATATTGTGGAAAAAGAAAGGAGGATTTGAGGAAGAGGCAACAGCAAAAAATTGGATTATATTAATTTGAATTAATAACATATTTTCCGGCACACTTTTCCCCTGGAATGTTGTTAGCTATGCCAGGCCAGGCCAGGCCAGGCCAAGAGGAGGTCGGTGGGGATTTGGAAAAACACTCGCAATTTGCCTCTTATAATTTGCTTTTCTATGCGCAGTGAAACGCGTTCTGATTTACAATATGCGAAGGTTGAAGGATTCCCCCACAACACACTTACCACCCCTCACCCGCATCCACTTCATTTGTCTGCATAGTAATCTGTTATTGTTGTTGTTGTTGTTGTTGTAGCTGCGAGGTATTCGACTCCTCATTAAAATACTCTTAATATGAAGTTAATTTCAATTGGAATTTGATGTAAAATCCTAGCAACTGTTGGCGGTTTTCGCTTATCAAAGTACAGCTGAACATTTTTTCAGATTTTCCATAAATATATTATTTTTAAATGCAGTAGATTAATTTCAACAATATTCTTCAATTATAATGTTTTCCAGCGTATTTTTATATGTCGATAACTACTTCATTGGAAATGTTAAGTTTCTGATATTATTTGCAGACTTCAAGTGTTTAAAGTGCAGCGGTTTAGCTTATGCCAAGTGGCAAAAGAAATTCTCAGCATTAATTCCAACCATGGACCACATGCTAACCCTTGTTACGGCAGAAGCCTCCTTCAGCATCTTGCACCCCTAAACCAGCAGAGACGCTGCTTCACCCTTCTATGTATATCTATCTATTTTTTTTTTTTGGTCAGTTGCTAGTGCAACGCAGCGGCAATTTATTGACTGTATTGAGACGGACTACGTGCCGCACATAAACCGCACTTATCTGGCTGACTGACTAACTGACTGAATGCCTCACTGACTGCCTTCATCCTGCCTTCCTTCTGCCCTCGTCCTCGTTCCGGGCGCACGGATCGCTTTGGTATACTTCCTGCCATTGAAAGGCGATAGCAGACAAGTTGAAGAAAAATTGCATGCGGTTTCAAGAGCAGCAGCTAAATTAATGTGTCTGTCCATGTGCGCTGTACTCCCAAATCCCATACTTCCCCAACTTCCATCCATGTCCATGTTGCTCCAATGCTGCAGCTGTCTCCCTCTTTCGCTCAGCTCAGCACAACTCTTGAGCAAATACTCGTGGCAAACGTGCTCGTGGCATGCATATCAAAATGATGTATGAGTGTTAGATATATTATAAATTTTATTCAGCTTGCGCTTCTGTTAATACTTCTGTTTATCTTCTCTCCTCCTTCATTTTTTGTGCACCGCCAATGCAATCAGTTATTAAACGCTTGACTGATTGAGTGACGTTGCCATTTTGATTCTGATTAGAAATGAACATTCACTACCTCAAAAAAAAAAACAACTTATATCTATGGAAGAGTACATAACTGATTAGAACACAGCGTTGCCAAGTCAAGTTGTCACAAGCTGTAAAAATAAAATATACCAATTTTATTGCAGGTTGTTCAAGCAAGCATAGCACGTTTTCGCACCATTGACATACATTGGGTTGCTGCATTAACTAAATTGCAGTCAATCTACAAATTGCTGCATACTTTTAGGAGCTTACCTTTTAGTAGCGCACTTTAAGGCGCACGCTTTTAGGAGCACAATGGCAAAGAGTAAATAAACGGTAACTTTTCTGTGATTATTATCTATCTGGAAATGGAATGAAAATTCTACAAAAATAGGTCTAACTCGTTTAAAGAGTCTGGCCGTATCCCCCAAACAAAGTCATCGTTTTGTGCTTTCTTATTTATTTTATTATTCTGCTCAAACAGCAAATCAGGATAAGGTTTTGGATGTCTCTTGAAGTCTTACGGAACAAAAGTCTTACCAGCAGAAACGACATATAAAAAAAAAGCGCTTAAGCCAAACTCAAAATTGGCTTCAAGAAGTATTAACCATTATAGTAATTCTCATATTAAATATTAACAAAACAGAACAGAAAAGCAAATTTAAAATAGTTTTGTATTTGTAGCCTTGACAATTCCTATCAAATATTCTGTGTTCACAAATAAAATCAATAAATTGTTAGTGTAAAAATGATAAAAGATACTTTACTTTTGAACACGCTGCATGCTGTGGAGCAACTGGAGGTGGCCTTTGAGGCGACGCTTCGAACTATCGAAGATATTTGTACTCGCCATCGGACTGTCTCCATTCGGAGGAGAGCAGCTGAGAAACGTAATCGTCTCATCGAGTCGGAAATAGAGGCGGCCATCAGAGAGCCCACCAAAAACGAAGATTTTACAATTAAGCGTAAGAATCGCTTGACGAAAGGAACCCTAAACAAAATCGTAAAAATAAATCAAAAGATGGACGAGAAGGTGGACCGAAAAGTTCTGTGCCTGCAAACCAACTGTTTCTATGAGTTTGACGAAGCTGACCCGAATCCTGAGATTCATTCCGTCAAGGCTCACATCCATCAAGTGGATTCTGATGAACAATTTGCAATTGGTTCAAGACTCAACTTGGAAGATTTGGAGCAAACTGATTCAAGGATGAGCTGCCCTTCGCAGAGACCACTGTTCGTCTTCACATTGTAAAACATATATTTTTAAGAATGTATTTCTTAAATAAACTTAATGTTATGGTTTAAATTAAGTTTATTGGCCGTTAACATGTATTTTCTCAACCAAATGCGATTCTTTAACAATTTCGAATAGCAATAGAAATGGCATCGATTACAAATACAACAATGTTCTCCCTGCCCCCAAAACCAAGCATTGCCGAGTTGAACAAAGGGAAAAAGCGAAAATCGTTTCGATATTTACGAGACGCATTTTGTATGGCAACTTAAACGCTAATGGCATAAACATCCGAAACGTGAGCAAAATGTTTAAAATGTGCGCCGCAAACGAACAGGACACGCAGGACAGGACAAACAAAGGCAATGCCAGCCAGCCAGCCAGCAGTTGGTTAAGGTGCAGGATCAGGAGCAGCCTGTCGTGGCTGTAATGTAGCCAAAAGCGCGTTTGCCACAGCCGCACACCAAATCAAATCTCAAATCATGCACGTTCCACGTTCCAAGTCAAAACCAGCCAAAGAAAGGCAACAGCAAAAAGAAAGAAAATCGGAAAACTGACAACTGGAAAGTGAAGAAAAGTGTTTGGAATACCCTAGCCAAATAAATAAAAATTTACATATGTGTTTCAAGCTGGAGAAACTGTAATTTTAGAAAATATATATCAATTTAAGATTTGCAATTAAATATAAATAAATTATACAATTTAAATAAAAATCAATATATATATTATTTTTTATTTGAAATAAATTTGACCATGTTGTAGACAATCTGTTAGGGCATACAAAAGTGTACACTGTGGCACGGTGCACAAGTGCTGCAACTTTGACTTTGCCACTGACTGACGGCAAATTGTTTGAAAATTCAATTCACACATCTGCCAGTTGTCGATGATTTTGCTGTGATTTCGGCAATGCTGCCCCTTCTTAACCCCTCTCTGCACTGTTGGCTGCAACAACGGCAAACCCTTTTTTCGTGTCTATCGCGTTTTAAAAAATAAAGTGGAAAATCGCAACGAATTGTTACAATGTTGCCAGGCTGAAACTGAAACTGAGATTTCGAGAGACAGAGAGAGAGAGTCTCAGATCAGACAGACACACAGCTAGAAGCAGGACTACAGGCATCAAATCAGACAGAGACACAGACACATGGGGCACGTGCATTTTGGTGGCATTGTTGTTGGGCTGTCGATGCGTTGGCCTACGGGTATCATCATCAGTTGCAGGCAACTCGTGACGCTTGTGGCATGTGTTTTGGAAATCTGAGACAGCCTTGTGAGGCGTCGACTGTTTAGTATGCATAGAGCTCTTCAAAAATTTAATTTATTTAGACTTTGTTGTTGTTTTTGTTGTTGCTGTTGTTGTTGTTGTTGGTGGTGGGCCAGTTTATTGTCTGCAAATGAAATGCGTCTGTGCCCCGGCCTTGGCTTTCTTTTTAAACGAATTACCATTTGCCAGCTTTGATGTTGCTCCGTTTCTTCTGCATTTGCCGCTGCCCACTTTTGCCAGCTTTTTCTTCATCTTGTTTCTGTTTTTTTTTTTTTCTTTTTTCCTCTACTTTTTTCGGGTGGTTCCTGCTTTGACGCAAACTTTGCAGACCATAAAGTTTTGACTTCATGCAGTTTTAATGAGTTAACGAGCGCCACGTTGGTCAAGTTCCTTTGACAAGCTGGCAACTGGCAACTTCCCATGTCCAACTCCCAAATGCCGACTGCCGACTGCCAACTGCTGGCAACGGTAGCTAATTAGGCAAACGCGTTCCGATTACCACAATATTTGCACTTTTCCTTTCAGGCCAAACAAACAAAC
Organism: Drosophila melanosoma; assembly: GCA_035042045.1. NCBI lineage: Eukaryota > Metazoa > Arthropoda > Insecta > Diptera > Drosophilidae > Drosophila > Drosophila melanosoma. Next base: position 780,179 of record JAWNLY010000183.1, on the reverse strand, counting down.
TTTTCACTCTTTGCTACCGCTCAGACGATGAACAACTGACTTGGCTATAAATAACATTCGGCAAAACTTATTGCCCAAAAAAAAATACATAAATAAATTAAAACTGGATTAAGAACTTGCCAAATAGTTATTTTAACAACATAAAAGTTACAGCAAGTTAAAATGCATTTTGTTTTCTTTTTTTTAGATTTTTTTTAGATTTTTTTTTAGATTTCTTTGATCAACTTTGAAGTTAATAGTCAAAAATTGTATTTGTTCTTCAGATATTTCTTCTTCTGATATTCTAATATTTGATTCTCATGGGGTCTTCCAGGCTTGCAGCCAATTAGAAGCCGCAAAACCTTTCTTTCAAAATAGTCCTTAAAGTTTAAAAATAAATAAGTATCACACTTATCGACTTAAGTTTTATGAAAATATAAATTTAAAAACTGAAAATCGTAATCAGCACTTTGCACTTTTAAATTGATTTCAATAAATCTAAAGACCTAAATCAAATTATACAACAGCCTTTAAAAAATCATTTTTTACATGTTTGTTGTGTGTTTTTATTATACGTAGCTTTAATTTAGACAAATAAATTAAGAATTATACGATATAATAACTATGGTCAACATATGTATTATTGCAACTTGATGTGGTGGGTTTTTTTTTGTATTTTTGTATTTCTTTTATCCAATTGGAGTTTCGTTTCAATGAGCAAAATTAGACGATACAAATTCCAGTAAAATTAATTGATGAAAACAAATTAAAAATGCGCGTCGAATCGAAATAAATCGAAATATTTGAATGATGACACATTCAATACTCATGAATAATGATGCAAAACTAAAAATTAGCATTTGATTTGCGTAGTATTTTTAGCTTTTTGCTATTTTTAGTATGACTAACTAAAAGAAGACGAAGACTGTTTGTAGCTGAGTTGTTGTTGTTGTTTGCTGTTGTTTGTTGTTGTTTGTTGTTGTTTGGGGGTGAGTGAGTCGTTGTCATGGTTAAGGCGGCACACGAATTATCTTCATAACATGTCCCTGAGCACCTCCTTTTGCGCGGCAGTCAATTTCTCCGGAAATTGTATATCGAAGGCGACAAGTAGATCTCCTTTGCGCGTGGTATCCTTGGGAAAGGGCAGGCCATAGCCCTGGATGCGTTTCACAGTGTTCGGCTTGATGATCTCCTGCATGGTGCTGATGCGCAGCTTATCCCCAGACATTGTAGGAACTTGAAAGACAACGCCGCACAGTGCCTGAAATACATACAAAAAAGAAGCGAAAACGAAACGTATCAATAAATAAATTGTTCTTACTATTCCATGGCTTATCAATCATATTGAATGTTGTTTGAAGCAAAGCTAACACTATAACACCCCACCCCTCACTACACCCCCCACAGAACATAACAACTCAATTTCCTGTAAATTGTTATTATACCACTAACAAAAAAAAATAAAAATAAATAAATCGAAAGAGAAAAAGAAAAAAAGAACTGGACAAACAAACGCAGCACATGGGACGACTTAACTAGAGAATCTATCAATCTTTTTGGTAATCCTGTTTATGTTCTTAGTTGCCTCTTGCCACTTGCCACAGCAGCAACGCAACATGTTTTGGAAATCGAAGAAAATGCTCGCCATTCCATTTATCGTCTTCTTATTGTGTTTGCTTTTGTGTCATGTATAAATCCTTTTTATACTTTTTATGTGCCTAATTCGTGTTTAAACATGTTGTTGACATGTTTCTAGACTTCCTTTTCAGCCAAAATCCATACAGTTCCGTCTTTTCTGTTTGTCCAGCCAACTACTCGCTGACGGTTTGGATTTTGGGCCAGCTGACATTCGATTTGTTTAATTGGCCCGCTAAAAGATAGCCATCAATCATGATTTGTATTGATGGATCAATCAAGCTGAGATATTACTTGTTGGCCTACTTAATTAGTTAACGAAAAAGTTGCTCATAATTGAAAGACAACTGATTTCTGGCTTTCGTTGCGTGAAAGTGCAGTACAAAAGTTTTTCCTTCTATTTTATTATTGATTTGGGGATTGATAGTCAATCACAAATATCAGCCAAAACCACTCAGGTAGCTAGTGAAAGCCTTAATTAGTTCTAGAATACAAAGTCTGACAGCTTCTCAAGAAATATTAAATGTGTTTTATGAATAAAATATTTATTCATTTTTGTATATCCAATGTTTATTCTAATGTTACCAAAAAAAAAACATGTGCTCTACATATAAAAACCATTTGATATATCAGAATGCATTTTTTGAATAAAGTAGCTCTTTAATGTAATACAGAACTCAATTGTTGAATGTTCCTGCTGCATTTTTATGTTCTTATAAAAATAACGCAATAAATCAAAAACGCCCTCTTAAAATAACTTTTAACCGGCTGTTGACAACTAAATCGTGACCCTTGTCATATGTATATATACATAAATGAACACATATGTAGAAGATTCGATAGCCAGTTACCCGCATCGGACAGTTTACGTAGGAACATGAAACCATGTGAATAGTGCGAACCGCGCTGCCTCACCCAAAAGTGAGCATAAATAAATTGCGACAAAAGCAAAGTGCACACCTTATGAATATTTAAATATATATGTATATTTATATATGTATGTATTCGTCGAGTGGTGAATTTAAACCGATGACAGCATAAACTGATGACGCCGGCACCAACCAGCTACAACAACAACAACAACAACAACAACAACAACAGGCGGCACACACCACTAAACCACTACAACAGGCAAAATGCCACTGATGACGTCGACGTTGATATTTTTAATGGAAATGTTAAAAATGTTGCTGTAACGCAACGAAACTCAATCAAAAAAAAAGAGTTACAAATAAAAAACACTGAAGCCAAGCAAATAAAAAGCGACAACTACAAAAATCTGTAACATAAAAACGCTTAAACATTTTGCTACCTTTTTCGGAAGCTGAGCCATAAAAACCTGAAAAAACACAGGGAATACAAATGCAAATTGCGCGATTCGAACCACAACTGAAATCATCTCGAACGTAAATTGAGTACTTGGTGTGTCCTAATCCCAAAATTACAATTCGTTGTTAAGTCGAACAGCAAAATACTACAATCATTTTAATACAGAATAGGTTATAAAAATTTATATTATATGATTAAAAGAAAAACAACTAAATTTCTACATATTAAATGTTGCTATTATAATACATTCTTCATATATAAGCATATTAAAATAATAATCAATAAAAAATTAAAAATTAAATTAAAAAATCTGTTTGTATACGAAAAGCATCACTATAAAATTTTTTTACAAATCAATAAACAAACAATAAGTTCTGCAACTTTGTCTAATACTTTTTTATATTAAGTTTTAATATATTGCTTAAACTGCCTATACGTATCAAATAGAACTGCTCTTGGAATGCTTATCAATATATATTTTTTTTTGAATTGTAAGAAATAAGTGCTAAAATAAAATGGAGAAAATAATAAGATAATAATAATAATTAACGCACTATTTTTTATAGATATTAAGATGTTGATTCGCAAAGTTGCTTTTATATAAAATATTATATATACATACGCATTTATAAACATATGTAAAAGTTAAAAAAGGGCAAAAAACTTTTGAAAAAATGTAAAAAATGATCAACAACAAAATGTTTAGAAGCAATTTAAACGATTTTGGAACAGTTTTATTGTTGTTACCAGCGAGTCTCGTTAAGGGAAGCAGCAAACATAAAATACTTCAGTTTCCCGCGGCGCTAGACAATTATGCTTGCAAAATAACAAAACAAAAAAAAAACAAAAACTTGAAAAAAAAGAGTGTTTGAAAAACAAATCAACGACATTCAATGGTATGTCATAAAGCATTTGGTTGTCTGTTTTTCTCTTTTCTCTTTTTTTTGTTGTTGTTGTTGTTGTTTTGGTGCTTTGTTTTATTTTGCGAGTTGGACGATGACGACTGTCATCAAAATGCAAACGAAGCCGTTGAATGCTTTTTGTATTGAGCCACCAATTCAATGCAGCAGTCGAAAAGTTCTCCAAAACCAAAAATCACAATGGCTATGGCTATGGCTATGGACAGACAATATTTCAAATAGCAAGAACAACAATGATAACAAAATTTGTGACGTCTGCCCATCAGTTACACGACCATTCCATAAACATTGGACACAACATACACACATAGCCAACAAGGACAAACAACAACACTCAACAACTTATTTGGCATACATCAATTTTTTTTTGGGGGTAGCTCTCCGCATTCGCGAATGTCTGACGCAGACACTCGAAGCGTCAAATAGACATTTTTTTTAATTTGTGTTTTTTGCCATTGAGCTCTTGAATTTGCATTCCATCTAAAATTTACGCTATATATTATGTATTTCGATTATACAATGTACTATTAAATGCAGTAGGTCAGTGTCGTGTGTGCATCGATATTTTAATGATCTCATTTCAATTGTGATTTATCAACACACACACAACACACACACACACTCTACATTTAATATGTAACAAAAATTATTCGGTGCTTGATACTAATTTGGAATTTATATTTATATTTTAGCGTTAGTGATGATGTAATTTATGTCAGTTTTTTTAACTTTACGCACAGCAAAAAAAAACATATTCAGCATGGTTGCGGTCAATTATGTGAAGCACTTTTATGGCACTTTAATTGCTTTATGGCGCACTTTTTGTAAAGCAACCAATTCAAATTGAGTCGAATTAAGCCCGCCATAAATTCAACAATTTTCTTTTCATTTTTTTTGACAACATTAAAGTTGCAAACAAGAGTCTATGTAAATATAGATTTTCTACATGTGTCAGCAAAACTTTTTACTACTATAAGCAATGGCATTTTCCTAATCCTATTTTTATAAAAACAATAATAATAAAAGCTAAGTTAAATCTAGAAAATTGTCCATGAAATCTTTCTTATAGTTGTCTAGCAGATGGAAATAATAATAACCATCTTTATTACTACTCGTAATTATCTATAACAAGTTTCATAGGCACAACATTAGCTAATCTTGATCTGATCTTTACACTCCATCTCAAAACAAAAATCAACTCAAGAAATTCGTGTAGAAAATGTTTAACGTTTTATAATTGAGCAGCCATCATAATTATCACTATCCGAGACAAAAAAAAAAAACCGTGTCAAATATTTCTAAATAGAAACAACAACATGACACTTTTAGCTAAACTGAGACTCTACCAAAAAGGCAATCATAATTTATAACTAGACACATATATCTTTGAAAAATGAAAATACCACCAAAATGGGCAAACTGAGACCCCAAAAATATTTACTAAATTTGTCGCACTAACAAGCAATAAAATGTTGAAAATGTCAAAATAGTTGGAGAGCAACTATTTAATCTAGTTAATGCAATTAACAATTTTAACATGACTACAAACTAACCGGCTTGTAATTTTCGCTGTTGCTTGTGGTCATTAAATATTGATGTTTTATGGACGTTTGCCATATGTGCAGTTTGCGCCTCGACTTTTTTAACACAGTTGGCTGTGAAAAATTTAACACCTTAGCGTCATGAACTGCCTACCAACAAGTCGCATTCAGACGCATTTGTGTACGTGTTGGCCCGGCCAACTGCTGTGACCGCCTAATTGAAACTTGACCATGTTGACCAAATTCGCGCAGCCAACCAGCTCCCAGCTGACAGCGCTCGGCTTGCACCACCTGGCTCCGAGGAGCTCCCAGATCTCACGCGCTCAGCTCTCGTTGACTCGTTTGCTGGTCTGGTCAGCAGATTCAGGTGCGTATATGGTAAATTTGCCATAACCATAACATAACGCTGATTTCATTATAATTTGATTTAGGCGCTGCTCGGTTTTAATTGGGCGCCATGCTGTGAGAACCCCAGGCTCCAAGCCGTCGTCTTAAAGCTGACATTTTTGTCCAATAATACAAAACCTAAACGGTTGACAGCGGCATAACTTAAAGCCAAAGGGTCACTTATGGTCTGCTATAATTGTCAGTGCACCAAATAATCTGTTTTAAATTTAACAAGCTCATTTAATCTGTTTTTTAGTGTTTACACAAGAAGCGAGAAGCAAAGAACAGATTGTCGTATACAAAAATAATACTTGTTAAAATTTTATCACTAACTTTAACCAATTCATAAAGCTTTCAACGTTTTAATCGCTATAAATAATAAATTTAAGCGCACTTTTCATTAAAATAGAACGCACAAAAATTAACCCTTTAAATAATAACCTTTCCGATATGTAAACACAACTTAATATGTCCATGAAAGAGCCAACTATGCAAATAAAACTAATGCAATAAATAATTATAAAGTTGCAAACTATATTCAGATTCTAATTCCCCCATCAATTAATATAGATCAAATTCTTGGACTCACCTGCTTTAGTGTTAGCCTCGCCGTATAGCGTAAATCGCTTCCTTCGCGCTTGAACATGGCATGTGGTTTATCCCTGATGATGAACACAATATCCGCTGGTATTTTGCCGGGCGCCTGGTCGCCTTCCTTTTGGAACGTGACTTTGGTGCCCGATTTCCAGCCGGGCTTAATAGATATTTGCAGGACTTTGTCCTCCTTCTTGGAGCTGCCATCGGGCTGAACTACGCGACGTGAGATTTTCATTTTCTTAACACAGCCATGATATATTTCCTCCAGGGTAACATAGAGATCATGCTCGACGGGTGGATCCTGTTTCTGTTCCTTTTTGAACGGTGTGTGCACATTGAAGGAGTGTGATCTAAAAGAAGGTCTACGAATTCTTAGCAAAATATTGTACATCGAAAGATTTCAAAATAAATAAAACTACCTGAAGGCGCTGCCTAGTCCATGCCTAGAGCCGAGGCCACCAAATGGCGATGAGAAGAAATCGGGTTCCGTATCCAAATCAAAGACATTCTTATCGAACAGATTGTCGCCCATATCAAAGAACGAGGCAAACGGATTGCTGTTGCCAAAGAACTGTGTGAATGTGGCCCGTGGATCACCATGATATGTAAATGTATTTCTACTACCGCCGCCATTACGAGCACCTGTTAACAATAATAATAATTATAAATCATTAGAATATGTGGGTAAATGGAAATTTAGCAGAAGAACTCACCTCCACTTTTCAGACCATCTTCGCCATATTTATCGTACACCTCACGCTTGCTTTTATCCGAGAGCACCTCGTACGCCTCGGCGACTTCTTTAAATTTCTCCTCGGCATTGGCGGCTTTGTTTTTATCCGGATGATAGCGAAGCGCCAGTTTTCTGTAGGCCTTTTTAACCTCATCATCGGTGGCAGTTTTAGTTATGCCTAAAGTCTTATAGTAATCTTTGCCCATTGTATATATATATATGTATGTGTGTGCGTGTGTGAGTGTAGGTGGTTTGGAGTTGCTTTATATAGTTATATGAAGTTCCCAAAAAGGCGTCGTCTTTAATTCTATGCTCTGTGCTCTAAGATCTGTGAAACACAAATAAATAAAAATATTAGTTCTCTGATACTAGCGGATTAAATGTGATTATAACTTACTGTGTATATTTCATTTATCTATAGTCCATATATACATATTTATATATGTATATGCATATATATATGTATAGACATATATGTTTCTAGTTCCAGACGTTACTTAGTTGCTATGATACTGCTCCATAAAATCTCCTGCTTTCTATAATGGCACATACATGTTTGATGATTTGTTGGTTTCTTCTTCTGTAAGCAGAGAAATGCGTTAGATTAGTTTTCAGTTGTGTCGATATACTTATTCAAATCGCCCATTAGTATTATTATAGTCGCCTCCATAGCGCAGATAACGTCACAAGCCTTGGCCATGTTCAATGCTAAATCGCCCACGCGATTTGTTAAATTTAGCACTCGAGAGCGAGCAAAAAAAAATATTTTAAAAAAAGATAGAAAAAGCTTAAAGATTCCGAAATTTGTTGAGAGAGTCGTATGACGAGTTAAGATATCTATATTTATGAAAACATACATTTAAATTAAATATTTACGTATGCAAATTTCAAATAGAATTAAAATTTTTTATTTGGCGTTGAAAACATTTAACAAATAAACATCACAGCTGGCAAAACACACAAAGAAGCCGGGAAACTCTTTAAATGTACATACGACAAAGTACACATACAAACATACATAGTTATATATATATATATATATAAATAAATGCTTGGCATTTTGTGCGCTAGCCAATTTGCATTGACCTTAGCGAAAGCTCTAAAATTCCAATTAAGTTCAAAACAAGGCGCAAGATTGACAATTGACGATGACAGTTCTGAATGTCTTCATTAAAATATGACAACAACAGATCATTGTGGTTCTACAAATGTATGTTATATATATATATATATATGTATATATGATAGATAGATGCAACTGGTTGATGGGCAAGTGTTTAATTTCGCACATGTTATTTGAACTGTTCCTGGTTTGGGCCAAATGCAACCACAAAATAATTCATCTATTAGTTTCTTCTAGTTGCGGTTAAGCGAACAATCAGTCAACTACATCATGGCAAACAATATTTTAACTTAATCAAGCTCGGATTTGAACAACAGATGATGCTAACCACAACAATAACACCGCACTTGACAAATTAAGGAAAACCTTATTAATAACACGTTATTTGCAGCTAATTAATAGATAACTAATTAGAATTAAGCCACTATCTGAAATATACGATAACAAATGCGAAATCGTAAAAAATATACTACTTTTTACTTATTTGACAGAGCAAAATTATTTATTTTGCTTTACAAACGATCTCTTCCTGAAGACGAATCTCGGCGGCATTTAAAATTAAAATTAAAAAATAAACGTAAATAAATTATGAACAGATGTCACCAAATAATAAACAATCGAAACCCGATCAGAAAATGGGGCTCGGGTTAAGTTGTAATTCCCAATTGCCCTCAGCCAAGTTCAAGTTGATGAAATTAATGCGATACGCAAGTCCAATTCATTAACATTCAACATGTCAACGCCTGACAATCCCGTCTCAATGCAATTGCCAGCCTTGAATTTAACTGATTTCATCTTGGAATAAAATTTATTTTTTTTTTTTCAATTTTTTCTCTCAATTTTTTGTGTAATTTTTCAACTTATTTTTCGCTTGAACAACAATATTTTCTGCTAGCAATATACTGCCTTGAATCCAAATCTGAATCCAAATCCGATTGCTCTATTCCACACACATATAAATATATATATATATATATATATGTCTCATGGAGGCAGGGGGAGCTGCGATGGCTACACGCTTTCAATAATGCGCGCAATTTGGAGGATTGATGCGGTCAGCGCCATTTCATTCCAGACATTTGTCGACTGCAATATAGATGACGATATGCATATAATTTATATGGCCCGATATCTATCTATTTATCGATCATTGAATCGTGCCAAATGTGTGCCGCTATTCGTTAGGAGGCGTGGCGTGGGCGTTGGCAAGGCCACCACGTCGTGAACATAAATATCATTTTTTTCCACACAATTTGACTCGGGCGAATTTTTGTTTTGGGTGACTAGAGTATAAAAATATTGCGTGTGGCCAAAAATAATTCTTGAAAATGATTACGCAAGGTGGAAACTTGGAAAATATGTTATTGTTATAGTTGTTGTTGTTTTTTTTTATTTTCTCTCTGTGTATATGTAAAAGTTGTGATTTTCTTTTTGACAATTTAATTGAATTTGCATTTTTCGCTCACGTTTCGTTTGGTGCTTGTTATTGAATTATTAACAACATTCGCATTGTTCGTGCGAAAATAATAAGTGTTGTCTGGAAATAAATTCATGCTGATACGAATATTATATGAATATGTATTCACACTCGACCCCCCATTGACAATTACAACATGTTTCTGCGTGGGCGAGACTTCCGCATAAATTATTAACACACACACATATGTGTGTGTATATGTATATATATCCACATACACATATGTGTGTGTATATATATATATATATACACTCACTTACCCACACATACGAACGAATTAAATTCGTTGCTTATTGATTACAATATAACATTTGTTTAATAATTTATGGCAATTGTATATGCAAATGTATGTGTGTGTGTGTGTGTATGTGTAATGTATTTCAATCATATAGTATAAAATCTATACGCATATTGTAATGTTTTGTAGACTATGTCAATATGGGTTGGTTACAACTCAATCACAAATTTATTACTTTAATTTTCTACTACTCAACTCTTGGGTTTTTTGTTGTACAATATATTTAATTTAATACAAAAAAATCCATTTTTTTATATTATTTATTTCAATAAACATATAATTTGAAAAGGTATTTTATTGAGAATATTTTATTTTTTAGACTCCTAAAATATTTTGTCTCATATTCAGCAAGCATAAAATGGTTACAATAAACTAGTTATCCACACAAGAGAGGGTATTTCCTAGTCATGCACTCCATATTAAAAGTATTCTGAAATGTTTTAGTGTCACTTTTTATATTTTGTTTTCGTTACCATTTTTGCATATGTGCAATTTCAATTTATATTTAAAACACACATATATACAAAACACAATCACACACACACACACTGAAAGTACACTCTGTGTGAGCTAAAATTAATAAATTGTCGTAGGTTATGAGGCCAGCGCAAAAATGATGGCGCCCCATGCACTCTAATTGAATTGAACTTGATTTATAATGCCGCGCTTTACTTTTTATCCACATTTTGTGATCGCAAAGGTCTCTCAACTCATAAATTTGCAAAGCAAACGCAAAACTAAAAACGCATTTTTTGGGGGGGGGCAAAACACAAATTTTGAAAAATATATTGCTTTGTGATTTATGTCCATGCTTAAAGGTCTAATTTATGAGTGAAAAAATGACCGTTGGCATATAAGTAGAATAAGTTGAAAATAATCCGTTCGATAATCAATTTAAACGTGGAAAAAAAAGACTTGGCGCGAGAAAAAGGTTAAGAAATTTGCAGAGAAAAAATTAATTTGTATTTTTTTAATTGCCAAAGCAACTGGTTTTTATAAAGTTGGTGAAATAAAAACTTCTGTCAACAATGTTGAAAATTCAAATTCCAGTTTTCTTTCTAATATGCGAAAACAAATGTAGAACTATCTGTCTCAACATACGCATATATGTATTTATTGTTGTAAAAGAATGTAACAGTCATAGGGAAGAAACACCTATAAGGTATATATATTCTTGATCAGCATCAATAGCCCAGTCGATCTTACTGTCCAGATATGATACCGAAAGAGCAATACTTTCCGTATCAATACAAATTGATCACCACAATTATTTCAGATGTATCTTTCAAATCGCGAATATATGTAATATTGACAATACAAATTTGAGAAACACGGAAGAAATTCGTATATTCATACTAACACACGTGTACAATGAGTGTACACGGTCTAAAAAATCTTCTGTGACCCCTTCTGAGCTTATAGCTCCTACATAAAACCCAGCTCTAAAGAAAGCGTTGCGGGCTTCTACGTCCATTAGGCTCCTTTTCCTGGTTAACGCTCTGCTAAGATGTGCATTTCACAAAACCTGAATAGGTCGCTACAATAAATATAAATTTAAGTTTTGTGCACACTTATGGATAAATAAAAACTTGGGTTCAATCTTTTTAGCTTACAGCCATTTAATTTTTTGGAGGTGTAACTAATAAGCAATTGGAGGGAACTCAGCATCATCTGTGTAGACTTAAACTGTGAAATCTCAATTTTCAAGGTTGATGAATTTTGTATTGTGTTGTTCTCTGCCACTTGACCAACTCGATTTTATTCAACTTGAGCAGATTTGAGTTGCTCACAAAGTGCCTCCATTCACTCTCGCTCTCCGCTTCAAAGTCAACAACTGTCTCATTCATTGACAACCACATTTCGTTGTTGTTGTTTTTGTTACTCATTTGTGCTATTTTTTGGCATATTTTTTTTTTTTTTTGATTAGTCAAAAATCAAGCGGCGTGAAGTTTATTCACCCACGTTTTGCAAAATACATTTTTGTTGAACAAAGGTAGCCAACATAAACATCAAACCAATCATAAAAATCAACCATAACATTTAGGCAAACAGACGGAACCAAAAAGCAATGTTTAAAAAAAATATATATATATATATAAAAATATTAACAACAAATACAATTCGATCATTTCATTCCAGAATGTTGTATTGTGGGTGTTTCTAAGCCGCAAATCCGTTACGAAAATAGACGAAATGACTAAGCGTAATTTAGTTTTTTGGAGGCCTTTTACCTGTCTCCCACATGCAAATGTGTATAAAATTTTTTTGCAGAAAACATGTGCCATGCGTTTTTTTATAATTTTTTTTTTTTTTGACTGAATCACATTTTTGATTGGAAATCGAGTTGCCTTCAATTTGAGAGTGTGACGAAAATTGTTTGGAAAATCGTGGGAAATATTTTAAATACACTGAAAGGTAGAAAAATTTTGGGTTCTAAATCGATAAACAATAAAGTTGAATCATATGCTTTATTATTATAGTCAATAATTGAAAAAGAAAATAAGTGGGTTCAACATATGCTTATTTTCAGAGAAAACAATTTCCGAGCAAGCACTGTATTCAGTTACAATTATTTGGAATAATAAAAAAGCACACAACACAAAATTCTTTAATCGAAATTCAGTTTCCGCTTAGTATTTCATTGTATTTCATATGTAATCAAACAAACATGCCGTGTATATTTATGCAATTTGCATAGACTAACTGTGAGAGAGGAAAATACAAACAAAATTGGAAGATTTTAGAATTTTAAATTTGATGGCCAAAATTTGCATATCCACTTTGAAAACTTGTTTTCATTATTGAATTTTATTATTGTTTCTAATGAAATAATTTTTGTGTGCAAATTGTTTGTGTTGCTCGATACAAATTTCATCAAATTGTAAATAAATTTTCATTCTAGAACCTCTATATTATATATTATTAAATCACTTAAAACATTTATCAGCAAAAAAAAAATAGGTAACGTGATTAATTATTTTTTAGTTTTAACAGTTGTAAAATGCGAAACGTGACAGCGCTAAAAAAAAATAATTAAAATTAACCAATTACAATAGTGTATTTTCCTATGCTTTGCTTGCGATTACTTTGCCTAATTTCCTAGCCTCAACCACCACACAATCAAGTTCTTCGTGCTTATCTTCTCTCTGCTTATTTATGACAAGCTCTGTTTTGTGTTTTCTTTTTTTTCGGCTCATTTGATTCAAGTGTGGCAAATTTTAAGACAACAAGAATAAGACAAGCAGAGGCCGTGCACCGGCCACCGCCTACGTCTGCGCCGCCCACTCAGCAGCTGTTCAAAGAGTTGTGAATGAGAGAGGCCGCTTGCTCTCTCTGTCTCCCTTTCTGAATCTCTCGACAAAAAAAGAGAGCTGCTGATGAAGAGCGAGAGCGGGTGTGATGAGGTCTTCGTGTGTCATAATTTAAAAATACAAATAAAAGCTGCAAAAACGATAGACTGCTAACGGTAAAGATTGACAATCTGCATGCTTGCATATGTGTGTGTAAGTGATTATGGTTATGATTACCGTTCTCTCTCTCATCTTCGTAAGTTGTTTTCATTGTCATCCCCCCTTCACACATACACAAGAAAACAAATATGTTTTTGTTGCTATTTGTTTCTTTTTCCACTTTGCTTTAGAGGCCAACAATCTTCAAAATCTTTGTTTTTTTTTATGCACTTGAATTATAATCGCTGTTTATTTTGATATTACTATTATTATTATTTTCATAATTAGAACTGTTAAAAATATAAAATATAATTTTGATTTCTTCTAGCAACTCATATTGACCTAAGAAAAAACACAAATTGCTTATATTCACCTGCAGCTCCAGGCCCTAAATTACATTTAGATATATACGTATTAGTGTAGGCAAAGCTTTTTACACACAAATCTGTTCGCGCATAAATAAAGTGTGTGTGTGTATGTGTAAGTGTTTACCAATTGCCTGCCTGCGATTGTTCCAAAGAATCGCCAAAGAAAATCTCGAATATAAGCAAAAGAGGCAAATTGGTTTGGTGAGGAAAAAAACACACGAAAATAACTAAAATATGCTAAAAATAAAACATTATTTAAAGAAATGAAACCATGAAAAATCAAAAACACACAGGCCAAAAACCAAAAGTAAGACGATGGCTGGCAAAATATAAATTATCAAGAGAAAAGAAAATTAAAATAGGAAAATTTCGATAGTGGGAAATGTTCTAGTTAGATTTTGGATATTTTGCAGATAATCGTCTGCAAAGTGGGTTGCTCAATTGCAGTACACGTGATCTGATTGGGATTTCACTGTTACACATTCCAATACGAATACGAATTTATGCTCAAAAATTTGTGACAAAAACTCGTAAAACTTCTAACCATAAAAAGCACTCTAAAATGCACAGTATTATGTGTGTGTGTACTTGTGTGTATATGCATATGTATTTATATATGCATGTGTGGATTTTGTTATTTTGCTTTGACCACATTTGGCAACACAGCCAGCAGAACGTCACAAACGATCAAAAGCACACAGCAACAACTCCAGCAGCAACTCACACTACACACGCACACACTTGCAGTTCTTGTTGTTGTTGAAGCTATAAATGAATAACAATAACAACAATAATATCTTACAATTGGTAGTGGCTTCACAAAATCTTGTTTCTGTTTTTATATTATTTTGTATTATTATTAGCGCGATTATTCCTTAGTGTATTAGCCGAGTAAAATGCGTAGCATGGGCGCTTGGAAACCGTTAGAGCGCAACAAACGACGACAACAAGAAGCGAGCGAGCGATCGATCTTACCGACGACGACGACGCTTTGAGACTCACTGAAAGGCCTGACAGGCTACGAGTGTTGTCAAACGCCTGCTGGTCTCTGTCTCTGACGCATGCAGGCACAGAGAGATAGCCTCAAGTGAGAGAGTCAACGGAGAGAGAGCAAAGGCGCACATTTTGTTCATTTTTCTAAAGACAAATGTATATACAATGTCTACATAGACTCACATCTGAATGTAGGTATGTTTAGTGGACATATTCAAGTACCACACACGTACACATAAACAGTGGCGAAAGTAGAGTGCAAATTTGAAATGAATTGATCCTCTTCTATGTGTGAAGTTCGTTCTCACATGCGTCATGTGTGCCCAGCTTTTTCCCATAGATGAGTTGAGAGCTTTTTAACGCTAGACACTAGAACAAAAGCTTGACGCAGTCATATTAAATGCGGAACGGGCTTTTTCATAACCTTACAGAATTAAAGTTAAAGTTTATATAGGGTTTATTTTTTGTTGTCATATTGTAAGTACATAATTTTTGAACTCTTTTTTTCATTTAATACAAATGTAAATAAGTCAATTGTAGGGCATCAAATATTTACGTTTATCAACTGCTTGCTACTTTGTCCTTTTCTTTTTTCTCCTTTATAGAATCGGTTGGCAATGCAATATTTACAGCTTTTAATGCTTCACGAATCCAATTGGGAATCGGTTCGCTGCCAAAATGCCTTTCCATAAAATCGCGCACAAATTCTGGAAATTTATCGCGTTGAATCGCTTCACGCATTGTGCCCATCAGGCGCAGCTGATAAGCAACATTGTGGACGCTGAGCAGGGCGCACGACACACTTTCGACAGTGGCGATATGATGCAGATAGGAGCGCGAGTATCGTCGACACGTGCTACAGCCACAAGCCGCATCAATGGGCTCCATATCGTGCTTATATTTTTGTTTCTTCAGATTCAGCTGTCCGCTGTCCACCAAGGCGCAACCAAAGCGCGCAGTTCGCGTTGGAAATACACAATCGAACATATCGATGCCAAGGGCAACGCACACAACCATATCGGCGGCAAATCCTACGCCCATCAAATAACGAGGTTTATCCCGTGGCAAGTGATCCGTGCAGACGTGAACCATACGCCAAAAGTCGTGTTTGCTCTCGCCTCCACTTAATCCGCCAACGGCAAAGCCTCGCACCTGTCGTTCCATCAAGGCACTCACACATCGTTCTCGCAACGGAATATCCAATCCACCCTGGACAATGGGAAACAGGGATTGATCGTCGTTGCGGGCGTGGGCCTTTACGCAACGATCCACCCAGCGTATGGTGCGTTCCATGGCCTCCTCGACGCGTGGACCTGTCGTCGTCGTCTTTACCACATCGTCCAGCTGCATCATGATGTCTGCTCCAATGGCATTCTGTATTTGCATCGAATGTTCCGGCGTCAACATGCACTCACTGTTATCGAAGGGAGAACGAAAGTTGACGCCCCGCTCATCGATCTCCGCCAGCTGCAGCAGCGAGACCATCTGGAACCCACCGGAATCCGTTAAGATCCCTCGGGGCCAACCCATGAATTTGTGCAAACCGCCGGCGGCTTGAAGTGTTTCGATGCCGGGTCGCAAACCCAAATGATAAGTGTTGCCCAACAGGATCTGACAATCCAGTTCGATAAGTTGATCTGGAAGCACGCCTTTTAGTGTGCCCTGTGTGCCCACAGGCATAAATACCGGCGTGCGCACCTCGCTGTGTCTGCATAAGAAAAACAATAAATAATAAAAGCCACTATGTACATTTTTCTTTCAAAATATTTACCTCAGCGTCATTAGTCCGGCTCGCGCCTTGGACACGGAGCACTCGGCCACAACCTTATAGGTAAGTGGTGGTATTTTGCTGCTGCTCATTTAAAACACGTTTATTACAATTACTAATAAATTATTAATAATAATAATGCTAAAACACGTGTTACACAAAACGTAAACAAATCGACTGCGCTGGCAAGTGTGCCCGCATATCGCAAGCATTAGAAAAACAGCTGTTGAGCCGATTATCGATTATTATCGAAGCAAAGTTTAACTAGACACAAATATGTCTATATTTTAATGTAGTAAATATTTTTTATGTACAGTTCTTGAACAATGCGTATTTGAAATAATTTATGCGTTTGCTACCACATTATATAAATTTGTGAAAATTGAGGTATACAATTTGTTTGTATGCATAAATACGTAATATAAAATCAAACATAATTATTATAAATGATCAATAATAAAAATAATAAATAATTAGTTAATGTTAAGCATTCTCGTAGCGAGATTTCATCATTTTCTTAATGTACGTCTTGTAATCGTCGCCAGGCGCCAGAGTGCCGCTCTTATTGCCCAATCCCACATTGTTCGACCGCGCCTCAGCCTGATAGATAAAACAATATTTAAACATATAATTGATTTACTTCTCTTATTTTTTATATCAAACCTCAATAATTTGTGTGCGTCCCTGGTTCTTGCGTCCCAGCCCCTGGCCCTCAGACCAACCCATTTTCTGGAGCAGACGATTGCCCACATTGTTTGAGCTGATGGGCATTGCTGGCGCTGGTCCAGTGTCCTTTTTCCGTGTCTGCATATTTTTAATCTCGTGCTCAAAACGCTCACGGCTACGATTCGGCGGCGGTGGATCGCCCTCACCATACTTGAGGCGACGCTCCTTGGCACGATCCCGATAGCTGGAGATAAATATAGATAAACATATAAGTTCTAAACTGTATATATCCTTAATGATTTTAAGACTTACGACAAGCCCGCATTAACTGCATCATCGCCAGCGGCGCCGGCAGTGCTGCCCATGTTGTGCTTGGCCAGGTTCTCCTTATGCAGATTGGACATTTTTAAATGCTTCTGCAAAATATCGTGGGATTGAAAGGCACGCTTGCAGAGCAGGCAGGTCAGCTTCTGAAAGTCCACATAATCGCTCTCATCCATTGTCCCAGGTGCTGGTGCAGCTGCAGACCCAGGTCCAGGTCCAAGACCGACACTTGACTGTGCGACGACAGTCTGTGCGCCAGCGCCGCTGTTGTCTTCTTCGGAATCGGAGCCACCGCCATAGGCATTCATCAGCTTGTTCATTGGTGGAGCCGCTGGTGATGGCACATAGTCGTTCAGCTTGCCGCGCTCCTTCTTCTCGAGAATGGAGAAGCCGACATCGGCATAGGCACCGGCGGCTCCGCGAGATGTGCTCGGCCCCTCGCCGGGATCACCGCGTCCGGGCAGAATCGGCTGTGGTGTGGCCACCACTGTATAGTCTTTTTTCTGATTCAGTTGCTTGGCCCATTTCTCCATGTCCTTGACGATCTTCTTGGCCACCTTGACTTTGTCATGCTTGTTGCTGCTGCTGCTATGGTCCTTATCCTTGCCTTTGTCCTTCTTCGACAATTCCTCATCCTTCTCAGCGGGTACCATCTTCGCTAGAGATTCCTGCATAGCCGCCTGCGTTGAGGCAGGTGTGGCCAGTATATAAGTGCTACGTCGCTGATCCCAGTACAAATATGCGCCTGTCTCATTATTGTAATAGTACTGCGAGTGCGCATCGTAATACAATCCCGTGCTGGGATCGTAATAGTAGCCAGAGGTCTCATCGTACTGATACCGACTCACATCGGGAGTGGCTAAAGTGGGTAAAGAACAAATTTTGTTAGCAATCAATCAAATGAAAAAAAATGCATTCTTTGAGAGATTACAAATCAAGAAAAATAATTTAAGTCATAAAATGTAAACAAGAAGGCTACATTATGTTTCTCTGAGTTTTAATTAACTTTAATAACTATCATTATATATGTTTTTTATACTCACGATAGGTTTTGCCATCATTGCCTCTGGGCGCAATCACATTTTGTGCGGCAAACGTTGCCTTTACCGCAGCAGCGGCATGCGCTGCGGCTGTTGCCGCCGCAGTCGCCGTCGTCTCAATGTTGCTCATCTTCTTCTGCTTGCGCTGGATGGCGGAGAGGGCGACAGCTGCGCCCGAATTGGCCTCGGTCACTTGTCGCTCACCAGAGGTGCTCAGCTGGCCACCCTTTTTGAGTTCGACCAGATAGTAGTCCGTGTAATATTGCACATAGTGCGCATGCTCTGCCGGCGTTGAGGCATACAGCGAGGCACTGTACTCGGCCAGACGGGGCACATCTGCCATTGTATAGCTACCGCCGTTGGGGTCCGATGGCGGCACAGCGATCACATCACCGTTGTTCTGAATGCTGCCAGCGGTTCCACTCTGAGAGGACGACTTCGGCGGCACTGGATTATTTTCCAAGTCCATGCAGTAGCTGATGCTGACTGCAACATAACCATTAATCAAAAATTAAATAAAACAAACAATGAGACAAGGTTATCAATGTATAATGTATAATAATAATAATAATAATATAATAATAAATCTCAAAAATAAAAATATTTTTATTCAAACACCTCAAAAATTGATTAATCATGCCGTAATTAATTAAAATATATATAAAAAAAAAATATAAATAAATCATTTCTTTTTTTACAGTAGCTTCAACTCACCATCACGATCATCGATGCGTAGCGGAGGCTCAAGTGCGGTTAGGGCATTATGCACTTCCATGGAATCGTAGAGTGTCTCAAAAATTAAATAACAAATGCAGCGAGATGTTTGAGTGAGTGTATCGCGACTAATGAGCACCTTATGTATGGTTTTGGCCAGCTTGGGCACCACCTTTTGGAGGGCAGTTAAGACGCTCTCCTCGTTGGTCAACGCGTCCAAGTTACGCAGCATGATCTCTGCATTGAGTTTGGGTCGAATTGTAGGGGAAATACGTTTCAGTTAATATCCAAAAACAAAATCAACAACAAAAAATCGCTCAACAAAACAATTGTAGTGTAGTGTAAAGTCGGTAGTTGGTTAGTATACTTTTTGTAAGGATCGGGCTAACTTCATCGATGCCTTCGCCTCCGCCAGCTAAGATGTTTTCACTTTCCGCACGCGATGCCATACACATGAAGCAGGAGAAACGTCGCTTGAAATTGTAGACGCCACACTGGAAAGATAAAAATGAAACAGATATTGTTCAACTAGCTGGACAAGAATAAACCATCTTTAATGCATACCTTAACGCAATGCCAGTCGGTAATGCGTTTGTGGCTATATTGCAGTGAGACACGTTGATCGCCGAGCTTGAGGGTGCCCTGAATATAAGAGAGGAAGACAGAGAAGTGGGGGACATCGATTAGTCATTGATATTTGGGTTGACATATGCTGCACAGAGTACACAGTCACCAGATCGCTTCTGTGTGCTTAAAACGCGCGCAGTTGTTTGTTCATTGTTGTTGTTGCACTTGTTGTTGTTGTTTGTTGCTGTTGCATATTTCTCCACATTAAACGCAATCAATGGAAATGCTTACATTAAGTTCAGTTCCCGCCAGAAGATATGATATATATTTGTCGATATATTTGATAAAACCAGACGGTTGTACACCGAAATGGAAAGTTCTAAAAAAAATATTTGGGGCCAAGATGGAAATTTATGCATAATATGCTAAAATATATACAATACAATACGATGTGGAATTGGTGTCTTTTTCGATCTTTTGGGCTGTTGCTGTTTGCTGTTGATTGTGGTGAACAGTGGGGAATTTTTGGAGAAACTGAACTTAAGGCAGACATATTTCATAATTATTGATGTCGAGTTTTTGGTTTGCTTGATTGGTTTCTTTGTTGTGATACCTGAGTTATTTCCATCCAACGTGTTGCTTCCTCAACGGTATTAAACTCGACAAATGCGAAACCGCGTGATGCACCTAAATTTTAGATAGAAGCAGATACAAAATGTTTTTGTCAAAATATGTTGTTTGTTTGATATTTTTTTTAACATTTTGGGTATTTTTTGTATAGTTGGTTTTGATTGATTTTTACTGGAAGGCCAAGTATGTATATTCAATTTGGTTGCTGGTGCGAACTTTGCCGGACTACTGCCAAGTTAACACAAGAGAATACTTACGCCACGTGTGTTTATAATTGTATCACTACATAAAAATAACATTGGTAAAGCATCTGCATCGATATTGTAACCCACCTGTTGGTCTTTTCCGTATGAGGCGTATAGATGACGGCTCCATATTCACTTGTATCAGCGCGCCCATAATCTGTAAATCAGTAAGACAAGAATTAATACTTTTAATAATTAAGGGTAGGCACTTAAATATTTGATGCTTAATTTACAATAATAAAATACAAAGAAAGATATAACCATAATAGAGTCCATGCTATTACATTTCAAAATTATATAAACTAATTAATTTGTAACGATTTAAACACTGTTAAAAATGATGTTAAAAGTGATAGTTCATTAATTTCCATTTGTATATATACGATTATATATACATATAGTTGCGACCCTTTTTTGTTGTTACACGACTTTTATTCAAACGTTTTTGAAAACAAAAATATATATATATATATTTTTTGTTATTCTAGTTTCAACGTTGTATAAAACACATAAAATCGGTAATATTTCTAAAGCATGTCTTTGGCAGCTGTTCTCTGCTCGTTTCTACTCACGTCCGCCTCTGTGATGTGCTTTTTCAGACCAAATATAATTATTTGGTTGAGGGCCTCGTGGCTCGTCCTGACGTGATTACGACGAAACTGGCTATCATCGCTCTCGTCACTATCGTAGGTATCTTCGTCCGAGGGACAGCGTCTCTCGCGCTCATGATTGTTGACAGTTGTTGCAACGCCGCTGCCATTGCCATTATGAGGCCGATAATCGCGGCTAATCAATCAGAAAGACGGTTTTTGTTAGAATTTCTTTGACTATAAGGGAACGGAAAAGGGTACCTTCTTTCCATGCCACGCTCATACTCTGTATTGCGTTCGCGAGGCTCTCGGTCATAGTTTTTCCAGCGCTGGTCTCGCTGATCACGATCACGCTCCCGATCTCGATCTCGATCACGCTCCCGATCCCTATCCCTATCACGCTCCCGTTCACGCTCGCGATCACTATCGTAGTTGTCGTCGCGACGATTGTGATAATTATTATTGCGCGAATTGTTGTTGTATTTGCTGTTGTAGTTGGTGGCGCCACGCTGCTCCTCGACATAGTCCTCATTGATTAGATCCCGATACAAATCCTTGTCGGCGCTGCCAGTGTTCCGATATTGTTCGCGACTTCGCGAACGCGTATTTCGCCGCTTGTAGCTACTTGCCTGCTCCCGATTCCGCTCGCTGAAAAACACAAATTTGCAAATCAATAAAATCTATTTTTATTGATGTATATATATATATATAAGTATATATACATATATTAGTTTATCTGCTTACCGGGAACGCGAACGGGAGCGACTATGGCGTCTGTATTGGTTATTGCTGCTGCTATTGTTATTGCCCCCAATAGTGCTGCCACCAGAAAAGCTGCGACCATATCGCGAGTGCGACTCCATGTTACGCGTACCTGGTGCTGCTTAATTCCTATTAAATCCAAATCGTTAGCATATAGGAGCAATTAACACGCAACGCTTTCATAAAGCGAACCTACGATGAAGACGTGATCTATTGTAAAGCACTGTATTTTTTGGTTTTAATAAACAATAGTCACACGCACAATACAATTTATGGAAAAAATTTTGGCCTTCTGCTGCCATTCACACAAAATGCCTACTACTATTCGTTGTTATCGATTTTATACAATATAAATTCATATACGTCCTTGGTATTAAATAAATGAAAAACTCGACTTCTTATAATTATTTTAAGCTATAGAAATTCATATATTTAGTAAAGAAAAAACAAAAACCTTTTATTTTATTTTAAAAAAAAATCAAACTTTATTTAGCCGCACTAAAACTTACCGTTGGCCACTAATATCGATAGTTGGCGTAATCTTTTAAATGCAATACTCTTAATCAATGCTGCATAAGACACGCTGTGATAATTTACACTAGAGGTGCAAGAAGAAACCCAGGCTAGTACCCTTCACTTCACTAAGCATAAAATGCATAGTAGAATCAAGTCGTTAAAAATCATTCTGCATGCAAAATGAGCTTTGACCCTGCTCAGAGTGAGCTGCGGTTCAAGAGCAAAGACCTGGACACGAATAAAACATTTTGCAAATTTGTCGCTTAGCGGTTCCATTTGAAATAATAATATTCTTAATTATTATCATTTAATGTTTATCTCGTAAAATATTTGCTAACTGCCAAGTCAAACTTTCAAAGTTAATTATTCGTGAACAGTGCTGCAAAGTGTCCAAACTCTGCACGATATATCGATTGCAACGCAGTTACGCGATTTATTTAGGTTAGAGCAAGCGTGTTGGGGAAAAACCAATTTAATGTAATTTCAATCAAAATAAAAGGAGACATCCCCCAGTAACGAAATTTACGTAAAACGACTCAATAAAGAAACTAAACCCAGCGAACGCGGTCAGTGTGAAATAAAGTGCTAACAATGAAGAAAGTGCTTTTAACGAAAACACAACACATTCGTGTTGTGACTGTCCCAGATATAATAAAGACAACACAAAATCCACCCACAATAACATCATCGTCCGCAATAAATAATGTGTCAAGCACACGTGGATTGCATATGCCAACGAATGTTATTACAAACACGTATATGCAGCGCAAGTCCTTTCAGTCTATCTACGAGGACATATTCAAGCTTCTAATGCGCCTGCCCGACAAGGCGCTGCAGCAGCGCGTTGTCGACGCTATCAATGGGCGAAGTGATAAGTCAACCGCTACTATCTTTGGCAATCATAATCAGTGCAATCAGTGCTCCCTCAATATGCAAAAACCCCAAAAAGTAAATGCGTCAACACAAACCGAAACCGAAACGTTAACAGATAATAATCTCTCAGCCCCCCACGAAATTCCTCAACAAATCGAAGAAACTACAACGGCTGATATCGTTGAGAAAAATAAGACGACTACAGCAAAAGAAGCTAGTGAGGCAACAAGCGTAAAGAAGACCCGAAAACGAGGAAGAAAGCGTAACATATGCGTGCCACAGGTAGTCAAACAATCGGCGGCCCAAATGGCCTTGCAGGAGCGCGAGGAAAAACAGCTGACCCCATTGCCCCCCGTCAAGAAGAACAAAGTGAACCCTATCGTAAGAAATCTGTCTATATTTTTTTAAAATATTGATCACGTATTAGAGTTGTTATACATTAATATATATGTAAATGGCTTATAACAAGTGGCAATGCTCTTGGATACTTCGTTAAAATATAAAGTGTAATTTTTAATTTGACAATTTGACAATTTTTATTTGACAATTAAAATATTAACCTATTAAAATCTCCCTTCAAATTAGTTTATCATACAAATATTTAATGTTTTCTCTTCTTTTTGAAAAGTTGCCTACTCCTGCTTCAAACACATGTGGCATGCAACGTCGAGAATCTGTCATGTCAAGTGATCTTGGAGAGTTAAATTTAATTGAGATGTGCTCTCAAATGGATAATTACGTCAACAATGATAATCAACGCACAATTCTAACTACAATGGCCAATGAGTTGGTGGGCGCTCATATTATGTCCGAGAAGGGTTTGCTGTATGTGTTTTTTTTTTGTTTAATTTATATTAACTTCAGCTGAAACACTGAATTAACAGTAATTTATTATATTCTGCATAGCAATGAATATTTTAAATATGTAAGAATATATTATGTTGTAATTTGATATGTGTTTTTTCTTATAATATATTTACAAATGTTTTCAAGCATATAAATATATATATATAAATCAACAAATAACACATTATTTATTCGTTCGTAATTTGCTATTTCAAGCAATTTGTCAATTTAACGTCTTTTTGTTCTTAACAAAGTCTCAGATGATCTAACCAATTAATAATATTAAATAATTAATTATTAATTATTATTATTTATTAAATAATTATTAAATAATTATTTCAGACCCATACATGATGCAATTTTAATCGACGATATTTATGGCGTAAAGCGTCAGATTTTTGTGTGGTCCAAGCTAAAGAATATGACGGATTTCAATGAATTAGTGAGTGCCGATGGTGAGGATTGCCTGCAGCTTGCACTGACCAATGACTGTGAGCCGGAAATAGTTAAGGCATTGCTACAAACAGGCGTGTTGCCTAATTATATCTACGATGATTCAAATACGGCACTGCACATAGCGATTATTAATAATATACGTTTGGAGTCGTTGCGCGAACTAATGCTGAAAATCGACCTGAATTTGCTGCTGCAGACCAACGATGATGGCTACAATGCGCTCCACATTGCCGTGCGAAATAATCGCTATGAGATGGCCGAGATCATTTGCGACACCATCGATGAGCGGCAGCTGGGCGCACCGATATATAGACGGGCCATAGATGAAGGCGAGGAAATGAACAACGAGCCCAGCGCCAAAACTGTCGAGGCGAGGGCAGAGAAAAAGTTTGCAAAATTCTATGAGAGAATCTGCGATCAATTGGAGAACAACAAGGAGAAACTTCTGAAACGGCAGCTGAAGCATGAGATACTAAATGCGAGCGAAGCTCGGGCTGGCAACACTAGTTTATTCTATGCCGTTGAAGGGGAATTGGAACATCTATGTTACTTCCTCTTGGCCCATTTGAGTAATCCCGATGAGGAGAACCTCAGCGGGAATAGTCCAAAATCTTTTCACTATGAATTTGCGCGTGTTTTGCGCATTAATTTAAAGATATCTCGCATCATGGACAAGGTGATTGGCATTCTAAATGGGGAAGCAACAACTAGATGAAATAAATAAAATATATGAAATATTTATTGTTTGTAATTAAAGTTTTTTTTTAAATATTGTTTAACCCCAACTGAAATGACAATTTGATTGCTTCAATTTGGTCATATCCAGGGGCTGTAGGGAGGCCGTCTTCTGCGGATTCTTTTTCTTTTTGGACCGCTTTTTCTTCATTTGATTCACTGCAAAAAAAAATTTTTTTAAATAAGTATTTATAACATTAATTTATGGCTAAATTTCAGATGCACCAATTTTTTCTAGCTGCTTCATTTGGTTGTCACTGTAATGGCGAAAATTGCAGAATAATTGGAATTTACAATAGCCAGCAAAGTAACGTTTGCATGGTTTCTTAATGCGCTCCTCTGTCAACACTTTGCGTGGATCTAAAATAAATCAGTAATTATTTTTGGTTTTAAGAATAAATAAAATTCAGCTCACCCTCAAATTGCCGCATATAAGTGGTTTTTGCAGCTGTGTGCGAAGTGCCCGAATTGTGTAACTTGCGCACATTCAAATCGTTTTTCATGAAGCAACAGCAGTAATCACAGTAATAACTTTTGCCACCCATTTTTAACTAAACTTTTCGCATAACTCATAAATCAATTTTGTTTTGCGTTTGTTTACAAATAGTCCCTGTCTGCGGTGCTGCCAACTTGTAAGTGTCTTCATTTTCCAACACTGTGCGGTGAATCTAATTAAAAACAACAGCGAAAATGTCGCAAAATATTTATAAGCATTAGTTCAATATTAATAATTTTAAGTAAAAAGGTGAATTGTTAGTGAATAATTATGTTTATGCCCGAAACCGCAGTATTCTGCATAACACTGCTCGTTTATGGCGCCATATTGCTGCTATTGATTTACTATGTGAGTTTTTTCTTCTGTGTGCAAATTGAGAAAACTATATTTAAAAATAATCTGAAATATTAAATTAAATATTTGTTTTGTTATGGTGATAGGTGCTAACGCTGGCCGACTTGGAGTGCGACTATTTAAATGCTCAGGAATGCTGTCGACGCCTTAATTTCTGGGTCATACCGAAATTTGGCTCCCATGCGCTGCTTTGCATTCTGCTCCTCATCTGCGGGTAGTTTTAAAAGAAACATTTTTCCTCACATTTAAACCAAACTAATTTAATTTTTTTGGCTTGCAGCCATTGGGTAATGTTTTTGCTCAATTTGCCGATGGTTGTTTGGCTGTATTATGAGCTACATCGGCAGAGGAGGGACAGCCTCGGCGTATACGATCCGGTTGACATTCATAGTCGTGGTCTGTTGAAGGTGCATCTGAGGAACTGCATGATCTATCTGGGCTACTATTTTGTCATGTTCTTTGTGGGCCTCTATTGGTTAGTTAATGTCTATAAGTACGGCTTAATTCTCCTAGCTATAATTTTCCTTTACCGATAAAAGTAATTTTTGTGAACACATCTGATCTGGGAAGGCTGTTGATTGACTAAGCTTATTGTCCTCCATTTGAAATTGACTTTAATCCTTTATGCTTCTAATTTGCAGTTTAATTTCATCGCTCATCAAAGGTGATCCTATCAAGCGCCACGAAGACGACGAAATTATCACAGGCTTTTAAACTATACAGCGAACTAAATCAAATTATTTTATTGATTTAAAGCTTAACAAAGAAAAAAACCAAGATTTGTGAAAATAGTAGTCCAAAAGATGTTCAAATCCTAACCCGTTGTGGCTGTTGAAATGGTTGCTGCCAGTTCTGCAAGGGCTTCCAAACACACACACACACACACACACACAGAACGCAGAGAAATTAACGATATATTTTGTAGAATAACTTGTGGAAATGAGACATACGAAATCAGCGAGAGATCAGTGTAAAAAAGTCATCCTAGTCGCACAACGAATATAAATCGTATCAAAGAACCCAAATAGTCAATAATAATTTTTTATATATTTTTTTTTGCTTAGTCTCTATTTAAAAACGAATTTCCAATTTTTAACAAAATGTCATTTGCTCATGTTTTAACTATTTATTTCATAACTAGCATCTGCTGCAATTTAAGCGTACTCGAATCACAAATTAAAAAAATATATATAGATTTATATGTAAAATAAATGTAGTTATCACGATTTCACTGTAGAAAATCGACTACTTCCTCCAGTTCCCGTTGTCGCGCCTGTTTTTGTGCCCAACGCGCCTCAGCCGTTTTCACATTGACCACCCAACGATCGTGGGCCAATCGAATGCCACAGACCCCATCATCCGCTTTCTTTTGGCTGCCAGCTGTTCCTGCTCCAGCTACAGTTGCATTTGATCGCTGCTTGCCCATGTAGGTTTGGGCATCGGAGCGCGGATGGCGGCGCTTGGCCGGGCATAGCTTACCGCCCTTGGGGAAGGGTGGCTCTGCGAGATAATACTTGAGGCAACCCTGATGGAATAGATGACCGCAATAGACACGCTCCACAAACGCATCCGCATGCTCGTCAAGCACCACTGCCTCCGGCTCCGCTTGCAGTACAGGTTTATCACAAATTGGACACAATTCCCGATGAAAATCACGTGTGGCCTCCAGACAAAATTTTAAAGAGCGATAGAGACTTCGCACCGGTCGAAAGTGTGCTAGTTCATCCTTGCTGAGACGCAATGGAGGCTCCACACACTGACGCGCTATCTCTCGCGACTGTCCGATCAGGTAACGTACCAGTACACTGGGCAAATCCGACTCGATACCACGCAACTCCACACTCTGGCTGGGATAATCGTCGGGAACCGCAGCCGTGACGCGATAAACATAACGACCGCCACGTGCAATTAGCTCCACGCTACTGGTGCGCTGGCGTAGCTTTAGCTGACTAGCCACGTCATCATCATTATCAGTCAACAACTGTGGACTGTTTATATCCTGTCGCAATTGCATGATCTCGTCGAAGCACACGCACAGCGGATTGTCGAGCAAGTATTGCTGAGCAAAGCGAAGAACGGACAATGCATGTGGTTCACCCAACTGACCCCTTGCATAGTTGTCCATGAGACGTGTCAGCTCTACGTGCAATTTATCTGAATATCCGCGACTCTTCAGCTCCACAAGAATCGAGAAGTTCGGATAATCCGTTGGAAAACGTAAACAAACCGTTAGTGTGCGATTTGGTCGATCGGACAGCAGATCGACGCGCACAAGTGATGAGCTGCAGCTGATTAGCCGGCTATGGGAAATATGCTTTTCGCACTTGGTGCGTATTTCAACCAATTCACTCTCAATGTCATCCATGGCGATTTAAACTTCCTAAAATTAATGTTTACAAAAACCGAAAAAAAATAATATAGCAAGACAGGGCTGCTAATAACAATCGATAATAGTTGCAATAGCGATTAATCGCCTTGCACACTGAAACTGTTACTTCTTATGACTAACTAAATAAGCAGGCCTTACGTTACGTTAAGAGACGTACTTGAAAAACTTACCAATTAACGATTCAACTTACGTCAGCGCTTAGGACAGAAGTTTGGATACGTAAAGCTCTTAAAATTCACCTCCCGCCGTTAGCACTTACGTAAAAAATAGTGTGCAGCGCTTTCGCATTTATTTACTTACGTTACGTAAGTCGCGCATCTAAAAACCCACCTCTTAATGTTCCAGCTTACGCAAAAAGTAAATGTGCAGCGATTATGAAGTTTGTGACGATAATGAAGTTTGTGAAGGTTGTGACGATAATGAACTTTGTGACTTATTAGAACTTATTACTTATTACTTACAAACCTTATACGTAAATTTAGTTATTTAAACACACCTCTTTACAATATTTATACCTGAGAAATACTCGTGACCGATAACAGTTACATTGCACACATATTACTCATCACTGTCATCGCCACGTTGTGGTTAAAAAAAAGCCGACAAATCGAAAGGCTGACGAAATCTGCACAGCAACTTTAATTAAATTGAAGTAAAACACAAAGAAAAATGGTATTAGACTTGGATCTGTTTCGTAGCGACAAGGGTGGCAATCCCGACGCTGTACGTGACAATCAAAAGAAACGCTTCAAAGATGTTGGCCTCGTCGAAACGGTGATCGCCAAGGATGGCGAATGGCGGCAGCAACGTCATCGGGCCGACAACCTGAATAAGGTGAAGAACGTCTGCAGCAAAGTCATCGGCGACAAGATGAAGAAAAAAGAACCAGTCGGTGCAGAGGAGGAGGAGCTGCCGGCCACCATTCGTGATGAGGATCTGACACTGTTGACAGCTGAACTGCTGCAACCCTTAACGGTGAATCAGATTAAAAAATTGCGTCTGCTTATCGACGAGGCAATGACAGAGAACCAGAAATCCCTGGAGCTAGCGGAGCAGACTCGGAATACAGCGCTGCGGGAGGTGGGCAATCATCTGCACGAATCGGTGCCGGTGTCCAACGACGAGGATGAGAATCGTGTGGAGCGCACTTTTGGTGATTGTACGAAGCGTGGAAAATATTCGCATGTCGATCTCATTGTGATGATTGATGGCATGAATGCGGAGAAGGGCGCTGTCGTCTCGGGTGGCAGGGGCTATTTTCTAACGGGTGCCGCTGTATTCCTTGAACAGGCTCTAATCCAACATGCGCTGCATTCGCTTTACGCAAAGGATTATGTGCCACTGTATACGCCCTTCTTTATGCGCAAGGATGTGATGCAGGAGGTGGCACAACTCTCCCAGTTCGATGAGGAGCTTTACAAAGTGGTTGGCAAGGGCAGCGAACGTGCCGAGGAGTCAGGAACCGATGAGAAGTACTTGATAGCCACATCGGAGCAACCTATTGCTGCCTATCATCGCGATGAGTGGCTGCCGGAAGCATCGCTACCCATCAAATATGCTGGATTGTCCACGTGCTTTCGCCAGGAGGTGGGCTCCCATGGCAGGGATACGCGTGGGATTTTCCGTGTGCATCAGTTCGAGAAGGTGGAGCAGTTTGTGCTGACCTCGCCGCATGACAACAAATCGTGGCAGATGATGGACGAGATGATTGGCAACGCGGAACAGTTCTGTCAGTCGCTGGGCATTCCATATCGCATTGTTAACATTGTGTCGGGTGCCCTCAATCATGCCGCGTCTAAGAAACTCGATCTAGAGGCCTGGTTTGGCGGCAGTGGCGCCTACAGAGAACTCGTCTCCTGCTCCAATTGCCTCGATTATCAGGCGCGTCGTCTGCTCGTCCGCTTTGGCCAGACGAAGAAGATGAATGCCGCCGTCGACTATGTGCACATGTTGAATGCCACAATGTGTGCGGCGACGCGTGTCATTTGCGCCATCCTTGAGACCCATCAGACGGAGACGGGCATCAAGGTGCCGGAGCCCCTCAAAAAATACATGCCGGCCAAGTTCCAGGACGAGATTCCGTTTGTGAAGCCAGCACCCATTGATCTGGAACTGGCCGCGGCCGCTGACAACAAGCAGAACAAAACCAAGAAGGAAAAGGCCAAAAAGGATCCTGCGGCTGCATAAATTTTAATATTCATTAATGTCCAGAGTCGCTGCTCGTCGATTTCGCCACACTCAGCTTAAGCTAAGCTTTCAAGTCTAGAATTGTGTTACTTACTTCTAATCTATATATTTATCAATCGATCGCATTTATTGCCCAACTTTTAATATTAAATCAGAACAATTTGCGCTTAAAAATGCAGAAAAGTCCATTTTTGTTTTCATTTTATGTAGGAGTTTTTCCAGTATTAATATTTTATATTTTCAATTTAGTAGCCTTCCAAGGTATCGCTTGGGAAAGTGGGTGCCACTATATTTAAGCTTCTTACCTGGCTAACAAATTAGTTAGCGAAAATGTAAATATTAATATTAATTGCTTATCTTAAGTTTTATTTGAATTTTCTTCCCTAAATTATTTAGGTGTTTGGAAACTTGGAATTTATAATTATCTATTTCCGTATCAGGTAAAGTATCAATAAAATCGCTAAGCGCAAATTGACAAACCCCAAATTAAGTTAGTAGATTTCTGTTGAAAATTTTCAAATTAAAGTAAATAATTACATTTTATGGCCAATCGCATTTCGCTCTGATCTGAATTCTCATATAGTATACGGCTTTAGATCTTACGGAAATCTGCAGTTAAAGATCGATTAAATTATAAATATTATGTTATACCTAAATTTAAATAACTATTTAACTGATACACATGAAAGGCAGAAGTCGAAAACTTTGGAAGCCTTATGAAAAATTGTAGAATCCTCAGACTTCCAAAATTTTGGATATAGGATAAAATTCTTATCAGATTTTAAAGAAAACCAATTCTACGATCATAAATCCTACGCAATCTTGGAGCACATTACTCATCCATCTACTGATGCTCCAATCTCAACCCCAAAATAAATTTATTACCCACATGCTGCCAGCTGGTCAGAGAGTTTTCCCCAGTTGATTGTTTTCTGCCTAATGCCTAGCAACGACTCTAAAAACTGTCTATTTACATAAGTTTAAAAATAATTCCGGCGACTTTTCGTTGCCTTGACAACGTTTTCAACTTGTTTACCAGCAATCTTTAGTTTTCCAGCTAATAGTTAATTGTCACTCAAAACTTTTAAAAATATTGGGGTATAATGTCGAAACGTCGCGACAAATCGAATAAGCAAACACGCTGGGATCGGATTCGCAAGCGTTACCTGATTGCGAATCCGCTGGGTGTCAAAACGGATGCAGTGCGTCGCTTCATTGAGCTGGACTACGTTGGCCAGCGGCGATCCAAGCTGCTCATCGATGGCGAGCAGTCAAATACATTGAATCCCAGTGTTGTCATGGATATACGACATCAGATGGTGAGCTGAATGAGAAGTTTATCTCTCAGTTTCGAGGAGCTGAGATTCCATTTGATTTCGCATTTTTTTTTTACCCCAGTTTTCGCAGATACCTCGTCAGCTGCCACTGGCAACTGTGGCGCATGGCAGCACCTTGGCCTCAACGAGGGCACACAATCTGGAGGTGGAGCAGCGCTACATAGACAATCAATTGCAAAAGTTTCGCCAGCAGCTGGCCAGGCAGCATCCGCCACGCCAGCGTCAGGAGCGCAAGATACGAGTACGTCCCTCCAAGCCGGACTTTAAGCTCAATCATGGCCCATTGATGCAGAGCCTGACACTTGCCTCGCAGCACATCGACAACTTCTACCAGACACCGGTGGATGCACTCGGTCAGGCGGCCATGTTGTGCTCCATGCAGAAAAAGGTGGCGACAGTGTCACTGCTGCAGCAGCTGCAAGGCGAGCCAGAAGCGGAGGCGGATGCGGATCTGGAGCATACCTGGATGCAATTGAAGCAGGCAAAGGAAGTGAAGGAAGTCCAAATCCAAGCGAATGGCGATGAACTGGACATGCTGGAGTATCGTAAGTTTGTCAAGCAGGTGCAGTTGGACGAGAGCAAGCTGCAGTTGCTCCAACGTTGCCGTACTCCAAGTCCGCTTCTGACCACCGAGGAGCTGCTCAAACCAATGCGCGCCGCTGCTGAGCGCCAAATGCTGCACATGCGCACCGTGCGCCAAGAGGAGGAACAGCAGGTGGTGCATCCCACAGAGCAGCCTCAATTGCATCGGGAGGCATCCTCTTGCTCCAATACGAGCGATGGCATTGATTCAGTTATATCTGATCTGGCGGAGGAGGCGTTATTCGAGCTCCAACTGGAGGCAGCAGAGCAGCAAATGGAACAGGAGCAGGAGCGGCAACAGCACAAAGAACTAGAGGCGCCTCCAAAACTAGTGCAATTCCAGCTTCCTACAACATCATCTGAGAAGTTAACTTCCGCCGTGCTGGAAGAGGAGCAGGAGGAAGAGCAAGTGGAATCTTTGCTAATCCGGCGTATTGAAATACCCAAAGTTTTTGTGATGCCCAAGCAGCTGGAGCAATCAGCAACTGGTCAGAACAGCAACGAGAATGAGCTGCAACCGGTGCCACATGATGAGAAGCAACAGATTATTGACGAACTATTCCAGGCACGCGGCAATCTGGATCTGAATCTGATGCGTAAATACTTCCTCAAGTGGATCCATTTCACAACCATGGAGAAACTCGAACGGGAGCCGGGCACAAGGCATGCCAATCGAGCGACGAAGATTAATGCATTTCTAGACAAGATCAGGCAGGAGAAGAGGCGCCAGCGCCAAAACACCAAGCGGCCAACAACTCCAGACAATGCCGAGAAAATTGCCCAAAAGTCGCTGGAGCAACGCGAGGAGGCTGTCAAATTGGCCAAACAATTCAAGAATAAGTATGAAACAAAATTTTAATAATCTTAATCTTAATTTGTGCAGTAAGCGGAAATTTCAAGAAAACTAATAGAAGTTTTTTAGATTAGGTAAAAATTACTTCAATTTAAATTTGGTTATTTAAACATTTATACTAATTGCAAAAACTTATTTAATTAATAATTTGAAGAAAGTGATTCTTCTTATTTGAGATAAATTTAAAATTCGATTACAAAACCCTCGAAATCGGATAAGCTTTTTAAATAGACTAGTTTATTATATAAAATAGTCTGTTGCTGCTCTTAAAGATTATATATATATTTATATATATCTTATTAAAAGCGAACTGAATATATTATTATTTTATTTTACACGGAATTTATTTATGTATGTTTACATTGAGTCAAAAATACTTTTAGAATACAATTTTATTATTCTATAATTTTATAATTTAAACAGTTTGCGAATGTTCTCAATTATTTTTGAATTTTATATTGAGATATATTTTATATTTATTGTGAAAGTTGAAGAATTTCACTCGATTTTCCCCAGTAGTTGTTTACATTTTGAGTGCTGTCTTATATATTGTTTTTAATCAATCAAATTAATTTAGTCAATCGTCCAATATTCCAAATATTTAAATCAGTTTGATTAGCTGCTTTTAATTACCTTAATTCCCACTTGGATAAAATGCTTTGCAGGCTAAAAGTGCAGCAGGATATTATTGATTTGCAGCGCATCAAGCTGGAGCGGCAGGAGCGATTAATAATGCAGCTAAAGCTGCACAAGCTCAGCGACGAGGCCAAAGAGGCTCGCGAGGATCTAAAGCAGGAGCTTAAAACCGTTATACGCTGTGGCGATCCCAAGGCAAAGGCAAAGGCCAAGTGTCTGCAGCTTATTGGCAGCCTACGCGATGCCGAGGACGAAGAATTTGATCGGTTGCAGGGCAGAGCGCTGCTACAGCCCCGTTTCCTGCAGCACATGCACGAGCGAGCTGTGGAGCGCAGTGTGCGCCACGAGCAGGCGCGCCAGCGTAGAGCACAAGCGGATGCGGAAAGGGAGGCCGCCAAAATGGCCATCGAGGAAGCTAAGGTAAGACTCAGATGAGGTGTTTAAGCATCATCTTTAAATCTTAAATTATTCGGACAGCGCCAGGAGGATGAGGAGGCGAAACGATTGCGCATCGAGGTACTGAAGGAGAAGCGACGCCAGGAAAAAATGGCCAAGGTGCTGAAGGAGCGTGAACGCCAGCGTTTTATTGAGAATCAACGCAAAGCATTGGAGTTCCATCGCCGTCTGCTGCTGCGACGAATCGGAATGGAGGGCTTTAAGCGGCTGCTGCAACGCAAGCGAGACAATCTGGTCAAGTGCGAGGAGTTCTCTCGTCGCCTATACAAGCGCAACTATTTTCTGGCCTGGCACAAATACACCGAGTGCCGGCAACGCGAGAAATGCATCCAGGCAGAGATGTGCTATCGCCAGGCACTGAAGCGCCGAATGCTAAATGCCTGGCTGCTCTATGTGCAGGAGGAGCGCAATAAGATGCAGGTGGCTATTGACTGGCATGCACTGCATGCCATAGAACATTTGTTTGGACGTTGGCTCAACTATGCCACCCACTGTCGCATGATAGAAGACACCAAAATGCGTCAGGCCATCTCGCATCATGAGTGGTAAGTAATTAAATATAAAATGAAATAGAATCTTACATTTGTATCCTATTCATTCCATTAAGGCACTTGAAGTGGAAGGTGCTGGACTGCTGGCAGCGATTGCCGCAGATCTTGCGCTTGGAGAAGGAGACGGAGGAGCGTCGTCAGCGTTGGCGCATGAAAATTTGGGAGCTGCTGCCCGATTACAAGCCAAGAGAGGATAGTTTGTGGTAGTTGAGCTATTCGTTTATTATTATAAATTTTGTATTGCGTTTTGCTTTTGTTTAGTTTATGTTTACTTAAACCTTAAAGATTATTGTTTTTTTTTTAAATAAATTCCAATTGGATTTCAACTAAAAAGTATTAAGACGTCTTTTAATACATTGTCTTATTGTAAAGAGAGAGAGCAGTTATTTTTATAAATAATTATCAGTAAAAGATGTCTAATTACCATTTTGATTAAATCATAACTTAATTGAATAAATTACTGATAATTGTTTACATCTCAACAGGTCTGGTTTACCTTTATTTAATATTTGATAAGTACTCGTAAATCAAAATATGTTTAATTCAATAAATTCTTGCACTTAGCATATTTCGAATATTTGCTTTATCACGACTAAAGCGCTAGTTAACACGATTAATTCTATGCATACCTAATAAAAGCATAAACTGTGCGCTCGCTCAGTGAATAATTAAACATAAATATATTGCTATATTTTAGTTGATAAGATTACACATTGCGTTAAGAGAGTATGCTTGAAAAACATATACAGTGGCCTAAGATTCAGCTCAGACAGCAAAGCTCTAAGCTTTTATATAAGTTTTTCACTCCGTTTAAGTATTTGGGACTTTCTTAGCTGTTGCATTTTGCACTGCTCAACGACATCACTTTAAAATGGCCCGCCAATTGCTCCAAACCCGATTGCGGTTCCCATTGGCTGGCACACGTTTATATTCATGCAGCGTGGTGCCGCTCCAGTACAAATACAATTGACGCACAAGGACGACGCTGATGTAGCAAGAGATGAGCATCGCATAGCCAGCAACAACAAACGATATGCTTAATCTGAAAGCAATAACCGCAACATTAATAATAAATTCAATCAAAAAAGTCTGTCATAATTTAAACGATTTTAAAGCCAAGTTTTAGCACTTACTCAAAGTCCTCAAAAACCTCGCTGCAATCATCGGGCAGCAGCAGAGGAATTCCCAGCAGCCGCACCACCAAAAACGGATGACAGACGGCTGTCAACGTCAAATT
Source organism: Drosophila melanosoma (assembly GCA_035042045.1). Lineage (NCBI taxonomy): Eukaryota > Metazoa > Arthropoda > Insecta > Diptera > Drosophilidae > Drosophila > Drosophila melanosoma. Next base: position 743,540 of record JAWNLY010000183.1, on the reverse strand, counting down.
GGCGCCCAGCAGTAATGCGCACTCGGACAGGGCCAACGCCAGCAGATACCAGCGATAATTGCGCTCACCAATGCAGCAGTTGAGCCAATAGCTGTGGTGGGAGCGACGCTTGACGCAGCTACCGCACACGGAGCAATGGTAGGCGCGTCTCGGAGTCACCTTGCGGCAAGTCTCGCAGATGTTCGGCTGGGCGTGGTGGATGAGTCCCGCTTGTTCGGAGACAACGTCCCCGTCATCATCATCATCGTCATCCTCTATGCCAAGAACAGTGTCTTCGATTTGCACGGCAGCCTGGTGCGACTGCTGTTCGGCCAGTTCTTCGCCACTGGAGGCTTCCGTGATACCCGGCAGCTCATCCTTGGGCGTGGTACCATATTGTGCTGTCACCAGATTGAGCGGTGCCAATTTCTTTGTGCGATATAGAGCGTAGAGTGCAGCAAACGATAAGAACACCAATAAACAGTTTTCCTCGGGCAGTAGCTCCAGCAGCGGCACCTCGCACTCAAATATTAGCGCCATATAGAACACCGAGAAGACGATCCAACTCAAAAAGAAACTGGTCCGCGTCGCGGTGCGTTCCGCCAGCTGTAGGCCCCAACTTGTAAAGCCTACAAGCGTTAGCATCAACACTATAGCAGTCTTCGCGTTCAGTGCCGCCAGACCCATCATCAGGGGCAAAATCAGTGCTGGAGCCAGTGCAGCGGGCGCGATGCGTTTGGCGCCGCCACGCCATGGCAAACGCAGGCGATCCTGGAATGCAATCAACATACCGTCTATGTTGCGTTGTTCAATGCGCTTACACGTGACGAAGCTGTCGACAAGATAGGTTGAAATATCTTCAAGCGATTTTGACTGCATACAATTGAAAGATCAAAAGGATAACCTGTAGATCCTATCCCTCAATTGTAAGCAGTGCAGTGCCCAATATTTGTGCCTACCGTGTGCAGATTAAGTCAAAGTCGACGCAATTACAGCAGCATCCTAAGATGTGAAATCGCTGCTTATCGTGGTCAATGTATTCGCAACAGCAGAGGCCTGGCTTTTCAGCGTTTTCGCTTCGCTCGTCTTCCGTGGCTGCTGTGAAAAAATTCAACGTCGTCGTCGCCGTTGACATTGTAACGCATCGATTTATGGTGGGGGCCGGGCCGGCAGAAGATGTAAATTAAAAAGTTTCCGTTTTCCAGCAGCGTGAGTAGGAGAATAATTTGTTGAGATTAATTTAAGACCAAAGCAATAAACAGCTGACGTCTGCACATACGCAAATTAACGATTTATATTATAACATTTAATAAGTTTATTTTATCGTTGCTCAAAATACTCACATCCGCGGCTTGTCGCGACAAAAACAAAACATCAACTTTTTCCCCACCCTACAATCATAAGGTGTTTCGAGTTCACCGCAAAATTGCATAAGAAATCATCGGTATCGACTATGCGATAGTTTTATGTTTTATTTCAACGATGCCGCGCTTCAAATTTTCATCTGAATGCCACAAATTGTTGCTTTGGAAAACTTTACCACAATTAACCAGCTCAACAAACTGCTCTAGTCCACCACCTACTCCAAAATAATGTGATTTACCAGCGACTAAAACAATGCCGTCTACTTTTAGACGTTTACTAAACGTATCCAATAGCTTTTGTTGATTTTTTATGTTGTAAATTGTTTCCGATGTCAATATTATATCATATTTCTCGTCGTTTTGTGTGAGTTGCGCAAAATGCGACCAGTCACCAGCGTAAAATTTACTTTCCATTTGTAGGCGCTCCAATTTCTCATCATCAGTCAGGGTGTCTGCGAAATTCAGGATTACATTTGGCATTGTTATTTTCTCCAATACATCCCTATTCTGAAATTTTGGATATAAAACATATTTCAAGAAATGATTTTAAACTTTTATTTAGTTAGTTACTCACATAATCCTGGAAGTCAGCTTTGGCACCACATTTTAAGGCATATATTCCCAAGAGTCCTGAGCCGCAGCCTAAGTCCAGGACTCGCTTATGCTGCCAAAATGATTTGTCATAGGTTTTTGACACGTATATCAATAAATCATCCGTGCATTCCCAAATTTTTGCACCTCCTGCCATAAAAGATAGTTTATAATTTGTCATTACAAGCTATATGTACATTTTTATATGTAATATTAACCCTCATATACGCCTGCAATTAAATCAGAATGGCTCTCTTCGGATTTCCTGATATCTCGGCTGGTTATATTATCGCTGTGTGTTTTAATATCTTCAAGGAGCGAACCAGCTATAAGATGTCGTAGTTCAATGCATCCAATAGTTTGCTCTTTTGCATTCAGCTCATACAGGTCCAAACTATTTAAAAGTGATTTATTTGGGCTAACTTCCTCAGCTTGATACCATTCTACCTTATTGTCGGTTATTGGATTATGTGCGTTGGACCTTTCAAGTTTAGGTTTTTTGAATGGACTTTCCCGGGCATCCGATGAATCCGTTTCGTCCACCTCAAAATTGAACTGAAACATAGTCTAGCCTGAATCGCCCTGTTTGTTTTGGTTCTGTTTTCCTTGTAATACCGGCACACATATATATATGTGATCCTGCGATATAAAAAGAATAAATATCATATATAACATTAATATTTAGAAAAAATGTGTATTAGTTTTGTTAATTAAAGTGTTGATAGCTTGTTAAACAGCTGCTTAAGAAATAGATTTACACACCACACAGCACAACCACGCTAAATACACTAGTAATCGATAAGCACAATTAGTGATGTGAGTTGTCCAACCACCAGGCCACTTACAAAATCAATCGATAACTCAAATTGGACATCACCAGAATTTGCTATTTGCTTGGAATTTTGTTTATTTTATTTTAGAAAATAAAATACAAATGGCTGATCAAATTCAACCCGATGTAAGTTCAGAACAAATAGACAAAACCTCCCAATATTTCTCACATAATTTTGCACAGGACGTTCAACCGGCGCCACTGATGCCCGTTGGAATCGATCAGCAGCAGACGCACGACAACGGAGCTGCGAATGGCAGCGATGCCGGTGATGATGATCACGCCCAAGCGGATGACATTGATGACGAGAAGACCGCAGAACTGGTGCTGCCGAAAGCATTGGAGGATGTGCTAGCGCTAAAGGATCAACGTGTAGCCGAATTCGACACCGATGTGGACGCTCGAGGCGGGGGCCTCGGTGTCGACGGAACTTCGCAAGACGGCGAATTTGCCGATGCGGGCGACGACAGCGATGATGCCGAAGAAAATCTATTGAACGGTGTCGGCAACGATAAAACTGGCAAGCCGAGTAAAGCGGACAAGAACAAAAAGAAGAAACGTCGCAAGAAGCAAAACAAAAAGAATCGCCAAAAATTGGAGTATGAACGGCAACAGCAAATGGCGCGTCGCTCCGAGCCACGGGAGGTCGAGACGGAAAAGAGTTCGAAGGCTGTTGGCAGCGAGGAAGAGCGATCGACTGTGGAGAAGGAAAAGGAGACGCAGCGAGAGACGCGCAGCAGTAAAAAGAAAAGGGAACGCGCAGCCGAAGAGAAAGACAAGAGCAAGGAACGCAAACAGTCGGAAAATGGAAACGTCGATGCAGATGTCACAATTGAGTAAGTGGTTACAATTTGAATCAGAGCTTACTTTGTTTTTTGTTGACGCAAGGGACACGAATATATATTGGGTTGGAAATTTATCCTTTTGACCGAAGTATGTATATTTGAATTATCAGGAGTGTTCGTCCCTCTGTGTCAATGCGTCTATCTCAGATCCGACAAGAGATAAGAATTTGCCATATCATAAGATCTTTGAGTTTAAATATAGGACGCATGGTGACTTATGGTTTTGATATTTGATTCATTTGGAAACTGGTTATAGGGTTCTTAAAAGTCCACATCTACAATTAAAGTACTACTAGCTTAAGGATTTTCCTTCTTTTCACTAACATTTCGAGTCGCCCACAGATATGTGCCCGAGAAGATAACAATTGCAGATCTGGCACCGATGTATCGACAATTTTATCGTGTTTTCGAGATTTTTAAACTGGAGAACAAACCAAAACCCGCTGAGAAGGACAAAGCAGCGCTAGATGCGGAAACATTGGCCAAAGCTAAGAAGTTGGCTAACAAAATGCTCGATGATGACGACGATGATGCCGACGATGATGATGACACTAAGGATGACAAGGAAAAGCTCTCCAAACGCAAACTTAAAAAACTCACACGTCTTAGCGTTGCCGAGCTAAAGCAGTTGGTCTCGCGCCCCGATGTTGTCGAAATGCACGATGTAACGGCTCGGGATCCTAAGCTGCTCGTGCAACTCAAAGCTTATCGCAATACGGTGCAGGTTCCGCGTCATTGGTGCTTCAAGCGCAAATATTTGCAGGGCAAGCGTGGCATTGAGAAGCCACCGTTCGATCTGCCTGCGTTCATAAAAAAAACGGGCATCATGGAGATGCGAGAATCGCTGCAGGAGCGTGAGGATGCCAAAACGCTCAAGGCCAAGATGCGCGAACGTGTCCGTCCCAAAATGGGTAAAATTGACATTGACTATCAGAAGCTGCACGACGCTTTCTTCAAGTGGCAGACAAAGCCGCGCATGACCATCCATGGTGATCTCTACTACGAGGGCAAGGAGTTCGAGACGCGTCTCAAGGAGAAGAAACCCGGCGATCTATCCGAAGAATTGCGCATTGCTTTAGGCATGCCAGTTGGACCCAATTCGCACAAAATACCGCCACCATGGCTTATTGCCCAGCAGCGCTACGGACCGCCGCCCTCGTATCCAAATCTAAAAATACCCGGCTTAAATGCGCCTATACCAGATGGCACCTCGTTTGGCTATCATGCGGGTGGATGGGGCAAACCGCCAGTCGATGAGAACGGCAAGCCACTCTACGGCGATGTATTCGGCATGAACACGCTTGATTTGGATGTGAGTAGCACAATATTTCAAATGAAATTCAATATTTTAATATAAAATATAATTTTCAGAACGGCATTGACGAAGCCGACATTGAGCGCAATCAATGGGGCGAACTGGAGTCTGAATCGGAGGAGTCATCCGAGGAGGAGGAGGAGGATGGTGAAGATCTGGGCAATCAGCAGGATGAAACCGGCCTGGTCACACCAGTTGAGGGTCTGGTTACGCCCTCGGGTCTTACTAGTGTGCCAGCGGGCATGGAGACACCCGAGAACATTGAATTGCGCAAAAAGAAAATCGAAGCCGAAATGGAGGAGTAAGTTTACAAAGCAAACAACTATCAATAAATTAATTAAAACTAACCAATTCCTATTCCCTTGCAGTAATGAAACGCCTGTGCTGTACCAGGTGCTTCCGGAGAAGCGCACAGACCGCATAGGTGCCTCAATGATGGGTTCCACGCATGTTTATGACATTGGCGGAGGAGGGACTGGTGCAAGTAAACAGCCGCCGGTGCGATCTACAACAGATCGCGAGGGCATTGTCGAGTTGGCCTTGGATCCCAGTGAATTGGATCTGGACAACGATGCGATGGCCCAACGCTATGAGCAGCAAATGCGCGAGCAACAGAATCACTTGCAAAAGGAGGATCTGTCCGACATGTTGGCGGAGCATGTGGCGCGTCAGAAATCGAAACGCAAGCGACAACAAACCGATCCAGCCAAGACCACTAAAAAGTACAAGGAGTTCAAGTTTTAGGATAACAACAACAATAATAATAATATTTCTGTATTCGCTTTTTGCCAATTGCGTGGTATTTATAGGCGAAAAGATTCAAGTCAAGAAATTCATTAAACAAAAATTAGAAAAAATTTACAAAGCTGTTTTATTGGCAGTTTGTTCAACTTTTCATTTACTCAAATCAGAATAAGCCGGACGATGAAGATCAAAATCTTTACTTATCATTCAACAATTGGCATTTTGATGGGTTGTACATTTTGTGTAATTCAGCGTGGAAAACTTTAAGAAGTTTTTAAAAATATTTATTTATGTTGTTCAGCCAGCGAACATAATTCAGAGAATAGTCGTTGCTTTTTATATTTAAAAAAAAACTTTTTGTTGAAAAAAGCTTTAAAATTGTATAGATAAAAAGTGCTCATAAAATTGGTGTTGTGTTTTTGAAAAAATATCTTATTTTTAGAGTTTCGATGTGTTGCGAAAACAGGTTATTATTGTTTGTTTGTAAATGAAAAAATCGTTGGTTTTTTTAGTCACAAAAAATTTGTTTTATAAATGATATTATATTTTTCATTGCAATGAAACTTATTGGTGTCGGAAAACTTACATTTGTTGCCTGTGTTGGATTGCGTTGTGCTAGAGGGCCAGTATTCCAGAACAAAGCAAATGAGATGTGCAATAGGAGATACAGGTAATAGCATGTCCACGTGTCCTGAAGGAGAAAAAACACCTGCTGGAGCTGGATTAGCGTATGTTTTTTTTTTGTACATAACTAAAGCACACTGCGCAGACTGTCTATATTATGGCTATAGCTGACTAATGCTAACTGCTGTTATTGTTAATTTAGTTTTCAATCTTGCAACCTGGGCTGGTCATTCGTCCAACTGTTCATTGAGCTGGGCTAGCAGAGCAGCGCGCTTTGACTCCAGTTCACCATCGCTAAGCGTTAGCTCCTCGTTCCGTGATGTCGCTGAATCGGATTGGGCGGCGGGACTCAGAGGCGTTGTGGAACGATTGATTCGATGCCTTTTACTTTCCTTGTCCCTTTTGGTGCGTTTCTCCTTTTTCTTCTTTTTGGCCGGTGAATGCGAATTGGAATCGTTTTGCTGCAGTGCAATGCTAGTGATTGGCGTTAAATTGCCCAACTCCGATTCGTAAGAAGACTGCAGCAAAATATTTAAAATTATTTTTTAAATCAGTATTTATGTAAAAACTAAACGATTTCTTGACTTACAGCTCGTGATTTATTTTTACGCTTTTTCTTCTTTTTCATCAGCTTTTCGCTCTCAATACTGCCAATCGAACTGAGAGTATTCTGTGTGCGATGAGAATATTTCATGGCATAAGTTAGCAAAAAGGTTAGTTTTTTTTATGTTTAACTCACTGAGCGTGATTTTGAGCGTCGCTTTTTGAATTTTTCCAGTTCGATAACATCGTTTTCAATATCTGATCTTGAGGTGGAGCGTACACGTTTTTTATGCTTTTTGTTCTTTTTCGATTTACGCGATCTCGCATGATGATGACTGCACACATCTTCGCTCTCCTTGATAAAGTCCTCCCAAATCTTTTCCACGCCGATTTCTTTCTCGTAAAGCGCAAATGCCTCCAAATGTTCGACCAGCTTTTTGGTACTCTCGTACGGCTCGTCTACAGACACATTCGCCTCCAGCCATTCGTTCTTGATCTCATTCTCCAATTTACGCAATCGACGTACTTCCTCTTTCATGCGCTCTTTTTCAATTGCTTCAGCCTATAAACAAAAAAAACCAAAAAAAAACATTCGTTTTTTATGTATGTATATAACTATAGGTTTGACTTTTCTTTTTACCTTCTCCAGCAGCGAATTGTAAGTTAGCTTAACATTGCCCGCATCCAAGCTGGCGGAGCGCTTATCCTCACACACAACTGTGGCAAAGTCCTCAAAGGATGTCTTGGCCTGGACAACAAATTGCTTCTCTTTGAGTATTTCGCGTATAATCTTCTTTTCGTCGTGGAAACGTGCCTTTAAATCCTCCACATAAAACTTGAACAGATCCAGCGGCGTGGAGCCACTCTGGCCCAGCATAGCTGAGAAACGTATGTCCGCCGATATAGTGGGATAAAGTTCCACCCACAACGACATCGAGGTGAGTTTGCCACCCTCGTGCAGTGAGTCAAGCAGAGCCAGGAAACCATCACGGTTTTTGCGCTGTTGACGTTTTACACGTTTCTTCTCCCTCTCACGCTCCTCCTCTTCCTCCGTCTCCAGCGTGCGTATGTGCTCCTCGAATACTATAAGTGCATCCTCCTTGTCCATGCCAAGCAGCGTCACATCGTTCTTGAAAGCCGCATTGTCCAGCAACATCACCTGCGCCTCGGACCATGTGCTCGTATATGTAATAGATGTCATTGACTCGAGCAGTTCACCAAGTACTTTCATGTTTCGTTTCTTCAGCAGACGTCCCTCCTCCTTCTCACGCTTGGCCAAATTAAAAATGCAATCCTCGTAGATATCGCGACGATCCTGTTCTGGTACCGTTGTCCATGTGCTATTGCTCGCAAAAACCTCTTCACAGCGAAAGTATTTCATTTGCGAGTTCATCTTATCGCTGGACATGAGAAACTGCTCCAAATCCTCCTTAGCCTTTTTAGCACGAAGTCGCGACTCCTCGCGCTCATCCTTTAGCTTTTGTGTCTTATAAGCATTAAATGTTTGTTTACGTTCGTTTAGCGTTTTGAAGGCATTGTAACGCGGATCCTTTGATATGATTTTAACACACTGATCCCAGTTAGCCGTCGAGGGCACATTGCGATCGCGCAACAGCTCTTTGAACGCTTCAATTGCCTCTCGCTTGTCCTTAAAGACGAGCGAGTTGTTATCTCCATTGGATCTTTCCTCTTTTTTAGCTTAAAATACAATAAGTTAAGCATGAAAAGCATCAAGTGTAAGCTACGCTTCGGATACTCACAATTCTGTTGAGGCACCTCGATGGCCGCCAGTGTTGCAGCCATTGCCTGATCCATGGCCGATGAGCTGTTTTCATTGCTGCTCGGCGTCAACGGAGAGTGTATCTCGGGCGTGGGTATTCGTGGCGCTGCGGGCAATGCAGCTGGCAGGATATTAGCTAAGGCCACATGCGGCACCATTCCGGCTAGGCTGGAGGACGTCATGGCGGCAACGGCTTTAGCCGCAGCGGCAGCTCTGCAATGGTACACGTGTTTTTTATATTATTATTTAATTTTTCTGAGCCAGTTTTTTAATTTGGTTTTTGTATGCTTTGTAAAATATACAATTAGCATTGGATACTTACTCCTCCGCCTTTGCTTTTGCCTTCATGTCGACATAATCTGGCGGTGGCTCCCAGCACGTCTCCTTTGTGGTGACATTGTGATAATACACTTTATTCGCATCCGACCGATATTCCTTCCAGGGGCACTGATTGTGTAGCAGCTCAGCGGGCGTCATTAGCGCTTCAGGTTTCTCCCACGAACTCTGTTTTGTATTCTGATTGTAGTAATAGGGTCGTCCGTCCGGCGCCTTATGCTCTGTCCATTCCGTGTTTGAAGCAAGCGCTCCAAATGCGGCCGCAAGCTCAGGTGGCGGTGGCGCTCCAAAGCCCGGCGGTGGCAGATTGAACGGCGGCACCGGCACCATTCCTGGAGTGTGCGTGTATCCCATGCCGCCCATTGCGGTAGCTGGCGGCATCGGCATTGCTGCGTTGCCATTGCCAGCGCTAGGAGGAACATTCATTTCACTATTTTTCTATATGATTTAATGGATTTAACGTTTGGTACGAGTACCGGTCGTATTGCTGCGGCAGCCAATTTGATGCTTTTCACAATTGCAAAGTTTAACTATTTTTTTTACACTTCTCCTCGTTTTGCCATTCACAATGTTGGTGCGTGTTGTAGTGTTACCAGATTTTGGATTTTTTTTTGCGTAATTTGAAAACATGTCGCATATGCATTTCTTTAAACATATCGATAGGAATATCAAGTAATCGGTTTTAAATTACGTATTTAAATTTAAATTTGATAATTACGTATCAATTGGAAAATATTGATTTGTGATTAAATATAAGGCTATTTTATCGGTTTATAGTATCAGCGTTATAGATATAATTCAGCGTGTGTTCGCGTAAATACTTTTCGAGTTTAGGTTAATTTTGCTGGCAGCTTATGCCGCCAATTCTATTTTCTTTCTATTTGCTTTGAATCATGATTTTAATCGACCCAGCAACGGTGTTGACAAAACAAAACCTGATACCTGAAACACTCAGCGATTTTTTCTATAATCGTGCAGAGAGTACATTTGGGAGCCGACGAGTAAGTTCCAATAAAGGACTGCCACGAGAGCGAAAAATATGTCATTTTCAAATTTTAAAAATGTGTCATTTATATAAAAAAAACCAATCTATGCCCAGATTGAGTGCAATATAGATTTGAAAAAAATAATAGGTATTACATATATGTACTTACTATTTTAAATAGTTCTGCACACCCAAATGTAAAGAGAAGTGCAATTAAACTCATTTTTAATTACCGGTCAATTAAAAAGGTATCGCATATATAGTTATTCTCAAGAGATAAATAAATTACTGGCGTACGACAAACGTTTTTGACTATAACGTATTTATAATATTATTAATAATATAAACCTTAGGTCAGACAGACGAATGGAGCCGGAGATGCGTCCTTCTTCCTGTTGCGTACATGTACACAAAATTATTTTAACCCTTGTAACCAATTTTGTTGGTTAACGTCATGAATGTTCTGTACTAAAGTTAAAAAAAAAAAAACAAATAAATTGAAGGGGCGTTTGAACGAGCAGACCAGTTTAAAACTATTCGTCGTATCTGCTTGTTTGATCTCGCATTGACGGTTTTTAACCAGCTTGCGTATTAAAATTCAATTACTATGTTTCAACGCTCGGTGCTGAGTGGTCAATGTCTGCTAATTGCGGTCATAATTCTAAGTGCGATAGTGATATTTTATTTAACAAAAACACTGGAAAATATTAATCGACTTTATAATACCTTGGAGATTAGAAGCCTAGAGGATGTTTTACTCTCGAAATCAAGTCCTACTCCTGGACGAACCATTTTCTTCCACGAGACCACTTGCAATCATCCAGATTCGCCGTTCAACATGATGACTCTAACGCCTAGACAAGCTTGTGCGATTGAATCTGCTGCATTAAAAAATCCAAATTTTGATGTGTTCGTTCTGTTTTCCTGCCCTACGATCCGTCCTCTATCCATCACGCAAAAGCCGCTTACCAATGTTGTAGAAAGCTATCCGAATGTTCACTTTCGGCTGTTGAATTTACAGAGGTATGCGACAGGTACTCCAATCGAGGAATGGCTCAAGAAAGGCGATCTGCTTAACTCAAGGTATGTATGAAAGTCTATTTGAGATTTTGTGATTAGTTTAATTAAATTTATTTCCCATTCAGCTTTAGGATTGAACATACTTCCGACTTACTTCGATTGATAAGTCTTTATCGATATGGAGGCATCTACATGGATCTGGATGTTGTTGTCCTGCGCAGTTTACAGGACATTCCCTTGAATTATCTAGGTGCACAAAATCCGGATACCTTGTGCAATTCTGTCATCAGTCTGGAACCAAATGGTACAGGTCACGACGTTGCGGAATTATTTCTGCGAGATTTCCAGAAGAACTACAATGGTCGGCAATACGTGGGAAATTGTCCGTTTCTTGGAACTCGAGTAGTTGTAGAAAGATGCGGTGTTTCTATTAAAAAGGCGTTGCAGGAGGACAGCAAATCTTGTCGGGGACTCAAGTTATTTAATACAACGGCATTTTATGCGATTCCCTGTGAGCAATGGATGCATTTCACACAGCCCAAATACTTTGAAAGCGCAATGAAAAGGACTAAAGACTCGCATGTGATTCACTTATGAAATAAGATTTCCAGTAGGGGATTCATAAAGGTCGGATCGAACACAGCTTATAGCAAGTATGCAGAAAGGCATTGCCCCAAGTCTTACGCATCGGCTGGTGAATATTTTTAATAGATGTTTATAAATATACTTCAAATATATATAAGTTAGTAGATCCTATAACAAATAAACTTAAAAACATATGTTTTATTTATTTTAACTTATGGGAAATAGTCCCATTGGTTATTGTTATATGCTTTCCACAGCGATTTTTGGGCTTGTAGTAAACGTTGGACAATGGCACAAGCTAATTTCCATAAATATAAATTATATAAATATGGAATGATGCAGTTAATGCATATGCTGATACTCTATCTCAAAATCAATTTATAATCAAGTACAGAAATGTAATTAAGGCTTTTAGAATTTTTATTACCTGCTAACTTTCATTTGAAAAAAAAGAAACGATCCCAGAGTATGTGTTCGTAGTGACTACAGAATCTAATATATGGCTGAGTATCTAGTGTATCTCCATTAATTTTGGATTATTATGTTTCTACGCTAAACGGAGGACGTCTGCTGATGTATCTGCTGTGGCAAAATCAGCCCAAATCGTTTTTTCATCCTAGTAATTTTCTGCGAACGACATCAGCAAGCGATCTGCTCGTTGATAGTATGCATATCGAGATATCTATCTCTATAGTAATTTCTTAGAATATCCAAATAAAAGAATATAGTGAATTTTTTATTATAAAATGACAAGAATTTTGAAGCATCTATGCAGCTGTCTATATTTGATGTCTTAACTAGGTATTTGTATTATCCTACGTCAATTACCTGGCAAGTGTCTACACATATTTTTTTACTCAAACCGATCCAGATGTAAGATGGGTATTATTTAGGTATTATTGTATACATATACACTTACTAAATTATATCTCTTTTTCATACACTTTACACAACGATTGAGGTATTCTCGCAATATATATATATATTTGTGTGTGTGTAATATGGACAAAGTCTACTGATTCCGGTCGTAGTTCTCAGTATGATAGTGATTATAAGTATGATCACAGAGCATTATCATGCAAATCAAAATATATTTTGCTTCACAAAACTTGAAGATATTTTACTCTTGAACTCAAATCCTACTCCTGGACGAACCATTTTCTTCCACGGGACCAATTGCTTTCATCCAGATTCGCCGTACAACGTGATGACTTTAACAGCCAAACAATATTGCGCGATTGAATCGGCTGCATTAAATAATCCAAATTCTAAAGTGTTCGTTCTGTTTTCCTGCCCTTCGCTTCGTCCTGATTCCATGGCCCAAATGTCACTCATAAATGCCATAGAAAGTTTACAGAAAACCTACAAGTTTGCTGAAATAGGAATTGCTCTGATTCTACCCCAAGAAGATTATTCACTACAATAACAGGCAGTTGCGTAAGTTTTCAAGTAGGTAAATAGCATAAGAACCAGCGCATTGCCTCAACTTTTAATTGTGATACTGAAGGAAGATACCTGTCCGTAAAAAGCTGGCTTATATTTTTTCCGGCTTCTGACAACTATATGAAAAAATATTATACATTTGACGATGCCCATAGACGCATTACTTAACAACACAGATGCAGTTTCCGCAGATGTATCGCAGCTCGGGCTTTCCAAGGCAGACCATAGAATTCTGCAAAGAGTATATAAATCTAACACGGCAAATTTTTCAGAATATTCATGTTTATTTTTGGAGTGAGATTAAGCAATGCCAAACCTTGGATTACCTCTTCGACTCAACAAGAAAGCCCTTTAAGTTTTATACAAATTTCTTCCCCAAGGAAATGCAAGTCAAGCATTAAGTTAATTAATTATAGGAAAAATGGATGCATTAAATGTATTCATTACAAAGTCAATTTGTTATTTTTATTAAAAAGCTCAGTGCTTGCATCAGGCCTCAAAACATAATACAAACCAATAGTATAACGTTATGAAAATAGCTTTTGTTCATTATTGGATATAAAGCTTTCAAAAACTGATAGCGGAACAACTCGTATTATCTGTCTGTTCACTGGCTATAATGTTGGCGCTAAAAATGAACTTTTTAATTCGTCACTTGACATTAAATAGATAAATTATTCAAATGAAAACTTATTTTTGGACAGGTAAGAAGTAAACAGTCGAGAACGCTCAACTGTAATATTCCCTGTATATATACCATGTTTAATATATTCTAAAACTATAATTAATACTTTTAAAAGTTTTGCAAACGTATTGCGGTCGAAGGTACTAAAGAAGAAAGTATACGCATTTAAAGAACAAGTTTTTGACTATAACCTATTTATTTTTATCTGCTTCATACTGTTTCAAATCTAATATACCTTATTTGTCCATTTTATGTTCAGGGTATAAAGAAAACTGTATTTAGAGTTAAGGATTTTAATGCTGGAATGAGCAGATTAGTTCGAAATGAAACGTCGTCTCTGCATGTTTGATCACGCACTAGACGTGTCTGAAGCAAATCGGGAACTCAGAGTTGTATTGCTATTATGTTTCTACGTTCAAAGCTGCATGGAAAAATTCTATTGATTGCGGTCGTAGTTCTCAGTATGATAGTGATTATAAGTATGATCACAAGACATTATCATCAAAATATATTTTGCTTCACAAAACTTGAAGATGTTTTACTCTCGAACTCAAATCCAACTCCTGGACGAACGATTTTCTTCCACGAGACCACTTGCTTTCATCCAGATTCGCAGTACAACGTGATGACTTTAACAGCCAAACAAGCTTGCGCGATTGAATCGGCTGCATTGAATAATCCAAATTTTAAAGTGTTCCTTATGTTATCCTGCCCTTCGCTTCGTCCTGATTCCATGGCCCAAATGTCGCTCATAAATGCCATAGAAAGCTATCCGAATGTTCAGCTTCGGCAATTAAACGTACATAGCTATGCGACTGGTACTCCTATCGAGGATTGGGTCAAGGGAGACGACTTGCTTAGCTCAAGGTAAGTTTAAAAGACTAATTGTGATTAAGTTGCAAGTTTAATTAAAGTGTTTTTCGTTCAGCCATCCAATTGAACATACTTCCGACCTCCTTCGTTTGATAAGTCTTTATCGATATGGAGGCATCTACATAGATTTCGATGTTGTTGTCCTGCGCAGCCTGGAGGATTTGCCCTTGAATTATCTGGGTGCAGAAAATGAAAGTATTTTGGGCAATGCTGTTATCAGTCTGGAACCCAATGGCACAGGACACGAGATTGCGGAATTATTTCTCAGGAATTACCAGATGAACTACAACAGTACGCTCTATATCGCTAATGGACCGTCTCTTGTAACACGAGTGGCTAGAGAACTATGTGGTGTAGGAATCGTTAAGGCCATCCAGGAGGACAGCAAATCTTGTCGGGGACTTAAGATATTTAATTCAACGGCATTTTTTGCAATTCCCTGGTACCAATGGGAGCATTTCACTGAGCCCGAATACTTGAAAGACACAATGGAAAAGACTAAAGACTCGTATTTGATTCACTTATGGAACAAGGTTTCCTCTAGGAATCACATAAAGGTCGGTTCCAACACAGCTTATGGAAAATATGCGGAAAAACATTGCCCAAAAGCTTATTTTGCTGCTGGTAAATACTTTTAAATAATACAGTTGAACAAATAGTTTTTAATTATACACTTAAATAAAAATGGGGAAATGGAATTGTTAATGACATAACAAATAAATACACATTTAATCAAAACTATACAGACAAACTTAGATATCATTCAATTTTTTATAGTTTATCTTATCTTAGAAATATTCATTTTTGTGAAGTATAATATTAATTAATTTTATTATAATAATAAGCTATTATCTATTAAGAAAATAATGCTTAGTGTTTATTGCGCTATTATTTCTACAGTGATTTGCTGTTAGTTAAAGTAAAACACATTTAAAATCCCTAAAAGCACGCATGCCCAAGTTGTTCAGCTATTTCAACAGTCAAAAAAAAATAAACGAATTAAAAGAGAGCTGGGCATTCAAAGCATATTTTAAAACTTATCGACAGTATTTTTTCATGCAGACAAAAATTAAAATCTATCGATGAATATATCAGTGCGTTAACAATTATCATAATAGCTGTAAATAACAAAAATTGTATTTGAAGCTAAAAATTAAAATTGAATATATAATTTATGAAGTAAATAATGCACAGCTTAGTTTAAAAAATGACAATTAAAGTGTAATTATAATAAATACAGTAACAGTATAGTAATAGTATAGTACAGGGTAGCAACTGCATAACATGGATATGTTAGTTAACATTACATAGTAAAATCCTCTTTGCACAAGCACAAATTGCTGCATTGGAAGTATAACAAATTGTACTCTATTTAAAAATGTTGTAAGCAACGGTGAGCAAGCTTAATATTATTTATAACTTGGTGATTGTGAAATAAGCAGTTAATTTGCTCCAATTGCAACTTTAATCGATAAAACGGAAAAATACAAAAAACCTTTGTGACAGTTTTACATAAATTGTCAATGTGTGTATTTGGATTAATGCAAAAACAGTTGATTTTTCCACAAAGGGTAAAATACATATTCCTACTTGCATACACGCATAGACACTTTTGAACTCCAGCTGCTTGGCTGAATGGTGTTAAGGTGTTATGAGAATGCTGCTGGGTCGATATAACTGGTGAAATATTACTAATAAAAAATACAAAAACAAGTAAAACATCTGCTTGCACAAGTAAAATGTATAAAAGTAAGAAAAGTAAATTGATTTTGTGAATGATTTTTCTATTTTCACCAAATGTCTACTTGCCAGTTGGTGTGCGTGTCACCACAAACGCACACACACACATGTCTCTTTCGTACACTCTGCTCATTAGCGGCTTTTTGGACGTCATTTTTGTGTACACACAAACACACTGGTATCATTTTTAAAGAGTGCCTGTGTGGCTTTGTATATATATATATATACCTAGGCAAATGTACACGAATTATCTGTTAAGCAGCTATTTATTGCTGGAACTTGCTTAACATACATTCACATACTCATATTTAAGTATGTGCCTACGTGTATTTATTCTTTGCTATGTGATAAAAATTATGTAACTTGCTTCTCGGATGCGCGAGTTCAAGTAGCTGCTAAATAAATTGTAATCATTTGTTTTGATGAATGACTTTTTAATGAAATGCATGCAACCCACTAGACTAGCCCCCCCCCCCCCAAAAAAAAAAAAAACACTGCGTCCTTTTGAATGCTTGCAATAAACTGATAAGAGTTAATTTTCAAAGACGAAAACAGATTCAATGTGTGCGTTAAACTTTTACTCAAAACTTGATGTTATCTGTCTACCATATATATTTTATTTTGGTTGCGCTAATTAAATTATTATCTTTCACTTCGCTTTTTAGCGTATATTTTTTGTTGATTTTGCTGGTTTTCACTCTTTGCTTTGTAAAACAGCTTAACTGCACACACAGTTTTCTAATTTTCCGAGGTTTTCCGCACTATGTGAAAATCCGGCTTAAGTTTTACAATTCTTTGAATCCCCTTTTAAATCTCTTCCTCTTTACACCTCATAACTTTTTTAAATTTAAATTTTTGAAAAATATTTATGTTTATGTGTGTTTCAAAGACTTTTAAATAAAATAATTAAAAATTATTTAAACGTAAAGCATAGCACTTAAAATGATTTTTTTCCTGCAATTTCAGATACTGTAATTAGTCGCTATTAAAATAATCGGTGATCAGTCGAAGCATTATAAATTGCGAGCCATTGGTAATTGAACTAAATACAACAAAACAACAAATCGATTTTCCCTTTGTTTGATCTAAATGGAGATTGGATAATGAGTTTCTCCTATTCCTCCACAGGTGTACTATGCGAGCGCAGAATGAGACACAGATAATGCCATATACGTTTTTGAGATTGCACACGGTAAAATGGAGGCAGTATCCACGATTTCCCTGATATTGGCTGCTTTGTTTATGTACAATGCAGTCGCCGCCATTAGTGCAAATCAATTTGGCTGCATCTCGGTCTACAGTCCAAGGAATGCCACAACACAACCGCTGGAAAGGATCCATAAGGTGCCAGTTACGACTCGCACTTGGCAAGAACACGAATTCTCACTGCTTGGCTACAAGTTCTATTTACCCTTTGTGGGCCATGCAGTCGATCAATTGGATGAGAGTGATGATAGTCTCGATGATGGCTGGATCCTAGATAATGGCGCCCAGCTATATATTAGAGATGAGGAGGAGGAGGAGGAAGAACTGGACCTAAATAAAGTTGGTGTTGGTGTTACTGTTGGCCAAGCGGATCCATCGAACAGCATATTAAAACTGCGCTGTCAAAATACAACCATAACAGAGATAAATGCACAGATGCAGCTGCAGCAGATTCATAATAATATTAACTATGAACAGTTGATACTGAGGCAAGTGCCAGGAAAATCTGGAGCTTCACTGCAGCTGCTGCATCAGTATGCCAGCTTACGTCAACTTAAATGGCGAGATAGTGCGCTGCGCGATGAGACGCTGCAATTGCTCTTCGAGCACCATCCACAGCTCGATACGCTCGAAACACTGGACGTGAGTGAGAATCAACTGAACTGCACTCACTGGGCACAGTCACAAGCGATACGCCGCCTTAAGGTACTCCAATTGACTGGTAATCGCTTGGCCAACTGCAGTCTGTCCGAGATACGGTATATGAATCATCTGATGGAACTGCATCTGGATCGCAACACACTACGTGCACTGCCAACGAACTTTGTGCATGAGCTGAGCGAGCTTCGGCTCTTGAATTTAAGCAATAATCAGCTAACGGAACTGCCACGCAACATTTTCGAGGGTGCACTACAACTGGAAATGTTGCATTTGGCCGACAATCGCCTGAGCGTCCTGCCCTTCCAGCTGTTCCAGACTGCCCGCGAGCTCCGATTCCTAGATCTCAGCAATAACCGCCTTCTCTCGTTTCCGGACAATTTCTTTGCACTGAATGGTCAGCTGCGGCAGTTGCAACTGCAGAACAATCAGCTAAAGTCCATTGGCAAAAATAGTTTATATAATTTGCGCGAGTTGCGCCATCTGGATTTGGCGCAGAATGAGTTGGGCAGCATCGATCGTCGTGCCTTCGAGTCACTGTCACATCTCATTACTCTAAACATTTCGGGGAATAGGCTGACGCTGCTGTCGTCCATCACATTTCAGCCACTTGGTGCACTCCAGCAACTGGATCTGAGTCGAAATCAGTTTAAACAATTGCCAGACGGCCTGTTTCAGACGCAACGCAACTTGGTCTTGCTGCGCATCGATGAGACGCCGCTAGAGCAGCTGCCCAACTGGATATCCCGCAACGAGGAGGATATCGATGGACAGATTCTGCACCGTTTACGCTATCTGTCCATGCAGCAGAATACGCAACTCACTCAGCTACCTGCAACCATGTTTGGCAACGTGCGCAATTTGCGTGAACTTCTATTGGCCGATAATAAACTAATAAAATTGCCGCCACAGATTGGCAGCCTGACACGTCTGCAGCGGCTCAGTGTGCGTGGCAATGAGCTTGGCTCGCTGCCGGAGAGCTTAAAGGATCTGAGCCGGTTGCACTACTTGAATATTCTGGGCAATGAGTACCAATGCGATTGCAGCATGTATTGGCTCTCCAGCTGGCTGACGAACGCAACGACTGCGTTGCGCCGTGTGATCTCAAATAGCAGCAGTCAGACTCTGAACGCGTTCGAGCACATCGACAATCAGATTAAAGAACTCAAGTGTCAATACGGCTATCCGGGGGATATGCTACGTGTGCTGAGCACCCTCAACTGCAGTGTGCCCGTCGTGATGCAGTCCTCGGATCCCAAGATGTACAGGTTGCATGCCACGGCCAAGCTCGAGTGTATGGTCTACGGCAGCCCAACTCCCGACATAATTTGGGTAAGTCTCAAAAGGAGCATTTAAATGTCGCTTAATTAAAAATTGTAACTTGCCTAAATTATTATTGTGCCGCAATTCGAATCATAATGTGCCTTGAATATACATTTTTACTTAGGTTTGCCATTTTGTGGGACGTAAGTGGGCACAAAGACGGGGTTTTTGGAAAATTTCGCACCACAAGTAGGGGAGGAAATGGTGATAAATTGTCATACGCACATTTATTGGTGTTTTCAAGATCTATTTAATTTTTTTTGTTTTAATTTTTGAAAATTTACTAGTATATATACTCGCATATACTCCAAATATCAGATTATTAAATACAGATTTTGCGAAATCGGAAAATGATTGGAAACTTTGGCATGCAAATATTTTTTTTTTAACTTAAAGCAATATACTTATTTTAAGTATTCTAAGTATTCTATCATGTGTTCTAATTCCCGAGGGATAAAATGGGAAAAGAGTCTGGAATTTTGTTTGTCATTAATTACACATATTAAAATGTAGATTGTTTTAAATTGGTTTAATCACTTATACAGGTAACTCCACGTAACAAAATTCTGCGGCATCATGCTGATCCCGACAAACGCCCAATCATAATCAACAGCGATACTGAGCATCAGCCCAATAAGTTTGAACTGTTCGCCCTGACGGATGACAACAATCCGCATTCGCTGCACGTGAACATCAGTCGCCAGAAGAGCATTGTGGGGCAGCGAGTGGTGCTCATCGAGAATGGTTCGCTGCTGGTGCACAACATTTCGCGGGGAGACAGCGGTCTCTACACCTGCTATGCCTTTAACGTTTTGGGCAATGCATCGGCGGGCATCAGGTAATCTATATTTAAAGAGTAACATATGAAACCCAACTAATACAGGTTCTATTAATGCGATCTACACAGGCTCTACATCGACCCAATTGTATTTTATCGTGTCAAAATTGAGAGTCTGCTGGCGGGCACCCTGGCAGCTACGGCATTTTTGTTACTTACCCTCATAGTGCAGGGATTACGCAGCTGTTTGACAAGATTTGGATGCATGGAGCGTTTGCATTGTTGCCGAAATCGGAACAAGAAGTCGCCAAGATCCCGACAGATTTACGCCATGCTCGATAGCATCGAGAGCTACAAGAGCCAGCAGTTGGAGCGCTTGCGCGAGAATTATGCACAGCAGGTGCATCGCATACGGGAGAATTGTACGCAACAATGCGAATGGATACAGAGCAGCTACACCACACAGGCCAAACATATTAAGGAGTTCCGTGACATGGGTTCCACTCATCTAACCGCACTAAAGGATCAATATTATGATCAGGTGAAGAAGGTGCGCGACTATTCCACCGGCCAACTAAGCTGGGTACGAGAGAACTATGTCTTCCAGCGCAACAAAATACGGAAATTTAGTGCGCATCAAGTGTTGCGATTACGCGAAGGCTACAAGTACCAGCAGCAGTCGTTAAACAAGGTGCTGGAAAATTTGCCTAGTTTCTACTTTGAGAACTGTCGTGGTCGCTGCGAGGAGGACATTGTCGAGGGTAAGTGTTACTATGACAATTTGTGTAAAATTTAAATAAATTCGTTGCTTTATTCTGCAGACATAGACTGCTATTTCAATGGCAAAATGGAGAAGGAGCTGCACATACAGAAGATTAAGTCACGTCTGATGGTCGCCAACAATTCGGCTAGCAAGGCTTCCGTTTACTACACGCCGCCGGAGGATGATCTGTTTCAGTGCTCCCATTTGCATATGCAAACATCGCCAATACATATTAACTATATAGACGAAAATTTAGATCATCAGAAGTTCGAACTGCACGACTTCAAAATGGATCCACAAATGCTTTTCTTTAGTAAATCCCTAGTATATGTGAACCCGGAGGGGGCGAGCAGTAGTCAGGCTGCTGCCAGTCCAGCTTTAGCGGCATACAGCATCGAGGATAACAATCAGAATGCGCAGCTATCGGAGGAGCAAATAGTCAGTCAAATAGAGATGAATGAACTGAAGGACGCGAATGATGTGAAAAATTCCAAATCGTGTCCTGCTATTTATAAGGTATCCAAGCAAAAAGATGGTAGCACTCTGCATGAACTTCTAACCACGGACGGAGCTCCACATCAGATGGTACATCTAAATGCGGTTGATGAGACGCCATTGACGCCGCTTCAAGTGCCCAAGGAGAAGCTTAACATCATTTTAGATGACTGCGGCAAAGAACATCATCATCATCATCATCCACATATAAAGACAGAAGTAGACAAGGATTCCAATATAACGCCATCGGAATACAGTAGCTGTCAATCAACCAACTCGCTTGCTAATGCAAAGCTTGCGAATAACGCGTAGAGATTTTATTAATTTTAAAATATGTAATTAGAACAAAACATAAAAAAAAAACATCAAATGACGCTAAAGCTAAAACACATCAAATTGAAGTTAATGTTGAAAAAGTGTGAAATGAAAAGGCATCAAACAATAATTACGTATAGAGTTAATTAGTGCAACTTTAAGAATTTAAATGCTGAATATCAAATGGAAAAAGGAAAAAAAAAAACAAAGACAAGAAAATAATTAATAAATTTAAAACAAAAAGTCATACGATTTAAATGATAGTAGGACAAATTGAAAACCTGAAATGTGCTGGTTTTGAAGGTATCATTAATTATGTCAATAATACTTAAAAAGCCCCCCATTTGTGATTGCAATTATAATAAAATGAAGCGATTTATTTATAGAGAACGCATCAAATCTACATAAATAAAGACGAGCGTATTTTAAACAAAAACTAATTTTATTCAAATTCTAAATTGGCAACAAATGCAACAAAAAATAAGATATATGTACAAATAATGCTGTGCAGTGAGTTTCTGGTAAATTAAAAAACTGATGGTATAAAATTCGAAAGTTTATATTCATAACTATAATTAAATAATATACAATTTTTTATAATATGTTATTTGTATATTTTTGGAGTACTTCGTGGGCGTTTCTTATATGTAATATTGTTGCATTTTGTGTTTTAATTAGATATCGAGACAGTCTGACTGCTTGAGCACCTCAATGGCACAGGGATTGGCATTGATTTTGCATGGATCGGTGTCTGTATCGGCTTCAGTTAGATCATAGTCACATTCGCAAGAGAAACACTCCATTTCACCCCCCTCGCCATCGGTTTCGCCCTCCTCTCCCTCGCCATAGAAGCTAATCTTTTCCTGACTGACCACACTCGGCTCTGTGGTTAGCGAGCATATCGATAGCTCAGAGTCGGGGACGGGCAGTGGTACCGGCTCTTGCGGCAGCAGTGAATAATCATAGACGGCGATCTCCTGGGCAAACCACAACGTCGGCTTCATCTTCATGTCCGCGTCCTCTTCTTCTTCTTCGTTAGCTTCATCTTCGTCATGTTCGGCGGTAGCATGACCGTTGTGATCGCGCGGCAAAAAGTAGCCAAGCAGCATATAGCGATTATTAAAGCTAAAGACGGCCGGACCAGTGGGATAAAGATTATTCCAGGTTCCGTGCAAAATGGTGCAATTATCATCGTTGCCAATGTAGAGCTCAAACGGACCCATCCGCACATTGCTGCTCCAAGTAGACTTGAGGCGCACGGACATGCAACAGTTATCCTTCTCCGATTTGAAGCTATATATGCCAACCCCATGACGTTGCCCCTTGAGCCAATCACCCGAATAAATATCCCCATTAGCATAATTGTAGCGACCCTTGCCGTGCTTTAAATGCTTGCGCCAGTTGCCCTCGTAAACGGAGCCATCGGGATAAATAAAAATGCCGCGTCCACACCGCGTGCCACAACGATATTGTCCATAATAACGAGCGCCGTTCTTAAAAACATACAAACCAATGCCATGTCGACGACCCTTGCGATAATTGCCATCATACTGATCCCCATTGGGAAGAATTGCCCAACCGCGTCCATGGCGCTGTCCCAAAGCATTACGTCCACCTATGTATTTCTTTAGGTGGCACAAGGATCAAGATTAAAAAGTCTAATTAGGGATGTTTGAATATAGTTGACACCTACACCAATATTCGGACCCTCGTCCTCCTCATCGGGCACCGAAAGTTCCGACTCGTCCGACAAATCAGTTACGCTCATGATATAAGTTTTATTTACTTCCCGATTGATTGTTATCAAATATATAATTTAGTTCTTACATTAGCTTTTACAGGGGAACTGGTGTGTTAAAACAATTCACATAAACTATTTAAACAGTTAAGGTAAGGCTTGCTACAAATAGTTTATAAACATGTAGCTTTTCAGATTGATGACTAGGTTGCGTAAAAGAAATTGGCCAGCGGGTATCGTATAAAGAGGGCCAGGAGTGAGCATAACACCTGGAAGCCCATAAGCATTTCGGTGGCCACACGCTCATGCACCGGTCCAAAGATGACCAGCAATAAATTGATTAATGTAAAATTGTTGGTCACAACTCGTCCGTCGGCCTGTTCCTGCCAGCTAATGACGCGTAATGTCCGCAGCACCTTTACCATTAGCCGGCCCAGGCTGCTCAGTTCGCTTGTGCGAAATTCTGTGGTGCTAATGTGCAGCAAATCCGATTTGGAATCGTATTTCGGCAGTCGATGTCTTGGGCAGGGCACAAAGTGAAATAATTGCGGCGTCGAGTACAGAAAGTTCAGAATCTGTGGCAGAAAGAAGAGCAACAGAGTTTTGCTAAAATGACCCAAAATACCAACGACGGCAAAGGACATGCCGGCAAAGTAGCAATAAGTATCGCCCACAAACACTTGCGATGGATATCTGCAAGAAAAACAATTTTAGTTTTTAAAATTAACGATAAACATTTGAATAATCAAAAATGTAACGCATTGCTCGATAAAATGTTATCATTGCTGTAATAACGAGAGTGTGACGTCACTTAGTTACAAGTATGCAAATGCACTCGACATAATCGTGCTACAAAGAAACAGCTGATAAGTAATTATAAAAGGTTGTGCCTTCCCTAAGCTTTACCTGTTTAACAGCACTTGACGAAAGTTAAACACACTACAATTTTTAATTACAATTATGCAAATAAAAAACATAAACAGAAGCAAGGTAACAAAAAAATTGTTAATCTTAACAACTGTCAGCTGTGTTGGTAACTCGAAAATGAGACGTACATTCGGCATGGCGTCACCTTGTACCGTTATACCATGCACTCAAAGAGCGGAGCATAATGTCAAAGCGACAGCTGTGAGCTGTGCGGGTGGGCAGCAAAAAGTGGGTGTGTTAACTGCAAAAAAAAGTAAAGCCGAAAACTTAACTAAAACGAAAAACGCAATAGCAATCTGACCAAATAATCATGTGCTGTTGTGTGTGGTAATTAAGAGCAGACAATGGCCCGAAGCAGTACAGCTGGGAGCCACCACTCAATAATAACGCTGGCAAACAGCAAGAGGCTTGTTTTGTGGGCTGTGGTGCTGGTCCAGTTGGGTTTCATTGGCTGTATTTGGCTGCTGCAGAATAATCACAGCCAGCAGATGCAGCAGCAACCAGAACTGGACCAGATGGGACACGTGAATTTTGTGAGGCAGTCGAGAAATGCCAGGCTTAAGTTGGATGGGAGGCAGCAAATTCGGCGTTCGCATTGTTTGCCAAGCGAGAACATAAATCGCTATCTGCAGGATTTCTATCAAATGAAAGCGGATCAAGTGAATAGCTCGGCGGACTATGCTGCACCAATATACATGGACCAGGAGTTGGCGCCAGCACTGTGGTGCTTTCGGGAGGGCACACTTAACGAGTCGCGCAACGAGCGCAACAACATTGACTATCTGCAAGCCCAACCGCAGTGTCTGTGTGCCAGCGGCTGGCATGGCCGGGACTGTGGACAGCCGGAGATTATATGGCGGGCGCTGATGACGCATCGACGCACCGGTGGCAGCAACAATGAGGCGCCATTGAAGTTGCGTGAGGCGAGCAGCACATCGCTAAAACATCTCTATTATATGCTCGAGCTAGGTGATTGGGAGCACATCAATATGGAGCTTCTTGAACTGCAGCTGCACACTCTAATCCACGTTGTGGACTATTTTTGTATCTACTACTATGTAAGAGAGGGAACCACCAAGCACAAGGATTTGACGAGACGCTCGTTGGAACGGCAACTGGACGCAATGCTCATTAGCAGCTATGTATTGTACCAGTGCGAGAATCACTCTCACTGCACCAGCGCAGTGGCCTACAATTATTTTCGTTATCAGCTTTGGATGCTGTGCAGCATTCAGATGCAGCCCACCGATTTGCTATTGTTTGGCAATGGCGAAACAGTTTATGCACCGATAGCATTGAAATTTCTAAAATACTTTGCCGCGGATGTGTTGCCCCTGCGATTCCGGCTAAAGCACAATGTGTACGGCTTCTACTGGCAACATCCGGAACGGGCGCGACTGCAAGGCGTCATTGGTTCAGTGATGCACATGCACGGCGATCCGCAGCGAATTGCGAGACAGGCGAGCTATACCCTGGGTGATCTCAATCATTTTGGTGGCTGGAGCTGTGAGCTCTGCATGCCACCAGAGCAGATTGTACACAAGCTGACAGCAAGCGCTGTTGACGGGCCTGGGACGAGCAGCACGGTGCGATTGCCCAATGGGACCAGAAGTTCTCGCATTGATGCCGCCTATGTACAAAAACTGATGACGGCTGGCAAGCATCTGGACGGCAGCACAATGCTACTGCGTCTGCGGCAACAGAGCGAGAAATACTATGCGCCGGAAACGGCGCTAGCACATAGCAGTCAATTTGGTCAATTGCTTGTCAATTTGTATGATGCGAATGAACTGGACGATGTGCAGGAGGACGAAGACTAATGACTTATGACTGGCACATGAAAGTCAGGGTTAAATCCTATTCATCCTATCCACCCGGCTAGTCGTACTCATATACAAACATATATATATATATATATTAATTAATGTGCCTGCTTTCCGATCTTACACGCTTTACTTTAAGCTAAACATATCGTCATATTTAATCGTATCTCATTCATTGAATTAACTCAAAATTTAAAATCTAGTATCAGCAGGCAGACGACGACCATCTCTGTGATAAGAAACTAAACTAGAGAAATGTATTTCAAAAGATTCTAAATTTCATGGAATTTGCTGTTGTGAATTAAGTTATAAAGTACGTAATTTAAGTATGCCAATTCAAAATATAAACAATTTCATTTGTTTGTGAAAATGTTGAGAAAATAATTTTCAATAATTATTAAATAAATCGGAAAAAAATTTAATACAATTAAAGAACTTTTGATTATAGTTTTCAAAACTGGATAATAATAAGCACTTTAAATTTTGTTGTATGTATGAATATAACTTACATAATTAACTTACCTATTGAATTTCCATAATGCCAGCGAGGTAGCAAAGAATGGTATCATAAAATATAGAGAAAACTGATGCGATTCCACTTGATGGCCCAGGAACAGCTCTATGAAGTTGAAGATAATTACTGAGCCGGCTATAATAAGAGATTGGCCCACCTCCAGGCCATTGATGCCAGCGAGTATATTGATGGCATTCGTGCAGAACACAGCCAATTTGCCCATGAAAATGTAGTAGAGTATACCTAGAATTAGTCAATCGATTAGATGGGAGCAATTTCAACAGCTGCTATATTTTTCGTTATTTATTACCAATGTTAACAGATGTACCAAAGAAACCACGCGCAAAATTGGGAATCATGACGGTTGTGGAATTGTAGTTAACGTAGTAAACCATTAGCAGGGGCAAAGTCGCTATCGTTGGCAGCAGAAGCTTGTTTCGCCAGCGCAGGTCAAGCACATCGTCGGCAAAGCCAAGAAATATCATGCAACATATTGATAACAGGGCGGCAATCAATTCCACAAACTGTTTCAACGATAATTATTATAATTTCAATGCAAATGACAGAAATGAGTCAGCATTAATTAACCTTGTCATGTGGAAATGTGATAGGTTTGCCGCCGGTAACTGCATCCGTGGCTGCATCCTCATCGAAGGCAAAAGGTATGGGTATGAAAAAAAACATCGAGATCAAGAAAACGCAGCCAATAAGCACGCCATAAGATTCGGGACTGCAAAAATAAAGGGCTTATAATACAAGGACAATGTGAGAAACTCGACTTACACCTGTGGCTTGTCCCGCTTGCATAGATCCTTGCCGCACAAGTTTGCCTTGATGAACATCTCACGGAGACGGGGAATCATGCGCACCGTCATAAAGTACGCACCCACGGATATTGCTCCATTTATTGCAATTGCAGTCGTGGACATTTCGTAAGCAGTAATTTCACTAATTAGATTACAGTACAGCTACAATGGGTGCATTAAACTGTTAATTTTAGTGTGAGAACTAAAAATGTACTCAAGGGATTATCACACAATCATTCTGCCAAAACTAAAGCTTTAACTGGGCGGAAAAGACCACGCAATGTCTCCGGTAGCAGATAATAACAATTACAGCTGTTTCGCTCATGTTTACAATTATCGCTCAATTTGAATGTAATCGATTTGGCGCAAGCATCGATTTTGTACTCTAAGCATCGATAACAATAAATAAGTTAACAACATCGGAGTTTAATTTGAAATACATTTTATTGGGATTTATTTATATTATTTTATATGATAATATAGAGAAATTTGTGATTTATCATTTTTTACAACGTATATTCCAATTTACACATGTACATAAACATAACAATACATTAATGTAATTAACGAGTGAGAAAAAAATACTTGAAGCATATTAAGTTTGGTCCAGTTTTTATGTCTTTCATAACTGAAAGTACGGTTATCGCTCACGAAAAAAGGGGAAAACTTTTTGCAATTCGGCTTTCGATTTGCACGCCTCTACCTTAGGCAAGGCCTCGACAATATTCAAAATATATATTTGCAGTTGCTGGCGACGTTCCTCAACAAAAACGAGATTCATGTTGCCAAAATGCTTCTTGGGCGGAAACTCAATCGGGCTGATAATGCTGGGATGAGTGCGCAGCAAGGATTTATGGAGCTTATTAAATTCGTTATAGCGTCGAAAGACTGTCCAATGCTCCAGCCGCTGTCGCATGGTCAGGTGCATCTCATACTCGTAATGTGAACTGGACCGATGCGAGGTGACAAGCTTCACATTTGGAATGGTTATCAGAAAGTTGGAGCAAAACGATGAGCTTGGATCGATGCCAGTCTCACTGAATTGTTTAGTCAGCCGGCGAATGAGCTGGCGATTCTGTAGATTGAGTTCGGCGACACGTGTCTCCAACAGCGCACAGCGTTCTGTCAATTGAGTCACCTGTTCAGCTAGCTGCGCAGTTTGCTGGGTTCCGTTGACGCCGTTCGCCGAGGAGGATGATTTGCTCCATTGCGACGAGGTATCACTGTGATCCTCGAACAGATCCTGATCCGTCACATTTACGGCTGCTTCTGTACTAAACTGTTCCTGTTCCTCTGCTTGGAAAGTGGTGTACCCTACATCGGGTAGAGGTGTCTTAAGGAACTCCAGCTCAGGTTCTATGGGATCACAGGGCACCGAACATTGAGGCAACTCGGGCATGTGCCTCAACTCCTGCTCCAGTGCCTCCCTAGAAGTAAGTTGCTGCACCTCCAGCATTTCACATGCATTAAGCGCACCCAGAAGATCCTCTGTGGAGGTATCACATACAATGGGCCGTTTCACAGCAGATGTGACGCGTCCACCCTTCCTTGCTTCCACAGGCACCGGTTGCGGTGCAAAAATAATGGGCTCCTCTTTCACCAAGCCCGTTCCAGGCGCGGACAGTCGTTTGGCAGCATTCAGATGAGGATTCTCCACTTTCAAAGCAAAGAGAACATCCTTGAGGCTGTTCAGAATGTCGGGTATTTTATTCACCGCCTCCTCGTTGAGCAGCAGCGACCACGGCGTGTAGAACCGTTGCAATTGCGTCTCATCACTCAACCAGGTCAGTATGTGACTCTGCAGGCGCTTCTCGTTGAGCGTGGCGCGTATGAAGGCACGACCACGTCCATGTTTTGTCCAGATCTGCCTGAGCTCATCGTAGCGCTGTCGTTCGTGTGGCGTCAGCTGTGTTTCACAGAAATCCCAAAAGGTGACTTCATTGCTGTTGCTGCTGCTAACTCCCCCTCCACCTGCTCCCCCTGTTCCACCTGTTACTATCTCGTGCATATTTTGAAATATGCTGGCAGCGGAAAATGTCACATTAAATGTTTGTCGCAATCCATAGTTTAGTGTTTCCTCGAATGCTTCGCATAGCTCCTGCACCACATCGTCATCTTCCGTTGCCAGTTCGCGTTTTCCACTATAAATTTGGCTCGTTTGTTGCGCACTTTGCTGAAGTCGTCGAAATATGTCCTCTCTGCGCTGGCCAAATGTACTCCCACCTAAGGTGGAGCGTATTTGTTCTGGTAATCCACTTTCGGGCATTTTCAGCAATTTATATATATTTATTGTTTGTTATTGTTGTGGTTGGTTATTTATTTATTTTCGTTGTCATTGTTTTCCCTTACACAATTCTAGTGCTAGACAATGTCGCTTTGAAGTTCATTATCGATATCGCTTTTTATTGTTGTTATATCATTTTGTATATTAATATGCCCGAATATTGTTCATAATTAAAAAAATTTTGAACTTGATTATCAAGGTGATAATATCAAACAAAATATAAAAATATATATATATATCGAGTTAATATGAACCACAGTTTACAACACTAGCGGGCCCACGCGATTCACAGCCAGACAATAACACATCGTTAAGTATCGGCTAAGTGGCGTTTACGCATCACTAATCATCGCAAAACTAGCATTAAATTTGCGCGTAAAGAATGCCAAAATCTGGCAAAATGCTTATAAATTAACAAATGCAGTGAAAGCCCTGCACTAAATGTGAGCCGAAACAAGTCAAAAGTATACAACGGCTTATTAGGTGTGCTAATATGTAAGTTTTCCAATGCGCGAGGACCAATTTATGTGTTTTCTTTTGTGTTCGTTCGTTCATCGTCTGTTCGCACGGTGCGCTTCATTGACTTTTCGAGCGAGTGTAAACCATATAAAATGACCAAAAACTACACAAATTAATTTGACTTTTGCAAGCAATAAGTTAATATAACACTGCAAATAAGTGAGTCATTAAATAGTTGAATGCTACTGCTATGCAACGGAAGTTGATGAGCTCTTCAATAGCAGCTGCTGCTCTACAAAAGAGAGAAAAAGACAAATAAAGGGGAAACAAACAGAAGCGGAACTTAAGCAGAATTAGAAACAGGCGCCGCTGCTGTTGTTGTTGCTTGGGTCCAGCATATGGCCAGCAATCGCAGGAGTCTCTTTAATGCATATGTGTGTGTGTGTGTGCCTGTGTATGTGTATTTGTATCTGTGTGTGTTTCCATTGCAGCTGAGAATTCGGTTTACAAATGCCACAGCAAAAAGACGAAATAAAAACAATAATCGAGTAACTTACTGAAGCGACAACAACAATAACAACAATGAATCCGGCTGAATTGCACATGATGTGGATGAGTAGCCAATACAACTCGGAGCGCATTTCATTCGAAGATGCGGCCCAATTGCTCACTCATCCAACAGTTGGCCTTTCCGTCATGGAGGATATGACACATCAGTCCACATTGGTAAGTCCTTAAGACATCACACAAGTAAATACGTCTCTTCCCAGTTCACCTCTATAAATTAAACAAACCCCTAAAATTCTGTAGGCTAAGTTTTTACTTGTCATATCTATTTATGAATGTAAATACATCAAATAACTCATTAATGTAAGGCTACAATTATTTTAAAAAATCAAAAAAAATTTAAATTTAGATAATTCCAATTGAACACGTAAAGAACTAGTTGCGGTAGGGTCAAGTATTTTTTGAAATGCGTGCTAACCAATTTCTTTGTATATATATCTGTTTCCGGGCAGATTCTGGCCTACAATCTTAATTCACATTTTAATATTTTTTATATAATGAACCACAATGGTTGAAATATGAGTTTAAGCTGAGTTGCTGCAACTTAATAATAAAATATTTAGTGGCTGGTTTTTTAAATATAACCCATACAAATACCTTCCATAAATGCCTGTAGATATATATGTATATATATATATATATATATATATATATATATATATATATATATAAATGCATATCAAGTGATTCTGCTTTAGTTAAAAATTGGAATTTGTTTACTTATTTCTTCTACTTTCTTTTCTATGATTTATGTATTGGTTACTACGTTGTATCCGTATCCGTATCCATTCAACTGTCAACTGTATCCAACTGCCAATTAAAAAAAAATAAATACAAAATAACAATCAACACAAAACTGCACACCACCCAAAATTGACACACATCAACATCACAACAAATAAAGGATATGAGTCCAATGATGAGCATTGTGGGGGGAGATTTTTCGGGACAGGCTGCTGCAGCCGCAGCCGCATTGGGCGTTCAGCCCGGAACGTTAATTGCGACTAATACAAATAATTTGTACGGCTTTGCGCACATGGGCGGACTGCAGCAGCAGCTGTTGCAGCAAACTGCTGCGGCGGCTGTTTTTCAAAACTATGCCGAGGTGATGGATAACGATAATGCTGGCGGCGTCGATTCGTCGACGGGCGTCGATGATGATCAACAGGTCTATGGCCAATTGGATGATGGTAGCTATGACGATGGCGGCGCCAGTGGCGGCATGTCGGATCTAGAGCCAAAGCAAGAGATCATTAACATTGATGATTTCGTTATGATGAACGAGGACAACAATTCGTATGATGGCACTGATTTTATGACCTCATCGGACAAGGACATATCACAGTCCTCGTCCTCGTGCATGACCAGCATGCCAACCGTAAATAACAACAATGATCTTCTCGTGCCATTGGGCGATGGTCTGTTGCATCACAAGCTGCTGGGCACCACGCATGCCATGATCAATGCCACAACGGCCTCAACCCTAGCCGCCGGCATGAATCTGTCCGGCACTGGTAATGGCTTTACCAATATTCTCATTTCTGGCGAGGATAATGCGGCAGCAGCAGCCGCCGCAGCAGCAGCAGTTGCAGCTAACGCGAAGGTTATGCGTACCTACGGCATTGCACCAGGCGGCTGTAAAGCTGGCAACAGCAGCTCCGTTTCCGGTCCTGGCTCCGGTTCCGGGTCCAGCACATCATCGATTCGTGCACAGCGCAAAACTCGCAAAATTGAGCCAGTTAATAGACCAGGACTTGTGCTTAAAACACCGATTGCCTACAAGGGTAACATTGATCCTTCGGTAATACCGATACAGAAAGATGGCATGGGTATGTTTTTTTCACTTTCCTTCACTATACTTTACTTTACTTTATTATTATTATCATTTTTCGAGCTTATCTTATTGTTGCTTTTAATTAATTAATTATAAGTTAAACGTGTTTTCCGGGGACTTTGCGTTTTTCTGGCAAATTAATTACCAGATCTAATTACTGTAAAATAAATGTAAATTTAAAATACATAAAACAAAACCAATTAAACATATTACATAGTAATAACTGAATTTTTAAAAAGACCCACATTGAATACAAAAACTATGCTGGAATTTAAACCAGCAAAAGTATCTCTTTTGGGTGATTGTCTCAAGGCAACTTTCGCAGAAGTAAACAAGTTAGTCTAAACGGGAGTTGACAAGCTATAAACCTATATCATTTTATAATGCTGACATTCAGACTTATTGATTTATTTAATTATTATCTGATCCTTCAGCTGTCTGTGAGCGTTGTGGCGCCATCGGTGTGAAGCACACTTTCTACACGAAATCGCGTCGCTTTTGCAGCATGGCCTGTGCCCGGGGCGAACTCTACTCGATGGTGGTCAATAACAAAATGGATGCAAGCAGCTCGCCAGTGGCGCAACCTCTTGAAATGACAGAGACGAACGCATTGGAAACAGTGCTCGTCTCCGAACAGGAGGTCATAGATGACCAACAGCAGCAGACGCAGTCGGATATTGAGCTAACCCTGCAAGCGGCACATATCAAGAACTCCAATTATCGTTTTCGCATTACGGATCAATCGAAGATCACACAGCTAAATGGTTTTGGAGAGCCGATGTCGCTGGGCGGCGATGCGGCCGCCAGCAATGTGCAGATGGCAACGGACGAGACAATCGCGGCGCTAAATGGCGGCGCAGTTGGCGACGCTGCGGCACCGGCAGCCGAGGCCAGCGGCAGTGAAACTAATTCTAGCGCCAGCATCAACACATTTGTGAATGCAGCACCTACGCCGAAAGCGTTGCGACTATTTCGCGATGTATATCCGCAGGATGATCTGCCACAAATTCCCAAATACGAACGTCTTCCGGCACCGTGTCCCCAGATGGAGAAGATCATTAGCATACGGAGGCGCATGTACGATCCGACGCACTCGTACGATTGGCTGCCTCGACTGAGCAAAGTTAATTTTTATGCGGCGCCTGTCACCTGCTTCCCGCACGCGCCTGGCTATGAGGTGTGGGACAATCTGGGCGAGGGCATGAAGGTGGAAGTGGAGAACACCGATTGCGACAATATCGAGATAATTCAGCCGGGCCAGACGCCCACATCGTTCTGGGTGGCCACCATACTGAAGATCAAGGGCTATAAGGCGCTAATGAGCTACGAGGGATTCGATACGAATACCCACGATTTCTGGGTTAATCTCTGCAATGCCGAAGTCCATTCGGTTGGATGGTGTGCGACGCGCGGCAAGCCATTGATACCGCCCCGCAGCATTGAGCACAAGTACAAGGATTGGAAGGATTTTCTCGTCGGACGATTGTCCGGTGCCCGAACATTGCCATCCAATTTCTATAACAAGATCAACGAAAGTCTTCAATCACGTTTTCGCTTGGGTCTGAATCTCGAGTGCGTGGACAAGGATCGCATTTCGCAAGTGCGCCTAGCCACTGTCACTAAGATTGTGGGCAAACGCCTCTTTCTGCGCTACTTTGACTCGGACGATGGCTTCTGGTGTCATGAGGATTCGCCCATCATCCATCCCGTTGGTTGGGCAACCACTGTCGGCCACAATTTGGCCGCGCCACAAGATTACCTGGAGCGCATGTTAGGTAAATTAAATGCAATTTACATTCCATTAAACTATTGAAAATAGTTGGAGAAAGTTGCAAAGTTTGGTTTAAAACATAAATTAACTCAATTTTCGATCTATAATCTTTTATCAAATTAACACTGTGAATTCCAATTATTTAGCTGGCCGCGAAGCCATGATTGATGTGCACGAGGACGATGCCACTATTGAACTGTTTAAGATGAACTTCACGTTCGATGAATACTTTCTGGATGGCAAAACCAATGGCTTTATGGAGGGCATGAAAATCGAGGCGGTCGATCCACTGAATCTGTCCTCCATTTGCCCCGCATCGGTGATGGCTGTTCTGAAGTTTGGCTACATGATGATACGCATCGATTCGTATCAGCCGGATGCCTCAGGGTCAGATTGGTGAGCCAGCAACGCTTAGTTGAATGAAAGTCGTCGCAAACGAACGAAACGAAAATAAATTGTTGCGCTTTCTTTCAGGTTCTGTTATCATGAAAAGTCGCCGTGCATTTTTCCAGCTGGCTTTTGTGAATCGAGTGGCATTGCGGTGACGCCACCCAATGGCTACGATGCGCGAACCTTTACCTGGGAGGGCTACCTCCGAGACACTGGCGCCGTTGCGGCCGGTCAGCATTTATTCCATCGGCTGATGCCCGATCACGGCTTCGAGCCGGGCATGAGTCTGGAATGCGCTGATCTCATGGACCCGCGACTCGTTTGTGTGGCGACAGTGGCGCGTGTGGTTGGCCGCCTACTCAAAGTGCACTTCGATGGCTGGACGGACGAGTATGATCAATGGCTGGACTGCGAATCTGCGGATATATATCCAGCCGGTTGGTGTGTGCTCGTCGGTCACAAACTGGAGGGTCCGCCGCGCGTATCCCACCAGCCGGTGATGAAGCAGGCACCCAAGCCCAAAGTGCAGCGGAAGCGAAAAACTAAGAAGGGTGGTGCCAATGGAAACGGGAACGGCGTCAGTAACAAACCATTGCCACACGACAATAACATGCAGACAGGTGAGATTTGTTTTAATGAATTAAATATTCAAATTGCTCACGAAATGCTCAATGATGCAGCAGTAAAACCGCGAACGATTGCCTTGAAGACGACACCACACTTGCCGAAGCTAAGCATTAAGCTGGAACTGAAGCCGGAGCATCACAATGCTGCCTTCTATGAGAATAATCAGGCCGAGGAGGAGGAGGATGAGGATGGTTTGGCCGATGAAGATGTCGATGGTGATTGCAGCACCAGTCACCTTTCCGAGGAACAGTCCACAACAAATTCGGATCAGTTTGCGGCCGCTGTCGGAACAGTAGTTGGGGTAGCCAGCACGGTAACGCCAGCAGCCGGCTCGAATGGCAGCAAAACAATGGTAAAGAAATCTTCTACTACTAAATCTCCTGCGCCACCAATTATAGGTCGCAAAGCCACTAGCTACATTGCGGTGAGTACATTGGGATAATAGTGCGTATAGCATTTTAGAAACAATCAATCAATCAACCAACCAACCGCCCGCTCGCTCAACCGCCCGTCCGCCCGCCCGCTCGCTCAACCTGTTTGCCTCTATAATAATATAATAATGCATATGTATTAACAATCATCAATCAGCAAAAATCAGCGTAAACGCTAATTGCAACTTGTATATAACTTACATATTTACGCACTGTTATTTTGGTACTTGCTTGGAATTACGTCCACAGCATAGCTGTCAAAGAAATGATTCATTTGTTGGAATTCAAATTAAAGATTTTATATTTGTATGAATTGAATTACAAATTAAATTTATTTATAATGCAGTAAAAGCAGGTCAACGCATACAATGTGAGTTGGCTTATATTAAATTAATTCATTTTTTTTTTTAGTTTGCTTTAATTTATAATTTTATTCATTCATTTAATGAATCACTTCTTAACAGCTGTGCTTTACCACTCATGCTCACCCAGCCACGCCACTAGCCGGCTATATAATCGAAATGAACTAAAATATGAACAACAACTTAATTTTAATTGAACGTTTTCAATTCTCTCTGAACACAGAACTCGGCCGTCAGCAACAGCAAGTACATTCCACGTTTGGGCGATGTCGATACGGGTGATGCGCATCTGGAGCTGATTCCGGATAGCTGGAATGTGTATGATGTGTCCCAGTTTATGCGTGTTAACGACTGCACCGCGCACTGTGACATTTTTAGTCGAAACAAAATCGATGGCAAGCGTCTGATGCAGCTGTCCAAGGAGGAACTTCTCGAGTTGCTGGTCATGAAAGTGGGACCTGCGCTCAAAATCTACGACCTCATTACGCAGCTCAAGTGCAAAATCAATCCCAGCAAGTCCAGATCACACAAGACCAACAAGTCGCAGCTTTTATAGTGCGGACTCCAGCCAGAATCTAAACCCAACCATCGTTTAAGGAAGCCAAGCGTAGTTGTACTTCATTTTATTGAAACGAAAGTTATCACCGATAAACTGCACGCACATCCACGTGCTCATTATAATTTAGCTTATAATATATATTTATATATATTATATATATCCTAATATATATAAACGTATATATACATGAAGTATTTTGTTAGCACTTGAAATCGATTTAATGCCAATAGCGGATCCATAATATTACAGATTGTGTAACTAAATCAAGTCTCACAGCGCGCTGTATAGTTTTATATATATATATATATTCTATATAATTTACCATAGACGACATACATGCGTATCGCCGTGGTAGTCTTTAGATCTTACACTCATGTTATCAGTCAGAGTTTCTATATATCAAAAGTGGATTTCGGTAATTCATTTTTGTCATCCATGCATATTTTTTTATAATTCTTCGTAGCGAAAGATCGAAGCAAACATAAAACATACAATATAATAAACATATGTAAATACACACAAGCACTCATACACATATACATGGGTATATAACTATATATTGTCTACATATATACCGAATAGGATTGTGTTCTGCTAAAGTATTGTTGTTGCCACAACACTACTTGAAAAAAAAAAAACAGAACCCAGAGAAACAGGCAGCAATCTTGTGAGCAAACGCATCCAGTTAAGAAGAGCACAGAAGTCGCTCCTAGTTCGTAAGAAAAAAATGCCCAAATCAAATTGCAGCAGCGGAACTTGTTCATATATATTTTTTGAAATGCAGCATCAAATTGCATTAATAATGTGTACTATAAATGAGTACCTCTCGAGAAGAAGGAAGGAAAACTTTAAATTAGATTATAATGTATCTAGATATGCTTAAGGTACCAGCTAATCTCTAAAAAAAAAAACACGTAACTAATAAAAACCGAATTCAGAATGGCAAGTTTTAAAAAAACATTTCGTATTAATTTATTTAACCATTTAGCATATTGAAAATTAACGGCTACATTCGTGAATTTTCTGGGAGAAGCGTCGTCTACCTGTTGGAAGCAATAGAAGAGAGACTGACGATGAGACACGAGTGCAACTTCGTTTTACCTTTGTGGTTTTCCATTTCTCTCTCTCACTCTCTCTTGCTGCGC
The DNA here is from genome assembly GCA_035042045.1 of Drosophila melanosoma. NCBI lineage: Eukaryota > Metazoa > Arthropoda > Insecta > Diptera > Drosophilidae > Drosophila > Drosophila melanosoma. The sequence continues at coordinate 705,482 of JAWNLY010000183.1, read as the reverse complement.
ATTGCGCTCTCTTCCAGTGACACAGGTGGTTGCATGTGGAAAAACTGCGTCGTAGTTGTTAAGAAAATATACGGTGGAACAATTCTCGATTTCAATTTCTGTATTTTGTTTGAGACTCCAAATTTAAATTTTACCGTAATCTGATGAGGGTCAATCAATTTGATGTCCTTCAGCTGCAACATTGCGCATGAGCAATATTCCCGACCTTCAACACCATGATGACCATGTTAATAGACCATGCCAATAAAATTATTCTAGCCCAAACATTGTATATGCCTTGTAGCTGCTCAACAACTTTCAATAAATTGGTTTATTATTATATATTTTTTTTTGTTTTGTTTTTGGATATTAATACATTTTATATTGGAATAGTACAACTATTGCTTAATTTCTAATTTACACATAGAGTTTGGTGGCATACACATATATATATATTTTATTGATATACATGTATTTGATAATTATGCTACATTTTTGATTAAACATTTTAGCTCGCATTCGAATAACATATTTGGGAGCAAGTTAATTTATTCTTTAACTGTGTATGAGTGTGTGAATGGGCGGGTGTGTGTGTGTGTGTGTGTGTGAGAGAGGTGTAAATATTATTTAGGCTTGGATATTTATTTATAAAGCTGCCATAACCAAAATGTAAGATAAGGAAACAATAATAAAATAGTACATTTACAAAGATGCCTATATACAGGAGGTTATGTCCAGGTCTTAGAATCTACAAAAAATTTGTATTATCTCGTTTTAATCCCTTTTAATTTTTCTTTTAGCTTACATCAAATGTGTGTTGAGGCAACATGCACTTTTGCTCTAGTTCTTTTTTCAGTGGATTAACTAAAAGGCCTCAACTTAACAAGTTACAAAATACTAACATTTTACAATTATGTAGAAGAGAATAAATATAAACTAAATTTGAAATAAAAATATCAAAAGGAGGAGGGCGGGGGGTAAGGGGGACTTAGATTAAGATTACTAATTAAAAAAAAAAACTACACAACTTCGGCTTTTTCTAATAGTGCGCGCTGAGGACGAAGAAGAAGATGAACAAGGAAAAAGCCTCAATTACAGTTTGTGTTGAGCTTCTCTAGACATGCATCATTTTTTGTTTTTTTTTTTATCTGGCTCTTGAGTCGAATTGAATTGACTTAATAGACATATTGGAAATAAATATTATATCTTAACTAGCCGGGCAATTAGTTAAACACAGTTTACACAGTTGCCAATGCAGCTGAAGCTGTAGTTGCTGTTGCTGTCGATGTTGTTGATGTGGTTTGTGTTGTTGTTGTTGTTGCAACAACGCTGGATCGTCGCTTTTTAATGGGTGGTGTTTCAGATTCAATCGCTGGCACTGCCTGCTGTTCAAATTCAGATGCACTGCGTCGTTTTTTGCTTGGACTGCTATTGCTGCCAGTGTTTGTTGGTGGTGGTGTCATGTCTAAGCCAGCGGGACCACCATTGGTGATTTCCGTAACAATGTGCGCCTCCAAGGAGGGTGGCAGCAGCGGCGAAAGTGGCACTGCATTCAAATCGCAGGCCTCTTCATCGCTGGCAACCACATTGCCAAACAGATCTCGTCCGCTGCCCAGTTCCTCATCATCATCGTCGTCATCGTCATCATCACTGAAGTCATTGCTCCAAAAGACCTGTGCACCGGGAAATACATACGAGCAACTGTTGTTGTGACAATAGAAGGTGCCCGGCTGCAAGCGATCGGCTGTCGTCTGTCGCTTGGCCTGCGGCGGTGTTGGTATTAAACTTGTTGCCGCTGTTTTAGTCTCGACGACAACGTTTGACGAAATATTGGGATCCAGATTGCTGGCATAGCCACGATTGGTGTTGTCATTGTTCGTATTGGCGAACTGTTCACACTGTTCAATGCCGCTGTCCTTGGAGGAGTCAATGGAGAGATGACGATAACTGGCCGACGGGCCAGTTGCCGCTGGAGCAGCTGCGAGTCGATCGCAACTCAATGCCGTCTCATTTAACTCAACAAGAATGTCGCTCTTGATGCGCTCAATGGCGGCACGATCGGCGGCATTGTTGCTGCTGTTACTGCTGGTGGTTGGTTGGGGTTGCTGCTCCTGCTCCTGCTGGTTGCGCTTGCCGGGATGCACCGCTGTGAATGTGGACGATTCAAAGCCACTGTCGGAGCAAGTGCCAGCCGACGAGCCGAGCATATAATCAGCCGAGCCATTTGATTTCAACGACTGAGTGTCTGTGTCCAGTTGGGATTGCTGTTCGCTGTCGGAGCTGCGATGCCGATGGTGGTGATGATGATGATGGTAATAGTGATGCTCAGTGGGCGGCATCAGATCCTTGGTTTCGTGTAGCACAGCATTGTCGCAGCACAGCTGCTTCCAATCATTGTCATTATACCCAGATCCAGAGCCACTGCCCGATAATCGCTGACAGATCTGATTGATAATCACATCTGAATCGCCCAAGAGTTCAACATCAAACTTAAGATGATGCAGCTGCTCGCGATTAATCAAAATCTGCGGCACCGATGCGGGTATACTGCTGGGAATGTGGGCGACAGGACGCACCTTCAACGAGGACCCAATCACAATCAACAAATCACACTTGTCCTTGTCCGTGGCCATAACGGTGTGATACTCATCCGGCAAGCCTGCCAACAAAGCAACAACAAGTCAAGGATTATGAATTTTGATAAAAGAGTTGATTTACATAAAATACAAAATTAATAAGCTGAAGAGCAAAATTATATTATTTAAAAATTGCAATAATTTATTCGAACGCTTACCTTCGCCAAAGAAGACAATGTCTGGCTTCATGATGCCATTCTCGACGAGCTGCTTGAGTTGGTCCTCTGTGACGGCAACCGAGGCATCCACACTGTGCTCCACATTCGGCTGACATTGGGGGCAGACGGGTATACGCTGGGCAAAGATGTCGGCGCGTAAAGCATCCGCATTGCACTTGAATTTGCACTTGGTGCACGAGGCCGTCGAAAAGGAGCCATGGCATTCAATGACCCGCTGTATGCCTGCGACACGCTCCAGCGTGTCAATGTTCTGAGTGTAGTTGCGCAACAGTTTGCCTTTCGTCTCCAGCATCTTGATGAAGCGATGGCATGGCGACGGCTTAAATTCACCCGGATAAATTTCGCGTGCGAATTTGTAAAACGGACGCGGATCACGCTTGAAATAGTTGATGTCGAACATGGCCTGCGGATCAGGTAGATCCGGAAAATCATGCGCTAGTCGTGCATAGATGCCGTTCGTTGATCGAAAATCGGGTATTCCACAGGAGACAGACACACCAGCGCCGGTTAGTACAATTATATTCTCCGATTTGTGCACCAGCTCGATGACGTCGTCAAAGGTGTTCACGGTGTTCAGCTTTGTACGCCGTTTCGGCTCGTTGAGCAGATGTGCCAAATATTCCCACAACACCGAGTCATCTGTCTCCGTATTAAGTCCGGTGGCAAAATGCGGCATTATGCTGGCAATTACCTGTCGAGGGACACGGCCCGTGTAAAACTCACGTTGCAACCAACGCAATTTCCAATCATTCCGACCTACCGTCGACGAGCAATCCGAACTCGAAGAATCATCGTCATCATCATCGCTGTTGGCCCAGCTAAAAATAGTAATTAAAATTGTTATCCCCAGTTCAAAAATCGCTTCTGTTTTTTGCTAAATTTTTAATTTCCAATTCTGCGGAAAACAAAATAAATAGAATTCCTTAACAAAAAAATGTTGCATGTAATAAAAACAATTTGTTAAAGATATAGTTTATTTGGATTAAAATAAAAAAAAGGTTGTGTAGAGTATATCTAATGTTATCATTTAATTTATATATATGTTTGTGTTGCATATTTTTCTAGATATTTTCTAGTTATTTATGATTGGATTTCTAGTAAACAAGTACTAAGTTTATTAAAAATGTAGCTGCTTATTCATACCTCGATTTGTAATCATCATTCTCATCTTCGTCCCCATCATCATCGTCATCGGATATTTCCAGATTAATCATTTGCTGTGCATTTTGCTCCGATTGAACAACTGTTTGATTTTTGGTAATTTGATTGGCGCCAATTTCTTGCTCTCCCATTTGAGGCACTGTTTTTGTTTTGATTTCACCATTTTCTTTTGGTTGAGTTTCGCTTGTTACTGTTGCTGCTGCCTCAGATGTTGTTGTTGTTTTTGCTACTTCTACTGTTGCTGTTGTTGCTAATGTTGCTGTTGGTGTTGTTGTCAAAATTTCAGCGCCAAAATCGAAATTGGTTTGTGAACTTTCAAATGAAAGGATTTCATTGCTACAGCTGCTTTGTATTTGAACTTCATGGATATCGGCAAGCTCTTTGGCATTGATGTGGCCGAGCCGAATATTCATATCCTCGTAGTTTTCCATCATTTTTCCAGGCGCAACACAGTTTTCTTCTGTTTTGCTTTGTCTGCTTCTTACCACCACGCACACTCTCTCTCTCTCTCTCAGAGCAATACACACACACACACTCAGTGGTTATACGATTTCTTCTTTTTGCTTTCACGCGTTCCGTTTTCTCCGCTCTTTCGTTGGTACACACACAAAATTTTTACGTCTCTACTTTGCATGCATTTTGCTTGCGTAAAAAGTCTGACCAGGCGTTAATAGGGCCACTTTTTTAACAAAATTAATATTTTTCCGCATATATGCGGTTAAGTCAAAATTTTAAAATTTTAAAAAATAAATTTCAGTTATTTTCGTAAAATTTGTACGTAATCTCTGGAAAATTTTCCTATGATGTGACGTACACGTTGCCTAGTGTGCCCAAAGCAAACGCTGGAATTAATAATTAAATTTCACCACGCCCTCTGTGTTATCTTCGGAGACGTGAATCGATGACTCATGCCGTTTTAAATCAGTCAAAACACGGTCACACTAGAAAAAGTAGAGTTTTCAGCAAAAAAAAACCCGTTAAACGTAGCTGTTTCGTGGTTTTGAAACGATTGCCGGCTTCAATATACTTACTGCTATATATTAAGAAACAAAAGTAGCTAAGATATTATGGATGAATATTTTTTCGCATAGTAGGCTGACCATATTTATTCGTTTAGGGCTACACACAATTCTGCGTTTTACAACACTTTTTATTTTCGGTTGTTGCCAAAGTCACCCCTTTGAGCACATACAATGCAGTTTTTAGTTTCTTTTTCGTTCTCTAAATTTCCTGTGTTATGGCCTATCGACACAGATTAATTTTAATAAACATGACAATTTAAAGCGTAAATTTCTAAACATCAAAATAAAACGGTGACGCTAGGTTTGCTAAAAGATTGCTGGTAAGCCTATTTATATATTCATTTTCTTTGCATACCTATGGCAATGCGCGCAGCTGTTTACACAGCTGTTTTTGTCTAAATTCGGAATAGGAATAACACAAAACAAAATGAAATAAAAACAAAACGAAAAAACATAGCAGTGCGAACAACTTATTATTGTCTTACAAAATCATAACAATTATCGAAACGGCAGCGACAATGATGGTTTGAATCGTGCGTTTTCGTTCATTTTAGGGGGGTAGCGCGCAAACGCAATGGACAACCTGAATTTGTATGCGGTGCTCGGTGTTACCAAAGAAGCCATTTCCGAGGAAATCAAAAAGGTGAGTCTTAAACTTTTAAATTACCTTTCCAACCTCTCAGAAAATAAACATAATTCTCTATAGAACTATCGTAAATTGGCCAAAGAATTTCATCCGGATAAGAATCCAGATTCGGGTGAGAAATTCAAGGAAATATCGTTTGCGTATGAAGTGCTTTCCGATCCGGAGAAACGTCGCATCTACGATCGCTACGGCGTGAAGGGACTGCAGGAGGGCGCTGAAGGATTTACCGATACCTCGGACTTTTTTGCTCAGTGGTTTCCATTTAGCGGCACCTCGTCCAGCGATCCACGTGGTGCATCCGATGGCAAAATTATGGTCAGACTCGAACTGTCGCTGGAGGAGATGTATGTGGGCGGTCAGCAGAAAATGGTGCAGTACAAGCGTCAAAAGCTTTGCGGAACGTGCAACGGTAACGGTGGTCCCAAGGAGGCGCAGGAATCCTGCGAGGCTTGCGGCGGTGTGGGACGTGCCGCTGCCTTCACCTTTATGGGTTTGAGCGGCTTCGATGCGGTAAATCAGAGATAACTACATTTAATTCGTATTATAAGCAAATCTCACGTTGTCCACTCAGGTGTGTCCCGCTTGCGATGGCCGAGGATTCACCATTAAGGGCTCAATGCGCTGCAAGCCCTGTACAGGCACCGGCTTCGTGGAGCAGCAAATGACACGCGACGTGCAGATTGAAGCCGGTGTGCCGCACATGCTGAAGCTGCCCTTTGCCAATTATGGTAATCAGTTGCGCAGCGGCGAGTTCGGTGATCTCTATGTGATCATTGTTCAGGCCGAGCACAGAGTATTTCAGCGTCGCCATGCCAATCTGTATATGCGCGACTTGGACATCAACATTACGGAAGCCCTCTGCGGTTATACACATTGTTTCACGCATCTGGATGGCCGGAGTGTATGCATGCAAACGCAGCCGGGCGAGGTACTGCGACACAATCACATTAAGATGATACGTGGCGCTGGCATGCCGGTGTTCAATAAGCCCACCGAACATGGTGATCTTTATGTGCAGCTTAAGGTCAATATGCCGGCCAATAATTTTGCGACGCCGGAACAGCTTACCATGCTGGAGGAATTGTTGCCGCCGCGTGAACACATCACAGTGCCGCCCGAAGCGGAGGAGGTGCAAATGACGGACTACAAGCCACAGAACCGTTCTGCTCGCCCGGATACGGATGATGATGACTTCACCGGACAGTCGCCACATTTCGAGGGCGTTCAATGCCAGACAACTTAGTTATGGGCTCGGGCGTATCCGTGGCTGTTACAGGCGCGCTATCTCGCCTGCGATCTGTGGATGCTGCTGCCGACGCCTGGCGTCGACGAGTTGTGCTTCTTAGTGCCGCTAGTCGTTTTACTATGCATAGTATTATTTTTCATACAGGAATGTTTTGCTGTAAGCAGCGCGTGATCAAAATTTATCGTTTAATTTCATTAGGCTAGTAAAAATCGGCTCGCTCCAATCCTTAATTTAGCTTAGCTAAACATAGACAACACAAATTATACCAAATCTTTTGTTAACATCATATCTTACCTAACCCCTAACTATTACCAAAAATACTCGTATCAAAAATAATAAGATTTATCGAACGCGGTACGAACGGATTGCTCAATAAATAATTGTCTAGTCACTATTAAATAATACAATAATAACAAATATGGCATATTTTTCACTACTAAACGTTAAACAAATGCCTTAATCGCTTTGTTAGCTTTGTCTACAAAAAAATTTCACTAACAGCGTGGATTTTAAAACATTCAAATTTGATAAGAGCGAATCCCTAAAACATTTTTATAATCTTAAGAAGCGTAACGCTCTTTATTAGAGTATGATTTAAATGTAATCAACATAGTTATTAATGATTATATTATAATCTTATCCCAGATAAATTTCAATTTCAATCAGTTTAAGAAGTTTATAATAATTAATGATTAATGATGATCAGATTCGTTTGGAGGTAGTTCGTTAGGGACAAGCAGCAACTGTCAATTGGAGATCTGTTTACACAGGGGTCATGGAAGACGTTGTCATTGTTCTTTTTTAAAATTAATCATGCGATTGTAATTGATCCTAATTTAGTTGCTTATTGGAGTTGAATTGCAGGGTATGCTCAAATCGAGAGGAGACGATTCCAGCTTGCGCTTCAGGTGCAGGAAATATCACCACATCGCATTGTTCGGCCATCGACATTCTGATCCGCGTTGACCTTCATCAGAGTCAGATACTTATTGTATTTGGCATAGTTACGCTGCCCAGTCTCATCGTTCATCAAAACCTTGGCCTGATGGTGCTGCTTGTCGCGATTGGCCTTCAGACGAATGTGCTTGGTGATGTCCCATCGCCAGTTGGAGCGATACGAGCATAGCGAACACTCAAAAGGTCTGCGATTCAAATGAGCCACAATGTGCACATGGAATCGTGATGCTGTCGCCGCCCAGAAAGAGCAATAAGGGCATTTAAATACCTTCTTCAGTTCATCCGTATCATCCGCCGGCAGCTGTTCGGTAACCTGTAAAATTAATATTTATAAGTAACGAATGATCGGTAGTAAATAGTATAGCCTACCTCGCCATATCCGGGCGCTGTTTCGACACGACAATAGCTGAGATCATTGCGGCAATCCTCGACGGTAGTCGGCTCCATGTCCATGGCTAGCAGTGTAGTAATATTTTCTGGCGGCTCCTCCGACTGCTGCAAGTCAGTGGCCAGCTCCGGGGCATTGGTCATGCATTCCTGGAAAGGCGAGCTGCTGATGGGCGTCTGATCTAAAAGCGGCGACGCAGGACACGGAGATGCCTCCTCAATAGCTGATTCAGCGGCTGCCTGCTGCAGTGGACTGTATGGCTTGATGGTCAGATGGTGATTGACCTCATGTATTGTGAGCGATTGTTTAATGTTGGTGCTGAAATTACAAATGCGGCACTGGAAGAAGCCATTGGAGCCATGGTTCCTGGTGTGCCTGTCCAGATTCCATTTGTATGGCGAGTGAAAATCACAAAAGTTGCATTTAATCAGCGGCATCGAATGATATTTTACATGCTTCTTGAAGCGCGAACGGATCGGTGTAGTGTAGGGGCATATATTGCAGTGATATTGAGAGGTCTGAGTGCCCGATGAAAGATCGAGTGCCTCATCTTGTTGGGGCGTCTCCGATTGGCTTTGCGTTGTTGTTTCGAGCGGTGGTTCCTCATCCTTGAGAATTGTTGTAGGAGTGGGTGGCATCATGGACAGTTGGAATGCAAAGGCCATGGAGAATATGTTGGCACTGCTTGTGGACAATAGCTGCAGCTGTTGCCACAGCTGCTGTCGATTGTAGGCATCCACATTGTGTTGCAGCTGTAGCTCCTGCAGCTCCAGCTCGCATTTGAGCTGCTTCAGTGTGGGTCCATCCGGTACATCGATGCTCTCCTTCAGTCGCCGCATGCGCGCCTCCCGATTGCAATGGCGTCGACTCAACACACCATCATCATCTGTGCAGCCGTGGACCATCTTCATGTGCCGCACCAGCTTCTGAAAGTGCCGTGATGCATACAGGCAGAGCTTGCATTCGTTTATCATGATCTTCTCACCGTGCTCATCTCGCAAATGGGAGAGATGAATGCGTGGATTCTGTGTGAAGAAACCGCAAGCATGGCAACTGTAGTTGCGTCGAATTTTGCACGGTGGCAGCTCCTCTTCGACCAGCTCCTCTTCGAGCTTGGCAACACCAATCACTTGCATCTGCTGCGGCAGGCTGGGCGGCACCATCGGATTCTCTAGCATCTCCTGTTGACGCATAATTAACTCGGCGTCGACTTGTGCATGTGTGGTGGCAAGTGCACCAGCAGCAAGTTCCTCCTTTGACGCCGTCATCTGGTAGACGGTTGTTCCACTTATCAGACTGCGCACCATCAGATGTCCACCCGAACGCTCCACCATCGATGGCAATGACATGCTTCAAAATTATTTCACAATTTCTTCTACTTTATTTTCTTGATTCTTCCGTTTTATTTATTTTTTCCATAAATCTATTTTTCTTATCCCGATTCCAGTTTTTATTTTATATTTGATTTGTATTTTTTTGGCTCTATTTTTCCTTTGCGAGGTGAACACGGCAAGAGCTCTCGTTGAACTGAACTATTTGGAAAGTCCAACCGATGGTCGAATTTTTCGTTTTTTTGGTTTTGACGCAAAGACTACTTTGTCTCAAATTTGAAAGCGGTTCCTCAAAGTCCCATGCGTGTTCTATTGGAAAGACTGTCAAATTTGTTGTTCTAACCAACACCAAAATTATATATTTAGTACTGTAAAAAGCAACACTGAAATTAACTGATTTCTAAAAACAAGACGAATACCAAAAACGTTAAGGCCAAGAAGGTACTTGGCAATAAGTTAAGCTAAATAGGTTAGTAAAAAACGTGAAATTACCTTTAAAAAAGAACATTACAGTTAAAGTTCAATTTAGTATGTACAAATATCGAACTAGGAGGAATTATAACAAATCCAAGCTGTTTAGTTTTAAGGGATATCTTGGAAAACAATAAATATTAGTAATAAAGAAATAACCACATACCTTATGAAGTCACTGGCTCTGTACAGTTTTATCTTAAGATCTAATTATCATCACGTGCTCCATTTATTTGTAATGATAATATATATATATATTTGTGTTAAAGCTCGGGGAATTGCATCGGCAATAGATGCGTCCACAAGTTTGGATGTACCTGAAGTTCATGCTTGCTGAAGTTAAACAATGGCGGCAGCTGGGCCCCATTCGGCATCGGTGTCTTCAGGGACTCCATGATGCGCAGCTCATCGTAGCTGGGATGAGCACATGCCTTCAGGGGTGCAATGCGTGCCGTTGGGTTAAACGCCAGACACTCATTAAGCAGAGCCTCCAAATCATGTGGTACTATTTTCCCAATCACTGTCTGCCAGCTGGGTCGTGCAATGAGTGGCAGATTTTCAATCCACCTAATTTTCGCCTGCAATTCGGTGTAGTTCACCACGCCAACAGTGCCCAGAATGGACATCATGTGAAACAGCTGGTCAAACTGATTCTTGAAGAGTGGTGTGCCCTTCATCAGCTCGGCCAAGACACAGCCAGCACTCCATATATCCACTCTGGTGTCGTATGTCTCCATTTTGGCAAATAGTTCTGGAGCCCGATAAAGCCGTGTACAATAACGCGTCTTATTCAACTCATTCATCTTCATGAACTTGGCGCTGCCAAAGTCGGAAAGTTTTAGATTCATTGTCGTCGGATCCACTAGCATATTTTCGGGCTTAACATCACGATGGCAAATGCGCTGAGAGTGCAGATGGGCTAAGCCGCGAAAGATTTGATAGGAGAGCACACGCACATAAATGAGTGGCATTTTGTGCTGACGATACTGGGCAAGATATTTGCGTAGCGTCATCGGCATGAACTCCATGGTCAAGAGCATATAGCTTTTTAGCGCCGCTCCCATTCTAATATAGCAGTGCATTATTAGCCGCACAACATTACAATGATCTAACATGTTATTCATAATGTTCAACTCGTTGCGAGCATTATTCGAATTGTTGGCCACCTGTTTTATGGCAACAAGACCATTCAAGTTGTTCACATGTCCCTTGTAAACCATGCCAAATGTACCCATGCCAATTGGCTCATCGATCGTTAGCACTTTATGCTCTGGCTCCGCGCTGCATCGTATGAAGGTCTTTGTGAGATAGATGGTGCCTTTGCGTATATCGTGCCATTTCGGTTCTTTATCTTCCCACATGACCTAAACTCAAATATGAGATTAATTTACAACGTGAGCACTTCACTTACCGTTTTACTATTGTTTTTAAAAATGATCAAAACTAAGAAAAGTTTATCTACTCAGCAGTTTGGCGGCAAAAAACCCAACCAACTTAACTATGTAAAAGAAAGTTCTAATGTAAAAATAATTGGCGCGCGCAGAAAATTATGGCCTTCTTATGGGTTCGTTCTTTTTCTTTTAACACATCTGGTATCTCTTGCATGCAGATTACAGTTATATCTAACGGTTCTTCTGAGCGTTCGCTTTGTGTCTTATTTGTACTGAAGTTATAAATTATGGAATTTAATTATTAAATGTAAATATTTTTTGTTCCGTTGTCAAAAACAAATACGTTATTCCTTGGAAGCTGCGCCTGCTTAAAGGAAAGGCGCTGCCATATATAAGTTCGCAACGTTGCCACCTGGTTGCAGAAGCGTCTGTTCAAAGCGTTGCCGGTGCGGTGAATAACCTTTCAAGAAATAACTGCAGCACTTAAGCAAAAATGCTATGTTTTTTTTTTTAATGTGAAGAATACCAAATTTATAATAAATTTTTTTTAAATCTGTTATAAAAGACTTAAACTAAACTTATTTGAACTCACCACACAAAAAGTATTACAATTTTATTTCAGTTAATACACTCGATAATCGCAAAAGAAAAACGCATTTCTTGCGCAATTCTCAAGAAAGAGTAACAAAAATTATAGTGTAGATTTGATTTGCAAAGATCGAAATATGTCAATTATGATTGATTCATCAATTTGGAAAGGTATTCTATTGTAAATCGTTTCAAAAAGCGTAAGATAATTATATGTCCCAAACCACACCACGTCCACAAAAATCAGAGAAATCTATATTTCCTTTAATTTTTTGTTTGCTTGATTTACAAACACGGGATTTGCTAATGCGTTTAGATACTTTGCATTTAGCTTAAGGATGGGTTAAAGGTACACTTTACATGAATTGGAATTTGGACTTTAATATGATAAGACCCGCAACGGATCGCCTGTGATTGTCTGTGTGTGTTGCTCTTGTCATTTCCGTTTAGTTACGAGAAACTTTTACCACTACAGCTTATGGGCCTTACACTGAGCCAGAGACAGACTACGGCGGAAATGTTGCTTGCCTATGCCTACTCAGTGGTTCAGAGTTGAAATTCATGTAATTCCATTAACACAGACAACTTCCGTTGGATGAGAAAATGACAGGCTCGCCTAATGGGCGACGCGTGTGCGATGGCATAGATGACGATGTGGATGCGACCGGGCATTTGTGGCATCTGAATATACAGATGCGGTGCGGTTTTGCCTCAGCATTTTCATTGCCCCAAAAAATGTCCATGAAAGCGGCCCCTTTTATTTAACCTACATTCCGTAAACGGCATAAAAATTAAATTCCTAAATTCAAATGGTAACTTTTTACGATGATATAAATCGCAGACGGTGCAACAGGTCAACACACACAACACGCACACACAATTGGCAGCATTCGACAAAAGCAGAGAGCGAAAAACCCCCTAAAACGGAAATGACTGTCAGACCAAAAGTGGCGTGCAGCGAAGCTAGGGACAGATATTCAGGATATCCGGCAAAACCGAATATTTTTACATCTCCCTTTAAGGCACACTCGATATGCTTAAATGGCCTTTTTATTATTATTTTTTTTATCTTTAAAGCCCGCTGTGTCAGTTGCATTGTATATCTGCCAAATTAGAAGATGGCAAAGAGCCCAGATTATTAAACAATCAAATTAAAGTCAAATGTATTTAAATGTGCAGCACAAAAATACAAATTTAATTTCAATACCAGCATTTTCCATTTTTGCACACAATTTAGGCTTTAATTGAATTGAATTGAGCTGAAACTAATTTAAGCATTAGGGCATTGATTTTGTGTACAAATGGGAATTGAATTATAATGCGGAACAGAGCATTTTCTCAGCACGTTTTGAATCGTCATTGATTGGAAAATAACCTTTGGCTAAAAATTGAAATCCAAATAAATTGGTTTATAGAATGTTGACTTAGTATTTGTTGTATTTGCAAGCTTAATTAAATTTTACATTCAAGATCAATATTCGTACTTGATTGAATTTCAATAAATTGTTGGGAAAAAGCAATTTTACTCGGGTTAATTTAATATAAGCTCAAATTTGCTTTAAGAAAACTCATATGAATTGTTAGTTTTGTATAATTTTATTATATATATTTATATATATATTATTTATTTTTACATAATAACAATGTACAATTGTTAAAAACAGCTGGAGTAGTCCACAATTTTTTAGTATTCTTAAATATAATCATAGTCAAGCAGTTTTTCCAATGGTTTTTGTATTCTTAGGTGCTTCAACGTGGAAATCGTGCCAAGTTCTCGATTTGACGTCTCAAAGTCAATGGCAAATGGCGTAATTCGTGGGAAAATCTTTTGACTGCATTCTAACGCTTAAAAAAAGCTGTTTGACTTACCCACTGTATAAATATTTATAAATATATATAACTATTAATTAACAGCGTTGAATGCAGCTTACAAAAGCGACTCCTCCTCCAGCGGCACCACATCCCTCAACGGTGCGGCCCTCGTCGAAGATTTGTGCAAATCTTTCAAAACGACGACGACGCTGCCATCGTCACACCTTTGTGATGCTGTTTCCACTGGTGATGCACACTTCCATACTTCCACACTCGCACACATTGCGGTTGCTTTGATATCTTGACCTTGAACTTGGTATTAGATGTGCGCTCTCAAAACCGGTTACGTACCTGGCCGAGAGGCACTTGTACTGTAAATTAATTGGCAAGAGCACAAGACAACACGGTGACAAGCACGACGCAACAAACAGCCAGCTTCAACTTGCTTAAATTAAGTGCATCGATGATAGACTCAATATAACAAACAATAGTCACTCAGTAATCACCTGTGCCCTAGAACTAGAAATATCGAGCTCAATTTAAAGTCGCCATCAATTGCACAAATAATCCAAGTTCTTTTTCCTTTTAAAAAACCTATCAATATTCTACAAATTATCTTAATAGTTTACAGTTTCATTTAAATATTTTATTTAAAAAAAATACAATACAAATACAAATTATACATATTTCCAAAAAACTGTTATTACAATAAAAAATCATATAATCTATTCTAAAATAAACTAACTAAAAAAAAATTTTTTTTCTTTGCTTACAAATTAATTTCAATATTAATGAAAAAGGGCTTGCCAATTGTTCGCTGACAGTTTGATATCAAGCAATCTATTAATAAAAATTCCACTACTCAAACTTCCTTTGGTAATATTCTAAATTCTAGGGCATACAGCTTCTGCTCGTGCCTGAAGCAAAATAAAAAAAAAAATTTCCATTTCAAATGAGCAAAGGGTGCATAATTTCATTTGAATCACTTGTCTATGCACTTTTATGCCGCATGAAAACAGCGGGAGAAAACCCAAAATTATTAACATTAACAGCAAACACTTGTTCTATGGTTGGATTTCTAATTGCAGCCAGACACCAAACCCTTTTCAACAGCAGCTAACCGCAGCGCAAATAAGACCCGAGTGTGGTAACACCACACCCCCATCCCCCAACCAACATGTTGCGCCACAGCCACGGCTAATCTGGTGGCCGCTAAGCATGCCATAAGAGTGGTCGGGGCAAGGACGATTTAATTTCAGGCTGAGACGGTTAATTGTAAAAGCTTCATGAAAAAATGCTCAAAAAAAAAAAACACCAAAAAACAAACAAACCAAAAGCGACCACTCAAAAAGCACACACTCAACAAAAAAGGGCAACACTCATTATTATTCAAAGATAATATTTCTCAAAGGTGTTGTCCGTATAAAAACCCGTGTTATTAATTCAAAAATGTAGAAGTAATTAAATAATTTATAAAGTAAACCTTAAACTTTAAGCACAGCACTTATACATTGGCTTTTTCATTTTTTATGTTATTTTTAAACATTAGTATTTTTAATTTTACATATATAAGCAGATAATTTATTAATTTATGTAAATTTAAATATAAAAACTTATTAACTAAGATTAAAGCATACTGTCGAACTTTCATTTAATGACTATATTCTGAATTTCAGAGAGGACTTCCTGTATTTATACTTTTTAGACACAAATTTAAAATAAGCAAATATATATCTAAAAAATATAAAATAGCTTTTGAATTTAAAGATTTTTTCGTATATATAGAAATTTCTTCTATTACTCTATTTAGGGTGACTTTAATTTAAAAGGCGTTTTTTTTTTCTGCGTGTAATAACATTTAAAGTTAAATGTTTGGTTTGTGACATTTTGACAACGATTACATGTTGTCAGTCATAAAGCTAAGCAAGGACATTTGCGTCGCAGATGCTATGAAAAGTTAATAAAAATTAATGAAATTACTGCTGCTTTCATATTAATAATGTTCACAGTGAAATGGGGATTTTTCTGGTTGAATTGGTCCTATTTACTTTAACACCAGTACAATTTTCATATTTCATATTTAAACAGAAAGAAATAAGTATAAATATTTTATATATATTTTAAAGATGTATTTATGTATCGAAAGCAATTAATGTGGCAAAATATTTACAATATCTGACTACTATTTATAAGAATTAAATATTCTGTTCGTTTTTTTTTATAATTTTTGTTAGAGAAGTTTAATTTTGTGCGCTGATAGATAGTCGTTCTGGCTTAATTCTAAGTTGGACAAATGTGCTTTTGCACTATACTAAATGGTATTATGCAAATGCGCTTATCAACCGCAATCAGACATAGTTAAATTGACTGCCTGAATTATTTATCTATGTCTGCGGGCCACGCCCCATTTTTAGTTTCAAAATTAATTTGACCGTCAAAAACGTAACGTGCAAATCGCAACTACCAAAATTGCGTGCGTGCTGCGGGCGCCTCTTAAGTAAACGACGACAAATGTTTACCATAAACGGTGAGAAACGAGTGAAAAGTCTTCAATCGAGTGTAGTCGACTATAATGTACCCTGTACAATTGACCATAACTATAAAAAAAAAGAAAAAAACAACCTTTTGTTTCAGAAATATACTTTTCGAATAATAAAGTGAGAAACTTTTATTTGTTTAGTCCCCAAAATTATAAAAATGTTTTTTTCTGATTGTACTGATTTCTTTCGATCATATCAAAAATAAATACATCTATTGAAATGAGGCTTCATGGGCAAATCATACAGATAACAATAATGACACAATTACATATTTAACATACTTAAACTTGCAACTTAAAATAACTTCCGAGCGATATAAAAATTACACACTTTTAAAATATTAAATTCTGATGCATATATAAAATATATGCTTTATTCGAAATTATTTTAAATTAATGTGCGTTCTCCTGTTCATTGCTTACACATACTTAAATTAATAATGCCCTCTTAACGGTTTCCTTTAAGTATAGGGTGTGAGACACAAACCGGTTAAGTGGTAAAGCGAACAGCTGCAAGTTGGCTGCAACCAAAACTAGTCGCGCTCTTTGCCAGACTTGGCTTCAATGTCTTGTTGTGTTGCATGTTGAGCCAACCACGTTGCTGGAGCCACTGCTGGTGTTGACTGTTTTTTCAAGAACCGGGTCAAGGCTGCCACAGATGGCCATGCGTAGATCATCAGTGGATTTTAATTTGCAACCACTCGATTATGTTGCAACAATGTCGAGGATCGATTTTAATTCACACTGTGAATCATGAGCAAAGTGATTTAGTAATGTTGTCTTCACTTTAGCAGCCAATTTCTCTCAATCTTTTTTTAATTGCTACAGTTGGGAATAAAGAACCTGATTAGTCATATTGTGGCCCGTAATTAGTCTACCTGTAAACGCATGAAAAAAACTCATAATTTTGGTAATTTTCATGCAACGCTTGGTTGTTGATATGACACCGAGATTCGCCCCGTTGAGCAGAGTTGAATAAACGCTCAGACTTCATAACCAATGGATTTTGGACATAAAAATAAAAAATAAAAAAAATTAAATAACAAAATAAGCTGCAGTTTCAGTTTCCAGCAGGTCATCCAGAACAGTAGCCGGCAGTTTTTTTTTGTTTTTCACTTCCTGCTTGAACTTAATAACATTTGAACATGCATTTTATATTAAGTGTATGGCTGACACTGGCACTTTAATGTCATAGCCAGGCCACAAAGCCCAGTGTTAAGTGCATTAGTCAAGTTATTAATCATACGCAGCGTTGAGCGCTAAGCCGAACAGCATAAAAAAAAAGATGTATAATTTGTTGTTTTTTACGTTCTGATTTGAAGTTTAATTGGATTTTTCTTCCAAACAATGCTAGTCACGTCCAGTATTTACTATTATTGAAACTTTTCAAATTAAATATTTATGGAATTACACTTTATACAGCAGCTATTCATTTATAATGTATTAAAGGATCTCAATCAGCTTGTACTATTAATATATATCTGGGATTTAATTCCAACTTGAACTTATTGTTGTTGTTGTTGTTGTTGGCTGTCATTTGTAGCAACACCTGGCAATAAGCCACATCGAAGTTAGAACAGCACTTTGATATTTGGTAGACTTCAAAAGGAGCAATCATCATCAGTTTGCAGGAGTCGCACACTTGGGATACTTATAACATGTATTGTACTATTGTCTGGTGGCTGCTGAGCTGCTATTTAGACGCTTGTGTTCGAGCCAAGTTTTGTGTGTTGGCTGGCAGCGCATTGAACTTTTACCTAATAAGCGCATTTTGACATTTCGAACAGATTAAGCCAACGAGGAACGTGGGTGGCTGCCAGGCAGTCTGGGGAACACGGTAAACAATGTTGTTTACCATAGACATGTGCCAACGAGGATGTGCTCCTCCCCTCTTCTTCTTGGCAGTGGTGGCTCTTTTTACAGTGTGCCATTAAACTGTCCGAACCTGGCGAAAAATCAATGCTTTCGTTAGCTTTAAAACACGTAAAATGTGCATTTAAAAATCACCAGATTTGTGCTTAAGATGTTCCTGATGGAGCTGGTGGTTCACATTAAAATTTCATAAGCTGTTTACGACTGTAAAAATGTTGTAAAGTTTGTTTTATGTGGCCAAGATAAAAGTTAAACACTTCACGTTGAGAGTTGACCCCACCTGCCAGATTGGTCCATGCTTGGATGGCTCCTTTTGCTATGCGGTGATTTAGATGCGGCACTCTGTGCTTACTAATGAGCCCGTAGACATCCTTATCCGTTTCCGGGGCACTTTTGAATGTCAGCCAATCTGGGTACGCTTACGACCAAGTTCATTGACAGACCTTAGACAAGAGATTTACCCTTTCTTTTTTTTTTTAAAGGATTATTGTATTGTTTAAAATATTAGATTCAGAGAAAATTTAAGGGAAAAACTTCTGAAACCGCAAAATGATAGAACTTATTTTAGAAAACGTATTTTTAGAGTGTTTTTTGTTCGAGCAACTTTTAATTTGTTTGATGTGGACAATATGTATATTTCCGCAATTTTGCACACGTCTGAGCACATATATGGTTTCTGCATTATTTTTTTTGTTTATTATAAATGCTTGACATTGGCTATCCTTATTAGCATAATAATAATATGCAATGCTTTAATGAAGACAAGGGTAAGCCATTTTTTTTGTTGTGTTTACCTTTTAAATAATCATGAATACGTATATGAAATTTATATCAGCTAAATGGATTTAAATTTAGATGCACTTAAATGCTAAGAAAGCGATTTCTAGCCAGTTTTTTTTTATTTATGACCAAATTTTTTTTCTAAGAGACCACATACAAAATTTGATTGTCTTAATGCAATGTTACAAAACTTTGCAATTAAATGAGTTTCTGTTGTCAAAGTTGTCAAGCGAAATCCATTAAAATCGTCTTAAGGTACACTCAATATGCATATACAAAATGTATTAGTTGTAGATGTTGTGTGTGTGTCCCTTGCGACCATGTCCCAACCATAGTTAAAGATTTCACATTAAGATAATTCCAAGGAAATAACAAAACCAAAAATAAAAAGCCGCATCGGCTGTGTGTCCCAATACCCCCAAAAAAAAAAAAAAAAAAAAACTGGCGCCGAATACATCAATTGACAGTTTCGTTTCGTGTTACTCGAAAAAAAAACTTACCAAAAACAATAAAAAAAAAACACAAGAGAGAAAAAAGCGAAAACAATTCGGTGAGTGAAACAACGGCAATTTGTTGGGGTTTTATTTGCGCGTTAGGCCGGCTCTTGAAGGTCTGCACAATAAAGAAAAAAAATTATTTTTATTTCTGTGGGCAGGTAGAAATTGAGGCAGTGGCTTTGACCATTCTTCGGAGCACACCCTGGTCAACATATAAATATTTTCAAGATACATTTTTAAGGCTGGGCTAAGAGCACGTTCAAGCTGATTTTTATGTGATCGACGGCCAAGTGAAAACGGCTACGTCTCAGTTTAAGGGCTCATTAACTAAATGCAGCAGCCAAATTTGTATGTGATATATATATATATATATATATATATATATATATATATATATGTGTGTATAAAAAAAGCATATTGCTGATATCGTTTATTAAGATCAAAGATATTCAAGTGCTAAACGTTTTTGAGGTCACTTATTGTCTTTGGGTAATAACTGGGATACGGACGCGTTTTTCTTTCTGGGAGTGTCTGGCCTGTGCACAATGGCAATTCTCGTTATTGTTGTTGGCTTGTCGACAGATTGTTTTACGTTTAAGCCACTTTTACTTTTGCGTTGCCGCAGAGTTCAGACATTTTTATAGGCACCAAGTGGAAGCTGATTGCAGCCTGATTGACAGCTGCGACGGCTACTTGAAGCGCAGTCAGTAAATCAAACCGTCCAGCTCCCAATCCCCTTAACTCCAATTCAACGTTGTGGCACAACTCATAAATATTTGGACAACGCCTGCACCCCCCTCTGTTACCGCTTTTGCTGTCTCTGCTGTTTGTAGGCGGTAACTGAATCATTACTTAGTTACAAATCTTAACTACCTTATGAAAAATTTAAATGTACACCAGTTTTTTTCGATTTACATTTTTAATATTATCAAAGAAAACTATATTTAATTTTTTTAATTTTGTTATTTTGAAGGGTATCTCATAGCTGAGCTTTGTTGGCCAGCAGTTAGACTGGCTGTCTTAAATTTATATGATAAATAAGCAAACATGTTCTGCTAGTTTTTCTTACTATTTGTTATCACCATCAGTTAACCAGTCTCTCAGTCAGTGTGGCCTGCAATATATCTTACAGATAAACATCGTGTTGTAAGCGTATTACGGCAATAATATCACACTTTTTTTTTTGTATGCATGTGTAAAATATAATGAAATATTGACGGAACAGAAGCTGCTTCATATTCTTCAAAAAAATAGTTTAAACCTAGAGGAACTGTTTGATAATTTCTGTAATTAAGATAAATCCTCTCAAGTTTTTTTTTTCTCAACTCACAATCTGATATGTCAATAAGCTTTCACAAAATCACTCTTCCACATGGACATGGACAGCAAATTCCTCATCTATCCTTTACTTCCTCTTGCCACACTGCCACTCGCAATAAATTAAGGAGACATTTACCACATCCACCATCCACTCAAACACAGATTCACACATTCATTTTGAATCAGAGAGCTGCCAACACATATCGCGATTCAAATGTCCAGATTGTTCAGCGGAATGTCAACAATGTCGCTATTAGGCGCCAGAGTTGTCCCCAAGAGCAGCACGGGGTGCACTCACTTGCCACATCTGTTCGGGTATAGGATTCGAACTTCCGCCCTTAAATAGTGCCAAGCCCTTAAATAGTAAACGGGCAACAAAAATGAAAAGGTTTAAAATGCTAAAAAAAAAATAACATGTAAGGAAAGCGTAGACCAATTTGTTTGCCGTCAACTGATTTTAGCAGACTTAAACAGCTAAACCTAAAACGACAACAGTTTTCAGCCAATATATTTAAGAGATTGGCCCGCAAGCAACTTAGATTTTATCGGCTTTATCAGGCGAAGAGTACCCTCAAAGCAGAATACATTAACAGTCATTAAGCAAAAAACACAAACCCCATTTTGCCCACCTGCGCCCACCATATCTGTATAAATAGTTGGCATTATAAACAGCAGACAAATCAACAATTTCAGTCACACAATGACCTTCACCTAGAAGCCATCAAAAATACGTACCGGTGGCCCAGCACCACCCCCCCGACTCCACTCCGTATAGGAATCCAAAAGCTACCAAAAAAACAAAACAAAAAAAAAAAAACAAACCCAAAGTCGGTAGCCAAATAACCAAACAGACAGAGTCAAGTCAAGTTGATATCCAAACAGCCCAACAGCATTTGTTCAGTCGTTCGCGTAATTTTCGAGCTACTTGATTAGCACGCTCTTAGCCATGTTTAAACGTGGGCTGTTTAGCCAAACGACGGGCCACACAAAAACGGCACATAAGCAACAACAACAACAACAACAACAACAACAACAACAACAATGTCAACAACAATCAGCCCCAAAAGAACCCAACTACATCCACATTGAAGCAAAAAACAGAAAATGTACGTGCCACTGATTAGTAAAACAAACAAATTAAATTGGTTATGTTATGTTATGGGTATGGGTATGGATATGGCTACCATTCTGCCAGTATTGGCCAGCTGTGGCTTAAGAGCCAACCAACCTTCAAGTGTTGCCACTAAGAGCATAACATTTCCATTCCAAAGAGTACAGCAAATCATAAACATTTTGGCAGCGTAAACATATAACGAAGAATTTGTTTTTTTTTTTTAAATTTCTGTTCATGGCTTAATTCAATTATTATATATAAAAAATGCAGTACTTTTTATTTAATGTGCTGATAAATAGCTTATGAATATTTTTGTGGCCAGAAACCGGATGCAGTAAATTAAAAATATGGATGAAAAGTGCTATTTTTTTTTTTAAGTACTTATGCGATATTTATATATCTGATCGGGCATCGATATATATTGGAGTGAAATATAAAATATAGCAAAAAACATAATTAAATTATAAAAAGAGGTCATCAAAAAACAGCATTGTTTATACAAATATTTCAACATTTCCACTTTGCAATTAACTTGCTACAAAATCAATAAATTTATTTAAACCTTAACAATTTAATTTAAATTATTATTTATGCATGCGGAAATTGACTTATTTATCTGGCATAATTGACTTATATATTTAAAGGTAATTTTGACTTTAATTTTGAAACAATTATCAGTAAGTTGGCGGTATATTAAAATGGATGTAGATGAGTTATTTTGAGCAGTGTCTTTTGCACGTTCTTTCGATTTAATGGGTCGTCCCACTGGGCGAAGCTGTTGGCCAATCAATATGCAGGCCACAGCACAATCAGCTTTTTGTCAGACGTCATTATAAGCCGCAACAGCTTTGGTCTGGGCTTGTGGCTTGGGCATCCCATACAGAAACTTGGGCTTAGCCCATTACTGGACACCAGTTGGGTAACTGCTGCTGCTGCCGCTGCTGCTGCTGCTGCTGCTGTTGCATTGTTCTCCGAGTCGTTCTTAACGAGCGCGGCATGCAAAACAAGGCACAAGACGCCATTTGGCCAACAGAATCGCAGAATCGTTTTATGAGGCGATGCGCTTTGTGCATGATAATTTCTGACACTGAGGCTAAAACTGGGACTGGCTAACAGACTGAACTGACTATCTATGTGTAGGTGTGTGTGGGTGTGTAGGTGTGTGTGTGGGTGTGTGTTGACTGACTGTGTTGATTTACTCAGTGGACAGTGTTGAGTTGTCGACTTGGTGACTGATTGTGCGCACGCGCTCTTAATCAGAGATTCCTCACTGGGATTTCGATTTGGTTTGGATGAGCTGGCATTTATGATGGATGGCGCATATTGGGTGATTCGCCTTGACGTTGATGTGCCATCAAAGAAAATTATTGCGTGCGCGCAATTAAAACTAAAATAAAGTTGTTAAAAAAAAAACAATTTTTGTAAGTTGCATTTGCATATTGTAAGAAAAGACAAATAACTTCAAAAAACTTCGTCACATTTGCGAGTTTGTCACCAATATATATTTATTGGTTTTGTAATAAATAAAAAAGTTAAACTAGAATATTTGTTTATTGTTAATTTAATTATGTTTTGTCAGAATATTTATAGTTGTTTATTGTTCATTTAATTATGTTTTGGCTGAATATTTATAGTTGTTTATTGTTAACTTGATTATGTTTTGGCTAAATATATTTTATTTTTAAAATCTGTCTATCATCAATTCAGGGATTTTTTAAACAAGTTTATATTATACTTAATTCAAGCTTAACACAATTTTACTCAGTGCATCCGATAATGTCCAATAAAGTGTTAAGAATTTGGTCACATCTTATTGTTTGTCAACTTGATTACATTTGAACTTAAGGCACGTTTTATTTAATTTACATATTCGTAGGGCACTAAAAAAAAATCGAAAGTTGCGTGGTCAACGATCTGTGTAACAGCAAAGTTAATTTCTGTTCGGGATAAGTAGACAAAGGACACAAAACAGACGACCTGCAAATGGGATACATACTTAGAGCCCATGTCTGGTTGCCGGGTTGCCTGGTTGCCTGGCTGCCTTAATGCTTTCATTCCTAGAAGGAGGGTGAAAGGGGAGGGGCCGCTGGGGGGGGGGGGGGACGAACGCATAAGCATAATGAGCCGCATGCCAGGCTGGCTGCCTAGAAGCCTGCCTGCCAATGGGGCTGGTGACGATGACTGCTACTCTGCCGGGGACCTGATTGCTGTATCTAATGGCTCACATTGTGGAGGCGCTGCTGTTGCTGCTGTTGCCGTTGTCGATGTTGCAGCCTGCGAAGGTTGTTTTTTTTTTTTTTGCTGATGCGGTACTTTCGAAAGCCATAAAAGGGCATTAGCCTTGTGGAGCACAGAGTGTTGCAGCTGTGCGCGTTTTGGAAAATTGAATAACCACTGAGCGATGCAAAGTGAAGTCAAATGAAAGAGAGAGCGAGACAAAGATAGAAAGAGAGAAAGAGGGAGAAAGTTGAAAAAAAAATAAAAGTGTGTTTGTCGTTGTAACCAAGTGATTTAGGGGTTGGCAACAGTAGCTATGGCTTTAGCACAGTTTAATTTTTATGGCCTGTCAATGAGAGTGGCTCAAAAGCATTGACATCATAAAGCGCACGTTAACCATAAATTTGCTAATAGACCATTTTAATAATTGCAAACTTTAGCATTTAGCACCCATTGAAATTTTAAATTTTATATTATGCTTAAAACTTCCATATAATTAATTACTTATGATATATGAAATATATCAGCGATATTTTTTTCTTTATCTTTGTTTTTAGTTAGGTTTTCTTATAATGAGATTCAGATATTGTAAAATGGCATTAATATTTAACATTTTGAGAGGTTTGCCATATGGTAATTCCAAGTTATTTTGGTCAGCTTGGTTCTACATCGAGCAGCCTTATCTTTGTGCCCATAGAATATGCCAGATGGATGGGTTCAGCATCGAAGCAACCAATAAAACACGATAGGCAATGCATCTGGAAAAGTTAAAAAATATAATGCTAAACACTTAGTGAGCTACTAATTGATTACCTTGCACTGTATTCAAGGGAAACCTGATCATCGACATTCAGTCCTGCGCTCCATTCTTAAGAACGCGTGCATCCGCCGTGAGTCCCGTTGTTTGAGCCGTCGTACATTTCCAAGAATCGATAGCATTAAGTTTTTCGTGTTTCTTTTTTTTTTAATACTATGTAATCAAAATCTAATCATTTCATATACATAATATATTAATCCAAGCAAAATTAAAATAATTAAAATATCTTTGTTATGTGAATTTATTTTCAAAAAACATTGTTTTTTAATCTTAATTTTATCTCAAGATAATTTATTACTTAATTTAAATTTATAATCAATCGTTTAAAAAATGCTTTAGGAGAATTGTCTTAACTTTCCATAGTCATAAGTTTTTCTATAGTCATCCGATGTTAAAGCGATGAATATTTTTATATTTTATTTAGCAAATTATCACATTATTTTTGTCTTACAATTTTATGACAAAATATTTATAGCAGTTCAAATCAGTCAATTTAAATTGTTTTCTTTTTCTGCCACTGTTGTGCCGGATGTAATTGCGTTGTTTGAGTTACTAAGCTATTTATAAGCTCTTATTTCTCTATGATCTTGAATAGTCCGCTAAGCTTATTGAAATGGTGTTATATTAGAATAACCTATAGTTAAGCCACCGATTCGTGGTAATTTCAAATGTATATGCATGGAAATTCCCGAAATAGCAGTGAATTATCAGTTTGGCATAATAGGATTGAGTTATTATTCGAACGACCCTTAGAGCAACCAGCTATTGATATGGAGGAAGTGCTTAGTTCACAGAAGCCGCTTTTTGTATAAAAGCCAATGCTAACCGTTGTACTTAATTTAGTCGAATAAAATCTTCAATTGAACAGCTTCACCATCAAGAATAAAATGCAAAATGAATATAAATGCTATTTGGATTTGTTTGCATCGTGGCCGATGCTAGAAGCTATGTCACAAATGCAGATTTAAGCGACGAGGAATCCAGCCTAACTGGCAGAAGGCCAGGTGAAATTCTTGGTGGCTTGCTTAGCGATGGATCAGATACAACTCGTGATGGCAACTGGCACAATAGTGGCTGGGCCTTTGAGACTGAAGACAGCGAATACATAAGAAATAGGGTTGTTTGCTGACATTAGGAATAACAGATTTCCAAAAAAATTTATATATAGTTAAGTAAATTAAATGTTTTGATGAAATGAAAAAAACTTAAGTAAATAAACAACATTTCGTCGTATAAAAGTGTAAGAAGCGGAAATGAATTTTTTATGTCGCAACCTTGTAGCATAGGTATGTGGCCGGGCCATAACATAACCAATATGTGTAGCAAATATGTTTGTTGGCGCTGATAAAAACAGGTAAAATCAACAAGTCAAAGCAATTAACACGCCACAGCACTTTGCTTGACCATGCAGCCCGCGACATAAATCGCATAAATATGCTAATTTATGTTGTTGCCGCCCATTCGAATTGAATAATTCTCTTTGCTCAGGTTTCGTTTTTTTTTATTTTTTTTTTTTTATGTTTTGCTAATCTGGTATTTGGTTAATTAGCATAGTCTTCTGGTTGTCCGTTCTGTGGCTTAGAACCGCGCATAATAATAGTAGGTGTTTAACTTTGATAAAAGTGAAAACAAGCCATGATAAGCACTTAGTGATTCAACATGGAAAAATTAACCACAAATGGCTTATATAACAGTATCTGGTAAACGAGACTGCACTAAGAACAAAATAATGTATATTTAAATACAACTATAATTTTATATATTTATTAAATATGAACTATTTTAATAATTCAACGTCAACTTTGTCGGGTTTTCTGATTAAATTTAAACAATTTTATGGTCTGTGAACAGAAATATATTTTGTCGGTTTTAATTATTTAAATGCTATTATATACATTAATATATACAAATTTAAACTAATATTGAATTAGGAGAAATTCAATTTAGGTGTAAACAGCGATGTAATTTAAAAAAAAAATTAAATAACTTTTTTGAAAGCATTTAAAATTAATTTTGTTCTTTAATGTGTAAATACTTTTGCGGACTGCTTTTGAAAAGAGTTTTGTCAACAGCTTAATTTTCAACTAGTATATATGTATATATATATATTTGTATATTATATATATTTTTATTTATGTATGCTTCTTGTGAAATAAAGACATCTCTGAGACACGCACAAAATTAGGCCAGGGAGATAAGCAACGAAATGACAACTCATAAAAGGGGCGACATAGACAAAAACTGAGAATGAAACACTCAAATTATGAACAGAAGCAACAATCCAGCTCAATAAAAGCAGAAACGACGACTGAAACGACGCACGACGCAAAGGCAAAGAATCCAAGATAAGTCCAAGGCTGTGGCGCTGGCGCTGGGCATCCGCATCGGCATCGGCATCAACACAAGCCACGGCGGATGGCCGGCAGATAGACAGGGAGATGGACGGAAAGACAGACAGAGACGGCTGGATGAATGGATGGTTGGATGGCACAACAAAAAACAAATTTAAAGCGAAAAGTTAAAGAGGCTTCTCGTCTGAATTAGAATCGGATTTAAGCGCAAAGCAGCACACTGAAATTATTGTCAACTGATTAAATTTGTTTATTATAATCCAAGCGATGTGAAGTGCTCTTTGGGGGTAAACGCAAAGAGATGAAATTTGGTGCCGATAACCATTGAGCTTAGCCTTCCTCCCTTCTTGTTTCACTCCGCTGGCCATCGGTGGTCAGTTAATTGAATTTAGTTTGACGTTCATCAGGCCTGTCACTAGACACTAGAATATTAAATTATAATTATATAAGAAAACGTGTTGTCAATTTCGTAAAGAAAATTATATTTAATATGCGCATATAAATTGCTTGTTTTATTTAAAAAAAATAATATAATAGATAAATAAATATATTGAATAAGTTTAATTTTAATAACAATGCAGGTCAAGTAAATTTAGCATAACGCAATTAAATTATATCGTCTCAAATTTTTACACAAATTTTTCCTAATTAGATAGATGTTTTCAATGAATGTAAATGTTAATAAAAAAAAATAAAATGTTTTGTTCCTTCTGTGTGGAGATTTTAAGCAGTATTCTTTATTCTTGAACTTGGATTGCCAAATGCGTAAAAAGTTATTGTCTTTGTGGTTGCTCAATTTGTATTAAATTTAGTATTTATTCATTCATTTTGTTTAAGTGTCTGTGTCTGATTACAATCAGACGGCAAGTTGCATTAACCATATGTATATTCTGTCCACAATCGATTACCATATTTTGGGTTCTCCAATCGAATTCGCAATTGTTGTGCGCCTCAAAAACAAAAGGCTGCATTTACCTGTTTGTCTTCTTTTGCATTACGCTTAACGCTGGCTATTAACAAGCAAATGTGCTGAGTATTGTTTGTTATTGTTGCTGCTGTTGCTGCTGCTGCTGCTGCTTTAGCTGTGTTTAACAAATGCAAAAATAATTATAATTAATGCAGAGTTTTTGGCCTTGAACTTGCTTAACCTGCACGCGGCTAAAATGAACGTAATTGCTCTGATGTCGACGGTGATGGCGTCGTTGCTTTTATTTTATTTTTATTTTTTATTTTTTTTTCTTTTTGGTCTGACCAACAATATAATAACCGTCATCATTTCGCTGTGGGTGAAGCCCAAAAAAACTGCACACATTCTATTTGAATCGACTACTTAGCAAAGCAGTTAACGTTTTCATATTTTTTCAAGCATCGCTGCACAGCGTTTTTCATTGCAAATGCACTCAAAATGAGTTTCAATTGCCATCATCAATTACAATCGGGCATTAAAAATCCCACACGCAGCGAGTGGGAACCGTTTCCAAGTATGGAAAATCTTTATAATTTTTTTTTGACAAGTTCAAGGTAATCAGACAAACATATTCACTAATTACTCAAAATTAGAATGCCACAATTTGACGTATATGATGATTACTAGAAATGCTATTCAGGGAAAGACTGCGCAGTTTCTCCTTATCAATAAAAATAAGAATTAATTTTTAAGGAAAGTACTTTCTGTGCATAGAGTTTCCTATTTTTGTTCCTTTTAAGTTTATTTATTTATTTAAATTGTTTTATTTAATTTTTGATCAGTTCGTAATTTTTTTGCATGACTGATCTTAATGTTGGAAATCAGTGCAATTACTGAGTATGACTTATGTATAACTTTTACCCCTTCGCTTTTCCCATCATTTAAATTTTGGCCATTCTAATTTATTAGCCACTTCCATTTGCTTCATTCATGTGATTCACACCAATCCCGTGGGGGATCAAGGCGTGGTCGATGGCAACATTAACAGCTCCTTCACACGCGTGACTCGTCATCGTTGCCACAATCTGATCTCACTTTAATTGCCTCTAATGAGTGTCAACGCTAATTGCTACTTGTGAGTCGGCTTAATCGTTGGTGATGTAGCTGCAAGTAAGCTGTAAACAAAAATTTAAAACAAAATAAAAGTTATAAGTTGAAAAATACAATTTGGGAAATGGTTCATTATATATATATATATAAATATATATAATATATATATTAAAAAAAGCTTGCATCTGATGGATTGTGTGTGTATGTAGATAGACAAAAGTATTATTATTATTGATTATTGATCTGTTCCCATGACTGCTTCAAAGTGGCTGCAGCTGTGACTTAAAATTCGGATTTGAAGTTGGAATGCTAAGTCATACTACAATTTGCCGGTGAGTGCGACAGGTACAGATCGCAGTTCTTTATTTGTGTGTTTGGCAAGTAATTGTCGTTAATGTCGCTGAGGTTGTGTTGATGATGATGATGATGATGATGTCATGTCACCGCCCCAGGGTGACTCTCAACCTGAGCGTCAGTCAGTCGTTTTGCTGTCGTTGATAGATTTGTTCTGTCGTCGATTGGCTTGGTTTGGATTGGATGCTCATGACTGTTGCCGTTTGGCTGTTGCGCATTTTGACCAATTTTAGCCAAATCCAATTAGTCTTCACTGTTGTTTAACAATCACTCAAATGATTCGGTCATTTTGAAAAAAATAACATCCAAAGGAGCAGCCACATTGCATTCTGTCCGATCAAGGGTCAAGGTCAATGGCAGTATTTGAGTGAAGCAAATAACAAAAAAAAAAAACCAGCCAATCTCGGAGCTCTGAGATCCGATGTGGAGACCAATAAAAAAACATTTCGTAAAAGCACGCAGCGTAATACAAAGAAAGCCGTGCACATAAATTCATATAAGTAACTGATGCTGTCTCGCTCACTCTCGCCATCTTCGTGCCTCTGGCTTGATCTGTGACTTTAATTAGCACTCGAATTCAACATTTAACCGCTGCGATGTTCTGTCATTTGTTTTGCTGCGTTTTACCTGCGACTCCAAAAACTCCCAGACGCAAATATCTTTTTGCTGATTCTACATACATACATATGTATGTATTTATGTGTGTATTTTATGCATATTCCAGTTTACATACGCTGCTGATTAACCGGCTAATTCTTTGTTAAACAAACTGAGCAAAACCCCAACAAAAAAAAAGAAGCAGCAGCAATAACAGTAACAACAACAGCAAAACAACAAGATGAACTGTGCAACTGAATTCCGCAAAAGAGCACTGCCAAAAATCTTCGTACACATGCTAAAAGAAAAAAAGAAAAAAAAAAGAAAAAAAGTTCTTGTGCTGGCGACCTTGAAATTTAATTTCAACTTTTGAGTGTATTTATTCTTTGCGGCTTTTGTGTGCTTCATGTTATCGCCTTCGTCGTCTTCGTCGTCCACTCTTCTCTTTCTCTGTCTTTGGCTCTTGGGGATTCTTTACTTATAAATTCGCTATGCGATTTTGCGGTTCACCATTTGAATATCATAAAACGCTCGGCGAAACAAATTGAATTTTTCGAAAGAATATTTGAGTGTATTTTTCTATATGTTTTTGCTTATAATATTTTCGATTTCAGGACGAGTGTCTAATCGAGCTGGCAGCCCTGCATTTTTGTTTGAAATGGGGCCGTTGCAATCGCTAAATTTATCCAGCTGCAGCCATAACAGCTGCAACAATTGCTTTGATTTAGTTGTTGCGTAAGTACACAAAACGATTGGCCTCTTTGACTCCTATTCGCTCCGCATTTTGGCTTGGCCTGCATTCAATGCCTCTGCATCTGCAGAGCTCATTCGAAATGGAAAACAGAACCAGAACAGAATACATAAAAAGACCCACACTAAATGGACAGACAGAGACCGCCTCTCATTCCCAGTTGCACATATGCAGATACAGAAAATAGATAGAAAATACATACATACATACATAGACACTTACATAAATACATAGATACTTAGATACATATACAAATGCGAGCTGCAGACGAACGCATCTAAATTGCAAGAATTCATAACTGACAGACGCGAGTGAGGGGGAGAGGCGACGGAGATCGGCGAGACGCGACCATTGGGACTGGTTTGCCCCAGTTGCTTCTTGCACCAATTACTTAATTTAGCAAGAAAACTGCACAGATCACAAGAACGGCGAACTGTGCAACGAGTAGATGCGAAATGCAGCAACAACAAAATGTTGTATAAGAATCTTTCGAGGCAAATTAAATAGCCGCGCACAGATGCCGCAACCATAAACATGAGAAGTGGGTCAGTTGCACTGCAACGAAATGGTTGCAACACTAAAATCCTTATTTTGTTTTTTCTTTCTGCATTTTTCAATCACTTTCACAGCTAACACTTTATTGCAATATTTATTTTTATTTAAAAAATGTGGCAGATTTTTTTGAAAGTTGTTAAATTTATTTGTTAAATTTCATTTGTTTTTTTTGGGTAAAATGTGGAAAAGAATGTGAAAGATTCCTTTTGTTGCTTATATAGAATTTATATATTCTTGATCAGCATCAGCCATTTTAAATTATGCAATTAGGCGAAGCAAATGTTTTTTGTTAGCAATTTTTAGAGCTTTCTCTCTGTTTCTCCCTCTCTCTCTCTCTCTCTGTCTCTAAGTCTCTTCCCTTTCTCTGTCTTTCAGATCGTGGGCGTTGCTCTGTTGTTAATTTTGGGTGCACTTTGGCGGGTTTTTAATGGTCTGAGTCAGGCCCAAAGAGCATTCGCTGTGACTCTTTGACGACATCGCCAAGTCACTTTTATTATGATGATATATTTTGTAGTGGGTTTTGTTGTCAAAGGTGAGCGCTATATGAATGAGTAATAAAATACACGAATATGGTAAAAGATGTGTTCTTTTTTTTATTTTTATTTATTTACTTATTTACTTACTCTTATGCAAATGTTCACCTTGAACTTGGCAAATGAACCTGACGAAAATGAGCAAAGTTCTTTAACAAATATATAATTATATAATATAAATAATATGACGGAATATGATGAATTATAGTAAATTATCATGGCGTTGATGATATGGCTAATTATATAATTGTCGTCTGCTTCAGTTCGCTACAGTGCCTCAAAAATGCAATCGCACACTGTGCCAGTTGTGCGCGCAATGCGCAAATATTGACAAATTAAGATGTGGGGATGTGGGGAACCTTTTGATGGGACGCATGACGCAAACCAAGCTGAGCCCAGTGCAAAAATGCAATAATTGCATATTGACCCATTTTACACAACGGCAAGGGACGTACCACGTGGGGGGGGCGTGGGGCATTGAGGCATTGAGGCGTTTAACGCCAATGTTTGCCGATTGAGTTACGCATGCGTGCGTCTTGCCTTCATTTAATTAGGCGGCGACACCTGTGCGCAGTCTGAAACGGAGACGCAGACGCAGACGAAGTCAGAGTCGGAGTCTGAGTCTGGGTCTGAGTCCAAGTTGAAGTTGAGGTCGCCATCAATCAGCGAACGAGTCGTCAAGTAAGGCGTTAAAATGGCGAAGAAAACAACGAACAAAATGAAAACAAAAGTGCAGGCGAAGATTGCTGCACAAATGAATGGAGTCAGCAAAATGAAAAAGGGGGTGTTGTTGGAGGGGAGGGGCACAGGCACTTCACGCGAGGCGTGGCACTCTGTTTAAGCTCATTTGACAATGGAGTACCTCTGCTGCTGCCTCTGCTGCTGCTGCCTCTGCTGCTGCTGCTTTTGCTTTTGCTTTGGGCGCGTTTATTATTTGCCTGGCCCACTTTGCGTACAGCGGCGATAATTGACGCCACGGTGGCTGCAACTGCAGCACCAGCAACAGCAGCTGCAACAACAAC
Organism: Drosophila melanosoma; assembly: GCA_035042045.1. Taxonomy (NCBI): domain Eukaryota; kingdom Metazoa; phylum Arthropoda; class Insecta; order Diptera; family Drosophilidae; genus Drosophila; species Drosophila melanosoma. The sequence goes on along the minus strand of JAWNLY010000183.1, from coordinate 672,339 downwards.
AACAACAATGGCACTGCCGTTCCACAATTTGAGGCTGCACTTTATTAAAGTGCCCAGTCCGGCAACGACGATGACGACGCTGATGATGTTGGCACCACAACTGCTGCTGGAGTGTTTTTTTACGCTCGTACCCAAAACACATTTGGCTTAAATGGCATTTTTTTTGCATCCTCGCAATTTTTAGCATTTGCATACACTTACGCATATTGCGATGCCAATAGGGCATCAAATGAGCTGCTTGGGCATTAGGTCATTGCAAATGATAAAAAAAAAATAATCGCATATAGCAAATATTTTATGCACTGCAACTATTATCAGATTAATTATAATAATTTGCTTTAAGTTTCTGCTTTTAATATTACATTTATCAATTGCATAATTTATTTTTATTTCTCTTATTTGTTATCAACTATTTATTGCTTAGCTGATTATGTTTTTTCTGGGTTTTCCCAAACCTTGAAATAATTGTTAAACCATTTCACATATTATTACCCCCGATTTAGGTTATGCTCTTTTTTCTTATAATTTAATATGTAACTTTAACTGAAAAACAGTATTTCTTTATTTATTACTAAATAGATATTTTATATTAATAAATAAATGTGATTACTATTATTTCATCCGTTTGACAGAGGAACAGCATTGATATATACTTCCAGCTTTGTTGGGTAATCTGTATCGATTTGAACGATTTGATAGGCAATGGATTCTATGGATTCAATTGGTAAACAAAAGACTTTGTCCTCTAAACAATAGAAGCGACTTAGGAAACTGCTGATAAGCACCAGAGCAAAATCAATTTGCCATCATTCCATGATTGAGGAGGCATTGAGTGCGAAATGAGACAAAGGAGACATAGGATGGACTTCGGCAGGAGGACTACAACCCACTTGTGACTGACTTCCTGTAGGGAGGACATCTTGCTTGTGATTAAGCTTAAGAGCAGCTCATAAAACGAACATTCTGTGAGATAATAAATAAATTTAATCAATTGGCAAACGCCTTCGTTTATGTCCATCCAAAATCCGCACCTAATACCATCGATGGCAGCTCAATGTGAATTCAAATTCGGGTATTTTTTTTTTTTTGTTGTAGCGGATTTTGGGTTGCCTCCGACTTATCTGGGATTCTTGTGCCGTTGCCATTCAGTTGACTTTAAGATTTCTTTTTTTTTTTTGTCGTTGTCTATCTTCTGTTTTTATTAAGCTGATGATTGCCACTTTGCCAGCAGTTCATAATTTCAATGTTTAGTCTTCGCATTCGAACCTTTTACGAGTTGGCTTCTTATCTCGCTTCTGCTCTGCTTTTGTCAGTCATTCAGTGAGTGCTCTTTGGCAAATGGAGGAAGACTTTAACAAATAAACCACACACACCCAGTCATAGACAAACTCAGACTGTGAGTGTGTGTGTGTGTTTTTTTTTTACTTAAAGTATATTCTTGGTACGCTCGATTTTAATCTACTTTCTTAAAGAATTCCATTAATTTTAGCATTTCATCCATATTGGGCATATTTTGACATTATTAATATTTTCGCATGATTTGCGTTACGCATCAGTTTTTCAAACGTAATTAAAATTTATGATATGAACTGCAGTTAAATGTAATTTAAACTTGTTTCTTTTGGCTCCCGGTTTTTGTTTTCTTCTCCGTAATTTTATTCATCATTTCATTGACCCAATTCATACAAAAAAAAAAAGTACGTTTAATCATTTTGGTCTGCTGGTAATATTGGCTACTGCAAATTACTTTTACTTTTGTTGTGTTCTAGAACGAGTATTTTATACATGCACACAACTTATGCTAATTGGGCAAAAGCTGAATTTAAAGTTAATGCGACACATGAAATCTCTGTCCACAAAACGCAAAACGCTGCTCGAGCGTTGAATTAACATATTTATGCGATTTATGCGAACGCCTCTTCATCATCATCATCATCATCATCATATCAAATCGGAGAGTCGTTTGATGGTTTTCCTGAAAATGCAAAGTGCTAATTTCTGCTCACCTGTCATTTCCAAAGTGGTTTCCAAAGAGGCTTACCCCCCCCACCCCCCACCCCATCACTCCAGCGTTCGCTTCGTTTCAAGGACTGTTTGTAAATGAAATTTGTAGAATTTGCTTCCGCTTTGGTCTTTTATTGTAATTTTATAGCCTCAGCGCGCGTAGCAATGTCGAAACCAGTTATTATACTCGAAAACATATCCATAATTCTTGGTATTTATAAATTACATTTTACATTCCATGATGTGACATTGATAATGGTAATGATGATGGGAGTGTTTCTGGAAAACTACCTAACCAAGTTTATTTATTTCTACTGTGCATTCTCATTATCTGCTTAGTCGTAATTGCCAATTTACTTGCCAATTATTATCTCGTCAAATTTGAATATTTTCGATTAAGAGAAATATAAGAAAATAATATTGGTATCTATAATTTTTTAATTGACTTTGATGTCGTTAATATTATTATTACTTTTTAATAACGAAATGAGTGCTTCTGTCTCGCAATTGGTATTTTTTTTAAAAATATAATTTAATCTATAATTCGAAATTATCAAGCAATTTGGTTATTAGAAAGCCGTAAGACCGCTTATAGAAATAATCAAAATTTATAATTAACACAAAAAAAATAGCCACAATTAACTGAGTTAATGTCAACCCGGTAACAAATTAACCAATTTGTGTCTTTTATGCACATAAATATTGCCATAACTTACGCTTAATCAGAAGAAAAATTGTGTACTTTAATGCGTTCAATGAACGTTGTCAACTGAGGAAAAGCATAAAAAAATGTAAATCAAAGGAGAAAAAAAAAAACAAAATAATAATAAAAATATAACGAGAAACAGAGAAATATATCTCAAAGAACAATACGCAAATTAATCACCACCCACGCGGGGCGACGTGGAGGCCTCCATTCCGTTTTCTCCACAAAAATGTGACATTTCAGGCATTTGCATTAAGCATTGCCTAGTCACATAAATTTTATTGCGTATACGCAATGGTGCAGCAAAAGCAAAAGCAGCAAAAGCAGCAGCAGCAGCAGCAGCTGTCTGTGTGGAGATGGAAGGAAGGACGGATCGGATGAATGGCTGGTCAAAAGCAGCCACTGGCGCACATGATTTTTAATATTTATTTGCCCGGCCCCAATGATGACGTTATGGCGGCCACTTTGCCTAGTCCCCGGACAGCTGCCGGGTGTCGTTTTCAGTTTTTCATGGTGTTTGGCACAATGACAAATTACAAGTTGAAAGTTGAGTGAACTTTGTCGCGACACTGTCCACTTTTGGCATGACTCCCTCGGCCCCCCCCCCCCCCCCACTCGTCTCCTTCTCCTCCTTCTCCTCTCTCTCCCACACTCTCCTGCTCTGCTTTGTAAAGTATCTATCATATTTGCTGATGATGTCTTCTGTTTGCTGTCACCTCTTGTTTACGAACTGAGTTTTGCTGTCCAACAATCTCTTGTTGGAAATTCTGGAAATTGATGAGACTCTTGTTGTTTGGCAAATGAGGCGCAGATAAGCGTCAACTTTGACGCCGCCCTCTTCTTGGTCCATCGTATTTGTTTTATTTTGGGTCTGGCGATTTGCTTATCAACATACACACACACACACACACACACACACACACACACGCACACACACCCAGTCTTGTAGAAGAAGTACTTTTGGGATTGTTGTTACTTGCCACCTGAACTCAACTTGAACTTTCTGTTTGTTCCGATTTATTTTGTGATTTTGTGCGTGACACATTTTGTGAGAGTTGCTGCTCATTCATTTCCTCACTGATTTGGTAATATTCAGAACATTCTTGTTGTGTTTGGTTTGATGACTTTGTAACCTGCAGATAAGTAAAATATTTTTTTTTTCTAGAAACGGGAGATCTTCATCCAACTTCTTTTAAATTTTAATTGCATGACTAAATGGATAATCTGAAAGTACTTCTAGTCGAACTCCAATGTTATTTGAAATTAATGGGTCTTTTCTGAGTTTAACACAATGTGCCGCGAATCATTTGCCATTTACATAATATATGCAATCATTGCTGTAATGCCACTTTAACTATATCTGCCCCAATCAAAGCAAATCCACAGTGAGTGGCAGTTGTGTGTGCTGCATTTGAATTGCATCCCAACTCGTCTCCAGGCTCATTAGACTTGCATATTCTTGGATTTTGTAGGTAAGCGTGGATTTCCCTTGAACAGTACCTGAAGCTGAATCCCTTTTGCCAACAGACACAGAAAAGCAGCTTCTGCTCCACTTTTGCAGCTCAACTTTCGTTTTTTTTTCTTTCTTTTATGTATTTCACTCATTTTGTGTGTTTTGTATTTAGTTAGTTTCTGTGTTTTAGGGATTTGGGGTTGCCCTTATTATTTTCTTTGAATGTGCAACATTTCCCGTTCCATTTGCTATGCATTTTGCATTTTGGTTTTAATCTTTTTCGAGCATATGTTGCATCATTCATTAAAATTAAATATATAACAAAATTCTAGTTTCGTATCATTTCTAAAAAGATTGAGTGCGAGGAACGACAACGATTGAATGGAATGGCAAAAGGAAGACCTTGATCTTTAGATTATCACATCAATAAATGGTATTTTTTGTTTTTTATTCTGGTATTGTTATTGGTTTGTCTGTGTCTCCCTCCGTCAGCATTGTCAGCGTTGTCGTCTTCTATGGGCCTGTTGTTGGTTTTGCGTCTTGTCTTGCCGCCTCTGTTTGTCTTTGACGTGAAAGAAACGAAAACGAAATTGAAATTCTACTTCAACACACATATATAGTATATATACATATATACATATATATATGGCGACCACATCCAAAGCAAACGGAAACTGGTGGAACCAGTCAAACAGCCATCGAAGTCGCACCAAAAGAACTTCTTGAACTAATCAAGAGTTGCCACGCGCAAATACAAAGATATTTTCATGTTTACCTCCAACATTTTACTAGCATTCTCAACTGCAGCTCATTTTTCAATTTTAAGTGATTTTTTTTTTTTGTATTATTTATAAACAGGGAAATTACTGTTGTCAGTCACAACATTGATGTAAATTGCTGTTCGCATTAGTATATATTGTATGACTGTTATACAAATGGCGCTTACGTGATTACATAAAAAACCATAAAAAGTGATTTGAACTTGAAATTGCTAAAAGCGTCATGCAATTGAAACAAAGCTAAAATAACATAAGCTAAAGCAAAATTTACTTCAATTTTAATACCCTGTACAAAAATTGATTGGATGCGATGCAATGAAAAGCTGTTTTTGAAATGAAAATTATTCGAAATTGAAAAAAGTAGTCATTTTTAAAAAAACCTAAAAAATATTTATAAAAACACTTTTAAATTATTAAAGAACATATATATTAAAAACTATAAAAATAAATAGTTTAATGTGGCGATTTCAATTATTTTATTTATAAAACATATATAACAAAAACTATAAAAATTTATATACCAGTTTAGTTAATTTATAAAATTAAATAGTGGTAAATAATAGTTAAATTTAAAAGCGGTAACAATTTTAGAGGGTATCCATTTGGCAACTAACTGCTTAGAATTTTCATGTTTAAAAGTAAATCTGTGGAAATAAAGCGTACTAACCATAAAATTGTTACAATGGCGAGCCAGGCGCATTAACGTCAACAACAACAGAACTAACAACAACAACAACAACAACAACAACAACTATGGCAACAATATGAGGCAAACAGATCAAATTGAATAGCAACAAGCCGAATGAGAAGAACAGTAATACTTAACAACAAGTACAATTCGAGTCTAAAGTGCTCAGCAATTACGTGCAGCAGCAGCAGCAGCAGCAGCAGCAGCAGCAGCAGCAGCAGCAAACACACAGCTGCTGATCGAATGCTTGTATTTAGACCAACATTTAGACGGAAACTTAACAACAGCTCATTTGATGACACACTTTTTTTGTGCCTCAGTAAATAAAATCCAGCTTGCTTCCTTGACTAAAAAGCATTAAATAAAATGCTTAAATTTTAAGCAAATGTTTAATTTAAATTTTACAGTAGATCTGTGCAACATTTATAAGTGTTTTAGTTAACTTTTTGTTTAGGCCATCAAATCGAGTATACTCTAAATGAAAGCATTGTTGTTTAGAGCTGTCCTAATTGAATGAAAACGATTAGCATTCTATGCTCGTCACAATTGAAACTCAATTGCTTTGAAATTACTATGCATTGTTATTGTTGGTTGTTATTGTTGTTTGTTGTTGTTGTTTGTTGTTGCTTGTTTGTTGTTTGTGTAGTTGTTGTTGCCGAGGTACAGCTGAATTAACCAGTGCTTTGGGGCAATCAAAGTCCGCTTGACAATGACAATTATTACATGGATGTGACCGTTATCCCTTCGAGTGCAGACACGCCCACTCAATGGAGGGATAATTGTGCGTTACGCATTCGCCTGTCTGGATTTGATTTTATTGCCGTGCCCCAAGGCTAAAGCCAATTTGTGCGGCCAAGCAATTTTGGGCTAAGGAAGCCAAACAAACCAACCAAACAACAACCAAAAAAAAAAAAAAAAAACGAAAGATAATTTTGGGCACATGGAAAGCTTGTTTTTTCTTCTTCTTCTTCTTCCGAGCATGCAAACAACAACATAAATTGAATTGCTCGAAGGGAGTCTCAATATGGGGGGGGGGGGGGTGGCTATGGCATCCTTCATTAATGCGCCCTTGTCATTGCCAGGATGCGTTCGACCCATATGTGTACTCTCGAGAGCAAATGGAATATCATTGGGCATTGAGCATCGAGTAGCCAGTATCCAGTATCCAGTATCCAGTATATTGCCCATTATGATTTGGCTAAAACTGCGGGCATAATTGATTTAGTTGGTCAGCAATGCTAATTAAGTTAGTCAGCCATTATACGATTTCCTCAGTTTAATCAGTGTTTCCAGAACCAAAACATTTCTATGGCAAATTATTATGTAACAATAATTAGACTTTTATGCAATTACATCCCAACGGCCATTCAAATCAAATGGCGCCTGATATGTTATTGGTCGTCGCTCAGTTTCGAATTTTAGCTGATACCATTCAAAGCAAAATGCTTCAGATTTTAGCCATAGCAGCGAATCCATAGGAAAGTGATTTTTAAGCAAAACTTGCCAAGCCTCGTTTATAATTTTAGGCAGCGGAGTTCGTGTTCTGGTGAGTATCCGTAGTTTCACTACAAATTGGGGGAATAATTTGGATTCTATTAGATAATAATTAATGTAGTAAAAAAAACTCACTCATATACGAGGCCTCCTTGGGGCTAAATAGACAGGAATATGTGATTACCAAATCTTTGTAGTTGGTGTGGAGTATGTTGGTCTCAAAGTAGGCTAAAACACTTTTGACATTAATATATATATATTTCAAATACAATCCTAATTTGTACTCACGACTATCCTTAACATTATATGAGGCACATTGTCGCCGATATCTCGAAGAGGGCAGCGGAGTTGTTGCATATGCGTACCACATGCCCAAAAGCTGTGCGAAAAAGATATCAATTTTTAATGAATCAGGAAATAATATAAACCAACCTCTTTCTTTTTAACATTTTTCATTATTGGCATATCGGGACATTTCCTGACTTTCAGTAATTCATTTTTATCAGCATTGTCTCCATTTGTGGCTATAAACATCAACAGCAAAATCCCCAAACTAAGCGAAAATTCATTATTCATTAACAACAATTATTAATATGAAACTTACATTGAGAAATTGTTCATATTATTCAGATGACTTTACTATATATTGCAAAACGAATTCAATTTTAACGAATATAAATTTTTAGTTTCGGTTTTCAAGCGTGTTAAATTGTTGAAATGTATATTTTGAGTATTTTTTTAATTTTCTATTTAAAATTGATATTTTTCTCGTAGCATGTTGTGAGTTTATTTATTTGTATTTTTAGTGAAAATTAGATTTTTGAAAATGTTTTGTTTAGCTGACTAAACACGCGTGCTAAGTTTAAAGCTCGAACTGAGTATTTTGCTTAGAATAATATTCTTATATGGCTAACAAATTTCCTTGTTAACTAGCAGCTGTACTACCAGAAAATATTTAAGGTAAAAATTGCTTTATTTTTTGTTAACTAGCAGCTGTACTCCCAGCAAATACTTGGGGTAAAAATTGCTTTATTTCTTTTTTGATTTAAACAACAAACACATGTTTCATCTTAAGCCGTATTTTTTTTTGGCTTATCTACTGATATTTCTGCTAGGGTTTTTTTTTTTGATTTTACAGCACATGTGTTTTTTATTGTCCATAAAAATGGGTTGAAAATTGTGTTCATTCCTGAACCACTTTTGGTTATAGACAAATTTAAATAAATCAATACTTTGCAATTTTTTGCTACAAATTAAAATTAAATCTTTTCATTTTATATTCTTTGGTGATTCATAAGAACTCATAGAAAATAGCAATTAACTAAAGTATTCGTTAAGTGTATTTGACACAGTCATGGTTAAAAGCTTCGAATATATTCTATTTCCCAGATTAGTTTACAAAATGTTTATATTTGTCAAATTTGTTTTACTATTTTTGCATTTAAGCTTGATTTTATATAATTTGTTAACTGTCAACGATGCTGCAGATGTCCAGGTGGCTCATGCCACAGTGACCAGAAAATAGTGGAAGAAACTAGTTGACTGACAAATATATAACAAAATACATTTCAAATAATATTATAATATTTACTTAATTTACTCTCATTGTTTAAATAACTATAAATATTGCTCATACGCGCTGTGACAAAACAAACGTTTCTTTCTCTACATAAAAGTATATTTTTTTTGCTTAATATTTATATTGCTTTTACCTTGTCATTTATTGTTGTTGTTTGTGCAATGTGGTTTTATTTTTATTTTTATGGGAATTTCGGGCAACAATTATGCACGTAAGCATTCTAAATTCGGCCCAGCCTTTCCAATTTTTCCAAATCGCAGCCACTCGTTTTCTGATGCTTTATTCAATTTGTGCTATGAAGCGAAAACTTTTTTTTTTGTTGGCTTTTTGGCAACACAGGCAATAATTTTGTTGCTGTCGTTGTTATTGTTGTTTTTGTTGTTTTTTTTTGTTGTCGCTGTTGTTGCATTTGCTGTTGTCGTGCGCTGCCGACGGAAATGTGTTGTTTGGAACCTATTCGCATATAGACATTGTAGACATTTGGCCTCTGGCCCCAGTCCATTCATGATTTATTTGTGGTTGGTTTGTTTTTATTAAGCTTGTCACCATTCATGAGTCCTGTCTAAATCCGACTTTTAAGTCAAATCATCCTTTAATGCTTATGCAGTGATCCAACATGATTATTTTATTATTTTTCTAATTCACAAATTGCGCTTGGCTCATATAGAAATTTATTTTGAGTCTGCAAGTTTATCTTATTTTTCTTGAAATAATGCTACATAACTAAAATAGATAAATGCAAACATTAAATTAATTAATAATAAATCAGAATAATTTTATTAATAACGTTGTTAATGTTTTCCAAATAAATAAGAAATATTAAAATATATTTTTGATAAGGAGCCGACACATAAAATGCAAACATTTCCGATCGGTATTTACTTTTTTACAAGTTGCAAATTAAATAAAATTTGAATGGCAAAGTTTAATAATAAGTTGGAAATTGTATTTTCGTTTTGTTTCTCGACAATCTAACAAATAAGTAAATTATAATTACAACTGCAATTCAGTATTTTCACCGACAGATGCTGGCAACTTGTTCTACCAGATAATATGACCAAAATTATTGCAATTTTCAGCAACATTTGCTAGCAACGGTTTCTCCTTGCACTTTTACGACTGTTTTTCTTTTCACAAAAGTTTTTACAACTAAATTTGGTATGGTAATTACTTGTTTTCCTCTTTGATATTGTGCTTGATTAGTCAGACGAAGTGTGAAATAAATTTTAGTTTGAGTATGCTTCTTAAAATGAAAATGTCAAAGGTGCTGAACAAAATCAAACAGATGTTAATTATGCGAATTATTATGAGCAATTGAAGTTGATGTGCTACGTATACTTAATTTGATATTGCACCCAAAGAAAGATAATTTTTACTATTGTAATAATTTATAAAGATTTGTGTTTAACTGAAATTTTCGCTTTTTTTTAAGTTGAAGTTTGAGGCACTTTGGTTAGAGTTGTTTTGTTTCAGTTTTAACATCACGTTTGAAGGGCGAACGTGCCGGAAAAAACTGAAAAAGATTTCACTGATTTCACTTAATTAAAAAAAAACAGAAAGCAAAAGTTAATCTAGATGAAGAAAACTAAATGCAATAATAGAAATCTTTGCTGACCCTGAGATTGAGAAACACTCATTTAAAATGTTCTTTTCTTTTTGTAATACCTAAGGAAATATTAAGTGAACTTGTGATTTGATTTGCAATTTGTGACAATCACATTTTAAGTAATTTAAATTATTTCCACTTTCACTTTATACAGCTTCTTCTTGCACTGAGATATAATTGCCAATTTCTACAGAAATCGGAAAATAAGATTAAAAAAAGTGAGTGATCAAAAGGTAAAACATACAATCATTTCACAACTTTGTATATAAAGTTTATTTTCTTTTTTTTTTCCATGTTAGCCACTCAGCAAGCGTTGAGGCAAGTGCAATTTTTAGAACTTAACGCGCCGCAATAACTGTGCAATATTTGGGCAAATTGCAATGACAAAGTACGCGGCAATGTGTTGGCCGTATAAATTTCATTTACGCCAGTTAAATTAATTACTGTCCACATATGTGGTGCGGTGCGACAGTAACAACAACAACAACTAAAACAGCACAAAAAACAACAACAACAACAGCTGTCGGCCACAAAAACTAAAGCAGGCCAAGCCAAAAGTCCAACAAAGAAAAATTAGAAGAAGTAGAAGATGGGAATGTGGCAAGGGGGTGGCACAGGGTGAGAAGTAGAAATTGGCGTCGAGCGTGTAGCGAGCATAAACACAAAGTCATAAAGTTTTGAACATAAAAGCATTTAATTTTATTGCATTTTTGGGCAGCAGCCAGTGCCGCAGGTCGTCCGACGGACAGTCGGCCAGTCAGCCAGCCAGTCAGCCAGCCAGCCAGACGACTATAACTAAGGCATGGCATGGCCAGGCACGAAACTGGGCACTGGGCATGGTCTACTGCTCGGATGAGGGGGCCAACTTAATTTGGTGCAAATCAAGCAAAACTGCAACAGCAGCAGCAGCAGCAGCAGCTGGCGTGGTTGAAACTAGCTCGCTGCTGACCGGCACAAGCTCAACCAAAAATTCGAGGAAACTTTTGCTAAAAATTTTAACACCCTGAAAACAGCAAACTGACTAAATGACTGACTGACTGACTGACTGACTAACTGACTGACTGACTGACTGAATGACTGACTAACTGACTGACTAACTGACAGACTGACTGACTGACTGACTGTTTGACTCAATGGAGAAGTGACGTTCCAACGCAGCTCATTTGCGCATCGCTGACGTCAGTTTCTAAGCAAAAAAAAAAAAAAAAAAAAAATACAACCATACACAAAAGCCTCGACGAGGCATCCTAGTCGGAGCACAGCAAACTCTTGGGCATTTTTTCTGTTTAGACATCTAGTGAAATACGGATTCTTGTAATGGAAAACCAGCTAGTGAAAAATATGTGCCACGCTAAGATTTTTAGCTGTTTCTTGTTTTGCATTGTGTGTTTTTGGCAGGCCATGCGCATGTAAATTCAAATTATGCGAAATACAAAAAAAAATGCGTATACGTAATGTGTGTGTGTGTGTGTGTGTTTTTTTTTTTGGTGTGTGTATTCACATCAACAAGTGCAACAGTTTGCATGCTGCACAAAAGCTGAACACATTTTTGGCACAAATAATTTATGTATAATGGATATTCCAAATGTAAAAGCGCAGACATGACACGCCCAGCGACTAAAATTAAACGCATAGTTTATTATCACTTTGTACATAATATAAATATATATATATATCTGGCTGACATCGGTCTTCTATATAGCGTGCTTTGAAGTGTTCATTAGTTATGCTAGTCATAAATGTCTTTAAACAAAAAATGCAGTCTTATTCTCAGAAATATGTTGAATTTTATAATTATGTATTTTTATATATATTTTATGTATTGATATATAAACTCGGAATTGTAACAATTGTTCATTTGCAGATCTAATCAAATTATCAATTATGAAAGGTTAGTTATAATTTCTATACTTTGATATAAAAACTCGGAATTGTCTTATTCTCAGAATTATGTTGAATTTTATAATTATAACTTGTAACCAAACAAATTACATCAACTTATTATTTTATGTATTGATATAAAAACTCGGAATTGTAATAATTGTTCATTTGCAGATCTATTAAAATTATGATTTATGAAAGGTTTGTTATAAATTCTGATAATACTTTTGATAGCTTTCAGCGCTTATAACCAAATTTGTATAAGCTTCTGACTTTGTTTTAATATTATTATTTTTGTACTGATTATAATAATAATACCAATGAGCACGTATTACATAAGATGCGATTTGATGCGTATTCGTGCAAATATCATGGACACATTGTGGAGGGCAAGGGTTAAACTGAACCATGTCCAACCATCTGTCGCAAAACTAAAAATCGCATTCTTATTGTTAGCTGCAGCTATGTAAGGGACTTGGCAATAAAAACACTTTCGTATGGTGACAGCAGCTGAAACTACACAAACATATGCTGTGTGGGGGGGGCCCCGCAGTCATGCAACATAAGCATTCGGAGCACCCAAAACACCCTCCTTTGCTGGTTCAAGAACAACGTAAACAAACCAATTTTACTTTAGTCGGAAGAAGATCTTCGCGACGATAGACGACAGTCGGAATGGGAGCTGCGTACTGGTGGGGATTAGGTGGGTAGGTAGGACATGGCCCATGGCATATGTCTGGCATGCTCATTAGGGGACACAGCGTGGCGTGGCTAATGTGGCAACAAGCAGAGACGGCGGACAGCAGCAGCGGTAGCTGTGGCAGCAACAACACCAGCAGAAGCTGGATATGCCCTTTGGGCCTGATGATTTTCATTTGACTTTGCAGGCCCTTGTTTTTTTTATATTCTTTTTTTTTCGGGCTATTTTCTTATATATATATATATTTTATTTTTTTTGTGTTGGCCTTCACCAACATATTTGTTTCAGGGGCACACTTTCAACTTTTATTCTGGGCTTTTCGTCGCTTTTATTGTTTTGTTGCCACTGTGGTAGCCGTCAACATTGTTGTTGTTGTTGTTGTGTTTTTTGGGTAATTCAATTTTTTGTCACAATTTTCATTTCAAATGACTGAAATATATTTTTACATAGCCCAACAGGCAGCCGGAGGCTGCATTGACTGCCTGACCGAGTCCTGGCATCATTTCATGCACAATTTGTTTGGCTTTTATTTTTATTTTGCCGCATTGTTAAATTTTGCCTGACATTGGCTGTTTTTTTTTTGTTTTTGTTTTATTTTTTTTTTTTACTACTGAAAAAGGCCAACGAACATTTAATGTAACTGCCAGATGAGTCAATTTGCTCGCACAACTCGCCCTGAGTGCACACCAAGGGTAGCTTTGGGTAGTTACCCCCTCCCACCACATAAACACACACACATACACACACACACAAGCAGGATTGTGCGTGAAAACAAATTTAATAAACATTCGTAAAGTGTGAGTTTTTTGGTAGAAGAACTGATTAGTTTGTCGCCAACTTTGTTTAGCCGAAATTTAACAGAGTGTTTTTGCCATTTAAGAGAGTGCCAGCTTACAGCACAGAGTAAACATGACCGTGGCGCTCTCTTTTTATGTTGCGTTTTCGCTCTTTCACTGTGTGTGTGTGCACTTTACAGCTGTTAATAGCAGCGCTGCTCTGACTATCAACTCTGTTATAGACAAGCCGATTAGCGCTCAACTCGCCGCCAAATTGGGTAGAAAATTTTAATTTTCCCTTGAGTCACATTTGCTGCAACATCTATTGTGGCATTATTGAAACGGAAATTGCGTGCGAATTGCCCTTCTAAATGGGGCGTACTTCTCATCTTGTATATACCCGCATTACGTAGTGCAATTTCTGGACTCACCTTCGCTGACTTCGGCCATAAACGACATTGTCGCACGTCAATCATCAAAATTATGATTGTAATAAACTGTTTGAGTTACGCGACAGATCCGACAAGCCGACCAATGTTGGCCGTGAGTCTAAACGACAGCCGTACGGACAGCTGCCCTATTTATAAATCTGTTGTTTCGTTTATACTGATTTACGCAAATCATTTTCCACACACACACACACACACACAAATCGGTGATGGATGCTTGTGCCGGGGACAACACTGTAATCACAGTGACAAGGATTTCGAAAGGCTTTTCACCAAATACCTAACAATAACAAATGATTCACACATTGCAATTTCTTATTTATCTTTTTGGTCTTTTTTTTTTTTTTTTTTTGGAACATTCATTAATTATTCTATGTGTAGTTGGGATTAAGTCAGTGACAACAGGCAAATGCCTTTATTTCGGTAAATATTGTTGGAAATAAATCAAATCTTTAGTGCAAATAGCTTTTTATGTATATATAGCAATTTATTACATTTATTTAAAAGTCAATAAATCATTTTCTCAGTTAAATGAATTGTTTGACAAATTAAATTCTAGCATATGTTATCTTTTTGAAATATTGTAGGGTATCGTGTGGTCTGCATTATTTAGACATATGTTTTGTTGATCGGCTGCAGTTCTTCCAATCTTGTTGAGCAATGTAAACAAATGGCCAACGTATTCTTTTTTTTTTGGCAACCATTCAAAATGCACATTGCTAAATGGCAAACAATTATTCGATATTTGATGTTGGCCCGCTTCTTCCAGCTGTGGCAAGCATCTGCAATACGCTGCGTATACGCAACGACTTGGCCCAAAGCAAAAAAAAAAAAAAAAATGAATATAGGTAAAAATAAAAATAGTTCACAAGAGAAAAACATGCCATAACCGAAAAACAATTCTTTTTCCACATATGAATATGCTTTGCACATCATTGTGTAGTTTTGCAATTTGTAGTCCAACATTTGATTTATCCCCACAATTGTTTATTTATTTTTGTGTTGAGCTTCTATTGTTGGACTACCTGCTCTTGCTGACCATCATCAATATCACGAAAGTGATTTAGTATTCTTGCCACCCCTCCCCCCCCCTCCACGGTTGAAATGTTTGATTTATTGTTTTGGCCAACTGCGGCAGTTGTTGAGCATTTGTCGATAAACGGAAAAAGCAACATCAATGAAAAGATTGACCAAAAAAAAGGAGATACAATTGAAATAAGTTCAGCAAAAAATCTATTAACTTTTAAGCTTTCTTTTAGACTTTCTTCTATGGGATATGAAAAGCTTAGAAATGCTCCAACTTTGTCACTCAAATAATTAATAATATCGCATGAGAAATAGTTGTAGAATCCAACTGAATCCAACAGATACATAACAAAAAGTGTAACAAGCTGCGCATTAAATGGCAAACCGTAGGTGTTTGCCTATTTAAGTGTGTGTGTGTGTGTGTGTGTGAGTGTGTATTTGAGTGTGTGATTGTGTTAATGACAAGTGTTTTCGTGCTCTTTTCGTGTGTGTGCCGCATAATGACAAGGATGTCGATGAGTATAATGACAACATCAATGCTGCTCTTGATGATGGGAATGAAAGAAATTGTGGCATGGGCAGGCCAAGCAGGACGAAGACTGGAGGCAGTGGCAGTGGCAGCGACTGTGGCAGCGACTGATACTGTCTGTATGAATGGAGAAGCACTTGGGTAGCTTGTCCCGGGTGCCAGCTTAAAGTGCTTGTTAGACGCTTTTCTTGTTGCCGCTGCTGCTGCCGCTGCCGCTGCTGCTGCTGCTGCCGCTGCTGTGTCTGCCACTTGCTATTTAGCCATTCGTTTGCACCATTGAAGATGCTGTCAATGCGAAATTGAGCTTTCAGCATAAACACGTTGTCAACTGATACGCGTGACTGCTCACGCATGCCAAGCAAAATATTTGGTCCATGCTACCTGCCCTGTACCTGCACCATTATTGTTGCAAGTTGCCATTGTTGTTGTTGTTTGCCTAACAGTTTCTTTTCAGCTTGATGGAACTATGTCAATTTTGTGATTTATCACTGATTTTTATTTTCTTGAGTATAGCGTATGTCTCTTAATAGCTGTGTCTATAAAGTTTGACAAGTCATTTAATTTTCTGTCCATTTTACATTTATAATTCTTGTGTTTTAATCTATTGGAAACTTTAAAGAAACTGCTTGTCGAAATGTGAGAAAAAAATCACTTAGACAGCTGCTTTGCAGGGTACCTTTAAGTTGGATACTTTTCGTCTAGACTACATATTTTTGTTTTGTCGATATTTTACCCACCACGCCTAGATTTTCTCACTTCTCACTTTTCGAGCATCACGTTGCAAAGCTAAGACGCCTTAAGCCCTTAGGTGATTTTCAAGAATTTTTTCGACTGCTGGGACCTAAACTAATTTCATGGAAAAGTGTGCGAAAAATGTATTACATTTATATATACATATATATTTATATATATATAAAGCATGTTTTGATTGTTGGTCAAAATTTAAGAAACTTTAGTTTACAACTCGATTTACAACTGAAATGCTTGTGTGTTTTCTGCTGTTAATTAAATTATTAAATAATTACGTAAATGTTGTGTTTGTTTGGAATAATGTTAGCATAGTTTATTTTCGAACTAAGACATATATCCACAATTGTAGCACAAATTGCGTAACATTGACACCCTTGTAAAATAACAAATTGTTTGACAATTAAATGATCCACTTGAAAAGTGATTTTTCATCTTTAGCTTGAGGCATAATTTGCTAGCCAAAATGTTAATAGGAAGCACTTAAGCAGAACGCACAACTGAAACTCAAGTAGCGCAAAATTCATTTGAATTGCAAATGAGAAAATGTCCTAATTGAAAACTTTGCCACTCTGTGGACTGTGGGAATGGGATGGGATGGGATGGGTTGGGGAATGTCAGGAAGGCGTCAAACTTGCCTGTCAGCGTCGCTGCTTGGAGCTTAAAGTGTTAACTCGCAGCTGCCAATTCAGCCATTAATCCAAAGCGTGAGACTGGGGGGGGGGGGGTGTAAGATGCGCTTTTAATTAGGACTTCAAATGGCAACCGAGTCACTGAGAGACTGAGAGACTCATAGTAGGCCTGGCCCCAAAAATGAAACTGAAATCCACAATTGACAAACCAGTTGAACACTAAATGGGCAAACGTGCGGAAAGCCTAATTTAAATCTGGCTGCGAACAGTTGCGAACTGCGACCAAAGGATGACAGCATAAAGGATCTTAACTTGAGGTTAGGAATCGCCCATCGCATTGTGGCCCACAAGAAGCCAGCTAAGCCATCGCCGTTCTCAACTTGTTGGAACCGTGTCAAGGCTGCCAGCGTCATCCAAATCATCACAAAATCTGAATACTACCAATTCGAGATATGTTGCGCTGCGGGTTTTAGCTATTTTTTTTTGTGTATCAATATTTGTTAATAACAAAAAAGAAATTTTTGCCTGGAAATTGATGACATTTATTATTCAGATTTGAGAACTATATACATTTAATTATAGTTGCACTTCGCTTAATTCAATTAATGAGTTGTTAATTTATATAATAATTAGTTATTCTTATGTTATTGACATTTTTTAAAGTAAATATCAAAGTTTATTTGGAATGGCATATTTCTTGAATATTATTCTATTAATCAGCTTGTAATTAAATTAAATATTCTTATATAATTGTAAAGCCTTTTTTTGATATAGCATTTTTCGACTGCTTCTAATGGAATTCGAAGAAAAGAATAATTAATTGTATTTCATTAAAAAAACAAGTATGTACTTCATAATGAAATAGATTTTAGCTTGGATTATTATATTTATTTGGTTTAAAAAATATGCCACAGCCGGGTAGCATTTAGTGACAGCTGGTTCGTCCCGTTCGGTTTCCATGGTGAACTGGCACTGATCGGAGGCTGCTTTTAGTTGTTGTTCAGTGTTCGATTCTTAATGAATCTTTAGTTGGCAGCATCAAGTGAAACTGCATTTTCTTACAATGTCGCAGTGCATATTAGTTTTTCTTAATCTGACGTAAGGCCAACCAGCGTCAGTGCGTCAACGTTGCGTATGAGTAACGTAATTGATTCTGGCAATTAGCAGCTAACAACAACAACAACAACAATGTCGATGTAGTTGTTAACGTCTCTCTGCTTTCGCAGCAACACTCCAAAGGTGTCGACAGGCTGAACTTCAAGTTTTACCTTCCATAAATTAATCAGCCTCATTTTTATTGCGCGCCCAAAAGTGAAAAATAAAACCGCGACGAATTTAAGTAATATAAAAAATTTGATATTTCTTTTCTTTTATATAATTTTTATTAAAATTCTGTTGTACGCAGCTTGAATTATTTTATTGTTAGCTTGGACTTAATTTTGTGACCCGTGCTGTTGCACTTATATTTAACAGATGCTCTCCCCAATTTGCCATAAGTTGCTGCTTTTGTTTTGGCCTTATGCAAATATTGTTGGTTAAAATGACTCAAGCCAAAAACACAGTTTTTGTTTTTTATTCCTCAAATCATCTATTTTGCTCTTAATGCAATGCGATGCGCATATGATTCATTTCTATATATATATATATATATATATATTAATATAATCATCATTAGCAGCATCAGAAAACAAGGGCAACAAAAATTAATAATAAAAAAGAGGGAACAAAAAAAATTCAATTAGAAAAAAAAATATTCAACTTTAAAGCAGTTGCTTTATTAAAGTTGACGCTGACTTTGACCTTGGAAAGCAATGTCATTTTTTTTTGTTTTTTTAATTTTTCTATGCCTGCTACAGATTTACGATGACGTTGCTGCAAAGACCACAGAAACTTCCTGCAACTGTGGACATGCTCTAATTGCAAAACGCATTTAACGATATAACGAGTAGAATTTTATTGGGTCACATCGGAATGCATTTCCTTATGATGCCTGCTCCTATGTAACTAAGTGCGCTATTTTCACTAATCTCGTTGTTGGACTGGCAGCAGCAGCAGCAGCAGCAGCAACAAAAACAACAAGAAATGTAATAAAAAAAAAATATATAATAAATATAGAAAAACAAGAACATGAACTAAGCAACGCGTGGCGTAAAAAACAATTTCAAGGCCATTGACACAGTTATGGCACGAGGAGCGGGTGACAGCGACAGGGGCAGAAGATAGAGAGACGGGCTGGGCTGGTGGCAGATAGAGGCTCGTGGAGCATGAAAGGCATTCGAGTACATATTGAAGGAGCTTGGCTGCTGCGATAAACCAAGCAGCTGCCAGCAGCTTCTAGACTCAAAACCCCTCCCTCATAGCCCCCCACCCCACACACACTGTTGTTTAGTTTCCAACAAGTGTGCGACGAAGTGCAAATGTTTAGGTTCTCTTTAGCTACAATCAATATACAAATGTGAACACATACATACATATATATATATATATATATATATATGTATAGTCACACTGTGTGGCAATCTTAGCAGACGCATTAATATTGTAAGTGATATTTGAAATACTATAAATATTTAAATATATCTAAAGCTTCCCTAATTTTTATAAGTCCATCAATATGCAAATGTTGTTAATTCAGTTGTTTATCTCTCTTAAATCAAACATTTTGTTTAATTTTTTTTTTTACAATTATATTGTTTTATTTACACACTTTGACTAATGTCCAGGCAAATAAACAGAAAGTTTTCCAATCAAAAATGTATAAATTAATCAAATGTTGTGTTTGCTTTTGACGTCGATGCAAAGTTGATTGAACTTGTAAAACGCGAAGCTTATTTAAAACAAATACACTTAGATATATAAATATATATATATATATTAATACAGGAGAATCATCAACCAGATCAGATCGAACGACATATAAACAATGTATCAGAAATAATTTGGTTAGCAGGTAAAATAAACAAATTAAACACAGAGTTCGATAAATGCTTATGTATGTATGTATGTATGTATGTAATGTATATGAATGTTTTTCTTCTTTTTTTTTTTTAATATTGGTAATGATAAATTAATGCTTCAATTATATATGCAAATTAAAAGAAGGAAAATTAAAGCAAACACTGTGGTATATTTATTTAATTGAAATTAATAAAATTGTTCATCAAGTATATAAAAATTAATCTCTTACCCATAACCAAAATTTTTTATGTATATTTGCTTAATGGTTTATAAAATTTCATGAGAAAGAATTAAATAATGCAGTTTTATGTGTTTTTATTGAATGTGTGACAAATCTGCAAAAAGCCCAAAAGTAATTTAATTTAAGTATATAAAATAAAATTGCTTCTTTATGATTTTGTATTTAGCTGGAATTGTCGTGGAGAATCATTAATTATTCCAGTTGTTCTTCGTTGCTTTGATTCTAGCTGTTTTTTTGTTGTTGTTGTTTGTGCCAATTTTGACAATCTTTATTAACACGGCCAAAAATTCGCTTGAAAAGTGCGGAGAGCTGCAGCTGGAGCTGAAGCTGGATGCTTAGATTCATATTGAGAGCTGGAGAGAAGCTTCATCAGTTAAAGGTAAACTGCTGAAATTTGGCATAATTTGCGTCATGCATTTGCTGGTCGCATCCCCCCCCCCCTGCCTCTGCACTGCGCCTCTCTCATTTCATTTGCAATTTATTGAAACGAAGTTAACCTTGAATTTGGCTAAAAGTCTTTTAATTTTATTTCTGCTTTCGGCTTTTGCTTGCGACTTCTCGTTTTTTTTTGTTTTGTTGTTGTTGTTGTTGTCTTCTTCTGCTTAATGCGTCCGTCTGCTGATGATTCTGGCTTTTACTGTTGATTACTTTAACGATGATGATGTCCATAAAATGTATTTCATGCTTCAACATTTTCGGCATGTTGTTGCCGTAAATTCAACAGGCAACAGGTTTCACAAAAAAACCAAAAAAAAAAAGAAAGAAAAACAAGAATTTTACATTGCATTGATGATCAAAATTATTATCTTCACACCTAAGTTCGATATATGTTTATGATTTTCTACGTTTTAGGATATGAGTTTTCTAGTTTGCAATTGGATACTAAATATATATTGAATATTTTAACATCGATTACTAACTTAAGATAAAGTATCTTTCGGCCGATAATGCAGTTATATGAAATAGTGAAATAGCTGCCAAAAAGGCGAATATAAGCCAATAATTAATGATATACATTTAAAACTGAATACAACATATTTAAAATAAATATATCTTATGACACGACAAAAAATAATGTATAATTAATGTATAGAATTTGTGAATAAGCAACAAGTGTCCGATTTTTGTTCTATTCATAGCCCAAATTCACTCAACATTCACAATTTTGCTCAGTCGAATACTATTTGAATTTTGCTTTCCCACTCTCCCCATTTCAAATTAATCGGTTTGCTGCCCAACAAAACGATGACGTTTTCAAATTGTATTTTTTTTTCTTTATATATATTTAATTTTTATTTATTTGTTATTCTAGTTTGTTTATCTCACTTTCGACTGACATTTCAGATTGTGTTGTTGCAGTGCAGTGAACTTGCTCCTAGTTGATTAACATATTCGATTAGTGAATATATTTTATTTTTTTATTATATTTTAGTTAATCATTGCTTTTGCTAATGTTATTAGTGTGTCTCAGTGTATTTTTGGGTTTTCTTCAACAATTTTGTGTGTATTAATAAATAAAAAAAAGGTTTAAAAAAAATTATCTGAAAGCCATTCTAAAATCAGAAAACAGTAAGAAAACTAATTTAGTTGGAAATAATATAAAAAAAAATTTTATTTGAAGTTTTAAAATTTAATATTTTAAATGAAATTCTACCTAAGTATGTTTTTGGATTCTAAAATTGAATTCTTAAAGTTAAAACATTTACCAAACTAGGAAATTAGTTCAATAAAATCATCTAAAAAATTCTTAGAAACCCATATTTCCTTCATGCTATAAACTAAAGTTAACAGTTAAGTAGGAAACTATTCTAATATTATTTCGGCCAGCTCACATTTTGGAGCTGGGGTTACCAAACTTAGAAGGACTACAACGAAACTCCTCGTTTATTATTTGACCACGAACACTATCTCTCTTAATTTCCCGAAAAGCCTATGTGTCAATATTAAATAAGAATTTCTTACGAGCAAAAAAAAAAAAAGAAAATAGGCTGTCGAAAAGTACAATGGATTAGTCAGAAATTACGGAATATAATACATATTATATGCATTTAACTAATCCACAAGATTTAAATTACTTTCATATATAAAATGAATTTGAAGTTCTTTGAATGAATTTAAATATTTATAGTCTTATTATATATCCGTTTGTTTGTTTATATTAAATGTGATTATCGTTTAAGATTATCATTTTTGGTTTCCTAGATATATTACCTTTTTTATACGTAAATATATATTTCTAAAAGGTGAGGTAAAAGTCGATATGATCCCAATTCGATGTATGAACGTATGCGATATGAAAACTATATAAATGAATCTCAGTTAAGCCATTAATTTTTGTAATTGGAGTTATCTTCCAAAAACATTGGTTCACTTGCTAAGAACAGAGTTTGTAAACAAAGGAAAATAATCATGAAAATAAATTGTTTTTACCTTAGATGTATCAATTGCTTTATTTGGATATATTTTATTTTTAAGTTACGTTCACCCAACTTGGTGTGTCATAAATAAGAAACTGATGCGGAAATAAAATATTGTTATATGAAAAAATTCATTGGGAAAGGAAAATGTGACAAAATGAGAAATTGTGGAGCATAACAAGGCATATGAACTGCATTTTCCATCCGTTTTCCAACCATCCATCAACGGATTTTGGAGGAGACAACTCGCTGATCATTTAAAAATTCACACACAGAAAATCATTATCATAAATACCAATAATTTGTGGGTGCTTACTAATATATGAATCAAGTGTACATTATAATCCGTAGGAATAAGTATCTGGCATATACAAGCTTAAAATAATTGTCATTCGGCAGATGACTTGACATATCCTCGTCATCATCAACATCAGCATTAAGACTCGAATGATTAATTTTTATCATTGTTCTGTGAAAATAGCATCTGTTGCGCCAATGACCGCCCAGACGGTCAAAAGAGGCTGCCAGCCACCCAGCCACTCGTCTGATTTCCCATCTGGAGACAGTACTACAAGCAAGGAACCACCCAGCCAGCCACCCACATAAAATAACGCAATAAGCCTCAATTAAATGATAATTTATTGTAGGCTGCATTGTCAACTGTCTCCAAGTTTTGTATATATATTTTGATCTCATTTAAATATCTAGTATATTGAAAATTGCGCATGTACATCTACAAAGAACTGATTTAACATAATATTGCATTTTTTTCTTATCATATCTACTATTTTTATATTTATTTAAAGAAAGACAAGTACAAAATTTCTGAGAATAGTTATTACTAAATATATAGCCTATTTTCGAATAAATAATATAAATAATAATATAAAAGCCTTAAATAAAATTGAGTTGTTTTAGAATTTATAATAATTTTGTATATTTTAATATTTAGAATAATATGTGTTCCGCTTAATTAGAACAATTTTTGAACAATTAATTAATATATTATAATAAAAAACATAATATTGCATTTTGCTTCTTATCATAACTACTATTTTTATATTTATTTAAAGAGAGAGAATTGATAATTTCTGAGTATAGTTATTACTAAATAGATAGCCTATTTATATATATATTTATATAAATAATAATAAATAATAAAAATAAAATTGCAAATAAAATTGAGTTGTTTTAGTATTTATAATAATTGTGTATATATTTTATTATTTATAACAATGTGTGTTCCGCTTAATTATGAAAATTTTTTAACAATTAATTAATATATCATAACAAAATGTGTTCCGCTTAATTATTAAAATTTTTATTACACTTTCCTATTTCTATCATAATTATTTTCTAAAATTACTGATTTTCTAATTATTATATCTATTTTGTTTTTTATATATATTATTTTTACTTATATTTTAAAATATTAAATTACCTGTACCTAACACAATTTAGGTACCTTTACTTGAATTTTAAATTTTTTGTGCATCTTAATACATTTTTTTCTTCGTAGTTTTGTATTTTTGCTTATAAATTTATTGTTTTATTATTAAAGTTAAACTTTCCGTTGACATGATATGGCTAGAATCACAATTTTTTGTAATAATGCATATAATATATGTATATAACTTATATGGTATATGCAGGATATCGCTTGACATGGGTTATCATTGTCCAAAGCAACAGCAACAACAACAACAGCAACAACAACAACAACAAACAAAGAACAAATATGTCAAGTTCATCTGTTCATATTTGTTTGAGCCGTTTTGTAAGGCTTTTGTTATTACAGGCAACCGACATTGATTTACATATTTGTGTACATATCCAACATATAAACACAGACAGCTTATATAAACCAATGGGGTTAAAACTGAAGTTAAGTAACGAAATCTGTTTGCTTTGGTTTGACTCAGCAGAGGAGCAGGCCATATAAATGTTGGCCATGGCACAAAGTATCCTTAAAATTTGAATTTGATGTGTTGTGAGTGTGTGTGTGTGTGTGTCTGAGTGTGTGTGAAGCAAGTTGACGAGTGGATCCGAATGTGGTCTGAGTGTATGCACTTGACCAGGCAGCTCATATTGAATTTAGCACAGTCTGTTGGCCCGGTCCAAAGACATCCAAACCGGTTCTGAGCAGGCCATTCAGTTACTACCTTTATGTGTGTGTGTGTGTGTGTGTGTGTTACGATCGCATCTAATATCAAGTTCAAGGTCACCATACACGTGTACATCTATATATTATTAACAAATTAAATTCAAAAGAGCGTTTTTCCTCTCTCTCTCTCTATCCGTTTTTAGCCATACTCTTTGACTGTAATTGTTGGCTGTTAAATGCAGCTGTCAGTTTCATTTAATGAGTTGGCCAGATAAACACTGGGTTCTCACGATTGCACCCACACACTGCAAGTGCAAAATAATGTAGAAAATGTGATCATGATTTATACGCCCTGTCTTGGAACGGATTGCGACACATCCAACAGCAACAGCAACAGGTGAGTAATGTTTTTCAATTGGTTTGCAGGTAATTGGAAGCTGCAATATTCTATGTCAGCTTTGGTACCAGCCAGTTCCAAAATGACTCAATTGCATTTCCAGCGAAGTCGAGACTCTAAACAAAAAAAACAAAGGAAATTAACACCAAACAAGGTGTTTATATTTCAAATTACTCATACGCACTGTGTTGCGATATGGATCCAGTTTTGTTCTAGGGAATAATGCCCAAGCAAATGCAGAACTTCTACACACCCAAACACACAACACACAACATTTACACACAATTTCATTCCAACCAAGCTTGCATATGGAATGAATGATAAATGTTACCAAGACACAAAATGCATGGAGCACATTTTTCAGTCGTCAAACATTCATTTGTGACTTGTGTCTGGCAACAATTTGGCAGTCATCAGCAGCCATATTTGCACAGCAGCCATACAAATTATTTACACATGTCTGTTTGCAAATGTTTGTAACTTTAACTGTTAACTTTCGAACCCTTTTTCACACACCCTGTACAAATGTGTCAATAGGGTATGAATGAAATTGTGTAAACTATGCAAAAGCCATAAGCTAAATTATATTATTGATCAGTATTATTTGTTTGTCTCTAAGAGTTAATCAATTAATATTAGAAATACAAATTTAATAGTTGGAAAATTGAAAGATTAATTTAGAATCTGTGTTTTCATTAGTTTTTTTTATTTATTAGCTGATTATTTGACTTTCCCAAGTTAGATATTACTAACTAAAACATTCCCATTTGTTTTTTTTCTGCTCGCTTTAAATATTTGGATTGGAATATACTTTAATCAAACTGTTTATAAATGTAAAAACAATAATAATACATTTTAGCATAAAAAATTAAGCTTCATAATTTTTACTTAAGTTCATTTACATATTTAAAAGGGAGCATTTTATTACAAACCTCAATAATCTGTTGTAAAAGTAATAAAAGTTTATAATTTTAAAATATGCAAATGCATATTTTAGTTTTAAAATATAAATAACTTTTACATTAACTAATTTATGTTAGTTTTCATACACTTTTTGGGTACTTAGATCTATATGGACATCATTGTAATATTTGTACTATTCAACAATTTTAATTTGGGGTGCAAAAGTCATTTCATCTAAAATGCAACAGAAAGTTTTTGAAAATGCAAACGTGTCCGGAAAAAGTTTTCAAAATACCTCAGACTAAAAACCAATTGTATAATTCCAGAGCACATTTAAATTTGTGTGTGTAAGTTATTTAAATTTATGTGAATATTTAAATACAATGCTTCAGCTTTGAGCTCAAACAATTCGTCAAAAATGCAGTATTTTTTCTAAAAAAAAAAACAGCAGATGACTAAGCGATTATATCTATAGCTCTACACTTTTATAATTTATTTATAAAAATAAATACAGTTTAGTTAATACCAACAAATTTTTTCATTTCTATAGAAAGCAATTAAATTTGTGCTCAAATCAAGCCGATGACTGCCGGCCATTGTGTTCAGATTTATATAGCTTAAAATCTAGCTAGATTTCTAAATAGAAGCGTTTTTTTGATTGTCATGAAACCCGCTTGGACAGATGCAATGTTTGCTTTTGGGTTTGGTTGCTGTTTTCAATTCGCTTACATGCGAATATTTTCACCAGAGAGAGTGAGAGAGAGAGAGTGAGAGAGAGAGAGAGAGATTTTGATTTGCTTGTATGGGTGACCATGAAATATTCACACAACGAACGCTTCCACTCAGCCGATTCCAGTCTCTTTGTGGACCTGGCTGCGACGCAGATTGACGCTTCATTACAACCGCGTTATGCAATCTGGGCCCAGAGCAGAGCGTAGCAGACACCGAACACATTGACAAAGGCTAGCTGCTGCTTCACATTGTATGTATATATGTGTGTGTGTGTGTGTGTGTGTGTGTATGCGAGAGAGATAATTTGACGATGAGGCGTGCTAACATGTGCCAGCGGCCTGGCTCTGTGTCCGATTCTGTACAACTGCCACTGATGGTTTGCTTTTCATGCAGTGAATGCATGTGAGATCATCATCAACATCATCATCACCATCATCATCTTCATCATCATCAGCAGCTAGCAAACAAAATTCTACGTTCTGTATTCGCCCCATGGAACAGGCCAACAATTGTACACAGTGGTTTTTTTTTTGCTACTGCTGCTGCTGCTGCTGCTGCTGCGCTGCCCGTTGGCTGCGAAGCGTAAATTGCAATTATTTCACATGACATGAGTTTGGCGCTGAAGTTTCTAAGCGTTGCCCATACACCCATCCCTACCCCTAACCCCTACACCTACCACAAACACACACACACACACACACACACACAAATGTGCAAAAAAGTTGGACCTTGAGGTTAGCGCAACTAATGCGCGACAATTGTTAGCAACAAGTGCACAGAAACCAAACCAGAAACACACAAACACACACACATATATATATATATATATATATATACATTAAAAACGAAAACTCTATAGTACTTATTATTTGTAAATCTACGAGTAGCCTGCAAATTTGCATAAATAAATATAATTTTTACCTACGCCAAGAGCCGCTGCCATTTTGCACTTGTTTACCATAGTCAAAACGAAACGAACAACGCGCAAAGTTGTTGCGTGGTGCCAAGAAATGTATTTTCCATCCAACTGGCAACTGGACAAGCAAGATCAAGCCAAAACCAAAAACCAAAAACCAAAACCAAAAACCAAACCAAACCGAACCCAACCAAATATCGAAGAAGAACGAACAACAATGATGACGACTCAGTTGGGCGAATCATTTAGCATTGATCGTGTTTATTTCGGCAGTTAAAACGATACAAAATAAATAAATAAATAAATAAAAAATAAATTTTGTTGCGTCAAGCAGCAAAAGAATTTCTTGTTTCACGTTTTGGTCTTTCGGCATTGTGTGATCCGTAAATGGGTGGCCCGATATGGAGTGGAATGGAATTGTGGTTGTGTCTTTGCTGCGATCGATTCATGCCCAAGTCCATAATATGGATTGAGTAATTGAGACTCCAAAAACTCAAAAGCGTGGACAACATTTATGTGGAGTCTTTGTTTTTTTATTTTAAGCAATTATCAAAATTCAGAATTTCAATTATTGTATGGAAATACAAATTTATAAAATTCAAAAGAATTTTATTAAGAAAAGCTTATTTAAAACCAAAAATTAAGTCAATTTCTGCCAGTCATTTTATTTGTTTTATTTTATTTATTCATTTATTTATTTATTTATTTATTTATTTATTTATTTATTTATTATTTATTATTTATTATTTATTATTTATTATTTATTATTTATAATTTATTATTTATTATTTATTATTCATTTATTTATTATTTATAATTTATTATTTATTATTTATTGATTATTATTTATTATTTAATATTTAATATTTAATATTAAATATTTAATATTTAATATTTAATATTTAATATTTAATATTTAATATTTAATATTTAATATTTAATATTTAATATTTAATATTTAATATTTAATATTTAATATTTAATATTTAATATTTAATATTTAATATTTAATATTTAATATTTAATATTTAATATTTAATATTTAATATTTAATATTTAATATTTAATATTTAATATTTAATATTTAATATTTAATATTTAATATTTAATATTTAATATTTAATATTTAATATTTAATATTTAATATTTAATATTTAATATTTAATATTTAATATTTAATATTTAATATTTAATATTTAATATTTATTATTTATTATTTATTATTTATTATTTATTAATTATTATTTATTATTTATTATTTATTATTTATTGATTATTATTTATTATTTAATATTTAATATTTAATATTTAATATTTAATATTTAATATTTAATATTTAATATTTAATATTTAATATTTATTATTTATTATTTATTATTTATTATTTATTATTTATTGTTTATTATTTATTATTTATTTTTTATTATTTATTATTTAATATTTATTATTTATTATTTAATATTTATTATCTATATTTTATTATTTATTTATTATTTATTTATTATTTATTTATTTATTATTTATTATTTATTATTTATTATTTATTTATTATTTATTTATTATTTATATTGTTATTTATTTTAAATTGGCTCCTTTTATTAAATGTAAGGACTGTAAATCTACTTAAAACGGTTCTCAAATGTTCGCTGACATTGTCCAAATGATTTTATGCAGCAATTGCAATTTTATTATAAATTGAATAATTCTCAAATTTAGCTCTTCGTTGATTTGTCCACATCGAAGCTGGCTTAATTTATTTCATACAGATGCTAACAATCCATTAAATCATTTGTACAGTTCAATTGTTGCATTTCATTTCAAATAACCAAAACCAATTTTATGGCTACATATTTTAGCATTTTACGGCTCAAGAAGCTAAAGAAATAATATTATAAAAAAAAAGAGCGGACAACAAAAAAATTGGTTTAATTTTCATCTCATTTTGCTAGTTGGTTGACAGATGGTAAAATTCTCGTGTTTATCGACAAGCAATGATGTGTGTATGTATATATATATATATATGTATGTATGTATGTATATATATTTAACGCATTGCGTTCACCAGTTTTGGGGTTTTCAAGTACAAACCGCAAGACGAATTTGGTCATTTAAAATTGCGGCGTTGTCTTGGTCTACCCGCTGATGGATGGCTGAATGGACGGGCACTTGGACGATGGCTGGTTTGGATGGTTTGTTGGATAGATGTTTGGTCTGCTGCCTGCTGTTTACAATTGTCGTCATTGTCAACGTGTTTTACTTCTCTTGCCGGGGCGTTACCAGCAACAAAAAAAAACACACACACACACACAAAAAACAACCACAGCTTTGTCTTCGACAGCCGCTGCAAATGACCCATTTAACGGGCCACTGCACAAGAAGCCGAAGCCGAAGCTGAAGTCGAAGTCGAAGCCTCCATGGCTCTTTGGTTAGCCAGTTGCTTACTTACTTACTTACTTACCTACTTACTTACCAACTTAGTTGGCTTGGGCCAATTGGGAACGTGGGAGATTTCGTGTCTCAAGTACACGGCACGCCGTGCTTGGACTTGAAAATCAGCTCGATAGATTAGAACTTGGCTAATCTCTATCAATTTGGTCTGAATTGCATGTGGATATTGCTTGTTGGTTGGTTGGCTTTGTAATTACGGCCATTTAAATGCAAATTCTCAAATGAAGTGTGAACTGCATATATATATATATATATATGTGTGCTTGTAAATATGTTTAAGTATATCGATTTAGCATGTTACAAGCTGAACTAAATCACGAATTTTAAGGCTAGAAAAACTTAATCATTCTACCAAAATTGGAGATCAGTTCTTGCACTCAATTTTTCGACTTGACTGCATATTTTTTATGAGCAATGATTTAATGAATGCTTATTAAACATTATATGTTAAAAATGATTGCAAGAAATCCAAAATGATCAATTTGCTTAGCTGTTTGTTGTTGTCAGCTTCTGTCGACCATTTTGTGTAATTTATGTCTATCATTTTGTTGCTTGTTTTTTATATGTAGTCATTTAGATGCACGCTGAACATTTGTTTTATAAGCGAAATAATAATAGCTGACTTGGATTCGCACTGCATCAGTGCCGGAGGGGGTTAGTTGGTGTCATTTAATCTGTTGCTGCAACATATGCTCATAAATGAAATCATATGTTTATGCTGCAACTATCTAAATAGCGTAATCTTAATCAGCCTCGTTAGTTTTTTTTTTTTTAGCATATTTTGCATGACAGCAAAATAATAGTTGAAATCATGTCGATTAATTTGTTAAATGAAGTTATTTTTTTTTTTCAAGAACATTTTGGTTTTTGTATGCAAGGTCTGTCTTGAGTTGAAACTAAATAGCTCGTCAATCATGTGTTAAGCACAAAGATCACAGCAATGGACCAGGCTCTCAAGTATCATTAAAGTATCATCAAACATGATCAACATGTGCATTAGCAACAGCAGCAACATCAGCAGCAGCAGCCATCAATTATGCAAACGACAAAGTGTGAAAATGTTTTCAAAACCCCTCCCCAACCCCTCCTTCGAACACTGAACACTGTTTGTATTTTGATTTGTATCTGTATCTATTTGACTGGTAACTGACTGATATCTTTTAGTATTTGTAGCAGCTGTCTAAGGCAAATACAATTTTGCACGATTTTCTGTAATTTAAGCGAGTGTGCGGACAATCAACAGATATATATATATATATATATATTGTATATATAGATAGATTTATTTACGAATATCTATCGCATCGATGTGCGAGAGCATTTGTATCTGTATCTGTATCCGCTGGCATTGAGTGGTTTAGCAGCATGTGGCAGGCCATGGAGTCGCAATGTTGGTGACTCAATATGCCTACTATTTGTGCATATTGTGTGTATTTTTTTGTTTTTTTTTTTGTATTTGTATTTGCATTGGTAATTTGTGTATGCACTTGAAATCAACTTGCACTGCAATTACAACTAGCAATATCAGCGCAGTTTCGATGGCTCACACACACACACACACACACTGAGATGCAAATGCCAACAAAATGGCACAAAAATAGCTTTGGCTTTAGCTGAACTTGAAATGACAGTCGACCGACAGCAGTTAGCAGACAAATTAAAACAAACTAAAAATCAAAAAAAAAAACAAAAAAAAAACAATACAAAAATGGCAACAGAAAATCAAAGCGAAGCTTTCAACCTGCTAATTTGTATGTCAACTGTGCGTTTGAGTCGCATGTAACCGAAAGTTGTCGACGTTTTTTTTCTGATTTTTTTTTTTACATTTTTCGCGTGCTAACAAAAAAAAAAAAGCTGACATGCAATTGCCAGCAACTGTTATGCGGTTGCCAATTGAAACCTCAGCGTTTCTAACCTTGTTGCTGCTGCTGTTTCTGCTGCCCTTTTTTTTTTTTTTGTTGCCTTACCAAATTCATTTCACATGCGCCAGTTTCAAGTTTCAAACAAACATTGCGCATACGCCGCATTGTTCGTGGTCAATTTATATTATTATTATTATTATTATTATTAGATGTAAATGCGAGAAATTCTTTGGCCGCATCATCCTGCTGTGCCACGTGGGCCAAGTTGCATTGGTTTGATCTCTCGTAAATTCGTAGTTTTATTACCCGAAGACCCGTCAAAACGAAAGGCAAGCTGAAAAGCTGACCAAACCGCAACGAGTGTTTCCTGGTTGACCTTGTCCAGTTATTAAAATTTCCATCCGCAGATTGTGTATGCTGGCGCTGAATGAACTCGCTGTCCATGTCCAGGCTGTTGAGGCTTCAGGCCAAGCCAATTCCTTTACACTTGTTGACCTTCGACGGC
The DNA here is from genome assembly GCA_035042045.1 of Drosophila melanosoma. Taxonomy (NCBI): domain Eukaryota; kingdom Metazoa; phylum Arthropoda; class Insecta; order Diptera; family Drosophilidae; genus Drosophila; species Drosophila melanosoma. The sequence continues at coordinate 639,807 of JAWNLY010000183.1, read as the reverse complement.
CGCTTCTTAATCATGCATATGAGCCGAAACCGAAATGGACAGACAGGCGGACAGACAGATAGACAGACAGACGGATAGTGAGAAGAATGCAGGCGGCATTAAATTAAACACTTGAGATCATGGCAACCATGGCGACAATAATGAACAATGATGAACTCGATTAAAGAAGCCGGGGCACCTATGCCAAACCAGTTGATGCCAAGGCTCAGACCAAAAACCAGAGCACTTCAGTTTTACATTTTGTGGATGTTGATGTTGTCGCTGTTTGCTGTTTGCTGTTGTTGTTGTTTGTTGTTGTTGCTGTTGCTGCCCCTTGATTGCCACAACTCTGTCGCGGTGGACAGTGTCGTGTTGGTGTTTTTTGCCAAAAGTCGCTCAACATCTTTGCGACTGCAACATTGGCCATCGACATTCTCGTTTTGCCACTTTGGGATTAAGCTTGAAATATGTTGCATGTATTCATAATAAAGAAAGTTGTTTTTTCTTTTGTGCAGCAAAGCAGAGTATACAAAATAAATAAACCAATTTTTGATCGAATTTGAACAAAGTTGTTTTTATAAATTCATATATTTTATTTATATTTTTTTTTAATGTATTAAAATTGTATTTCTTGTTATTAAATTAACTAGTATATAAAATAAATTAAAATCGATCTGTCAAAAACTGCTGCATTGCTTACTTTAACAAAGACATTTGAATTAAGGATATAAATATTTTTTTTTTAATATTTATCAATTTAAGAGTATTATAAATATTTTTATACTCGATTTAAAATAACGGCGCATTAACAGCAAAGCTGCGAATAAACTTGAGAAGAGAAAAAATAATTAACCAGCAAGTTTCTGGTCTGCAGTCGGGTCAAAAAAAAATGGATTCTACTTTCAGCATAAACAGATTGGACCAAGGCCAAAAGACCGGGCTCAGCCAGAAGCCTGAAGTTCATGGCATTATATTTCATTAAATTAAATTCGTCGGCTCAATAACCAATAACTTTATTTGTGGCCATATGACACAAATGTCCATTGGTTTTCATCTATTCCATTTTTTTTATAGCTTCAACTTAACAAACGATTCAAAGAAAGTCTGCAGAAAAAGGGTTTATATGCTCGGTTTGGGAAAGGGGGGAATGGGGGAGGGTGTGTCAGCATCATTTGTTTGCGTTGCTGATGTCAACTGCTTGAATTTCCCGTTTCATTTATTAACATATTTTCCGCTTAGCTTGTTCATTTTTTCCCCCAACAATTTGGCAACTGCTGGCGCTTTTTGCTGCATTTCCAAGGCTATTCAAACAATTTGTGTGGTGTCCATCCGAAAGTTCAACCCTTTGTCATCTGATTTGGTTACTATTCGAACGATAACAATTATCGTTTGACAGTTGCAGATAATACAATGCTGAATTTAAATGAAATTAGCAACTTACGTATAAAATTGCGATTTAATTAATTTTTATATGTAGCACCTTGCAATAAATATTTTAATTGGTATTTTTATTGAATACTCGCATTTAATTAATAAATGTTGGCCCATATAATAAACTAGATTAAATATGCTTAGTCACTGATGTTTCCACTTAGGTAACTATCTGTATATTAATGTATTAAATTGTTGAATGCATCAGTAGCAGGTAGCAAGTGCAAAGACCAAAGTTCTTTCATCTACCAAACAAGCGTCTCGCTTTATTTACGCCAAGTTAAGCCTTTTTGAGATCTGTTCATTTATTTTGCAAACTTGAACAATGGCTACAAAAAAATTCCCCCCCCCCCCCCCCCATCATTTGGCGAAAACAATTTGAAAACTGCGACTCAACTCAGCTCAACTCAACTCAACTCAACTCATCAGCAACAGCATCAGCGAAGTGCATTGTTGCGAACTTTAGTGAATAACCGAAATTCGCATAACTCAAAACTGAAATTCATTTAAAAGTGCCAAACAGAAAAACTGAGCAGCAATCATAGAGTAAAAGTGTGTAGGGTTAGAGGGTGGTTGGGCGGGTGGGTAAAAAAGCGAGAGAATAGAAACGGTTGCGGAGACCACAAAAAAAAGTCACATGATTTAGCTGCGGTCAAATGGGCAAAAGTGCGACGATGGGGGCAACAACAAAAAAAAGTTTCCGCACACCAAGAACAACAAGTCATAGCAAATAGCAGCAAAAAGTTATTGCAAAACAGAAACGAAACAGAAACTGAAATAAATGCCCGTACATTAGAAGCTGTTTGTTGTACATTTATATTAGACGACGGCGATGGCTATGGCGACGGCGACGGCGACGACGAGCGGACGACTATGGAAAATAAATCTTTACTGCGCCATAAGAAGACGGCGACGACGCGTCGCTGTAATGGAGAAGCAACCGTCGCCGCAGCCGCCGCAGTTGCTGCGAGTTAGCCTCGGCTTATCTGGGCACCGTCGCTGCTCTCCGCTCTTCTATCTCCTCTCTTTTGTTCACTCTCTTCTTCTCTTTCTGCATGTGTGTGTGTGTGTGTGTGTTCGCTTGAGCTTATAATGAAGATGATGATAATGAAATGTGCTTGTTGCTGCTTACTGCGCTGCCTCCCCTCAACTACACGCGGCGTCAAGTAAAACACCAAAAACACACATACAACACATATAAACAAGAGCTGCCCACACTCCGCTGCCTATGGACAGAGACCGGCCATCCGCACGCCGCAGCCTCAGCTGCAGCCGCTGTTTCACAGTTCCACAATTCCGCGCAGCCCGCTCATTTTACAAATTGCTTCGCTGCAATTGCAGAGCATCTCGCTGGCAATCGCCGCTAATTATTATACTCTACTAATATGACACTAAATTTTTTATTTGCAAATTGTATTAACTGTTAAATTAACGTGTTGACATTTAATGTGCCATCTAACTTGCGACTGGCTAACTACATGAAGCATTTAAGCTTTTATATCCAAAGTAATTCATATATAAATTTGCGGAATTTTAAGCCATGCACGTTTGTTGTCTTCCATAAAAAGTATTTGCTGAGTAAAAAATACAAATTTAAATCTTCTATAAGAAGAGATTAAATGATGCAAAGATTTACATATTGTTAAAGGACACATTTGATGGAACATTAAATAAACAATGTTAATTGGGCTCAGCTATTCTTTTGCTTGTGATACAAAATTCATTAGAATGTTGATGAGAAAATAGCTGAACTCGCTTTGATAATAATTTCAGGGTATCTTTCGCTTCTGGACCTTGAAGACTTGTAGAATTTTCTTTTTGATGCTGATGAATGCTTACATTCAATTCGTATATAGTTGCATACACACACACACATATATATATATATATATATATATATGTTTTTCTTGTTGTTGTTGATTTCTTTATTTTTAACATCTCGTTTTTTGTTGTTGTTATAATTATTGTTGTTAGGCGAGCGCTCGTCGCAATCGATTTGTTTCGTTTTACTCATTTCGCTTCTAAGTTTGCGTGTTGTTGTTCCAGGGTGATTTTGCATTCGCGATTCGCGATTCTCGTTGTTGTTATTGTTGCTGTGGCTTTTTCCAACCAAGCAGCATTTCAAGGTCTTTGTAGTATTTGTTTTTGCCAAGTTTTGCACTCGCCGATGTGCAAGCAGCAATTGTTGTTGTCGTTGCTGTTGTTGTTGTTCTCGTTCATTTTCTGCATCATCTCTCGCAAACAGCAATGAGAAGTTTTTTTGTTTTTTTTTTGTATTTTTTTCTGTTTTTGCGAAAATTTCTTCGCCCATCGGGTTGTGTTGTAGTTTTTGCTCTTTTTCCACTTGACTGACAATTTGATTGGCAGTTTGTATTTGTTGCTATTGCCAGTGCTTGTGTTATTACTATTGCTGTTACTGCTGCTGCTGCTGCTGCTTTTACAGCCCCGCAATTATATTTAATTTTATTATTGAAGATTGCAGCGAGATTTTCGCTTCAAGGTCAGGCGTGTAAATCTTTACCAGACAGCACTGAGAACCCAGTCCGGGCCTCGATCACGTAAGCAAAACTTTTTTCCATTATTATTTTTCATCATGTTGCTGTTGCATGTTGTTGTTGTTGTTGTTGCTGCTGCCTTTTTTTCCAACTAGCCGTTTCTCAGTGAAAATTGTCGGCGATCATTTGCCATCGCCGTTTGCCGTTTGTCGTTTCTCGATGTTTTCGATGCTTCATTGTCGGGCTTTTTAATGGGCCTAACTGTTTTTGTTGTTGTTGTTGTTGTTGTTGTGGTCAAAAATAGTTGTTATTGTTGGTGCTGCTATTGTTTTGCCACTGCTGGCAGTTGAAACAATTTCAAGTGCATTTTGCTGCTATTGGCATTTGGCAGCTGTATTAAGATTTGTATAGCACTTCCTGTTTGAAATGTTATGTCATCTAAATTGTTGTTCCACTAGCCATGCCAAAGGACATGCATATGCATGTGTGTCAAATGGTGTGTGAGTGTGTGTGTGTGTGTGTGTGCATGTGTTTGCTAACCCGGAAGATTAGCCGCAAAATGAAGGTAACGTATACGCAATTTCTAATTGACTATTTTAGCTGCGGTATACTTAATAAAATTCACATTACGTATACGCTTCGATTACTATTCAATCAAAACAAGCTTGAATTATGACCTATTTGTCCGATGTTTAGTTTTGTTATCTCTATTGGTCAATTTGTCTATAAGTAAACATAAATTAATTGAAGACTCTTTACAACCTGTACAAGTCTCTCTTCCCTTCAGAATATTAGAATATTGTAGTCTCTTTCTGTTAAATCGCATCTTTAATAGAATTATGCACACTTAACCAATCTTTTAATACCCATAAAAATCAAATAAAACTAAACTGTTTCTCCTTTTTTTTTTGCTGAGCTTATGCAATGCATGCGACCTCGTCGCAGATGCATAAAGGCTGAAGCTGCTTTAGAACGTATTATAGACTATAAAAAGCGGTGATTACAGTGCTGCGACAATCTTAGGAGTTGGCAGAGAACACGCCACACTCTTAACTATCCATAATTGTTATATTTTTCAAAGCAAATTACATTGAGATGCGTGTCGCGCCAATTGCTGAGTGTGTGTGTGTGTGTATCTGTGTGTGTGTGTGTGTGTGGGTTAGAACACTCTGCAGTTAAAGCTATAGCTTGCCATATTACAAAAACACATACAAACATACAAATAGAAACACAAACACATTAAAATATGTATGTACAGATACATCTGTCAAGGTTACGCATACGCCACGTATGCAATGCGAGCGCAATGTCTAAACAAATAGACGAGACGCGCAAGGCAAACGCAATGCAAATAGAGACGGGCATGGACACTTGTGCTAGAACCCCTCTAACTATATATATATATATATATATATATGTATATATATGTGCATATCATATGCATGGCATGGCATACAAATTGAGAGTCGCGACATTTGGAGAGTGAGTCCGAGCGCCGGAGAACGGAAGCAGCTGCATTTGTGCCAGTGTCAAAAGTCTCCAGCAACAAAAAGCTGCCCAGTTTCATTTTGCTAATGATTTTAAATATATGAAATAATCTCTCAAATCTGAATATGTATTATTCGCACTTGCGCTAACGTGATGTTCGAAATGAGTTTACAAGAACTAATAAATGCAATGTAAACCGCCAACATCGTTGCCAACTATGCAGACAAAGTGGGCCAAGTCAGCCCTTGCCAACCACATCTTTAACCTTATTAGGAAGTCGGCGAGCAGCAGTTTCTTATTCCTTCATCATTCTATTATTATCTTGTTGTAGTCCTTGGTGGATAAAAATTATGCTACTGGGGCTTTGACCTAGGAAATATTATTTAAAATTGCTTTTTAAGAAAATGCTACGTTTAAATAACTCAGAGATTAATGGCTTGTTAGTTACACTTGAAAGAAAATCATTGTTAGTTAAGTTAAGTTCTTTAAACTCTTTACACTTAGTCTACTTGAAATTAATGGCAGTTTAGTTACATTTAAAGTGAAATATTCATACTTAAATTAATAACCAAATAATAATAAATAAAATAATATTTTTCCCAATTTTATATCAATTAGCTTTGACAAAGTTGAACTACTTTTGCTCTAAGAGACTAGAATTTTTAATACCATTTTAAGTGCACAATTTTAAAAACGAAATATATAAATTCAAATTTTATTTTTAGCAATTCTTTAAAATGTTTTTTTATATGGATTCAATTATAACAATATTTTATTGCTTACAAAATACTACAAACTTTAATGCAGTTACTTGCCATCGATTAAAATGCAATATTTTAACAATTTTTCGATATATTCTATATATACAAATTTTTGAAATATTGCATTTTAATGGTTGCCCCAAACTCCTTAAAGAATATGTATGTTTTGTATTTTAAAAGCTTTCCATTTTATGCAGCGTATTTCCGCTTTCTCAGCATGGCGTTCATTTTTTATTTAGCCACTTTGCCAACTTTGTGGCCAAGTTGAGGTTGTTTTGGGGTTTTTTTTTGTATTGCATGGCAAACGAACTTTGAAGCTGACTTCCGCGGAAATCTCTGCAGTGTACTTGGAAAATATATTAAAAACTTGCAGCAAACTAAAAAAATAAGCTGAAAGCTGAACGGGGATGAATTTATATACATATAAATAAATGAATAATTCTTCAGCTCTCAACTGGTTTTTATTGCAGTTATTAATTACTGTTGCTGCTGCTGCTGCTGTTGTTGTTGTTGTTGTTGTTGTGCTTTTGTGCAATGCGGAATTTTTAATTAACCTGCTGACCAAAGCGGGAATTTGTTAACAATCAAACAGCAGCGCGTGTGAGCAATCAATCAGGATTGCAATAACAAATAACAGTGGGCGATGAGCCGGGCTCAGAGTTGGGTGGCTGCTTAGCCAAAGTTGGACCAGCTGCGGTTATTGGCAAGAGGTCCAGTCGGCCCAGTCGGCTCGTTACTGCACAAGAATTTCAAATTGTTATGCAAATTTTACCTGACGCGTCTCTCTCTTTCTCGCTCTCTCTCTCATCTCTCTCTCCCTCTCTCTCTCTCTCTCTTGTTGTACTTTTCACTCATCCACTTGGCTGGTAAACGTTGCCGCAATGGCTCGTCTCTGTCGCCGGCTTGTGGCTGGCTGCTGGTTGGCGGCTGTTTGGAGGCAATCAGTCGGCTGCACACGTTGGCGAGAACAAAAGCGCCAGCAAACGCCATAATTCAAGTGGCCGCAGCGATTTCATGCCTGATTTCAATTATCAATACGCGCCATCGACAGTCGACCGTCGACTGAGCCGCTGAAGAGAGGAGAAGTCCAGCGGCAATCGAACAATGGGGCACAAATCATTTCATATGCGAAGCGTGTGGTCTTCTGATCCGTTCCCCTTGCCACTCTCTGGCTCCTCCTCCTCACTCCCCACACACCACTGCTGACTGATTGAACGGATTTGGTGGCCAGAAGCCAGTGAAGTCGAAAATTCAGCATTTAACATTCAGAAATGCAATATTTTATTTTAGATCAGAATTCGCTCCTTTTTTCGCTGTAAATTTTATTGATTTTTATTTTTTCTTCTGCAATCCGTTTGTTTTGTCAACTGTCAGCGCTGATGAATTTAATAATTTAAAGCAAACGAAAAGTGCTGAAACATCCGCAGACAAGCAAACATCATCATCATCATCATCATCATCATCGTTTTTGTCATCATTATTAGCAGAAGGAGCAGCAGCAGCAACCAGTCGATGTTGAACATGACACAAAAGCTGCATTTTGCGGATGGGCTTTGAATAAAAATGCGAACACATAAATATTGCAAACGATTTGCAAACCATTTGATTGATCCAAAACGGGCGGGGGGAGGGCGCAAATGGGCGTGGCTCTGCTGCAGATGCACTGAATTTTAAGCAACTTAAGCGATTTCAATCAAATGGTTTTGTCCAATTTCTGTTTTTTTTTTTTTTTACTGCAACAAAAGAAATAAATTGGACAATCAACAATTGTTTTTCGATATGTCATCCATTTATATTAATTAAGTTATACACATGTATATAAATTCAATTGTTGAGAGATTTGTTATTCACATTGCAAATTAAATTGTAGGTGTATATTAATAAGACAACTCCAAACGGGGAATCTCCAAAGTGTCATTCCCATTTGTTTTTAAAATAAATTATTATTATGTTTCTACAAAAATAACATTGCTAATTGATTAATTAAATTAATTGATTAGATTCAAAGTAAATCTAGCAACTCAATCAAATGCGATTCATGCACGAATTTGGGATTTTACTTATAAATTTAAATCAGAAACTGAAGAACAACTTTATTTTTAGAGTGGGAATATATTGAAATGCCAATGCTGCTTAAGGTTTTTTTTTTTTTTGCTATTGTCTGTCTGCCATTTCCCAAGTACAGTCCATAAATATCGTGTGTAGATACAAGAGCTTATTTGATGCTCATCAAAATGCATTTTGGCAACATATTTCATTTGGATAACCAACCACCCCAACGGAAACCCAACATTCGTCAATTTTAAAGCCGAAGAAAGCAAGCTCCAAAATAAATGCCACACAAACAACAAGGCAAAAAAAAAAAAATGGTAAAGGCGAAATTAAATTGAAGCAAGTCGTAAAAGTAAATTTCGAGCGAGGCACGTAAAGGGAACGTAAAATATTTGAAAATCATGACCCAACGATGGGTATTGTGTTTTATTGAAAATTCTCACATACTATTTATTATTAAGATACCAATTCTTACGTAACATTGCGACGAGGGGTGGATTGTGGGTGGGTGGGTGGTTGCTGCTGCTGCTGTTGCTGCTGTTGGTATGAACATAAAATTGTAGGCGACAGAGTCAAATAATTCTTATGATTATCATAATTTATATGGCCTTGGGGTGCTTGGAGAGCTTAGCGGCAACATTGGAATTCGTATGCCCAAAAATGCGTTACTAAGTCGGCAATAGAACCATAACACAGAACACATAACAAAGATACAAACAACAACAACAACAATTACATAGAGTCTTCTTCTTCTTTTTCTTCTTCTTCAACGAGTTGTTGTTGTTGCTGTTACTGTTTCCATTGCTGGTGACGTCTTCCGTGCCGCTTCGTGCTTTTCAAATGCACACAGAGCAGTTGGAGCAGCCCATCTAACTAATGCTAAATACTTTGACCTTGGTACCGCGCACGCCTCAGGGTCTTGAAAATTATATATTTGTATGTGGCTAGCACCTAGAGGGAGAGCGACAAAAAAAAAAAACAAACAAACACACACTACACACAGACAAACTACACACAGTTGAAAAAAAAAACAATTTCCACTCAATGAATAGAAAAATTGCGCACAATTGTTTGGCGTTCATTTTGTTTTCCTCTTTTTTTTTTGTTTGTTGGTTATTTGTCGTTTTGTGGTCGTTGATGATGTTAACTAAATAATTAGCTGACATAATTTGCCAGGCTAAGAGCGGCATGCGGCTTTGGAACACGGCCGTCCATTAGACACGAGTCACTCTTCAGACCCTAAAAAGTCAAAAGTCAGGCCAAAAGTGTCAAATTAAATGCGCATTAGAGCGTCATTTGAAAGACAGCAGCCACAAACAGACTTACCAACAACAACCTGAAAAACAACAATAATATCAAAAGCTTTTTTTTTTTTTTATATTCAACAATTAAATGACCAGCAACATTTAATTGCATAATTAATAAACATTAAAAGCACTTAGGTATGGCAACAATGTTTTAATACTATACAATTTGCAGTTTGCGTTTTCTTTCTGAGAGTCTACTAAATCTTCAACACAAAAGACACGCACCATGCATATGTATAATATATATATATAAAAAAAAATATAAATAAATATATATATATATATATATATAGAAACCACGCAATAAATGATTGCAACACGAGCAGCTTTTAAAAGTAGAAGTTAATAAACCAAATGCTAATTCGATGTATTTATTTTTATTTAAATACACATTAATTTGGCCAAATAGTTATTACGCTTTTTATTTGTTTAACTACTGAGTTGTTTAGATTTTTATGTTCATTCAAACATAAATCCAAATCGACATCAAAATGTAAATGCCTGGAAATGTTGTTGTGTTGTGAAAACAGAAGCCAACTTATTATTTATAAAATTATAAAAAAAAAAAAACAGAACATAAAAAAAAACGACGCGACCTTCACCTACAACCGGCCAGATCAGGCCAGAATCCCCTCCCCTTCCCCCCCTGTCCGGGACGGTGTGTGTCTACTTGGTCATTCCGGGCAGCGCCTACGCAATTAGCAATGCCCTGAAGCAATAAAAATAGCAACAATTGTCTGTTTGAAGCAAAGGTATTTTTCATAGAAAGTGAATGTTTTTTTTTTATATATATTTTTTTTTCTATTTTGGTTTTTTGTCTTACGTTTTTATGCTCAAAATCAAATTTAGCGCCGCTAAAATGAAATCAAAAGTTTGCCTTTCATTCTCCGGTTTCCCTCTTGTTAGTGTTCTACGCCGTGTTTTTTTTTTTTTTTTTTTGACAATTTGTTTACATTATTGTTGGTATTTTGTCTATGCGTTGTTTACTTTTGTGTCTTTCTCACACACACATCACAAAACGTGCGGCTTGAACTTTGAATTAATACGTTCAATAATTTACATTTTTTTCCCGCCCCTCATCGCCTTTGCAGGTATTTCTTTTTCTGCTACTATTTGTTTATTTATAGCAGGTTTTAGTGAGCTGGCTTTTTGCCGTAGTTTCTGGTTCTTGGAATCGCATTGGAGTATTGCGAAGTGGGTGACCAAGAACCGGTGACGATTCGTGGCTGTTGCCTGGTTAACCATCAGTGCAATTCAATGATTGTAGCTGCTTCTCGGAAGTGCCAGTGTGTACTTCCCAACAATGTGCTTAGAATTTATTATTTATTATTGTTTTCGGGGTTTTTTCCTCCATTTAGTTATCGGTTCTTCTAATCGCTACTCGATCGGTAAGTATGTAATATTTTTTCCCTTAATAAAAAGCCGCAGCTTTAACGTTTCTTGTAGCTGACAGTAAATTGCAAACAAGTAATTAATTTTGTATTGTCGTACTTAAATTTTATTATTATAAAAGCAGCTGATCAAATTTGCAGGTGTGACGACAAACTCTAGTTAAAAAAAACTGCGAAGTTTCAGTATGCAAATAACTCTTCACATTTGTTTATTTATTAAGTTAACAAGATATTTTTGTTTTTGTAATAATAGAAAAAAAAGAATAAATATTTCTTATATTTTTAAAGATAAAATACCAATTTATACATTTTATTTTATTTTAAAGTAGTTTATCATTTTTCAACTAAAGCTTGCATAATTTATAACTAGGCAGCTATTAAAAAAATGTTGCTGTGGAATGTTTAAGCTAGAAATGATTAGTTTTATGCACACAATATGAAAGTCATCTTTGGACTATGTGGTACCTCTCTTATCAACTGTGGCACTCCCACTCAATAGAAACATTCAAAGTCTTGGTTCATTCATGAATCACTTCCTGTTCTCATCCATATGTGTGGATATGCACATTTTGCTATCTAAATGTTGGTATTTTAAACTGCATCTATATATATATATATATATATATATATATATATATTTCACTAGAAGCGAAAATTCTTTGTATTCTACACAAAACGAGAGAGAAGAGAAAAAAAAACTTGTCCGTTGAATGTGGCATTATTTTTGCCCCACGCTGAGTGCAATATTTATGCGCTTTTTTATACATGTACTTATTTATATATATATATAAATATATATATATATACTGAGTTACATATAAGTACTTTTGTCTTCTTCATTAACAATATTCTTGGCCGCAGTCTGGTCTGTGGCTTTTGTTTGCACATTGACACAGGTGAAACTAATTAGGCCAACAAAACCCAGCTCATTTCTGTTTTATTTGTTAACCAACAAAGCAAAAAAAAAAACACACAACAGTAGCAGAAAGCCAACAACAACAAGCAATAATGTTTAACAATTAAAAGAAGAAGAACAGGCTGGTGAACTCATTTTGGCAAACAAGAGAGTTGAGGCCTAGTGGCAAATATTCAAAAGTTGCCAAAAGCCCATTAAATAAAACAATTGTGAATCAGCTGCAACTCAGTTTATTTTCGCCAAAAACCATATTTTCTCAAGTCGTTGAACTATAGTCTGTCTATGCAATTGTTATTGGGAGGTTCCCAAAAAAAAAAAAAACTAAACACAAGTTAATTGACCCAATTTAAGGTGGGATGGATTAACGGAGCGTATGAGTAATATTATTTTGTTGGCTTTCGCTTTCTGGCAAGCAAATCGGCTCAAACAAAAAAAAAAACAACATCGGCAGCAAAAACATGAAAAGCGGCAGCTGTGAGTCCGGAAAAATGTTGGAAAAACGTGCCTATGCAAAATGAGTTTCGTTTGCAAAAAACGCGCGTGAAAAATTCATTAAAAAGCCAACAAAACTGCAAAAATGCCCTCTTTTTTCTCCAAATTAATTTAATTTTTCTTCTAGTTGTGTTGAAACATTCATTATTGCTGCAATTTATTACTCCCTATGCCAACTTACCCCCACACACACACACACACACACACACACACATACAAATGTAAATTAAACACATTTGAATGTTGCTTATTAAAAATGAGCGAATTTTAATAAGCGCCGTTTTATGCACACAAACGAGCTTGGTTATTTCGCTCAGTGTTTTGCGGCTACTTGGCCATTTTAGGTTTTGCCACAAAATGGCCGACACTTTTGTTGCGAATTATGAAACTCGAATGGGGATCTTACACAACACTCCGGCGTCCCTCCCCTCTCACGCAACCCGTCGGCGTCGTCGTCTTGGGGGCGACACAAAAATGCAGCAAAAGTCACGTTTTGAGGTGGTGCAGCGCGATGCGCGGCACTAAATGTGGCTTACCACTTGTGTGTAGCCAAATGTTGGCTATTAAGATGTGTATTTTCCACTAAGGCGGCATTTGTTAATGTGAAATCTTTTTTTGTTGCACAAAAATGCTACATTAAGTTGCACGTGGCACCAGATAATGGGCTGCCGCCTAAGTGAGTTGTTTCTAAATGCAAAATACGGAAAATATGCATAAATTATGCGACACACAAAACGCTTATGCAATATTAATATGGTTAATAAATAGATATATTACAGCATTTTGGCCAATTTCAAATACTATTTTGTTTAGCTGTCAATTATGCAAAAATTCTCATCGGGCGAAAATTAAATTTTTCTTCTTCATATTTATGTTTTTGCCTATTTTCGACAGCCACAAATTGGTAAATATTAGTTTCCCTCCTTCTGTAAACATAAAATGTAACAAAATTTACATTTCAATTATGCTTACCAAAATATATAAAAAAAAAAAAAAAAAACTCAAGACAAATACTTGCCTACATCCAGCAGAGAGTGTGTTTTGCCCATATGAATCATAGGTGACACATCCATCTGCTGGCAACTGGCAGGGAGTATTCTAAGGTCTACACACACACAACAACACACACACACACACACACACACAAAGTTCCACTCTAAGCAGCTAAGTCAGCAGGCTGAATGGAGGATGAACTGAACTGAACTGAACTGGGCTGGGCTGGGGCTGAGGCTGGGGCTGTCTCTGAAATGTGTTTGGAGTTGAATGGGTTTGCAACAGCAGGCCCAGAAAGATAGATAGAGAGAGGGGGATGGAGCAAGGGAGATGAGAGTCTGGCTGTTTTAGCATTTTCATAACCTTGTCAGCTTGATATGCGCATAAATTTAAAGCATTGCGCATTGTTTATTTAAATGCCACCCGCTGTCGACTGGCAGCAAACCCTCCCCCCCCCCCCCTCCTCCCACAAAATTGAGTCTCAGCTGTCCTCATCCTTGTGCACTCCGTTGTTGCCTCCTTGAACCGAACCTATAGTCTTTTAGGAGTACAGCTAGTAAATTTATCATGTTGTTGGCAATAAATCCAATGTAATCTGCCAAACACACAAAATCCATTTCAGCAAATATGACAAGTTTTATGAGCAGTCCTAAAATTTAATTCGACTCCCAAATTTCTATATATATATAGATATTTTAAGTTGCTTATGTGATCATTATACCATTTCCATATACATAAAATTGTTTATAGTTGTGGAGCAAATTTGCATAATATGCTCTTAATTGGAAGCTAATAATTTGTTGTAGCACTGAGCAAATCTGTAGTTATTACTAACTGGAATTGTCAGAAATCGAATTAAAATAGCATACAATTGCAAATTTAATTTCATACAATTAAGTGATTTAGATTAAGATTTTACAATGCTCATAAATCTATTGGGGATAGTCAAATATGATTATAAAAAAAATAGGTTCAGTTATAAAAAGCAGAAATGGAATTTTTATTATGCATTTATATAGACATAATACCCAATTATTAAACGTAACAAATTCCACAAAAGGAATACTTGGAAGTACGAGTAATTAAGTTTAGCTACTGTATTAAGTTTTGTGAACTGACAGTCCAAGAGCGATTTGCAAACTTTGTAAAATTGTCTCAATTATTACAGCTGCAACTTTGCCTACTTTTGCATTCTTTTGCATTCTTTTGCTTTGCCGTCCATGGCCTGAGTTTTGACCTCAGGAAAGCGTACAGCATAAATTACAAAAGAACTGAAAGTGAATGCCATCCACCACTGCCTACTGGCAACTGACGATGGCGACACAACAGCCACACCAAAGCGACTCGAAATTTATGCTAACCAAATGCAAGCTAACCAGAAGTTGCCACCAAGTTGCCAAGGCGTCGCAGCGGCAATAGATACTCGCACATTTTCCAAGAACTCAACGACAGGCGGGCACAAGAAGATTAAAGAGACAACAGCAACAACCACTAACAAGCAGCAATACTTAAGTCCCGAAAACTCGACTGGCAGATACCCTGCAACAAGCTTTTAAATGTGTTAAAATATTTAGCACACAAATACCAAATATATTGTTATATATCTTTTTAAAAAACATAAACAGAAATATATTTATAATTTATTTATTATTTATTTATTATTTAATTATTATTTAATTATTATATATTTATTATTTATTTATTTATAATTAATTTAATAATCATTTATTTATTATTTATCTATTATTTATTTATTTATAATTTATTTATTAATCATTTATTAATTATTTATTTATTATTTATTTATTATTAATTATATTTATATATTTAGATAACGGCACGATTGTAATAATGTCTCTTTCTCACAAATAAACCTTATGTAGAGAGATTAATTTAAGCATACGATTTTTGATTATAAAGTTGGTGCTTCTTAGGCAATCCCAATGAAATGACTATTTTAATTTTAATAATTTATCAATGTATATTATATATATTATATATGTATATTTTATATTTTTTAAAAAAAAGTCTGCCCTTAAAATATGTATTCTTATACCAATCGTAAGTCGATATATATATATTCATATTGGCCTAGCAGGTTCAGTTATCGATAAAATGTAGTACACGGGAACTTATGTTAAAGTTTTGAAGTCTTTATATATTGTATAATCTCTGAATTGTTTGCTCATACGGACAAACAGATAGATGGACTTTTTATGCTTATAAAGAATATTTTACTAAAATCTAGATTAACATACTTTTCATATTTTTTTGTCTGACAGTTACATACATTTGCTAAATGCCAATATAACCTTTTTATACAATTTAATATGGTTTCAGGGTATAAAAATGAAAATAAAATTGAAATCTTAAGTCAAAAATGTAAAGGCATGCAGCAAAACCATATAAGTTGGTTACGTGCCACATCTCTTTAGATGTTGGTATTTGGGGAGATCTATCTGTCTGTTTGTCGGCCGCGTCTGGTACGCAGCACGCGCCCCATGATTTTTATCAATGTCAACTGCAACGCGGCAAGTCGTCATCGCCATCGCCATGGTCCATAATAAACTGTAATTGCCGCGGGCGACCAAGCAAATTAAGAGACGTCGACTGGGCGTTAACAGCACGTATACTATAAACCCAAACCGCATTCAATAGATATGATATATATATATATATATATATATATAAATACCTACAAAACTGTAAGTATATTTTTTAAGAGTGTAGTTGCGATTTCACTTGGGCTACTGTCCTCAAAAACGTACACAGGATGCGATGAGCGCCATCTGATGACAATGATAATGAGTGATAATATAATAAGATGATGATGATGATGATCATGATCATGGGCTGGGGATGATGATGATGATGTAAAGAAGCGTGACACTTGTGCAAATATTTAACTGTATCTCAAGATTGGGCGTCTGACTTTTGGATGCGTTGCAATCCGTTATGTAGTCAGTCGTAGTGCCCCTGGGCCAAAAGAATTTGCGCAACTTTCTACAAAAACCGCCACGCGATTTTCACTTTTCATTTATGAGTTATTGTTGTCGCTGCTGCCTCGCAAGCAAGTAGTTTAAGCTGTTTTTTATTTGTTTATTTATTTGTGCACAGTAAGAAAAAATTACACATAATGGATATGATATATAAAAACTGGCAATTAATTTAAAAAAAAATTTAAATAGGAATATTATAATAAATAAAATGTTTCTTGTTAATTGAATTTTAAATTATTTACAAATAATAGCAATTTAATAAATTCATTAAATATGCGTGTTATTTCATTAATTTTTATTTAAAAATAATTATATAAAATAGTTAAAGTTGTAAATTCCAATAAGGGCGACGAAGGATGATCATTCTCATAAATAATTAATTTGTAAGTTTTTCGAGCAAAAATTTTGAGCTGTTAAACGACTTAACTAAACTTTTTGACATTTGCCATGCTGGTTATTAAGTTATTAAAATAAAACCAGAATACTTTTTTTTACTGTGTGTGTGTGTGTGTGTGTGTTTGTGTGTGACATCATCAGAGGTCCGGTAGCTGACTTCTGGACTCTGTTGGCAGCCAAGTCAAGTGTCAGAAAAGTGAAAACTGCGTGTTTATTTGTAGCTGCCATCGCGTCGCGCCTCTCCGATGACGTCGTCGTCGTCGTCGTCGTCGTCTCCGTTGCTGCCTTTTGTTTATTTTTCTTTTTTGGCGATCCAGTTTCAAGTGGCTGGGCTGTTTATTTATTATTGTGGCAGACGCAGCCGCTGCCGCTGCCGCTGCAACTGCAGCTGTTGGCATAACAAAAACCCCAAACAATTGTTAACAACTGGGCGCGACTCGAGCCGAACCATCAACATAAACATTCAACGCAAAAGTAGCAGAAAGTCTCCCAAGTTGCAGTTGCAGACGGGCTTAAAATGAAGTCATTAAATGCAGCAGGCCACATTTATAATAAAGTTTGTTACACGTCTTTCTAGCAGAACATCGAAACACATTAAATCAAATTTGCAATATATTTTAAACGATTGTTAATAAAATTTAATGTGGACAAGTCTGGATGTGGATACACTCAGAAAAAATATATAAGAAAATCAAAATATATCAGAAATAATATATTGCAGTAGTTTGACTCACTTTGATAATCCAAAAAAATATATTCATGAAGCAGAAGTTTTTTTGTCATTCTAAAACACTGCGATTTTTTTTTGTAAAGGCCTGGCAAACATTTCCCGAAATGTAAAAAAAAATGTTTTTTCTTTATGCTTACATAAATTGATTTAAACTTATTAGTCAACAGAGAAAATTTAATTATTTTGTTCTGAAACCATTTCAATTGCTTGGAAATATTTTCTCTTATTAAGAAATGTTTCTCTGAGAAATATAAATTTTTTTCTTGTTCTCTCTGTGTTTTTTTTTTATAGTAGTTCGCTTTTTTCTGAGTGTACGAGTATGTATTTTTACTCACAATTGAATTTTTACCGTAGTTGAATTATAAAATCGTTATTTAATTTTAAATTGCTACACGTTTTTTATGCGGCAACGTTGCAATTAAATTATCGTGAAGCATTTTACATAAAGTAGCATATATATTTTCCACATTTCAATTGGTTTTTTCTGAGTTTAAAATACAAATTAATTTTATCTGCATATATATATATATATATATAAGACTGATTGATTGGTTATGTGCAAGTGGACAAATTGGATTTAAATTATTAAATTTATATATGTACATTTTTTTTATATATTTATTTAAAAATATGTAGTCCAAGTCAAACATATTTGCACTTCCAATAGCCTTACTTACTTGGCCATAACTCAACCAACAACATAGCTCAAAAATGCAACTGTTTTTTTTTTTTTTTTGTTATGGAAATCATTTTTATAATTTGCGATTTCTCGGCCAACGATGTGACTTGTTTTGCCAGCTTCAACTGAAAATCCCTGGGGTTAATTGCACTAGAAAGAAAACACCATTGAATATTTAGGAAACCCCAAAACTAGTAGAATAAATATAAATTTAAATCCAAGTGCCTGATTTGATCGATTCGCTTTTTAAAGAGCTTTGAGCAACAGAAAATGTCTCAATTTTGCGCTTGGCAAAGCACCAAAAGCAAGAATCAAATAATAAACACATAAAAGTAAATAAAAATACTAATAAAAAATCCCAAAAAAAAAAAAAACGAAATGTCCTACAAAAAAATGGCAATAGCAAATATAAAAGGCATTTCTGCGCCAAAACAGCAATAAAGTCGAAAAGCAGTTTATCAATTTTCCACGCACAGAAGTCGTTGGCCAAGAGGGAAAAATGCTCCCATTTGGCCAACCAAAAACAACAACAAATATTTGTTGGAACGTGTGTCGCCGCAGCGTGGACAAATAAAGTTTGACTTGAGTCCAGAAGAGGACACGGTCACTCCTGAGGGGGGTTGGTTTGATGGGAGAAGGAAGACGGGGCACGGACAATGGCGTAATGAAAAAAGCGTTAAGTGTCTTAATTTTTCTTATGGCTCTTGGCGTCTTTTTTTTTTGGTTGCCTGTCTTTTTTGTACTTAGTGAAAATAAAACGCATGACAGGCAATTTTCACAAAGTTTTTTTTAAGAACTGCTAACGAGAGAGGGGGCTGAAGCGTTGAGTGGCCATTGGGCGGGTTACGTTGCGGCCAGGGCGGTCAGCCAACCAGCCAGTGAGCCAGTCAGGCCAATAAAGCCAAGACCAATGAGGCGCACAAATGAACAAAGTGGGCAACTGAGTCAAAGCTTTGTGGTCTGTTGAATGCTGACCAATCTGCTTCGGTCGAATGAAGTTGACATTTGTGTCAGCCAAAAGTTATTTGGCACTCGAATTTCTGTGGCGGCGGCGGCGGCGGCGACCATTTGTGTTGTGGCAGCTAAAATATGCCGCCATCTGCGTATCTCTAATACACATTCCGTATGTGGAATTTATGCAATTTGATGTGGCAAAAACACACAAAAACCAAAAGCTGTAGAATTATGGTAAATTCTATTAGACTTAAGCATTTAAATTGTGCTCTAAAAGTGGGTAAATTCAATGGCGAATTTACAATCGTTTTAATGAAATATAAAGTTAATTTTATTGGCTGCAAAACTTGTGTAAACACTGACAAAATTAACTGGCTTAAAAATTAAATTGTATCACTTTAATGAAACATAAATATAATTTTATTTATATATGCTAAACTTAAATATACTGAGAAAAAATTAAATGGTAAATGTTTTCAAATTTAAATATATACTTACAAAATATATCTATCTGCAATTGAAGTCAATTTTCTTTAGTCAAAAGCACAAATAAATCTGCAATGCATTTAATTTGAAATTAATATACGTTTATGCTCTTTTCAAATTAAACAATGCTTAATAAATTAAAACTAATTGTATAATAAATATTTAGCTACCATTTGCTTAATAAATGAATATAAATTTAATGATAAATATTTAACTTCCATTTGCGCAAACAATATGTGTCCAGATATAAATAAATGTCCTTAATTAATGACTATCTTTGGCTGAATCAAATTTATTTGAGTCAATACCACACTTATAGATTTGCATTTAATTAATGTACTTAATTTGAAATTGTTGTCCTTTCATTTGCATTTGAGTGTCATTTTCCCATTTTCCCCATATGCAAAGTAAAATTGCATAACTGAGTCTGTAGCTGAAAATATTAATGTGGCAGCATCTTTTTGCTACTGATGCTGCATCTAATTATGCGAATTCATTTAAGCGCTCGGTTTTTCCACACACAAATTAGGTCAGATTTAACATATTCATTAGAATTCGATGGCAGCGCAGAGGAGGAAGGGAACCGAGGCTGCAAATATTGTGCCAAGGGGCAGCAACTCAAAGGAAGCTGCAAGTGCAACAGCAGCAGCAGCAGTAGCTGAACTCTCGCTGCAACTTGTGAAGCGCTTTTAATGGTGATTACAAGTGCCGACGAGTACACACACACGCACACACACACCAACACACTCAGAACCACATATACAATGGCAAAAAATTATTAGAAAATTGCATTCGACGGCGACGACGATGACGATGACGACGACGACGGCGATGCGACGGCCTCGTTTTGGCTGCTTCGCAGTTGCCCTCGCAACGATAAGCAACGCAAAATAAAAAGCAAGATGATTTTTTAGTGGTGACAAACTCGCAGATATCCTGTAAAATGCTCTAACCATCATTTCGAATGGGGCAGATGTTAATTATTCTTAAATTCTGCTTGACTTGGAATTTGTATTGTTATCTGTAGCTCAGTCAATTTTTGAGTTATGCTTGAACTGAAAAGTAAACTACTATTTTTGAATGAGGAAAATCAATTTTAAGTTTATTATATGCAGAAGATTTAAGAGACACATATATAATTATAATAATATTATATTAATTTTATTTCAAATAGAATGGCTGTTGCAAAGATATGGAAAATCGATGAAGGAATTTATAGATTTAAAAAGTAATTGAAGTAAATTTTAGGTTTTTTTTTTTTGTTTTATGGAATCTAGATGTGCAGAGCTGCATATATTCTCTGAGAGACCGAAATTGCTGCTTTTTTTGTGATACTGACTACAGACTACCCTATTGAATTGATTTTGCAGGGGTGGAGGGCATTAAGTAAAAACCGAGGCAAGGCAATATGTATGGCAGTGCCGATAGCCGGTTGGCCAGGGCGGCCGGCATATGCGACGAATACGAGTAAAGTGGTGCCAGGGCAATGGCAATCGCATGGGCCGACAGCAAAGCGCTGCAGGCAGGCAGCGGCAGCGGCAGCAGCAGCGGCAGCAGCAGCAGCAATTTGAAAGAATTTCAAATTCTGATAACAGCGACAACGAAGGCGTCAAATGTCTCAATAGACAAACTGACACTCGAGCACGCAAGCGACAACAATACATACATATATACACACTGAATGTACATACATAAATATGTACGTATGCATGTATGTATGTATGTATGTATGTATGTATATGCGTATTAGTACTTATGTAGTACATGGAACGAGCAATCCATCGAGTCGCTTCTGCTACTGCTTTGACTTCGGCTTCTGTTCTGCGCTGCTGCTGCTGTTGTAGTTGTTGCTGCTGTTGTAGTTGTTGCTGCTGCTGCTACTGCTGCTGCTGCTGCCTACTTGCCTATGATGAGCACTTCAATTACAGAAGCACGCAAGCGTTGGCGCTGCCATCGTTTAATGGAATTAGTACAATGACAATTGGCCAAAGCCCAAAGACGGCGACAAACGAAGACAGTCCAGCAATAGAAATAAATTGAATAAATGCGCTGCACAGCAGCAATAGTAACAGCAACAGCTGCTGAGCAGCAGCAGAGCCAGCAGCAGAGCCAGCAGCAGAGCCAGCAGCAGAGCCAGCAGCAAAGATGAAAAGATGAATAGAAAGAAGCAGATGGAAAGATGTGAAAAACGAGGTCGGCCGCTGTTGATAATTTTGGGCAGATAGCATGGAAACACGCAGCTGAGAAACAACTGGAGATCATCAACGGCCATCAGAAGGAACACGAGCAGCTAACAGACGTTGTCCATACACTTAGAGAAAAGAAATTAACTGCTCAAAACAACAAAGAAAGCATTAGCATTTCTCCAATTTCAGTCATATTTTTGTCTTTAAAAATGCCATTCTACTTAATTCTAAGGTATTCTTACTTGGTTTTTTGCTGAGTGTAGTCTTTAGTAAGTCACAATTCGAGTGCCATTCCCATATTCAGTTAACAACTGAAAAAAAAAAACCAACAAAGCACCGTGTCGATGACAATTAGCGATTGGGTCGGTTTGACCCAACCATTCGGCTGGGGGCACACCTTCAACTATTGGTTGGTGTATGTGGATGGCAGCAGCAGCAGCAGCGGCAGCTCTGGCAAAATATGTAGAGCATGCAGCGTTTGCCATAAATTAAATTTAACACCAGATCGGATGGCATCGATAGCAGGCGGCAGCCAGAGCAAACATGCTCAGCCGTTTCCTCTCCATGGCGACGCATTTCTAATGGCAAGTGAAGCTCACACAAAACAACAATCAACAATGCGAAACTATACGCTTCACTGCATCTATATATCTATACCTCAGTACATACACCTACCCATCAAATGAACCTATCTATATCTATCTACTTACCTACCCAATTCCCAAATTCCCAATAATCCAAAGCTGGCAGCTATAATTAAATGTTGCTCGGCGACAAAAGATGGGAACATTTCGAAGCTTATTTCACAATCTGTGCGAAAGACAGTGATTCATTAGTTCATTTCGCAATTTAACAAAATGCATAAATGCATTACACAATTTAGAGCAGAAAATATTTAACTTAGTTTTCTAGAAGCAATAAATACAGTTTCTCATAAATTAAATCTTTTGGTATAGAACAAATTTCCAGTCTAAATTGTGCTGCCATCAAGGACACTCTTATTAAATATTTTATTTAATTTTATTTTTGCATATGCAAATGTTAAGAAATATTTATTTTTTTAGTTTCCCATATACATAACGCCATTAAATTACCAGTGCTATACAAATACAGTAGCAAGTTGGGGAAATAGTCAGTCTCTGTGTCCCTCAGTCAATCTGTCGAGCAATCATTCAGTCAGTCCGTCATTGTTTGGCGCTGTCATCCGTCCAAGGAAAGTCCATCAGAAGTGCCCCTCAAACGGCATATCGTTTTGCGTTAAAAAAAATAAAATAACAAAACAAATAAACAGCAATGAAAAGCGATAGTAAAATGCACTTATAATTCTTAAATAATACTAAAAAAAAAAGCCATTTTAACGTCGCTATCAAAAAACACAAGTGACAAATAACAATAAATTTAGAATACAAATCACAAAGGCATAAGTAGATCGATTATCTAATTCAATATAGATGGTTCATAAATATTTGAATACGCTGATAAACATTGCCCGCATAGAGTATTCCGTTATTGTGTGTGTGGACTCCGGCTGGTGGGGACTCCGTCATAGATAGCATCGCAGTGTATCGCTTTGCGCTTTGAATGACGCGTATCATTGGCAATTAAATTAAACATATATATACATATACAACAATAAATACAAACTGGCAAACACAGAAGCACACACAAACACACACACACACACACTGATATACATTTTACAATGTCAAGCACTGTGTACCACATAAGTATCTATAAACTAGTATGCGTATCTATAAGTGTGCACTGCGCTAGCCAGTGTATATTTATCTATTATTTTACACACACATACATACATATATATATATATATATGTGTGTGTTTGTGGAAGTGAGTCGAGTGATTTTTCGCCAGTGACATTTTAATTGCTGTTATGTTTTATTGATATTCAAAACCCACAATTGCTAATTGTTTTATTGTCAATTTTTCAAATGCTACCTCAACTGCCTGCCGAGTGTCAGCTTAATAACCAATTTCAAATACTATCACACAATTATCGCGATTATGGCCAGTTAATTAACTGCCAATCGCAGCGCAATGCCAAACAAATATCTCTAAATACCTGTTATGTCTTTCATTTCATATTATTTAAACATAAATACAAACTATAAAGTAAAGATTGTTATATATTTTTTCAATATTAAATATAAATACATCTTTACTCTAATTTTATATTAATTTTTGTTGTCATAACAACTTATATGCTTACACCAATTACACTCCCATTATGGCCATATTTCACTTGTTGATTTTCTGGATAATTCTATTATAAATAGAATCTCATCAACATCTAAAAGGAGGGGCAGCTTTATGATTGAATGTGCCAAGTGAAAGCCATAAATAAAATATATTAAAAATATATATTAAATTGTATATATATATAACAACAAATCGCATAACTTTTTCTTATTATTTATTTTATTAGATGTGTGAAAGCAATAAATAAAATGTATTTAATTGTAATATCAACTATTAATTAATTAAAGC
Source organism: Drosophila melanosoma (assembly GCA_035042045.1). Taxonomy (NCBI): domain Eukaryota; kingdom Metazoa; phylum Arthropoda; class Insecta; order Diptera; family Drosophilidae; genus Drosophila; species Drosophila melanosoma. Next base: position 615,567 of record JAWNLY010000183.1, on the reverse strand, counting down.
TGCAATTAATCAAGTGACTCGCATTAAAATGTTAGCTGTTTATATAATAGATAATTCAGTTGTTGACTTGGTTTAGCTACACATTTTAAATAACAAAAAAATCTCAATTACGTAGTTTCGTTAAATTAAAATTGACTCGCAGCTGCCACACTGCCACAGCACTTGAACTGTCAACGCCAACTAAAACAGCGGATGGGGCAGAAAAAAGTTGCGACTGTTTTTCTTGGGCGCTTCACTTTTCTTGTTGTTGTCGTTGTTGCTCGACTTCGATGCCGGAACGTGCACAACAACTAAAAAATGGACGTCATCAGCCTCAATGGTTATGGCATTTCCGCACCTGACGTCCCCAATGGCCCCCAGCGTTGCCAACAGAGAGCAGCAACAACAAAATGGCATGTCCATCTGTCTTAGCAGTTCGTCTGTGTCCCCCATCCCCATCCCTCATCCGTCCGTCCAGCTCTACTTCGTCTGAAGTGTGTGCTTCAGTTTTGGTTTTGCCTTTGCCTTTGCATTCGCATACTTCTTTCGCTTTTCGCTCGTCTTCTTTGGCTTCTTTGACTGTCGATTTGCTTTGGTCTCTTGCATTTTGCGTTACGTTCTTTCATTCGTGCTCGCACACAGATACGCACTCACACACCTACACACACACAAACACACACACACACACACATGCATATACAATTGTAATTTCTATGACACTTGTCCATGCTGCCACTTGTCTTCCACTTTATGTGGTCGCTGCCGCTCTGACGCTTCCTCGCCGCTGGCGCCATCCTGCAACGACTGTTAACTAACCAAACACCTCGCCCACCCCTTGCCTAACGTCCCTCAATCGCATGAACACCACGAAATAAAAAGACAAACAACTTGTCGATCTCTTTTGCTTAAGACACCGAATTTCTTACACACTTTCCGTTTACTTTTCTGTCTACTTCAATTATAATTTAAAATTGTGTTTAATATTAAAATTACTTAAATTTGATATAGCCTTGAGTAAAAGTTTGTATCTGTTATCTGTAACTATTTAAAAGTTATTTAAAACAAATCTGTATTTTGTTTTAAGAGTAATAAATTAAATTAGGATCGTTGCTAAAACTAACTATCAAATATGGCTATAAAATGTCTAGCAGGGAAAGTCATTAAACGAAATATTAATAACAATATTTGCTCTGTAAAGCTAACAAAAAAGGAAATAAAAATCAATCATGTTGATCATTATTGATCATTCTAAGTTATTAGTTAATTTTTTTATTATAATTTCTTATTAGATTTAGTGAAATCATGACATACTTTTATTATACATCTCGTAATATTTGCAGAGTGCTGGCTGAGAATAACTAAAACTGAGCCGAAAGATTTACAATGAACTATTTTGCTAGGCTGTTCTTTAGATTTTTCATAGAATGTCTCAAGTTGCCTGTCATATTGAATATGCGCTGCATCTGTTGCAGTTTATAGTGTATGCGATATAGAGAGACAGACACTTCAATTGATTATTGCCCGCTGTTGTTGGTTTTTGCTGTTACTTTTGTACAAATGATTTACATTTTGAGCTTCGCATAGAAGTTGTTCTTGTTATTCCACTTCGTCTGCTTCTTCTTCTTCTTGCACGACTACTTCTTGATCTGCCTCTTTTGGTTGTTGTCTTTTGGCTTTAGTTCTCGCCTAAAAAAGAATGAATAAAAGAAGAAGAAAAAAGAAAAATAAAACCTGAGCGCAGCTTGTCTTTTGTTGTCATTTGCACTTTTGATTTCATTTGAAGTTGTCTTCGTCTTCGTCTTCATCTTCGTCCCGCTGCTAAAGTCGAAGTCGTTTTTTGCTTTGTTTGTTGCCATTGTTGTCTTCACTTTTGTTTGACTTGTGTCGCTGGGCTACTCGCAGCGAGCTACTCATTTTGTTCTGTCCAAAATAAGAGAAGCTGGCAACAGTTATTTGTTAATCATCTGATGCTGTCTCCCTCCCTCTCTCACAATCTATATGCCTTTTCGGTCCGCGGTCCAAACACAGTTCTCTGCCCACACACAAAAGACGATGTTGTTGCCTGATGATCATCCAGCCATAATTCTGCATCTCTCCCTCTGCTTCCCCCGTGTCTCTGAAAGGTGCCTATGACTATTCAAAGCACGTCAAAAACCGCATAGAGATTAATTACGGCGGGCAGCTTTGGGTCGGACTTGGATCTGAGGGATGAGAGAAGGTCGGCTTTGGCAAAGTCGCCATGAAGTGCATTTCATTTATTCTATAAATTATCGCCACGAATTGTTCATGTGAAACGCGGCAGCAACTTTTTCAGCTTTTCCAGGCAGAGCCCAACAGCAGCAGCAGCAGCAGCAGCAGCGGTCTGTCTGTGTGTCTGAGACAATATTGTTCGCTCTCTTTCGCTCCACGCTTACCGCATCATCTACACAGACCCTCTCCCCCCCACCCCCACCCACTTAGAACCACTAGTTCCAACGTAAGTCAACAGCAAAGCCGCCCACATTTTGTGTCCGCCATCTTTTTGCTTCCGCCGTTTGCCTCGTGCATCTTAATTACTTTTGTAATTTTTTTTTTCCCCCTCTCTAAAAATTTCCACAGCCCAACGAAATTCAATGAAAAATACTTATTCAAATAGCAGCAACTACTGAGGCAGCAAAGAAGGCTGTAAACGAGCTAACACAAGCAGCAGCAGCAGCAGCAGCAGCAGCCGCAGATACAAAAACAATCTCACAGATACATTTGTGTTGGTTTTTGTCGAACGCTTCGCTGGCTGCTTTGCACTTGAGATTCTTATCGTTGGCCGGCCCAAGTTGATTTTGATCTTTACAATGCATTATGCAAACAGAGAGTGTGATAGACTAAACACTGAGAAAAAACAGAGAGAGAGAGTGAGAGAAAGAGGCCGAGAGAGAGAGAGAGGGGGAGTGACCATTCTCAACGCCTCTCCCTCTCTCTCTCTCTTTTTTTCTCTATGTTTTTGCAGTTTGCAAACATTTAGTTTCGATTTCATAGTCTGGCAATTTGTTGTTTTTCGCTTTTCGATTTGATTGTTTTTCAAGAACAATTCTATTTGGGTTTTTCTATCGTTGTTTCTTTGGGGGAACAGCAACATCAAAAGATTCTTGTCACATAAATTGTCAACGATAGAGCAAGAAGTTCAAGTCTGAAGTGCTCAGCTCAGTGCTTAAGTCTCATTAGAGATACTTTAGTGTCTTTAGTCTGTTTGACTCCAGAGTCCGCGTTCGCGTCCGCGTCCGCGTCCCCGACTCCAAATACCAAATCCAAATGCTGCGCCCTGACCTCGCTTTGACTTGGGGCGAGGGCTTTGTATAAGAGACTCGGATTAGTAATGCCCTCAAGAGTTCACAACTGAGACTCTGTATTGCTATCTGCTTGCGTGTGTGTGTGTGTGTGTGTGTGTGTGTGTACTGTAATGTGTGTGTAAGTAGCAGCACAAAAGTGTCAGCTTTGAGATTTAAGAAAGCTGCTCAGAGCAAGAGGAGCAAGCAAAAAAAAAAAAAGCAGCGTTAAATTAGTGGCAATTGTGCGCGACATGAAGTAGCCACATCAGCCCAGAGAGAAGACTACATCCACACACACACACACACACACACATGAGCATGTGGTGTAATACTCGTTACTATTTATTTTGTAACATGTGTAGAGCTGTTGCTGTAAGTAGTCCGGCCAGGAATTGTGTAACTGTAACGTGAAGTGGTCGCCATTGTAAATGGCCAGCGATTTGTGTGGACCAAAAAGGAAGTTGCACCATTCAGAAGGTGAACTACTGGCGGACATTTATTTCTCACTGTGTGTGTGCGTGTGTGTGTGTGTGTGTGTCTTGGGCATTAAACTAAGTACCAAAGCGACGCAAAGCTGCTGACTAACTAGCTGGAAAGAACACACACTCAGAATAAGATTGTGGGCGATTTTTTTTTTATCGAAAGCCACAAAGAATGTTTCATATACTTAATGTTTTTTTATGTTTTTTTTTTTTTTTTGGGTATACAAGATTGTGGCCAAATATGTAACGTTTATTGATTGAAAAACATATTTATATAAATAATTGAAATTGCGTTGCACAGCAAAGATTTGCTGGTTTCATTAATAATTGTTTATACTATAGAAATCTAATATACAATTAATTTAATTTATTTCGGCATAATTTGCTTAATCTATTTAGTTGATCAGCACTGTATATCGATTCTAATCTTTGCCCATTGGAGGTGTCTTCAATAACATTTCTTATCTATTGCTCTTGCAACACATTAAATTTCTTGATAATGAAGTAAGTCTTCTAAGAATACAAATTCAAAATGGGATTCATCATAAGAGAACTTAATTTGTGCTTATATAAAGAAATATATATATAGAGATAGTCTGCATATAAGATCATCCCCACATATCATGTGACTTTCTGTTTTTTATTCAGCTTGATGATCGCAGGTCGCTTTTCGCTTTTCGCTTTTGAGGTTGCCATAAGCCAACACATTCAATTGTGTATTCATTATGAGAGAGTCCATCATATTTATTAGTTGGCCTGCTTGCTGTCATCGTCAAAAAAAAAGCAAAATAGAAAAGCCTGCCCCAAGTGCCGTGCCACAAATTACAATGCACATAGGCAACAGTCAGACCAATGAGCAATCAGACGCAACTGGCAAATGCCAACTGTCTGACTATTTGCTGCTCAAGATTTACAGAAATTTTATGCAGACAATGACGATGATGATGTTGTTCATGATGATGATGCTGATGATGACGATGACGACAGTGGCTGGCCACATAAATAAAAGCTTTGAAGAAGGGGCGGGCGGAGGTTTGGAGCACTTAAAGACGCGGCTAACTTTGCTGGCAACGTTTGTTTAATTTGTCTGCTTTGGTTTTTTTTTTTTTTTTGGGTCAGAAGACGAGCAGCAAAACTGAATGCAAAAAAATAAATAAATATATATATATGTATATATACAAATAAAAATTAAGAAAAAACCGCACAATTTTTTTTAGACACTCTGCTTAGCAGAGGTGCCACAATATTTGATAAAATATTTGCATTGTGTATCTTCGGCTGGCTGTGGCTGCTTATGCGATAAGCGATAAATGAGACAAACTGAGTTATCAAATCAGGGCGCAAATCTCAAAAAGCGGAAAGCCAAAAAATTTAGATAGCACTCAGCAATCATTTGGCACTCTTATAAAGCCGTCTACAAGAAGCGTACAAAAAAAAAGGGCTGCTGCCAGCTATTAGCCATAATTTATGTTTGCACACGAGCTGTGGCTGTGGCAGTGACTGCGGCTGTGCAGCAAGAAAAGAGGCCTTGCTTCGAACCTTGGTTATCAACAGCAGTAAAAAAATGATGATAACAGAATATTAACCAAGCTGCCACAATAAAAACCCTCTGCGAGTTAGGTAAGTATTTGTATTAGTTAAATGGTTAAGGGCAAATATCTTTGCTATAATATGCAAATTTCTAAATAAAAATCTAAATATATATTTTTTGATATACCATAAAAAAAAACAACTGCCTATAAAGTGAACTATAATAAATAACTCTTTTATCAATTCAAATTCTTTAAAAATAACTTCACTCTTAGATAAACTAATTCAGTTTTGTTTTACTATTTTTAGGTACATGTTTACATGTTTTTTGCGGTAAAAAATTAATTTGTTATTATGCTATTTACTCATATTATTTTTATCATTTTAATTCAGCTGTATTAGCAAACCGGACCTATGCAAAATGTATATTTAATGACTATAAAAACTAATTGCAGATATTCTGTTTATAGTTTTATAATTTCAACTTACCTTTTTTTTCCTATGCATATATATAAAACTAACATAATTTTATGGCATTTACATTTTCCTCAATTCTCGCCGGGGTTTGGCCATCAAAAAGTACTTATTTAATTAGCCACGACTTTGTACGTAAATCCACCACGAATCCATTGTTCCCAGTTTCAAGTCTGGCAATTAGTATTTAGTATTTAGCCGACCTGCCCAGTTGGGCCGCCCACCACTTTTGGCCGATGGTTTCCCATTGTGCGATTTGTTGTTGTTGTTAGTTGCTACTATTTGTTGGCTGCTTCTTGAATCGTTGGCATTGTTGACATCAGTCAACGCCAATGTTGACGTCGTCCAGCAATTAGTCTACGCGCATGCGTCGCCGGCTTCATTGTCAACTTCATCGACGACGACGCTTTCCCATATTCAAACAAAATCGGGCGTAGTAAAAAAAAAGTTAATTAAATTCAATTAAAATGCGTGGCGAGTCTTCGATAAAATGTTATTTGCATTTCAAGGTTAATTTGACAGACGCTTTGACGCTTTGAAGAAGTGCCAACTTTGCTCAAGGTATGCCCATGGGCGAGGGGTTGGGTAGAGCAGGGTAGGTGATTCCATTTGGTCAGCTCAATTGTTCCGCAACATTAATGATAAATCTATGCTATGGTTTTCTGTCTTTAAGTCACAAGGTGAAGTACACAAATCAAGTACTTTTCCATAATGAATTTGAATGCAACTACTCTTCCCACTCCACTCCTCCACCTTGCAACCAGAATATAAAACAAAACTCGTCGTTGTTATACTTTAATTTAGCTGTGCAACATGGAGCATAAATATGAAATTAATTTCTTTGCGTACTAGCCCAAAAATCATAAAAGCCGAAACCAATGTAATAAAAATTATGTTGCTGCCACAAAATGTCCAGACAGCTGCCACTTTAGCCGCAGCCACATTGCCCCTACTCTTCCTCCACTCCTCCACTCCTTCTCCTCTCGTCCACAGAGTCGACATTGTGCCGCCTCAGTGGACCGCATGCGGCGTCAGCTGCGATGGCTGCCGCTTGATGAGTGAATGAATGAATGGCCGGCACGTTGCACGATGTGTTTTTTTCGGGCTAGTGGGTGTGGCATGAGCATCGGCATGGGCTAAGTGGTGCCACTAACAAAGCATTTAATGCTTTTATTTGCGGGTGGCAGGCCTGGAACAGACGACATGGCCAAAAGAGAGGAGAGGCAGCGACAGCTTTTTGCCTGTGCAACATGTTGCTGCGTGTTAATATTTTTCAGGTTGCCACTTCAAACAACAAAATATTTCACTTAATTAAAGTTCTAATTAAATTGTGTAGAAAGGCCAAACAAAATCGGCACTAAATATTTATTGTGGAAACACTTTCCAAAAAGCAGTTTGTGGCCCTCAAAATGGGCCAAAATAACAAAAGTGTCAAAACTCTTTTATTCGTTTTTATTGCATATTTTCCAAAAGGCAGATTTTAACTTTTTGCAACCAACCTCAACAAATACCAATAATTAAATTGTCTTAAGTTCAATAAGCAAGAAAATTCTGGTTTTTAGTGCTGTTATATTTAAATTGTATCTTAAATAAATAAATGTAAATTGTGAAAATGTTTTAGGTTGTTTACTGAATATTTAAAGCCTTGTGAAAAGTTGTGGTCTAAACTCATAGTGCTAATAACTAAATATAAAGCTGATTTCTGATGTAAGCAACAAAATGAAAAAATAATTATTTATAATTTTATTAACAACTAAAAATATCAATCATTATATGTAAAATTTCCCAATTTTGCGTTACAATATTTAATTGTGCTATTATTGAGTCCATTAAAAATAGTTCTGTTCCAAACGCAACTGTTGTGTAACAGTTTAGTCACATAAAACGTTTTTTAATAGTTGTTTTGGGTTACACAAAGAGCATTTGAAGTATCACAAATTTATCAACTTTTTCGAAGGGGAAAACATTAGCTTAATAACTTCCTTAATCACTTCATAACCCATTGCTTAGTGTACGGATAATATTCGCTTAATACGGTTATCAATAGCTCAATCGGAACGATGTCACAGCATACTTTGCCCCCCCTCGTCGACCGCTCCGCTCTATCCCTTCAATTGACCTGGCAATCGGTTTGATTTATGGTTCAACACAGAAACTGCAGTCGAGTAAATATTTTTCGTCCAATGCACTGCATATTCAATTTCAATGTGCTTTGGAGAGCAGCCAGCAGCGATGATACCTCAAGCTGCAATGTACACTATCAGACAAATGGTGGGTGGTATAGGGGGGGGGGTGAGAGACAGACGAGAGACGACACACACACACACACACACAAGCAGCGCACAGCACACAAAGTTGACCTCAAGCAACTCGAATCCGATAATGGGGCGACGAACGGCAGCCAAGTGAAAGACAAACCCAAATCCAAATGAATTAAGTTATGGTTATTGACATTTAATGCACACACACACACACACCACACACACAACTCTCGACCAACGTAGCAGACACTGGCAATCGGAACCAGAATCGCTATCGATATCCAAGTGGAGCTCTGCCGTTGACAGATGAGAATTTTGGCTACGCTCTGCAAGTCAGACATGTGGAGTAGTTGGGGGGTTGTGGTGCAACGAGTGGCAAGTACTGTGGCGCATTTAATATGATCAGAATCGCCAAATGCAGACGACACCTAACATTCTTTGTATAACTTTTTTTTGCCATATTCTTTTACATATTTTTGTTTGTTTGATTTTGGACTGCTGACAACATTTTTCATGCATTTTAAGCCTCAAAGCTCGAATGTTATTTGGAAATCAGATAGGCCAAGTTAAAGTCCCAAATAGCGCACATTTCTCGGAGTTGTTTTAACTGGTTTTCCCTCTGCGCAAATGTTGTAATTTAATATCAATAAATATGATAACGAAATATTGAAAAACTTATAGATTAGCATCATTTTCATCATATGACAACTGCTGTGAAAAAGAGTTAATTTGCCAAAAAAAATATCTGGCTTAGCAACTAAAAACATATTTTTTTTTTACATGGAATTGTGGCTAAAAATAAATGTTGTAAATTAGAAAATAGTAAATAAGACGTAATTTTCGAAGTTTTGGTATATTATGACCATGTTAATCAGTGGCTTTTGATGTTAAAATTGTTTTCGTCTAAGTCGCAGATATTATATGCATTTGTTAATTATTTTATATATAACTCACCTAGTTTATTTATACGATTTTGTTGATGTTAAACATAATTTTCCCTTTTAATATAGATCTTCAGATTTCTCAGAACTACAACCAAATATTATCAATGCTTATAAACATTGTTAAATATTAACCAAAAGTTTTTGAGTGGATTTAGCAATTTTCATCAATAAGTTGCCACAAGTAGAAGTTTAAGTTGCGCCACAGAAATTCCCAATTGGCTCTGAGTAAACTCGATAAAAATGCTCCACATGCCATCAGATCAGACGCCGGCCTGGACATCGGGTAACTAACAGTAGAATGTAATGTATTAACGGTATTCAATCCTTGGGGGCACATGCAGCTCAAGTTCACAGCTATGCAGCACATCGATGGTAAAATCGAGACCACAAGGGGCAAGCAGCGTGGCAACTAAGCAATAAAAACAAGACCATCTCCGAAAATGAAATACCACAGGTGACTGACGCATGCCCCCACATTCACACACACACACACACACAGAGACACAACATGCTCATGGTTAGTTTTTTTCATTCTTCTTTTTATTTTGCAACGATAATTTACATATTTTTTACCAGGCGACCTGAAAAGTAGCCAAGTAAAAAAAAAAAATGTGGCAGATAAAAATGAACAACAAAAAAGCAAACAGAACTTTTTACGTATTTTGCGATTTTACTTTTGTTTTTTGGGATGCACCTTTTTTCCTGGTGGTGGTGTGGGGGTCTGTTGAAATTGAAAACGGCGTTGATTATAATGTCAATACTCATAAAAAATAAAATAAAAAAAAAAAAAACACAAACCTCTCGCGACACACAAGCGGACTGCAAAATATGTGCCTTATAAAATTTTTGGTGGGTCTCTTCTCTGGTTTCGGCTCTTGGGTGCGGTCAAAAAATTGGGCTTATTTTGTTTTGCTTTCTTGGCTTGGCAATTGGTGTTTGTTTTTTCTTCTTCTTTATTATTATTATTTTTTGTATTTTTTTTTTGTATTTTTTTTTTTTTGTTTTTTGGGTGTTCTCTTGTTAAGATACAGATACAAATGCAAGCAAATGTATGTTTCGTGTTATTCATTGGCACTTTCATGGACATTACTAATGTTTTTCTTGCTATGCTTTTGTTTGCTTTATTATGCCCTAACAATGGGCATAATGATTTTAAACAAATTTTTTAAATTTTATTTCATTTATTTGGAATGCGATTTGTAGTAGATATTTTGAGCATAAATTAATATAATTAAATTGATTTAAACACATTTGAATTGGGCTAAATTTTAACATACAAATATTATTTTATGGTTATTTATTTGCTTTTATTGCTTTTAATAATCAGCCGTTGTAATAATTTATTTATTAGCAGAGTTTTAATAAAATGTAATCTAACAAAATGCAGGTGTTAAAGTGTTTAGAAATTTATATTATTTATATTTATTGGGAATTATATTTTTAGAAAAATTACAATATATTTACTTACTTTTTATGCCTATGACAAGATGTATATTTTGAAGAGTTTTTTAATAAAAAAAAACTGTTGTTATAATTTATTTATTAGCAGAGTTTTAATAAAATTTAATCTAACAAAATGTAGGTGTTAAAATTTTTAGAAATTTGACATTATATTTATTGGGAATTATATATTTTAGAAAAATTACAATATATTTACTTACTTTTTATGCCTATGACGAGATGTATATTTTGAAGAGTTTTTTAGTAAAAAAAAAGCATTTCCAAATAAATTAAACATTTTTATTTGCTTATAATTTTGACAGAGGTTATAAAATGTAATAATGGCAAATCAGTTTAGCAAATAATGGCAAAAACTTACCAGTTAAGAAAGAGTATGAGTTGGTCGTCTCATTTTGGGAAAAGCCTTCAACTATTACCTGTTGTTGTTGTTGTTATTGTTGCTATTGTTGTGTGTTGTCCTGTGGCTGTCGGTCTGTTTACCTGCTTTGTGCGTTGTGGCAAGAACCAAAGTCAAAAACTTAATGCGCTTTGGCATGCTTTTAGGCAATAATTCATGGATTAACGCCATTTGGCTTAAGCTGATTTCTTGGACGCTTTTAGCGCATTTGATTTTTTTGAAGGAACCTCACCTTTTGGGGTGCCAAAGCATCTTTCTTATATTGTTTTTTTTTTTTTTTTTTTTTAAATTTGTTTCTGTCTTTGCTTATTTTTGACATTCCTTGGACGTGACTAATCAACTTAGTCGTTGTCGTCGTTGTCTTTTGGGTCTCAATCTGTCTCCCTATCTCTGTTCCTCTAATGATCTCTCGGTCTGCGATTTGTATGGCGATTTGTTGACCACAACAAATTGCATTCTGAGGCGCCCATAAATAACTTCTTTTTTCCTTCTTTTTTTTTTGTTGGCTCGACAGGCGTTTGTGTTTTGTCCTTGTACCTGAATTTGATCCCCGGCAGCACGTGCTAAGTGCCAAGCAATGTGCAACTGCTCAAGACTCATTAATCAATATGCGAATAGCAACAGCTAATAAGAGAGAGAGAAAGAGTGGAGAGAGGGGGGGGGGGGGTGCATTTGATTTATGCACTAAAACTTAATATTACATTTTATAACTGCCCAAAAATGATGTTCAGCTAAATTGTATACCCTTTGCGCTTGAACAATTCATAACTTTGCGAAGGGGGAAGGGGGAAAGGGTATTTTGGGAATACCAAAAAACTTACGCTGGCAACCCAATTAGATCAGCCAAAGCCAACCGCGGCTGTCACGCCCGCCACACCACCCACTGGCCCAATAGCCCAACATTATTCGCTCGCTTTGTTTTCAGCCGCCCCCAATGCAAATTCCTTACAAGGGTTTTGCGGCTGGCATTTTGTTGCTATTTTTAGTATTTGTGGGTGACTGACGGCTCCCAAGTGGCAACAAGCGTCGCGTCGCATCGAGTTGCGTCGCATCGTTTGGTTTCCGCAATGCGAATTTCCCGCCATTGTTTCTCAATGCTCCCGATGCTCAGCGCCGTCATCGTCGTCGTCCTTACGGCCGCCATTTTCTATTTGGCTAAAAGTTTATTCGCATTCAGCACATTTAATAAGCGCTTATTGTACTTAAGTTTTGCATTGTTGCCTGTCACTGGCTTCATTCGAGGCTTTTGTTATTGTTGTTGCAACTTATGCTGCCGCTGTCTCTGTTGCTCCTCTTGTTCTCGTTTTTTTTTTTTTTTTTTTTGAACAGATTTGCTTATGGCCATTTTGTTTTCAGTGATCCGCCCGCCTGTTTGCCAAACTTTGTGATGAAGTAATTATAACTGCCAGGCTATAAGTGATGACAATTTCAGCTAATTAAATGCGTCACTCAATTCGAAATGGCTTAAACCATATATGACCACCATATGGCTTAATGGCCACCTAACAGCGCTGTTAACCGTCTAACAGTGCTGCCAAATAAGCAGAACACAGAACGAACACTTCTCAAATGTATGCAATTTGACTTGGCTTAGCCGCTGTTGGTGTCTCTGCCTGTGTCACTGCTGCTGCTGCTACTGCTGGCTCTGCAGTTGGCTCTGCTGTCACATATTTGGCTCGTGCGCTCCACACACTGTTAGCTGTAAGTTAGTCACTGCTTAAGTAATCATGGCGCTCTTCGCCCGCGCACGAAGCTGGCCGCCACTCACGAATCGTATTACAATTCGTTTGACTTCGGCTTCGGCTGCGGCTGCTGCTGTTGCTGTTGCTGTTGCTGCTGGTCGGTTCGGCTAGCCAGTGCTTCAGTTCTTCAGTAGCCAACAGCGCAGCACGCGGATGCTACGCTTCGTTGTTATTTTTTTCTTTCTTGTGGCTGGCCTGCGTTTACAAAAGCACAAGCAGCAGCGCTCTCTTGCGTTGGCTCTTTAACTTTGAATTATACTCTCTGGCGCTCTTCACTGACACACGCACACACACAGCGACGAGTGTTGCTGCTGCTGCTGTTGTGTGTTCTTGAGTTGGGGCTGTCGTTGGCTGCTGCTGCTGCTGCTTTTATTGTTGTTGTTGTTGTGCGGTGGTCTCGGTCTCGGTCTCTGTTTCGGTTTCGGTTTCGTTTGTCTGCCTGCTGCTGCTGGTTTGATTTTTGTGCGCTCCGCAGCGTCGTCGTCGCCGTTGCCGTCGTTGCCCGTCATTGCTCTGCAGCTGCGTTCGTGCGCTTTTTGAAAATAGTTACAAGATGTTCATCGAAGTGAGTAGAACGCCGGAGCGGTGAATTGGACAAATACAAAAGGCATCCGCCGTAGAAGAAATCGCATGTGTTGAACTGTAACCGAATCTTAGTTTCAATATCAGACTGAAAGAAAAAAAAAAACACAGAAAAAATAAAAACAAATAAACGCAAAACATATAAAAAAAATAGTGTGAAAGCTGATAAAAAAAAAACAAAAAACCACCAGGCACATGTTTACCAAGAACCCAAGCACAAGTTCCAAAAGATAATACGATCCAATTTTTTGTGGCGCGAGTTTTGAAGTTTTAAGTTCTCTTTTGGAGTTATCACCAACTCGTCTGCTGATGAAGCATCAGCTTTAAAGTCCATGTCCAACTAAAGTGCAATCCATGCGGAGCTGCTATTGTTATTTTTAAATCGCTGACCGCAGAGAATTTAAACGCTAAAAATAAAACGGACCAAAAAGCAACAGCAAAATACAACAAAATAAAAATAAAATTTATATCGCAACGCGTCGAGTTTTTCCTTTGGCGGTCTATAAAAATACCACCAAATGCAAAGGGTAAAAACTCGAAAGTGACAAACACCAGCAACTGCAAAAATAACAAAAACAACAATAATAACAACAACAACAACAGCAACACCAACAAAAGCCAACAACCAATCGAAAACCAACAACAACAAAAATTCAAAAAGTGTGTGCAGCGGCATTTTCCACAAGTGAGTGAAAAATTTGTAGTTTCATTGCCCGATTCTAAAAATAACGCAGCAAACATTTTTGCTAAAATTTTTACAGACTCCCAAAAAAAAAAGAAAGGGAACTATACCAAAATAAACAAAATTTATGTAAATAAAATTCGGAAAGATCAACAAATTTTGAATAGTGTCAAAGTGAAGTGCGAAATGTAAATTGCAAAAAATCAAGCATTCAAATATCAAAATTATACAAAGTGTATGGAAAAGCATAAACAAAGAAATTAGATTTTAAATTTCCATACTTCAATTTGAATTGAGAATTTCTGCTGCACTTTTCGTCACTATGTAAAGGAAAAAACCAAAACATTATTTTTGTACCCTTCTAAGTATTTTCTCTACGCGAGTTGAGTTTTTTTCACGCAACTTTTCCGCATTCGTTACTTTCGAGGGCGTCACTTGGATATACACACACAGACTATACGAATACATATATTTACATATATACTTTTTTATATATGTATAAACAGGTGACAGTTTTGTGCATTAGTTTCGCATTAAACTGCATTGAGTGCTAACTTCTTGGACTCTTCTTCTAGACAAAAATAAAAAGAAAAGTTTTTACGAGCTGCATTTCTTTTTCTATGGATTATTTTTGGATACGTATGCAGTAGCAGAGCAAAGGTTTACAGTCTTTGTTAAAAACAAAGAACACTTTGTTAAAAGGTTCGTAATTTATAACTTGAGTGCCATAATAATGTTATGTTCATTCAAAAGTGCTTGGCCAAGTTTTTAATGGCGATAATTATCAAAAATTACGCATACTTCATTACGCTCTTGTTTATTTTGCAAAATTCTAAAGAAACCTCAAGTGCTCAACAATTTGATTATCAGAATATATATATATATAAAAAAAAACGTATTTCATTTTTATTGCTTTCTTTTCCTTTATTTATTTATTTTGAACTTTTTAAGGAGGAAGTTTTTACTACTGATATCGCAACAAAATTGTTCATTTAAATTGCCTCCAGACATTGTTAATAATGTTTAATTCTACTTCTAATTAAATAAAAAGAAATTGCAAATATTTCAAGTAACTTTTTCTGCAAAAAACATATTTTCTTAAAGATAAAAAATTACTAATTTTATTAATTAAAAATAATACAATATTGAAATACGTATTTAGATATTTATTAAAATAATTTTAAAACTTGTTAAGGGAACTAATTTAAAAGTAGTAAAATTTATAAATTTAAATTCCGCACATCTGATTCACTAAAATTAAGTTGTGCTTAGGATTTTTGTGTAAAAAATCATAGGCTCTTATTAGAAAATTTTCTCATCAGCGAAATATACAAATACAAAAAATAAAAATAATACACTGAAGCACACCTGTGTGCGAGAAACAATGAAACCTAAAAGGTACAAGTATAAAGATATATATATTTATATATATATATATATATATATATATATATATGTAAATTTTTTTTTAAAATGAAATGCTGCTTAGCAGAGTGCCTGAGCATATCTCATTACAAGCCCAAGGATCATCGTAATAATCATCAAGACTTTTGTCTTCGTTGCAACAGCACAAAGAAAACATGCGAAATAATGGAAAAAGAACTGTGCAAAAATATAAAAGAACTTTTCTCATTATCAACGCAAGTGTTTTTAAACTTTGTTGCCTTGTCGCAGACTGAGGAAGTAGAGGTGGGGAACTGATGAACAGTGGGGAAGGAGAGGGTGGATGAGGGTGACGGTAGGCGGTTGGCATGCACAAAGCTCGCCTGTCGCTAGCCAGTCAGTCAGGGCCATGGATATGGCCAGCTGGTCACTCATCGGATATGCTCTTCAGACTTCAGTCAAGCGTCAAAAAAAAAACGTGGGCCATAAAAAGTGCTGACAATTTTTACATCTGTCATAAATTTGCGAGACTCGTAAATCTATTTTCTGCATTTTATTTGTTTATTTCAAAAAAAAAATTCTTAAACAACGCAAACAACGACGGGCGGCAAGTGGGCGCCTGATTGATGTGACAATTCCTTAATTAATTTGTGAAGCGGGAGCCGAGAATAAAGCACGTAATTAAGTAGATCTGCAACTGCAGTGATCTCCCTCCACAGGGGGTAATACATCAAAGTGCCACAGTTTATTCACATTCGACTCTTTGGCCTTTGTCGAACTGTCGATTTGTACGCTTATCAATTTTGGCGCATTCACCTTTCTACCAAAAGTGTGTCCAACAGGTAAAACTGTAATTTTTCCCACGCCTTGGGCTAGTTATCAAAATCAACTTAAATATATATATTTTTTTATTTAATTGTTTTTCGTTTCGTTTTTTTTTTTTTTGGCAATTATTTAGACATGCTACAAATCTAGAGATAAGCATGTAAACAATGCATATAAATATAAATATAAATAAAGTTCAGTGACTTTCTTTATCATTTTGCCTCTACTCAAATGTTGAAACATTTGGCTCAACATTCCACATCTTTAGCACTCTTTGCTGCGGTTTCTGCTGCCGCTTTAACTTTGATAAGAATAAGTCGAAAATGCCTTCAATAAAAGAAGTTTCTTTTTTTTTTTTCTTTTTTTTCGTTTGTGTATTGTGAGAAGTTTCCGCTCTTTATTATGGTCGATAGGATGAGCTGAAGAATGTGAAGACTCATTGTGTATTTGTATGTCGCTTTTTTTTTATTTTATTTATTTTTTTTTTTTGCTGTCTGACTAAACCAGGTTAAGCAAATATGCAGCTGACTCCACGTTGCACGTTGCTTGTATTTCGTTAACAGTAAACAGTATTGAAATATAGGTGCATATAAATATTAGCTCTTAACTTCAATTGGATATTAAAAAAAAAAAAAAGAGAAGAGCTGCTGTAAAATTTAGTAAGACAATTATTGACTACAAAGCCTGAAATTGCTATTCCTTGACTCATATGTTAGACTAGATCAAACTGGGATTGGTGATTTAGATAGAGGCATCTCAAGGTCTTTAATCATTCCATGACAAGTGCCTGGCAGCTGGAGAAAAGTTCTGGTGTTTCTTTCTGAAGGTGCTTGATGTCTTCCTTCAAGCCTTCAAGCATCTAAAATCATCTGCTAATTGCGCCACTCTTCGTAAGATTAAATATCTAAATTTGTGCAGATTAAGTTTAAAAATAGAAAACACATAAGATAAAAGTTTTTTGTAGTTTAACTAACTCTCTGTCGAAGCTGTCTTTAACAAGCAGATGAACACTTTTTTTGCTCTTTCTGGCGAGGATCGAAATTTATTAGTTTATTCCTTATGGTAGACACTCTCCGATACCCAAAAAAGGAAATGCTATATTTCCTCAAATCTACAATAGCCACTAATTTACAAAATCACATTTATATATTTATATATATATATATATATATATATATATGCTTGTTTCGGTATTTCCAAAACATTAGGCAGCCCTTGGATAATTCCTACAGTGTTCATACATTATTTTTGGCACAGCAAATTATATTTTATCTGAAATATGCAGAAAATATTGCAACGCTGGGTGGTTCTGGGTGCCGTTGCTGCCACCCACCCAATTAGCTTTTGACTGCTCTTTTTTTTTTTGTATATTGTTGTTGTTGTTGTAGACTGCAGTAAATAAGCAAGCAAAAATTGTGCGCCATATTTTGCAGCCAACGCACATAAATAAGCTTTAGTCCAAAGCCAACTTGGCCGAGGTTGAGGAGATGGATACAAAAATGCTCTTCTTCTATTTGTGCCTCTTGTTGGGCGGCAGCCACCAAAAAGTAGCTGGCAAATGGCCAAAAAGGCATGGCCAAATGTGCCGCCTGTTGTTGTTGCGGCTGCTGTTGCCATCTTTGAAATTTGTTTTCATTCTTGGCTACTGTTGAGGCCAATTTCGCTGCCGCTGTACTTGAAGATGGCAAAACTCGAGCACCAGCAGAAGCACCAGCAGCAGCAGTGGCAGCAGTGGCAGCAGAGGCAGCAGTGGCAGCAGCATCGTCGCACTAATAAATAATTTTAATTGTATTCATTTGTTGTTGCCCATTTGCTGCCTGCTCCACTTTGTTGCACAGCAAAAAAGCGGTCAAGAATATGCCAAAGATACCAATTTAAAAAGTTTTTTTTTTTATTGTTTTACAGCACTCTAACACGCAGAACAAACACACACACACACAAACACACACACACACATACACACACATACACACACAGCAAATTTGTTGTGTTCGGAAATTGAAAAACGTGTTCAACGACCAAAAATTGCTTGCCATTCCTTGACTTGGCCAGAAACGTTGACTTGCCGCACCCCTTTTCACCCCCCCCCCCCCCCATTTCTGGCCGCTCAGCGCTTATCGACGCGACGCGTTCAAGCCCACAAAATATGAGCAAAAAAAAAAAAAGAAATAGCAGCCAATTTCAGTTTCATTTACAGTTTGGCACTCGGTTTTCATTTTCATGTTTACAGTGTGGCTTGGCTTGAGCAAACTTTGTCACTGATAAGCAGCGATTCAGTTACTCACCCCCCCGGACCACCCACCCAACACATGCGTCGACTCTGTCTGTCTCTTTGTCTGCCCACAGTTTTGAGTCATCGAACACGTCTTGCGTCGACGCCGACTGCGACTGCGACGGCGACTGCGACGCCTTATGCTGTCATAGAGATATGAACGGTGTTTGCTGACCAACTGCAAGCATATTGCGCATACGCCACGTGAAGCGTCGCTCTTCATTTCTGCTTTGTGGCGTCTTGGTCACGTCTTCGGTATGCACTTTGTGCCAGCGTTTGCCCCATTTGCTCATGCAGTCAACCGATGACTGACACAATGACGCCAACAGCGATTGCGACTGCGACTGCGACTGCGACGGCAACGTCGACTGCACAGTGGATTTGGTACGTGCAAATCAGGGAACAAAAGCGAAACTATTTATTTATTTAACTTGCTTGCTTCGCTCTCTGATTTCATGTGTGGCATTTACTTTTCAACAATTTGCCACAGCAACAGGCAAACTTTTTTTTTTTATAATTCCATAAACTTTAACTTTTAAGCAAAAACTATTTCCATTACATAATGCAAAGCATAAAGCGTTCGCACTTGGTGCAAATTCCAAGAATACAATAAAAAACCAAACAAAAAATTGTAATACGATTATTTCGAATTATAATCTAGTATAAAGCACTTAAAGCAATACTAATTTTAATGAAACCGAGCAGCGGCAGACCTTTGCTCGCACTTAGCTTGAGAAAATGATTATTTCACTTTTATTTTAAATAAATGATGATGAATATTAAACCAAAGTTCGCGTTGGGCGAATAATGAAGGCGCTTTTCTTATGCCCTTGCAACGTGCACCAGCTAAAGTTGGGGTAGGGGTTTGTGGGGAAGGTATGGGGGGTAGGGGGGTAGGGGGTTAGGCAGTGGTAGGCAGCGACGACAATAGCGACATCGTCGTCGTCATTTATTGTTGCTTGTTATTGCGGCTGTTGTTGTTCTTGTTGTTGTTGTTGCAGTGAGCTCAATGCGCTCGATATCTGCTGCCAATACAGTCACACACACACAAACACACACTGAAACAGATGGACACACCCACACACACAGTGGCACATGCACATATACTGGCAAAATAGGTGCGTTGTATTTATTCGCCTCAATTCTGGGCCAAGGTAGTTTTTATCTTTCTACTCTTTTTGTTGCTGTTGCAATTTGTTGTTGTTGTTGTTGTTGTTGCTGGCGTTGTCTGGCAGCTTTTGCTGGCTTGTTTGCTTGTTGTTATTATTGTTATTATTGTTGTTGTTGTTGCAATCCTTGAAAATGTGTTTTCACACAGGCAAACATACGCGCAATTACAAACACAAATAAAGCACTCGGAACACTTTTGACCGCCATTTATTTATGCTGTCACGTCTTCAACGCCCTGCTCCCCGCACAGCCCCTTCCTGCGTGCCCACACACACACACACACGCACACACCTATCACATGCATGCACCGTTTGCGCTCTCACTTTACACATATTTATTTATTTAATTTTCGTTCTTCGTTTTCGTTTTCATTTTTATTTTTATTTTTATTATTGTGGCTTTTATCTGTGCAAATCGTCGGCCGCTGCACGTTTTTTTTTTTGCACTATTAGTCACATATTTTTTTGGGAGCCTTCTGTTTACACAAACAAAGCAGCAAAAACTGAAAGAAAGATGAAGAAAAAAAACCACATTTGGGATATGTATACAAATTGTACTTGTAAGACATGTACTTGCCACAAATGATGATATCATATACTGCTGCTACAAGTTGTTTCACTGATTTGTGAACTGATCTTTAAACTGCTACTAATAATTCTCACTTATATAAACCGAAGATTAATTTAACAAATCATTTGCATATCTATTTATAAATTAAATTTTAGTCTAGGTTAAACCTTTGCTCAATTTGTTAATTGAATTTTCTTTATGGGCAATAAATATAATTGAAATTAAGCCACAGCTATAAATATTAAACGATTAAAGATTAAAGTTTCAACAAAACTTGAAGAAAAAAAATGTGTATACAATTTTATTTTTTTTTTTTGTTCATTGAATACGATTTCTAATTTGAACTTTGCGCATATTAAATTTGCATGGTGTGTGTGCTCGGCATTTATTTGAAGACGTCTGCTGCGAATTTCCATTACAACAATTGCCACTTGCAACAATTGGTTGCCAAGTCAAATGAATACAATTGCCATTTCCCCGCAGCTACGTTTCACCCCACTCTGACAGCTTTTTCGCATTTGTTCTCTCTAACACAAACACACACACACACAACACACACAACACACACTGACACACACACAGAGCAGACTGTCAATGCCATTGATTTGAGTGTGCGACTTATGTTTGCCAGCTGAACGCCTTTCAGTTCACAATCCCCTTGCTCCCACTCCATCTCGCTCCGTCTTCCCCATCCCTCCATCCACTCTGCCTTATTTAGTCGATTTTGCTGCACATCGTCTTAGTCCTTTGGGCCTCGTTCGGCCTTCTCCCGCCTTCACTCAGCCTTTTCCTTTAGCCAGTGAAATCAATGGCTTTGCCTCGGCATCTTCACTCCTCTCTGGTCTGCCACAACGTTGCCTTTGTCTCTGTCGTTATTCCCATTCTGCAGAGACGTCAGTCACACACACACACTCACACACACACATTCACACACACAATCACATCGCATTCAGCTTGCATCCCAAAAAAGTAAAACTGCAAAAGTAGCACAAGAAAAATTTACGTTGCACAAACTTTGTTTGGCAGCTTGTTTTACTTAAATTTGTATTTGTTACGAACATACGTGTCGCAAGCCACAGCTCCTCTGACCCATACCCCCCCGTCCCCTTCAACCTCCTTTGAACAATTTGATAAGCCAAAGTCAGTCAAGCAAATACGTGTTAAACTTTTAGTTATTTCTTAGTGTCTTTTGCCACGTTTTAGTTGCGGGCCACACAAATTCTCCACACAGATTTTGCAGAGGTTAGAGCCACTTTTGCCACATAAGTTTTGTTACCTCTGAATATGTCTTCAACTTGGTTTTGGCCATGGTTAGGCAATAGCAAAATGAAAAATATTTTTCATTTGTTTTTGTTTCTTGCATTTACGCACAATTTAAATTTTCTAGCTTTGCTCTCTACATCTATCTCTCTCTTCCTCTTCCTCTCTCTCTCTCTCTCTCTCTTTGCATTGTCATCAATGTCAATCTCTCTCTCTCATTCCATATATATATATATGCACATATAACTCACATCCAAGTCTCGTTTTGTAGTCCTCTTTGGTAGATCTGCCAGAGTCCCTTGGGGCCTTGTTTAGATTTATTGCTTTTTCGTTCTATTCTCGAGGCTCTTTTCACTTGATAATTGATGAATGTTTTGTGAGTGCTGCATGAGCACAAAGTACACTTACAAAAGCACACACACACACACACATGTTCAAGGCTTTTCTCATCGTTGTTGAATATGCAAGTTTTGCTTTTAGCTTTTGTTTATTTGCATGACAAATGCTCAGAGATCAGCCGAAAATAAACAAAGACTTGTCAATCACTGATTCAATTAAGTCAAGTGCAGCAAACATAAATACACACACACACACACACAGACATACACACACACACACACACTAGCATAAATTCTAATGTCAGCTTAAAGGCAATTGCCTCAGTTTCAATTGTTCTCAGTCTTAAATTGTCATCATTTCAAAGGTGTTAAAGCATGTGTTTATCAGGCACCCATTGGGTAGAGGGGTAGGGGGAGACGTGCCACTGCCGGCAACGTGCATCATAAAATTCTTGGCAAGAATACGTGCGTGCCAAGTTGGCAGCTAAGTAGGCAACTGAAAATCATATCCTGCCACAAATGCCACACAACAAAAGCAAACAATTAAAAAGTGTTGCACGCAAAATGACACGAAGAAAATATATCCATTAATAAATATGCAAATATTAATATTAATTTAGTAAATATTCAAAAGATGATATATACTTTTGAATATAGATTGAAAACACAGATCATAAAGAAGATATTTACTATTTTAATATTAATAATAATTTAATAAAGTGGATATTCAAAAGATGATAAATTTCTTGAGCTCATAAAGAAAATATTTGCAATTGTTTTTTTTTCAATATTTAATATATATAATTAAATATTAAAAATATAGAAAAAATTAATTAAATAAAAATGTGTTGAATATCTTTTTTTAAGGCTGTCTTACAGGGTATAAAAGCAACAACTAGAAATGACAAAAACAACCAACAACAACAAAAAAAACAAAAAAAAATCCAAGTGACGTCTACCAAACAAGCAGGCAGCTGTTTATTCTGTGAGTGTGTATGTGTGTGTGTGTGTTGTGCTGTGTTGTTGTGCGTGTATAAGTGTGTTGGTGCGTGAATGATTGCCGGCGCCTGTTGATGACAAGTGTTGCGTGTTTTGAATATATAGGAATATGGGACTTATACTTGCTTACGCACTTACACAAAAGCCAACACACACACACACTCAAAACCCCATACCCACACTCAAAACACATACTCATGGTTACACTCATAGCTATACTCATGGTTATACACATACATAGATGTGATACATATGTTGTCTACACATACATACAGAGTGGTTGTTGTTTGAGCACGCCCCGCCTAATGACAGGCCATGTGAACAACTCGGCTCAAGTTGTGGCTTGATTATAATGTGATACTCGTAATAAGTTGCGTGATTATGTGTCACTGCGAGAGCCCTCAACTTGACTTTGAGCAACAGTTAGATGCCACCTCAAGAGTGTGCCATAAGCGATAAGTTGCCAAAATCTCCAAAGTTGTACTTTTCTACTTGCAACATATTGTGGCTGTTGCGCGTTTTGCATTTCAATTTTACTTAATTCGCTGAACATTCACTAAAGCATTCAATTCCCACAAAATATCTGTCCAAAAATGGCATTTCGCCCTTTTAATGGAATTTTGCTTTTGCTTTGTATACGCAGCAAAATTCCGCTTATTTGTTGCACATCCCAGCTGTGAGGGAGCGGCGGGGGGGTAGAAAATTTGATCAGTTCTGCTGCTGCTTCATTGAGTCGATTCCATCACTCATCAATCATCTGCCAAGCCAGCCACGCCCCCTAATCAAAGTGTGTGGGGGGCATGTGTCGAACAGCAAAGCAAATATGTAAAAACGGGCAAACCAATTTGGAGGTTATGGCCGCCATATGCTAACCGTGCGCCTAAAAGGCTGCAGCAATTTTGTTGATTAGTCCAGTGTCTGCGGGAATTTCCCACTGGTTGCCACTTTCACATAACACACTTTCTCACACACAGGCTGTCAATGGCCAAAACATAAAAACTAAACACCAAACATCCACAAGGACACACACACACATCCACACACACACACACACACACACACACACACACACACACATCCACACACACACACATATTTGATACAGCAAACTCAGCTGAAGGTACAATAAAGTCGCACGCCATTTTTGGAGCTTCTTTTGGAGCATCTTTTTTTCTACACTCAGAATATGCAAAAGGTTCACAAAAAATAGTGTTCAATTTAGCATCAATTTGAGCGCTTGTCGAAAGTAAATATTTGCATTTAGTTAACAGAAATTCTACTTAAATATTTATTGCCTTTTGTGCGGCTCGATTCTCATTTGTTTGCCAATAAAATCCCATAATAAGCTTTGAATGACCAATGAATGCTCCTTTTCTGGAAATGGAACGCAAACTATTTGAATTATTTACAAGTAACTTTTACTATTGGCTACATTTTAATCAATTGATTTTGATATTTGAGTTTAAGTGTAGCCATTTGTCAATATGTAACAATTAAATTGTTATTTAACTTTAAAGTTTGTTTCCAAGTTGATTTTTGATTATTTTCTTTTTGCATTGCTGAAACATTGCCAGGAAATTTCTCTGTGTGTGTCTTTTTGCAGATGCTAGATTTTATTATTGCTTAACAGGCTTTAAGGCAACACAGTGGTGACTAAGGCTAACACACACACACACACACACACACACTCACACACACACACACACACAGAGGTGTATGTACATACAGGCATATTTGTTGGCAGCAGCCCAGCCCTGAGCTGATGGCCACCTTTTTAGCACAGGTGCTCCTCTCCTGCTGGGGCCAAAGTCGTTTTGCGCCTGGGTCGTCTGATATATGTGGCCACGTGGCGACCGACTCACCGACCGACAGGCTGACAGACCGACAGACTGCCAGTTCGAGCTGGCATGTTCCAACCAGCAAGATAACATCAGCCAAACACCTGACACCCCCTCCTCCTACTCCTCGTCTTCATCTCTGAGGGTTTTTGGCAGTTTCTAATCAAGGTTATTTAATGTTTGCCAAGCGCGTTTCTTAATGCCAAAAAATAACATTTTTAGTGTATTTATTTGCAGTTTGTTGTCGGATTATTTGGCTGGCATTCGTATGTTGATGCCAATCCAATCGAAGTGGTTCCTTTTTTTTTGTTGTTGGCAAATGCGTGATAAATTCAAGTCAAGTTACGTTTTGGCCTAAGTGCAGACATATTTCGGGCAACAGCTCTGAGTCCTTCTGGCTAATTAGACCACAGCAGCGGGTGGCCCGTGCTGTGCATCCTGCGGCGTGGCGACTGCTTTCTAACAAAAGCAAACATTAACAATGCCAATTGTTTGCCAAGACAGCACCATTATCGTTAGCCACGTTTTCAGTAGGGGGGGGGGGGAGTAGGATAAACAGCAGCACAATGAAGCGGGGGCACTTGAGGCCGCATTTTGGTTGCCTTGACTTGTTGGCTAGACAAATTCCCTGCTGTTGTCGCTGGTTGTGGCGCTGTAAATGCATGTTGATGGCTTTCTATGGTCTCTGTCCAAAAATCCTCATCATCCACATCGTCAGCCGTATGTCAGATGTTGTTGTTGTTGTTGTTGTTGTTCTGTTGTTAGTTGCCTTTTTGTGCCACATGTAAATTGCTTAGTTCAGCAGCAGCGCTTATTTAAAAGGCCGCGTTGAAAAGTATGCTACACAAAACATATATCTCTGCTAATGTGTGTGTGTGTGTGTGTGTGTATTTGTGTATTTGTGTGTGTCGACTGTATGATAGACAACTCAATGATGCGATTCACTCATCAATCAATACGAGCAATTCGCTGCTGGCTTTGGGTCAAAAGAGTTTGTCAATCGACGAAGGCAGCAAACAGCATGAAATGTCAGTCTTTAATAGTCTCTCCATATATATATGTGTGTATGTGTGTGTGTGTGTGTGTGTGTGTGTGTCGACTGTAGAGCACTTAATGCGGCAATAAGCGAGGATACGAGGAGAACATGACAACATATGCATATCTGGGTTTGCTGGCATTAAGTGTTTGGCAATTTGCATTGATTTGACACTCCTTCGATTACACAAATGTTGCATGTGAATGTGAAAAAGTGAAAAAGAGTTGATTTACTGCAAAAATGGTATTTCAATGATGTTCAACTTGGATATGTGCTTATAATTGAAAGGGTTAAAACAAGTTTGTTTTAGCCTGGGCAACCAATTTGGCAAAAAAAAAAAACATAAATCTTCTTAAATCTTTTTTGTATGAATCATCATTTAAAGCGTCGAAAGTCGGGGTGGATTTAACTAATTGAAACTAAAATAATATTTTTTATTATAATAAAATAAGCCAGTTTAAATATTTTTCAACTTTAATTTCTGCTTACTTTATTTTATCAGCAATTCTTATTATTTATTTACAATTGCTTTGCAAAATCTAACCATTTAAATTTAAATCGAATACAATCATGATTTATTTATATTTAATTTAAGAAAAGAAAAGTAATTCTTTTACGCTGACTATACATAAATTATCGTTATAAATAATAATTTATTTCTTAAATAGATATCTATTTTTTCTTGTGTTTTCGTATCTCTGCTCACGTTTTGCTCTCCTCCTTTCTTTTTGCAGGCTGACATGTTCAAGGCCAGCGAAAGTTCCACTTTATGTTTTGGTAAGTTCAGCTCGATAAATAATGAATATACTACGTATATATATATATATATATATATATATATATAAATATGAATAAGCAAACAGAAACTCATTAAAAGTGAATGTGCTCTGACAATTTAAACTTTGCGGCAGCCAAGTGACAGCCACTGAGCAATAACGTGGTAAATGCTTTGGCATTTACACACATTACACACACAGCCATCCAGCCAGGCTACAGACTCCTAAATAGCTAATCAAAAATACATATACATATAGACATCAGCAGAGGGGGCACACACACAGGATACAGAGGACTCGCAGGACTCACTTACAAGGGTTGTCTGACACAAATTACAAAAACACAAACAAAACATTTCAAAGTATGTAAAATGAAGAAAATTCATATGTGCAGCAAAAAGATTTTAAATATAGATGGGTGTGTATGGGTGTGTGTGTGTGTGTGTATGTGTTGTAAATTTGATAAAGTTAACGAGAAAGGGAAACCGACTGCGGCAAAGCTTAAATTAATCATACACCATGTCAAAATTTAATACAAATTTATTTTACACATATTCGCAAAACTGTGCGGCTTACATGGAAATTTCATTAAGTTTTCCAGCCCTTTAGCAAATGTTTGCCTCAAGTGTTAATGTTCTCCTTGTTGTTGTTGTTGTTGTAGTTGTTGTTGTAGTTGTTGTTGTTGTTGTAGTTGTTGTTGTTTCTGCTGATGATGCTGCTGCCACTGCTGCTGCTGTCCTTGATGTTGATCTTGTTAAGAACACATATCGCCCCTAAACTGTCATTAGTTAAACTCACATATCATTGACTGGGCAAATTGACCGCAGTGCTGCAAAATAGGCTTTCAACTACAGTGGTCGCACGCTAATTAAAACTGCTGAATTTAGGAGTAAAGAAATTTACAAATTTGTGGTGCTTCTTATTTATTATGTTTCTATATGAAAAATAATTTTTATATTTTTCTAAAATTTTCTTTAAATTTGTTTATTGGCAAATTTAAGGAGTTGAAACTTAATCTTAGTCGTTGGCAATTCAATTCTAATTTAATTTAAATTGGGTTCCTTAATTCTTATATTTCTATATAAAAAAAATTTTCATATTTTTTTTTAAATTTTTTAAATTTGTTCATTGAAATTAAATACAGACATTGCAATGCAACTTAATCCAAATCGTTGGCAACTTAATTCGAATTTAATTTAAATTGTGTTCTTTATTTATTATATATCTATACAAAAAATAATTTTTATATATTTTTTTTAAAATTTGTTTATTGAAATTAAATACAGAAATAATGTCAAATTTAAGAAGTTGCAACTTAATCTTAGTCGTTGGCAACTCAATTTTAATTTTATTTAAATTCTTTATTTAAATTCTCAATTTTAATGCAATTTTTTATATTTTATTCGTTTGCAAACAAAAGTTTATAGAAAACTATTAAAATTTCCTTTGTTTCTATCTGCAAATGACCACTGTACATGTATGGGAATGAAGGATATGATAACTTAATGTATTTATACACACACAAATGCACACACACACGCACACATACACACCCAGACACAGATGTGTGTATGTTGCTTCAAGTGTGAACTGCTGTTGTTGCTGATGTTGATTGTTGTTTGTCGTTTGTTGGGTGCATAAATGTTTGGCTACGTGTCAGCTACTGTCAGAGACAGTTGTCCTCTTCCTCTGCCCACTCTGCCTCCTCTGCCACCAAGCCACGTCGGCCAGTTCCAACCCCCAGTTAAGTTATCTCTGGCAAATGTCGGCGCCAGTTTTATGTCAGTTCATTGATATTCATTTCACTGTGTGTGCGTGTGTATTTGTTTATGTGTGTATTTGTGTGTGTGTTTGTGTGCGTGTGTGCGGTGAACTCTTTGTACCTCACTTGACTGCTGCTTCAGCTGCCTGAATGGTTGCTAGACAACAAAGGGAGGGGGAGTGCGCCACAACCCAGGAAATTCAATTAAAAACGCAAATGACGGTGTGCTCAGTGCCACAAATCGGCTTATGTGTCCTGTCCAGCAATTGTTGGCAAATGTTGTCCTCAAGTGGCAAGCAGAGGCAAACAGTTCGGCAGCAGCAGCAGCAGCAGCAGCAGCAGCAGCTGCAAAGTCAATCTCAACTGAAGTTGGATTTTCCCCCCATTTTACCCCCTATTTTATTGCATACTTTGCTGCGCCAACCCGGTTTTTTTTCTTTTCTTTTCTCTTCGTTTCTTGGAATCAATATGGACTTTGGATTCGTTATAGATTCATATCCGGGACAGACTTTCCATTCATTTTTTGTTATTTGCTTGCTTTGACTGTGAATGGCTGTGTTCGTCTATAGATTTATCCATTGCACTTCTTATGCCATTTTTTCGCCTGCATGCGAAAGTTTTTTACTCGCAGAACTTTTGACTCTAATCCTCGGCAATATATGTTTTATATCTTTTGCGGCATCTGCTTTTGCCCGGCGGCCATCAGGCATCAGCTTTTTCCACTCATCTTTGGACTTTAAAGTTCAAGAGTCTTACAAAGTTGTGCGAAGCAGCACAAAGCGCACTAAATCTCATCAATTTTTCAATGCACACCTGAGAATGTGGCTGCGCCCAAAATAATGTGGCAGCAACCAAATTAGCCAAGTTTCTAGCCAACTTTCAAGCGAAGCGTGAATTTCATCCGGCACGCCCCAAAAAAATACAATGATATACATCTCTATACATGTCTCTCTCCTCTCCTTTTCTCTATCTCTATCTCCATCTCTTTCTCTCTTTCTCTATCTATGTTTTTTGCTTCTCCTAGCTGACAGCAAGACACTTAATCCGCACGTTTACACCTCAACGCACACACACACACACACACAGAGAGCGAGAGCGAGTGTAGACAGTAAAGGGGCGTCACATGGGGCGTGTCCTGTGGCTGAAGTCGCAATAAATTCGTGTATCTGCTTAATAATTAACTGGCAAAAGTTTTTGGCGCCACAACACAGAAGCCCCTCAGCCATTTTGCTGACCCCAAACTGATGTCAAGGCACAAAGAGCCAAAATGTGTCTCTTTGTGTGTGTGTGTGTATATGTATATATATGTGCGATTGTTTAATTTAATGAATTTAATCAAATCGCTGAAATGTTTTTTGTAACTGGCACTAGCTGAATTATCATTAATAAATAGTCCTCACACATAATTAAATTATTATCATTATTGATAATAAAATTGTTCAGATAAGTTTTATGGCACATAAAGTTAATTATATTAACTGTGTTTTTGTGATTGACATTTTGTTAAATTCTAATTGATTTTTATGTTGTTCAAATTGCTTAAACTAAACTTAATTTTTTCTAGTTAAAAATGGCAATCTATTTGCATAAATCAGCAGAATGAATTGAATTTTGGCAAAAATTACAAAACAAATATTGAGACAATAGCAGATTGTTCAGTTTGCCCCGAAAATATAAAATAAATCGCGCTGAATTTTGCATATTTTCAACTGCCATTTTATGGGAATTTTCAAGGATTTTTCCATGACTATTGTGTGGTTTTTTTTGGGGACGAGTGCGAGAAATGAGGCAAAAAGAGAAACGTTTACAGGCAAAATGTGGCATTGCTTTAATTGCACTTGAACTCACCTTAAGTTGGACACCCAGCGAACCGGGACAACGCGATGAGGCGAACCCTCGACGAACCCACGGCTAACCCTTGGCGACCCTCAGCAGCAGTTCAGGTTAATTTGTTCAGCGTCGGCTCGACGATGTTCCAGTTGCTCATTAATTACAGCTAAGTCGTCGTCGGAGCCCCTCTTCCCCCCTAATGATTTACCTGCAGATGTTTGTTGTTGTTGGTGTCTCTACAAGTTTTTGTGTGTTGTTGTTGTTGTTGTTAATGGTGCAAGTTTTGCGTTTTATTATTTCTTGATTCCATAGCTATCACTGAGCTCGTGCGAATTCTCGCTTTGGCTTGTTATCCTTGCTCTCTGGGATCCGCCGCCATCCTGCTTATAAATGCTTTGTAATCAAATACAACCAGCGACTTTTGCACATTTCCTTTTTATTTCCTTTTATTTTTATTTTATTTTTTTTTTTGCTTCTCTTTACTTTGCTTCTTGTCTTCTTTTGGTTGATTGTTTTAAGCGTTGAGCTATTTTTTTTTCTTCTCTGTTTTTTGATTACACCCGCCCCTTGGGTAATCCCACTTATTGCGCATTTAATTAAGCAAATAGCAGCGCAGTTGAGCTTAGTATTTTTTTTTTATTATATTTCCCTTTATATTTTTTCGGGTTTTTTTTTATGGTTGGTCTTTGGGGTTTCACACTTGTTGCCCATTTTGTGGCATATTATAAAAGCCATTTTTACCGTACCTTTTTTGCCGTGTAATTTGGTTTCTATGGGAAAGGAAAGTGAAATTGTGTCTTGAATATATGTCAATATTTAAGATAACTTTTGATGTAAATCAAGTCAATATTTCACACAATAGCTTTGATATTATCATTTTAGATTTCTTCTAGTCTGCCAGTTTTGCAATTGCATTTGCACATTGACTTCGTGCTGCATGTGGCGCTACCTTTGGCAACTTGTCGCCTGTCGCTTCCAGCTACACTCTATGCCAATTTGCAACTAAATTGCAAAGCTGTCATTTGTGCAACCGTGCGACAGGCAACTAGAATACTGCACTTGAAGTTTCCCAACTATGCAATACTCTGCGCGCAGTGCAACAAATCTAACAATTGGAATAAAAATATTCAAATAATAATTTCAGTTGTAGGCGCTGAAATACTTTGTCTTCTACACAGTAAAGAGACTCAGATGAGCAGGCAAAGGGGTAAAGCACACACAACTAATATGCTCCTTTTAGGCCAAGGTGAACAGTGTATAATCAACTGACTCACGTTGACAGCAACAATCTAATAGGGAATATTCAACTGCGCGACGTGACAACTGGGAACTGCAAATTGAGAGGTGGGCAGAGAGAGAGGACACCACAAAAACCGTTTTCATGTGCAGACAGTGTTTAAGTTAAGTAACTGCCACGCCCAGTTGCAGCAGGCGCACAATCAGCTTTTGAGAAAAACCCCAGCCGCAAATGTAATTGAAATTGTAATAAAAATGTAAAATCAATTAACTTGAGAGTCCAAACGCTTGTTGCGTCTGCTACTCAGAGTTTTCTACTAATTTGCAACAATTAATAGTGCACTGAGAGAGAGAACGAGAGAGAGAGAGATAGAGACTGTAAGAGAAAGAGAGAGAGAGAGAGTTGCAGCAAGCATAGCTTGATCCAAAATGTCAAGATTACAAACATGCAGCAAAAGCCAAGCGAGACGACGGCAATAACAAGGTCGCCATGCATACACGGCCAAAGACAACTTAATTAACCTCGACCTTCTCGAGGCGGCCAATACGCGCTGACGTCAGCCAAAGCCACAGCAACAGCCACAGTCACAGTCACAGTCAGAGACAGAGTCGAAATCCCTCACCGCCCCCTCCCACTCTCACTCAAACAGTTCGGTTTTTTTTTTGTTTTTGCCAAACAAGCCACGTTCAATGCCACAATATGTGTCTCCAGTCCAGTCCAGTCAAGTCCAGTCCCGTCCCCGGCCAGTTGACCATCGCCACTGCCACATTAAGACATCAATAATAAATATAGTTTTATATGTGTATGTCCAGCTAATAATGCGTGTGCGTGCAATGTAAATATGAGCATAAAAAATGACGACTGTGGCTAATTGCCAATTCACTAAAGCGACCAACTTAAATTGGGTGTGCGAGTGCGAGTGCGAGTGCAAGTGGGATGGCAATTTCCATGTTTCATATAAATCGTAGTCGTCATTTTGTACAATTTGCGCATGCGCAACGCAACTTTGACAATGACTTGTTCGATCTGCTGCGCGCTCTCTTGCTCTCTCTCTCTCTTTTACACTCTTCTGCTCGCCCGCTCTCTTTAGTTATCCACTTTAGCCGGCAGCCAAGCAAATGCAAAAAAAAAAAAAAAAACCCGTTTGCCAGCCTCTCTCTCGCTCTCAATGTTGCACAAGTGACGACAGCTGCTGCTGCTGCTGCTGCTGCAGTTGCCATTGCAGTTTCAAGAACCGGGTCAAGGTTGCTGCTACAGCCGCCGTCAACGGCGACGATCATAGCCAGCGGCAAAGTCAACGTCGACGCCGACGCCGACATCGCTTTCGCCTTGTTCGCTTTACATTGAAAGTCAAGTTCGTGCACATGTTTGATTGGCATTGGACATGATAGAGATAGAGGCTTTGGGGTGGACGCTGGACAGCTGGACAAGTTGGCGCTTGCCATCAAACATGTTTGATAAGCTTGCATTTGTGTGCGAAACATGTTTGCACATCATAAAAAAAAGCTGATAAAAATTTGATTAAACGTAGAACTTAATTTAAGGGACGCAAAGTTAAACATAAATTAAAAAGTTTGCTCATTGGATAAAAAAGAGACTTTTAAATTAATTAATTAATTGCAAAGTAAACTAATTTAAACCTCTATGCATTTCCAATCGATTTTTTTAAACAGTCATGAAAAATATTCAAGCCGACTTTTAACTGCAAGTAAAGATTTTTAGCTTTTTTCTTTGATTTTCCTGCTTCCGTGGCAATAACAGTTTCCATGTTAAATACTTTAATTAAATTGTTGATTCACTTAAAAATGATAAAGGACCAATGCAGGCCTTTAACTCTTTGAGTGCACTCACTTTTTAAACGCCTTCTATTAACATTGTCTTTGGTCAGTCAATTAATATAAATTACATTCTATAGAGCAATATGAGGTGCACTTAAAGGCACCTTTGTATATATGTGCTATATATATAATATATATAGCATTGTAACTGCGCCATACGCACATCAATTTTCCTTTTACTTATGAAAATTAATAGCATTTCTGTAAAAGTGCCCGAGGAAATAAGTAAAATGCGAAAATGTGATAGCTGGCGGGGGGGGCAAGGCAACGCCCGAGGAAACTTGACCATTAATCAAGCGTTTCGCATGGCAACCAAATGAAACTGAGGGTCTGACAGAGCCATTTTATGTACTTGATTTCACACAGCTTCATTTCAAATAAATAATGATATTTAATTCATATTATTAACGGTTGTCATTGCATGTGCAACGTACAAAAGAGGAAAAAAGTTGCACAAAACTTTTATAATATAAATTTCAATTAATTGAATTCTTTTCAATCAAATGCGCTCGAAGGGATGAAATTTTAATTGCTATTTATAATCGAGTCACTATCAAATTACAAGTTAAAAAATAATTGATAAAATAAACCTTTTTCAATTTAAATTTAAAACGTTTCAACAGCTCTGCAAAAATTGTAAATGTAAAAGAAATGTTTTGGGCATTTTAAAAATGTATTATTTATATTTATTATTCATTTAACAGGCTGTGTGATTTTTTTTAGAGGCTGTCAAGAACAAAAAGCATGTTTCAAAGTCAGAAGAGCACACCATGTGGCCATGTGTGAGCACAACACACACACACACACACACACAATATATGTGTTTTTTTTTCTATACGCACATTTGTATGTTGATTTAGTATAAAATACTCGAATGTGTTGATTTAGATGCGCAAACTTAGAATTGACCCTGAAAACTGCAGTGACTGAAAGAGTCAGCTGCAAAGTTAGGTCGAAAATGAGACAAAGAGAGAGATATAGAGAGAGAGAGAGGTGTATAAATGAGAGAATTGAGCTTGAACAAGTTGACAGCCTCGATGCGCACTCATCGACACTTGTTGTGTTGTTGTTGTTGTTGTTGTTGTTGTCTTCTACGGACTCTGGTTCTAATGTTGCTGTTGATTTTATTGTTGTTGTTTGTTGTTTGTTGTTTGTTGTTGTTGTTGTTGTTGATGATGTTTATTATACACATCAGACAGCCAAGTGCAACCACAATTGTGAACAATGCCAAACAGCGACTCAAATGACTCAAAATGCGGGGACGGGGACAGCCAATAAGAAAATAGTGTGTAACTTGCTGCATTATCAGAGCAACATTTTTTTGCAAGAATACATTATGACTAAGTCGAACGAGTTGCCGCGAACCGTGATTCGCGGTTCGAGAGTCAAGAATCGGGCGAATCGGGCGAATCGGGCGAATCGAGCGAATTGAGCAACGATAAACATTATTGCTTCTAAAGTAGTTCACTTGCCGTTGCGCTCTCTGAGCAGAGCAGAAATCAATTGTGACAAGGTTAGCCAATGGACAAACGGACGCAGCGACGCAACATTTTAATGTCACACGGCTCGAGCAGAGCAAAGCAGCGTAGAGCAGCGCAGAGCAGCGCAGAGCAGCGCAGAGCAGCGCAGCGTAGAGCAGCGTAGAGCAGAGCAGAGCAGAGCACAGCAGCGCAGATCAGAGCAGAGCAGATCAGAGCAGAGCAGCGCAGATCAAAACAGCGCAGATCAGAGCAGAGCAGAGCAGCGCAGATCAGAACGGAGCAGAGCACGCAATGCTAAAAGCTGAACAAATGAAAAACCGAAAACCGAAAACTGAAAACTGAAAAACCAAATCGTTGTCGCTGCTGATCTTGAACCAATTGCAATTGCTAAATGTTGTGCCAGGGTCAAAGCAGCCAGCAGACGGCGGCCGATTGGATCAAAGATGCATAAATACATAAACAAATACCAGCGCATATGCATAAAGTACACTCAGCGAAAAACCTGTTACAAAAAAAAACGAAATACTCCCAAAAATCATTAATTGTACTTGAAATATTTGTAAAATATTATATTTTTTTAATTGTATTTTTTTTACATGATTCTTTACTATTTTTTTTGTCTGAGTGTAGCATATATTAGGACCATGACATTGACATGACACTCACATAGTTTTGTAATGAGTGTGTGTGTGCAGTGTATGTGCACTTGAACTTGCTGCAACTGCAATTGTTGCAGCTGCGTTGGCAAACGCTGCGTATGCGCAATTTATTGCTCGAACACACACACACACTTTGCCTTATTTGCACATTGCGCATACGCAACGTTGTTGACCTTAAACAGTGCGCCTAATTAGAACTGGCCTGGCTTGGCCTGGCCTGCACCGCACTGCACTGCTCTCAAGTACAGTCAGCTCCTCAGTTTACTGTTTGATTATCAATTAGTTTGCTGGCCAGCGCACAGAATGATGAGCATTCTCTCAGGGGGCAACCCCTGCCCTGCACTTCCCCTCCTTTGCTGTTGAACACACTTCCAGCCAATGTCAAACAAATACAATCACACACACACACAATCACACACACAATTACACACATATTGCGGCTTTCTGCAATGAGTGAAACAATTGCATTCGCGTTATCGTTTTTTTTTTTATATAATTTTCTTCTCTGCGTGTAAATCTCTCAATTGTGCATATATATTGAGCAGGCTATATATACTCTATATATATATATATATATATATATATATATATATATGCTTTATGGTCGTTGCTTCGTCATAGCTAAGTCTGCATAAAAACATTCTATGAGTATTTAAAAAAAATAGTTATAATCTAAATTTATGCTTCAAATTTTTTATATAATATCCGGGACAAACTTTTGGGAAGTATTTAGTTAAACTTATACGAGTTTTTTCTTAGCAAAACCAAAACAAATTTTTGAAAATTCTTTAGCTTTTGCTAGAAATTTTGCTGCATAATTCTTAAGAGACCAAATTTGCGAGCAACATCATTTTTATTATTGTAGCGCATAAGTTGAATATTCCACAGAGAGCTGATGTGAGTCATATGTTTCAAGGACTGTGCACCCCCTCCTACTGCTGCTACGCCTGCAACTGCCACTGCCGCTGCCACTGCCGCTGTCACTGCCGCTGCCACTGCGTCCGCTGCTCTCTGCTCTTTGATGTCTGCTGTCGGGGCACGTTCGTTTGGTGGCGCACGTTTTTTGGTGTTTTTGGGGGGCGTTCGGCTGGCTGCCAGAAATTGTCGGCACATTAATCATAATTTAATGATTAGCGCAAGTTTTGTTTATTAAATATTTTGCCAGCCAAAGTGCTGCTTGTTATTGTTATTTACGAGTGTTGATGCCACGCGTCGATTGCTTCCAACTTCAACTTCAACATCGTAAATTGCAATTATTTTGGCCAATTTTCAGCCAATGCCTTTTGGCAATGCTCAGCTCAATTTATGGCTTACTCTGCATAGTGCAAAAATTGCAGACATCTCTTTACTCAAAATCGAATATATGAATTTTTTATGCCACATATGGTATGTGCCACACACAAATTGCGCCTCTTTCTGATTGTGTCCTTTGAGTGACTTATCCTTTGAGTCTTGTTTTCAGTCACAATTGTACCTTCCATTTTGGTTGTATTTATTTTTTATTTTCCTTTTTTTTCTTGTGTAGCCGCAGGGGCTTAGAAAGCTTCAGCTGCGGCTCATCTGTGGCTCAATTTGGGGCAACGTTTTGCCTTTATTGTGCCACCTGCACCGACTGCTTCCATATGCCACCAAGATTGATATTTAAACACCACTTTAATATTCGAGTGAATTGCTTATTTTATGTAAGTTGTGTTTTTGGTGCGTTTATTAAGTTTCACAAATTTAAAAGCTTTTTAATCTTTTCCCTATTATTTTTTTTTGGGTTGGTTTGAGCAGTTTAGGTTAGGATATAAATTAGTTTTTCAACTTTATATGTTGTATTTATATACAAATCTGGCCAGAATTGCGTTTACAACGCAAAATCTAGTCTTTAATATTTTAGCATGGATTTCGGGTCAATATTATTATTATTATTATTATTTTGATCAAAAAGGTTTCACAGCTTCTTTGATATAAAATATTTCGAATTCAACAAATTCTTTTGGTGAAATTTGTGCGCAATTTTAGAATAGAACAGGATATAAAATTAAATATTTCAATTTCCTTTTCACTATGCGGCAGATGCTGCCAAAATATACATAGTGAATAATATACATATTTTTCTACATATTTTTCTACATATTTTTCTACATATTTTTCTACATATTTTTGTTTGGCTTTTGAGTCTTGGCTTAGCCAAGTTTAATGTCGAAGCGAAAGTCAGCTTATTTAATATTAAAGCACTACTATGACTTGGAACCGCTAAATCCTGTGGCTGTCGTGGCACGCAGCAAACTCAATTCAAAAGCTTGTCACACATCCTGTCAGCTCAGTTCAGCAATGCCGCAGATGCCTGGCTTGAGTTGCTGCTGCTGCTGCTGCTGCTGCTGCGGCTGCTGCGGCTGTTCCTGCTGCCTGCCACTGATGCTTTTACCTGCAGCATTACTGAATTCAATTTCTCTTCTGCTGATGCTGCTGCTGCTGCTGTTTTATTCCATTTGTGGCGCGCACAAAGCCAAAGCAAAGTTGGCAAGTTGCGTTGCAAGCAGGCAAGAAAGAGAGAACTAAACACAAGAAATACAAAAAGAAAAAAGAGAAAAGTGAAAAAACAACAATAAAAGAAAAGAGAATAGAAAAGAAAATCAAAATCAACTAGCACTAAAAGTATTAATATTGTTGTTGTTGTTGTTGTTGTTGTTGTTGTTGTTGTTGCATGCACCTGCAACTGGTTTGCTTTACTTTGTCACGGATATGTTTTCTCTCTCAACTTTCCATGTCAGCAGGCGCAGGGTTTCTAAGGTCCTGTTTGTATACGCCTCTGTCTCTGTGTTTGTGTTGTGTGTGTGTTTTGTGTGTGTGTGTGTAAAACATGCCGGAAGTTAAATAGGAAATTTTATATGCTTTTATAACTGTGAACGTGTTTACAAGGACGTCCCCCCGCCGCTTGCTACCTTTGCACAAAGAAATACATACACAAACACACATACATACATATATATATATATATATATATATATATGTAAAGGTTACTTGTAGTTGTTGCCCCGCTTTCTTTCAGTGTGTGTGTGTGTGTGTTTTCGTTACCTGGCAGCAAACTTCTTCCTTTTTTATTTCTTCTCTTTTTTGATGAAGCGTCATTCGTGGCTTTGCGGCTTTGGCTGTGACTTTGAAGTAGTATTTTGATTGCCTCTTGCAACCAGTGCTTGTAAAATTAATCAAATTTATCTATCGAGTAGCCAAGGAAATTGTTGTCCTGTCAGTCTTCTATCATTTGATAACTTTACAACATAATGTTGAGTATTTGATAGAAATATGCAAGATTTTCATTTATTGTAAATCACAACTGAGAATTGAGTTTGGAATTGAAATCTATATACATTTATATATACTTATTTCATATATATATTTCACATATTTCAATAATTTCGAAAAACAATTAAATTCCGTGCGAATTATAAAATTAAATAATTATTTCCATATGCTTCAAAATTTAAATTAATAAATATTGCTTCATAGATGATGTCAAAAAGTTATTAAATCAGTTAACACTAATTGAAAAAGTTTACGAATTAATTTAAATTTCAACAATGGAGATTTTCTATGAGAACAAACAAATATAATTTTTATATATTATGAAAAAACCCAAAGTTTGCTTAAAAACAATATAAATAATTTTCTTTCACTTCTTATGAACAAATTTAAAAATAATATAAATAATTTTCAGCCACTGTATAAACAAAGTTATTTTAGCTCAAATATTTATATGCAAACAAAAACAAATTATAAATTTAAGCTTGTTTCTCAAAATTTTATTATTTTGGTGCCTGCCCCACTTGCCACGTGTTTTTCCAGCATATTTTGACACTTGTTTAAACATTTAATGGGAATTTATATTCTCACTTGTGGCAATAATAATTCCAGCAAGTGCAACAAATTCAGTGTGAATTTGTGCAGCTTCATTACGCTGCAATCATTTACATGCTCTAGGCAAGAATCCTTGCCAGCCTTACACATCGTCACACACACACATACACACACATATACATTATTCTTAACCGCTCAGAGAATTGACCAGCTCCTGTTGCTGTTACTGAGTATCCTAGTTGAGCTCATGTGCCACAGTGCCTCACACCCCCTTGTGTTGCACTCGAGTAACTTTGCTGTGGCCAAATCGAGCGGCTTCATTTATCCGACAAGCAATGGGCTCGACGGGGTTTTGGTTTCTGGTGGGATTTGGGGACTGCAGCAGTTTCTCGTCAGTTGGCCAAACGAAGCAACAAGCAAACAAACAAGTTGAGCTTTGGCAGTTGTTGGACATGCATACCAACATATACAATCACATCAGAAACACTAAAGCCACACACAAAAACTGAAATTAATCGACTAGCAAATACCCTGTACAGACAGATACGGAAATAATGAAACAAAGTAAATCTCCCAAGTAGGAATATATATATTTATTATATATTGATTTTAAATTTTAATTTAATTAATTCAATATGTTCATACTCCGATTATACCCATCTACTGTGTGTACAGGGTATACTGTTGCGGCGCGCTTGATTGTAGCATAGTTTTCAGCGGCGTCAACTGGGCAAAATGTTTGATTAGAAAACTTTTTAGATGGCGTACGCCGAAAGTTGCTAACCCAAAAGATTTGGCTAAGAACTTAGCTTGTTGGTCATGGTCGATACGTGTTTGGCAAATACTCACGTGTGCCACCTAATTGCTATTAAAATCCGTCTATTCAATCTGAAATTTCAGCAAAACTGCTTTTTACCTGACTATTTTTGCGAATATTTTAGTTAAGTCTGCATTTTGTTTCGTGTTGATTTGCTATTTCTATTTATTTGAAAGTCGAGTAAATATATCAAATAACTAAACACACACACACTCACTATGTGTGAGAAAAGTATCAGCTTGCTTCTGGTTTTGTGTCTGTGTGTTTTGTGACACTTTTCAAAAAGGCTCCTTTTGACAGTCACAGAATGTCAAGCGATTATGGGTGTGCCAAGTGTCTGTGTGGGTGTGTGTGTGTGTGTGTGTCTGTCTGGCTTCACAATGTGCGTTGGCTGTTTCCGGGCCACGTCCTAGCCATGGTCCTGATCCTGTTCCATGGCCTGAACATGATGCCCTGATGTCCTTGCCCGCACGTTTAGCTCCCAGACTTAAACGTATAAAAATGCATGACCGCAACACATTTTTCAGCCGGCCATTCAACAAACCCTTCTATCAACCACCACACACACACACACCCACCCACACACAGACACACACCCACACACATGCTTATTTCACGGCTTCGCCTCTTAAGTGTTAAAATGTTGATTGTCCTTTTTTGCCTCGATGCATGTGTGAGTGTGTGTATGAGTTAGTGTGTGTGTGTGTTAGTGTGGGCTAAGTGTTTGTGCTTGGCTCGGATATACGGGTATCTCTGACACTCTGGCCAACTCTTTCACATGCCAGCAGCCGCCCTAAGGCCCCTGT
Organism: Drosophila melanosoma; assembly: GCA_035042045.1. Lineage (NCBI taxonomy): Eukaryota > Metazoa > Arthropoda > Insecta > Diptera > Drosophilidae > Drosophila > Drosophila melanosoma. Next base: position 574,991 of record JAWNLY010000183.1, on the reverse strand, counting down.
CCACAGTTCCCTCTCTTCCCCTCGTTGGACTCGTGCGTGTCGCAAATAAATTTTTAAGTAGCATTTGTGTTGATTGCTTTGAAGGAGGACACGAAATCAACTTTATGCCCGTTTGCTTCTTAACGTTTTTTTTTTTTTTTTTGTTGTTGTTAAGGGATTTTTAACCTAACATTTATCAAGTGGATTTCTTTTTTCAGCTGCTTGGTTAACAAATTAAGTACGGTTAACGTCGAAGGAATTTGAAAAATAAAAAACGAATAACGCACCCGAAATAGACGAAGAAATCACTTTGCACAAGAGTTATGGATTATAAATAGGGTTCAGCTCAAGCCGATATTTATCGACCTATAATAAAATAATTTAATTGAAATATGAGCTATTAAACGTATGCGTTATTTAAATAGTCTGAGCTTTATTTTAATTATGTGAATTATAGACTATTTAAATTTTAACCAAACTTTGAATTTAAATTGAAGTTTATACTATAATCTATAAGCAACTGAATTTGTCAAGCCTTTAACATAAAGAGTCCTTAACAGCAGCAGGCGATGACATCAATAACAGAACACAATATAGTCTCTTGGCCACTCTTATTTAAGAGAGCAGACAGTGTTAAAATAACAGTCATCATTTGCAATTTAACAACAGATGCTGGCTGAAGAGGACAGCAGCCAACAGCAACAGCGGTAAAACAAAATAGCAGAATCACCACGGCGGCCACTTCTTTTGGGCTGCGTCGCTCAGTTGTTGTTGGACCGCAAGAGCGTTGCGTTGTGTGACGCCAGAAACACAAGTGCCAAGAAATTAGCAGAGATCGAACATAACGGCAAGTGCAAGAGAGTGGTGTTCGTATTAAAGAGTGTATTGTGTACAGTGAAGCATCGGCTAGAGCAGGCAAGCGTTAGCATTAAGCATTCTTTCTTTTTAAACAGTTTTTGTGTGCGTGGATGTGTGTGAGTGTGTGTGTTGAACTGCCGTTGGCTTTGTTAAGGGCCATATGCACTTTGTGGATGTGAGTGTGAGTGCAGACAATGTTAGAGCAGTGCATCAGCAGCTCTGCCAATGGGACGTCGCCTGTTAATTTGCATGTGGGTGAAGATTCTTAATGCTTTTGCTGCTGCTGTTGTTGTTGTTGCTGTTGTTGGCTGCATTTTGTGGCTGCCTGCTAGGACAATAAATGCTGATGCTGCTGCCACCGGTCATGTACAGCTATTGTTGTTGTGGTTAGTGGTTTGCTGGTTGGTTTTTCTTTATGTTTATTTTTTACTATTATGATTTTGCCGTTAGTCACAACGCTTTTTGTTTGTTTTTTTTTCGTTTAACGACTGTCGAACTACGAAACAAACATTGAGCGTATGCTGTCGAGTCATCCCAGTTGTGTGCCTGTGTGTGTGTGTGTGGTAATTAAATTTCTTTGTGTGTGTGTCTGCGAGCTTGTCTCGCTGTTTTATATTTTGGCTTCTTGTTGCTAGCATGGCGTATGAGTAATGTCCGCGATAACATGTACAAATACATCTAAACCGATATGTATTGATGTGTGTGTGTTGTGGGTGTGAATTGTTATTCATGAACGCGGCACAGCAGGTTGATGTATGCTGTGTTGCTCGTTGGCAGTTGCCAGTTGCCACTTGCAAATCAAACATATGCTAACATATGTTAATGACCCAACAGGACTCGACGGGATGCGGAAGTAATGAAAAGACACAATTCTTGTAATCGAAGTTTTCTTTGTGTGTTTTTGCAACTTTGTCTTCTTATTGCAGTTGCTGCCAATGTTGCACAATGTACTTGGGCCAGATGTCCATTAAAGTTTAATAAAAATCGGAACTTACCCGCACAGCTTCCGGCCAACTTTTTGCCAAGCAAATAAGCGGCAGCATCAAACTGCGGAAGAGCTCCTTAAAGTCGAAACGTGCTGCTGCCATTAGTGGCAGGAGTCACGCAGGCAAATACCAAAGTGTTCAGGCATGGCGGAAAAATTTCAATTTCCAGACATGTTTCATGTACGTAAACGGGGGGTGTTAAGGAGAGGCCAGACAGCATATTCAAAAGCCCCCCCCCCCCCCCAAAATCAAAGTAAAGCATTCAAGAAATTGTTAAAGTTAAGTTGGGTGTTTTTTTTTTCTTTCTTTTTTGGTGTCTTGAGTCTTGAAATACAGTTGTCATTTAGCTAGGAACAGCATAGAAAATAAAAAAACGCTGTCTACGTGACAAATTTTTATTTAATTTTGGCAATGCCAAATAAACTTTGACATTTGCTGCGATTTATGTGAAACCAATAGAAGTGTTCACTTCCTCTTCCCATACATACACACACACACTCACACACAAATTTATGACCTGTATAAAAGTGCAAAAAGTTTTCCTCTAAAAGTTGGTACAACAAATTCTAAGCTTAAACTTCTACAATTGTATTGTTTCATAGTCACTGTTGTTGGCCAACAAAGTTTTGACTATCTGGCAATTTGGCTGTGAAAATCTTCGACAAATCTATGCAAAATTGCCAAAAATAAGCAGCTACTTTAGTCGGCGTTGGCCAAAAGTGGTTGACATAAACAGGAAGTTCAGCGAGGTTTATTATTAATCTGTTGTTTCTATAAAATATGCACAAGTTTTTTATAATGAAAAAACTTTTAATTAAACTCTTTAAACACCAAAATTTTATGCCAATTCAAAGATTTTAACAAAAATTGTTATAATAAAAATGTATTTTTAAAACACAATGCAATTAGCTGGAATTTAACAAAGATAAAGATTAAAGCCAAAACATTATTTGAACTTCTTAAAATAGTTTTTATTGCGTTTGCAGAGTCTTTGGATCTGGCGAAGAACAGTATCTTTTGGGCAGCACATAAACATGGCAAATTAACAACATTTAATGGTATTTGTGCAACTTACTTAAAAAGTTGTCTGCTTCTGCAAAAAGGCAACAAACAAATTGATGATGAATAAACATTTTGTTGAGCACTGAAGCACTGAGCTGCAATTCGCATCCACTCCTCAAACACGCCATTAAGGGCAGCAGAAATTGCGCCAAGAGACCGTTAACTGAAATGGTTATAGGGGGTAGGGGTTGGTGGAAAAGCGGGAAAGGGGAGGGGGGCGGACGACGAAGTTTTTTGCGTATTTAGCTGTGTACTTTTTGCCCCTGTTGCAATTGCAGTTGCCATTGCAGTTAATTTTGTAGCAACACATTTTTAATTTGGCTCCGGCGGGCAAACGGGCAGCAGTCAGCCAGGATGCGCATCCCAGCGCAGGAATTGGCCTGGCCAAGTGGCCAAAAAAAAAAAAAAAAAAGAAAACAGGCAACGCTTTTGGCAACGCTTTTCCCCAAAACGGAAATGGCACAGGACATAGAGTCGCAGTGCGTATCCTTGGCTCCAGCAGGCGGTAATTTGGCTTAAAGACTGCGTCAGTTTACTGCCAAAGTGCTTGCTTTATTTTCAGATATTAAGTGACAAAATGAACATAAATTGCGTATTTTTTGTCATGTTTTCTTATCATTATTGCAATTTCGTTTATTTTTTTTAAGAAATTGAATTTTAATTAAACGCGAAAAGTCACAAAGAATAAGGCAGTTTGCCCATCAATCACAAAGCCGGTTCTGTCCACACTTCTTGGACCATTTTTATTATTTCCGCTGATTAAAAGGCGGCAGAGACAGCCGGCAACAGTCAACATTGACGAAAAAAGGATAAGCGGCATACAAAAAATTGCAAAAGTACGACAAAAAAAAAAAAACAGATAAAGTAACACGAAACGGAACAGGACAACCAGGACAACCCGGACAAACGGGACAACCAGCACGACGTGCTAAGCCCACGGCAAGATTAATTAAGTCCGCGTAGGCAGCAACAGCTGCATCAACATAAAATAAAAACAAACAGATTCGAGTTGAAAATAACCGACTTTTTCATACTCTGTCCCATATGAGTCACTCTCTATGAGACATCTGGAATATATATTCCAGCTATATTTGATTTTGAGTTCAGCTTGAAAATCTTAAAACAAAATAATTTATTATTTATTTGAGTTAAATTCTTTTAAACAACATGCAATATCAACCCTTCTATGCTGCTTGGGGTGCAAAGTATGACAGACAAACAAACAAGTAAACAAAGGCAACTTGAGTCGCTGTGGCAACGGATGTTGCCAGACGCGTCTTGGATGTCGTGGCATCGTGGCATTGTGGCAACATCGCATCGCATCGCATCGCATCGCGCCCGCCAAGTGCGTGTTAATGTTTCATTCTGGCGCTTTTCTTTTCTTTTCACGTACTTTTTAGGCGTCGCGTGAAAAATTAAAATTTCAAAGCGCCACCAAATGTGTGGCGGCGGGGCTGCACCGCGGCATGTTATTGTTCTAGCAACACATACAAGCAAAGTAACAACAAGAACAACAACAACAACAACAACCACAAACAAACATCAACAAAAGAAAATAAGCAGGAACCAACGTAATCCTCATCCTTGTTATGAGCATAATTCAAATGAGCCTAACACGCGGCTTCAACAATGCTTAAGGATGTGTGCTTTCTCCCCGCTTGCCACATCCTTTTTTGACACTACTCTTATCCATTGTTGCTGTGACAAAAAATGTCTGTGATATTAGTTTGTTAATTAGGCTGTTTAGTAGTTATTTGTATATCGTTTCATATCTAAACTAATCATTAATATTTTATATTAGAATGTGAATTGTAAAGGACTGTAAAGAGTCCTTTATCAGTCAGGCAAATTTCACATGCTACAAAAAATAATTGAGCTCTTTCTCGAGCGTTTAATGGTCCACATTAGTCGTTTATTGTATTCGTGTGCAGCGTCAATAAATAAAAAAAAAGACTTAAAAGACAAAATGATGTAGCTGTTACCAAAGTGGGTGGGCAGAAAGGACGCCCAAAGGATTAAGCGCACTTGACATGCCAGAAGTATGTCTCCTTAGTCGACTGTCAGTACAATTTTAACCAATTGTTCAGTCATGCAAAATGGCCAACATTGAAGCGAAGAACCGACCCAAAGTCACGACCCAATTCGGGATATTTTTTATTTATCTGCTTTGCTTTTTTTATATTTTTTTTATATGCATGTTAGCATTGGCATTTCCGGTTGTCGGGCAAGCAGCAGCAGCCTCCAATTAGCCCTTAAATGGATTTGTGTTACACATTTGGGACAGCACGCACATAACAGCTTGGTAACAATACACATTCGACCGGGAGATTTGTGGCTGACTCTCAAATTTACATTGCTTGCACAATTTATTGTCAGACGACAGACGATGCCCAAAGCATTGTCAGCTTTTGTCGAGCACGCAGGCGTTTTGGGCAGCGGACATTAAAAGCGAGACATACATTTCATTTTAATATCCCTTTTCGTACGTCGCAAGCGGAAGGCACGAATGCGACACACACACACATAAACACACACACACATGCATATACACACACAACAAACGCAGAACTCAGATGTTGCTTCGCGTCTCGGAGATGATCATTCGGGCGTTGCTTCTGTTATTCCGATGTGCCGGAACATTAAGCGTTGAAATATTTATGAGCACAGACACACACAACACACACACACACTCATGAGTGTGTGTGCGTGCCCTTAATGAGTATTTGCATTGTGCCAAAATCTGCATTTAAGGCTTCTTTAAGTCTTAATGGGACACTTTGAAATGCGCTTCTTTCCCAGACACTTTTTCGCTTGAAAATATGCTTCAATTTTTGTAGCATACTTTGTGGGGCCTTAAATTCGTCAGTCTATTAAATTCTTAACTGTTGTTCATAAAAAAAGAGTATTAATTTCAGCTTAAATTATATTTTTTAATAATATTACTTAACTTATAATCACTCATTAAATTCGAATTGCAGCCCATAGAGAACCACAATTAAATAATATATTTATTAATATTAGATACATAAATTTATAATCCCTCATTAAAATCAAAGTTATCTTTCATATAAAAAAGAAAATTAATTGCAATACTTAACTTAAAAATACATATTTAATTAGCAGTGTTGATTTCTGGAATTTAATTTTTTCAAATTGATGTTCACAAAATATTTGTTGTAAGCGCATTTTTTAAATTAAGTAAATCACGCAAAGAATACAATTTTTTTCTTTTATAAAGATGTATTTTAAATCTTGGCACTCAATTTATTACCTCAGGGGGTGGATTTTCTTGGAAGAAAATAAATCATGAGTTCAATGAATTTTCGCAAAGCTATTTGAAAATCAATTTGGGGGCAGGCGGCATAAGAATCGTAAATCATTGGCATTCCAATCCCAGCTGGGAATTGAATTTAGCAGCTAAAAAAAAATTCAAACAAAAAGAAAATTATTAAAAGTGAAAACTTTTGCAACTAATTTGTAATTTTATCTTGATCTTTTGCAGTTAAACAATAATCAATTGACCAGTGAACGAAACCAATTGTAAACAGATACAAAAACCATCCAAACATGGATCTGCCATCGATGGTGCAACGTTCCGGCGACACGCTAATCGTGCGCAGCGTTGTAAGTGGCAATCAGCTCTATATGGAACCAGGCGTGCACAAGGCTGGCAACAACAACAACAACAACAACAACAACTGCAACAAGAGTAGCAACAATATGCACGGGAACAACAACAACAACAACAGCAGTAATAACAACAACAACAACAACACATCGCCACCGACAACGTCGCCAACATCAACAGTTGCCAGTGGATTGGAGCAGCAACTGGAAAGATATCGACTGCAACAGTTGTTGCAGCAGCAGCAACAAGCGGCAGCAGCAGCTGTTGCTGTTGTCAACAGCGTGCAACAGCAACAACAACAACAACAACAACAACAGCAACAACAGCAGCAGCCACATGTATCGCTCTCGCTGGACGCCAAGGAGGAGGGTCTGCCCCAGTGCAAGATTAAGCGAAATTACAGCTGCAATCAATGTGCGTATTTTACGCAGAATCCACGTTATCATTTGACGCATTTGCGCGATGTGCATGGCGAGAAGATTGTGATAAATAAGTGCAAGTTGTGCCTGTATGCGTCGCGCCACTTCCAGAAGCTGGTGCGCCACATGAAGATGGTGCACGGCTGCACCGACGGCATACCCAGCGGACATGGACAGGCGCGCGGCAAGCGCGGCATGAGCCGTGAGGCACGCAAGCGGCGACTGGAGGAGAGTGTCGGCGTGATGGGTGGCCAATCGTTGGCCATGTCTGTGCCGGATATGCCCACGCTGGAGCAGGTGAAGCGTGAGCTGCAGCTGCAGGAGCAGAAATTGCAGCGCGACATCGAGGCCTACAATCAGCGGCAGCGCGAGGAGCTGCAGCAGCGGGAACAGCAGCTGGAGCTTGTCTCCAGCTATGGGCGACAATTGCAGGCGACGCTGCGCGATCTGGATGTGCAGGATGCGTACGAGCGGCAATCATCGCCAGCGGAACCGCCAACGCCATCGCCAAGCGGATCGGCAACACCGCCACCCGCCACATTCTCGTCGGGCGGCGAGGAGCCGCAGAATCGCTTGCTCAAGTGCAGCGCCTGTGAGTTCACCACCCTCTATCGCACCCAGCTGCGCGCCCACGAGCTGGCCGAGCACGGCAAGACGAAGTTCTTCCGCTGCGACAAGTGCAGCTATGTGACGCACATCAAGGCTCGGTTCAGCAAACATGTCAAGTACCATTCGATGCCGATGATCAAGTGCGTCACTTGTGACTTTCGCACCCCGTACAAGTGGAATCTGGACAGGCATATGAAGAATCATGGAGGCGCTGGCGCTTTCAAGTGTGCCGCCTGTGATTTTACGGCGGACATTAAGCAATCGCTGACCGTGCACGAGATGAATCATCATGTGCCGCCGGTGGGCAATGCGGGCTCCATTTGGCCGCGACGACAGAATAAAGTTGGCGCAAGTGAAATGTGCGATGATTTCCTAAGCGATTCCGCCGAACTGGAGGATCAGTATAACAACAACAATCTGGATGATGATCTGGAGGATGTCGATGGTGGCGGCTTGAGCGGTGAGGAGCACTACGGCAAGCGCAGCAAGTACGAGGACGATGAGGAGCCAACGGATCTCTCACAGAAGGGCGGCTGCTCCTCGGACACGTCCAGCGTGGGTACAGCCACACCGCGCGACCTGCGTCCGTTGCCCAACCTGATACCCATCACAAAGAGTCCCAAGGAGTAAGTTGAAACTACCTTTTCATTTATCATCTATATTTAAATTGAATATTTAACTAAAGCCAAACATAAAAGTTGTTATAAAAAATTATTCAAATTGGCCAAAAAGAAGTTTAAAAGTCAACTAAAATTACCATTAAAACAAGTTTTAGAACCTGTTCAAACTATTTTAACTGGGTTAAAATGCTTCCTCTTTTTTTGCATCTTTAATATATTATTAATTTAATTAATTAATTAATTAAATTAATTATTATTATTACTCATTAATTTATTAATTATTATTAGTACTTAAAATAAAATAACAAAAATTTCACAAGTCACTTTAAACTTTTTTGCCACTCTTTCAAAAATGTCCTTTTTAACCTTTTAATTTTTTTTTATTCTTTTGCAGCGTGCTAAACTTATCAAAGGATACGAATGCCTCGCGAAGTTCCTTGACCGAGATAGCATCGATGTTCTTCAATGAGAAACAAATCTCTGAGATGCTGGACAAGTCGGATGTGCCACAGCTGTCGCCAGCGACGACCATCGCCTCGTTGGCCTCCTCGCGCAGTCTGCTGGCCAAGAAGAGTGGCTCATTCTTTGACAAGCTGAAGACTGGAGCACAGCATGATAATCTCATTTGCCAATGTGGTTATGTGGCCAAATGTCTATCCGAATCGATTATACACGGCAAGAGCTGTCAGTCGTCGGCGGTTGTGCTGGACGAAGATGATGTCGCCCTGCATGAGGATGATGGCGATGATCGGCTGGAGATTGATGAGGATGACGAAGATCGTCAATCGCATTCGGCGCTCAATTTGAGTGTCTCCGGTTCGACACGCTGCCAGCACTGTCGACATCGCTGCAAATCCTCCACAGATCTGCTCCATCATCTGTCGCAGTGCGCGGAGGCGATACGCAGTGCCCACGAAATGTACGACTCCAACTCCGGCGAGAGCAGCGAGCGTCGCAGCGACGCCCATTCGCTGCAGCAGCAGGCTGCAGTGCAGCGGCAGCGTGTGTGCATTTGGAACAAGGAGGCCAAGCAGATTGCCGCTGCTGTCGTCTTCAAGGATAAGGCCATGCTCCTCTCCAAGTCACCGAATGGCAGCCAAGCGGCCAGCAACGAGGAGAACAGCTACTACGGCGTGGAGACGGCACCCGGCTACGGCGAGGTAAGTGCAACAAAAATTTAACAATCAACTTCAAGAAAAACGCACAAAAAAACGCAGAAAATCAGAGACTCTGCCCCACACACACACACACACACACACACACTTACACACACATGCAGCATACACACCAAATGCAACCCACGCACGACAAATGCGTCAAAATGAAATTTGACTCTCTCATGCACTGCAGGTAACCAAAAAGATGACGCCCGAAGAGGAGGCAGCCAATTCGTCACTGAAAAAGGTCTACAAGTGTCCGCATTGCAGCTTTTGGGCATCGACAGCATCCCGTTTCCATGTCCACATCGTTGGCCATCTCAATAAGAAGCCCTTTGAGTGCTCATTATGCTCGTATCGCTCCAACTGGCGCTGGGATATCACAAAGCATATCCGTCTGAAGACCATACGGGATCCCTCCCACAAGACCGCCAAGGTGCTGATGAACGATGAGACCGGGCGTCGCAACTATACCAAGTATAACAAGTACATAACGCTGATGAAGGTCACCGAGGAGGATGGTGATCCCAAGCTGATGAAGTCGGGCGAGATGACGCCCAACCAAGTGGCATCGCTGGCCTTCCTCAAGGACTACCAGAAGGTGGGCGTTGGCCATGACATCACGCTGGAACCCGTCACATCCAATAAATCGAATGCACTGGATGATGCCCAGCTGGCGGATAATCTAATACGTTTGCCACTGCTGGCGACCTTTGTGAATGCCGCAATGGCCAAACAGCAGCACCAGCAACATCAGCAACTGGAACAGCAGCAGCAACAGCAGCAACAGCAACAGCAGCAGGAGCAACATCATAAGCATCACTCGACAATGATAACGCCATCGGTGACCATATCGCCAGTGAAGCGCACACATCAAACGGTGCCTGGCAAGCCCAGCGATGATCTCATCACTGAGGTGCATCAGGAGGGCAGCGAAAAGAAGACATTCTACAGATGTCGCAAGTGCAACTTCAGGTGAGCAGAACACAATCTTTCCTTCACTAGTCAAATACTAAAACTGCAACTTTCGACTCCTCATTTGTAGACATCATAATCGGGACGCTGTGTTGGCTCACGTTAAGATTCACTACCAGGAGTCGAACTTTCCGAAGTCATCGGCGTCGGGCAGCAGCACATCGCCGCTGCAGGTGTCCGTCAGTTCGAATCAACAGCTCTACATGAACAAAGTATTCGCTGCCATGTGCCTATCGCAGCCATCGCCCACATCGGGCGGCACCTCATCCTCCACGGGCAGCAATGGCCAGCAGCAGCAGCAACAACATTCCCTAATCTCAGCTGGTCTGCTGCAGCGTGCCATCCAAGAGGTACAGCATTCCCCAACACCGAATGCGAGTGCGCTGAGCGGCTTGGCACTGGCGCTGGCCACTGGTGGCAAATGCCCAACGGGTGGCACAACGACAGCGATGACCATTCCCAAAGCTAATGCCGCCTCCATTTTAGAGCACGGTGAGCAGAAAGCGAGTCAAAACGAGGCAAGTGCCGACAGTCTGACGTCGCCCACAATCACCACAAGCGCGGCCAGATCATTGCAAGATCTGCTCACGTCACCACGAACCAGACACGGTCTACACTATGGTGCGGGTGCAACAACAACAACCACAACAACAACATCAACAAGCTCTAATCCTAATGCTAACAGTAACTCAAATGTGGTTATGGGTACCGCCGGATATGGCCACAAGAAGTCGCCGAGCGCAATCGCCGCCACCGTCGACAACGTTGCATCATCCAATACACCCACCACCACCACCACCACCACCAATACATCGCATTTGCCAGTAACTACCACTCCTATTCCTATTTCTACTTTTCCAATTGGTGCCAAGTCCTTGATTCACACTACTGGTAATTGTAACGGTAACAGTAACAATAACAGTAACAGCACATCCAATCTCATCGATACACATTATAATAATAATAATCAACTGGTCATCACTGGTGATGGGGTCTATGCGGCAGCGGGTCTAACCCATGCCATACACACTACTAATCTCAAATCCACGCCAGCCTCGTCCATGTCGTCGTCGTCGACTTCATCGCTATCGGCTTCGGCATCGGCATCGGCATCGGCATCGTCTTCATCAGCATCGCCGGCTTCGGTTGCGTCATCGCCGCACTCGTCGCCGCCATCTTCGTCGTCGTATTTGCCACAGAGCCACATGCCACACAGCCAAACGGGGACACATTTCCATAACCATAGTCCAGGTAGTCCCAGTCTCTTAACGATGAACGACGCCGATCGGCGCGATCCGTCGCCATATCGTTGTGGCCACTGCCATCAGGTGTCCAATTGGAAGCATGTGATTCAGGTATTTGTTTAAATGCATTTTAACAGTTTGTGTTTTGTCCCAATTCAAAACCGAAACGAGTCCCGAAACCCAACAACAAAAACCAAAAAAAAAAAAATAACACCGCTATTCCAAAAAAAAAGAAAAAAGAAAACAATCCACCAAAGATCCGTCCGTTGCAGCAACTTTAGAATCGGAAACCTGACAAGTAAATAATGAGAGTAAAAATGAGTAAAATCTCTTCAGACGGTACAGTGCTCACCCGGTAGCAAGGAAGTTTTCCTATCAGGTTTTATTCTAATAATTATTTATTATTATTATTTATTCTAAATTTAAAGGATATAATAATTAGCAGATATAAACTAAAGTTTATTTTCAAGTGATTCACAATCTTTCCGAGTCTAGAACTTCTAGTTTTAATTTCCGGCAAACTTCAGATTTCTTCTATTTTAAATTAACATTTTCTCGAGAGCAAGTAAACTTGTCAACAAAATAAAATATTAAATATATTTTCAATAAAAGAAAAATTCGAACTAAATTACAAAAAAAAACCCTTTTGCTCTCCGAGTGATCCACTCCTGTCCGTTGAACCACATCGAGTTTTAGTCTCGTAGAACCCATAGAGTCAGCATAGAATATTTGTATGTCTTCATCCGCTCAGAAAAATCATCTTTGTCTGTAGTCGCTAAATAAAGCTGGTAAATATGCAAAAAAAAAAAAAAAAAAAAAAAAACACATATTTTATATAATTTCTCTATATGAGAAGCTCTAATCCTAAAAATGTATATGTGTGGTGTCTGGTCTTGCTTTTTGTATGATGTATGTCTATATACGAATTACGTGTTACTCTTACGTTTATTTATAAGAAATCTCATTGGTGACAGTTTTGTATATTTTTTTTATCTTATTTTGCTTGCTCTCGAAACTAATGTAATTTATACCATTTATACCGATTCAATGTCAAACAACCCATTTTTACCCAACTCAATCAGCTAACCCCCCAAGGCAGGGGCTCTTTAAGATCATTTGGTGCGCGAGTTTCTATTGGGTTACCCATGCAATAAATATATACACACACACACACACACAGATACATACATACACACACACACACTTTTGCACACATTCATAACGGGTATTTCATAATACAAGCAAATTATCAGCTAAAACTTCCAAGTTGACATTTCGATATACATATTTGGGTATTTCCACTAGTTCAGCGTAAAGTAAAACGAATCTAAAATAAAATAAAATTCATATTTAATGCAAACTATTATATATTACATTTATTGCTTTAGTTATTTAAAGCAACTAATTTTTATATAATTTTGTAGATTTATATTTCATATTTCTATTTCCATTTATTAAAATTTATTTACAGTATTGCTTTTATTTTTTTTATCACTTAAACTTTTTCTTTAATTATGATAAAATTCTTAAAAAAGATTAATAAGAAATTCAAGAAAAATTTTAATTTGTGGAAATGCCCATCTGTGTTTTAATCTATTAATTTATAATGAAAAATTGCAATTTTGGTGAAATTACAAACAAAAACATTTTTCTCATCAACACACACACACACACACATATATATAAGAACGAACACACATGCAATAAACAATATACAAATGTACAACAACAACATGCTAATTTGTGCAACATCTCTTTCTCTCTCTCTCTCTCTTCCCCCTCTCTTGTTCTTCAAAAACAGCGGCATTGTCGCTTAAAGCATTCCGGGGATATTCGGATCGAGACCCTTGAGCGGAACAGCAGCAACAACAGCAGCGCCGCCCCAAATGCCCCGCCTATTTACCGTCCACAGGGCGCCGGTGCCAGCAATGAGACCCACACTCACAACAACAACAACAATAACAACAGCAATAGCTACAACAACAACAACAACAACAAGCCCAATAATAACAACAATAATTCAGTGCTGAGCAGCAAACAATTGGAGCAACTGTTGCATTCACCGCTCTCTGCCAGCGCTGCTGCTGTGGTGAATGCCGCAAATACGCAACAGGATTTGCAGACAGCTGCTGCATATTGGGCCGCTGCCTGCAAAGCGGCAAGCGTCGTTGCAAACGCCGGCAGCGCCGAGGAATTGTTGCAACTGCAGCAAAATGATCAAATTGAAATCACCCGCTTGCCAGCAGCAGCAGCAGCAGCGGCGGCAGCAGCAGCAACAATTGCTGGCAACGGTGAGCTGCCCAGCGGCAACAGCAACAGCAACACCAAGAGCAAACAGCAAAAATGTCCCGTTTGTCCGTACATCTCGGAGAGCAAGTCCCAGATGAACTACCATGTCTCCCTGCACAAGCCCACTCAGTACGAGTGTAGTCTGTGCACCTTTGTCTGCGCCAAGAAGCAACATCTGAGCAGCCACACGCGCAGCGTGCATCAGCAGCAGCTGGGCGCTGGTGGCGGCGGCGGAAGCGGAAGCGGTGCAGCAACTACAGCAGCAGCAGCAGCTGGATTGGGCTTTAGTGTCGCTCTGCAGCTGGCGGCCGCCAAGCAGGTGCAACAGCAAATGCCCGCCTGCATAGATTTGAGTCAGCTGCAGCTGGATCAGGCAGCCAGCGCGGAACTGCCACCGGAATACCAATACAAGCTCATCAGTTACTGTCCACGGTGTCCGGCCCGGTTCGCCCAGAAGCATAACGATGAGCGCAATGCAAAGTTGGAGCTGGAGCAGCATTTGGCTGCCCATGCGCCCAGCGACATGGATCTGGACACGGAATTGCTGCAGGTGCATGTGTGCGCCTACTGTGAATATCGTGCGGAGGCGGAGACATTGCTCCAACTGCATCGGGCCGTGCACATGTCGCACTACCAGGAGAAATGCCAACAGTTGTATCGCAACTGCAAGGAGGACATCGAATATCCATCGCCCAAGTTGCTGCAAATCAATGGCGGACCCGAAACCATTTGGGTGGTGGACAATGAACTCGTTGCACATTCGATGCGTCAAAGCCCCATCGGTGCGTCCAGCAGCTATGATGGACAAAATTCGCTGCTGAAGAAGCAACTGGAGTCGGCGATTCTGCGTGAACCAGCCAATCACACCAAGAAGCCCGAAGCTGACGACCAGCCCGAGGCTGAGGCTGATGCTGATGCCGAGCCCCAACAGCAACCGGAGCTCGACGAGGATGATGAGCGTCAGAGCAGCTCGACAACGCCATCGACTAGCGCCTCGGTGGCCACCAGTGATTTGGCAGTGGATGCAAGCAGCGAAGCCGGCTCCATGGATATGCCGCAATCGGCATCGGCTCCACAGCGCTGCCAACATTGTCCGTTCGAGACACAGCATTTCGAGCAACTGCAGCTGCATCTGCAGCAACATGCGTGCGTCAAACAGCCGCCAGCAGAGGCACAACAATGTGCCCACTGTGACTATAGCGTCGTGGACGAGGCCGAACTCGAGGAGCACACAACGGTGCATTTCAATGCCAGTGAGAAGCTGAAAGCTGTTGATTTTTACACCTGCTATGACAAGCTGGAAATCAGTGTGGAACAGGAAACGGATACGGATGCAGATAAGCAACAAGCGGAGCACAATAACAATCAGGATAATGCTATCAATGCCAATGTCCAAATGGAGCAGCAGCAGCAGCTGGGAACAGAAGCCGAACCTGAGGCGGCTAGGAAACCCAGCACAAAAATCATTCTGTACAAAAATGATGGCGCACTCAGCGTTAAGCCCAGCTCCATGGATGAGGATTTAATGTCGTCGCCGCGCAGCGAGAATATCAGCGATCGCCTGCGAAGGCGTAGTTTGCGTGGCAATGCATCTGCCACGCCCCCACCAGCATCGCCAACGCCCACGCTGGCAACGGAGACAGGCGATAAAATGATACTGGTCAATGCGAAGACGGGCAAAGTCATTTCCCGCAAGTAGGCGTGGTCCACAAGACAAACGCCCCTTTCTCTTACTATTGTATTTTACATAGACATACTATATAAATTTTATAATTATTGTAATTATTATTATTTTTTTGGGGTTGTTAATGTTTTGTTGTTTTTTTTTCTCTTATATACATTTTGGGTAACTAGTTGTCAAGTTTTGTTTTAAGCACCAATTATTATTTAAAATGTTACTAACCCACACACACAAACACACACACACACACACAGACACCGTTTGGAACATGTTCCTGCACTTTGAATCTTAACTTTAAGTTGTTCTTTTATATGGATATTAATTAATTACCAGTGGGTAATTGCAAACATGTCAGATTTTAATTTCTTGTTATGCTTAAAACAAAAAATATCCGAGTGCGGTGCAAAATATTATTAACTATAATTTATAGAAACGATGGAATCAAAACTTAAATATATATATATATATACATACTTATTTAAAAATTTAAATCGGATGAACAAAAGCATTAGTTTTAGATGCATAATGTGACAAATTGAGAGGTATCCAAAAACGTTTCAAGTTAATCAAAACAAAAACAAATTCAAAATTTAAATCTTGCTGCAAACAAAATGTTTTTGAATGGGAACTGTGATTATTAAATATTGTAAATTACAAACAAAAAAAAACTAAAAAAATCAAAAACAAACCTAAATTTAAATATATAAAATGGTAAACATTACAAGATATCATTCAATGAATATGGTACTATATACATAGTATAAACATACATATTTACATCAGCTGCTACAGGTAATAGATTTGGAAAACTTAAAACGAATGGAAAATACTGTGTAATAATTTGCAATATTTGCAAAATGATTTTTGTACAACTGCAGCAAATCGTTAATTAAGTACTTTAGTAATAAATTTGTAGCTTAAATTATAGTTAACGTGGTTTTCTTTTACTCTACGACATTGTTTTTTGTAGCACAGTGTAAACTCGTGTAAACACTAAAAATCAATCCAAAACAGAAAAAAATACTAAAACGTTATCATAAAGTATAAGGAAACGAAATGAACACATGTGGAATAGCGGGGCCATATTTAAATAGTTTAAAGCAAACATTTAAACAAACAACAAAAAAAAAACACAAGTAACAAAACAGAGAATAAAAACAAATATAATGCAAAAAAAGCAAATACAGAATTGAAAATGTATACAGAAACTTATTTGAATATAAAAGCAACCGCCTTTGATATACATATACATAGATATATGTATCTATATCTACATATAAATAGTCTTTAACAATGAAACACGTCTAATTAGAATAGTGTAAATAACTTAGTTTTGTTTACTACGCACATACTTATATATAAACACACATACACACAAACACACACACACACACACACACACACACACACACATACAGACACAAGCCAACACAAATACACACTTTTACGGCATAAATTTAAACAAAGAAAATGTACAAAACAAGAATTGTTAATAAAAAAAAAATGAAAAAATAATAAAAATACACAAGTTGCATTTACAATTTGCAGATTTTTTTATAGTTGACAAATAAAGCGTTTTTCCTTTAACAAAATCTGATTTAGTGGCAGCTTTTATTTTCAATACTTTTAGTCAATTTGTATCTCCCTCAATTTTCTTATTTCTTTGTCCTTTGGCCAAGGCATAACTTTCTTGATTCGTATAAAAATCATTATCATAGATGGCCTTGAATTTTTGAAAATTATATTTAAACTTTCGGAATACAAATACCTTAAATATGTTAATTTTCGTTTTGGTCTTGTAGTTTTCACAACAAACATTTTACTCCAATATTGAAATCTTTTGGAGCTCAGTCAATTCTAGTTGTGAATTCATGTAAATTTTTATTTATTATTTGTAAGCAGAACTAGTTTTGAATTGAGTCTATCAGCAGTGCAACACTAGAACAAAAAAAAAAGTTTGCATAGCTTCGAACCTTTGGTCAACTTACCTCTATCCGTAAGCTCTCGACATGTGCTGGACTCCAGGTGGCTGCTGTGGGGCTCCCGCGGGCGTACAATGCACCAACTTTTGCTTCAACTACTGGACTGGTTGCCAAAGCACCCTCTGCTGCCGGACCAGTTGCTCACCGGCTTGCCCGTCGTACCGAGGCTGCTGCGGTGGACCTCGTTGCGGGTCCTGCTAGGACATGGCTTAGAAGGATATGAGGCCTGGGCCTGATCAAGGAAAGCGGCAAACCCACTAAATCAAGTTCAAAATATTTTGTTTACTTGCGAGTCTCGTTTTTAGACAATATACGAAACTTGATAAAATTATGAAATAAAAGAAAAATATCGCTTTTACATCAAAAAAAAAAAACATTCTACCTGTTATTCTTATGGCTTTCGACGGATATTATGAGCTGGAGTCCCAAAAGCCTACTCTCGTCTATAGCCCAGGGAACCTTAAATGAGTAAATATCACAAAATTCTAGACTTCTCGAAAACTACAATGGAGATTCGAATAACATTTCGTCAATTAATTACTCTAGTTAAAACAGATGCGAGATTTAACATAATATGAAAATTATGGCTCAATATTCTGATTTAATTGCTTTGTTAAAATCTGTTCAAAAGACATCCGTATAGTTTTATATGTTTTATCGGTTTTATTTGACTTACCTTTCAGTATCCAATATTGTTAAATATTTTTTGTTGATTTCTGTTAATTTTTGGATGCCAACAAATCAACCTTTTATCCCTTTATGCCCTTTGGAGATCCTCAAGGATATGGTCGAGGCTTCACTACTGTCTTATACTGAATAAAGCTCCAACTCGGCTAATTCCTTTCCAATCCTTTCCTTTATCGAACTGCCTTTAAGATTATAATGTGTTCTAGGAGTTTTTATTTTAGTTGGCAGTGACACCCACTGTATATGTTAAATAATAACAGTAAGCCTATAAATATTTTGACTGCTGCCCATATAGCAATCGATAGTTCCAAAAACAAGTTGGCAGAGCCATTTCATAATTTTAATAAATACGAATCGATGAAACTATCGGAATAGCAATGCAAGAATTGCTCCACAACTGATTTGTTTGCAATAAAATTTTTGTTATAACCCATTTAACCTGCCGCCCATGGATACGAAGTCCAACGATGATTCCGGCAGCGACTCTCTCGACAAATCAATGCAGAGCAAGTGCGTAATGGTCGACACCAGCAGTGCCTCATCGTCGGAGCCCGCAGCGGGGACAGACGATTGCAGCAGGGATTCCGCTGCACTGCGAGAGACGCCGCCTCCACCAAGTGAACCAAAGACTGAGGAGTCCAATACCAGCAGCAGTAGTACCAGTAGCAGCAACATCAACAACAACATAAGTTCAGCAAGTGCCGCTTTCGAATCGAAAGTAAAACTCATTTCCCAAAACCTTAAAGAGACAACGTTGGCCGAAACAGAAACGCCTGCGTCATTAGAAGCCGTCACAGGAGCCGAGGAGCCAAGTTCCACGGACGACAGCGATCAGTGTTTGAAAAAGGTGCACTTTCATCCGGATGTCAAAGAAAACGACGGCGGCAATCGTGTGAAAAAGAAACGGCGATCGCCGCGAAGCGATGCGAATCGCAGCTGTGATGGCATGGATCTGGACGAAGAGGATGACGACGATGGGGAAGACAATGAGTTTGAGAATGGTGAGCAGGATCAGGATCAACAACAGGAGGAGGTAGAAGAGGAGGAAGAGTTCAATCTGGCCAAGACAATCGCCGAAGCGGACGACTACTTAAAGCAGCATCCACTCACATTTGTCCTCCGCATCGAACAAAATGGCGAACGGATACGCGACGGCATCCACAAAATTGAGGAGATGCCACAGCCACAGATGCACCACCGTCGCAGTAGGAAGGAGCACGACAACGAAGATAATTTTTATAAGCGAACCAGGCCAGAGAATGGCATTGAACGTATTATGGGCAAGGAGACTAAGGCTGGCAAGGTAAGTTAAATTAAAAAGTAAATCGGAAAAGAAAAAAAGCCAAAAGAATCCAAATTGTTTTAACCGCAGGTGGAATTTTTGTTGCGCTACGAGGATCAAGGCGGTCTCTTATGGGAGTCTGAGGAATACGTACGTCGCATGTGTCCAACGCTCCTAAAGTCTTATGAGAAAAATCGCGAGAGGCGGCAACAGCGTTTGGTACGCAACTCCCACTCTTAAAATAATGCAGTAAACTAATTGACAACTCAAATTGTACATTTCAGATGCATCACGTTGCCAAGCGTCAGAGCATGCGACAGCGCTACACGGATTTCTAGCAACATAAACTAGCTTTTAGGTCTTATATTAGGTTCCCGCAAGTAATTGTAACGTTTTTGTAATATGAAGTAAAATAATTTTCTTTTGTTGAACAACTTGACAGTAATTTTTCATTGTGCATTTACAAAGATATCGATAGGTAGTATCGTTTTCGTTTGATGCACAAACGCCTGCCATTATTTTTTTGACTGATGATACGACATATTTGTTGCTATTTTCTTGCTCAGCTGTCTTCTTATTTTCACATAAGTAACATTCGCGTGTCAGCGCAAAAATCGTATCGTATATCGATAAGTCGATCAATCGATATAACATCAACAATCCTAGTTCTCGTTCGACGCAGTGTCTTAAAAATTAAAAGAAATAATTGAAAACTGTGTGCGAACGTATAAAAATTGCTCTAAAACCGAATGCTCTGTGATTATAAGCGACTAACCCGTTTCGTTAGCCACTTAAAAACTGTAAACGTTGGCGTTGTGAGGCCAACAAAAAAAGTGTTCGACCAGAACAAAAGAGAAATTTTTGTGCGTGTCACCGTCCGTCATCCGCCACCCTCTTGATAGGCCAGCGCTGCGCAGTGCTGCGATCGGCAACGAAACAACACAAACGGTAAACGGTAAACGTTGTCAAAATGCAATAGACTTTGCCCGCATTTACCCGATTTTCATGAGTTTCCTATTGTGACGGACGGCAGGTGAAAGTGTCAGTGTTATTTTAGAGGTAAGCAAGCATCACATAAGCCTATAGGTTAGTGCGTATTTATTTTCACCCTACGTTGGCCGTGACTATGCGTTGTGCATTTCTGTATATGTCCACATTGTTTGCTTTTGCTCTTATTTTGCGAGAATTATCAAGGAATTGCGCAGATAGCATCTGTTTCCAAAAATAAGCTAACAAATTGAAAACAACATTTGGCCAGTCAACATATTTAGGTCTCACATAATGCTGTAGATGAGTGCCAAACATTTTCTTCATCAAATTTCCAACAGCTTGAAACAGCATAAGAAACAACCCCGTTTAGTGTTAAGAAATTATTTTTTTGCTTACATATTTAATAGTTTTTGTTCATTTCGATTTTAGAAAAAAGTAAATATCTTTGTTTACACACATCTTTTGATTAATAATCCAATTCTTATGGGCTAGATAATTCGATTTATTGTTAACTCTTGGCGCCTTTTAGTTGTTTGTATATTTGAAATCAGGCTTCTTCAGTTGACTATTCATTGTGTTTGTCATGCTTGTTTCTATTTATAAATTAGATAGATTAGCGAATTGGGCATAACCAGTGTAAACTTATCTCTTAATGACTTTAAATATAAAATGTAATAAAAGTGAAGCGTATAATAAGATATAGTTTGATATCTGATATATACTTCAATATTTTGCATATTAATAACAATTTAGTATCAGGCGATGCCCTCAATTGGTATGTGCTATGTGATTTGTATCGATGTGTTATCGATGTTGAGTTGTCACTTGTTATGATATCGTTTATTGCACTCAACCTGCAGTTGTTCGCCTTCGCCTTTTGCACCCCGTCGCATGTCAATCAGATAACGTATGATTTTGCCTGAGGCTCTATAAATAGTCGCTGCCCGTGCGGAATAGTTGTCTTCATTTGCTTTTGTCATAGGTCAGCAATAATCTGGCTGCTGGTGCGTAGTTAATCTTAAGATCACAAAGAACAAAATAAAGACAAATATCCATGTGATGCACGGCTCTGTGGGGATGCTGCGCAGTGCAACGAATCATTGTCTTATTCTCGTGAACTTGACGTTGACCGCTGGAATTTTGTTTATTTGTTAAATGCGCGTGGCAAATTCACTCATATCTCTCGCATGTCTCATTCTCTTACATTTTACTTCTCTCACACGCTCAGTCTCTCACTCACTGCCTCTCCCTCTGACTTTTCCTTGTTTGGTTCGTTCACCCGGGAGCAGAAGAACTACGCAACAAGCAAATCACATACGGCAACTGAGAAAAAGAGTGCGAGAATAATATACGATACTGAGTGAGCGATATGCCAGAGGGAGACCAGTCAGAGAAGGCCATGGATGAGCAACAGGAGCAGACACAACCGCCCAGTGATGCCAGCAAAGAGGAGGAGCCACTGCAGCACCAGTCCCAGCAAAATATCACATCACCAGAATTAGTTGTCACAGAACTCTCCGCGGAAGAGGCAAGCACAATTATAAAAATATTTAACCCATCAAATGTTTCTTATCTAACGATTACTAAATTTATTTATTAAGATACGTGCACGTCGCTTGCGTACTTTGGCTGCTAGAAGCATTGTATCCCAATCAACTGGCGCTGCACCCGTAGCAGAAGAGAAATTACCACGCAATCCGCCCAGCGAATCGCGATTGGTGCGCGAGGTGTCTGCCAGCTCGAAGGCAGGGCCCATAACATGGCCAGAACTGGGCAGCAGCAAGGCGGACATGGACGTCGAAATGAAATCAGTGGTATCAACGCCCATACAGGATGTAGAAATGGCACTCGCACCCATCGCATCAGCACTATGCTTACCAGCTAGCCATGTACAGAACAACTTGGCGCAAACGCTCCTGGCGACGCAGGCCGTGTCTAACACGGAGCCGTCGCGGCTCAAGAGCTTGGAGGAGCGCAGTGAACAGCTGTTATCCCGGCTGTTAAATGCTACATGGAATGAATATGGTAGTGGATCGATTATTTGTGCACAGACCGCCAGCTTTCTGGAACTGTATCCGACGCTGCGCTTCAATTTTGAGCCCATCATATCGAGTGTGCTGCTAGAGACGGCATACAAGTTCTACAACGATGAAGTGGACGATAGCTTCAAGGTCGAGGGCGAGACGGCATTGACGGCCACCGGTCTGACCGATGCCAATGGTGATGACAAGGAATTCTCCTCAGCCAAAAAAATCAAAAGCGACGATACCGAAGTCCAGGAAATACTCGCCAATGCTGTTGCTTCCAGTGCCACTGCCGAGGAGGATCCCCGCGCAAGCGCTAGTGCTACGCCAAGCCAGACCGAGATGCCGCCGGGCGAAACGGGTGTTGCTTGTGTAGTACCGCCACCACTGAACATTGTAACAACCTCCAAGCACAATGCAATGCTCCACTTATTGCGCTGCTATCAAAACTATCACGCTGAACGCGAGAGGAGCAACAGAGCTCAGTCGGATCCTGACGAGCAACGCATTCAGCAAGTGTTGCGGCTAGCCTTTGATAATATCATGCGGGTTGCGGTGCTGATTCTAACCGATCGCATACAGCACAATCTCAACTATCAGCTGGATCAGTCCACACTCCTAGAGCTCATGTATATGGATCGTGTGGGCGAAGCGTTTCTCATCGATCTGGTGGCCGAAACACATCAACAGCCCGACGTGTTTGACACCATTTTTGGACAGTTACTGCGTGGCCTTTTCAGTGGCATGCAACGCAACATTTGCAACTCGAAGATCAACACACAACAGATCGAATGGCTGGCCAAACTCATGGTCATCAAGGTGGGCAATGTGCGGCCAATAGCCGACTTGTTATCACGTCAGCCAAACTATATACCGCCCATATGCACCAAGATACCTGGTCGCGAAATCGTCAAATGCAGCTTCCTCGGACCATTTCTGTCCGTTTCACTGTTTGCCGAGGAGAACGTCAAGTTCGCGGAGTTCAGCACCAAAAACAAACTCGAGGACACGGCAACCTCGCGGCTACGTTGGGTGAGTGGCATGAGTTGAAGTCATTGTTGTTGTTACATGATGTTAATTTATTCATTTTTTTTAAATAGGAGCTACACTCGATGCGCAATCACATGCACACCGTTTTCCATTCGCTGTGCGTTAACGCCAGCAGCCGTCCCAAGACACTGGAGTACATCTCCCAGATCCTGCGTTACAACGATCGCCGCGTGCAGTTCGCCAGCGATGAGAAGCTACTCGCCCGCGATGGTTTTGTTATCAATTTGATGAGTGTGCTGCAGCAGTTGTCGGTCAAGATCAAACTGGATCGTATCGAGCCCAATTTCCACTATTATAGCAACTCGCTGGTCAACATTGAGCAGGACACAAAGATCCGTTTTAGCGAGGAGGAGTTCAAGAGCTTTTTGGCTCGTGATTTCGCAACACCAGCAACGAATGTCAACTTCCAGACGCAATGCTGGTTCCTCACACTGCAGGCCCATCATCTTGGCTATCTGCCGGCCATACAGCGCTATCGCCAAAAGGTGCGCGCCATCAAGGAGCTGCAGAAGCTAATTGATGAACTGGATCGCACCAAGCCGCATTGGGTCAACTCTCGCTATGCCAATCGCAACAATCAGTTCAAGGAGCGTTGGGAAAAGCAGCTGCGTAAATTAAATCGGTATGAGTCACTGCATCACTTTTCATTCAATTTAATTATTTCGTCTTAATAATAATAATTATTTTTATTGCAGCTCAAAAACGTGCAGTGAGATAACGCTGCTTGATCCAGCGCTGCTGCAGCGCTGCACCGAATTCTATTCGACGGTGTGCGAGTTTATGCTTTACCAATTTGAGGGGCGTGCCATTGAGGGTCCGTTTATCTCGAAGCTGCCGGTGCAGCAACTGAAACCGACTGACGCATTTTCCGCACTGCCCGAGTGGTATATTGATGATATTGCTGAGTTCATATTGTTTGCCATGCAGCATGCCAATGTGGACATAAGGCAGGGCATCGATCATTCGATCATCACGTGGCTGTTGACCTGTGTCTGCGCTTCGCATCTCATCAAGAATCCCTATGTAACTGCCAAGTTAGTTGAGGTCATGTTTGTCTTCTCGCTGAAGCCGGCCAATTCGGTAAATACAGCGGTAAGCAAAGCCACCCGCAAAAAAAGGGTCTCAAATGAAAATCATTACTTAATTGTTGTTGTTGTCGACAGATGTGGAACCATGAGCTGGCGCAGAATGCGCTAGTCAGCGCACTAATGCGATTTTACGTGGACGTAGAAACCACTGGCCAAAGCACTGAGTTTTACGATAAGTTTACTATAAGGTAAAATTTAAAAATTCCTAATTAATTAACATATTTAAATAATAATTATTCTTGCTGCTTCCCAGATACCACATTAGCCATTTGTTCAAATCCATGTGGGAGAATCCCATACATCGGCAGGCTGTCATCTGTGAGTCGAGGCAGGGCAATCAGTTTGTCAAGTTTGTCAACATGCTGATGAATGACACAACCTTCCTGCTGGACGAATGCCTCGAGAATCTGAAGCGCATTCATCTAACGCAACAGCTCATGTCCGACGTGCAGAACTGGAACGGCCTGAGTGCCGAGCAGCAGCAGAGTCGCCTCACCCAGCTGGCAACGGATGAGCGGCAATGCCGTTCATATTTAACGCTTGCCCGCGAGACTGTTGATCTATTTCATTATCTAACTGTGAGTTGGCCCATTGCATATGTTGCTAAACATTTGATATTAATTGTATTTTGTCGTTGTACGCGCAGAGCGATATCAAGGAACCGTTTATGCGCGCCGAGCTGGTGGATCGCCTAAGCTCAATGCTTAACTTTAATTTAAAACAATTAGCTGGACCCAAGTGCAACGATCTGAAAGTGAAGAACCCATCCAAATATGGCTGGGAGCCGCGCAGCTTGTTGGCCCAAATCTTTGACATATATCTCCACCTGGACTGTGATAGATTCGCGCAGGCCTTGGCCGCTGACGAACGCTCGTTCGATGTGCACATTTGCAACGAGGCGGCGTCCCGCATCAAACGCTTAGCGCTACGCTCTGTCGTGGAAGTGGAGCGCTTCAAGGCGCTCACCCAGCGAGCTCATGAGATTTACGGTGCGTACTCCACTTCAGACAACGTGATTCTCACGATGCAAATAACTAACGAATTTTGTAAATTTCCATTGCAGTTTCAAATCAACAGACTGAGGATGAATGCGCCGATGCGCCCGATGAGTTTAAGGATCCGCTAATGGATACACTGATGTCAGATCCGGTTGTGTTGCCCTCTGGCACCGTGATGGATCGTGCAATTATCACACGTCATTTGCTCAATAGCTGCACGGATCCGTTCAATCGGCAGCATCTCACCGAGGACATGCTGGTGCCCAATATTGAGCTGAAGCAACGCATCGATGCATGGCGCAAGGAGCAGCGCGGCAAGCGGCAGAACAATAGCTAAGCTAATCTACGACGTAGTAGTTTAATGTGCAGTTTTAGTGTCTACCTATATCTCTATAAAAATATATATGCTATTATTAACTGAATGTATATGCGAATTAAAAGCAACTAAGATTTAGTTCAGTTCCTTTTCCTTTCTTTAGTTATGGGGATTGGCGCAGTCATTTCGAAATATTCTCTATACGAAATCTTTGATGAATGCAATAATTGATAATTGTGCAAAATGTTATTATTGCTTAATTAATATTATTATTATCGTTACGATTTTCTTTTTTTTTATAATTTCATAAAAACCAATTTCACTGCATAAATTCACTTTTACACTTGATTTAGTTATTATAATAAATACATATTCTTTGTAATTAAAATTTCATGTGGGTGGTGGTTTACTGCTTTAGATGCTTGATCTTTCGAGTTACCACCACTCCAGAAAGTGTTTAGTTAGATGCCAGTGGCTGGCTGGGGAGGCTTAACAAAAAGTTTGAAATTTAATTGCAACTTGGAATTTACAATAAGGTTTTAATGAAGCGTATCTCTAATATAAATTATACATACATATACATAATATAATTGTGTGTGTATTTGTAACTGTAACTGTAACTGCATCTGTAACTGCATGCATGTATCTGTTGTCTCGCTCAGTCTCAGATGGGTGCATGGGCCAGGAGATTTGGATTGATTGCGGGAGGAGGACGTGCCGGATGGAGGTGGCGGAGGAGGAGGAGGAGGAAGAGGAGGGGACATGCAGTTACCAAAAGGGACACCAGCCAATATAGCACTGGCAGAGGTTCTCATTGTTCGTCGCCTGCTGTATGAGCAGCTCCACCTGCTGCTGCTCGGTCATCTTGATCATTTGGAAATCGGTGCCTGTCAACTTGCGATTGACTCGCTGTATGACCATGCTGGCCTTGCCGCTGGTCACATCCGCCACATTGGATAGAGCGCCGTGCGGCAACTGGGGCTCATACGTCTTGGACTTGGCCACCGGATTGCCCTGCAGCAGGGACTCTTGTTCGTTGGAGTTGCTCGGACTGCCGCCACTTGCAACAGCTGACGCCGTCGCCGCCGTCGTCGTCTCATTCGCCTTCTTGTCCACATCGACGAGTCGCCAGTTGAGCAACGGATCATAAACAAATGCCTCGAGCACAGCCATCAGTGAGTCCTTGTTGCGTCGCAGAACGAGCATCACACTCTCGCAGGTGCGTCGATAGGTGCCCTCAATGCCCGTCACCTCCATCGCCTTGATCAGCATCCGCGTCAGCCGGAACGGTATTTTCTCCGGGAACTTTTCACGTGTCATTGCCACCTCGAAGCAATCACCGAAATCGATGTGCAGAATCTTACCACTCATGCGATCCAACATCAAATTGGATGGATGTCGATCCCCAAGGCCGAGTATATAGCCCACCATAGACATGACAGCCAAGGAGCGTGTGTAATTGTTGCGTCTCTCGAACCACAACTCTGATGACGGTGACTTGAGCCAGAGCAGCTTGGCCAGATCATCGCCTTGCGTCTGTCCCAGCGCATATTCGAAGACCTCAACCTTTTGCATGAGCGTCAGATGATCGTAGTCGGGCGCATAGTTGAGCATGGTGCGATGCTCCTGGTTGAGCGGCACCTTCTTCTTGTCGCGATAATCACGGATCAGCGTGTGCAGCGTATCACAGTGAGGCACCCAGCCAATCAGTCCGGAATTGGTGCTCAGCGGAATGACCGCATAGCGTTGAATGGCCAGATTGCGACGGAACGTATCCGGATCGTCGAGCAGCAACGTGTTGACCAGCGAGAATAGCTGCATTACACGCTCATCCTGCCGCAGATCCTCGTGCCCCTTCAACAGATACATGTAGTCCTTGCCATTGGAGCCACGTATGCAGAGTTTGCGCGGCCGCTGCTTCGATGTGATCACCCGCAGATTGGTCTTGATATGGCTAATGCGTATCAGCTCCTGGCCGGGATTATAAGAGCCCGGCACGGCCAATTCCAGATTCTTACACGTCATCAGCTTGGGCGACACATAAGGCAACTCCAGCGATGTCAGCTGCGGCAGCTGACGCGAAATCTTTTGAAACACATGATAGTAGATATCCCAGGCACGATCCAGATCCATGTGCACCGCTGACGTCTTGTAGCGTTGCGTCCACTCGTATGCCTCGGTCAGCTCCCGGCCGTACGCCTGTGTGAAGGATGTCTCTTTGAGCGTCTGTGGACCGCGGTCCAACATGGCGTGCAACGGTTCCAGACTCTCAAACATGCCCTTCACATTGCGATCACCAAAGTAGAGTCGGGATGCCTCCTCCAATCCTTCGTGCCACTGCTCGTGCCACAGTATGGCAACACGGATCAGCTCCTCGCTGCACATGACCGCCTGCTCGACAAGAGTCGGTGAATGCTTGCGCATCGAGTCGAGCACTTTGAAGGCGGCATTCTTACGTGAAAGTGACGCCGACTTGGAGGCAACGGTCAAGGGATAAACGAGTGCCTGCGGATGATTCTTGCCCACATCGATGAGCAGCGTATGGATGAGTTGGCCGACCAGTCGCCGATGCGTATCGATGCGTGCAATTAGCTGTGGTATCACCTGCAGCCAGGTGTTGATCTCGATCACCTTCATGCCCGAGTCGAGCGCATGAAAGACCTCAGCATGATGGCCATAGTCGAACCACAGCGTCAACAGACGCAGCGTATCCTGCAGCGAGTTCCCTTGGATTAAGCTAATCGAACGGAAGAAACCCTGCACTGCCGGCACCGCATACTTCTGGATGATGGAGCGGTCGCTGTCCAGACCAGAGGGCGATTTCTCGCGCACCACCTTGAAGTTCATGTAGGCCCACAGATGCCAGGCCTTGTACCAGTTGGGATCATAGGATGTCGCCTGGGCAAAGCACTCGAGAGCACCCTTCACCGCGTCCTGATTGCAACGATTCTCGTGCTGTTTATTCTGCCACGTGGCCAGGCGCAGATAGCAGCGAGCCATCAGACGCTGATCCTGCGGCTTGCGTGCCTCTGGCGGCAGGCAACTCAGTTGCGCACTATACGTGTTGACGAAGTCGTCCAGCTGCTTGTAGGCCAGCTCTGGGTCGCCGGAGCCAGCCACATATTTGGTATAGGCATACGTGACCTGGGGCAGATTGCAGGGCAACGGTTCATGTGGCGCCAGCTGCGGATCGGTGCCCAGCAGCATGACCAGTGTCTTGTGCGACAAATACAGGGAGCCGCTCTTGCGACAGAGACTGGCATACTTCAGCCAGGTGTGAATGTCTTCGTGCGGCTTGACGACCAGCGAATGCACCTGGATGATGCGACGCCAATCCTCAACTAGTCGCTGACCGCCTTGCAAACGTTTCCACCACATCGCCTTCAGTGGCTCGCGGCGATCCGGTATGAGTTTATATTGGATAACCTCCTCCAGTTCGGCAAGCATTTGGACACAGACCATGGCGCCATAGGCACGCTCATAGGATTCACCAGCCATGGAGGTCAGTTCGGTGTCCAGCAAATCCCGCGTCTCATCGATCAAACGCTGTGCCGTCTCGTACTCCTCGCAGTGCACGGCAAGCACCGCGCGATAAAAGCTGCCATCCTGGGTGTCCACGGGAATGCAGCGCACATACTCCTGCATGCCCTCCCAATCCTGCAGGCCCCAGGCGGCCACAGCGGCCAATGGACTCGCCCTGGCCTTGTCCTCAGTACTGAATTTGGGCCATTCCTCTTTGCACTTGCTACTCAGCTGCGACCAATCGCCGAGTGCCTCCAGGCAACGCATGTGACCCAGTCGCGCCTCCAGATCATTCGTGTCCGCATCCAGATTGAGCTGATAGTGATGCAGGGCCTGATCCCAATTGTGTAGCTTCTCGTACCAGCGTCCGTGGACATTGCCCTTGTTCGCCGAATTGCGATAGGTGGTGAGCAATCCCTCGGCTGCCTCGCGCTGTTGCAGCTTGTTGTTGATGAGGATTAGTGACTCGAAGACGGGTGCCTCCTGGCGCAGCACAAACTCCTCCTCCTTGTAGCGTAGGGCTTTCGCATACGCACGACATGCCATCGCCCGGGTGCCCAGCAGTTGTGTCTCAATCGGAATGGGATCACGATCACAGTGCTCCATGAACTCGGCCAGATTGAGAATGGTCTGCGTGATCTCTGGCATGTCTGTGATCTGCAGTGCCTGGATCAGCGATTGGGTTAGTTCGTTTTTATGCTCCGGCGACAGTTTCGTCCAGCAGGAGATGAAGGCGGCATTGAAGAGATCCCGCAACAGGGTATCGTAATCCTGAGCGAGGACACAGCAGGCGCGCAACGCATGCGACGGCGACTCCTTGAGCAGACCGACGGACAGACGCTTCAGCCACTCGACCCAGTCATCCTTGGAGACGCGACGCGACACTTGCCACGCGGTGCGCAGCGCTGTCGTTGAAACCTTAAGATTCTTGCTGCTGCTATTGCTGTCCAGGACGAATGGTTCATTGTATTTGGGCTTGGTTTGGCGCTGGCCAAAATCAATGCCAATGCCGAAACTGATGCCGCACGGATCGGCCAGGGTGCTGTTGGATTGGATGCGGGTAAGCAGCTTCTCGTATTCGGCGTCCACAATGCGATGTCGATTCATGGTGCGCTGTACCATTGGCACAAATACCAGATACTTTTTGCCCAGCTGTTTGACTAGGGAACGCAACGTGGTCATTGCCTGTTCCCGTAGCTCTGGCTCGGCTTCGAGCACACGCACCAACGGATGAATGATGCGTGAGGAGTAATCGGAAAAATCCAATTGACCGGCCAGCACACTAATGGTC
Source organism: Drosophila melanosoma (assembly GCA_035042045.1). Classification (NCBI taxonomy): domain Eukaryota; kingdom Metazoa; phylum Arthropoda; class Insecta; order Diptera; family Drosophilidae; genus Drosophila; species Drosophila melanosoma. The sequence continues at coordinate 544,254 of JAWNLY010000183.1, read as the reverse complement.
TCCAGGGCAACCAGCGACACCTGCTGCGGCACATAGGGTGAATCAAAGAACTTAATTATGGGCGGCAAAATCAGTGGTAAATAGTATCCCAGGGTGCTGCCAAACTTCTGCAGTGCCTGGAGCAGTCGACGTGTGTCCATGCGATCCTTGGAGCTATCCTGTTGCAGGCCACGCAAAATTTGTGGTATTAACTGCGCCAGATAATCCCGAAACTCGCAGCCCAACGCCAAAGCAATCTGCTCAATCAGATTGATCAGCGTGGAGTGCAACGGTGTATTGATTGTCCAGAATTCCTTGATCAGCTTGAAGATGTCATCCATGTAGCTGATGATGTGCAGCTTGACAAAGGCCACGAGAATGGCCAGCTGCTGAAAGAGAAACTCGCGCAGATTATTGTCGGCGGTGCGCACATTGTCCAGCAGATTGGGAAGCACCTGGGCCAAGTAAGGCACACACTTGATGCCCAGCGTGTGAAAGATAAAGGTGACGGCCTGCACCACACTTGTGTGACGGGTGCTCAGCGTGGGATCGCGTAGGATGCGCATAAGTGCGGCAATTGCCACGGCCGGATAGTATTCATCTAGGGCATTGCCCATATTGACGAGCAGTTCGGCTGACGAGATGTCCTGGCTCTCATCCGATTTGCCATCGGAGTAGGCAATTAGCACATTATCCTTTTGGCTATCGATCAGACCCTTGTTCATCTTGTGCTTGTATGGATCCATGGCACCGAGCAGACCCAACACCCGAATCGTCTCACGGCGTATGGAGCGACGCTGTTCGGTCTTCAGGAAATTAATGAGTATATCAATGAGAACCGGATATTTGTGGTAGGGGCTAACCACACGTCCCGTGGCGCTAATCAGCTGACCCAGTGTCCAGAGCGCGACGCCCCGTTTGTCCGGACTGCCCGCATCCCCGAGCATCTCGAGCAGTATTGAGAGCAACTCGTCTGCCCACAACTCCATTTCATTGGAGCCACCATTGACCTCGGCCAAATCTCCAATTGTGCGCAGCACATTGAGAACTACGCCCGGATTCGATTCCGGCTCATGCAGCTTGGGCACTAGTGCCTTCAGTATAGGATTCATGTAGGATGAAATGAGACGCGGTGTGCTAATGACTAGATGATCCAACATTCGTGCGCTCTGCTCCTTGTTGCGACTCATCCCCGAGTACTTCAGATCCGTGAGCAGCTCGATCATTGTGGTGCGGAGTTTGGGCATCACATAGGCGGGATTCATGGACGACAGTCGTCCAATGGTGACCATGGCCAGCTCACGTATCTCAAAGATCTCATCGTGCAGCGTAATGAAGAGCGCATTAAGGGATTCCGGCTGTGCCAGTTTCGCATCGAATGTCTCATCCAGCGAGCGGAGAATGCGGATGCGCACATTGTAATCCATATCCGTGATGGCCACCGTCAGCAGGCGTTCAATCACATGCGAGACCGTGTCGCTCAACGTCTTCGAGTTCTCCATACTCTCCGCCGAATCTTTCACGGCCAGTTTGAGCAGACGCGTGCACGTTTGCACCGCTTCCAAGCGAATCTCCTGCTGCTCGTGCACAATAAAAAAGTCCGCACAGCTGCAAAAGATTGAGATAATTATTTAAATTAGTTAAATTTATCATTAATCATTTACTGACTAATCTCAAACTTAACTCACCGTTGCACAAAGTCCAGCATATTCTGATCCTGGAAATTAAAAGTGCCCAGCGTGCGGAGAGCGAGGACAATGGTTGGACTATCTGCACTCTGCAGCATTAGGGAGGCATCAATGCTAATGGGTGGCATGGTGGCATACGGAATGGCCGCCGGTTTGTTCATTAGCACCTGGAAGAGCACACCAATCAGACCGTCTGTTATGGCTGACTTCAGTTCCGCCACATTTTCCGCCAGTTCGCGCAGACAAACGGTCAACGCCGGCGACAGACCCGTGTGGAACATTGGCTCGAGTATTTCGCGCACATCTTCCGCGATTTGGGATTTGACAGCATGCGCCAGGAGCGTGATGCAGGCAAAGACTGTCGCGTCGACGGGCACTTTCCGTTTGCTGGCCAATTCCTTGATTGGCAGTGCCTGCTTAATATTGCTCATGATGGGCTTCAGCAGATTCTCAATGTCGCTCTCGACAGCGACGGCTATGTAGCCAATTGTGATGTACGCCACATTGCGATCCTTCTCCTTGCCGCGCAATATCGCCATCAAATGTGCCACACACGTATTTAGATATTGCTCGACGAACACCTCACGATTAAAGGCAGCCAAACGTGGCATTATCTGTAGCAACGCCTGCTGCACATACGGTGACTTTGACGAACGCTGCTCCAGCACATTGTCGCAAATGGTGATGAAGTGCTCCTTAAGTATCTCATGCGCGTAAGCGGATTCCAGCACATTATGCTGCAAGCAAAAAAGATTATTAATCAATATCAGCAAGGCAATTAAAATAATCAATATCAATCTGAGAAAAGTAGCAGTTTGAACTATCCCTTTTGAGATTAGAGAATACGCCGCAATTCTTTAATACTCACGCTTGTCAGCTTGTTGCCAACGCCGTTGTGCTGCTCGCTATCCATATGCATCTGTGTGCTGCCAAGCTTATCCACAAAGGGCACCTTTAGGCGCGGCACAATTGTGGTTAGCTGACTGCCCACCGTTGAGGAGGTGTTGGCCTCCAGAAACTTGTTGTGCTGCGACTTTGGGAAGAGCTTTTTTAGCGTTGTATATTGTCGCTCCCACTGCGCATTGGCGCAACGGAAGAGCTCGTTGAAAACGATGAGACCGCCATGTATGCGATCGTCACGCGTCATTCCCTTCTGCTCCTTGCCCGTGAGCACTTCTGCATTAAAGCTGTTGCTCGCCTCCTCGTAGCAGATCTTATACCATTGCGGCTCGCTCGATTGCTTGGTACTCTCGCGCTGCGTCGTGACGATGAGGGCGGCTCGTAGTGCCTCGCCAGCTGATTTGCGTATCGCTGGCTTCGGATCAAAGATCGCATTGAATATGTGCTCGAAAAATGTGAGAATCTGCTGATAGAAATACGTGGGCAGAGCAATGGCCAATTCTCTTAAAATGAAGACGGCCGCATGACGGCGATACTGCAAGAATAAATTAAGAATTACATATTAAAAATGGTTAAAGATTGTTGCTGTTATTGTTGTCTAAGTTGTTAGATTATTGCTTCTAATCTGCTTCATATTTAGCTATTAACTAATTTGTAGTAGAGAGTTAAAGTTAGAATCTTGTTTAACAATAGCCAATTAGTCTTCGTTTCCTAGTACGCACCTCTTGTCGGTCGCCGCTGAGCATCTCGAAGGCCTTCTTGATGTCAAAGTCAAAGGATTCAGCGCCCTTGGAGCCGGGCATGTTGGCCAGTTTAACCAAGGACCGAGCTGCTATTTCCATGATGGACACATCGTTTATAAGCAGTAGATCACGCAAGCGATTGAGGTAGGGAGAGATGCCTTTGCGCGTTATCAAGGCATCGCCGCTGATAAGGCACTCTAAAACACAAATCAGGCGAGGATTAACGATAACCTGACTTTTGCGGCGGAAAAGCAATACTCACTCATTGCGAGGGCACCACCCTTTTTCTCGTTGATGTCCGGTGAGTTGACCATGTTAAAGATGTGATGATCGAAATCGTCAAAAAATTTCACCAGCTCCTCCTGAGACATTTCGCGCAACTCCGTCTTGACATACAGGAAAAGATCCTGCGCCGCTTTGTTTTGCACATTGCGATTGCGGGACTTAAGTCCGTTAACGAAGTGCTGCACATTCGATGGTGTCGACATGTTGATGCTACAATTCAATCTTGGGTCAGGGGAGAATCCCCAAGCGCCTGCAATACAAAGCAGGTGCACCCACGTCCAGTCGAAACTTTGAGGTTATAGTTCGCTTGCCCGGAATCGAGAGTCTGTCTGGGCACGTCACGCAATAATCCACAGTCTGTGTTTGGCACTCTCACATGTTTCTGTTTGGCGTTGCAGCGCGACAATCTCAACCAAATTGGCTCTACTTTTTTATTTTGTTCTCTAAATTTCTTGTTTTTCTGTTTTTGCTTTGAGTTTGTTTTGCAGGCGAGAAGGTAGTAGAGATGGGAGTATGTATTTAACTAGCTCCGCGCTGTGCGATAGTAAACCTATCGATTGTTGAGTGCATTGGTTCGCTGCATGGATAGCATTCACAGTGTACCTGCACGTACCAACAAGAAACAGCTGTTCTGTTTGACAGATTTTATATGTAAAGCGTGAGATATTAAAAATTGACATTGCTTAAAAAAAATAATAATGAAATTGATCACAATTAAATATATTATAATCAGAGGACAGTTCATGAATTAAGGAAACCATTCAGGATTTATAAATTTAATTAATTATTTAAACAATACGTTAAACAATAAAACGTATATATGTCATGCTCTAGTCTGGGATGCACAGAAATTTGAAATAAAACTATTTGGCGCTAATTCTAGATTTTGTTCAATTTTATAGCATGCGATTTTAGAGTTATCGGTTTTCGATTGTAAGCATCGCAAGTAAAACGATAAAAATTTTCACCAAGTATTGGAAAACTTGAGGCGCTGCCAATCTATTAAAATATAAACTCAGTCTGCTGAGAATTTTCATAAGAGCTAAAACAAATGTGAGTCAAAGGAATTTTTCAACTAGCAAAACCTATTAAACAATCGTTAAAAAAAGGAGTTGTGCAACAGCGATAGTGCTTAAAAGTATGCAAGACTTCTGCTGGTACTCCAAAAGCAGTTAGAAAAAAAAAAATAACAAGCATATACATTGTGGGTGACAAGCGTGTAAAGTTGTGTGTGGGAAAAATCGATCGCTGTTGGTTGCTGCGGGGGTGTGAAACTTTGACTGGGGGCTGCCCACAGCAGCGCCATCTAGTTTTCTTTTCTCTCTCCCACTCTCTGATTTTCCTACTCTTTTTTTGCAACAAATCGCAAGGCGTGCAAAGTTTTTTATTGTGGTTTTCTTTTTTTTTTTTGCTTTTTGGATAGCAAGCGAATTTTGTTGAACCGAACGCCCCTCAAACATGTCCAGCCTGAGGAAAATGAAAGACGAGGACCGCGAATCCGAATACGGTCGCGTCTATGCCGTCTCCGGTCCAGGTATGATTGAGATCAACTGCTGACCTCAACAAAAAATTTTCACACTCCCTTTTTGTCACCCGTGTTAGTCGTTACGGCGGAGTGCATGTCCGGCTCTGCTATGTACGAGCTGGTGCGAGTGGGATATTATGAGCTGGTGGGTGAGATCATCCGTCTCGAAGGCGACATGGCCACTATTCAGGTGTACGAGGAAACCTCGGGCGTCACAGTTGGCGATCCCGTCCTGCGCACGGGCAAGCCATTGTCCGTCGAATTGGGACCCGGCATTATGGGCAGCATTTTCGATGGCATCCAGCGTCCGCTGCGCGACATTGGCATCATGACCAGCTCCATATACATACCCAAGGGCGTTAATACGCCCGCCTTGTCCCGTTCCGAAATGTGGGAGTTCAATCCGTTAAATGTCCGCGTTGGCTCCCATATCACAGGTGGAGATCTATACGGCGTCGTGCATGAGAACACATTGGTCAAACAACGCATGATTGTGGCGCCACGCGCCAAGGGAACAGTTCGCTACATTGCTCCGGGTGGCAATTACAATCTGGAGGACATTGTACTGGAAACAGAATTCGATGGCGAGATCACAAAACATACGATGCTCCAGGTGTGGCCAGTGCGTCAACCGCGTCCCTGCACTGAGAAGCTGCCGGCCAATCATCCACTCTTTACGGGGCAGCGTGTTCTCGACTCCCTGTTCCCCTGTGTCCAGGGCGGCACCACTGCCATTCCCGGAGCCTTCGGCTGCGGAAAGACTGTAATCTCTCAGGTAAGGATAAATCCACTGTCTTCTGACTTTTACTGGGTGCACTTTTCTTTAAAATTCCATTTGTAGGCTTTGTCCAAGTACTCCAATTCGGATGTCATTGTCTATGTTGGATGCGGTGAACGTGGCAATGAGATGTCTGAGGTATTGCGTGATTTCCCGGAACTGACCTGTGAAATCGATGGCGTAACGGAATCCATCATGAAGCGCACGGCTTTGGTGGCCAACACCTCCAACATGCCTGTCGCTGCTCGTGAGGCTTCCATTTACACTGGCATCACGCTCTCCGAATACTTCCGTGACATGGGCTACAATGTGGCTATGATGGCTGACTCCACATCCCGTTGGGCTGAGGCTCTGCGTGAGATCTCTGGTCGTCTTGCCGAGATGCCGGCTGATTCTGGTTACCCGGCGTATTTGGGCGCACGTCTGGCCACCTTCTATGAGCGCGCTGGACGCGTCAAGTGCTTGGGCAATCCTGAACGTGAAGGCTCCGTGTCGATTGTAGGCGCTGTCTCGCCACCCGGTGGTGACTTCTCCGATCCCGTTACGTCCGCTACTTTGGGTATTGTGCAGGTGTTCTGGGGTCTCGACAAGAAGTTGGCCCAGCGCAAACATTTCCCCTCCATCAACTGGCTCATCTCCTACTCGAAGTATATGCGTGCCCTGGACGAATACTACGACAAGAACTTCCCCGAGTTTGTGCCATTGCGTACCAAGGTCAAGGAAATCCTGCAGGAGGAGGAGGATCTCTCCGAAATTGTGCAACTTGTAGGCAAAGCATCCCTTGCGGAGACCGATAAGGTTACCCTGGAGGTGGCCAAGCTGCTCAAGGATGACTTCTTGCAGCAGAACTCCTATTCACCGTACGATCGCGTTTGTCCCTTCTACAAAACGGTGGGCATGTTGCGCAACATTCTCGCCTTTTATGAGACGGCCCGTCATGCTGTTGAGTCCACCGCCCAGTCAGACAATAAGATCACATGGAACACCATTAAGGAGTCGATGGGTAGCATTATGTATCAGTTGTCCTCCATGAAATTCAAGGTAGGTAACAATTACCAAAAGAATAAGGGATACAAATTTCATTCGCGTATTTTTCTCACTCCCTCTGCAGGATCCCGTTAAAGATGGCGAGCAAAAGATCAAGGCGGATTACGATCAGCTGTACGAGGATGTGCAGCAGGCGTTCCGAAATTTGGAGGATTAAATGTGTTCTTGAACCTATCAAGAAACTAAAAAACCCAAAATATTTAAAACAAATACCAAAAAATTACCACAAACGAAATAAGTAACCCAGTGTTAGGTTATTATTCAAATTCCCCATCAAGCTAGTCATATTATACATAATGCGTCATAAGATATTTGAAATCGATTTTATTTTTAAGTTTAACGGTTTAGAGCGTTTGCGTCTGGTTGGACGGATGCTTCACTTGATGAAGATCTTCGAAGAATGAATGAAGCAATGAACAAACAAAACACGACGAAGTTAGAAAATGAGTTAGAAAAGACGAACAATAATTAGCCGATAGCGCAAAACTAAAAAAAAGAAAAAGAAAAACAGGATGTTTTCCCCTAAAACCAGCCGTATAAATAATATACATCATATAATAAATATATATAAATTATCTATGTTGATATATGTATACAAAACATATAAATTTAATTCACAGCTATTTATTGTTAGTAATTGAAATTCGTAAAGTTATCTAACTGTGTTCTCTACGTATCTGTAATTGCAAACTACTACTAACAATTTATTTAATTTTTGTCATTGCGTGTTACAAGTTTAAAATACAAATACGAAAAATTCTAATATAAACATATATATATATATATATATATTATAGACCTTTACAAAACGCAATAATTATGTAGCCCCAATTTACGAAAATAGTTGTGTGCGTGTTGCAAATGGAGCTATGCAAAAATAAATAAAATGTATTATGAATGTTAATATTATCAAATATATTTGGTTTTTTAATTAACGAAATATTTTAATTTTGGGCGGTGGCTGCCACTATTCAAATGTCGCGCTTAACAGCTTCTGTAAATAAAAGCGTTGCACAGCACTGCGGCTCACTTAACAGGCACTTTACAGATCCGGTCTAACATAACATACAAGTCGGCGTTACCTGTGAATGCCAATCAGCCGTTCGACAGTGACGTGTTGAACTGAATTTATAAATTAAATACATTAAATATTGTTTAAAGTGCTGAAAGATGTCTCAATTTGGTGGACCCAATGAATTTTACGCTCACGGAGCGTCAGCCGAATCTAGCTACAACTTTGATATGCCCGAATTTGGGCAGGAACTGTAAGTATTTTTAAACACACGTCTCGCACTGCAAAATGTTTAACATATTGTTTGTGTTGTCTTCTTTTTTTTTATGTTTTGCTTTTACATACAGCAATTTCCAGAGTTTTGACAACACACAGCCGACAGTACCGCCAAATTACGATGCCACCTACAGCAATGCGCCAAATCAAGGCCTTGGCGGCTTTTACGATCCGACAGCCTACACAGACAACAGTTATGCGCCGGACAAGTCCTTCAAGCAGGGCGGTGCTGCTAGTGCCCCTGCTGGCAACGAGTTCGAGGATGAGCCACCGCTGCTGGAGGGTAAGCGACATGGTCCCAAATATAAATTCAAACCAAATTCTATTGTAACCTAAATCCATAATTAATAAAGTGTTTTCCTCCTTCTTTTATAGAGCTGGGCATCAATCCAAATCACATTTTCCAAAAGGTAAGCACTCGAATTGTTTTCCTCTTAGAAATCTAAGACAACTCGGACAAAATGCAAATTTTTATGAGCATTGGTGGAAACTGCTCTGCTCTAGTACCAGTGGCAGCCGAAAGATTGCCTTTCTTTGTATTCTCAATTACTCTTTCTGTATTCATTTTTTGCTTTTACGCATTTCGCTTTGTTTTTGGTGAGTTTTCTAATTTGTACACCATTTGAATAGTGGGGCGCTGCAGGAGAGTTTGTGTCCGCTTTAGGCCGACGTTTTCCATTGCGGCCAACTTTGCTTTGGTGTCGTTGCGCTCAGTTTTAATTGAAATTTAAATGTTTTTGCATTTCGCTTGTTTTATTTATTTATTGCACTCTGGTTGGGACGCCAGTTTTTTGCGCTTTGCGCGTTGTTTCATTGTTGTTGCCGTTGCACTTGTTGTTTTGTCGTTAATGAAGACATATTTTTTTATTGCTGTGTTGTGTTTTATTTTTGAAATAACAACTTTTGTGTTTTTAATTAAACTTTTTCTTTCGTTTGTCTCTATGTAACTTTTTCTCACATCTCTGCCGTTTATACAATTTTCCACGCTATTTTCAATTTTATTCCCGTTGTTTTTTTTTCGTTTGCTTTCGGAATTTATTACATTTGTGTTAATTGAAAAAGAAAAATGTTAATGAGACTGTTGCCATCATAAAAATAAGTGAAATCACAATTAAATTCTAAAGCATTTAGCATTGTGCAGCTGCTATATATATATATATAAAATAATGGCAAATTACATTTCATTTAATAAAAATAAATGATTGTATAAAAGATGAGCGCGATAAACGTGCAGATACGATATAATATATAAATTGTAATTAACAAATTGCATATTTTCCATTTAGTAAACCAATAAAAAAATCGTCTACGTTCATTAAATCACAATAAATATTACACAATCGCATACGTTCATGGAATTGTAAAAATCTTGGATTCCAGCAAATTGTACCTTTGCAGAGGGAATTAATATCTGGTGATGCAGTTTGTAACGCATATTCGGTGGGTCTGCAGGTGATAGCGAAATAGGGGCTTTGTCATGTTCCAAGTTGATTACTGGTAGGCGATTTCTTTCCCCATGCCAACAACTCCCATTGACTGGGAATATATACGTCGTTGTATTGCGGACAACTATATCTAAGAGCTGCCTGAAATAAAATATCGTATAACTAAATTTTGTAGGAACAATCTGTATGTTTTTTTAAATACTGAAATATATATTAAAACCTTAATGTCAGCGCTCGACGGAATATTATATTATTTGTCAGGTGCAGGGAATTTCAACATTTGTCAGGGCATAGCCACACATCATCGTTTTTATTTCATGCTTTTTAATGATGATCTGATAAAGTGTTAGTTTATATTCACAGATCTTGTTTTGTTTCTTTTTTATTAAGCCATTACAATTTAGGAGTAATATACAAATCACGTGAGAAATGAATGTTGCGTGTCAAATAAATGAAAACATGGCCTTAACGACATACTATTTAAGTTTTGGTGCTTTTAACTATGTAACTAAACTTTTATTACACATGAAAGCAAACATTAGTTAAACTTTTCTTCGCAACAACTTTACTCTAAACTAAAATACAATTTAAAGTCATAGAAAACAGGGATTTGCTTTTAGTGACAGGAGTGAGCGATTTGGTAAGACTCCGCCGGTGATTTATAAGTGTATTTTGTGATAATTCATAGCTAAAAGGATTTCAAGTTTAACCAAACCGAACGTTAGCTGCGTTGATTTTTATTTGGTCGCATGTGTGTGTGGGACAAAATGTATTGTTCTGTTTTATGGGTGGTGTTTCAATTCAAATTATTTGTGGGTCAGTTGGTCTAAATTCGGGTGCATCAAATATGTTGACAGGCTCGTTCGCTGCTCCGCTGCGTCTTTGCTCGCCAGCGGCCAGCAAAATCATTTATCATCAATTTCCATTTTTCAAATTTCACTGCGAGTGTTCACCCAAACATGAAACACACTGAAACAATACGCAATAACAGAACAAAACAGCAACTGTTGCAGAAGCGGAACTCTGGCCTCGTTTTATGTTTTGCGAACAAATGAATTGTGTCCTGTGTCCTGTCCGCAGTTTCTGTGAATGATGATGGGCTGCTGCTGCTGCTGATGTTGTTGTTGTTGTTGTTGTTTTTGTTGCTGTTGTTGTTTGTTTGAAATCCTTCACTGGCTTTAATTCTAATAAACAATGTGTGTTCAATTACGTTTTTTTTTTTTTTTGTTTGCTTTTTAGACACTAGCCGTGCTTAATCCCTTGCGGGGCACAGAACAGCAAATACTTCAGGACACGGATATGGCTGGACCGTTGGTGTTTTGTCTTACACTTGGAGGCATCCTGCTGCTGGTGAGTCTCGCTGCGACCCGTAAAACAAACTCTAATTACATAATGTCTCTTCTTTGATTTTATCACTCTGTTCTATTATATTGTTTTTTGTTTTTTTTTTCATTTTTATTTTGTTTTCGCAGAGTGGAAAAGTTACATTCTCGTACATTTACGGCATTGGCGTCATGGGTTGCATTTTCTTCTACTGTCTGCTCTCGCTAATGGTGACACGCTCGCAAGTGACCTTCGGCGCTGTGGCCTCTGTGCTGGGCTATTGTCTGCTGCCCATGGTCCTGCTCTCTGGCATCAACATTTTAATCACCATTCAGTAAGTAATTGTTGACACAACTCGCTGGCTGCTGGCTTTTATCCCTCCTCCCCCCCCACACTCCTCCCCGCTACGTTCGAGCCGATTTGTATTTATGTTTTTAATTGAAAAGTTGGCAATGCATTGTGTGCCTTGGTCGTAATTAAAAACTTTGCCTAAGTCAGTACAGCTGCGACTGCAGCACGTTCTAACTATTTAACCCCCCCCGTTCGATGATTGGACTTCAATACTTCTAGTTTAATTGCATTAGCAACTTTTCACAATTGTTTACCAATGAAAACTCACAGTTTATCATCAAATCAAGTATGTAGGGTTTTTAGTTGACCCCAACTTAACTTTAATTTATAGTCCCTTCATTTTCAGTTGGTTGCCTATTAAACTTATTCCGTAATCGGATTAAATTCAATAAAATGTCGAAGATGTTTCTCAAATAAACCCTGCAAATAATTTTTAATATGCCAGCTAACTATATTTATTTTAATTAATGCTTACATTATTTATTATTCAAGCGTTTTTAGCTGGCTTTTATTATGAATTGTAAATGTGATAATTAATGGTGTGTAAAAAGTCTTTTAAAAGCCAACTATTTACTTATTTTCAAATTATTTCTTCTTAAAGTTTTAAATAACAAAACTGATTTATGATTATTATCATAAGTGGAAATTAGAGTTATACAAATTGTTTGGATTATTAGTAGATTAAGTTGTATTTATGTCCAAGTGTTTATTGCTGTTGCAATTTAAGAGTCGCTGCTCAAAAAATGTGCAACTTAATTTGCACATTTAGGGCACTCTCGGGCTAAAAACTTGGCCCAAAAAAAAAAAAAGAAAATGAAAAAAAGAGAAAAGGCAGCGAGGCGCTCGGCTATGCACCGTTTAATTTTCTCGCCACTCTGGCCAAGTGGATAAGGCAGGGGGAGGGGCGGGGGATGTAGTTGTGTCCGGATATTCGCAGTGGTCCACGTATTTTACTTTTCAAATATGTGTTCAGCACTTGGTGTGTGTGTCTGTGTGTGTAGCGACTATTTTGCCTTTTTCCTTTTAATTTTTCTTTCATTTTTTTCCCCCTGTTTTTTTTTTTTCTTCTTCTTTTTGGTGAAGAGCATCACGCAAATGTTGCGTGCAATGTTCCGCAAAACCCATATGCAGGCACTGCACCTGCCCCCCACCCAGCCACGCCCTATGTGCCGCTTGCCTCTCAATCGAGCCTTTGGCCAGAGCTCTCTGGCACATCATAATTTCAACTGGCCCTGGTCAGGCACGAAAAACAACTATTGCCCAAGCTTATTCGACACCAGGAGCGTTTTGTTTACCACCAACCCAACATCCAAGCATCCCAAAACACACCAAACCAACCTAGCTTGTGTGTGTGTGTGTGTGATGTGTGTTTGTTTATATGTGTGTGTGTTTTTTTCCGCCAGCTAAAGCTGCCCAATTGCCATTTGGTTGCCCGTTTGCCTGCATTTTTTATTTGTTGGTTTTAAACGCCTGCACTTTGTGCGTGTTTGCATGGCTCTGGGTCTGTGTTGGTGTGTGGGGGTGTGTGTGTGTGTGTCTGATGTTCATATACTCGGACTCGTAACTATAGTCGTAGCCCCTTAGCCAACTACCCCCTCCCGCTAGCGCATACTCACTCGTACTAGTTTACAGTAAATATTTTTGCAATTTTTTTAGACAGACTTTTTAATTGAGTTTGTTTGGTGATGCAAAAGTGCACAAAAATTACACTCGACAGCAGTTGGCTCTTGCGACTGTATGGAGTGTGAACGGGGGTGGGATGTGTGTGGGAGTGTGTGTGGGGAGGGATAGCGGGAGGAAGGGAAGAGGAGCAACTAACAGCAGCATTGGTTTGATTGGTTTTAGACGCAAGGCATTGTCACAGTCCAAACTAAGCCAAGCCAGAAATCACTTGGCACAATCAGCAGCCACACAACAACAGCACCATTTGCCCATTTTAAGCCTTAATTTGTGCACAGTGTAAAAGCGGAAATTTAAACAGTGCCATGCAAGGCTATTACTGGGTTCTGAGGGGGATCTAAGGTTACGCAAAGGTTATGGGACCTACTTGTGGGTTAGATGAAAGCGAATTGCGACAGTTTTGGGAACAGGTGACCTCAGGCACAGAGCAAACCACAATGCAACAGAAAAAAAAGAAGAAATATAATAATAAAAAAAGGGCAATCCATTAAAATGGAACCGTCAAAGCATTGAGTCCTTAGACATTGTGAATGATTCTGATTGTTGTGCTGAGCTGAGCAAACCCTGACAGCATTACAATTATTTATAGATTAAAATTCGGCCATGCTCTCTGCAAATGAACAATTTAATTATATTTTTATCTAAGATGCAATACTTTAAATAACAACTCTATTGTGATAAGATTTGAAATATTTAAAGAATGTGCAGAAAGTTTTTTATTCTTAAATTTTAAGCTGTTGAAAGTATTGTGTTGAATAACTGACATTTCAAAATGACTTGGTAACAAAAATTTAAAAAAGTTATTAATTTAACTCAACAGTAAAATCATTCAACATATTTTGCAACAAAGACAAATGCGCCTTTTATTGAGTATTATTGTTAGATAATAAAAAAATTTGTAAATCAGTTGAATGAGTTTTCAAATTTCAGTTTTGGTATTCTAAAATACTCTTCATATCAGAGATTTGTTTTTTTTATTTCACTGTTTCGCAGTTACTCCTTTATTGGTGTTATATATTCTTTATTTATTTTGTTTTTATTTAGAGTCTTTATATTATTGCTCCCCTTCATTTTTATTGTTGAAATATGTTTTAATTGTCTCTAGCACAAATAGTTTTTCTCTTTTTATATTTAACCTGTTGCTATTTTTTATCTCATTTATTATAATTTAAAATTTTTTATCTAAAATTTGTATTCCTTTATTTTATTTTGTATATTCCTATATATTTCAAATCCCGTCTGAATTTATCTACGAGATTCACTGAGTCCGTTTCGTCACCTGTGAAATTTAGAAAGTTTTTTCACATAAAACAAATATAAATGCTGTTTTTGATGTTTAACAGAGCTATTCAAATTTGACCAAATCAAGTTTGCTACTTGATTTATATCAAGATAGTTTTCATTGAAGTGGTACAATTAGTCAGGATAAAGAAGATTTGCGAAAGTGAATACTGAATAGTGAATAACTTGAATCAATTGTTGTGCTAACATAAGCTGCAGAGCAGATTAAATTCAATTACAAGCGTACTTTTCTAAGACTGCAGTTGCGATACGTTTTAGGCTTATGGTTAAGCTCTTGGACGTAACTCAAATATAAGAGTATTTCAATTTCCATTCTGTCTGCCTCTGCCTCTGCCACTGCCTCTGCCACTGCCTCTGCCTCTGCCACTGCCACTGCCAGTGCCTCTGCCTACACTTGATGCTTTGTAGTTGGAATGTGTTTGCACATCCTTTGCACATCTCCTGCTGCCTTTGTTTGCACTGCTCATTCATTCACAAAATACACACTCGCACTCCAACACACACACACACACACACACACATACACACATAGATTGGCAATTTTTTTTTTGTATGGCAAACAGTCAGTCGGCCGTATACCCTTTCTGCTGCTTCATGCATATGCATTGTTTATTGATTTTGCTGTCGTTGCTTTTCTCTTTGCATTTCGCTCGTCTCGCATTTTGTCTTCTTTCACTCACACTTTCTAAATCTCTCTCTCTCTCTCTTTCTCTCACTCTCTTTGCAGGGGCACACTCGGCCTAATTGTGAGCGGCGTCTCCATACTCTGGTGCGCCATATCAGCCTCGAAACTATTCGCCACGGCATTCTCCATGGACCATCAACAGCTGCTGATTGCCTATCCATGTGCGGTGCTCTATGGAGGATTTGCGTTGATTACCATTTACTAGGCAGCCCCAAGGCTACCTCGTCGCTATTTGTGACTGTGACTGTGTCTGTGTCTGTGTTGTGTGTCTGTGTCTGTGTCTCTGCCGTATCTGTAGCTGTGCATGGTTTTAATTGTCCTGCACACACACACACCCACGGGCACACATACACACACACACACACATATACGTACACATATGGACATATGGACATGATAATATTTTAAGAAAATAAGCGGCGATTGCAGATTTGTTTTTCACCTCCCATGTGTAATAAATTTGATTGAAAAAAAAAACAAATTTTAACAAATTGCAAATTGGTTTTTTTTACGATGCTGCCATAATTGTTGAAAGGGGCGAGAATATTTTTTTTTAATCGTATTATCTTTAGTGAGAAGATTAAAAAATTTGGTTGAATAACATATTTTTTCAAATGATACATATACTAACGAAACACTTTTATAATGGTTTATAAAATACGTAACATACGTTGGGAAAAAATAATAACACTACAATTTTCTTTTGCCTTTTTGAACCTTTAATAATAAAGTTTTTAATAAAAGAATAATAATTGCTGAGCATTTGGACGTGTTTGTTGGAGAGTTTTTGAATGGCAGTCAGAATTCAGATTTGGAACAGATGTGACTGCGCTTGAATAATGGAAAGTGTTAATTGAATTAGTTAATGGCCAAAGTGAATAACACGCAAATAAAAAACATTCAACGGATTTTGCTCGACTAGAAAAATACCCTAGATGCGATTAAAGAACAACATCAAATCTATAAAGTTTGTTTAACTATTTTAACGTAATCTATTTTTTTTTATATAGTTATTAAGTAATACAAAATAAAATAATAAGCACGTTTTTATCGCTAATAGATATTTACTTGATTAATTAAATATACCCGATTCTTGGATTTCTCTGACACCAGAGTGTACATGAAAAAAGGGTTCGACTTTGGTTCTCGTCTGCCTGCCTATTTACCATATGCAAATAAATCGGTCTTATTCGGTATCCCGGAATCATGTCCTTGTCCTTGACGCTGCGCTTGCTTTTGTTGTTTTTGTACCCGTCGTCGTCACATTTTCGTATTACATAATTAGCGGCATTTGGGTTGCCTTTTGCGATTCCCTGGTCTTTGTCCCGCTACACCAGCCAGCTCCTTGTCGCCGGCATGAATAATTTTCAAAATGCGTAGCATACTTTGTGCTTTGCGCTTTTTGATTTCCGTTCGCCGCCCTCAATACGCTTTCCACACCCCGCCTCGTCGGACTATGCAAATTGTTGTAATTACTACAATTCGGTTGAGCATTTTTATGGTCGCTTGGTAAATGAAACAAAACAAAAAATAAATGCGAATGTAAGAATACATGCGGAAATATTTGTGCGCTAATTGCGAGGCGGATGCATTGTGAAAGAGGACATGGCCAAGGAGGATCAGTGCGAATTGTGTGCTTTGTGTGAGTTTTGTGTGCTTAAGCGGACGCTCATCAAACGGCGCAGTTTTCGCCATTAGCGCAATTAATAAACACTCGTTAGCAGCCCTGTTTTGCTGCTGCTCTGCTTTGAGATGCTACTGTTAAAAACTCACCTCGAATGTGTTGCTGATAATTTGAATTAGCGCACAATTACCAGAGCAGCGGCAGCAGCAGAGGAAGCAGCAGCTGAAGCAGCAGCGGCGGCAGCAGCAGCGCTAATAGAAAGGAGCAGATAACGGGCTTTCCTCGCTAAGCTTATTAGCTGCGCTCAATTTTTGTATTAATAAGCAGCTTGGACAGAACACAAAATATATCTATATATATTTATATATATGTATATATATATATATGCTCCACAATCATTTTTAAGCGTTAAGCCAACAAAAGCAAACACCTGCGGACAAAAGCAGCTTAACAAATGCGCAGCCAGAAAAGAGGCAAAATTAACAGCGAAAGCCAAAGCAAAAGAAAAGGCAAAATCTGCTAAAGCAGCCGCCCAAAGTCGCGCGAGCAGCATCAGCGGATTGGGCGAGGCCACAACAAGAGTTATTACATTTTAGCTCTTCTATAGGACTGCTCTGCTTTTCCCTTCTCTTCCCCACGCTTGCTGCATTTTAATAAATATGCAATATAAGTACAAAAATAAAACGCAGCTACCGACAAAGCCACCACGCAGCATAGGTAGATGGGTGGGGGGGAGGTGTGGCGTGAGAGGGCTGCTTTAGCTGGAGGCATCCGCCAAGCGTAGCAGCTGCTTTTTAGTTGCAGCTGGAATGCCAAAAGCGAAGGCGTTAATTACGCTGCAGGAACAGCCGCGTCGCTTGTGCAAAGAGTACGCAGTAGAAAACGGGATGGCAACGCCATTATGGATAAATGACAAGAGGGAGGTTGCCACTGGGTGGCGAATCCCGATGCTTTTATTATGCGGCGAGGTGAGTTGGTGGTAACAACCAAAGGAGCATCGTGTGCAGTTGCCACATTTTTAATTAGCGCGCTCAATAGCGCATTTACTAGATGAAAATTGAAAGCCATAAAGGTTGTCAGAATGTTGAATATACGCACACACACACACATACACACGCACAACTGGGTAAGTGCGGCGTGCTACATCAAATTAACCTCAACAACTTGATGAAGAACTTATTGCTTCCAGCTTAAAAATAAAAGCAATTATTGAAGCAATCAAGCACACCATATATCAATATTATTATAAGTAAACTGATTTTAAACGGATTTCAAACTTGAGTGTGAAGTGTCAACATCTTATTAAATATTAAACATATTTCAGAGTACAACATTTTGTAAGCAAACATGCAGAAAATTTTTATTTTTTTTAGCAAAAAAATGTTTTAAATTTCTTACAAAACAAATAATTGTATAAATGGTGTCTTGTGTTATTTTACAGGGTATGCACAGGCTCAACAACTCAAATTTCCGACTATATCTGCAAATGAGAGGCAACTAATAGGCATGGTGGTAGGGGGTGTTAGAGGAGTGGGGAGGGGGAAGCGATTATTTTAGTGCTTGTTACCATAAGCTGTCTGTTAGCTGCGTAATTCCCGCGGCGTTGACTTTTCAAAAACCATTCCAAATTGCTGGTTAGTTGCAACTACTCCTGTCTGCCAGGTTGCTATCTGCTGCATGCATTTTAATGCCTCGCCAGGCTCGTATTAACGTAAGCCGAATGTAACATTTATGGCAATGCTTCAAAATGCCCAAAACGGCAGAGATGGAGGCGAACTTTGAGCTGCCAGTTTACCGCGTTGATTGCTGCGGACACAGCTTGTTGCATACATCCGGTAGCCAGGCAAAAAGCCACAGTACCCTCGAGTCTGAAGGAGGCTCTTACGCACATAGAGCAGCATTTTCGGTGGTCAGGCCAGGTGAGGTTTTGGGTCGTGTCGGGTCAGATCAGAATGGCCAGCATGGGCAGTGTGGCAGTGTGGGACTCGCAACGTATGCAAAACCAATTAGCTGCAAGTCAGACACAGTGAGCTCAACCTGGACAAGTGGAATATTGTAGTGGAACAACAAAGTACTTGAGTTAAGTCCCAGGCGAAATGTGCTAAGAATGTTTACTGTTTTTTCACATTTCATGCACTTCAATGAGCAACGACTATTAGCTACAAATTCGGTGAATGTGTGTGTGTGTGTGTTTGTGTGTGTGTGTGCTACGCAATGAGAACGCAGCAGGACGTTTGGGGTCTAGTAGATGGGGCCAAGTCGATTTCAACTGAACTGTAGATAATCCCCTGACAACAGCAGTTAACAGACAACGATTACTTGGCAACAAGTCAATTACGAGTTGAGTTGACTCAACTCGCGGTGAGGAGAGGAGAGGAGAGACCTGCTAAGGAAGCTGCACGACTCGACCAGAGTTGAGTCAAATGTGCCTGGTTGCAGCGATAAGCGTCTAACACACATACACACACACACATACACAGACTCAACTCGGCCTGCTAACACAATAAATTCGCTTTGGCCTCGCCGCTGCAGATCCCCTTTAATGCGGCAACTAATTGGGCGGGCCATCCTTGATGCTGTTGCGAATGCGGGCACCGCAATCCACACCTCACCTCCACCCCACCCCCACACAAACACCCCAGACCCCAACGAACCCAACCAGTCAACCTGCGCTGCCCCTTATCGTCAGCTGGCAATCGCTTGTAATCTGCCCGCTGAGTCATTCAGAGAGTTCCACAACTTTGGAGTGTTGTTTGCAACAGACAAGTCGAACGACTCTATCAGGTGTGCATAACTCGGCATAGTGCCACTAATCCTCTCATCCTACTTTAAATTCAAACAGCTTCACATACATATATACATATATATATGTGTGTAAGTCAGCTTATAAGTTGGATAGTTAATTAAATTGATTTTAAATAAAATCCTTCAATATTTATTGCTTAGGATAGAACTCACAATTTTCTACTCATTTTAGGTTTTTATTTTTAAGAATTAAGCGCATCAAATAAAAAATAAATTCGAACTATTATTAAATATTAAAAGTTGAATTTTTAATCCCAGCGCATTTTTCTAGGCGATTTACCAAGTTCAGATTTGTAATGAAAATTATTATTCATTTTATAGGGTATTTTATATTCGACGAATTGGAATTCGCTTCGTTATCCGGTTCAAATTACTTTTTGCAATTCTTACAACATTTTTATTGCCTGTCGAATGGCAAATGGCGTTTGTCTGTGGTCTGGATCTGAGTTGGCCAAGATTTGGCTGGCTTAGCAGAGATTTCAGTTATGCGGTCCCCGTCCAGAATTCAATTAAAAGACAACATAACATTTCTCTTGTTGGTTGCAAAACTTGGCTTTGACTTGCACTTTTGGACTTTTGGACTCGGACTTTGAAGCTGAGCCGAGTGCGATAAGAACGATAAGGGTAAACTGGGTTAGGGTTAGTTTACTTCACACACACACACACACACACAAACACACACACACATACACACACACACACACACAGAGAGACAGACAGACAGAATAAAAGTTTTAAGCACGTGCTGCAAATTTGGCTGGCAACTGCTCAGCTACGAATCATTCAGGCGGCAACAACAAACAGATAGAAAAACAATGCGGCAAATGGAAGGAGTTCATATCTGTATGAAGAGCAGGCAGCGGGGTAAGCAGTGCACAGATTATGTTAGGATGTGGGCAGGGCATTGATGGGCTGGTTTACAGTAGGGTAGGGGGTGGGGGGAGGGGGTGTAAAAGCTCATACGCTTGGCTGCATTTGCATATTTTGTTGTGAATTGTTGCTCGACTGGCAGCTAATAGGAAAATGCGGCACAGACAACATGGGAGACAGCTTAAAAGAGACGGATAACAAGTGTGAGTGAGTGTGAGAGAGTGTGAGAGAGTGTGAGAGAGTGTAGGAGAAGAAGAGAGACAGCTGGAGAGCGTGCGTGTTGGCACGAGTTGTTTTTGCATGTCTAATATGTTTTGAAGTCGCTACTGCTGCTGCTGCAAAGAAATATGTATGTCAAATGCTTAATCAGCCGCACACACACATACATACACACACACACACACACACACATATGCACAACACGCATACCTACATGCAGAGAGGCAAACAAAGCAAACGAGCAAAAGAGCGATGCATAAATTTTTCAATAGCATACTTTTCAGCTACGTGCATCGAGCAGCTAGCGTCCTTTGCCTTCACTAACTCTATCTACCCTGTTAGGCAACTTAGAAGTGCATATTGGGCTTTGGAAACATAAAATACATAGTTGTCTGTCTTTGCGCCAGGCAAAGTTTCCTCGACAATAACAAAGTGCAAAGAATCAACGACAAAGAGCAGTGTCAAAGCGAGTTTCAGTTTGATAAAATAGGTTGTTAATAACTGTTTTGCAATAGATGAAAAACTAAAAAAAAAATCAACATAAAGTTGTGAAATTACTAACTAAATTCTATTGATTGTTTTAAAAAATTGTATGCATTTTGTATACTTAATTAATAATTATATATTTAACGAACTCGAGATAAATTGCTGATGTTATCAGCAGAATTATCTTTTTTTCTTTACAGGATTTGCTTTATCAGAGTATGCTGCATTCCGTCATTATCTAGCCTTTTTAGCTATTTCCGCCTGCCTGTGCAACGGATATTCTACATGGCATTTTATTTAACTTAAATAATTCAAACAATTTTGCAGACAAACGCTGCAAATGCAAAGTCTGTTTGATATTGCACTAGGAATGCATATCAAACCCAGTCGCACAGTTAAGTTGCTCTATTAAATAATTGATGCCGTTTGACTGTGTAAACAAACTTAGGCAATGTATCATTTGTTGTTATCGAAACACTTCCTGTTTGCAATGTGTTTATTCAGCCAAGCTTAATTTAATTTCATAGCAGAACATTCGCATTTCCAATGCTAATACCGTTTATACCCTCAACATCAAATATATATTTCAACTGCTTTGCTTAGTAGCAAATTTGTTTAATTAGTGTGCCAAATTAAACCCAATTATTTTCGAATTATATTCACAAATAGTTTACTCTACTTGACTTATATGAAACTTGCAGCAATTGTCAACTAATGATAGAAATTTAATAAGAACTCCTTTCAAAATATGTAATGTGTCTGCATGCAATTTTAAATAGGTATTTTCTGTTTTCAATTTCTCAATATTCATTACAAATCGTTGAAAAAGATATTATTAATCAAATGTACAAATTTCATCAAAAACGTAAGAAAAAAATCAAAGTTATAGTTCCAAATTTAAGCTCATGTTAAACTCATAACTCTCATTTCTAATGAGATAATTTCCACATATGCGATTTTAAAACTTTCTAAATAGAAATTTGTCAATAAAACTAAATTAATATTTTTAACAATTATGTTCAAAGTATCCAGCAGTCGAGCTTATTTGCTTATATTAGGGATTGTGTTCTAATTATTTTCAGTTTTGGCTACGAATTTATAATGAAAGAAGCTTCACTGCATATCCCATTTCTTAGCTCTGATTACGTGGATTATAACACAGTTGGAGATTTGAGCAAAGAGATAGGTAATTCGTAAAGTTAACTTAACTTAAACACAAATTTGATACTTACAATTTCAATGGCGTATCGCAAACAATTAAAATGCTTTGCCAGCATGACGACGAGTCATGTCTTAAAGTGGGATATTCCGCGCTGCTAAAAATAACTGGCTTATATTCAAATTTGTTTTCTATTTGCATATACATACATATGTTTTACAAATACATACATATACATATATATATATGTGTATGTATGTATGTATGTATGTCTGTGTGTGTGCGTTGTCGTAACAACTTTTGCTTGTCTCAAAGTATTTCAAACTCATTTAGCTGGCGAGTTGCCTGTGTTGTTGTTGTTGTTGTTATTGTTGTTGTTGTTGTTGTGTTTGTTGTTGCTGCTTCTGTTGTTGATGTTGGGTGGCGTGGCTTTTGCTGTAATTTTGGTGTCATTAAGTTGGCATTATAACAAAATGCCTTTTCAATCACTTTTGACTAAATGCACTGGCTGCTGGGTGGGCCATTACTACTGACTGCTGACTACGCCAACATCTACTTGCCACTCCATCCCAATTGCCGTACGCTTGCCGCAACAAGGACGCGCTCCAGCAAGTTTCGGAACATTTTTCGACAGGGATAAGTAAGCACAATAATGGCAGGACGACCAAAAAGACAGGCAGCGAGAATTGAAGTACAACACTGAAGAAGCAAACCGCAAAGTTAACAAAAAAAAAACGCCAAGGGAAAGAATTTAGTTTTGGTTCCTAGGATAATTAAATACTCTCAAAATAATCTCTATTATAGATTGGTAAAAGTGCTGTATATATATTAATTGCCTACACTCAAAGAATCGAGTCAGGCTGAAAGCAACAATTAAGAAAAGAATAAATCTGGTTCCGTTTTAGAAATATACTTCCTGAGGAGATTCAATATTATTTTAAGATGTCTCCTAGAAATCGTTACACTATTAATTAAAAATACATAATACCCACTGCAAGGGTATACAAAAAAAGGAGACATGCGCCGGCAGTGACTTTGACGTGGTGGTGGGCAACGCTGTTGGGTGCAAAGAACGCAGTAAATTTGGAGCGTTTCGTCAATGTCACTGTAGCTGTCGTAGACCAAGGATCGAGGACAGACCGCGGCCAGAGTACGGCGTGGCTTTAACGTCTGCCCACGCATATCCTTTTGTATTTAAAATGTTCGCATTGCGAAACTTTTCTTTTTTGCTATATAATTATGTATATATTATATATCTATATATATATATATAGAGGGGTGCACAACAATTTCATTATCTGCGTAGCAAAGGACTCGAATTGAGGCAGCGCTTCTGAGCAATGGAACTGTTCTCTCAGTCAGTTTGGAAGGAAACACTGCCGCCAAATTTTTATGACAAAACTTTTACAGAGAAAGCACACACGCGCACACACACATATATATGTGTGTGTAAATGGAGGCGTGGCAAGTGATAATGCGGCTTCAGTACTAAGTGAGCAGTGGTGGCTCGAATTGGGTGTACTTCAAATAGGATACACGTGCTGCAACAACAAAACCAAAGACAAAACAGCAACAGCAACAGAAACAGAAGCAGAAACAAAAGTGCTTGAGGCGCATTTGCATAGGCTTAATTTAAATTCCCATAATCAGAAGCATATCAAACAACAATAACAACAACAGTGCGTTAACAGTGGCCAAAAAAAAGGACACTGAACGACAGGACCCTTTTCGCATGCACAACTTCGGAGTGCCAAGCGAAAAAGAAGCCACCAAGAAAAAAAAAGAAGACAACAAACAAAGGCGATGCGAGGCAAGCCGAATTTCGAATACTCTTACAGATCATTTTTGTCTAAAAATAGTACGATTTTGCCGTATGTTGATTATGCTTTGTACAATTCTTAGAATCAAAAATAATAATAGAATAAAATAAAAAGTATTTTGAGCTATGAGTAATTTACACAAGAATTAATTTTCGGCATAGCTAAAAACTGAAACAGACTTGGGAAGTGATGCAAATCCAGAATATATACTATATGTGGATCTATGGATCCATGGATTATGTTATGATGCTGTGCAAAAATATGTGTTAATATTTTTTGGCTTCGTAGGCATCTTCTTCAAAGCGTTACAAATGCCATCACAAATTATAAAAACCCGCTGCAAGTGTGGAAAAAGGTTTGCTTAACTTTGCCAAATAACTGCAGGCGTTGTAAATCTGCGCAAAAGGACATATCGTCATCAAGCATAACAATATCAACAACAATAACAACAACAACAACAACAGCAACAACAACAGCAGCAACAGAATCAGGCATACACAAGGGGCAAGGACCTCGCAGCGCCTGCTGAAAAATAACAAAATCAAAAGGATTTTACGTATAAGTTGCAAATTAAGTTGCCGCCACCCATCGTCACTAAGGACGCCAACGTCCTTGTCCTTGAGCCAGCTGCTGATGATATCCTTTTTGGCCTCTTGGCTACACCAAAACATGAACTCTGTAACAAGCAGAGCGACATATCCTTGAATGTGTCCTATATATGTGTCTACTTATAACTGGTTTATTTATACTCATATAAATATTTGTGGGCCAATTAAATGCGTTTGCTTTGAAAACATGAAAAATGTTAATGTTATTTTTGATATCCGCGTTAAAACAGTCATTAAAATGTTTGATTATGCCATCTTTTTTTCAATTTTTAACAAATATTTAATACGGAACTCATTTATTCTTTGTTTAAATTTTTTTTAAGTTATGAAAGATAATTTGTTGCAACCCAAAGTAAGAATTCTTAAAATTTAATGTCCACTTATTTAGCAATCAATTATTATACCAAAAACTACAAAATTGTGCTGTTTAATCTAATGTTGTTTGCATAATTCTATATTTTATTATTTTTGTTTTTCACTTTGTGTTTAGTGCTAAAAATCACTCTAGAAATATTTTCTGCATGTCATAATTTTATTTTTTTTAAATTAAATTAAACGATTTGCCAGAAATCTAGACAAAGCTGTTGACTTATTGAAGAATCAACTTTAAACTTTATCATTGTAATTGTGCATAAATATATAAATTTTGATAAATTTCAAAGTCTCTAATTCCCTGCTGTGCTGGAATTTGCATGTGTTTTTTTTTTGTGTTTTTGTATTTAGACCGTAACCAGATACTTCTACTAATACACAGTTAGCAGTTATATGTATACCGTTAGAGGGAGCTGTATATGCTGAAGCACACAAATGTGAAATTCAAGCAGATTTTCGTAAATATATATACAGATATGTATTCTATATCTAAACAGGGTATGAACTGAATTCCTTTTTGCTATGACATTCATATTTATTTCCTTTATTTGCTTGGCCATTCGCTCTTAAAGCCGCTTATACCCCGAGAGAGATGTGTGTATGTATGTGTGTGTGGGTTTGATGACAATGGGCTGCAGGGCAACAACTTGAGGGGAGGGAAGGGATTGCAGCTTTGGGTTTATCTAAGAGGCAACATCAACGGCCGTTAGCCTGTGCCCCCAAAAATCCTTTAATTGAGTGCACACTTATGCCAAACAGCGCTCAACACACACACACACACACACACACACACACACAAATACATACACACACACACACATATGTATATATATATAGATATACACATGTATATGGGCCACTGGAGTTTTCCATTGCTTGGCTTTGGCTGCTTGCTGGCTTTTTATGCGCTTTTAGCGCCATTATCCTTTTACGATTATCGCCGCTAAAGCGAATTGACTGTTTGACGTTCAATTGAAATTTTTGCATTAAAGCTCAATGGCTTAACCCCTTCAAATTATGCAATAACGCTCTGTAGGAGCAACCCAGCAACCCAGCAGCCCAGCAACCCAGCCGGCAATCCATGCGCTTCAGCGAGCTGAGTGTTGGGCTGTGGTGATGGTGATGGTGGTTGCTCATGAGATGCCTGATGCCACTGATAGTGGCAAAGGAACGGAACTGCAAACGGCATCGCAACGTCGGCCAATTAGTGCGCATTGCTCATACGCCACGTTTGTCCTGGCAGCTGAGCGGCACAAAAATCACACAGCTCCAAAATTGCAGGTTTTCACTTTTAGAATTTACAAACATTTTGCAATTTTTTAATTAAATATTCAACACTTTGAAAACCACAATTATGTTTTATAAAAAATTATTTTATTTGGTAAAATATTTGTAATTTTCCACCAGGCCAACTGTTTTATTTTTTTTATATTTTTTTTGGATTTAGATTTAGATTTACTCAACTGTTAAAATTTTATACAAATTGATATTTGTTGAAATGGAATTGGTGATTGGATTTTGGGTTATTTTTCCAACTAAAAAATGGTATTAAAACTAAATGTTTCTGGGTGTGTAATTAAATTTATTTATTGCTATGGCATTAAATATTTGTGATGTATTTCATTGAATCTATTTTTCACAGTGTATCCAAGCTGATGCATGCATAGCTCTTGCTCTCTCTCTCACTCACTTAATCTCACTAGCTTGCTCGCTCTATTCAACAACTCATGTACTGTCTCCAGTCAAGGTCCTAGCAATAGCTATTTCTCTCCCTCTCCCTCTCTCTCTCTCTCCCTTTATCTATCTCTCTCTGTCTGCTGCGCTGAGCTTGCCTAGCGGAAACGGAAGTTGTAAGGGGATTTTCAATTTGCAATTGAACTGATTTTTGGCTTGCTTCGTTTTTTTTCGGTTTTTTTTTTGCTTGACGTTTTTTTTTATTTTTTATTTTCTCTGTGCTCATTTTATGGCTGACTTGGTTACTTGGCTGCGGTGCCGAGCATCGAATGCGGAAATGTAATCATCGCAATGCCTCTTAGCACGCCCCCTTCTCCACGCCCCGCTGCTCTGTGTGCTTATCGGCAAACTCAGACGTACAAACACACAGATGCATATGTGTGTGTATGTGTGTGTGTGTGTGTGTGTCTGCATACATATATATATACATTTAATTTCCACTAATTGAATCGAAATCGATCTTTGCATTTTTGTGCGCTTTAGGGTTCAATGTTTGTGGGGTGGTTGCTGATTTTTTTGTGCTTTTTTTTTTTTTTTTTGGATGGGGCGTGGCTTGCTAATAAACTTTTCGTATAAATCAACGAATTTTTGTCGACATTTGGTTGCCGTTGCGAAAATTATCGTGCACTTCCCGGCAAAAGGCAGCAGACGCAAACATGGCAAAAAGGATTAACTGCTCCTGACTTTAATGCTAGTGGCAAATGTGGCAAAGTGCGGTTTAAGCTGATAATGGTTGATGAGGCAATGGCAATAATTCAACCAATTTTAATGAGCTGGCGTCAACGGACATCAGTGTCGATATGGAGACTTTGTTTGGATCTGGTTTTCTGTTTTCCTTAAAGAGGACAATTCCCAGAGAGAGTCGTTCAATCTTAATTAACGTTAACTATTTTCGAATTTTAATTTAAGCACATAAAAATATACATTTATCGTTTGGGTAATTTAAAATTATAATTTCTGTTAATAAACTAAATATAAGCGGCTACATTCTCGGCCAAGTCGCTTAGGGTCTTGATTATTTTCTGGTTAAGCAACTCAAATTGCTTTTCCAAGACCTCCTTTCCGTCTTTGGGATCTAGGAACTTCAGGGTGCCCAGCTCATAGAGGACATCTGTCGCCCGCTCCCGTATCAGGCCCCAAGTGACGTGTGCCTCCTGACCACTTGTACGTTCCACCGCCAAAATGGCGTGATTGTAAAAGGTGATCATATTCTTGAGCATGCCCACAGTCTTGTAGAAGGGACAATAGCAGTCGTATTGACTGTACGAGTTCTGCTGCAGAAAATCATCCTTGAGAATGCGGGCAACCTCCAACGTTATCTTGTCGGACTCATTGAGCGACGTTTTGCCCACAAGCTGCACAATTTCAGCCAAATCGTCCTCCTCCTGCAATATTTGCTTGGCCTTTGCTCGCAACTCAACAAATTCTGGACTTTCGATCTCATAGTAGGGATCAAGGGCTCTTATATATTTTGAATATGACTGCAGCCAGTTGACTGAGGGAAAATGCTTGCGCTGCGCCAGCTTCTTATCCAGACCCCAGAATACCTGCACAATGTTCAGTGTGGCCGAGGTAACCGGATCGGAGAAGTCGCCACCTGGTGGCGAAACAGCGCCAACAATCGACACCGAACCCTCTCGCTCCGGACTGCCCAAGCATGTTACGTGACCGGCACGCTCATAGAACGAGGCGAGACGTGCACCCAAATAGGCTGGATAACCAGCATCAGCAGGCATCTCGGCCAAGCGACCGGAGATCTCACGCAGTGCCTCAGCCCAACGGGAGGTGGAATCAGCCATCATGGCCACATTGTAGCCCATGTCACGGAAGTATTCGGAGATCGTGATGCCAGTGTAAATGGAAGCTTCACGAGCAGCGACAGGCATGTTGGAGGTGTTAGCCACCAAAGCCGTACGCTTCATTATGGACTCCGGGACACCATTGATGTCCACTGTCAGCTCGGGAAAGTCACGCAATACTTCGGACATCTCATTGCCACGCTCACCGCATCCAACATAGACGATGACATCCGAGTTGGAGTACTTGGACAGAGTCTGTGTAATTTAAGCAATGATAAAATCCATCGAAAATCTTAGATTCCTGGATTGGTTTGCTTCGCAATAAATTTTGGAATATTTTACATTATTATCCCTTAATAGTGATTAAATTCTTATTTTTTAATTTTAAATTTTATAATAAGCATTCAGTTTTATTTTAATATAAATTAATTTTCAATTAATTTTTAGTATGAGCAAATCTAGAAGCCAATTAAAAATTAAAATTTAAAATGCAAAAATAAATTATAGATTCTGGCAAACAATTTTTAAATACAATCTTAAAATTTTAAATGTCCTTCAAATATGGAAGTAAATTATTGAATATTTTAAAAATACTTTGTAAAATATATTTAAAATAATATTAATAATATATTATTAAAATATATACAAATATAAAATATTTTCAGTCAGTGAATAAATTTTGTATTGTATTTTTTAATCACTTTTTTACATACCTGGGAGATGACAGTCTTGCCACAGCCAAAGGCGCCCGGAATTGCTGTGGTGCCGCCCTGGACGCAGGGGAAGAAGGCATCGAGCACACGTTGTCCAGTTAGCAGAGGATTGACACCGGGCAACTTTTCGACGACTGGACGACTTCGTCGCACTGGCCACACCTGTAGCATTGTGTGTTTGGTAAGTTTGCCCTCAAATTCAGTTTCAATGATCTCATCTTGTATGCTGTAGTTGCCAGGAGGCGCGATCCAGGTGATTCTGCCCTGAGCGCGTGGTGGCAGCATCAGCCGGTGTTCCACCATGATATTCTCCCTCACAGTGCCGTAGATGTCGCCACCCGAGATCAGATTGTCGACCTTCAGCGTTGACGGCTGGAAAAAGTATTGCGCACTGCGTGACAAGCAGCTCACATCGACGCCTTTGGGCACATAGATGGATTTGGTCACAGTGTGGATGGCGCGCAACGGACGCTGAATGCCATCAAAAATGCTGCCCATTATGCCGGGACCCAGTTCCACAGACAGCGGCTTGCCGGTCTGGTAAACGGGATCGCCGACACTCACGCCGGAGGTATCCTCATACACCTGAACAGTTGCCATATCACCCTCTAATCGAATTATCTCGCCAACCAGATGAAAATGTCCGACCCGCACCAGTTCGTACATGGCGGCCCCGGCCATCTTCTCGGCATTTACAACGGGGCCGGAGACGCCAAAGACGCGTCCCCTTTGGTAATGCTCCAGCTCCGGGATTTGCCTGACTTGATTGGTTCGAGTATCGAAGACAGGTTTTGCACTACTTTTCGATTTATGTACAGATTGTAAAGATGATTTCTTTAAGAGAGTTGCATCATTCTTTGCAACCGCTTCTTGCAAGTCATCGATCTCATCCTTCTTAACGATATCATCTTTCCCCTTAATCACAACCTTATCATCAATCGCATCCTTATCGATTTCATCTTGCTTATCGATCTCATCCTTCTTATCATCATCGATAAATGAGGTATTCGTAGTGCAATCAACTTTTTTTGGCACCAGCTTTCTTCCGCACTTACATCGTTTATCCATTTGATAAATACAACAAACAATTTGGTCTAAATAAAATTAAGTTTACAGAAAATTTGTATTAATATTGTTGACTAATGTTTCATTGAATTCAGAAAATGAGTGAATATTAAAACTTTTGAGTATTCCAATTGTAATTGTAACACCTAAGATTATGTTAACAAGTAAAGAAATCAACTTTTTGTTCAACATCTGCTGAGAAAACCCAAAATCAGCGCAAGTATTTTGACTTGGGTCACAAAATCTGTCAACCCTCATTAAAAGCAAAAATGAATTATGAAATTTAAATGCAAAACGCATAGTTATAAAACAGGTTATAAAATAATTAAAGTGAAAATTTGATTTGCAGTGTAAATATTTTGTTGCTGTTGCTTTTTGGTAAGCATTAACATAAAATAATATATAATAATTGATGTTTTAGCAAAAGTGTAAAGTGGAAGTAAATTAAACTAAATTAATTATTGTGTTGCGCCGTCAAAACAGAATTAAAGCCTACGCAAACAAGAAGTATTTTGTTGATTTTGCTGCATTATTTGAAATTTTCACTGAAATTCACATTTTACATTCCAAATATACCATTAAAAAACGAACTATAAACAAAAAGAAATAGCGAGAGTGAGAGAGAGAGAGAGGTAGATAGGTCTGCTTTCAATTACATTAAATGTATTTGTTGTTTGCACTTTATTCGTACATTTAATATTTCATACTTTAAATATTTACATAAGTTTAAAAACAAACAAACAAAGAGAAAACATGACTTTTTTCACAAATAAGCAAAAGAATTTCCATTCATTAAACAATAATACTATGCATGCATTTGTAACTGCGTGTGTGTGTGTTGTGTTGTGTTTTGTGTGTGTGTGTGTACGTGTGTGTGTGTGTCTCTGTGTATGTATTGACAATGGAAGTACATAGAAGGACGTTAGTTAGTTGCTGTGGCTTTTGTTGTCGTTGTTGTTGTTGTTGTTGTTGCAAGTAGAGTGGGGGTGGAGTAGCAACCGCAGGCTGGAATGTTTTACTATTAAAAAAAAATAGGAATGTTAACAATAGTTTTTTGTTTTGTGGACGCTTGGAATCTTTTGTTGCGATTGCTGCTGTTGTTGCACGGAATTATTTTCTGTTGCAATTTGTAAAAGTTAACTACATAACAATATAAGATTAGGGTGTAAAAGTACGGACAACGTGCTCTAATCCTCCAGATTTCTGAAAGCCTGCTGCAAATCCTCATGCAGCTGCTCGAAGTCAGCCTTGATCTTGGCCTCACCATCCTTGACGGGATCCTAAACGAAATCGAACAAAAGATAATCATTTGATTATCATCAATCATCTCATTTCATAAAGTTCAGTTAATTAACGCACCTTGAATTTCATGGAGGACAACTGGTACATAATGTTGCCCATTGCCTCACGGATGACGTTCCAGGTGATCTTGTTCTCGGATTGGGCTGTCGATTCAACAGAGTGACGGGCCATATCGTAGAAATCGATGATGTTCTTTAGCATGCCAACGGTCTTGTAGAAGGGGCAGAAACGATCGTAGGACGAATAAGAGTTCTGCTGCAGGAAATCATCCTTGAGCAGCTTGGCCACCTCGAGGGTAATCTTGTCCGTCTCCGCCAGCGACGCCTTGCCCACAAGTTGCACAATTTCAGAAAGATCCTCCTCCTCCTGCAGGATTTCCTTGACCTTGGTACGCAGTGGCACAAACTCGGCAAAGTTCTTGTCATAGAAATCGTCCAGGGCACGCATATACTTCGAGTAGGAGATGAGCCAGTTGATGGAGGGGAAATGTTTGCGCTGGGCCAACTTCTTGTCGAGACCCCAGAACACCTGCACAATACCCAGAGTAGCGGACGTAACGGGATCGGAGAAGTCACCACCGGGTGGCGAGACAGCGCCCACAATCGAAACGGAACCCTCACGCTCGGGATTACCCAAGCACTTGATGCGACCGGCACGCTCGTAGAAGGAGGCGAGACGTGCACCCAGATAAGCTGGATAACCGGAATCGGCAGGCATCTCAGCGAGACGACCGGAGATCTCACGCAGAGCCTCAGCCCAACGGGAGGTGGAATCAGCCATCATGGAGACGTTGTAACCCATGTCACGGAAGTATTCGGAGAGCGTGATGCCAGTGTAAATGGAAGCTTCACGAGCAGCGACAGGCATGTTGGAGGTGTTGGCCACCAAAGCCGTACGCTTCATGATGGACTCCGTTACGCCATCGATTTCAACAGACAGCTCGGGGAAATCACGCAATACCTCAGACATCTCATTGCCACGCTCACCGCAACCGACATAAATGATGACATCCGAATTGGAGTACTTGGACAGAGCCTGTAAATGAAATTTAGGTGAACAGAGTTTCTAGTAGTGATTTAGATGATTTATCTTACCTGGGAGATGACAGTCTTGCCGCAACCGAAAGCACCGGGAATGGCTGTGGTACCGCCCTGGACGCAGGGGAAGAGGGAGTCGAGAACACGCTGGCCGGTCAGCAGGGGATGATTGGCGGGGAGCTTCTCGGTGACGGGACGGGGCTGACGCACTGGCCACACTTGCAACATGGTGTGCTTGGTGATCTCACCATCGAATTCAGTCTCCAGCACAACATCGTCAACTTTGTAGTTGCCCGAGGGGGCAATGTAGCGCACTGTGCCCTTGGCACGTGGATACACGATCATCTTGTGCTTGACCAGTGTGTTCTCGTGCACGAGACCGTACAGATCTCCGCCGGTGATGTGGGAGCCGACCTTAACGTTTAGGGGATTGAATTCCCAGCTGGCTACGCGAGACAGAGCTGGTACATTGACACCCTTGGGGATGTAGATGGACTCGGTCAGTTCGTTGATGTCCTTCAGTGGACGCTGGATACCATCAAAAATGCTACCCATAATGCCGGGACCCAGTTCAACGGACAATGGCTTGCCCGTGCGCAGGACGGGATCGCCAACTGTGACGCCCGAGGTTTCCTCGTACACCTGAATGGTGGCCATGTCGCCCTCAAGACGGATAATCTCACCAACCAGCTCATAGTAGCCTACACGCACCAGCTCGTACATAGCAGAGCCAGACATGCATTCCGCCGTAACGACTGATAGAAAGAATTTCGATAGTTTAGTTAATTTGTTTTAGAGTAGAATTTTATCTTTTTTCTTTTTACTCACCAGGACCAGAGACGGCAAAGACGCGTCCATATCTGGACTCCTCCTCCTCGTCATCGAAACGCTTCAAGTTGGACATGTTGCTTTATTTGGAATCTACAACTAAAAAGAGAGAAAGTTCCATTAAGCTACAGTTTAACAATAGGTTTCAACACCCTGTACGCAATACAATATATGTGGGTATAATAGAGAATAATAATAAATATCATAAATTGGCTTTATATTTAAGAATTGAGATAACGATTTTTGTTGCTTGAAAATTCTTGTTTTATCTCATTCACATTACTACGCAAGACATTTAAAAATACTATTAACTTTACTAAATAGTCAGAATTTTTTATTGATTTCTTATATTTATTCTAAGCACATCTGGCAACTCTTTTATCCAGTCGATCAATCTCGATTTTCGTGTTTGCACAAAATGCAGCGTGATGAAAATTTTCTTATCGCTGTCAGCTGACACATCGGCGAGCGCATGTTGGCCACTGGCAAAATATTATGTAGCTGATTGAAACGGGTTTTATATTCCGTACTTGTGCAGTTCTTTTAATTAGTATGATAGCAAATAATTGCTTTTAAGCAATTTATTGAAGAAACTCCTCCGCTTACACTATATGAATAACAAATTGAATATTTTTGTACGCAGAGCTTTTCTTTCACGTGACAAAGCTTTAAGCAAGTTCGAAATCTGCTCCCACGATATTGATAACTTTTAACTCTCGAAGAGAGAACTTACAAACGAATTAAAATTGAAAAGAAAATAAATAAATGCTGCCGATGTAGTTTTTTTTCCTTTAACTACTGTATGATTTACGAAAAAAATTACTGGCGGTTCCAGATGTGTTATCTAGCGGAGAGAATTTCAGACTGAGCAGGCAGCGAAGAGAGAGCGAGAGAGTGAGAGTTAGTTGCCTACCTCTCTCTGCAACTCAAAACACGCTCTACGGCTCTCTCGCATTCGAGTTCGAATTTCTGACAATTGGCTTTTGACGTTGATCACAAGACTGCCGTCATGCTGTCAGCTGACAAATGGAAAATGCAAAGCGGAGCCACAAGCGCAACTGTAGGCCAGCCACCATATTGAATTAAAACCACTGCATTTAATTTGGTTGTTGTCCAAACCAAATAAATGACGTGTGTTACTCCAACTACCCTTCAATATAAAATCGGTCATATGGATCACAAGACCAGCTGTGGGAAGGTCAGCTGACCAATTATATTTTCACACAACAACCAACTTTTATTTGTACATATCTTTTTTTTTTTAGTTGGTATGCGCACTTTTTGCGTTTCATTGTTTTAATTTGTGTTTATTTATTTTTCTCTTATTTGTATTGGGCATGACTGCATTTATTATCTAACACTCATGTAATTTGCAGTAAGCTTTTTATCACTTTTTTTTTGCCGCTTAAGGTGTGTGTTTTTTTTTTTTATTACTTTATTTGGCTTTGAAAACCTAAATGTTTAGTTGGTTTTATCAGTAGCGAAAAAAATGGTTAACTGTTTTTACATTAATTTTTCTGTGCTCTTATTTTGTAATTGTTTGCTTTGTGCTTACTTTTCTATTTTCCCGTTCCAATTACGTTGAACGTTGCTGCTGCTTTACTCCAACAGAACTAAAACCGACTGAGCACTAGCGCTGGCAAACTTGTTGCTCGCAGTTCGAAAAGTTGTTCCAATGCGTCGGAATGGAAGTCGATCAAATGATCACAGCACAAAGCACTCGCGCTTGAGCTTTCGTGCAAAGCTTTAAAGTTGTCAGCTTTGTATGCTATGCGTACGAGTTGTGAACTGCTGCTGCTGCTTCTGCCTCCTAAGAGAGAGCTTTCGGAATAAAACCGCAGCGCTTGCTTAAGCAAACAGAGTTGCCAGACAACAGTGTTGCCTTGTAAAAACGTGTTCGGCACCAAGAATTACTTAACTCTAAAAAAAGAGATCAAATTTTTATGTTTTATTGGAATTTAATATTGGGGAAAAAAAAAATAATTTATTCTCTGTGCCACTCATAATTATTCCAGACACGGAGTATTTTACACCCGACTGCTCTCGAATAGAGCATTCTTTATTGTTTTCCTTTGCGTGAAATCTATCAAAGTTGTTTTTTTTACTTCGTTTTTTTTGCGTCGAAAGCAAAAACTTTGATTAAAAATCGCATTGTAAAAAGATATGCATGCAACAATGAATTGTTTGTATATTTTTTGTTTGTTTGTTGCATGCACCGTTGTGCTATAGTTTTTTGTTTTTTGTTTGTGTACAACCAATCAGCAGTAGCAGTAAATAAAAAAAAAAAACGAACTACATTCTAATTGGGAAGCTGAGCGAACCGGGGCCAAGAAATTGATTTGACTAAAAACTGCTGATTGCAGTCGGATGGATTTGTTGCGAGTAGGGCTGCTGTTGGGTCAGAGGGGGAGGGGGTGTATGTGGCAAGTACTGGCAGTAAGAACCATTGCTTACAAAGTAGTCAGCAGTCAACAGACACGAGAAGATGGTGAGATTGTGAAATTCTGACTCTTGCATAACTTATAAATCGATGACGTTGGCATGCAGTTAAAAGATATCTCGATAGCTGAATATTGCTTTGGCTTTGGCTTTGGCTATGGCTTTGGCACTGGCTCGATAGCTGCTCAGTTTTGGGGCATTTGCATAATAAAGCGCCAGCTGAAAGCTTGGCTGCACTTGGCTGCCATCATTCCTAGCCGGGAATGTCCTGCTTTGACATGGCATGGCTCTGAGTGCGCTGCGCCAATGAGTCGCAATGAGTACTTGGCCACATCTCTCTCCGTCTGTCCGTCTGTCCGCCTGTCCGCCCGTCCCACTGTCCCCCAATCTGTCTGTCTTTCCTTGGTGTTCACGTGTCGCTCTGTCCCCTCGGTCGGAGATGAGTGTTGGATTCTGTGTCAAAATGACACAGCAGCGAGAATAAATATTCCAGAGTGGCAACTGTAGAAAAGAGTTTCGAGTGTTTGCAAAACTGACAGACAGACAGCTGAGACAGCTGAGATATGGCCAACATATGAGGTGTACCTGTGCACCTTTTGCCAGATACTTAAATTATATTAAATTTTTTATTTAAGACTTTATGAAACCGATTAAATAATATATGTTTAATAGACTAAGAATATATCGTGTGTACCTTTAATTTATTATTTATTTGCAAACCAGAAGTGCTTTTGATTTAATTAGAAAATAACACAAGCAGGAATGAAACTAATTGATTTACTCAATATTTTTTTTTTATCAATCTGAATTAAGCTTATGTAAACTTTTATATTGAAAAGATAAAATGAGTGAAATATGGAAAATACAAAAAAAACAGTTCTGATTTGAATAAAACTCACTTAAAATGTACTATTAGTGAAGAAATAAATTTGTATAAGATTTATTTTGTGTTTGTGGAACTCCTTTTATACTCCAATACTGCAAATAATTGATTGAGATTGTATTATATACTTCTCTGAACAACCGATAGACAAGTATTAAAATCTGCACTTCTTTTATTTTTGTATTATATATCATTTTACAGTTATATTTTAATTATGGGATACCAGGACTCCGACAAATTAGATGTCTTTTGGTTTGCTATAATCATAAACGATTTAAGCAAGCAATATCCAATGGGAAAAACAGGCTTAGGATAATTACCTTAATCAGGAATAGATGTAGCATCTATGCATGTTATGAGCTTCATAGAAGCCCTCAATCCAACATAGATTCCAGTATTTGTGCAGAAGCTGGGATTAATGAAGGAGCTATAAGCTCATGGGAACAATATATCTAATAGGTCGCCAAGCAGGCAACCCCCAATTTTTAGTAATTTATTTTTATTATTTGCAATAATTTTTTTGTATTTTTTTTTTTAATTTGTTTTTATAATTATTTCACTTTAAATGTATTTTGTTTTTATTCAAAGGAGGTTTTAAAATTTTAAAGAAAAACCTTGTAAATACAATGTATTTGTTTTATTCCTTGTAACTAAATAAGAATGTTGCATGTGTCACTCGTATGTTAGCTAGAAAAAAAGGAGAAAAGAATGAAAAGTGTATTTTCTACTTGTAGCTGTGTATTTTATGTGGAGTGTTGTCCATAACTGAATACATTAAGTCATAACTTTGGTTGCACACTCGTTCATTCAGTTTACGTTGGCTTCCTCCACGCGGAAGCAGCGCCAATAAATTCATTTGTGTGTGTGTGTGTGTGTGCTGGTGTGTGTGTGCTGGTGTGTGTGTGATACACACAGATACAAGGTTAGTTGTGGCGTATATTAGAGGTTTGGGTTATGTACCCTGTCTGGGCTAATCTTGTTGCGCATTGCAATAATTTTCAATTTACATGCCTCCACCACACCCCCCGCAGTCATCACTACACCCTCCACCACACTTCCTATTATGCTTCTTGTTACTCCTTGCTCTGATCCTGGGGCGTTATATTGGTCACAATAAATTAACTGCAATGGGCGAGCTCTGCTAATGCATGTGTGTGTGTGTGTGCTGGTGTGTGTGTTGGTTTGTGTGTGTTGACCATTGGCATCCATTCGCTTGATTATAGCACGCCATGCTGCTCTTTACAAGCCCGGCTCTCCTCCCCTCCCTCTACCCCATCAGTTAGCACTATTTCAACGCATATTGCAGTTGCATTAGGTTGTTATTGTTGGTCCATTGGGGTTTGCTGTCACTGCTGGTGCCAGTGGTGCCACTGGTGCCACAGCAGCTGCAACCTGCCTGAGTGCAATATTTACATTTGCGCCATCATTTGCCATTGTCCTGCTGCACTGGGTGATTCTCTCTCTCTCTCTCTCTCTCTTTCTCTCTTTCTCTTTCTCTCTCAGGACCCACTTTGGACAGTTTCCCGCTGGGTATCCTAATCATTGACACATTCATTGATGCATCTGAGCGCGTTTTGGGCATATTTACGAGCCGGGCTAATTTCTAAAAGTCGCACGTTGACTACCAAATTTTCAATCTCATTTGCATTTGCCGCATTGAATTGCACTTTTACAGTTCGATTCGGTGGCATTAATTGGACTAACTAATTAAAATGTTTCTTCAACTTGCAACTATTATCTCATTCAGAACCAGACCAAAACTGGGCAAAGTTGGTCGGTAGCCGTTGAACCTATTATGCAACAAATTAAAGCATCAAACATGTGCTGCACACTGCTGCAGCTTGACCAAATCCACTCAAGTCACCACAAACAACAGCCTGGCAAAAGTAGAAGCTGCAACAGCAACAGCAACAGCAACATCAACTAACAACAACAATTTGCAACAAACAACAGCATCATCAGAGGCAGCAGCAACTTTAAGCCCCGAAAACAATAAACTTTTACCATCCACATTGCACACACACACAAACACACACACACACACACGCACACACATAGGATTAAACTAATTTGCAAGAAAATTCTTTTAAACTGCTGCAACGCTCCCAAGCCACAAACGAGTGCAGCAGGAGGGGGGGCAGAGATTAAAGGGGATGGGGGCAGGCAGAAGTAAGATTTGAGGGCAGCAAATCCCCAATGGATGCTTAGAAGCTGCATAGCTGAAGATTTTAATTTTTTTTTTTAACTGCAATCAGTTCAAATAATCCCAAGAAAAGAACTGACACAATTAAACAACCAACATTAAATTATTTAGTAAAATCGAATTTATTTTGTTTAAAATTAACCAAAACTAGTTTCTAAATTTATTTATATGCAAAGAACATGTCAGGATTCAATTCGAATGAAGTAAGTCAACAAATATAGTATAATTAAATTTTACTTTACTTATTTTATACAGTTATTTTAAATCGATAAATTTATTT
This sequence comes from Drosophila melanosoma, assembly GCA_035042045.1. Classification (NCBI taxonomy): domain Eukaryota; kingdom Metazoa; phylum Arthropoda; class Insecta; order Diptera; family Drosophilidae; genus Drosophila; species Drosophila melanosoma. The sequence goes on along the minus strand of JAWNLY010000183.1, from coordinate 504,989 downwards.
CTCTTTTATCTAATAAAATAATTGTTTATTTATTGATATACGAATTTTATAGATTTCAAAAAATAAAATAAATATTTTTCAAACTAATATTAAAATTCAAACATTTTACGGTTTTAGCAAATTAAAGAATCAATTGAATAAGAAATATTGTATTGAAATGCTTGATTATTTATTTTAATTTATGGATTTTCTCTTGATCAAACTGGTTTAACATGATATAAATCTCAAAACTAATGGTTAAATTCTATAAATTATTGGAAACTGGCACACACACTGAAAGTTAAACAATTTCATTTCATTTGTTTTATTTGTCAGATTTGACAAGAACTGTGAGTGTTTTAAGCAAATAAATTACTTTCGAAAAACCGAAGAAAGTTTTTATGAAAATAATTAAAATGAAATTGGTATTTGGTGTGAGCCACAAGCAACGAACTGAAAAGCAACCAGCTAACGGAGTTGCAGCAGATGTGTGTGTGTCGGTGTGTGTGTGTGTGTGTCGGTGTGTGTGTGTGTCGGTGTGTGTGTGTGTCTGGGTGTGTGTGTGTCGGTGTGTGTGTGTGTGTCTGGGTGTGTATGTGTGTGCTCCACTGCTTCTGCTGCTGGTGTATTGCGCATTTCAACTTAACTGAATTATTAGCCGAGTTATGTGAATTATGATCTCTTAGTGCTGATACCAGGCGAGGATTCCTTGCTGCTGCTGCTGTTGCAGTTGCAGTTGCTGCTGTTGCACTTAGCCATAACCTTCGCTAGTGTGCTGCAGCCTTGCCAACATCTCTGCCTGCGTCTCTGTGTCCCCAAGCACTTTTGCTAATGCATTTGCCCACTGGCCATGTGGGATTGTTTGTTGTTTCTGTTGTTGTTGTTATTGTTGTTTTTGTGGGGCGAGGCAATTTCAGAAACAATAACAGCAACAAGAGTGCAGCGTTGTTGGTTGCAAGAACTGTTGACTGCTCACCTGGTCTGGCTGCAGTTCTCACTCATACACACACACACAAACACACCGACACACACAGACACACCGACACACACACACACACACACACACCCAGACACATACACAATCTCAAGAAGAAAAAAGAAGCAAATAACTTTGAATGGTTGAGGCTGGCAAAGATGCTTTTGTTGTTCCTTTTGTTGGCTGTGAGGGAGCCGTTGATGCTGAATCTGGTTGGTTACTGGGTTTGCTGGTTGCTTTTGTTATATTCATGTCATTGTTATTGCTTTTGTTTTCGTAGGCATTGCAGCCACCACAAAATCCCAGCAGATTGCAATGTTGCTCAGCCGGCAATAATACAAAAGCAAAGCTTTTAGGCCGCAAAGACCACGTCTCCTTGATCCCTGATTGAGAAACTGTCTGCCTCTCCCTCTCTCTCTTGCTCTCTCTCTCTCTCTCTGTGTCTGTCTCTTTCTTTGTCTGTTGCTGTCTCCGTCTGTGTCTCGCATGGACAAGGATGATTTATGACGCAAGTCGTAGGATTAGCATATGGAACCAAACAATGATGTTTGTCCTTTTACCTTGGCCAAAGCGAGCAAAGCGAGCAAAGCGACTCCTCTGTAAAATCGAACCGGAAATGGCTTAAGCAAACAAACACACACACACACATACACAGGCATAAATCTGTGTGTGTGAGAGTGTGCGTTAAGCGATTTACGGACACAGACAAGGAAGGATTTGAATCCAAACCGGAGACGAGCTGGGAGGAGCCGAGTAGCGAACGAGCTTGCAGCATGCGTAATTAACCTTTGCCACGTTTCAGATTGTGTGCGTGTGTGTTTATGTGCGTGTGTGTGTGTGCGTGTGTTTATGTGTGTGAGTGTGTGTGTACGTGTGTGTCTATATATACCCAAGCATACAATCATATTTCATTTGTCTGTCCGGCTCCTTTAGCAATTAGGACAATGCAGGTGGCAACGTTGACTGCGACGTCGACATCGACGTCGACACCGACTGGGTCGACGTCAACGCCAGTGTCCTGGCAATTGAGCTTTGATCCTTTGAATACAGTTGAATTCAATTGAAGGCACAATATTTTGGGGGCCGTTACTCAGAGCTGTCAGGATATGAAGTTCGATTTCTAAACCACAAAAATTTCATTTTAAATATTATTTTGCATATGCAATTTCTAATTAATATTTCATTCAAGTGACACAAACAGAGCCAAATTTGAAGTGAAAATGTATATTAAATTCAAAATTGAAGCCAAAAGTGCTTTAAATAATAACTTCGATTGGGTCAAAAATGTTTATGATTATTTATTGATTGTTTTTATTGACAGTTTCAGCTTGAGTTTTAATCACTCACTTACAAATGTGAATTTTGAAGTGGTATTAAATAATGAAGATTTGCATATATAATAATATATATATGTATATAATATATTCATAGATTAGATTCAATTGCATAAAGGCTTCAGACTAAATTTTCTCAGTTCAATTTGAATAAGCTTAAATTAATTAAACGCTTTTAGCGATTTAAAGAAGACAATACAAAAATTATTGCATTTAGTTTAAGTTTAATTGCAAAAGTGTTTAAAATGAAATTTAAATTAAACAATTTTTAGCAATACAAAATACAAAAATTATTGCGTTTAGTTTAAGTTTAATTGCAAAAGTGTTTAAAATGAAATTGAAATATACAAATATTAGGAATAGAAAAATTGACTTTCACTTGCAAAAAATATTCTGGAAAGTGATTTATTTTCTTTAAGTTGTTGCCCAAAAAAAAAAAACTCATTCGAACGAATTTTTAAATTAATGAATAATAACTTTAAATTAATACTGGGTGTGTTTTGTATGTTTTATTTGAAAAAAGAAAATAAAGTCAAAAAGCTAAATTGAACATAATTTTTGTAGTGATTATAATCGATAATAATCGTTTTAATGATGTCCTCCATGATCGTGTTCGCTGCTCTTCTTTTGTGACTTGTGCCACTTCTTCTTGTGCTCGCCGCCGCCCTTTTTGCCGTGCTCCTTTTTGTGGCCCCACTTTTTGGCCTCCTCGTGCTTCTTCTTGTGGCCTTTGTGTCCCTTTTTCTTGTGTCCCTTTTTGCTGTGACCCTTTTTGCCATGATGCTCCTCGTGCCCGCCCTTTTTGTGCTCGCCCTTTTTATAGCTGCTGCCCTTTTTGTGCTTTTTGCCCTCCTCGAAGGCGCCGTGCTTCTCCTCGCCGCCCTCGACATGATCCTCATCATAGTATTTCTTTTCCTTTTTGTCCTCGTTCAGCTTGTGCACATTGTGTTTACCCTTGATGGAGTGGCCCTTCTTGTAGCTGCCATGATCCTCGAACTCGCTACCCTTTTCACCTTTTTCGCCCTTCTTCTTCTTCTTGTGATGACTCTCGGAGTGTTTGTGTTTCTTTTCGTGACCCTGCGCCTCGCCATGCTCACCCTTTTTGCCCTCCTTGTCGTGATGTCCTTTCGCACCCTTCTCCGAATGTTCGCCATGTTTGTGACCCTTTTTGCTCTTCTCCCCATGCTTCTTAAAGTGTTCGCTGTGCTTTTTCTCACCAAACTCGGACTCATCCTCCTCGCCATGCTCCTCATCCTCGTGCTTCTTCGATTCGGCTGTCTGCAGGTCATCCAAATGGGCGTTGAAATCGTTCAAATCCGCAATGCCCAGCGGCTCTGCTATCACCATGGCATTGTCCTGCGTATATGGCAGGATTGCCGTCGATGCCGCCATCGCTGCGAGTGCCACAAACGCTCCCAGCCATGCCAGTTGCCAGGGTATCCTCCTTGGCCTGGCCACCATTTCAGCCTAGTCGTTATACTTTAAGACTTTGAGCTGCTGCTGCTGGAGCTGGAGCTGTGGCTGTTGCTGCTGCTGTTGCTGCCCCGCCTTGTTCTCGTTGTCTGGTGAGCTGCTCGCTGGACAGCATCGCTTTTTATTGGGAGCCCTTTCTGTTTGCCTTGCGGCCACGCCTCAATAGAGCCAAGTTATTGCTGCTTGCCGCTTGGCTCTGCGGCTGATTTGGCAACATTTCTTTTGGCCATTGGCTCGTTGTTGGCGTCTAAGTGCATAACGTTGTTTCCACGAGCTGCCAGAAGAGCAACAAAAAATGGACAACTTCTTGCGGTTTTTGGCTGCTGCTCTTGCCACGTTTTTTTTGCTTTTGTTTTTTTTTTGTTGTGTTGCCGACTTTTGTTACGTGCTGGTTTTTTTTAGCTCTTCTCGAAGAGATCAACTAAACATAGCTTGTACAGTGAAGCAACTTTGTAGTCTGATCGTTCTTAGTCATCAGTGAATGTAATTAATGGTAATTACTTCATGGCTAATAAATAAATAAATAAATTTAAAACAATGCAATGAAAATAAAATAAAAGAAAGCTAGACAGAGTTAGACAGATTTAAGGCCAGCAGCTGGGTATTAAAAATTACCAGGATGACCAGACTCAAAGATCTTTAATTTAGTTTAATATATTATTATTTGTTGTTATTATTATTATTATTATTATATATTATTAAATAATATATTATTGTGGTAAACAATGCATTGATTAAATTAAATACCAAAAAGGGAGAAAATGAATTAAATTTTGGGTACATTTGAAGAGCGGACAATGCATTTTACTTATTAATTATAATATAATAATCAATATATATATATATATTAAATATAAATAATTTGAAGTAGTTAAATATACAAGCCGATTGGTTTTAAAAATAAATAAAAAAAAGAAATATCCATTTCTCCTAGCGCCATTAAAAACATACATAAATTACATACATAAATTAAATAAATTAAAAAAACACTTAAATTTAATGAGCACTTTAAATTTTTATAAAGAAGCTTTTTAAAAAAAAAAAAACTTTTAAGTGTTTTCGGGTAACACACATTTTATGAGCCTGGTAAATAAATGATGATGAAACGTCAAAGAAATTCATAGACATTATGTCAGTCAGAGGATTTGGAATTTGGAATGTTTTGACAGGGCGATGACAACATTTAGTGCTTGTTTTTATTGGCAAGTTGAAGTTGTGCGCTGATTGGGACAATTGCGAATAGGAATCACTAATATTACTGTTACTACTATATCCATACAATATTTGTTTATTTGCATCGCGTGTCAAAGATTTCGAACACAAGTTTTCACAACTTTTCGCAACACCTCAAAAAGCAACAATTCTTTTGTTGTCAAAGTTTTGCCATGTGTGTGTCTGCATGTGTGTGTGTGGTGTGTGTGTGTATGAAGTATTTATAGCTTACATTTGCCGGGCTGTCGTCAGCGGTTTTGATATTTATAATGCCGTATGTATTGCTCTCCGCTTTCGTCTATAAAGCTCTTGTGGGCCGTTATAAATACACGCTTTAAAGCCATTTACCGTTCAGTCTACGGGCAAACAGAGCCGGGCAGAGTACGGCAGAGCCACGGCTGGCCCCAAAGTGCCGGAGTGTGAGTGGCGGCAAGTGCGACAGGAAATGCATTTTAAATGTTGAGCATGGCGTAAATAACCCGTTAATGTTAACATGCACACCAAAGGCACAGCGAGTACGGCTCCGATTGAGGAGTTTTCTTTTTTTTTTTTGCCGTTGCACGGCGTCCGCCCGGGCAATGCGTTGCCTTAATTTATGTGTCACGGCAATGGCGACAACACAAGGACGAGAAGTGTGGCGCAAGAGAAGGACGGAAGGGGGGAGGGGGGGGGTGTGGTGAACAGGTGAACTATTCGTTCCATTTCATTCCATTCGGCTCGATTCGATTTGCTGGCAAAAGTTTGACAGCCACTTGGCACCTTGGAACTTTTGCCGTTGTGCTCAGAGCCCAATGGTTGCAACCTTAGCATATATATACATAAGCACACACACACACACATACACACACACACAGAGATATACAGACACATCGACATCGAAGCTACAAACACAAACACGAAAAGTTCAGTAGTTGGCCAAAAGTCACTTGGCATGCATATAAATTGTCAGCCATTAAATTTGCATTGACATTTTGGCCGTGCTGCGTCGCCGCTATTCAAGCGCGCCACACCCAAAACCCAGACCAACCATTCCCCTCCTACCCCTGCACCCCCCAGCAGCACTCCCCTCCTCAACACTTTTGGTTTAGTTTTTAGTTGGGTGATTTATTTGTGCGCTCCTTGATTGCACGACCGTCGCATCGAGAGAGAGAGGGGAGAGAAGAGAGGTGGAGTGCTTCATCTGCCAAGTTGTTTGCCATGTTGTGATGCTCTCGTTTTTATTGAATTTGCTGAATTAATTTGAATGCAGCAGCATCGGCATCTGATGATGAGAAAAAAAAAAAAAACTAGACGGCGCCAAACCGACCAAAAGTATTGGCCAACATTGATTAAACTTTGCTTGCCATTCACAAACAGCCGCCCAGTCAGAAGCAATCAGAAACAGAACCAGAACCAGAACCAGAACCAGGAGCAGGACCAACTGTCCAACCGTCAATGGTCCACTTCAGGTCCACTGCTGGGGACATCTTTGCAGATGCTTTTTGGCCGTTTGGGCCAACAATTAGCCTAATACCAAGACCGTGCTCTTTGGGCTTTTAGCCTTATTGGGCCAACACGGCACTGACTGTGTTACCGTTGCTGTTCCTTCCTCTCTCTCTGTCTCTCTCTCTCTCTCTCATTCTCTCTGTATCGTTGTCTTTCACAACGTAATCATAATCAAAATGCAAACGACGCGTTTTCTGGCAAGTTGAATGACTACTTCAGCGATTTTTGTTTGGGATTTATGTAATAACAACAAGAGACTAGACCTAAATCCATTAATGCACTACCAGCAGCCAGATGGACAGGCAGCCAAATAGTCAGCAACAGAGAGAGAGAGAGAGAGTGAGGGGGAATGGAAGAGGAAATCAGAAAGAGAGAGAGACACAATAAGCTGGTGAAGTAGTTGCAGCATTTGAAAGAAAGCAAAAGATAATTGTCGGAATTGTTAAAATCTGTTTACATATAAATTACAGAGAAGTAGAATATAGACATATATATATATATATATAACTGAGGAGCAGGGGTAGATAAAGGCGGCGGGAGAACTGCAGCTTCCTGCGGAAATCATAATTTAGCCCTCTTTTAATGAGTAAAGAGAAATATTGAGAAATCTCTCGAGGAACTTAATAAAACGCATATTTTAAGAATTTGTCCAGAATATCTAAGAAAAACCTTATTTAAATGAAACTTATTTAATATAAACAAGTATTTTGACTTTTGATTGTTTGTATATCAACTATAAAATATCGTACAATAATAATAATAATAATAATAATATATAAATAATAATAAAATATCGCAAATGATATAAAAAGGCAACAAATGTTTAAATTAAAAATATCTTTCTGTCAATATTTAATACAAAGCATATAAAAAGACAGCAAATGTTTAAATTAAAAATATTTAAGACTATGCTGTCAATATTTAAAACAATAATCAATGGATGAATTCGTTGTAAGGATTTATTTGGATTAACAATAAATACAAGAATTGAGCAATAAATACAACAAATATTGAGCAATATGCGAGTTGACTGCTGACTTATGATTATATTTTTAATTTAATTTAATTTAATTATTTTTATTTAATTTGCCATATTTCTTGTTTAAGACAATTATTTATTTTAACCGAAAATAAACTGAAATTTAAATATGTTTGCTAGAAGACTATAATTAAAAATGATTATATTATTATATATATATTATATATATATTTAAATATATATATATATATATTATATTTTATTTATATATTAAAATATATATTGACTATAGCTCATCTGCGGTCTTCTTAATTAAAATTATAGTTTAGAGGGTTTTCAGTAGATTATTTTTAAATAGTTATCGCAACCAGTAATAATATTCAAGATAATTGCAAAAGTTAAGATTTAAAAAACTGCTGCTGATAAAGTATAAAGTAAATATTGATAATAAAGTGGAATATTTGGGGGATTTGCAATTGTTGCTGGCTGTAAGTAAGAACATTGTAATGTGAATCATTTTGTTGCGTTTGCCCCATTCGGGTGCCACTCAAAGTGTGTGAGGCGAGTGTTTAGTGCAACTCGCAATGGCAGCTTATTGGCCATTTTTGACAGTTGAAAGACATTTGATGTTGAATGCAACTTAAGTTTTGTGATGCTGCTATTATCGCTAAGTGTTATTTACCTGCAGAACGCAATGCTTGCCGCTTGCCGCATGCCGCATGCCGCTTGCTGGTTGTTGCTTGTTGGTTGCTGGTTGCGTCGTTGTCGTTGTCGTTTCATAATGCTGGTGGCAAGAGCGAAGCCGCAACTGCTGAAACCTTGTTGGCATTGCCTCGTTTATTTATGGTTACGTTTTACAAGCTTTAAACTGTACGCGCCAAAATCCGCTAAACTTTGATTGCACTTTTGCGATGTGTTGGCAACGGCAAAGGCGATCTGCCCCAAATCCCCTCACGCAGCAGCAGCGGCAGCGGTAGCAGCAGCGGCAGCAGAAGCTGGAGACAAAGCATAAGCTGCAGCTGAAGAACGTGCAACACCTGTGCGTTTCTTTGTATGTTTGGCTGTGTGTAAGTGTGTGTGTGTGTGTTTGTGTGTGTGGCAAATGCAGCGTGGCAGAAGCGTGACAGCTGCGTGGCTTTTTCACTCAACACAACATGAGGCTAAAATGTGGGGCATGTGGCACTGTGGGCCATGTAACCTGGGGTGATTGAGTGCTGCGTTGCTGCTGCTGCTGCTGGTGGTTTTGTCTCGTAAGTTTTGCTTGCAGCAATTTCATTTTTTTTTTTCGAATTCAATAAAAATCTTTTGTTTTCGCTGCGCAGCGCATTGAAAACTTTGAGCCAAGGTTTTTTTTATTTTATTTTATTTCTATCTTGGCTGACGGGACGTATGACTTACTGGCAGCCCATCATCGATGCCACTTGCCCCTTGCTTGGCACTTACACTTCCCCCTCTTCCCCCCTTCACCCATACCATTTCACTCAGCCAACTACTTGTGGTAAATTTACACGTACACTGAATTTTTACTCGCTTTGTTCGATCAACATTTTCTTTTCGCTTTCCATCAGTTTGTGTGTGTGTGTGCGTGTGTGTCTCTTTGTGTGTGTGTGTGTGCGTGGGTGTGTATGGAAGATAAGTAATCTAACGTGTGCGTTGCCTTTACAATTTTCAATGACCTGCTCTGCTATGCTGTGTGAGATTTTTCATTAATCTCGGCATCAGTTTCCAAGTAGCTTTAAAATTGGCAGCAGCTGAAAGTTATGCAACATAAGTCACTGTGGCAACAACAATGCTAGACTTACTAGACTTTTGCAGAATAAAGCCTTGTAATTCTCAAGTATTAGACTATGATTACATAGAAACACAAACACGACTAATTAAAAACTAAAGCAAAAGATAGAAAATTCACAAATTGCAGCTTATTCAAAATGGAGCAAAAAGAGTTTATTGAAATTGTCGATTTTCATATAATATTTTCTATTATTATTTTCTAAATGTGGTTTTTCTTGATTGACAAGATTATTCGTATTATAATTTATTGTTGTATATTAACATAATCATTTTAAATATAATTATGCTAATTTTAATAGCTTTCGAGATGGTCTTAATGGCTATAAGAAAGTAAAGTTAGTCTCACTTCAGCTCTAAGATGAGCAGCTTAAAAAGAAACAAATATATAAATAAATAGACAAAAAATACTGTTTGCTGAACAGATAATATTTTCTATTATTAATTTCTAATTGTGTTATTTTTCTTCTCTTAATGCTATCAGTTAAAAAAAATTGAGAAAATTATTGGTATTATAATTTATTTATTATATTTTATCTATATATGTTATATTATATTATTATAAGTATGCTAATTTTAATAGCTTTCGAGATAATCTTAATGGCTTAATGGAGATATTACAGTTAGACTCAACTTTAGCTCTAAGATGAGTACCTTAAAAAGAAATAAATATATAAATAAATAGACAAAAAATACTATTTGTTGAACAGATAATATTTTCTATTATTAATTTCTAATTGTGTTTTTTTCTTCTCATATGATATCAGTTAAAAAAGATTAATAAAAATATTAGTATAATAATTATGCTAATTTTAATATCTTTAGTTAGTTCCACTTCAGCTCTAAGATGAGTAGCTTAAAAAGAAATAAATATCTATAAAAAAATAGACAAAAAATGCAATTTATTGAGCAGATTCGTTTCATTCAGCTATTGCCAACAAAGTCAGAATCTAGTTTTTATGTGCCAGATGATATTTTATATGATTGGGATGTAAGGAATAAAGCAATCTTTCGGTCTTCTTATACCCGCTGCCATGTTGCAAGTGTAACTGCAATTGGCCCAGATGCATTGACAAGCGGCGCTAAATTATGCGAACGCGGATGCCGATGTGGATGTGGATACGGATGCGGATGTAATACATACACACACACACACACTCGCACACACTCGCACACACACCGGATTCTATCACATTGTATTTGTTCACTGGTTTTCTACCTTTATTCTTTATGTGTATTGATTTGAAATGAATCTCCGTGTAAGCTGTCCAGGCGCAGCTTTCTAGCTCCTCCCAAGCGCCCTGCACTTGCCACCCTCCCTCTCTCTCCACAACCACTGGTTTCTCTGCAACGTTTTTTTTTTTTACCTTGTAGCACTACAAATTGCAATGTTTGTTTGCTTTTTTTCGTTTTCCCATTTCTTTGTTCGGGAGCTTAGCATATAACTTACTGTCATATTTTCATCTAGCTGGATTTTGTTTTTCGTTTAGGGGGGGAGTTTTTTTTTTTGTTTTTTTTGTTTCTTATTTTTTTTTTTTTTTTTTTTTGCCTGGCTCTTCGACTTTGTCCTGGTTGTATGTCCTGGATCGTATCTAGCTATGCTTCACGCTTCAGCTTTTGTGTTATTATTGTGCATACTTCTTTCTATTCAATGCTTTTTTCTCGTATTACTTGCAAAAGTTTTTTTATTTTTCATCTTTTTTTTTGTGTGATTCTGTGTTTTTTTTTTTTTTTTGTGTATTCCTTGCTTGCTGAAAATATTCGTTGGGTTCTTTGGATACTTTTGTTTCTGGATTTTGTTAACTTTGTTATTTTTGCTTTACATCTGTGTTGCTGTTGTTGTTGCTGCTGCTTTTGCCTTGACGCTATTCAATTTTCAATAAAATATGTAAATTTATACCACATTTCGTTCTGCTGGCTGCTCAGCTCCGTCTGCCGGCCGCTGACTGCTGACTGCCACTGTTATCTGTGCCTTTTATGTCTGTCGGCCGTTTCTCATTGAACAACATTTGATGGCTACAAGTTATGGCCGTGAAACTCCTCCCCGCTACTCCCCAGCTTTCGGCAGCAGCAAAGTATGTTATTAATTTCTAATTTGTTTATGGCTTGTTTGTGCACAAATCAAAAGGCAGAGATTGAAACTTTGACTGCGTCGACTTCGACTTCGAATTTTGTGAAGTGGCTGCTTACCAATACTCTGATTGGCAGTAGAAGTTTTTGGCTGTTGGTGCTTCTAGTTTTCGACTAGCTTTTTTTTTTATGACAATCTAACCGACATTTATTTGAAAACAATCGTATTAATTCAAGTATCTGTCTTGCGTTTGACTTCTTATCAGTTCAAAATGTTCACAAACAAGGTAAAATTGTGAAACTTATTCTTGTCTGTTTATTTTCATGGAAATTACTTCCTGAAATTGTTTTATTTATGTGATTATAGCTGCATAAGATACTTCTGTTAGAGCTGGTTCCTCTGCCAAGATTGTCTTTTCTCGTTTCTCAGTTGTTGCCGCATTATAGGACTCTCTGATCACCCTCTTACCAAAAATTTACTTACTCAACCTTTAAATTTTTGCCTAATAACAATTAAAATAAAAAATTAAAACAGTCAGGATAATTATTATTATTTTTTTTTTTTAACTATTTTGCACCAATAATCTTAATAATAAATTGATTATTTTTTCATTTAACCTGTTAAATTTTGATTGATTTGCTTGTTGAACATTACATTTTTTGTCAGCAAATATGCAGAACTTTGTATTTGTTTTTTGTAATTATTTCAAAAGAATAATAAATTTAATGAATTGATTTGACTTTTTATGTTTAAAAATATTCCTTTTGTATTCGTCTCCAACTCTGTAATTTTTTGTGCACTGACATCAAAATAATCAATTATCAAACCTCAATGGTCATGTCAAATAACCGAAATGAAATGAAATCAAGTGAAATGTGAACATAATTCCCATTGTCAGATATTTAGTCGGTTACTCAGTTTGCTTGATTATCCATATTTGAGTTGTTCATTATTTGAACGCATTCACAAAACTCATTCACTCATTCATTTATTCGTTGTGCATTTATTCATACATTTGTTTGCCTTCTGACGCATGTTTTTGCAAAATTATGTGTACGAAAAGTTGTTATAAAAAAAAGAGGAAAATAAAATCTAAAAACAAAACCAAATAAAAATGTCAAATAAGCGCAAAGTCAAACAAAAGCGGTTCTGAACAATAAGTTTATATAAACAACAACAACAATAACAAAAGCAACACAACAAGAGACACACACATGCAAAAGCAATTTAATTGCGCGGCCAAAAACAAAGGGACTTTTTTTTTTGTATATTTTGTTGTTTTTGTCTTAAAATTGTTGTTGTCAATGTTAATTTTTGCTGGCACAAGGCACAAGTTCATAAATAAGTATGCATATAATTTTTTTTTTCTTTTATTCTGCGCTTTGTAACTGCGAGACCCATTGAGCAAAAGTGGCATGCAAAAGGCAGCAAGAGCAACGGCAACAGCAACGGCAACAGCAGCCCCCAAACAACAGAACTCTCAAGTTGCTTTCGACTTACTAAAACAAAAGTTAATTAGAATGCCTCATCATAATGCGAGAGGCCAACATGAACATACCATACACACACACACACACACACAGACAAAAGTTGAAGGCAGTAAATTAGATTAGCAACAACAATAAAGAGCACAACAACTACAACAACAACAACAACGTTGACAAACAATCACAAACGCAACAAGCAATTAAAAATGTAAAAATTTTCTCTGTCCCTTAAAAGTTGTTTTTTTTTTTCGCTCGCATTTTATTAGCTGGCAAGTTGAATGAGGCATTGCGCGCTTTTGAGCAGCTTTGTTTGCTGCGCTACCAGCCAAGCAGTGCAATCAAGCAGTGTGTTTGTGTGCAAGTAGTGCAAACACTTCAAGCGTTTTTTTTTTAATGATAGTTAATTTGATTTACTCTTTAAATGAACTTAGAAAATTGCTAGCAATTTCAATTTAATTGTTTTTCTTGTTGATGCTTTTATTTCTTAGCTTCTACATTTTTTACGTTCAGAATATATGTTTGTACTCTGATCTGCCGGCTCGAGCTTAGCTAATTGTTTAATTTAATTTTTGCTGCCTTATTTGAGGTATTTTTGTGCTCTTGGCAAACTCTCGACTAATGCATTCCAAATTCTTCAAGTTGACATCAAGGAATTCGATTGAAATCATATTTACTAAAGTCAATTTGAGGTCTGACAAGCAAAGCTCAGCTAAGACAATTAAAAACAATTATAAAATGCTTTTCACTTGAACTCATTTAATCAATTAAAACGTTTTAATTTCGAAATGCTCAAATGGACTTTCTAATAAACTACTGAAAATTTTGCTGGTCTGCCAGGAGAAATTTAAGAAAAAATGCAACAAATTTGTTCAGCATTAAATATGTAAAATAGTTGAAGTTAAATTTAGAAATTATATTGCGAAATGGAATGCGAGAAATGTAAGTATGTTTTGGGTTTTTGTTAATTAGATGCTTTATATATCAGCAGTTTATATCGATTTGCTGTTGAGATGCTTTATCAACTTTTAACTAACCATAATTTATGATACTCGGCCAGTTTGTGAAACTTTTGCGGCTTGCCCAGGCACTTTTGGTAAGAACGCAGTTGTTGCAGATAGTTGTTACTGTTTTAGTTTGTGTGTGTGTTCTGTGTCCATTTCTTAAGCTATTTTTAAATGTGCTTGGGCAAAACTTTTGGCGCACTGGCACTTTGACAAATTTTTGGCCAACATCATTTGCCTGTTAACTGGCGACTACGTAAATTGTGTAAAAGTGTCAACTGAATCTCTTAGTTGCCGTCGCCGTCGCCGTTGCCGTTGCCGTTGCCTTTGACGAAGCCAGTAATGATAGCCCAAACAAAGTTGCAAGTGGCAATGGGTTTTTAATGAAGCTGAACGCAGCCAAATGCAAACGAATGACTTAAAGTCAACACGTGGCTTTAAGCTAGACAAGGTTTTTTTTTTGGCCATATTTTCAACGGGGGCTACAAAATAAATAACAGCACAAACTTTTCAATAAATAAAATTAGAAACTTTTTTTTTTTATTTTTTGTGTAGCGCTACGGTCAAAAGTTGGTCGCCAGGCGGTGCTATTTCGAGTTGGCCAAACAAACCTAAACTGAAACTGAAGACAGACAGGCAGACAGGCAGACGGAGTGAGAAAAGATAGGTGGACAAACGGAGAGTGCTGAAACAAACGGCAATTGACCGTAAAAATGTATATGTGTGGGGGGACCGTTAAGCCGTCTACCAACAAACTTCGACTTGGAGTTCGATTCGGGAAGCGCTTGAGGTTCGAAAACAATCACCTTAACATAGCGGCCTGGGTTAACTTTTTTTTCTACTTCTTTCTTCGATTTGGTTTTTTTTTTTTCTATTTTTTTGGTTGGTCCCGATACAAGGGATTTTATTTAACATTCGGCTTAAAGTTTTCTCTGCCTGCCCAGCAGCAGCAGCAGCAGCAGCAGCAGAAGCAGCAGCAGCAGCAGCCAATCAGTTGAGCAGTCGAACAGTCAAACAGTCGAACTGGCGAGTCAACTGCGCGGCTAAATCAACTGAAAGTTGGTGCGAAGAAAAACAAAATCAGATTTCTAAGTGGACGAAGCGAGGGCGGCATAGGGCAAGGCGTGCTGCGAGGGGGACGGGGGTTTGCAGATGCGGATGCGAATGCGAATGCTCGAATACTGTGTGAAGTGCGCAAAACGAATTGGTCAAGTGGAAAAAATTGGCAGAGGTCGCAACAGCAATTCGAGGGTGTGGAGTGTGGGCGGCATTGCACAGAAGAGTGTCTGAAGGGAAGAGGGGGTTTTAGCTAAAAGTATTGAAATACATTTAATGAAAAAGTTCGATGAGGTCGCGGCATGGGGCACGGTTTGGCAGCAGTAAAAGTAAATGCACAGCGTGAAACGTGGACGAAGCAATTGAGCAAACACAGCAAAGTTGATGTGATTTTGCTGTGGCCAACAACAGCAACAAATAACAACAACAGCAACAACAACAGCAACAACAACAACAACAACAACACCAACAAGTGAGCAGTGCTAAACACTGATTGCGTTTTAATGCCAGTTATGGATGAATAGATGAGCACAATAAATAAGGAAAAGTCTTTAAGTGTGTGTGTGTGTGTGTTTGTGTGTGTGTAGCCAGTGCTTTGATTAGCGCTCAGTAAGCTACACAGCTGGAAGTGAAATGTCGCGACTAATAATTTGTAGCACATAGAGAAACTGACAAAGAGAGAAAGAGAGAAAGAAAATTGAGTATTTATGTAGCAAAGAGTACGTGGTATGTATGTATATGTTTATCCCGTCGCTTAGTTCCTGAAGAGCTTTTGCTGAAATTTTCTTCTTTTTCATACTTAACTGTTAACCCTTTAGTGTCAAGCAGTGTTTTTTGACAGCCCCAGTTTAATTCCGCGCTTCTCGCCACTCTTTTGTAAGACTTGCGAATAGTTCGTCAAAGCATCTTCATAATAAGTGTATTTTGTGAATTTCAACAACTTTCAGCTTTAAACCCGAGCTGACTAACCAGTTACAAGTGCTATTGAGCTTTTTATAGTAAAGATGTAGTAAAATAAGACAAACATTTTGAATTTATGCAAGAATCACGAATAAAACAAAAGCTATATGCTACAATTGTAGATACAGCTAGTCGCATAAAACCCCCACAATAATAATAATATTGCTCAGGCTACTATGATGATAATTTTATTGGTTCATTATTTTACGACCCCAAAACTAACCCTTGGCTCTGCTCTAGCTCAAGAGTAAATCAACAGTTTTGACTACTTGACATAAATTGTGACCAGAAAATAAGTTTCAACAGACCCCTCCCCCCACAAACCCTGCTGAATAAAAATAAATACATACGTTAACACATTTGGGATACCCTCTTTGTGTCTTACTTGGGAGAGTTTCATCACTTAGCAGCTGCTAACTGTTTCACCCGGCTGGCCCGTTCTGACCTTTTGCTAAGCTCTTTTGCTTGGCTGATAACAAATGGGGCAGCTTCTTGCGTAGTTGTGCCACACAGATATTCTCATTTTTAACTGCTTGGCATTTGCAAACTGCAGCATCATTTAAACTTTTCTCATTTGCTCGCAGCGCAACAGAAACAGCAAAAGCAGCGCGTTAGGGGCAAAACTTTGCCCTAGATTGACAGCGGTCGGCAATTGGCGGTCGCCGGTCGCCGGCTCCAGTCTCCAAGTGCTGTGCACTGACACCGAAGGAGGCTGGGGACAGATGAACAGTGATGCGATGAGATGGTAGCATTACCAGCACATGGATAGCTTTAGCTAGCTGCAGCTCGATGCAGCTCGTCATTGTTTGGCTAAACATTTTTAATATGCGACTAATTTGGCAGGCAGGAGACGACGCATTGCGACAAGGATTGCCCAAGCTGACGCAGGTGCACCAACCGGAGCGGCTGCAGTTGTAACAGTTGCTGCTGCTGCTGCTGCTGCTGCTGCTGCTGCTGCTGCTGCTGCATTGAGTTTGAGTTGTGTCCCGTGACATCGGCTATTGTTTAAATTCAATTCCCGCCTTTGTCGTCTCAACTATTTTCAAAAGTTTTACAATACACTTTGAGAAATTAATAAGGCATCGGAAAATTGTTTACAGTTTGTTTTCGCTTGCAAAAATTATATATTAAATACAGATTAAATTTATCTACTTTATTTTCTTAAAGTAGAATCTTTCTATAAAATTTAAAAAATATTTGCACACTCTAAGACATTTTCAAGGAAAGGATTAACTTATCAACTTTGAGAAATATTCTTCTAAACTGGGCAGCAAATGAGAATTCAATGTGAATTTCGATGAAAAATAAGCCTTTTCAGCTTTCAGTAATTTGATATAGTTAAATTATAAATAAACAAAAAATAAACAATTTCTCAGAAAGATTTTAAGTAAGATGGATGCTTTTTATTTTTTTTTTTGTATATTTTTGACATGGCTGCTGGTTTTTATTATTCTCTTTTTCTTAAAGTGTAGCAGCCGCTTCTATTTTGAACGTAGCAGCTATTGCCATGGCTGCTGTTTGACTTTCAGTCTCGAATGATTTACCTTACAAGATAAACAGACGGAAGACGGCAGCAGGAGTACCGCACCAGCAGCAGCAGCGGCGTTGCAGTCGCAGCGCAGCAGCAGCAAGCAGGCTTTGGGTTTTTGTCTGAATAGCAGCCCAAGTTTGACTTTAGTCTTTTGTATTCTGCTCTCTGTGAGCTTTTGGATAATGCGCTTGAAATTGTTGCTAAGCATTGCGCCTCCTTGCACTCAATAGCCCCCGCTCCCCATTTTCACTCTAGGCGCCCCTCACAATCTCTTTCCATTCTATAAAGTTCTCTCTTTCTCTGTCTCTATGTCTTTTTCGATGCGTCGAGCTTGGCAATGCAATTTAAACTCTTTGATAACTCCGAAAAGTGCATTTGGCTGACGATGCGTCGCCGCCTCTTACTCCGCCTCTTACTCCGCCTTTTCCTCCCCTCCCTTCACCGTGCACAGCCTGCATTATCAGTGGCTGGCGAAAGACAATGGGGACGGACCGAAGACACATGAAAATACAATAGCCAAAAGTTTGATATGAAACTGCAGTGCAGACAAAGTCGCGCGTATTGCAAAAGTTTTCATTTGTATTTTTTTTTTTGACTCAGGCTTTTTATTGTTTTTGTTTGTTATTTTTTTCTCGCGCTGCTTTTGCATTTTATTCTTGCGGCACTTTTGCTTTTTCTGATTGCATTGAGTTTTGAACCGCCGATAAATTGTCAAAGCATTTGCATTCTGGCCCCACAACCGAGCTTTGAGTTTGCAACCAAATGTTGCACTTAACAGGTTTGATTTAAATTTGTTGTAGCTCGGTTTTTTTTATTGGTAAATGCAAATATACCAAAAATAGCTACTTGCTTTACAATATTTTATTTACATTTTTTTTTTTAATTCAGCATTAGATACAATTTTATAAGGTTTTATAAGACTTAAAAATGTAAAAAAAAATATAATTTTCTAAATAATAATAAATTTTCTTTTGCTAGCAGCTAGTGCTAGTTTTACCACAGTTTTTAAACTCTTTTACTAATGTTTTTACATGTATTACGGATTGATTTATTTTCCATTCATTACTATATTTATTTAAGAATTTGCAGAAATCCAGTTGCATTTATTTATGTATAGCTTGATATGTTTTAAATAATGTGTGAAATAATATTGATTGATATTCGAACTATTTACATGTAATTACCAGAAAATACACACAAATTAAGCAATACCAGCAATTTGTTAAATTTGCTGCCAATTAAAATTTCCACTAAACCAATTTTACTTTATCCACACGTGCATTTATTATAAATACATATAAATAAATTTACGGGAGGAAAACATGCAAGTTGGGTTAATTCTAATTTGGTATATAAATTCTTGTTTAGATCATGTTTATTTCATTTTAATACTAATTGCATTTAATTCACAACTATTGATTCGAATCGATTTTTGATAGCATACATTGACATATAATTGCTAAACTGTACAAATTTCATAAAGGTATTTGAAAAACGAAGTTTGGCTTGACACACCCAAGTTTGGTCCAAAATTATATATTCTCATTTTCAACTCATTTCTAGCAACGGCCGCCAGCATTTTCTGTATGCTTAAAAAACTAGAATATATGTAAAAGCTATGGCTATGTTAGGGTATATTGGCGTCGAGCTCACTCGACTGCAGTATTCTTACTTGTTTTTATTTGCATATTGATCTTATTTTTAGCAGCAGCCGCCAGCATTTTCTGTATGTATAAAAACTAGGATATATTTAAATTCTGTGTTCAGTGTATATTGTCGTCGAGCTCACTCGACTGCAGTGTTCTTATTCGCTTTTATTTGCACACGTCAAATGTAATGGCAACAAAGAGTTGCACCATTTGAAGTATGAACTATGTTTTATTTAGTTTTGAACTCATCACGCCTCACACAAGCCGCACTGACAAATGGAAACCGAATCGCTGTCATCACAATTCACAGTTTTCTCTTCCGCTCAGTCAATTTTTCAGCAAAGTTATTTGCCATTTTTTGTTATATATTTTTATGCTGAGTTTTTGTTTTTTTTTATTTTTTTGTTTGACTCGACGCTGTTTGCTTAACTGTCGCTGTTTCAAAATATGTCACGTCCTACAAAGTCGGTGGCCAAGAAGCCAATAAGTGAAGGGACACATGTTCCAGTTGGAGCTGTCTGTGCCCCCCCCCATAAACTGCCATCCCAGATCATTCAGCCCCGGCCACCGGCATCTAATGCATTGACAGCCTCTGTTGGCATCATCATCATCATCGGCTTCATCGTCATCTTCATCTTCATCTCCATCTCCATATCCATCCCACCCAAAACTTGTCACTTTTTACGCGCAGCTGCAGTTTATTTTAAGATTGGCCGCGCACTTTGTCGTCTTGTTTTGGCGTCATTGACGCTTGGCTTACTTTCCGCTTTCATTTTGTTGTAATTGTTGTTGTTGTTGTTGCTGCTGTTGCTGTTGTTTTTCCCACTGTCTCCTTTGGCTGGACACAAAGTTTTGTGCCAGGTTATCCCTCCACGCGCTCTTAACACTTGTCGCTACTTTTTAGCTATTTTGATTTTTTCCGAAACAAAAACTGAAAACTTTTGTTGCTGATTTCTTTGAAATTTTTGCCAAGAGAAGCAGAGTGATAGGGTCGTGTGGGGGGGGGGGAGAGCAATAAGGACAGAACTTTAGAGAGCGGAACCAGGAGTAGGCGGTGGCACTTTTCCATCATGTGCAAAATAAGTTTCACACTTAACGACATAACAAGTTTTCGAGAGCGTTCACAATGGGGACATCCTTGTCCAGGGTTGTCAACGCATCGCGTCGCGCCGTCAATTTTTGGGTCATTACAACAGGTTACAAATTGAAAACGGTGACGGAAATTGCAGCACTTTAAACTGTTACCTAAATTTGCTTTTATTCTGTTTATTAAAGTGTGTATTTTTCTTTAATAGTTAATGGTTTTTTTTTTATATTTTTATATATTTTTATTTTTATATATTATTTAGAATAGCAAAAACTATTATTATAAGAATTGTTTGAAAATGTTAAAAATAATTTATTTTAAAGAGGTATCAGTGAGTATCAGACCAAACATAAACAATATTTAATATGATTTTCTATATTTTCTTAATATATTAAAATAGCAATTCTTAAAAAATTTATTTAAATTAGAGAAAGATGTCATCAGATATATTTATAATAAAAGAAGTTTGACATGAGCAAAAAATAAAATAGTATAAATAAAAAATTATATATCTTGAGAATATTAATAGTAGTAATGCAAATATGCTTAAAAAATAAATAAAAGTGATTTTGAAAAACTAACTAAAATCGAAATTCTTCCAACCCTAAAATAGTATAAATAAAAAATTATATATATATTGAGAATATTAATAGTAGAAAATTAATTTTGAAAACTAGCAACTAGCGAAAGTTGAAATTCTTCCAACCCTGGCAAATTTCAAGGAGACAATAGCCCAAAATGTGATGGTCATTTTGTGGGCGAAAGATGTCTAATGAATATGACAGCCATTTTGTGCGTCGCCTGCATATAATGAGTGGGGAGGGGGGAAGGTGGGTTGGATTGGGTGTGGTATTTTGGGAAGTTGACTGTTGCTTTTTCGGTTCGGTTCGGTTCGGTTCGGTCATCAACGAGTACAATATGTAATTTAATTTCATGCATTGCCTGGCTAATGCGCTTTCGCGCTTAAAAGTATGCTATAAGTAAGAAAAGTGCGCAAATGTGCTTAACAAAAAATAAAAGTTTGCCTTGGTTCAAGGGGGTGGGGGGTGTGTTTGGGGGTAGGGGGTGTGCCAGTTGGGTGTGGAAGACGCGCCCCATTGCTAGTGTCGTAAGGCAGCGGCGTGGAAACAATGCGCGACATTCAGGCGACATTGTTGCCAAAGCTTTTTACAACTCGCATGAGTCCCCTCATGTTGCCTCTCACCACCCCCTACCCCTCCACACACACCACCAACCGCACCGCTGCCCCTTTTGGTAGCATACCCGCCGCTCATTGTCATTTGTTTGCGCCGCAGCAGTTGTAGCATATTATCTAAATGTGTTGCATGCGTGTTGGTGTTGTGTGTGTGTTGTGTGTGTGTGTGTGTGTGTGTGTGTGTGTGTGTGTTTTGCTCCAGCTTTCTATGATTTGTTGTTGTAATGTGCTTTAATGTGAAAAGTTTTTAATGCTTAAGCAGCGAGCTGCCTTCTTACCAATGCCAACCCCCACACTACTCCCCTCCCCCTACTATGCCATAAGCGACTCATGAAAAATCCAAAAGAGTCAAGAGAGAGGGACAGCTGACGACGCTACTCATATAGCTACTCACATACACACACACACACACACATTTGTACAGTTACTTTCTTTGCTCAGTTCTTCTTGCTGCGTTAGTTGGCAACTTTTATTTGTGGTTTTTTTATGTAAATGCGCCCAAGTGATAAGGCAACTTTTCGGCTACTGCAGCGAGTTTTGTTGGCATGAGAGGGGGGTGTGAGGGAAGAGAGAGCAGAGTGGTCAGAGTGGCGGTGGGGCGGAGGGAGCCAAAGGGGAACGACTGTTGCTGTCATGTATCTGAGAGCAGCAACATGAACATGTTGCCAAATGCCATTCTTGTTGCCGTTGTTGTTGTTGTCACCAGTTGTTGTTGTTGTTGTTGCAAGTTGTTGTTGTAGTTGTCATTGTCGTTGCTTGGAAATTAAATTTCAGTGACTTTGTTGTTTATTTGCAGCCTGGGAGTTGGCAATGAGATTGCAAGGAAAGGGTATTGTGAGAGGGTATTGCGAATTGGGTTCGTTTAGGCTTCCTCAACTCAACTTGAAGCTGAAATAATAAACATATAAAAAAACAAATTAATTTAACGCAAAGTTAATTAATTTAATATAACATAAACAAAGTAGAATAAACTCAATGATTAGCTTTGCATTTAAAATGTTAATAATAAACTAATAAACCAAAATGAGAAATGTAGAAAATAATAAACTGAAATTGACAGATAATAATTGTAAAAATAATTAAAAAAAAATTTAAATTTAAAATTGAATACATGTAAAATTAAAACTAAATTGCTTATAGTAAAAATATAAATGTAAATTAAAAATGTTGCCTTATAAAATGTATATAATTTTTAGGGTATGAGAATTTCGAGCCTTTTGGCCAGGCCTGAACTATGCATGACTGTGCCTCATAGGTCTGTCTGTGTGTGCGTGTGTTGTGTGTTGTGTGTGTGTGTGCGTGTGTGTAAATTAGAGAAATTTACGTTTATTATTATTTTTAGTGGCAGTCGCTCGTCATAGTCTGTGCATAGTCAGAGCCGCTCCCACTTAATCTCGCCCAAGTAGACTGGGGCCAGTCCATTGTGTCGAGGGCTCATCCCCAACTCATCCCCAACTCATCTCGCTGGGCATCTGTGTTATATTTATGTGAGTTATCCCAGTCCAGCGTTCAGCACTCGTCGCCTTTTGTGTATGCCGCTCATGTGTAGACAAAGATAACATGGCAAACGCCACGTTGTGGGACGCCTGGACGCCGGGACGCCGGAATGCCCAAAGTACGCCCGGACTCCCCGGCATTGAACCCCATGGGGTGCCCAGAGACAGCTTTGAATATAAAATGTTAGTGCAACTTTGGACTCTTTGCGTGATAATTATGGGTGCTGCAGGCGATAATTGCCCACTAAATGCGCCATAATCTCATAAGTGTGTTGCGTGTGTGTGTTGTGTGTGTGTGTGTTGTGTGTGCTGTGTGTGTTGCGTGTGTGTGTGTGTGTGTGTTAGTGCTATAGAAAGCCGCAAAACCTAAAGCGTAACCGGAGCGAGCAACCGCATTCGAAAAGTTTTACTCAAGCCTACGAAAATGCTGCCTATAAATCTATCTTCTCACTATCTCCCTCTCTCCTCCCTTTCTCTTTCCCTATCTCTCATGCTCTCTCACTTTCTCTCTCTCCCATAAATTCGCTACTTCGTCTGCTGCTTGGTCAGAAATTATTTATGCAGGCTTCGCCAGGCACTTGAAGCGAACTTTTGCTCCATGTTTAATTGCCGAGCGCCGCATTAAAAATAACAACAACAACAACGAAAACAACAATAAAAACAATGAAGAGACGCCACAACAACAACAACAGCAGCAGCTATAACAATATAAAAGATATTAAAATATTTTGAGCGCTGCTCGGGCAACAGTTGAGTAACGATTTCAATCCGTCTGAAACAGCTACCGCTGCCACCCCCCCCCCCCCCCTCCTATCCTGCCACACCCACTACTCTCTGCTTCACATATAGAGTAGCTGCAACTTTATTCATTTTTATTCTTATTTAATCATTAATTTCTCTCCCTATCTGGCGTTTTTTTTTTTATTATTATTATGTTTTTTTCCCCCCTTTTTGTGGGCGGCAGCTTTGTCATTTTAAAGGGAACATTATTGGCTTCAGCAGATAAGTCCGGACCGTAAACTATTTTTCTTACATTTACGTGACGAGCTGCTCTGCCCGGCCACAAATGCGAAAAATATTATGCCTTATCCTTTTTAATAGTCAATCGTTTTGCCATTTTCCTCCTCTGCCACAAAAAATACAAAAAAAAAAACGTACAAAAGCCCTGAAAAGAAAAAGGGAATTAATTTTATTTTAATGCTCGTTGCGTTTGTTATGGGGAGGATTTGCGAAGGGTTGCCAGATTACCAATCCGCTCGACACTTGGGCCTTGGCCTTATCAGCGATGCAGCCTCCTCCTCCGTCACTGACAGCGGGTACGGCAGCGTGGCAGCGGGGCAAGGGGCGTAGGTGTTGTCAGGTGTGTCGCCTGCGAATCTATTTTTTACCTTTTTTTTTGCGTTATTTATTGCAGTTTAAGTGAGTTGTCAGCCACTGGCCAGCAACTAAGAAGCGATTCTGTAGCGGGGGAGGGTGAAGGGGGAGGTGCCAGGTAGAGACAGCGAAAACAACGACCACTTGACATGCGGGCAGGTTGATGCCACACACATACACACACACACACGTGTGTGTGTAGATAATGTGTTTTTAATTGAAAGTTAAGCTTGCTGAAAGTGCTTTGGCAAATACCAACTTTTTTTAGAGATAACCAAACTGAAAAGCGCATCAAAATATAATTTATTTGCTAAAGGCAAAATCTTCAACTTTTTTGGGTACAAATTTAACGACTTAATGCCAGGCTCAAAATTTTCTATTATTTTTTTTATCATAAAGCAAAGTTTCTTAAAATACTCATATATCTCTATAGTTTTAAGATTTCAATTATTATTTATCAATCAACGTTTGGCTTTAATTTTATTACTACATTTAAAGTTAGTAATTCGAAAATAATATACAAATTTAATTTTGAAAAGTGCCTTTGGGGACAGTTCTAAACTTTCCACAGCCATATCTTTGTCAAATAACTAAACCAATTTTGAAAAAGCAATGATATTTTTTATCTTGGCTAGACCTCTAAAAATAATGCCAACAAATTTTTACTCCACATTTTTTATGTGAAAATGCAGCGCTAAAAAGAAAATTTAACGCGTGTAACAAACTTTTTAGCGTCATAACTTTTCGATAGTTAAACGTTTTGTAATGACAATATCTTATTGACATTTAAAATAAACCCAACTTTAAATTATAAGCTTCGAACCATTTTGTCAACTTATAAGTTAACAAATTTTTTCAACTTTTAACAACCAAAACCACAACAAAACTGAGTCAATTTTCATGCTTATGGCCATTCTTAATTTTCATTTGACTTTTACAATTAATTTCGATATTGACCAAAGCTTGCTGTCATATAATTATTTTGCCATTGTGCACACATGTAATCCAATCCGATTATAAATTTAATAAAGAATAAAGAAAAGTAAATAAATCGATGCTTTATGCAATGCTCATTATTAAACTCTTTGTTCCGGATATTATTAACAATAAAAATGGCCAACAATCATCACAAATTACAACTTGAAGGGTTAAGAGAAAGTATACACACACACACACACACACACACACACACGCAAATACACACAAATATTTATACACACTTTTGTGAATCATTTGTTGTATAAATTGAAATGTTTAAAGACTCGAAAGGAGCTGCCGCCACACTTTTAGTCTACCTGCTGTCTGCCCATCCATCTATCTATTCATCTTGTTTTTGCCGGTGAAGCGCCCACAATCCACAATCCTTGTGCCCCATTCATAAGCAGGAGGCTTCCGGCTTACTGGTACTACCACTGGTGGCAAGTCCTTTAGTTTCGGTTCTGCTTGCCACGGCCTTTGTGCTCAGGTACTTTGCTACTGGCCTTGGCCAACACTTTTCACGTTGCGCGAAATTTATCATGATTCCATTACATAATTAAATCCGTTTTAATAGAAACTTTGCACGTCTTTGTCTTGTTGTTGTCGCTACTGCGATGTATTTGGTAAAGTTTCGCCTGGCGAAATTGAAAAACAAAACAGCAAAGCCAGCAACAGCAGCAGAAGCAGAAGCAAAGCCAGCAACAGAAGCAGAAGCAGAAGCAGCGGCAGCAAAAGCAGCAGCAGAAGGAGAAGCAGCGGCAGCAAAAGCAGCAGCAGCAGCAGCGACAGTAGCAGCACCAGCAAAGTTGTCGACTGCCTGCGTCGACGTCGGCGTCGCTCTTGCTCCGTAAATGAAATTAAGAAAGTAACCAGAGAAGAGAGCTGCCAAAGTTGCTAACTCCCGCACCCCACCGCCCTCACCAACCTTCTCATCATTCTTAAATCTTTCCTTCCCCCCCCCCATACCAATTCGAGTGCTTGCTAAAATGCTTTGCTTTATCTGCTTCTGATATCTCTTCTCTGTCTGTATCCATGTGCACTTCATCTCTTCATCTCGCGCCGTCTCTTTGTCGGTTCTCCCCTCCATCCCCCAAATCTCTTTCACTCTATCTCCTGTTTTTGTCTTGATAAATTACCCCGTCCTTGGCAGAGACGTTGGCGACTGGGACGACACAGTAAAGTGATATTTTTATTTGGAAGGCTCAGCTCAGCTCTGCTCTGCTCTGCTCAGCTCAGCTCTGCTACCCCACGCAACCCGCTGTAGACATTTTTAAATCTTGCCAAATTGTTAACGATGCGAAAGTTGCCACTGAAACGGTAGGTGGGCGTGTCTTGGTCGACGGCAAAGTTTAGTAAATGAAAATAATTTTCACTTGGAAAATTATTTAAAGTAGTTCATTAAGTGGCAGCATTTTTAGACTAGTTTAACAATTTCTCAACTATTTCGATTTTGAGTTTTTCCTCGGACTTTCTTTGCATTCTTCGCTCAATATATGAGTGGGTGCCACGAAAACAATCACTTACAAATTGCTGAGACTTGGCTTAAGAGAATAAGCTGGACAAAAGTACAAAAATGTTTGTTCGTTTTGCTGTCAACACATTTGTGGATAACAGAAAATACTGATACGAAAATCTCGATTAATAATATTGAGAGACTTGGAGAGACTCTTTCTGCTTTGTGAATGAATTTTATTTTTTTCAGCCGCTTGACTCTCATTTTATTAGTAGTGAAAGATAAAAGTCTCTTTGCAGGTAATCTTCCAGAATGATTTTTGAAGACTATTCATCTTCACGCCAGAAACTGTTCGCAGAAGCCTTTAAAATTCGTAGCTTGAGTATACTTTTGGGCATCCTGTAAAGTTCCGTTCTGAAAGCGTTTTTATTATTAGACACTCAGCTATGGATTTCATGTCCTAACTGTTGCCTAGTAATATTTTGCAATTTTTGGCTTCATTAGCAGCTTGCCAGCAATTTTAACTCTTCAGCTATGTTTTCTTTCACATGCTGTGGTCGACTTGACCTGCACATATTGGGTAAGGACCTCAGAAAGGTTAGCTGGCTTCCCAAATGGCGAAAAGTCAGCGTGCCCTGGGACTCAGTAGACTGTTGCCCTTTTGGTACTGTCCAGTATTTTCAGGAAATCTACAAATTGACAAAGCCTAATTTAGACAAACTTTTGCGTCTCTTCTAAAAAGATGACTAAGTTTTGATTAGTTTAATATTCTACTATAACAAAAATGATTTACTTCAATTAATCAGTTATCTTCATTGATTTAATCAGTTTGGTTTTAAACAAAAAAAAGGTAATTAAGTGAGGCGTTTTAATCTTGCTGATATATCAAGCTGAGCAAGTTAAAAAAAAAACGCAATTTAATTGAAGCCAATTACAAATGTTTTATGTTTATAGGCACACATACACTCAGAAAAAAATTGCACACTTAAATTTCCGAAAATTGTCAAATTTAGCTGGCCTTATTATGCATCAAGTATATTTTATTTTTAAAACCATTTTTCAAAAATTGAGCTAAACATTTTAATTTTTTTTTTGAGTGTATTTAAATGCATGCACCAATAAATGTATCCACTAAGCATTTATTTTGTTTAATTAAAAGCTCCACATCCTAATCTGTGCAACTTTGTTTTTTGCCCATTTTGTTGACTGGCTGCACATTTGGCTATTAGAGCCCCTTTTTTTTACTGGCTTAATTACAAATGCGGAGAGGGCAAGCATAATTAATGCATATTTTGCCCATTGTGCTCATCATTGTTCTCCAGTTGTTATAGTTGCAATTGTTTTGATAATCAAGAAAAAAAAGCAACACTTGTTGTGAATACATTTTTTGCATATGTTCCCTCGACTATATCCGGTTTCCTTGGGGCTGCATTCCTCATGCATGGCATAAATATATTTGCATGGAGAATGCATTTTCTTTTTGGCCAACTTTAGTTTTAGCTATTGTCATTGTCGGTTTGGCTTTCATTGTACTCACACACACACACACTTGGGCACACATCTATTTGCTGGTCACTCTGACCACCCAACTTGTGCCATAACTAAATAGTTTCGAGAGTTTTTTAGCTGCTTTCGCACATTGCATAATTCTGGCCGCTTAATAACATTTTAATTGTTGTTGTGGGCTTTGGCCATTGAAAGAGACGGGGATGCATGGAATGCGGTGGAATGAGGATTTCAATGGGGCGATGGCAATGGAAATGACAATGAGAATGGGACTGAGGATGAGGAGGGATGAGAAGCGAAAAATGTTCGTGCAACACTGCCCCCGCATTATTATTATCATAATGAGCGTGCGGTCGGGTTATCTGGCCAACGCCATGGTCATGGAGGAGGAGGAGCAGGGAGCTGGTGAGCTGGGGAGAGCAGACGCCAGGCGGTGTGTGTGTGTGTGTGTGTTGAAAGGAATGTTGCATAATTTGGCCGTGTCGGCGGTTCGTAAAGCATTTCAAATTATGCATGCTGCGGTTCTTTTTTTTCCACCATTGTTTTCGGCTCCTTGTTTTCCTTTTTTTTTTTTTTTTGTTCTAGGTTGGTTTTTTTTCACTCTTTTTTTGTTTTTTTGTCTCATGGCAAAATAAATTCAAGTTGGCTCGGTGAGTCTATTTAGATTTAAAATAGCACCACGCCTCGGTGAGTTTATTACCGTAAGCAAGTTTAAAGCGGTTCCGCCAACTGAATTTAGAGTCTGAGCCCTCAGTTTTTTTTTTTTTCTTAATTTTTTTGCTATTTTTTTCAGTAAATTTCAGTTGGTGGTGCTGCTGCTGCTATCAACTTGCTATTAAATCTCTCTCTCGGCGCACAACAAACTTTGCCCATGTTTACCTGCCACGCCTCGCTGATAAGCAGCTGAATTTCAGCTCAAATTTATTTCTTCTGTTTTTTTTATTGTGTTTGCTAAATTTCGCGTGGCCCACAAAATGCCACAAGCTGAAAACTGTGCCTAAAAACAACAAAAATAACAATAACGGCCACAATCCAAGAAATTGTTCTGCCATTCGGCTCGTTTGGCTCTATCAGTTGGCCCGTTTATCATTTGGTAGCACCAAAAGCACTTGCCTCATCAGTTTCGCAGCTCACCTGACCGACGACGACGACTGTCAGGCGGAGATCATTAATGCCACACCCCCTAACAGCTGCAAATGCACATAATGTTTCTAAATGTACAGCTTAAAATTTAAAGAAATTTCATCATTTTATGGCTCATTTATGTTGGGCAATTTAAGCAATTCCAGGCAAAAGCAAACCTTGGCATGGATTTATTTTAAAAGTCTTACACAAAAAACAGACTCAATAAAACAAGAAAAATGCTTTAGTCGATTGAAAATTACCTGTTAAATATAAAATTTTAATTTTCTTGCCAATTTTCAGTTTAAATAGCTTTGCACACTCAAAATTTAGTCAGCTGTCAAAGAGATGTCAAATAATGCAATGATTTTTTTGTTATTGTTTACAAACAGCCCTAAAAATCATCGATTTATGAAGAAATAAAATAAACTTGATATGCAAATTAAAAGACTTTAGCTCGAATAATCTCTGAAAATCCAAATGGCATAGCTATATATCGACTCGTCTGTTGATGCTGATCAGGATAAAATATGCATTATGGTTTCCAAAAATGTTTCCTTCTTCGTTGCACAAACTCCCATTTTGAATGTATAAAAACACATGTTGCATTTTAGATTTCAATGTGAAATAATATTGGTCTTAAATGCTGTTCAAAATGTGCTATAAAAGTGTACACACACACACACACTCACACACACACTGAGCTGTAAATAAGCCATTATCGGGAGAGGCATACGAAAAGCCAAAAAAATGCAGCTGTCTTAAGCGAATTATCTCAAATTGCATTATTTTTCACACGATGAACGTGCGTCGATTAGAAACTAAAAATGTGTTTCGTATTTCGCAATTCACATTTTCACATTTTGCATTTTGTTTTTTTGGCTTTCGAATTGGACTAGAAATGGATGGCAAGCGGGGGGAAGTAACGAGCTGCAAAAGCAAATGGCAATCGCATTTGCCGCATTGCATTGCCAAGCAGCAGCAGCAGCAGCAGGAGCAGCAACTGTTACAGCAACTGCCACAACAACAACAACAACAACAACAAGAAGAAGTAGAAGAAGAACGGCAACATCAGCAATCGGCAGCAACTATCAGCAGTTAACAACAATATTGGCACCTTGGCTGCCTTGGCTGCATGCTGCCAGGCTAACTGTGAAATTGTGGCTATAAAACGTGTGCACATTACAAGTGCAAAAAAGCGCCACAAAGTATGCGGCAACAATGCTGCAACAGCAACAGCAATGGGCAACAGCAACGGGGCAACAGCAATGGGCAAACGGCAACTGCTCGGCCATTTCTCAACAGACAAAAATCTTGCCCGCCACATGGCGTATACGTGTTAATTTAGCTCAGCGATTAGACAGTCCCTGACAGACAGTCCAGACAGAGCCCAGAGAGTTCGGCCAACACACAGCACACTCCAGTTATCCCAGTTAGCCACCAAAAAACCGGACAATCCGGCTAACTGCAGCGGTTCTCAAAGTAAATTGCCAGTTTGCTCGTCTTCTTTTGGCGGCTTGCTCTATAAATTTTCGTGGCTGTCAGGCGGCCTGGTGAATTTTGTTATTCCCGCTTAGCATTGGCTTGACTATCCATTAACTTCATTTCATTCAAGAGCCGTTTTCAATTTGCCCTGGCCCCTGGCCTGGCTTGGTCTCTGCTTTTGGCCAACACAGGCCCCGCCGGCAAATAACACGAAAAACACTAAATTTTTGTAGCGTATAAGTAATGATGTGACGATTTGGCAGCAAAACGAGCCAGAGAGACAAGCCAAACTGGCTACAAAACAGTCAGAATCACATAGTGTTTCCCCTTTCCCAACTCACCCCCTCACCTCTCTCTCTATCAACCCAAACCCACCTCAATTGAAGCCTTTGCTTGCCATCAAAGTTTCTGCTTCTGTTTCTGCATTCAAGTTGAATGGTGGGGGGAGGGAGGGGAGCATATTTGGGGCAAGTTTGTGTGTGGGCGTTGTTGAACGTGAGAAGGAGGACAGAGTTCATTGCACCAAGCGAGTGGCGGACTGTGTTGCATACACACACACACACACACAGTTCAAGGCTCCTTTTGTTTGTTCTACCGTGTGTACAACAAATTCTCCGGGCACATTGGCTCCAGTGCATGGTTGGAGTTCGTCCTTAAAATGCTAATTAATTTGAATATTATTAACAAATTTTTGATCGTTCTAAAAAGTTATTTAAATATGCTGAATAATCCACAGTTTGAAGATAAGGTCCAAAACGGGCAGTTTTAAAAAATTTGTTTTTTAAATAAAATTACGCAGCATTTCAGAATTTCATTTCTGTCTGGCAACAAAATTATTCCAAAAATTGTTGTTAATTGCTGGCAGCTTGTCTGCTTTTTTTTTTTGGGGTGCCTTTGTCTTAATTACGAAATTCTTATAATATAATTAAGAGCAGTATAATAAAAAAAAAACATAAATAAAGAAGATGTTCAAAATAACAAAAGATGGCACAGAAAAGCCGCTTTGAGAGTATAAAATAAGTTTTGGCAAATTGTTTGGCTGCTTTTTTGCTTTTTGGCTTGTTTGCCGTTTGCTGTTAAGCTAAATAAGCTTGGCATGCACTTTGGGCATACATTTAGATGTAGTCATAGGGGAGGGGGTTGTTGGAGGGGGGTATGGGGTATGGGGTATGGGGTATGTAAGCACTGCTGCTGCACTCTCGTAGTGGCTACTTAGTTTAGTCGTGTTGGCCAGCCTGATAAATTGTTTCCGCCGAGCGTTGCACGTAATTGTTGGCGGATCGATGAAAAGTGGCTTAAAGCTTTCAGCCATTGGGTTTAAGATGCCGTCAATTTACTTTCTAGATCTCCATTTGTGATTGCTCTACTTGCCACGCTGCTGCTGCTGTTGCTGTTGCTGTTGCTGCTGTTGATGTTGCTGTTGCTGTTGCTGCTGTTGCTGTTGCTGCTGCTGCTGCTGCTGTTAGTGACAGGGCCAACTAATTTGTACACTTCATTTCGAATGATGAAGGGGAATGTGGGGGATGGGCGGGGGGCTAGACAAAAAACCCAAAGACAGTTGCCAAACTAAGACAATTCAGCGAATGCTGAGGCAAACTCATCGCAACATTCAGCTAATGTTGTTTATGTGTCTCTTTGTTGTTGCTCCTGTTGTTGTTGCTGCTGCTTTTTGTGTGTTTCTTTTTTTTTGCCTTTGCTTCGCTTTGCTGACGTTCGCTGTGCAAAATGTAATGCAATTTCATGTCAAAAACTAACAGAGCGACAGGCAGAGCACAAAACTTTAAAATGATATTTTTGTGTCGGTTAGTGTGGCGCACCTGTCGACTTGCCTCTGCTTTTTTTTTTTTTTTTTGTTGCCTTTGCTGTCTTGGTTTTTGCTATCACTGCAGTAGCAATACACTCTACAAAAAAAATACTAGCTAAAATTATAGAAAGATAGTTTCTGCATTTTAGTTAGGTTTATTTATTTATGCCTGGCTGCCAGAGCAGTCTAAACTTACGTTAATGGACACAGTTCTTCCTAATCCCCTTCAGTTTACCTGCTTCTACATCCATCTCCAAGCAAGCCGCAAACTGATATCGAATAGTTTCGATATATCAACAAAGAAACACCAAAGAAATAGAATCGTTGTTCATTTTGTCTACATTTCATGCGTTTATAAATGAAAACATGCCGAATACAACGAAATTCCTACTGAATTTCAAATGTAAAACTTTGTCAAATTTATTTCTGAATTTTAAATGTTAAAGTTTGTCATAAAATAACATCAAATTTATTTCTTAATTTATAGTAGATTATTATATTAGTATAAAATTAAAATAAGGACTTTTTCCAATGGTTCTAAAAACAATTTATTAGATGTACATATAAAAAGTATTGCTGAAAGATATAAATAAAATAAATTAACTAATATACAAAAAAAAAAAAAAATGATTTTCAATTTTGGAAAAATTAAACTATTTCTTGTTTCTTGATTTTTAAATTTCTATTTTTTGTATATTTTTTTTTTTTTGTAAATTAAATTAACTATAATATAAAAAATAAATAATGATTTTCAAATTTGGAATAATTAAACTATTTCTTGTTTCTCGATTTTTTAACTTATATTTTTGGTATATTTTTTTTTTTTAAGTGTAGAGCTACCAGACACAAACGCCAGTCATGCGCCGCAGGAAAACAAACTTTTGTTGCTGCTTTTGTTGGTGTTGTTGCTGTTGTTGGTGTTGCTGCTGTTTCTAGTGTTGCTGCTGTGCCATTTCTTGCTATGGCTGTTTCTTCATTTTCACAACCGCAGCAACACGACGCTTACTTCCGCTTCTAAGTGTTAAGCAACACACACACACACACACAGCCACACACAGGCACACACAGGCACACACTCAGCGTTGTTGTCGCTATCCTTTGACATGCATGTCTCGTTCCTTAGTCCATCCTCAAGTAATGTCCTCCGCCCCCGCTTAGCCTTAGCTCAGTTCTCCGTCCTGTCTGCTTACAACTGTCTGCTGGCTGTGCAGTTTTGTCAATGCCTGCCTGCCTGCCTGGCTGACTGCCTCCAAGGCAGCCACTGGAGTTATGACAAGACAGTATAGCAATGCCACGTACCCGGACATTGGCCGGGGGGATTGGCGGAAGGGGGGGGGGGGTGGTGGGGGCTCTGTGTCAGTAGCACTTGCTTACGCTTCGACAAAAAGTGCAGAATGGAAGCATTAAAGGTGATTCACTTGTTTGTTCCTTGTTTGTTTGCAATTTGTTGTCATAATTTGTTGTTGCTGCTGTTTGTTGCTATTTTTGCTGTTTGTTGCGCTTAACTGTTGTCTCGCATTTGGGTGTCGGATCGCACTTGGAGTGCAATTCGTTATGGCAACAATGTGTCGCGCTCCACTCGGAAGTCTTCTGCCCCGGGCTAAGTTGGAGTTGGAGCAGCTGTTCTTCGTGTTTTGCAATTGTCAACACATTGATTGACCAGTGGCTGCCATCAGGAATTTAGATTTAGATTAAGCGATTGATTGTGGAAACTGCTTCAAATTTGAGTATTCAGCAGGGGATCACTGCGACAAGCAAATGCCATGCAACGATCAGGCAGCTGCCAAAGTTGTCTATGAAAAATTGGAAATGCTTAAAATATTTTCGTTTAATTTTAATCTTTATAGCTTGTTATTTTTTATATGCATTTCATATACGCAGCTATCGCTGATTTTGTCAAAATATTTAATTACATTTATAAGCACAATAAACAATATTTTTATTTAATTAGAAAGTACTTAATAAAAAGTATAAATATATATAAATATTACAATATATTAAAAAATCATTTGCATATCATATATAAATATGACAACATATTAAAATAACATCTGCGAGGATTACAAAGAAATCACTAAGATAAATTAAATCAGCAACTTTGATTAAAGGCACTCTACTCTCCTCATCTATATATATATATATATTAAAATAGGACATAAATATATATAAATATATATATATATATATATTATAATACCAACTGCAATGCTGCCTGCCCTCATCTCTCAATATAGTCCAATATATATTGACATCTTTCAAAAGGACGAACCGATTTGTCGTCCTTGTTGTAAGCAAGTTTCACATGAATAAATTCTGAAGCTACTTAAATGCATTAATTGCATATCGATTTGTTGCACAATTGTCTTGTTGCAACATTACATTTGTGAACTGAAGTAGCATGTAGCAATTGTAAACTTCATCATTGTGGAACTGTTTCATTTGTCTATGCGTCGTATACGTGATATTTTCGTTTGCATTCAAATCCGGACAAATGGAGGAATGTAATTTGGCCATGTCCATATGTAGTAGTCCGCTTGGCATTATACACCCCCCTCCCGATTCTGATGGTCGTATCAATTTTGGTTGACTCGCATTATCGTTAAAATTGTATTGGATTGGGCCAACATGCTTTGCTGACTGTGGACCATTGTGGCCCCGGTCCATCTGCAATTCCATGTATCCAATTCTCTGCATTTTGCAGACAGTTGTATGTGCCTCACTATGTCTGTGTGTGTGCGTGTGTGTGTGTGTGTGTGTTTGGGTTTTATAGATTTTCCGTTATAGCCACACAAACTTCTTCTTAAAATGCAATTTTCAAGATTTTTTTTCTTTTTGCTTCATTTTGTTTGTTGTTGTTGTTGTTGGCTCGTTTTGGCAAGCGCCATTCGAGCCTTGAATCTTTGTAGTTTCTTTCGGCGCTGATTTTAAGTTGCCACTAGCATCCAACCCTTTCCATCTCTCCCCGTCTCTCACTCACTTGGCTCTCTCTATTTTTTTTTTCTCAA
This sequence comes from Drosophila melanosoma, assembly GCA_035042045.1. Classification (NCBI taxonomy): domain Eukaryota; kingdom Metazoa; phylum Arthropoda; class Insecta; order Diptera; family Drosophilidae; genus Drosophila; species Drosophila melanosoma. The sequence continues at coordinate 469,503 of JAWNLY010000183.1, read as the reverse complement.
CTGCCAGAACCACGCCTCCTGCCACCAGCCTCTGCTTGCATGTGTCAAAAGGTATTTTTATGTTCAGTTTCGTGTTTTTTCAACATTTTCTAAGTATTTTATTTTGCTTTCTTTGCTTGCTTCTCTGCAAGGGGAGGAGGGAAAGGGGGTAGACGTAAGGTAAGGTATTTTTATTATTATAGTTTTTTTTTTTTTTTTTGAGCATTGGGGGTCTTGAACCAAACCGCTTTGAGTTGAGTTGAGTTGAGTTGAGTTGAGTCCCGTCTTGTGTGCAGGTAATGTGGCACTTGGCTAAAATGGTGTGTGAAATTTTATGCGAAATGTTTGTTGTTGTTCTTGTTGTTATAGTTTGCGTTGTTGTTGTTGTTCTTGTTGTTGCAGATTTTGTCGTTGTTATTGTTGTCGTGCTTGTTGTGCTGATATTTCTGGAACGGAACACAATCATTCTGCTATGTTGCACATAAAAAGTAACGTTGAGTGGCACTATACGAGTGTACACACATACACACACACATACACATATATATATACATATATAAATGTGGGTATGTTAGTGTGTGGCCAGATTCAAAGAGCTGCAATGGATCGGTGGCTGGTGTTGGCCAGACGCAGGTTGGGTAAAGGGTTGCCATGAAAATGTACTTGGGGCAGCTTCTGGCTTATGGGCAAGCTGCTGATGATGACATTTTCGTTTTGGCCGCATGAATTGGCATTGGACAAAAAAGAGCGAAATGCGCAAAAAAGGATTAGTTAGTTTTGTGCTCGAGACTTGAGCCCAAGTCACTCAATGTTGTTACTTCAATTTTTTTTTTTCTTTTATTTCATTCGATATTTGTGGCTGGGTCCAAGGGACATTTGAACAAAATTCGATTTCGATTCGTTTTTGCTCACATGCTTTAAAGCGAGAATTGTGTGTATTTTATGCAAGGCTTAAAAAAAGTACACTTTGGAAATCGAGTAATATTTTCGATCTATTTACTATAGTTACTTGAAATACGAAGAATTGTGTGTATTTTATGTAAGGCTTAAAAAAAGTACACTTTGAAAATCGAGTAATATTTTCGATCTATTTACTATAGTTACTTGAAATACTAGAATTGTGTATATTTTATGTAAGGCTTAAAAAAAGAATACTTTGGAAATCGAGTAATATTTTCGAGTTCTTATCGGAAAGACAATAGTTAATTGATATATCAAATATTTTACTTATATAATTATTCGATATTTCAATAAATGGAATTTTAAGCTAAGAAAATTATATATAAATATGAAATAAATATATACTTAATTTCTAATTCGCTTCGATTTTTCATTAAACAATGAACTTATTTAAGTTCAAAATGAAGATTTCTTTTTTAATTTATACTTTTTTTTTTTAAATCTAGCTTAAGGCAGCTGTGCTGAAATTGCAAATGGAAATGGTAACATGTTTTAGTGGCTGACAGCATTTATTGCGACAATGGCAAACTACCTGAACCAAGGGCTATAATAGCTCTTGCATGTTGGCCAACATGTACTGTGCACACATGTGTCAATATTCAATTAGCAGAATAACAACAAATTCAACGCAGGCAATGGCCAAAAGCAGCAACAGCAACAAATCGACAAATTCACGCTTGTATCTCATTTACCAAATAAAAACTGTCAATGCTATATATATGTATGTATATATATATGTATATATATATATATATATATATATATATATATATATATATATATAGAAAGTAGTGAAAACCATTCGTTGAAAATTGATTTTTATTTAATTTCACACCTGTTTTCAGGGCAAATAAGTTTCGAATTTTAATTCTCATTTGAATTTTACATGCAATTCAATTTGTTTTGACATTTCTCTCTACTGCGTGTCGAGTAAAATACTAACTGTATATTTGTAATTTTCTTTTTTCCTCTTTTTTTTTTTTTCGTTGCTGCAATTTTCTTTGTATTTCCGTTACACTCTTTTTTTTTTTTTTTGGTGAATATTGTGCGCTTGCCACACGCGGCGTTTTACATGTCAAAGGCATTTCGCGCTCCGGAAGCGTCCAACCACATTGAAAGTGCTTCGTTACAAGCCACCTCTTCTATCCCCTGTCCTCTATCTGTCTGTCCGTCTGTCTGTCTGTCTGTCTAACGGGTGGCTCAATATGTATGTATTTTGTGATGTTTCAATTGTGGGTTCGACAATTACTTCAACAATGCCAGAACAGCGTTGAACATATATATATATACATATATATATATATATATTACGCTGATGATCATGATCAACATTATTGTCATGCAACGCATCTGACATCGTCATCGTCATCGTCATCATACTTTGCAAATTGCTCGTAAAAAATGGCTTTTAATTGCACGTGTAAAAAAGGGTTCGCTTCAAATATGACAGAATTTGACTCGACACACCTTCCCCCCCCCACCCCTTCCGCTCTTCCGCTCCTTCCAGAGTAACCCGAATGCTTTTGAAATTCCCTCTCATCTTTTCACTCCCAACTGGGAAAATTTAAACGCTGCCGAGATTAATTCAATTAACCTTCCCCAGTGGTAAAAAGGTAAGAGTCAAAATCTGTTGGCAAATGAGTTTTACGAGTGAAAAAAAAAACCATTTTAGAGTCGACTTCTGTTCCTGTACCCAGTCCAGGACGATGAGTCTGGCTGGCTGCTGGGCTTTGTGCTCCTGCTTTTGACACTTTTAATTGGTAGGCGTATCAAATCATTAATTATATTTCGAGACCAAAATGCATGTCACTCAACGATGAAAGCGGCGAACGGACAAAGGGGGGGGGGGAAAAGAGCATAAGTGCTGTCAGAGCAGCGTTCCCAATTGGCTTTAAAAGTCAATGGTTGGCCAAAAAAAAAAAAAAAAACAAAAAACCCACACACTCAAAAATGGACACATTGTAAGCTGATAATTACGTAAGAGCAGCTTAATTTGACAATTGAACTGACCTTTATTTTTTTTTTTTTTAGAAGTTTTTGACAATTTTCAGTTGGAAAATATGAAATGAAAATTTAATATAAGCAATAAAAATCGTTTGTAAAATTGGTTTAAACAGAAATGTTTTGTATATTTTATTATTATAGGTAAGATAATTTAAAATATTTGTACTTATTCTAGAAAAGTTGAAGAATGCAACAAATTTCCATTTAAACTTAGTTTGATTTTAATGTTATTAGAAACGAATATTTTCTTGTGATATATTTAAACTTATACTTAGAACAATAAACTGTAATTATTCTGGAGAGGTTTGGCATATTCATTGGCTTTAGTTACCTCTTATCTCAAGGATTAACATGTTGAATTAAATGTCAGGTCAAACCTCAATCAAAAAGACGCTGATTTTCAAATTAATTTCTGTTTTAAAGTAGTTTAATTTAAAAGTTGGATTTATTCAATTTTGAGTCTCTTATCTGTCAGCAATTCAATTAGAATTAATCTTTTATCAGTCATTACAAACAGTTGAGAAGGGGGGTGGGGGAGTGAGGGGAGAGGGGTACTCTTGAATTAATCTGAAAATCATCGACATCTTTTGCGTAGCCGGCAGCAGTTTTTACCATATTCCCACATTGCTTGTTTTCGCAATGCTTTTTGCCAGCAGCCGCATTGATTTGGCATATGACTGGCAAAAACTTTTTTTGTTACCCTCCCCCACCCCCCCACAATAGCTCACTTATTCACTTCATTAATAAACCCCCCCCCCACACTCTGACAACCAATGGGTTGGAGATTCGACTGCAGTTTTGGACGAAACGAAACAGAACCGAAACTCAAACGGAAGCCAAACCCAGGACAACGTTGGTCAAGGATTCACTTGACGTGTGATGTTGTCGTAGACCGCACATAGTAGCGTGTCTCTGGTATTTGGAAATGGTCTCCAGCTTCTACTCCAACTGCTGATCCACTGCTACTGCTGCTGCTCCTCTGCTGCTGCTGCTTCTCCTCTGCTGCTGCTGCTCCGCTGCTGCTGCTGCTCTTCTGCTGCTGCTCCTCTTCTGCTGCTGCTCCTCTGCTCCTCCACTGTTCCTGGTTGTCCTGTTTCGCATTTCTATTTTGTTTGCTGCAATGCTGTCTTCGGCTTGGGCCAGGAGCTGTTTGCCATTTGCTGTGTTGTGTTTTGCGGTTTTATTGGTTTGCATTTGCACATTCCATTTGCAAAATGATTGGAATTTATGCTTACAGATTAGATTCAGTTCCCCCTTCTCCAAGGCATACCCCCCACCCCTCCCCTGTATTCCATATTGCGATTTGCCCAGTGGTGTAATTTTTGCTTACTTTCACTGCCTGTTTGGCTCTAGCTCTCAATCCCTGCGGTTATTGCTCTTTATCCGTCTCCTTTTCTCTTTATCTCTCTCTCTTCATCTCTCTCTCTCTCTCTTTCTCTGTTTTTCTGGCAATGTTCAATCTGAAACACATATTCACGCTGCCAGATTCCTGTTTGCTCCTGTTATTGTTTCATGTCCGTCGACATTTGTGCTTTTGTGCGGTGTATGTTGACATGTGTCCTTTGCATTTGCTGTTGTTCTAACCCCTCGCCCCCTCGCCCCCTAGCCCCTAGCCCCATCCATTCGCTGACTAACTTTTGCATTTTTGATTCGACATTCGGTCAGTTTTTGCGTGCCAAACGACCGCTTTAAGCCAACCGTTTTAGCCGCAGTCATATGTTGATCCGAGTCAAAATCAGAATTACAATCAGAATCAGAATCAGCAACAGAAACGGATTCAGTTTCGCTGGCACAGCCTTCCATCATACTGATTGCATGAGCTGGTTAAACTGAAAAGTCCTCATGCTGCCATGTCAAAGTCGCATCGCCAAATCCGAGTGGTTGCCCCCCCCCAGTCCAGTTCCAAATTAAATAATCGCAACTAGGCAGCAAGCATTAAAATACAAAAATAAACAACAACAAAAATAAAAATAAAATAAAATTTGCGCCTATATCAACTTTATTTCACTTAAAGCCAAAAGCAACGCCAACACCAACTGGGCCACAATGAAATTGTAGCCATTGCATTGGATTTGCATTGTAGTGGTTGCCACACACACACACACACACACACATACACGCATGAGCTGACACAGACACAAAGTTGGGCATAGTTAAAAAGCAGCTGCATTTTCCAGGTTTATGCGCGAGAAATATTCGCTATAAATGTTAACAATTGCGTTATTAATTGTGATTTAATTAAAAATGTATATATTAAAAATATAACAATAGAAAATAAAGTAGTAAAAGTTATATTTTATACTATAACTTAAATCTTTAGAATGGTTTTAGTGAGTTGCTGTAGTAAAAATCTTATGCAATTTGCTGCAAACTGTTTTGCGAAGAAAACTTTGAGAAAATTCATATCAGTCTATAATATATATGACTGATTTAAGCATGTCTTAAACAGTTAAATATCTAAAGTATGCTTTTCATCATAAATGTGATAGTTATGTTAAAAGGTGAAGAGTCTACTTAATGTGTCCATAAATCTATTTAGTAGATTTTTAAATTGTATAGCGAAAATTGCGCATGAACCAAACACACAGTCTGAGCGAAGGGGGAGTAGAGAGGGAAAGAGAGAGAGAGAGAGAGAGAGAAGGAGAGAGAGCGACTCGCATAAGGTTACATATTTTTTAAGCCAATTTTACAGGCCACTGCCTAACAAGGACATTAATTGGTAGCTGTGCTGCAGCCAGCTCCTGCCGCTGCCGCTGCTCCTGCTGCTGCTGCTGCTAAAGCTAAAGCCCAACTACAGCCCCCCCCCCCCCCCCCCTCCCCCTCCTGCCTTTGTGTGTTGACTATGGCTGTGACGCCCAGCCACGCCCTGTTCCACTCACCGGCCAGCCATTTTCGCCCATTTCACGCGACATGGCCAAAAGAGTAGTTAACTGTGTGCGTTGCCTTTCGCCTCTCATCGTAAATGTATATATGCATGTGCATGTGTGTCTGTGTGTGTGTGTGTATGTGTGTTAGTGTGTGTGTGTGTCTGTATTATTTTTTTTTTGCCAACTGGCTCCTTTTTCATGGTTTTTATTCACTTCAATATTTACTTAACCCTTTTTTTTTTTCCTCCTTGTTTCGCTCAGTTTTAGTAGCAAAGTTGCCGGTTGCCGTTGGCCAAAAGCAGCCAACAATTTTAGTGTTGTTTTTGCTCTTATGATTAAACATGGCTTTCGCTTTTGTTTAAGCCTGGCCAACTTGCCTTAAATATTGTATGAATGTATACGACCAGCCATAAGTACACGAGTGTGTGTGTCTGTGTGTGTGTGTGTTTGACCTGAAGAAGGACGTCCAAGTGGGATGGGATGGGTAGGGGGGGGTGGTGGTCACTTTGTACCTGCGGCCTGTTAATTAGTTGGGGCTGCTGACTTTTGAGGCTCGTTCAACATATTTCGTTTTAGGGTTCAAGTGTTTTGGTTCTGTGCCCCAGACGATTGTTTGGACACACTCAAAGTTCGAGTCCAGCAGACGATGGTGTTTCGTTACTCTACGACCACTGCTGCTGCTCCTCCTCTGCTCCTCCTCTGCTGCTGCTCTGCTGCTGCTGCTGCTTCTGCTGCTGGCATGTAAAAGTGCGATTATAGTCGCATAATTATCACGCTGACATGCCCAAACACAGGCAGAAAGAGCGGGCCAATGGTGAAAATGGTAAAATGTAATTACCCAGCAAACAAACCACAATTTCTCGGTACACACACACACACACACACACACACACACACACACACACCTCTAACACACACACACACTCAGTATGGAAGTGAAAGTGTACACGCAACAAGCAAAACTCGGAACATTGCCAAATGCCATCACCTGGCCAACAGTTGCCATCTAAACTGCTCCAACTGCTCCTCCGCCTTTCACCTGCTGCTGTTGGTGGTTTTTTTTTTTTTTTTTTTTGTTTTTTTTTTGTCATTGAAAGGTTTGCGTGTTTGACATGCGGCTGGCTTAAAGTTGGCTCCTTGTCGGGTTAGGTTGGCGATATCGTTAATGTTGCCGTTGATTGTGGACTCCATCGTCCGTTCAAACTGGCCTTGGTTTTGGCTTTTAAGTTTTTTTTTAGGCTGTAAGCTTGGTTATTTATTTGGCAATTGGCAGGTGTTTTGGGGCGCCTGCAAGCCTTTTACCATATTAATGCCAGTTTTAGTCGGCCGGCTAAGCGTTTATTGGGATTTTAAAACAAAAACATGGCTAACAACATAATTCGGGCACTAACAACAAACAATTGATGGCAGACAGCAGCCAAACAACAACAAAGCATCTGCTTTTTGGCCAACAATGTCCAGCCAAATTGACCAAAGGATGCAGCAGCAGGCATGAAAATTCGGGTATTATAATTACCTGATGCAGCCTGCCATGTCTATATATATAATATGTATATATATAATATGTATATAGAATGACCTCGTAATTATGGCAAAACTCTTCATTATAATTATGCTAGACTTGACAGGAGGTTAAACTTGGCAGCAACTAATTATTGAATATTGCAATTTGCAATTTTATCGATTGTTGGTTTACTCAGCAAATTTGTGTGTTCTTGGCATATGTTGTTTGAAATTAATTAATATATAATTTGCCATAATGATATGTCCATGCTTGAGGATGTGTATTATTTTAATTTCAATATATATATATATATGCTGTCTGCCTAATGAATAATATTTGGGTATCTATGTAGCATTATTATTATTGCACTTTCTGACAATTTAATTTATTCAAAATAGCTAGCTCAAAATACAAAAGTGATGTTTGTGTTTTAATGAACACAATTTATGTCATCACATCTTTAATTATTAATTTATCACATCTTTAATCAACTCAATAATTAATTATTGTTTCTTTAATTTGATTTGAATTTTAAATTATACTGCGGCAAATGACAATTTATCAAATCAAACTCAAGTTTATTCAAACGATTAAAAATGTAAAATTTCTTTTTTTTAATATATATTTTTTTAAATTCTTATATTTATATATATATATTTTTGTGAATATTATGATTCCGCAGTTATAGTTTCATTTTGGGCAATAATATATATTTTTTCCAGAAAATGTATAACATGTTTGAATTAGAATTTATATTGCGGAAAATGACAATTTATCAAAACGAATTTAAATTTATTTAAGCAAACCAATTTAAAGTTAAAATTTTTAAAAACGCCCTGTAAAATTTATATTTTTTTTATACATATTTTTTTAAAATATATATCTGTGAATTTTTTGATTCCACATTTATAGTTTCTTTTGAAGCTAGAGTATTTTGCACATTTGTATTTTTAACCGATTGTTTTACACTTCGTTTGCTGTTATGAGTTGAATTTTTGGCCCTGTCGCGTTGCATTCCATGCACTTATTTTGTGTTGGCTCGTTGGTTTTATTGGCTGCATCATCAGTTGCCACAACCAAACCCCTCCCCACCCCCACCCCACCCCCCGCGTTGACATCGCATCTGCATGCTAGCCTTGACTGTCGCGGCTGCTATTTATATAGTTGGCAGCGAGAGTCCATAACCAGGACCAGGACTGAGAGAGAGAGAGAGAGCGAGTCTGCCCGGGGCGACGATGTCATTACCAGCCTGCGTTGCATGAATGTTCGCTGCTCTGCAACCCCCCCTCCTCCTATTCACCCCGCATGTACGTGGCCAGCACGGACAGCTTTAGCTTCATTCCGATTGTTAACAATTTTGCGGTGCATGGCCGTTGTCATTTATGATGTGTTACTGAACGGGTCACAGCTGTTGTTGCCTTTTCTTTTCTCTCTTGTTGTTGTTGTTGTTGTTGTTGTTGCTGGTGTTGACTCGCTGACTGGGTGTAGTGTGTGTGCTATCATTAAGTGTCGAAAATTTCATCAAACACTTCAAAGCGGACCACGTGCTGCTGCTGCTGCTCCTGTTGCTGCTGCTGCTGCTGCTGCTGGTTGATAGTCTATCCTTGTCTCACATCGGTTTACCCTAGCCACGCCCCGTTTCAGTTTATGATTCTATTATTTTCACAGCAAATAAAAGAGAAACTGCGTATCATGGCCAAGTGCTAAATGGGCGCCAGGGAAAATTGCAAAAATGTTCTTACTTCTTGAGGGGGAATTTTTCGTATCGTTCTTCTTCTTCTGCTATTTTTTTTTTTTACCCCAGAAAGGTGCAAGCTTTTAGGAGTCGCGGGCAGGGCTAGGGGCTGGCGTGGCAGCTGAGCACGTAAAAAGCGTTGAACTGGAACGTTGTGGGCAACAGCTGCAAGCAAGTGTGTGTGTGTGTGTGTTGTTGTTGTTGATGATGGTGTGTGTGTGTGTGTGTGTGTGTGTGTGTGCGTAAGGCCAAGGAAAAACGAATTTTCAAGCGAACGGAAACTTTGCGCCATGAATCAAAGTTTAGTGTAGCATACTTTTTAGGTGCGATTTATATATTTCAAAATAAAATAAATGAAGGGCGTTCTCGTTTGCTGCCTTCGAGTCCGCTTCTGCTGCTGCTGCTGCTGCCAGCAAGCTGAAAAGACAAAGCAGCTATGCCTTGATTGGGGGGTGGGGGGACGAGAGAGAGAGTGTAGAAGAAACAGGAACTAAATTGCTACATTAAGGACTGTGGCTGCGACTGGGGGAGGCAGGCGGGATGCTGTAGGGTGTGTTTGATTTAACTTTGGGTTTTTGGTGCAAATTCAAATTCTCTGTTTTATTTCAGCGCTCAGGAAATGCAAAAATTTACACTTGGTTAGCTGATTGATGAATGCATAAATGAAGCGTACACATGCGTTTTAGCCGACAAGCGGATGTATGAGCCGTAGGGGAGGAAGGGGTGGAAGGGGGGGAGTAGAGGCTACAATTTCTTTCCCTGCAAGTAGAGCAACTTGGAGCAGGTAGTATAAAATAACATGTGAATTTCGCAACTCGATTTGATTTCGATTTGAATTCAACGCTTTCGTCACACATCATTTGTTCTCTTATTGTTATATGGGAAATATGTAAATGTGATTTTTAACTTAAAAATCGTCCTTCGCATTCGCATTCGCATTCGTTGCGGTTGCTGGTTGCTGCGCTCCGTTTAGACCGATTTAGCAAATTAACGTTATTTATTTGACAATGATTTGGGACCGTCTAATGCGTCGTATAAGTAATGCGAGGGCTTTGCCCTTTCACTGCGCTGGCTATGCTTAATTAGCTAAAGGGGGTGTGGGGGAGTGGGGCAGGGGACGTATATCTGGCATGATTTGTAAACACAATTTGGTTAGCAAGCCATGAACATAAAGTCAAATTTATGGCGACTGAGATTTGCCAGTTGAATATGCGCTAGAAAAATGGCCAACAAACAGCAGCAGCAGCAGAAACGACAAGGACAACGACGACAACGATTGAAATGGTGAATAATCTGCGCGGGTTATGGTTATGTGTCCTGTATTCTGTGTTCTGTATTCTCATGCTATATTGTGTGTCCTGCCAGACAACGAAATATGCCAAAAATGAGACAAAATTACTTTTAATATGCGAGCAGCGCCAACAAGCCGAGACCACAAGGCCAGTAGCCCTTTTGAGAGCTGAGGTCTCCTGGGCCACGACTGACAGTCAGAGATAAATAGAATGTATGGAAAGCCAGCAAGTGGCAGCCATGGCAACGCCTCGTTGCATATTTCTACACTCTTCAAAAAAATAATTCCATCTACATATCAAAGCTAATTGAAATTCATTCATATTTTATTATGCTTAAGTTCTGAGCATACAAAATACTCAAAATGTTGAGTTAAATCAAAAATTGCAAACTACTTCACCTATTTCTAAGGTTTTACATTTATAGCAAATATTATTTTCAATTGCGTAAACTTTATTTAATAGTTTTATATTTGATAAAATTCTTTTACAGAGTTGCTCAAATTCAAGGGCAGTTTTTTTTTTTTTGAAGTGTATATTCATGTGTTGATATTTTAGATAGTTGGTTGGGCGGCAGACGACAACATAATTTCGTAATTAATTTACCAAAACACGAATGTAATTTAATAAAATTGCGCATACGCCGCATCGCACGGACGAACAGCAGCAGCAGCAGCAGCAGCAGCTAAACAGCTACCCGTTCATTGTGGCACAGCATCTTCATTTCCTGGGAAAACATTTAAGTAATTTATGCAGGGCCTTAGACAATTTGCTTCGTTGGCGAGGATGCTGCCACCTTCTCCTCCTACTCCTCCTCCTGCTCCTGCTCCTGCTCCTTCTGCGTCGTCTTTATCATAGTCAATGCGTACTGCTTTTCCTATATTATTCGGCTCGCTGAGGGAAATGGCAAAAGTAAGCGACGATTATTTATGGTCTATTTTTGAGCATGCCACTAATTATGTTGGCATTTGAGCCACAGCATCCTTGGCAACGCTTCCAATTACTTGACGAAAATAAATCAGTTGCGCCAAATGGGTGTGGCCCACAAATCCATTGGCAAATCAGTCAGACCAAGTTTCACAAATCGGAGCGTGCTCCACAATATCATTTTCGCTTAAGCTATTTTTTAATGTTCCAATGGGAAATTATTAACCAGGTGGGCAGAAATCGTTTAGTTTTTGAGGTGTCTTGCCTTGACTTCATTTTGCTAAAGGTTGTACATAAATTGGCACTATTTGAAATAGCAGTAAATTCAGTTTTAAGATAAGCCTAGTCAAAAATGCCACCCTCCCCGATCCGACTCCATAATTGAGTAATCAGGTAAAAACCAATAGCCAAACCCACTTTTAGTTTCTACATTTATTATTTTTATAAAGCCAACGTTTATTTTTTTTTTTTAACTAAAAACCACTTTTTGGTTATGTCATGTTTTTGCTAATCCATTGTCAACAATGTGCATAATTCATAACTGCCACGACTTGTTGGCTTTTACCATGCCTGCTGGCGTTTAAATCAATTGCCTCAATTTTATAATATTTCTGCGGGGAATTATTATGAGTGGGCAGCAATCCCAAATGGCACCTCACTGGCGTCTCCACCCCACCCACTGTCGCCACCCACGAGGACCATCAAAAGCGCTGCTGCCGTTTTGTTGACATTTCCGTCGCCGCTTCCGCTAAAATTTTGTTGTTTTTTTTTTTTTTCGCGGGCTATCCTCCATCATCCCAAAATTTGAGAGTAGCACCCCCCCCCCCCCCCCCATCCAACCGCAATCCGCGTTTTTGGCCCATCCATTGCCACTTCACGGCCCATATGGCGTTACTCGTTGTGTCCTTGGCAGCCACGTAAAAAGGATTTGGGGCAACGCATTTCGCATGCCTAAATGCCAAAAGACGTCGCATAAACATGGCAAGCAACGCCCCTTCCTGCCTCCCCCCCCTTCCCCTTCCCCACTGTCCAGCCACCCTTCCGTCCAATAACGTCTTTGAATTACATTCCAGTAACAGAGCTGCAAAAAAAATTTATATAAGAAAAAACCGCGCAGCGCAGCAAAAAAATATAAGAAAAAAAAAACAATTTTTTTTTTGTTTGCCTGTTCTTTTGCGGTTTTCTTTTTCGCTTCGGGTTGTGTGCGCATTTGGCGGTTTTTATGAAAAATTACCATGTTTTCTTCGCACTCATTCGCAGCTACCCCCCCTGCCCGCCGACACAGACAAAGTGATGGTCTCGCTTGGCATTTCTTTTTTCCTTCTTGTTCCTTCCACTTCCTCTTTCCCACTCTAAATTTTGTGTGCTGATTTTCTGTTGCTGCTGCCTGGCAATTTTGGCATTTGACTTTTTTACGTCAGGCACTTGAGACGCGTCGGGGGAGGGGTGTCTGCACTGGCTTGGGTGCCACTCAACCAGTGCGCCACACACACACTTCCTCTAATGATGCCACTTATGTCGTGACGAAATTATTTATATATATATATATATATATATTCATTTTTTTCCAAATACCCTACAAGCATTCGTCCTCGAGTTTAGTACTTAACAAGTGTAATTATTAAATATTTATTGCAAATTATTATTATTTATTATGAAATCAAAATATAAAAAATAAATCAGAAATAGTTGTATTTTTAGTTGTTTGAGCAATGAGAAATTTTTTAATAAAGGCAACTGAAAAAAAATATTAAATAATTTTTAATTAGTCTCCATATACGTATATATGTAATGATATATAAATTATCATATATATATATATACCTATTATACCTATTTTTATATATAGTATTTATATCAATAAAAATAAAATCGCAAGAAATCTATACATGATGTTTTTCTAATTACTGCTTTCTTTCGATTTCCGGACATAGTTTAAATTTTTCATATTATAAAATATTTTTTAAGTAAATAAAAGTAAATATAAATAATAATGAAAATCTACAGATTAATGTAAAATTAGAGGGTATTTTAAAGTCGAGTCGCAATCCATCTATTTTTTTTTTTATGATTTTCTATGCTTTTTCTTTTGTGGCTCTGTTTTGTGTGTGTGTTTAGGCCGTTTTAGCTACCAATTCACACCAACTTTTTGGCGCACTTATTTTTTCTACTTCGTTTGAAGAAGGAATTGCGTGCAAAAATTGGGAACTGCTAATTGGCAGCACATAATTTACGTGCTTATGCCAATTTTCGTTTCCTCTTCTCAATTCTTTGGTGCTATTTCTGGTCGGTTTTTGTGGCTAAAATGTACCAGCCGACTTTAAATATGAACAAGGTGGTGGGGGGGAGGGGGGAGGAGTGGCACAATTGGCGGGAGCCATGTGTGAGCCAGTAAATGCAATTACGTTTACTGGACTGCAGCACCACTCAAATGGCCAGGAGGCACTTACAGATTTGATTTACTGCTTCCGTGCTTCATCGAGCTGGGTTTTTGCGCCCGAGGTGCCCCGTTCTCAGGTCATCTCATCGACAACCGGGGTTAGAGCTAAGGGCTGCGCTGGGCAAGGGTTTTGCAACTACTGCAACTACTCAATAAAACTCATTAGTAGCGTTTCGTCCCTGACGCCGACCTGGCTGCTGGTGCTGGTGCTGGTTTTTCTGCTGCTGCTGCTCCTGCTGCTGCTGCTGATGCTCTACATGCTCTCTATCCATAGCCTGGCTGGCAATTATCACCAGCATGGTCCCTATTGACTTTGGCAATTGATTGCAGCCGTTGGAGCCGCGAGCGTCGCCATTGTCGCCAACGTCGAGTGCTGCCAGCGACAGCATCAAAAGTGCCGATAAAAATTTATAGCAAACTGATTTGAAAGTCAATTATCCTGTGCTCCCAACTAGGAAGGAGCCGGCGTCAACTATTCCACGCAGACGACGCTCAACGGCGTGCAAATGGGTTTTTCATGCAAACTACGACAGAGCTCTCGTCCTCCTCCTCCTCCTCCTCCTCCTCCTGCACATGCCCCCTCCCCATCCACCAATCCACTTCAGAGCGCACCTTTTTATGTTTTAGATATTTACGTTTAGTTTTTGCGCTCTCAGCTGCAGGCAGGCCCAGAGAACAGGCGCAGGCAACCGGAGATGATGCCACGTAAAAACTGTAGCCAGTTTGTGCTCAGACACCCTCTGTTGGTGAAGGACTTTCGTCCACCTGGCGCTGCTAATGAAGACAGTTCTTCATTTGTCGATCGTTGGCTGCAGTCATTAAGGGAGCACCCTTCCATTTCTGTTCCGGCTGCTTATTGCGCCTGCCATGTGCCTTCACCCCACCTCCCCCGCGCATCTGTCTTACTGTTTATGTAGTTTTTCCGAGTCGGTTGCTGTTCGAGTGTTGTCTCGTCTGGTGATGTCCTGGGGATGTGTCGCGACTAATGTCGAGTGAGGATTTCGTGCTCCCTCCCTCTCTCACCATCTTTCTCTTTCTCTGTCTCTCTCTCTCGTGTCTCTGCATTTGTGTGCAGTTAATGAGTTTAATGGCGGACATCAAATTTGAATTGCTAATGCAGAACGCTCATGAAAACGGAAATGGAATACGAATGTAAAAGCAATAGACAGACGGACAGACGGACAGACGGACAGGGAGTAGGGGTGTCCAAGTACTCATTAATTTTGTCATGTTGTCCACGCAATGTTTTTTCAATTAAAGAGAATATGAACAACACATGAAAATTGTGTCTACTAATTATCATTAAGCCAGCTGGCAGAAACTTTAATATTCCCATGTTTTTTAAAGCGTCATCAAAGAATTTTTGATATGAACAGTGACGAAAATAATATTTTGGTTGCTGCATTGACTAAGTTGTTGATTTGTAACAAAAATCTTAGCATACTTTTAGGGCGGGACAAAAACGTTTTCACTGCTTGATTATTCTAAAATAAATATGAATCCATTCAATTATTGAATTATTAAAAGTAATTAACTTCCTGCTAAAAAAAAATAATGTAAAATCTCAAATATAAATAAAAGTTTGGCTTTTTTGTACAGTAATTTGAGTAATTACATATAGAAAAAATGAACAATATTTTATAAAAAAAAACCAAAAGGAATCGCAAAGATCATCAAACAACATTCAAGGAACATTTTATAATCTAAGAATGAAACCAAACAAAGTTGCCCTAATGGGGCAACATGCTGTCCGTGAGGCAAGTGTTTGTTTGAGCGGCTTAACGACTTCACCTGGACGAATCTCTAGCGATTTGACAGCTGTCAAGTGAGGGGTCCATCATCAAAGTTATCAATTTATTTAGTCTATAGTCAATGAGGAAGAGCTCTCCATATGGTGGAGTCAGTCAAGCAGTCAATTGAAATAACCGTTTAGTTAAACCTAGTAAAATCAAGATATTTATAAATCAATTTTGGGCTGTGGCATTCGCTCGGTTTTGTTGTTTGACCCAAAACTGTAAACCAGCAATTTCATTTCGTTGAGCCCTGATAGGAGCTGATTTTGATCTAAAGCGCGAACTGACCATTTGCTCCCCTTGCATGAGCACCATGATAGCATTGTGGCCATTGTTGTTACAATCCCATACCCTTAAGTGACCACATTTATGGTTTTGTTGCGGCTAATGGCGGACAGTGGACACAATATTGCAGGTAATTTTTGCGATACGCATCTCACAATTGTTGTCAAATGACAAGGGGGGGAGTGTGGGGGTTGGGGCAGGAATTGTGGAGGATTGGACACTGGAGAGAACAAATAATTTAAATTAAATTTGAAGTAATGTTATTGTTAGCATTACCGGCAATGTTATTGTTATTGTTATTGTTATTGTTATCATTTTTTTTTTTTTTTTTTTGCCTGGGAACAACAACAATTTCCAAGCAGCAACTTTACTTTATTGTTTTTCCATTTTCTGTCATTGGCTATCGCCATATTTAGGTCCTGTCCATTGCTGCGAATTGTTGTTGGCCAAGCTGCTTGCTACAAGTACGGTTTAGTGCTCTATCCCATTCCCGTTATTTTTCATTCTCTTTTGCTTTCCGCCGCTGTCGCTATTGATGGTAATTTATGCGCTTGATTTATGATCTGTTGCATAGTTTTAGGCGCATTCATCAAGCGCAGGAGGCGAATTTTAAATGTTCGCTGCGAATGTTGTTGTTGATGTCTTTGGGGTATCATAAAATTAAATTAAATACACAAATTATTTTCATTTTAATTTTCATTAAATGTTTATGGGCCCCCCCGCACCTTTTTGTGTTGTTGGTGTTGCTGTTGTTATCTCTGCGGGCTTGTGTTGTGTCTGTGTTTTTTTTTCCGTGCCGCCGCAATTACGACAAACAAATAACAAGCAACAACAGCAAGGACATCAGCAGCAACAGCAACAGCAAAAGCAACAGCAACAGCAGCAGCAGTGGCAGCAACAGCAGCAGCAGCAGCAATAATAATGTCACAGGTAAAATTGCTGCGCGACAACAAAATTTATGGTTCCATTTTGCTTGGGTCACTGAACAGAATACAGAATACGAAAAAAAAAACTGCACAAATATTTAACGATTTGTGTAATTTTCTTGTTGCTACAAATAGCCGACATATGTTTTTTAAATACAGCAACAATAACATCAACATCAGCAGCAGCAGCAACAAATATACACATAACAATAACAATTTAATGGGCTTTAACAAGTTAATCCTCAGCAACGGCAAATGATGTGGTCCCAAATCTCGAGCTGCATTCCAAGCTGCAATTCAATGTTTTATATTTATGTACAATCATATTATATATATAAGTATGTAGCTATATATATGTTGCTGCTGATTCGGCTTAATTAAGCCACTAGCATCCGCCAGGCCTCATTTCCATGTCCATGTCCATTTGGTATGAACATGTGTTGGCCATAATCGGCTCATCCATGGCTGGCCCCTGGCTGTGGCACTGTTTCGCATGGCCCATCGATTTCGGTGCCCTGTTTCATGGCCATGTGCCATGTTAAGTATTATTGCATTTTGTTTATGTTTGTTACGTCTGCTACTGCTGCTGCTGCTGCTGTTGTTGCTGCCACATGTGGTTGTGGTTGTTGTTGCACTTAACTGCCTGGCTAATTGAGCGCCCAATTGCAATTGCATTCTATCTGTGCGCGCTCCCTCTCTTTCTATCTCTATCTCTATATATATCTGTCTCTTTCATTGTGTGAAATATGCTGTTTCATATGTGTCATTATTCAAATTACATGTTATCGATTATATTATAATTTGTTTTTATTTTATATGCCATTAATTTTAAATTCTTCTATGGAGCTAGCAAAACTGATTTTTTTTTTATAATAAAATAGCTGTGGAAATCTTAGTGGATGCTGCTTGTAATTATTATGTCTGTTGCCGGCAAATTTAGCCAACACAATTAGGACTTAAATTTACTAAAATTATTTTCAAAAAGTAAGAAAAAATAAAAGAAATCCAGAAAAGCACTAAAAATTTCCACCGGCCTCCGCTCGGGCTAAATTACAAATGCCATTTCAAAGCGGATGCTCATATACAAAAATGCTAAAAATATGCAAGTGGCAACAAAACCAAACACACACATACACATAACCATGCATGTACACACATACACACATACATACATATAGACATAGAGAAGTAGAATTGCATTCTGGCCATGAAGTGGCAGAAAATTTTCACTAGCACTTAAGTTATACAACATTCAAAGATGTTCTTTGTCCGCGACAGACAACGGCCATAAATTTTGCGACCTAAAGCCAACTATAGAAATGCCATAGGCCTTCTGGGCATTGTGGGTGTGGGGTGTGGTAGGTGGTGGGTGGGTTGTTGGTGGGGGGGGTGTGAATTGAGGCAGATATTTGGCCTGCTTCAGTTTGGTTGGCGGATGCCAGCCAACGTCTTCAGCAATGTTTTTGGCACATGTTCAACTAATAATTTGCCGTGTGCCCGCAACTAGAAGGAGCAGAGCCAAAACCAGGACACATTCAGCAGCCGAGTCTTAGGCAATTCAAACTATAACAAGCGCATTCTTATGCCATCTTGGCCAATGTGAAATGGCTGAAATGAGCATATTAACTTGCTATAAATTTGTGACTCTCCAAATGCGAAAATGACAGACACTCAAAGGCGAACTGCCACTGCTGGAATTATATAGAGTGAATATTATGGATGCAATTGAAATGTAGATTTTTGGACTCATATTATATTATGTCAGAAATTTGTGTGGAAAGAGATTTAAGAGTAGGTGAGGTGCATTCAAAATTATTTTTTTTAATATTTTTACAATGCTTTAAGTGTAATTTTGACTATGCTTTGACATCTGCAGAATTAAAGGTAAATTCAGCCCTAGTTTTTTTTAATACATTTCTGAAGGATTCAATAATTATGATAGTAAAAATTTGAGTTGTCTACAAAAAAAACTCCGTTAGTTGCGTATATAATCACATGAAATCTTATACAATATTAATGAATATTCAGTTGTTTTTTTTAATTTGGCAGCAATTTACCTTTTTGTTTGGGTATTATTTTACTGCCAAATAAAGGCAGCTAAATTTATTTTGATACATTGCTGGTTTTGTGTGGCACGTTCGTGTAGACTTTTTTGTTGGTCTTGGCTTGTTGTACCACACATTTTTTTTTTTGTGGGTGTTGCGCGGCATCTGTTTGGCATTGTGACTAGCGTAAAAACAACAATTGCATATTGGTTAGAAGCGAGAAGTGCTGCCCTCAAAGGGCATTTGGCTGACAGGCCGCAAAACATTTCACTTGCAAATGTAAAACGGTTGCCAGTTGCCAGTTGCCAAGATCCAACTTCTGTTGCAGTTGTTGTGTTTGTTTGTCTGTTCGTTCAAATTCAATGAAAATGTAGGCAAAAACCAAACAAAAAAAAAATAACAAAACAAAACATGTTTTAAGGGAAAACAGAAACCAAGCCGCCAAAAAGCAAAACAAAAAAAAAAGAAAATAAGCGAAATGGCCGCCAAGATTTATGGCAAGTTTTGCACGCTCTTCATGTGTGAAAATCATTTGGCGGCAGCCGAAAAGAATGGCAGGAAAATAGATCGGGTTGTGGGTTAAGTGCTGGCTGCCTAAGGCAGCCATGGAGTCGAGTTTATTTGAAAATAATACTGCATTATTTATGGTTGAGGCGGAGGCTCAGGCTCGACTCCGGCTCCGGCTCGACTCCGGGACCAGCACACAAAGGGAATCTCAGGGCGGACGAGGCGACAGACAATGCAGACACCAAAGATGCAGTCAGCATGCTGCTGGTCCTGCTGGTCCTGCTGGTCCTGCCCAGCAATGTGTGCGGCGGTCGCGACAACCTCGGCAGCTGGATATATTCAATTTTTGTTTCGTTCATTTTCTCATTTTCACTGTTTGCGGTGCGGCAGCCGCACGAAAACAATCAACTCCAGCAAACTGAGCCCGACACGGCAGAGGCACCCAGAGAGGCGACCATAGATAGGACACAGTTGTGGGATGCAATAAATGCAGACACAATACCACCGATGGCAGTGTGTTTGCTCTGCCATCGTCTCGATTGTTGCATGTAAATGCGGCATGTGTCGCACTTGACGCCAGCAACATTGTGGCAACAAGTCAGCTGAGTAAGCAATGCCTTACACGCAATCGCTATTGTCCACACACACAAATACACTCAGCGAAATGCTCATTACTCAATCACTGCTATTATCATTCTTGAAATTACGAATGACATCAATTTAGTTTCTAGGAAAAATTATTGCAATTCTTTATTCAAAGTTAATTTGATTTGAGAATTTGAGAATAAATTGAGCATTTAAATTTCTAAATATTTTTAAAATTCGTTTTCTACATCAGTCAAATTTTTCTTTATCAACATCAATTGCCCTCTCAAACCAGTAATGAGTTTTACCACTTTTATCACAGATTCATTAAAAATGGTATTTTGTCAAAAAATCAAATCAAATCAACATTAGAACATTTATTTTACATTTACAAGCGAAAATGTTACAACCATTTCGGTTGAATTAATAATCAGAATCTGCTATAAATAAAAAGAATAAAAAATCATTTTGAAACAAAAAATATCTATGAAATAAATTTATATATTTATTGATAAGAAAATGTTGTTTTTTCTATTTTTCTTGTACTTGAAAAGTATTTATGTTTGGGATTCACAAACATGAATTTTTGGCAAATTAATTAAAGTCTGCTTGTTTCGCAGTGTTTGAATTTTCCATTGCAATTGAATGAGTTAACAATTAATAAGTAAAGACTGGTCTCGCCGGACAAATTGTGCAGATAAATCGAAGCGAGAAACAAAGCAAGCAAAAGCACATGAGGCGTATGAGTAACACAAGCCGAGCCAAAGGCCAACAGATGACGCTCTGTATTCTCGCCAATCTTATTAATGCGTGCCACGAAACAGACAACAACAACAACAAAAACAACAAAAACAATAGCAACAATAATAACAATAACACCAACCGACAGACAGACAAAGAACAAAAGCAGCTGGCACTGTGGAAACAGTCGCTGGGAAGGATAATCGTATCCACTGCGAATTCATTTCCGACTATTGTTTTATTCCTATGCGTATGTGGAGCAGGAGCAGTAGCAGAAGGAGGATCAGAAGCTGGAACAAAAGCAGAAACAGCAGGTGTTTATGTTTGTGCTTTTAATTAAAAGCAATTTACAATTTTCGTTCATTTGCCTCGTGCCACATGGAAATCACTGCAACACTTAAAGCACTACCACTCCGGAGTGTGGCGCTATAGATGTGCGCCATGTCTTGGCTCGTGGGCCGAAGTCAGCTTCGGTATGCGAGGCGAGACCGGGCCACACCGGGCCACACCAGCAGCTGTCGTGGTCTATCTATCGTCCTATTATCTGGCCTGGCCTGGCCTGGGTGCGTACCTGATGAATGCGCTGCAATTAGTGGCCTCAGATTGCACATTTAGCATTGAAGTTCATTGGTGCGTCTGTTTGTGTATCTAACTATGCCCAGATATTGCTGGCAGATGAGCAACCATTTGCCATAATGACTAACCTAATGGTGTAAGAAAGTGAAGGAGCTCTGAACATCAATAAGTAACCTGGCCAAATGGCAAACGACCCAAATATATATATATATGCCACAGATAATGCGCACTGAGTTATGCGATTTCCACTTAAAGTGTCAATAAATATATATATATATATATATATATATATATATATATAATATATAATATATATAATAATATAATATATATATATATATATATATATATATATATATATATATATATATATATACAGCAACTCAGCACATAATTATTGTCTAGAAAAAAAAGCTTAATTCAAAACGTCTCAATGCAATAAAAACTACCTTTTATTGTTTATAAAAATATGTATTTTATTAGAGATTTGTTATTATTTTTATCGACTTAAAATAGATTTCAGCAAATTGTTGAAAAGAGAGTGAAAAACATTTTTAAAAATAAAATTCTATAAAAAATTCTACTAACATAAATAAAATGTTACCCAAAAAAAAAAAGATTACAAACTTTAAAAAAAACACACACTCGAAAAAAAAAACAAACCTAATAAAGAACATTAATAAACTGGACAACTTTAAAGCACGTCTGTAATTATTGTCTGTCGAAAAAGATTTCGAATGATTCGATGAGAAATTTGTGCAGCTTTTTGGCTTATGGCAAGTTCAAGTTGCCACTGCAAATTTTGAGGCAGGAATCAACGACAGCTTCTATTTAGCTTACCTGTCTTTACAGCTGTACCCCCCCCCCCCCCCCCCACACACCATTATGCTCATGCAGCTGTTCCTTTTGTTTTACGCTCATTTTCCGGGTCTCCCGAAACCAATACGTTGGGGTAAATCTCTAGCTGTGATTTTATGTGCTGTTTTCGGTTTCGGTATCCGCAAATTTATTTGCCTGCAGTGCAGAAGCAAAGCCAAAAACTTTTCCTGTGGCCAGCCATTTGCACCGCCGAGGCAAGGTGACTGTGTTTGTGAATGTGTGTGTGTGTGTGTGTGTGTGTGTGTGTGTGTATGGCAATCTGACAGCCTCAAGTCCATGCCAAGCGCCGCCTGTCCTTGTGCCACCCCTTTTGCTCGTTTGGCGCGTTCGTTCGCCTTTGCCACACAATCCACACACACACACACACACACACACACACACACACACACTCAAACACGCAGCATTTATGCGACGTGCAACAAATTTTAATGCGTTTCTCGCCAAAAATTTTAAAAAATGTGCGGCACAAGTTGGAATGACAAGAACAACAACAACAACAACAATAGCAACAACAAGAGCAGCAGCAGAAAAACTGACTGTCATTTGCCATGCTGCTTGTGAGTGGCTGAGTTCTGTGCGGATTCCAGGAGCTGGTTATGATGCCCCCCAGCATTGGCAACTGTTGCCCAGAATTCACAGCCAACAAAAGCGTCACGTAGCTGGTAAATCGCACGTTTCACTTGTATGTGTGCGTGTGTGTGCGTGTGTGTGTGTGTGTGTGTGTGTGCATGTGTGTGTGTGAGTGTGTTATGTGGCATGTATGTATGCGTGTAATGGGGGTATTTTGCAATGTGTGGCAGTGTCAAGATTTTAGTCTCTAACAGCAGCCGGCATCATTCGATTTGTCTCACACCGTAAAACTTATTTCGAATCGTTTAGTCTAAGTTTTGATTGAACTAATCTTCAAAACTGAACAACTTGATGCTTAGTAAAACCAAAAGTGTCAAATGTTTAAGTTTTTCGGCATAAAATGTATAAAACTAAATAATAAAAACATATAAAATATTAAAAAATAATAAAAATGTGATTTAATAAAACTATCAATTTAAAACGTGCAACTTTAAAACACACAGCAACATTTTCAAAATATAAAAAAAATTAAAAATAAAATTGAATAAAACTATCAATTTAAAACGTGCAACATTTTCGCCAAAAAAGTTTGATTACACATGTGAAGTGTGTGGCAGGACATTGCCAGCCAGCCAATTGAGGAGTGCTAAGCGTCGTCGTAGCTTCTCCATAGTCCTGGTCCTGGTGAGCAATTGTTCGCTTTTGGCTGCTCCTTGATTGCAGTTTCGATTCGTTACGCAAGACGCGCGCAGTTACAGTTAGTTTATGTAATATGAATAAGCTGCCGCTGCAAACATGCATAAAACAACAAACAAACAAAGCGACGCAGCAGCAGCAGCAGCAGCAGCAACATACCAACATGCAAACGTACACACAGACACACAGTCACACACACACACACACACACATACATATACACATACATATATAGTGATGACTTCAACTCAACCGACTGCAATTGCATAACAAACAGTTGCCTGTTGTTACGACAAATATGCAACGCATGCAAATGACTGACTTACGGTCAGAAAGAGATAGCAACTCTTGTAGAGCAAGACGAAGCATATAAATGGTGATGGGTATGTGGATGGGGATGGGGCGGCGTCTGCTGCTGCTCCTCGTTTTCGTGTAGAACAGCAGTGCACACTGCTCTTCAAATAGTCGATCTCTTCTATTTATATAGTTAAATTAAAAAATGAATCTTTTAGCAGTTATAAAATCATAAAAAATTGTTGTTTTAAAAAATGTTTATTATTAAATATAAATATATAAATACTAAATATAAATCTGATCCTATTTGTAGCATCGTACGTAAGCAAATATAAATAATTTGGTAATATTTCCCTTCATAAAAAAATTATTAATATCTATTGTTAATGAATAAATTTGATGTCTATAAAATTATAACATTTTTTAATATTTATTAACGATTTTTATTTAAAAAAAAAAATTATATAAAATCGATGTGAGTTTTTGAATAATTATAACACTCATAATAAAAATATTTAAATTATTAGCTCTCTCTGTGAAAAAAATATATATGTGTAATTTATTATTTATATTTTCTGAAAGATTTTAATTCGATTTAAAAATATTTAAATGAATTTCAATATTTGGCATAGCCACAACTGGAATCAATGTGCAGTGGCTGCTGCAAGTTTTTCAGCAGCGTCGTCGCCACATTCCGATAAAATGCAAATCCGGGATTACTTTGTCGTTTTGCTTCGAGAGTTGCCCTAGTCGCAGCACCACTCCCCTGCCCAGCACCCTTACACCTACCCCAACACCACCCACCCCCCCTCGATCATGTACGTTTGTGCTGCACATGCACGGCAGCGCATTCGTATGCAATTCGTTTTGCCACAATTGATCCTTTTCATGTCGCTAGGATATAAGTACATATGCGAAATTGCATATCTTTGTCGCTGCCACTGCTGCTGCTGTTGCTGTTGCTGCTGCTGTTGCTCCTTTTAGTCAAGTCCGCGCCCTTGGTCTCCAGGGGGAGAGGGGGCAGCAGCACGCTAGGGGGAATCGCGTGCATTGTGGAGCAAAGCAAACGATGCGACGCAGTTGGCGTTTCTCTTCTTTTTTCCTATTTTTTTTCTCCATTTCTTTTTTTTGTGGGTTGACACGGTAGCTTCGTTTGCATTGTTTGGCCCAAATATTAAAATGCTTGACTTACAAATTTAATGGTGCAATAATGGCGCGCACGCCGCATATCCGGCGCCGACTCTCAATTTCCATGCCACCTACCAGCGAGTCAGGGGCACGTATAAGAGCCACATGCAAAAAAACATGCACATAGAAAATGAATTGGGAACACTGAAAGGGAGCAGAGGTAACTGGGTATCATAGTTGATTTTAAATTTAATAATATGTTTTCTGGTCTAGTCGGCGACCTTTAATTTGATGGCAGCACAAACTAGACTCGGCATTATTGGTTTATGGGCACAATAACTTAACATATTTTTCATAAAAACGTTCATGACTCTCATTTATAATTCGAATGTCCTGCTGTGCTCCAGTCGGATTAACCAGCCGCCTGACTGGCCTGGCCTGGTCTGGGCTGGCCTGGTCTGGCCTGTTGTTGCCAACACGCCCCACATTTGCAGCTGCCAATGCCCTTGGCCATAAATTTCCTAACTGCTTAGGCGATCCTTCGTATGTGTGTGTTGTGTGTGTGTGTGTGTGTGTGTGTGAGTGTGTGTTTGGGTGTGTCGCCTGGCAAATAGCGAGGCGATTATTGTCATTAGTCTGCCATTATGTGCTGGCCATCAACTTCAGATGCTGTCAATGAGAACGACAACGACGTGAATGAGGCTCCAGGATGCGCCGTTGGCTAAATAGTGCTACGGTCCAGAGATTCTATAGACATTGATTGTGCTCTGTCCGAGCCGAAATTATTGTTGGAATTTGGGGCAACACACACACACACATACACACACACATACACACACACACACACACACATACACACAAGAGCAACAAAAGGCGAAAACGGCGAGTGGCTGCTCCTAGTGCCACTGAAAGTGAGCTGCATCATTCCACAATTGGAGTACAGTAATTGTAAAAGCCACCGCACGACACCGAGTTGCGACAAATTGTGACACTCCTCCACACCTCCCGGTTGTCTGCACTACGTATTGTTATGGGTCAGTTATTGAAGTTTAGGAGTCTGGTCGGAGATGGATTCATAAAGTGCATCCAGATACCCGACAGCTGCTTAGCGAAAGATTAGCGATTTATATTAAAAAATATATAAGTTAAAATAAAATAGATTTGAATTAAAATATTAGAATAATAAACTTGGTTTATTTGTCTATGATTATATTTTAGTATGTAAATAATTAATAATTAATATTAATAAATCATTAAATTATTCCACCGAGTGTTGGGATTATCTTAAAATTGTTGTTGATTTTTTTAACTCAATTTTGGGAGTGTTTCGTATGCGGAAAAAATAAAATAGATATGAATTAAAATATCAGAATAATAAATTTGGTTTATTTGATTGTAATTATATTTTAATATGTAAAAAAATAATTAAATTATTCCCACAAGTGTTGGGATTATCTCAAAATTTTTGTTGTTGATTTTTTTATCTCAATTTTGGGAGTGTTTCGTATGCGTAATTTTTATCTTTCTCTTAGTCTTTCTCTGGCTCTATGTATGTCGCCCTCCATCCCTCTCCCTCTCCCCTCTATCAACTGATTTGACCTAATAGAAAATAAATATAATCCACGGAATTTCTGTTAATAATGGATCGATTATTTATATATGCAATTTTGTATTAAATAAATATAAAACCAATTCCGTTTCCATTGAGAACAAGCAGCTGTAATGAGAAATATGATTAATGCGCATCACACACACACACACAATCGCACACTCGCACACACACATTGATTTGAATGTATGCAGTGTGTGTGTGTGTGTGGTATATGAAGTTAACCACCACTAAATCCTGGTTAAGTGCTGTGCTAACTGACATCGCTTAATGCCAGCTGCAAGTAATTGCGCTTTAATTCGGCTCATTGCCATTTTTACAATCAATTATGCCACACGAAGACTGTGGCATGGAGACTGGTCTGGTCTCAGACGACGCTGCCTGACAAACATTTATATAAATTAGCATATGTCAATATTTGTGAAATTGAATTAACGCCACATATGTTTGAGTGTGTGCGTGTGTGTGTGCGTGTGTGTGTGTGCGTGGGTGTGTATTATATTACTGTGCCTAAGTTGTATTTGTAACTGAAACGACAGACAGAAGAGGCGCTGCTTTGGTTTTGGCAGACTCCGCCCCATTTGTTATCATTAATTAAACGACAAGGCATTGAAATTTATTACACGCGTAGTTGAATATGCTACACACCTACAAACTTGTGTGTGTGTGTGCATGTGTGTATAGACAATGCCAGCAGAAGTTGTGCCTTGAAAACTTTGAGACATAAATTGAGGCAATTGTTAAAACTAAATCTCGCAACGAATGAAAATTTGCGTACTTTTGCCTCATGGCGAGTGGAGCACAAGTTGAACTGAGTTGAGTTGAGTTGAGTTTGAGAATTGTTATAGGAAAAACTCTGCCAAAGTAGTTGTGTGTGTGCG
This sequence comes from Drosophila melanosoma, assembly GCA_035042045.1. Taxonomy (NCBI): domain Eukaryota; kingdom Metazoa; phylum Arthropoda; class Insecta; order Diptera; family Drosophilidae; genus Drosophila; species Drosophila melanosoma. Next base: position 442,283 of record JAWNLY010000183.1, on the reverse strand, counting down.
TGCGTGTGTGTGCGTGTGTGTGTGTGTGTAAGTTTGCGTATGCTGGTGTGCGTACTCATGCGTGATTCCCACAATCAAAAACTTAACTGTCTTACCATAATTGCGTGCACTTGTCTGTGAGTGTGTTGCTGTATTTAATGAAATTTTATTCAAGCATTTCAACTATACCGAGCCACTTGCTCCAGTTGGTCCTCTGGCCTTTGCTCTACCCTATGGCTACAGTCCCACCAAGTTTCTGCTTTCATTTGCTGTGGTTTCCCCATTTTCCCTACCACTCTTTCTCTATGTATTTTTCCATTTACACTCGACTGAAATTTGTCCTAAAAAAAAGAATATACATTTCTTAAATGTACAAAACACTTGTGTTTAATCGCCATTTCCCGGAAAATCTACTTTAGAAAAAAGATTTTTCTCACATGCTTCAATGAAATCCATTAAATGATATTTAACTTAACTTTCCCAATGAGAAGTCCAATGGAAATGTAACCATGAATCAGAAATGTTAGAAAATTTACTTTCTAAGAAAGAGGATAAGCTGGATTTTGGGTATATGTATATATTTCTCCGAGTGTAACCGATTTGAGGAGGAACTTTTGTGTACCCGCCGCACACACACACACAGATTTCCATACGTCGCTACTGAATCCGACCTGCGGCGTGTGCCTGGCCGAGGTGTGGGTGTGTGCGAGTGTGCCCAGGTCGAGTTTTGTGTCTAGGTTACGGGAGGTCGGGGTAGGGGTTACGCTTACGTTTACGTTTACGGTTATGTGGCGCGTTCGGGCGCAACTTTTGCAGCTCAATTAATAAAGCAAGTCGAGAGGAAGTTGCTAATTGTGTGTGCCATCCAACTTCAGAAAAACTTACCAGCCAAAATCTCAACGATGTCAACAGGCGACAACTCTACAGATTTGTTGTCATAGTTCTTATTGTTGTTGTTGTTGTTGTTGTTGTTAGGAGCATGACTGCGGAGGCAGCTGTTTATTCAGCGTCCGCTTTTGTCGATTGCGGGTCACGTTGCCTCGATTTTCGGTACAGTTTATCGCGTTTACTGTCAAATAATGAAATTGTCTGCTGATTTATTTGTTGACAGCGCAGATGTTGCTTTTATTTTCAATTTTGATGCCCCACGCCAGAGTCCCCCCCTCATCACCCTTCAAATCCGTACACTGAGCTATTCATTCATCTGCCCACAACAATGCGATAACAACAAATCAATTCAACGCAAGCTGCCTCAACTAATAAAAGGGCCAGACATTGGCCAAAATAGTAGCCATCTAGTTTGTCCATGTATCTGTGCCTGAATGGCCATGTGCCCTCTAACTGTATTAGTGTCTGTGTGTATGTGTGTCTGTGTGTATTTGTGTGCGACTACTCGTGCCGCATAAAAACAGAGAGCTTTGCAAAAATATTGCCATTGAAAACAAATAAAGCTGTTGACGATTTCATAAAAACATTTCGCAGCAGTGTCTGAGCAAATAAATGGCACAAACCAATGATGCAAAAAAAAAAAAAAAAAAATACAAGAAAAAAAAAACAAACAAAATAATCAAAAAGAAGTTCTTCAAACATTTTATAGTCAGCATTTGATTAGATTTCAATTTGCAGTTGACATTCAGTTTTTTGTGTACATTGTAAAAATGCTTTATTAAAGATCGTCGCGTAATAAACTGAATAATTTGAAACTGCTATTTTTTTGTCAGTCATTTTTAATTATCCCCAGTTAATAAAATTTATCGTTTATCTGTATCTTCATGCAGCCGTTTCTATTCGGATATGCCAAGAATTTTAAACCAGTCTTTATTAAAAAAAAAAAAATAAATAAACTTATTTGCAAGAATTTTGTATCAATTAATTTCGCAGTATTTGCTATGTAAATCTTGTATTTATTTATTAAATTTTTCTTAACTGCTTTTTAATTTCTGAATATTACGCACCGATTTGTATATTGATTTTCGTTTAAAGGTTTGTATAAATACCGAATATAAATAAATACTCAAACACGAGAGAAAAACTGAGATATTGCAGCAAGTTTGCTGTATTCAAGCGAACGAAAATAAATGTTATTAAAATCTGAAGATTTCTTCACGTAGATAATTGCGTATGCAAATTTGAATTTAAATGGGTATTAAATCGCACAGAAAATGCAATAAGAGGAACACGCACACAAAACTTCGTTTTTGCAGCAGGAGAGAGAGTGAGACAGAGAGACAGTGAGAGTGAGAGAGAGAGGGGAATGTATTATCAGCAGAAGAGAGACAGCAGGAGACTCTCAATTTTGCTCATATGCATGAATATGTGTGTATATTTATGCATTTACTTATGCATGTGTGCGTGTTTAAAAGTATGTTGTATACATATATATTTATATATATATATAAACTTATATATATATTGATGTATGTGCGTCTAGGGCAGAGGATTAAACGCATGCTTTGCTGTGCATAATTGTTGCATAATGAAGTGAAGGATATGAAAGATATGCTGCCAAGCACACACGCCTCACTGGATATTTATATGCTTTTTGAGTCTGACCGAGGTCCACAACAGCAACAGCAGCAGCAGCAACAACACGAGCAACATGAGGAGCAGCAACAGCAACAGCAGCAACAGCGGACGGAAGCTGTAAACAAAAAACCCGAGTGACGTTAATTAAATTGCATTGCATATGCAAGTTGGTTGCATTTTAATTGAATCGGATTTAAGAATAATGCCCAAAGTCAGCAGAGTAGCATTCGCAGCAGGATAATGTTCAGCTCTTTGTCCATTGTTGTTGTTGTTGTTGTTGTTGTTGTTGTTGTTATTACTTATATGGGCAGAGTGTTTGTCCCGTGGGCAGCTGCGAGCATCGTTGAGTTTGGTAGCGAACTCACGCATAATGCAGCTGAGCTGATTCGGAGCACTCCGTCCGGCATTAAGTTCATGAGCAAAGTTTTCTCGGATCGCAGACCTACGGAGACAATGGGCCAAAGCTGATGCTGCTGCTGCTGCTGCTGCTGCTGTTGCTGCTGTTGCTGCTTTTGCCTTTTACCGTTTGCCGTTTGCCGTTGCCTAAAGTTGAGTCCAGCCAAAAGTTTTTGGCTTGCTTCATCATTGCGCCACTGAGAGTTTACCGTTGGGATCTTTGGCTAGCATCTCGACAAAACCAATAATAATTTCCGCAATTTTTTTTCCTTTCGATTCTGTTTTTTTTTTTTTTTTTTTTAACAAGCAGCTGCAAATGCAACTGGGGAATATCCAAAGATTTAGTTAAACCAAGCGAAGCAACCAAGGGCTGATAGTGAGACAAACAAATTGAATTGGCCACGCTGCTTTGCCTCTTGGGTTTGTTGACTATTGGCTTTGGCCCAGCACTTGGGCTAATGTGGTTATGTAAGCACAGCCGCAAGGCACTGGCAGTGGCAGTGGCAGTGGCAGTGGCAGTCCACGCACGAGACTTGATTGCGAATGTAAATACGATTGTGGCCAATGGATATCGCTGAATGTTAATGCCATTTATGTGTGTGTGTTTGCAGCAGCAGCAGCTGAATTTGATAGTAAATCGAATGCTTTAATGCAATTCAATGCGCTCTTTAAAAGTATTCAACAACATTATTTATTTATCATGGACTGCACACACACACCCACACACGCACACACAATGGACTCAACGTATTTGTACAGTGTATTAAGTGTGAGAAGGGGGGGAAGGGCCTTAAATCGCAGTCAATTGTGTGGCCCATGGCCTATGGGAAATTTGCATTTTCAACTTTGTAAACAAATCGAAAAGCAATTAAATTATTTAAATATAAACAACATACAGGCAGGTAGCCATTCGCACAATCAGCGTGAGGCTCAACATAATGAGAATTGTGAATTAATAATTGCGATTACTCGACGCTGCTTCAACAATAATTTCCACTCAAAACTAGAGATGGTCATTTTGCAAGTCCAACAAAAAAACAAAGAAACAATTAATCGCAGATTTTACAAAAATCATAAATGCTAATTGTACGTACGTAAATAAAAATATTAATTATTATTAAGGAATTTATCTCTAAATAGAATTCTTTTTGTATTAATTGAATCCATGTTGATGATTCCAAATCTCTCCAAATATAAAAATATATTAATTTTTACATTTGTTATTTTTATCAAGACTTAAAGATTTTCACACAAGTGCAATTAAGTGTTAATGCTCTTAAATATTTTATTTATATTATATATATATTTTATAGTTATATTTTATATAGTTAATATTAAATAACGTCTGTCTCCCTGTCAGTGGAATTTATTTGCTTAATTTAGCTATTTATTTATAATAAAGTTTTTAGCTAAACCTAAAATTAAGCTGTTAAAAAACTAAATAGTAAATTACGAAACATTTGTTTTTAATGTGTATATAAGTCAAATAATTAACTCCCAAAACTTATTTCACTTTACAACCGTAAATGTTGGGAGAACATTTATTTTACTGTGTGCAATTAGTGTTTGGTGAGTCCATATCTAAAGTGAATGCAACACGACGTTGGGTGGGGTGGGGGATTGCCACATGTCGTTGCATTTTGTGTGCCAATGTGGGCAGATGTGGCATGTGGAACGATTCCATTCCACTTCTCAATTATACATCGCCTTGAGCAGACCTCAATTTCACTCATACGCCCAGTTGGGCAATCAATGTCGCAGGATTGGTCAACAAGCAGCTCACGCACACACGCACACACACACACACAAACAGATGAGACATACACAGTGGAGACATATATAATCCTTATCAATTGTATTACTTCCGGTCAATACTAAACACTGACATATCCTATTAATTTCATAAGCAATTGAGTGCAAAACTGTAAAGCGTAGAATGGAGCGTGCTGAAGGCCAGGACGCATGGAGGAGGCAGGCGGAAGGCGGCAGGACACGGATTGTGGCAGGTTGAGCTCAGTTGGCTGCTGGCTGCCACGTACGTGACTCTTTTAGCTACGTTTGAGCGCACTCACAGCCCAATACGGTTGCCAATGCCGGACGACCAAGGACGCAGCTTGAAATGGAAAGCTAAGCACTGCCACTGAAATACTTGCAACAACAACAGTAGCAAAAAAAAAATATATATATAAGAAGAAGAAGAGGAGAAGCAACCAATCCAGCAAAATCGAAAATGGCACATTGTTCACGTGCCAGGCAATTTGGACACTTCCCTCCCCCACCTAACCACCACCCCCCTCTCGCCGTTTCCCTTTGCCTCTGATTGTACATTTCGCGAGATTACTGCAAACTCTCATTATTACAAAACGGAAGCCCGGAAATGAAGTGGCTCACAGGATGGCAAAGGATTTTAGTGTGTGTGTATGTGTGTGTGTGTGTGTGTATATGTCCTCTGCCCCGTGCAGCTGCTCCACGCCAACCCACCCAACCCATTCTCATATCAATAACTAAACAAATTGTTTGGCCAACACGCGTACAGACAAATACTTTAAATTCCGCAGCTCGTTTTGGCCGCTTTGCTGCTAATGTTGTTTTAGGAGAACTTTTTTAATCTGCCCGGACGACGCTGCTGCGACTGTTGCTGCTGCTGCGACTGCTGCTGCTGCTGCTGCTGCTGTTGCTGTTGCTGCTGCTGACAGAACCAATTAAGCGCAACCAAATACACCCAGCAACAAGGTTGAAATTCCAACAATTTCGTTTCGCATCGCTTGGCCAAGCATTTCATTTTGCTTTCCAATGCTTTCCCCCAGCATTTGGTGGTATCTCTCTCGCGCGCGCTCCGATTTTCACAGTTTTCGGGTTGCTCCGCAATCAGCGTTGCCCATGGATTCCAACTGGGCCCCGCTCTCGATCCACCATCTCACATCTTTTCGGCAAATGTTGCTCGAGGTGTGTGTGTATGTGTGTGTGTATATGTGTGTGTGTGTGTGAATATATATATTTGTGTTGGTCCGGCTATGTTGTAAAACGTCAAAAGCGTTAAACGTAATTGAGCAACGCGCTCAAATACAAATAAATAAATACCGTCATCGTCATCATTGATGTTGGAGTTGCTGCTGCCATATTGTCTGTTTGCTGGAAAGTTGAAATATTATTTGAAATGTTGCAACGCTAGCAACAGCCACTACAATAGTAGCAACAGCAACAGCAGCAGCAGCAACAGCAGCTGCGTACTGAAAAACAATATAAGCCAGACGCGGCAGCTGGCCAAAAAATTTGTATTTAATTTTCAACCCAACTCGCAATCCGCTGGGAAACGAAACAAGCAGCACAACGCAAAGCAACAATTGCCATTTTCAGCGAAACTGGGTTTTCTTAATCCCATTGCTACTTCCACTTGCCGGTAATTTTCCAAGTCCTACAAACTTCTACATATATTACAAACACTAAGCAGAAATAACAGCTAATACACATATATATGTATTTTAAAAAAAATATATATACATATATATATATATATGTTGGCCAAGTACAATAATGCACAGCACAAATGTTTTTTTTTTTTTTTTTAAATTCAATATTATTCTTAAAATTCACCGTTCAACAAATACTGCAATAAGTTTTACATTTTTTTTCAAGAGATTTACATTTTCACTCGGTTAAATATATAATAAAATTATCTTTATAGAAACAATATAGAAAAAAAGATGTAATTTTTGTCACTATTATTATAGTTATTTATATTTATTGTAGTTGCAATTTCAAAGATAAAATATTCCAATTTTTACTGTGTAAACGATAAAAAAAAACGAATAAAGGCAATATTTGAGCGCTGCCTGCGTAGCTTTTGGCGAGGTGTTGTCTGATTTCCACCGAAAACATTATTATTTTATTTTTCATTTAATTTGCCAGTTTAATTTTTTTTTTTTTTTTTGATTTTGCTGTGGCCAAGCACTAATCAATTATGCAAATAATTTATACATTTTCGATTAGACAGCACTTATAAAAGTTGCTTAGTTCTGGTCCAGGTCCTGGCAACATCGCAACCATTCAATGGCAAATGCAATTTTATAGCTTCACCAGAATTCTGTGGCCAGCAATAACAATAAAACCAGCCACAGCCACAGAAATGGCAATAGAACAATTTACAACGCATTGCATATCTGAGAACATCTCTATCTGGGCTGGGCGTATTTAAGTGAAAATAATGCATAAATTACGCCGCAAGGCAGTCACCGAGTTTAGCATAACTTATCGCATATCCTATTTATATGACAACACATTTAAGCACACCAATGCACACACACACGCACTCACACACACACATAGCACATCGACACACACACATGAATATAGACGCTTATTTAATTAAATATAAATCGCTGGGCTGCTGAACATAAATTTAAACTCAACAAGGCAACGAAAAATACTCAAGTCAAACATAAAATACACTAAGGAATTCAATTAATTAAAGGCGATCATTGTTTTGAATTGAATATTAATTTCTTTGCTATGCTACTGAATAAATCGAATTAATTTCCAATTTCATTTAATAACAAAATGCGATTTATTACTGATCTAACATAAAAGTTGTAAGTCAAATTTTATAGAAACTTGTTGAAGGTATTTAAAACAATTGCTAAACATAATTTGAATTGCACATAAATTAAAACATTTCGCTTTTAGATTCAGATTATACAAATCAGTTGTTAGCACCTAAATACAAATTATTTACTTTTTTACCTAATTACAATTTATTTATTAGTTTTAAGCTGATAAAATTGGGTTTTCTTATCACGGTTTTATGTTATTTAGGTACACAGAACTTGCAATTACAATTTAATATATAAAACATTTAAATCGTTATTAAACAAAATTATTGAATATACTTGAATTTACAACATTTTATATATATTGTAATAAAAATATCATATTGAGTGCCAAAGTCAATGTAACCTGCTGGAAGATCAAACAGAAGCAAACAACGATGCCTTTTGTTGTGAGGCATTCGAATTCATTGCGCTGCAAATAAATAAAAGACGAGCCAAACCACTTTACCATTCAGCTTACTCCAATGCTACACACACACACACAAACACACACACAAACACACACACACATACACACACTCACTCGCAGTGCAGCAATTAATCATTGAGTTAAGGCAGCTGGAAATCAGATTGTTCGCTTGCATTACGTTCACATGGCGTATGCGTAATGTCAAATAAATTACAATTTAGAGGCTGTTTGAGGCCACTTTAAGAGAGCCAAGTTAAAGTTGTGCTGCTGCTGGAATAACACCTGTAGCCCCAGCCAGAGCTGCTCCCGTAATCCTTTCTTAAATTCCTGATGTTTAAATCCAGCATTTATATATATATATAAATCCTATATATATATATATATACATATATATAAATTCATTATTTATGCTGCATAATCAATCAATATGTTGCTTGATTTTATTATTTCTTTATTTTCATTGTTCACCATGATTGCTGACGTTTCGTTACCATTTTTTGGGACTCCCTTCAATGGCGCATCATCGCAAGTCCTTTGGACCTGCCTCGTACACCCCCCCTCCTCCCCACCCACCCACACACAGGTTTTTGGCCTTCTGCGCTGCTCGCGCTGTAATTCGCGTTAGTCGCTCCAGCAATTTATATCAATACAGATCCAATCGCGTGTCCTTCGTATATCTCCCCCTCATCCTTGCTTGCTCCCACTATGCTCTAAGTGTACGTGAGTGTTTAGGGGGGGAACTGTGTGTGTGTGTGTGTGTGTGCTGATTTGATGCTTCTTTTTTCGCTTTTTGTCTTTGATTGAGCTTGTTATGTAGCCACCCGCACCACCACCACCACCATTATACAATCCAGCAACAAATTTACCAGCCCCATTGTATTTGTCTATCTAACTGCAGTGATGCCGTCGCTGTCGCCATTAGTCATGGTCGTACCACGCCCTCCATCTCAACTCAACTCAACTCACCTCACCTCTCACACTCTCCCTCTCTCCATCACTCTCTCTCGCTTTCTCTTAGCTACATTTACTTTGTCTCCATCATCTTTATTGAAGTCGTTCAAATGATTCTCTATATAGATTCGGTTTGGCGGAATTTGGTTTTTTTTATTATATTTTTTTCCTTTTTTTTTTTTGCTTTTGATTCGTTGACTCGAACTGGTGCGGCGATATACATTTAAATGTCGCACGTTTCCTACCCCTAGGTGGCGCTTTAAGGGGCCTAACAACATCGTGACAACTGAAGCTTCAGTTCGCATTGACAGTCAATATTTGTTATTGATTTTGTCATAACAACATTCCCAGTGCGTCGATAAATTTGAAATAACGCATTTACCTTCCGGCCAGCTAACACGAAGGAGCTAACATGGAGTAGGCTTTGCATCTGGGGACGCGTTAGAAGTACTACGCCCTTATATATATATCTTGTCCAAAAACTTGATGTGCCCCTGGGAGTCATGAGATGACGCAAGTGGCAAGAAAGTGCACATTAGTTGTATAATAATTACAGTTATTCTAAAGCCTATTCTTGAGTGGTTGGGAAGGGGGGGGGTGCCACAGCAAGTGTGGGCACATTTGCAATGTGGGTGTGTGCTTGTGTGTGTGTGTGTGTATTTGTGTGTGGGTGTGTGTCAGCTTTCAGCATGGTTGTTAACTCGTCTCTAAACTGTATCAAAGCAACAGCCAAATTCACTGGGCCAAAAACCGTTTGAACTTGTTTTACTAACTGAATAGAAAACCATTCGAACTTATTCGACTGTAAATTACACTCTTAAAGGCTAAAATTCGACCTTTGCTGCAGATAAATAATAATTTACATAAAAAAAAAAAACAATCTTTTTACTCAGTAAATTATTGCTTAAAGTACAAGCTGCAGCTTTAGCCATAAATCTCAGTTAAGGTTGAAGAAAATCAATAAACTAATTCCCACAAATGGAGGAGGAATCTCTCAGATAGACTTATGCACTTAAGGAAAGCTGTTTACAGAAAATGCATTGTTTGATTATGCAGCAGCTAAAATGGTTTAATTTCAGACCGAGTTTCCCAAGGATTGCTGTTGTACCAATGCCACATGAGTGTGGCAAGTTAAAAGTGTGTCTGAATCTCTCTGTGTGTGTGTGCGTGTGTGTGTGTATGGAGGCGTATGTAATGTGATGTGATGTGATGTTGTCGTGGTAACTTTTAATCGGCTCTGCGTCGCACAGTTCCTCATGAGAGTCACATTTGGAGGCTGACAGCAGAGCAGCAGCAGCAGCAGCAGCAGAGTGGTTTTTTTTTTAGAAGGATGTCGCGAGGATGTCTTCCTCGTCTTCGTCTTCGTCTTCGTCTTCGTTTTGGCCTGTCGTCAGACTACGTCAAACTGAACTTTACATTTGCATACGGCCATCAGTCAGGAGTTGCCTGCACATGTTCCCTGCACTTATCAGATCCTGCCTCCCCCCCAAACTGCTGATGTTGCCTCAAACTGCTGCTGCTGCCTCCAAATGCTGCTGCTGCTCATTCGTCTTGTAAACATGAAGTTAAGAGCCATTAATTTAGCCACCCCCAAGCCACCCACGCACATTTGCATTGCGTTAAAATCACTTTGGTCGCAAGTATTAGTGATTCGCACGTGAGAAAGCAGCTGCCTCAACCTGCCCTGCCCTGCCTTGCCTTGCCCCCACTTGCCACAGTTATCGTTCTTGCTACCGACACGTTCGTTGCAAATTTTTTAGCTGTCTTGCGTACGCGCAAGGAAAAACTTTTCCATCTCTTTGATTTCACTGGCTAGGCGAAAAATGCTTAAGTGAATTTCATCATGTGCCGCTTACGCACAAGATCTTTGCCACGCCTCTTCACCTACTCGCCTCTTCTCCCTCCCTGTGTCGTCATCGTGATTTACGCAATGCTGCGAAACTTTTAATTTAATTTACTTTGATGCGATTATTTCTCGCTTACCCAATAATAATTGCTAGACATGGCGTATACGCATTACATCCAATTGAACCTGCCATAATATCAATGCTTATTAGGACGCTGCCCCAAGGACTCGACTGGGACAAGTTGTTTACAAGAACTAAAGGACACTCACCTGCCAGTTTGCCAACCGTCTGTCATTTTGTGCCATGTTGTGTCTGTGTCTGTGTGTGTGTGTGTGAATGTTTTTTTGTCTTTTTTTTTCTTTTTCTTTTCTTTTTTTTGTGTTGTCGTCTCAAGAGGCTGCCCAATGTTGATCCCTATTAGTAGCACAAACAAGTTTGCCTCGGCTATCCTGGCCCCAATCCTTGGCACAATCGAAGGATATGTGCCGATGTTATCTGCCTAGCCTGTAAGTCCTGTGGCTCAGCCCAGGGAATCGTTGGTAGGGGGTAGGGGAGGGGTGAGCTGAATGCAACCAGTGCGAGAAACTCTGTGCTTCCAATTGTCCATTCGGCTTAACCGCAAATCCTTTTTAACATATAAAAAGTAACGTTTTGCGGCCATCCCAGCAATCCGACTGCCTCCTCCTAGCTTCTGTCAGTATCTGTCCACATACATATATCTGATTGTCTGTGTGTGTGTGTCTGTGTGTGAGTGTGTAAGCGTTTGTGTGTATTCCCATTGTTGTTGTCAACACCATTTTATACTTGCCATTGCGTAGGATGTTGTCGTCGTCGTCGTCGTCGTCGTCGTCGTCGTCGTCGTCACCGACCACATTGCCTTGGCTTAACTGCAATGTCCTGCGTCCCAGTGTCCTTGTGCGTTACGTTCAATTGAATTTGCGATATGTGAATATTTAAGCACTGTGCAGGGACAGCAGCAGCAGCAGCAGCAGGGACCCAGGAGCAAAACTCCTGTTTTTCATTGTTACAATTGCTGCTGCTGCTGCTGCTGCTTTGCTGCTGCTGCTTGTAGCTTGTTGTATCCACATAACTATCATTGCTTTTGTGCCGCAACATGGGGCAGGGGGCGGGGGGTGGGTGGCAGCCAGCGTGTGCGATTGAATTTTTATTGCATGATAACGGCAAACACCAGGTAAGTTAAGCAGACAGTGGACAAGGGGAGGAGTGGAGTGGCCACAACTGACTAGAAGCAAACATTGTAAATATTGCAAAATATTTGCCCTTCGAAGATTTGTGCTAACCACGGAGCAAGTTTATTGATTCGTCGCCTCGTTTTACATATTACTCAATGCCGGACGCCTAAACTGACAGCATTTGCAAAGTGACACACCTAACGAGAGAAGTCTGAGGAAAATGGACGGAATGGAAATGGACATGATTGAGTCAGAGACAATGACAGAGTTGAGCATGGGGCAAAGCAGCAAAGATTTACGGTTACTTTTGTTGCAAATGCGCAATGCTCAAAACAAATAAATTGCTGTTGAGACGAACCGAAGGTATTTGACATTTGCTACCCTTCTCAACAGTCTGACATTGAAATTTACTATGTAAAATCAAAAGAATTTAAACAAAAAAATACAACTATATAAAATAAAAATTAATTTCCTTTGGTTACAAGTGTAATTGAATTTGGCTAAGATTAGATCAGAGTCATCATTGAAATTTACTATGTAAAATTAAAAGAATTTAAAAAAAAAAAATACAACTATATAAAATAAAAATTAATTTCCTTTGGTTACAAATGTAATTGAATTTGGCCAAGATTAGATCAAAGTCATCAAATAAAAATGTTTACATTTCTTTTTTTTTTTTAATTCAATTGCAATGAGATTTAAGGCAATACAACTCAATCAAAGTTAGCTTAGAAACTTAAAATAAATCTATACTAATTGTAAGAGTTAGTCTTACGAATGCTTTAAGATCAGAATTAATTTGAAACTTGCGTTTTATTACGCTGCCAGAAAAGCTTATTTTTTGTGGAACGAAAAAAGAAAAATGCCAGCGCAGCCAGATCAATTTCGGGGAAAACTTTTTAGAAAATTGAACCGAATTTACGGCGCATTGACTGAAATTGTGGACTGAGAAGAGGAGCAGGAGGATGGGGTGGGGGGGGGGGAGGGAGGAGTGATAGGCGAGACCACCCGCATGTCCAAAAGGACATTTGCCAAGATGCTTCTCGCTGCGCCTGTTTATGTTTACGTTTATGTTTATGTTTATGTTTATGCGTGTGTGTGCTGACGAAGTGTGTGTGCGTGTGTGTGTGCGTGTGTGTGTGTGTGTGTGTGTGTGTGTGTGTGTCTGGGTGTGTGTTTGGGGTTTTACTGTCTGTGATTTGATGTTTACAAAAGCAAAGGATGCGGCACAGTTAGTCGCAAGGCGATGGCTTTTAGAGTGCAAAGGATGAAGGACGACGACGACGACGACGACGACGACGACGACGACGACGACGACGACGACGACGACGACGACGACGACGACGACGACGACGACGACGACGACGACGACGAAGACGCGTTGAGGCAACATCAGCAGCATCAACAGCAGAAGCAGCAAGTGATTTCAATAAATTTGATGGCTTTCCATTTGCAACCCAAACTCAATCGCAGTAAAAAATTTCGAATTACGCTCTGAGAAAAAAGAGAGGGTGCGTATGAGAGTGAGATAGAGACAAAGAGAAAGAGACACAGAGAGAGAGAGAGAGAGAGAGAGAGAGAGAGAGAAGCAGCAGCAGAAGATGCGAGCAGGAATCCTGCCTTACTCATGACTAATACAAGCAAAGTTATTGACATGGCAGTGGGTTTAGATTTCGCCCTCAACAAGGGTAACATGGCATATATATATATATATATATATATATATGTATATGTATATATAGATAGTTCCCTCATACAATCACACACACACACAAGAAGTATGTCCCAATTCGGGGCTGCGTATAACTTCAAAATGACTGCTTTATGTAAATCCCACGGATAACGTTTTGCAAATTGAATTTTTAGCATTCTATTTTATTTATTTTTCACTTCTTTTTTTTGTCGATGGTGCTGTTGGTGTTGGTGTTGGTGGTGGTTCTGCTGTCATCCTCGCCTAGTATCGCAGCACCCATGCCCAGGCAAACCACCATTCACCCTGCCCCCGATTTAGTTCCAACGGCATCCGCAGTCGCATTTACTTCTATCGCTTGTGCCCCCTATCGCTCAACATTTAACAGCCCAGCTCATAGATACTTTCCCCTTCCCCTTCCCGCTGCCCTAAACATTCGTTGCATGACAGTTAAGTCGGGCCCGGATAAGCAGCGGCTGTGGCAGTGGCAGTGGCAGTGGCAGTGGCAGCGACACCGACAGCGACAGCAGAGCCGACATCAACGACAGCCACGATAGCGAAATGCGAACTGAACTGAAAGCCAACTGTCAGACATTGATATTAGCATTTAGGCATAGATATGTACATATATATATCTATATATATATGTATGTATGTATATATGTATGTTTGGTTCTTCAGACAACATACCCCTTCAGAGAGCCACAAGAGAGTGCCAAGTAATGTAGGATTCTAATTTGATTAACATCCTGCTCTACGCAAATCAGTATCAAAATGGACACTTATCATGCCTTCAAAATAAACCTATCTTAATCAAATTAATTGTTAAGGACAACTGTTAACAAATTTAACAAAATTCCCATCAGTAAATTAATAAAAAAAAAAATATATATATTTTTTAAAGAATTACTTTAGCAACACATTTTTCTCTTCCATTTTGGGCTCAATTACACGAATTTATCTTTGCTGCTTAAAAACGATTTGCAATTATATTTATTTAATTAATTAATTTCTGTTTTGCAAACTATTTTTTATTAATTAAAGTTCCTTTACAGTTTTGTTACTGAGCATAAAAAAAGGGGGTCGACTTGAATAAAAATAATGCAGTTGAATAACATTTTAAACATTTAATTTTGTCATCAGTCAAAAACGAAAAAATACTTTTTGTATATAGTTTTTTTTAAATTTATAATTTAATCTATTAACTGCTATAATTTTGGATATACCCGCTTACAACACATTTGCTGAGTATGTTCCATTAATAAAAATGCATTCAACAGAATTGAATAAACGCCGACAGTTTCTACTTTTGGCAATGAGATCATCTCAATAAATGCCAAAGTTAATTATATGAAACCATAATTGATATCAATTAAGGCTTCTGCAAAACTAATTATAATTTAAATAGTGACACTGAGAAATTGCAAAATATTATTATTTTGTGAAAAAAAAAAAAACAAATAAGAAAAAAGTATAAAAAAAAGATGTGAATAGTAAATATTAATTTGTGTTTAAAAAGGTTTTGCAAACCTTTTCTATTTTAAATAGTTTTAGCATGCAAATTATTTGCTGATAAGTTTATGGTCAACAATTAAAAGTGGCTAAAAATAACAATAAATTAAAATGGATACCCATAACGGTAACATGATTGTTGTTGTTGTTCTTGTTGTTGTTGCTCTTATTGCGGGTCATTTGAATTTGTTATTGTTATTGTTGCTGCTTCAATTGTTGTTGTTGTTTCTGTTGTTGTTGTTGTTGTTGTTGATTTTATTGCTGCCTTGTCATTTGGCATCCGACTAATGAGTTTTGTGATTCCTCATTTATTCATTGAATTTTTTAATTAGTCTGCTTTTTATGTCCACCAAAATGTTGTAGCTGTGCCGTTGTTGCCTTTTATTATTGTTGTTGTTGTTGTTATTGTTGTTATTGTTTGGACTGCTGTCAGTTCTGATGTATTTTTTTTTCTTTTTTTTTTTTGCTGTAGTTTTACTGTTGCTGCTGACGGGATAAATGTTGTAATTGAAAAATAAATGAGGCAATCAACTTTCTGACCTGTCATGTAGCGAATATTTTAGCTATTGACCTCGGCACACTGCTGAAACTGTCCACAACCCACCTCTCCACTCTCAACTCTCCCGTATTACCCCCTGGACCACCTCTGCGACCAACACATCAAAATTACAATGTTGTGGCAGCCGCTATCACCGGGCCCCCGAAAGGTAATTATGGGTCTGGGCCTGGGTCGATTGGTCGGGTAGTCAGTCGGCTGCTCGACTGGTTGACTGCGCTATCCTGGCCAGGCCAGGCTGGTGTGGTCTGGTCTGTTCTGGGCTGTTCTGGGCTGGTCTGGGCATGGTGAAGGGCTCCTCGTTGTCCGCTCAGTGCCTTCATTTTGCATGTTGCTGCGCTGAGCTTTTTTGATTGTAATTGTTGTCGATTGTCATTACAGTTGCCGCCTGCTCGCTTCTCCGCCTGATTGTTGTGGTGGATACTTGCTGCTCGCCGCTCGCCGCACGCAGCTCGCCGCTCTGCCAATTTTATCCGCCACACCGCTGTCGTCATCCCTCTGTCAATCCCAGTCGCCATTGTTCCGCCTGTTTTGTTGCGGCCTTGTTGCGCGGTTTGTTTGTTGGTTGCAACGCATTCCCGCTGCTGTCAACACAATGGTTGTTAGCAACGACACCCTCCCGATACCCCCCATCCCCCTAAAAACCAACCAAGGCTTCACTGTCGACCGCAGCCAGTGTCCAGCATCAAAAAACTTTTGCTGCCAGATTTTGTAAAATTAACGTAAAATCAGTTGTAAACTTTATTCCAATTCTGATTTGTTTATTTAAATGATATTGTTTAATAGATTTTTAGTTAATATTTGTGTGTTTTAGGAAATTTCAATTATTTGTTGAGTTTACCAACTTTATCACTAAGATATGATTATACTATACAAATTTATACTGCGTATTTAATGCATTTCTCAGAATAGTTTTCTGGCAAGGGAATGGTTATCTGGTCACGGGGGGGTAAATAGGGCGGTGCCACACCTTTCTGCTCCTTTTAGCACTAGGTTCTGGTCCTGGTCCTTTTCTAATGGGCTCGCTTATGGCTTGTACCCGCATTGAAATGCAAAAATAAATGCTCTGCGATAAAATGCAAAAACAATAAGAAACACACTCTGACAGTGGTGGCAAGTGGGGGCAAGTGGCAAGTGGCAAGTGGAAAGTAACACGGGAAAGAGCGCCACACAGCGACAACTTCATTACGCGTGATTTAAGGACAATTGTAGCCGACACCTAACAGAGCCAACTTTTTTGGCCCGAGTTAAGGTTGGTCAAAGGAGGATGAGGTAGGGGCAAGGTGTCGCCCGGATGTTTGCCGCTGACAAAAAATGTGCGTCAGAAGCCGCACGCAAAAGAGACACGCCTCCCACTTTTTCCCAGCTTGTCGCTGTTTGTTGCGTTTTATTTATTTAAACGCATTTGTGTAAATTATCATTTTAAATTGCTTGCCAGAGAGCAATGCGGCTGACGCCAAGTCTTGCAAGTGAGGTGTGGGGGGGGGGGGGGGAGAGGAGACTGGAGGTGGCAGTCAAAGTAATATATAAATAAATGAATGTTGCGTGTACAAACGGAGCAGCTCTCAGACTCATTTTACTTACTTTACAATGACATTTGCAATGTAATTTAATGAGTCACAATCTTGGTCTCCAAACTGCCTGACACTTCCTATGGACTTATGTTGAGGAGATGAGGAGATGGCTGCTGCCGAAGATTGATGTTTGGCTTGGCGAACTTTAAATGGAATTCAAAAAAAAAAAGGTTACAAATAACTCGGTCATAATGATGATACCCAGCAACCAGGGGGCAAACTGTTCAGTTTCTCTCTTCATTCTCTCTCCATTCTCTCTCCATTCTCTCTCCATTCTCTCTCTCTCTATTTTTTATCCGGCAATCTCTCTCTTTATACTTGGCCTGTTCATTTTTTTTCTGCTGACCATGTCTTTATTATGATTTCTCCTCTTTCTGTTTTTTTTTTTGTATGCAAGTTAATTTGTGGGCGCACGCCACTTGGCCACTTGGCCACTCTGGGCGCAGTGGGAGTGGCTCTTTCTTTTCACATGTGCTGCGAAAAATGCTGTGCAAATTTTTGCGCACGAGCGAAACTCAAACTGTAGCTAAAAACAGCGCAGCAATTTCACTTCGGCCCCCACAAAGTGATGGAGCAAAAGTTAAAGTGGCGGCCAGCGGTTGGCTGAATGGATTGCGAGGAGTTGGGTAGTTTTCGATGTGATGTGCTGGTGGTACAAGTCCAGGCAGCGTCGCTGTCACTGCCTCAGCTCGTGGTCCTGAATGCCAAGTAAGGCAAGGCGGCTAAAGGAGTCGTCGGCAAGTAAATCACTTGAACAGCAGCAGCCAAGACGAGAGGGGTGGGTTGCGGGGAAGGCGCACGTTGCGCTGCCATTTTGATTTAGCAACGACTCAAAAGGTAACTAACAAAGGCAGCTCAAGCCCCGGCCAGAACATGGCCTCATCCAGAGACTCGCAGAGACACGCAGCAGCAAGTGAAAAATATTTTCGGTTTTTTTTTTTTTTTTTGCTTGGACCGCACAATTTTTCTTACTTTACCTACGAAGTGGAAGCGTTTTTTTGAAAAATTGGCTGCTACTTTTCGGGTTGCTGTCACGTCAGGGCGCCAAGGTGAGCACTTCACGAAAGTTTTGCTGCCCCATCGCCATAATGATGATGTCACCACACAGCCACTTGCCCCCAAACTTGACCCGACCCCCCCAACAAAATTGTAATGGAATGGATTTATTTAAGTATCTGCGCGCCCAAAGATTGACGCATCCTCAACGCAAAAGGCAACTGCACAGATTTTGCCTGGCATAAGCTGGAGCTGGAGCTGGAGCTGAAGCTATAAGCATGTATTTGCAATCTCTGTGATAAGCGGGGCAAAACTTTGACGCTGGCCTAATGAGCTTTAATAAGAGTCAAGTTGCAACTTGGTCAGTGTCCTCACACACACACACACACACACACAAACGCAACGGAAGCGAGTCGAAGAAAAGAAAAGTGGCCACGCACGCTTCCAAACCAAACTAGAGGGGGTTGATGTGGAGGAGGGGAAAAAGGGGGGAAAAATGGCAACGCAGGCTGCTGTGCATTTGAGCGCAAAACTTATTTCTGTCACGGAAATTAAATTTGCTCGCCATTGCTCCAGGGCCAAAGTGAGTGAAGGCCTGCCTCGACGCTCAAGCTCAGTGAAGCTCTTTGCCTAAATCATGCCCGACAGCCTCATGGAGAGCGGGAGGGCCATTGCCAACACACACACACACAAAAACGCCCATTGCACACCCGCACACCCAACTCGCTCCTCCTCAATGCTCCCACAATGCTTCCTCTGCTTTTCGCTCCTCACTGCTAAGGCGACAATTATACGCTTTTAATCTCTTTTGAACGTCGCAAACGTGCTCAAAATTCTCAAAATCTTTTCACCCGCCAACTGAACGACAAGTGAGAACTTTCCTACTGATTGCTTGTATAAATATATATATATATATATATATATATACATATATATTTTCTTTTTTTTTTTGGGTTTGACGCTGTTTTTGTACATAAATGAAACACGCCTCAAATCTATTGGGAAAATCTGTTAAGGCTACGTTGAAAACGGTTAACATTTGTGCAACTATTTATTAGCAAAACATAATTGAGAATTGTACAAATTCTACATTTTCAACATATTTCAATTTTTGATGTTGTACATTTATTTATTTATAAATTGAAATATTTTACTGATTTATAACTGATTTAAGTAGAAAATCAAAAACAGATTGCTTGCAAATTGGTAATTTGTCTACTTTTAATTACTCAACAAATTTAACATTATTATAAAGTTTAAAAATTATTTATTAAAAAAAAAAACAGATTGCTTGCAAATTGGTAATTTGTCTACTTTTAATTACTCAACAAATTTAACTTGATTATAAAGTTTAAAATTTATTGATTTATATGTTTCAACAAATTAAACTTTAAATTAAAACTTATAAATAAATACATTTTAAACTTTAAAGTTAAATTAAATTTGTTGAGTAATTAAAATAGACAAATTACCAATTTGCAAGCAACTTTTATTTTGCTAGTTAAATCAGTTGGAAAACAGTAAAATATTTTCAATTTCCCGCTCAGTCAGCCAGTTGGGCTGACGTGAACGGCCCTGGCATGAATTTCACTTCTAACGTTTTATGATAGCCGCCATTAGGTGTCATGTAAACGAATGTCCAACTGCGCCTGTTTAGGTGGCCATATCCGTTTCTAACACACACGCACACACACACGCACACACACACACGCACACACATACACTCGAGGCCCGTGCATTATGTGCCGCAACAAACGCCAGCAGCAGCAGCAGCAGCAGTGACAGCAGCAGCAGCAGCACTTTATGCCACAAGCTCCCCCAGAATTCCACCCCCCTCCCCCTGCTCTAGCTCTTAACCACGCTTTTGTGCAGCTGCTGAAAATTATATGTTTACGGGCAGCAAGCGCAAATGTAAACGTAAACACACATTAACGTGGCTCCCATACAATATTTTTCACTCAAGGTTGTGCGTAGGTGCGAGGGTGCGTGGGGGCCGGCGACATCAGCGTGTTGCAACCGTGTTGCATATGCAATGGCCGCCAGTTGTTGCGTCTCGACCTAGGCCTGATTATGACATGCCACATTTGTCAGCGACGCAAGCAAGTTGCATATTTTGAATAGGCAAATTGGTCTCCTTTTTTTTTTTTTGCTTACAACAAGCACATTTTTTATTTCGTAGCTGGCAAGCCTAACAATATTACAACAATTCAAAGTTTGGTATCGCAAGATTATTTTAGCAAAAATATTTTAATTCTTGTGCTCTCAATATTAAAAAAATATTTAAATTAAATTTTAGAAATTTTTTGAATAAACTTTTTAGCCTCTTCTATACATTTTAAATATATTATGGATATATTTTTAAATTTCCTTTTTTTAGCATAGATATTTTTTAGAAAATCCATTTGAACGCATTTATAAAACAACAAATTAATGAAAAATTTAATTTCAAAATTTCAAATATTTCGTCTAGCTGATTGCAAGGAGTGTGGCAAAAGCAACATTTTTTTCTCAGTGCAACAATTGCATCTTCGTAAAATCTGAGAGCTGCCATTTTTTGTGCTTCTTTTTTTTTGACAATGGCTGTTGCTTCTGTTGTTGCAGTTGCAACAAAAAAAATGGCTTCTGTGGCCATAAATTGCGTCTGCCTGGCAAATTTCCGGCAGTTTGCCAGCGCTGCTGTCATTGTTGACATATTTGCAGAACTATCTGAAGGTGAGTGAGAGACAAACATTGATTTCGTATTCGGAGAACCACCTGTCAATAACAACAACAACAACAACAACAATAGCAAACCAGAGGCAACAACAACAACAAGTGTAGATGGTTTAAGTGTTCTGGGTTGAAATTTTATCCAGCACTCTCAGATAGGAACTGGCATCTCGCCTTGCCTCGCCTCGCCTCGCTACGCTTCGATTGCTTTTTCTACGCCTGTCGCATATTTTAAATCCCCAGTTGAGTGGCAATCAAACAAGCAGCCAGCCAGTCAGCCAGTCCACCAGCCAGCCAGCCAAACCAACCGGGCATTGGCAGCTTGTCCACCCCTTGACCTCTCCACAGTTGAACGCCTCAGAATTTGCCACCCTAGGGCCAGGCAGCAGACGGGCTTAATTAAACAAGCGCAGCGGCACCTTAACGACCACCAGGAGGCAAAGCAGCCAACGCTGCTTAGCTAAGATGAGGATGAAGATGAGACTTGGCTCTGGACAATTTTTAAAAATGATAATAATTTGCTCTCGGCGAGCGCTGAGGTAACGCATTTGACATGGCTATCGTTCCGTGTCCTTTTTGAATTTGTTGCACAGCAAAAAAAAACAAAATGTAAAGTTGCAATTAAATTCCATTTTATATATTTATTTTTAGTTTTAAATTGGTAGTGCATTTAATTGAAAACTTGATTTGTTCGCAACAGTTTTTTTTTTTTTTGTTGAATTTAATTTTTATATTTTTTGTAATAAACATAAACCTTGAAAATTGTTAACTGTGTAGTCAGCCTAGCTCATTGCCCGACCACGCAATGGATGCCGCTAACAACGTCTCCATTTTGTTATGGCCATAATTATATTTGACTACCGTTAACGTTAACGTTGTCATTGCCTTTTGCCATTGCCGCGTCGCAGTCTATGGCTTTGTTCTATGGGGCTAATCCAGGTGGCCATAGTCCCGGCCTTTGTCGCCTTTGTCGCTGTTTTATTTAATTTCTATTTTCATTTCAATTGGCCATGTTCGAGGGAACATAGCCATAGCAATGTCAGCAATGGCAATGGCAATGTGAATTTCAATGGGAATCGGAATTGGAATTGGAATGGCAACGGGAATGTGAATGTGAATGTGAATGGGAATGGGAATGGTAATGGCAACGATTGCAGAAGGCATCGTCGTCCTTTCAAGTCAGTCTACAATTGCTTTATAAGTAGCTAAGAATCGTCACTTTCTGAAGAGTCAAATCATTGCGATTTCATGGCAATTGTTGTTGTCGTTGTTGTTGTTGTTGTCGTTGTTGTTGTTGTCGTTGTTGTTGTTGTTGTCGTTGCTGCAGCACTTGTTACATGACCAATTGCACATTTAAGTGCCAGTGCCACCTGAGCCGACACAATGGGAATCCGTGGAGTGGCCTTTGCAAAGCGTAGCATTTTACGACTCGGAATCAGCTCAAGCTGCAAATCAGCACGTCGACACTATTGCAACAGTTGCGCTTTTGAGCAACTGCAGCAGCAGCAGCAGCAGCAGCAGCAGCAGCACCTGTGAAAATGTAACCATTTCGTCACCTGGGCAACTGCTGTGCGTTTCGCTTCGTTGGATTTCAATGTAAAATTCCAAAATGTCGCGAAGAATAGTTTGTAAGGATTTATAATCTCTTGAATGAATCAATGAAATGTGAGGCATTTAGTTAGGGAACAAACTTTGTGTGCCACTAACAGTTGATCAATATTATATCAAATTATATTCTAAGAAGACTTCATCTTCAAAATTCTAGTTTTATAGCCATGTAAATTGATTTAAGTAAATCAGTGACAGTTATCAATTAATTTAATTAAGATTGCACTTATTTAAGAATTCTTTTTTTTTTTGGCACACATAATAAAACATAAGTTGATCAATATTACATCAAATTTTATTATAAGAAGAATTCATTTTTAAAATGTATATTTTTATAGCCATGTTAATTGATTAATGGAAATCAAAAGCAGTTATCAAATATTTAAATTAATTCATAGTTTTGCTGCATTAAACTTTATTTATTTGTATTTCAACTTAGCAAGTTTGTAAATATTTAAGAATTCTTTTTTTTGGCATACATAATAAAACATAAGTTGATCAATATTACATCAAATTTATATTCCACCCAAATGAGAAGACTTCATCTTCAAAATTCTAGTTTTATAGCCATGTAAATTGATTTAAGTAAATTAGTGACAGTTATCAATTAATTTAATTAAGATTGCATCTATTTAAAAATTCTTTTTTCTGGCATACATAATAAAACATAAGTTGATCAATATTACATCAAATTTATATTCTACCCAAATGAGAAGACTTCATAATCAAAATTCTAGTTTTATAGCCATGTAAATTGATTAATGGAAAGTTATTAATAAATTAAATTAATTCATAATTTTGCTTTATTTTTTTGTACCCCAACTTATCAAGATTTTATCTATTTAAGAAATATTTTCTCTGGCACACATAACAAATGAGAAGACTTCATCTTCAAAATTATATTTTTATAGCCATTTAAATTGATTAATGGAAATCAAAGGCAGTTATCAAATAATTAAATTAATTCATAGTTTTGCCGCATAAAACTTTATTTTTTTGTACTTCAACTTAGCAAGTTTGTAACTATTTAAGAATTCTATTCTTTGTCACACATAATAAAATATAAGTTGATCAATATTGCATTAAATTTATATTCTACCCAAATGAGAAGAATTCATTTTTAAAATGTATAGTTTTATAGCCAATTAAATTGATTAATGGAAATCAAAGGCAGTTATCAAATAATTAAGTTAATTCATAGTTTTGCCGTATTAAACTTTATTTTTTTGTACTCCAACTTATCAAGATTTTATCTATTTAAGAATTCTTTTCGCTGGCACACATAATAAAGCATAAGTTATGCATGTGAAAATTAAAATCCAAGTGTACGCAGTATGAATAACTCGTTAAAAAATATCAAAATTAAATATAGATGCACTCACAATCAGACAAATGTACTCAGGGCCAGACAACTGGGTGCAGTAGGTGCAGTGAGCCTGCCTCAAAAAGTCTGGGTGCATCCCAAACATTTAGCTCGCATTTTTGCACACAAACCCAACGAATTTAATTTATTCGTGCAACTTTTTTATGCCGAATTTACGAGCACTGCACGAAAACTGGTGGCTGTTGCTATTATTTTTTCATCTTTTTTTTTTTTTTTATTTGCTGTCTCTCTTTAGCTGTTACTGTGGCCATGCCTTTCGGAAGAGCTGAATCTGAGCTTGGTTGTGGTGAGCATCAGCTAGCAACCGATGACTGTGTCCTTGTTGCTACTCCTGCTGCTGCTGCTGTTGCTGTTGTTGCAACGTCCTGCAATGGTGCGCGCTATTCTGTGTTGCGTGTGTTGCCTGTGTCCCCCGCATGTAAGCGTCATAGCCGCACCAATTTATTTATTCCTGGATTTCAGTTTTTAGTTTGCCGTACGTTTTTCCACTACTTGCTGCGTAACAAAACCAAACGAAAAGCGCATAAAAGTGTTGCATGCATCAGACTACAGAGCTAAAGATACTCTGTAAAATATAATCTCCAAGATATATAAAAAACATATTTTATGTTAATCTATTTACTAAGCTTTTTAACTGCTTAGAAATGTATAAATTGTATTTGTATAAAAATGAATTTTTAAATTCAAGGCACAGCAACAAAAAATTCAAAAAGCATGTCGCTGTTTTTTTTTTTGCGACTATTATTTAAATGCAACAGCAATTATTCGCCTGACAGACCGTGCTACATGCTGCCCGCATGTGGTATAAAAATCACTTGATGCGTTGAAATGGCGTTGCCAGACCGTCGAGAGGCGAGTCGGTAGCAGCGCGCGTTAAAATTTCGTTATTATGTTGACAGCATTTTTGCTATTTTTACTTGAAAGCTTAACCAAGCGCACAATCACACACCCACACACACAGCGAGAGATAGAGAGAGGGGGAGAGGGGAGAGAGAGAGAGAGATAGACAGAGACAGAGACACACACATGACGTCCCTTGGTGTTATTTTGGTGTTTCCCCAAGCTTGTTTTTTGGTTCGCTGGCCCTGGTCCTGGCCGAGGTCTCAACCGTCGTCGCTTGTCAGTGATATATGTAAAATATTTTACCAAGTGTAGCCACCAACTGCAGGCAACTGAGCTATTTTGTGGCAATAAGCATGAAATTTAAATGAGTGTCAGCCCCCGACCCGGCCCACAGACGCACCCGACCACTTATTCAATCCCCAAACACCCAAATCCCCTCCCCTCCCCCATCACATATGTAGTTGCATATCCAGGCAACAAAAAAAAAAGTTACTCTTGTGAATACCGCTTGCAATTAGTGAGCTCGTCGTTCCGCAACACACGGAGATATTAAAGAATATATTCAATAGTGATATATAAATATATATATAAATATATATATAAAAAATATATATATATATAAATATATATACATATATATATAAATATATATATACATATTTACTTATATATTTGTGTATACGGCAACTCAATCAAATAATTGTTCAAGTGGCGAGCTCTAAAACTAAACCAGAAATATGCACAACAGCAAAAAAAAAATATGAAATTATTGCATTGCATTGCGAGGCGGCATAGATGGCCATGGATTGCTCTACAAATAAAATAGGCAGTTAATCTAAAATCTGACTTTTGAAATTATTACTCAAAATTATTATTATATTATATATTATTATATTATATTATTTTTATTATTATAAATAAGGTTGCTTGATAATAAAAAAAAGATTTATATTCTGCATTTACATCTTTACTTAGTTACCAACAAGAAAATACATTTAATATTAATAATCTTTTTTAGTTGAGTTTATTTCTACAAACTGAATATGTATTAATGCTTCACCTGATATCATTTACAAAGTGTATTCAAAAATAAATAAAATTGCTGGCTAATGAGCCAAAGCTAACTACCAAAACAAAAGCGCATCAAATGCTTGCTGAGATATGTGTTTTGAAATGCCACTCGGGTGAAAATAAATCCATAACAAAAATGTTAATATAAATTTTTGCCTAGTGAATCGTATCAATGTTGAAAACTATGTAATATTTTTGCAAAACATTTTGTTAGCTTAAATTATATTCAGAAAGAGAACAAAATATAGCGAGAAAGAGAGAGAGAGAGAGATGGGTTTAAGTACAGGAAGAAAGTAAACAAAATGCAACATTTGTTTAGTTATTTTAGTTATTTATAATGTTTGAAGCTAACATTAGTTAACAGCTTATGCAGAAGGTCGAGGGGAGGGAGGAAGGCACTGGAACAGGATGCGGAGAAGCTTGCAAGGCAAAAGCAACAAGGCAACACAACCTGCGAAATCTGACAGTTGTGTGTGTGTGTGTGTGTGGGTGGGTTATGCAAGGTGCAGATTAAATGCGCTTAGGGTTGTTCTTGCTACATACATATTTGTTGCCCCAGAATGGAGATGCGCTTACACAAATTTCTGGTATTATGTTGCATACTCTCCTCTTTTTTTTCGAGCAGCACGAAGGTAATTTATGATTGTGGACGCACAAAAACACAGTCAAAAGCGGGAATCACAATGAACATTTGGAATGAGGGTGAAATAGAGCGTAAGAGAAACAGAAGGGGAATCCTACCCCTGGGGTCAAAGCAGCAGCTGCCGGTAAAACAAAACCGACAAAAAGCAAAACAAATGATGTTAAGTGACGCGCAGATTTTGTGGATATGAAAGCCAAGCGTTCGATTCTCAAGATGCATGATAAGATAAATAGAACAAAAGTCCTGCAGACACACACCAACACACACCGACACACACACACACATAAACACCTAACTATGGTTTTGGGGGATGTTTTCTAAGATATGGTTTGGGTACGTGTAGTCAATCAAGGGCGCAGCAAGGTTTGTATATATATACATAAATATATACATAAATATATATATATAAATATATAAATACATAAATGTATATAAATATGTACATTTATAGTGGGAGCAACCAGCAAGGTGAATAACACATTGCAATACTAGATTTGAACTCTTCAAATATATATTTCAAAAGTTAACAGACAAAAACGACGCTTGAATTGTTTTTATCTGTTTGTTTATAATTTGTTCAAATATATAAATAAACATCAATTTAAGTTTGCCAACAATTTTTATGCTCTTTAAAATTTTATTAAGTATACATTTTTTAATTGAATATCAAATAAAATTTGTCTATTTTTGAGATCTTTCATCATTGCTTTTACTGGTTTTCATTTAAAATTTAAATGGCTGTTTAACCAGTCAGCGCTTAGCTGACTTGTGTGCATAATGGGTAAGCTTAGATGCATTGAACTCTTAAGCCAAGTCAAAGTGTCTTGGACTCTTTGCACGCCAACTGCACCACAGGACAGTCCTGTGTGGCGACTGCGAAAATCCTTACGGTTTCCATTTCAATCAGTGCTAAAAACACACACGCGGCCATCGAATGGCTTCCAACTGCGATGAACTTGGCGTTTTTCAAGCTCGCCCTTGCATTATTTATCGCCGTAATTTGAGAACTGAGACAGAGACAGAGGCAGATGGAAGAAGAAGAGAGAAGAGAGAAAAAGTGTGTGTTAGTCCAAAGACATAATGTATTCGGGATGGAGCTGGACAATTAATGCGCCTTCTTTGGCTTCACACTGCTGATGATGAGTATGACGACAACGAGGCTTCATTAAAAAATCTCATCAAATCCGAATAAGACTAACTTAGTTCATCGATTTTTGTTTTGTGCACTCTCTCTCTCTGGGAATGTGCATATTTATGACGACTGGCAAATCAAAAATGCAAATAAATTTCAATTTTCTAACTGTGCTTCGGCACCAAGGCGGCAACATGACAGTTACAATTACAGTTGCAAACAGCACAGCAGCAGCAGCAACAGCAGCAGAAAGCAGCGTCACAAATCAAGTCATGTCAGTGTTTGAAGAGAGGGGGGCAAAGAAGAGCTAAAGAGAACGAGAGAGAGTGAGAGAGAGAGAGAGAGACCCATGCGTACACAATGCAAAATAAGTGTTCCATTTAAATTCCATATGTTGCGTGTTTATTAACCAACTTGTTTTTAAATTAAACTATTTTTATTTTCTAAATTGTGCAAGTTATTTATTTAGTTAGTTGCATAGAGATATTATTTTCTATGCATAAAATTCTAATCTGCAGTATTAAAATGAAATATTGAATTTTTTACATATTAAAAATTAAAAATATTATCTCTCACATTTTTTAATCGATTCGGATTAAAATATTTTTTTATATATATATATTTATATTTATATATTTATATTTAAAACAACAATTTTGCACTGTGTACTCTCAAAGTCATATGCATATTTATGAAAATTGCAGTGGCATCTTGTCAAGCCTGGTTGGCTTCTAGGCTGCCTGTCTGTCTATGCGTATTGTTATTAAATAATCATTTTGTTGCAATAAATTTCAATTTGTATTTATGTCAAGTGACTGGCAGCTTAATTTGCCAAACAAGTTAAGGATTCGCAAGCGAACTTTGAATTTTATAAATACTGAATGCCAAAACAGTTGCAAATTCGTTTTGACCGCTTACATATATGTATATATATATATATATATATATATTATGTATACATAAGTAAGTCAAAAGGCCGGAACTGTGTGTTAAAAATGTACGCTGCAAAGTGAATTAGCTTTATTTTCAGGATACCTGCGAGTCTGAAACTACTTTGCAAGCTCAATGAAATTGTAATTAGGTTTGCATGCCAAATGAATCGAGTGGTTTTCATCCAAAAAAAAGCAACTAAAATTTGTTTAAATATTGACGCAAATTTACCAGCGTTCATCAACGTATATATTTTTTGATTCACAGGCAAAAGGTCGAAAATGGGCGCACTGAAATTGGTCAAACGGAAATAAAACCAAAAAAAAAAAAAGAATTTGCAAACGAATTTTGGCCATCCACTCCAACTACAGTCAAATCGAACTAAAAGTTAAATTTTAAGCCAATTGTAGCCGTCTGTAAGGGGACCCAATAGTGTGTTGCCGTGCAACTCCGTCTCCCTCCCCCCGACCCACACACTGTCACACTATCCGACAGTGTCACTGTGAGGAGACCTGGCAAATGTGCATAGCATCCAATCCAGTGTCCACAGTCCAATTCAGTTGAGGCATTTGAATTACATGCCAAAGAGGAATGCCTCTTCGACGCTGGACTTTGATAGAAATGTTTAAAAATTCTGCTTCTTGCCACATTCATATGTGGCAACAGCAGCCCGGCTGCCTCAGTTTTTTCCCATCGGACTTGGTTGACACCTGAAATTCTGCAGCTCCTGACAGAGACAGAGACAGAGACAGAGACAGAGCCAGAGACAGGCAGACAATATGTAAAAAGCATCGGTCATTGGTCTTCCGTTTGGGACAATCGCATTGATCATTCGGATTGCTCATTCTCCACAAATGCACAGATTCATAGACAGATGACACTTTTGTCGATTGATTCCAATATGATTCATAGCGTGATACAAAGGGAACCCAACAAAAAAAATCCATTCATTCACGTCACAAAAGCTGACATCTCCAAAAAGGACCCAATGAAAATTGAAACAAATTAATTGTACTCGCTTCAAATGTGTTTTTTTTTTTTATTTAGTCTCTAAATTTTCAGAGTTTTGAATTTAGTTGGGTTATCCACAAAGATAATTTTTAGTTTGGCTTATTTGTGGTGTAAAAATATGTAAATGGCAAGCAAATCATTTGACAAGGATACTTTGCTGCTGCTGTGGCAGATGGAATCTCTAAAATGGGTGTGTGCCACACAAATCCATTCATCTCATTTGGGTGATAAAAATACGCTCATGTCATCGACCCATTGATCGCATTTGACAAAGTAAACACAATTATTTTTTACGCTTGTGTGTGTATTTATATTTATGTGTCTGCAACGAAGCCGCAAAGTATGCAAGCAAAAAAAAATTTCCTTAACGCTCTTATCGCACACACACGCACACACACACGCAGCATTATGTTTGTTTTTATGTCGAATATTTTTCAGTTTTTGTTAACGAGATACAATAAAAAATAAAAGAAGAAAATACAAAAAAAAACAAAAAAAAACCAGGGAAAATATGAAGATGTGTCTTCCGCTGGAGGTGTGGCAAAGGGCCGTTGTTGTGAAAATTATGCAAATGATTGAGCAAATTGTGTCCAAAAATATTTGTAGCCAGCTGACTTATGACACTCCACTCCCACCTATTCATTCCCATTCTCTCCCATATCAGCTTATGCAAACCTCATCAACAACATCATTATCATCATAAAAAAAAAACGCTTCTCATTCATCTTCCCCCCCCCCCCCCCCACCAGAGCATCTCAAGTTGTCGTCGTCCAAGGCAACAAATCCGCTCAATTTAAATGTTTATAAAACAAAATATTAAAAAAAAAGAAGCAAAATAAAAATAATATAATTTCTGGTCGGCAATTTATAAAACAATATTTTGCTTGATTTTTGTGTCAGAATTTTTATTTGAATTTTTTTTTTTTGTTTTGTATTCGATGACATTTGGCTTAATTTATTTGTGCAGCAATGGGAATTGTTGTGGCATGAAACAGCAGTCAGTAAATTGCGTCGTAAAGTCAATAAAATTTTGCATAAATATTAAAATATTTCTCATTCGGATTTACAAAAAAAAAAGCATAATTGCAATTTATCAATGTAAATAATCGAATATCTAACTATCGGCCAGAACTAAAAAATAAACTTTGTAATCAACGTTAAAACATTTAAATATATATTGTAATTATATCAAAAATTAAAGTTTACAAAATAGTTGCAATGTTTTTCTTATGTTAATTGGGTTGATATAATTCCATTTCGTTTAATTGATCTACTTTTATAATTTATGCAAATCGCATAATATTTTTTGTTATCTATGTGTATGTTAATCATTTGTTGTTTTTTTTTGCTACCGTAACATAGAATTAGTCAATAGATAGAAAAATGACCTTTTTTAAATTAAAAACAGTAATTAGTTGCAAAAATTCGTCAGCCTTTTGGTTGATTTTCGATTCTGCTCTAACTAAATAAAATACAGACAATTCGATTTTTTACTCAACTGCCAATTTGTGGTGAGGATCACATTATTTATTTGTACATTTGTTGTCGCACATAATTGTGTATAGTAATTAGAAAATAGTATCATTTAATTAGGCCACGTTAGCGTCACGCACAGAAACACAGAAATGCAGATTTGGCTGTTATTTTTCGTTAATGCACAAATGAAAATATATTCAATTTAAAACCGCAAAAAATATGCATATTTGAATTGCGCATTAAATTTCTTCATTATTTTCTTGTTTTCTGTGATTGGGATTTGTATTTGTATTTTTTTTTATATTTTATTATTTTGCTTATTTATATTTGTGTAATGCGTTGCGCAACTTTTGTTGCAAATTAATTTGGCACGAAAGTTGACTTTGGGAAAATTATAGCAGCAGTCGGAACGTAACACTGGCTGCTGCTATGTTGGCAGAGGTGCAACAAGCCGCAGCAGTGGCAGGCCACGTTGCAGTTGCATACGCACGTGTACAATTCTACTACCTCTGTCGTAATAACCGCAACTTAGTTAACTAAACAAGCTAACAGGGCTGGGGGAGCGCGGTGGGTGTGGGGCATACAACTATTATTGTTGTTGCTGCTACAGATGCGTCTGAGCATCATGACTCCCCACTCCCCGCTCCCCACCCCCCACCACCATCTACCCAGTTTTGGCAAATGTGCACTGAAGGAAATTGCAAACAAAATTGCAACTTCCTGTCAGCGACAAAAACTTTTGCT
Organism: Drosophila melanosoma; assembly: GCA_035042045.1. Taxonomy (NCBI): domain Eukaryota; kingdom Metazoa; phylum Arthropoda; class Insecta; order Diptera; family Drosophilidae; genus Drosophila; species Drosophila melanosoma. Next base: position 410,496 of record JAWNLY010000183.1, on the reverse strand, counting down.
GTGGCGCCAACGTTGCCACTTCCGTTTAGAACACACACACACACATATGTATGTGTGTATACATTCGAATGTGTTTGTGTGTGGCTGTGTGTGCTAAGTGCTGTCGGTTATTCATATGCAAACGCCAGGGCAGAAGCCACAACCAGGCAGGCAGCAACAGCGCCATGTTTGGCAATCAAAATATTTCACTAAATTGCTGAGCCAAAGTGAACAAAAGCCAAGCAACAACAGCAACAACAAACACATCAACAGCAGCAACAGCAGCAACAGCAGCAGCAGCAGCAGCAGCAACAACAATTTGACTGCAACGGCCGCACCACAGGAAGAATAAAATATTAAATAAATTTTTGCAAAATTTTACAAACGTGACCAGAGCCACAGAATACCCCAGAGTGTAAGGCATAGATAGAGAGCGAGAGAGCGAGAGAGAGAGAGATAGAGATAGAGAGAGAGAGAGAGGGAGAAAGTCGGCTACACTGGGCTTTCAAAAATAAATATCACATTCAAATTACAACATTTTCAACGAATTGACATGTTAGCCAAAATTATTCAAGTCTTTGAAATTTAAAACAATTTAGAATTTTTTTGTTGTATCAGTTTTCCCCAAAAACTGCACAAATTTAAAAGCTGCCGCAATATGAAACATGTTCAAATTGCAAATATTATAAAAAAAATTCAAATTGTTTTACAATAATTTTCATAACTTGTACGATATATTTTAAATTGCTGTCTTTTTAACAATATTTTTTTCCATTTAACTTTTAGTTGGCAAAAATCATGAATAAATTTAAGAAAATATGTACGTTATAATATAGGGTAAATTAACCGCTTTATAATGGCAATTTTTACTATATTAAAATTGCTAATAAAAAAAGAATTGTTTTATAAATTTACCAACAATTTGACTTTCATATTTCATTTCGAAAATGCAACTACAATTTAAAAATGATACATTTTTACGTTTCACCTGCGTTTTTAAAAATGCAATTTTGCTCAGTGCACAAAGCCAAGTTGTAGTCTCGTAGTCCCAAAGTCTCACAGCATATGTAAACGTTTATCGAGGCTGCATAGGCCTCTGGCTCCGACACATAGATAGAGAGAAGGAGAGAGAGAGAGAGGGAGAGAGAGAGAGACAGAATGAGTGAGAGAGGAGGTGCGTGCTTCGAGAGAAAGTGTAAAATTAAATAAGAAATATAAGCCAACTGACCGCAGGCAGAGTCAGGCAACCCCCACCCCCCTCCTCACTTCCCCCTCGGCTGCTCGCTGTTTTCTCCCCTAACAGTTTACGACTTTTTTATTTGCACTACGCAACTTGGTCTGAGGAGGGGATATGGTGTGCGAGGGGAGGGGGAGCAGATGCCATGCAGCTCAGTTCAGTTCAGTTTTTGACTCGCCGACTTGGCCGATTGGGGCAGCAGATAAGGACATGAGGAGATGCTCCTTGGACCGAGCAAGGAATGGAAATTGTGTGGCGGCCTTGTTGCCACTTCAAAGTTGCCGCGCTGCACAAATAAACTGGTCATTTCCCTCGAAAAATTCAAAATAATTACATAAAAAATAAAACAGTAACCGTTACAGTTACATTTACGGTTCGAGTTACAGTTTAAGTTGGACTTGGCGCTGGCAATGGAGTTGCTGTTGGAGTTGGGATTGGAGTTGGGATTGGGATTGGGATTGGAGTTTTATTCTGTTTTGGTGTTTTGCTGTCGCTATTTTTACCGTATTTGCTTAGTTTGTTGTTCTTTTCTAGACTCAAATAATGGAATATAAAACGTAATTTGTTTTGCACATTTCTTTGTTGCTCTTTATTTTGTGTTATGCGAGTGGCTTCTTAATAAGTATTTAATACTGTGCGTTTGGCAAACAACAGAAACAAACACCATTAAAAAGGCAGATGTTAACGGCTTTCTCTTTCTCTCTCTCTCTGTCCCTCTCTCTCTCTCTCTCTCTCTGTTCTTTGTAAAGCACTCAATAAAACTTTTCTACTACTGCAATCAGTTAAATTTTATTAACACGATAAAATTCTGAAAAGCTGTTGTTGGCTAACTTTTAGTATATAAATAAATTTCACTAAAAAAATCATTTATTTTAAAGAAGAATAAATAAAGTATTTTTTGAAACACATAAAAAACATTTATTTTTTTTTTTAACAATATTTGAGAAGTCTTTCATTGAATCGATTGGTCGCCACTTCAGCGGAAGTACAAAAAATGCATATAGCCATGAAGCCCATTTAATTAATTATGGCCCACACACATGCATAATGAATACGAAAATGTAAAAAAGAAAAGTTATATAAAAACCAAATGGTTGACTTAAAGGAAAAAACAAATGTGAAAATTTGACACACGAGACAGAAAACCACGCATTAAATTTGATGATTAAATATTTAAGAATGCGTGCGGGAAACCGCACGTAAATGAAACACCTTCAAAAAAGAAAATGCCAAGGATGATGGGGACAAAAGCAAGGTGAGGACTAAGCCAGCAAAGGCTTCGCCTGCCCACCAGTCACAGTATGTGTGCATATGTGTGCCTATGTGTGTGTGTGAGTGTGTGGGGTGTGTGTGTGTGTGTGTGTATGTAAGTGAGTGAGTATTAACGGTCAAATTATGATGAAGCGCACTTGACAGACGCCATCGTCTGCGGCTGTTTAATGCTAAAGATGCCAAACACCCTGTTGTGCCCTCTGTCCTCTGTCGTTCCTCTTCCTCATAGTCGTTTCAATTCGTTTTGTTTCTATGTATACTGACAGAGAGAAAGAGAGAGTGTGTGTGGGAGTGAGAGCGCGAGAGATGTGAGAGAGCGCATGAAGCAACGGCGAGAGCCTGTTTTGCTGAATAAGCGTGTGCTCTCTCAGCGCATGTTGCGAATGCGAAACGGTTAAGCCATGTTGCCAACTCGCTAGCAACACACAGCACAAATCGAAGTAAAAACACAAATGCAAATAATAAAAAAAAATAACGAAGAAAAAACAAAGTAAATTTGGTAGCTGCTACTTTGGGGCATTTGCGGCACGAATTCTCCAGCTTCATTATGTTGTGCCGAAAAAACAAATCTTTGATTAATTGTGCCGCTTTTGACATGACAAACCATTTGCAACAATGGGCAACGTGCTCTTTAAATATTTATGCCGCACATACATATTATATATATATATATATATATATGTATATAGAGTTGAGGATGCTGCATAAATCATTACAAAAACAAGAATAATAGCAAGCAAATTGTAACAATTGGACAGTAAGTGCGGCTACTGCCCGCATGAGGGCGCCACGTTTGCCACTTTTTTATTTTATTTTATTTGAGCCTCTTGCGGCTACTTTTACCGCTGCTCCTTCAGCAGCTGACATACACACACACACACACACACACACTAATACACACACATTAAATTTGATTTGGTCACGTTTGCAAGCTTTGTTCCACTTATGGCTCATTTTGATGGGCGTCCGTCTCCCAAACAATAAAGCGGACAAAAACAACAACAACAAGCACTGATTTCATTCCATTCCATTCCATTGCGTTCCAAATGCAATCACAGTCAATGACTGGCGGGGAGCCGGGGCGGAGCTCCTAATAGACGCATTCCTTTCTTTTTATTATGCCAAAATGTCATCAAATAAACGACGAGAACCCCCTTACTCTCGTCTCCCAATTCCGTCTGTTCCTCAGTTCGACTCTTCTGTCAATCTATGAAAGTTGCTGACAGGTAAGAAAAATTGTTGTTTGGAGCATTTTTATAGCTTTTAGTTTACAACTGTTGTTTTTTTTTATAGTGCTTTGGCCATATAATAAAAATATTAAATAATAATAATTATGGAAAACAATAAATTAAATATATAATTATTTTTTTTTATTGGAAATATATAAATAAAACTTGAATTTAAAAAAAAATAAAAAAGAAAATAAAAATATTACCACAAAATTTAAATGATGTAACTTGGTAAATATTTCGAGTAATATTATTCCCAGAATAAATAAATAAAATAAACAAAACACCTCACAAATCCTATTGTGGAAAAATAGTCCTGAAACTGTTTCACAACTATATTTTTTCAAATAGTCTGATAAACATATGTTTAAAAAAAAAAAAGTAATCTGTCTTTAAATATATTTACCTACCTTTACCGATATCTATATCTATCTATATCTATAAATATATATATCTATATCTATATCTATATCTATATCTATATCTATATCTATATCTATATCTATATCTATATCTATATCTATATCTATATCTATATCTATATCTATATCTATATCTATATCTATATTTATATCTATATCTATATCTATATCTATATCTATATCTATATCTATATCTATATCTATATCTATATCTATATCTATATCTATATCTATATCTATATCTATATCTATATCTATATCTATATTTATATTTATATCTATATCTATATCTATATCTATATCTATATCTATATCTATATCTATATCTATATCTAAATCTAAATCTATATCTATGTTTATCTATATCTATATATATCTATATCTATATCTATATCTAAATCTATATCTTTATTGCTAATTTTCATATCCATAATTTCTCAAACCAAAACTTTGAATTTTGACATGTTTAAGTGAACCATTCAAAAATTGTCAAATATTTCAAATGTCTTTTGAAATTTCATTTCTATCGTGTCGACTCCAAATCTAGTTTCAAAAATTAGGAAAAGAAAAACCAAATGTGGAATTATTCATGAATGTAAATGACAAATATCCCATGTCTCCGGGGAAGCAGAGCAACAACAACAACAACAACAACAACAGCAACATTCGCTGCATTTCTCCCGGATGTTGCAACCAACGGAATGCGGAGCAGCTGTGTGGCAAACAGCAGACCCAAGTGAATCACAGTCAACACTCACCCAAGCAGCTGGTGGAGAAATCAACACAAACTTGTCTCCGTCGCACCCAGCCAGAGTCGTCCAATCATCGAATGCATCGTCCAATGCAACAGCAGCAGTATAAGGAGCACATCCATGCAGCAGGAAATCCTTCAGTTCCTCATATGTTTTGTGTGTGTCATCGTCCGCAGAGCCTAATATGTGCACGATGTTGCCATCAAATGCATCCACATTCACCACGGTCATTTGCCACAATGCCGCAGCCACATTCCAATGGCGGTGGTGACAATTATATGTTGTCTCTAAACTTCAATGAGGAGACCAGTGAGCCGCAGATGCCCTGTGCCAAGGCGGCAGTCCGTAAGAAGAAATCGCAATCTCCGCTGGAATGTGCACGGGAACATTGTGAGCAGACAAGTGAACGCTTTAATCGCAAATTGGACGAGAAAGTCTCTGCGTGGACAGAGAAAGAGTCGACGAGCAGTGGATCGAGAAAGACGGTGAAGACGGCGTCCTCTTTCACGGGCAAGAGTGCTGATCATTTGCGCAGCGTGGTCCGTTCCCAGAGCCAGAAGCTGGAGTTGCTGCATCAGTCCATAAACCAGGTGACAGAGATAGCCGACAAACTGGTGATGACCGCTGATCCACAGTTGCTCGTCTCCAGCCTGGGCCGCTCAGTTTCGTCCACGGCCGGAACCGGGGCCGTGGCCGGCGCCGGGGACAGCAATAAACCAAAATTGGATCTAAGGGCTAGGGATATAATGGACACCAAGGTAATGGCGCCCATGAAGCTTCGTGTCCAGCGCCACTATTTGAGCAATCTGTGCGAGGAAATGAAGATTCTCGACGACTTGGAACGTGCCCCGGACCTGATCGATGAAGTCTACGAATCCTTTAAGAATCGGTGTGGCCCCTCACCTTAGCAATACTTTAAATATTTTTGTTGTATATTTGTTTAATCGATTGTTTTTTTTTAAGGCATTTCACATTTTAAGAACTAATTATAAATTTATATGAGATTAACTATTATTATTATTATTTATTTATTATTTATTTATTATTTATTTATTATTTATTTATTATTTATTAATTATTTATTTATTATTTATTTATTATTTATTTATTATTTATTTATTATTTATTTATTATTTATTTATTATTTATTTATTATTTATTTATTATTTATTTATTATTTATTTATTATTTATTTATTATTTATTTATTATTTATTTATTATTTATTTATTATTTATTTATTATTTATTAATTATTAATTATTTATTTATTATTTATTTATTATTTTTTATTATTTATTTATTATTTTTTTATTATTTATTATTTATTTTTTTATTATTTATTTATTATCTTTTTATTATTTATTTATATTTATTGTGCGAGGCAACGAAGATCTCTTGATAAAGGAATCATTGACTATAATAATAATTATTTTATATATTTTTTTTATTTATTAGGTAAAAATTCAAAACTGCTTTTGGCTATTTTCTTTATACACATTTTGTACAAAGACAACTCAGATAAATTTCATCGCAAATGGAAAAAATTTAATAACGTTTTCGTTATTCATAAATGCAGCGAGTGTAATCAAAGTGGACTTGTTTTTTGCTCCTGGCCTTAAGCTGTCAGCTGCCAGCTGCTGTTGGCCATAAAAACCTGGGGGCTAAATAAAACAATTTCCGAGTCGTTTTGCGGTTTGTACATTGCTGCAGTGCAGCAGGCAAACCAGTTAAGGGAGCAATTTCTGTCCAGCGCATTCCTGCATATACAATTTTTTCCACTCGCCTCGCAGCAACGATCTCCAAGAAAGAGATAGTTGAGATAGAGAGAGAGAGAGGCAGGGAGAGGGAGAGGGAAGAGAGATCCCTCGAGAGGGAAGAGATGACAAAAGAGTTGCCGACAGAGCTGTCTGCAAAGAGACAAAAGAATTTATAAGCAGTTCCAGTTTATCGGCGGATTGAGACAATTGTTGCCCAGCTGCCGCCAGTTATCCACCCGTTGACTTAATGGCTGCCCAAACTTCAACATTGACAGTTTTTCTTTTTTGGCCTTAAATCAATGTTCCACGGACTGCTGTCAGCGGTCTTTTGATGCCAATTTAATGATGTACTCCCCCCCCCCCCCCTCTCCCACACTCCACATCTGTCTTTGTTGTACCTACTATAATATGTAATTATTCTGCAACAAACATATTGAATTTAATCAATGTCATTTACAATTTGAACAAAGCTATAATAAACTTATTTTTCAACTGAAATCAAATCTTTAATTTGCTTACTCAAATTTTTACGAAATACTATTGAATAATATTTACTTTTTAGTTCATTTTGTTCCTTTGACTATGTTAAAAAAATTGTATTTATTTCAATTTGGCATATGTCAACTTTGCAGAAGATGTAAAAACTAAGAACTTGACGGATATAAACGAATGGAAAACACTCTGTTTTTAGTAAGAAAACCGATTGTAATTTACTTCTATCATTTTCTAATTGAAAACTGTATAAACAGTGTATTTTCTACTCTTAACTAACTGAGAGGTTTGTACTGGCAAATGCAGAGTATTATCAAAGTCTACTCTAACATCTAACTGTAATTAACTTATATATTCAACAGTTGCAGAGTATTTTCTGGTCAGGAGAATTATTTAAATGATCGAGTTGGGTAAGAGCATTTTTTCATCATATTTTAGTGTTTGCTAAAGGATGACTTTTGCCAACTTATTTCCAATTTCCGCTTTGTTTCAGTTGCATGTCGCAAAAGGGAAAATTGAATTTTAATTCCTCGACATTTCAATGCAAGTGAGCAAAGTAAAATCCGCCTTGCAATTGACACATGACAAGCCGGCAAACATCACATGAAAGGCAACTTGGAAGGCTTTTCGGAAGCGTTTCAATGACAGCGAATCTTTGACTCTCAATGCGAACGAACGAAAGCAAACTAAGTAGGAATACAAATTGATCAAATAACAAAACAAAATAAGTAACAGCAACATCATCATAAAACTGTACATATAATAAATATGGAAAGGTTAGGGAGGGGAATGAAGTGGAGTGGAGTGGAAAGCTCAAAAGCACTCAACTAACGGCAGAACTCCCAGTTGCCCGTCTCGTCTAGAAATAGTTGTGAGTTCAACGTTCGAATTCGAAATGTAAATTCGGAATTGGGAATTCGGAAACAACCGTTGTGCAATTTATTTGATGTGTAGATACGTGTCCTCATATTCGTCCCCTTCCCCTTTCGTATCGTTCCGTTTCGTTTCGACAAGCTGCGAGGAAGCTCTGACAAAATCTGCAAATCAAATTACAAAAATCATAGCGCTCGATTTTCGCACGGCAAATGCAACAGGGAGTTGCCACTTCGTTATACCCCCGTCCCCCTAGGGCTACACGCCTCCCCACCTAACACCCTCTGTGACCAAGCGGCCTGCAAATTGTCAGACATCAAATGATGAAATTAAATCAAACAGAAGCTGAAACAGCAACAGCCCAAAAGTATTGAATATTTTCATACACAGCACTAAATTAAACTAAATTTAATTTATATAAATTCCTAATTCTTCCCTTAATTGACAAAGGAAACTGTTTTAGTTGTTTTAGACATTGTTTTGGATTATAATTAATCACATGAAATTGAATTCAATATTCATTTTGATCACAACTCTAATTATTTTTGTTAGTTTTATTTTTCCAATTCCAATTTTGATTACAATTTAATTAAATTTATGGAATAGTTATTTTCTGCTGATATCTGTGTTTGACTAAACACTTAAAAGTTATTTTATATTTTCAATCATAATTTTGTTCTCTGTATAAAGATGAGCGACTGCTCGTGGTAAATCCATATATATATATATATATAAGTGTGTGTGTGTGTGAGTGTGTGTGTCCAGGACGTGTTCATGTTTGACGAGCGACTAACTAGTTGAGTAGCTCATTCAGTAACAGAACCAGACTCGGAGCCAGTTCCAGTCGCAGTCCCAGTCCCAATCCCAGTCTGCTGTGTCCGTCCGCTTGGCAGTAGTCGCCTGGGGACTACGCCAATCTGTGAAAATCTGAATTTGAAATTTTTATTTATTTACACACACGACCAGATAGTGAATGGAAGCCCGCAAAAATCTGACAGCCAGGGGAAAGTGTGAAGCCAGCGAGGGAGAGAGAGATATAGAGCGAAAGGGGGAAAAGAGACAGAGATGGATAGAGGAAGAGGATCAAAGTACTGTTTAAACAAGTGAAGTATGGGATTTTGGATTTCTGGTTGCTGTCGAGCTGTCTAGTTGTCAGCAGCTCAAAATGACTGCGCAATTCTTGCTCGGAAAAAGCATATATTTATAATTGATATTGATACTCCAATTTTTTTTTCTACAAAATCAATACCAAAATATCCAAATTTTATAATTAATATTGACATTTACAACAACTGCCAATTAAAGCTGAGCTATGAAGCTCAACAAACCAAAAGCTTTCGTTATCCATTGTAAAATATTTCAGTCGTGTGAGCTCGACTGGAAGATACCCCAAACTCAGCTGGTAAATAAGTTTTTAAATATTTTTAAATATACCAGACTCTGAATTAAAAGTATATGTCTATAAAATTGAATTCTGTCAGCGATTTGCATTGATATTTTCATAACAGGTGAAAGTATCGATAAAAAAGAAATGTGCTTTGCACAACTTTATTATACCCTGTTTAATCATTTGCAATGGCTATTAAATGTGAGTATAAAAATAATTTGATGAAATCAATATTGAAATTAAGCTCATAGGTCAAAAGTCGAACTGTGGCTTCATTATGCTACATAATCGCCTTGTTTTTTCCCTCTCTATACCTTTCTCTCTTCTCTCTCTCTCTCTCTGTCTGCCAAATTCCACATTAATTAATTAGTTATTTCTTTCATAAACGTCATAATTCGCATAATTGTAGTTTATATATGGTTTCGTAATGAGCTATCAACTGAATAGACTCGAGTATGCAGTCTTTCTTGAATATCAGACACACCCTCACACACACACGCACACTCACACACACACACACACACACACACATACCCACACACACAAATTCATCAATTATAGCCGCACAAATAATTCATGTTGGATGGCCAAATGTCAGCTCAGCCTTCAAAATATCTACTCTCTGCTCAGCAACTGGCCATTAACCATCGCATTGGTGTATTGGTGTGTATGTATGTGTGTGTGTGTGACGTCATGCTGTGCAACTTAAACGCTAATTAAAATTCCCATTTAATTGGCATTGACTACTGTTTGTCTTCGGTTCCATTGCAGCGCCAGTCGTAAATATTTTTTTATACATATTCTGAAGCATTCTCTCGCTCGCTGGCTCTGAATGTTGATTTAATAAAAAAAATACACATGATGACAGAAGAGGCCAGATGTGATCCGAGTTGGTCAAATGGACAAATGGACAGGTGACCAGTTGACAGTGTGTACCAATTGCGAGTGCTATAGAGAGAAATGCGTTGGAATTGTTGTCCTTGAATGAGCCACCAAAATCAATTTAAATGGCATCATTCAACGCCTTAAACCACAAGCTCTCTCTCTCCCACACACACACACACACACACACACACACACACACACGCACACTGACAGACAATGAGTGCAACACATTGACAGTTTATTAACTGACCGACCAAGCACGAAATATTCCTGACAGGCCGGCCACCCACGATTCAGTACGTCGATATCGCCCATTACATGGGAGCATTAATTAGTTGGGCATTGAGTTGCTGTTGCTGTTGCTGTTGCTGTGGCAATTGCTGTTACTGTTGATGTTGCAGATGCCGTTGCAATTGCTGACAACGACAACAGAATTCCCTTAACCCCCCAAGGGACCCCAGCAGCAGCAGCCAGTGACACGGCAACAACCTCAATTGGATCTGAAGGACTCAATAATATTGCAACTGCATCCCCAAGTTGCAAGTAATTCTCAGTTTATTCGTTCCCCTTTTGTCTCTGCAAACTATCTTGAAGTTTATCTTTTAATTTCATTTACACAATTTTAATCACAGCACCAATTAAATATTAAAGATATTTCTTTATCTAAATTGAATTAATTATTATTTTATTTGAGATTGAAGAGACAGCCAAATGCATAAATCTAAGACAATAATTGTAGTTTAATTATAATATTATTAATTGTAATACATATGGTAAATTTAATGCATAGTGTAAATTAAATTTGTCTATTTTACAAAAAAAAAAACCAAATAAATTCCAATTACAAAGTTGTGCATAAATAATTACTGCTTTTCCACATTCACATTGTTAAATGAGATGTCAAATCAAATGTGTCGCAAAGTCAACGAAAACAATGCATTTGATTTAAATAACCAACTGTAATTAAGTGAAATATGTTTGATTATGTCGTCTTTTTTTTACACATTGTGCTAAAATGGAGAAACAAACGTAATTTGAATAAAATTTAAAGGAATGCAAATTTAATTGGTTTTTTGCAGGTCGAAGTATGTTCAAACAGTTGTTTAATAACAATTTTGTCATGTTATAGGCCAATTTGCACATTCAGTGCTTGACTTTGGTTACGTTTTATGCAAAAATATATATAGCAATAGAAATCGAGATTCTTTTGCAAAATTCCCTAAGCAGCTTGGCGATTTATTTGTTTTTGTTCTGCGAATTCGGCGCTTCGCTAAACTTTGGCGAATCGAAAAACAAATCGCATTTAATTTAGTGGAAACCAAAACGAGCCTCTATTTATATGTCGATGAAATTTCAACTGAGGCGCAGTGCAATAAAAAGTGACGACTACAGGGAAGCTGCCGGGGGGGTGGCGGGGAAGTGGACTTGGATTACACCTGTTGTTTTGGCAGGTGGCGTCGTCTGCTGTGATCGACAGCTAGAGACTTTTAGCAGGAGAACCGCAAACAATGCCAAAGCACGCAGTAAACATGCTCATAACCCGCCCCCGCTCCCGCAGCCCACAAGAGAAACGCGCGACGAGGCACACAAACAAAAAAAAAAACACAGAATAAAAATCATCAGACAGGTGCTAATCGAAATATAATGTTTCAGCAGCGGTCGCACATAAAAAATGATACGCCAATAAAATTTAATAATTTAAAAATGAAACGGCAACAACAACAACAAAAGCAGAAAACAGAAAAGCAGAAAACAGAAAGCAGATAGCAGAAGGAGAAGTATAAAGAGAAAGAGAAAGCGAAAGCGGCGTGCTGCAAAGCCGGGAAAACATAATAAAAAATTCATGAGCTTTACGAGAAACGCGAATGCGAGCAAAGAAGTTGAAACAAAAAGTGCAAATAATGAATGACGAACGGCCAAAAATAGGGTGTAACATAAGAGAGAGAGAGAGAGAGAGGGGAGGGGAAGGGGGAGTGTAGATGGAGACGCGTAGGAGCGTGGGGCGACGACAGCAGAATGACATCAAAATTAATCGTTTTGCCTACTTAAAGGCGCATAAAAAGCAATTTCCGCCTTTAAAGCCGTAAAGTATGCACTGATATTGCCCGGCTCAGGACACAGCAGCAGCAGCAGCAGCTTCTGGTAGAAATGTAACTAAGCCCAAAGCCATATCCAGCTTATTGATTCGCCTGCCTAGGCTCTGACTAGGCTGGATAACTGTCAGTCAGCCGGGCAGCCGGGCAGCCGGGCAGCCGGGCAGCCGGGCAGCCGGGCAGCCGGGCAGCCAGGCGCCCAAGCAACAAAGCACTTAAGCAAACAACAAATATTTAGTGTCGCAATGATAATTACAATGCCAACACAGGTGAATGTATAGCAGCAGGCAGCAGGTTTAGTGGCAAATCCGCACATTTCACACACAAATATATCTAAATATAAATATATATATATATATATATATATCTAAATATATATATATATATTATATATATATAGGTGTATCGTTGATATATTCCTTTGTATTTACACATCCTGTATTTACCTTTGCATGGCCAGTCCGTCACTTTGACAATCATAATGAGGTGAGCAGCAAAGACTAGGCCAACAACAAAAGCAATGACAATAATATCAAAAACAACAACAACACACACACACACACACACACACACATACACAAGCCTAAATGGCTGACAGCAGCAAAACTGACTGTTGAACAATCAAAAAAGTTAGAGATGGACAAATTGTGGCATGTTGTTGCAACTGCAACTTATTTAAATAACAAATTTCATATTACATTTTAATATTCTTTATTTTATTATAATTTTATATGTATAAATTAAGTAATTTACAATTATATTAAATTTGGGCATTACTTGAAATGTTGCTCTTACTAGAATAATTAATTCAAACTTTATTTGCATATCAATTTTTTGTTATATATACGTATTATATATATGTCAATATATATTTTAAATTAAATAATGATTAATACGATTTAAATTATTTTTTTTTTTTTGTATTATTTCTGCTTTGTTAATTGTCTAATGGACTTTAACGTTATGATTATTCAATTATAATAAATATTTTTATAAGCTTTGCAATTATCCACACGGAAAATTTCAAATAAAATATTTAAGTTAATTATGACTGAGTTGCTGATGGCATGTGTATGCTATTAAATAATTAATATATAATATATAATTTATATATATATATATATATTGAGTGAATAATTCACGCGCCCATCTGCAGAGGCTAAAGAGGTCCTCGGACGAGGTCCAATTGAGGTGGACGCGTGTCTCCTTTGGGTCTTTTGTCCGTTACAACGATGATGACTTACATGTTGTACTCACAGTGTTGTTGTTGTTGTTGTTGTTGTTGTTGTGGCTGCCACTGCTTGTTGTGTGTATTGTTGTTTACCTTGCCAGGGAAACGCAGGAATGCGGCCAAATCTATGTTCCTTGTTGACTTTTGCTTTTATTTAATTTTGTGGCAAGGTGGACCCACTATAAATACACAAATGTCATGTTTACGTCGCACTGACTGACTGACTGTCAGTTGTGTGTATGTGTGTATCAGTGTGTGTGCTAGTGTGTGTGTGGGCGCATCAAATAAACTTTAATTGTTGCAACCATAGCATGTCCTGGCGCACACGTGTTCTCCTTGTGCGATTCTGTGAATTGTTGGCGTTGCTGTAATGCTTAACTTAATGCGCTGTTATCCTTTAACTGCTTGGGCGAAACACACACACACACACACGCACGCATACACATACAGTGACAACTGCAGTGCTGTCACACCAATACATATACATGTTAATGTCAGCACATAAATCTTGCAAAGTCTTCTAACACCTGTCAGCCATTTTACAAGGTGTTTCCACTTAATACATCGACATCACACACATGGCTAGAAAGAGACAAGGATAGACAACTTTAGACACCAACTGAATATGTTGCTTTGTCTTTTCAAACGTGTGTGTGTGTGTGTGCCTGTGTGTGTGTGTGTGTGTGTCTTTACCTTTGTGCGCCATGTGTCAATGGGTCTGTCATGTGTCCAGAGCTGCGTGTGATATTGACAGTTGAGGGGCGGGGGTGGAGAGCCAGGCGAGCACAAGGATGTCGAGGAGAAAATGGCTGTAATCGCTGAATGAACGGCAATTGCTCGGTATCGTGCCACACATGCCACACACACACTAGCCTTAAAAAGGGGGGGGGCGAGAAAAGGTAGCTGAAACTAAGAACAGAAATCGCCGCAGCAGCTAAGGGAATAACTGTCGCTAAAACTGGACTCAAAATTATGGTAGGTAAATGTCAAGACAGTTTTGGCCAGGCCAGGCAAACAGCGGAAAACAAGCAAACGAGCGAGCGAGAGAGAGAGAGAGAGGAAGAGATATAGAGTGGGAAAGAGAGGGAGAGGGGTAACAGCAACAGGAACAGGCAGCTGGGTGACAACAACGTTGACATTGATTGAACGTTGTCCACAGCAAACACGGCAAACACAACACACACACCACACACCACACACACAAACACACACACAACACACACACCACACACACAAACACACACACATACACACACACACATGCAATGAGCGATGGCCAATTGCGTGAAATGCGGGCAACGGCATACAGCTTGTTGGTTGTTGGTCACACGGTGTTGATTGTTATACCCTGGCCGAAAAAGGGGAACATGGCCAACAACATTGATAATGCAATCCTAATTAGCTTAACATGTTGTGGCTTAAACTGCAGCTACTAATCACTATAAACTGGGCCTACACACTCTGTATGCCTCTAAAATATATCAATTTATTTATGCTAGTTTTGGCTTTATTTTGTTTGTTATTTAATCTTGGCATTATTTTTATCGTTATTAAATTGTATTTTATTTTCTTATTGTGTACATTAATTTATGCATTGTGTGCAAATAATTCACAGCTACCATTTGACAGCTATTTATTTGATTAATAGTGTAGAAAAGACTTCGCTTCGACTGCTTTAAGGACTGACCACAAAATCCATTTCCTGTTCCCTTTTAGCTTGTTGCTGTTGTTGTTGTTGCTGTTGTTGTTGTTGTTGTTGCTTTCCTGTTGTTGTTTTCCTGTTGTGTAGTTTGAGGTGCGGTGACGTTTTGGGTGTTTGGTTTATTTTAATTGCCTGGACTCTTTAATTGCTGAAATATTTAAATTAGTTTGCTGAAAGCTGTCGT